>OZ023071.1:11610953-14240888 GCA_963992785.1 Tenthredo livida
GTCACCTGGACCTTGGGACTATATTCACGAGCAGACTCACGAACCTACCGACCAAACCCCCAGATTTACCACTACTCAACACCTAGTAGATTACCAGAACGGGGTCTGTATAGTGGAAACGATTGAAACTACCCATTCGACCAGAAGGTACAGCGTTCCTGAACATCACCCGGCTTCACAATATTATTCCCCTACACCCTCTACGCCCAAAATTGTGGAGATTATCGATTTGGACTAAACAAAAACTTAGCGAGATAGTAAGTACCTATTACTTTGTCCCAATAAATTACGCGTATAAGACTCTTTTCTTCTGACGCAAAATTAACCTTGTCATAAGCCCATCTGGCACATGACAACATCGACTCACCTGCGAAAAACCCTAGGCAAAGATCCGGTAAAGGTTTATTACCCACCCATAAAATCGCGCGAGGACAAAGCACGGATTATGTTTATTGGGATGATCCTAATGAGCTCGTTGACCGTCTTCGACTACTCATGGCATCTCAAGCAGCTGGTAATACTAGCCACAACGATGAAATATCCTCCATTACTGAGGAGCTACGCGAGGCGAGAATCATTTATTAGCATTAGATTGATCATAAAATAATCATTCGATCACAGATCGTTGAACAATGAGCATAGACATATTCGGACGATTGCTGACGAGCAACAGCTACGAAAAAAAAAAGTGTTACCCGAGGTCTTCAGGGTGTTGGATTCAAATTCACCACTGATAAGCAGTACGATCTGGACAGCAAACGATTATGTAATATCGCGGATCCGCAAGAGCTAAACGACGTTGTTTCTCTGAAAAGTCTCGAAGATATCACATGGCGAATCTTGGGTGTTCTCGAGCATTCTATGGAAAAATCATTTGCTAACTCTACGCTACAAGCAGTCCACAAGTTCGAATCTCAACTAAATGCACGTCTAGATCGAGAGCATACTAACAATCGCAACGAGAATCAATACATTCAGACTCTTATGGAGGAAGAGATTAACGCTCTAACGGTAAAGGAGCAAGTTCTAGAGACTCGATTGGCAGCCATAGTATCTAATCTTGAAGAATTCAGTCACAACGGGTTACCACGAGGAATTCGCTTCAAATCCAGCTAGATCGTTTAACGATGAGCATAGACATATTCGGTCGTCGGTTGGGTAGTGGAAAAATCAAAAGTGTGAGTAGTCGTGGACCTCCCGGTGTTGGATTTAAAATCACCATCGATAACCAATACGACATAGACAATAAACGATTGTGTAATATCGCATATCCGCAAGAACCAACCGATGCCGTTTCTCTGAAAAGTCTTGAGGATATTAGACAACAAAAGTATAATGCTTTCGAACACACTATAAAGCAGACATTCGAACAATCCATGCAACAGGCGCTCGAAGCTCTTGAATCCAAACTCGATGCTCGCATAGCACGAGAACATACCCGGGCAAAAATGTTCAGACATGATCATGCCTGTTCATGTATGATCAGGCCTGAAATTAGACATGATCATGTCTGTTCATGCCTGTTCATATCTGATGCCAGACATGATCATGCATGATCATGAATGATCAGGCCTGAAGCGCCCGATACGTTCAGGCCTGATCATGCATGACCATACCTGTTCATGTATGATTACGCCTGCTGCCAGACATGATCATGCCTGTTCATGTATGATCAGGCCTGATGCCAGACCCGATCATAAATACGTTCCTGCCTGATCATGCATGGCCATGCCTGTTCATGTATGATTACGCCTGCTGCCAGACATGATCATGCCTGTTCATGTATGATCAGGCCTGATGCCAGACCCGATCATAAATACGTTCATGCCTGATCATGCATGGCCATGCCTGTTCGTGTATGATTATGCCTGATGTCAGACATGATCATGCCTGTTCATGTATAATCAGGCCTGACGTCAGACCTAATCATAAATACGTTCATGCCTGATCATGCATGGCCATGCCTGTTCATGTATGATTATGCCTGGAAGGTTGAAAACCTCCGCTCTGCTCTAACTATGTCGCTCTGATCAGGCCTGATACGTGATCAGACCATGATCGGCCATGAGCATCAGGCCTGATCAGACATGAACAGGCATAATCATGTCTAATTTCATACGATATGATCAGACATAACTGATATAAGTCAATGTCCAATCATTTATAGGTCTATATATAATTATAAAATATTATTATTATTATATTATTATTATTATTAATCATATACTAGCTGATAATTTTGCTCGTTCGCTCGCTTCGCTCGCTCACTCGTTTGGTTTTGCGCTGTCCCTCACTCGCTACGCTCGCTCGGTTATCAGTGGTTTCGCGCTGTCCCTCACTCGCTACGCTCGCTCGGTTATCAGTGGTTTTTGCGTTGTTCCTCACTCGCTACGCTCGTTCGGTTATCAGCGGTTTTTGCGTTGTTGATTTGTAAACGGATAGCACACTAAGAAGAAATGTCATCACACTCTTAGCCGATAGTACTTCTTTGTGCTTAATAAAATAGCTTTTCCAACTTAGATCTGAATCATTAATACACGTATCATTAATTGTAGAAGTACTATCGCTCAATGGAAACCAACGAGAAGGTGGTGCGGTTTCTTCCATCGGGAAGGCAGGAATTAGGAGGGGCATGGTTAATGATGTGTTTGGATAATTTTGTAGCGCTTAGCCACATGAGACTTTAGCGGCTAATTTTGTAGCGCTTAGCCGTATAAGACTTCAGCCGCTAATTTTGAGCGCAGCACCACAAGAACCTCCGGCAGCTGATAACTTTTGTAGCGCTTAGCGACAGAAAGTGTCAAGCAGCTCATAATTTTTGTAGCGCCCAGCTACACAAGGCGTTGGCAGCTACTTTTTTTAGTGCTTATAGTACCTACATAAGGCATAAGCAGCTGATCGTTCTCACCATTAGACTGACATAATTGTAGGTAAACAACTGCATTTTTGGGAAAGTCACCAACATCAAATACTGCATTTCCGATAGAATATTATTGAAATAGTGGTTGATTATCACAGTTCCACAGTATCCAGTAGTATTCGAAGTGCCGGCATAAATTTAAAATTGTAGCTATGGATCGATTAATTCACGAAGCACCCAGTATTTCCTTGTAGACAATATTTCTGGTACACAATTTATGATCGGAATTTTTACTGTTGGTGAAGACAGATTTGTCTGTCAGCAAAACTTTCAAATTGTTTTTAGATTTAACTCTGGACAAGGCAACATACAGTTGACCATGACTAAATACTGGATTTGGTAAATACACACCGACGCTGTCGAAAGATTGACCTTGCGACTTGTTAATTGTCATCGCACAACCTAATCTGACTGGAAATTGTCTTCTAACCATCTTGAATGGCATCTCCTCTTCGGACGGTGATAAATCTATCCGGGGTATCAAAACTGTTTCTCCAGCGCAATTTCCACCGATGATTTCAGAACAAATCAGATATTGGTTCAACTTTTTAACAACCAGTCTGGTGCCATTACATAACCCTTGTGATAAATTCAGATTACGTAACAGGATAACAATGCTTCCTACTTTCAACGTTAACTTATGCGGTGGAAGACCATTCGGCGTCAATGAATTCATGAATTCCATTGGAAGTATATTTTTGATGTCTATGTTATCTTTATCCTCACCTGAATCTACACTCAGATAATCTACACCGACACCTTCAATTTTCGACAATATTTCGTCATTAATGGCGATAACGTCGACGTTTTTCGGAGCTAATATAACTTTGCCATAATTCAACGGATCTTGAGGATCGACACTTGCTCCAAATATTTCTTGTACAATATTTCCATTCGAGAGAATATCAGAAGGAATGGATACAACCTCGTTATCGCGTTCAAAGGAATCAGAGAATATCCCATCGCCAACCTTCAGAAGCCATTGCTTGAAATCCGTTTGTCCATCGCAAACACGAATGTTACCCTTCAATGACATATATGTGAATTTACTCCATAGGCTGCTTCTTTTGACACACGCTTCTAAAATTTGTGTTCTACTGCCATGTCGTACAACAGGTAAAGTTTGCCGAAAATCACCGGAAACTATGACAATTTTACCACCGAATGGCTCGTTACTATGACACAAGTCTCTTAACATACGATCAACAGCCTCCAGTGCATATTTAGATGCCATTGTTATTTCATCCCAAATTATAACTTTCGCGTCTCGAATATGTGATCCATGTTTAGAATTTGGTCTGATGTTACACGTTGATCTTTCATTGAGAAGAAACGGTAATTTAAACGTGGAATGTGCAGTTCTCCCTCCTTTTAATAAATTCGCTGCAATTCCTGTCCACGCTACAGGCAGCACCGTCATATCTAGACTCTTCAATGTAGTTATAATAGTGTTGTGTAAATAACTCTTCCCACTGCCACCGGGACCATCTAAATAAATACATTTTTCGACAGATTCACCACGAACTGCAGCCATGACTGCATGAAATATGTTTCTTTGATGTTGCGTTAAACTATTTACTGATGTTATCACCGCTTGTTTTAACGAAATCATATTTTCGTGTTGCACGTCATCATTATTCGTATCACCCAGGAATGCACCAACATCTTTGATATCCGGTAAATTGAAGTTTCGCAAATTGAATCCATGAAATATGAGTATGTCATTGATTACCTGCAAAGCCTTCTGTTCATTTTCTTCGGTATATTCTGCAGTTTGATCAACAAACTCGTTTTTGTATTTTTCAAATAATTGGCGGGCATTAATCGGCATGCCGAACACACATATGTATGCAAACAACCGACACATCTCTTTGGGAAATTTGAGGCTCGAACCTTCTGCAAGACATTTATCCCATTCTTCGTCATCGGCGACTAACTTTCGCTGTACGGCCGCTTCAAAAAAGGATGGGTATACCACACCATCATAAGTTCGCATATCTTGAAATGATTGTGCTCCTCGAACATGTAATAGCAACAATCTCAAATAATAGCGCTCAGTTTCCTTCGGACTCACGAAGTACATTCTACTCAAAACAGGTTTGACAAATTTCTTTCGTTCCGTCCACTGTGTATTTTGCTTATTGAATACATAATGATTTGGAATTTCACAGTACAAATGCTTGTGTGCTTCAATATCAGTCTTATTTAGATTGAACCATGCGAGCAATGTTGATTCCTTATTTTTATCTATGGCTGCTTCCTCAAGACCCTCTTCAAAGTACACCAACTGTTCGTTTTCCACATGAACTGCTAATCTGTATACAGCGTGTGATTGTTCATTCATTGGATATTCGAATAAACGATGCATTGCCTCGGGTGGACAGACGTATCGCGTTGATATATATTCATCAACTTCGTCGTATTTGATGCAATTTCCCTCCTGTACATTCGTTATTTCGACAATTGCACAGTCATGTCCTTTATAGCAGTACTTGAATAAATACTTTATACATTGCACCGTCGAACATATTTCCACATTAATGTGACAGTTGAATTTTAACAACAAATACGCATTATACGGTACAACGTATCTATTGTCGGCAATTCTACGCGTCCCATCTCTCTTAGATTTGAAAACAATCACGTTACCATCGTCTCTTCTACGATATAACGGATAACCCGCTGAATGATAATTTGTTTCCAAAACATAATCCCTCGGAAATCGTTTGGTGCACAAATTAGTTTCGTTATCCATGCATGGGGAATGCATATTTTGTTGACCACACGGTCCGTGAATCATGCATTGCTTGACTATGTCATGTAAAACCGGATATCTCGTTTTATCTGGTATCTCTGCAGAGACTACTTTGTCTACGTCATCTGCATCCCGGATTTTGCTGTTTTCCTCCAGCCAAAACAGCATATGCACATGTGGTAACCCTCTTTTTTGAAATTCAACCACATAAATATAAGCAGCACACTCTCCAAATATCAAGTTATCGATCAATTCCACCTTTAATTCCTTGACTTTATGATGAAAAACCCTTGATACGAGGTCTGGTCGGTCCGTTGCAGCTTGACCCGGTTTCAAATTTTCCACAATTTCCTTCCATTTGGGATTGCAGGTCATGGTTATGAATAAATCGGGTTTTCCGTATTTTTGCAATATACTCATTGCATCAATGAAACTTTGCTGCAAGGCTCGCGGACTTCCGCTGAACGACGATGGTAATATAACCATTTTCCCGATTCTCGCATTATTCTCTCCAGCTTTGTTATGTAGATAATCGATCACTCCTCGATACATTTCCGCTCGTAATTTGCTTTGTTGATTTCTTATGAAATGCAGTCGATGGCTTTCAACTTTCGTCCACATATCAACAATGTATTGTTGAGACAATTTCCCCATGTCCAGACATGGATTGAATTTCCCTCTATCGCTCAATTTATAACTGTAATATTGCAACGCGGTTATTATGCGCTTTCCTGCCATTTGTTTCATCCCTGACGTCCAACCGGTTTCACCGGAAGGAAACATCAGAGGATAAGTCATAGGGTCGACGTGTTTACTTAGACTCGGTATACTTATAGCACCTTCGCTCCTAGAATACACGCATAAGTCTCTATGTACTGGAGGATCTCCGTCTTCCGCGACGAATACAACCGCTACTTCGTTGCATTTTGGTAGGTTGAAACGATTTTTGTCAACATCATCATTCCGCTTCAACCACATTCTTACTTCGCGGGCAGGATGACCAGCTGTATTCGCCAATTTTTGTTCTTCTTCTTCCATTTCGTGCATCATTTTGAAAGCCTTCGCGTATGGATTCGTTCTTCGTATAATATCATCCAATTCGCTCAGTAGTTCTGGTAAACAACCATTATTGCCGGGATGCTGCATACGTATTCTAGTGGCGATTTCGGTATCGATGATATACAATTGTCCATATTTACGTGCTTCATGGACATCTGGGTGAAGCGCGTATGTATTATGATACGTTTGTCCACAGATGCGGAATACGAAAGGACCCGAACTTCCTTTCATGGAATCTAATTTTACACCGAAACTTGCGAATGCCAAAGAATTATTATAACTCCTCACGTTGCGCATAAAATTTTTACTACTTTTATCAGTACCGTTGATTAACTGTTCGATCGCTTCAGGATAAGTACTATCTTCCAAAATACGTACTTTACCTTTGTGACAACACATGCTATACTTTTTATCGGGTGGTAATTCGGAAACGAAATGTTTAGCATTACAGAATTCACATATATTATTCATTTCTCCCAAATAATTAAGTCTTACCTCATCCTCTTTATAATCTGAGTTCGCTATCAGCGCGCTCCTTCCTTTCGGAATCGTATGGTCATCAGTTTTCAATTTTTTTCTCCTAAATGACACTGACGATTCTTTAGCAATATTTTTTCTTTTATTCAAATAGATCATCTTATTAGATTCGCCTTGCTTCTTCTTGTATGATGCAGCAGTCGCAAGTCTGATAGACCGTTGTTCCTCAGATTCCTTAGCACGACTGTGTTTTTTTCTATCTGCATCTTTTTTACGTATCACATCCGCCTCTGCTTGATCTGCCTCTTCGACGAATGCCTTTTTTTGCCTCTTGTATGTTGCAGCGGTCTCTAATCTTTGACTAATTTGTTCCATCGATTCTCGAGCACGATGTCTTCTTTGTCTATTGGCAGTTTTCCCTCGCAAAACAGCCACAGCTGCTTCCTGGACGTTATCATTCAATTTTCTCTTTTCAGTTTGATTGAGTAATTCTTTTGCTGTTGGTACCGCAGAACGAGTTCCTCCCTTTACGTTGGTTTCTCTATCATAAAAATCGGTGTCGATAGGTGTATCACAGGAATTATTTGCTCTCATCAGCGACGCTGGGACGTTTTTTATCGTGACATCCACGTGTTTTAATGATTTTCGTTCGTGATTTTCTCCATTAATTCCTCCCTCTGTTTTTTTATCCACAACGATCGCAGTTGTTGGATGGTTACATTTTTTGATAATACCTAGAGAAGTAATATCGCGAGGCACATTCTCAATAACCAGTGAATTTGGTTGCATCAATGGGAAGTGTATTAAACTATTCGAATTGAACATACTAATCAAATGCGGTCTCATCCTTGGTATATCATATACAAGGTTACAAGGATTCTGGCCAAAAACCATGGATATCACAAAAGCTATCGAGAAAACCCCGCAATCCCAGTAATTAGTTTGCTGCTGAACTTTCTCAAACACGACTCGCGTATTACCGCGAGGCAGCAGTTTATTCAAAAATATCTTATGATCATCGTGCAATACTCTCCGGTTCGCACTGTCATAAACGTGTACTACTTCGGTATCATACCAAACGCAAATCCAATGTCCCGCTAGTCTTGGGCCATTGAACAATATTTGTAAGCATGCCTTGTTTTTCGGAATTCTTTGAATCGTTTCCGGGATTTGCACCAATAAAGTACTTTGCATGCGAAAGGTAGTGTGGTGTTCTAATATACCAATAAACTTATCCATATGTGTATCCAACAACATACCTGCTCTGCCAGTTCTTCCCAGAACTGCCAAATCATCGGGACACAGTCCGATGTACCTTCGGCAACTCGACATAACAATATTCGTGGTGATGTTTTTTGTCTAATCTTCTTCGTCCCACGCTTATTCGCGGATCACGCACGATATTTCTTGTTCTTGGAACGAATTATAATTCTCACACGGAAGAATGATTTTATCTATTCTATATCACCGACGCTCGAACTGATCTACTCTCGCACTGATGCGACGTTCATATGAAGTACAGTATACCTGAACCATATACTCACAGATGTTTGTTTGTATATCGATCTCTGTCTTTCTCGCAAATCTATCCAGTTTGAAACATCTCCATCCGTATCTCGTTTTCACTCTTTCACTCTGACCCATTGACTCACGAATACCTCAATGAACGACGCCTATCGACTAATAACCGATACATGGCTTAGCCGTAACACTCGCACGCATTGTTATGTTAACAAGGCGACATCGCCAGGGCCGGGGAGACAATTTACTATGACTATGAGTGGAGTACTATAATAGGAAAAGAATTCGTCCAAATTCGTTGCCCGGCCCTGGCGATGTCTCCAAGTCTTGGAACTATTTTTGAACAATGTTTTTTACATGAACAATAAGCAAGAGGAGACTAAAATTATTCGAGCTGATACATTTTTCATTGTGATGAAGCGCTTGGAAATAAAACATTGATATCAGGTCATTTGTTTATAACTATTTGATTTTCGATTCTGGAGTTTTTGGGAAAGTTATTGCAGTTTACGAGTTGATAAAAGTGAGTAAATGCGAATAATATTCAATGTGAGCAGAATAATCAGTTAGTTATTCGCTATTTTCCAAAATATGTCTTTATCAAGAGATTCGGTAAAGTCTCGCGCCAAGTACAGGGCGTAAAAAAATTATGTGTCGCCGTTTTACCAGATGATTCTTCAGTTTGCGATCGATGAAGATCTTGAAAAATATGCCCCCGCAAAATTGATCTTGATTCTGAAGGTCAGATGATCCCAAAAATTTTATGACCCTTAAAAATTCTACTCCTCGAAACGAACAAAAGTCTTTGACGAACCATTGGTCGCAAGCAGCCCATTATCATAGAAAACGGCCTTTGAACATATGAAATGATCGATAATATTCGGAAACAATTACAAATCGACGTTCCACCGAATTGTGAAATTATTTAGTAAACTCTCGCTAACTATCGGCAATGTGCGCTGATCGCCTGATAACATCAATTCATTAAATCGCACTCATTGAAACATTTCAACCTAGATCTATAACAAAGTTCTATTTGAACTCAATTTTTATTTTTCTGACTATTGTCCATCTTGGTAAAGAGGAATACTTGAAAAGTTTGAAAAGTTTAACTTGCGCGGTATCGAACAAGGGACTCTCAGATCGTACAAGAATAATTAGAAGTAAAAAAAAAAGGAAAAAAAAAACTTTCTTCAGAAACCATCATTTTTACACATAATACAACCCGGGAAACTTAAAACTTCTTCTTGATTACGACTCTGGCTCAATCATACGCCTTTTCTATACTGAACAACTGTTGCGAAATTTAGACCTATGTATACAATTTTTGACCTAAAATTTTAGTATGTTCATCTGTAATCTGCATAAAAAAAAAAGTCTCATTAGTGAGAAACTGGAAAATAAAAAAATAAAACTTCGATTTCTTTGAATTTTGACAATTTCGAACTCTAGAAATTTTTGACTAATTCTTATAATCGATGATCTCGATTGCTTGAATGATAAATTTTATGAAAATCTGACAGCTTTTATAACGATCTGTGCGAATAACATCATCTAAATATGAGAAGAATTCAAGAACAATTATGTAATAAACTGCTAGAACTGAAGGAAATCTTTTCTGGGTGTGAATGAAACATCAGATACTAAAGATGTAGTATGTAGTATAATATTATATTATTTATTATTATTATTATTGCGGTTTTAATTATTTATTATTTATTCTTATTATTATTTATATATTATGGAAGTTGTCATCCCGACAACTCCACCGTCGCCAGGATGGCGTCCCACTCATCTCCTGAAAAAGACAACAATATATCAAAATCCATGTCTACATATCTTTTTTTTTTACACTTGAAGATTTGGAATTGTATCATACCTTTCATAAACGCGGCGACAATCGCCGCCAACCCCGCGTCTTTGATGGGTCCTGAAAAATGAAAGAGATTTCCATTTCAAATTTCCTGACGATCAATTTAAATTTTATTTCAAACATATAGTGATTCAATCATTATATTTTCCGGGAAATTTCCTTTTTTTTTCTCAAAATTACTTAACGGAATATAACATAGCTTCTTGTTTCCCTCTTGTATTCTTTTTTGAATAATCAATTTTAATTTTCTTTCCAATCATTTGAATTTAATCTAAATTTGTTCTCGTGTTTTTATTTTCGCAAGTACTATAGCATTTTGTGAAATGTACATAACATAATATCTTTTTGTATATTCTTCATCTGATTATTAGTTTTGATTTTGTTATGAATCATAGTAATTAGCGGCAATTTTCTCCTGGAGAAGTTCTGTACTTTTCGTTATTAAGTCGTTGGAAAGCTACTCACTTTCAGCCCTGGTGGCCTGGACGCCCATCCCCCCTTTTTTTTTGTTCTCAGAATCTGAAACGCAAAGTAATAATTATCAGAATACCAACACTGAATTTATCTAATCGTTGTTCACATCTGCATATATTATGTACACATATGTATTAGGGTGTCTCAAAAAACCCTGACTTTTGAAAATGACTGATGCATGCTGATAAAATTGTGCCTTTTCATAAAAAAAGAACGTTGGTGGAACCCGCAGTCTATGAGATGAGATTTAGTACTGCCTCAAGGTGATAGAAGACAATTTTAAAAAAATACCGACGCATGTTAAAATTTCTTCAATTTAACAACGAAAATGAAGGGTCACGTAACCTAGAGTCTGTGAGATAATACTTAGTACTAAATATTATCTCAGAAGCTCCAGTTTGCGCGTGCCTCATTTTTTCGTGAAAAAGTACAATTTTTTCAACATGCATCAATAATTACTATAAATATATTTTTTCAACTTGTTTCTTTATGAGGCAGTACTAAATATTATCTCACAGACTCCAGGTTTCGTGAGCCTTTATTTTTGTTGTCAAATTGAAGAAATTTTAACATGCGTCAGTATTTAAAAAAAATTTTTTTTTAATTTTTCTATCATCTTGAGGCAGTACTAAGTCTTATCTCATAGACTGCGGGTTTCACAAAACTTTTTTTTTTTTATGAAAACGCACCATTTTCTTAGCTTGCAACAGTCATTTTCAAATGTCGGGTTTTTTTGAAACACCCTAATATGTATGGTGTATGAGGTATTCTTTTTCAAATGAGTGAGGCTCGGAACCTCATCCTTTTCAAGATTTTGGATAATTTTTTTCTACTATCAGCAATCTGAAAACAACATGTGTGATAATTCCTGTTTTTTTTTTAATTTTTTTATTTTTCTGAGCTGAAAATTTTGAATTTTTTCAAGTGAATAGCATTCAAAGTTTACAAACAGTGAAAAGAAATAATCAGAAAAAATGAAGAGGATTAGGGTCCGAGCCTGTCTCACTTGAGGTAAAAAACCTCATACATGCATATAGGTACTACACATACCGGTTTTGGACATGAATGTGATTCGAACAAATCCTCGTTATTTTTGTTATTGTAATAATCGGAGAAAAGTTGGATGTTCATTTATATCCGAGAAAAGAACACAGTTTCAGAGACGCAGGTGATACTGAATGAGAGGATTTTTTCTAAATCATTCATTTGCATATGGAATATATTTGTGGAATAAATTCAAATAATGTCAACGAATCATATAATAGAATGGCAATGAAATGGATATTTTATATTTTAGTGGGAGTCTACTTACTTTTAGTGGTTCTTCGCCCCATGTCTTCAGCGTTGTGATCGCTAACGGCGTGATCACCGTGAGACACGTTCAACATATCGGAGTAATCTCTATATTCTTTTGTCTTTTCCCACTCTATAGGTACTTATTCGCTTACATAGAAATACGGCATAACACGAATATACAAACATGACACAGATTAGGCTGACTTAGGATTTGTCCGTACTCGGGCTCGAGAATTATCCCTACTCTATTCGCGCGTCTAGTAGTCTTTGCACGTGAACAAATCAGTGTGAATTTGGACATCATGTCGAACGACGAGGAGATTTCCAAGATAAACGGTAAGTCGGAACTATTTCTTAAATGATTGAGAAGGAGTATTTCATACACCTATATAATTCGGAATACTTTCAGTTCAGTTGCAGAATAACTTTTTTTACACCTGAATTGTAGTAGGCGACCAGTACTTTTTTTAGCTTCAGTTCTTGAACATCCTCAACTGAACATTAGTTGAGTAATCAATAGATTCAGAGATATGTCGAATTCCACGAGGAACGCTGTACTGGTTCCTTCAATCTGTGACCGCAATCATCATCAACATGAGAATGATCAACTATATTGCCAATATATTCAACTCATGAAAACAAAACTGTACCCACAAGTGCTGGTTGAATTTATCATTCGATGAATTCAAATATTTTTCAATACATATTTCAGAACTAATGGCTAGTACATCGGTGGAGAGCGGGAAGGAGAAAGAGGATCGAGAAAAAGGGGAAGAGAGACGGAGGAAGGAAAAGGAGAGAGGAAGAGAGGATCGAGAAAAAGAGGAAGAAAGAAGGGGAAAGGAAAAGGAGAGAGGGAGACATGAAGAGGAGGACAAAGACAGAGAAAAGAGAACGGGAAGCAGCGTGAGGGGAGTGAAAGGTGGGAGGGTGAAACGTAAGTCATATCTGCAAACGCGTCCATGTATACCTATATGAGATCACATGTGATTTTAGTGACGGGGAAAAATCCAAATTCAGATTTTTCACGAATTTTTCTTCGTACTTACTCAGTGATAATAAGCGGCGACAATTAACATTTTTTTCCATTCACAACCTTTGATAATACATCTATTTGAAAACCTCAGTTTCACACACCGGTGCAAAGTCGCACCAGCCGACTGCAGCGCTTCACATCTTTGACTCAAACCAACTATTTTCATTGATTACCTGTATTATTCGAAGCTCAGAATATGTCATATTAATTGGCGATAATGATCTAGAAGATATCTAATCACAAATTACAAACATTGTAAAAACTGTAATGGCAAAGGCACTATTTTTTTCCTAATAAATACCATTTTTTCCATCGAAGGAAATCAAAAAATCGAACCCCATATCCAACGGAAATACTAATAATTTGAGGGTATCCACGTTCATTTATTTGATGTATATTCGATTCCTCGATCGCAAAAAAACTCGTTTATCAGCCGGGAGTTGCACGCGGGTAGAAATTCGCCCCGAAAATGAATTTACGTCCGTCTCCTTCGATAGCCAAAATATAATTGAATGTTGGTCCGGGGCCATCTGCTGGGAAAACTGTTCGACTTTTTTTTTCGTGGTGGGGGGAACACCGTACTTTCCGGTATCGAAAAGATATAGGCGAAATGAGAAACCCTTGGTGTGAATTCGCACCTGTATGTAATCGCAAGGTCAATGCTCAATAATTCTGGTTATATTGTTTTGTAAAATATTTATTCGAGTATTTGATTTTTTAACAGCGTACAGAGGGACGAGGGCTGGCAGCAGTGCCAGAGAGTGGCGGCAAAGGCTGCAGCGGCGGCAGGAGGAGCAGTCGCGGCAGGAGGCCGTGGCCAAAAATTTTGCGATTTTTTTTAAAAATCTTATGAAAAAATAATAAATAATTAAAATATCGTAAGAACAGGTGTTATTATTACTGTCCCTACTATACTTTTTTTATAATCTCGAAAAACCCATGCATCAACTCTGAAACGTTCTTGATAATAATATCACATCATATGTAACAGCGAAGTCCGAGGTTAGATAGCATGACAGTGAGAAGCGCGCAGACATGTACAGTCAAGCTATAGTGCTCTGAAAAAAAAGTGTGACATCCGGACATCCGATTGAACTTTAATATATAGATATTTCTGTTGTCCAATTTGGCGTATAACCCTTTTCGAACACATTCTTATATTTGCTAATTCGAACTTTATCGCCAACCTTAAATTTACGTTTTCGTTTGCTTCTCTTGATTTGACGCGGTTTATACACACTTCGATACAGCTGTTTTTCATTGGTCGTAGTTACATCTTTCGGTTTTATTCTAATCGTGCGATGTTTGGTGTTATTATACGATGCAATTAAATCTGGTAGAATGTTAGTCCACTTATGAGAACCTTGAACTGTGAATTGCTTCCACATTTTATTTTTCAGTGTGCGATTGAAGCGTTCGCATATCGATGCCTTCAAGTTGCTAAATGTTGAGTACATATTGATTTCATGATGTCTCATAAGAGTTTTGAATTCTTTGTTGTAAAATTCCTTGCCCTGATCGACGTGTAGATGTTTCGGTATGCGGCCCAGAGTCAGCACAGATTTCATCGCAGCAGTCACATCTTTGGCATTTTTACTCTTGATCGGTACGGCCCACGCAAATTTTGAAAAAATATCAATCACTGTGAGCAAAAATTTTGAACCCTTGTTGACTGATGAGTATGCAGACATATCGACGAGGTCGGCTTGCCAGGTCTCATCCAGACCGCGTATATCGACATAACATCGAGGATAATTACGTCGGGCGGGTCTATGAAGTTCGCTCGCTATTGCCGACTTCATGTTCATGCGTCTTCACCCAATTATCAACGTATATGTTGTCTAAAAATTCGGGTGGGATCGGAATTCCGCGGATGTAATGCCGGCTAAGTGTTTCAGCGTTATTCTCAACTATCGCCAACCGTTTCTCCAGAGATTCATTTTCCTCCTTGCGGACCTCAATCTTTTCTTTGGCTCGGGCCCAAATACGTTGATCTTCTTCAAAACTTTCGCTACCTGGGAAAAAATAGTTGTATATGAATATAAATAATCATATATGACCTTATCAATCATGATCATGAACGAAATTTGTCTCTATATGACCATATATAACCATGTATTGGCCAGGCCAATACGGCCAATTGGCCAGGTCTGATCATGTCTGCTTATATATAATCAGATATGATCAGATTTAATCATTCGTTTTGGACAAATTAAAATAAAACAGTCAATTAAATTACAAAATCATAAAAACTATTTTGTTTTTATATCTTTTATTCGTCGTAATGATCTGGAATTATGGTTATTTCTGATAATTGACTTTCTTTTGTCGATTAAAATTTTCTGACTGTTTCTTACTGGGATTCGAACCCGGGTCCTTCTCCGTATCAGTCGAAGCTTCTACCACTTTGCTACTCTACGTATTTGATAGTTGATACTTTCAGAATGTCTATATGTATTTGGCACGAAAATTTATCAACCTCAACGAATGCACTTAATATTGATTATGATGATCGAACGATTCTTGAATTGTTTTTGTATTTTAGGGAATGTGAGGCAATATGACCACTCTAAATTTTTCAGCAGAAAAAATTACTAATCTGAAAATGCTGTGTATTCTATTTATTGAAAGAGATTAAACGTTTATTTTATTGACGGGAGGAATTCTATAACTTTGTGGGGCAAAACGGCTAATTTAATAATATCATAATATTCAGGTTTTTATTGTTTAAATTGTCAAAGAATATGTATGGGTATGCAGGGTGATTCAGAATTCATGACGAATCTCTTGAGGGGTTTATCCTTGTCAAAATTGGGAACGAAAGTTCCTCAGCCATTTTTCCTTGGAAATATTTTTTTCCGACAAACGATTTTTTTTGTTTTTGTTGTTTTATTTGTCAATTTTGAAGGATCCCAAAAGTTTTTTATTCGGTGGAAGATATAGAAAAAATGTGTTATGATTCCAAGGAAAAAAATCATTTTTCGGAAAAATGGCTGAAGAACTTTCGATCCCGATTTTGTCAAGGATTAACCCCTCGAGAGATTCGTCACGAATTCTGAATAACCCTGTATATTGAGGTTTCATAACAATCAGGTCTGATCAGATCTGATCATATATAGACCTACATCAGACCTATATATGATTACACATGGGCTTATATCAGTCAGGTCTGATCATATCTAACTATATATAGACCATCTATATATTAAAGTTCAATCGGATGTCCGGATGTCACACTTTTTTTTCAGAGCACTATAGCTTGACTGTACATGTCTGCGCGCTTCTCACTGTCATGCTATCTAACCTCGGACTTCGCTGTTACATATGATGTGATATTATTATCAAGAACGTTTCAGAGTTGATGCATGGGTTTTTCGAGATTATAAAAAAAGTATAGTAGGGACAGTAATAATAACACCTGTTCTTACGATATTTTAATTATTTATTATTTTTTCATAAGATTTTTAAAAAAAATCGCAAAATTTTTGGCCACGGCCTCCTGCCGCGACTGCTCCTCCTGCCGCCGCTGCAGCCTTTGCCGCCACTCTCTGGCACTGCTGCCAGCCCTCGTCCCTCTGTACGCTGTTAAAAAATCAAATACTCGAATAAATATTTTACAAAACAATATAACCAGAATTATTGAGCATTGACCTTGCGATTACATACAGGTGCGAATTCACACCAAGGGTTTCTCATTTCGCCTATATCTTTTCGATACCGGAAAGTACGGTGTTCCCCCCACCACGAAAAAAAAAGTCGAACAGTTTTCCCAGCAGATGGCCCCGGACCAACATTCAATTATATTTTGGCTATCGAAGGAGACGGACGTAAATTCATTTTCGGGGCGAATTTCTACCCGCGTGCAACTCCCGGCTGATAAACGAGTTTTTTTGCGATCGAGGAATCGAATATACATCAAATAAATGAACGTGGATACCCTCAAATTATTAGTATTTCCGTTGGATATGGGGTTCGATTTTTTGATTTCCTTCGATGGAAAAAATGGTATTTATTAGGAAAAAAATAGTGCCTTTGCCATTACAGTTTTTACAATGTTTGTAATTTGTGATTAGATATCTTCTAGATCATTATCGCCAATTAATATGACATATTCTGAGCTTCGAATAATACAGGTAATCAATGAAAATAGTTGGTTTGAGTCAAAGATGTGAAGCGCTGCAGTCGGCTGGTGCGACTTTGCACCGGTGTGTGAAACTGAGGTTTTCAAATAGATGTATTATCAAAGGTTGTGAATGGAAAAAAATGTTAATTGTCGCCGCTTATTATCACTGAGTAAGTACGAAGAAAAATTCGTGAAAAATCTGAATTTGGATTTTTCCCCGTCACTAAAATCACATGTGATCTCATATAGGTATACATGGACGCGTTTGCAGATATGACTTACGTTTCACCCTCCCACCTTTCACTCCCCTCACGCTGCTTCCCGTTCTCTTTTCTCTGTCTTTGTCCTCCTCTTCATGTCTCCCTCTCTCCTTTTCCTTTCCCCTTCTTTCTTCCTCTTTTTCTCGATCCTCTCTTCCTCTCTCCTTTTCCTTCCTCCGTCTCTCTTCCCCTTTTTCTCGATCCTCTTTCTCCTTCCCGCTCTCCACCGATGTACTAGCCATTAGTTCTGAAATATGTATTGAAAAATATTTGAATTCATCGAATGATAAATTCAACCAGCACTTGTGGGTACAGTTTTGTTTTCATGAGTTGAATATATTGGCAATATAGTTGATCATTCTCATGTTGATGATGATTGCGGTCACAGATTGAAGGAACCAGTACAGCGTTCCTCGTGGAATTCGACATATCTCTGAATCTATTGATTACTCAACTAATGTTCAGTTGAGGATGTTCAAGAACTGAAGCTAAAAAAAGTACTGGTCGCCTACTACAATTCAGGTGTAAAAAAAGTTATTCTGCAACTGAACTGAAAGTATTCCGAATTATATAGGTGTATGAAATACTCCTTCTCAATCATTTAAGAAATAGTTCCGACTTACCGTTTATCTTGGAAATCTCCTCGTCGTTCGACATGATGTCCAAATTCACACTGATTTGTTCACGTGCAAAGACTACTAGACGCGCGAATAGAGTAGGGATAATTCTCGAGCCCGAGTACGGACAAATCCTAAGTCAGCCTAATCTGTGTCATGTTTGTATATTCGTGTTATGCCGTATTTCTATGTAAGCGAATAAGTACCTATAGAGTGGGAAAAGACAAAAGAATATAGAGATTACTCCGATATGTTGAACGTGTCTCACGGTGATCACGCCGTTAGCGATCACAACGCTGAAGACATGGGGCGAAGAACCACTAAAAGTAAGTAGACTCCCACTAAAATATAAAATATCCATTTCATTGCCATTCTATTATATGATTCGTTGACATTATTTGAATTTATTCCACAAATATATTCCATATGCAAATGAATGATTTAGAAAAAATCCTCTCATTCAGTATCACCTGCGTCTCTGAAACTGTGTTCTTTTCTCGGATATAAATGAACATCCAACTTTTCTCCGATTATTACAATAACAAAAATAACGAGGATTTGTTCGAATCACATTCATGTCCAAAACCGGTATGTGTAGTACCTATATGCATGTATGAGGTTTTTTACCTCAAGTGAGACAGGCTCGGACCCTAATCCTCTTCATTTTTTCTGATTATTTCTTTTCACTGTTTGTAAACTTTGAATGCTATTCACTTGAAAAAATTCAAAATTTTCAGCTCAGAAAAATAAAAAAATTAAAAAAAAAACAGGAATTATCACACATGTTGTTTTCAGATTGCTGATAGTAGAAAAAAATTATCCAAAATCTTGAAAAGGATGAGGTTCCGAGCCTCACTCATTTGAAAAAGAATACCTCATACACCATACATATTAGGGTGTTTCAAAAAAACCCGACATTTGAAAATGACTGTTGCAAGCTAAGAAAATGGTGCGTTTTCATAAAAAAAAAAAAGTTTTGTGAAACCCGCAGTCTATGAGATAAGACTTAGTACTGCCTCAAGATGATAGAAAAATTAAAAAAAAATTTTTTTTAAATACTGACGCATGTTAAAATTTCTTCAATTTGACAACAAAAATAAAGGCTCACGAAACCTGGAGTCTGTGAGATAATATTTAGTACTGCCTCATAAAGAAACAAGTTGAAAAAATATATTTATAGTAATTATTGATGCATGTTGAAAAAATTGTACTTTTTCACGAAAAAATGAGGCACGCGCAAACTGGAGCTTCTGAGATAATATTTAGTACTAAGTATTATCTCACAGACTCTAGGTTACGTGACCCTTCATTTTCGTTGTTAAATTGAAGAAATTTTAACATGCGTCGGTATTTTTTTAAAATTGTCTTCTATCACCTTGAGGCAGTACTAAATCTCATCTCATAGACTGCGGGTTCCACCAACGTTCTTTTTTTATGAAAAGGCACAATTTTATCAGCATGCATCAGTCATTTTCAAAAGTCAGGGTTTTTTGAGACACCCTAATACATATGTGTACATAATATATGCAGATGTGAACAACGATTAGATAAATTCAGTGTTGGTATTCTGATAATTATTACTTTGCGTTTCAGATTCTGAGAACAAAAAAAAAGGGGGGATGGGCGTCCAGGCCACCAGGGCTGAAAGTGAGTAGCTTTCCAACGACTTAATAACGAAAAGTACAGAACTTCTCCAGGAGAAAATTGCCGCTAATTACTATGATTCATAACAAAATCAAAACTAATAATCAGATGAAGAATATACAAAAAGATATTATGTTATGTACATTTCACAAAATGCTATAGTACTTGCGAAAATAAAAACACGAGAACAAATTTAGATTAAATTCAAATGATTGGAAAGAAAATTAAAATTGATTATTCAAAAAAGAATACAAGAGGGAAACAAGAAGCTATGTTATATTCCGTTAAGTAATTTTGAGAAAAAAAAAGGAAATTTCCCGGAAAATATAATGATTGAATCACTATATGTTTGAAATAAAATTTAAATTGATCGTCAGGAAATTTGAAATGGAAATCTCTTTCATTTTTCAGGACCCATCAAAGACGCGGGGTTGGCGGCGATTGTCGCCGCGTTTATGAAAGGTATGATACAATTCCAAATCTTCAAGTGTAAAAAAAAAAGATATGTAGACATGGATTTTGATATATTGTTGTCTTTTTCAGGAGATGAGTGGGACGCCATCCTGGCGACGGTGGAGTTGTCGGGATGACAACTTCCATAATATATAAATAATAATAAGAATAAATAATAAATAATTAAAACCGCAATAATAATAATAATAAATAATATAATATTATACTACATACTACATCTTTAGTATCTGATGTTTCATTCACACCCAGAAAAGATTTCCTTCAGTTCTAGCAGTTTATTACATAATTGTTCTTGAATTCTTCTCATATTTAGATGATGTTATTCGCACAGATCGTTATAAAAGCTGTCAGATTTTCATAAAATTTATCATTCAAGCAATCGAGATCATCGATTATAAGAATTAGTCAAAAATTTCTAGAGTTCGAAATTGTCAAAATTCAAAGAAATCGAAGTTTTATTTTTTTATTTTCCAGTTTCTCACTAATGAGACTTTTTTTTTTATGCAGATTACAGATGAACATACTAAAATTTTAGGTCAAAAATTGTATACATAGGTCTAAATTTCGCAACAGTTGTTCAGTATAGAAAAGGCGTATGATTGAGCCAGAGTCGTAATCAAGAAGAAGTTTTAAGTTTCCCGGGTTGTATTATGTGTAAAAATGATGGTTTCTGAAGAAAGTTTTTTTTTTCCTTTTTTTTTTACTTCTAATTATTCTTGTACGATCTGAGAGTCCCTTGTTCGATACCGCGCAAGTTAAACTTTTCAAACTTTTCAAGTATTCCTCTTTACCAAGATGGACAATAGTCAGAAAAATAAAAATTGAGTTCAAATAGAACTTTGTTATAGATCTAGGTTGAAATGTTTCAATGAGTGCGATTTAATGAATTGATGTTATCAGGCGATCAGCGCACATTGCCGATAGTTAGCGAGAGTTTACTAAATAATTTCACAATTCGGTGGAACGTCGATTTGTAATTGTTTCCGAATATTATCGATCATTTCATATGTTCAAAGGCCGTTTTCTATGATAATGGGCTGCTTGCGACCAATGGTTCGTCAAAGACTTTTGTTCGTTTCGAGGAGTAGAATTTTTAAGGGTCATAAAATTTTTGGGATCATCTGACCTTCAGAATCAAGATCAATTTTGCGGGGGCATATTTTTCAAGATCTTCATCGATCGCAAACTGAAGAATCATCTGGTAAAACGGCGACACATAATTTTTTTACGCCCTGTACTTGGCGCGAGACTTTACCGAATCTCTTGATAAAGACATATTTTGGAAAATAGCGAATAACTAACTGATTATTCTGCTCACATTGAATATTATTCGCATTTACTCACTTTTATCAACTCGTAAACTGCAATAACTTTCCCAAAAACTCCAGAATCGAAAATCAAATAGTTATAAACAAATGACCTGATATCAATGTTTTATTTCCAAGCGCTTCATCACAATGAAAAATGTATCAGCTCGAATAATTTTAGTCTCCTCTTGCTTATTGTTCATGTAAAAAACATTGTTCAAAAATAGTTCCAAGACTTGGAGACATCGCCAGGGCCGGGCAACGAATTTGGACGAATTCTTTTCCTATTATAGTACTCCACTCATAGTCATAGTAAATTGTCTCCCCGGCCCTGGCGATGTCGCCTTGTTAACATAACAATGCGTGCGAGTGTTACGGCTAAGCCATGTATCGGTTATTAGTCGATAGGCGTCGTTCATTGAGGTATTCGTGAGTCAATGGGTCAGAGTGAAAGAGTGAAAACGAGATACGGATGGAGATGTTTCAAACTGGATAGATTTGCGAGAAAGACAGAGATCGATATACAAACAAACATCTGTGAGTATATGGTTCAGGTATACTGTACTTCATATGAACGTCGCATCAGTGCGAGAGTAGATCAGTTCGAGCGTCGGTGATATAGAATAGATAAAATCATTCTTCCGTGTGAGAATTATAATTCGTTCCAAGAACAAGAAATATCGTGCGTGATCCGCGAATAAGCGTGGGACGAAGAAGATTAGACAAAAAACATCACCACGAATATTGTTATGTCGAGTTGCCGAAGGTACATCGGACTGTGTCCCGATGATTTGGCAGTTCTGGGAAGAACTGGCAGAGCAGGTATGTTGTTGGATACACATATGGATAAGTTTATTGGTATATTAGAACACCACACTACCTTTCGCATGCAAAGTACTTTATTGGTGCAAATCCCGGAAACGATTCAAAGAATTCCGAAAAACAAGGCATGCTTACAAATATTGTTCAATGGCCCAAGACTAGCGGGACATTGGATTTGCGTTTGGTATGATACCGAAGTAGTACACGTTTATGACAGTGCGAACCGGAGAGTATTGCACGATGATCATAAGATATTTTTGAATAAACTGCTGCCTCGCGGTAATACGCGAGTCGTGTTTGAGAAAGTTCAGCAGCAAACTAATTACTGGGATTGCGGGGTTTTCTCGATAGCTTTTGTGATATCCATGGTTTTTGGCCAGAATCCTTGTAACCTTGTATATGATATACCAAGGATGAGACCGCATTTGATTAGTATGTTCAATTCGAATAGTTTAATACACTTCCCATTGATGCAACCAAATTCACTGGTTATTGAGAATGTGCCTCGCGATATTACTTCTCTAGGTATTATCAAAAAATGTAACCATCCAACAACTGCGATCGTTGTGGATAAAAAAACAGAGGGAGGAATTAATGGAGAAAATCACGAACGAAAATCATTAAAACACGTGGATGTCACGATAAAAAACGTCCCAGCGTCGCTGATGAGAGCAAATAATTCCTGTGATACACCTATCGACACCGATTTTTATGATAGAGAAACCAACGTAAAGGGAGGAACTCGTTCTGCGGTACCAACAGCAAAAGAATTACTCAATCAAACTGAAAAGAGAAAATTGAATGATAACGTCCAGGAAGCAGCTGTGGCTGTTTTGCGAGGGAAAACTGCCAATAGACAAAGAAGACATCGTGCTCGAGAATCGATGGAACAAATTAGTCAAAGATTAGAGACCGCTGCAACATACAAGAGGCAAAAAAAGGCATTCGTCGAAGAGGCAGATCAAGCAGAGGCGGATGTGATACGTAAAAAAGATGCAGATAGAAAAAAACACAGTCGTGCTAAGGAATCTGAGGAACAACGGTCTATCAGACTTGCGACTGCTGCATCATACAAGAAGAAGCAAGGCGAATCTAATAAGATGATCTATTTGAATAAAAGAAAAAATATTGCTAAAGAATCGTCAGTGTCATTTAGGAGAAAAAAATTGAAAACTGATGACCATACGATTCCGAAAGGAAGGAGCGCGCTGATAGCGAACTCAGATTATAAAGAGGATGAGGTAAGACTTAATTATTTGGGAGAAATGAATAATATATGTGAATTCTGTAATGCTAAACATTTCGTTTCCGAATTACCACCCGATAAAAAGTATAGCATGTGTTGTCACAAAGGTAAAGTACGTATTTTGGAAGATAGTACTTATCCTGAAGCGATCGAACAGTTAATCAACGGTACTGATAAAAGTAGTAAAAATTTTATGCGCAACGTGAGGAGTTATAATAATTCTTTGGCATTCGCAAGTTTCGGTGTAAAATTAGATTCCATGAAAGGAAGTTCGGGTCCTTTCGTATTCCGCATCTGTGGACAAACGTATCATAATACATACGCGCTTCACCCAGATGTCCATGAAGCACGTAAATATGGACAATTGTATATCATCGATACCGAAATCGCCACTAGAATACGTATGCAGCATCCCGGCAATAATGGTTGTTTACCAGAACTACTGAGCGAATTGGATGATATTATACGAAGAACGAATCCATACGCGAAGGCTTTCAAAATGATGCACGAAATGGAAGAAGAAGAACAAAAATTGGCGAATACAGCTGGTCATCCTGCCCGCGAAGTAAGAATGTGGTTGAAGCGGAATGATGATGTTGACAAAAATCGTTTCAACCTACCAAAATGCAACGAAGTAGCGGTTGTATTCGTCGCGGAAGACGGAGATCCTCCAGTACATAGAGACTTATGCGTGTATTCTAGGAGCGAAGGTGCTATAAGTATACCGAGTCTAAGTAAACACGTCGACCCTATGACTTATCCTCTGATGTTTCCTTCCGGTGAAACCGGTTGGACGTCAGGGATGAAACAAATGGCAGGAAAGCGCATAATAACCGCGTCGCAATATTACAGTTATAAATTGAGCGATAGAGGGAAATTCAATCCATGTCTGGACATGGGGAAATTGTCTCAACAATACATTGTTGATATGTGGACGAAAGTTGAAAGCCATCGACTGCATTTCATAAGAAATCAACAAAGCAAATTACGAGCGGAAATGTATCGAGGAGTGATCGATTATCTACATAACAAAGCTGGAGAGAATAATGCGAGAATCGGGAAAATGGTTATATTACCATCGTCGTTCAGCGGAAGTCCGCGAGCCTTGCAGCAAAGTTTCATTGATGCAATGAGTATATTGCAAAAATACGGAAAACCCGATTTATTCATAACCATGACCTGCAATCCCAAATGGAAGGAAATTG
This sequence comes from Tenthredo livida, assembly GCA_963992785.1. Lineage (NCBI taxonomy): Eukaryota > Metazoa > Arthropoda > Insecta > Hymenoptera > Tenthredinidae > Tenthredo > Tenthredo livida. The sequence goes on from OZ023071.1 coordinate 11,636,063, forward strand.
TGGAAAATTTGAAACCGGGTCAAGCTGCAACGGACCGACCAGACCTCGTATCAAGGGTTTTTCATCATAAAGTCAAGGAATTAAAGGTGGAATTGATCGATAACTTGATATTTGGAGAGTGTGCTGCTTATATTTATGTGGTTGAATTTCAAAAAAGAGGGTTACCACATGTGCATATGCTGTTTTGGCTGGAGGAAAACAGCAAAATCCGGGATGCAGATGACGTAGACAAAGTAGTCTCTGCAGAGATACCAGATAAAACGAGATATCCGGTTTTACATGACATAGTCAAGCAATGCATGATTCACGGACCGTGTGGTCAACAAAATATGCATTCCCCATGCATGGATAACGAAACTAATTTGTGCACCAAACGATTTCCGAGGGATTATGTTTTGGAAACAAATTATCATTCAGCGGGTTATCCGTTATATCGTAGAAGAGACGATGGTAACGTGATTGTTTTCAAATCTAAGAGAGATGGGACGCGTAGAATTGCCGACAATAGATACGTTGTACCGTATAATGCGTATTTGTTGTTAAAATTCAACTGTCACATTAATGTGGAAATATGTTCGACGGTGCAATGTATAAAGTATTTATTCAAGTACTGCTATAAAGGACATGACTGTGCAATTGTCGAAATAACGAATGTACAGGAGGGAAATTGCATCAAATACGACGAAGTTGATGAATATATATCAACGCGATACGTCTGTCCACCCGAGGCAATGCATCGTTTATTCGAATATCCAATGAATGAACAATCACACGCTGTATACAGATTAGCAGTTCATGTGGAAAACGAACAGTTGGTGTACTTTGAAGAGGGTCTTGAGGAAGCAGCCATAGATAAAAATAAGGAATCAACATTGCTCGCATGGTTCAATCTAAATAAGACTGATATTGAAGCACACAAGCATTTGTACTGTGAAATTCCAAATCATTATGTATTCAATAAGCAAAATACACAGTGGACGGAACGAAAGAAATTTGTCAAACCTGTTTTGAGTAGAATGTACTTCGTGAGTCCGAAGGAAACTGAGCGCTATTATTTGAGATTGTTGCTATTACATGTTCGAGGAGCACAATCATTTCAAGATATGCGAACTTATGATGGTGTGGTATACCCATCCTTTTTTGAAGCGGCCGTACAGCGAAAGTTAGTCGCCGATGACGAAGAATGGGATAAATGTCTTGCAGAAGGTTCGAGCCTCAAATTTCCCAAAGAGATGTGTCGGTTGTTTGCATACATATGTGTGTTCGGCATGCCGATTAATGCCCGCCAATTATTTGAAAAATACAAAAACGAGTTTGTTGATCAAACTGCAGAATATACCGAAGAAAATGAACAGAAGGCTTTGCAGGTAATCAATGACATACTCATATTTCATGGATTCAATTTGCGAAACTTCAATTTACCGGATATCAAAGATGTTGGTGCATTCCTGGGTGATACGAATAATGATGACGTGCAACACGAAAATATGATTTCGTTAAAACAAGCGGTGATAACATCAGTAAATAGTTTAACGCAACATCAAAGAAACATATTTCATGCAGTCATGGCTGCAGTTCGTGGTGAATCTGTCGAAAAATGTATTTATTTAGATGGTCCCGGTGGCAGTGGGAAGAGTTATTTACACAACACTATTATAACTACATTGAAGAGTCTAGATATGACGGTGCTGCCTGTAGCGTGGACAGGAATTGCAGCGAATTTATTAAAAGGAGGGAGAACTGCACATTCCACGTTTAAATTACCGTTTCTTCTCAATGAAAGATCAACGTGTAACATCAGACCAAATTCTAAACATGGATCACATATTCGAGACGCGAAAGTTATAATTTGGGATGAAATAACAATGGCATCTAAATATGCACTGGAGGCTGTTGATCGTATGTTAAGAGACTTGTGTCATAGTAACGAGCCATTCGGTGGTAAAATTGTCATAGTTTCCGGTGATTTTCGGCAAACTTTACCTGTTGTACGACATGGCAGTAGAACACAAATTTTAGAAGCGTGTGTCAAAAGAAGCAGCCTATGGAGTAAATTCACATATATGTCATTGAAGGGTAACATTCGTGTTTGCGATGGACAAACGGATTTCAAGCAATGGCTTCTGAAGGTTGGCGATGGGATATTCTCTGATTCCTTTGAACGCGATAACGAGGTTGTATCCATTCCTTCTGATATTCTCTCGAATGGAAATATTGTACAAGAAATATTTGGAGCAAGTGTCGATCCTCAAGATCCGTTGAATTATGGCAAAGTTATATTAGCTCCGAAAAACGTCGACGTTATCGCCATTAATGACGAAATATTGTCGAAAATTGAAGGTGTCGGTGTAGATTATCTGAGTGTAGATTCAGGTGAGGATAAAGATAACATAGACATCAAAAATATACTTCCAATGGAATTCATGAATTCATTGACGCCGAATGGTCTTCCACCGCATAAGTTAACGTTGAAAGTAGGAAGCATTGTTATCCTGTTACGTAATCTGAATTTATCACAAGGGTTATGTAATGGCACCAGACTGGTTGTTAAAAAGTTGAACCAATATCTGATTTGTTCTGAAATCATCGGTGGAAATTGCGCTGGAGAAACAGTTTTGATACCCCGGATAGATTTATCACCGTCCGAAGAGGAGATGCCATTCAAGATGGTTAGAAGACAATTTCCAGTCAGATTAGGTTGTGCGATGACAATTAACAAGTCGCAAGGTCAATCTTTCGACAGCGTCGGTGTGTATTTACCAAATCCAGTATTTAGTCATGGTCAACTGTATGTTGCCTTGTCCAGAGTTAAATCTAAAAACAATTTGAAAGTTTTGCTGACAGACAAATCTGTCTTCACCAACAGTAAAAATTCCGATCATAAATTGTGTACCAGAAATATTGTCTACAAGGAAATACTGGGTGCTTCGTGAATTAATCGATCCATAGCTACAATTTTAAATTTATGCCGGCACTTCGAATACTACTGGATACTGTGGAACTGTGATAATCAACCACTATTTCAATAATATTCTATCGGAAATGCAGTATTTGATGTTGGTGACTTTCCCAAAAATGCAGTTGTTTACCTACAATTATGTCAGTCTAATGGTGAGAACGATCAGCTGCTTATGCCTTATGTAGGTACTATAAGCACTAAAAAAAGTAGCTGCCAACGCCTTGTGTAGCTGGGCGCTACAAAAATTATGAGCTGCTTGACACTTTCTGTCGCTAAGCGCTACAAAAGTTATCAGCTGCCGGAGGTTCTTGTGGTGCTGCGCTCAAAATTAGCGGCTGAAGTCTTATACGGCTAAGCGCTACAAAATTAGCCGCTAAAGTCTCATGTGGCTAAGCGCTACAAAATTATCCAAACACATCATTAACCATGCCCCTCCTAATTCCTGCCTTCCCGATGGAAGAAACCGCACCACCTTCTCGTTGGTTTCCATTGAGCGATAGTACTTCTACAATTAATGATACGTGTATTAATGATTCAGATCTAAGTTGGAAAAGCTATTTTATTAAGCACAAAGAAGTACTATCGGCTAAGAGTGTGATGACATTTCTTCTTAGTGTGCTATCCGTTTACAAATCAACAACGCAAAAACCGCTGATAACCGAACGAGCGTAGCGAGTGAGGAACAACGCAAAAACCACTGATAACCGAGCGAGCGTAGCGAGTGAGGGACAGCGCGAAACCACTGATAACCGAGCGAGCGTAGCGAGTGAGGGACAGCGCAAAACCAAACGAGTGAGCGAGCGAAGCGAGCGAACGAGCAAAATTATCAGCTAGTTTACAGTTGATGAGGTGAAAAATACTAACCCTCCAACTTACAAACTCACCGACTACCTGAATCAGCCCATTGAAGGCGGTTTTTATGAGGAGGAGCTCAGCAGGGTGCAATATCCCGATGGCTATCTTGTAGAAAACGTCTTGCGAAGGCGTGGTGATCAACTATATGTAAAATGGTTGGGATTCGATGGTTCACATAATAGTTGGATAAATAAATCGGATATGTAATATAATTTTCATGAATAAAATTTTTTGTAACACCTGCTTCGAAAGTTCGATTTTCGATGGCTGTTTAGCGTGTGCAAAATCCCTCTTTTCCAAGCAGTAAAAAAAAAAATGTTGGCGCATGCGCATATCGTGACTGATTTACTTTGCGCACTAGAGCGAGAAAGCTCTGCGCATGCGCATATTGCAAATGCTCTACTTTGCGCGCTAGGGCTTTTTATTTTCGTCACTCCGTGGCGCCATCGGACGTGAGTGTATAAACTCAGTAACTTATAGCTATACTGTTGTCGGCCATTTTGAGACTTGTCAGTTCATATGTCGGTTGCACTAGCTTAGAGGTTATAAATACGCGTGGTTGAAAAGAATGGGGATGTAAAGTTGTCAAGCTGAGCGCAGATGGCGCCAGGATCGTTGGTCCACTTTGCCACGTATTTTGAAAGTCGTAAAAATGGAAAAGTATTTTGGGTGCACAGTAAAAGAATTAAAGAACGAATTAAACCGCCGTGGTGCGTCCTTGAAAGGAAAGAAAAAAGATTTGCTTGAAAGGTAAATAAATTGTCAAATAATGTACTAATTGTGACCGTTATAAGCATAACCTTGAATAAATATTAATAAAATAGTCGCCAGATTTGTTGAATTATTTGTAGACTTCAAAACACAGTTGAGCTTGTGGTTCTGGTTGATCAACAATATAGTGTACACTTGGGGTCATTAATTATGAGACGGCTAGTTTTCTGGACAAAACATTTATGTTGGCAACACAAAATAAACCCACAGCGCTACATAGTGGGCCGATCGTGAAGCTTAGTCAATCTCACTAAATATCACATAACTCGTGACAGTCCCGATAGCCAAAAAAGGAGAGGTAGAAATTATGACAGTCGAATCTAACCTAATACCTACTAACCTAATAACCTATAGATTGACGTGTGAATCAGTTGGAAAATAATTGTAATTCATAACTTCCCTCGAAGAATACAAACGGGCGAAAGTTTATGTTTTCAATCTTTTCAAGTGATGACAGAAGAAATTGTAACCTGAAAATTTACGGTAAGTTGATTTGATAAAAATACAACTAAATTAGGAAATGCAAGTTACGCTGTGCCTGACAAACAAGATTCTTTGTTGATTTTGCGTGTGAAACCATGTCCAGGACTAGATTCTAGATCATTGAGACTATCGTGTAACTAATTAATACTTCTTGACTGATACAAGACATTTATCAAACACAGACTGAACCCTGCAAGAACCACCTGTCGAAACAGGCCAATAGAGGAAACATTTAGTTTCAGAAAAACGGAAGGAGTCAGCTTGTACTAATCCACAGATGAAAGGAGCTGGTTTTGGTCGACTTGTAGTGGGGAATTTGAATGCGTTCTGCCGCGACTACTCGTCTTTCACATTCTAAACTTTGGCCATTCTCAGACTGAGACTTAAAATACTATCGGAGACGACTGCTTGCTTCTTATAATGTAAAACTCAGGACTTTAATAATTCTTTGGACGCTGACTTGGAATACCTACTACGACGACTACTCGTCTATCACAGAATTACATTTTTAAAACTACAATTCTTAGATTATTAAATTTTAGACTCTATCAATACCTACATCACCGACTTTGAATACTCGCTCAGGCCGCTTTCACCCTAAAATAATTTGATGATCTAATATAAAAAGAAAAAAAAATACAAAATAAAATATAATATAAAATATAATTTAACATATGCTCCCAGTTGACCGAAACTATCGTGTAACTCATTAGCTACTTATTGACTGATACCAGACATTTATCAAACACAGACTGAACTGAAGAACCTGAACCTGCACACCCGTTGAAACAGTCAAAGAAAGGAAACAGAAGTGGATATACGCTTGAAGGCTGCAAGGAATTTGGTCAGTTTCTAGAAAGAGCCTTTTAAACAGCTCCAAAAATTGACTTGTGATTGGCCAGGGGGAGACCGTCGGAAGAAAGACATGAAAGAAAGCTGCCATTGGAACAAAGACCTGAAATAGCCATTTGGATGACTAAAATAATACTAAATAGCAATATAATAGCGTAATATTAGCAGCATAATATTAGCAGCGAGATTAGCGAAGCCACGAACCTAGTCGAGGTCATATCTCGTCATTGTTATTTATGACCAGCGTGTTGTCACGTGCACCAAAATTTTTTAACTTTTATTTTTATTAATAAGACATTAAAATAATAAATGTTTAGAATACTTATAATAATAATTCATGAATGTATGGTAATATAGATATATTATTTTCATTGACGAGAAAGATATGATTTGATATTGAATACAATATTCAATTAATTAAATAAAAAATTCAGATGACTAACTAATTTATTTTTATAATATTATCCAGATTATAATTTTTAAAGTTTCAATCTTTGAATAATAATTGAAGAACATGGACTGGTAGTAGGCATCCATTTATATTGAAACGAATTGCAATAAGAAGAATCATCCATGTAAATATTTCAAATTTTCTAAATTAATGACTGAATAGTATATGTGATAATGAAGTGATAGTATTGAAATGTGATCGTAAACTTTGGAAAGTGAATAAATAATCAGCTGGAACATAAGATTTTCTTGCACGCATTTTTATTTATTCAGCTTATAGTTGAGGATTTTACATTATAAGGAGCGAGCAGTCGTCTCTGATAGTATTTTAAGTCTCAGTCTAAGAATGGTCAAAGTTTAGAATGTGAAAGACGAGTAGTCGCCGGAGAAGGCATTCAAAGTCCCCACTACGATTCTACCAAAAGCAGCTCCTGTTATATCTGGATAAGTACGAGCTGACTCCTTTCGTTTCTCTGGAGCTGCATGTTTCCTTTCTGTGCCTGTTTCGACGGGTGTGCAGGTTTAGGTTCTTCAGGAGTTCAGTCTGGGTTTGATAAATGTCTAGTATCAGTAAAGTAGTAGTTAATGAGTTACACGATAGTCTCGATCAACTTGGAGCATATTTTGGCACATTATGTTATCATATGATTTTAGGCTAAAAGCGGCCTGAGCGAGTATTCAAAGTCGGTGATGTAGGTATTGATAGAGTCTAAAATTTAATAATCTAAGAATTGTTAGTTTTGAAAATGTAATTCTGTGATAGACGAGTAGTCGTCGTAGTAGGTATTCCAAGTCAGCGTCCAAAGAATTATTAAAGTCCTGAGTTTTACATTATAAGAAGCAAGCAGTCGTCTCCGATAGTATTTTAAGTCTCAGTCTGAGAATGGCCAAAGTTTAGAATGTGAAAGACGAGTAGTCGCTGCAGAACGCATTCAAATTCCCCACTACAAGTCGACCAAAACCAGCTCCTTTCATCGGTGGATTAGTACAAGCTGACTCCTTCCGTTTTTCTGAAGCTGAATGTTTCCTCTATTTGCCTGTTTCGACAGGTGGTTCTTGCAGGGTTCAGTTTGTGTTTGATAAATGTCTTGTATCAGTCAAGAAGTATTAATGAGTTACACGATAGTCTCAATGATCTAGAATCTAGTCCTGGACATGGTTTCACACGCAAAATCAACAAAGAATCTTGTTTGTCAGGCACAGCGTAACTTGCATTTCCTAATTTAATTGTATTTTTATCAAATCAACTTACCGTAAATTTTCAGGTTACAATTTCTTCTGTCATCACTTGAAAAGATTGAAAACATAAACTTTCGCCCGTTTGTATTCTTCGAGGGAGAAGTTATGAATTACAATTATTTTCCAACTGATTCACACGTCAATCTATAGGTTATTAGGTTAGTAGGTATTAGGTTAGATTCGACTGTTATAATTTCTACCTCTCCTTTTTTGGCTATCGGGACTGTCACGAGTTATGTGATATTTAGTGAGATTGACTAAGCTTCACGATCGGCCCACTATGTAGCGCTGTGGGTTTATTTTGTGTTGCCAACATAAATGTTTTGTCCAGAAAACTAGCCGTCTCATAATTAATGACCCCAAGTGTACTTTTATTTCAGATTATATTTTTATGACACTAACAATAATTTTGTTCAATCAAATGCATCTGCGCGAACTGATGAGGACTGCTCGGAGGCAACATTTTTATCGCCAAACGACAATGATTACAGAGATATTAATGCTAATACAATCATTCCACTAATTACTAAGGAACATGTAACCTTATTTCTAGACAGGTAATATTTCTTTGTATTGATGTTTTATAAATAAAACTTCAATAATGATGTCAATGGAAGAGCAAGTTTATTTATGTTTTGGTTTTAATTATTAGGTTTTCAGTAAAAAAGGATTTGGGGAAGAGAATGTATGAATGCGAATATTTATTGTGTGCGAGAATAGCTACACTCAGCAACTGTACTTTTCTTCGAGGATATTGCCAAGCGCAAATGAAGAAAAATGTTCAATATGTAGTGGACATTCGTCTATCATCAAGCGGGTTTATTGAAGCAACCCATTGCGAGTGTGCTGTTGGGAGCGGAATCACAGCACATTGCAAACATGTTGCTGTGCTATTGTGGGCTATGGAACACATGGGTCGAGAAAAAAAAATTATTTGCAAAAGATCATGCACAGAGCAGCTACAATCTTTTCACAAACCAAAGAAAGCCTACTTTGGAACCCCACTTCAAGCAGAAAAATTGCCAAAGAATAAGAGATCTGTTGAATTAGATGAGTATAACACTCCTCTAGACCTGGAATGTGTTGATGCGGAAGCGTACAACCGAAGAATCCGTAATCTATGTATTAATTTCTCCGCTGTGCATCAGTCGACGATGCCAATCATGCATCTATTTCAGCCAGCTAATTTGTATGCTGCAGTATGGGATCATTGTTATACTGCGATTGATCCAGAAGAGCAGCTTCTTCACGAGTTGAAATTACTAGGAATTACAGATGATATGATAAATGAAATTGAAGAAGAGACACGTGGTCAAGCTGATAATAAGAAATGGCACGAATATCGATGACACAGGATCACAGCATCACATTTTCATACCTGTTGTATAACACGCACTCCTGAGCAGCAGAATGCTGTTGTTCAAAGAATTTTGAACCCGACACCAGTTAAGAGTAAAGCTACAATTCATGGGCAATTAAATGAGTCCGTGGCAATTGCTGCATGTGAATCTCTGGGTGTAAAAATAGACACCTGTGGATTATTCATAAGCAAAAGTCAGCCTTATCTAGGAGCATCTCCCGATGGACTCATTGGAGAACAAACAATCGTCGAAGTCAAATGCCCATTTGCGCAGAGGAACTCTGTTATTGATGAGAACACAATTCCATATCTATACAGGGATACAAATGGAGATTTACGACTGTGTCCTGATCATCCGTACTTTTATCAAATACAAGGACAATTGTTAGTTACTGGTACGTTGATGGCCAAGCTCGTAGTCTTTACACATGAGCAAATAGCTGTGATTGATGTACCTCGTGATGAAACTGCAATAGTCGACATGAAAACTCTCCTGTCTTCCTTTTACACTAATTATTTTAAACCTGCACTATTGGAAGAATATATTTACAAAGGATATAGAACCATATTCCAAAGATAATCGTGCAATCTGCATCATATATTTCTAATAAGTTATGTGTTACACAATTTGGCATTATTACAAAAATCATAATTGTTCCAAAGAAAGTAGTTTATATTTATCAAGAGATATAAAATAATAAGTATATGATAATTAGCATCATTTGATTCGGATAAGGTATATGTTGAAAGACTTGGCATTGTTATAAAAATTAAGATTGTAAAACAAAAAAAAAATGAACGTATCAAAAAATACATAATAATAAGTATTGTACAGTGTTGTTTATACAGTATTATATAACTAATTTTCAAACAGTTTTATGCTTCTTTGCTAACGATACAGTCTCGAAAGTTACAGAGCATAACACATATTGAATATATTTTTGTTGCTAGTTGTGTATAATAAGGGTTTAATGGTGTTTGCAGTATACGGAATGTTTTGGTCAACCCTATCAGTCGTTCTATGTGAACACGTTTTGAAGATAACTTTCTATCTGATAGAACAGTCATGCCCGGTAGTTGTTGTTTACCTTTCAAAAAATGTGGAATATTAACGGCAACACCCTGCGGAGCACAAATATCCTGTACGTTAAAACCACGATCAGCCATAATGCAGTCACCTTTCTGACATTTTTTGATTAAATCCGAACGCTCCACAATCTGTCTATCGCTTGTACTCCCTCCATAAGCCGCGGAACAGTAGTAGATAGGGTGCAGTATGGCTCCTATTTTATTGCCCCCCATAAAACGGCCCCCCGCTGGGGGGGTGAAGGGGGGGGGGGGTCGCTGGTTCTTGCCGCCGCCATTTTTTTTTTTTCTTTTTTTTTCTTTCCAAAAGTAGACCAACCTATGGATTCAACCCTAAATAAGTTTTTATATTGTAACCTAGGTGAACTCTGTCGATTCTAGTCTAAGTTCTAATTCGCTGGTCTGGTATATATATAGATATAGAGACCCATGCTTCTCTTTGCTTCGGCAGTATGGGTCCGTTTCTTTGGTCAGGTATACATATATAGATATAGTCCCATGGTTATTTTGCTTCGGCAGTATGGATCCGTCGCTTCCACTAAATATATATATATATATATTTCGGTTTATTACTAGGGGATGCAGGTATAAGGGTTACCGTCTTTCGAAGGTAGGGATTATGACGGGACAGTCTGCGGACTCGGAGGTGACCATGGTTATGATTCATGAAAAAAGGACACTTGTTTATGGTTTCAGCTCGTGTTTATTCATGCAGATAAATTCAAATACAGACAACATAGGTTTAAATCTAACTAAACCGAGAGATATATCGCTAATTGAATATCGTATAATAATGAAATCAGATTATCAAGAGACTCGGTAGAGTCTCGCGCAAAGGACAAGAAAAAAAAAAAAAAAAAATATACATATTTAAGGTATAGCCGCGCGAGACTCAACGAGTCTATATACCCGAACGGGAGCAAACCAGTGGGGTGGGGAGACAGTATATTCCTAATTTCTTACTTTTCGCGATATCCCGGGGATTGAAATAATTATCTCAGAATCTAGACACGGAGAGCCCTTCATTTCAGATTAACTTCAATCGAATCAGTGATAGGAAAACTGAGATACGATTAACTTAAGTTTCTGAGTATCCGTTTCGTCTGAAAATTTTTCGTCTCCGTATTCAGTCCAAATAATCCTTAAATCTATGCGGATGACAATTAGGAAAGAGTGCAGTGCCGGTTTATCCACTAGGCCCGCTAGGCCCAGGCCTAGGGCGCCATGGCAGAAGGGGGCGCCGCGCGTTGGCGAAATTCGCAAGTTTGCGCGCCCCCTTCTCTCTTCCGCCAATACCGATCTTATGAGCACTGCGAAACGTCCTGACACGCGAATACATATTGTTTTCCGTACGCTAGTGCACATGTAACGATCTACAATATTCATTCATAGATTTGCTCGGTTCTATATTTCTTTTTGTCAGACACCCACGCGAAGTTATTTTGTACATTGTAGTACAATTGAACAAGAACCGGATACTACATTCTATTAATAAAATATAAAAATAAATGAGTGTTAATAAAATGAGTGGCGCTAAGCGCCGTAAATTAACGAAAGAAAGACAAGAAAAAGAATCTCTTATAGCTAAAAAAATTCCGCGAATTGACAATTTTTTTATACATCACGAAACAATTAAAACGACGATGCGAGCATCAAGTTCTACTACAACTGGATGTTCGGGCGAGGTAAATATCGACGCACCCTGATGATTGAATATATATTTTCCACACGGCGTGCGCAAAGTTCGATTTCGCGCACGCTTCGCGTGCATGAAATTCAACTTAACGCGCGCTGTGTTGAAAAATGAAGTTCGATACGAGTGCGAAAGATGGTTCTCGACTCGTGTGATTGTCACCCTCGCTTCGCGCGGGCGAAAAACTTCACACTCGTCCGAGAATCAACACTTTCGCACTAGTATCGAAAAGTACTATTCCTGCATTACCGTATCCTGCAATTCCTCTCCCCATTCTCCCGATTTCAGAAAATATCGCGTTCGCATGTAGATTCTACTGTCGGAAATGAAGAGGAGGAGGAAATAGTCGACGAAGTCACGAATACAGCAGCTTCTGCAGCTGAAATCCGTGATCATGATGATGAAACACATTCTCAGATCGTAGTCGTGAATTCTACCGATTCCGTATCGGATTCTGGAGATTTTTCTGACCCTGGGCTGTGGCCAGCACGGAAGTCTGAAATGATTGATTTCATTTTACGAAATCCGACGAAGCAACAGGATCCTAGAACCAATGATTTCACGGCTTCGAAACGTGTCTATAGTTCTAAAACAAGATACTGTACTGCACAAATATTTTTCCAAAAAACACCAAATGGTGAAAAGCACCGACGAGAATGGATAGCATATTCCCACTCGAAAGGTTGCATATATTGCATACCTTGTAAGCTATTCTCGACATCGGTAAACGCGTTTACAGAAGGCTTCAACGATTGGAAGAATGATGTGCGAATAGCAGAACATGAGAGAAGTCCTGGTCATAGGGAAAATACACGGAATCTTGTGATGCGAGGAAATATGTTGGGAAAGATTGACAGCAAGTTGCATATGCAATATATTCAAGAATGTAATTACTGGCGACAAGTATTGACTCGCGTTATAATTGCAATAAAGTTTCTTGCATCTCGAGGCTTAGCTTTTCGAGGGACAGACGAGAAATTTGGATCGCTCAGCAATGGCAATTATTTGGGTATTCTCGAATTGATGGCTCGAAACGATCCGTTTCTCCAAAATCATATTGATCGATTCGGAAATCCAGGAAAAGGAAACGTATCCTATTTTTCTAGAGATATTTGCGAAGAGTTTATTGCGATGATTTACGATGATCTTCTCAAAAATTTGATTTTGGAAATGAAGGCCTCTAAATATTATGCAATAAGTGTAGATTCGACGCCTGATATTTCGCATTCGGATCAGTTAACGTTTATTATCCGGTACGTATGCGAGAACGGAGAGCCCACTGAACGTTTCTTACAATTTATACCTATCGAAGGTCACAGCGCAAGTGCGATAGAGCAGGCGATCATGAAGGTATTGTTTGATAAAGATATCGACATAATGGATTGCCGCGGACAATCATATGACAATGCCAGCAATATGTCGGGCTGTTACGGTGGGGTACAAGCCAAAATTATTGAACGTAATCATTTGGCGATTTACGTCCCGCGTGCAGCGCATTCCCTTAATTTAGTGGGCCAAGCAGCTGCTGAATGCTGTTTGAGTGCAACCAAATTTTTCATGTTCGTGCAACACGTTTATACATTCTTGAGTGCATCTACGTCCAGATGGGCAAGGGTGAAATCGAAGGTCGAGAATCAGCCTGGAATGTTGTTGCCAAAAAGTTTATCTGGCACACGATGGTCAGCTAGAGCGGAAGCGTGCCGAGCACTTGTGAAATCGTGGGAGAGTTTACGAGATGCTCTTGACGATATCGCAGATAATGCTTCCGAAAAGCCATCCACAAAAGCCGAAGCCGAAGGGTTGTCACAACAATTTGGATTGCTTGAGATTGCTATAATGGTTGTGACTTGGAGCGATATCTTGGAGCGTTTCGAAAAAACAAACAAAAGTCTTCAACGCATTAACATTGATTTGACAACAGTTGTACAACTGTATGATGCGCTCCGAGCATATGTTGTCGGTTTGCGTGATCGTTTCGACCACTAAGAAGCCGAAGCAAAAGAGCTATCCCAATGCAACGAATATGTATGAAAATATATATATGCATGAAAATCGGCGACGCAGAAGAAGGACCGTTCAGTTCGACGAGGTAAACGATAATGAAGCGGTATTAGATGGGAAACAAAATATGCGGATAAATACGTTTCTCGTCATACTCGACCGATTATCAGGCGAATTAGAGAGAAGAAGTGTAGCATACAAAAATGTTAACGCTCGCTTTGGCTTTCTCAGCCGTTTGTCGTTACTTACGGATGCAGAGATAATTACCCGGTGCGAAGAATTACAGACGACATACTCTACCGATCTCGATAAACATTTTGGAGAAGAATGTTTACACTTCCGGAAATTTATCCAGGAAATGGAGTTGACGGAGGATGACACCAATGTTCGGAATCTTTTAATGATTATTCGCGAGAAGAATATTGTTGCAACATTCCCGAACATGGATATCGTTCTTCGAATGTACCTTACTCTTTTTTCGAGTAATGCTACCGGGGAACGTTCATTTTCGACGTTAAAAAGGGTCAAAACTTATTTACGGAATACGATGGGTCAGAGCCGTCTCTCCAGTCTTGCCTTTTTATCTGTGAATGCAGATCTCATTGATATGGCAGAGACTGATACAATTATCGAAAAATTCGCAACCTTAAAAGCAAGAAAGCGACCGATTTAGTCCGGTGCAATGAATCTTGATTATATAATATATATGCGCATCTCTCGTCCATATGAATATATGTATGTTTTATATTATAATATATGTTGCACGGAGAACATTAAATGATTGGGATTACTATCTGGTTATGGTCGAATTTTAATACTAACTCGATAGTAGTTAGATGATTGTATAAACTATCTGAATTGTATGATACAGATGATAAATACTACAATTCAGATAGTTTATACAATCATCTAACTACTATCGAGTTAGTATTAAAATTCTACCATAACCAGATGGTAATCCCAATCATTTAATTACCTCCGTGTGTGGTACATGATTTTTGAAATATAAAAATTATTCATTTTGTCCTATGCTTTTTCGATTATTTTATTGGGGGGGGGGGGGGGGGGGGGGGGGGGGGCGCTAATTTCGTCAGGCCTAGGGCGCCAATTTTCATAAGCCGGCCCTGAAAGAGTGGCCACGACTATTATAGTATAGCAGAGATACTTCAAGTATTCTGCCAGGTGGCGCTCTTTTCAACGCTGTTGACGTCACAGGGGCTCGATTCCATAACTTTATCACTGGCAATAAATAGATAGATCTATCCATTTATTGCCAGTCAATAGATAGATCTATCTATTTATCGCAAGTGATAGCAGTGATGAAGTTATGGAATCGAGCCCAGGTTGACGTATGATCGAGAATCCATTGCCCAAGACCACGGAGTACGGAGACTACGGACAGACGGACTCCCGAGACAGAGCCGTAAGTTCTGTTCATATTCGTACATCTGAACATTTTGCAAATTTCATTTTCCTTTATGCTTCCTATACTTAATATTATTATTATTATTATTATTGGTATTTGAAGTGGAGGGCAAAATTATAACAGTCTCTCATGAAATGACGAAGCACGCAATTTTGAGGTTAGGTTATAGGTACGGTTATTGAATCGCATGAAGTTCAGTTTACGTGAATTAATAAGTGAAAAAGTTTTCATTCAACGTGACAGGTCTTCAATATATTGTTACATTGGTTTATATTATACTACCACATTTGACATGACTGCTTATCGACGGATTCAGATGATATAAACTGCATCAGCGTACATATACATGCATTGGGATACTTATGGAAACAATTGGCAGAATGCTGAGAACGGAGCGAGCCTAGCAAGCTAGGATATAGGAAAACCTAATCGAGCGAGTGTACAAGCGAGCACAATTATTAGGTAGCCGAGCCAAATTTTACAAAAAGTAATTCTATTAATATACTAACACATTTAACATTACTGCTCATCAAAGGATTCAGATAGTATGAAATGCATCACCGTACGTGCATGAAGATACTCATCGAAATAATTGGCAGAATGTTGACAACGAAGCGAGCCCAGCGAGCTAGGACATAGGAAAATCCGATCGAGCAAGCGTAGCGAGCGAGCATAATAATTAGGTAGTCAAGTAAATGTTAGAAAAAGTATTTATATCATTCTGCCACATTTAATATTACTGCTTATCAAGGGTGTTAGATGGTATGAAATGTATAGTGTACGTGCATTGAGCTACTCATCGACGGAATTGGCAGAACGTTGACAAGCGAGCGAGGATATAGGAATACCCAAACGAGCGAGCGAGCACAATTATCAGGTGGTTAAGCAAAATTGTACAAAAAGTGGTGATATCAACCCCAAAAGCATCTGTGGTGCAAAAACCTTTCGTCAAGTACAATAATGTGATCACTACCCCCAAAATAATCTACCAATCAAAATTCCTCCTTAACAAAAGTGATACTATGAAAATGTCTACTTACAAAAGGATTGAAATCAGATACAATTGCCAAGTACATGTCTTTTGTATAATATATACCAACTCGTAAAAAAAAGCCGAAATTCATCCGAAAAAAATAAAAATTTGGAGGTAGTGGTACTTGGCGGGCCTATTGTAGACAAGTAAGAGGAAACAGCAATCGACCTATGTTAACCCCAGACGGGGCAACTTATTTTTTTCACCTTCTATCGGGCAACTGGGGTACCGGAGTACCCCAAGTGTTTCCGAATGACGCACGCCTTTCTAGTTGCAATAAGATACGATTCTTGTACGTCATTTGCTTCGTTATTGAATCAGGAAGACGATGGTATGTATTCAAAGCCCTTTCCTTTAAGAGAAAGTCGAGAAAAACTTGTGTAAAGTAACGAAAAATGCGGTGAAGAGCTAAAAATGACTTTTTTCGAAGTTGGCTTGGGGTACCTCGAGACCCCAGTTACCCCGTCTAGGGTTAATAATCCTACAGTGCTATGAAATATTGGCCCGCCAAGTACCACGTACTCCAAATTCTTATTTTTTTCGGATTAATTTCGGCTTTTTTTTACGGGTTGGTATATATTATACAAAAGACATGTACTTGGCAATTGTATCTGATTTCAATCCTTTTGTAAGTAGACATTTTCATAGTATCACTTTTGTTAAGGAGGAATTTTGATTGGTAGATTATTTTGGGGGTAGTTACTTATAGCGTACAGGAAATAGATATAAGAATCCTATTTTTTTAAAACCCTGGTACACTTTAAAATACTTTGAATCTCCTCGGCAAGAGCACGGGGGCACAAGACCTTTATTTCGAGCATGGTCAGTTTGAAATAGTTTTTCACAAAACTTGCTTTGACGGCATTCTTGATGGTCCCTAACGTCTCGTCGAATTTCGTTGACACCATATCCAAGTACTGCTCGAGCGGTGCGTCTAAGAGGTCGCGGGAGTTGGCTAGCGAGGCGAGTTCTTCAACCAATTCGTTTTTACACAGATTCGTTGTAGAAGAGCGATTCGAGAGAGTGGTCAGATACTCGGTAATGCAGGGTGCAACAGCCACAAGACCTTCAAATGTCGCCTGCTGCATCAGGATACCGGGGGCTGATGTTGATTTTGACTTCTTAGGCAAGGGTTCGTCCCGCTCGTGTTCGCGCCATAATCCCTCTGGCTCTGTCAGAACAATTGTTTTCAACCCGAAAGAGGTTGTAAACGCTATGTGTGATCCGCCCAGGTCCAGTGGTTCGTTCTTTGAGCCTTCCTAATGGGTACACTCCGCAGATTCGAAGTATGCAGAGATGTTTTCGAAATTCCTTTTTAAATTCAGCCATGTCGGCATTCGCAGGGTAACACAGTTAACACCAGTTCCGTTAAATTGTACAACAGGTTCAAAGTTGTAATCACTGGTTCATTTATACCCGACCAACGCCGTTTTAGAGAAGGAATTATTCAATCCATACGCAGTTGACTGTAGTAGTGCTCTACGCTCTCTCAGCCGTTTAGAGGATGTCCCGGTGGGGTCGGTGCTTCCGAGCAGGGATACGTTAGCAGCCATGATTATTACACGTTACGTAGCACACAGGTTCAGAGATGTTTGCCTCTCGAAGTTCGAGATGTTTTTGGGTAACGGAAGAGAAAATAGGGTCTTATTTGGAGGGTTTCCACCTCCAGGCTCCAGTACGAACCCGCTGGGCCGGAGAGTGGTGGTAGTTTTTCCGACGGTTTCCTCCGGGTCCGAGGTCTGATCTGCGGTGCCAGCTTTCCGAAAGAAGGTACTGGGACAAGTCCTATCCTGCCAGAGAGCCTCCAGAGAATCTGAAACAAGTCCTATCCTGCCAGAGAGTCTCCAGAGAATACTTGTCTCAACAATACCATCCCAGGTACAGAAAGTAGGATTTTGGGCCGATCGTAAAATAGGTACTTTGCAGAATAGCGAGAGCGGAGGCCTTCTGGGGCAATAAAATGCAATTACCGTTGAATACTCCGTGTGATTGACGGATTTCGAGAATTCTGGCCGGGTAAAAAAAAAGGTCATGACACAGCTGATCCCTATAGTACCGAAGAACAAACCGGGAAAGCTACGACGACAAGTCCTGTCCTGTCTGCGACCCGCTCGGGTTACCGTATTCTAGCAATCTTATCCCAGCCATAAAAAATGTAGCGAACTGCTCCTAGACACCGTGTTGTACAGAACAGTGTGGAGTAAGCGAGTCCACCCTTAGACAATGAAATGTAATTAGACTCTGAATAACCAACGCCTGTTTATGACCTTTTCAAAATTTCGACTGATTGAAAAAAGAGTCCACCCTTAGACAATAAAATGTAATTAGTCTCTGAGTAACCAACGCCTGTTTATGACCTTTTCAAAACTTCAACTGATTGAAAAAAAAAGGTCTAGCGTACAACTAACCCCCCATCGTGACGAAAAAAAAACTCGCCACTATAAGCAAAAAGATCTCAGTGTGCAAGTCTCATCGTGTTTAATAAACGTGCATAGACAAGTCGCTAGGTGAAAAGAAGGATACAGTTTATAACTATCCTGCAATGGTTTGGCTGGAGTTTTATACGCTCGCCTCACAGGTAACCGCGCTGTTCAATGAAGTGTCGCATACCTGGGAATCGTCTACGTACAGCGAGTGTGTCACGGGGGTAGGGGTTTACCCTCGCCCATGCGAGACAGAACTATTTTGCACTCTGAACAATAGGGGTTACCTCTGGGCCGTGGCATCGAGGTGTACAGGGCTTGCTAATTAAAGCCATTTCTATGTACTCAAAAAAGAAAATAGCTTGTAAATGATTACAGTAGAACCTCGATTATCAGGCCTTCGATCAACCGAGTCGCCGTGTTATCCGAGGCAGCGGACTCATCCGAGCACTCCGCATTAACAGAGGTATATGCTCGGAAAATACGGAAAAACTCGGATAAAACCGATAAAGCCGCTATACCTATGTTGTACGCGCGGAGTATCTTGAGTTCGTTGCTATGCCGGTTATAGTTATGTAAATACTTTCGTGATTACATTTCATTCTACCCTTTCAAATACAAAAAAAAATGATTGAAATTTTCGAATTTTTTACTTCTTCTGTGTTATCCGAGTTTTCACTCATTCGAGGTACCTCCTCCTCGCATTACCTCGGATAAACGAGGTTCTACTGTACTTACTTCGTAGGTTTTACTAGGCCACCTCAGTCACGATCGAGACAATAGAGCGCAGAAAACAGTTAAGGGTAGCTAAGGGGTAAAACCGTCGACCACCCACTCCCTCCAACTGCTTGTGGGTGGTGGTGGTGGTGGAACTGACCGATAGGTTGCATAAAGAGGAGTGACAAATGTGAACTTGTACCAGAACTGTAAACTCCTTGGAGCCGAAAACTTCGTTCGTTCTTTGAAGTGTATTTTGGATTTTTACATTTGTTTTTGTACTTAATTTTACTGCTGGAAAATGTCGCGAACCGTAGCCGGAATCAGGAGAGCTGCCTTGGCGGTGCTGCGGCACCTGATCAGGCACCACTCGACTATCGTTCACAGGCGGATAGCACCCCTTATAAAAGTTATACCGCGTACGAGTGATGTCGCAGAGTTACTGATGATCTTCCGTCAGATAATAACTGTGTGTTCGGTGGAAGTGATGGCCACGATTCACCGTGCAAACTGTTTAAGTGGCAACTTAGATTGCATGCGAGTGATGGTGGATCAGGTGCGATTTTGGAGGGCCGAGGAAGATCCGATGATACAGCCGTTTCTCCAAAGCGTCAGAGTTTTAGAGGAGGCTCGTTCCGCTGTCCCTGGTAAGTAAAAATCAGCTAATTTACTTTCATGTTACACTACGACGTTGTTATATTCGTATCTCATCTAGATCTGTTATTTCCAGAGCTAGCCATGTTCCGGCAGGGGGGTGTTGATGATGGGATGCTTCTCGAGGCGGCCGAGGCGTTTGACCTGTCAGAGGCTAGCAGTGGAGCTGCTTCCTCCTGTAAGTAGCTCTTTCGCGTTAAAAATTCCTTGTCCGTATCTCGGAGCTGGGTATAATAACAGAATCATAATATTGTAGCGAGCGCGGAAACGGTCGCAAGTGATTGCGTGGCGGACACGACGGTCACGCGAGCGGTATCCGCTGAGCCTCTCCTGCTACACCGCTCAGTATCCCAGGGTGGAATCCCGACGGGTAGCGAGGAGGAAAGCGAGACGATCGAGCGTCTCTCCCAGGTCTCGATCATCGAAGTGACGGATTCGCCGATACCAGCCTCGCAGAGCGAAACGGAGCGTTCACAGGCCCGGATTATCGGAGAATCCGAATCGGACGAGTCATTGCCCGCTTCCCCCGTCTTTAGCTCTGAAGAAGGTGAGTAATAATAATTTCGTAACCTTGGCTAACGATTTTATTGCGAGGTCGCTTATTTTGATGGGCTTTCTAAAAGTTTCTTAACATCTTATTTTCTACATTTTATCTCATAACAGCAGTGAGGAATGAACCGTGGGAGCAGGATGGTCAGGTATGGGATCTCTCACCACCCGTCGATCCCGAAGTCTTTAGCCAGCTGCAGGAAAGTAGGTATTCTTAACTTTGGATAATAATTCTCCAGTTCCTTTTTCCCGATCATCTCTGCAAAATCCTTCTCAATCTGTAACAGCGGCTGCAATTGAGAACTCTGCTGAGGAGTATCAAATCTCCATGATTGCAAACACCAGCTCGGAAGTTATCCGGGAAAATCTTCCATCGGATTTCGATTCGTTGGAGACTTTAATAATACCATCCCCGCGTGGGGAACTTCCTGCAGGATTTCTTCCAGCTTCCGAGGAAGAGTAGTTCTGATTGTACGCCTCCTTACTCTAGCGCATAGTTTGATGTATATTGTTTCAACGAGAAAAGATAATTTAACGTTTTTACTCGATCTCCGCAGGTGCTCAACCAACCCTTAGGGTTCGCTCGTCTAGCTGGCTATTCGGGGTGAACAACGGTGCCAGTACCTCGAGGTCGCAGACGGGCGGGGCTTCGTCGACGAACACCGGTACCTGTGTGACTGATCCTCCCGCTGACGAGGCTGAGCACCAGGATGAAAACATCGACGAAGACGACGAAAGGGTGGAGCAGGCAGAGGTGGGACACCGATTCCAAATCACGCAGCGGATAAATCGCCGCTACCAGCGTTTCGGTCTTGGAAGGTGCCAGGTAACCGTAAGAATCGGTGTTCCACCCGAATCTGCGAATCCAATCGCCTGGTTAGAAGAGGCCTTCCGCGAGCTTTACAGATATTTCTCCTCGCTCTGCACTCCAAACGATATCATGGGCATTAGTTTCATCACGGAGGGTTTCGCGAGGGGTTCTGCGGGGTTAAGCTTTCGGCCGGCTCGCGATTTTCGCTTCGAGGATTTATGGGGACTTGTATTTCGGGTTACACAGAGCGCGAGTGAGTTTTCAATCGATCAGCCGTTCACGGTAAACATAACAACTATTGCTGTTCCGGCAGGTCAGGGAAGACGCTTAGCCCTGAACGGGGAGCAACTAGTTGGTAAACGCTCTATCCTGACTATAACGAACAGTGATAATTTATGTTTACCGAGGGCATTGTTCGTCACTGGAGTGCATGCGAGGAGAGGTTCTGTACGGGATGGACCTTTACAGGCGGAGTGGAACAGGGCTGGGCGTCAGGGAAACAATACCAGACTGAGAAAGCTCGTCAGCTGGTAGTAGAAGCGGGTGTCATCATACCCGAGGAGGGTTGCGGTATCGAGGAAGTTGCGCAGTTTCAGCAATATTTGGCACGGGAAGGGTTTGCAATTCTAGTTTACAACAGCGAGACGATAGGTAAAGGCGGCCGGCCGCTTTTTAACGGAGAGAATATTGTGCTGGGTATGGGCTACCGCGGTCCAGTACTTAGACTGAATGTTCTTTATTATCCGCGTCTTGGTCACTATGATACTGTTTTGAACATGAGAGGAGCCGCGGCCTCCGATTTCTTTCGCCAGCCGTGTAATGTGGCCTACGCTCACGGTAACGAGCACAGGTGCTCAAACAGATGCAATCGCTGTCTCTCGACCCCTGCATGTGACCGGGGAGTTGCAAAAGTCGGGTGTGAGCTCTGTAATCGCGATTTTTACGGGGCAGAGTGTTGTAGACGACACACTCTGCAGGGCTCGTTTAGCGGTAAACGAACGGTCTGTAGTACCCTACGGGTATGTGGAACCTGCGATATCTTCACGGATATTTCGAAGGGACAGCATATCTACGGGTGGACATACTGCAGGACCTGCCGCTCGAGCCAAGAAATTAATCATCGCTGTTACATGAGGCCTGTAAAGCGGAACACGGAGGAGGTAGCTAATCACATTTTCATTTTTTACGACTTTGAGACACGACAGGACGAGACTGTAGACGGTGACGAGACGATAAATATACACGTGCCAAATTTGTGTATTGCGCAACGGACCTGTACACGTTGTCTCGCCGCGAGTATTACCGACCCCTGCCTCGGGTGTGGTGCACAACGCGAGTTTGTTTTTAGGGATGACCCGGTCCGTGAATTGGTAAAACTCGCTGATAGGAAGGTCGAACGCTACCGGAAGGTTATTTGTATCGCGCATAACGCAAACGGTTTCGACGGGCAGTTTATTCTCCGTTACCTAGTGGAGAAAGGCGGTGTGGCTCCGCAGGTAATACTAAACGGTAGCAAAATAGTCTTGCTAGAGACATCCAATGTACGTTTTTTAGACTCTCTTGCCTACATGCCGATGGCTTCAGCCGCGTTGCCAAAGGCTTTTGGCCTACCAGAGGCCACGCAGAAGGGTGTATTTCCGCACCTCTTTAATATCCCGGCTAACCAGCGGTATGTGGGAGTATTACCTGCGGCTGAGTTTCACGCGCCAGACTCCATGACGGTAGAGGGTAGGGTCCGTTTCTACGCGTGGTATGAAGGGGCCGTAAGAGAAGGTTATGTTTTTGATTTTAGTAGGGAAATCGTTGAGTACTGCCGGTCAGACGTCACGATTTTACGGTAAGCCTGCCTAGCATTATGTGATATATTTCTTCGTACCGGCGATGTCTGCCCGTTCACGGAGAGTACAACAATCGCCTCTGCATGTTCAATGCTATACCGGAAAAATTTCCTTCGCGATAACAGCATAGGGATTATTCCGCCCGCCGGCTACCGACTAGCCGATAAACAATCCTCCAAGGCCATCCAGTGGTTGGTCTGGAGGGAACATAAGATAGGTCAGGAGATCTTACATGCGGGTAGGGCTCGTGAGCAACGCGTGCTAGGACGTAGAGTAGACGGCTACTACCAGTCGGTGGACGGAACACGCCATGTATTAGAATTTCATGGTTGTTATTGGCACGGCTGTCCTCGCTGTTATCGCGTAAATAGGGATAAGGAAATTGTGGGTGGCGTGAACATGGATAGGCGACTTGAGGAAACTCAGGCCAAGACGCGACGTATGCTCGCCCACGGTATCGCGGTAGAGGAAATGTGGGAGTGCGAGTTTTCAGGTTTGGTGGATGCAAGGGTAGAAGTGCGGGCACATCTCGAACGTAGCGGCTTTCTACCGAGTGTGGAGAATGCTAAGCTGAACCCGCGTGATGCATTCTACGGTGGCCGGACGGGTAACACGTCGAGGTTTCGCGAGGTAGACCCCAGACTTGGTGAGGAGATCCGTTATGTGGATGTTTGCTCTCTATACCCTTACATCTGTAAAACCGGAAAATTCCCGTTGGGTCATCCCGTAGTACTGGTAGGCGAGGAATGCAAAAATCTATGATGTGGTGACTCGCGATCAGACGAAAACATGTCGTCCGGTTTTTGTCAAAAGACGTTGTTGCAGGGATAGTTTTGATACCCTCCCATATGGGCATACAGAGGCGTAACCGCCTCCGTCCCTGGTCCGTATGTAACAATAACCGGAAGAAACCAGGAAACAGCACCCTACATCCAGTTTAGGTTTAAGTTAGTTTTTTACTGTATTTTAGTTGTACAACTTTTGTAAATTTATCTTATAATTAGGACTTTAAGCTATTAGGAGTAGAATAATCTAGTCTAGTCTAGTATGTAATACTATACTATTGAGTGCCTGCTCTGTAAAAAATAAAAGTACTATTAGCAATAAGAAAATGTATGTACACCAGAACGGTTGAACATGGTCTAGTCTCTGATCAGGTAATATACACAGTATACATAATTAACGACAACTGTGGTCTTCATAATAAAAGAATCTATGAAGTAAAATCTATCAATTTCACTTGGTTAACCCTTCCCACATACACTCTGTTACCCCGATCTCGACCCTGAATAAAACTATTACGAAATTAACTATTATTTCTGTGTCTCTGTATACCTTTTATTATCACCTTCCTCGAAATACCTGTGACCAGGTTACAGAAAATGAGCCTAGATTGGAAATAGAACCTGTTAAAACCATTTTATCTGTAAATGAAATATGATGAATGAAAATATATTTAAAAATAAAATGAGTAGAATAAATCTCAAAATCTCGTTGATTTCAGTTAGTTGAATAGTCGCTGAGTTGTTACAAGGGCTAGCTTGACCTGGTCATGGTCGGCCAGCCATCCGGTAAGTTTTCATCTTTCTTACGTTTTTAAATGCGCAAAATTAGCTAGCTTAAGCGCATAGTCTAGATGAGCGGCTCACACGCTGACTATAAGCTGATTACCGTCCGGAATGCCGAGTCTGTGAGCACGCCCTCTATTAGCTAAGAGACGGCGTGCACCGTGCCGCTATTAGCTAAGAGACGGTGTGCAGCGCGCCGCTATTAGCTCAAAGATGGCGCGCACCGCGCCGCCGGGGAGGCCCCACCGCGGAATAGAAAATTTATTCTAGACGTATGTAGTAGCTCTTGTTATCCTGATTTCTCCATATCTCTCGGAGTATTCGTTGGAAAAGGTTCAGGTCTTAGTGTTCGATTCACGTCAGAAAATGGATACTCGCTGGAATCACCCGTTTTCCGCCATAATAGCCGGTCCCGCTGGATGTGGAAAATCAATCTTTGTTAAGAAGTTTCTGCGTCATATAGGCGAGATGTACGATACTCGCTTCAGTCGTATAATCTGGTATTACGCCGAGCAGCAATCCCTCCATAGTACAGAAAACGGAGCCAGAGCAACTCTTAGCGACATCGAGTATCGGGAAGGCCTTCCCCAATAATCTGACTATGACTCGAACACGCTGCCCAAACTGCTTATAATAGATGATCTTATGCGAGAGGCCTCCGGTAATATAATAGTTGATCTTTTCACCAAGGGGTGTCATCATAACAATCTAAGCGTGCTCTTCATCACACAGAACCTGTTTCATCAGGGACGCGGTCAACGCGATATTTCGCTCAACGCGAATTATATCATATTTTTCAAGAACCCGCGAAATCGCGCTCAGGTACAACATCTAGCTCGACAAGTCTGCCCGGAGGATCCACGATTTGTCCAGGAAGCCTACCACGATGCAACAGCTCGGCCACACGGTTATCTTTTACTTGATCTGAAACAAAGCACCCCCGAAAACTGTCGCTACCGTAGCAATATATTTCCCAGCGACAAACACCAGGATGTATATGTCCCGAGGAAAGATATAAAGTCACGCACTCAGCACGGTTTACCAGTCGTTCGTTTGTAATGTCACGCGTTGTACAAACGGTCGGGAGCGCGGGCTCCGTACAACGTGGAGGTGGTTCTAGGCGTGGTGCTGAGGCACATAGACGATTCGGAAGTGCAAATACGCTGACTCTAAAGGCCCTGTGCAGTCTGAAACCGCAACAGAGACTAGCTTTACTACGCACTGCCGATAATACTCTCGTGAAAAATATATGTGAATGTGCTTTGAACACTGTGCGCGGTAACATCATACTCACTAGGCAGGAAAAAGCTCGACTAGGCAAACATAAACATCTTCTTCGTAAACTGGCTGCTAGCAAAGGAAGCTGGAAAAGCAAGAAAAAATTACTGGTTCAAAACGGTAGCGGGCTTCTGCCTATGCTAATAGCTCCCATTATCGGGACACTTTTCACCCAGCTGTTCGGTCAATAATTACGAGAAGAACGATGGAGCATGCAAAGAAGATGGTACTAATACCGTCGGACACCGTAGAACGTTTTCAACGTGGTATAACCTCCTCGGCAGCAGCTTCCGCGGGTGACGCCGAGAACAGCGAACTGAGCACAAGTTCCCCAGCATCCAGACTCGATAGAGAGATGCGCGCTATTCTGAACTCTCCCGAGCTGGATGATGCAGCGAAATGGAAGCTTTATCAACAGCTATTACAGCGTTTCCTATATTTCGCCGAGGAGTCCAGAAAACCGCTACACGTCGATCTTCACTCCGTTCCTGATAAAACTAATCCTGCGGAACTCTTACAAGGAAAAGAAGAAGAAAGCTCCGCTGACAAACAACAACGGATATCGAGGATTGCCTCGACAGTACCAAAAAAATACCAGTCGAAGGCGGAACTTCTCAAGCATCTGGCGGAGTTTCCCTCACGTTTTTCCTGGGATAACCAAGGCGTCGTAAGCATAGACAACAAACCTCTCCCGGGTTCAAATATTGTCGATCTAGTTAACGACACCGTGCGTTCTAGAAAAAGCTTCCAACCGCATGGTAGACATGCGTACGCACGTCTTCTCCGGAGCATCAATATACCACAGGAATATGTCGGAAATCTTAATGTCTGGAAGAATGCTCAATCGACCTCACCACCGGCCGCAGTAACCCCTGTGACACGAAGTCAGGCTAAAGGTCACCGAGCAGCGCACCGATCCAGGAACAGCGGGACCAGTAGTGGCGATCATCCAGACAGGGAGCCGAGTGCCGGTTCTGGTAACACAGACGACGAAACCTTTTTTTCACCGTCGAAATTTCGACGAACGGTAGAAATACCCGGAAAATCACCACAACACTCGCCGAAACAAGGCTGGTTGTCATTTGCATTACGAAAATGAGAGAGTTAGAACGGATATACTACGATCCCTCCCACCCAGCTGGTTATGCCGGGGCTAGGAAGTTGAGGAGGGCTGTTCGGAATGTGAAGGCTAGTGCCATAGAAAACTGGCTAGGTATTCAGGATCCCTATACTTTACACAAACCGGTACGACGAAAGTTCCAGAGACTGTGGTACAACGTTTCAAATATAGACGATCTCTGGGAAGCTGATTTGGTAGAACTTGGTTCTATAAAGGAGCATAATGACGATTTCCGTTACCTACTGGTTGTCATCGATGTTCTGAGTAAATTTGTATGGGTGATCCCTCTATATCGTAAATCGACCAGCGACGTAGCTGCTGGCTTCAAACAGATATTGTCTTCTACGGAGCGTCGACCGGTAACCCTACAGAGCGACAAGGGTAAAGAGTTCGTGGGTGGATCGTTCCAAAAACTCCTCACCGAGAATGATATACGTTTTCGCGTGACTCGTAACCCTGATATAAAAGCGGCCGTTGTCGAGCGATGCAACCGTACTCTGAAGGAACGGATGTGGAGATATTTTACTCATAAAAACACCCACCGTTACATCGATATCCTGCAAAAGCTCGTTAGCTCGTATAACGACACCGTACACTCGAGTATCATAATGGCTCCTTCTGCCGTGACCCTCTTCAACGCAGCGGAGGCACGCGCAAACATTCAACGTCACCATCAACCACGCAGGGCACGGAAGCCAAAATTCGCCAAGGACGATCTTGTGCGTATAAGTAAGACGAAGGGTACCTTCGCGAAGGGATACGAGGCTAATTGGAGCGAGGAACTGTTCAAGATTCGACGAGTTGTAACAGGTTTACCGAACGTTTACGAATTAGAGGACCTTCCGGGAGAGGAAATCGACGGATATTTCTATGAACCTGAACTACAGCGCGTGACCAAGGACCTTGAAAACGCCGAGTTCCAAATTGATAAAATCATTCGCAGCAAGGGTCGGGGACCCAGTAAGAAAGTTCTTGTCAGCTGGAAAGGTTACCCCGAAAAGTTCAACAGCTGGATTCCGGCCGCCGGCCTTCAAGATATTGCATCATAATGAAGTCGCAGTTCTACATAACCCTACCCAGCAATAGCTCGATGCGGATTTTTCCCGATAACAGGACCTGTTGCTATATCACGCAGCTACCACGGACGATCGAGCTCTCTGGCGAGTGGGAAGTCGCTATTGTTGAGATACAGTATCCCTTGACGTATCTAGCTAGCGAGAAAGAGGACTTAAATCGTAAACTAGCCGAGACGGGATCTAGTACAAATGCTGCTGACGACGGGATTACGGCTAGAGACGAAGTTTTGCAACCACCCATTACACCAGAGGTTCGCATGTTACCGCTGGAATCCGGTAAAGAGGACCAAGAGCTCCCATCTCTCATGTTCGTCTATTGTGACATCGTAGAACCACGTATCGTAGGAGACGTCTATGCGCTGCTTCTGCGTATACTTCAACTGAGACAAAGGGTCGGCACCGCGGGTGTGGAAGTCAAAACATTTTCTCCGCCACACTATCTTCCTTTACTTCTTTCGAGTTTCCGGACGATCGAAATATCTATAAGAGACCACCAGGGTAAATCTATACCATTCGACCACGGAACCTCGACAGTCACACTACACTTCACTTTACTTTACCTCCTACACAGACATCGATCAAAGGTGGTCAATAGGTGCAGTACAAACCTGTGTCTGCACTCACCGATGACTCACCAATTGAATTCGCTGTACCGGGGCAGGGTGATGAGTACTTAGATCTCTCACACACGATGCTCCGAGTACGTGCACGTGCAAAGAGAATGCGGGTCGATGCAGTCGTTGAAGATTCTTCAGGTGTAGCCCCTGTGAACAATTTCCTGCATAGTATGTTTAATCAAGCGGATGTGTATTTCAATCAAAAACTGGTTTCACCGAGTAACAATTCATACGCATACAGAGCCTACATCGGGACTTTGCTGAATTATGGCGACGCAGCTAAGAATTCGCATCTCACTTCGGGCTTATGGTATTCTGATACACCAGGCCACTTTGACGACACCACGGCCTGCACCAATGAGGGATTTAGAAGTAGAAATAAATATTTCGCTGAAAACAAACCTGTCGATATGCTCGGGCGTTTGCATTGCGATGTCTTCAATCAGGAAAAATTTCTGTTAAACGGTGTGGAACTCCGATTGCGACTCGTCAGATCCAGGGATGCCTTTTGCATGATCGAAGCTGGCGATTATCATCAATTGGAAGTTACGGACGTGACCTTACTCATACGACGTGTCAAAATCAGTCCCGGTATACTGTTGGCACATGCACGAACCCTTGCCAAAACAACTGCGAAATACCCGATGACGCGCGTTGAGGTCAAGACAATGACGATACATAGCGGCGTGCAAGCCGAGACACTCGATAATGTTTTCCTTGGTCAACTACCGAAACGTTTAATCATCGGATTTGTCGATAACAAAACGTATAACGGTGACAGAAAACGCAACCCGTTTAATTTCGCATCTTTCGGGTTGAACCACCTATCCTTATATATCGAGGGCACCCAGATTCCGTCGAAACCGTTACAGCCAGATTTCACGAACAAATTATTTGTGGATTCCTACAACACCCTGTTCACGGGAACCGGTATACATTTCCTAAACGAGGGGAACTCGATTTCTCGTCAGGACTATGCGGACGGATACTGTCTCACAGCATTCGATCTTACTCCTGACCTCTCAGCCAGTGATAACGGACACTGGAACCCCATCAAGCATGGCAGTATTAGAATCGAAACACGTTTTGAGAATCCTCTGACCACGACTATAAACTGTATCGTCTACTCAGAATTCGATAACGTGATTGAGATTGATTCCATGCGACAAGTCATCACAGACTTTGGTAATTGAACGAGAATATTAGCTAGCTCAGGTCACGGAATCCTGTTGGAACCTGTACACCATGAACCTGCAGTCGCACCATCCCTTGCGGGCAACGACCTGTGAGCATTGTAAAACTTGCTAGAACCTGCTCATCCCTTCCATCTCGGCAAATACGGAGAGGGCTAGTTAAGACCATAAAACAGGGATGCTTAAATACCTGAGCCAGTCTAACCCTCGCCATAGTCTGCCAGTAGTGATCCAAACCTTCTCGAGTAACAGTCGTTCAGTTCTTCAAGCAACCATGAACTACATCATCGATATACAAGGCTTCTGCACTGAGAGCGGGCAGTTCATGCCGAAAGAGGTTGCCGTCGTCGTCTACGAGAATAAGGCTCTGGCCCACTGGATCATCACACCTCCTCACTTCATCAGCGAGCTATCCTCATCAAGGCGTTCGCAGAACAATTGGTTGACAAGTAACCACAATGGTATAGAATGGTTTGAGGGCGATGTGACGCATAAACAACTGAATGCGAATTTACGGGGTATCACGCATATGGCAAAGAACATCTTCTGTCGTGGGGTGCAGAAAGCTAAATTTCTTCAAGAGGTGATGGCGAGAGAAATCGTCAACCTGGAACGTGGTGAGTGCGAGTGCCCGGCGTTCAGAGACCTGTCATCGGACAAGTCATGTCTTCTACACATCGGTGTTCGTAAGAACTTCAACTGTGCACTGCGTAACGCCATGAAACTGAAAAAGTGGCTGCAGTCACATGGACTGTCCGAAAAAAGCTTGTCTTCAATCCCTTTCCGGACTAGTTTGCTAAACTCACCTGAACAATCTGCTGATAACGAGAGAGAAACCCCGAACAATCCGCTCGAGCAAGGAGAGGATTAGTGTGGTCCCAACGGTATAGAAGAGAAATCTGCACGCATGAAGACAGCCTGCCGGAGCCTGTGACTGAGGATTTCACAGATTTTCTACCAAATTTATCAGTGAGTCCACGACAAGCAAAGAGGATGGATACTTTTCAAATTCTGAGTGCACTGGAACAAGCACCCGCTCGGACTAAGGGAGTTTACCCAGCCGATCAGATCCCGCTGCACTGGACATACCCGACCGCTATCGTAGCGAATACAGATATCCATACACGCTCCGGGACACACTGGGTTGCTTTCCATGTGACAGCCACCGGACAAGCCGTATATTTCGATAGTTTTGGTCTACCACCCGTTATACCCCAACACATCAGGGCTCTGCGTCGGAACTGTAAAGCCTACCGTTGGAATGATAAACAGCTGCAGAGCTCTTCCTCTCTGGTATGTGGTCAGTTCTGCATCATGTTCTTGTATTATATGACGCAAAGGTTTACTCTCGACCAGTTCACAAGTATGTTTACTCAGAATTTGAAGAAAAACGATAAAATAGTCAGTTCATTTTACAGACACTTGAGACTAACCAAGCTCAAGCGTAGAATACAGAACGGTATCAACCGTGTAAATTGTATCCAGTGTTGTTGCCGTAAGAAAGACTAAGTGTTTGTCACGTGTATGCCTCTTCTTTTTTTTCTGTATCATCGTTAGAAATAAGTATTTTCTGTTCACTAGTAATAATCTGATTTCATTATTATACGATATTCAATGTGTATCTCGTTTCTTTTTTTTTTTTCTGTATCATCGTTAGAAATAAGTATTTTCTGTTCACTAGTAATAATCTGATTTCATTATTATACGATATTCAATTAGCGATATATCTCTCGTTTCAGTTAGATTTAAACCTATGTTGTCTGTATTTGAATTTATCTGCATGAATAAACACGAGCTGAAACCATAAACAAGTGTCCTTTTTTCATGAATCATAACCATGGTCACCTCCGAATCCGCAGACTGTCCCGTCATAATCCCTACCTTCGAAAGACGGTAACCCTTATACCTGCATCCCCTAGTAATAAACCGAAATATATATGGGGAATTCCAAGATATTTCGAACGGTCGCAAACCCTCACCCCTTTCGATTTCCGAATCAATTTTTTCTCTTGTAGACCTAGACTCAAGAGAGATTGGTGATTTATTTTAGATTTTTCAAAGCTACGATTTGGAAGATAGGATTTTTCAAAAATCTCCGATTACTAAAATCACTGCTTTTTCATACAGTTTTGATTCAGTACCGAGATGTCCTACGAAAAAATGTTTCCCACAAAATCTGTCAGTATCTGGGCGTACTTTCGAATAAAAATATTTGCTGATTTTTCCGCATACTGGAAACATGGAATATGTACTTAAGAAAGTTTAAATCTTGATTTGCAAAAATACGCCGGTCTCGATTTTGTTCAATTTTGGACCAAAAATTCTGCATCGAAAGACGAAGGTTTTGAGACCATGCGGAAGTTGGGACGAGACTTGGTTCAGAAGTTACAGCCATTTCAATTTCATCAAAATTCCCAATTCAGCACTCACACGGTCTATGGACAGCGACTGCGGCATCGTAGCATCATAACCGCCTCTATTCGGAATTATCACTACCTAATTCAGCTGTATAGGGGTTAAGTCTAAACGGATATTGTAGGACTTATGAGCGTACGTATTTTTATCGACTCATCATTCTTTGCGTAACCTATAAATGCATCACGGTAACTAATTAAGGAGGTTGGGGACCAAAATGCAAATGATGAGAAATCTTTGAAAGTTTTATCATCGAAAGATAAATAAATGAAATGCTTACGGCCAAAATTTCAAATCGATTCACTGAACCGTTTTTAAGAAATTAATTTTTGAACTTGCTTCTTATACACGTAGAGGTATGGAAAGCCGGTAAGGTTAGTATGGAATCTACTCTTACCGCGCAAGTGATACGGAAGATTTCAATTATTATTATCAGCTCTCCATACCTCTACGTGTATAAGAAGCAAGTTCAAAAATTAATTTCTTAAAAACGGTTCAGTGAATCGATTTGAAATTTTGGCCGTAAGCATTTCATTTATTTATCTTTCGATGATAAAACTTTCAAAGATTTCTCATCATTTGCATTTTGGTCCCCAACCTCCTTAATTAGTTACCGTGATGCATTTATAGGTTACGCAAAGAATGATGAGTCGATAAAAATACGTACGCTCATAAGTCCTACAATATCCGTTTAGACTTAACCCCTATACAGCTGAATTTCATCGATGATTAGACTCAAGTTATGAAATAAAAAAGTATAATTCTACGATTAGGTAGTGATAATTCCGAATAGAGGCGGTTATGATGCTACGATGCCGCAGTCGCTGTCCATAGACCGTGTGAGTGCTGAATTGGGAATTTTGATGAAATTGAAATGGCTGTAACTTCTGAACCAAGTCTCGTCCCAACTTCCGCATGGTCTCAAAACCTTCGTCTTTCGATGCAGAATTTTTGGTCCAAAATTGAACAAAATCGAGACCGGCGTATTTTTGCAAATCAAGATTTAAACTTTCTTAAGCACATATTCCATGTTTCCAGTATCCGGAAAAATCAGCAAATATTTTTATTCGAAAGTACGCCCAGATACTGACTGATTTTGTGGGAAACATTTTTTCGTAGGACATCTCGGTACTGAATCAAAACTGTATAAAAAAGCAGTGATTTTAGTAATCGGAGATTTTTGAAAAATCCTATCTTCCAAATCGTAGTTTTGAAAAATCTAAAATAAATCACCAATCTCTGTTGAGTCTAGGACTACAAGAGAAAAAATTGATTCGAAAATCGAGAGGGGTGAGGGTTCGCGACCGTTCGAAATATCCTGGAATTCCCCATATATATATATATATTTAGTGGAAGCGACGGATCCATACTGCCGAAGCAAAAATAACCATGGGACTATATCTATATATACCTGACCAAAGAAACGGACCCATACTGCCGAAGCAAAATAACCATGGGACTATATCTATATATACCTGACCAAAGAAACGGACCCATACTGCCGAAGCAAAGAGAAGCATGGGTCTCTATATCTATATACCGGGAATATTCGGTGAATTAGAACGATCCCCTTCCTACGACCAAACTAACGCAGGCGCGCACCGCGTGCGTGAGGCTCGGCGGGCGGGGCTGAGCGACCAGTGGTGCTTCTACCGAATGTTCCGCGCTAGGCCGAGTCCGCATGCCCACCTCGATACTTAACCTAAGAAGCAATCATCGCACTGAACACGGAAAAGAATGAACGCGAATAAAATGAATTTGCCTGATGTGAACATTTATTTTCAAAATTTATGAACGAATTTTAAATCACATATTGATCAATTGGATTTAAGTATTGATTATCAGTGTTTAGGATCAATATTTGAGACGAAGTGGAACAGGTAAGTGAAGGGTAAATCATTGAAGACAACATGGTCAAAAATTGTTTTATTTACTGATTTATTTATTTATTATCAGAAAAATGAAATTTATCAACGATTATTGGTTAATCGAGGGATCCATTGCTGTTGAATTATGGCGTACGTCCAAACTTATCGGAGATTGAATGCTTGGAAATCGAAGAGAGGCTACCGATGAGCCACTGTCGAACGTAGTAGACTTTTACTCGAACCATTTTTATTTCTCAACGACTACCTCTATCGGAGACCGAGTGCTGACATGTACCTCAGCGAGGCTTCATAACGTGCGGAGGGGCTTTGTCGCAGGAGTTTGTAGTGCGATGAGGTAGCGTACGAGGAGCTTCGTTGCAAGCGTTTGTAGCACGACGATATTATGCAGTCCTTCTCTGGACTCTGGCGAAGCCTTGCCGCACAAAAATTTGATAGAAAATGCTCGCCGACGCACTGCGAACTCTGGCAACGAAGCTCCTCGTACCCTGCCTCGTCGCACTGGGAACATCTGCGACGAGGCTTCTTCGCCTGCTACGAGACATGAACGTTGAATGGTCGTTAGACGAGTAAGAAATGTTCGATGAATATCGTCGACGGGCTACGAACCCTTGCAACGAAGCTACTCGGTACGCTGCCAAGCCTCGCCGACGCTGTTGCTAGCTCTCGTTTCCTCGATCCCTGCTTGGTTCTCGATCACTCTTCGCAGTCTGATCCCTGAGGTCAGCTTGGACAACGACATCGGCGATATTTCTCCTCAAGAGTTAGCGGGCGATCAGTCACTGGGTACGGAGGATACAAAGTTAACGGATATCGAAAAGACTTACAAGACTTATAAATTCTCATGATAGTCAGTTATACTCTCACCTTGCTGTTTCAGAGGAAGTAACGATGTCCTGGGATGGCAACATCTTCTTCAACTCGTATGAATTTATTCTTCTCCGACACCTGATTGTCGACGTACTACAAACTCCGGCGACAAATCCCCTCCGCACGCTATGAAGCCTCGCTGAGGTACATGTCAGCACTCGGGTCTCCGATAGAAGTAGTCGTTGAGAAATAAAAATGGTTTGAGTAAAAGTCTACTACGTTCGACAGTGGCTCATCGGTAGCCTCTCTTCGATTCCCAAGCATTCAATCTCCGATAAGTTTGGACGTACGCCATAATTCAACAGCAATGGATCTGTGACGGACGGTATGGGTAGAGTGTTATTAATCCCTATGGTTTATTCACAAGAGAACCCGAGAATAGAATTGGTCATCCCGTCACATCCACATATAAATAATTATAAAAAAAAAATCTATTATGAAATAGATCGGTAAATAGGATTCGTTGCCGCCTAGTCCTATACAGGTCTCAATTGATTTGTTTAAATATTGTCGTGAGGCTAATTGATATAGAAATAATAATATAATTAAAGAAAAATAATAACTATGAAGTAAATAAATGAAAGGTAATTCAAATGATAATGGGAAATTAACTGGTAAAATCAAATATATATTCTTTAACGATTATGGATATGAATTATATAGTTCAAGCGACTAACAAATGATTGTCGGTTGAACAAATGAATAACATAAAATAATGAATTCACAAAATAATGAAACAATATGATAATATAATGATCTCCGACGTGGGGATCGTGAAGGCTTGTCACTATATAAGAATTATTCATGAAAAATAATAACGAATTTAAGGCTCTTCACGATTCACACGCGTTGATATGAAGAATATGATGAAATACTGAAATAAGAACTCTCTCTCTCTCACTCTCGGACAGGAATAATATAAATTGAGTCAAGATCAGCGACTATTTATTGGAGTAAAGTCTCGATACTATTTAGAGGAAATCTTGCACTGGAATTAGGGTGGTACCCGAAATTCTAGGAATTATTCCAGGCGATTTATTGTATTAGCAATGATTCTGATCTTGGCTCAAAATGAAAGAATAATAATTTAATTTTCCCATAAGGAAATTGAATATAGATAAATATATGCGTGTATATATATATTGTTCTGAATTATAGTAATATTATAACGAGATACATGATTCAAGATCGGTAGTCATGAGCTTAATACGCTTAATTGAAACGCTAGTATGAAACTCTGTGCTTGACATAGAAGATACTCGCACTGGTATTAGGGTATACCCCGAAATTCTAAGAATTATCCCAGGCGGTTGAATGGCTTGACAATCATTCCGATCTTGCTTCAATTAAGGGAATAATAATTGAATTTTCCAATAAGGAAATTGAACATGGATAAACATATGCATAACTATATAATTATAGTAATAATATAATGAGATATAAATCGAGATCGCTAGTTAGGATCTTAATGATCTTCAAGCTTTAATAGTGGAAGAAATAAACCCAACGGGATTAGGGTGAAACCCGAAATTCTAGGAATTATCCTGTTTGGTTATTAATTTTACTACCGCAACAATCTCGAGTTATTCTATTAAAGCAGTAAATATATATATATATATATATTTGTATATTATATTATATGAATAACTGGTAATAATATAGGCATTAAGATTGAACAATGAGTAGCAATGCAAGCTCACCGGGTGGTCTCGTTATTAGGAAGGGTCTCTCCCGAAATACTATTGGTATTGGCCTATAACGATATTCCCGTGATTATACTACTCATCAGATGGAGTTATATTTTGTCATGCATATAATTAAAATTAAAGAATTCTGGAAAACGATATAACAATTCGAATATGTAAGATAATTTATCAGTGAGTAAATTTGTGAGCGATCGTGGTTACTTAGCCTTGGTTGATCTGGAGTAGCATGGGACTATCTTGATTAGCCTCCCTCACCTTAAGAACCTCGAAGCCTTTTTCTAGCGTAGAATTTAAATTTTTGTTTTAAATGTTTTAAATGTTTATAACTGTTTTAAGCGTCCTGAACTGAAGCTAATGTTATTTGCTCAAATGTCTATTGTTCGTAAACGGATTGATGCACAGAATTGAGTGATTCTAGATTTATAAATAAGTGAAATTTTAGATCAGTGAATGAAGTTGCTAGGAGTCAGTGTGAAATAGTAATGATGAAAGTGAAATTGATTCGTTTCTTAGAGAGTTGAAGTTATCTTAATATTACAAATACTCAGAGTGAGTATAAGGCAGAACGTGAGATTACGGTTTTAATATTGAAGACAATAAATTGTTCAAAGATGATTAATAAAGATAATCAACTTGTGTCTCTGCACTGAATTTAAGGATGGATAATCAGACCACCACGCTGTGGATTATGTCGCGATTATCACTTTATGGTTTAACGGGTGTAGAGTCCTTTGTATTACCACTTGACTTTAGATTTGGATTTTAAGAGAAGATTGAATACAACCCGTGGCTCGAATTTACACACGGTTCTTTACGACCACGCACTTCGCGACTTGACGGAAGAAAGACGCTAGTTCAAGTTCAAAGGCGACGAGGTCCCCGTGGTTGCAACAAAGTATGTATTGCTACGCGTGTGGCTTAGCCAATTAGGATTTAACTTGAAGGCTAATCGTCGCCTGATTGGTTTGAGGGACTACTTGCAGTTAGGCGTAGGAGTGGGGCCCTGGTGACGTTACGCGGTCCCATGCTACTCCATGCCTCACCTATAGCTCACTCACACTAACTTGGTTTGAATATCTTCAAACCATGTTAATAATTCGAACTTACATTTGAATTATGAACCGTTAAATGGCTTTTTAGTTTTCCATCATTCTTACTTTTGAAATCTTATTATTCTACTTCTAGTTACCTTAATTTCCTTATTTCTTTGAAAATTAGAGAGAGAGCAAAATTACATCTACGCGCTAGCCTATAGTAGTGTGAGGTTGGCGGGTCAGCAAGACTGGGGTTCCAGTGTTGCTTCGCCGTTATCAACACCTACGTGACTTACGAGCCGTTTTAAGAAGGGAATAAACATCCGATGCAGTTAATATTATATTTCAGTGTGGTTACTTTCTACGCGGTTGAGAAATGAGACAAACAAATTGTTAAGCGTTCAAAGAATTATTGTTGGAAAGAGTTTATGAAATCAAACTTAAAAAAAAAAGGAATTTAGGATTCCGGGATATGTATATACGTATAAAGATATATATCGAAATCTACGCACGTAACAGATCCCTCGATTAACCAATAATCGTTGATAAATTTCATTTTTCTGATAATAAATAAATGAATCAATGAATAAAACAATTTTTGACCATGTTGTCTTCAATGATTTACCCTTCACTTACCTGTTCCACTTCGTCTCAAATATCGATCCTAAACACTGATAATCAATACTTAAATCCAATTGATTGATATTTGATTTAAAATTCGTTCATAAATTTCGAAAATAAATATTCACATCAGGCAAATCCATTTTATTCGCGTTCATTCTTTTCCGTGTTCAGTGCGATGATTGCTTTTTAGGTTAAGTATCGAGGTGGGCTATGCGGACTCGGCCTAGCGTGGAAGATTCGGTAGAAGCACCACTGGTCGCCCAGCCCCGCCCGCCGAGCCTCACGCACGCGGTGCGCGCCTGTGTTAGTTTGGTCGTAGGAAGGGGATCGTTCTAATTCACCGAATATTCCCGGTATATACCAGACCAGCGAATGAGAACTTAGACTAGAATCGACAGAGTTCACCTAGGTTACAATATAAAAACTTACTTAGGGTTGAATCCATAGGTTGGTCTACTTTTGAAAAAAAAAAAAAAAAAAAATGGCGGCGGCAAGAACCGGCGACCCCCCCCCCCCTTCCCCCCTTCCTCCCTTCCAGCGGGGGGCGGTTTTATGGGGGGCAGTAAAATAGGAGCCATACTGCACCCTATCTACTAACAGTAACTCAAAAGACCATCAGGTGATGCTCCTACAAGTACTTTTACTGTATTTCTGTTCTTGTATGTACTAAAGGTTGCTTGTTGAGCTACTGGATGCGTCGGTTTGACAATTGGGATTTCTGTTGCATCCACAATGATTCGGGTTGATGGATATAGTTTCTTGAAACTTTTGGGCATATAAAAATCTACGAGCTCCCTAGAAGGCCATGTATCCATCAAAGACCAGAGTTGATACATGAAATTTATCCAGGTGTGAAAAATATTGGAAACAAGAGTCACACTTATTGCGAATAAACGACTGAGCTCATAATCAGGTTCGATTCTGCGTAATTTGATCAGAGTGAGAAAAAGCATATCTTGTGGCGTTACACGTATAACTTCAGATCTCTTGAATCTTAATTTATCAACGTAAGGACTTAGGGTTTGAAACACTAATTCAAATTTAGCATAACTTTCCAATCCGATATAAAACAGCATTCCTTTATTGTCATCGACCAACATGCTGACTGTGTAATACCCAAGATTAGTTTGAATACCAACTGATCTCATATTTGGGCAATCACTACTGAGATTGACTTGAACGGAGGCCTCTTTCCTTTCAATATTTTCCTTGTTATCTTGGACTTTGATGATATCCTCGCTAATGCATTGAGTACTTAAATGATTTTTGGATTGACGAACCTGGTTCAGTAATGGTTCTTTGGGATGAATCATTGCTTGTACTTGCACATGAGAATTAGTATCAGGGATTTCAGTATCCTCTTGTTGGAAGTTACTGTCATTGAAAACTACAGCGCCTTGACCTGCCATGGAAACTTCAGAAACAGCTTCGCCACATGTAGAACATTCTTCGGGAGCCTCCTCTGGATCGCTGAGTATGCGTGGGCAAGATGTAGATGAAGTAGAATAATCTACTCCGAAAAGTCTCCTTCGAAGTTTCCTTGCCCGTGATTCATAATAATCTTCCTTTAGTGACAACATTTGTGAAGGGACTGCATTTTTCTTTAAAAATCTTTTGAAAAGAGGGAGTCCTAAACAGATAAAATAATCTTACTAATTTGCCGTGAAACGTTTCACTAGTTATGGGAATAAAAGAATTATTACCGGTCCGATAGCTCGTTTGCTCTTCAATAAAATTATCCTTTTCAAAGTGTATAGCACATAACCTTGAAGACGCTGAACTACGAAAATCTACGTGTATTGCGCGTTCCCACTGTTTCCGACGTTTTTCATTCTTCGGAAAACGGAAAACTCCTTTGCTTCGACAGTGAGGTACACTACATTGCACCATGACGACAATGATTTTGTGGCAGTACTAATAGGATAGACAGTCCTCGTTATGCTGAGTGAATGCTTCAACTTTAGCAGCATAGGAATATACTACATATCGTGTCTCTAATGCCAGAAAGGCATATACGTTTTCATATGCCTTTTTAGCATACCATAAAAACGAAAAGGAATATAGTATTCTCAAAGTTTGCCTATCACTTTGGAAACATAGAAATAGCATAAAAAGTCGGAAACAGAATCATTTTTTTTAAATCCAAAAGAGCCTATTGTAGAAAAGATATGCCTTTTTGGCATTTATTTATTCATTTTATTCTTGTTTTATTCACCTCAAGTTATTCTAATGCGATCGGCCGAAGAAAATTTTTTTTCATGTATTTTTGGCTGCTAAGGTAAATCTATGGGTATATGGACTATGCCTTTTTAGCATTAGAAACGCGATATCATCCAATCTCACGAAAATACACCTCGAAATTATATAACACTTTTACATATTTTGCCTGAAAACGTTGCTACGAAAAATGTTCGTGAAAAGAATATTCAAAGAATCGCGCCGAAAAGGACCAACTATAGTGGTGCCACCGAACGATCAAGTTTGGCAGTTTACATCCCCATTATTCGTGCCTTGTAAAAACCATGGACCATAGTACAATGAGTGCAAATGAAGATAAATTCAGCCAATGTGATCCGCCAGACATAGTGGAAGCAGCCAAAAATGTGTCAGCAAACCTGCTGCCCAAGAAATCTCGCGACAAATACGTGGCTGTTTACGAAAAATTTATAGCCTGGAGATTGACAAAAAAAACAAACTCGTTTTCTGAAAATGTCATGCTATCGTATTTCAGTGAATTATCTGAAAATGTCAAGCCATCTACCTTGTGGTCCCAATATTCCATGTTGAACAGTACGATCAATGTAAATAACAACATTAATATCGCTACTTATCCAAAGTTATCAGCATTTCTGAAACGACAATCGACTGGTTTTGAGAGCAAAAAATCAAAAGTTTTGACGGCGACTGATGTCGAAGAATTTCTAAATAAAGCTCCGGATAATCAATTTTTAGCGACAAAGGTAAAAAATATACATTACTTGCATAAGAATAGATAAATGAATAAATAAGTAAATA
The DNA here is from genome assembly GCA_963992785.1 of Tenthredo livida. Lineage (NCBI taxonomy): Eukaryota > Metazoa > Arthropoda > Insecta > Hymenoptera > Tenthredinidae > Tenthredo > Tenthredo livida. The sequence continues at coordinate 11,677,665 of OZ023071.1, forward strand.
AATAAATAAATAAATATAATTATATGAACAAAAAGTTGACGTTATTACTATCTCATTTTTAGGTTGCGCTAATTTTCGGCGTGGCTGGAGCATGTAGGAGAGAAGAGCTTTGCAACATAACAGTGAAGGATATTACCGACACTGGCTCTATGGCCTTGATAATGATCCCACGCACAAAGACAAATATACGACGGTCGTTCACAGTTGTTGGGAAATTTTACAACATTTTCAAAACTTATGCAGCCGTCCGTCCAAAAGATACAACATCAGAGCGATTATTTCTCAATTATCAAAAAGGCAAGTGTACGCAGCAGGTTATCGGGCTCAATAAGTTTGGCAGTATGCCTAAGCAAATTGCTTCATATCTGGATTTGCCAAATCCGGAAACCTACACTGGTTACGCTTTCCGGCGAACGTCAGCTACTTTACTGGCTGATAGTGGAGCTGACATAACGACATTGAAGCGGCATGGTGGGTGGAAGTCCAACCAAGTAGCTGAGGGATACATAGAAGACTCCCTGAACAACAAAACAAAAATTGGCAAACAAATTATGGAATCTGTCCATGTACACCCATCGACTTCTATTGATATAGAGCCCACGCCAAAAGAACCATCGCCAAAAAGATCCAAAGTTGTTGGCAATGAATTTGGCAAAAATGACAACGCATCGACATCAGAAAGCACCAGTGACACATCCACAGTAAAAAATAGTCCCTTTAATTTATATAATTGTTCAAACATAACAATTAATATGATTAAAAACGAGGATTAGAATCGCACAAGTACATTTCAAGAACAGAACAAGCCAAAAACTAATCATAAATGTTTCGTTAGTTTCAACAGTTTCTTTCTCTCTTTCTCTCTCCTTCTGTCTCTTTATCTCTGTCTCTCTCTCTATTAGTTTTAATAAAAGACAAAAAAACATATACTAAAGAATATAAAAATATTTCAATAATAACATAAGAAAAAAAAAGTACAAAATAATATAAGCAAATAATTAATAGTGATATGTAAAATAATGTGAGAAAAAAACTGCAGCTAGATAAGCTCTTCTTTAATAGCGATTTCGATTTACTGCCCGATATGACGCACTGAGTGTACCTGAAGAGGATAAAAGTGCACTCAGTGCGCACTAGTGCAGGAAATCGAAATCGCTATGAGATTCGGTTAGTGGCAATCTTCGAATACCAGACTTGTTCAAATGTGATTATATTATTAGTTGTTTAAGGTATTCGTATTCCCTGTCGAATTTACTTGGATACAATAAAATATTTTTCTACATACTCATGAAAATAAAAATAATCTGAAAATGCAATTAAAATTTGTATTTTTTATTACGTGGGGGGGGCTTCGCCCCCCCCCCCTCCCCCACGCCCCCCTGACCGGGGCTCTGCCCCGGACCCCGTTATCTACTATGTTGCTTGGGCTCGTTCGCTCGCTGCGCTCGCTCTCTCGGTTAGTCATGCTGCGTTATCATTTAAGGGGAAATGAAAGCTGATGTGGCGCCATCTATTGGATTGGGATTTTCGAATGCTATTTTCTCAGCTAAAACACATCCGATCAATGTGAAATTGATATCAGTGACGCAGAAGACGTGCACGGAGGGCATGATTCTCTTGAATTTTCGAAAATCGAAAAAAAAAATTACAGATTTTTATCAATATTGTTCTGTAATGAATAATTGTTGTTTCTTGCATTTCACCTTACGAATATACGAAAAAGATGAGTATCATGCCCTCGGTAATTATGTATTACAATGAGCAATATCAATACACATGATATTTATCACTGAACAACGGAGAATTTATCGTTCGAAATAATTGTAGATAACGCACAATGACAGCTTCCAAATTTCGAGGTATTTGGTAAAGAAAAATGTGGAGAATAGTACTCTGCGCGGAACTAGATGGCGCAGCAATAGAATTCATATTCTGATAGGTGGCGCCACTTGTATCGCTCATGCTTCTTCAAATCAGAGATGTTACGAGCCAAGCTGCCGAATCCCTTTTCATTTTGATGTTGAGTAAAATGAGACAGAAAAAATTAACTTATGAAAGATGTAATATTTCCTTACACTCAATGAACATATGCTACTTCCTACGATGAATGGTGGTCGATTTGTTGTTTCGTTGAGTATTCTAATTATTATTTCTGACGTTCCTAAATAATGGTTTCTATTTGTGACGAGCATTGAATCATTCAGTTGATAATAATGTCTTTGACCGCGAAACGGCAATAAAATCCAACTGCAATCAGATACCGATGTGAAAAAACTTCGTTATAGCAGCAATTTTCTTCTACAATATTTATGGTGAGAAAAGAAAGGATGGAAAAAGGAAACAAGACAGCTACTGTCAGTATACTGCCCGAAAATTCGTTTCCGAACAGTGGTTTACAAATTGACGCCATTTATTCAGCTCTATTACAAGATTACAATATACTATAAAACATGACGATTGTAACGGTACATTGTTGCGAGTCACTAATTACATTTTTGATGAAATTACTCATATCACACATTACCAAATTAATGGTTAATTAAATCGAACTGAATTACACATTACCAAAGTAATGGGTATTTAAACTTCATTTGATTACACACTACGAAAATAATGTGTGATCAAATTCAATTACACAATACGAAATGAGTTTCCAAAAAAAATTCAATTACAATTCTCACAACACTGGCGGTACATTACTTTCGTCTCCTATAATCGTTCTGTGCGTTTTGTTCATCATTTATAACGTATGTAATACACACTGAGAAAATACTTCCGTTGTGAGAACGTTAGAGCGCCGCGTTATTATTCCTCAATAATCAACACAGTAAAATCTACTGTGCTGGTTGGTTCCCGACCATGTTATCCAGTATAAGGTACTGCGTTGCCTCTCACGTAAAATTAACACAGTGCCTTATACTGGATAACATGGTGGGGATAACACAACCAGCACAGTAGATTTTACTGTGTTTCATTGAGTAGTAATGACGTGGCGCTCTAACGTTCTCACAACAGAAGTATTTTCTCAGTACATGGTTCACTCATCGTCTCCTTTTTTATGTAGTATTTTATTTCAGTATTTCGTACAGAGAGTATCAGTAATTGAAAAGTTAGAGTCATATTTCAAGGAGTATGAAATTCACGAGCCTACGAAAATTAGCCCAAATAAAATTCCTAATATATTATTCAACCATGGTGGAGTTGCAAAAATAAGTGATGGCAGAAAACATCTGAGCCTTACGTTATTCATTGACTTGCTATATACCTACTGTCGGCGCAAAAAGGTTTGGCGCGTCTGTTTGAGTGATCATAACTTCTACAGGAAAATTGGTAGAGCATCGAGTCTTGTATGATCGGAAAGCGCTAAGTTTTCTGCGTCTAATGGTTGTTCGCAAATTTCCGTGAAAAAATCGTGAAAGCCGTTATGATCTCCGAAAAGTTAAAAAACGTAGTTTTTCGGAGTCCATCGCCGTAGGTCAACTTAAACTCGTCACCGTTTATCTGAAATTAGTGCGAAAAATCTGGAAAAATTTAGAAATAATCCCTGAACATTGACGAACATGATATAGTTTGGTAATTTGAAAAATATTCAAAAACCTGGACACCATGTGCAAAAAGGTCCAATGGTGCGATTTGGGGAACGGATTGGTACGGGTGAACCTGAGATAGCTCAAAATTTCCGTAAAAATATACACGTTTTGATTCCGTGATCAGTTTTTGGTTCGCAATAGCGAACTTCCAGTAATCGACGTCAACAATTTTTCAAATTTGCGCGGGGCCGCCTGTGTCCTAGCCGCAATATTCTTCGCTGCATTCGCATTGTTGTAACAGTGGCCGCGAGTAACAATTGCGTCTGCGGCGGTCGCGGCGGGAGGGAAATGCAGCGACGAATATCGCGGCTAGGACACAGGCGGCCCCGCGCAAATTTGTAAAATTGTTGACGTTGATTACTGGAAGTTCGCTATTGCGAACCAAAAACTGATCACGGAATCAAAACGTGTATATTTTTACGGAAATTTTGAGCTATCTCAGGTTCACCCGTACCAGTCCGTTCCCCAAATCGCACCATTGGACATTTTTGCACCTGGTATCCAGGTTTTTAAATATTTTTGAAATTACCAAACTCTATCATGTTCGTCAATGTTCAGGGAATATTTCTAAATTTTTCCAGATTTTTCGCACTCATTTCAGATAAACGGTGACGAGTTTGAGTTGACGTACGGCGATGGACTCCGAAAAACTACATTTTTTAACTTTTCGGAGATCATAATGGCTTTCACGATTTTTACACGGAAATTTGCGAACAACCATTGGACGCAGAAAACTCAGCGCTTTCCGATCATCCAAGACTCGATGCTCTACCAATTTTCCTGTAGAAGTTATGATCACTCAAACAGACGCGCCAAACCTTTTTGCGCCGACAGTAGATAGAATCATTGATGTTATACGTCCAATGCAGAGAAAACTTGGCACTTATATGCGTTCAACAATACGGAAAAAATATGAAACCGATATACCGTATTGTTCTGAATATAAGTCAAGGTTTTTTGTAACAAACATCACTCCAAAAATGCGCCCTCGACTTATACGCGACGTCGACCTCAATTCGGGATAATATGCTAAATTTAACAGATTGCAAACGAGATTGTGTGCGAAATTATTGAAGAATGTGATAAAATATATATTCGAAGTGGTGATAGAGTGGAATGTAGGGATTTGCAGAAAAATCGAGTGAAAAAAAAAATTCGTAACAGTTACGATGATTAAATATGAATAAAAATATAAATGATAATGTCTTTGTAAAAGTCGACTTATATTCGGTTTCTGAAAAAATGTCTCCCAATCAGACCATAGAATTGGAGGTCGACTTATACTCAGGGTCGACTTATGCTCGGATCAATACGGTATTTTACACTATGCGGACTCGGATCGCAAAAACAAATATGTGATTACAGTTCTTCTATCCTAATAGGTTATGAAATGATTTTTGAAAGCGTAACACAAAAAATCATCTGACATTCTCAGGCTGATTCAGAATTCGTAACAAGTAGGTATTTCGTGGAATGAATCGTCGCAAAGGTTGCAGCTCTCGCCGCGATAGTCTTCCCCCACGTTCAGTTCAGACTTTCCTTTTGGAAGACGTATCAAGGCATCGGCATTGTCGTCTGCGATTTTGCTACGCTGGGGACTGATGGATACGTGCGCGAGATGGCAATGAACTACAGCTATAGTTGTGTCACACCAGAAGTGTCATCTGTAAAGAGAAATCGGTGAAGTGAAATCAAGTTATGAAGAACTTTCGACTGTATTATTTTTTGTACACAAAAGTAAGTATCTGAAATGTCCTTATCAATTAGAAGAAAACTACAGTAGACTCTAGATATATCACCGCGGTATGGGGCTGTAGGAGAGGAAATCGGCCGTGAGTCGAGAGCCCTCGCCACGCAGCAGTCTAGTGCCGAAGTCACGCCTTTAGCGGCCTGCGCAGCTAGTGGGGAGACGCGCGCAGAATTTTGGCACTGCGACGTGCTTGCCGGCAGCGGCGAGGGCAGCGGCGTGCGCGACCGAGGTGGGGGAGCCTTATTTGTGTGCGTGCGAATACGTGTGATGGGGAATTCGCTCGTACGGTGATATACCGCGCGGTGAAATATCTAGAGTCTACTGTATCACTCAACATTGTGTAATCGGGAGCGCTTCGATTGAATCGAGTCAGCTGACAAAAAAAAATAAAAAAATAGTATATTGTGTACCAAGGAGGCAAAGAAGGTCTTTTAACGCCGAGCGTATATTGGAACCGGTGCTCGGTGGCTTAATTTTGAAAGGTTGCCGCAGTCGGTGTGAACTTTTCCCATTTGATTCACATAGGATTCTTGCTACACAAACACTCCAATCACAATATCTCGAAAACTATACAAGCTAGTGAGCTGTTCTTGATCTCATTTTGTAGGTAATTGAATCCACTACAAAAAAGGTCTGACCTATGTTAGATCTAAAAATCGAAAAAAAATTATAAAAAATTTATTCATCAAATAAAGCACAAGTTCAGGCGTCCGTAACGAGTACAAGATCAATTTCTAGCTCGGAAATAGATCAGACTTTATCTGCAGAGAATTCGATCATCTACAAAACGAGACCAAGAATAGCTTCCTAACTCGCATAGTTTTCGAGATATTTTAATTGTAGTGTTTGTGTAGCAAGAATCCTATGTTATTCAAATGGGAAAAGTTCAGACCGACTGCGGAACCTTTCAAAATTAGGCCACCGGGTTCCGGTTCCACGAGGCTTTGTTTTACACTACAAACTCACTTTTCCAAGGGAGTACGAGGTAAAAGAAAAAAAATTTAAAAAAAACACCGGTCTAATATGTACACAATATACACAATTATACATTGAATGGTGTATATTATATTAGGGTAGTTCAAAATTGATATAAGTGCTCAGATGCTGCTGCTCATCGTTGAATATATTGTTTTTGATTTTCAGAAAATATTTCATTTCTTTGGGCTCTGTAGGATAAATATTGATTTACCACTGCCTCATCGAGGTTGAAATTTTCGAAATTCTTCAATTTTTCAGCAATTTCCAAGTTCTCAGATTAAAGTGCTCATGCGGCTACGTCTAGATTCTTGTTCAATGAGCATTTTAGTCCAAGACGAGACTCATACGATAATATTTAGTACTGCCTCAGAGACATTGAAAACGCTGAATAGTGAAAAAACTTCGATGTAAAGACAGTACTAAATATTATCGTACGAGTCTCGTCTTGAACCAAAATGCTCATTAAATAAGAATGTAGAGGTAGCCGGATGAGCACCTGGATCTGAGAACTTTGAAATTGCTGAAAATGACAGAATTTCGAAATTTCAACCACGATGACGCAGTAGTACATATTGTCCCACAGAGCTAAAAAACAACGTATTCTCAGATGAGCAGCAACATCCGAGCACTTGGAGCATTTTTGAACCACCCTAATATCACATACAGTAGACTCTCACCTATTTTACCGCCACCTATTTGACGGCGCTCACTGATTTGACGAAAGTTCTCTCACGTATTTGACGAAGCACGGGGCAGCGTTACCCCCACTCTCGAGCGCCTCCACGTAGTGAATGCAAGGTTTCACGTAGTCAGAGTGGGGCAGATACCAGTTTGTCGGGGCGCCGAGAGAGGAGGCTACCCACTCCATGAGTCGACTTTTCTGGTAGTGGAAAGCCCCTCTTGCCGCAAAATAGGTGGTCGGCGCCGGTCCCGACTCCGTCAAATAAGTGAGAGTCTACTGTACATGTAATAATTGTAATGTATAATTGAGTTTTTATTTAATTACTCATTACTTTGGTGAAGTGTAATTAAACTCGGTTCAATTTACCAAATTGCCAAAGTGATGCGTAATCAGATGAGTAATCCCATTATAAATGTAATTAGTGACTCGCAACACTCAGTCTGACTATATTTTCAAGTTTCTTGGTCAACACAGTCTAATCTACCTATCTGAAGAAAAATACTATCTCTCAAATCAACAACATTTATTCTCAACATATTGTTACGGAATTGAGTTTTAAGGTAGTCCGTAAGTATTGAGTGGGTTTCTGACTTGTTATTAATAAAGTGAATTCGCGAAATAATGCAATGGAATTGGTATTCAGGAGGTTATTTGGTTGTCTTGAAAAATACGGGCGTTCGTTCAGTTTTATGTCTTGAACAAGACTGGTTATTTATAAAAATAGAATTGTAATTGGCAACGGTGAACGAATGGTGTACGTAAACATCTTTTATTTAAAATAACTACTAGACCATGTGAACTACATGTGAGGGATGTATCAACCCCCGTGACACCCCCCCCCCCCCCCCCCGGAAAATAGGACATTGAAAAATTAAAGTTAAAGTCGAAATCAAAAATGAAATCTCAAAAGAAAAATAAAGTGTCTAGAAGTTGATTGGGTGTAGGTGCTCTGTTTGGGAAAGCCTGTGTGGTAATAAGTCATGGGGTTATACCCGGTTGAATTTTTGTTTTGGCCATTTTTTTTTTTTCTGATTGGCTTAAATTCTGCCATAACATCTAGAAATTAATAATCAATAACTTGTTTTTGATTTTTTTTGTTGTTATAACATTTCAAATTTCAAATGCGTTTTTCTTGAACCCGTGTTTCGAACATCATCAAGCAGTGGAACTCAAACAGTTTTCATCCGATTGACTTGAAATTTTTACTGTATCTTCTTCATTCAATTATCTAGTGAAGTACACATGATTATAACGATTGATTGAATCGATTTATTTCTAAACATCAATCAAATCGATTCCTTTGCGTCAGAAGCACGACTTTTTTTAAGCACGCGCGATTTCGCGAAATCAAGATCATGGGTACTTTACTAGCCAAACTCATAGTCGGAGAGCTGACGATCAAAATAGCAAGGTAATTTTATCGTCAATGAAATTCAGGATAATACTGACCTGAAAGACCCTTATGCGAGAATCGTCGATCTGGCAGGCCGCCGCTGGTGGGTTCAGATATTATGGCGTGGGAAAAAAGTAAGCTAAAAGTATCGTCTTTAATTTTTGTGGCAAATAGTTCCGTTATACTGCCAATACACCCAAAAAAATGTATAATCGATTGGTTGGTGGAAAAGTGTCACCAGCCTTAATGATGATTACAAAAAAATAATAATTTTGAGGTAATCATAATTAAGGTTGGCAACACCTTTCCACCAACCAATCGATTTGCAATTTTTTTTTGGGTGTATTCGGAGTACAGCGGAACTGTTTGCCACAAAAATTAAAGACGATACTTTCACCTTTTTTTTCCTCACCCCATAATATCTGAACCCACCAGCAGCGGCCTGCCAGATCGACAATTCTCGCATAAGGGTCTTTCAGGTAAGTATTATCCTGACTTTCATTGACGATCAAATCATCTCATCATTTTGGTCGTCAGCTCTTAGACTATCATGTAAATTATCAAAAAAAAAATTTTCATCATTCCCGGCGGTGATGAAGGAAACTTCTACTGCAGGCCGCGAATGGCCTCTAAAAAATCTTGTTTTGTCTACAAAAGCAAATGAATTTTTTTTTGATTTCTCAAGATGTGTGTATGGTCGAAAGTCCTTCATTGCGAAGTTCCCTCGTCATTTCGTATTTATATTTGATAATGATTAAGGGGTCTACCCTCATTAGAATTTTAAAGAAATTGATTTTTTTTTTATTGCATTTTTCGACAGTATACATATTAAAAAGTATCATACTGAAATTTCATGATGATCCTAGCAGTCTATGTGTCTACTGTCGGCGCAAAAAGGTTTGGCGCGTCTGTTTGAGTGATCATAACTTCTACAGGAAAATTGGTAGAGCATCGAGTCTTGGATGATCGGAAAGCGCTGAGTTTTCTGCGTCCAATGGTTGTTCGCAAATTTCCGTGTAAAAATCGTGAAAGCCATTATGATCTCCGAAAAGTTAAAAAATGTAGTTTTTCGGAGTCCATCGCCGTACGTCAACTCAAACTCGTCACCGTTTATCTGAAATGAGTGCGAAAAATCTGGAAAAATTTAGAAATATTCCCTGAACATTGACGAACATGATAGAGTTTGGTAATTTCAAAAATATTTAAAAACCTGGATACCAGGTGCAAAAATGTCCAATGGTGCGATTTGGGGAACGGACTGGTACGGGTGAACCTGAGATAGCTCAAAATTTCCGTAAAAATATACACGTTTTGATTCCGTGATCAGTTTTTGGTTCGCAATAGCGAACTTCCAGTAATCAACGTCAACAATTTTACAAATTTGCGCGGGGCCGCCTGTGTCCTAGCCGCGATATTCGTCGCTGCATTTCCCTCCCGCCGCGACCGCCGCAGACGCAATTGTTACTCGCGGCCACTGTTACAACAATGCGAATGCAGCGAAGAATATTGCGGCTAGGACACAGGCGGCCCCGCGCAAATTTGAAAAATTGTTGACGTCGATTACTGGAAGTTCGCTATTGCGAACCAAAAACTGATCACGGAATCAAAACGTGTATATTTTTACGGAAATTTTGAGCTATCTCAGGTTCACCCGTACCAATCCGTTCCCCAAATCGCACCATTGGACCTTTTTGCACATGGTGTCCAGGTTTTTGAATATTTTTCAAATTACCAAACTATATCATGTTCGTCAATGTTCAGGGATTATTTCTAAATTTTTCCAGATTTTTCGCACTAATTTCAGATAAACGGTGACGAGTTTAAGTTGACCTACGGCGATGGACTCCGAAAAACTACGTTTTTTAACTTTTCGGAGATCATAACGGCTTTCACGATTTTTTCACGGAAATTTGCGAACAACCATTAGACGCAGAAAACTTAGCGCTTTCCGATCATACAAGACTCGATGCTCTACCAATTTTCCTGTAGAAGTTATGATCACTCAAACAGACGCGCCAAACCTTTTTGCGCCGACAGTACGTAAGTAAGATTTTTTCACGATTTTTCGTTAAAGAAAACTTTAAACGCGTTTTTCGCAAAATGACGTTTTGGAAGGCTTGTTGATAAAATCTCCGAAACTATTCAACTGACCCACACCAAAATTTTATCACATGTTCTTTATGACTCTAGGTATAGCGCATATCATACGAATTTTGAAATTTTTAGTGTAACTATTTTTTTTTTCAAAAAACGATGAAAACAAAAACGTGATTTTTCGTAGTTTTTGAAAAAATGGCCGCCGTTTTGTCATTTTTGAAAAAATCAAAAATCGTATGATATGCGCTATAGCTAGAGTCATAAAGAACGTGTGGTAAAATTTTGGTGAGGGTCAGTTGAATAGTTTCGGAGATTTTATCAACAAGCCTTCCAAAACGTCATTTTGCGAAAAACGCGTTTAAAGTTTTCTTTAACGAAAAATCGTGAAAAAATCTTACTTACGTAGACACATAGACTGCTAGGATCATCATGAAATTTCAGTATGATACTTTTTAATATGTATACTGTCGAAAAATGCAATAAAAAAAAAATCAATTTCTTTAAAATTCTAATGAGGGTAGACCCCTTAAGGGAGTAAGATAGATTGTGATCTGAATGCGTTTTCTTTTGGGTTTCTACATCGGTCTTAGCGTTTACAATATGAATGTGTCATGAGTGTATGCCTCGCGCTAACGTGATCGCACGCGTGTTGTGTTTTACTGCGTCGCTCGTACCAGATAGGATCTTAGGCTGTAGCCGTCCTTTAGGTAAAAGGGGGACGCTTGTTGAGGAGTCGAGAATCTAGAGCCGTTGCCGTTCTCGTAACTCCTCAACACATATGTAATTTTCGTCAACCTCGTTGCGGGTTGGTCGCGTATAGGTCTAAGACCTGCCACGAAAGGCGTGCGTCTTCTTCTGGGTTTGGATGGCGACTGACTCCTAAATATGTAGGCAGCGCCTTACCGACCGCCTGCGTAGTGGGGGATGATTACAAAAAAAAAATGTTTCTACACTCAACATCCTCCCCCCCTTGGGAGTGCTAACGAACAAAATAATTCGAAGGAGTGCTACGTATTGCTACAAGTATTATATTGAACAATTTTACAATGTAGGAGCTTATTTTCTAAGCAATGGACCACTAAATTCGACTCGAAATCAGGATACAATATGAATATTAATAACGACGTTAGAATGTCGGGATTGCGAATTATCAAAACTCCCTTGAAATTAAATTAAATTTCGACCACATAACGCTTAACAAAATTAAGAAAACACTTCAAATATTGGTTGGTAATGCGCATATCGATGTTGTATTTCTCTTGAACGAGCCATGCGTCATTTTCACGGTGACGACTCGGACCACGCCATCACCGCCTGGATGTAGCTCGACCACTCTCCCCAGTCGCCATTGCATACATGGTTGGTTCTTGTCGATTAGTAAGACCACAGCGTCTTGCGCGATGTTTGCGCTGGGATTGATCCATTTCTGTCGTTTTTGTAATTCACTCAAGTATTCGAGTTGCCATCTACGCCAAAATTCTTGACGCATTTTGGTTATTAATTGCCATGATGACAAGCGATTGTCTGCAACATGAGAGAAATCATTTTCCGGCAGCATCGTGAGGGGTTTTCCGACAAGAAAATGTGCGGGTGTCAACGCGATCGGATCGTTCGGATCGGTGGAAATAGGGCACAGTGGGCGCGAGTTGAGAATCGCTTCGATCTCTACTGCTAAAGTGCTAAGTTCTTCGTACGTAAACAAAAGATCGCGCATCACACGTTTGAGATGGTGTTTACATGATTTTACCGCCGCTTCCCAAATCCCTCCAAAATGAGGTGAAAGGGGTGGATTGAAATGCCAATCGATTTTTTTGCTCGACGTGAATTCGTAAAGTCGTGTACGAAATTCCTCGGACTCTCTTAATGCGTAAAATTCGCGAAGTCGACTGTTCGCCCCTACGAAATTTGTCCCGTTATCAGAATAGACATGACCAGGTACGCCGCGACGACTTACAAACCGTCGCAACGCCGCTAGGAACGCATCCGTCGAAAGATCGCTCACGATTTCGAGATGGATAGCCTTAGTTGACATGCAGATAAACACGCAACCGTACACCTTAATGCTGCCGCGGTTTCGGTGTTTTTTCTCTTTAACGAGCATGGGGCCGAAGTAATCAACGCCCGTATGGTAAAACGCCGGCGCATTGTCAACTCTCGACTTGGGTAGGTCGGCCATTTTATACGCGATTGGTACGGGTCGAAAACGTATACACCTCACGCAGCGTCGAACAATTTTTTGCACTTGATTTCGACCGTCTATTATCCAATATCTTTGATGAATATTGTACAAAGTCGATTGGATTCCCGTATGATAGAACTTTTCATGCGTGTGTCGAATCAAAAGATCAGTCACGTGATGACGAGAAGGAAGAAGTATCGGATTTTTCTGATCCACTCGTACGTCAGCTTGATTTATTCGACCGCCGACGCGGAGCAAACCCCACTTGTCGATCATTGGATTTAAAGGTCCAAGTTTCGCGCATTTTACCCTACCCTTGTTCGAAAGTCGATCGATTTCGTCTTGAAAACGTGATTGTTGAATGAGACGGATAACGCGTTGTTCGGCTTCGTCGATTTCCTTTATTGTCAGGTCGCCTTTACTTTTATTCACGCGCGAAAATCGTAAGCAATACGCTATAACGCGAATCAATCTCGTATACGACGAGAATCTCTCGAAGATTTCGTCCGATCTTAATTGCGAGACCATGCAAAATAGTTTTTTGATGCCGGGTAAATTTTCCGGAGTTTTCTCGACAGATTGAGGCCACGAAGATTCGGGTTGGGCTAACCACAAAGGACCTCGGAACCACGATTCGTTCTTCAAAAATTCCTGAGGTAGTTGGCCTCTTGATAGCGCGTCGGCTGGATTATCTTCAGACCGGATGTGTTGCCATTCGGCGTTTTTACTAATCTCCTGAATTTCCGCGACACGATTTGCTTCGAAAACCTTCAATATGCTCGGATGTTTTTTCAACCATTGCAAGACTATCGTTGAATCGGACCAAAAAACGGTTTTAGAAACGCGAAAGGTCAGTACTTTGCGAACTTCGTGATACAAACGTGCGAGGGTCAGCGCACCGCAGAGCTCAAGTCGAGGGATTGTTTGTACTTTGAGTGGAGCGACGCGGCCCTTTGAACAGAATAATCGAACGTGCGTTTCACCTTTCTTGTTACAAGATCGAATGTACAAGCAAGCTCCGTAACCCATCTTGCTCGCGTCGCAGAAGCCGTGTATTTGAATATCGATGGGATCATTTACCGAAACGTGACGATCGATCCTTAGATCATCGATTAACGAAAGTTGCTCCGCAAATGATTGCCACGCGGAATACAAAGCGCTAGGCACGGATTCGTCCCAAGTGGTTTTCGCCTTCCAACATTTTTGCATAAGGATCTTTGACACGAGGATGACCGGGCCGAGCAAGCCGAGGGGGTCGAAGATTTTCGCGATTTCCGATAAAATATAGCGTTTGGTGACCCTTTCGGAAGGTGAAATACGTTTTACGGTGTATAGCAAATCGTCGTGTCGCGCGTTCCACGAAATGCCTAGCGTTTTGTGTATCGGATTTTCGTCCGTGAGGAACTCTATATTTGCAGTTTTTTCGGTCAAACCATTTAACGCTCGTGGATGGTTTGATGCCCATTGACGTATATCAAATCCGCCGCGTTTCAAGATCTCGATAACTTCGTCTCGAATCTGCACGATTTTTTCAAAAGTATCTGCTCCTGCAAGCAGATCGTCTACGTATAGATCGCGCGTCAAAGCTTCAGCACCGACTGGAAATTCTGTACTTTCGTCACTGGCGAGTCTCTGTACGGTACGTATTGCGAGGAATGGGGCCGATGATACGCCGAACGTCACCGTTTTTAATTCGAACGCTCGTATTTTATCATTGTGGTACCAAAACACACGTTGGTATCGACGATCGTCGGAATGAACCCAAATCTGTCGGTACATTTTCGCAATGTCTGCGGTAATTACGTATTTATGGCTACGGAATCGCAAAAGATGCTGGAATAATTTGAGCTGAATCGTTGGTCCGACCATTAAGGTATCGTTTAATGATATTCCCTTACTCGTTTTAGCAGATGCATCGAAGACCACTCGAACCTTCGTTGTTGCGCTCGTCGATTTTACCACCGCGTGATGCGGAAGGTAATAGCCAGGTTGTGTCTCGTTGGTGATTAACGACATGTGACCCACGTCGATGTACTCGTCCATGATGCGATGATATTCTTGTTTGAGGATCGGGTCTGTGCCCAGTCTTTTCTGCAACCCTACGAATCTTCGCAGGGCGATCGTTCGAGAATCGCCGAGTTCTCGATGAGCGTCGCGAAATGGTAAGCGTACGGTGTATCGTCCCGATGGTTCGCGGACCGTGTTCTGGTTGAAATGAGTTTCACAACCCGTGTTTTCGGATAGTTCAATTTGTCTCGCGTTTGCGTCGTCGAGCAGCCAAAATTTCGCGATTTGCTCCTTCAACTCGATTAATTAACACGATACGCGATTTCCGGCCGGAGCGTCTGGTTTTCCGCCAGCGACAGCCCAACCGAGCTGAGTTTTTTGCAAAAAGAGTTCACAACCGTCGCGAGATAGATCGCACTGTCCGATTGATAACAACGATAATGTTACTCCTGACCCGAGGAGAACATCAACCCTTTGCGGCAAATGAAATTGCGGATCGGCTAATTTCATGTTATTCGGTATATTCACCAATTCGCGGGGGAAAACTTCGATTGGTACATTGTCAGCGATTTTTGGAATAACCAAAAAAGTGAGCGTCTTTTTGAAATTACTGTGGATCGAGTAAAACGTACACTCGACCGTTCCTCGCGAAATTGTATTCGTGTCGTTGATCATTCCTACAGCGAGCGAACACGCGCGTACTGGCAATTTCAATTCCTTTACGAGATCTTCCGTGATAAAATGTGCTGTGGCACACGTATCCAGTAAAGCGCGACATCTTCTGAATTGACCGTTCGAATTCTTTAACCGTATTTGCGCGCTCAGCATTAATTGCGATTGGAAGATTCGCGAGGTGTAACTGTGTGCGACTACGTCTAGTCATGCCGTATTTATCATTGATTCTGACTCGTGCGCGTTACCCGGTGTTGTCGCGTCTTGGATTGCCGTTGTCGCGGAGGTCTCGCTGTGCAAAAGCGTATTGTGAAACTTCGGGCACCTTTCGCAATGCGTCGAGTTATATTTGCCGCGGTGTGCGCGCAAACAGTTTTTGCACAAGCCCGATTCCTTCACAAAGTTCCATCGTTGCCGCACGGTCATATTTTGGAACTCGCGACATTGATAAATGAAATGTCCTTCCCTTTTGCAAACCAGACAATTACCCGATGTGTTGGTCATAAGCGTGCGCACGCCATCTTCCCCCCTTCGCATCTTCGCGCCGCCTTGATCTCTCCCGCCGAATGGTCGTTTTTTATTGACATCTTGCTTCGAACGCGACGAATCTTGGTCGATCGTGAACAGTCGGAACGCAGTTTCCGAAATAAACTTAAACAATTGATCAAGCGTCGGTGAAATATCTAGACTGAGAGTTTCCTCCCATTTAGCCCGAATGTTGTGAGGTAGGGCGCGTTCCAATATCCGTACTAACAAATGTTCTTCCGGTCTCACGTTCATTGTCGCCAACATGTTTATGTGTTGACGCATGTCGTCGACGAGTCTCGATAATCCCTTATGCGTGGCCTTCGTTTGAACCGGTAAATCGAGAATCGCGTCGAGGTGTTGAATTATTAGAATGCGGATTTTGTCATACGAGTTTAACAATAATGCCCACGCTGTATCGTAATTTTCTTCGCTTACGTTGTAAATCAGAATTTTATTCAACGCGTCGCCTTCGAGGCAATTTTTCAAGTAAATGAACTTTTGCAAATTCGTTATGTCTTCACGCGAGTCAATCATCGTGAGAAACGTATTTTTGAACGATAGCCACTTCTCGAGGTCACCGTCGAACTTCGGAAGATCTGTCACCGGCAATTTGAGACGACGCGTATTGTCGACCGGTATAGAGGTTGTATTTAATTCGTTATGAGATGGTGGTGTTCTCGGTGAGACGATCGCTTCGATTTTTGTCCTGATCGCGTAAAATCTATCTTGTAACGTATCAAACTCAGCGAGTTGTTCGTCATCGGGCTCGACTAATAGAGCAAGTTCGTCGTGTAATTCCTCGTACGCCCGGAACTGTTCCTCTAAACGATCTAGACGCATTTTCATATTCGCGGGTTGTAAATCAGAGTCTTCCGCGATTTTTTCGAGTTTAGTCATTTGTGCTTTCAACGTCGTACGTTTTTGATTTATGTATTTTACACGGTCCCCCATTTTGAATGAAGTGGCATCGAACAAATCTTACGAAATATTTCACCAAACTCGACACTGGTACTGTGTATTACGGTATTTCGAATTGAGGGTAGATGCGTAAATATCGGACGTCGGAATGAGACTGACGATTCAATTCCCCAACTTTAGATTCTTCGTATTATGAGTGATACGAACCCACGCCCACAAACGGGGGGGATGTTTACATTACACGGGCCACGTCGGTCCAAAACAAAAACAATCCCACTTCTGACACCAAACTGTATGGTCGAAAGTCCTTCATTGCGAAGTTCCCTCGTCATTTCGTATTTATATTTGATAATGATTAAGGGAGTAAGATAGATTGTGATCTGAATGCGTTTTCTTTTGGGTTTCTACATCGGTCTTAGCGTTTACAATATGAATGTGTCATGAGTGTATGCCTCGCGCTAACGTGATCGCACGCGTGTTGTGTTTTACTGCGTCGCTCGTACCAGATAGGATCTTGGGCTGTAGCCATCCTTTAGGTAAAAGGGGGACGCTTGTTGAGGAGTCGAGAATCTAGAGCCGTTGCCGTTCTCGTAACTCCTCAACACATATGTAATTTTCGTCAACCTCGTTGCGGGTTGGTCGCGTATAGGTCTAAGACCTGCCACGAAAGGCGTGCGTCTTCTTCTGGGTTTGGATGGCGACTGACTCCTAAATATGTAGGCAGCGCCTTACCGACCGCCTGCGTAGTGGGGGATGATTACAAAAAAAAATGTTTCTACACTCAACAATGTGTGTAATCGATGCATATTAGGGTGTGTCAAAAATAAAAACGAAATTCGAATTTATTTTTTTGACTGCTGAATGTGTGTATCCTAATCTCGAAATCCACCTTGCGAAAAGAATCCCCTGAGAAAAATTCTCACGATCTGCTAATTGATATTTACCGATAAAACTAGACATCGATTGAGCGATCTCTTGGGATAGTTCGTCCGCGCTCTCCTTTTGCATGGTGCATTGTGAGGGGTAAATCTAAGGTTCAAGCCTTGGGGAGGCGAAGAAACACAATATTTCTGGAAAAAGTTTTTTTTTTCATTTTTTTGCAATATTTGGAAAGATAAAATAATTTTTTTACCAACTTTTTCCAAAGTTCGTTTCTCAAATTTTGAAAGAAAAATGAAAAAAAAACTTTTTTTCAACTTTTTTCCAGAACAATCGTATTTCTTCGCTTCCCCAAAGCTTGAATCTTAGATTTACATCTCACAATGCACCATGCAAAAGGAGAGCGCGAACGAACTATTCTAAGAGATCGCTCAATCGATGTCTAGTTTTATCGGTAAATATTGATTAGCATATCGTGAGAATTTTTCTCAGCGGATTCTGTTCGCAAGGTGGATTTCCAGATTAGGATACACACATTCAGCGGTCGAAAAAATAAATTCGAATTTCGTTTTTATTTTTGACACATCCTAATGCATATATGGGCAAATCCAAATAGAACTTAAAAAAGCGTGTCCCTTGGCCATGTGAGGCACTCAAATTATAAAATATGACAAACTATTGCCATCAACAGACTCTTCATAATATCCTGCACTAGAGGCATATAACGCATGGCCCGGAATCAAGAAATTATACGAGTTATTTCACCAAAAGTCACTAAAATGTCCTTACCGTCCCTGTTCCTGGCGGACGGTAAGGACATTTTTCTTGGAACCCTACACCCTTGGAACGATTATCTATTGAGAACAAAGTGTGCCGTTGTAAGAAAATTCCGGCACAGTATTAGGAAGAATTGTTCTCACAGAAATTTGCACGAAAAATGTCCTCACCGTCCGCCAGGGATAAGGACGGTAAGGACATTTCAGTGACTTTTGGTGACATAACTTGTATAATTTCTTGATTCCGGGCCATGCGTTATATGCCGCTAGTGCAGGACATTATGAAGAGTCTGTTGATAGCAATAGCTTGTCATATTTTATAATTTGAGTCCCTCAAAAGACCAAGGGACACGCTTTTTTCAAGTTCTATTTGGATTTGCTCATATATATATATTGGTTTTGTAGCTTCATTCAGAAACGTATTCAGAAAAATCATTGAAAAATCCCTTTTTTTGGGCTTCAAACAGGTATAACCCCTTAAAGATTTGACACTTTCCCATAAACTATCCGGCATTTGCCCTTTCTCCCAAGGAAGAAACCACATAAGTGTGTATTCGTGACCCAAAGTTGATAACGTAGTAATGTCGTTGGAAAGGGGTCGGAGATAACGGAAAAATTTGGACAAAATGTGCATTTCTGTCTGACGTTTCGGCTGGGCCTAGCCAGCCATCTTCAGGGTACATTTATGAAAAGAAAACAAAACAAAGAACAATTACCTATTTAATAGAATAGGATTTTTTTGGGTTAATTATGCTGCCTAAGTACAGGAGTGAGGTTAGCTTATGATTATTCTTCTAATTACTCTTTTAATTACGCATCTAATCATGCTATTTCAATATTCAACATTCATACATTGTTTTGCTTATAATCTGGTGACAAAAATAAAGGTAAAGAATTTGTAACTCACGATTGACCATTCTAAACGTACATGGATGTTAGGCGTGCAGACTTTTCAGAGGCAGTGACATTTTCCACCTGGATGATGATCGATTAGCAATTGATGGATTTTGGCCAATTATTAATCGATCCTATCGATTTGGGTTCAATTGATCAGATAATGTCCGAATACAAGTGGCTAATGTCCCGTCTACACGCTATGTTTAACTGCACTTTAAGTTGATGAATTTATCTTCGCATTGGCCCTTTCCACTAGGCTCGACCTGGGATTGGATAAACCAACCCAGTTGAACATAGCGTGTAGACGGGGCATAAGGCATTGTATATCAGTGCGTTTGTTGACGATCTTATTTGAGGAAATGTGAAGCATTTCCTTGATGAGACGTTGATGACAATTATTTTTGCTGTCTAGCACTTGTACCTTATCAAAATCAAATGAGTGATCATTGGTGAGAGAGTGAGAAACTGGAGCCGATTTTTCAGAGTCCCTGGATTTTAGATCATATTTGTGTCCGCTAATTCTCTTCTTCAGATGTTCTGACGATTGACCAACCGAACAATTCTAACAATCCTTACAGTCTATTTTGTGAATAGTGTTGATCATATCGACGCTGCTTACGAAGACTAGCACGTTTCAGAGTTCTTACGAAAACTAGCACGTTTCGGCTTCTCACGAAGACTAGCATGTTTCGGCTTCCGCCGCGAAAACTAGCACGTTTCGGATTTCACCGCGAAGACTAGCACGTTTCGATATTTACCACGAAGACTAGCACGTTTCGATATTCACCACGAAGACTAGCACGTTTCAGTTATCTCCGCGAAAACCATCCTGCTTTGATTATTGTAACGAGGATTTTCTGGAGATTTGTGCGGTGTGCGATGGTCGAAATGACAGTCAATTTGCGGATGTAGAAGTGCGTATTTTTTTATAAGCGTCGATATTATCTTCCGTGGGTGTTTTGGATTTCAATTTAGTGAACAGACTATACATGGTGTTTGAGATCTTATACGTAACGCGCATGTTTGCCTTCTGTAAGATTCTATCTATGGGTTGAGACAAAGCATATACAAATGGTATGGAACCCTATATCCTACTATCGACACGGCTATCTCAATTGATGCTGTTGTAGGCTCTGTGTATGCGTTTTTGTATATAAGATGGACAGGGTAATCATTTGATTTTAATGTGTCTTGCACAAACTTCATATTTTTCGTCCTGAACTTCGGATGAGAGAGAAGTATGCTTATGTCACACAGCCCTGTGGCAACACCTTTCTCATGTTGGTATGGATGATTTGAGTTGAAATTAATGTATCTACCTGACCATGTGTCCTTTCAATACCAATCGGTTATTATGGTTGTTTTCATTAATGACAAGTGTGTCTAAAAAGCTAATCGTTCTATTGTTTTATAGCTCGTGCGTAAATCTAAGTTTAGGATTAAAATTATTAAAAGCCTGTACAAGTAACTGGTCTTTGTGGACTCATGTTAAAATATCGTCCACGTATCTTTCATAGAACGGAATTTCAAATGGTAACGAATTGAACCCTATTCTATCAAATAGGTAATTGTTCTTTGCTTTGTTTTCTTTCCATAAATGTAGCCTGAAGATGGCTGGTGTTTTGAGTTTCGTTTGAATTTTCCGTTATCTCCGACCTCTATTCGAAGAAATTACTACATTAGGAAAAACCACACCAAGAGACCTTGGAAAGATAGCTGAGTGTTGAAAATTATCAAAGTGTGAGTATACGTATAAAAATGTTCTCTGAAGTATTCTTTCTTGTAAAA
This sequence comes from Tenthredo livida, assembly GCA_963992785.1. Classification (NCBI taxonomy): domain Eukaryota; kingdom Metazoa; phylum Arthropoda; class Insecta; order Hymenoptera; family Tenthredinidae; genus Tenthredo; species Tenthredo livida. The sequence goes on from OZ023071.1 coordinate 11,698,799, forward strand.
AGAACTCGGAAGAACGCAGGATCAGGAGGTGAGCGGTGGGAAGGCTAGGTCCTGAAGAAGGGAGGCGATAGGATGGCGTATGGGACAGGAGCTCAGGAACAGTAGTTCGATCTTCAATCGCAAATCTGCCCAGATCGAAAACTCTCCAAAAGATCAGTTCATAGAACGACCTAGATGGGAAGACAAATGTGAGATTCATGTTGTTGCAACCGGAGTATCAAGGTGTTGCAATCTAGATGTTTGAGCCACACTTTGGCAATACTATGGAATGTGCGAATACAAAGCCTTAGCGCAACCAACAACAAGTGCAGACGCAGCACGACCTCCTTAATGTAATAAATAAGCGATCACCGTAATACTCATGGTCAGAACATCGCGACCAGAAGCAAGACACGTTATATAGAGATTAGTACGATATTAGCAAAGCCTTTGTAAAAACTTCATATATTAAATAAACTTGAATTACTTTGTACGACTGAGTTCCAACTCTTAATTCGACAACGAACCTTCAAATAAATTAAAGTTGTATGAAAGATCTCAGGATCCCGATTACAACAACTGGTGGCAGCGGTGGGATCGTCGAATCGTGCAAATAAATCAAGTGTCAAGTTTCGAGCAAGTGAATTAAAAGAATAGTGATAGTGGCACCGGAAGTCACCGTGAAATCACATGTCAAAGAAAAGAATAGAACGTTCAGCATCCGTAGACTCTCCGACTAAACCTGAGTTACAAGGAGAAGTAAGCTTTGGGGATAATTCACCTTTGTTTGGCGTACTACCTCCCAGCCAGAGGCACGCCTTGCATTTATCACTGGCTGCAGCAGCACAAGAATCTTCGGAAAAGGAGCGAATGCCATTGAACAAAGACTTGGTGGAAAGACGCATTGCAGAAGGTAAAACCGCGTGGATTCAAGAATTACGAAGAGATCATCTTCTCCAAACCTGTGAGCATCTTGGCATAAACGTAAGCAAAGCAAATACAGTTGACGAACTTCGTGCGGCATTACGCGAATTTGTTAAAAGTAAGACTCGGGAGCAAGTACCACCACAACAGAATCAGAACACAGCAGCGAATCAACCTCCAATCGATATGACCGAAGACACCCCCACCGTGAGACAAGTGCTGAAGAACATCGAGATCTTCGATAGCAGTGACCGAGGAAAGGTTTGTGATTTTATTCGCTCTTGCAAGTATGCACGTGAGATAATACGACCTGTAGATACGGGAAATCTATTGAAAGCTGTTCTGAGCACCCGAATCAAAGGTGCTCCGGCACGAGCTTTAGAATACAAATCAATTGACACCTGGAAGGCACTGGAGGAAGAGCTGAAGTCGATGAGCATCGATACACGGACATTAGCTTCGTTACAAGTGGAATTCAGCAGCTGTAGACAACGTCACAACGAGGACGCGAAGTCATATGGAGCACGAGTCGAGAAACTAACTGCACAGGTAATCGAAGTAACGATGAAGGAAGCCGCGGAAGAGGATTCGAAATCGACGCTGGAACGCCAGGTCAGAAAACAAGCTGTCAATATCTTCATCAGAGGCTTGAACGACAAGCTGAGGATATTGGTCAAGAGCCGACGGTGTGAAAATCTTAGAGAAGCCATATCACTCGCGATAGAAGAGGAACGAGATTTAGGCCCTATTCGTGGATCGGATCGGGAACACAATCAACCGCGCAACAGCAGAGAAGGTAATAGAGGAAATAGTTGCTATAACTGTGGAAAGCCAGGACACCTTGCACGAGAGTGTCGCTCAGCGAAGACAGGATCCAGTTATCCGCAGAGATTGCCGACACCAAGCAGATACGTGAGAAGAGTTGAGGTAATTTGTCATTTTTGTAGAAAACCAGGACATTTTATTCGAGATTGTAGAGCCAGATTAGCCGAAGAAAATAGGCGAGGCTACGAGAGGAATCGGGGACCTCCTAGAAGAGAGGAACGGGTCCAGCCAGGTCCTTTCAGAGACGCCAGCAAGCAAAACGAAGAGACTCCGGGAAACGAGGAGCAGGCGCGGCGGACAGGCAACCGTATCGCGTCGTACCAGTAAATTGCCTAATAAATGGATCAAGACAGAAGAATCACGCAACGATCGAGGCAGATGAATTCAAGACGAGACACGGAACTATGCTATTGGATTCAGGAGCTGAGGTAAGCCTAGTAAAAGTCGGAAAAATTGACGGAGAAGTGATGGCTGAAGACGGTGTGATCACGCTCAGAGGAATAGGCGGAACACCGGTTGCGACCTTATGTAAGGTCAGGTTAAATATAAGGGTTGGTGATAGGCACATAACGCACCCTTTTTACGCTGTTAAAGACGATTTTCCACTAGAAGCAGACGGTCTCTTAGGAGGCGACTTCCTCGAGAAGCACGACGTCGAGCTCAGATCTGGAAAATACGCAAGATTGTACGGAACGACATGGAATTTAGGAGCCACAGGAGCTCACATATCGCTTGAACGAAGAAGCGAGAAGATAGTCCGTGCAAAGACACATGACGACACGGAAGGTATCGTCGAAGGAATCGAGTTACAGCCAGGAGTATACATGGGGAGTTGCATCACCAACGCAGTCGACGGTGAATGCAAAGTCAGCATTTTGAATACAAACGATTATGATGTAGAACTGGAACAGCCGTGTGTACAAATAGCAGCACTAGGCCAAGAGCACACAGATATGACGCAAGTTTATGCATGTCGAACAATGACACCGAGTAACGCGAGCCGAATGCAACAGCTGAGAGACAACCTACGTACGAGTCATCTGAATCGAGAAGAAAAAGAGAGCTTACTGGATATTTGTGAAGAATTTCATGATGTATTTCACTTAGAAGGAGACTATCTGGGTTACACGAACGCAGCTAGTCACAGAATTACTACAAATCCGGATATTGCGCCAATAAATGTAAGACCTTATAGACTTCCAGAAAAACACAAGCAGGAGATAAACGAGCAGGTAGATGAAATGCTTGCCGACGGGATAGTCAGACAGAGCAAAAGCCAATGGAATGCACCACTGCTAGTAGTACCGAAGAAGACAGACGCATCAGGAAAGACGAAGATGAGAGTCGTAGTTGACTTCCGTAAGGTGAACGAGGTTACTGTAGGAGACTCCTTTCCACTGCCTAATATTACCGAGATATTGGACCAGTTGGGTAAGGCAAAATATTTCTCTACATTAGATCTAGCATCAGGATTTCACCAAATTCCAATGGAAGAAGAGGATAAGTGCAAGACGGCATTTTCCACTTCACACGGTCATTACGAATACAATCGCATGCCTTTTGGACCGAAGAACGCACCCGCTACGTTTCAACGATTAATGAATACTGTACTTTCAGGAATACAAGGCCTTAGATGTTATGTCTATCTCGACGATATTGTCATACATGCTCCTAGTTTGCAGGAACATAACAAACGACTGGAAGAGGTACTGGAACGCTTACGACAGAATTCATTGAAGCTACAACCTGACAAGTGTGAGTTTCTGAGGAAAGAGGTTAACTTCTTGGGACACGTCATCACTAGAGACGGGATAAAAGCAGATCCAGAGAAGATCCGAGCAGTAGAGGAATTTCCAATTCCAAAGACTGTAAAAGATGTTCAAGGATTTCTGGGTTTGGCCGGATACTACAGACGATTCATACAGAATTTCTCAAGTTTAGCAAAACCGCTAACACATTTGCTGAAGAAAGAGGTAAAATTTAGATGGACTTCGAGGGAACAAGAGGCTTTTGAAAATTTGAAGAAGACGTTGACGACAGCACCAATTCTACAATATCCAGATTTCGAACAACCGTTCATCGTGACGACAGACGCATCCGACAAAGCCATCGGAGCAGTCCTGTCGCAAGGCATAATAGGAAGTGACTTGCCAGTAGCATACGCAAGTAGAACTCTAAATTCAGCAGAAGGAAATTACAGCACCACGGAAAAAGAATTATTGGCCATAGTCTGGGCAGTTAATCATTTCAGACCGTATGTATATGGTACCAGATTTAAGATTGTTACAGATCACAAACCACTCACATGGTTATTCGGAGTCAAAGATCCAGGATCACGACTCATGAGATGGCGACTGAAGCTGGAAGAATATGACTACGAGATCGAGTACAAAGCAGGCAAGGCTAACACCAACGCAGATGCCTTGAGTCGCATGTACGCAGTGACCAGAAGTCAACAGAAAGAAAAAGATGAATCGAACAACCGAGAACAAGAATATTCGGAGGAAGATCGGAACAGGATCATCTATGAGTATCACGACACACCATTAGGAGCACATCAAGGAGTTAATCGAACGATCGAAAGAATTCGGTTAAAACACGATTGGCCAGGATTACGGAAGGACGTCGAAGAACACATCTCGAGATGCGAGAATTGCCAGAAGAACAAACTTAGCAAGAAGACGAAGGCACCAATGGTCATCACCGACACTCCAAATCAACCGTTTGAGAAATGTGCATTGGATATCGTAGGACCACTGACAGAAACGGAACAAGGAAATAAATATATCCTCACGTTTCAAGATTGTCTAACCAAATTCAGTAAGGCAATACCCATTCCGAACCAAGAAGCTAACACTGTAGCCAAGGAATTTGCGACCAGGATCGTATGCGAACACGGAATACCACAGAGAATACTCACCGATCAAGGTACGAACTTTTTGAGTAACGTTTTTAAAAATACCTGTAAACTGTTAAAGATCGACAAGATTCAAACGACGGCCTATCATCCTGAATCCAATGGAGCCTTGGAACGTTCACATAGGACGTTAGCTGAATACCTGAGACACTACATCAATGAGGAACAGAGCAACTGGGACGAATGGTTACCATATGCTATGTTTGCATATAACACGACGCCCCACACTGCAACGAGATTTACGCCATTCGAGCTGGTGTATGGGCACCCAGCTGAACTACCAACATCGCTGAAGAAGGATCCAGAAACGACGTACACCTATGACGACTACGCACGAGAACTACGAGAGAGATTGCGAGCCAGCAATCTCATAGCCAAAGAAAATCTGCAACAAGCCAAAGAGAGGTCAAAAATCGAGTACGACCGACGAACCAAAGAAAAAGGGTTCAAGGTTGGCGATAAGGTACTCCTGTACGACGAAACTATACGCAGAGGACGATCGAAGAAGCTATTATCTCAATGGATCGGTCCTTACACAATTTTAGAGGTAAATTCAGAAGTAAACTGTACCATAAAGGTAAAGAAGAAAACTCTTAGAGTACATGTAAATCGATTGAAACCTTTTATTGAATAATATAACTTGAGTATGAAATTTGAAACAACTCAGCTGATAGAAAAATGATATAGTAAATTAATTATACTAACCTAGCCTAAGAAACGATTATATAAAAAAATATGTTAACGGGATACACTATGTAAACTACTAACCTAGATATAGCATAATAGGCAAGCGTACGCACAACGACGCAAGCCAGCAGATTTGTCTGATTTCAGAAGAAAATCCTAAGGGCTTTTCTCTCTAAGGGGGGAGGGATGTTGCAACCGGAGTATCAAGGTGTTGCAATCTAGATGTTTGAGCCACACTTTGGCAATACTATGGAATGTGCGAATACAAAGCCTTAGCGCAACCAACAACAAGTGCAGACGCAGCACGACCTCCTTAATGTAATAAATAAGCGATCACCGTAATACTCATGGTCAGAACATCGCGACCAGAAGCAAGACACGTTATATAGAGATTAGTACGATATTAGCAAAGCCTTTGTAAAAACTTCATATATTAAATAAACTTGAATTACTTTGTACGACTGAGTTCCAACTCTTAATTCGACAACGAACCTTCAAATAAATTAAAGTTGTATGAAAGATCTCAGGATCCCGATTACAACAATGTGCTAAATATGCGAAATCCTTTTTGAAAGGGTAAGATATAAGGTGATACTTGATCACAATTGTGTTGAGAATCAAAATTAAGTGACTTAATAAAATTAGAACGATCTTATCTGAGGGCCGGTGCGGGAAAAACAGGAACAAAAGGTTCAGAATGGATTGATTTTCGGTACGAATTTCCAACCTCAGAATGCTAGATCAGTTCAATGGAAAATCTGAAAATTTTGTAAAGTATTAGTTGCTTAAACTAACATTTAAATTAGAAATTCACATACGGATCTCTCAGCTGTCTTCATAATTGAGAGAAAGAAAAATGAGGTCAATTAGCCAGGTGAGACATCACCCATTCTCGTGGAATTGAAACAAAAGAAAAAGTTACGCATGGTGCTTAGAAGCCCATGTCGAGGCCTCCTGAGTAAACTCTGATGACAAAAGCAATTCAAAATAGTCAATCGATTCATTTGATATTTGTTTTATAAACCTGCGAGGCTAAGTTTAGGAATAAAAAGCCGAACCTAAAAACTAGACTGAAGTTTAGGACAGTGCCCTTTTTCTCTCTTTGGCTAAAAAAGCCGAACTAAAGCTCCAGGTCCGAACTGAAGATTTGAAAATCTAATGTCATAGCGAGCCTTAGTTCGATCGCAGGTTACGTGAATCTTTTCTATATCAAAACTATGTAAATCCTCTAACCTTTCTTGTGATAATGAAATATAGCAAACCTTCGATGACGCCCATAGCCATCTGCTTCAGCAATTACCCAGGTAATGCCCGGTTTTATAAACGTGGGTTACCCCATGGGTTTAAATAACCCGGAGGTTACCCCGCAGATACTACCCGTTCAACCTTTTTTCATCTAACAGCTGTCAGGTATCGCTAGCTGTTAACCTCCAACAGTCCACGAAGGTTGAACGGGTAGTATATATAAGGTAACTTACAGGTTATTTAAACCCAGGGGTTAACCCACGTTTATAAAACCGGGCATGAGTCGAAATTTCCAATTCTTACCGGGATAAGAGATCAGGTATTTGTGTTACGGAATCAGCTCAACTTGTAAAGGCGTTTCCTTTGGCCAAAATACGGAACCGATGTGACGTGCAGATTCGTCTCAGGCATTCGTCTAAAAGGCATTTCGTCTCTACATCGACAATCAAAGAAGAAACAAATGTTTTCAATTCAAACACATTACGTATAGTTTTGCTTCGCTACGCGTGCAGAATATGAGATTGTTTGTGAAGCATTACGTCAAAAAAAGGTTCTACACGGTTGACTTCACCTCAAATTTTATACATGATTCCTAGGGCTATGCACTCAAACTTTTAATAATTTCGTGATTTCATGATTTTAGTCATGATTTTTTGTATGATTTTATGTGTCGTTTTGGATGTTTGCTGCTAATTTCTAGTAATGTCAAAGTGATTTCAGCTTATGCGAATTGATTGTAAAGTTATTTCGTGCGATTTTGAAGCGATTTTGTGTGATTTCTTAGCGATTCCTTCGTCTGATTTCAATTGATCCCAAACCGGGGTGTACAGCTGATTTCGGAAGTGAATAGCCCCTCGAACGACTCGACCATATGAGATTAGCACACGAGCGTCTTGGATGGCTCATTTAACGATGCAAACACGGGTTATGATCGATTATTGTTTAATTATCTTACGGAAGTCACGTACGCCCCTGTTGCGATAATGATTATCATGCTTCATGGTCGACCCTAACCAACAAAGTCATGCCCACGGACTTATTGAGCCTTCCCTTGCGGGGCTGAGGCGAAAGGCGGAAGGAAACTCCCGTACTCTATTCTTATATCTCTATGGCACGGTCGTATATACAGGTCCGGAAACTCCGGTGGTGGGGGTGGGTCTCTTATTGAAGCCCAAAAAGTTGCCTAAATTCGCCACTAAAGTTGAAGCGCTGTGATCGAGTAGCAGTAGTAATAACAACAGCGTTGTTACTATTTTTTTTTTACATAATGACATGATACAAAATATTATACGGATGCTGTTCGTTGCCCGAAATTGCATTCCATTTGTTAACCGACGAGATTTGAGATTGCTACGTGAAGGAATACAAAAAAGGAAGTAGGCTATTTTGACACTTCATGATCGCCATATTTGAAACTACTACTACTGGATCGCAGCGCCTCGCTCAAGTGGTAGCTTTTGGAAGCGCACCTGGCTTCACTAAAAGACCCACCCCCACCATCGGAGTTTCCGGACCTGTATATACGACCGTGCTCTATGGTCACGTGTGGTCACGTGTGTTGCACGTTGCGAAGTTTATTAAGCCGGGTAGGTTCATTCCTTCGGGTTCGGAGGGTTCGGACTATGTACACGGAAAAGGTTTCGGGAATGCTGCAGCGCCAAGCGGCAGAACGGTGAGTACGCGCGTTTGAAGACAGGCGCTGTCTCTGCGACGGAACGCTGCGTTCCGTCGCGAGAACGCTGCGTTCCCTCAGGAGAAAGCTGCAGGACCGAGATTTCTGAGACGGCATGCAGCGTTCCCGCGAGGGAACGCAGCGTTCCGTCGCAGAGACAGCGCCTGTCTTTAAACGCGCGTACTCACCGTTCTGCCGCTTGGCGCTGCAGCATTCCCGAAACCTTTTCCGTGTATTGAAACATAGCAAGTCACAAGTCTCCCCAAGCCACGCGGGGAAACCAAAGTAAATTCAAAGGCAACGAAAATATGCGAAGCTAGCCGAGGACGATCGGACGCGAGGTCCGATCGTCACTCGAGTTACGAACGTCTTAGCGACAAGTGAGCTGAAAGTAATCGTAATTCCGTAATATATCCAAACCCCATATTGATTTAAGGTCAGTACCTTCACCCAATATTAAATTAATCAAGTCAGTAATTTCACGCATCCTCACAACACACACTACACGCCCACACTTGTATTAGCTTTAAGACTTTGAATAAATTAGCATTATAATCTCTAAACTCATATCACACGACCACGTTTACTATCCCTCACACCCCGTACTATTTCACCATCAATTTCTAATCGGCTATCCAGCCCGTTACAAATTGGCGCCCAACGTAAGAATCCACACTTCCCCACACACTAATAGGACGTTAAGGGGGTATCTACACCTTTGAATTTTCAAAAAATCGTTTTTTTTTTATAATTTATTTGGAATGCTAGTGACCTACTCTACCTGCAAATAAATCGGTGTCAAGATATCTAGAGGATTTGAGAAGTTACAGCCATGGCAGTGCCAAATTGCGGAAAAGCGCCGCGGCGAGGCGCGCGAACCCTCAGATTGGTGCCATAAGTATTGTACAACACCGCCAACACCACTGCTTACTTTTATGAGGTTTTGATATATTTCGATTTTGAATTTGATTTTGAGATCTTTTAATTGTTTGTAATTATCATTCTTACACATATTGAATTTTCAATATTCTTTTAAATTGTGATCATTGACAGAACACATGGCTGCGATCTACATTTTTTCGAGGTTAGGTGTCCACTTGTTTGTAAATATTGTCGTGCTCTCAGTACGAATTCAAACCAATAGTAATTTCCATTATCGGATAAACACAGTGTAGGTATATATATCTGAGATGAGACTTCGGAATCGAAAGAAGATGATCCATCAAAAAGTGCGTTTGAAATCGATGCCAGGAGACTACACACTTGGATTTCCAAAAAGATGAGTATTTCTATAATACATATATTAATTGCAAGAATTAATAAATATTATAAGAAAAAAGGTATGATTGATGAAAGATGAAAGAATTTTCTTAGTATTGACAAAAATTGTGCTAGCATCTTCTGGATCTCAAAAATATTGAAGATGAAAAATTTTACAGAATTTTTATGTTTTGAACAATTTTGATCAGATTTTTTCTAAAGTAATTCATTATTTTTCTAACAGCCTCATCGGACACCTAACCGACACTGTTGTTGTACAGAACGGGTCAAAACTCACTACAAACCTCCGCCTGGCACATGTGTCTAGACTCGACTCGACTCATAACTCATCGATACGAGAGCAGCTGCGGATCCAGCATATTAGTCATAAGCAAAATCTTAAAACTTGATTTCCTGTAACTAGATTTTCCTATCTGGGAAAAATAGGAAATGAAAAAAAATTGAAATAAAAAAGTTTGAAAGTTGATTTCTGGAGAATGAATATTTTGACCGGTTGTCGTAAAGAATCAGGAGCATCGTTGGACCGATTCTGGAGTTTGTGGTCTTCAAATTTGTAGAATCCAAACCTCTATCAGATGAACTGACAACTTTTTGATATCACTATTTTTGGTTGACATAATAGAAAAAATATAGAAAAAAAATTGAAAAATCAGAAAAATCTCAGTAAAAACTAAGCGAGTCAGGCAATTTTTGCGATATCAAAAAGTTGTCTGTTCATCTGATAGAGGCACCTCTTCTGAACACTTGAAGACCAAAAACTCCAGAATTGGTCCAACGATACTCCTGATTCTTTACGACAACCGACTAATTTGGTATTTTTCTATATGGAGCGTAACTACTATTGGACTTAAAGTAATATTGAATGTTAGGTATGGATAATGAGGGTCAAACCCTCCCAAAACTTCATGATTTTTTTGGATTTGATCAGACTCTCAAATTCGCTGTAAAACATTATTATCTTTTTCAGAATTTTAACCCATTCAAAGGTGTGGATACCCCCTTAAACAAATTAAAACAGTAAAAGATATCACGTAGAATAGATAAATTCAAAGACAAACGGTTATACACACATACACACATACATACAAATGGCGGAAACACGAAAGAGCGAACCTCTGTTACCATGCGGCACACAACCGCAAGGTCCTGTACGTGCGCACTTTATAAACAACACGATAGACATAGAAGGACAAAATAGACAACGCACACTTAGATACGCACAAATAGAGCACTCGCAACCACGCTTACAAGTACACGAACCATTTAGAGACGATAGACAAGTAGTTAGAAATAACATACGAAACGAAGACAACGACATGAGCACAATCAGAGATATTAGACAGATGCAGTCAGGACATGCACAAAATGATCAGTTATACTCGAATAGAACAACGCAGCACACGCTGCACAGCACACACGTACATGACACGACACCCATACAATTCGAACTAGACGAGAACATATACAACATATCACCAAACCCCACACACGCAAACATAAGTAGAAACGAAACAGGCGCAGACACATTTATAGGCACAAACAGGCGAAACATACAAACAATGCGCAACCTGATAGACTTAGACCCACCACAGACATACCCGACACACTACGACACAGAGACGGTACTACCACAAAGCACGCAACGCTTCAACAACAGTCAAACACCAAAACAGATAATACCGATCAAAGCGATACAATCATGGAACATAAAATACACCGGAGAACCTAGCGAAGATTTATACGAATTTCTACAAAATTTAAGAGATTTACAAATAGGATATGACATACAAGACAAACAACTAATGGACAATCTCATACCGATACATGACGGAAAAGCAAAGCAATGGTATAGAATACACAGAGGTAGATGGAACACACTCCAAGATTTCGCAGAACACATACGACACACATTTACAGACACACGGCGTAGAGATAGAATTGAAGAAGAAATAAGAAATAGCGTACAGGAAGAAAACGAGCTGATTTCAGAATTCGTGATTAGAATTAGAACACTATTTACGCAATTAGACCCGCCGTATACACTGACACAAGAAATAGAAATGACATATAAAAAACTAAAGTTAGAATACAAACAATACATAGGAAGATACGAAATAAGAACATTTGAACAGTTAGAAAATGCAGGTAAACAGTGGGAAACAGATAGATCATGGGAAGAAACGAGACAGAGCATGATTAAGAAACAGAATACACCGCAAATAGAGTACACACACACACACACAACGCCACGGATTCAAGCTCAGCAACGTAGAGTCTTATTACCGACGCCGAACATACAGCCGACATACACAACACAGACGAGACCGCAGATACAACCACCAACACGCCCAGCGATTACATACCCAGCACCGCTATACACACGACAGACAAACACATAGACAGACACAACAGAGAGACGCTGCTACAACTGCAACGCACCAGGCCACATGAGATGGCAATGCACCAGACCGCAGCAGCCGGGAAACGAGTAAGGGAACAGCCAACACGGGTGAAGGCAGTTCCCCAAACACAAAACACATACACACCCGAACATACGACATACACTATCACACACTGTTGTAATCGGGATCCTGGGATCTTTCATACAACTACAATTTTATTCAAGGGTTCGTTTGTCGAATTAGGAGTTGGAACTCGGTCGTACAAAAGTGATTCAAGTTTATTAATATAATATAAAGTTTTACAAAAGGTTTTACTGATATCGGAATAATCTCTTATATAATGTCTCTTGCTCTGGTCGCGATGTTCTGACGATGAGCGCGTCGTCTGCCCCCCTTTTAATGACTATTTAGGAGGTCAGTGCTGCGTCCGTACATTGCTATGTATTTCGCCATACGACAGAGTTGTTGCTCTGCTATATCGCGTTAGCACATTCCTGGATTTGAGGTGTCACAATTAATTGGTATTCGAATTGCAACATCCCTCCCCCCTTGGAAGGAAAAGCCCTTGGGATTTTCTTCTGAAATCAGACAAATCTGCTGGCTTGCGTCGTTGTGCGTACGCTTGCCTATTATGCTATATATAGGTTAGTAATTTACATAGTGTATCCCGTTACAATGTTTTTGTATAATCGTTTCTTAGTCTAGGTTAGTATGACCTATTTTCTATATCATTTTTCTATCAGCTAAATTGGTTCAAATTTCATACTCAAATCATATTATTCAATAAAAGGTTTCAATCGATTTACATGTACTCTGAGATTCTTCCTATTAACTTTTATGGTGTAATTAACGTCTGAGTTTACCTCTAGAATATAAGGACCAATCCACTCAGATAATAGCTTCTTCGGTCGTCCTCTGCGTACAGTCTCGTCGTATAGTAATACCTTATCTCCAACCTTGAACCCTTTTTGTTTGGTTCGTCGGTCGTACTCGATTTTTGACATCTTCTTGGCTTCTTGCAGATTTTCTTTAGCTATCAGATTGCTGGCTCGCAATCTCTCTCGTAATTCTCGTGCGTAGTCGTCATAGGTGTACGTTGGTTCTGGATCCTTCTTCAGCGATGTTGGTAGTTCAGCTCGGTGTCCATACACCAGCTCGAATGGTGTAAATCTCGTTGCAGTATGGGGCGTCGTGTTATATGCAAACATAGCATATGGTAACCATTAGTCCCAGTTGCTCTGTTCTTCGTTTATGTAATGTCTCAGATATTCAGCTAACGTCCTATGTGATCGTTCTAACGCTCCATTGGATTCAGGATGATAGGCCGTCGTCTGAATCTTGTCGATCTTCAACAATTCACAAGTATCTTTGAAAACGTTACTCAAAAAGTTCGTACCTTGATCGGTGAGTATTCTCTGTGGTATTCCGTGTTCGCATACGATCCTGGTCGCGAATTCCTTAGCTACAGTGTTAGCTTCTTGATTCGGAATAGGTATTGCCTTGCTGAACTTGGTTAGACAATCTTGAAACGTAAGGATATATTTATTTCCTTGTTCTGTTTCCGTCAGTGGTCCTACGATATCCAATGCACATTTCTCAAACGGTTGATTGGGAGTGTCGGTTATGACCATTGGTGCCTTCGTCTTCTTGCTGAGTTTATTCTTCTGACAATTCTCGCATCTCGAAATGTGTTCCTCGACTTCCTTCCGTAATCCAGGCCAATCGTGCTTCAATCGGATTCGTTCGATCGTTCGATTAACTCCTTGATGTGCTCCTAATGGCGTATCGTGGTACTCATAGATGATCCTGTTCCGATCTTCCTCTGAATATTCTTGTTCTCGGTTGTTCAATTCTTCCTCTTCTTTCCGCTGACTTCTGGTTACTGCGTACATGCGACTCAAGGCATCTGCGTTGGTATTTGCCTTCCCTGCCTTGTACTCGATCTCATAGTCGTATTCTTCCAGTTTCAGTCGCCATCTCATGAGTCGTGATCCTGGATCTTTGACTCCGAATAACCATGTGAGTGGTTTGTGATCTGTAACAATCTTAAATCTGGTACCATATACATACGGTCTGAAATGATTAACTGCCCAGACTATGGCTAATAGTTCGTTTTCTGTGGTGCTGTAATTGCCTTCTGCCGAATTGAGAGTTCTACTTGCGTATGCTATTGGCAAGTCGCTTCCTATTATTCCTTGCGACAGGACTGCTCCGATAGCCTTGTCGGATGCGTCTGTCGTCACGATGAACGGTTGTTCGAAATCTGGATATTGTAGAATTGGTGCGGTCGTCAACGTCTTCTTCAAATTTTCAAAAGCTTCTTGTTCCCTCGAAGTGCATCCAAATTTCACCTCTTTCTTTAGCAAATGTGTAAGCGGTTTTGCTAAACTCGAGAAATTCTGTATAAATCGTCTGTAATATCCGGCCAAACCCAGAAATCCTTGAACATCTTTTACAGTCTTTGGAATTGGAAATTCTTCTACTGCTCGGATCTTCTCTGGATCTGCTTTTATTCCATCTCTAGTGATGACGTGTCCCAAGAAGTTGACCTCTTTCCTCAGAAACTCACACTTGTCAGGTTGTAGCTTCAATGAATTCTGTCGTAAGCGTTCAAGTACCTCTTCCAGTCGTTTGTTATGTTCCTGCAAACTAGGAGCATGTATGACAATATCATCGAGATAGACATAACACCTAAGGCCTTGTATTCCTGAAAGTACAGTATTCATTAACCGTTGAAACGTAGCAGGTGCATTCTTCAGTCCAAAAGGCATGCGATTATATTCGTAGTGACCATGTGAAGTGGAAAATGCCGTCTTGCACTTATCCTCCTCTTCCATTGGAATTTGGTGAAATCCTGATGCTAGATCTAGTGTAGAGAAATATTTTGCCTTACCCAACTGGTCCAATATCTCGGTAATATTAGGCAGTGGAAAGGAGTCTCCTACAGTAACCTCGTTCACCTTACGGAAGTCAACTACGACTCTCATCTTCGTCTTTCCTGATGCGTCTGTCTTCTTCGGTACTACTAGCAGTGGTGCATTCCATTGGCTTTTGCTCTGTCTGACTATCCCGTCGGCAAGCATTTCATCTACCTGCTCGTTTATCTCCTGCTTGTGTTTTTCTGGAAGTCTATAAGGTCTTACATTTATTGGCGCAATATCCGGATTTGTAGTAATTCTGTGACTAGCTGCGTTCGTGTAACCCAGATAGTCTCCTTCTAAGTGAAATACATCATGAAATTCTTCACAAATATCCAGTAAGCTCTCTTTTTCTTCTCGATTCAGATGACTCGTACGTAGGTTGTCTCTCAGCTGTTGCATTCGGCTCGCGTTACTCGGTGTCATTGTTCGACATGCATAAACTTGCGTCATATCTGTGTGCTCTTGGCCTAGTGCTGCTATTTGTACACACGGCTGTTCCAGTTCTACATCATAATCGTTTGTATTCAAAATGCTGACTTTGCATTCACCGTCGACTGCGTTGGTGATGCAACTCCCCATGTATACTCCTGGCTGTAACTCGATTCCTTCGACGATACCTTCCGTGTCGTCATGTGTCTTTGCACGGACTATCTTCTCGCTTCTTCGTTCAAGCGATATGTGAGCTCCTGTGGCTCCTAAATTCCATGTCGTTCCGTACAATCTTGCGTATTTTCCAGATCTGAGCTCGACGTCGTGCTTCTCGAGGAAGTCGCCTCCTAAGAGACCGTCTGCTTCTAGTGGAAAATCGTCTTTAACAGCGTAAAAAGGGTGCGATATGTGCCTATCACCAACCCTTATATTTAACCTGACCTTACATAAGGTCGCAACCGGTGTTCCGCCTATTCCTCTGAGCGTTATTACACCGTCTTCAGCCATTACTTCGCCGTCAATTTTTCCAACCTTTACTAAGCTTACCTCAGCTCCTGAATCTAATAGCATAGTTCCGTGTCTCGTTTTGAATTCATCTGCCTTGATCGTCGCGTGGTTTTTCTGTTTGGATCCATTTATTAGGCAATTCACTGGTACGACGCGATACGGTTGCCTGTCCGCCGCGCCTGCTCCTCATTTCCCGAAGTCTCTTCGTCTCGCCTGCTGGCGTCCCTAGAATGACTTGGTTGAACCCGTTCCTCTCTTCTAGGAGGTCCCTGATTTCTCCCGTAGCCTCGCCTATTTTCTTCGGCTAATCTGGCTCTACAATCTCGAATAAAATGTCCTGGTTTTCTACAAAAATGACAAATTACCTCAACTCTTCTCACGTATCTGCTTGGTGTCGGCAATCTCTGCGGATAACTGGATCCTGTCTTCGCTGAGCGACACTCTCGTGCAAGGTGTCCCGGCTTCGCACAGTTATAGCAACTATTTCCTCTGTTACCTTCTCTGCTGTTGCGCGGTTGATTGTGTTCCCGATCCGATCCACGAATAGGGCCTAAATCTCGTTCCTCTTCTATCGCGAGTGATATGGCTTCCCTAAGATTTTCACACTGTCGGCTCTTGACCAATATCTTCAGCTTGTCGTTCAACCCTCTGATGAAGATATTGACAGCTTGTTTTCTGACCTGGCGTTCCAGCGTCGGTTTCGAATCCTCTTCTGCGGCTTCCTTCATCGTCACTTCGATTACCTGTGCAGTTAGTTTCTCGACTCGTGCTCCATATGACTTCGCGTCCTCGTTGTGACGTTGTCTACAGCTGCTGAATTCCACTTGTAACGAAGCTAATGTCCGTGTATCGATGCTCATCGACTTCAGCTCTTCCTCCAGTGCCTTCCAGGTGTCAATTGTTTTGTATTCTAAAGCTCGTGCCGGAGCACCTTTGATCCGCGTGCTCAAAACAGCCTTCAGTAGGTTTTGCGTATCTGCAGGTCGTATTATTTCACGTGCATATTTACAAGAGCGTATAAAATCACAAACTTTTCCTCGGTCACTGCTATCGAAGATCTCGATGTCCTGCAACACTTGTCTCACGGTAACGGTATTTTCTGCCATGTTAGTTAGTGGTTGCTTCGCTTCTATGTTCTGAATCTGTGGTGATGCTACTTGCTCTCTAGTCTTGGTTTTAACAAATTCGCGCAATGCCGCACGAAGTTCGTCGACCGTATTTTCTTCGGTTACGTTTATACTAAAATGCTCACAGGCTTGGAAAAGATGATCTCTTCGTAAATCTTGAATCCACGAGGTTTTACCTTCTGTAATGCGTCTTTCTACCAAGTCCCAGTTCAATGGCATTTGCTCTTTTCCCGAAGATTCTTGTGCTGCTGCAGCCAATGATAAATGCAAGGCGTGCCTCTGGCTGGGAGGTAGTACGCCAAACAACGGTGAATTATCCCCAAAGCTTACTTCTCCTTGTAACTCAGGTTTAGTCGGAAAGTCTACGGATGCTGATCGTTCTCTTCCTTTCTTTGACATGTGACGTCACGGTAATTTCTTCAACGATGTCACGATCACTTATTCTTCTGATTCACTCGCTCGATACTTGATTCACTTGTACGATTCAACGATCCCTGCCGCTGCCACCAGTTGTTGTAATCGGGATCCTGGGATCTTTCATACAACTACAATTTTATTCAAGGGTTCGTTTGTCGAATTAGGAGTTGGAACTCGGTCGTACAAAAGTGATTCAAGTTTATTAATATAATATAAAGTTTTACAAAAGGTTTTACTGATATCGGAATAATCTCTTATATAATGTCTCTTGCTCTGGTCGCGATGTTCTGACGATGAGCGCGTCGTCTGCCCCCCTTTTAATGACTATTTAGGAGGTCAGTGCTGCGTCCGTACATTGCTATGTATTTCGCCATACGACAGAGTTGTTGCTCTGCTATATCGCGTTAGCACATTCCTGGATTTGAGGTGTCACAATTAATTGGTATTCAAATTGCAACAACACAATCCACGAGATCCGAGATTCCACATAAAAGTAGACATGGACGGACTAGAATTTAATGCATTAGTAGACACGGGAGCGACACACTCATACTTAGGACAAAAGATCGGAGAAATACTAAAAGAAAGACACACAGACATACAAGATACACCTAACACTACCGTGTTAGTAGCGAACGGCACAAGCGCAGGAATAACAACAAGACGGATTAGAATAGGACACACAAGCAGATGGATAGAATTAGGAATAATCCCAACACTTGCATGGACATGCATTCTCGGAATAGATGCAATGAGACACTTCGGGATGAGATTAGACTTCGTAGACAATACATGGTCGATGAAAGAAAAGCCAGCATTAACATACATAATGGAGCGATGGCCTAAGACAACTCCAGTCCCAATTCAATACCCGATCAAACAAAAAGATAACGTAGAACAAGAAAACGAAAAACGCGAAGAAGGAAAAACAGAAATAGAAACAGGAAAACCTAAAGAAACTGGGGAACAGGAAACACAGACACACACAAAACAAGCAAAAGCAGCAGCTTTACAAGAAAAATTAGAAAAATTAGCGTTAGAACAGTCGCGAAATACAGATACACAGGAACAAACACACACAACCACACCTGAACCAAAAAGAAAAGTCCTACTACCGACTCCAAATTTCCCACCGAATCCAAACTTATACAAAAATACACAAGACCAAAACATAGATAGAATAGAATATACACACACAGACGCACCCACAAAACGAAAAGTCCTACTACCGACTCCGAACTTTCCACCAAATCCAAACCTGTATCCGAACTATCAAACACCGCGAATCTGCAGCGGGATACAACAACTCACAGACACACAGCACACAGAACTACAGATACTACTAAGAAATAAAATCACATCATTACCAGGCCAACTAGGCTTAACACACTTAACATCACACAAAATAGATACACAAGGTCACGCCCCTATAAAACAAAGATACTACATGGTATCACCCAAAATAAAAGACGCGATTTACACGGAAGTGGATAAAATGATAGCAGAGGATGTAATAGAACCATCAGAAAGCGAATGGTCAAGCCCAATTGTTATGATTAAAAAACCGAACAACACTTACAGATTTTGTCTCGATTTTAGAAAAGTAAATTCAGTATCACGCAAAGACGCATATCCACTACCATACATGACAGCAATACTAGACAAATTACGCGCCGCACAATACATATCAAAACTCGATCTCAGTCAAGCATACTTCCAAATACCACTACACTCAGACAGCAGACACATAACAGCATTTACAGTACCGGGAAAAGGATTATACCAATTTAAAAGGATGCCATATGGTCTCACGGGAGCACCAGCGACCTTCCAAAGATAACTAGATAAAATAATTGGACCGAAATCAGAACCGTACGCATTTGCATACTTAGACGACATTATAATAGTGACACAGACATTCGAAGAACACATACACTGGCTAGGAAAAATATTAGATAAAATCTCACACGCAGGACTCACTATTAATCCAGATAAATGTGAATTTGGTTGCTCACAAGTTAAATACCTAGGTTACATAGTAGACAAACACGGATTACACGTAGACTCAGACAAAGTACAACCACTGACAGACTACCCAGAACCGAAAACGATTAAACAATTAAAAAGATTAATAGGAATGGCCTCTTGGTACAGAAGATTCATCCCAAATTTCGCACACATAACAGAACCACTCACATGACTATTTAAAAAAGGATCAGAAATGGACCTGGGGTGAAGAACAACAACACGCGACGAATACAATCAAACAGTTACTCACAACACCACCCACACTAACATGTCCCGATCACACACTACCATTCCAAGTACAAACAGACGCAAGCGGCACAGGGATAGGCGCAGTACTCACACAAACAAAACAAGATACAGAACAAGTAATTGCATACGCCAGCCGTGCATTGAGCGATGCAGAAAGAAAATACACAACGACAGAAAGGGAGTGCCTAGCAGTAATCTGGTCAATACAGAAATTTAGACCATACTTAGAGGGATACCATTTTACAGTCATCACAGATCATAGCGCACTGAAATGGCTGCATAATCTAAAAAACCCGACAGGCAGACTAGCGAGATGGGCACTCGAACTACTCGAATACGACTTCGAAATAGTACACAGAAAAGGCTCAGCACATCACGTACCTGACGCACTATCGCGATTACACGAAGACGAAGAACAACCACACTTAGGCGCGATAGAAAACACAACGGATAAATGGTACACATACAAAAAGACACAAGTACAGACACGACCAGAGAAAAACGACTCATGGAGAATACGCGACACACACCTATACTTCCACAGACCCGATCATCTACATTCAAACCTATTACCCGACACAAACCCATGGAAATTAGTAATCCCTAAAGAGAAAATCACACAAGCACTACACGAAAATCACGACGCAACACAATCAGGACATTTAGGCATAGAAAAAACATACCAGAGAATAGCTAAAGAGTATTACTGGCCCGGGATGTACAGAGATACCGTAAATTACGTTAGAAAATGCGAGATTTGCCAAAAAACAAAAGTAGAACAAAGACAGCCAGCAGGTCTCATGGGACACAGAATAATAGAAGAGCCATGGACAGTAGTAGCTTCAGATATTATGGGTTCGCTACCCATATCTAAAACACGACACCAATACATAATAGTTTTCAAGATTTATACACAAAATGGAGCGAAATAATACCACTAAAAAAGGCAACAGCTCAGACAGTCGAACACGCACTCCACACACACGTCATATCACGATGGGGAACACCACGCGTAATTCTGACAGACAACGGCACACCATACATAAACAAACTAATACGCGAATTAACACGAAAATTCGGCATTAGACACACGACGATACCTCCATACCACGCACAAGCAGACCCGGTAGAACGAGTCAATAGAACCATAAAAACGATGATACAAGCATACGTCGAAAAAGATCACAGGGAATGGGATATACACTTACAAGATTCACAATTTGCATTATACACAAGTACACACACATCGACAAAACACACACCGGCATTCCTGAACCTGGGAAGAGAACTAAAGCCGACACAATACCTACGAGATCAACTAGAGAACGAAGGAGACATCGAGATGCAGGACACAGACAAATGGACAGATCACTTACGCAGACTACAGATTATCAGAGAAGAAGTACAAAGACATCTAACGGAAGCAAACGAAAGACAGCACACTATTACAATCTAAGACACAGAAACACGGAATTCAAGGTAGGAGATAGGGTTCTCAAAAAGTCCCACACACTCTCATCAAAGGTAGACTACATAGCAGCTAAATTGACACATAAATACTCTGGACCATACATAATTATTAAGAAAATCTCACCTACCATATATGAGTTAGCTACAGAAAGCGGAAAAAACATAGGCAAATGGCACATTGACAATCTGAAACTATACATTTGAAAATACATGTGACTAATTCTACATTCGATATATTACAGAATCAAGGACGATGGACAGACAAACAAAGACGAACATATCACCAAAAACATACCAAATAACACCAAAAGACCACACAGGAAACACGACGCACGAACAAGCCACACAGGACACAGACCAAAAAACAGAATCCGACGAATACGAGACTGCAGACGAAATGGAGACAGACACAGACACATTGATAATTGCGATAGACGACACAGACACTACATTTGACACCACACTATGAAGAAGAAGAAGTTGAACAAAACAGGGAGAGAGACGACACGGACACAACAGCAGGATAGACAGGAAAAGGGAGAAACATAAATGCAACAGGACACCATAACGACACGACGACGAAACTACACGACAACGAAGCGACAAAACACCAGGAAAAGACAACGAAAACGACACACATTAGTAAATTAGGTATAAACTACAGTACAAAATAGGAAACAAGTCAGAAACAGAATTCAGTCAAAGAAAACAGATTAACAACAGAATAAAGTACAAAGTAAAGTTAAAAAGCCAATTAAAATATTAGCATAGGATAAAATCTAGAGACAAAAGAGATGAAAAGATATAGAGAATAAGCTAGTTATAAGAAACACATGAAGTAGGAGATAATATAATAGAGAAAATAGAATACAAGTACACATAACACTACACATATAAAACGGTTCACCCTATAGGCTTCACCCCGCGTGGGGAGGGGCGAGTTATGACATAGCAAGTCACAAGTCTCCCCAAGCCACGCGGGGAAACCAAAGTAAATTCAAAAGCAACGAAAATATGCGAAGATAGCCGAGGACCATCGGATGCGAGGTCCGATCGTCACTCGAGTTACGAACGTCTTAGCGACAAGTGAGCTGAAAGTAATCGTAATTCCGTAATATATCCAAACCCCATATTGATTTAAGGTCAGTACCTTCACCCAATATTAAATTAATCAAGTCAGTAATTTCACGCATCCTCACAACACACACTACACGCCCACACTTGTATTAGCTTTAAGACTTTGAATAAATTAGCATTATAATCTCTAAACTCATATCACACGACCACGTTTACTCTCCCTCACACCCCGTCCTATTTCACCATTAATTTCTAATCGGCTATCCAGCCCGTTACAGTATGTCGGTGTTCCCAAACGCACTCATGCCGATATAGACTGGCGGCGTGACGTCACTTCCATGCCGATACACACCATCCGCGTGATGTTAATTTTGAATGTTTTGCGCTGGCGCCATTTCTTGGGCAGTATATATTTACTGATTTCATTGTCGAATAATGTTTGGGTGGTGGTCAACATTTCTAAATACCAATATTTCGAATTTCAAAACAGCGACGGTACGAAATTTAAAAAGGCCATTTTCGAGATAGCCTATCAAGTAGTAATTAAAAAATTACGTATATCGAAACGTAGAAAGATATCATCATTAAAATTAAAATTGGGAATGGCCAGAATTATGCATTCATAATTTCTACATTACACTCATTCAGAGTAAAAATGATCAGAAAAAAACATTTCCGAATAAACGAGCGTTCTGACAGGTAATTGCCTGCTGAAAAAGTCATCCGAAGAAAATATGATCTTCCGATAAAAAATAATTTCGAATTAATTACAATTAGAATTGATTACAATTTAGCTAGGAGACAATGATGGCTGTTGCATCACCCACGTAAAGTCCTGAACGACGCCTTTGAGAAAGAATGGAATTCTCTTTTTCTCTACTTTCGTGATGAGAAGTGACGTCACGCCGACAGCGTATATCGGCATGAGTGCGTTTAGGAACAATATAATAATAATAATAATAATATATTTTTTTCACAATTTTTCCCGAATTCCTTTTCCCGCTGAAGAAAAAAGTTATTACAATTGATTCCAAAGTAAACATTATTCCAGACATCTAAATTTTTAAGAAATGTGCGCTATCAAAAAAAAAAAAAAAAAACAAACGCGACCGGCTGTACTGGATCCATCAATCCCTTGCGCACGAAGCGGGGTTCTTGACGCTGCGCCACGCGCTCGGTTGATTATTCTTAACGCAGAATGCACATGAACGCAGTGAAATTTCGAATCACTACTTTCTCGGAAACGGCTGAGAAGCGTTAAAAAAAATTTGAAAATAACTGTGAAGAAAAAAAAATTCACCAACGGGCCCATTTGACGTTGAACCGCAAAAACATGTTCTAAGATTCGATTTTTGTAGCCACGTCACGTAGTTGTAATTTTCAATCCGTCATTTGGATTTAAATTTTCCGTTCATAATCTGCGAACGAATCATACGTTGAACCGACATTGTCGGTTCGTCAAAAAGCTTTTTTCACCCGTATAATATGAAGTCATCACAAACAAATGTATATAGGAGGCCCACCACACATCCCCATCGGCATTGAGATACCGATGGTCCTTCCTTTAGATATGAATACTGACATTTGTCAGTTCTAGAAAAAAGCATTCTCTACTTTTATCAATTTATCGAAAATAAATGTATGGGATGGTCCTACCATTCAATATCGTCATAATTATGGGAATTATGCTTCAATCCCACGTTTTCACGTAAACCACATCACAACCTTTTTTGTTGCTTCGACGTAATATTCGAGCTGTCCGCCGTAGGCTTTCAACTCTTCGTTCTTGCAAGTATAACGCGCACGTATAATATGATGTAATTATAAATTACATTTCAATCGGGAATAGAAGTAACTTCCTGAGTTGAATTATTCGCGCCATGTGCTGTCTCATAACGTTTGCATTTTTCACGTGTTTCGGATTACTTGGATCCTGACCCAACGCTAGTGCGGTCGCAAACGCAGCTGAGTAAACTCCACAGCTATTACCATCAGGTTGCGTCGCAACATCTGGAAAAACGATATTATTTATTCGTATCCTTGGATACCTTTTCCGAATAAAAGTTTTTTTGTTTTCACTCAATGCTGCATAACTTCTTCGCCCCATACTATCGTACACGAAAAGACTTGTTTGCTCGCAACGAATACAACACCAATGTTGATATTCATTGCCTCCAATAATCAAGAGATCATGCTCGGTGTCTGAAGGTTCCAGCACATTCTGATAACCAAACAAAACTACCGGTATGATATTGTAATCACAATTTTCAGCAACGATGTCGAGGAAGTATTGAATACTTTCATCGTCCAAAAAAGAATTGTCCTGACGTACGTTCGCTAAAACGGCATCGACAGAAATATTTTGGAGTTGATGTACGAGCATCTCCTCATCTAACCGTTCTTGATCATTGTCTACGGCCATGCATGGAATAGCTGATTCCAAGCGGCCATCGTAATATGTACTTGACAAATCAACGACCGTTTCCGAATCCACTTCCATAGATTCTAACGGAGGCATGATTGCAGATGCTGCCTGATTTCGTGATTGCTTTTCAGCTTTTTTTGCATTCTCCCGTTCTTGAGCCAGCAGTATATATTGCGGCTCGCGAATTTTCAAATTTCTATTTTTCCGGCTATCGATGATTTCGGGAAGCACGCACTCGTTGTAAAACCTTGTCAATTTCGGCTCTATTTCGTGATTACAAAATTCATCATCCCTAAATACTTTGACATATTTCACGCCGAGCGGAGCCCATATCGCAAATATACAGTACTCTCGCTGAGTAATATGCAACTGACCCTGCACTTGATAAAAATGTTTATGATTTCTATTCATTTCTTCGGTACTATCTTTCGCAAAAAAAATTCTGTACAAAGGGAACTTTTCGATTGCCACTTCAGGAGTATACTCGTTTTCTGCTGCTCTTGCCAGATACTTGATCTCTACGATTCCGTCAGCGTCGATGAGGCCGTCCGGCGAAGCACCCAAGTACGGAATATCCTGATCAATGAATAGTCCATTTAGAGATATTTCGGTGACTAATTTTTGCGCCAACGCCTCTCTCGCCTTGGCTTCGTGTTCTTTCCCGGCAGCTACATCCGCGATTTCGAGTGATTTCGGATACCGAATCGCCTTCACTAATCTAGAACACGATGTCCTCTCCTTCATTCGGCATATTTCTCCGAACTTAGAAGCGGTTATCATGTCACGTCGGTACCTGTGCCACAAGTCGCAGTCACTTTGACTCGCAGTGAAGCGTTCTACATTCCTGCGATTTGATTGACGCTGACGCAGTTTTTCAAAGTGCTTTTTTAACCTCGCGTCGTACTTCGACTGGCTCATGTCAGGCTCGCGACAGGATGGACCGTAGTCTTTATCGGTACCTGCATACCACCGTCTACGTCGCTTTCTACCGTGATCGTGACGATGACTTTTGGTTCTCGTGACCTGCAATCGCCTGCTCCTTTCCATGGCCAGAACCGATCGGGGAACTCGTTTTCTAGCGCTGGCGTATATTTTTGACGACAACGCTAGCGTATTATGCTGAACCAATGCGTAATGCGCGCGGAGTTCGTAGGAGCCGCGTAAGCTATTATTAACACGCCGCCCGGCGCTGAATCTATTGCCTTGAGCATGGTACGATTCGGCAGCATTGCTTGTTTTATCCTCCAACAAAGAGTCCGCGTATTTCGCTAAACGGTCTACGACACCGTCGATTATGTCAAAAATACCGACTTCATCAAGCAACGGGACTAGATTCGTTTCGGATTCGTCGCAGCCTCCGAACGACGAGTCACATCTCGAATGATCGCCGAAGAAATGCCCTGACATGTTCAAAATGTCATGCATAAGACCTTCACCTTGTTCGGCTCGCGTGCCATCTTCTGCTCTACGTCGTTTTATAGCAGCCTGTACGAAAACACGCATTTTCAAACCACTACTTTTGACGCGTGCACGAAGTTCCTTCACCGAACCGGATGACGGCTTTTTTATAAATTTCGCCTCTGACGCATTCGTGATATGCTTGCAAAAATTGCGAAATAAGTGATTTTTACACTCGATCTTTTTCACGCGAACATCATATGCTGCGTAAGGATCTTTATCGAGTAT
This sequence comes from Tenthredo livida, assembly GCA_963992785.1. Classification (NCBI taxonomy): domain Eukaryota; kingdom Metazoa; phylum Arthropoda; class Insecta; order Hymenoptera; family Tenthredinidae; genus Tenthredo; species Tenthredo livida. The sequence goes on from OZ023071.1 coordinate 11,725,067, forward strand.
GGCTTGATAAACACTGCTATCTCCATCACCGATAACAGTCTGATAAATTAATCCATGGGTTTCCAAGCTACTACAAAACCCTTCAGCTATTATATCTGGTTCCATGCTTGTCGATGATTGGTGATGGCCCCAGTTCTTATAGCACTCGTGTATCGGCGGTTCTCTATCGAGGTCCGTCAATCTATTGCAAATACAGCAATACTTGTTTCGGACTCCACAGAACAATACACGCCCGGTGAGAGCACCCACGATTACCGCAGTCCCAGACAACGCATCGTATCTTCCCCCACGGTAAGATCTCTCACCCCACGCTCCATCAACGATAACAGTAATGTACGGGAGGCCTTCGGGAGTAACACGGCCTTCTTGGATAGCTAATATTCTTTCCATTTCAGCCGCATCCCTCATTTCTCTATCGCTGGCGTTTTTAATGTGCGAAGTTAGCGAGTCCCTAACTTTGCTATAGGTTACATGCGACAAGCTGCGTATCCCCATCGCAGCAAGTTGTGCCTGAAGCGTCGCAAACCCGATTCCGGCCACCAAGCTACCACACACTGTGCCTTCGTGGATAGACATTTCATTACTCTTGTCTGGAAGAGTCCAAAGGCTATAGTGAAATTTGCATTTCTTACAACGAAAGAATACTTGCGATCGCATCCCAACATCAACTTGCTTCCACAAGTCTACATCTCGGATACTATTACTCGGACAATCACGATTATGACTGTCCATTTTTTCATGCAATGTTTGCAGAAGATATTTAATATCAACTATGTGTCTCACGCTTGCACCCTCGGATTCTACATCCGAGTTCGCGTATTCTCCGTCAGAATTGACGGAGTCATTCCCTCGGATATGAGTCGAATCACGGCTACTATTTTCGTTACACAGCAGCTCATCAACATCATTGTCACAAGTTTCGTCAAAGCAATCGTTATCGAAACGGGTGTTTCTCAACTCATGCATTGCTCGGTGTGAATCTACGCTACTACTACCAGAAACAGCGTTCGTTACTTTTCGACCGTAACTTCGGATTGGTTGATCAACCCTCTTGCTACGGTCTACTACATCTCTACTCGAAGCAGTAGAACATGCGACTGGTTGTGTTATAAGTGCCACAGCTTCAGGACAAATTTCAGTCCCGGTAGAGTCCAAAAATTCTTTCTCCGCCTGCAGCACTTCCACTGTACAACCAATCTTTATCATCTTATCATCACTATTTATACCCTGACCCATACTTGCCCGATCTTCGGGTTCTTCGCGGCGCTGGTCATCCGGGTCCTGGTCCATCGCGTCTGTTTCCGTCTCTATTCGGCGTCTGGAAACAACATCAGTGCTTCATCAATCTTGTCAAATATTTCATTGATAGTATTCTATTTCTAATATTGACTTTATCTTGAATTTTCTATTTTCTTTTAGTCATCGCAAGCGAATATCGAGTTGAAATTTCGTATGAATATTTTTTCGTAAATATTTTCAGTAACAATTGAATTCAATGTTTTAAGGGGGTATCCACACCTTTGAATGGGTTAAAATTCTGAAAAAGATATTAATGTTTTACAGCGAATTTGAGAGTCTGATCAAATCCAAAAAAATCATGAAGTTTGGGGAGGGTTTGACCCTCATTATCCATACCTAACATTCAATATTACTTTAAGTCCAATAGTAGTTACGCTCCATATAGAAAAATACCAAATTACTCGGTTGTCGTAAAGAATCAGGAGTATCGTTGGACCAATTCTGGAGTTTTTGGTCTTCAAGTGTTCAGAAGAGGTGCCTCTATCAGATGAACATACAACTTTTTGATATCGCAAAAATTGCCTGACTCGCTTGGTTTTTACTGAGATTTTTCTGGTTCTTCAATTTTTTTTCTATATTTTTTCTATTATCTCAACCAAAAATAGTGATATCAAAAAGTTGTCAGTTCATCTGATAGAGGTTTGGATTGTACAAATTTGAAGACCACAAACTCCAGAATCGGTCCAACGATGCTGCTGATTCTTTACGACAACCGGTCAAAATATTCATTCTCCAGAAATCAACTTTCAAACTTTTTTATTTCAATTTTTTTTTTATTTCCTATTTTTCCCAGAGAGGAAAATCTAGTTACAGGACATCAAGTTTTAAGATTTTGCTTATGACTAATATGCTGGATCCGCAGCTGCTCTCGTATCGATGAGTTATGAGTCGAGTCGAGTCTAGACACATGTGCCAGGCGGAGGTTTGTAGTGAGTTTTGACCCGTTCTGTACAACAACAGTGTCGGTTAGGTGTCCGATGAGGCTGTTAGAAAAATAATGAATTGCTTTAGAAAAAATCTGATCAAAATTGTTCAAAACATAAAAATTCTGTAAAATTTTTTATCTTCAATATTTTTGAGATTCAGAAGATGCTAGCACAATTTTTGTCAATACTAAGAAAATTCTTTCATCTTTTATCAATCATACCTTTTTTCTTATAATATTTAATAATTCTTGCAATTAATATATGTATTATAGAAATACTCATCTTTTTGGAAATCCAAATGTGTAGTCTCCTGGCATCGATTTCAAACGCACTTTTTGATGGATCATCCTCTTTCGATTCCGAAGTCTCATCTCAGATATATATACCTACACTGTGTTTATCCGATAATGGAAATTACTATTGTTTTGAATTCGTACTGAGAGCACGACAATATTTACAAACAAGTGGACACCTAACCTCGAAAAAACGTAGATCGCAGCCATGTGTTCTGTCAATGATCACAATTTAAAAGAATATTGAAAATTCAATATGTGTAAGAATGATAATTACAAACAATTAAAAGATCACAAAATCAAATTCAAAATCGAAATATATCAAAACCTCATAAAAGTAAGCAGTGGTGTTGGCGGTGTTGTACAATACTTATGGCACCAATCTGAGGGTTCGCGCGCCTCGCCGCGGCGCTTTTTCGCAATTTGGCACTGCCATGGCTGTAACTTCTCAAATCCTCTAGATATCTTGACACCGATTTATTTGCAGGTAGAGTAGGTCACTAGCATTCCAAATAAATTATAAAAAAAAAAACGATTTTTTGAAAATTCAAAGGTGTAGATACCCCCTTAATGGAAAATATTTCCATTAACCAATAAATTTAGTCTTTTAATGGGAAATATTTTCATCAACCATTAAATTCCATTTTTTAATGGGAAATATTTTCAATAACAATTAGATTAAATTTTTTAATGACAATATTTTCCGTTTAAAAATTAAATTCAATGAGTTAATGAAAATATTTTCGATTACAAATTTTACAACCCTGCCCACGACTGACATTCGACCTGAGAAAAAAATTAAAATTCCAGGAGACAATCTTCGGAAAATTATTAAATATTGGTAATCGCTCACTAACGGGCTAGCCGCCGCTAGCTCCGACCGCTATAGATTCAGCCTAATGTGAATGCCTTGCAATGTCGGTTGACGTTCGAAGTCGGGATTATCCGTTCGAATCACCGCAATTACGATTCTCAGTCTATAATATCCATGCGAATCCCATTTCAAATAACTTTTTCATCATTCTAGCCTCGGAATCGCGACTTTGTCGCGATTTCCCGGCTTTCGTGATGAAAAATAATAATCGTTACTTGTACGTAAAGGCTTTTTGACGAACCTCGTTACAGCACTCGCCTTCGGCTCGTGCCGTAAACCTCTCGTTTCGTCAAAAAAGCCTGTCCGTACTCGTACTGAAATGTACTATTGAGTGGACATCGGACCTATTCCGACACAGAGTACTAATATAAATATTATTTTTTTTTTTCGACTCGAACGTCTTAGAAGCTATAACAAGTGGTCGAATTTTCGAAAAAAAAGTACCAAAAATCAGAATCGCGCTCTCCTTTGAACCTTCATATCTCCGGTTTCCCATGTCGTACAGACATCGGCAAAAACTAATTTTGAATCTCTTTTGAACTCCGAGGGAAACTATATATTCAAAAAGCGATTGATGAAGCGAAAATCAAGTCCAATTTCATCGAAAGTTTGTCTTTGTTTTTTTCCATTTTTACGATCATTTGGTATAGTAATATTTGTATTCGTATTCGAATTTGTATTCGTATAATTTTATTGTTTATGGGCCGGCAAAACAACTGAGCGGTAAGCACACCGACGCGCGGCCGTTTGTAAGCCGCGCGTCGTTGACTGAAATTAAAATAATTATAACGGGAAAAATATGCATTTAAAACGAAAACGGCTGAGGAAATTTCTATCCCATTTTTGATCAAGATTTACTTTGTAAAATATTCGTTGCGAGGTCTGATACACCCTGTATACAATTATATATAAATCTATGTAATTATATACAATTATATCGGGCCATTTTTTAATATATGTGATTAAATATATATTATATATTATCTTTTTTACTCGGGCATGGTGATTTAGTTATCTTTTTTTCTATGAATCCAGAGAAAAAAAATCATATACTCTCAAGAATCGCGATTGCGATTGTGCTATTGTCGATGGCGGTACCCCGCATTTTGCCCCACCGGCCAATGCGCGATAATTGTTGAATAACAAATATGTACATACTTCTTGCGGTAAATTCATTTCCTCGTCGCCGCTCTCTTCTTCTTCTTGCAGTTGCCCATATTTTCACACTTAACACTTACTTTTATTCACTGCACTGTCGTATAAAATGTAAAGTATTCCGCGATTTGCGTTTTGCACGATTATAAAGACGCTAGTTGTTGTTGATTGAGTTGGCTTGCCAACGCGGAGGCCTTGTATTATTATTATAATCAAATGACCATCTCGGCCGATGAAACGCGTGTTCGAGACATTGTCTCCTCGCGCGCGTATTTAATTCTCGCGCGATGGCAATTATATCAAATTGTTAAATTAATTGATTAATTAATGATTATTAATTAATAATAAAAAGATATAAAAAAAAGGCAAAATGACAAAAAAAGATTATGAAATAAAATTATAATAATAATAATAATATCAGGTAAGTACTGTGATTAAATAAATAATTATATAAGATTTTGCTGCGCTGAGAGGTATACGTAGATATGTAGATAGATATTTCATTCTTGTCCATAACAATATTGGACAATATCACAAGCTATATACATAGAGAGCAATTCTGCGGATAGTAGTCAGTCTAAGGAGCATTTTTTTGTTTTTCTAAACTGACGACCTATCTACTGATATCTTATATGTCTATGACTGATACCTTTAGATGACGTAGCGGTAGTTGTCACGTTCTACATGCTCGAAAGAGCGATAAGTCGAAAAAAGGAAGAAGAAGAAGAAGTTAGCTGTCACGTTAATCTTGAGATTATTGCAATTAAAAGATATAGTCTAAGAGCTGACGACATATTTCTGTGCCTCATCTGATCACACTGCAGACTCGTGAAGAATGTTTATTCATTCCTCGTGGATCACGAAAAAAATAGTCTCGATCCCCAGATCCGGGGATAAAGGGGTGTGATTGCTTGATGAACATGTGAAAAAATACCTACTTTTACCCCATGTGAGCATAAATAAAACAACTTCGGAGAGTTAGTTTATTGAAAAATAGATGGGGAAAGTGCGATGGGCAGACGCCCAGGGTGGAAATTACGGGTGGACAGACGGCGCCGAATATGAAATTTTTTTTTTTTTTCAATTGCCCCATTCGAACATTGGTGAAATTTTGAGGGATGATAGTTTTTGGTCCACAGATGACCAGGAAAATACGGACAGACGCGTAGAGCGGGGGCAAAGGGGAATCAGACTCGCTCTAAGATGCAATTTTTTTTCTCCTGAGTTGCCCCATTCGAGTCTGATTCCCCTTTATCCCCGCTCTACGCGTCTGTCCGTATTTCCCTAGTCATCTGTGGACCGAAAACTATCATCCCTCAAAATTTCACCAATGTCCGAATGGGGCAATTGAAGAAGAAGAAAAATTCATATTCGGCGGCGTCTGTCCACCCGTAATTTCCACCCTGGGCGTCTGCCCATCGCACTTTACCCGTCTATTTTTCAATAAACTAACTCCCCGAAGTGGTTTTATTCATGCTCACATGGGGTAAAAGTAGGTATTTTTTTCACATTTTCATCAAGCAATCACACCCCTTTATCCCTGGATCTGGGGATCGAGACTATTTTTTTCGTGATCTACGAGGCATGAATAAACATTCGTCACGAGTCTGCAGTGTGACCAGATGAGGCACAGAAATATGTCGTCAGCTCTTGGACTAATACAGAATACATAAAATAACTAAAATTCATAATAAAACCAATATAAGGAATACATAAATATATGGGGCAGTCCACGAAGTATCGATCATGATCGGAAATCGATGTTTCCGATCTACTCCGAATTTTTTTCTGTGAAAGTACTGGTAAAACAACAGAGCCTAATTTTTTTGAATTTTTTTTCAATCATTCGTATCGGAGATATTGCTATTTCAAACCGTGGTCCGCCCATGCTGAATCTGAAAAATCTTAAAAAAATTAAATTCTGGGAAAATATAACAAAATTTCTGAGCCATGTTTGAAGTGGAGATTTCATCATAGCAGAAGTTAGATTTAAAAAGTAATGGTAATTTTGAAAATTATTCTGGGAATGCGTTTTTCATATGAAAATTAACAAGAAAGTTCCTAATAACATAGGTCGAAAAAAAATATTCACAAAGTTATACCGAGAATGATGTGAAATATTGCAGAGACTGATGTGAATACAGGGTAATTCAGTTTGACCGTGCCGTATTGAATGGGCATAAGGTAAACGCACCAATAGTGAAACACTAACCAATAGTGAAACAGCGGAGTTATTTCTCTTTCTGCAAATTCTACATATAACTTTTTTTTTTGGGAATTCATTGCTTCAGTTAAGAATAGTATATTGTGTACCAAGGGCGTAAAGCGGGCTTTTTTAGACCGAGTGTGGAGTTTGCAGTACTCGTCTACGGCTCGCGGATGCACTCGTCTTCGACTCGTGCACCCTCACCTGCGACTAGTACTGCAAACTCCACACTCGGTCTAAAAAAGCCCGCTTAGCCCTTGGTACACACCATATTTTTTGTAACGCATGTATTGATTTCTGTGGCACTAAGGTGTCCAACTACGGTATTGAGATAAAGATAACCTGATTATCATCTACATATATACATATATATATATATATATAGATATTTATATATGATTATATATAATTATATATAATCATATATGATTAGACCTGGCCAATTTTTGGATCTGATCATATATAAGTGATTATATATAATCATATATGATCATACAAAATCATTCTTTCCCGGGTGGTTATAATTGTGTATCATAAATTTAAAAAATATCTCTAGTCTATCAAGATTATTTGAAGTTGATCTGTGTGTAAGTATTGTGCATTTTTTAAAATTAATTATTACGTTTTAACGAATTATTATCGATTCGTTCATCAGTTTGATAATTATTACAACACTATATAATAGACATTTTTTTATATATAAATCATTTTATTTCAATAGAGTGTTCTTTACATTATGGATTCCTCGTCTTTGTCTTCGTCTTCATCTTCGTCTTCGTCGTCGTCGTCATCTTCATCTTCTTCTTCAAGCTCAGATGACGAAATTGCAGGAATAATAGGCATGGTGCGCTGACCTAGAATCTTTAGGGACAGGACTTGCCCGTTCGAAATGTATGACGGTCTAGACTTCTTCATGAGACGAAAATGAAAACGAGATACAAGACTGTGAACAAATACTCTGCGAGTCTATTTAGCCAGTGAATTTTGATTATTATATGCTTTTGGCCGATACACGGCATCCTCATGAGAGAAGCTGTTGAATATTCGCCCTAAGTTTACCCCTCGTACCCCTTCGGCGCCGTTCCGGCGCATGCGTGGTCACCTGCTGCGCAGTGGGGACTGCGTCTATCTTCATAGCGTTGAGTATCTTCGCCATATTAAGTCGCAAAAATACGCAAATCCACAATACAATAAAACAAAGGAGTTAAAACGTTCCCAAGAGAGCAGTAAGTAGCGTGACGCGCAGAAAAAGCCAGGATGTCAGATTCAGATGACTTTTCGGGGCCAGGCCACCGAGAGGACAGCAGTACAAGCCCTGGCAGCAACGACGCCGCCGGCGGGCGGAGGGGAGGGACGAACTACTTCAACCTCGTGGACTACGATAAGTCAGATAATGAATCCAGGCCTAACCCACCTAAGAGACGTCGTATACAGCCAACAGATTCCCGACTAGAGGCACTACACAGTCAGGTCGACGTCTTGACGTCTCCCGTACGGAAAAAACTCCTAAGATGTCAGTAGTAACTACTGAAGATGAGTAGTAAGTGAGTAGTAACTACTGCCAGTAAGTAGTAATTTAGTAGTAACTACTGAAGACGAGTAGTTTCTTGAGTAGTTACTACTGCAGGTGTGTAGTGAATAAGTAGTAACTACTGACGATAAGTATTCACTCGAGTAGTTACTTCTGCAGCTAAGTGGTACATGGTAGTAACTACTGAAGAACAGCAGTCACTCGAGTAGTCAATTCTGAAGCTGTGTACTGAATGCATAATAACTACTGAAGATGAGTATATGCTCGAGTAGTTACTACTGGAGCTGTGTAGTGAATAAGTTGGAACCACTGAAGATGAGTAGTTATTCAAGAAGCTACTACTGAAGATTAGTAGTTAGCTCAGTTGTTACTACGTATCGCAGTAGTTACTATTATCAGTAGTAACTCCTAGCAAGAGTATGCCGAGTATTCACTAATTTACTACATCTTCAGTAGTTGGGTCGTTAGTTCCCGTATTTATATCGCAGTAATCACCACTGGTAGTAGTAACTTCTGTCAATGGTACAACCAGTGCTTATTCACCACTGCTCGTTCTAATTATATCTAGATATACCGACCGGTCCGAGTTGAACAAATTATACATACACCCATTATTTTATGTTGATAGTGTCGAGTGTATAGGTTAGCGTTGACTGAATGACGTTAGGTGTGAAACAAATTTCATGCGCCTGAAATTGAATTCTCACACTTTTGGGTGTCAAAGATGGCGTAGGTTCTCTGCAGCGAACCGATCGGCATCGAATTTCATTGTTTAAACAATAAAATTTACTGCGGATCGTTTCGGTTCGGTGCGGTGCGGTGAAGTGAAGATTATGTTGCTGTATATTCATATCGTCGTCAACTGTTTTCGTCTTTGCGCGTGAACTTGGCGAGATTTTCGCGGAGAGTTAAGGCCAACGCCCACTACACCGCACCGAACCGAACCGATCGGCACCGAAGCGATCGGCACCGATGCGATCCGCACCGAAGCGATCCGCACCGAATTTTATTGTTTAAACAATGAAATTCGATGCCGATCGCTTCGGTGCCGATCGGTGCGATGCCGATCGGTTCGGTTCGGTGCGGTGCAGTGGTCGTTGGCCTTTATGCGTTACATTTTTGTTAAATAGATTGGGAAGACGTCGAAAATAATTTGAATTATCAGAAAATTCAGCTTATTTTCACCCAAAACCGTAACAGAGTGAAACGCGCAGGGGTAAATCTTCTGGTTTAGTTATGCTTATGATATATTCAAGCAAAAAATGAACCGTGTTATTGTAAGAAACCCTTTTTATTATATAATGATCAATCGCATTTAAGTGACATCGTACAATATGTACATACCAATACACAACATCGATACCCACGTTCTAATATGTCGTATCCCACATTTGGAAAATTCTTCAGCATACGATAAGAACAGTTCACTATTCCCATTGAGAAGATAGGACTTTACGGATTGGAATATTTATTTGAAAGTAGCAAATCAACAATTTGACTGCTAAAACTTATACATAAGCGGTAAAACATTAGTATCATTTCATTTTTCAAACAAAGTCATTTTTTCAAATTTAGTGGGATACGACATATTAGAACGTGGGTATCGACTTACATTACTACACTTCTACATTATATAAATTATTGCTCTCAAGAAATATCATACGAAACAGTACGAGGGTGAAAGAACGTTACTTGTCTGGAAGCATTATATTATCACCGTTTAATGGGATATAATCCTATACAAACTGTAATCAGGTTTGGTATAAGGTGAATATCCTTGGAACGTGAATAATAATTGGGAAAAACAAAATCACTGGGCAATGAGTTAACTTCTAGAAAATAACGATTGAAGTCGATTTTTTCGACTGCCGCACAAATCTTCAAACTGATGACCATTTAAAGGAACATTATAATCAATCTCGCTCTACATGATTCACCACAGTAAATATGCACGATTTGCCGTGTTCATAATTCACGTTGACGCATTTTGTCAATATGTTTTCGAGGTAATCACATGACACGTTATCGGTTAATCTAACGATTGACGAAAATCGTGATGATGGAAAATTTGCGTTTTTACTCAATTTATCAGACAAGGATTGAAACTGACGTCCGATTATTACGTATTTTTTTTCCCGAGTATCCGTTGTTTCAACGATAGCAAGATTCGTTAGTAGCATAAATGTAGAGTTAACAAGTTTAATAGTACTGTTATTTCGTTTCTGTAACCGATAGTGCTCTGTAGTATGGTAGAGAACATTCTTAAAGGTGAACCTGTCATATTTTTCAGCAATCTCATTAACATCTTCATTCAAAAGTTGTTCGATTAGTAACCTTTGTAGTCATGATAAATTTATTATGGTTGGAGTTCCAAAGACTCGTAATGAATTATCGTCATAAATTTTGTATTTTTTAATGTTATAGTACTGTGAAAAAGACCCGAGTAAACGCTTACCACTGGAACTATGATCAGGTTTGTCAAATATGTATCGAGCTGCCTCTTGTACGGATTTGAACCTTAAATAGTTTTTACAAATTTGTTGGGGAATACATTGAGAATTCTTGAAGTACTTTTTCAAAATACTATTGTAACTTTCATACGGAAAGGCTGACCAAGCCCACAATAAACCAAATCTTCTCACACTATCAGGTATATGTAGAAGTAGGTGAACATTATATTTCATAAATTCCTTTCCATATAAGTCTTCTATTTGTGAAACAAATGTGCGCAATGCTCTCTTAGCTGTATCGAATTGTGCTTCAGTGATTTTATCCTGCAAGAAAATGTGAATCGAAAAAACGAGCAGCGCCCAATGCTCATAGTATACCGATGGAATCAAATCATGCAAGCATGGTAACGAGTAATACAATAAAAAATGCTTCCATTCGGAAGCTTTCCAATTTTTCAATTCACCTGTTGATCTAGGGACTCTCGTTATCTCACAAGGAGGTAAAATTGATTTCAATCTTTCATTGAAAATATCAGTTTTTGCTTTACTCAAGTACCAGCGTTTTGTGTTATTCTGAGAATTAAACCATGCAGTGGCAAATAGTTTTACAATGCCCAATAATATACAATGCATGTAGTCCGGTGGCAGACACAGTATCAGATTAAAAAGAGGTAACAAAGACAATCTTGAGGGACCTTTAACACCTCTTTGAGTAATATTTGATTCAACAGCTCGTTTCACGTCTGCATTATGTTGGGATGTGGTTCGACTAGCTGCTTTGTCACCACAATAAATACGTGAAAATCCGAGTCCCGTTTTTACCCGTTCACCGGAATGCAGGCAATATGAACAGCCATATTTTCCATTAAACTGATTCATGTTTTGAACTACTGGTCTTGCAACAGAATCAAGTGATCCGAGTAGAGTATGAACTTTCACCGTAATCAAACCCAAATCAGCGGCGTTGCATTTTAAACCTTCGGAATGTAAAAGTTTCATTTCGTCAACGAATGGCTTCAAATATAGATGCATATCAGGTTTTTCGTTCCCATACCACAATCCGCAAAGCATAACATTATTGTTTCTTAAGCGGCCTGGTAATTCGTTGATACATACTTGTATCGGCCACATTGACGCTTTGGAAGAATTATGAGTTTGAACTCCATCGATGTTAAATTGAATACTTATGTCGTTATCGCCTATGGTTCCATTGGCAACCAGATTTCGATGGACTTTACCGCTGGTCACATCCGAGAGAGTATGATCTTCGTGATTTTTTTCGAACTGTTGAAATCCAAGGCGCTCAATCAAGTGTTTTATTTGTTCTTCCAATGGAATGTAAATGAAAAATTGGCCGTTTCTCTTTAAATTTGACTTATCGTATTCTTTCTCGCAAGTGTCGCACTTAGATGTATTATCTTCGGCTGGGAAATCCAACATTTTCTTGCAATCAGGGCAATAATAATGAATGTTTATTCTCGAAGAATTTTTGCATTTATCGAGAAACCGATACTTAGATATATGTTTTGGTTCGGGCAAATGCAGATCAATCAGCTCAATTAAATGCTGCAAACCACTGTCTGTTAGATTGTGACGTACTGCATAATACATCACAAGGACTTCACTTTCTTCTCGTGTAAGTCGACAATTTTCATATAATGGTATTCTTTCCTGAAATGAAATTTATATTCGTGGATATTAAACGAATACGCAATTTTTTCGCATCAATGAAGAAATTTACTTGCAATAGCTGGTTAATATATATTCCCAACAATCTATTCATTGAGGGTACGTATATTACTCACATCATTATTTGCCTGTGCACCATCGATAACATTATTTGGACAATCATCGTGATGTGCTCCTTCTTCTCGAATATGACCCTCCTCATTTATGTCCAAGATTTCCTGTACAAGTGGATTCTTCTCTTTTCTGGTGTAGTGATTTTCATAATACTCTTCTGCGTCGTAGTATACATCTCCATCGTCACTGTCATCATCAGTGGCTGCTTCATCGTCAGAATGCTCGTACACGGAACAAGTATCATCAGCAGTGCTGCTGTCTTCAAAATTTGTATCAGATGCACTTTCACTGTTATGTTCATCTTGTTCGTGGTCATGTTGTTCATCATTTGAATCATATTGTTCCTGTACTAATCTGTTATTTAGGTCCGGCAAGGTGGCACCCCCACTGACGGAAACGAACTTTATTATATACGGAAATTTTGTGCTAATTATGTGCTCTTTTTGTACCCCATGCATGATTTTTGTGCTCAAACCGTGTAGCTACAATCATGCACTTCCGGTGGGGGTGCTGAGTTGGATGCAACGGGACACCACCACCTCGCAAAATCAAAGATACCCAGAAAAAACTACGTGCCAAAATATTGTGCTTTTTATGTGCTTTCCGAAACCAGTGTCAAAATATTTTTTTGAACTACCCAGCTCCGATCCCTGCACCCCCACCCCGTCGAACTATAGCGAAGATGAAAATACTACGCGTGAGAATTATCTGCTCTTTAAGTGCTTTCCGAAACCATTGTCAAAATATTTTTTTGAACTACCCAGCTCCGATCCCTGCACCCCCACCCCGTCGAACTATAGCGAAAATGAAAATACTACGCGTGAGAATTATCTGCTCTTTATGCGCTTTCCGAAACCATTGTCAAAATATTTTTTTGAACTACCCAGCTCCGATCCCTGCACCCCCACCCCGTCGAACTATAGCGAAGATGAAAATAGTACGCGTGAGAATTATCTGCTCTTTATGTGCTTTCCGAAACCATTGTCAAAATATTTTTTTGAACTACCCAGCTCCGATCCCTGCACCCCCACCCCGTCGAACTATAGCGAAGATGAAAATAGTACGCGTGAGAATTATCTGCTCTTTATGTGCTTTCCGAAACCATTGTCAAAATATTTTTTTGAACTACCCAGCTCCGATCCCTGCACCCCCACCCCGTCGAACTATAGCGAAAATGAAAATACCACGCGTGAGAATTATCTGCTCTTTATGTGCTTTCCGAAACCATTGTCAAAATATTTTTTTGAACTACCCAGCTCCGATCCCTGCACCCCCACCCCGTCAAACTATAGCGAAGATGAAAATACTACGCGTGAAAATTATCTGCTCTTTATGTGCTTTCCGAAACCATTGTCAAAATATTTTTTCAAACTACCCTGGGTATAAGAGTTCACCCCAGTCCCGAACTCTGCACCCCCACCCCGTCAAACTATAGCGAAAATGAAAATACTACGCGTGAGAATTATCTGCTCTTTATGTGCTTTCCGAAACCATTGTCAAAATATTTTTTTGAACTACCCAGCTCCGATCCCTGCACCCCCACCCCGTCAAACTATAGCGAAGATGAAAATACTACGCGTGAAAATTATCTGCTCTTCATGTGCTTTCCGAAACCATTGTCAAAATATTTTTTTGAACTACCCAGCTCCGATCCCTGCACCCACACCCCGTCAAACTATAGCGAAGATGAAAATAGTACGCGTGAGAATTATCTGCTCTTTATGTGCTTTCCGAAACCATTGTCAAAATATTTTTTTGAACTACCCAGCTCCGATCCCTGCACCCCCACCCCGTCAAACTATAGCGAAGATGAAAATAGTACGCGTGAGAATTATCTGCTCTTTATGTGCTTTCCGAAACCATTGTCAAAATATTTTTTTGAACTACCCAGCTCCGATCCCTGCACCCCCACCCCGTCAAACTATAGCGAAGATGAAAATACTACGCGTGAAAATTATCTGCTCTTTATGTACTTTCCGAAACCATTGTCAAAATATTTTTTCGAACTACCCAGCTCCGATCCCTGCACCCCTACCCCGTCGAACTATAGCGAAGATGAAAATACTACGCGTGAAAATTATCTGCTCTTTATGTGCTTTCCGAAACCATTGTCAAAATATTTTTTCAAACTACCCCGGGTATGATAGTTCACCCCAGCCCCGAACTCTCGCGTTCATAATAATTTGCTTCTCAAGGACATGTCGCGTGACTACTGCCATAAGGTCGTAAGCGCCAAAAAAAAATTTTTTTTGCGGATATGCCCAAAAGTTGTAATATTGCATGAAAAAGATTTTGCCACCAAAAAAACGAATTTTTTTTTTTTTGGCGCTTACGACCTTTTGCCATTAGACACGCGATGTATCCTACGTGTTTACGGTAGAAATCAGGGATACGTAGAAAACACTAAGAATTTGTTTGGAAGTACCCCACATATTCACATACCTATATCCTTCGCACATACACGCGGTCATTCGAAGTCGTGTCCATATGCCAAGCGTGATATTCACACGGACGCCTCATTTGTACAGTGTAAATGTCAATCATACGTTTGCTCAACGATCCTAAGTTTATTGGGAATTAAAGACGACACAAGTTTAATCATTTGATTGTGAATCGTTTTTACGATAATCACATCATAGCTGTGGTAATATTTATTGTTGAAACAATCATAGCGTCTCCACTACGTACAGCTGGTTGAATATATAGAAAATATCATTTTGAACTTTTTAAGGGACTTCTGCGTAAATCGCCAAGTCAAGAATAACTTTAAAGCCTCCTGCTCTTGGCTTGCTGACCATTGTTTTGTTTCTTTTTGTTAGTTGGTCATTGGCGGTTTTAAGGTCATTATATTCAATCCAGCACCCATTTTTTCGCCGACATAGGGCTGTATAATGCCCGGCTTCTTTGGTAATCAGTTCTGCAGAGCGGCGTCTCGTTGGAATTGCAGGGGGGTAGTAAATAAGTACGCCACAGAGAAAATATTTTTTAGGCATGCAATTTGCCTGTATTTCTTGCGGTATACTATCCACGGAGACCGGATCGGGCATTATCTTCTTGTCACTATATACTTCGAAGGTGATGAATTTACCTGTACGCAATAAATAAGAAATTGGGGCATATGCTAATAATGAATCGCACATGAAGCTATTAGATTAGAATCGAGTCCTTGATATTCCATTAATCGATTCTAAATAAGTAAAAAACAATTCTCTGATTCTTAAAGATTTCATCTCAACTCTGAACCCTCCCACTAATAGGGTAGATTTTCCCTTTTTAAATACACGTCGTTTCGCCATACGCTCGGTATATCTTTTATTGTGAGAGTAATAATATCGATAAAAAAAATCTGTACCTGTGAGATTTATATTTAGTGCAGGTCACTAGTGTGCTACTATCTGGTAGAAGATTTACATCACTATATGTACCAGGAAATCTAGACGTCGAATCGCATACCATTAAATCTGACTTTTCTGCATATCGATAAGTTCCGCAATTCGTCGAGATTGTTTAATATAATAATGTGCATTTTTCATCAGATGCCAGCACTAATGACCACTGAAATCTCGCAGGTACAGATTTTCAAAAAATATCATCACTCTTTCAATGAAAGATATACCGAGAGTCAAGCCGAAACACGTTTAGGTATTTTGAATGAAAAAATCCACTTCATTGGTGGGAGGATCTGAATTTGCGATGAAAATGTGTACTATAAAGCTGTACATAATGCATTACACGTATAAAGCAAATACATGGGTATAATTCTTCGCGTGAAGTCAAGTAACGAATAAATTCTTGTGCACGCCGATGAAAGATATATAAAACAATATATCATAACAGAAATTACCTATTTCGGAGATTACAGTTGACACGAAACCGGAGCAACCTTTGGCAGTGCAGGGTTTCGTTTGAGAAAAATCAAGTCTTTCGTCTAGCCAGGAATTTACCAGTTCTGAAGATAAGGACGATGCTACAATAGGTATAACGTAAAACGGTGTTTGTTCACTATGGCAGCCTCTATTGCACGTCGAAACTTCCCGGATAGCGGGTACATTATTCAAAAGTAAAGAACACATCGCTAATGTGTCGGTCGTGCAATCTATTATGACACAATTATTGCCTTGTTCTGTTCTTTCGGAGGATGATTTCAGCAGTATTTGGGTTCGGAGACTGTACGTTTGGCTGGTTACTCCGCTTTTCCGAACCTGAATCACCATTTTGCAGAAGATGTTTTCATCTGAAGCGTTCTCTATTCTTGACTCTACTGAAGGATAATCGAAACTAGCACATAGAAATATTTGAAAGATACTATCGAAAGCACAGGTATTAGATAGTGAAACGGACTGATCTTTAATTATGACTGCATTTTTAGATTTGTGCCCGTTAGTCAGAACCGGAATCTCATGAACTTTTTCATCCGTGATAAATTGGTTCTTTACAAAATCTCTCTTCAGATAGAGCGACGTCTTTTTCTTTTCATCTTTGGATGCCAGACCACCCCAATTTTCAATTTCTTGGCTGGAAGTTATCTCATTTATATCTTGCTGCTGCAAAGATTTGCATGCGACACAAATTCGCCGAGAACCATATCCTTCCTCATCATCATTATCGAGAGGGACAGAACAACCGTCCATAAGGTGTACTGATGTCCCGCAAATAGCACATTTGTGGGCACCAGTTGGAAAATTCCCATCGGCACACACTTGACATCGATGATGCAGCAGCAGTGATTCTGTGTTATCTGCTGTTAGCTGTTCAGAAGAAGCGTTAATCGAGAGTGGCAGCGATTCTGATTGTGACTGGGGCTGCTGTTTTGAATATTTCGCATCAGCTATATTAATCTTCCCTTTAATATAATTTTCATGAATTGAAACAAATTCATCGACTCTTAAAGGTAATTTATAATTTTTGAGCAGTCGACTTTTTAGGTCATTGAAATCTGACTCCACAGATGCACTCGAGGCCGGCACTCTGCCATATCCGAATTTTTCGCGTGATACGCAAGACCACATAGGTAATTGTTTCAAGTCGTTCAAAAGACGGTCAGCAAGCCTTGGTAAATAATGCGCGTTCACGCGATCGCCGTTCTCCATTTGAACCAATCTATCAACTTCAGAATTGATTCCTTTGCCCCATTCGTGCCAACCATTTTCGTGACATTCGTCTATCTCTTCATCGACGTTGACTGGAAGGAGCATTAAGAAACTTGTAATCGTTCTATCACAACTAATAGAAATTACTGAATCATTTCGTTCTATTGACATAAAATGTTGTATGAAAAATGTCTACGCGCCCTAGCTAGGTATAAAGTCGTATTTGTGAGCTCCGTTCTATAAAGTCGTAACTCGGAAAATCAAGATAAATATAGTCGTACGGAAAAGGCGCAGAAAATGAAGCTTTATCCTCAAAAACCAGATTATATAACCGTATCTCTTGAAAATCCTCATCGGTGATGAAAACTTCTGATCAGATGTTATACTGATAGAGTTATCCTTTCTCCGAACTTTTGGGAAACTGATTTTTCTATCGAATGGTGATCAGGGGAATCAGGGGAAATAGACTGAAAAGTCAGAAAACTAACGTATTTGTCGAGTAAAATTTAACAAAATACATTATCCATTTTAATTTATTTCAGTTCATTTAAGGTGGTTCTTCACTTACAGTCCCACCAAACGTGAGTTTCAGAGAAGATTTTGAATACTTCTCGATAGGGAAAATGTCTGAAAAAAATCAAGCATGTAGAAGATCCTCGGGAGATTGATTTTGCATTATAATAATTCAACAAAGTTATTAACAAATTAATGGCAAAAAAACTGTTGAAGAAATTAGCCGAAGACCCAACTTTTTTTTCAGGTGAACATGATTTGTTAATTTTTCTAAAGACGTATGAATTTTTTGAGAATTTTGGTAATTTCTTGAAAATTGCGTTTTGTCGAGTATGAAAAAACGCAATTTTCGAAAATTTAGCAAAATTCGTAGTGGGCTTTTTGACCTTTTTTTCTGGCTCGCAGACGCACTACTCTTCGACTCGTGCTACCTCACCTCCGACTCGTACTGCAAACTCCACACTCGGTCTAAAAATGCCCACTTTACGCCCTTGGTACACAATATACTATTCATCTCCTTTCTTTCTTCTTGGAGTAAGGGGGACGAAAATAATTCGTGCACGCAAATCTGCTAAAGTCTGCACGTGGTCTTAGAGATACGGCTTAACCTTTCGCGATTTCCCCTTAAGAGGATATAAGACAGATTGCCCACAACCCAACGACCTAACCTAGCTAGCACAAAAAATATTCACTGCTCCTAAAATCCTATGAATATTTCGAATAAGCGAAATACTTAGGCACTTTTTGCCAATACTCAAATAATTCTTATAGTTTCATTCCGATTGGTCTTATAATTTCCGAGAAAGTATACGAATCGTGCTTTCGAGGTGATCAGGCGTCGCTCATACGCCCTTAGAGACTATTTATTTTGATTTTTGCAATTACGACGTTATATACGAAAAAACTTGCAGATACGACTTTCTATCATCGATGTGATCTGCTGTATTGAAAATCGACAGAGCGTAAAACTTCGGAATAGTTAACCTATTTGTTTTCCATTTTACTGACCATTTGAATCGCATTCTCCATCTCCATCAATATTTGCATCTAGTATAGAATACTCATCAGTCAGAAAATCTCTTAGAGTATCCTTATAAATTTCGCAATGGGTTCTCTGCCCGTTTCTCGTACAGCCTTCAGTTTCGCTTTTGCAGATTGTGAAAATGTACTTGATTAGTTTTCTGGCTTGCTGATCGTCACACGCAAGAATCAACTGTCCAATTGACGCCAGATAAAATTTTTTTACTATGGGCCTTTCATCTTTCAAGAAACTTGCGTATGTCTTGATAAAATGTGCTACGTCAATGCGAATATAGCATTTTGGCATAATATCAAGTTGACAAGCATTAGCGTATTCGCAAATTGTTTTGTAGGGCGTGAATGTACGAATGACCGATATCAATAATGCTTTCGAAGCATCACATACTACCTGCAAAAATTAATTTTTCAACAGCAATTAGGCACATGTATTAAGTTTCAAGATTAGATGTGGGCGCATGGGATTTTGGTTCAACATTCCAGAACATGTTGAGACCCATACCTATTTAATTATATGACGAATTGCATTTGAAGGGTGGTACGGCAAAACGGTGTAAGTGCCATCGCTATGATTTTACAGGAGAGCAAAAAAACTGTCACAAAATTCGATTAATCAATTTGAAAGAAAAAAAAATGACAAAGCACTTTTCAGAGTTTTTCAAGCTTTTTCAAATGGTCTATACCCCGATTCAATATAGCAATCCGTCTTCGAGAAAATTACGTGCAATTTGGACTTTTCGGTCCTAGGCCCTAGAGTCGGACTTTACGGACCGAGTGGGGATTGTGCGTCCTCTGACCGGCGCAGCCGGTCAGAGGATATGGAATCCCCCACTCGGTCACGTAAATCTGACTTTAGGGCCGTGGAGAGAAAACTATTTTTTGGTAGCCGTGTCCATAAAGTGGTACTTCGCGGACTATTTTGGGTCCCTAAAATCAAACTTTACGGAGTCAGAACAGTCCCTAAAGATACGTATTTTACGGACACGTGTACCAAAAATCGATTTTTTGCGTGCCAGTGTAAGTCCGCGGTTCGTGCCAACTTTTTTTTTTACACTTTGGATACCGACTAAGTACACAATTACGATATTAAAATTACGAATCAGATATGAATCGAAAGCTCAAACCATAACGAATAAGATCAGGTTGTGGATTTTCAAATTCGTAAAAATTTGAAAATGTTAACGGCCAAAACGGCGGACTAGGGAGAGATCGAAAACTGTGTAAGTACCAAGATGAACATAATTCGCTAACAATATCGTGAAATTTTAATGAAAAAACAGTAAAAAAGTATATCAATGATTAATCAGCATCCCAAGTCGGGAAAAAAGTTCGCGGACTTACACGCGCACGAACAAAAATGAATTTCTGCAGTCATTTTCTCGAAGACGGATTGCTCTATTGAATCGGGGCTTGGACCATTCGGAAGAGCTTTAAAAATTGTAGAAAGTACTCTTGCATTTGAGAAAAAATTGATTCGTCAAATTTTCGGACAGTTTTTTTGCTCTCCTGTAAAATTATAATGACGGCACTTAGACCGTTTCCGCCGTGCCAACTTCTGGTAACCTTGCAAATAAATTTTTGTCAGCCATATCGTTTTGCAAAGACGTGCGTATGGATTTTGTTTTAATTTTTCAAAATAAAAAACGTATTTTCGATTTTTTGGCACCTACACCGTTTTGCCGTGCCACCCTTCATTTATGACTAATCATCAATTAATAACTCATTGCAATTTTCTGGACTTATTCTTAAATAATTCAATCCTAATCACAGGCAGCTGACTTCTCACTGGTGGCTCATATTAATATCCTACCCATTTTTTATTAGCATAATATCTGTTCTTTTCATTGTACTGGGTAGCATACAGAATGTCAATTGCACAATATAATAAATTAAGAGTTTTAGAAAAAAAAACGTTTTTGACAAAATTGAGTGAGGAAATTTCGATCTTGATTTTAATAAGTATTGACCCGGTAGAATATTCCTTACGAATCTTGAATCACCCTGTATATCTATCTACCCATCTACTCATTTATATCCATCCATCCATCTACCCAACTATATCTATCTGCCTACGGGCTATTCCACGTGAACCGGATCAGTCACCTCTCGGATATTTTTTTAATTTTGCATGTCGATTGTCCTTGGGGAGTTAAATTTTTGTGCTAAAGGATTTTTCAATTAGTGCAAAATTCGTTGAGTTATTTGCATAAACAAATTCGAGCAAGGTTTTTTTCAAAAATTCATAACTCCGCCAAAAATGACACTAGACTCAATTTTTTTTTTTATCTTACGCGGAAAGATCCATAGAATCTATAAAAAAAATATGTACGTCGTAAAAAGTTTGTTTATCCATTGTTTATTTAACAATTAGGTTTTCAAAGATTTTTAAAACAGTGAGCAACACGACCAAAAAATGTTTTTTTAATTCTGACATGTTCCTTGTACTATACCACAACCTGTGAATTAATTCAAAAGATGTGTTATTTTTCGTTTTCGAGTAAAAAATCATTGAAGGTGTCGATGCGCATGAAATTGCGGCGCGCCGAGTCTCTACGTAATGGCGGCCGGCCGGTTGCCGTCCACCGCTACTCCGCGGTGGCGTCGCAGTGTTAGTTTAGAGTCATTTTCACGATGTAGGACATGATTGAAAAATCTGAAAAAAATACTGTACCTTCACAAGGCCTGCTCGAAGCGATAAGTGCAGTTTCAAGAATGTGTTTTTCACCGTTTTTCTATTACAGAGATTCAAAATAACGGTTACATACCATGAGAGTGCACATAAATAATAATAATTACAAAACTTGCTACTTATTTTCGTACTTATAATCACCCCCGAATATATGTGGAAGCTGCGAAATGAACGCACTTACAATTATAAATTTTATACAAATAAATCGCTTATTCTATGGATACAATCTATTAATCTTTGATCAAACTGGGCATTAAACTTAGAAATGTGAGGAAAAGTTTTCGTCATAACTTACATGGCTATCTTAGCGCATAGATCTACGGGTAAATGACTCATCAGAGGAAGAGTAAACCCTACATTTTACAGTTTTTATTGACAGAAGTAATTATTATTATTTATGTGCACTTTCATGGTATGTAACCGTTATTTTGAATCTCTGTAATAGAAAAACGGTGAAAAACACATTCTTGAAACTTCACTTATCGCTTCGAGCAGGCCTTGTGAAGGTACAGTATTTTTTTTCAGATTTTTCAATCATGTCCTACATCGTGAAAATGACTCTAAACTAACGCTGCGACGCCACCGCGGAGTAGCGGTGGACGGCAACCGGCCGCCCGCCATTACGTAGAGACTCGGCGCGCCGCAATTTCATGCGCATCGACACCTTCAATGATTTTTTACTCGAAAACAAAAAATAACACATCTTTTGAATTAATTCACAGGTTGTAGTATAGTACAAGGAACATGTCAGAATTAAAAAAAACATTTTTTGGTCGTGTTGCTCACTGTTTTAAAAATCTTTGAAAACTTAATTGTTAAATAAACAATGGATAAACAAACTTTTCACGACGTACATATTTTTTTATACATTCTATGGATCTTTCCGCGTAAGCTAAAAAAAAAAAAATTGAGTCTAGTGTCATTTTTGGCGGAGTTATGAATTTTTGAAAAAAACCTTGCTCGAATTTGTTTATGCAAATAACTCAACGAATTTTGCACTAATTGAAAAATCCTTTGGCACAAAAATCTAACTTCCCAAGGACAATCGACATGCAAAATTAAAAAAATATCCGAGAGGTGACTGATCCGGTTCACGTGGAATAGCCCATATACGACCGTGGTCGGAAGTGAAATGTATAATACAGGTGATTTGATAAATGTTTAGGTCAGAAATTCATTGAACTTTCTATATGTTTGATTCAACAATTGGAAAAATTATCTGACTTATAGTTTTGATACGGTTTACATATCTGACGGTAATAAACAATTTCAAAAAATTAATAATGAAGAAGAAATAAGAAAAAAAATCGAAGCCATTGTAAGTGATGGCTGGATATATGTTTGTTATCAGTGTGAGTACGAAAAAAAAAGTTCTCAAAATGCTCGATATACCTCTTTAGGGGAGGGTGCTCCGGTCTTAATCCAAGTCATTAGCCAATGTTGTATTGCAACAGCATCATGCTCTTCCGATAACATTTGGCTTACAGGAAATTGTCCAGAATTTCCTCTCACGACTACTTCGTACAAAAAAATACTGCCGGACAGGGAACCGTCTGCATGCTTTATTTTTCGTACAACGCCTCCCGTTGCATCGATGGTAACGTACGAATGCTCGCGTTTGCAGTATGTTCTGTATACATGATTTTGATGGTTGCTCCAGTAGTGGACGAAGAAAGGGTTTCGGCCCATCTTACGAATCACAAACTTTAAGTCGGAAAGTTGCGCCATCGCCAGTGCTTGTGCTGGATCATTGTCACGGTATTGTGATTTTTTGTACTCGTGTACAGCTTGTGAGATTACTTTATTCGAGTATAAGTTACATAGTTCGGGATCTCCTTCATTCATAATTTCAGCTGCCTTTCGCAACCGATATACATTCGCGAATGTATTTGTAGCGCATAATTCTTTGGCAACCTCCATTCTCTCGGGTTGATGGAGGTGTCGTTTTCCGCAGTCTTTGTCGTCGCCAGGTGTGATTTCGCATATTACAGGAATCACTTCTTGGTCTGTGTTCTCGAGCTTTCCGAAAATATTAGCGCCACATTTACACTTACCGCTAAAAGATCCAGTGTGTAATGTCATGCACAGTTTGTGTTTCTTAAATTGAAAGCCGCAGAATACTCGCTCTGCTATCAATTTATGAATGATTAATTTCTCCCATTCACCACCTCTCCACACTGCGTATCTTCGATGTTTGAGATAAGCACGGTTCTTCTCTCTTCTTTTGTAACGCCTGTACTCTAATAAACCCTCAAATTCTTTTTTGCTTAGGAAAATTTTTACACACCTTGAATCAGTGTTCTCAGATATATCGGTTGAGTCATCGGTATCTGTCATATGTCTAGCACTATTATCGCAACCTGCAGTAGTATCAGTAGCAGCCTCAATACCAGTAGCGATATTCGAATTGGTCACGTCGACTAGTATTCCAGATTCACCTAATAAGCTACTTCGGATATCATTTCGGTTGCAGGAAACATAACTGTATAAATTAGCTGGCGTCATATTCACTGCAGCAGATAAAGATGACCATATTTTATCCAACTTCGATATTATTTTATTATCTTTCTTAATAATATCATTTTTATGCTTCAATAATACAGATTGCACGTTATTGTGGTCAATGGTAGCAGGTCTTCCACGAGTAGGTGCCATTACCATGAAATATGTCGCGACTTACTTATAATAGTAAAGGACAACGCTACACTAACTATAAGTTGACTCGAATGTGTATAAGTATGTTACCGTCCTGAAACTTGCTCGCACAATACTGAAGAGTAGAACAGAAACCTTCTGAGGATAGAAACCGAACTCACAAAGCCAATGAATGAAAAGTGTTTGATGAGGACCGCAACCAATAATGAAACGCCGAATCTTCCGACAACGCTTCACAACAAAGTAGTCATGTTAGTCAGAATGATTCTTAGTCCAGTAAAATAGAGCCTGAAATCGTTGTTTTTGTCTGCCAGGCTGCTTTTTTTGTGACACGTTGGATTTTGGTCCCCTGAAACTCCCCGAGAAGTTCGGAAGTGCTACCCTTCCGGGAAGGGCTGAAAAAAAATAAAAACTACCCCAAAAACGTTTTTTTTTCAAATAACTCGAGAAAAACGCGAGATATGAAAAAAAGTATCGAGTACAAATTCGTCGAGCGTAAAATCTTCTACCGAAAAGGTCCTAAACACTTTGCCCCCACCGCCCACGGTTCATCCCCTAGAGCCACCTGAATATTTATGGTCGGACAAAACTAATAAAAAATCCAAAAATTAGTATTTTGTATTTTTTTTTTTTTAATTAGCTTAAAAATTCCCAACCTTTTTCCTCAAATAATATTTTTTCTTTATATTTATTTTTTCAAAAAATAACAATCAAAATCAACGATATCTTTTTATATATTGAATGAATATTTTTCATTTTGTTTTTTAATTAAGGATGAATAAAAATAATAATATTTTTTCAACTTTTTGAGCTAATTGAACAAGAAAAAAATTAAAAATACTAATTTTTGGACTTTTTATGAATTTTTTCTGACCATAAATATTTAGGTGGCTCTAGGGGATGAACCGTGGGCGGTGGGGGCAAAGTGTTCCGGACCTTTTCGGTGAAAGATTTTACGCTCGACAAATTTGTACTCGATACTTTTTTACATATCTTGCGTTGTTCTCGAGTTATTTAAAAAAAATACGTTTTTAGAGTAGTTTTTAATTTATTTTGAGCCCTTCACGAAAGTGTATGACTTCCACACTTCTCGGGGAGTTTCAGGGGACCAAAATACAACGCGTCACAGAAAAGCAGCCTGGCAGACAAAAACAACGATTTCAGGCTCTATTTTACTGGACTATCTGTGTAGATTACGAAATGCACGACAGAACCATTATGAACACCGATTTCTTTGATATTGCTGCCATGTGTGTTGTGATGAAATTCGAAATGAAGATTTTTCGAAAAACCATTGCCATACCGTTAGGGTGGACCCGAGGGGCTGGTATGGTCGCGTGGACTTGTATTGGAATAAGAAGACTTTCAGCGTTTTTAAACAAGCTGTACAAAAATTTTCATCTTCGCTATAGTTTGACGGGGTGGGGGTGCAGAGTTCGGGACTGGGGTGAACTCTTATACCCAGGGTAGTTTGAAAAAATATTTTGACAACGGTTACGAAAAGCACATAAAGAGCAGATGATTCTCACGCGTAGTATTTTCATTTTCGCTATAGTTTGACGGGGTGGGGGTGCAGAGTTCGGGACTGGGGTGAACTCTTATACCCAGGGTAGTTTGAAAAAATATTTTGACAATGGTTTCGGAAAGCACATAAAGAGCAGATAATTTTCACGCGTAGTATTTTCATCTTCGCTATAGTTTGACGGGGTGGGGGTGCAGGGATCGGAGCTGGGTAGTTCAAAAAAATATTTTGACAATGGTTTCGGAAAGCACATGAAGAGCAGATAATTCTCACGCGTAGTATTTTCATTTTCGCTATAGTTTGACGGGGTGGGGGTGCAGAGTTCGGGACTGGGGTGAACTCTTATACCCAGGGTAGTTTAAAAAAATATTTTGACAACGGTTACGAAAAGCACAGAAAGAGCAGATAATTCTCACGCGTAGTATTTTCATTTTCGCTATAGTTTGACGGGGTGGGGGTGCAGAGTTCGGAACTGGGGTGAACTCTTATACCCAGGGTAGTTTGAAAAAATATTTTGACAATGGTTTCGGAAAGCACATAAAGAGCAGATAATTTTCACGCGTAGTATTTTCATCTTCGCTATAGTTTGACGGGGTGGGGGTGCAGTAATCGGAGCTGGGTAGTTCAAAAAAATATTTTGACAATGGTTTCGGAAAGCACATAAAGAGCAGATAATTCTCAGGCGTAGTATTTTCATTTTCGCTATAGTTTGACGGGGTGGGGGTGCAGAGTTCGGGACTGGGGTGAACTCTTATACCCAGGGTAGTTTGAAAAAATATTTTGACAATGGTTTCGGAAAGCACATAAAAAGCAGATAATTTTTACGCGTAGTATTTTCATTTTCGCTATAGTTCGACGGGGTGGGGGTGCAGGGATCGGAGCTGGGTAGTTCAAAAAAATATTTTGACAATGGTTTCGGAAAGCACATAAAGAGCAGATAATTCTCGCGCGTACTATTTTCATCTTCGCTATAGTTCGACGGGGTGGGGGTGCAGGGATCGGAGCTGGGTAGTTCAAAAAAATATTTTGACAATGGTTTCGGAAAGCACATGAAGAGCAGATAATTTTCACGCGTAGTATTCTCATCTTCGCTATAGTTTGACGGGGTGGGGGTGCAGGGATCGGAGCTGGGTAGTTCAAAAAAATATTTTGACAATGGTTTCGGAAAGCACATAAAGAGCAGATAATTCTCACGCGTAGTATTTTCATTTTCGCTATAGTTTGACGGGGTGGGGGTGCAGAGTTCGGGACTGGGGTGAACTCTTATACCCAGGGTAGTTTGAAAAAATATTTTGACAATGGTTTCGGAAAGCACATAGAGAGCAGATAATTTTCACGCGTGGTATTTTCATCTTCGCTATAGTTTGACGGGGTGGGGGTGCAGGGATCGGAGCTGGGTAGTTCAAAAAAATATTTTGACAATGGTTTCGGAAAGCACATAAAGAGCAGATAATTGTCACGCGTAGTATTTTCATCTTCGCTATAGTTTGACGGGGTGGGGGTGCAGGGATCGGAGCTGGGTAGTTCAAAAAAATATTTTGACAATGGTTTCGGAAAGCACATAAAGAGCAGATGATTCTCACGCGTAGTATTTTCATTTTCGGTATAGTTTGACGGGGTGGGGGTGCAGAGTTCGGGACTGGGATGAACTCTTATACCCAGGGTAGTTTGAAAAAATATTTTGACCAATGGTTTCGGAAAGCACATAAAGAGCAGATAATTTTCACGCGTAGTATTCTCATCTTCGCTATAGTTTGACGGGGTGGGGGTGCAGGGATCGGAGCTGGGTAGTTCAAAAAAATATTTTGACAATGGTTTCAGAAAGCACATGAAGAGCAGATAATTCTCACGCGTAGTATTTTCATTTTCGCTATAGTTTGACGGGGTGGGGGTGCAGAGTTCGGGACTGGGGTGAACTCTTATACCCAGGGTAGTTTGAAAGAATATTTTGACAATGGTTTCGGAAAGCACATAAAGAGCAGATAATTTTCACGCGTAGTATTTTCATCTTCGCTATAGTTTGACGG
The DNA here is from genome assembly GCA_963992785.1 of Tenthredo livida. Classification (NCBI taxonomy): domain Eukaryota; kingdom Metazoa; phylum Arthropoda; class Insecta; order Hymenoptera; family Tenthredinidae; genus Tenthredo; species Tenthredo livida. The sequence goes on from OZ023071.1 coordinate 11,753,138, forward strand.
GGTGGGGGTGCAGGGATCGGAGCTCGGTAGAACAAAAAAATATTTTGACAATGGTTTCGGAAAGCACATACAGAGCAGATAATTCTCACGCGTAGTATTTTCATTTTCGCTATAGTTTGACGGGGTGGGGGTGCAGAGTTCGGGACTGGGGTGAACTCTTATACCCAGGGTAGTTTGAAAAAATATTTTGACAATGGTTTCGGAAAGCACATAAAGAGCAGATAATTTTCGCGCGTAGTATTTTCATCTTCGCTATAGTTCGACGGGGTGGGGGTGCAGGGATCGGAGCTGGGTAGTTCAAAAAAATATTTTGACAATGGTTTCGGAAAGCACATAAAGAGCAGATAATTTTCACGCGTGGTATTCTCATCTTCGCTATAGTTTGACGGGGTGGGGGTGCAGGGATCGGAGCTGGGTAGTTCAAAAAAATATTTTGACAATGGTTTCGGAAAGCACATAAAGAGCAGATAATTCTCACGCGTAGTATTTTCATTTTCGCTATAGTTTGACGGGGTGGGGGTGCAGAGTTCGGGACTGGGGTGAACTCTTATACCCAGGGTAGTTTGAAAAAATATTTTGACAATGGTTTCGGAAAGCACATAAAGAGCAGATAATTTTCACGCGTAGTATTTTCATCTTCGCTATAGTTTGACGGGGTGGGGGTGCAGGGATCGGAGCTGGGTAGTTCAAAAAAATATTTTGACAATGGTTTCGGAAAGCACATAAAGAGCAGATAATTCTCACGCGTAGTATTCTCATTTTCGCTATAGTTTGACGGGGTGGGGGTGCAGAGTTCGGGACTGGGGTGAACTCTTGTACCCAGGGTAGTTTGAAAAAATATTTTGACAATGGTTTCGGAAAGCACATAAAGAGCAGATAATTTTCACGCGTAGTATTTTCATCTTCGCTATAGTTTGACGGGGTGGGGGTGCAGGTATCGGAGCTGGGTAGTTCAAAAAAATATTTTGACATGGTTTCGGAAAGCACATAAAGAGCAGATAATTCTCACGCGCAGTATTTTCATTTTCGCTATAGTTTGACGGGGTGGGGGTGCAGAGTTCGGGACTAGGGTGAACTCTTATACCCAGGGTAGTTTGAAAAAATATTTTGACAATGGTTTCGGAAAGCACATAAAGAGCAGATAATTTTCACGCGTAGTATTTTCATCTTCGCTATAGTTTGACGGGGTGGGGGTGCAGGGATCGGAGCTGGGTAGTTCAAACAAATATTTTGACAATGGTTTCGGAAAGCACATGAAGAGCAGATAATTCTCACGCGTAGTATTTTCATTTTCGCTATAGTTCGACGGGGTGGGGGTGCAGGGATCGGAGCTGGGTAGTTCAAAAAAATATTTTGACAATGGTTTCGGAAAGCACATAAAGAGCAGATAATTCTCACGCGTACTATTTTCATCTTCGCTATAGTTCGACGAGGTGGGGGTGCAGGGATCGGAGCTGGGTAGTTCAAAAAAATATTTTGACAATGGTTTCGGAAATTACATAAAGAGCAGATAATTCTCACGCGTAGTATTTTCATTTTCGCTATAGTTTGACGGGGTGGGGGTGCAGAGTTCGGGACTGGGGTGAACTCTCATACCCAGGGTAGTTTAAAAAAATATTTTGACAATGGTTTCGGAAAGCACATAAAGAGCAGATAATTTTCACGCGTAGTATTTTCATCTTCGCTATAGTTTGACGGGGTGGGGGTGCAGGGATCGGAGCTGGGTAGTTCAAAAAAATATTTTGACAATGGTTTCGGAAAGCACATAAAGAGCAGATAATTCTCACGCGTAGTATTTTCATTTTCGCTATAGTTCGACGGGGTGGGGGTGCAGGGATCGGAGCTGGGTAGTTCAAAAAAATATTTTGACAATGGTTTCGGAAAGCACATAAAGAGCAGATAATTCTCACGCGTAGTATTTTCATCTTCGCTATAGTTCGACGGGGTGGGGGTGCAGGGATCGGAGCTGGGTAGTTCAAAAAAATATTTTGACAATGGTTTCGGAAAGCACATAAAGAGCAGATAATTCTCACGCGTACTATTTTCATCTTCGCTATAGTTCGACGGGGTGGGGGTGCAGGGATCGGAGCTGGGTAGTTCAAAAAAATATTTTGACAATGGTTTCGGAAATTACATAAAGAGCAGATAATTCTCACGCGTAGTATTTTCATTTTCGCTATAGTTTGACGGGGTGGGGGTGCAGAGTTCGGGACTGGGGTGAACTCTTATACCCACGGTAGTTTGAAAAAATATTTTGACAATGGTTTCGGAAAGCACATAAAGAGCAGATAATTTTCACGCGTAGTATTTTCATCTTCGCTATAGTTTGACGGGGTGCGGGTGCAGGGATCGGAGCTGGGTAGTTCAAAAAAATATTTTGACAATGGTTTCGGAAAGCACATAAAGAGCAGATAATTCTCACGCGTAGTATTTTCATTTTCGCTATAGTTCGACGGGGTGGTGGTGCAGGGATCGGAGCTGGATAGTTCAAAAAAATATTTTGACAATGGTTTCGGAAAGCACATAAAGAGCAGATAATTCTCACGCGTACTATTTTCATCTTCGCTATAGTTCGACGGCGTGGGGGTGCAGTGATCGGAGCTGTGTAGTTCAAAAAAATATTTTGACAATGGTTTCGGAAAGCGCATAAAGAGCAGATAATTCTCACGCGTAGTATTTTCATTTTCGCTATAGTTCGACGGGGTGGGGGTGCAGGGATCGGAGCTGGGTAGTTCAAAAAAATATTTTGACAATGGTTTCGGAAAGCACTTAAAGAGCAGATAATTCTCACGCGTAGTATTTTCATCTTCGCTATAGTTCGACGGGGTGGGGGTGCAGGGATCGGAGCTGGGTAGTTCAAAAAAATATTTTGACACTGGTTTCGGAAAGCACATAAAAAGCACAATATTTTGGCACGTAGTTTTTTCTGGGTATCTTTGATTTTGCGAGGTCGGGGTGTCCCGTTGCATCCAACTCAGCACCCCCACCGGAAGTGCATGATTGTAGCTACACGGTTTGAGCACAAAAATCATGCATGGGGTACAAAAAGAGCACATAATTAGCACAAAATTTCCGTATATAATAAAGTTCGTTTCCGTCAGTGGGGGTGCCACCTTGCCGGACCTCTGTTATTTCCATGTCTTAGCTCTTCTTCATCGCTTCCACTGCTATCTATCTGAAAAGATTTATAACCATAACATAATTATTATACCAGAATTTCTGCACTCGCGTTGTATTTCAATTTCGTGGCAGCGTTGCCGTTAAACACTTTGGAAATAGTATCGCGTCATATGGAATGTCACTATACAAACCCTGGTGGAAGTTTCGATTTATACCAATTTTTACGAAGCTTGGAACATTATTGTATTTTTTCGTACAATATTGTGAGCATGCATTGTTTCGTCTTATAACTTCATAGAAATTCATCAAAAATCATAGTATAGGTACGTTTTAGTTTTCTTCATGACAAACAACGAATTTTGAACACAAATCAGGGTTTTTTGTCATGAAAAACTGACTAGGTGAATCGGCGTGAACAGCGCCATACATTATATAAACTACTTTATTACCTACATAGAATACGCGGACAATGCAATAATTATGTACAATATGTACTTAACAATAATTCTGATGAGAAACATTCTGTATATATCTGCATACCTATAGTATATATACTAGGGACGTGTGTCAAAAATAAAAACGAAATTCGAATATATTTTTTCGACTACGGAATGTGTGTATCCTAATCTCGAAATCCACCTTGCAAGCAGAATCCGTTGAGAAAGATTCTCATGACGCGCTAATCAATATTTACCGATGAAACTAGACAGCGATTGAGCGACCTCTTAGAATAGTTCGTCCGCGCTCTCCTTTTGCATGGTGCATTGTGACGGGTGAATCTAAGGTTCAAGCCTTGTGGAGGCGAAGAACCACGATATTTCTGGAAAAAAATAAATAAAAAAAAAAATTTCATACTTTTTCAAAATTTGAAATAAAAAACTCTGCAAAAAGTAAAAAAAAAAATATTTGTTTTTTCAAGTGTTGAAAAAAAAAAAATGAAAAAACACTTTTTTTATTAAGGGGGGGGGGGGGGGGGGTAGGGTCTTGAAATTTCAAATTTTTCATTCTTTTTTTTATTTGCTCATATGAAAGTATAGACATTTAAGAATAGTGTGTAAAATTTTCAAAGCGATCGGAGCAAAATTATGAGAGTTGTGATGTTTACAGCGGAGCGCTCTGTTCGGTGCCGGCCTGAGTTTTGAACGCTTTGAAAACTTTAAACGCGTTTATCTCGGAACTACCTTTTTCAAAGTCCGTTGCCGCGATATCTCGAAATCTAATGAACCGATCCTTATGAAAATTTAATCCCATATTCTTGATCTACTTTTTCAGACATTGACGTCGGGTTTTTTCAAAATTTACAACAAATATTGATTTTACAATAACAATTAGACCTTTTTTTTCGCCGAAAATCGCTGTTTTAACTTCAAAGTGCTGCCAAAAATTAAAAAAAAAAATCCTACAAAAAAATTCGCTTCGTCAATTTCAGGGGAAAGTCATGTAATTTTCAAGATTTCCTGGGCAACGGAAAACCAACTTTTTTTCGAGGCGTCTTCGGGAATCTGCTGCCAATCATTTATTCATTTATATTTTCACTAAAAAAAAATACCACTTATTGATGAAATGTTATTTTATCCGGAGCAGTTTATAAAAATAAATAATATTCAGCTCACCGCCGAAAAAAAAATTATAAAAAATGGTCATTTTTTCAGGCTACAGACCCTACCCCCCCCCCCCCCCCCCCCCCCTTAAATCTTTTTCCAGAAATATCGTGTTTCTTTGCCTCCCCGAAGCTTGAACCTTAGCACATCGTGAGAACTTTTCTCAGCGGACTCTTTTCGCGAGGTGGATTTCGAGATTAGGATACACACATTCAGCGTTTAAAATAAAGAATACGTATTTATTTTTTATTTTTGACACACCTTAATATATGTATATTGTAACTTTACGGCAGTTTAGCGGCTACGCGAAACTGACAGTTATCGTGAGTTCTTTACTCGTTATGATTTTCGGGACCTCTCTATCTCATTTGTTGTTAATATGCCTAATTACGGACCTTGAACGCCGTGCGTTCGCAGCCGTCTCCCCGTTGCACGGACCTTGTGCACAAAGTGCACGCAGCCGTATCCTAGTCTATCACCGGACCTTGTGCACTGAGTGCACGCAGCCGTATCCCAACCTGATCACGGACCTTGAACGCAAGGCGCTCGCAGCCGTATTCCTAGCTAAATAAATAGTTAACTATGACCGGGAAATGGCGGACTAGGGAAGCAGCATCAAATCAGAGCATATGAGAATAAACATAAGAGTATTTATTGTATAACATAGAATCTAATGGTTGCAATCAAGTATGAGCTATTTACAAGAACTTATCTACTAACTTTGAGTAATCGTATCTCGGTATGCGTGAGCTCTGTGTCTCACGACTTTATGCAATGATTTCTTTTGTATGATATATTAATTATTTATGATTTGAATAAGTGAGTATTGGTATAATAAGAAATTTAAATAGAAATATAAAGGATTCTGAATTTTCTAATATAACTAAGATATTTTGGCTAGGCAGATCGCTAGGCGCTATGCCTTTAGCGTCTGATGAGAAATACAGTTGTTGAGTCAACTCAGCGCTTTGCTCGAGATTGCTCGTTCGAAGAGTGTGTTTAATAAGCAGTGAGTCAACCTGGCGCTTTGCCTACGATTGCTGCTGAGCTGAGTGCCGCCTCGACTTATATACAAGTCGTGACGTCACCCAAACTCATGCTGTGTTGTCGAACGTTCTCGACTCTCATCGGATTGCCTGCCGTTGATTGGCTAAATCGTAACAGCTGACTGTTTGAATGGTAACGATCAGGCCTACCTGCCTGTTACGTTACATTGCCCCCTTCGATCATCGGCTCTTCGGATGGTAGCATCGTAGATGGGCTGATGATCGACTCGTTGTTTGTTTCGGTGGTGGTTTCTTGTTGGTGATGCGGTGCAATACAGTGCAGTGCCGTTAGGGTTTATGTGCATTATTGGATGTGCCAAGTATTCTCATTTCTGCGATCGACCATGGTGTTGCAAATTGCATGTCAGCAAGTCGACACTCAGGTGAGTCGCTCTCTTCTTTCTTGCCATTCAATAGCCATTGTATACCGTCTATGTTGTTGTTGATATCGTGGTCTATCTCTGTTTCCAGATCCACGTCTCTGTTGTCGTCAGCACAACAGCTGATGCCTCGAGGGACCGAATGGATCGCCGCTGATGGAACTATGTAGTCGTCGTATGCATTTCTAGTGCCCCCTGCACTCGGGATGGTTGCAGCGCGTGCGATGCCCCCTGGCTCCACATGGTATTGCCTCTTTGATGGGATTAATCCATTAATAATAGGATTATCATATAAATAACCCGCAACTATTTTAATCCCATCCGTCAGATCAAGTATTTTTGTTATGTCCGGTATCGTCCAAATTAATATTGAATTTATTAATTTGTTTTCTTTTTCTTTTTCAGGTCTCATCCGGCCGGGAGTCTTCATCTGATTGGTGCACGGGAAGTGAAGTGTTGTGCGGTTCAGATTTTTATTGTTATCGACCGAATTACTATATGAAGTGTTGTGACGTGAAATATTGTTATAGTTTTGATCATATCCGAAATCTAATTGCGTTTCTGCTATGTCTATACAATTCGCATCTAAATCGATTTTAAGGATTTTCTGTGTTGAAATCGGTGAATTAATATGGTCTGATCCGTTTAATGGATTAATCGGATTACTTATAATCTTACTTAATCCCTTTTCTGAATTTAGACTACTTATATCATCTGTTTTAAAGTTTTGCTGTGTAAACTCTAGTGCACTATTTTCACTTAATTCGGTTAGCGAATTATCCGGATTAATCACAGTCTTATCTAAATCATATCTATCAATATTGTTGTTTAAGTCGATTTTGAACAATTTCAATTTTAAATCTGGTGGACTGTTTTGTTTTAATCCGATTAATGGACTAATCGGATTAACGTTAATTACGACTGATCCTTTCCTTAGAATTAAACTATTAATATGACCTAAACCTAATTTATTTACACTATTTACATTATTTACATTTTCTATGCTAGCTAGCTGACTTCCGTTTATATTTATATTTTCTGTTTGAATTAAGTGTTCGAAAAATTCGTTGTCTCTTGGAACGGTTTCGTGAGTGTTCACTTGTTTTTGACAAGTGTTGTTGTTTTCGTCACTCAGCACGATATTCTGGTCTTTAAATTCTACCTGCTCTTTGTTGTGATTTTCGAATTCGGTTTGTTGACTTTCATCTGGCTCTGGCCTGTCAATCTTTTTCGCGACTTCTACTGTTTCCGTTATTATAACAACATCACGAGACTCGAATTTTTCGTCTACTTTATTCGTTTTGGTTTTTAATGCTTCTAATTGTTTTTTGTATACTAGAGATTTTGCTTCAAGCTTTTCCCTAAAACTAAGCGTTTGGTCTTGATCTATTTTTTCGATATCTGACTTATTTTTTTGTTCCCTTTGTTCCATCAATTCTAAGTCATTTTCTAATTTTTTATTAAATTTTTCTAGACACGATGTAACGTTTGACCACTCTGTTTTTGAAATGCCACTGTCGATATCTTCGGACGACATTTTTCTAATAAAATTAAATTTTACGTTATTTGACGTGTATTTTTTTTATTCTTACCTAGGCAACTTGTTGCCCCCTAATCCCTAATCTACTATTAGATTAATGCCGGTTCCCTTGTCTGCCATTTCCTGGTCGTGACATTGGATTTTGACATAATCCGCAAGATAGACTCTACTTGTGAAGAAAGTTAGTTGATTGAAACGCAAAAGAAGTTAAGTTAAACAATGATTCTAATATAATTTATGCAAAGATTTGAACAAAATTTTGAATAGAGAAGCCCCACGTTGGGCGCCAAATGTAACTTTACGGCAGTTTAGCGGCTACGCGAAACTGACAGTTATCGTGAGTTCTTTACTCGTTATGATTTTCGGGACCTCTCTATCTCATTTGTTGTTAATATGCCTAATTACGGACCTTGAACGCCGTGCGTTCGCAGCCGTCTCCCCGTTGCACGGACCTTGTGCACAAAGTGCACGCAGCCGTATCCTAGTCTATCACCGGACCTTGTGCACTGAGTGCACGCAGCCGTATCCCAACCTGATCACGGACCTTGAACGCAAGGCGCTCGCAGCCGTATTCCTAGCTAAATAAATAGTTAACTATGACCGGGAAATGGCGGACTAGGGAAGCAGCATCAAATCAGAGCATATGAGAATAAACATAAGAGTATTTATTGTATAACATAGAATCTAATGGTTGCAATCAAGTATGAGCTATTTACAAGAACTTATCTACTAACTTTGAGTAATCGTATCTCGGTATGCGTGAGCTCTGTGTCTCACGACTTTATGCAATGATTTCTTTTGTATGATATATTAATTATTTATGATTTGAATAAGTGAGTATTGGTATAATAAGAAATTTAAATAGAAATATAAAGGATTCTGAATTTTCTAATATAACTAAGATATTTTGGCTAGGCAGATCGCTAGGCGCTATGCCTTTAGCGTCTGATGAGAAATACAGTTGTTGAGTCAACTCAGCGCTTTGCTCGAGATTGCTCGTTCGAAGAGTGTGTTTAATAAGCAGTGAGTCAACCTGGCGCTTTGCCTACGATTGCTGCTGAGCTGAGTGCCGCCTCGACTTATATACAAGTCGTGACGTCACCCAAACTCATGCTGTGTTGTCGAACGTTCTCGACTCTCATCGGATTGCCTGCCGTTGATTGGCTAAATCGTAACAGCTGACTGTTTGAATGGTAACGATCAGGCCTACCTGCCTGTTACGTTACAATATATGTGCAATACTAAAATAATAAATAAGAAAGCTGAAACACATTTCTATATCATGCAGGATATACAAATATTCTTCATACATTTTACATAGCCTCGTGCTTATTTGAAGTTGTCATTATCAATTTTTTTCGTATATTATTGTAAATCCCACTTACTCCATGCTGCAGTTCTTCTTGTTCCTCTTGATCATTTACACGCACTCTCTCATTTTGGTCATTATGTCGTATGCGTTTTCGTAAACTATACCGGTATGTTGCTTAAGGAATACCGCTTGCATTTATATCCCGTAGGTATTTCCTGTAGGGTCCTCTTTTCATTTTTAAATCCCCGCTACAATTGAATCTAGTATTTAAACAACCAAAATTTACACTACGAAAATAGAATACTCGAAGTACTCCCGTGGTAGGAGTACAGCGGATATGCGCGCCGAGCGAGATAGCTCACCGAAGGATCTCTGTCTCTTTCTGTACCGTCCAAACCAAAATGTCATCCGCCGTTCATTTCAGTGCCCTTCATGTAGTATATAAGATTTTCGATGGACTATACGCGGTGCGAGTGAGATGAATATACTCAGCTGAGCTATTGCTTTCTACGCGCCCCCCACCTCGGAAGTAAGCGTTCCAGCTCTACAGTATCAGTGAACGCGGCAGGCCCCAGGCAGCCATCGGCAACAAGTAAAACACGTGGTAATTATAATTTTGTACTTAATAATTTCTTCGAGCACAGAAACAGAAACGTATTCCAACAGTGATCGGGTAATCTTTATTGCCCTACACTTTCATTCATCACTAGTCGCACGTGCGGAATTTTGTCCTTTTCGTGTCTCAGGTTATATCCGCCATCATGGATCTAATAGATGAAGAGAAATGTGTCTTGATTGAATTTTGCAATGAAGAAAACTCAGTATCCGTGGGATATCGCGCGTGGTTCTTGCAGGATTACAGTGATGAACGGCTTCAAGAAATTATAAGTTCGGAAACTGAAGTGCTTATAAAGTGGCCAAATTGTGACATAGGTCCTAAAGCCTCAATGAAAACGAGGCTGAAAAAAAAGTGCACGTGGACCAGGTGTCTTGGCAAGGTTCTAGCTTTTGGTGGTGAGTTGGTTACTATGATGCCTCTTTCCATTGACATTCAGAAACCATTTTTTCATTCAAGATCTGAGTGAAACCTAGCGAAATAGTTTGGCTATTTAATTTTTTAAATTACTATAAAATTACTATTTCAGATTATATCAAGTTGACTGATTTTTGTAAATCCTACATAAAGGATGGTGTACTTGAAACCACCAAGCAAGAGAGGAAAAACAGAAAGCGAATCAAGTCAACTGAGGAAAAAATACCTGGTGTTGAGGAAGATACAACTGAACCAGTTGTCTCAAAAAAAGTATCCATACATGAATTACCTATATATTTGATTAATGATTCTATGAATGTTCCTCACCGTACCGTTTTGGGATTACAGGTTAGTAAACAAAAGAAAAAAGATGGACCACATGTCGAGAATATCGAAATAATGAAGGAACTCGAAAGCAGGTCAGCTATTGACAAGCTAAATGTAAGTATATATACGAGCTTCTTCATACCTAGGTCGACACATTTTTTATTCACAATATAATCATAGGGTAATATTTAGCATTCAATTTTCCTTGCACAATGTTCATTCCAGACTATCCCAGATCCTTGCAACTCAGAAGACGACGATTATTTGTCTGATTGGAATGAAAAAAAAAAAGGTCACTGATCTTTCAGAAGAAATCGAGATCCTCAAAGTCCAAAACAGAGCTCTTACAGAGGAAAAGGTTCGGCTAGAAAGCTTACTTCGGGTCAAAGAAGGTACAACTTTCACAATATTTTTGTAAATTGTATAAAAAAAGTCTCGCCACCGAATACAAGTCCTATAACGCAAAGGCTTGATACATTATAGGATTGAGAATAGGCAAGGAAACAGAAAAATTTAGACATAATATATGTTATTTATAGTATATATGGGGCATTCCACGCCAACTCGACCTGGCCAAAACCCTCACCATTTTAAATTCTTTTTTCCTTCTAGTATATTGTTTGTCATCACAAAAAAGCCCACCACACCAAGCCTTACATTTTTTGAAAAATTGGTCTGGTCGTTATAATGTGAAAACGCAAAACACTGTTCGACCACTCCAATTTGAATGAGATTTGAAGAGCTGAATCTCTGTCAAGAATAAAAATTTTTGAGCCATTAGCGAAGGTGGGCGTGTATCTGATTTGGGAGATGCAGGGAAATGAATTTTTTTTTTATATTAATTTTCCACCTCCTCCAGGCTACTATACAGCTAATAAACATTCACTTATGGTTAGATCCGAACAAATTGAATATACCAGAAAAAAAATTGAGTATATGTGAAATGAAAAAAAATTCATTTCCCTGTACCTTCCAAACCAGAGTTGACGTGGAATGCCCCATATACGACAGAGAAAAAACTATCATTATTTAACTTAAATCAAGACTTTTTAATACTTTATATAAGAATATTAGAATATTATTATTCTTGATTCAAAAATGATTGTTTTTGAGTATACATGGTACATTTCATTAATTATACTCCCTCTAAGAAGAGCTTCCGTTCTCAATCCTATTCCCATGATAAAGTTATATAGTCTTTAGATTCTGCTATAAATGAATTGTAGAATCAGATTTCGATTAATAGATTAAAATTCATTAATGCTTATCATTACATTTTCATTTGACAGACTTACCTGAAATTGAAAGAGGATTGATCAATCTCAAAAGACATTTTGTGATGAAAAATTATGACAGAATCACCCCAAATAAAGATCTTACTGGAGTTCAGAAAAATGATGCAGTAGTAAGTTTTCCAACACAATACTTGTCGAGAAAATGAACTTCTAAATAGCCCGTGAATGTTACGATGAATTCAATGTAGATTATATTTTGAAATGATTTTCTTGGCAGAAAGTTAAGAAAGTACTCTCTGATGCAACGAACATCTGTGAGATCCACCCTACCACTGAGCTTAATGACAAACTACTCGATTTCGAAAATGATAGGCCGTCTGGAAGCAAAAGCTGTTTTGGAAAGCTATTTACAGGTAAAGAGGTATTGAACAGTTCTTATGCTGAGGACAAAGACTTTGAGACAAAGAACCAGCACAAGCCTGAAGCAGACAAAACGAGCACTCATTTTTCTGTCAATAATGCTGAGGAGAAGGTTTTCAAGAACAAGTATCAGCAGAAGCCTGAAGTAGACAAAACTAGCGCTTATTCGTCATTCAATGATGCTGAGGAGAAAGACTTTGAGAAAAAGTACCAGCACAAACCTAAACCATACAAAACTAGCGCTCAGTTTCCTGTCAATAATGCCGAGGAAAAAGACTTCGAGACAAAGCTTGAAGTAAACAAAACCAGCACTCACTCGTCATCCAATAATGCTGTGACAAAAGTATTGTCTGCAAGCGTACAGAACAAAACCACAACTGAAGTAAGTAGGGGAGAAAAAAATTGTAACTGACTATCGCAGTCACCCTATAATATAAAAGCAAAGTACAAACTTCACTCTAATTGCATATTATTCTCTTAGCCTACAAGGACGGAGTCTACAGGGAATGATTACATAATACCTAGCAGCATAATTCAGATGTGTAACAAAGATAGACCGTCATTATTTGTGAACGATTTGATGAGCCATGTATTCACAGCATCTGAGCTGGTAAATTCATCGCTGAATGGTAAAATTTGTAACATTACTCTGGGTCGAAGGAGGAAAGAAATCGAAAAACTGAAAGTTGAACAAGGAGACGAGCTTAAGGAATCAGAAGTGAAAGCTGCAGTTCGAAAAGAAAGGCTGGACCCGATACGCCTGGCAGCTATTCGAGGTAAATGCTATTAATAATATCATGAATCAAGAATCTAAATCGAACCTAATACTGAAAAAATCTCTCAGTTGCAGTGATGACAATTTTTCCGGACTTCGACGAAAAAAAATTCCTATCGGTCGTAAAAAATAAACTAAATAACGCATCAAGGAAGGCCAACCCTCCCACAAAACAAATGATATAGTTATATTAAGACAGCGAGGATAAGACCCTTCAAAATCCTAGTGGAAACTCACCGGTGTAAGACAGATGAGACCCAATCATAAGATAGTAAACCATATTCTTATATATTCTTTTTTGAGATTGCTCGAAGTTAAATATTTATAGTCAACGTGATATCAAGTCTTTACAAGCTACAATAATGATCATGGTTCTATTAGATATCAAACACATGCCGAATACTGCAGAGAATACAGACGTCGAGCTATGAAGCTCGTATTCACTAGTAATATTCCTATGATTCTCAGACATGAGTTTTTCTAATAAATGAGGTTTGAATGTGTGTCACTTCCGCTTACATAGCGAAATCAGAATTTGAAAAGAAACGTAATAACGAACTTTTCTGGAATAATGGTCATTATTATGTTCAAACATGTTTGTACTCATACACATGCACTAGTCACACAGAGCTATGTCATATCTAGTCTTAATTCATCATTATAAAATACTTATTAGTTCAAATTATGTGTTGCTCGCCTGTATTTCATGAAGAGTTATGGAACATCAAAATTCTGAAACACAATTTTGACCTATAAAAAAACAATGTATGAACAAGTAATATAATTTTTTTCAAAACAATCGAGAATATAATTCATTATTATATGTATATTGTACCTGTATGTCCAAGTTGATTTAAGGTTTTAGAACTTGAGGTTGGTCAAGAATATGTCCTATGTCGTATTCAGTGATGATTATATTACTTAATTAGTTTTGTATCATGTACACGATGTTAACATTATTATTATTACGATTGAATTCTCACAGGGATGTCTAACGAGTGATAGCTGCAGACAGCTAAGCCACTCCGGCGAATCACTACTGCAATTACTACTCGCCACTAGTGTACTCGAAAGTGGTTTACTGCTCGTCAGCAGTACTACTCGCCAGTAGTGCTACTCGTCAGCAGTACTACTCGCCAGTGGTGTGCTCAGGAGTAGTTTACTACTCGTCAGTAGTACTACTCGCCAGTGATGTGCTCAGGAGTAGTTGACTACTCGTCAGTAGTACTACTCGCCAGTGGTGTGCTCAGGAGTAGTTGACTACTCGTCAGCAGTACTACTCGCCAGTGGTATGCTCAGGAGTAGTTTACTACTCGTCAGTAGTACTACTCGCCAGTGGTGTGCTCAGGAGTAGTTTACTACTCGTCAGTAGTACTACTCGCCAGTGGTGTGCTCAGGAGTAGTTTACTACTCGTCAGCAGTACTACTCGGCAGTAGTGCGACTCGCCAGTTGTGTACTCGCCAGTGGTGTACTCGAGAGTGGTTTACTACTTGTCAGCAGTACTACTCGCCAGTAGTGCTTCTTGTCAGTCGTACTACTCGCCAGTGGTGTACTCAGGAGTAGTTAACCACTCGTTAGCAGCACTACTCGTCAGCAGTACTACTGATCGTCAGCAGCACTCGATCGCCAGTAGTGTACTCGGGAGTAGGTCACTACTCGGAAGTAGTTCCACTATTTGTCAGTAGCGTACTACTGACCAGTAGTGCACTATTGGATTAACTATCAGAACCACTACTACTGAATAGACAGACCCAGACTGCAAATTCGTGAATACTAGTGACCACTGATAAGTATTAACTACTGATGAGTAGTTACCATTGGCGAGTGGTGACTATTGAATAGTCACTATACTGTTGTGTAGTTCACTGAGTAGTTATACACCATGTATGAGTGGTACACTACTAGTGACTTCTTAACTGCAGTGTACGACTTTGTATTGCAATAACTACTGGACAATACTTAGTGTACTACTCGACAGTAGTGACTATTGGATAGTCACTGCTCGCCAATGCTAACTACTCATCCGTAGTTAGTAGTCACCAGTATTCGCGAATTTACAGTCTGGGAACTACTGGAACATGACTGACATTATACCCACGCACAGTTACCACTTGCCAATGGTCACTACTCATCAGTGGTTACTACGTGTCAGTAGTTACTACTTGTCAGTAGTCCCCAGTATTCGCGAATTTACAGTCTGGGAACTACTGAAAAATAGCAGTAGTATTCAAAAGTATAGCAGTAGTTTATCAGTAGTTATTTCAGTAGTTGCCCAGTAGTATTTCAGGAGTTTTTTCCGTACGGGCTGTACTATCACAGGTATCCCCTAACCCCCCTGCCCCCCTGGGCAGACGGACGGCCCAACAACGTCCACAGTCAATCCATCCTTCTTGTCAAGACCCACAATACACACCAGGGTCCTGAGTCTGGGTGATCTTAGAACAGACGTTGACGAAAACAGAAGACTACGTCCCGCTAATAAAGAAAGATTGGAAGTCCTAGACAATTTACAACACTTCGGGACGGTGGAATGGAAGGAGGTCAGATACGCTAATGCCCTCAAAAATTTTTCAGCTTCACCAGGGTTCATAGAACTCAGAGTAAACGAAGAACTATGTCATTTCAGTAAAAAGAAAGATCCACTACTCCCGACAGATCGGGCGCTGGGGGGTCTTTGCAACGCAGTGCTAGAACAGAAGGAGTTACTGAAGAACAGCTTGCAAAGCATCGTCGATTGGGCCTTCACAAGGCCCTCAGAGTTAACCCCCGAATCGCTTTTCGAGAAATTGACCTCAACATTCGGCGTAGGCTCGCAGATGTCCAAGAACTTCGACCAGATCCTCCAGGTCATGTGTGGAAAGCGGGCCGAATGTATCGAAAATAGGAGAGAGCGGCTGCTCGAAGAGACCCAACCCAACAAATCTGTTCGGGCCGCACTACGGCAAGTCCCACCGAGCACCGAATACTTGTTTGGTAAAGAGAAACTTTAACCCCTAATCCAGTCATTAGGAGGCTCACAGACGTGGTTAAATACCCCGTCATACATGCTGCCCAAAAAACCCGCCATCAAGAAGGATTTTAACCCAACAAGGTCGAACAGGCGCTCCTTTCGCTCCCCAAACAGATCATACCAGAGTTCGAAAGAGAATTCCAACCCACATCAGAACAACTTCAAGCCCAGAGGGGGAGGAAAGAAAGATTTCAGAAGTAAGCCCGAGGATTCCTTTCGCAAAAAGCAGGGAAAATGACTATCCGTCACTGCAGGAGTTCGCAGGAGGCCAGCTAGCTGGCTTCCAAGACAGATGGAGGAAAATGGAAGCCCCCCCAATCATCTTACGACTAATAGCAGGTATAAGAATTCCGTTAATATCAAAACCACCTTTCATAAACAATTGGAGACACTCCAGATTCATAACAAGAGTATCTCCAGAGATGACAGAACAGATCAATCTCCTAAAATACCAAATAGTCCTAGAGCGACCGGAGAAAGACTCTCCGAGCTTTATCTCAAAGATGTTCCTAACCCGAAAGAGCTGCTGAGGAGTGCGACCCATTTTCGACTTGCGTGGCCTCAACAACCACGTGAGAGTACAAAAATTTCAACTAATCTCGCACTTCAAGCTTCCAGATTTCCTACAGGACGGGGACTGCATGACTCGGATAGACCTATCCCAAGCGTACTTCCATGTACCAATCGCAGTAGCCCACAGACACCTCCTCCGTCTCGTATACGACGAGGAGTTACTTCAGATGACGAGCTTGCCCTTTGGCCTCTCATCGGCCCCTCAGATCTTCGCGACAATCACGAACTGGATTGCGGAGATCCTTCGTGCGCGAGGTATGAGGGTAGTCGTATACCTAGACGACTTCCTTCTGGTCTCTCAAGACAGAACCAGTTCAGCCTGCCAAGTAACGGAGGCAATAAAACTCCTGGAACACTTGGGCTGGCGAGTCAACCACTCAAAATGTGTCCTGAACCCTTGTCAGAAGCTGGAATTCCTCGGAATTATCTGGGACACACAGAACAACCAGATCAGCCTACCGGAGAAAAAATCCCACAAGATCATGGATTCAATCAAAGACCTCAGGACCAGAGGAAGCTGCACCCTGAAACAGATTCAGTGCCTTTTAGGGCAGTTAAACTTTGCCAACTTCGTCGTCGACAGAGGGCGTCTTCACTGCCGCCACCTCCAACGGTTTTCCATAACCTTTGGACAGAGAAGGCTGCGGGAGAGGCTGCCGATTCCGCGCACAGCAGTAAAAGAGTTGGAATGGTGGAGCGAAGCAACAGTTTCCACGGCTTGTATTCACAAGAGCCAGGTCACTCACTTTCTGACTACGGACGCGGCAGACACCGGGTGGGGAGCCCAGTTGAATGGAACCCTCATCTCCGGAACCTGGACGAGAGAGCAAGACAGGTGGCATTCCAACCTGAAAGAGATGTACGCAGTATACGCTGCAATAAGGAATCAGGCACAGAACCTGCAAAAGACTCACATCCTTTTACAAACAGACAACCGCACTCTAGTAGCTTATATCCAGAAAGAGGGAGAGACAAGATCCTTAAGGTTGCTCAACCTCGCTTCCCAACTACTGGAACTAGTCGACAGCCTGCAGATAACCCTGTCTGCAGCCTACCTCCCAGGAAGATACAATGGTATAGCGGACCGGCTGTGACGAAAAAAGGCACTCCCAGAGTGGCACCTGCTACCAGAAGCAACAAACCAGATCTTCAAAAGATGGGGCGTCCCCGACATCGATCTCTTCGCATCAGCAGACTCAGCCATAGTCGAACGTTATGTCTCCAGAGACTCCACAGATCAATACGCCTGCTTCATAGACGCATTCAGTCGTCCATGGGACTGCAGACTGGGGTGGGCGTTCCCTCCACCCAGCCTCATCCCCAGAGTCCTGGCACACCTGAACAAAAGCAAAGGGCAGGTACTGATTGTAGCCCCCAACTGGGAAAGGACGTTCAGGATGTCAGACCTAATCCAGAGGTCCACGGAGCCACCAATGCCCATCCCGAGATTGGAGAAGGTTCTAATAGACATCACAACCAATCAACCCCCGCCAGAGATCGAGCGCCTTTCTCTCCAGGTGTGGAAGGTTGGCTGTGGGAAAAGCTAGTCAACAATTGGTCCACTCAAGAGAAGGAACTGGTTAAGAAGAGCTGGCGCCAATCAACACTAGAAACCTACAAGACTCCCATTCGTAGGTGGATTACCTGGTGTGAACAGAACAGCATCGACCCTGAAGTACCACAGGGCCAGGATCTAGCAAGGTTCTTGGCTAACTTATTCCTCACAGAGGGACTTGCATACAGCACTATCCTGGTGCACAAATCAGCAGTTGCCACATTCTTATCAGGAACGACTTCACGGAGTTTGTCACCCGACTTTCTAGTGCATCAAGTCCTAAAGGCCATCTCGATCGCTAAACCTAGAGAGTTAGGAACAGAAATTTGGGATGTTCAAATTCTACTGAACTGGCTAAGTACACCAACGGACAAGCTATCGTTCTTCGAAGTCTCGCGAAGGGCAGCAGCCGTGCTGTTGGTGGCATCTGGACGGCGTATTCACGACCTCACCCTACTAAGGATATCAAAGAACTCCCTAACTAACTTGGGCAACGAGATTATTCTGTGGCCAGACTTTGGCTCCAAAACGGACCGAGGCAACTTCCGACAGTCGGGATGGAAACTGTCCAGACACCCAAACATCTGGCTCTGTCCAGTGACCTGGCTTGGAGCCTTGCTTAAAAAATCAGAAGAAAGACGAGCGACAACAGAACTAGACCAAGTCTTTATTACGGTGACTGGACCTGTAAAAGCAGCCTCTAGATCAGTCATAGGCGGATGGATCCGATCTATTCTAAGGGAAGCGGGAATAGATGCTTCTCCGGGTAGTATCAGATCGGCCGTCGCCTCTCGCGGATGGCTGGATAAGGTACCAATCCAGGACATTCTAGACAGAGGAAATTGGAGATGTGTCGAAACATTCAGGAAGCATTACTGCAAAGAAGTAAAGAGCACGGATCAAAGCAAGTCCAGTTTGCTGTTTGCAAATTTTACGCCAATATAACAATGTTCCTATCTATAGAATCTTCTAATCGTTCCTATCTATATAATTTTATAATTGTTCCTATCTATATAATATTATAACAAAAAAGTAAAAGAGAAACAGACTCACTACATTAAAAACAAAACAAAGATGTATGTGCAATAATAAAAAGCATTTATTGAAAATCCTGAAAAACCTGAAAAACCTGAAAAAAAAAAGAGACAAAGCCTTCAGCTTTGAACTCTCATCATCACATAGCATTGAGAGGGCACCAGCAGATAACAAACACGTCTCTCATGAGGATGCCGTGTATCGGCCAAAAGCATATAATGCTAGTGTTTTGAATTACAACAAAACACGTAATATATGCGAGGGCCGATACACGGCATCCCAGCAAGCATCTTGCTGGATGAGACCCGCTATGAAGATAGACGCAGTCCCCACTGCGCAGCAAGTGACCACGCATGCGCCGGAACGGCGCCGAAGGGGTACGAGGGGTAAACTTAGGGCAAATATTCAACAGCTTCTCTCATGAGGATGCCGTGTATCGGCCCTCGCATATAATACGTGTTTTGTTGTAATTCAAAACACTAGCATTATAATATAGGTGAAAGACAAGGACCCTACGTTCTATTTCGTGATAAAATAGTACATTGTACAACAAGGGGGGGAAATGACCCTCCCCCCCTTGTTGCACACCGTAATTTTTTCAACGAGTGCATGTATAGGCCCTATTTTTCGCGCATGCACGACCGAAATTTTGGGAAATTTTGAGAATTTCCAATAATTTTGGAAACTTTGGAAAGTTTGGAAATTTTCGGAAATTTATGGAAATTTATGGATATTTATGGAAATTTTTGGAAATTTCTGGAAATTTTTGGAAATTTTTGGAAATTTTTGGAACTTTTTTGAAATTTATGGAAATTTTTGGAAATTTTGGAAAGTGGTGTGGCGACGCAATAATATCTCAGAGTTTCTCTCCACGCTCACTACGCGGCGCATCCAACTCGCTTCGCTCTCGCTAGTCCCATACTAGGACTACGCTCAGTATATATACCGATCACAAGCGACCACCAATATCCACTACCGGACACCCCGCGTCTAGGGCACGGTCTGCTCGGCTCTCAGCCCTACTGACGAGTCCGGCCGAGTACACCCGGACGAAACGCAATACCATATCTTTCTAGAAGGTTCGATTCCTTCAGTGAAAATTTTGAAATATTTGAGAACCTTCGAGACCGTCTCTCGGAAGGTAGTAATAGATCCATTACCTCCCTAGGGAAATAATGGACATTAGCTCCCTAGGGAGGTAATGGAGTCCACGCTAGAAATGACCAATTTTCTATTCGTTTCACATGCAAGAAAAAGGGCCTATTACATGCACGTGTTGAAAAAAATAATTTGTTACCAAAACTGTACACTAGTCCGTGAATGTATGTCTTCCGACAGATCTAGGAAAATAAAAAATACGATAAGAACAAATAGCGAGAGTCTCTACCAGTTGCAATAAACGCATTTTGCCCGCCTTCGTGTTCGTTCGCACCAGTTCGCACCAGCCGACGCTAGGAGACATGGAAACACGTGAGCTTCAAAGATCAGTCAGAGCGGTCAGAGCTTGTAGTGAAAGATGATAATGAAAAAATAATTGGATACTAAGTTTCCGAACAAATCGTGTGCTAATATGTTAGTTCACCTCATGACTATTCGTACTGAGTTTATTTCCAGTGTCTACGCGTATGATAGTGCTTATTCCGCCAGATCTCACGCTAACCTCAAAATCTTTTTGCGCGCATGTGCTTCTTACTCATTGCAAGTAGGGTTATGAACACCGTGCTGGTATGTATACAACGAAAGACAGAAGTAAACATTTTCCTTCTATCATTCCGCTAGATCCCGACCTGTCAGTAACTCATATTTACGAATTTATTCCTCACTTACTTTGACTCAACTCTTGTTGCTATACAGCTCGACTAAGTGTTTGTGAAGCTAGACAGTAGACACAGTGCATTAGCTATACTTACTCATTGAATTTTACTATTTCAATTTGCTCTGAGTAATAATTCAGTGAATTCCGATATCACTCATATCAACCGCTCTGCACAAGAGCGAGGGGAACAACCAAGGTTTGCTTGTCATACCGATGGAGTTTCCAAACAAGGATTTTCTTTGTGTTTATTAACCCTCTTCCGTGAAAGGCGTTTCTCCCACTTTGCAGTCACCCGAGGAGGCGGAGCGTAGCGACGATAGTGTGCGTGTAGCGTAGCCCACCAGCCAGGGCTGTCTCCACTGGGCCCAGTAAATTACAAAAGAAGAAATGACGTAGATGAATAAAAGGGCGCACAGAGAACCCGTCGAAAACGGAATGCAACGTTACTGTACGCCTGTGAGGTGAGATCACAGCGTAGTGGGGACAGCAGCGACGCGTGAATGGTCGTCCCCACTCCGGCAGCCAAATAGCGAGTTGGTGCGACTTTCACGAAAGAGGGTTAATCATGTCTAATTATAAGTTATAAATATCATTGTGAACTAGTTTCACTTTTATGAACCACTCTGCACAAGAGCGAGAATAAGTCTCTCCAGCGGAGAGCCACTCGACTGATTGTCGATAGAATCCAAACGGATTTAGATTAATGATTTATCAAGAGACTCGGTAGAGTCTCGCGCCAAGTACAATAAAAAAAAACATTATCATATATGATATATATAGGTATATACGCCGCGCGGGACTCGACGAGTCTCTATACCCGTACGGGAGCTGGGCGGCGTGGTGGGGACACAGTATTTCCCTCATATCTTGCACCTTGCGAAATCCATGGGATTGGAAGATTTATCGCAGATTGTGGGCAGGAAGAGCTTTCATTCGAGTCCAACTTCGATTGAATCAGTGTACGGAGAGCTCACATATGATTATTTTAGGTTTCTGAGTACACGTTTCGGTCGAAATTTTTCGTCGTCTTCACCGCGTTCAGCCAGATCTCACAGTACACTAAATCTATGTGGATGAAAATTAGGAAAGAGTGGCCACCACTAGACAGCTGAGATATAAGTACTCAATATCAGTTGTCAGATGGCGCTCTTGTCGACGCTGATGACGTATGATCGCGAATCGATTGCCCATCTTAGACCACGGAGTATACGGTCAGATGGGCTTACGAGACACAGGGCCTGGAATCCAATATAGGCTGACTGGTTCCGTGTTTAGTACTGCAACCAACCCCGGCACACTTTCTGGCGCTACCGTCGCAGGCGATCACGTCCAATCTACGCCGCCGCCGCCGCCGCCTCCGCCATTTTTCTTCGACAACAATCTGTTACAATCTGTTCACTGTTGCAATCTGTTGCTTGGCTACCGTTAGCGTCGTTTGGCTAGTATCGAAAATTTTTGAAAAAACGGCTCGAGTACCAAAGTGCTGTGTTCTAAATTGCTGCAATAAACCATCTATACGACATCGATTTCCAAAGAATGAAAAAGACGTTTTCCAAATATGGAAAGAAAGAGCTCAAAATCCGAGATTCAATAAAATCGACGATGAACATATTTACAAAGGTTATAAGATGTGTGGGGCACATTTCAAACCAGAAGACCAAATTCCCCACAGTAAAAAATTGAAAAAACGCGTGTTAGCGACGATTAATATACCAGGCAGGTGATCTAACTCTTATAAAGCATCAGAAATATTTGTATATATCGGTAAATACTAACTGCAACACATTTCAGTAGAATAATGATATTCAAAAGCAAATCAAATGTGCAAAATTTCATTTTATAACATGCAACAATCGTTGAATAGTATGAAAACATAACGTCAATATAACAATTAATTTCCATTGCAGGTTTAGATGAAGCAGTGAAGATGATTGAAAAAGTATCGTTTGAAGATGAAGTTACGGCACACAACAGTCATCACCAAGTTGTACCAATAGTCGATGTCAATGGAAAGTCAGGTAATACAATAACAGAAAACACTTCAAATCATATCACATATAGGATGTTGTGAAATCACATTAATTTGTACTAAAATTTCAGTTAAAAGAAAATCAGAAGACCCAATTGAAGAAAAGACATCGAAGAAGCCAAGAATTTCAGCTGCAAAGGACGTATGGGTTCAAGAAATTCCATTTAATAACGAACTCGGTAAGAAACGATATATCAGGGAATACGCCAAGTATCGCTGAACGTACCCAATTGAAGTGATGCAAATTATTTCCGTTGATGTACTTGCCGCAATTGTAACAAAACCACTTGCGAAATTTAACATTTCCGAATTTGACTAAATTGTATATGGGCATTTCCAAATAAGCGTTCCCGGCGCTGGAAATTTTTTTTTTCAAGTTTTGTCGAAGCACATGGGTAATCCCGATGCCAATTGATTGATTGGGGTTAGAAGAATGTATTTTAACCAGTGTACCCGAAATTTGGCCTGAGCTATTTTTTCAAACAGCCATTTTCCAAAATCAAGTTACGTCATTTCAAGACCTTCCGAAAAAAACGCCGTAGGAAAGAGAATTGCAGTCAAAAAAGGGCTTGATTGGGATTAAAATCTTCGTTTTTTAATCAAGAATCAGATGGTCCAAGTCGCATGAGTGTGCTCTTCTCTCGCTCTTTCCAGGGTCCGATCAAAGATGTACTTTTGCAGACTCGACTCGGAGTATACTAATCACTTCTGAAAAACCGCTATAACAAAAATAACATTTCTCTAAAAGGGTCCAGTTTGGGCTCAAATTCTTCGTTTTTCAATCAAGAATCAGATGGTCCTAGTCGCCCAAGTGTGCTTCTGTCTCGCTCCTTCCAGGGTACGATCAAAGATGTACTTTTGCAGACGAAAAGATTCTCTACACTTTTGATATCGTGTTAGTCGGAAATATTGAATAGTCGGAATTTACATTGTATTTATAATTTATTTATTATATTCGAATACGAAAGGAATATGAAAGGACTTAAACAAGATTGTATTTATTATGCTCAAAACTTTCGGTTCAAAAATTCAAAAATTTCAAAATTCAAAAACATCCTTCCTTTTCTCTCCCAGTTTATACAAGTTTGTTGGAAATAACGATGTACATCAAAATACACATTAATTCGATGCAAACTCTACCATATAAACTCGATGAGTAAGAAAAGTCACTTTCGTACGCTTCATTTATGAACTTTCGAGTCGATGTTTGTCCGCTCTATAAAGAGGCACACCTTAGCAGTTTGGGTCACTTGATTACCCATGAAATGATGAATATTTTGAGCCCCGGTTGGACCTGTTCTGAGAGATATTTTTTTTTTCACAGCCACTTTTCTGAAAACAGTCGGAAAAGTTTAAATTCTGTTTGGTAAAATCGAGCTTGTATTTTGGAAACACTAAAAAGAGCGCACTCTCGCAGCTTTCTCACGCTTGTTGTTCGTGAAATGAGGAAGATTTTGAGCTCTTACACGACTTTTTCGGAGCACAATTATGTTTGCTATACAGCTTTGAAGAAAATGTTGTTGGTGATTTGCTCCGGAAAACTGCGATTTTCGGCACTTGGACGGCCTCTGGTGGATTTTTGGTGATAGGCACACTTCTAAAAAGTGTTTCGAAGTGTTGCGCCGTCATTGTTTTACAAAACTGAACACCCCCGCGAATATTGGTGCCATAAAATTGACCGTCATCTGACATACCCCTCACATCATTAGGTGGGAACGCTTAATTGGAAATGCCCATATATTAATTGCAGCTGAAAAAGTTGATGAGTTTTGTTGAATTGTACATAATAATTTTCACTCGAAGCATTGTAAAATATCTTTCTTAAGTAAATTTGTAAATTATATCACAGGCTGGTTGTACTAATTTCGTTCTTTCAAAAACTACAGGCATACTAATACTAGTGTTAGCAGTTCATACGAAATTCTTTCTGTTCTATTACGGATTTTGGATTTTTGGATATTCAAAAATACAATTATATTTATCAGCCTTTGTTTTTAATAGTATGATCTGTATATCTCATTTCTATGAGATTAAATGGGGTTTTCCATGAAATTGTAGGTATAAGTTTTCGAAATAAATCATGTATCCATAATCATAATTCCTTGTATTATTCATAGTGAAGGTAACACTCGAACTTAATAATTTTTAGAGGAAGGTCTCAATCAATCCAGTCGAGTCAAGTATTTTATAAGTCAATTTTGCCTGATGTTTCGGCAGTAATGTTCTGCCCTCATCAGAGGCTTAATTGGTTGGTGTTAGGTGAAAAAACTTGGCATAACTGCCGAAACGTCAGGTAAAATTGACTCAAAAAATACTTGACTCGACTGGATTGATTGAGACCTTCCTCTCATAATTCCTTGTAGCTACGGTTGAACCCAACACAGACAATATCAAATCATCTCCAAAGACACACGACGCACACAGACGACTAGACTCACAAAAATCTGGGATCTGGCGGAAGAGACTATTTTGCCTGCAAGACGTTGGTGCTACAAGACTGAATGACTTGACTCCAAGAGCTAAAAAATTATATGTAATTGCTTGTCGTTTCAAAAAAATTTCTGCTGAATTACAAAAAACAAACATCTCGTTGAAAGATCGACTCCATATGGCAGAACGGGCATTTAGAGGCGGATCTTTACAGTATTTAAGTGACAAATTGAACAGCATGACTTTTGATTTTTTTACAAGCCAGATTCGTAACCAAAGTAAGCACATTAAGGGTAGACGTTACACGTTAGATGATAAGGTATTAGCTCTAAGCCTACTGAAGCAAAGTGGTAAGACTTATCGGTTACTACGAAAAATTTTCGCTTTGCCTAGCGAGAAATCTCTACGAAGTTTGATTCAAAAAGTGAATTCACAACCTGGGATTAATGCCCTTTTTTTCGAAAAACTTAAAAGAAACTGGCAGATCCTTGACAAAAAGAGACAAAAATTGTATACTACTTTGGGATGAAATGGCAATAGAGCCAAATGTATTTTATAATGAAAGATTAGATAAGATAGTTGGATTTCAAGATTATGGGAATAGTTCGAGTCCGAAATTTGCTTGTCATGCATTAGTTTTCATGGCCAAGGGTATTTTCAGGAAATGAAAACAACCATTAGCATACATGTTCACGGGAACAGGAGAACAAACCCAATTGTTACGGAAAGCTATAGTTGAAGTCATATAAGCCATTCAGAGTGCTGGCTTCAAAGTAATAGGAACTGTTTGCGATCAAGGGGCTTGTCATCAAGCAGCAATAAATTATTTGTTAAAAAAAAAACCCGGAAAGCATATGAGCTTTCGCATAGGTAATGCCGACATCTTTCCACTTTGGGATCCACCACATCTATTAAAAGGAATGCGCAACAATTTGCTGACTAAGGAATTGCACTTCGAATTCAACGGAGAGAAGAACTTTGCAAAATGGCAAGATATTGTGGATCTTTACATGATGGATACTGGCGATGGTGAGATGAGAATCCTAACTAAACTGACTGATCGACACGTGTTGCCTGATAAAATAAACAAAATTAAGGTATTCGGTAATGGAAATTATACTTGTTCTCCATAATTTAGATACATTTTTGTCATATGACCAATCAGACTTAGTTTAAAAAATAGTACATTATGCTGTTAGGGAGAGAGGTGAGCGATTTTGATGAGGGTGAAGTTTGCTGCGCGAGCGAAGCGAGGGCAGCTTTACCCGAATCAAAATCGCGCCTGTCTTCCTGACAGCTTCATTTAATGCGTTCATATCATGCCTATGACGCGCACTTTTGCTCCCTAGGTTTGATAAGTAACCAAATCGCGTGTCTGCGCATGCGTCGAGTAACATATCACGGCCGAGGGAGATATGTGAGTCTTCTGTCCCGTAAGACATGCTTGATATGGGGTTATTTTGACGCATGTAGGATAAAAAATAACTTATCGTATGAATAACCTACCTAGTAAGTAGAACTTTTTATGACTACATTACTCTGTTTATCCATTTATGTATTCTCCGACATCATCATATTTTATATGATTCGCTGTAGGTATGTTATGCAGCACAAGTGTTGAGCCAATCAGTCTCAGCACTGATGAACAGATTCATCCAATGGGACCCGGCTACCACCATGGCAACAGGCACGGCAGACTTTTGCCAGTTCATGGACCAAACGTTTGATAGCGTCAATGGTTATCAGCTGAGTGCGCCACCGGGCAAGGAATTAAGATGTGCAATTACACCATCCAGTCAACACATAGAGTACTGGTATACGGCAATTAAAGTTTTTGAAACCATGAAATTTTACGATGTGACGTCAAAAAAATTTGTTTACCCACCTTCAGCAAAAAACTGGATCGATACACTCCGCCGTCTCATTTACATTTACCAAAATTTGTTCCAAGACAGATGCACCTATGTAACACCTAGAGTTTTTAATCAAGACGCGCTCGAAAATCTATTTGGATGTATCAGAAGCCATGCCGTCAGAGCAATCAAGCCCACGGCAACTGCCTTCTCGTCATCTTTTGTAAGCACGGCAATAAATAAAATCACAAGCTATCATACCTCAAATTTCAATTGTGAAGATGAAATATCCGATGGCGTTCTGGCCAATTTGAAGAGTCTACTCAACAACGACTCTGTAAGAATTGCCGTCGAACAAACTGCACTAGATAACATCCGAATTCCGACGAGCATACCCTTGCAGTCGACTAAAGTTTCGAAATGTATTCAAGTATACGTAAGCGGATACATTGTCGAAAGACTGAAAAAATCGGTAGGGGAATGCTCTGACTGCATGGCAAATCTGCAAGACATGAGTAATAATTATGATACTGATTTTATTCTAGCTAAAGAGTATAAAAACGGAGTCTTGACAAGACCTAATCGCAATTTTAACTATATAGTCGGTAGGTGCATTGGATTGACGAACTACCTTTTGCCAAAGATTTGTCATCGAGATAATTTAACCAAAATTTTGTCTGGTTATCTAAAAAAAAATATTCCGCAGCAGATAATAAATTGCAAGGAACACAAAATCGTCGACAAATTTTTGAAAATAATGACTAAACTTCTAGTTTTTCACTGGTGCAAGTCCGTTAATAAAATATTATGCGGCAGGAATATTAAATTTTTGACATCTATTTTGAAATATCGGAATAGCATAATCGACGACGACATTAAAAAAAAAGCTCACAATTTATACTTAAGAACTAAGAGAAAAAAGTAGACCCGAAGATACATATAAATGGTTATAATAATCTTAAGTTAATTTTATGGTGTAAATTGACGATAGTACATTACTAATAACCTGCATACTTATACGAATCTGACGTGATGATATATTAATTGACGTGATAATACATTATTAATAACCTGCATACTTATACGAATCTGAATGATGCTACAATAATGTTTCTGAATAATAATTTACAAATATTTTGTTCATTGCTTAGTTAGTCCTATGGATTAATATCCATACTAATTAATTACTGATGTAATGATGTATTATTGATAATATATGACATAAATGCCCCCACCAATCAAATTCTCAGAGTTGCGAATATATCATTATCCAATTACCCTCACTTTAGAAGTAAGTGGACTAGCAGTATTCATTATTTTAAATTCAAACCACCCGCCATCGGTTATATTAGTATTTTTAGTACTGCAACCAACCACCGCAAGGTGAATGGCGCTAAACGCAGTCCCAACTCAAAGTACGGCAGATACGCTTCTATAAACGTTATACGAATGAAGTTTCTATTCTAGGCGTGACTGGACGGACGTTCTCAAGTGATTTGTAAGTATTTTTCGTTTGATTTCGAGATAAAAAGGTGAAATCAAATATAATATTAGACTCTCCGACTGTTGAGCCAACAGTCTAATTCCACACGAGTTAAGCACTTTCGAAGGAAGATTGATAAGATTAAAACCGATATTATTCTCCTATCCAAATACAAGGACTCCAAGAAGCGTGGCTGGATCCTCCATTTTGTGGGTTCATCGTCAGGATCAAGGACAGGATCAAGATAAAGGACTCGGCATTTTTACTTACACCAAATAAAACTTTTGGTCAGAATTGCTCTAGCCAACGCCATCATGGAAGCAAGCAATCAGGTAATCCAAAAGTTCTTCGTCTGTACATGATATATATGGGGCATTCCATGGTAAATCACACAGTTTGAAGCCCGACCGATTCCAGTTTGCTCAATATTTGTTCATATTGTTGTCATCACCGAAAAGGACATCTGTGATTTTTTCAGATTTTTATTGCCAGTCGTTCGAATTTTTTTTTTTTTTATTCCAATAATCATAACTCCAACTAGACAGATGATTTGAAAAAATGATTGCGGCCAATTTTTTCGTAATTTCACACAGTTTGATTAGAAAATACTAGACAAATTTTTAAGCATGTTGAGCATTTTTATCTGGTTTAATGTATAAAATTTCAAGTTTCATCAAGTATGCCCCCTGCGATCCCCTTCAAAAAAATTACGAAAATTCTGCATTGAAAATCAAAAATTTGAAGCCTAAAGCGATGATGGAGAAATGATTCTTGCAGTTTTGCTGAATTTAATTTGAATTAAATGATTTTTTTTAAAATCTGTTGATTTTTAATCATTTGGAGTCGATTTGGGAGGCGTCTGACAAAAAATTCGTCCGATGCTTAAATAAGGACCACCCTAATATACATATACAGAGCGATTCTGAGGAAACAGGTCACGCTAATAGAGGCTCCCTTATTTATTTTCGTCAATGACAACGCTGTTAAATACCACGAACAAGCGATCTACCGATATTTCATATGCCTATGACTCATATCTTCAGACGACGTAGCGGTAGCTGTCACGTTGTATTGGTTAAAATGAACTATCATATTACAATATTGTCTAATTAATTCTAATATTGTTCATAATACAACGGTATACGATATTATTTCATAAATAAGTAGTGATGAGGTTAAATTGATTGCAGACGTCGATTTCTGTTTATTCCAACATTATTAGGTTATAAATAATTGACTTGGTGAAATTCACACATCTAGTAGTGATAAAGTTATTAAGTCAATAGCGTACGATATTGATTGTTTATGAATTAATTCCAGGTGTGAATTTCTGTTTATTTCCTACATTAGTTACAACCGAGGATTTCTTCGGTCACTGACTAACCCGTTGCATCTCTTCGATAAGTAGGGTTACGGACGAAACGATGTGAATATCATTCATCAAGCAATATCTCATCGATCCAGTTGAAGTTTTTCATCCTACGAGGTATTTGACTAATATCTTCCGCGCGGTTTCGTACGATAGACGTGGACGTCCTGGTATCTTGCTTCTCTGGATCCGGTGCATCATGCTTATGTACCTTTCTGGACTTGTACGGTAGACAAGGCACCTCCTCAACAATGCGTTGTACCGAGGCCTTAGATACTCCGACCCTTCGTGCCACACTCGACACTGGCTTTTTCCCGTCTTCTTCGAGTACTCGTAGAACTTCGACGCGGATAAGTTACTCCAGTTTCATTGTACTTCAATACGATATTCCGCACGGTATCCATCGCCGAACGCGGACGTCCTGGATTCTTGGCTGCGAAATCATCTGCGATGGTCCGAAAGCTATGACCGGCCGCGTTTTCCAAAACCATGCTGTTGAGTTATTGTTAAATTGTATATTTTTTTTTTCTTTGGAAGGACAGCGTCCTTGCACATGTATCATT
Source organism: Tenthredo livida (assembly GCA_963992785.1). NCBI lineage: Eukaryota > Metazoa > Arthropoda > Insecta > Hymenoptera > Tenthredinidae > Tenthredo > Tenthredo livida. The sequence continues at coordinate 11,783,644 of OZ023071.1, forward strand.
AATTATTCGATATGATTATGCAATATCAACTGAATAAACAAAGAATTTTATTGGATTTGTACAATTTGTTGTGATTGAGTATTTTATTCGAATTCAAACCAATAGTAATTTCCATTAGCGGATAAACATAGTGTAGGTATATATATCTGAGATGTGACTTTGGAATCGAAAGAAGATGATCCATCAAAAAGTGCGTTTGAAATCGATGCCGGGAGACTACACTTTTGGATTTCCAAAAAGATGAGTATTTCTATAATACATATATTAATTGCAAGAATTAATGAATATTATAAGAAAAAAGGTATGATTGATGAAAGAAGAAAGAATTTTCTTAGTATTGAAAAAAATCGTGCTAGCATCTTCTGAATCTCAAGAATATTGGAGATAAAAAATTTTACAGAAATTTTATGTTTCAAACAATTTTGATCAGATTTTGTCTAAAGCAATTCATTATTTTTCTAACAGCCTCATCGGACACCTAACCGACACTGTTGTTGTACAGAACGGGTCAAAACTCACTACAAACCTCCGCCTGGCACATGTGTCTAGACTCGACTCGACTCATAACTCATCGATACGAGAGCAGCTGCGGATCCAGCATATTAGTCATAAGTAAAATCTTAAAACTTAATTTCCTGTAACTAGATTTTCCTCTCTGGGAAAAATAGAAAATAAAAAAAAAATTGGAATAAAAAAGTTTGGAAGTTGATTTCTGGAGATTGAATATTTTGACCGGTTGTCGTAAAGAATCAGGAGCATCGTTGGACCGATTCTAGAGTTTGTGGTCTTTAAATTTGTAGAATCCAAACCTCTATCAGATGAACTGACAACTTTTTGATATCACTATTTTTGGTTGAGATAATGGAAAAAATATAGAACAAAAATTGAAGAATCAGTAAAATCTCAGTAAAAACTAAGCGAGCCAGGCAATTTTTGCGATATCAAAAAGTTGTCTGTTCATCTGATAGAGGCACCTCTTCTGAACACTTGAAGACCAAAAACTCCAGAATTGGTCCAACGATACTCCTGAGTCTTTACGACAACCGAGTAATTTGGTGTTTTTCTATATGGAGCGTAACTACCCGGGTAACAATTTTAAGTGGCAGCCATACGGCCGCTTTATAGCCAACTGACCTGCCAATAAGGCCGCCATGTGGGCTTTATCATGGCTAGTACCTGGCTAGTACCTGGCAACGACGACCAAACTATGTCGCTCCTACATGGCAGCTAGCTGGTTAGACAGCATAGCTTACTTATGGTTACGACCTGGCAGCGATATGGCGGGGCTTCCTTGCTGCCATGTGGAGGCCAACTAGTTGCCAGGTAACAATCCGATATGGCAACCATATGACTGCTATGTGGCCAGCCTACCTAACCATTGATAAATGTAGCGGCTTATGTGGGCCGTAGTCGGTTTGATATTGGCTTGTACCTGACAACGACGACCAAACTATGTCGCTCCTTCATGGCAGCTAGCTGGTTAGACAGCATAGCTCACTTGTGGTTGCGACCTGGCAGCGACATGGCGGAAATCACTTGCTGCTATATAGACGCAATGAAGAAACCATCAAGAAACCATGAAGTTGCACTAGCTTACCTGATTTGTGAATGATTGCGATATGAAAAAAAAGTATGCATCGAGAAAAAAAGAAAAAAAGTAGTAATAAAAAGTATTCGAATTTATACCACACAGCCCTAATTACACAAGACTCTTGCGATACATACTGCCGGGTAGGCGGTATGAGTCGCTTGACTCGCAAGTTAGTTATAATTACCGCCAGCCAGCAACGGGTAGATGTAGCGAACCCAGTGTTACTTTGCTTGCGAGCGTGGCCGCTCATCTACCGGCATAGCGAGGTACTAAATAGGTGGCAACACAATGTACGGACCAGGTTGATGGCAGGCTACTTCCGGACATGGCAGTGCCAGGTTGGCCGACATAAAAGCCATATGGCATCGCGAGGTGGCGGCCAGGTAGTCGCCAGTTAACGTTAAGACCCGGCAGTGTCAGGTTGGCCCGCATGAAAGCCATATGGCATTGCGAGGTGGCGGCCAGGTCAATGCTAGGTAGCCAGTGTACATTGGATAGATAGTCGAAAGCTACATGAACTAGCCTTGTAGCATAAAAGCCATGTGGTATCGCGAGGTGGCGGCTAGGTAGTGGCCAGTTAATGTTAAGACAAGGCAGCGCCGGTTCGGCCCACATATAAGCCATATGGCATCGCGAGGTGGCGGCCAGGTAGTCGCCAGGTAACGTTAAGACATGACAGTCCCAGGTTGGCCCACATGAAAGTCATATGGCATCGCGAGCTGGCGGCCAGGTAGTTGCCAATTACCGTTAAGACACGGCAGTGCCAGTTCGGCCCACATCAAAGCCATATGGCATCGCGAGGTGGCGGCCAGGTAGTTGCCAGTTAACTTCAGGACATGGCAGTGCCAGCTCAGCCCACATGAAAGCCATATGGCATTGCGAGGTGGCGGCCAGGTCAATGCTAGGTAGTGACGGGACATGGCAGTGCCAGCTGGGCTCACATAAAATCAATGTCGTGGGGCAAGATGGCGGCCAGGTCAATGCTAGGTAGCCAGTGTACATTGGATAGATAGTCAAAAGCTACATGAACCAGCCTTGTAGCTGCTAGGATGGTGCAACATTGGTAGCCCAGCTAAATTAGCCGTACTATCGCCATATGAAAAGGCCATGTTGAAACCATATAGCCGCCGCATGGTTATCGAACATCGACCTGCTATGTGGCCGGCTGACGACATTGCCGTGCTAATGCCACATGGCATTAATGTGGCTGGTAGGCTGGCCATGTAAATTGTTACCCGGGATGTGATGACTTAGCGATACTGATCTCCCACCAACTTCCACTTGAACCTCATTCCCTTTGTCTACACACTTCGTCTTAAATCCTTTGCACTTACCAGTCAACTCTCCTTCCGTACACACATTTCTCCTAACCGACTTCCTAACCAACCCCGTTACTAAAACCCCAGCTGAGGCATAACAAATACATACATCTTCTCTCTCTGTATATTACATAAGTAGGTAATACCTATAATGTATGTCAGGCGATTTCGGTAATCAATTAATAAATATCATTCACATATATCTTATTTGTAATAGCCAGTTTGAGTCAGCCTCCATCTCCCTTACTTCGACTCTCCTTCTAACTCACATATTTTCCCTAACTGGCTTTCGGCCAACCTCGTTGCAAGAGCCCCCCAACTCGACCATAACACTTGTAAGGATTTTGTAAATTTTTAAGAATTTCAGAAATTTTTAAGAATTTTAGAAATTTATAAAAATTTCAGAAATTCCTAAGAATTCCAAAAATTTTGGAAATTTCAAAGAATTTTGGAAATTCAGGCAATTTCTAAGTATTTTGAAAATTTCGAGATTCCGGTAATTTTGGAAATCACGAAAATTTTGAAATAACTGAAAACTTTTATGCACCAAAAGCAATTTTTTTTCCGACCTGTAGGTCAAGAAGTTTTTTCTTATCCAGTTATACAGATAGAAATGCACTCGTCGCTGATTCGGGCACCATCTGATACAAATGGATAGAATCGTATTCGAAATAATCCGCAACTTTATGAAAGACACACTCACAGACGATAGACTCGGATACGCAACGACAAGAGTCACGTCGCTATAATATAGGCACCATACAGATAAAGATGGATAGAACTGCATTCATCTCGATAGTAGTGACTATATATGTATATGATACAAACGGATAGCCGACAACAGGAGTATACCATAGTCACTGTAAAAAGATTAGTACCTGAATTATACAAACACATAGATGACGGTGGGAGTGTTGAGCTGATAAAACATTATATCATAAGTTTCGACAAATACGAAAATATGAGTCCATTTACCATAGGGTAGTTTGGCGTAGTAGGTAGAGCGTGCGATTAGTAATACAGCGAATGCGAGCGGACATGGGTTCAAATCCCGGTTAGGGCGAAAAATCAGATGGCGTTTTTCTCAGCGAAATTATAATACTTGCTGATCTACATGTCAATAGTTTCATAATGTAAAATCGAATATCAATACGTACGTAAGTTTTTCGTTTTTTTCTCACTGTTTGTGTATAATGATTCTTTACAGAATATCTGCCGGATGTTTTTGTACTGTGTGGATATAGCCGCTACCGTATAAGATCGCATTCAGATGTTATACGAGGAAAAGGATAAAATAATATTCTCCCTCTCTCTCTCTCTAATATAGGGCGGCATACAGTTCGTATCCAAATATATACATAAGAAATGATTCACATATCATTATATATTCACATACGATTCGAATGAAAATACTCATAGGTTTTCATTCGGGTTCTATGTAGTAAAGCTGATAGTGAATGTGAAAAGCAGAAATCAGAAACACGATAGAATCGGAAATCTTTTTTTTCTATCATATCCTTTCGGGTATTTTAAGCAGGGTATACAACGTGACAGCTACCGCTACGTCGTCTGAAGATATCAGTCATCGGCATATGAAATATCGGTAGATCGCTTGTTTCTTGGTATTTAACAGCGTTGTCATTGACGAAAATAAATAAGGGATCGTCTATTAGCGTGACCTGTTTCCTCAGAATCGCTCTGTATACGTATTTATGTTTATGGGCGGTTCCACGTCAACTGTACCACTCCTGTCAGTCATAGTCAGCGATTCCACTGTAATTTGGTGATTATGCTAGTTTGGTATGGAAATAATTTCTGACCAAACGATTTCGCGAAATTCGAAAAACTATAGAAGTTGCCCAATTCGAAACTTTTTGATCGTCAATTCTTTGAAAATTCATATCTCTGCAACCACTTATCGGATCAGGAATTTCCAGCCACGGAGTGACGTGGAAAAATGTGCAGTTCAATGAAAAAAATACATCAATAATGGAGGTGAAAAAATTAGCTTCTATTATGCAATACAATGTTAATAATTGATTTTCAATCATGTTCTTTCACATTCTAAAATTCGAAAAAAATACAGGTTACTCCTTCCAAGATTATCTTCAATTTCAGCCATCACAAAGTTTGGAGTCGAATCTAGTTCGCGCGATATTAATTGTCAAAGTCCGCCATGTGCTCGCTCGCCGCGCGGTGTAGCCATCGTAAAATACCCAGAATGCAGAATATCATTCAAGTGCGTAACTGCAACATGTTTTATAGCGTTCATCGATCATATTCGCCATGAATATAGCGACAGATAATGCAAAAATTTTATAAATAATATTATTGAATAAATATTATGATAAATTAATGATAAATTGAATTTTTTAATATTTAAATATGGTCGATGAACGCTATAAAACATGTTGCAGTTACGTACTTTAATGACATTCTGCATTCTGGGTATTTTACGCTGGCTACACCGCGCGGCGAGCGAGCACATGGCGGACTTTGACAATTAATATCGCGCGAACTAGATTCGACTCCAAACTTTGTGATGGCTGAAATTGAAGATAATCTTGGAAGGAGTAACCTGTATTTTTTTCGAATTTTAGAATGTGAGAGAACATGATTGAAAATCAATTATTAACATTGTATTGCATAATAGAAGCTAATTTTTTCACCTCTACCCGGGTAACAATTTTAAGTGGCAGCCATACGGCCGCTTTATAGCCAACTGACCTGACAATAAGGCCGCCATGTGGGCTTTATCATGGCAAGTACCTGGCGAGTACCTGGCAACGACGACCAAACTATGTCGCTCCTACATGGCAGCTAGCTGGTTAGACAGCATAGCTCACTTATGGTTACGACCTAGCAGCGACATGGCGGGACTTCCTTGCTGCCATGTGGATGCCAACTAGTTGCCAGGTAACAATCCGATATGGCAACCATATGGCCGCTATGTGGCCAGCCTACCTAACCATTGATAAATGTAGCGGCTTATGTGGGCCGTAGTCGGTTTTATATTGGCTTGTACCTGGCAACGACGACCAAACTATGTCGCTCCTTCATGGCAGCTAGCTGGTTAGACAGCATAGCTTACTTGTGGTTGCGACCTGGCAGCGACATGGCGAAAATCACTTGCTGCTATATAGACGCAATGAAGAAACCATCAAGAAACCATGAAGTTGCACTAGCTTACCTGATTTGTGAATGATTGCGATATGAAAAAAAAGTATGCATCGAAAAAAAAAAGAAAAAAGTAGTAATAAAAAGTATTTGAATTTATACCACACAGCCTTGATTACAAAAGACTCCTGCGATACATACTGCCGGGTAGGCGGTATGAGTCGCTTGACTCGCAAGTTAGTTATAATTACCGCTAGCCAGCAACGGGTAGGTGTAGCGAACCCAGTGTTACTTTGTTTGCGAGTGTGGCCGCTCATCTACCGGCATGGCGAGGTACTAAATAGGTGGCAACACAATGTACGGACCAGGTTGATGTCAGGCTACTTTAGGACATGGCAGTGCCAGGTTGGCCCACATAAAAGCCATATGGCATCGCGAGGTGGCGGCCAGGTAGTCGCCAGTTAACGTTAAGACCCGGCAGTGCCAGGTCGGCTCGCGTGAAAGCCATATAGCATTGCGAGGTTACGGCCAGATCAATGCCAGGTAGCCAGTGTACATAGGATAGATAGTCGAAAGCTACATGAACTAGCCTTGTGCATAAAAGCCATGTGGTATCGCGAGGTGGCGGCTAGGTAGTGGCCAGTTAATGTTAAGACAAGGCAGCGCCAGTTCGGCCTACATATAAGCCATATGGCATCGCGAGGTGGCGGCCAGGTAGTCGCCAGGTAATGTTAAGACATGACAGTCCCAGGTTGGCCCACATGAAAGTCATATGGCATCGCGAGCTGGCGGCCAGGTAGTCGCCAGGTAGTGTTAAGACATGACAGTCCCAGGTTGGCCCACATGAAACTCATATGGCATCGCGAGGTGGCGGCCAGGTAGTCGCCAGTTAACTTCAGGACATGGCAGTGCCAGCTCAGCCCGCATGAAAGCCATATGGCATTGCGAGGTGGCGGCCAGGTCAATGCTAGGTAGCCAGTGTACATTGGATAGATAGTCAAAAGCTACATGAACTAGCCGTGTAGCTGCCAGGATGGTGCAACATTGGTAGCCCAGCTGAATTAGCCATACTATCGCCATACGAAAAGGCCATGTTGAAACCATATAGCCGCCGCATGGTTATCGAACATCGACCTGCTATGTGGACGGCTGACGGCATTGCCGTGCTAATGCCACATGGCATTAATGTGGCTGGTGGGCTGGCCATGTAAATTGTTACCCGGGTATTATTGATGTATTTTTTTCATTAAACTGCACACTTTTCCACGTCACTCCGTGGCTGGAAATTCCTGATCCGATGAGTGGTTGCAGAGATATGAATTTTCAAAGAATTGACGATCAAAAAGTTTCGAATTGGGCAACTTCTATAGTTTTTCGAATTTCGCGAAATCCTTTGGTCAGAAATTATTTTCATACCAAACTAGCATAATCGCCAAATTACAGTAGAATCACTGACTATGACTGACAGGAGAGGTACAGTTGATGTGGAACCGCCCATTTATAAGTTTACAAATATAACACTCGCTGTCTATATGCGATTACGTGATAAGCCCAAGGAAGAAGCAAAAGAAATTTACAGTCACGAATTAACCAATGAAGCTGTATTTTTCAACTTCAGACTTGCAGTCAGCTTAAAGAAAAGAGGATACAGACTCTCATCAATCAAATAAGGAGCAAGGATGCAAAGAAACAGAAGCTAACAAAGGCAAACTTACCTGCAGTTAGTGAAAAGGTAATATTTATTCCAAGAATGATAATGCAATCCCGTCAAAGAGGTTTTGCTAAATGATACTATATCGACGGTACTTTGGTAGAACCTCGTATCTCATAAATCACTACTTTACAGGAACAACAAAAAACTTTATATTAATAATAAAAAAGTATTTTTAATAACTATTTCATCTGAATATCAAACATAATGTACTTTTAAGTTTATTAATGGTAAAATATAATGAATCTCAGTATTTTAACCCTTATTTTGGATTAATTTTATAAGATACGAGGTTTTTACACGCTAAATTTACACTGGGATGCGACTTACGTGTTTTTGCAATAAAGGAATTTCGAAGAAATTAGTTTCATATTTATTTAAATCTATTATTTAATTCACTCGATCCAATTGAGAATGATTTTTAATAATCAAATAACGGAAACAATATTATAAATAGATATTTTAATAGAAAATTCAGACCCCACTTTTTTGACAGATAAATTTAACAGCAAAAGACAATCATACTTGGTAAACAAATGAGGTGTCGCTCATATACATCTTGAGATACGAGGTTTTTCGGGTTTTGCATTGTCAACTTATTGCGGTGTAAGATACAAGGTTCTGATTTGTTTAATAAAAAATGAACTGTTTAATATTTTGACATAAGACTTATAAAAGTTATAAAGGGACATGTGCTGATCATTTTTACGGTCCTAACTCAAAACCGTCAAAAATCGACTTACGAGGTTCTACCAAAGTACCGTCGATATGTGAAATCTGCTTCAATTCTTCAATCATCTAACTGTGCGCGTACTCCAGATGAATGAGATCAAGATGAACCAAGATCAGAGAGACTGGGCGTTATAAACCTAATATATACATCTAATAATAATAATTAAAAAAAAAGAACCAACATTAAACGATACAATAAATATCAATCTAAAATAATTGTGAAAGTAGAATTAAATCACACAAATAATGGAACTAAACCTCGGATAAAATACATAGTCTTTGATAACAATCGGAATCCTTAAACCATACTTAATACTATTAACGATCTTAATTTTTGGCGAATATATATTTTGAGATTAATAAGGGTAGGCGAAGTCTATGCTATCAGCATCAAGTAACAGTCGACAAATTCACAGTCACATCTTAAATACTATATCACGGACATAACTTTATATTTCATAGCTTTTATGTTTTTTTATTTTTATAACTTCATTTTTTTTACAGTCGATAAATTCACGGTCACATCTTAAATACTATATCACGGATATAACTTTCTTCCCGATTCGGATTTGATCAACACAATTTAATTCATAGTTGTTACAATTGTTACGAGTTACAGAATCTACAGTCTAAATACTGATACATTAATTATAGTTTATCTTCCAGCTAATCTACTGATAATAATCAAGGTTAGTATGCACAGTGATGTTAATTTCTTTTTTCTAGAACGAAAAACGCTTCACAAGAATAAAAACTCTCCGTGTTGGTTGGATGCACAAGTCCACTAAAGACAAATACAGTCAAATGAAGAAGCCCTTTGGAGGAGTCAAGGAGATCAAACTGGAAAGTTCGACGAAATATGCGCTAAGTGAAATCAAGGACATCGCTATACGAAAATTTGCTGATGACGGTAATGCATCATTCTTAAACACATTAAATGTAAATTCTGGGTTTTGTGACGGAAGTATAATCAAAGAATTCCAAAGTTCAAACGGAGAACCATGTGACTTGTGGGAATACCCTTACGAAAAAAAACCCCGAATAATTGGGGGTGTACCCTGAAAGTTGGGTGTTTACTGTCAAATTTCAAGGTAAACACTGAAATTTGAGGGTGAACCCCGTAATTTGAGGATTTTACCCCTTCGAGTTTGAAGTAAACCCTCAGCGATCGAGGGTAACCCCCACGAGTTGAAGGTTAACCTTCAGCCATTGAGTCTCACCCTCAAGAGTTGGAGTTTAACCTCCAGCTATCGAGGGTTACTTCCAATAGTTGGAGTTCAACCTCCAGCTATCGAGGGTTACCCCCAAGAGTTGAAGGTTAACCTTCAGGATTGAGTGTTACCCTCAAGAGTTGAAGGTTCGTCTGTCTCAAGAGTGCTCTCACGGAAAACACCCCGACATTTACCCCGAAATTTACTCCCAAATTCAACCTCAAAATTACACTCAACCGGGATGGGGTAAGTTCGTACCCCTTGATCGAGGGTTTACCTCCAAGTTCGGGGTTAACCCCGTATATATATATACACGGGTTTACCTCCAAGTTCAGGGTTAACCCCCGTGTATATATATACGGAGTTAACCCTGAACTTGGAGGTAAACCCTCGATCAAGGGGTACGAATTTACCCCATCCCGGTTGGGTGTAATTTTGAGGTTGAATTTGGGAGTAAATTTCGGGGTGAATGTCAGGGTTTTTTCCGTGAGGGTATTGCCGTAGAAACAACAAAACTTTATACAAACTCCAAATGTATCTCCTTACTTCGCCCAAATGCGATGAAGAAGGTGATGTCAATGCAACTAACTCTGCAGAATCTCCAACAAAACTTGCGAAACCAACTCTTACAATAGCTAAGCATTCTGAGCCTCAAATCCAGATTAATTCTATGTTTCTACCTACACTACCAATAAAGTCAGATGATTCACTTCTGTTATCAGACTCACAACACAATAATAATTTGTCGGAAGTTCCGCAAACTAGAACTGATCCACCCAATGGGTCTACCACTATTCTGAAACAGCACGACATCGAGAATGATGTCACCATCTTTTACCATTACATAACACAATTAAAATATACTGCTTCATTCTCGATATCAAATCTTGAAGCACATGATCTGTACACATTTCTACCGATAGAAGAGCGAAGCAATATTTTGGTTGAAGAATTTCACCCAGTAAATCATGGCTATGACGTAAGCCAAATTATCAAATCGGATAGAGTCCTTTTAACAACTGATTTTGATGATGATATGCAAAGAACTTTCTCTTTTCCTTCAATTGAAAACTCAATGGAACACAAGCACTGCCTTCTATATGATATTGATAAACTTAACGGCTCATGCCTGGGAAAATTTGGTCTGGGGTTTGTCCCTAGCTGTACCGATGCATGTCATCCAATATTCACATGGCGCAAAGATGGCACCATATTTGAGCGAGGTGCAGGATTATGTTGGTTGAGCATTCCGAGGGATGATTTGTCCTTCCCTCATATTTGGTCGTGTGGTGTGAGCTGTTCCGATAGTGATACCGAGATAACATCTGCTATGATAAAGATCCATGATGATACATTCATCTCCACTGACATTACTGCTGATAATAATACTTGTTCATTGCCTACAATAAAAAAGGCTGATCTGAAATTTACCAAAAAGGTATTGGGCGTGGGAATTCAAGGCAAAGTACGCGAGGGTAGTTGGCTAGGGACAGTGGTCGCCATCAAATCCATAAAAGTTTCCACCTCAAATATTAAGTTTACATCACGGGAAATGAACCTTCTATCGTATATTCGTCACCCGAATATCATACAAACAATGGCTTTATGCATCGAACCCAAACTTCTCCATATTGTAATGGAACTATTTGACGGTAATACCTTTGATGAGGAAATTAAGACTGAATTTAACTTGGATACTAGGAAAATTTTTTTTATAGGACTTCAAATATGTAGGGCCATAAATTATTTGCATTTACAAAAGAACTCCATTATTCATAGGGATATTAGGCCTGATAATATTTTAATATCCACTAATCTGGTTGTCAAGATATGTGACTTGGGATTAAGCACATTTAAACACATGGCAACTGCCGTACGTACCACAATAGGGGCAAATTCGTTAAAAGGACCCCTTTATATGGCTCCAGAAATTATTCTGTCGCGACAGAACGCTACTATATATTCTGATGTTTGGTCGACGGCATGCTCACTTATCGAGTTATATACTGAAGATAATGTTTGGGATATAGATGGTGAAGAGCCCGAAACTCTTTTCAAAGAAAAACTCATGAGAAAGGCGTTACCAAATACAACCAATATTCCGACCGAAATAAAAGGTATTTTGGAAAAGTGTTTCAATCACAAGCCATTGGAAAGGCCTATGATTGGTGGTTTGTTAGCACAATTTGAATTACTGCAGAATTACAGCTAAGACAAATCGTAGCCATTTCTCATGATTTATTCTTTTGCTTGCATACCAGTATGTAGCTGGTCGAATACTCAATGTACATGTATTTCATATCTATCTATCTTCCTACGTTTATATACTGATGGAAAAGGTGTAACCAAATACAACCAATATATAAGTATCCAAATATTATTATATTTTAATTTTCATACATTATAATATTCATATGTTTCAATATTCATATATTTTAGAATTTAAGAAAACTGTTTCACTCACAAGTCCTTAGAAAGGCCTATACCTTGATTCAAATCACATGATTATTCACTTGCATTGGCTTATAAACCGTAATATTTAGTGATAACACAATAATTGATACTCACCACCCATAGTTCCTATATAAATATGCACTCTGCGATATTAGCATGTAGCTGTTAGAATACTGAAACTTGTATGTGTTTAATTCTTACGATTATGAGCAATTCCAAGAGAAATCGGTCAAGAATTGACCTCGTATATTTTAAAACGATTAAAACTTTTTTTTATGTGAAATAGACGTGAAAAAAGTCGATCCGTATTATTTTGTTCGTCCGAAATTGTTAATTTATTACGGGTCACAAAATTTATTACAGGTCAAAAAACGTTCAAATTCGGCCGATTTTTGTTGGAGTTGCTCATAAACCTTATTCTTAGCCAGAAGATTTAGCATTTTCTAACTACTATTGTACCTGTAAAGGTCAACGCGCACTATGCCGAAGCGAAGCGAACCGAAGTTTCATTAACATGCTTTTCTTATGTTTTTTTTATGGAATTCTGCACGCACACTCCTAAGAAAGCATGTTCATGAAAACTTCATTCCGCTTCGCTTCGGCATAGTACGCGTAGAGCTTAAAAGTCACACGATATACTTCGTGAGAATACATATTCTATTGGCAAATGAACAATAAATAAAACTCATTCCAATATATCTGTTTGAATTCTGTTTTCATTTCCAATTTATTAATTTTGATTTCAGATCGCAATAAGGTCAATGAGTGAGATATACAAAGCTAAAGCTTGGTTCACGTCGACGGGTATTGTGGCATCTGGCTTGCATAAATGTACCGATTCCCCGAAAGTGGGGCTGAACAGCTCAGGTTGAATACTGTAATTTTCGAGACATATGTCAACAGCATCCATGTCTACTTCCTTTTTGTAGTCTGTAGCATTGACACTCTCTGGTATATGAAAAAGGTAGTTTGGTTTACTCGGTGGTACTTCACAATTCCTTTGCTTTCTTATGGCATGTTGATTCCATTCTTTGCGGAGTAATTGCAAATCATGTTGGATCAAAGGTCCAAAACAATACCGCAAACATTCAACCTGAATTTGATCTACATCGTTGAATATACATCTTTCTCTCATATCCTTGAATAACGATATCCAAAAATCTCCGCCTAATCGCCGCAATTGTGACCAGAAACTCTCTATGCGTTGGTTGGATGTACTCTCACCCTTGATGAAGCTCTTATTACCTGATAGCCTATCGTCGTGATCATAGCGCAAACCAATTTGTAGGCATTCAATCAAAGTGTTTTCAGTTCCTCTATCAGACCTTACTAGAGTTGGTACCAGTTTGAATTTTTGCACAGTTTTCAAATAATATCTCGCAATGATCTCTGGTTTGTTATTGGTTGTCCCAACTTCCAACCATAAGATTTTCCTCGAGAAACCATCAATACAGCCATGAATAGCAAACCCAAAAGGTTTTAATTTATCATATCCATCCACATGCCACAAAAAATTAGGCCCTGGGACTATATAACTCCTTCTTCTGAGTCTTCGTCTGAATCTTTGAAGAATACCCTCCGGATCTGCTATTCTCAAAATCTGGAGGACCGCATCCCTTTTTATAGACAAACCATAAGTCTTCAGTAGTCTTCGCCAGAGAGTTTTATATCCTAAGCAGCAGCCACTTCCATCCAATTCTTGAAGTATTGCAGCACAAACTTCTTCCAGCCGTGACTCCAAATTGTTTCTGCGCCTTAGTCCAAAACTCTTTAAAATGCGTTTAAGATGCCGAAGAGATATTGTTATATTATGGCGATATAACAAAAAATCTATTATTTGCTTGTATGTATATCCTTCGTCGAAATAAGATGCAATTAAATTTTGCCTGCGAAATACATGCGTCATTGCATTGCAGATAGCTAAAACAGGGCATTGCTGGAAAAAGCATGAAAAAGGTCTGCGTAGAAGTGACGTCACGCCGATAGTGTGTGTCGGCGTACGCTGAAAAATGACGTCACGCCGATAGTGTGTCGGCGTGCGCTGAAAAATGACGTCATGCCGATAGTGTGTGTCGGCGCCCGTGACGTTACGCCGATAGTGTTTGTCGGCACCGATGCGTTTCGGAACGCCGATATACACAGTCGGAAAATGTCCCCGCCCGGCTTCCGTAATATTCACATTCAAAACAACCGCCTCTCTCTATCACGGCGATCAGTGGCGGATTTAGGGTTCTCGCCGCCCTAGGCTACGAGATTTCTGCCGTCGCCCCCCCCCCCCCCCCCCCCCGCTATCCGAAGAAATATTTCGCAAAACTAATAAAACATTATCAAAAAATATAAAATGGTCGTATCCTTTGCTTATTTTTGGCAAAAATTTGCCGCCCCCCAAAATTTGCCGCCCTAGGCTGCAGCCTACTTAGCCTACTGGTAAATCCGCCACTGACGGCGATCAACGTTTTCATTTGAGATAGTCGCTACTACTTGCTATGAGTGCGACAAGGGCGTACCAACTTCAACCACAACTAACTCTGTCTCGCCGTTTTTCGCTGAAGGAATACATAGGCTGCGCTCGTTCCAGTATTATAATCGAGTTCAGTGGTCTTGCTCTAGCATTCATCTAGACAAGACCTGTATATCCAATTTCATTGAATACAACCAATATTTTTTTGATTCATTTAATTTCGTGCTTGGGCTTACTTAATTTATCTCGAGAACCCACAATTTATTTACTTGAAAACTTCAAATATAACAATATGAAGCTACGAAGCTGAGGACCTGGACGACTGAAACTACGGAGCGGAGGGCCTTAACGACTGAAATTATGAATCCGAGGATCAGGACGACGAGAACGGAGGCATATGCCGTATGAAGACATCTCCAGGAGACGACACCGTCATACTCATCTAGAAATCGAACTGAAACGTCGTACAATAAGAATCATTCCGCCGTGGGCACTGCTCGACTCATATTTTTGAACCGGCCCTGTCTAGGTCACTTATACAAGCCCTGTGAATGGTCAACCAAGATCTTCTGTATCTCTGAAACTATGAGTACCTCGAAGTTTTTATGAACGAAATTTAGTGTTAGATTTTCCAGAGGAAAACACCTACCCAAAATGGTACGTCCAACCTGAATTACCCTGTATAATATACTCACGTACGCAGTACGCACTACGCGCCTGTGTTGGTTTTGCCGCAGGGACGGGGGCATTCTGTTTCATCTAAAACACACTGAGAGAAATATCTAGTTCCCCCAACCCAAATCGGCGAGCGAAATAAGGCATCAACATTTTTTTTTGTGTGCAACGAACGTTTTAAAATTCAGTAGCAGTCACTGGAAATTTCGGTGAACGTAACTATACCAGCGTACTATTCCAACAGAGTACTTTTAACTAAACCGTCTTTACTAACTAATATTGGTTTGAGTGACATTGCGTTATAGTTGGAGTGACATTGCGTTATAGTTGAAGTAACCCTTTGTTTTTCGAGAAATCGTGTATTATAAACGAGATTATAAAGTAGCGCTGACTGATAAGTTAGTGTTAACTCAACTCGATTTTATCGTAATGGAATTTCGCTGCGCGAAGAAATTAATTTAGATTGTTACAATGAATTTATTACAATGTATGATGCGTTAAGCAACCCTTACTATTTGTGATCAATCGCATATTGATACAAAGTAAGGATTCACAGATTAGAAAAACATCCCATCATTTTGGCCGGGATTCGATCCGGGGGCGCACGCATTCGCTCGCATTACTGGTCGCACGCTCTACCGACTACGCTAAACTATTTCTTGAAATATGAAATCACTTTTGTCTATTTATTTGGCATCTGTCTCGATGATATCAACGTTTTAATGCAGCTAAGATGTCTCCACTGAACATCTGTTTCCTGGAGTTCCAAAAGTTCTCATTTACTGTGACGCTCACAGTAAGTATTTAATAATACCCTGATGGCCCCGGCGGACATGAATTTTGTCCGGAATCCCGTCCCGCGCATGTCCAGAGGACATTTATGTGTCTCTATCCATGTCCGCCAGACATTCAAGCGTCTTCAATGGTGTCTCGAAGACTTGGGAGCGTCTTGAGTAGTGTCCCGAGGACCAAATAGTGTCAATTACCATGTCCTTGAGACATTCTACTGTCCTCACCCAGGTCCTGCGGTCATCCTCAATTGGGTAACGAGGTCCGGAGGACGTCGTCATCTGTTTGTCCGAGTTCGAGTGTTCTTAGTGGTGTCCTGAGGATCCAGCGGTGTCTCTGACTATGCCCCCAAAACATCCAACTGTCCACACTCATGTCCCGCGGTCATTGATAACTTAAGGCCCATCCTTAGTCGCCCACCTCCTTTTACCCCTTCCACCTCCGCCCACCTCCTTTTTGCCGAAAAAGGGGGGGAGGGGAAAACATATCGATTATTATCCGAGCCCAGGCGTCGAAACTGCAAAAAAGAGATGCTTAGCGCAACTTCTATTTCAATTCCGCACACATACGTCCAAAAACATGTTCGTTTCATGCGAAAATAGAGCGTGAATATCGATTTTACTTTTTTCGCCGTCAATTTTCTCGACTGGCATGATTATCAGTATCCTTCACCATGTTCACTCTATGGAATGACGTCGGCTCGTCGGACGAGTTCAGTCACGTGGTTGGACGGTGCGTGATCTACCGGGTACACCGATCGAAATAGTCAGCTGTCAGTGATAAAGACACGCGAGACGCCCGAGTCCTTGGAAATGGTTACGGAATATTGTTAGTGCGTTCAAGAAGTGCAGAATACTAATAGAACCAGAACATTTCATCGGTAAGTGTATGGACAAAATGTATAATATAATATAATACAGTTGTAGTGTAAATTATCTTGGTTAGGTTAGGTTTTCTTCGTTTGTTTACGATAAATTATTTCGCTAAAAATTCGTTGAAAACGCGTGTATATGGGTATGTATGTATAGTACACATACAATCCCGAGTGATATACGCAGAGAATACTCGTGACATAGAATATTTTGCATCCCGCAGGTTTGCAATTCAGCCAGACCTACCCCAATCACGATCGAAGATCCGTCAATATTTTCAAGTCCTGAAAATTAGAAGCTTGCACTCCGGCCAATTTTAACGAGCATACGAAGCACGTCCAGTTCTCCGTGGTGAATCAGTCCGAGGAACATACAACGTCAACCTTTGTGGCAGACAGGTATTCATGGACTTGGCGGAGCATGACAGTTATCAATAGCACCTACAAGATGAACATGTATACATTAGGGAGGTCGTTAAAAAAAATTTATCTCGGATGGTCTTCAATCGGTTCCAAATGTGGAAAAAATAATTCTCCAATTCTTGCAGATTTTTATTTTGACTCCCTATGGGCCCGATTTTCACATGAACTTTTTCTAATTCGTAAAAATCCTAAGTTGAGTTGGGTCTAATTTAAATCAGCAAGATTGCATCGGATACGTTTTATTATTGTATATTACACACAGCTCGAGTGAGTAAATGAAATTATTATATTCGTAATTTATTATTTTCCATTGATTTTTCTTTCAGATATAATTTTTCATTTTATCATTTTTTGATACAGCTCATTTTCTTGTATTAGTAAACTTGATGTTACATTGGGCCTCCGTTTCAGGTCTTTTATGGAACAAGAGACGACGAGCCCAGCGAGAATGGCCAACCTCGTTACAATCGCTTCCGAGGGACCTGAATTCCATCTTTGGGCTGCGGAGTCTCTCAAGGGAAGACTTCGGAGAAATTTCCGAAATGGCTACAGAGGATCCGACAACAACATTCTTCCAGCCATTTATAGATTATGTTAGCATACGTGCATAATCTGCAAAACAATCTTAAATTTTTATTGAAAAGAAAATTATCAGGCTGACCGGGAATCGAGTTTTCAGAAACAGTATGTACGTGTTGCAGGCCCGAAATTGATCTATCTAATATCACACGACACAGGAAAAGTAAACAAGCGCATAAATGACAAGAGAAGTAGAAAGGTAACATTCGTTGGGCGGCTAGGTGAGATCCGGGTTCGATTCCCGGTCTGCTCGATAATTTTTCTTGTCAATAAAAATGAGAGTTTATTCAATTCACATAAATTGACGTACCATGGTGATAGAGGATCTACCATCTGTAGCGTAATTATATTATAATGTAATTATATTATAATGTAATTACTTGGGTGTGCCAGAAAAAGCTTTTTTTTTTTTTTAATTTCCCACATCAAAAATCAACAATTATATTATAATTACCGTATTGTTCCGAGCATAAGTCGACCTCCGAATCTAAGGTCTGATTGGGAGACATTTTTTCAGAAACCGAATATAAGTCGACTTTTACAAAGACATTGTCATTTATATTTTTATGTATATTTAATCATCGTAACTGTTCCGAATTTTTTTTTCACTCGATTTTTCTGCTAATCCCTACATTCCACTCTATCACCACTTCGAATATCTATTTTATCACAATGTTAAATCATTTCGCATACAACCTCGTTTGCGGTCTGTTAAATTTAGCATATTATCCCGAATTTAAATCGACGTCGCGTATAAGTCGAGGGCGCATTTTTGGAGTGATGTTTCTTACAAAAAACCTCGACTTATACTCAGAACAATACGGTACTCAATAAAATTACCCGTTGTTCATTACATAGTACATGAGAACGTTTTCTCATGAATATGGAGTTTTCAAAAAAAGAATATATGTGTTGCAGGCGCGAAATAAATTGATCTCTCTTATATTTTATACGTGCATAGAAACCAATTCTCAAACCTCTGCGATAAAAGTGCATGTCCAAGGAAGCTTTCGCAGTGCTACGCAGGATCTTCTGCAAAAGATTCCTCGCGCATACACTTGCATATGTCAGATCATACAAGTGTCAAGGATACCAAAAATTTATCATTCACTTTCTGTTCGAAGGGATATATTATTTTTCAAACGTTTCTTCCTTTTAATTTTGTGTACGTCTATCAATTTCCAAGAGTTCTGATTCTAATCTGGTGGAAATGGCACTAAATTATAATTATTACTCATATAACAAACTGAAAAGCGTACGGACCATACAGACCAGAGGTTTATATAAATTTATAATCAAAGTTTTTTAATAGACCAAGTTAGAATAAGAGAAAAACTAATTGTCAACGATTCCTGTATTTATTTCACTTACTATTGAATAATAAAACCACTCAGTATTTCAACCACTCTTTTCTCATTTCGGCTGTAAAGAAAAAATGATAGAGAACCACTGTACCAAATCCGTAAGCGCTGGTGGCTGATCGCTCTCTCCGGCACGAGGCTCGTGTGTTCCATTTGTACCGCTGGCATCATTTCGTCTATTCGATTTTATCTCTCGAGCGGAAAAAAAAAGTTTCAATGTCAATTATTTTTATCAACGAATTAGATAATACCTACGTGAGAATCTCGCATTGGTTCAGGCCAAGTCCTGTATAGTTGCCCCACGTTTTCAACAAATCGAATAGCAATTTTGAGTATTGATATGTTTATATTTCTTTTAACATAACATGAGAATTTGGAAAAGTATTATATTCGTGCGACAGTGATATAATTTCTGATCACAAAACAAAATATAAAGTTATAAACCATCCCGCTGGGGCAACTATACCGGATTTACCCTATATAAATAACGACGAAGAGCCGAAAAAGAGAAAAAAAAAAAATCGTCAAACGGTGGACCCGAACTCACACCTCTGGCCGAGCTGTAATTGAGAGAGCGACGCTACCGTCTTTGCCACGGTAACCACTCGACGACAATTGCTATTCAAAGTTTATGACTGTTCCAGGGCCCGACCGTTTCCATTTTCGCGCTGATTTTTCTTTGCATGCCCGACGATGAAACGAACGGTTCCTAATTTCGTTTTTTTCGATTCTTATCGCATTGTCGCCGTAGTTCTGATCTCATCTTACAACAATTACGGTTCAAAAGCTACCAATTTTCCCATAATAACCCGCAGGCTTATTTCGAAAGTGCGGGGAAAGCTAGATGCAAGTAAATTTCGATCCAACGTGACTCCAAAAATGTCAAAAAATGATTCATACATGGTACTTCGAGTTTCGAAAATTTCTGGCGAATCTAAACAAGCCAAAGTCATCGGAAGCCGATCGCTGCTCCGATACGGAAGATCGCGGCTCCGCCTACCGCAGGGCCGACGCGCAACGCACGTGTCGCGCGCGACACGTCGCTCGGTCGCGCGCTCATGACCATACTTGGCGATTCGCCTGTCATTCGTTATAGGAAATTCGTTGCGGTAAGTAGTACATTTTTGGAGCAAAAGCTCGTTTGACTGTTCTAGTCGTAGGAATATGGTTTGTCATACCACTAATGCCCGGTGTCTTTACCAGGGTTATCTAGCGGATGAAGTTATCCGCCAGATATCCTGTGCCAAAGGCATAGGATATCTGCCGCATAAATTTATACAGAAGTGAAGAAACTGGCCCTAACTGTATCGTAAATATCCTCACTACCCGTAATATGTCTTTTTGATTAGTAATAATGACGGATAGGATTTCGGAGTTGGAGGAAAATTGGAGGGAGATGAAGAAGAGAATGAGGGAGATGGACGAGGAATTCGCGAGGAAGATTAGAGTGGAGCAGGAGAAAAGGAGATCGAAGGAAAGAAGGGAGGTCGTTGACCTCAGACAGAAGATCGAGGTAATTGAACCTCCGACTTATTTTTCAAAATGTACAGAACGCACAGTTCTGATTATTCCAAAAATCGTAGAGCAGAACCTCGATTATTCGAACCAATTGGTACCGAGCCTACTCTCTAAATCTGAATCAGCCGGAACTACTGACAATCAGCGAATAGTCGCTGGTTTACAGCTAGAAGTATGCAGCTGATTCAATCAGCTGATCAGCTGATGATGGCGCCACCATTACGGTTAGTCGCTGGTTTACAGCTAGAAGTATGCAGCTGATTGAATCAGCTGATCAGCTGATCAGCTGATTGAATAAGCTGCATACTTCTGATCAGCTGATCAGCTGATTGAATCAGCTGCATACTTCTAGCTGTAAACCAGCGACTATTCGCTGATTGTCAGTAGTTTTGGCTGATTCAGATTTAGAGAGTAGTTCGAATTCGCGAGAGTTCGGATAGTAGTATAGTACATTGTAATAAATAACCGACATATCATATAATACATATATCTTCATTCGAAGAAATAATTTGACGGATATATAAAGTAAAACTTCGCGTATTTTACCCCCTAGGCCGGCAAGAGGAAGGCATCGCTGATGGCGGGGGGGTCGGAGGCGCAGGGGGGGAGTAGGCCCAAGTCCACCCGGGCGGAGCGCGATGAGAAGTGAGTGCAACTACAGACAGTAATTCGAAGTCTACATTTTATTCCCCACACTGAAAAAAAAAGTTTTTTTTCTTCCCCGAATACACAGTGTTTTGGAGCGAGTGTTCTTGCAGTGATACGTATTCTTATTGGAGGGATACGGGTATTGTTCCCACAGCAATACCAAATATAATGCTGAGGCGAATACCACACTGCATGTTAGCATGGCAACCGTAATGGTGGCGCCATCATTTCCCTCCGTTTTCACATGCTTGGTGAAAGCAGGTGTTAGTTTGTCAATTGCCTAATCGTATCATTGGGGGTACGCGAAAAGTTGCAAGAATGGGACTTATCATCTCTGTAACAAATATTGCCATGAATTTATGCCAATAAAGTAAGATCCGTTGTATTTAGAATTTGGTATTATGCTCAGAGGGATACGAAATTTTGTTAGTCAGTATACGTATTGCTGTGGGAGATAAACTTTGGTATTCTTACTACAAGAATACGAGTTTCTTTACTGGAAGGAAAAGTTTATTGGGTGGAAAAAAACTTTTTATTCAGTGCACCATTCTGGATAAAATATATTTCGTGATATTTTATTTTTCTTTTCCGATAATTCGTATTTTCAAAGTACAGTAATTATCGTCGAAATATGTGTTCTAGGTACGGAAATTGGGCCAAAAGGCGCTACCGCAGCTATGCGGAGAGAAGAGAGGCGCGAAGAGGGAGGGAAAGGAAAGAAGAGGCGAGGGACGGGAGCAGGAGAAGCGATGGAAGAGTAGATGGGACACACAAAAGAGCGGGGAACGGGAGCGAGGCTGGAAAAAAAAAAAGGGATTGGAGCGGACATCGGGACTGCAAGGGCGCAGGTTGCGTGAAGCAATTTTATATTAATTTTTAAATAAAATCTTAAACGGCATGATCTTTTTTTCATCTTTTCTTGTACTTCCTATAAAACCCTGTAAATTATAAGTGTCACGTGAGGGGTCAGTACAGGACTACTCCTCATTAATTTTACTTAGAATCGAAGTTATAAATTCAAATGTGGGAATTGTTATAAAAAAAAAACGGACCAATGAAATAAGAGGTAAAAATTACGATACTATATATTCTGTAAATGATGTATTAGGGTGGTCCTTATTCTCCATATGTGTGTGTTAGTGTGTGTGTGTGTATGTGTATGTGTGAAAGAAGTCTTGGTCGTCTATACATTTTTTTAAAAATAGTATTTATTTTATATTGCGGAGTGGTTGGCTCTCCAGCCTTACATTAGGGTGGCAATATTTTTTCACCTCTTTTTTTAAGCTCACATCAAAATGAGGAATTTCTTATATCTGTAAACGTCAATTATTAGCTACTCGCGTAACCACGAGTATTTCCAGGAGACGCCACGAGGAGGCTAATTGACCATGTCTCCCGAGAGGTTTCCCTCCTGTCGGCCAGCTCGTTCATCTCGGTGAAGAGATGCGAAACTTCGACGCGTTGGTGAATTTGAGTCGGTCAGCTCGTACATCTCGGTGAAGAGATGCGAAACTTCGACGCGTTGGTGAATTTGAGTCGGTCAGCTCGTACATCTCGGTGAAGAGACGCGAAACTTCGACGCGTTGGTGAATTTGAGTCGGTCAGCTCGTACATCTCGGTGAAGAGATGCGAGACTTCGACGCGTTGGTGAATTTGAGTCGGTCAGCTCGTACATCTCGGTGAAGAGATGCGAAACTTCGACGCGTTGGTGAATTTGAGTCGGTCAGCTCGTACATCTCGGTGAAGAGATGCGAAACTTCGACGCGTTGGTGAATTTGAGTCGGTCAGCTCGTACATCTCGGTGAAGAGATGCGAAACTTCGACGCGTTGGTGAATTTGAGTCGGTCAGCTCGTACATCTCGGTGAAGAGATGCGAAACTTCGACGCGTTGGTGAATTTGAGTCGGTCAGCTCGTACATCTCGGTGAAGAGATGCGAAACTTCGACGCGTTGGTGAATTTGAGTCGGTCAGCTCGTACATCTCGGTGAAGAGATGCGAAACTTCGACGCGTTGGTGAATTTGAGTCGGTCAGCTCGTACATCTCGGTGAAGAGACGCGAAACTTCGACGCGTTGGTGAATTTGAGTCGGTCAGCTCGTACATCTCGGTGAAGCGATGCGAAACTTCGACGGTTTTTTCATCAATTTCGAAAAGATGCAAACATTCAGAAAATGATGAGAAGAGATGAGAATAAGAAAAAAGATGAGAATAAAAGAAAAGTCAAGGAAATCGGGTGTAGTTTGAAAACAGGTCATCTCCCTCGCGTGACCGTAACTCGAATCCTGGGAACGTCGGAACTTTGATGATATTAGAAAATTATGAGAAGAGATGAGAACAGAGAGATATAGACAGATAAAATATAGAAAATAGAATGAGAGAAAATACGGAAAAATCGCGTGACCGTAACTTGAAACCTGGGAATGTAGGAACTTTAATGATATTAGAAAATTATGAGAAGAGATGAGAATGAGAGAAAAGACGAGAAAATCGGGAGTAGTTTGAAAACAGGTCATCTCCCTCGCGTGACCGTAACTCGAATCCTGGGAACGTAGGAACTTTGATGATATTACAAAATTATGAGAAGAGATGAGAATGAGAGAAAAGACGAGAAAATCGGGAGTAGTTTGAAAACAGGTCATCTCCCTCGCGTGACCGTAACTCGAATCCTGGGAACGTAGGAACTTTGATGATATTACAAAATTATGAGAAGAGATGAGAACAGAGAGATATAGACAGATAAAATATAGAAAATAGAATGAGAGAAAATACGGAAAAATCGCGTGACCGTAACTTGAAACCTGGGAACGTAGGAACTTTAATGATATTAGAAAATTATGAGAAGAGATGAGAATGAGAGAAGAGATGAGAATGAGAGAAGAGATGAGAATGAGAGAAGAGATGAGAATGAGAGAAAAGACGAGAAAATCGGGAGTAGTTTGAAAACAGGTCATCTCCCTCGCGTGACCGTGAATCGAATCCTGGGAACGTCGGAACTTTGATGATATTAGAAAATTATGAGAAGAGATGAGAACAGAGAGATATAGACAGATAAAATATAGAAAATAGAATGAGAGAAAATACGGAAAAATCGCGTGACCGTAACTTGAAACCTGGGAACGTAGGAACTTTAATGATATTAGAAAATTATGAGAAGAGATGAGAATGAGAGAAGAGATGAGAATGAGAGAAAAGACGAGAAAATCGGGAGTAGTTTGAAAACAGGTCATCTCCCTCGCGTGACCGTAACTCGAATCCTGGGAACGTAGGAACTTTGATGATATTACAAAATTATGAGAAGAGATGAGAATGAGAGAAAAGACGAGAAAATCGGGAGTAGTTTGAAAACAGGTCATCTCCCTCGCGTGACCGTAACTCGAATCCTGGGAACGTAGGAACTTTGATGATATTACAAAATTATGAGAAGAGATGAGAACAGAGAGATATAGACAGATAAAATATAGAAAATAGAATGAGAGAAAATACGGAAAAATCGCGTGACCGTAACTTGAAACCTGGGAACGTAGGAACTTTAATGATATTAGAAAATTATGAGAAGAGATGAGAATGAGAGAAGAGATGAGAATGAGAGAAGAGATGAGAATGAGAGAAAAGACGAGAAAATCGGGAGTAGTTTGAAAACAGGTCATCTCCCTCGCGTGACCGTAAATCGAATCCTGGGAACGTCGGAACTTTGATGATATTAGAAAATTATGAGAAGAGATGAGAACAGAGAGATATAGACAGATAAAATATAGAAAATAGAATGAGAGAAAATACGGAAAAATCGCGTGACCGTAACTTGAAACCTGGGAACGTAGGAACTTTAATGATATTAGAAAATTATGAGAAGAGATGAGAATGAGAGAAGAGATGAGAATGAGAGAAAAGACGAGAAAATCGGGAGTAGTTTGAAAACAGGTCATCTCCCTCGCGTGACCGTAACTCGAATCCTGGGAACGTAGGAACTTTGATGATATTACAAAATTATGAGAAGAGATGAGAATGAGAG
This sequence comes from Tenthredo livida, assembly GCA_963992785.1. NCBI lineage: Eukaryota > Metazoa > Arthropoda > Insecta > Hymenoptera > Tenthredinidae > Tenthredo > Tenthredo livida. The sequence goes on from OZ023071.1 coordinate 11,809,112, forward strand.
AAAAGACGAGAAAATCGGGAGTAGTTTGAAAACAGGTCATCTCCCTCGCGTGACCGTAACTCGAATCCTGGGAACGTAGGAACTTTGATGATATTACAAAATTATGAGAAGAGATGAGAATGAGAGAAAAGACGAGAAAATCGGGAGTAGTTTGAAAACAGGTCATCTCCCTCGCGTGACCGTAACTCGAATCCTGGGAACGTGGGAACTTTGATGATATTACAAAATTATGAGAAGAGATGAGAATGAGAGAAAAGACGAGAAAATCGGGAGTAGTTTGAAAACAGGTCATCTCCCTCGCGTGACCGTAACTCGTGGGAAAAACAGTAAATGAATAAGAAAAAATAATCGGAAAAATAAAGTCAACCAGCCGACTCAGCAGACCACACCGACGATACATGTTCCGAACTAAACATTCGGAAAGGCGCACAATTCTTTGTTCTGTATTATTCGAAACAGATGATTGCGCATTTTCAGTACGTCGATGGAGTATATCGCATGAGAGGGGTTTTCTCCCAAGGCAAGTGTAGTAGCAAAAGCAGCTGCATATACTCCACAGCTGAAACTGTCAGGCTGTCTTTGGACTGCTGGAAAGACAACGTCTTCAGTTCTCAAACTCGGATACCGCAAAGAAATGAATCCTTGTTCTTCGGTTGTCAACGATTCATAGTCGTTGCAGCCTAGACTGTCGTAAACACAGAGCCTGGTTCCGTCGAACGAAAGGCATCGCCAATGCCTGTACGTATTGCCGCCGATAATGCTGATATCCTGGGACATCTTTGAAGGCTCGATGAAGTTCGTATACGCTAGCCAAAGTGCAGAAGTCGTGTCGAACTGCGTTGTTTCGTCGATTACTGATAGAAATCGATCGATCGACGTGTCATTCAGCAAAGAAGTTTGGGATATTACATCTTTTTGGATCTTGTCAATACTCACATCCCGATTGATCGATCGCAGTATGTCAATCTCCATTTCGGTTGGTCCTTCCGTGCCACGATCGTTGGATACAGCGACCCATGGCATTTCACTGCAACGTTCCTCCAATGCTTCAATCGGTGCAGCAAGGATGGTGCCACATGGTGGTTGACTTGTACACGCAGGCTCTCGTTCGTCTGAACACGATACATAGTAGGTGCCGTTCCCAGAGCTACGTTGGCGCAATTTCATAGGTCGAATTTTGACCGTTTTTTTCGCCGGAGCGAACTCTTGGTCTGCGGATGACACAACGTAACACACTCCGTCTTGGGAGGTACGTTTGACGATTTTTATAGGCGCCATCCTCGATTCGTCATTTGAAATACAAGGATGCTCGTCCGATGATCTAACAGTCCAAGAATCTGGGTCTTCGGAGTTCGTTCGACTTAGCCTCGTAGGTACAACTTTCTTGACTTTGGAAGATTCTCTACTTTGCATCCCGTGTTCGCTGTCAGACGTCGCCGTCGCTCTTCCACCATTCGTACATCTTGCTGTTTCCGATGCTTGGTTGACGTGGCTCTTCAGTTGCTGCGCTTTCAGAATATATTCTGGTTCACGGATTGGCTGGTCACGCTTGTATCGGCCTTCTATTATTTCTGGTAGCATGCACTCGTTGTAAAACCGGGTTAGATATGGTTCCATACGATCCCTCCAGAATGCATCGTCACGTGGCACGTTGACGTACTCAACACTCGATGGTTCTGTCCACACGGCGAAGTAGCATATTTCGGCGCGCGTTATATGCAACTGCCCCTGCACCTGGTAATAATAAGGATGAGTGGTCCTCATCTTCGATGGATCATTCTTGTCCAAATACTTAGAGATTTCGGTGACACGTTGTTGGGTCGCATCTTTTGGACGTTGAGTTGACTGCGGACATTTTACTTCAACGATAGTGGCATCGTCGATGATACCATCTGGACTGGCACCCAGAAATCCCAGCTCCGCATCGATGAACAATCCACACGGTCTAATGGTCACGGAGTGTTTCAATTTTATCGTTAATTGTCGCTGTAGCTCATCGATGGCCGTGGATTCGTGTGTGCGACCCCAGACCATAGAGGGTGTACTCCTCACCGACGGGTACAGTACGGCCTCCACTGCAGAAGAGCATGACGTAGTGTTCCGCAATTTACAGATTCTACCAAAGTGAGAAGCAGTTAGCATCTTTCTTCGCATCAACTGCCACAGTGCATTGTCCGCCTGCCCTCTCGTCTTGATTTCAATCTCGGTGCGCTTGTTTCGATTTTCAAGTAATCTGGCTTGATCCAGCATTACCATCTCATCGTACGTATGGTCGGGCATGTTAGGCTGCTCAGCATTGGGACCGTAATGTTTGTCCGGTCCCCGTTGCTTCCGGTTCTCCTTACGACGGAAGGAACGCGATTCCGTTTGCGATCTCATATGCTCAGCGCTGTTGCGTAATTTGCGCTGGCGCCGGGATTCTAAAGCGATCACGGTACTGGGCGGTAATTTTCCCTCGCTGCGGTGGAGTTTTGAGAGGACACCAAGAGTGTTGTGTTGTAGCACAGCGCCATAAGCTCTGCCCTGAAAGGATCCCTTCACGCCCCAGTTGATTCTATTTCCACCCGTGAACTTGCATACTATGCCATTGAAGGATTCTGCGATGTTATTGGTAGCGTCATAGAGTAAGCTGTTGGCGTGTAAGCTCAAATGTTTCAAGATCTCTTCCAGTTGCTGGAAGAGTCCTGCTTGCTTGAGATCTTCGACGGCAGTTATCCCGTTGGCAGTGGTTTCTCGCTGGCAAAATCCTTTCAGCTCGTTGCATCTCTCGTGGTCTTCGAAGACGTGGTACGGTGCGTTCTGGACATCAGCCTTCAGGAGCTCAATTTTCTGAGAAGTCGTCGAAGCTTCAACTGTGTCTCTTTGGCGATGCACTACTGACATTTCAATAGTCTCCCTGAACTTGAGCACGGTACCGCGTACCATCGTCTTCAGTCGAGAAATGTTTCGGCCTTTGGTATTGGCTACCTCGGTGATTTTTCTCGACATATTTCGGTGCAGATGGTTGACGCATTCTTTCTTTTCAACGATGAGACCGTACTCGGCATACGGATCGTTGTCCAAAATGGATTTATAGACACTGCTGTCTCCGTCTGCGACCAAAGTCTTGTAGATGAGTCCGTGCATTTCCATACTGCATTTGAATCCTTCCAATATAGCGTCGCTTTCCATCGCTGTGGATGCTTGGTCGCGGCCCCAATTCTTAAAGCAGACGTGATCCACGGGTGTTCCTCCTCGTTGGGCGGCCATTTCGCAAATACAACAATATTTGTTGCGGACGCCGATGAATATGACCTTGTGGCTATGCTGGTCTACAATCGCAGCAACACCAGATAGGGAGTCATATTTCCCCGTTCTGTAGGAACGTTTCATCCAACCACAGTCGGCTACAACGGTAATAAATGGAATTTTGATGCCGTTGTGTTCAATGAAATCCCCTCTTTCCAGCGCCCGTTTCTTCGCAATCTCGCCAGCCTGTTTCATTTCGGTGAGAGCCGCCTTTTCAAATGCTGCGATAACCTGCAGGTCGTGTTTTGTATAGGTAGCTGACGACATGCACGTAACACTCATCGAAGCCAACAGTTGCTCCAACTGCCAAAACCCGATTCCCGTGGCGTAGCTCCCTGCGACAGCACTTCGATTGATGCCCATCATTTTGTCGTCCTCACGGTCTGTCCAAACACTATCCTCAAAATGGCATACCCTGCACCGGAAGAAGATTTGCGTTTGCAAACCGTAGCGGCGAGACTTCGTTTGTACAACGTCTCGAAACGTGCAGATCGAAAGTGGATTATGATCATCGAATTTTTCATGCAACTGCTGCAGCATGTAGCCGATGTCAACGATGTACCGTCCTTCGAGCGCTACCTCTTCTTCGTCGTCAGAACTCTCGATTCAGCTGTCTTCGTAGTGATGCGAATCCACCATTTCCTGTAAGCCTTCTCCGAAAAGAGGGTCCGATCCGTTTACTGAATCAGGGTTGGCTGTTCTCGTTTGGTGCGGATCCGATGTTGGCTTTTCTTGTGGCCCTTCATCCAATGAAGGGTCCGACTCAACCTGCGAAATGAGATCGGCCATTTCGCCTGGTTGCGGGCGTAATGCTGCTAGGCTTTGTGGCCATCTATTCATTGGAAATGACTGATTGCTAAGAAATCCTGGCATAAATTTTGGTTAAACAAGTGGGGAAGGGTGGGGAAAAACAATAACCAATTGCACCTACCGTACGCAAACTATAATATTCAATAAATGTCCAACTTATGAAAAAGTTACCTATCATTGGTTCGGATGGGACATGAATATTCAATTTTCCGAAACATGTGGGGTAAAATGGACCACGCGACGAAATCCCGAAATTCTAGTTCAATATCCGCTTTGCAGTCTTTACTATCAACCCTCCGCCGGCAACCTATGACGATATCGTCATACTTGACTTTGGTACTCCTTGGTATCTCGGGAGAGAGAAGTGGCGAAGCTTAGAAGCCCTACCCTAAAAAAACTACAAGGTGTGATAGGCTCACATGCACAAGCACGCGTCCATCCGGCATGACCTCGCCGAGTTGCGACCGTTTAAAGATTGTGAGTGGACGAATTCGTCACTGGTAGCCGGCGGTGTCAGTTCCCGACTCGAAATTTTAACCCTGCTTTGATTCTCCCGACGCCTATTTAAACCTCCTATGATACTATTCGACCTGGAGCTCCTACAGTGAACCTCCAAGTCCTGAAACGTAGTAAATGGAAGACTTAGAGGTTCAATGTAGGAGCTCTAGGTCGAATAGTCTTGTGGCGACACTATAATATCTCCGAGTTTCTCTTGTAGGCGCTAAATTTCAACTCGGGTTTTTTCGATATTTGAGGTAGCTGTAAAATCCGCATTTTTACGTTGAAAATCCAATTTTCTTACCCGATTTCTCAAGTTTACGGGAAAAAAAATTATTCACGGTGAAAAAATACGTATATTTGACGAAATGTCCGAAGTAAATGAACATCTTCGTTATAATTTTATGCGAAATTTCTTCTTTCAAAATAGCCCATTTTCAGGTGGTGAAATAAATCGGTTTTTTGGGACCGAGCCTAATGTGAGTATGTTTTTTTGAAAGACCATAATATCAAGAATAAATCCCTAGAATATTTTTGAATAATAAAAATTTGTGTTTGAGATATTGATTTTTTAGGGAAATAGTCAAATTTAGCTGTTGTGCACTGTTTGTAAAGTTCTATTTGTTGATTACTCAAACATTTTGGAATAAAAGCTACTGGAGTATCGAGATGAGACCCGAAACTGATTCCCTGAATTTTTTGAGAATTTTTGGACACTTTCAAGTGGGTTAAAAATCGCCGATGACGATATCGTCATAGGTTGCCGGCGGAGGGTAAAAAACAATGTGAATTTTGGAAATCTAATTGAATCTAATTTCAGGACGTCTAGTAAAATTTCAAATCAAAATTCAAGGACATATCAAGGACTTCTGAACAGGATTTCTGAAGGACATAAGCTATCTAGTCACATGGAAAGGTTAAACTTTGGTTCACGATATGCGAAGGAAAAAAAACCTACATAGTGGTATAGATACAATAGACATTTCTATTCTTCTTTCTTTCTGATTCTTCAACTTTCAATTTTACTCGAATCTATCATTTACATCTATCGGTATCACAGTGTTACATTATTGCGGAGGTATATTATATATAGGGTGATTCAGAATTCGTGACGAATCTCTTGAGGGGTTAACCCCCGTCGAAATTGGGATCGGAAGTCCCTCAGCCATTTTTATGAAAAATGTTTTGTTTTCTTGGAAATTCTTTTTTCCGACAAATAATTTTCCAAAAAATTTCCAAGGAAAAAAAACATTTTTCCCAAAAATGGCTAAGGAACTTTCGATCCCAATTTTTACAGGGATTAACCCCTCAAGAAATTCGTCACGAATAGTGAATCACCCTGTATATACCGATTGCGATATTATCTGACTCGACTCGTAACATTTTTGCGTAATAAAATTATAACAAAGTGCTTTCATAGAAAAAAAAACACAAAAAATTCAAGACCCTACACAAAATTCAAGAACATTTCAAGGACTTCAAGGAAGGCTAGACAACCTGAATTTTGGCAATCCATGTAACCAAATTAGCGAAATACAAAGACAACTTCAGTGGTCAGGAAGCATGAATTAGGAAATTCGGGAAGATATTTATGAGGGACGCGACTACTTTGTAATACCTTTATCCGGTGATAACCGTCTTGTGTCTCACATGTATAATGATGATATATTTATAGTACGAGCTTCCAGGACGGTCGCGGTGAACTTGCAGCCACCTGAGCCTTGCTCCTAGACGAGCATGAAACCAATGGCATAATGCTAAACATGTATGTACTCACCGTCGTTGAGCCATGCTCTTAGCTTTACCCTTAGATGACATCCGCCGCCTAGCAGCGGAACGATGTTTATAAACAGCCTTCGGTTTTCCCATTTTCGTGGCACAAATATGCTAGCACGATGGTACTCGATTTTATGTTTTACAAAAACAGCAAGTAATCAACGAAGTTTCAAGATATACAAATTCTAGAATAGTTATGCCGAATTTCAGTGTGAAAACCTTTTGCGCTACACAAAACTGTTCTATTCGCGATACACTGTTGCTTTGGATAACACTCGAGCAGAAGGCAGATTTTAGTAGGTGCTTTTCGCGCCGCCCGTGTCATGAGCGCGCGACCGAGCGACGTGTCGCGCGCGACACGTGCGTTGCGCGTCGGCCCTGCGGTAGGCGGAGCCGCGATCTTCCGTATCGGAGCAGCGATCGGCTTCCGATGACTTTGGCTTGTTTAGATTCGCCAGAAATTTTCGAAACTCGAAGTACCATGTATGAATCATTTTTTGACATTTTTGGAGTCACGTTGGATCGAAATTTACTTGCATCTAGCTTTCCCCGCACTTTCGAAATAAGCCTGCGGGTTATTATGGGAAAATTGGTAGCTTTTGAACCGTAATTGTTGTAAGATGAGATCAGAACTACGGCGACAATGCGATAAGAATCGAAAAAAACGAAATTAGGAACCGTTCGTTTCATCGTCGGGCATGCAAAGAAAAATCAGCGCGAAAATGGAAACGGTCTGGCCCTGGAACAGTCATAAACTTTGAATAGCGATTGTCGTCGAGTGGTTACCGTGGCAAAGACGGTAGCGTCGCTCTCTCAATTACAGCTCGGCCAGAGGTGTGAGTTCGGGTCCACCGTTTGACAATTTTTTTTTTTTTCTCTTTTTCGGCTCTTCGTCGTTATTTATATAGGGTAAATCCGGTATAGTTGCCCCAGCGGGATGGTTTATAACTTTATATTTTGTTTTGTGATCAGAAATTATATCACTGTCGCACGAATATAATACTTTTCCAAATTCCCATGTTATGTTAAAAGAAATATAAACATATCAATACTCAAAATTGCTATTCGATTTGTTGAAAACGTGGGGCAACTATACAGGACTTGGCCTGAACCAATGCGAGATTCTCACGTAGGTATTATCTAATTCGTTGATAAAAATAATTGACATTGAAACTTTTTTTTTCCGCTCGAGAGATAAAATCGAATAGACGAAATGATGCCAGCGGTACAAATGGAACACACGAGCCTCGTGAGGGAGAGAGCGATCAGCCACCAGCGCTTACGGATTTGGTACAGTGGTTCTCTATCATTTTTTCTTTACAGCCGAAATGAGAAAAGAGTGGTTGAAATACTGAGTGGTTTTATTATTCAATAGTAAGTGAAATAAATACAGGAATCGTTGACAATTAGTTTTTCTCTTATTCTAACTTGGTCTATTAAAAAACTTTGATTATAAATTTATATAAACCTCTGGTCTGTATGGTCCGTACGCTTTTCAGTTTGTTATATGAGTAATAATTATAATTTAGTGCCATTTCCACCAGATTAGAATCAGAACTCTTGGAAATTGATAGACGTACACAAAATTAAAAGGAAGAAACGTTTGAAAAATAATATATCCCTTCGAACAGAAAGTGAATGATAAATTTTTGGTATCCTTGACACTTGTATGATCTGACATATGCAAGTGTATGCGCGAGGAATCTTTTGCAGAAGATCCTGCGTAGCACTGCGAAAGCTTCCTTGGACATGCACTTTTATCGCAGAGGTTTGAGAATTGGTTTCTATGCACGTATAAAATATAAGAGAGATCAATTTATTTCGCGCCTGCAACACATATATTCTTTTTTTGAAAACTCCATATTCATGAGAAAACGTTCTCATGTACTATGTAATGAACAACGGGTAATTTTATTGAGTACCGTATTGTTCTGAGTATAAGTCGAGGTTTTTTGTAAGAAACATCACTCCAAAAATGCGCCCTCGACTTATACGCGACGTCGATTTAAATTCGGGATAATATGCTAAATTTAACAGACCGCAAACGAGGTTGTATGCGAAATGATTTAACATTGTGATAAAATAGATATTCGAAGTGGTGATAGAGTGGAATGTAGGGATTAGCAGAAAAATCGAGTGAAAAAAAAATTCGGAACAGTTACGATGATTAAATATACATAAAAATATAAATGACAATGTCTTTGTAAAAGTCGACTTATATTCGGTTTCTGAAAAAATGTCTCCCAATCAGACCTTAGATTCGGAGGTCGACTTATGCTCGGAACAATACGGTAATTATAATATAATTGTTGATTTTTGATGTGGGAAATTAAAAAAAAAAAAAAGCTTTTTCTGGCACACCCAAGTAATTACATTATAATATAATTACATTATAATATAATTACGCTACAGATGGTAGATCCTCTATCACCATGGTACGTCAATTTATGTGAATTGAATAAACTCTCATTTTTATTGACAAGAAAAATTATCGAGCAGACCGGGAATCGAACCCGGATCTCACCTAGCCGCCCAACGAATGTTACCTTTCTACTTCTCTTGTCATTTATGCGCTTGTTTACTTTTCCTGTGTCGTGTGATATTAGATAGATCAATTTCGGGCCTGCAACACGTACATACTGTTTCTGAAAACTCGATTCCCGGTCAGCCTGATAATTTTCTTTTCAATAAAAATTTAAGATTGTTTTGCAGATTATGCACGTATGCTAACATAATCTATAAATGGCTGGAAGAATGTTGTTGTCGGATCCTCTGTAGCCATTTCGGAAATTTCTCCGAAGTCTTCCCTTGAGAGACTCCGCAGCCCAAAGATGGAATTCAGGTCCCTCGGAAGCGATTGTAACGAGGTTGGCCATTCTCGCTGGGCTCGTCGTCTCTTGTTCCATAAAAGACCTGAAACGGAGGCCCAATGTAACATCAAGTTTACTAATACAAGAAAATGAGCTGTATCAAAAAATGATAAAATGAAAAATTATATCTGAAAGAAAAATCAATGGAAAATAATAAATTACGAATATAATAATTTCATTTACTCACTCGAGCTGTGTGTAATATACAATAATAAAACGTATCCGATGCAATCTTGCTGATTTAAATTAGACCCAACTCAACTTAGGATTTTTACGAATTAGAAAAAGTTCATGTGAAAATCGGGCCCATAGGGAGTCAAAATAAAAATCTGCAAGAATTGGAGAATTATTTTTTCCACATTTGGAACCGATTGAAGACCATCCGAGATAAATTTTTTTTAACGACCTCCCTAATGTATACATGTTCATCTTGTAGGTGCTATTGATAACTGTCATGCTCCGCCAAGTCCATGAATACCTGTCTGCCACAAAGGTTGACGTTGTATGTTCCTCGGACTGATTCACCACGGAGAACTGGACGTGCTTCGTATGCTCGTTAAAATTGGCCGGAGTGCAAGCTTCTAATTTTCAGGACTTGAAAATATTGACGGATCTTCGATCGTGATTGGGGTAGGTCTGGCTGAATTGCAAACCTGCGGGATGCAAAATATTCTATGTCACGAGTATTCTCTGCGTATATCACTCGGGATTGTATGTGTACTATACATACATACCCATATACACGCGTTTTCAACGAATTTTTAGCGAAATAATTTATCGTAAACAAACGAAGAAAACCTAACCTAACCAAGATAATTTACACTACAACTGTATTATATTATATTATACATTTTGTCCATACACTTACCGATGAAATGTTCTGGTTCTATTAGTATTCTGCACTTCTTGAACGCACTAACAATATTCCGTAACCATTTCCAAGGACTCGGGCGTCTCGCGTGTCTTTATCACTGACAGCTGACTATTTCGATCGGTGTACCCGGTAGATCACGCACCGTCCAACCACGTGACTGAACTCGTCCGACGAGCCGACGTCATTCCATAGAGTGAACATGGTGAAGGATACTGATAATCATGCCAGTCGAGAAAATTGACGGCGAAAAAAGTAAAATCGATATTCACGCTCTATTTTCGCATGAAACGAACATGTTTTTGGACGTATGTGTGCGGAATTGAAATAGAAGTTGCGCTAAGCATCTCTTTTTTGCAGTTTCGACGCCTGGGCTCGGATAATAATCGATATGTTTTCCCCTCCCCCCCTTTTTCGGCAAAAAGGAGGTGGGCGGAGGTGGAAGGGGTAAAAGGAGGTGGGCGACTAAGGATGGGCCTTAACGATACTGTCCGACGGACGTCCTAAGTACTCTGCCTAAATTCAAGTGTCCTCAATTACGTCGTACGGGAGTCCTGGGTGTCTTCGTCAATGCCTGGAGGATATCGATGCGTCCCTGTCGATGTCCATCAGATATTCAATCGTCCGCGATGACGTCCCGAGGATTACAAAGTGTCTCTACTTGCGTCCTGAGGACTGAAGAACATCTTCAGTGTAGTCCCACCCAGATAACAATTTCCATAAGAGAATGTTACACAAGAGAAAATTGTACAAATTATACAAACTCTAGAGTGCAGAAAACTTAACTCCTCCAAAATTTGGAAGTTATACATAATTTCTCACGTACGAATAAATGTGTAAGACAAATTATATTCTTTTTACAAATTTTTAGAACTGACTTAGATTCATCATTCTTCTTTTCTAATAATCTATATATTAAAGTACGTGACGGATGTTCGGATGTCCCAAATTTTTGAAATTTAGTTCGTTATTTTGAATTTTGATTCGTTATATGTGTGCTACTATATTCTCTGACTTCAATTCCGAGGCTTCGCTACTTTCCAGGTCATTTTCCTCGGGGATTACGATGCTCAGGAGTCGCGACACGTGGTTCTCGCGCCCCAGGTCGTTTTCCTCGGGGATTACGACGTCTGGGACTCGCGACCCGCGGTTCTCGCGTTCCAGGTCGTTTTCCTCGGGGATTACGATGTCCGGGAGTCGCGATACGCGGTTCTCGCGCCCCAGGTCGGTTTTCTCGGGGATGACTACCTCCGGGAGTCCAACCACGTGGTTTTTGCAATATTTTTTTCCTTCCTTTTTCCCGGTACGCGGTTCGTGGTTCTCGCGTCTCAGATCGGTTTCCTCGGGGATTACGATGTCCGGGAGTCGCGACACGTGGTTCTCGCGCCCCAGGTCGTTTTCCTCGGGGATTACGACGTCCAGGACTCGCGGTTCGTAGTTTTCGCGTCTCAGGTCGATTTCCTCGGGGATGACCACCTCCGGGAGTCCCCAACCACGTGGTTTTCGTCATTGTTTTTTTTTTGTTTTTTTTTTTTTTCGGTACGCGGTTCGTGGTTCTCGCGTCTCAGATCGGTTTCCTCGGGGATTACGATGTCCGGGAGTCGCGACACGTGATTCTCGCGCTCCAGGTCGGTTTCCTCGGGGATTACCACCTCCGGGAGTCCCCGACCACGTGGTTTTCGTAATTATTATATTTTTTTTTTTTTCCGGTACGCGGTTCGTGGTTCTCGCGTCTCAGGTCGGTTTCCTCGGGTATGTCTACCTCCGGGAGTCCAATAACGTGGTTTTCGCAATATTTTTTTTCGTTTTTTTTTCCGGTATGCGGTTCGTGGTTCTCGCGTCTCAGGTCGGTTCCCTCCGGGATGACCACCTCCAGGAGTCCCTAACCACGTGGTTTTCGCAATGGTTTTTTTTCCCGGTACGCGGTTCGTTCGTTTAGGTCGGTTTCCTCGGGGATGGCAATGATGATATGTAAATATATGTTCGGAAAATGCGAATTATGGATGGTTAAAGATATTGTGATTAAACGTTGATTATCGACTACTCGCGTGCGTGGGTTATATTTATAGTGTAACATATCAAGCTATGGAATAGCTTGAATATCAGCTGAAATGAGAACAAAGGACTAGAGGATTATACTAATCCTGTACATTCGACAGTACGCTGACGTCACGCGAGAAGGAGGGAATAGCGACTATATAACCCGCACGGAAATATATATATGCGAAAAATATATGCAACATATATGTCGCATATATAACATATATTTATGTACGCAAAATACAAAAATGTCGCATATGGTATAACATATATGTACGCATAATACATATATATGTTTAATGAGCTTTACATAGTGTTGACATCTATGTCGACATCTATGTCAAACTCATAAAATTTATATCATTTATAACATTTATAACATTTATATCAAACTTATAAAAGTGAATGTTACTTATATGTTAGCGCAAAAACCAAATATGTCGCATATATTTTTCGCATATATATATTTCCGTGCGGGAAGAAGCACCGAATTCAAGCACGGCAGCGTATTCGAGCTAAAGCGGCCGTGCGACTCACAATTAAACTTGTCGATTCAAAATAAACCAAACAATAAGAAAACAATCACGAAAAAATGAGAGTTCAAAAACATACAATTTTAATATTTTATTAGTTACTGTAGCTAATTGTTAATAGATGTTGAAAAATTGGGAGATTACGCGCATGTTTGTGCAATGAGAAACATCGATGTTTCACAACTAACAAAAAATGATTATCAAAACAATCGTCGCTGAAGCATTAGTTATTCCTACCGTCCTTATTATTCTCTTTTACGTTACTAAATCACCATCGGAATTATATTATTTCTCCAGACGAAGGAAAGAATCAGTACTGCACACAAATGTATAAGGATTCGCTGGGTATTGAAGGAATAGTATAGTCAAACAAGAACAGGTATTATTATGTTAATGGAAGTTTATTTTTATTCTTTTTTCTCCCTGAACAATCCGTCCAAAAATACGGCGAAATTATTCGCGATTTTTCGCTTTCGAAAATATTCGCATTGACGCCTTCGCCAGTCTGCGGCCTGCCGTCCGGCACGGGTCCCTCGGTACTTGGGCTTCCCTGAAAAGCAAAATGATTAGACAAAAAATTACTGACACAAAATTAAAAACATCAGACAGGCCGGCCGTCGGCGCGAAACAACACATCCATAGTTGAAAATTTCTAACAATATCACTTTTGCCCCGAATTTTCACATTTCGTTACTGTCAACCACCGCTTGCTGTGAACTCGGTTGCCTATAAAACGGCGTTCGACGCGATTGTTTAATTGGTCATATCTCGCGACCGCGCGAACTTCGGTGACCATACGTTCTTTGGGATGATTTATTTAGGTAAACCATTTCTATTACCTCTATCATTCAATTTATAATCAAGCCTGATGACTTCCTGGGATTATTTATGTGACACGCGATGAAAGGACTTCACATGATACGCGCATAAAAATGAGGGTAATTGATTGAAGAATCTACTTTACATGTTATTACGTCACCCAGTTTGATAAATACGATCTCAATCGCTTTCTAATATGTCTAACGATGATATACCCGTTGAGATAGAAGAATATGATTACAAACTACTCACATTTCTCCGCGCGTAACTGATCGCCGGTACTCAACGATCCCTGATGACGTTCGCGTTCGTCGCGGTCGGCGTCGTCGTCAACCTGCCGCTCCTCGTCGACAACCCTTCGGCTACCGGTCGCGACGTCTTCAGTGGTTTCCACACGTTCTGAAATGAAACCATGTTACTCAAACCTCAACTCGCATTCAATTGTCGCACACGCTTAAAAACATAAATGTACGCTATTACATGGACAATTTCCGGCGCCTTCGGAAATAGTTCAGGCTTTCTGTGTTATAATTAAATAACAATACAATTTCAAACTACTCACGTTCAATTGTGCCAGGTCACGTAGAACTGGGTCCGGACTCCACCAGCTTTTGACTTGATGCGTTCATTGCAAGCTGTGAACGAATAATGTGCAAATATCGTTTATAAAATAATGAAGAATCAATCTGTAGTCAAATCTGATTATAATATTGGACATTAGCCAGAAATTTACAGCAATTTATGAACTTACGTGTGGTTTGCTCAACGGATCCAGGTACAATAACTTTTAGCGCGAATATCACGTAGCCAGGTCACCATTTCGTACGTAAACGCTTCTCATCACCACCTTCACACCTGTTTGTCTTGAAATCGGTAATATTGGTACCGTCGACTCGCTCTAAATATTATCTGTCTCGCAATCCTTCTTTTCTCTATATCGATACTTTGCACCCACACCTGTAATCCTCTTTGTAATCCATCTGTCTCGCAATCCCTCTTTTCTCTATACCGATACTTTGTACCCACACCTGTAATCCTCTTCGTAATCCTCTTTCTTTCTCCTTCCGAGAATATTCGCAATATCGACTACTTCTATCTTTCTTCGCGGAACGAAATGTAGGTATTAACGATCATTATTATCAATATTACGAAGTGCGGGTCCGAGGCAAAGTAGAGCCAAGCGAACCGTCACTTCGCCCGAATCCATCGTGCCATCATGACGAAAACCAATAAAAAGAAAAACGAATCCGGTGAGTGAATTTACTATGTATTTATTATGCACGCATACTGAGAAAAAATGATCTTGATCTTTCCAGTATGTGGGACATTGTTCATGTAATCAATACGATATCAAATCGTGGTTTTTCAGACATAAATAGCGCTGTCGTGCCGACGGTGCCGGATGCGCCAGTCCCGCCCCCGGAAAAATCAACCGGTTAGTATTATTCTTTAATACCATCCAAGTTCATCTCGGATTCCCCGATACATGAAAACGTCGTTATTTCGCACCGCTTCGGCGTTATTGTTAATGTGATCGAGGTAATTACTAATCGTGGTGTTTCAGCGCCAAGAACCGCTGTCGTGGTGCCGTCGGTGAAGGGCGATGTGCCGACTCCTGGCGGATCGACCGGAAAAATCACCAGTAAATATATATAATATGTTAATATAACTTTCCGTAAAAAATGTTTGCCGTCTGCGAGCTTACATCCTCAATTCAGACACATAAGAGTTATTCCAATTCGCAATTGTTGTGATTCACAGAACGACGCCAACGCAGACTCGTGTTAGATCTTAAGCTGCGCCGTATAATTCTTCTCTTCCAAGAAGGTAAAAAGTTTCGTCAATTTTATAGTCATAACATCACAATAATTATTCAGAATACGATATCTACGGGGGATTTCATACCATGTCGAGCTGTTTATGAATCTTTACCTCCCAGATGTCGCTCGCGATTTTCTATACGATTCTTCTCGCAAGGCAGTCAGTTTTTTTGGATCATTTTTTTTTACTCCATCTGAATCTTCTTCAAATTTCTAAAACGATCACATCGATCGATATGATTAAAAAATTCGCAAATATTCTGAAAAACGTGTGTGAAATATCAGTATTGCGGAGGCACTCGTCACCGAAAAAATCGTTATTAGCAAAATCAAATATAAAACAAAGCCTCTCGTGACAAATTCGAAGATTTCTACGTATGCCTCTCGGAATAGGGGGCGTAGCGACAGATTATTTACGTACACAATATGTTGACGAAGCTGTTTCCGATGTCTCTCGCACACTGTAGAGAAAAGACCATTTTTGTAGCGAATAATATGCCACCGAGTAACATGATCCTTTTTTCCGGAACGCGTACACCTTGGAGAAATATAACGTTTGTGCGTGCTGAAATATTGATAATACTTCAAAATGTGCACTATTTTACTTTGTTTACAGGCAACGAATGGGATGCAGTAATGGCAACAGCCGATATTTTTGGAATCGACAAATAGTTAATATTTCTACGTATAGTTTGTAAAAAAATTAATCGCAAAAAATTATTATTTTCTTTATTATGATAAATGACAAAACATACATAAGTATACGTGTATAAAGCGTAGTGCCTATCATTTATCTCACTGGTTCTTCGACCAATTCCTGATATTACTTGTTAGCGCAAACTTATCCTACTTTGGAGATTTGTTTTCGTTACCACATAGTCTTAACCCATGTACGCAAGTAGTCGACAATCAACGTATAATCACAATTGGGGGGGGGGGGGGGGGGGGTGGCAATATGATGTGGTATTCCTAACAGCACCCGACTCATATCCATTAATTAATGTATATTTATAAAGAACCCGGGAAATTTTTTTTTTTTTTATGATCATACATATCATATATATATATAATCATCAAGGCCCGGACTTTCGTGCTGGATTCGTTACGGCCAGATCGCGAGCGCTTGGAAAAATGAGGGTGGTTCAATTTTTTTATGGACTTTGAAATATTTCCTGATTCTAGGACTTCGAATATTTTTGCCTTGAAGGAACTTTTCAAAAAATTGCTCTATAGACATCGAAAAATTTTGCATCTAAGAAGTATAGAAAATATTCGCGAAACTCATCCTATTTTAGAGATTTCTTCTTCTTCTTCCTCCTTTATCGACTTATCGCCCGTTACTTTGGAGATTTGTTTTCGTTACCACATAGTCTTGAACATAGATATAGATTGGACAAGTTGGCATTTAAAAACAGTGTCGCACCAATAATGTAGGCGGCATGACAGTGGAAAAAAGCTTCTTCGTGTATTTCGCTTCAGCACTCTTAATAGCAATTACCATTTTTCAGATTTTTTTTTTATTTTTATTGACATAATTGCTAATTAATACGTCAGATGTAAAATTTTGTATAATGAGAATTTAAATGTATGGAATTTTTTTATTTTTATTGACATAATTGCTAATTAATACGTCAGATGTAAAATTTTGTCTAATGAGAATTTAAATGTATGAAATTTTTTTATTTTTATTGACATAATTGCTAATTAATACGTCAGATGTAAAATTTTGTCTTATAAGAATTTAAATGTATGAAATTTGTATATTTGATATTCATTTAAGCACATTATTTCAATAACAGATCTCAGGTGAGTCGGTAGCGGGCAGAGTTGACGAGCGCATGGTTCACGGATCGATCCCCGGTATGGCCGAATTTTTTTTTTCTTCTACCCCGGGCCGATACAAGTATATAAAATAGACTGTATCAAAAAAATCGACTATTTTTTTTTTTCTAAATTATATTGAAAATATTGTTCAGGATACCGAAAAAAGGCGCCTGTTGAAATTAGAGCTCTTAATTTTAACATTAAGATGTGCCTCATCGCGATTTTCCATTTCCCATTTGATTAACATGGGAAATTTTTTCTTAAACAGTTTGGAATTTTGTAGCTCTTTAACGAATAGTTGAATTGTTTGGGTCAAAACATATTCTTGTAGAAAATTGAACGCTCTTTAAAAAAGGTCTCTTATAATTTCTTGATAAATGCAATTTCTCGAAAGTTATTCGAATTGGAAATTGATAATAAAAATTTTAAGGTTTTTTCTACTTTTTGGGACATCTACTTAACTTATTGCAGAATTACACTCAAAATTCTTTTTCCTACGAATTTTTTCTGAATATAGAAATCATTTTAACAATATGTTAGCGGCAAATGCATTTAAAAAATCCTTTCTTTGAATATTTTCCATTGATACAAAGATTTTAAATATTTTTTTTTTTTATCCAGCTTTTTTTTTAATGTATATTATTTTTTTATAAATAATACCTAAATTTTCGAAGAAATATTTATTTACAATTGTTTATTTGTACTTAAAAGTTTTTTTGAACTATTAATTTATGTAAATCTCATTTGGAAAAAAAAATTATTCCAACGCCGCGCGGCTGTCATTAGTCCGCACGCTTCGTTATCCAATATTGTGACAATACGCACCCCAACCGCGTCGAATACCACCGACAACAACCAGCGAAAATAACGAACATCATTCATTCCTATCTTAATCTCATCATATTCTTATTCTCATTCGTGTATGATATTTGCATCATAATCACAAACGTATGTATACACAGATGTACGTCAATATAGCTCGTCAAATCGCGACAAATCGAAATATATGAAACATGGGCAGGCCATCCCCACTCTCAATCTACTCTAGCAGAAGCTACATCACGCGCGTTTAACTAGACGAATTGTCTCAGTCGTATAAACAGTAATATTGTGTCTCATTTGCGGATAAACATCGAACGAAGCGAAGAAATTATAAGACCAGAACAGGAATCGCGATGAGTGTACCGAGGATTATGGGATTAAGTGCTGTAGACTGGGCAATCATGGAAAGGACAGGACGAGACGGCATGCTGTTGGACACGCATATGGCTAAGTTTATAGATATACTAGAACATTACGATACTATATATTGCATGCAAAGTACTCTGTTATTACAAATACCGCGAACGATCAGTAGCGTTCCACGAGACGAACCTTGTTTACAAATATTGTTTCGTGGCCCTATTGACGATGGTCATTGGATTTGTGTTTGGTATGATACTGAAGTACTGCACGTGTATGATAGCGCGAACACGAGAACACTGCACAACGATCATAAGATATTCTTACATAGATTGCTGCCGTACGATAACATACCCGTTGTATTCGAGAAAGTTCAGCAGCAACCTAATGAATACAATTGTGGTGTGTTTTCTATTGCCTTCGCGATTTGTATAGTTTCTGGTATCAACCCCTGTAGCGTTCAGTATGCCACAGTGCGGATGAGACAACATTTAATTGATATGTTTCATTCCAATAGCCTCAGAAATTTTCCAATAATACACGAAGATTCGATCAGCGCCGAGGGCGTTTTTCAAAATTTGGCTCATATCGGTAATCTTAGGTATTGTAGTCAACGCTTAATCGCAACTGTAAACGAAGGATCTCGCGGTCTCGAGTCAGCAAATACAAAATGTAGAGATTCGCGAAGGGTGACAACAAAACGGACGTACACGACAGAACTGAATGGTCACACGTATGAAGGAACAGATACTGTTTCACGTCAAGAAGCCGTAGATGTACAAGGTAGGTATCGAGTTCAAGAATCGGTCGGAAAAATGAGTAAACGAATAAAGTCCGGAGAAATATATGCACGAGCCGAGACAGAATCCACTGCAAACGCGGATGATACACCGGCGGCCATGGCACGTAAAAGAGCGGCGTATAGAAAGAAACAAACCCGAGCTAACGAATCGGCGGAACAGCGGATTGATAGACTCAAGGCCGCTGCAACATTCAAAAAGAAGAAAAGAGAGTCTGTTTCAAAGATCGACGAAACCAGGGCAGCTATGATGCGTCGAGAAGCTGCAGATAGGATGCAACAAACGCGTTCCAAGGAATCTAAGACACAACGTACTGACAGACTTGAGGCCGCTGCAATATTTAAAACGGAAAAGAAAGCACATCAGAAAATTGACGGATCAAATAAAAGAAGATATTCTGGAAATGAAGTATCATCTAGGACCAATAAAGGAAAACCTGATATTACAATAGATTCGCGCAAAAGGGAGTTGAAAGTAAATTTAGATTTGGCGGAGGATGAAGTAGAATCAAACTATTTGGGAGAAATGAATCATCTATGCCAATTCTGTAGCGCAAGACATTTCATTTGTAAATTACCATGCGATAAGAAGTACAACATGTGTTGTCACAAAGGTAAAGTAAGTATCGCGGAAGAGCGAACCTATCCAGAAGCAATCAAACAGCTGATCGACGGCACTGACGTAAATAGCAGAAATTTTCGACGGAACGCGAGAAGTTATAATAATTCGCTGGCATTTGCAAGTTTTGGAGCTCAATTTGATTCCATCAAAGACGGTCGGGGCCCGTTTGTATTCCGTATATGTGGACAAACGTATCACAACACATATGCACTTCACCCCGATGCTAATCAAGCACGTAAATACGGACAATTGTACATAATCGACAATGAAATTGCCACCAGAGTACGTATGCAGCATCCCGGCAATAAAGATTGTTTGCCAGAGATTCTAGGCGAATTGGATGATGTCATACGAAAGATCAATCCGTACGCGGAAGCTTTCAAAATGATGCACGAGATGGAAGCGGAAGAAAGACAGTTGTCAAAAACAACCGGAGGATCCGTGCGCGAAATAAGGATGTGGCTGAAGAGAGACGACAAAGCCGATAAAAATCGCTTCAACCTGCCAACGTGCAATGAAGTGGCTATTGTGTTTGTTGCAGAAGACGGAGATCCTCCGGTTCAGAGAGACGTATGTGTGTACTCTAAAAGTGGAGGCCCTATAAGCATTCCAAGTTTGAGTAAGCACGTCGACCCTATGATATATCCTCTCATGTTTCCCTCGGGCGAAACAGGATGGTCGCCGAGGATGAAGCAAACCATAGGAAATCGTGAAATGACCGCGCTGCAATATTACAGTTACAAGTTGAGCGATAGAGGGGGATTCAATCCATGTCTGAATATGGGAGGATTGTCTCAACAGTACATCGTTGATATGTGGACGAAAGTCATCGTTTATACTACATAAAAAATCAACAAAGCAAATTACGAGCAGAATTGTATAAAGGAGTCATTGATTACCTACATAACAAAGCTGGACAAGATAACGCGAGGATTGGTAGAATGGTGATATTGCCATCGTCGTTCAGCGGCAGTCCACGTGCCTTACAACAAAGTTTTATTGATGCGATGACTCTATCACAAAAATACGGGAAACCCGACCTATTTATAACAATGACTTGCAATCCAAAGTGGAAAGAAATAGTAACAAATTTGGAGCTCGGTCAAACTGCTATGGATCGACCAGATCTTGTAGCTAGAGTTTTTTAACAAAAAGTTAGGGCACTGAAAGTCGAGCTGATTGACAATGCTATATTTGGTAAGTGTACCGCTTATACCTATGTCATCGAATTTCAAAAAAAAAAAGCTTACCACATGTTCATATGCTGTTTTGGTTGGAGGAAAGCAGCAAAATCCGTGATGCAGACGATGTTGATGATATAGTATCCGCCGAGATACCGGACAAAACGCGTCACCCATTACTGTATGAAATACTCAAACAATGAATGATTCACGGGCCTTGTGGTCAACAAAACATAAATTCCCCCTGCATGGATAGCAAAACAAACCGATGTGCGAAACGTTATCCGAAAGACTACATATCCGAAACAAACTATATGTCAACGGGTTATCCATCATATCGAAGACGAGACGACGGAAGTGTGATTGTTTTTGATTCGAATAAAGGAGGGGTACGAAGAATCGCAGATAACAGAAGTGTCGTGCCGTATAATGCGTATTTGTTATTAAAATTTGATTGTCATCTTAACATGGAAATATGCACAACGGTGCAATGTATAAAGTACTTATTCAAGTACTGTTATAAAGATATGATTGTGCGAACGTTGAAATGAAGGACGCACACGTAGAAAGTAGCGTGCAATACGATGAGGTTGACGAATATATATCGACGCCATACGTGTGTCCACCAGAGGCAATCCATCGATTATACCAATTTGCGATGAACGAACAATCCCACGCTATATATAGGTTAGCTGTTCACGTAGAAAACGAACAAATGGTATATTTCAAAGAGGGGCGTGAAAACGCAGCCGTACACACAAATAAAGAATCAACATTACTTGCGTGGGTTAATCTCAACAAGACCGACGTGGAAGCACGTAATTACTTGTACTGCGAAATTCCGAATTATTACGTGTTTAATAAAAAAAATACGGAGTGGATGAAACGAAAAAAATTTGTGAAACCTGTGTTGAGCAGAATGTATTTTGTGAGTCCCAGGGAAAAAGAGCGATATTATATGAGATTGCTGTTATTACATGTTCGGGGGGCACAGTCATATGATGATATGCGAACTTATGAGGGTATAATACACTCATCTTTTTCGAAGCAGCTGTCGCGCGAAAGTTAGTTAGTGATGACGAAGAATGGGACGAATGTCTAGCTGAAGCATCAAGTCTCAAATTTCCGAAAGAGATGTGCAGGCTGTTCGCGTATATATGCGTATTCGGTATGCCAATCGACGCAAGCCAATTATTCGAAACATACAAAAATGAGTTGGTCGATCGAAATGAATACAATGAACAAAACGAACAGAAAGCCTTGCGGGTGATCAATGAAATACTAATGTTTCATGGATTTACGTTGCGAAACTTCAATTTACCGGATATAATAGAAGGTTACATATTTCCGTCCGACACAGACAACGACGAAGACATAACTTGTACGAAACAGACAGTGACAATATCAGTCAATAGTTCAACCAAACATCAACGTACTGTATATGACACAGTCATGAGTGCTGTACGTGGCGAAGGCTGCAATAAGTGTATTTATGTGGACGGCCTCGGTGGTAGTGGAAAAAGTTATCCACATAACATCATTATAACTACATTACAAAGTATCGGCTTGATAGTGTTGCTTGTAGCATGGACCGGAATCGCGACGAATTTATTGAAAGGAGGAAGAACTGCGCATTCAACTTTTAAACTACCGTTACAATTAAACGAATGCTCAACGTGTAATATTAAACCGAATTCCAGACAAGGCTTGCACATTCGAAACGCGAAAGTCATAATCTGGGATGAAATAACAATGGCCTCCAAGTATGCACTAGAGGCTGTTGAACGTATGTTGAGAGATACATGTGAATATAACGAACCATTCGGCGGTAAAATAGTTATAGTCTCTGGTGACTTTCGGCAAACTTTACCAGTTGTGCGACATGGAAGTCGGACCCAAATTTTAGAAGCCTGCTTCAAGAGAAGCAGCTTATGGAATCAATTCATGTACATGTCATTGAAGGGCAACATTCGTGTCTCCGATGGGCAAATAGACTTCAAACAATGGCTTCTGCGAGTCGGCGATGCTGTTTTTGGCGATTCTTTTGAACGTAACAACGAAGTTGTAAGCATTCCTACGGAAATACGTTCGAATGGTGATATTGTGCAAGAAATATTCGGAGAAAGTGTAGATCCACAAGATACTTCGAATTATGGTGAGGTTATATTAGCTCCAACCAATGTCGATGTTATTGACATAAATACCAAAATGATGTCAAAAATCCAAGGAATTGGAGTGGAATATCTGAGCGTTGACACAGGTGAACATGGGGATAATACAGATATGAGCAACATACTTCCGATCGAATTCATGAATTCATTGACACCTAATGGTCTTCCACCTCATAACCTTACGTTGAAAGTGGGAAGTATCGTTATTCTGTTACGTAACCTAAATCTCTCACAAGGTCTATGCAACGGCACTAGACTGGTTGTCAAGAAGCTAAATCAGCATCTGATCTGTACCGAAATTATGAGCGGAAATTTTGCCGGAGAAACTGTACTGATACCACGAATAGATTTATCACCGAGCGAAGAGGATGTACCATTCAAGATGGTGAGAAGAGAGTTTCCAGTGAGATTAGGCTTTGCGATGACAATCAATAAGTCACAAGGCCAATCTTTCGATAGCGTTGGAGTGTATTTACCAAATCCCGTGTTCAGCCATGGTCAACTATACGTTGCTTTGTCCAGAGTTAGGTCAAAAAACAATTTGAAAGTGTTACTGATAAAGAAATCGATTGAAAAATCAAATGGTGAGGTGTATACAAGAAATACTGTGTGCAAAGAAATCCTCTAAATTTGTCCCGGGGACTATGCAATGGCACTAGATTGGTTGTAACAAAATTAAACCCGTACTTAATAAGTCGCACAAATTCAAAGTGTCGTTCACACTGAAATCTGTCACTGTTAATCGTGAAAAATCTAATAATCAATCGTGAACAAGAAATATTGTCTACAAACCCGTATGAAAAAACTACATATGGCAAAAATATATCGCAGAATATATAAAAGTCGTATTCTAATATATGAAATCATATATGGACTATATACGGCAAAAATATATGGCATAATATATAAAAATTGTATTTTAATATATAAAACCATATATGAACTATATACGGCAAAAATATATGGCATAATATATAATAATTGTATTTTAATATATGAAACCATATATGAACTATATATGGCAACAATATATTGCGAAATATATTTAAAAAAAAAAAAATTAAAAAAAAAAATTCAAACTCAAAACGTGCTCCTTTCCACCCGGAATCTGGAATGTGCTGTTATTCGTATTGGGCGTCGATATATTAAAATATATTTATTATATATTTCTGAATATATTTTTGCCATATATATAGTTTATATATTTTGAAAATACGTTTATACATATACATAATTTCGGCCATAATATAATACCACCTATTTCCATATATTCTGCTGTATATTTTTGCCATATACATATAGTTTTTTCATAGGAAAAGAAGTTCTAGGTGTCGCGCAAGTCAATCGATTCAGTGGCAAACGAACAATAATGATAACGGAATGTCGAACATGACTAGCTGCTAATCCTGTTTATCTGGACATAAGCGCTACAAAAATTAGCTGCTGAAATATTCTCTGGGTACGAGCGCTACAAAAATTAGCTGCTAAAACCTCGTCTGGGCATGAGCGCTACAAAAATTAGCTGCTAAAACCTCGTCTGGGTATGAGCGCTACTAGGATTGGCTTAACAAAGTATCACAGCAATTGTGGTATTGTGAAATAGTAGTTATAGGAATGCAGTAGTTTTTGTTACATTTGTGTTCCGAAGTGATTCACCCTTAATCATTCAGTCTCCAAAGTTTGCGACGATGCAGCGTTCGTTCAGATGACAGAGGCCCTTTCCCACGACCCTGTTTTTTCCGAAACGACAATGACGCGCAGATCCATAATTAGGTGGTGCATAACGAAGATATGGAATTTTAGTCACCGCGGCGGTGGGTTGTTCCGCTCCGATTTCATATACCTGTTCGACAGGAGCGTGGCGCTGCTACCTGGCAGCTGTTTCGTAAGTCTTAGAATCCCCCCACAGTACTAGATCCAATGCACATTCAATGAAGGCTGTTTCGCTCTGCTAACCATCATGCAAGAGATGCAAATCAAGAGTGGATCAAGTGCTCACGAATGGGCGCGCGCAGTCGACAGATTACGCATAAGTCGAGCGGAAGAAGAAGCTGCAAAGAAAAGCAAAGAAGGTCGAGTTCACCGAAGACAAGAACAAAAAGATGCTTCGGACATCATGGATGATAGCTGTTCACTGTACGGGCCTGGTATCGATGATTCTGTGTGAGTATATAGCGAAATAAAAAAAAAAATTAGGATTTTTTCATGTAACAATCTTTAAAGTGATTTTCCCACACTTCACGTTTTCAAAGTCGGTGACGGCTGTAGTTTGAAATGTATTGCACCAATTCTTTTCAAATTTGGTACACTCTTTCTTTGTATAATTCATGAGGTAACGCTATCGAGATATTTTTAAATTTGTTGTTATTTTTTAGTTTACAATAACAAATTTGCCGATTTTTTAAGCGAAAATTGCGTTTTTCACTTTCCAGTGTCACCAAAAATTGGAAAAACAAGAAACAAAAAAGCTCGACAACGTTACCTGGGGGAACTCATAAACTAATCAAATCAATTTGGTTTTTGAATTTCAGATGATCGAGTGATCAGTTACAACCGTCTCCGCGAAACAACTTTTTTTGAAGCTGTCTCCGGAGATTTGCTGCCAACGGCTTAGTTTTCAATATTTTTTGCTGAAATTTTCAGAGAATATCCTTGAAAGGTTACTCTACAATACTGTAATAATCAAATTTAAAATATAATGCCCGTATCTCGTGAAAAAATGTTCGAAAAAGTGTATTTTTTTCACCGAATTAACTGTACCCCGCCCTTATGAAGACCTCGCGCGTGTACAAGTGGCGCCGCCGAATGATCCCTTTCGGCAGGAGTGCTTTGAAATGATTCGTCCTTTTTCCCGCGCCAAGCATTTGATAGGCCAATTTTTCATGATTCTCCTGCCGCTTGGGACAAATTTTGTCGATAGTGTCTGATTTGGCGTTGACATCGGTTTCACGCACGGTCTCTATGGAGTTCAGTCGGTCTAGGCACTTCATAGTTACTAGCTGAATGTTGTGCTCGCTCGATCACTGACAACCGAGTGAACGTAGCGAGTGCGGAACCACGCCCAACCAATCTGAAATGCATATTGTGACAATATGCTCACCAAACGTGTTGAATACCAGTGACAACGCTCAACCAACCGAGTGAGCGAGCGAAGCGAGCGAACGAGCACAATATTTATCTTCAAACGTGTTGAATACCACTGACAACCGAGCGAGCGTAGCGAGTGAGGAACAACGGTCAACCAACCGAGTGAGCGAGCGAAGCGAGCGAACGAGCACAATAATCAGCTAGTTATATATTATTATGTATAAATCAGAAAATCCTAAATTGTAAACTTATATATTATTATATATAAATATGTATAAAGATATAAAACTTTATATATTTTGTATTTTTTTATAAAATTATATAAAACTTTATTGGACTTCTAAGATTAAAATATATATAATTATATAAAATTATATAAACTTTTATATTATTGCACATAATTATATATTAATCAAAAAGCCCTCAATTATAACTTATATATTATGATACATAAATATATATAAAAATATAAAATTTTATAAATTTTGTATTTTTTTATAAAATTATATAAAGCTATGTTGGATTCCTTTTATTAAATTATATATACAAATTAACGGCGCACCCGGCACTCGGCGAAATAATGCCGATTTTCAAAATCCTGTAACTTGCTGAAAAATTGTCGAAAAAAATCATTCGGGGCAGCATTTTGAAGGTTGAAACTTCATCTTCAAGATGGGTTTTTAAAATTCTTCCTACGACCATTTTTGACGTCAAAGCGTAGGTTTGAGTGCCGAGTTGCAAAACGCTAGAAAAAACAAGTTTTTCAAAGTTCTCTATGGGCCGTTTGAAAAATCGCAGCGAACTTTCGAGACAGCCATTTTATAGCCTGGAATCTCCTGTTCAGAATGGTTTCTAGAAATTTATCGCACAATTTTTTGTCACCGAGTTATTCGACTCTTGGTGAAGCAATGTCGATAAGGGCAGGATCATGGTGTAAATATTAGATGGTGTGCCTAGAACTACCAAGCCACGCCCACTTTTCGAGGCCAAACAGATTTAAGTATGAGCGAGTACCAACTGTCTAAGAAAACCCTATATTGCTGGGGAATAATTTTTTATTCAACTATGGCACCACTTTTTGGTGACGTCACAGCACATTGAATACACGCCGCGCTCGTGAAAATTGAAATTTAAAAACACATCGCCGCGCCGCGTTGACTGATCGCCAATATGTCGTAAAACAAATTGTGCATTTTTCTCCCGTTGTTTGCATGCATGATGCAAGACGTGATAGAAGTTTGATTGCGGTTGACGTTTGCTGAAATGCCGTATGCGTGTATTATCGAAGGCTGCAAAAATAATCGCACGAACGTTCGGAAATCTAACGAATATATAAGTTTTTTTCGTTTACCACAATCGAGCGTGTACGTGAAGGTTGGTTGAAGAAGATTGGGGAGGTGAAAATGCCGGCGAACTCTGAGAATGGTGAGTATCAATTATCGGTGTAAATGTAAGCAGTCATTTAACCCTTCGCGGTCACCCAGGGTCAATACGACCCCAGTAATTTTCGGAGTTTTTTGTCCCAGTTCACATTTCAAGCATTTTCCACATTTTTTTCAACGTATGTTGTCATTAGTTTCTTATATATTAACTTTGACTACATATTCTACAATGTTCAAAGTACGTTCCATAATTTTTTGGTCCCGAAGGGACAGATAATTTTCATACGGCAAGCGTTTGCAATCAGCTGGGGGTCCGTTCAACCCCATGTGGCCGTCCGATAAATGTATAGGAACGTGTGGCCGCAAAGGGTTAAGATCATAGACCATATTCCTTGGCAATTATAGGCAATTGTCTGTGAATTGCCTACCAGTTATTGCTTACTGTGGAGTTACGAGGAGCCATACCTCGTTCAATTATAACAATTTTTGTCTTGTTCTTTCAGTTAGAATATGTAAAATCTGAATGAAAAATCACATGGAAAATCTGAATGGATACAACTAATTTCGAAAGGGCATCTCATGCAGCCTTCGAAAAGCTGTTCCATGCAGCGAGGATTACGGAGAAGTGTTTTTTCTATCATGCGGTGAAAACTTCGACTCCGACCGACCTTATTTCTCGACTGACCGAGAAATTCATGACTTGGACACATCAAACGAATACATTCAGTATATTATTATTAACATTATAGTTATTATAAACGTGATTCACAAAATAGTAATTTTGCCATATAATGATTTTTCATCATTTCTGATCGTCAGAATAATAATATAAAATAAATACAAAAAAAATGTACGTTTGTACTGTAAATTTTATGAGATTCGTAATCTCATTATTATATTAATCATAAGATATCTTTACGTTGTTAACTTTTACGTTGTACCACTGTATTGTATATTGCTCACTGATGTGTTATTTTAATACTGTTAATGTTGTTCCACTGAATTATATAATTGATTACATGTTTTTTCAAATATATAAAATACAGTCTCGTGACATTGTGCGCATTGTATTATACCAAATTTGCATACTTTATTTTATAAGCCCTACCAATAAAATTGTAATTACCTATTTTACTCATTTTTATTATATCTACAAATTAAATTTCTGAGTATACATCAAATTTTTGTGAGTTTTATGATTTCGCAATATTTAAAACATTCGCTCGTCAATTCCCCAGAAAAATCCAACATTAGCAAAACTAATCCCTAACGATCTAGGGAATTTCGACGGTTGGTTCACTGTCGTACTTAAGTCCATCGCCAAACGAGAGAGAAACTTTTTTAGAGAGAGAAGCTGCACTCCTAGGCACACCATCTATACTCACACCACGGGCAGGATCGACCCCACACACCCACCTACACACCCACCCACACACCCACACACCTACACACACACCCACAACCCACACACACACAAACACATACGCACGGACTCACGGACACACACACACGGGATGCATGGTAGACTGTACCTCCTCGCGGTGCATCCTGGATAACGCCAAATCAATCGCCTACTCGTCGATTCGGCCCTTATTGCTTCATCAAAAGTCGGATAACTTAGTGACCAAAAATCGTGCGACAAATTTTCAGAAACCATTTTGAAGAGCAGATTCCAGGCTACAAAATGGCTGTCTCGAAAGTTCTTTGCGATTTTTCAAACGGCCCGTAGAGAACTTTGAAAAACTTTTTTTTTCCAGCGTTTTGCAACCCGGCACTCAAACCTACGCCGTGAGGTCAAAAATGGCCGTAGGAAGAATTGTCAAAAACCATCTTGAAGATGGAGTTTCAACCTTCAACATGCTTTCCCGAATGATTTTTTCCGACAATTTTTCATTGAGTTACAGGATTTTGAAAATCGGCATTATTCCGCCGAGTGCCGGGTGCGCCGTTAATTTTGTTGCTGAGTGTAGTTATGTATAATGTTTATATAAAATTATATATATTCATATATAAATATGTATGAATATATATAAGTTTATATGATTATATAAAACTATATAAAATTTTATATATAAGCATATCGCATGGCTTTATATTACTGTATAAAACCATACATTATTATACATTAAAATATATAATAATTATTGTCATATGATCAGATAGTTCTTTGTCATTACATATAAATACTTACAGTATATGAACAGATAATTT
Organism: Tenthredo livida; assembly: GCA_963992785.1. Classification (NCBI taxonomy): domain Eukaryota; kingdom Metazoa; phylum Arthropoda; class Insecta; order Hymenoptera; family Tenthredinidae; genus Tenthredo; species Tenthredo livida. The sequence continues at coordinate 11,838,896 of OZ023071.1, forward strand.
TTCTTTGAAAAAATGCACTTCCAGTAGATTAAAAAAATTACTGGTGCATTTTTGTCATGTTTTTTTTTTTTATCAACATAATTGATAATCAGCATTCATGAAAATTAACTCTTAATTCATCAAATTACTCAAATGCTTATTTAATAAATTTAATTTCGCTAACTCAATTTATATTTCACGCAGAATATCATTTAATGATACCTGCGTGTTTGTTGCATTTAATTACCATGAAATTGATAATTAATACGTCAGATGTAAAATTTTGTTCAATAAGAATTAGAATATATGACATTCGTATATTTGATATTTGTTTAAGCTCATATTTCGACAATAGATCTTGGGTCAGTCGGTAGCGGGCAGAGTTGGCGAGCGCACGGTTCACGGATCGATCTCCGGCCGGGACCAGGTTTTTTTTTTTTTCTTTGGGCCGATACCAGTATATATACCGCGTGATTCCTCGATTGCACCTCAGTGATTTGGGTAGCAGACCGTCAGGTATAGTCGGCATGAAAAAATTATCCGTGATCGTAGCGGCCAGTTCTTGTTTGTTTTATTGAGTTTTGACGGGTACGGTGAAGTGGTGTCATATTATTACGGAGAAGAATTATTACACGCTCAAAATATTCTTTGTGCACCGAATGATCGTTATCCAGGGGATTGCGACTGATTAGCGTGTCGATAGATGAGTAAGTAAAATTATTTTTCATAATTACGAGTGCATCTGTAAGAGCGTAACCTCAAAACGGCAAGTAATCTCAAGGACAAGTGACCGTTCTCAGGTAGGCCGAGGGGCTTTACGGGCGTAGTAATTGACACTTCGAGTCCGCGGGGCTCTGCGAGCCCCGTAGACTACATGCCCGAAAGGGCGATAAGTCGAAAAAAGGACCAATCAATCAGCTCTGCGAGCCCGGGCGTACCGACCTGGCACTACATGACCCAGGACTGGCCAAAGTCAAAAGTTAGTGCAATCTGTCGTCATGATTATGAGCATTAGGTTGAATCTGTTCTTGTGGTTACTTACGTATTTTATCAGGGTATACAAAAATGATAATAACTCAAAATTCAAGTTTTTTGACTTGTCCTAGTTTAGATCTAGGTGTGCGATATCTTTAACGAGAAGGACATCCAACTGGGACGTTGGTTGCACAATGCTGAAGAGTTGGGGCATTTTCCACCGCATACCAATTGACACGAGTAACATGCTAAGCTAGCATGTTCATAATCAAAAAACAAGGCGGATTAATTAGGTATGAAGAGAAACATCAACGGGGGTATACCCACCTTGAAGATAATTTTTTCAAATCACTGCTACGCTCTGATAATAGATTTTAGTCACTCAGTTTTTTTATAGTTGATTAGCGCTGTTTTGATATAGAGTTTATGATTTTTTCAGATTTTGTGTCCTTCGCTGAACATAAATAATGAGTTTAATATTGATGCAGTCACAGTTCTCAATGCTCACAATGGTGAGGTCAACCATGACTGCGTCGGAAGGTGCAAGGATTGGGATTGGAGTTCGTAGTAGATATAATAATTGTATACTTGTATAATGGTATATATTTATCTATTTTATTCATCGAAACGATTTATCTAATCAGGTCATGCGGTGACAATACAATACAATACACTATAATCCTGTATACTGCAGAGATGCACAGCACCTGTAAGTTATGTTCAATAAAAAAAAATATATTCACCTACACACGATACAGATGGCTCCCCTAAACTTTAATTCTGATCAGCGGTGAAACTCCAAGCTGCGATTCAGGCCACCGATACAGTACAATAGAGCTAGCTTGGTCTAACAGAACTGGTCATAGTTTTAAGATTCTGCAAAAGGTCATGTATTATCTTTGTATTAATGAAGCCTCGTGTAGTCTGCAATTAAATCATATTAAAGCCATCAACAGCTGTGTTCCGAATTCTTGTTTGTTCCCCTGATATTTCCACGGAAAATCAATCGTTCCGTAGTTGCTGTAATCAGCCATAACATTCTCAACTTTCAATTTCCTGTAGATAGTATTAAATATTTGGTAAGATATTGGTTTCTTCAAATATATTTATTCGGAATAACTACATCGACGTAACATCCAATTGCAGGTTTTGTGAGTGGAATATTGCTTGAAATAGAATACATACCTAATATATTGCTTGAAATAGAATACATATCCAATAACTATCAAATACACACATACGCCCCTCGCTGGATTAAGGGATATACCCACCTTGAAAATATTTTTCCTTCAATCACTGCCATGCTCTGAGGAAACATTTTGGTGACTCAATTTTTTTACAGTTGATTAGTGCTATTTTGTCACATAGTTTTTATTCTACTCAGATTTCGTGTCCTCCGCTAAACTAAGTCAGTCCATCGAAGAACAAGTAGTTGTCGTATGGTACAGGTTGCTGCGTTGCATAACATTTCTTCAACTATGGAAGAAATATTTTGTATAAATGTAATTTGGGGGCAAACCAATAATATTTCATGAGTTTAATTTTAAGACATGGAAATTTTTGATTTTAAATCATTTTTTCCAAAACGATGGAAAAAAGTCTTACCAGCAAAAATTTCGATCTCTAAAATTCAAATTGATGAAATATTATTGGTTTGGCCCTAAATTACATTCATACGGAATATATCCTCCAAAGTTGAAGGAATTTCATGCAACGCAGCAGCCTGTACCCTACGATAACTACTTTTTCTTCGATGGACTGAATTTATGTTCAGCGAAGGACACCAAATCTGAAAAAAATCATAAACTCTGTATCAAAACAGCGCTAATCAACTATAAAAAAACTGAGTGATTAAAATTTATTATCAGAGCGTAGCAGTGATTTGAAAAAATTATCTTCAAGGTGGGTATACCACCGTTGATGTTTCTCTTCATACCTAATTAATCCGCCTTGATTTTTGATTATGAACATGCTAGCTTAGCATGTTACTCGTGTCAATTGGTATGCGGTGGAAAATGCCCCAACTCTTCAGCATTGTGCAACCAACGTCCCAGTTGGATGTCCTTCTCGTTAAACATATCGCACACCTTGATCTAAACTAGGACAAGTCAAAAAACTTGAATTTTGAGTTATTATCATTTTTGTATACCCTGATAAAATACGTAAGTAACCACAAGAACAGATTCAACCTAATGCTCATAATCATGACGACAGATTGCACTAACTTTTGACTTTGGCCAGTTCTGGGTCATGTAGTGCCAGGTCGGCACGCCCGGGCTCGCAGAGCCCCGCGGACTCTAAGTGTCAATTATTAGGACCGTAAAGCCCCTCGGCCTACCTGAGAACGGTCACTTGTCCTTGAGATTACTTGCCGTTTTGAGGTTACGCTCTTACAGATGCACTCGTAATTATGAAAAATACTTTTACTTACTCATCTATCGACACGCTAATCAGTCGCAATCCCCTGGATAACGATCATTCGGTGCACAAAGAATATTTTGAGCGTGTAATAATTCTTCTCCGTAATAATATGACACCACTTCACCGTACCCGTCAAAACTCAATAAAACAAACAAGAACTGGCCGCTACGATCACGGATAATTTTTTCATGCCGACTATACCTGACGGTCTGCTACCCAAATCACTGAGGTGCAATCGAGGAATCACGCGGTAATTATATAAAACTATATATAATGATATAAAATTATATATTTTTATATATTATGAGATAAAATTATATCATGCCAAAATTGAGATATAATTTTATATAATTATATATAGCCAACTATATATAATTTTATATAATTATATAAAAAAAAATTTTCCCGGGATATTATTCCGATTGAACAATGCTAATAAAAGAGGGAAGAATAATGCCCTTAATGTCAAACGATATATTGTACAAGAAAAGAGCAGCCGAAATTTATGATTTTTCCGACCCAAAAACTAGTGATTAGACACTGACAACTATAATTTTTTCACAAAACAAACTATACGAAGAATCGTTATGAGTACGACGTATTTATTTTAAGTGGAAAATTATGCAATTTTTCGGTATCGAAAATTGGTAATAAAACAGTGATAAACACGACACTTTTTCCTGTATAGAAAATTATACCAGACGTCGTAATCAGCACGACGTATTTATTTCGAATTAAAAATCATAAGAATTGCGTAATAGGCTTGAGTCATTCGATACACATGCCGAAGTTTAACAAAATTAGGGATTTATTCGAATTTCATGTAGTAACGAACAGTACTAATAAGTTACACAAATAGTGTTGCAAAATTATGAGATTCGTCCATAATTATTATATATCGATTATTACCAATCTCATAATATTCGATATATAATTATTAGCAATAAATTATGAAAATTGTTATCTGGGCCAAGACGTTGACAGCGTCTTTAGCGGTGTCCCGCGGACCGAGCAGTAGCTCAGATCATATCCTCGAGACATTTTACTGTCCTTACTCATGTCCCACGGTCATTCGCAGTATAATGCTGCGGTCCGAAGGACGTCCTGATTTCTTTGTATTCGTAATTTAAATGTCATCAGTGGTGTCTCAAGACTCAGAGATGTCTCTGTAATTCATATTACAGAAAAGAACTGACCGTACCAGCTTCTTAGGCTCGGCTAACGATTGGCGTCATCAGCAAACTTGCTCTCTATGTTTTGTCGACGGCTGAAATTTCGCGTACTCAAACCATAAAGAATTCTACATGTAGGTAAGGCTCTTTGAATCATTTGTACCCTCATACATCGACCAAACCAGAAATCAATCTGAGTCGTAATGCAATGTCGGTAATCTGTATAGCAGTATTAATTTTTACCTTACTGTGCACCATTTAATTCATACGTTTTTATTTCGATTCATTGAATTTGAATGATTTCATGTTACAGTTAAATAAATCTTAGTCATTATTCGATTCACATACATCACAGCCGAGGCAGATCCTCTATATTCACTTATTGCTCTTATTTTCAGGTATGCAGAAGACGAATGTTTTGTAAGGTCAACAGCGATTCAACTTTTAGAAGACCGATCATATTTATGCATTGGCATTTAATAAATCTCTAATAACAAACAATTTACTGACGAGTACTTTCATGAGCATCACGAGTACCTACTGAGATATGTCTAACGAGTACCTTAACTGATTCATGAGTATCTTTATAAAGGAATTGAATCCCAAAACCACATTCAACTGATTAACACGATGATGCATACGAGTACTTAATCACATTGTAATCAGAATTGTTTAAATAATGCCACGTCGAAAAATCGATCGTACCGTTGAACAAGAGGAAGAGTTTCAACGCTTGCGCAGGGAAAGAAATAACGAAAATCAACGTCAACGGCGTTGTAATCAGAGTATTATTAATGAAGCAAGTTGTAGTCACGTTGTAGACAGGGAGGCCGGTGTCATTCGTTTGGGCGTAAGATATCATTCCGATGATATTTTAAATCCCACTCACAATCAGCATCAACATGCTGCGACGAGAATCGTAATCGATAATCCTACACAAAATCCGAGAATGACAGCGCTTAGTATTGTTTTAAGATCCACGGTCAGATTTATTATCAGGTCAACACGTCATTATATTCTGCTCCGAATGAACCTCCGAGTTATGGTCAGCTCTTCATAATTGGTTCGAACGAAGCCACGGAACATCGCTTGAATCATAACTCTGAATTCAACGGTGAAATCGTGTCTACATTCGATCGAATAATGCGGGAGTATAACATATTCGCACAATCATACCAAATGATGGGTGAAGAAATTTAAAATCAACGCCGCCTAGCAGTGGAGAATAATGAGCCCGTCCCTGAGCTCACTATGCTATTTACTTTGAAGCCTGGTGTGGACAGACGTAGGTATAACTTTCAAATGACTAACGAAGTGGCTGCTGTGTTTTTTACCACTGCTGATGGAGAGATCCCTGAATCTTATGTATGTATAAGAAATAGAACTGATAAAGTCTTGAAACAGGTCAGCAGTATGGACCCAAATGTAGAGCCTTGGATCTATCCATTATTTTACCCATGTGGTTCTCGGGGTTGGCATCGCAATTTGATGCGTTTGAACAGTAACCGACGTATATCCAGGTTAGCGTATGTTAAATACCGGATGGCCATACGTAACGACTTCAATCCTATTATTATGGGTCGTCGATTGTTCCAGCAATGGTCCGTGGACAATTACGTAAAAATTGAGAAAGATCGAATAGAGTACTGTAAAGGACACCAGAAAGAACTACGCGCAGAGTCCTATAACGGACTTGTTGATTACTTGCAAAATGCTGCGGATGAGGTGAATGGTCGTGTTGGAAAAATGGTTATACTACCTTCAACATTCATAGGTTCACCGCGCAATATGATGCAAAATTACCAACATGCAATGGCTATCGTTCGAAAATATGGTAAACCAGAACTATTTGTCACAATGACATGTAATCCAAATTGGAGAGAAATACGCGAAAATCTTCTCCAAGGCCAGCAAGCAGCTGACAGACCGGATATTTGTGCACGAGTATTTAGTATCAAGAAAAATTTTTTAATTGACCTAATAGTTAAGCAAAAGTGCTTTGAGGAAGTAGCAGCGTACCTGTATGTTGTTGAGTTTCAAAAAAGAGGTTTACCACACATAGATATGCTGGTAACGTTGATGCAAAACTACAAAATAACAACTCTCAGAATCGTTGATCGGTATATTTCTGCTGAAATTCCCGACCCTTCAGAGAATCGAGTTTTGCATGACATTGTCATGAGGAATATGATACATGGACCGTGCGGCGATTGGTGTTTGGTGAATGGTAAGTGTTCGAAACACTATCCTAGATTATACAATGAGGAAACAACCATGGATGTAGATGGGTATCCGTATTATCGCCGCAGAGATACTGGTGATTTATTTTTCGAACGTCCGGGTGGATACAGCGTTAATAATCGATATGTTGTACCCTATTGTCCAATGCTATTGCATCTACTCAATTGTAATATTAAGGGGGTATCCCCACCTTTAAATGGGTTAACATTCTGAGAAAGAGATTTATATTTTACAGCGAATTTGAAAGTCTGATCAAATCCAAAAAAATCATGAAGTTTAGGGGGGGTTTGACCCTCATTATCCTCATATAACATTGGATATTACTTTGAGTCTAATAGTAGTTATGCTCAATATAGAAAAATACAAAATCACTCGGTTGTCGTAAAGAATCAGTAGTATCGTTGGACCAATTCTGGAGTTTTTGGTCCTCAATTGCTCAGAAGAGATGCCTCTATGATGTGAACATAGAACTTTTTGATATCACAAAAATTGCCTGACTCACCTAATTTTTACTGAGATTTTTCTAATTCTTCAATTTTTTTTCTCTACTTTTTCAATTATCTCAACCAAAAATAGTAATATCAAAAAGTTCTATATTCACATCATAGAGGCATCTCTTCTGAGCAATTGAGGACCAAAAACTCCAGAATTGGTCCAACGATACTCCTGATTCTTTACGACAACCGGTCAAAATATTCATTCTCCAGAAATCAACTTTCAAACTTTTTTATTTCAATTTCTTCTTTATTTCCTATTTTTCCCAGAGAGTAAAATCTAGTTACAGGAAATCAAGTTTTAAGATTTTGCTTATGACTAATATGCTGGATCCGCAGCTGCTCTCGTATCGATGAGTTATGAGTCGAGTCGAGTCTAGACACATGTGCCAGGCGGAGGTTTGTGGTGAGTTTTGACCCGTTCTGTACAACAACAGTGTCGGTTAGGTGTCCGATGAGGCTGTTAGAAAAATAATGAATTGCTTTAGAAAAAAACTCATCAAAATTGTTCAAAACATAAAAGTTCTGTAAAATTTTTTATCTTCAATATTTTTGAGATTCAGAAGATGCTAGCACAATTTTTGTCAATACTAAGAAAATTCTTTCATCTTTCATCAATCATACCTTTTTTCTTATAATATTTATTGATTCTTGCAATTAATATATGTATTATAGAAATACTCATCTTTTTGGAAATCCAAATGTGTAGTCTCCTGGCATCGATTTCAAACGCACTCTTTGATGGATCATCTCCTTTCGATTCCGAAGTCTCATCTCAGATATATATACCTATACTGTGTTTATCCGATAATGGAAATTACTATTGGTTTGAATTCGTACTGAGAGCACGACAATATTTACAAACAAGTGGACACCTAACCTCGAAAAAACGTAGATCGCAGCCATGTGTTCTGTCAATGATCACAATTTAAAAGAATATTGAAAATTCAATATGTGTAAGAATGATAATTACAAACAATTAAAAGATCATAAAATCAAATTCAAAATCGAAATATATCAAAACCTCATAAAAGTAAGCAGTGGTGTTGGCGGTGTTGTACAATACTTATGGCACCAATCTGAGGGTTCGCGCGCCTCGCCGCGGCGCTTTTTCGCAATTTGGCACTGCCATGGCTGTAACTTCTCAAATCCTCTAGATATCTTGACACCGATTTATTTGCAGGTAGAGTAGGTCACTAGCATTCCAAATAAATTATAAAAAAAAAAACGATTTTTTGAAAATTCAAAGGTGTAGATACCCCCTTAACGTTGAAGTCATTTCGAGTATTAGATCCGTGAAATATCTTTACAAATATATATACAAAGGCCACGATGCTGCTACGATAACTGTCGGAGAAGCTTCTGACAATACTGTTATAAATCACGACGAAATACGAGATTACATTGAAACTCGTTATGTTGGTCCTGTAGACGCAATCTGGCGTATTCTCAGTAAAACTCTCCATGATAAGAGTCATACTATCGTGCGTTTGCCTGTGCACTTACCAAACGAACAAAGCTTGACCATAAATGCTACTGCAAATGAAAATGAGATAATGGCTGCATTGAACCAGGCAACGATGCTTATAGACTATTTCGCTCTGAATTTACGTGACGAGTTAGCCAGACGGTATTTGTACGTTGATATTCCGTGTCACTATATATTCAAAAAGCAAAAAGATGTAAGCGGAGTGAAGGTCTCTCATGGGGAACAACGCAAGTCTCATCACAACTGCATTGGGCACATGTACGCTGTCAGTCCGACACAGGTAGAATTATTTCATTTGCGGTTGTTGTTATTAACAATCAAAGGAGCTACAAGTTTCAATGATCTCAGAACGGTAAATGGAGAACTTCAACAAACGTTCTCAGCTACCTACTTGAAATTAGGCCTCATAGAAGACGATGAAGAATGGAGCCGAGCAATGCACGGAGCAGAAGTTTGGATGATGCCACGACAATTGCGCCGGTTATTTGTTCGTATTTTGATAAACTGTCAGCCAATTCATCCTGAACATCTTTGGAAAGAATTCAAAGTTGCAATGTCTGAAGATTATGCAAAACACTCAAGTGCGCTAGAAGGGCAGAATGAATCATATGCGCAGGTAAATGCAATGCTGCACATCGAAGGTGCTGATTTTCCTGAAATGACACAATTGGCAAATATAGATGAAATGGACGATAGTATATCACTTCAACATGCAACGGAGAACGGAATGCAGCAATACACGAGATTGAATGAGAAACAAAAAGAAATTGTTGATATTATTTTGAATGTAATTGACAATAAAAATCAAAATGCAAATACGTGCTATTACGTCGATGGACCAGGTGGATCTGGTAAGACTTTCCTCTACACCACTCTCTGGAATCTACTGAAAGGTAGAAATAAACGTGTCATTACAATGGCCTTCACTGGTATTGCAGCGGTACTGCTTCCCGATGGGAAAACAATGCACAAGACGTTTGGATTGCCAGTTCCTCTCTATTCCGATTCTTCGTCTAATATTAAATTGCAGTGTGAAGAAGCAAAATTTCTCGCAGAAACGGACATTTTCATTATGGATGAAGCTCCAATGGCACCACGATATGCTTTGGAAGTCATGGACCGAACCCTGCGTGATATAATGAACAATAATTTACCATTTGGGGGAAAAATTGTAATACTTGGCGGGGATTTCAGGCAACTTCTGCCAATCAAAATGCATGGTACTCGGAGTGAAACTGTCAATCTGTCAATTAAATTCAGTTTAGTGTGGCAACACTTTATAAAATATTCTCTGACCCAAAACATGCGGACGCTACCACAAGAAGTAGAATTTATGAAGTTTTTGATAGATTTAGGTGACGGAGTATCGAATGACATTAACGACAATATGTGCATTCCACAATGCTATATAGCGAGCGTAGACGCTGATATAGTAGAAGACACATTCGGCGCTCTTATACGGAATAAAAGATTCAGAGAAGCCGCAAAATGTGGAATTCTATCTGCACGAAATGTCGACGTTGATGAAATTAATGAAAGAGTTGTCAAACTTTTGGATATTGAAAGCGAAAAGGTCTATACCAGTGTAGATAGTACTGACAACTGCGAGGATAATGGCGATGTAGTCGAGATTCTTCTACCAGAATATTTGAACACTTTGAACCCACCGTCTCTTCCTCCTCACGAACTGCGATTAAGGGTGAATAGCGTAGTTATGCTAATTAGAAATCTAAGTATCCACGAAGGTCTTTGTAACGGTACTAGATTATTGATTTTGGATCTTAGAAATAATCTGCTACGGTGTGAAATTCTTACGGGTGACAGGGTGGGAGAAATTGTATTCTTGAATCGTATCACGTTGTACTGTGAAAATAATTATCCGTTTACTTTGAAAAGAAGACAATTTCCAATAAAACTTGCTTTCGCAATGACTATCAATAAGTCTCAAGGTCAGACTTTTTTTAAAATTGGACTCGATCTTCGCAAAGATGTATTTAATCATGGACAATTATACGTTGCATGTTCGCGTGTCCGTTCATGGGATTCGTTGAGAATTTATCTGGGTAGCCAACGTGATGATGCGTTCGTTAAGAATTATGTTTACAAAGAATTGTACTAATTTGGTACGTTTAAATCCTTCATCGGCATCAGAAACTTCGAAAAAAAACATTTATCATCTTAAATAATTTTCAAAAGCAAATTAAAGAACGCTTGCCAAGATGTTTAGATGATGGTAGCACAATGTGATGTATTAGTGGTAAACAAAAAACGAAAAGTCAAGTTTGATATATCTATATCTATTGGTAGAATGTATTTGTATAGTGAGGTGAAATTGTTTCAACAACTGATAGTGAGCTAGATTGATGCTTTTGAAGTAGGTTCAATTAGAATCTAGAGAGATAAATAAAATTCAACGATTAAACGAACTTACCTGTAAGCAGTGCCGTATTACCGATTAGGCCAACAAGGCCATGGCCTAGGGCGGCATAATTAATGCATGGGTAGGGGGGCGGCAATTTTTGGATCAGTTTTTGAAAAATGTGATAAAGCGTGTTACACTGATGCACGAAGCGCCATCAGTCAGCTACAAAGTTCAATTATCTTCGCGTCAGTTAGTGCAGATGGCGCTAACCATGTTTCCAACAGGCGGCGAAACGATGGCTTTTGGAACACTACGTTACAGACATTGGGATTCCCGAGACTTCGAATCTGCATCTGCACGGTTGACTGTCCCAAGTGTCTTAGACGTGTTTTCATTATAAGTTATAACCTCTCATTATTATAGAAAAGCATAGTGCAACCTCTCATTATTATAGAAAAGCATACAATGAGTAACCGCAAGAAGTTAAGCGGGGCTGAATACAGGAAGAAAGCCCATGAGAGGTTAAGGAACGAGTCGGAAATCCTCGAGAAAATGCCAAAACTCGACAATTATTTTCAAAAAAAAAATGTAACTCCAGAAGCATCTAAATCAGATCTCGATTCTGAATCTGAATTAAGATGTATTGATACTACTGAACAGCAATTGCAGCAGAGTGTCGCGGCGACGATAGATTCTGCTGGTAAAAAAAAAACGTTGTAACTAGTAATCTATGGGACATTTATTATTAGGTTTCTATCATAGATCTATGGTTTCTATGTACGTTTTTCAGCTGATGACGTCAAGTCCGAAAATTTCGGCGATTTCTCTGTGGAGAATATCGAGGTCCTTGTAAATAAAGACGATTCTGGACCTCTAGAGACAACGGAGACGATGACTACGACAACGACTTTGAATAAGTTACGCCCAATTTATGCTTCTAACGTTGTTATGACTACTCTTATTAGTGATGATCCTGCCACGTGGGTTATCAATCATACCACTCGAGATATAATATTAAGGCGTGGTTTCAAGCAAAATTCTGACGCGGATTTCACTCTGACCAAGCGTCAGTATCCAGATCGTGCGAGATATATGTCGGAATCTCTTTTCAACCGAACTCTCGCAAACGGGCAAAGTCAGCCGCGTTCATGGTTGGTTTATTCCCCAAGTATATTAGCTGTGTTTTGTGCACCGTGTAGACTTTTTGGGATGACGTCTACGCTTGCAACGAAAGGATGGGGCGACTGGAAAAATGTTCATCATTGTCTCAAACAACATGAAAATTCTTTCGAACACAAATCAGCAACTACATCGTTGCTTGAGCGCAGTCGAACAAAAGGAGCAATTGATAAAGTGTTACTCACTGAAATGGAAAAAGAGATTAATTATTGGCAAAAGGTGCTCTCGCGAGTTGTCGCAGTTATAAAATCGTTGGCGAGATCCGGCTTAGCTTTTAGAGGTTCAATTGAACGTTTTCACTCTGCGTCTAGTGGAAATTACATTGCAGCCCTTGAACTTATTGCTGAGTTCGATCCGTTCTTAGCGGAACATATAAAATTGCGCGGAAACAAGGGCAGAGGATCTACCTCGTATTTGTCGTCAACTACCTGCGATGAACTGATCGGTCTCATGGGAAAGCTTGTTACTACGGAAATCATCTCGGAAACGAAAGCATCCAAATATTTTTCAATTAGCGTCGACTCAACTCCAGATATTTCCCATGTTGATCAGCTGACATTTATCATACGATACGTAAGCAAAGAAGGATTGCCAGAGGAACACTTCATAAAATTTATTCCAAACACCGGCCACAAAGCAGCAGAAATGATCACGCACGTTTTATGTACGTTTGAAGAATACGGGCTCGATATCCAAGATTGCCGTGGTCAGTCTTACGACAATGCCAGTAATATGTCAGGAATATACAGTGGTCTCCAGGCAAGAATCAAACAGATTAATCATCTAGCAGAGTACGTGCCATGTGCGGCTCATACCCTGAATCTCGTTGGTAAATGCGCGGTTGAATCATGCCCTACTGCTGTACGATTTTTCGCAGTTCTTCAACATTTGTACACTTTTTTTTCTGCCTCAACTCATCGATGGGAAATTTTATCGAATCATTTGGATGGAACTTGTCCTGTAGTTAAGAGCCTATCGCAAACCAGGTGGTCCGCACATTCAGATGCTTGTAAGAGCCTGTGTAAATCGTGGGACGAGATTCTTGATGCTCTCACGGCAATTTGCGATAATGATGAGGAAAAAGCGGATACGCGCGCGGAAGCAACAGGATTGTTTAACTCTCTGAATACGCTAGAAAATTGTTTCATTGCTATTGTATGGAATGACATCCTCAACAGGTTTCATGGAGTGAGCCGAGTTCTTCAAAAAGTGGATATCGAATTGGCCTCTGTCGTAGAACTGTATAAATCGCTAGTCGAGTACGTAAGAAGTTTGCGAGATGAGTTTGATGTTTATGAACGTAAAGCAAAAGAAAAGTGTGGTATTAACGATTACACACGAGATACAACAAGGCTGCGTAGGCGTAGAGCTAGATTCGAAGAAAATCGAGAGAACGAACAAAGTTTTTGTGGCAGAGAAAATCTCAAAGTAAACACCTTTTACTTCATTGTGGATCGTCTGCTTGTCGAGCTGACTTCTCGATCACAGTCGTATATAGGATTGTGCGAAAGATTTCATTTCTTGACACAGCTTGCAACAATGGATAAGCACAATATCGCATTAAAAGCACGTGATCTGCAATCCCATTACGCCGGAGATTTGGAAGATTCACTGGGAATAGAATGTGAACATTTTGGTGCTCACTTAAGATCGTTGGAAATTAAATCAATTTCGGCTTTGCAATTGTGCGCAATGCTGTTCGAAAAAAACTTGGGACCAGTATATCCAAATATTGACGTTGCTCTCCGTATATTGTTAAGTATGGCAGCAACGAATTGTTCGGCTGAGCGTTCATTTTCGGTATTGCGTCGTGTGAAGAACTATCTCAGATCGACCATTTCCCAGGAGCGCCTCAATGCTTTGGCGACGTTGTGTATTGAATCGGAAAAAACCGAAAACATAGACTTTGACACTCTCATAAGAGAATTCGCGAGAGCAAAGTGTCGCAGAGGTCAATCGCACTGATTACGATGTTTTTATAAATAAATCATGAAAATAAATCATTTCATTCGTGTTTACTGTTTTGTGTTCTGTTTTCTTTTGCATATTTTGCACTTTCCTCTCCCTGTGAACTTATTGGGGGGGGGGGGGGGGGGGGGCGGCAATCATAGGCTGGCCTATGAGCGCCGACAAACCTAATCCGGCCCTGCCTGTAAGTGAAGTTCTATCGGAATTGTATGAAGCGCCTCTTCCGAAGAGATCACAAGGTAGTACCCACTTCCATGCAGATTGAGCCACAGGTTTGAAGAATAAAACTTTTCCTACTAATCGCGCCACCATGCGATCGGTGTCACGCCAGCGCAACTTCATTTTCTTTAAAGGGTTGCCGTAACATATAAGGGTCAACGGCTGTCAATGCCTAGGGACTCTTGGGTGGGACTGATCTCTTCGGAAGAGGCGCTTCATACAATTCCGATAGAACTTCACTTACAGGTAAGTTCGTTTAATCGTTGAATTGTATTGCACGCCTCTTCCTCGAGATCACAAGGTAGATGTTTAAAGCATAAGTTACGGCATGCAGACGTTTTTGGATAAAACATATTCTTTATATTTATAACAATACATGTTGTACTCATAGGGATAATATCAACTGTCCGCCCACAGTTTGAGAAAACCTTTACGATTTCAGGATCGATTTAGCAAATGAGTGCTTGTCAGAGCGCAACTCTCGATTATAAAGAGTGGCGAAAGTTTTTGAACCCTCAGACCACCCCGCTGTTTTTCGAATTGTGTCAATGGAGATGCCATTTCTTTTAGCGGCCGAAGTAGCAGCGTGGCGCGTACTATACGCTGTGAATGGGCGTGTTTAGACCAACTCAACTGAACTCAACGTTGAGCAACACTACCCATCACAAATGGCGCCCAGTCAACATTGATGATGAGTGTTGAGTGTTGAGTAAGTTGGGCTGGACACGTTGACTCAACACACCGGAAACCCTAACCCTACTCTTCGGCTGCTCGGTTATAAAAGTTAATAAATGGAAGACATACTAATCATTTTGCAGAATGATTTATTGGATCCAATAGATGAAGATATCGCAAATATTTTGAACCCAGGTATGATGTTCGCCACACGAACAGCCAAGAAGAGTGTAAAAAAAAAAAGAAAAAAAATGTTATAAATGATGAGAAGACTCTGAAAGCTAGAGAAAATAAAAAACATTCTTTCATCACAATATAATTATCTCAATATTCATATCATATTTGACATGCTAAATATTCGTTTGTGTATGTCACAGTAATTGATGATGGCGATGATCTGGAAGAAGAATTGAATGAATATATTGTAACTTTTCACAGGTTTGCGATATAGAAGATATCACAAACCGTGCCGTTAGTGTGAGTTCTATTGCTCGGTTGATGTTTTTCGGGACCACTCTTAATAATTAGACTACTGACGCTAATCTTACGGACCTCAAACGCACTGCGTTATCAGCCGTCTCCCTGACGAATAGGTACACGCAGACGTGCAACTACCGTCTTCTTCCCAGTTAGTAAACAAACCTACGCTCAGAACTGTGCCTGCAAGTGCAGACAAAGCCTGTCTCAGACTTGGACAAGGTTATACCTTGCCGAAGCTGTCCCTATGCTATAGTTAGTAAGTTGAATTTACAAGACCTGGAAATTGGCGAAGAAAGGAGGCTGCGACAAATTATGCTTTTTCTTAATCAAACAAAAATATCATTTATTTAATAAACTTAAGCTAAGGTTGCAACCAACTAAAATTATATTTACAAAGTTGCTTTTGCTCTCTCGATTTGAAATATTGTTTCTAGAAGTTTGCACAATAATAAGTTTTCTATTCTGTGACTTTTATATGATTTCTAATTTTCTATAATAATGATTTTCTGATTTTAATGTGAAGCTAAAGGTATATTGCTGTTATAGCCAATATCCAAACGAAATAAAGATTTGAATCTAGTGATCACTCGAGCTCTTTGCTACGAGTGTCAGACAATAAAGTATGAGAAGTGATATTACAGTGAGTCAATCAGGCGATCAGCCGTGTATTGCTGCTCTGCTTTCCGTTGTCGCGACTTATATACAATTCGTGACGTCACGCCGAAGACGCTTGGTCTCGAACGTTCTAGAATATATTTTAGTTCGCAACGGTTGACGTTTGAAATGCTAACGGTCAGGCCTAGGTCGCCTGATACGTTACATTAGCCCCCTTCGATCATCTGGTGTTCGGATGATCTGGCAGATCTTCGGCCGGCTGATGATCGATATGTTTTTTTTTTTTTTTTTTTTTTTTTTTTTTTTTTAGCAGAGACTAGGGAGTTTCCTACCCTCTCTTCAATCCCAATGGATCCGTCGGATCGATGAGCCTAGGGATCTCGATTATCTCTCTATCGACTGGGTTAGTTGATGCTTCTACCCTTTCCTTCGGCCTAGTCGCTGGAACAGCTGTTCGTCCTCGCTTAATGGCGACTGCCGGCTCCTCTTCCTCGTCAGATAGATCCAATGTACCAAAAATTCGCAACATCGTTATCAGTTCTTCTGGTTTTCGGTTTTTCCGTTTATCGAAGTCAGCTATCCTTGGCCGTTTGGTGCCGGTTGTTGTGGCATTGGCATCAAGTGCAGTGTTTTTTAATGAAGCCACGTTTAATTTTGGTATTCTGAACCTTCGGAGGCTGTGCTCGTTTAACTCAAGCTTCTTGACAGATACTACGGTAAGTTTCCTTTTATTCGACTGTACCTTGGTATCGTCTTTTTCTGTTTTAATGTCTTCTTTTCTTTTAGGTACCTTCGATAGCTTCTCCAACGGGATGCTCACCTTTATCACTGGACGGATGTTATTGTTGACGTCTGCACTGACTTGCAGGGCTGTGCAGTCCTCAGTGACATCCTCCAGCTTCTTGATGTTGGTGATCGTCTCGGCAGTAGCAGGTGTTTGATGCTTTGGAATTTCCATTTCAACGGTGGATTTCTCTATCTTTTTCTTCCTGATGGCCTTTGACGGGTCCATGAGGTAAGCTGCCGTCTGATATCCTCTCCCGTTAGCATATCTTCCTTTCGCTGATTTAAATTTCTTTAGCGGCCTAATCACCTTGTCGCCTTCTTTAGGTTGATCATCCCCGTCAAGGGTTTGTGTGCCCTTGTCTTGCACGCTGATGTAACCGTAATGAAACATGATGCTTGACTATGATGATCGTGCTTGACAGGGGGCTTTTATAACGTCGGCTATGACCTATCTACCCGTGGTATGTTAGCATTTTCAAAAATCAACCGCCGCGAATAGTGATTGTCACTGGCTTAGTTTACAGTTTTTCTATGTTATCAAATTTCTAGTAATATATAATGCTTTAGCATGTGCGTGTGAAAACGCCCGCGTTCCTTCCTAGTGTTTATGTCTTCTAACACAAACGTTGCTTCACCGACACGATGACAGATTCTGTACGGACCTTCGTACAGTGCTAGAAATTTAGACATTATTTTGTTTTTTGAATCGGACACATTTAGTGCCCTTACTAGAACTAAATCGTTTACTTTAAAATCTGTCATCTTATGGCTAGAATTGAATCTGTCGGCTCTGCTACGCCCATGTTTTTTAATATTATTTCTAACTAACGTTAATTTATATTCTTGTGTCATGTCTAAGTGATTAACTAAGAACCATTTTTTCCAGAATCTGGTCGGGGATTCGCCGAGTTGGATCTCGCACGGACAAAATCCAGTCGAGTCATGGTGCACTTCGTTCACACAGCACTCTATGACTTTTAACCATTTTATCCAACCGGTATGTTTGTCTGTTAGGAAAGTTCTGAAAAATCTTCCTAGCTCTCGATTGACTCTTTCGACTATGTTTCCTTGTGGATGTCTAATCGAGGAAAATATTGGAATTATGTTTTCCTCTTCTAGTTTACCTAACCATTTTGCTGATGTGAATTGTGTACCATGGTCGAACTGGATCTTCTCCGGCTTCCCCAACTCGGGAATATATTTGTCGAAGATGCTGTGGATGGTGGATCGCGCGTCCGCAGTTTTTAGCGGGTATAACCGTACGAACTTGCTGAAGGCATCGATCGTTACCAAAATCCATCGGTAATTTCCCTTACTCGAAGGCAACGGGCCCAAAAAATCGATTGATACTAATTCACCTACTTTGCTTGGTGTTATGTTCTGCATTCGTGCATAACTGTATTGATTAGGTACTTTGCATCTCTGACATCGATCACAACTAGCTAAGATTTTCCTGACGAGACGCGCGAATTTCGGGTAATAAAAAGTTTCTTTTAGCATTTTGTAACATTTTCCAGCCCCGATGTGACCGTAAACTTCATGCGTTTCTTTAACAATGTTGTTAATCAAGTTTCCCGGAAGGTAGGCTCTCTGAGAGCCCCCTGGTTCCACGTGGTACCAAATGTCGTTAATTCTTTTTAATTTCTTTTTAACCCTAGTTAAATCCTGATTCACCAAATCTACAATCTTCTGGTCACGCGCCTGATGCATTCCGAAATCTCTTAAATCATTTTTTAATTCGTCTGGAATTTCTTTAGCTAATGTTGCAATTATTTGCATGTTATTTCTCTGAGATATTTTCTTTTTGTCTTCAGGTGGATACCTACTTAGCGTATCTGCGACTACGTTATCCTTGCCTTTTATATACTCGATGTCGAAATTATATGTCTGAACAAACAAAATCCAACGCGCCAGCCGCGAACTAACTAATTTACAGGTCGACATGTACGTTAATGCACGATGATCAGTTCTTATTGTCAACTGCGCTCCGATTACGAATGTCCGGAACTTCTCCAATGCAAAGACGATAGCCAAAAGCTCTTTCTCTGACGTGAAATAGTTTAGTTCAGCACCTTTTAATGTGCGACTTGCGAATCCTATGATTAATTCATCGTTTGTGTCGGATAATTGGTATAATACGGCACCTATCGCAAAGTTGCTTGCGTCGCATTGTAAGTAGTAACGTTTTTTTGGGTTTGGATGATGTATAATCATCTCTTTACAAAATAAATTTTTTACTTGATTGAAATGTGCTATCATTTCGTCGTTCCAATCCCATTTAGCGTCTTTTTTAATTAACTTAAGTAATGGTGAGGTCGCACTAGAGTAATTTCTAGTAAATTTGCTATAATAGTTTGTTAAACCTAAAAATCCTTTAAGCTGCTTAACGTTTTTAGGTTCGGGAAAATATTGTATTGCATCTATTTTCTCAGGTTGGGGCAAAACCCCAGCCTTCGTAATTCTATGACCTAGAAAATCTATTTCCTCTCGGAAGAATTTTGATTTGCTAAAGTTTATTGTCATATTATGCTTCCTAAATACCTCAAATAATTTCTCAAGGTGTACTAAATGGGACTGGAACGAGTCCGATAGACACAAAATGTCGTCCACAAAATTTATCGTGAACTTATCTGTTTCTTTTAAGACTAGATCCAGTGTACGAATGAGACTAGCCAAGCTCGTATTAAGACCGTAGGGTGTTACCGCGAATTGGTAGGTCCTCCCCTCGTACATGAACGCTGTGTACTTTCTCGAATCTTTATGTAATGGCACCTGCCAAAAACTGGCCGTTAAATCAAGACTAGACATGAATGCTGTATCCCCGCATTTCTGAAATAAAACTTCAGTAGATTGCGCGCAATCGCGATCAGGTACTATCAGCTTATTTATATACCTCGCGTCTAATACCAGTCTAACATCTCCGGATTTTTTTGCTACCACTACTAACGGATTTATATATTCGCTATAAGAGCGCTCGATTATTCCAAGGCTTAGCATTTTTTCGATTTCTTGTCTTACTTTTTCCCGGTGCATTATTGGCACAGGATATGAACGTCGTACAAACGGTATATCCTCGTATATTTTAATTTTGTGTTCATAAATAGTGACTCTACCAGGTATTTTTGAAAATATGTCGCGATACTTTTTTAGTAGACTAGAAAATGCATCTCTTTCATAAGCTTCAAGTACCTGACATTCTGATAACTTGCTATTAATCTCATCATTAGTTAATTCAGAATTTTGGGTTAATCCGATTAACGGATTAATAGGATTATCTTTAATCCGATAATTTTTTATTGAGTCTATACTGGAGATAATTATATGAGTTTCGCTGTTATCGATATCTTCTGAATTCTGAACTTCTATTTGATCTCTTGTTAGTTTCATTTGAATTGTCAGTTTATTTATTTTGAAATCTAGATCAGCTTCCCATCTACGTAATGTGTCGATACCGAGAATTACATCATGTTTTAGGCCATGCACGATGAGAAAACCCACCTCATCGGACAACAACCCCACTTCAATTCTAGCTAGGAATTGCTCCCTAATACGAGTGGCTTTGCCCCCTAGCACTCCTAATACCTGTAAATTCGTAACTGGTAATTTCGCGCAACTGATTAACGATGATTTATGACGACCATACCAATCATCCGACACGCACGTAATCTGGCTACCGGTATCTATTAACGCTTTAGCTTCGACTCCTTCAATGCGCAGGAGAACCTCCGGACACCGCATCAAAGATTTATCAGTTTCTGTACTCTCGTTAAATAAATAATTATCTGGACTTTCAAATGAATCGTTATTCTCTATGTTTTGAATTTTGTATTTTGCCGCGGATATAACTACCTTGTGCTGTACTGGCGTCGGCATAGCTTTGTCCAGTACAGCGTCTATTAGTTTTCCGTAGGTAATTGATCTGTTACCGGCGTATCATCCGTATTTACAACGGTCGCGCTTATTTTCGAGTTTGTCCAATTCGACCTATTGTGTGTGTTGTCAGTTTGACCATGTTTATTTCTTGGATCATGCTCATCCGTTACCGGTTTGAAATTTTGATTAGAGTTGTCACTCCGCCATGACACCTGTTTTTCAGTAACGCGACCGACAGTTGGATTCTGTTTGTTCGCGTACGTTACCCGTTGCCTCGGTGCATTCGACCTACCCCCGAATTGCATCTCGTCAAGAAAACTCAACAGTGCATCGATGTCGCGGATATCTCGGCACTTTGCTGCCTCAACAATAGGTTCGTCGAAATGACGTACTAGGTTTCGGACGATTTCCGACTCAGTCATGCACGGATCTAAACCTGCAGCTGACGCGTATTTTCGGTTTGCATATTCGGACCATGTTACCCTCGAGTCAGGCAAATAATATCCGAATTCGATATCTTTACGTAATTCTCTTTGAATTTCGACACCCCAATACCTATTTAAAAATCGAGTTTTAAATTCTCCCCAGGATTTTACAACATCGCGGCGCGCGATCCACCAATCTTTGGCATCGTACATGAGACTTTGCCCAATTAATTTCAAACAAATATCGTCTGCACGTACATCTATGAAGGTAAAGTATTCCTCTATTTCTTTAATATAATTGGCTGGTCTTTCCCAACTCTTGCCGGAATAAGTCGGTAGTTTGACATGCCTGGATAGTAAATGATTATACTCGCAATTGAGGTTAGGGTTTGCAGATTTTATTTTTCTAAATTCAGCATTTGTGCTGACTTTGAAACTATCCTGTTTTTTCTCAACTTCAAGGATTTTATCGAGACTAGCTTTATTGTTCTTGTCTATTTTATTCTCCAAGCATATCAGACTATCTCCAAATTCTTCTCTCAAAATTTTATGTGTTTCATTAAATTCTTCTACGCATCGATCTAACCTGTCTTCGAGCTGCTCATTAGAGTTCTCGAGCTTTTTGTCAAGTAATTCCAACTGTTTTTTATATTTTATTGATTGTTCTTCGAGTCTTTCAAGGAAACTTTTCTGACTATTTACTACGTTTTCTACATTCTCTGATTTTGATTGAATCAAATCTCTAGATAGAGAAGCTAAACTGTCATCTAATTTTTTGTTTAATTTTTCTAGCGCCGCCACCCAGGGTGATGGATCGACCCTCTGCTGTCTCTGACTCAAAGCATCTTTTTCTTTATCAATAAACGTTTTATCTATACTTTGTGGATCTTTTTCTTTGTGATGTCTACCTGTTGACCTATCCTCTAACCCTAATTCTAAGGCTGGATTGCCGCAGGCTCCCTTGTCCGCCATTTTCCTGGTCACGACGCCGGATTTTGACATTCCCCCAAAAGATTCTAATTTTTATAGCAATGAATTTAAATTAGTTGACGCAAAAGAATTTAAGTTAATGAAACAAATGACTCTAAGTTTTCAAGCAAAAATTTAATAGAATTTTAATTAGAGTGGCCCCACGTTGGGCGCCAAATGTAACTTTTCACAGGTTTGCGATATAGAAGATATCACAAACCGTGCCGTTAGTGTGAGTTCTATTGCTCGGTTAATGTTTTTCGGGACCACTCTTAATAATTAGACTACTGACGCTAATCTTACGGACCTCAAACGCACTGCGTTATCAGCCGTCTCCCTGACGAATAGGTACACGCAGACGTGCAACTACCGTCTTCTTCCCAGTTAGTAAACAAACCTACGCTCAGAACTGTGCCTGCAAGTGCAGACAAAGCCTGTCTCAGACTTGGACAAGGTTATACCTTGCCGAAGCTGTCCCTATGCTATAGTTAGTAAGTTGAATTTACAAGACCTGGAAATTGGCGAAGAAAGGAGGCTGCGACAAATTATGCTTTTTCTTAATCAAACAAAAATATCATTTATTTAATAAACTTAAGCTAAGGTTGCAACCAACTAAAATTATATTTACAAAGTTGCTTTTGCTCTCTCGATTTGAAATATTGTTTCTAGAAGTTTGCACAATAATAAGTTTTCTATTCTGTGACTTTTATATGATTTCTAATTTTCTATAATAATGATTTTCTGATTTTAATGTGAAGCTAAAGGTATATTGCTGTTATAGCCAATATCCAAACGAAATAAAGATTTGAATCTAGTGATCACTCGAGCTCTTTGCTACGAGTGTCAGACAATAAAGTATGAGAAGTGATATTACAGTGAGTCAATCAGGCGATCAGCCGTGTATTGCTGCTCTGCTTTCCGTTGTCGCGACTTATATACAATTCGTGACGTCACGCCGAAGACGCTTGGTCTCGAACGTTCTAGAATATATTTTAGTTCGCAACGGTTGACGTTTGAAATGCTAACGGTCAGGCCTAGGTCGCCTGATACGTTACAATATATTAGGATTACTCGAAGTGGGTGATGAAAATGGTTTAGAAATACATGCGCGAAGAGGTGCTCCAGCAACTATTCAAAATTATTTTGAAGAAACGATTCCTCAATACAATGACTATCAATTCTACTCACATTTCCGTATGAGAAGAGAAATGTTTATGGTAAGTAATGCAAAGGGAAATAGAAATATGTCAGAAAGATTCGGTATTACCCGTAAAATTTACAAATTTATTATAATTTATTTATAAATTTATTTACAGGAATTGGAAAATGTCATAAGACCACATGTTCCAAATGGTTGCATTGCATTACAGAAAAAAATTCTGTTAACAATTTGGGTCTTAGCGAATCCAGAGAGCTTCCGGTCCGTAGCTGATAGATTTGGCCTTGGAAAAACTGCTGCTCACTTTGCATTTATGGAGATCATTAAAGCTTTAGTTCTTATTTTGCCACAATACATTATATGGCCTAATCTAGAAGATTGTAATACTATTGAAACTGTAAGTCTGACAGCAAAATATTTCTGGAAGAAGCTTATCTGTTCGTACACTACCTATTTTGTAAAAATTAACTTTCTTCATACCTAATTTTTAATTAACTTATCGTTAATGAATTTAATCTTCACTGTTGAAAGGCTTTTCGTTTACGGCAAGAACGGTTTTCTGGAATAGTTGGAGCTTTTGATGGTTGTCATATCGCAATGAAACAACCTCCAGGGAATGCGAATGATTATTATAATAGAAAAGGAACTCATTCAATTATTTTACAAGGTAAAGGGTTTACATACATGTTGGTCAAGAAACATGAAAATTTATTAATTTACATTTCTAGCGTTTTCGGCTGGGGCTACATCGAGCTACACTGGTGTAGTGTGGCCATCTTTGTCTCTCTCTTCCTCGTAGAAAAGAAAGAGGATGAAGATAGCTCACTACACCAGTGTAGCTCAGTGTAGCCGCAGCCGAAAACCATTAGTTTTTGGCGTTATCATCATTATTTGTAATGTTACAAGTACATGTGATCATACTGGAAAATTTATAGATGTCTTAATCGGGAGACCAGGAAGGGCACATGATGCTTCGGTTTTTCGAAGCTCACCAATATTTAGATCACTTCATAACGCAGAACATCCTTTGTTACCCCCAGAGAAACATATTCTCGCAGATTCTGCTTATCCATTATCTCTCAATGTGTTGACACCATTCAGAGATAATGGCCATCTTACGGAGCAGCAAATTTCTTACAACACCAAACATGCATCATTGCGTTCTGTCATAGAACGAGCATTTGGTTTGCTGAAAAGTAAATTCAGACGGTTATTTTATTTGGACGTAAAATCCGTTACAATGGCCAACAATATTATAGCTGCATCGTGTACTTTACATAATTTCATTTTAATGTATGGTGATGCACATATTGGGGACAACGTGAATTTGCAAAATAACCAAGTAGATTATGAGGGTTATGACGATATATTAGATGAAGATGTAGATGACATTCAAGATATGGTTGCTCATGAGAAACGAATTCAAATAATGAATGCATTATTTCGATAATATTATTCAGAATAGAGCGTTAAAACATAATTTGATCAACCAAAATTTCAGTACTAAAATTTATCATGAGTATAGCTGAGTTCGGTAAATACGGATCTGACTACTCCGAATGCTCCAGCTCTACCTCTCTTCTTCCAATATTCATATTAGGTAGAAAAGAGACATGCGAGCTCCGGAGCATTCGGAGTAGTCAGATCTGTATTTATCGAACTCAGCTTATATAGCAGCTTGAAGCATAAATTTTTCTGAAACTTCAGGCTGCTCGTATCAAACTGGCCAAGCTCTTAAAAATAACATAATATAGCGATGATAATAAGAGTAATTGTAAATTGATAATAATAAATACACTATATTTTGTATAAACTGAGATGTACGATACGAAAATAAGTACAATAAAACTATGACGAATTAGAAAAGAACAGTTTTTAATACTTTTTATTAATTTATTAATACTCGGTAATTGTTTGCACTGTATTTTTTGTTTTACAACATATTATTATAATACTATGCTACTTTTATGATACCTAATTACTGTGATCATCATTGGTAAGTCGACGGGTCCAAAGGAAACAGACGTATCTCGTCGTGCCAGCTATAACAGACGTATCTCAGAAAACTCTACAGTGAGTGTATACAGAGCGCTGTATACTGCTTGTAGATTTTTCCGAGATACGTTTGTTCTGGTCTGCACGACGAGTTACGTCTGTTTTCTTAAGACCCGTCGAAGTATTCTTGCTTTTACAACTGTAAAAGTGTTTGAAATCACATTTTTGAGGAACTTCAAGGTGCTTAGCGATCATAACTTCTTCTTTCATATAAATGTAACATTTGAATAATTATTAATTCTCGTACAATAATATATTGTTTTAAGGTACTTAAGTATATTGCGTAAAACTATTCAACTCGAAGAAAATAAATTCCCTACTTCATGTAGTCTGTCAAGCTCGAAAATGGCCCGTTGTAACGTTTCAGTTAAAAGAAATCCAATCTAAGAGTGATATCAAAAATTATCACCCTTCGTGGATCTGCCAAGTGACATCTTTATATGATTAGATATATCTTTGAACACTTCGGTTCGAGCATTTATTGCATTTGTTAGTTCAGCAGTTTTCTGAGCTTGAAGAAGAGCATTCTTTTCTCGGACTTCCCTAGCCAGATCTATTTTCTCACCTAGGTTCTTCAAAATATCTAACTTTCTAGTGTCCATGTCAAACTGCTTCTGTCTTTGATAATAGAGTCTTTTATTATTTTTGGGTGTATCAGGTTTTGAAGGCGAACTGGAGCTCATCGTAGGGGTATCTGTGGCGTAGTCATTGCTCAGGTTGGGGTCTTCTGAGTTTTCACCAATATTTTCATTGTGATTCCTGCTGCTGAAATGATAATAACAACGACGTATGCATTTATAATCAATCTATTTTAACATGAAAAAAAACACCTGAGTTGAGCGAATGAAATATTTACCCTTCAGTTGAACGTGATAAATTTATGGGCGAACTGTGTTCATCTTCGATACTAGAAATTACTTCATTTGTGGAAAAATTTATGGATTTATCATCATGAAAAATTTCATCCATATCATTTATCCATGGCCATGACTGACGCCCAGCACCTGTAGTTTTTTTCGAATTATTTTTCTTAACTTTACTGTAAGTCTGTTTCATGTTACGGAATTTTCCTTGGATGGTTGTGATGTCGAAATAGACTTTTTTATTTTTTAAAACCACTTCGATTTCCCTCCACAATGAAATTTTTTTTACTTTGGGATTTCTGAAACGTTCGACACGTTTCCTATATTCATCCAATAGTAGCTTCGTAGCTGTAGCTGTCCATGTATTAACGGTTGCATCTAAACAAATGATTTCTTTGTTTATTAATAATATCTCGTTATTAGTACTTTCATTGCCATCCAAAGAACTTTATCTGTTGTTGCCTTGACAAAAACTTCTTTCAGCAGAGATCTCCTTTTGGCTGTTGCCTTGCCCATTACCATTGATGTCCATATAATTTTTTCCCACTTCATCGCTGAGAAGAGGATCTATACAGCAAAATTGTTACAAATGTATGTATCATGAAGTGTACAAATTCAGATTGAATCAAATAATAATGTAAATAAAAGCTCCAAAAGTGTTGATAAAAACTCTTACCTTTGTTACAAAAAACTTGTGAGTTATTTGTGGAGTTCTTATTACTGACATCCAAATTTTGGAAATATTGATTCGCATAAGTGTTGTCTAGAAAGAAGAAAGATCATGTTTTGTAGAAAATATTTCATTGACATAGGGTAAGTCCGGTATAGTTGCCCCACCGCGATAGTTTATAACTTCCTGTTTTATTGTTATGTAATGGCAAATTATATTACGCTTGCATAGGAATAATACTTCCCTAAACTTTCAAGTCCATTTGATGCAAAAAAAGAAAAAAATCAATACTTAATACTCAAAATTTCTCTTCAATTTCTTACAACGGTGGGGCAACTATACCGGATTCACCCTATATAGCGTTTCTAACCTCATTCGATCTGTACTTACCCTTTACAAGTTTTTCGTGAAATTCGTCACTTGCTTTTATATGAAAAATTCCTCCTTTCCATTTGTATTCTACAATATAATGACTTGCTGCCATATCGTAAATTAAAAGAATAATTAATAATTTGTGTAGATTTTTTTCAAACACTTGAAACAATATGGCGTCGCTACGCAACGGCGCTCAACTCTAGTCATCGCAAACGTTTTCCGTTGCAAACGTGTCCAGACTAAATTCAACTAAACGCTTCTCAACGTTGCTCAACGTTGCCCAACGTTGAGTTAGTCTAAACACGCCCAATGTATCTGTATCTACTCCACTCTTACTGAGAACGGATTTTATCCATCGACTTAACGATTGAGTGGTTACTGGTCTGTGCGGTTTCTTAAACGATATAAAAAGAATCTTAGAATTATTACGTAGTGCGCGTGTTCTGTCGATATATATTTTTAAGGCAGATGCAGGGCAAATGGAGCTATTTCTCTGGTAAAAGGGTAAGACTAGAGTCGGTTGAGGTTTTCCTGGTCTAGATGTTTTCAACTTGGCAGGAATCTTAATTTCAATTTCACTCCCTGTGTCCTTGACATTGTCTACATTGATTGACGCTAACGTTTGCATCCGGTGGCCTGTTGTCAAAGCAAGGAGTGTCACCAGCTTCATGGTAAGCTGTTCGAGAGAGATAGTATCATTAGGGTGCCATCTTGAGAGAAATTTTAGGACAATAGACGGATCCCAAGTCGAATCATATTTTGGCTGAAGGGGGCGGATATTCGCGATACCCTTTGAGACTCTTTTCACTTCTGAGTCTTGCCCTATGTGAGGTCCGATAATTAATGATAAAGCAGATCTATAGCTGTTAATGGTGCCATACGATGCATCTTTCTTGAACTCGCTTCCCAAAAAGCTTAAAACTTCCGTGACCGATGCCGATAGGAAGTTGATGTTTCTTTTGCCACAGAAGATCCACCATTTCTTCCAGGCTGTTTCGTATTGCCTACGTGAGCCTTCGCTTATCGATGCGATTGCCAGCTCGATGGACTCCGCGGGCACTCCTCTCGACTCAAAGGCTTGTGACATAATACTCCTGCCACCAGGGTAAGTTGATGCCAAAGCGGATGAGGTTTTCTATTTGAAGAAAGTAACAAATTAATGTTAGGTTGAAACATCAATGGCCTACTTTCAAACATTTCCATACAGAGCGGGAACCACGCCTGGGTTGGCCAGTAGGGGACCACAATAATTCCTCGTGAATTTTCTTGTCTTACCTTCTTTAAGACCTTTAGGATCAATGAGAACGGTGGGAAGGCATAGAAATAGTATGATATCCACTTAATAGTGAAAGCGTCCACTGCTATTGAACCTGGATCTCTTTTCCACGATACGTATTTTTTGCATTTTTTGTTTGCTCTAGACGCGAATAGGTCAATCTCCGGTGTTCCAAATGTTCGACATATTTTTCGAAACGCTTCGTCTGACAATCTGAATTCCGTCTCAGGCTCTAAACGTCTAGATTCGAAGTCCGCTATCACGTTGTCTTTGGAGCGAATGTATGACGCGAAAATCCATATATTTCTAGCCTCACACCACTTCCACATTTCTTTGGCTAGCTTACTGAGATTTACATATTGTGTACCGCCCATGCAATTGATATAAGCGATAGCGGTAGTATTATCAATTCGAAGGAGGATGTTGCAATTTGAGAGGCGATCTGCGAAGCATTTTAGTCCGAAAAAGGCAGCTAGTAATTCTAAATAGTTTATATGTTTTTCTTGATCGTCGAGATTCCAGAATCCATGTGATCTTTCCTCTTTGCAACAAACTCCCCAGCCTGATCGCGACGCGTCCGAAAAAATTTCAATGTCAAAACAGAGATTAATAATAGGATTGGCTGTGGTCATAATGTTACATTTCCACCATCGTAAGTCTGAATCAATACCTATAGGTAACCTAATCTTAACCTCATAGTTGTGGTGATTATTATCTAGGGCCAAGCACTTTTCTCTTTCCATATCTTTAAGGTAAACCCAGCCATATTTTACACCATAGCAACATGAACCGAGCGTCCCGATAAAAGAGGAAAATTCTCTGATTTTACAAAGTTTGTTCTGTAAAAATCGTTCTATCATTGATAAAACTCTGTGCCTCTTCTCGTCTGGTAACTCTATCAACATTTTCTCTGAATCCAAAATAAAACCCAAGAATTTACACCTTCGAACCGGTATCATGCGACTCTTCTCCTCGTTAATCACGAATCCTAGCTTTTCAAGCAACAAAACAGACTGATTAGTGTTATTCAAACATTCTGCAAATGATTTTCCTATTATAAGCAGATCATCCAAATAGATTACTAAGATGTAACCACATTTTCTTAGATAAGATACTATTGGTCGCATAACCTTAGAAAAAACGTATGGCGCAGTGTTCAACCCGAAGGGTAAACAAGTGTACTCAAAAAGTTGACCGTTAAATGAGAATCTCAGATACTTTCCGTAGGGTTCTGCGATCGGAATTAAATGGTAAGCATCCTTCAAATCCAATGTTGTCATAAAACAATCCCTGTAAATTAAATCTCTTGCCGTTCTAATATCCTCAAGCTTGAAATGAACCGTCGCAATAAATTCATTTAACGATTTTAGATTTAAGATCAAACGGACTGTCCCGTCCAGTTTTGGGGCAGTGAAGATACTAGATAGATATTGTCCCTTCGAGGGCTGACACCTGCGAATTGCTCTTTTCTCCAAGAGGTTTTGTATTTGTTGTTTGATCTGAGATTTTTCCCCTACTGACCAGTGAGGCTCCTTTGGAGGCGAGGTTTGGTGAACTTGGGAGAGAAAAGGTATCTCATACCCTGAAATCCAATTCAGAACTACTCTGTCTGAAGTAACTGAGCACCATTGCTCTTTGAAACAACTTAACCTGCCTGCAAAAATATTTACTTTTTCTATCGTGTCGATGGGTGTCTCTGCGCCCTCCTGGTCGTCGACCTGTCCTGGTCCCTCGGGCGATACTGGTGTGAACTGCGCTGAGCGTACGACTTCTGGTGCCCGCCAGACGTCTTGGGTCGTCTCCATTGGGGACGTGACGGGCCCTTCAAGTTTTTTGATTGTCGGGTAGTTGCAGGTCTTGTGGCAGGTTTCAATATCTTGGAGGTACGTTCGATGGCTTGTGTTGCTTTTATGTGCCCTTCTAGTTCTTTACCGAATAAGAATTCTTGGATCTCCGTAGCTTCAAGTGCTGCTCTTGCCGAAGCATTGACATTTGCCAATACCAGTGATCTTCGTGTGAACGAAGTGTCCCTTTGGAGGTCCACAAGGAGTCTACCAGCATCGCTTATCAATTCCAATAACAATAATTTTTCGACTTTTTCGTCTTTTAGGAGCATAGTCAACGCTGAACCCAGAGCAGACAGGCATGAGGCAGTCCTATCCTGTCTTGTTCGTAGACGAGCATCTCGAATACACACCGACTCAGGTAGAGACGCTTTGACCTCCGGGTTGAGTTTAGCTGGGCTGATCTCCGTACAATTATCTGGTATGGGATATTTTTTAACAAGTGCCGACCGATCCTCATCTGGCAAACCTTTCTTGATGACTTCTTGCCACCGCACAGCTAAATCGCTATGAATTGAAAGGCCCAAGGGACTCTCGGGCTCCAAACGTTTACCAATTGCTTGCAAAACATTTTCATCGAGAGGTGCAGTCCCAATAGGTTCTGCGCTTTGATCTCCTTCCCGATGATTCGAAGAGTCACTCAA
Source organism: Tenthredo livida (assembly GCA_963992785.1). NCBI lineage: Eukaryota > Metazoa > Arthropoda > Insecta > Hymenoptera > Tenthredinidae > Tenthredo > Tenthredo livida. Next base: position 11,870,104 of record OZ023071.1, read on the forward strand.
CGGTTGCCTATGCTGCATTGCGGGGGGTGGCGTAGCTGATGGGGAATCCCTCTCACTAGGCCCAGGGCTGTCAAGGCGCTGATCTGACTCTTGATCATCTCTTGTTCTGTCCGATGATTCAACATCCGAAGATTCATAACCTGTAAATCAATTTTTTCGTGTGCCATTCTATTTCGACATTGAGATTCTCGTCTTAATCGTGAAAATCACTCTCTTGCCTCCGACGAATCACATTCGTTGGAAATAGAGTATGTATACAGGTTTGAGGACTCACGTCCCTCTTGAATATTGACATTCTAGTGAAAACTCACGTTTTCTCGTTAGGCTCATGCCTAACCGTACTAGGACTGAAACCCTTATTTTAGCACATAGCTAAATGATTCCGAATCTCGTGCAGCCACGCTGCGCGTCCGCAGCCATGCTGCGTTTCCGCCATCTTTTGTCTGAAAACAAGTTCTTACTTACGGCGATATTTACGGCGACTTCTCGACGATTGCCTTGTAATAAGCTTTTCCAATCGTTTCAACCTGCGTTCCAGGCTATTCTCCTTATCATCTTCTTCTGAATGAGACCGTTTCTTGTGTTTTCGACCCATTTTAAATCACTATCCAAAAACTTCCTGTGACTTCTTCCGCACGAAGAAAAGGAATGAAGTTGCGCTGGCGTGACACCGATCGCATGGTGGCGCGACTAGTAGGAAAAGTTTTATTCTTTAAACCTGTGGCTCCATCTGCATGGAAGTGGGTACTACCTTGTGATCTCGAGGAAGAGGCGTGCAATACAATTCGAGTAGGTAATGTATAATATTTGTTTGAGGTAATTAAAATGATACGTCTTGCCTTCAATATTCAATAAAGAGGAGTTCGAATTACATACAATATCTATTGACATCTGTTGCTATTGTCAATCTAATTAGTTAAACTCCGAGGCCATTCTTCAGCTCGAGTATAGTTCCACGTTAATAAACTACCCCATGTATGGATTATCAAGATCTGCGTCCTGAGCTAAAAGTCATCTTCGAGGCCACTTGTCAGTTCGAGTCTGATCCGACGATGAGAACTATGTATCGATTCTCAAAAGCTTTGTTCCTAGCGTAGAATGAACTTTGCTGCAACTTCTGTCATATAAATTGTGGGAATTCGGTTCCATCATATCGTGGAGGGATCGAAATAAATCCAAGTGAAATGAGACGGACTGATAATAATTTGTTGTTGAGAATCAGAATGAATTTACAAACTATTGATCCGTTCTTTTTACTGCGTGTTGTTGTTATAATATCATTTTATACGTAAGAGGCTCATACCATTACAGATTCGTTGCAGTGAATCGAAAAACCAGTTAAAATCACTGCACAGGTTAATTTCATCAGCGGCGTTTTGTTCCCGGCATTATATTTATCGGTTATGAAAAGCTCTGGGCATTGGGCTCTCCGTGATATGATAAACTATATTAAATATTCAACATCCATCGAGTATTAAATTCACGACTCGTGCATTCTATGGGAAAAATTATTCGTGCTCTCGCGAACTTAGAGGTTATGCCGGTTATGCCGGTTATGCGAATGACAGCGGTGGGAGGCCCCAGTCCTGGTTTCTCAAGCTCTCGTGTCGTCTGCTTCGAAAGTGGCTAGAATTAACGATAAGTAACGAAGCATCGAGTGAAGGAACATTCCCGGAACAGAATATTGAAGCAGGTTCTAGAAACCCGTAGCCTATAATATAAGAAAGAGGAAGCAGCAGCCGAAACTCAGTTCTAAATCAACCATCAAAGAGAGTGAAACGTATTTTATACTTAGAAAAAAAAAAGTTAATGTAAACAGAATAAAGTAATTAGGTTAGGAAATTTTTAGAGACAGTTATGAATACAATAATGTAAATATCATCTACCATCGACTTTGCAACGTTATATTATCCCAGCAAACACAGATTGCAGGGCCATTGCTGGATAGGTGGAGGAATGCCGATACTTGAGTTACCGAACCGCTGTCGGAAGACTGGTGATGGCCCTGTACCCTGGTGTCACAGTGGCCGACAGCTGGGCCAGTGCCGGCAGTGCCGGCAGTGTTATAACGGCCCAACGTTTGGCCAGCGCAAGTCCAGCAATGGCCCAAATTGGCTGTCGGGCAGTCGTCAATGGCCCAACAAGAGCCCAATATTGATCAGCCGATGACCCGATCATTCTATTTTTGTGTATTTTCGATATTATTCGGATAAAAAATATTTTTTTCACTAGTCAATTCTTTTTCGAGCGGTAAAGCACGCAGTTAATATTTTCTGGATGTCAGAAATCATCTCTTCAAAGACTAACTTTTTTTTTTGTTTTTGTGTGGGTCACCCATCCGAATTCTGGCCGCGGTTGAAGTTGCTTAACTTTGTTGATCGGCTGGTGTCCGGTGTTCATCTAGACCTAAAGGTCACCTGTCACAATACTTAACACTTTTTGACTCGATAGGTAAACTTTGATTTGTGAGGATTTACATCAATATGTACTTGAAAAAATGAATTATAGAACAATTTCACGATCACTTCGAAGATTTCTGATAATTAAATAGTATATACTTTTATTCGATTGCATAGAAACATTCTTTGTCCGGTAAATTCGGTGAAAGTGTTACTGCAGTCAGCAGAAGAGCTCATAGCGGAGAGCGGGGCAAAGAGGGCACCTCGGCCAAAAAACAAAAGATTCTTGGAAAATTTTCGATTTTTTTTTTTCAATAAAAATTGTTTCCCGAAGAATTTTTATTTTTTTTTCAAATTTAATTTCGAAAATTTAGCCAAGGTGGCCCCAGATCCCTGCTTCTCTCTCTGCCACCCTCTACCATACTATGTACGCCGGCGAATCAACGATCGGATGCCGGTAGAAAAGTGCGGGAATTGCCAATGCCGGGCCATCAAGATACAGATGCAAGTGTGTTTGAAAACGGCCAAGTGATGGCAACTCGGTTGTGGCAAGATGCAAAATGCCCTGCAGGAAAACGGTAGTTGGTAACCAGCACCGTTCCATCAATGGTTGGATTCTGGTAAAACTTCACCGAAATACCGCTATCTTACATGTAGTGGCGCCGCAAAGGCTTGCCTGGACCAGCACATTGCCAGCACTGCCAGTGCTGGGCCATCATGATTTCGGCAGTTCTGTGTTTGCTGGGTATAGAATGAATGAATTTTAGCTATTTCAACAAGGAACAATTACATAATAAAAATACACCATAACTAGAACACGAAAATTAAGCCAACGTGATATAGATATAACATTCAATTTATTGAACGAAATAACGATATGAACCTTAAAATGATAATATAAGGCGTATTCTTTCGACTTTGTGATCACTCATCAAACTGATCATGATCACTTCAATCGATTATTAGTCAATTATGCCTCCTGAGTTTGAAGTGATCAGTGATAAGTGATCGCAAAGTCAAAGGATTACGCCTATGAATGCAGATCGAGACGAGGATACAAAAATTATTGCAGTCTCTGTTTTTTTGCAGGAGCTTCAACGTCCGCATTAGGGTGAAGTGTTAGTGGCTTATTTCCTTTGAGCAATCTTATTATTGGCATTTTTTCATTGTCAACCAATCTTATACTGCTCAGTTTACTTGATAGTAGATAGACCGGATTCGCTACGGAAGAAGTACATATAACAATTAATTAAACATGGATATTCTGATCTAAGAAATTGATGATCAATTATTGATAATATTTAATAATCTACGACGTTTGACATGTGATAAAATATGAAAAATCAAATTCATGAATATCAACTGAATTTAATGAATATTACCTATTTGCTGGCGAATTTAAATTTAACATTTTGGTGTAAAACAAATTTGAGAAAGAATATGAAACTAATTTTATAAATGATATTCAATGCTGGAGATTATTAAATAACAAAAGATGTTGAATGAAACAAGTAGAACTGATTTGGCTATATTGATAATATAAGCGATAAAAATATCATGATCCATGAAAGTGATAATTAATAGCTTACCATTAGATTGGATATATCCTTTCACCTCGACATGGTCGCCTTTATTGAACGTGTTATCCACATCCATGTCAGGAATCCTCACCTCTAATTTTACCTCTCCATCAATTATGGATCCACACCCGTAATCACTCGATTTTGAGTTCTGATTTTTAATCAGATAAAAATTTGATTTTATATAACCCTGCGTACCTGTAAAATACACATGCTTACTCATTAAAATAATCATTAACTCAAATTAACTGTTCAAGCATCATCAATGGAAAATAAAATTATTATCAATTTGTTTAGATTTATTTCAATTAAGATTCTATGATTAATTTTATTACTTTTTCAGAATTATCATTATTGCTATCATTCTATGTAAATATAAACGTTTTTAATTTATTTATAAGATTGTTACTAAAATCAATATATGATTTGTTATTAGTTATTTAATGTGATGTTGACATGTTGTGATGAAATTTTGATAATTATATTGATTTATTTGCTGTTATCTCACGGGTATTTAATTGAGATACATTATATCTAATTGTGAATCTAGAATCTTTGAATCTGATTTGTATAAAATAATGTGATGGATAAAACAGTGAAACACAGGTGTGATAATATATCAAAAAGAGAATATAAATGAACATATACTCACGAATTAAATTCTTATAGTTCAACGCATCCGCTAGAATCACGAGTCGGGATTCTACCTCTGATTCTTGGACGAGGTGTTTCCCAAGAATATTTATCACTGTATTAGATTGAATAACTAATTCATAGTTTACTGTGCCCTTATTAAAATTGCTTATGAGACTTGGCTTCGCATAAGCCCCATCTATGTGTGCTATCTGAAATGTGTTATATAAATGTGTGACAAGCTATACGACAAATTAATATCATTGTTTACAAATTAACTCTATAAATTGAAAAATGTTAATTGAATTTAGAAACAAAAATTTAATTGAATATTTGAATAGTCTTACAAAGTTTAGTCTCAGTAGGGGTTCGATCCTGTTGCTCTCTGCATTCCAGGACGTGACTTGAATCCTCTCGCCGTCGCCATTATTAAGGAAGAATTTGAATATTTTATTATTTTTTGCACACACCAGTCTGGGTGTCTCAATATTATCAATGTAGCCAACAAGTTCTCTAAATCATAAAATTTGTTAAGTTATTCATGTATAGTTATTTTGAATTCGACGAACAAATATCACCGTAATCGAATTACGCAAATAAAGTGGTTTTCGACGAATATTTTGATGAAGAACATAGAAAACATGAATTTTAATTACACGGTGTTATCATACGGCTTTATTGATTGTACATCCTCCGAAGAGCTGAGCTTTATGCTCTCCATATTTTCTTCTAAATCGTTTTCGATGGATAGGTCACTAAAATCACCTGATAGAATTACAAAAAGTATGAAAATGGAATTGTATATTATTCAAATTTTTTAGATGATAAACTATATGTGTAAGGTTATGCTATAGTCTTATTCGCCCATCAACTCTAACAGATCATGCCCCGTAAAGAATATCCATGAGAACGAATTTTCCTTCCAGGAATCGTTTTGATTTGTATAAGCGAAGAGCGGTTGGGAACACAAGAAAAGCCAAATTTTTTTTCACAATCAGTCAGGGCCAGAACCCATAATTAACCGATCAAACGAACTTACCTTAAGTGATGTTCGATCGTAATTGTATGAAGTCCTCGCTCGATTACATTACAATTGTAGTATACCCTGTATTCGCTCTAGTTTACACGTATTCAGAGTTTTAAATTTCGACTGAGCGCCCTCTACTTCCCGCGCGGCGCCCAGAAGTTGATATTTTAGAGTTATATGCCCTAAGCTGAATTAATTTTCCAACAATCTTATCCAATTATAATAATTAAGTAATCATATGCATATATTCCAATAAAGGTAGGGAAAAAAAAAAAAAGGAATCCAATTTTTCCATTTTCTTGAAGGGTGGGTTGTAATGTAATCGAGCGAGGACTTCATATAATTACGATCGAACATCACTTAAGGTAAGTTCGTTTGATCGGTTAATTATACTACGTCCTCGCTCTCATACATTACAATTGTAGTTATTCAGAGTGATCTGGCAAATTATGACAATAAGACAACTTTTATTTAGTCTATGCATGACGAAACACCTTGTGTACATATATAATATTATTTATTTTTCGTGAACCACAGTTCTTGCAAAATCATATCCATTATTAATAATTGGTCTTTTATAAAACCTTGCAAAAACCTGCGAACGTTCTGACCATCCAGCCGTTCGCCTTATAGTATCAAGATCAATGCCTTTTTCAAAGGCAGCCGATGTAGCTGCGTGTCTGGTCGAATGAGCAATAAACATATCTACATTCACTCCACTTATTTCCAGGCATTTTTTGACCCATCTGCTAAGGGTTGACGTTGTTACCACCTTAAACGGTCTCTTTGTACTTATAAAGAGTTGCTCAATATCATTTCTGAGTTCTTTCGTTCGACTTACATATAATAAAATCACAGATACGACACATAATTTTGGTTTGCTTTCAAATTTTGGCAATTGTAATACTGGTTGATATCTACCAGGACCAGACGTCTTCAAAGTATCTGGAATGATTATTTCTAAGCCCTTTTCTGTCTCACGTATATTACTTAACTTAATCTTAGTTAGAGTCTGGGCTCTTTGTGCAGTGCTTAAAGCTAATAACATTATTGTTTTAAAAGTTAAATTTTTGAATGAAGAAACGTCCCATTCTTCTAAGAATTCTAAGACGATAGAAGCATCCCATGTACACGTGTACTTTGGTCTTGGGGGCTTGAGTTTCGACACACCCTTCATAAATCTACTAATATCGGGGTGGTCACCCACCTTATTTTTTGAGATCAGGGAGATTGCACTTCTACATGAGTTTAATGTGCCATAAGAAGCTCCAGAGTTGAAACGTTCCGTGAGGAACTTTAAAACATTCTTTGGTTTCAAGCTTAAAAAATCACTAGAGTTTTTCTCTGAAAACTCCTTGCACTGCTTAAGTGCGCTTCCATATTGTTTCAAAGTAGCTTTGCTCAATGAAGATAAAACAATATCCACAGATTCTGGAGGAATCTTTTTATTCAAAAAGGCTTCCCTGATACTTTGCTCGCAATCAAATTTAGATGCTCCGATCTCGGGTGTATCTGTGACCTACAAGGTGACAATAATAAATCCGCATTAGCATCAAGGAAGATTGGTTTTCCGACAATGAGACTTTCAAAAAGTGGAAACCATGGTTGGTTTTTCCAATAAGGTACTATCATGATACCATATGCTCCTTCACGTTTTACTTTTGCCAATGTTTTTAGAATTAAAGAGAACGGTGGGAATGCATAAAAATAAAAATCTGACCAATTTTCTGTAAAGGCGTCAATAAAAAGGGCACCTTTTTCAGGTTTCCAAGAAACAAATTTTTCGCATTTTGCATTAGAATGAGAGGCAAATAAATCAATAGAAGGTTGTCCTAGTTGATTTATAATTACTTGAAAATATCTATCGTTCAATTCCCATTCAATATCTATGTTCTTCATTCTCGATAACCTATCCGCAACCACGTTTTCATTCGAAAGTATGTAAGATGCCAACAATATGATTCTTTTGGACTCAGCCCATTTCCAAATTTGTCTGGCCAAGTTGCAAAATTTATCCAGTCTTACGCCTCCCATCTTATTTATATACGACAAAGCGGTAGAGTTGTCTACTTTCAGTAAGATTTGAGCATCATGTACCTCTGATGCCAATGATTCTAATGCTAATTTTATTGCCATTAGTTCAAGATAATTTATATGAAACTTTTGTTCGCTCTGTGTCCAAAAACCAAAAATTTTTTCTTTGCCATTTGAAGCTCCCCAGCCCGTAGTAGATGCGTCGGTATATACAGCGTGATTCCCAAGTCGCGAAAAAGACTTCACATGCAGATTCCTTGTCGAAATCTAAGAATAAAGTTCCGTATCAAAAACTTCCAGGGTGCCGTCGTTGCTGAGTTATAGAAGGTTTAGTCTAACCAATACCCGAGTAGAAAATTTCATCGGGTTAAGCCCGGGTCCCTGTGAGGCATACCCGACATGTACGTCGGGTCCTCATAAGGTTATCTAATCGGGTCCCTACATGGAACGTCACGCAGTCATCTGGTCGGGAATGCACGAGGTTCGTTTGATCATGACCCGATGAGGGTTTCTATATTCACCGGATCGGGTCATCATCATTTTATTGGGGCATGAGATTTTTCTACACAATCACCCAATGCGGTCCTCACCATGGCCTTGCAGGAACATAAAAAGTAATTCTATATTAATCCATATAGGGTCCTTTTTTGGTCCCTATCTGGTACTGATAAAAGTCAATGTCCGTATTTAAATTTATACTGGATGAATCATCAATTCGCAATGAATTAATGCCGAACAATGACTCAATATACAACACACTCGATATTTATTTTGAACTCAAAGATGAAACAGTCAACATTTTATTAATTAAGATTAGTGATCAATTAAGAATAATTAATTGATCTTCAAGGTATCCTAATTAATATTCATATTCTCGGAGCCATGAAAACGAAGATATTTGATGATATTAATTGGAATTAATTATTATTATTGATTCGCAATGAATTAAGAATAAAAATTAAAATTAAAATTATAAACCAATGATCATCCGCAATACGTTATTATATATGTTTTAAATATATTACTTATTGAAGAAAAACCTAAATAAAATTGAACGTCAATACGAACACTTCACAACGAACATCTAAGGATATCATGACTTATATATCACTGTCTTGCTCCTCGTCCCTCAAATTTTCAACCAGAGGTGCATTATCATTCTTCTTGTCTCTGACTCTGACTCGTTTCGCTTTACCATGCCAGTCCTTTGTATTATGTAATATTCCCTTGATGGATTTCTCGAACTTCTGTGTCGAAACAGGATTCTCCTGAGTTCCAAACACTCGAACAAAAATATCTGAGAAACAAATTCCAATTAATATCATCTAATCTCTTCGTTTTCATGACTTCGAGAATATGAATGCTAATTTCGATACCTTGAAGAATCTTGCAAAGAGCTGTATCCTTGAAAACTCTTTTGTCTTTTGTCGCCTTTAATGGCACGAAAAGCATACCCACAGATTGGGTCATGAACATTCTGATGCATGTCCCCAAGCATCGAGTCATCTCTTGGTCTCTATCAGTAGACTTATATATTATCCTCTTCTGCAAAAAAATCGACATTAATTATTCTGTTCGCAAATGTAGCAACATTATCCAATTTTACCATTTTTTTACGATATGCAGCATCTGACTTGAGTTTTTGTTCAAACGAGTCAAAAGTTTCGAGTGTAGTGCAGGGCAACTGGATGCCCTCTGGATCCTCCTCCTCCTCCCCGATCCCAACTATTTCCCTCGGATCATCAATTAAATCTTCTCTAAGTTTTTTAATTTCAACACCATTGGCCACCACAATCCCCTTCAAATCAGATATGAGCTTTTTCATATCGCGATGACGCTGCTCAACAAGTTCCCGCAGAGATTCATTTTCATCGACTCCTTCACACATACCGGACGGTCTAACATCTTGGGGGTTATTACTTGATTCCATTGAATCCGAGTCCAGTTTTCTTGGTCTCGATGATTTTTTACTAGAAATGGAATTTGATGAAGATAGAAAATCGATTCTTGATTGAGCTGAAGCCCCTAATCGTTCGTATTCTAACCTTTTGTCACGAGCCGAGGTGTCAACTCGACTTTTTTCCTTGAGTCCAGATGATTGGGAGTCAGTCTTCCTAGCTGACTCCTTGTGATTGATTGGAGACTCATTTGCCTGACTTCCATTACCACTCTTATCGGAAGATGTTGATACAGAGCGTGAAAAAAATGGATCTCTGGACCTCCCTTCAGCTTCCCAGTTGTCAACATCTGAAACGACAGATTTCGATGAACCTCGTCGTATATTATGCCTGGAATTTTGAGAACACTCTGTGCCATTCCTACCGATGGGTTCTTTTGGAGGCTTGTTGGATATGAGAGTTGTATGAGGGGAGAATCCTATATGTTCTTCGTGTTTACGCCCTTGAGAATTCCTCTGCTTCGTTTTTGATGACTTTTTTGGTCTTGAGCTCTCCTGTACTGAATCTTCGGGACTCTGTCCGTCCACGCTCTCAGTGAGATCAACTCGAGCACTCTCCAATTGTTCTTCGACTGTTACGGTATCACTGGTTACTCTTTTCCTTTTATAGGATTTTTTCTCTTCCCTAGCTTTTTTGATGCATCTTATTTCATCGTCAGTTGAAAAAGCATATTTTTTGCTTCCCAACTGATCAATGCCTATTTCAGCATCCTCGTAGGCTTGTGCTCTGCCTTTTATCATCACTCTGTACTTAGGCCATTTGGGATCTGCAGGTTTGCATTGCTGGACCATTTTCTGCAAGTCTTTCTTCTTTTTCTCCGTCAATTCACCAGGTATGTAGCTGCACAGAAGTTCATCTGCCTCATGATCCCAAAAGATCCACTTGGCGGGCACTATATCAATGCTCACTGGATCGATATCATCATCCGTAAATACCACCAATTTAAATAAATATTTTTCCTCGGATACTGAACCCATCTTAATTAATAGAAATGTGAATAGATTAAACACTTATTTTTTATTAAAAAAAGAGCTTTATGATTTTAATGGTTATGTCTGTAGACCGGTTGAACGAAGAAACAACACGTGCCGGAAAAAAACAAACAAGTGCATATCTCCATGAAACATATGCTTTGTTTTCGGGTGGTAAATACAAGGTCGCTGAGCAACTTGAACGTTTATTATCGACAATTGAACTCAAGTAAAACTCGACTCTATGATGACGCTAACTAGCAAATGGAATTACGGACTCAGCCCAAGACGAATGGTTGGCGTTTTACCATATCATTCATGAATTATTATTTGAGAAAACTCACCGTTTCACTGGTGAAGGAGTGGCATAGTATAAATATTTTCTCGTCCCATCTCACTGATATCCAACGTAACCATTTTTTGCACTACTTTACTTAATTTACGACTTATTGGTATTGCATTGTTCCTTGTTACAGCCCACATATTTAAGTTATCAGACTCACAAGGGAAAGTAAATAAGGGTTTGGTTATTCGCAGTGTTGTGCCACTTAATTCAATGTCATTTTCATCTTTGTTCAGAGGTATATAGATGCTATTTATTTCCATAATGGTCCCATTGGCTAACAATACCGTGTTATCTGGGGATTTCGTAGTCAAAGTAACTTCTTTGTACTGTAGACGCTTGATAAGTATCTTACCGGAAATATCTGGTTGCAATTGCCTCAATATTTTTATACTCTGTGGCATAGTGGGCTTTTTAACATCAACCAAAATATTTCTCCCAAACGTCTACAAATTTGGCTCAAAGGACGATTACCACTACGTAGAAGCTTCTTGATCTTTCCAAAGGCATTTTCAAACGGAAATGCGGTGACAAATGAGAGAGGACATCTCATGTGCTCCACATCGTCCGCTAAATGAATAAGGTTGTGAACATTTCCAATCAGGAACGTTTTCCCATATAGAGCTGCTGCTGTTTCCACAAACTTCCGGAGAAATGACTTTGCATGATGTTGATACCTCAAATAATATTCCTTTGAGCACAAGATGCGGCAAGCAGTGTGTAGAAGAAGAAAGTGTTTATACGCGGAATCTGATAGAACTTTTCTGAAAATTACTGGTCCAGCGTATAACAATAAGAACCTAAATTCCACAGCTTTAAATCTATCAGTTTCAGAAAGAGTTCTAGTGGTACGTTGGAATTCCACAGGTATTTGACGTTGCAAACGTATCAGGAGAGTGGACAAAACGTTTTTAGAATTGTGACTGAGTCTTATCACTAATTGCGAATGTAACCAACATTCCAACAGCTTTTTCATTACTCCCAAACAACACAGGTGCATGAAATCCAGTAAAAAACTGGTTATCATATTTACGGGAGGTTCAATGGATAGAAGAGGTGATGTACCGTTATGATGTTCTGGATTACTCTTTTGGCGAAATGATTCATCAGTTCTAGGCTCAGAACATAGATCAGGGTAAATAGTCCGTCCCTCTTCTCTTATTCCACGTATTGAGCATCTTTCGCAGGCCCAATAACCACCATGTCCCTTCACGCACTTTAATAACGCACGTGCAGGGGTATCACACACGAAAGCTTTGATGCACACTTGGAATACTCGATCTCCCACCTGAATTCCATTTTCATGTAGAATATTAATCTCTGCGATAAAATTTTCTAGATATTTTTGAACATTGTCAGGTTTCTTATTTCCTGAATAAATTGCTACAGGAAATGGTTTATACATGTCCACATCGTGATGAATTTTACACATGATAGGCCAGAACTGTCTAGTACTCGAATTGAATAACTGCAGTCCATCCACGTTGATAATTAAATGAATCAAGTCCTCTTCATGCAATTCTGGATTGATAGAATTTTCAAGAGTTTTAGCCAAGCTGAAGTAAGCGAATTCACTTCCCAACTGCTCATTGAATTTTTGGACATTATAGCTAATTTTGGATGTTCCCAAAAATGTTTTGGCACACTTAGGGAGTTCGGGAAGTAATCGTTTCCTGAGAATGGCCAACAAGGCTTCTAGGCGAGTATGAGGAAGCGAACTATTCAAAGCCCAATCGCGGAGAGCCTCGGTTTCATTAAATTCTTCAGCTTCAGATAATTCTTCACACTCATCCTCATCCATGCTAGCTTCACGGATATTACAATATTCGTCATCATCCTCAAAATTAGATTCTTCAGAACTGTTAACATCGACGTTGCTCACATCATCTCCACTTCTGAACTCCACAACCATAGGCGAATCTTCACTAGAACCGGAACCATCACGAGAATCAGACTCAGCATCAGATTGTATCGCTACTCTAGCTTCATTTGGGGTTATGTTGAAATTCTCACATCTCGACTCCAGATTCACGGATAAATCTTTACCAGAACCTGAACTATCATGAGAATCAAACAGCTCATCATCAAGTTGTCCCGATACTCCAGCTGCTTCGTTACTTGGCTTTTCATCAGCAGTTCTTAACCTCCTTTCGTCACGATACTTTTTGCTACGTAAACGTCCGAGTTTCTTTTTACGTTGATTTCCTTTCGGTGTCCTATCCATTTTCTTATCAATCAACTTCGACCACACCAAATAATGAACGACTTATTCAATATTACATTAGTAAGTATGGTAATAAATCTTTACACGAATTAATGTTTGACGAGAGAAACAATTGAGATTTATTCATTGATTTATCACGAAAAAGAACATACAATAATTTTCTTTGGACTACCCGATGAAAAAAGATGATATGTAATTATATATAATTATATATGATTTATATATAATTTTATATAAATTATATATAAATTATATATAAATTATATATAATTATATGGGGCCATTTTTCATACATAGTCCATACATAATTATACATGAATCATATATCGCACCCCTGGAACAATGTTGTAACAACTCAAAAAATATATTTTCAGGGGATTTTCGTTCAAATGAATGTAAATGCTATTACATGAAGTCTTATGGCGATTTTGAAGAAACAAGATTTTTTTGAGATGTTACAGTGTGGTTTTAGGGGTGCGATATAATTATATATAAATCATATATAATTATATATAATCTTTTTTGATCGGGTAATGATCTTCTGATGATGGTCTTGTGGGGCTATACCCGATCGGGTCTCCCCCGATCACTTCCCGATGATGTATGTCCGGACATGTACCTCATCGGGTTACCCTTATCATCTCAAAATGATTCCCTCATCGGGCTGTACCCTGTCAAGTTTTCCCCGAGCATTTCCCGATGATGCCCCTGACGGGTAATAACCGATCGGGATGACCTCATCTACACATAGTCGGGACCCGATACGGCGTCGGGTGTACCCGACGTCATTTCTACTCGGGTAATACGGCCGTAAAGTGACGTGCTCAGCCTCGTAGCAACTCGAAATTCCGGTTTTTTATTTCGTAATTTTTATTCGTTACGTCGCCCGGTCGGTCATTCTCGTGCCCTACGTCGTTCACCCCGTACTTGACGTTGTCCAGGTGGTCGAACTGGTGATTGACATTCCCCAGGTATTTTGCTTCGTAGCGTTCGTTATCCAGGTCGCCAGGCTCGTGATTTCCGTACTCCAGGACTCTTGCCCCGTAGTTTACGTTGTCCAGGTGGTCAAACTGATCATTTACATTCCCTAAGTCTTTCGCTTCGTAGTTTTCACTATCGTTGTCATCGAGTCGTTCATCTCCGTGCTTCAGGACTTTTGCCCCGTAGTTGACGTTGTCCAGGTAGTCAAACTGGTGATTTACATTCCCCAAGTCTTCTGCTTCGTATGAGGACCTTCGCCTCGTAGTTTACGTTGTCCAGGTGGTCAAACTGATGATTTACATTCCTCAGGTGTTTTGCTTCGTAATAGGACCTTCGCCTCGTAGTTTACGTTGTCCAGGTGGTTAAACTGGTGATTTACATTCCTCAGGTCTTTTGCTTCGTATTAGGACCTTCGCCTCGTAGTTTACGTTGTCCAGGTGGTCAAACTGATGATTTACATTCTTTAGGTCTTTTGCTTCGTAGTTTTCACTCTCATTGTCATCGGGTTGTTGATTTTCATGCTCTAAGACCTTCGCCCCGTAGATTACGTTGTCCAGCTGGTCAAACTGGTGACTTATGTTACTCAGGTCATCCGTTTCGAAGCTTTCACTCTTTGTTGTCATCGGGTTGTTGATTTCCGTCCTCCAGGACTTTCGCCCCATAGTTTACGTTGTCCAGGTGGTCAAACTGATGATCTACATTCCCCAGGTCTTTTGCTTCGTAGTTTTCACTCTCATTGTCATCGGGTTGTTGATTTTTATGCTCCAGGACCTTCGCCCCGTAGTTTACGTTGTCCAGGTGGTCAAACTGGTGATTTACATTTCCCAGTGACATTAAGAACACATCACATTAATTTGAGATGATGACGTGTGCATGAAAGCAAACAATCATTCTTCCGACCTGGGCAACGTAAGTCATCAGTTTCACTACCTGGACAACGTAAACTATGGGGCGAAAGTCCCGGAGGACGGAAATCAACAACCCGATGACAACAAAGAGTGAAAGCTACGAAGCGGATGACCTGAGTAACGTAAGTCACCAGTTTGACCACCTGGACAACGTAAACTACGGGGCGAAGGTCCTAATACGAAGCAAGAGACCTGGGGAATGTAAATCACCAGTTTGTCCACCTGGACAACGTAATCTACGAGGCGAAGGTCCTGGAGCATGAAAATCAACAACCCGATGACAATGAGAGTGAAAACTACGAAGCAAAAGACCTAAAGAATGTAAATCATCAGTTTGACCACTCGGACAACGTAAACTACGATCCGAAGGTCCTAATACGAAGCAAAAGAACTGGGGAATGTAAATGATCAGTTTGACCACCTGGACAACGTAAACTACGGGGCAAGAGTCCTGGAGTACGGAAATCACGAGCCTGGCGACCTGAATAACGAATGCTACGAAGTAAAAGACCTGGGGAATGTCAATCACCAGTTCGACCACCTGGACAACGTCAACTACGGGGTGAACGACGTAGGGCACGAGAATGACCGACCGGGCGACGTAACGAATAAAAATTACGAAATAAAAAACCGGAATTTCGGGCAAAGTTCATACGACGCGGGCACTATCAGTTTGACAGAATTGCTACGAGACTGAGCACGTCACTTTACGGCCGTATTATTGGTTAGACTAAACCTTCTATAACTCAACAACGACGGCACCCTGGAAGTTTTTGATAAGGAACTTTATTCTTAGATTTCGACAAGGAATCTGCATGTGAAATCTTTTCCGCGACTTGGGAATCACGCTGTATAGTCATTTCATAGGAACCATCCTTGATAAAATGAATGCTACTCATGATATTACTTTTCCACCACAATAACTCTTGCTTCACCTTCCACGGTATTGACATCTTATTATTATAATTATAGTCATTAAGTATAAGTTGGAATAATTTTTCTTCTTCCAATATTTTTGTATACAGCCACGCATATTCTACCGTTGGGCAACATGAGATGAGTTTACCAATCAATTGTGCAAATTCTCTAACATTGCAGGTATCTAATTTTAGAAATTTCTCTATTAGTTCATATATCTTTTTCCGCTTTTTTCTTGGTAACTCAAGAGCATATTTTTGAGTGTCTATAATGACGCCTAAAAACTTACATCTCTGGGATGGTATCAATCTTGATTTCTTATAGTTTACAAGAAAGCCTAAAGATTCTAAAAGCTTTTGAATTTGATTAACGTTCTCGACGCATTTGTCTAGTGTGCTCTCTATACATAAGATGTCATCCAAGTAAATAACCGAAGAATAGCCCTGATTTCTCAAAAATCTAACAACCACTTTCATAACCTTTGTAAAAACAAATGGTGCTGTACAGAGACCAAAAGGTAAGCACACGAACTCATATAATCTATTGTTGAATTTGAATCTCAAGTATTTTCTACTTTCTTCGTGAACTGGAATGAGAAAATACGCATCCTCCAAATCTATTGAACTGAGGAAATAGTTTGGAAAGATTAACTGTACAGCGGTTCTCAAATCTTCTAGTTCAAAATGTTGTTTGATTACAAACTCGTTTAGCTGTTTTAAGTTTAAAATAAACCTGTGTGAACCATCAGGATTGTCAACCAAAAAATAGGATGATAGAAATTGTCCCTTGCACTCGGTACAAGGAACGATTGCGCCTTTTTTCAGTAATTCTTCTATTGCGATTTTCATATTTTGGTCTTCTTTTCTATCTTTTGAGCAATATAATTTTTCACTAACCCTATGATCCTTTATACCCTCTCGAAGTGGAATCTTATAACCTGATATTACCCTGAGAACAAATCTATCATCAGTTACCTCGGCCCATGACTTATAAAAGGATTTTAACCTGCCAGCTTTTGAACTTACATTTCCTAATTCTTCTTCTCTTGTTTCTGCGGCGCTCTCTGCCGATATGGGGCTTGAGCTCTGTTGTTCACAAACTGCTGTCTGTTTTTGAAAAACACTCTTGGTCGTGGACGTCCTCCGGTATACGTAGACCCCATCTGACCCGGAGGCGGACGTCTTGCAAATGGGGTTTTGGCATTTAAATTCTGTTTGTTCGATGCAGCTGTGGTTTGCTTCGGCTGTTGAAGCTTTAGGTCGTCGGCAACCTTTAATAAAGCCTTAGCTTCCTTTATCTTCTCGCCCAATTCCTTAACATATAGGAATTCATCAATTTTTGTATCCTTTAAGATAGCCTTAGTTTCCTTTGATAGACCCGGTTCAATAAAGGCTTTTCTTGAAACAGACTGTTTGTGTACAATTGCCGCTAAAAATTTTCCGGCATCACTCAAGCGGCTTATATGAGCCTCTAGATCTATGCCTTCATCTTTATTATCATGTACTGACGTAATCAGGTCTCCAACAATAGACATAGCTGTAGTAGCCATCTTTTGTGTCTCAAGCATGTGCTTGCTAAAAATAATTATTATCATACATTATATGATATAGATTGGCAATTTTTATAGTTTTCGTAACTTACTCTCGTGCAATTGCAATTTCCTTCATAGCGCTTGAAATCTGTGCGTTTAACTTTGGGGCCTCTAGTTCCTCTACACAGGCATATTTCTTATCCAAGGATTCTAAATCCTCTTTTTTAATTCCTTCTCTACACAGGAATTGCCATCTCTTTAATATGTCTGGGTGCACAGTCATTTTTAATGCCTGGCATTTAGTAGGATCATCGCCGAGCTGTGCCCAAAAAAATATATTTTTTATTTTCTGTATCAATAGATAACAGGAAACGTCATATTCGTATATTTGTATATATTCATATGTGCAAGCAATTCTCTGTTTACTTTGTCGAGAATCAAATTCAATCTCGTATTGTTATCCTTGTCTTACCACTCAGTAAGCACGGATATGTACAAGTGTCCTTGTCCTGCAACACAACAGGCACGGACCTGTATAGGTTTTCGCTCTTGACTCGTCACTCGTACGAGCACGGCGTGTTAAGCTTTGCCTTTGTCCCGTCATTTGAACGAGCACGGCATAAGAGATTTTTAATTATATGTATCTATTCTTTTTTTTTTTCACTACTTTCTGGAAACTTCTAACTGTATGACCACGTGTTTACTTACGATTTGTAGCCATTCCTCATCCACCTCCTGGGGTTCAGAACACTCGCCTTTTTCAAGGTCTTCTTCTTCTTCAACCACAATTTTTTCCGATTCTGGCTCGGAATTAGGTGTTATATTTTCTTTGTTCTCGCTTCCCGATGAAGAAGCCGCCTTCTCTTTCTCAGCAAGGTTTGTTGGAACACGCGACAGTTTTTACACCTTCTCACTAATCTTTGCCACTTTTTCCATTATTTCTTCTAGCCTGTCGTCATATTCTCGAGTTCTCTTTTTAGACTTACCCATATTTTCTAATTAAGACAAGGAATTTGTTCTTAACTGATTTATTCCCACGTGCTCTCCGAACACGTCTAAACCGTGCGATACACGAATGAAGAATGAACTTCTGGGCGCCGCGCGGGAAGTAGAGGGCGCTCAGTCGAAATATAAAACTCTGAATACGTGTAAACTAGAGCGAATACAGGGTATACTACAATTGTAATGTATGAGAGCGAGGACGTAGTATAATTAGAGCAAATGATATAGTTTCAGCTCCTGTCGAATAATGATTTATTATCCCAGTAAAAATGGAGTCAACCGCTCCATTGAAAAAATCAGAGATTCTAATAATTATGATTCAAGTCTGTTTCGTCGAAGCATGTAGACAATTGGGCGTGATTTTTCCTGAGCTCGTTCATCAAAGCCAAGAAAGTTGCTCAAATATGACAGCTAATACATCAGCTGATAAAAATTGCTCGATTATGACAGTTAATTCATCAGCTGATAAAAATTGCTCGATTATGACAGTTAATTCATCAGCTGATGAGTTAGTTGGCAGAATCAGGCAATTTTTATCAGCTGATGTATTAGCTGTCATATTTGAGCAACTTTCTTGGCTATGATGAACGAACTCAGGAAAAATCACGCCCAATTGTCTACATGCTTCGACGAAACAGACTTGAATCATAATTATTAGAATCTCTGATTTTTTTAATAGAGCGGTTGACTCCATTTTCACCGGGATAATAAATCATCATTCAACAGGAGCTAAAACTATATCATGCGCTCTAATTATGGGTTCGGGTCTCAACTAATTTTCGAAACAGATTTAGTTTTTTCTTCAATTTTTTTCCGGATTGCTCTTCGTTTATCCAAATCAAAACGAGTCCTGGAAGGAAAATTCGTTCTGATGGATATTTTTAAGAGGGTATACCCACCTTGAAAATAATTTTTTTCAAATCACTGCTACGCTCTGCGAAAACATTTTAGTACGACTCAGTTTTTTTCACAGTTGATTAAGGGGGTATCCCCACCTTTAAATGGGTTAAAATTCTGAGAAAGAGATTGATATTTTACAGCGAATTTAAGAGTCCGATCAAATCTAAAAAAATCACGAAGTTTAGGGAGGGTTTGACCCTCATTATCCATACTTAACATTGAATATTACTTTGAGTCTAATAGTAGTTACGCTGAATATAGAAAAATACAAAATTACTCGGTTGTCGCAAAGAATCAGTAGTACCGTCGGATCGATTCTGGAATTTTTGGTCTTCAATTGTTCAGAAGAGATGCCTCTATCATATGAACATAGAACTTTTTGATTTGACTATTTTTTGTAGAGATAATAGAAAAAGTAGAGAAAAAAAATTGAAGAATTAGAAAAATCTCAGTAAAAACTTAGCGACTGAGGCAATTTTCGCGATATCAAAAAGTTCTATGTTCATATGATAGAGGCATCTCTTCTGAACAATTGAAGACCAAAAACTTGAGAATCGATCCAACGGTACTACTGATTCTTTGCGACAACCGAGTAATTTTGTATTTTTCTATATTCAGCGTAACTACTATTAGACTCAAAGTAATATTCAATGTTAAGTATGGATAATGAGGGTCAAACCCTTCCTAAACTTCATGATTTTTTTGGATTTGATCAGACTCTCAAATTCGCTGTAAAATATCAATCTCTTTCTCAGAATGTTAACCCATTTAAAGGTGGGGATACCCCCTTAATGCTATTCACATGGTTCATGATTTTTTAAGATTTTGTGTCCTCCGCTGAACATTTAGTCCATCGAAGAGAAAGTAGTTTTCGTAGGGTACAGGTTGCTACGTTGCATGAAATTTCTTCAAATTCGGAGAAAATATTCTGTATGAACGTAACTTAGGGCCAAACCAATAATATTTCATCAATTTAAGTTTTAAACAGAGAAATTTTTGATTCGAAGAAGACTTTTTTTCCCATCGTTTTGGAGGAACTTATGTTCAGCGGGGAACACAAAATCTTAAAAAATCATGAACTATGTATCATAGCACATAGCACTAATCAACTGTAGAAGAACTGAGTCACTAGAATGTTTTCTCAGAGCGTAGCAGTGAATGAAAAAAAATTATTTTCAAGGTGGGACGTATACCCCCTTAAGGGGAAGGCTGCTGTGTTGGCCGAAAAAGTAACCGATTTTCAACAATTTTAAAATATGGCTACGCATAACGATTATCTACATCCATATAGATATGAAATGTTGTTTTTTCATTTCCAAATAACCCTTCACCGAGATATCAATGCTACAATGGTAGGGAAATATTTTTTCTTCAACAACGGAGCGAAAACGCTCGGTTTCGCTCCGCTGTGAAGAAAATGGTATGTGGACCTCGATAAAAACGGGCGCTCGCGCCTTGTATAATGTTGAGAACCCCTCGGCTCCACCTCGGGGCCTCAACTTTGTAAGCGCGCAATCGCCCGTTTTCGCTCTCGGTGCACAATATACTATTTTAGTAATCAAATCGAGGCCCATATCTTTATTAATTTTGAAAATTTTCCAATAAAAATTTATACACATATGGTGGCCTTGAATGAATTTTGAGTGTTCTTATTTGAAAAAATATATATGGTGCAAAAAAGATGGAGACCGTGTAAGAATTTTGAAATATAAAATTCAGATAATACATGAATTAGAGTCATTAGGGGTAACTGTGCGCAGTGGGTAAGTGTGCGCACGTGGCTTATCTCCGAATGGAATGAAAGGGGTTAACGGTAAGCTACAGCAAATCAGACGGGCCTGAATGGAGAATTAGTTTGGACAAATGAAAGTGATGCGCTGCGCTGCATTTATATTTTTTTTTAAAAAAACGAAAACAGGCGATCCCAGAATAGTTTTTTCGCTCACGGCAAATAGTGTGACGCCTAAACCCGGATTAAATCTGAAATAAATTAATTTTTTTCATATCAGGAATTCATTTAAGCTTCAGGCTCAGCAAAAATTTTGAAGTTATATTCGTTGCTGGTGAAGTTTTGAGCATCTACATAGAATTTGTCTCGCTGGGGTAAGTGTGCGCGGGTAAGTGTGCGCAGGCTTTATCATTGGCCGTAGAGCAGATTATGCCTCAAGATGAACAAAACGTTCTCACTACAAGAAATGGATCTTCTAATAACAATTTCGACCAGCCAATGGTAGGGTTTGGGGTAAATGGTGTTCGCAACAGTCAAACTCGGGCTCCCGAAAACGCCTCCGTCAGTGACCTTCATGTAGAAGGACATTTATGGAGATTTACAAGTTTTGGTCACATAATTTGCTCATTTTACTCAAATTTTATTGTTCAGAGCATGTACATTCATAATTGTGAAGAATGCACTCGTATTTCCAGGGTGCCTATACTTACCCCACAGGGGTGCGCACAGTTACCCGCAATGCGGGTCAAGTGTGCGCATTCTGAGTTTTCTTAATTAATATTATTTTTTTCTTAAGTGTGACGTTTTTTTGTAAAACTGCCTTATCTATTGAATAGTCAAATAAATGCTTTATCTAACGAGTATGGGTTGTTTTTTCTAACCCTTATTGTCTGAGATTTACAACCCTCCAAAGAGCAAAGTGCGCACAGTTACCCCTAATGGCTCTATTATCAGAAAACGGTGTCGTTAGTCAATGCAAAGTTACAATAGCAAATCATCGATGAGTACTTACCAATATCATCTTTTGTAGGGGCATGGTGGTATAATATTAATTAATTACTCACAAGGATTATTTTTTATTTTAAACGCGACCTTTCCGTTTTCGAGTTGTTTGATTAGTGAAACCGTAGTAACTAACAACAATTGTTGATCCAGTCACTTTTTATTTAACAAGAAATAGTGTTGAGATGTCTGCGATTTACAGCTATATTCGTTAGTATCTTGAAAAACTGCGAATTTCTTATACAGGGTGTAACAGAACTCGCGACCACCATTACACAGGGTAATTCTTGATCAAAAATGGGATCCGCGTGGATTTTGATGAAACTTTGGCAATCCTTTCGCAATCGAATTAGAATCAAAGTTTACTAGAACTGAGAACACTTGTTTTTTTTTTTTTTATAAATTCACGCAGAAAACTGTGCATATTTCAGAATCAAAAAATCTGAAATAATTCGCAGCTGTAGAATGAATCAATGAATGAATCAAAAACTCTAATAACTGTCCATCCTGTCACGAACCTTTCGCGAGATGATAAATGCCGATGTACAAAATACGAATAAAATATTGAAATAATTTTTTTGAAATCTACAAATCTGAAATAATTTAGAGCTGTAAGAGTAAAAAAAAAAAAAAAAAACATAACTTTTATCAATAATTCCAGATTTTTAGATTCCGGAAAAATTATTTCATTATTTCATTTGTGTTCTGTGTATCGGCGCGTTACTCTCGAAGGGAACGTGGCGGAAAGAGAAGTTATCATTAGTTTTTCGTTCGTCCTAATTTCAATGCTTCGCTATGCCAGTGGCCATTATTGCTCTGAAAACATGGCCATAATCCAGGGGATCATCAAAGTTTTTCCAAATTTGATATACTCACGTTTTTGGGGTCGCTGATTACGAATCTGATATCCAAATTTGGAAAAGCAAAATGGTGAACTCAGAATATGTGTGTGGAGCGGCTGCTATACTAGATTATAAAATAGATTCGGGAATTTCGGGAAAAATAATTATTCTCTTGCAATATAGTAAACAAAGTCTTTATTGCCAGAAATTATGAGTGGTAAGTCAATCTGAATCCGGATAGAGACCTTCATCGGAACTTCATGTGTGCAGATAGTTGGGCGCGCTATAATAGTGGAATGGCTTCTGACGAGAACTGCTTCGATTTTTTATTGAGAGGATTTCCCTTCGCTTGAAGGTGATGAGAAAAGTTCCAGAACCTATAAAGCAGGAATAGTATTTCGTAGTAATTATAAATGGCATTTTAATCCGAATGAAGATGAGACAACGCCTTTGTACATTTGGTAACACTTTGAATTTGTCAAAATTATGAATTTTTGAAAAATGGTCTATTCTTAGAGGTTTTTCCGAACCTTCTCAGTGGGAAATGCAGCGATCCGTTTGCACAAGAAACTTCTTTGTAGGTTTTTCAATTCCCTACAAAAGTCCTATGGACAGTGTAACGATTCCTTCATTACTTCTTGAGATATTTGTAAAAAACCAAAAAAATGACAATTTTTCAGTTTCTGTTGTTTAAAAAAATTCCATAAATCGATTTTGCTGGGGCCGACACCGAGGTTTTCATCTAAGTGCTACATGTATTTTTAAAGATAGTATAGGTTATTTGCTGCTATATTTAAGTGTGAGAATAGCCTCTTCTTTTTTTCTATTGGTTGGTCTAAATGCGGATTTGGCATTTCAAATACGATGACAAATTTCGAATAAATCCCTTCGCCTCTGGAAAACAAATTGTACGTATGCCGAATCGGGTATCGGAATTTTTTTGAACAATATATCAATATTCAGAAATTATTGTTGGAGTAAACCAGTTGACCGAGTCCGCTTAGGGTGAGGTAGTTCCAAGTAAGCGAGCTACCCGCTCAGCTCGGCCGACCAGGCAGCTGCACTGGCATGGAAACGCGGCGCGGCGCGGCGCGGCGAACGAGCGCAGGAGCTTTCTCGGAACACGCATACGTTCACCAAAAATGCTCCGAAACAAGCCGCGCACATTTGCGCACCCTCATCTACACTTCATCCGAAAGCTGATATTCTAAGCCACAATTTGAGAAAAAAAAAGTGGGATGTCATGGGATCCTAAAGTAAAATCCTCGCAAAGTCAATATTTATTTCCGATGGATGGCACTTTTCAGGATTATCGTTAGACTACGTAAGCATGGACAATAAATACTATTTTTTGTTTCAATTGTAATTTTTCAATTGTAAAATGGGCAAAATTTTCTACATACCTTAAGGAAGATCACCCATTTTCTTGAAATTGATTACCACTTTACACTGCTGAATTATAAGTCTTCAAAGTTAGAGCAGATATGAGAGCGAAATTCAGGCACGCAACCGTTACGATCGAAGGTCAACCTTGAACTGAAATATCTGAGAGATTATGAAGGTTAAAGAGTCGGGAAAACCGGGAGGTTACGCAGAAATCAGTTCTTCACCAATCTCCCCTGTCGTTATACCTGCATGGAAAAGTTCGGTATTTGAATGTTGGCGACGTTTTCGTGAAAATTCCCCACTGTGCGGTATGGAGCTGGCTCCACAGTCTTCTGTCTCTTTCCTTCTTTCAAAGAATACGCGGTGTTTTGCTTAGTGATGTCATATGAGACGAGAATTTCGAGTGTCTCGCTCGTTTTCTTCTGCGCCTGTCATTTGCATGAAATTCTTGTCTCGAATTTTCGCCCTGAAGTTTAATCATTGTCTCGTCTCGTAATGTCTTGTCGAACAAGCAAGATCGAGCGAGAATCTCGAATATTTGTTATATACATGTATATGTGGAATTCCACCCCAACCCGACCTACGTCTGACCCTCAACCCTTCCGATAAACGTCATAATTTTTTATGTTGTTCCACCTTTTCGAAAGAACAATCTGAATTTTTTTCAAATTTTTTGTAAACCGTCCGATTCACCTATGATTTTTTAAAATGAACACATCGATAGCCCGAATTGAAAAATCTGAAAACATTCTCAAAAATCCTGCTTCAATTATCAAAATTTTGAATTTTTGATTTTTTTTTAATTTTATATACACTCGAACTCCGCTATTTGACCACACTTGCCTTCTGCTATTTGACGGGCTATTTGCTATTTGTTCGCGGAGTGGCGCGAACTGGCTGCGCAGAAAACCGTCCACAAGGAGTGGGAGGCCCCTACCTTCGTCAAATAGCGGAGGTCGAGTGTATATGTACAAGGCGCGCCGCAGACCTATTTGTGTTAGTGCGACAGTATACGCTAAAAGTTACGGCCTAGGGCGAGCGGTGCGGTATACTGTGCGATAGTCGAACTCAGCCGAGCGTGCGTCAAACTTTTGTCTCCGACTGTCACTGGTGAACGTCCTTAAGCTAGGAGCACAGACTTTTCGTGTCGGCTCACCTACAGAGATTGTGACCACTGTACAGTCACTCACACGCGGCGCCGACCAATCATAACCATGTGTGAGCGATCGTGGCGCCTGTAGGTGAGGCGAAACACGGGACGCGAAGAGTTTGTGCTCCTAGCTTTATGCCGGCGACACAAACTCTTCGCGTCCCGTGTTTCGCCTCACCTACAGGCGCCACGATCGCTCACACATGGCTATGATTGGTCGGCGCTGCGTGTGAGTGACTGTACAGTGGTCACGATCTCTGTAGGTGAGCCGACACGAAAAGTCTGTGCTCCTAGCTTAAATCATTACCAGAAAATTCAGTGAGTGTTGCTGATGATCATGTGGTTAGAGCGTATGGACAAAGTGATGTTAAAATAAAAGTGGTAGTAAGTAATAGTGTTAGAATCGGTGCTGTATGTCCCAAAGTTGGCGACAAACCTTATATCTGTAAATAAAGACAATAAAGACAATAAAGACAATAAAGACAATAAAGTAGTGGCTACGGCAGTTGAAGTGAAAAATTTGTTTCGTCTGAACGCTCATACAGACAAAGTGAATTTATTGAAAGACGATAAGACTGAAAATATTACGTGTAGAACATGGCATAAAAGACTTGCGCATTTAAACAGAAAAGACGTGCTCAAATTAAATGGTTTGGTTACTGGTTACTTAGTGAAAATCCTAGAGAGCACTTATGGGCTACAGCGTTTGATGGTCATTTTTTTCAATGAGTGAGGCCTTCTGGATAATTTGTGATGACAAACTGCACGTTATCCATGAATTTAGGCATAACAAGCTCCTGGCGGACTCGTCATTAAGCCTGTTTCGGTGTTTGCGAATTACGAGCGATGCTTTCGAAAAAGAGCGTTCCACGGGTACTGACGTCGCTTGTATAGAAAAAAAATCTCTTGCCATTGCAGCTAATATCGGGAATCTGTTTTCGTGTTCACTCCACCATGTTAAAACATTAGTAGTTTTATCAGCGCGATTAAGACCCAAGTAGTCATCCAATTCTTTCCGCCAGTCGCGACTTGAGTCTGAAGATTCGGAAGAATTATTGCACTCGAATAACGATTCTAAATCGAACAAATCATCGCACGTATCAGAAATCGATATAGAACTCGCGCTAATTTTAGCACTGCACGTAGGAAGGCTCGTTGCGTTAAGCATCCTTGGATCATAGTACTTCGTCCGGTATATAAGCTCAAACTGCTTAATTGACTCTTTTGCCATATGCTTACCCCAGGTGGTGTACTCGAAAGTTGCTATTTTGTGGCGAGGATCAAGAATGAGAATCACGCAGTACATCCAATTCGTCTTTGCGTAATGTTTGAACAGCTTATCTCGTGCTGCTACAACAGCTTCATACATGACGTCGTCGACCGAGCTAGGAGATTCGTTTTCGGCGTACGATTGGATATACTCTTCGAGTTTATCCAGCATCATATTGATGCCTATTACTACCAACGGCAACGTCACGTATTTTTCCCCGCTGAGTGCCGTGGACAGGACTTTAAAGTGCCTCAGGAACTTAATGAGTTCGGCCAGCACAGACCATTCACTCTCTGAGATGTTATAGATGTTTAGTGAAGCATTATTTTCACACAATAAATTGAGTGCTTGCTTCATTTGGAGCGCATTATGGACCATATCACATGTTGAATTCCACCGTGTAGCCACACCGAGATTTGGCGATAACATTTTCGTATTAGTCGTCTCGCAACACGATTTTAATTTGCTGGTCCATTGTTCTGAATATTTTATTTCGTGGAACAATTTTTTCAGTTTTGTAAGAACTCTCGTGCAGTCATCAGGGTTAGTTAGTTCTTCCTCGTTTAATTCGTGTTCCTCGTCCTGATTTTCCAATCCGTCAATATTCGTTTGTATTAAACGAAGCATATCGTTATCGGCCAAATTGATTACGTGAGCAAAACAACGAAAGTGCTGGTTAATCGGGTCGAAGCTGACATTGTCAGTACGCATCAATGGAGCCAGCTCTGCTAAAAATCTGGTATTCGCAGATGCATTGTCCATCGTAATACCTTGTACTTTATTCAGAAGACCGTACTCTTTCAAGATATTGTAAAATATCGTGGCAATGTCTTTACCGGTATGAGAACCGTTCGAAGCCACGAAATCTATCACGAGCGATTGAATATTCCATTGAGCATCGATGAAATGACCTGTCACTCCGTAATATGATTTATTTGATACAGATGTCCAGGCATCGACGGTGAATGAAATTTTTGATCCGTTTGCTTGTAACATTACCATGACCACATTCTGAATTCTCAAAAATCTCCAAAGGGTATTTGATCGAAATTCAGCACGTGTGGGAATAATCACGGTTGGGTTGATATAATGAAACAATTCCTGAGTCGGTTCATCGTCAAAGAAACTAAACGGCAAATACTTCTTCGCTGCCCAATCAACCAAGATATTCTTGAATTCGTCTTGAGAAAAAACTCTGCGCGTCTTGCTTCCCGTCTAAAATAACGTCGACCAATGTACATTTCGGTACGAGTTCAGTAAAAGCTTTCAAAGCAAATTATAATAAATAGGGTATAAGTTAAAACTTGCAAATTTCTTCAGAAATTTCACACAGTGTTCAAGGCAGCCTTCATACGAGAATTTTTTTTTTTTTAGAACAGAACATTTTCTAACGATTTTTTAAAACAATTTTATCCATACATTTTTGGCATTATTATTTTTAAAGGTCATGAAATTATATTTGTGAAAAAAAATTGAAAATTAAAAATTAAAACTCATACGATTCTAGACTATGTGCATTATTGTTAGGTCTGCCTCAACCCTTCCCAGTCACACTTCCAAAAAATATCGGGACAGTCACACTGGGTCGATTCCACCCAGTCAGTTTTCAAAAAACGATTGTGAGCAAACTATGCGTCCGATTTGGTTCAAAAAATTACTGCACACTCTTTGAACAGTCTAGATGATGTGCAAAAAATTGTTTGATGAATCAAAAAATGGCGACATGTTAAAAAAAATTGAGAAAAACGTGAAAATTGGGTGTTAGCCATTTGAGCCGAAATTGTAGATGGGTCGATTCTACCCAGTGTGACTGTTAAAAGTTACTATTATAACTTAAGCACCTGCTTTGATTTTGTTCCGTCTGGATAAATTTCCGAAAATGTTTGAGGATGTACACGCTCAAGATGTCGTATCAATCCGCTAGTGTTGCCATTTGCCATTTTTATTATTTTTGAGCAAAGCGTGCAGGTTGCAAATTTCGATTTTTTTTCGTCGGTAGTTATGGTGAAAACCTCAGCCCGACGTTCTTTTGCAGATTCTAAAAGGTATGGTTTAAACCCCGCGGTTAATGGTATTTCATATTACCAGGTTATCGACTACAAATAATGTACTTCGATTTGTGGAGGTATCGGTGTGGGCAGCATTTCCATCATATTCACAGTTTTCTCCCTGTTGAACCTTCCGAACGTTGTCTATCTGGGATATCGTCCTCTTCATATTTGTGTTTAAAAAATGTCAACGTGATACCTAGGCGACAAATATCAAGCGAGAATCTCGAGATTCAAGATTTCAATGAAACAAGATCGTGGCGAGAAAAAAGCTCGACGGACATATCCAAGATCAATCACAAATCTCGCTATATTCATAGTATTGAATGAAAATAGTGATGCCCGCTTGTCACAATCGAGAAAACAGTCTCGATCTGGAAATTTCTTGCCTTGACTCGCTTGATACATCACTAGTTTTGCTAGCCGATTTGAGATTGAAGAGCCCGATTTTCCCTAAGTGAGATACTTTTCACCATTCCATACCATCTCAGCAATTTACTGCTCAAATTTGAATCGATTCCGTTCATTAGTTTGTCAATGAAACGGAAAAACTGTACATAAAAATCCGGTAAAGCAGAACTGTTGCATGCCCTTATGTTGCTATATTCTTAAAAAAACATTGCAGGTATATCGATGAATCTTGTAATAGAAACTTTGTGCTTCGGCACCAAGATCTAGCTCAACGAAGACGACTGGTATGCAAATTTAGATAGAACGAAATATTTGCGAGTCCTTTATTTCACGTCGATTTACACAATCCAGATACAGAAATTTAAATTCAGACGCGCACCGAGCGCGCGCAGTGAGCTAATAGATATAAACATATTGTTTGAGTACACTTGGAATCATAAAAACTAGTCCATTTGAACAATCGAGTAAAGTTGAATTGTTGGTTAATCTTTAATAGAAAATAGAGTTTCGTCAATTGAAAATATAGTTACGATTACTCGAAAAAATTCAACACCCCAAAAATAGTACATGCAATTTGCTAAAAATTGTGCCTTGCACAGCAGACTAAATAGTTACTGTAAATATTCGAGAAAAGTTGAATATACGGCCGGAAAAGACTGTTAATATTACTGAATTTCTGGCGTGGTTACTGTTACTACATCACATATGCTCGCTGTACCTTAATTATAGTTACATCAACGAAAAAAAAAGTTACGGTTACTATAAAATTTTAACTGTATCAAAAATGTTGATTTCACACATCGAATTTCTCTCAGTGCACT
Organism: Tenthredo livida; assembly: GCA_963992785.1. Taxonomy (NCBI): domain Eukaryota; kingdom Metazoa; phylum Arthropoda; class Insecta; order Hymenoptera; family Tenthredinidae; genus Tenthredo; species Tenthredo livida. The sequence goes on from OZ023071.1 coordinate 11,900,172, forward strand.
CGGTATATATTTTAACTTTACGCATACTGTTATCGCAGCTGAAAGCCGGCGATACAGTGCTGGTCCGTGTGAGTGATTAGATTTTCGAGAAAAATACATCTTCCCAAAATGATGCATCCAACCTTAATAACCTTGTATAATATCATTAGTTCTTCGGTGATGCGCAACTATATCTTACAGCTTATAACAACAGCGTTATGAGGAACGTTAGAGAATACGATAAAAATACAATTACAGTTATTTGAGAGTTATATTTCACTATATATATAAGAGAAACAGTCAGCTTATTGGCTGTTTCCGATCTTAGTTATTTTCTCAGTTACGCATAACATAAAAGCGAGTGAATAAGCACATAATGAATAATAACAACCACTTAGACAATATTTCACAATAAGGCATGTATTTTTCAATTAACGATTACAATAAAACTGAGTGTAAAATATAACCTCATAATTCGATTGGTCTCCTAATTATTGTAGAGACAGGCAAACAGGAAATAGGTCATATATGCAATATAATATACTTTTAGACATTCCGTATACTGAATGAAGTTACATTTGCACAAGAACTTCGTATTCCCGGAGTGCCACCTCTCTTCCTCCGTACGGAACGTACAGGCAACCATGGCTGGGGTGTACCTGTAAAGTGAAATGCATCAAACCATTGATCAATGTCCCAACAAAACCAAGTTATCCTGACATAAGACTTGACTTTTAACTAAGGACTGATAAGATAATATGTGCGGCAACTTGATAAGAAACGGGATCCGACTGTACAGGGTGATCCAGTATGAGGTACTCTACCCTGCATAAAATGCCGGATAAGAATCCGGAGTCCAAATTCTATACGGCCCGATACGGCAAAGTGTCGTATTTTGAATGCCAATTCCTTACGGTTTTATGCCATTCTATTCGGACGCCCCTTCGGTGTCGCTATCCGGGTCTATGCGTGACAGAACCGCGATTTTTAAAAATATCGGCACGCCTCTTATACGGTTTTATACGGAGTGTAGGATGCCCCCTGCGTATGCGGTTCTATACGGAGCGTATTCGGTTCAATCTGTAATGTACGCGCACATAAAGTATGTTCGGGATACTGTCCTATCCGGAACGTACAAAAATTACATCAATTAACATAGCATGGAGCATCATCGCAGTCCATTTTTTTTTTTTTTTTTTTTTTTTTTATCTTCAAGCATCAGCGCTTTAGGGGGGAGCCCATATATCGACAACATACATACTGATAACACATGACCAATACAGGAATTAGACGACGCTTGTAGATGATATTCTCCGCCTCTATATATACTCACCAACTCCTATAAGTGGCACTCGCGAGAATATCGAAAGCGGTGGTCGCCACCTTACGAGAAAATATTGAAGTAATGTACATTACATGGAAACCGGATAGGTACGGATAGAACCCCGATCCCAACTTAGAAAATTTTGTGTGAATAATCACATCATGAATCGCGGGATAGAACCCGGATAGGTACGGACAGAGCCCCGATTGGGACTTAGAAATAATGACACAAACAGCAAATATTTCTATGGCCTTGCAATGCGCAGCATCCAAGCCCGACGGTAACGGATATAGCCCCGTGACGTACTTTAAAATATTATAGACGCGGTTTTGATGACGAACGCTGACCGGATAGAGCCGAATACATCACTGAGCTCGAGTTTTCGGTCCCGAATATATTCCTGATAGGGACGGATAGAGCGCCGCGTGGGACTTTGATGTTAGAAAATGCGCGAACGAAACCAGATAGGGATGGGTATAGCCCCGTGACGTACTTTAAAATATTTTAGACGCGATTTTGATGATGAACGCTGACCGTATAGAATCGTATACATCACCGGACTTGGGTTTTCGGTCCCGAATATATTCCTGATAGGGACGGACAGAGCGCCGCGTCGGACTCTGATGTTAGAAAATGCGCAACCGAAACCAGATACGGACGGATATAGCCCCGTGACGTACTTTAAAATATTTCAGGCGCGATTTTAACGACGAACGCTGACCGTATAGAATCGTATACATCACCGAGCTTGCGTTTTCGGTCCCGAACATAATCCGGATAGGTCCTCCAGCGGCCCGAGTACATTCTGTCGATGCGATAGGATGCGGATAGAACCGCAGGAACTGGTGTTGGACATAAATACTGAATTCTATACGAAATTCTATACGTTCCTATAAAATCCTATACGGCATTTTAACCAGGGTACTTATACCAGTGGATTCCTCGTAATAATCTGGGAAGAAAATTATTGATGCTAAAATGTCGATTGGGGGGCTGTAATGTTTTTGTAGGATAGTTAATTAAATAACAACACTATGATTTAATAATGAAAATAACACTTTATTTAATTTATTGGAATACCAAATATGTGCGTCTACAATGATCAATGCCCATAGGCCAACTGGGGTGACCGGCACGTCGCTGTATACTTAGACACACACTACACCCTATTGAAAATGTCGACGTCGTCACTATGTCGTTTTGACGTCGCGTCTATGTCGTAAATGACGTCAGAAACGACGTAGGAAATGACGTATGAAACGATGTAGAAAACGACGTATGAATTTGGGACCGGAAAATGACGTCTCTTACGAGATCCTTTACGACGTCTTTTATGACGTATTGTCGACGTCATCGTAGATAAGTTTATATATATAAAAAAATAAAAATTTCCCGTGCTGAAGGATTTGAACTCAGAACCTCCAACTCCGCAGGCTCTTACCTTACCGCTGCGCCACGACATTACTTATAGAGCAACGATTCTTTCACGTAAGTATATTGAGTGACTACGAACATTGACTCGAAATGAAATCATATACGTAAGAAAATTTGCATTTCATAAGCAATATCGTAGCGCGATGGCAAGGAAACAGCTTACAAGGCTGGAGGTCCCGAGTTCAAGTCCTGCAGCACGGGAAATTTTTTTTTTCTATCTAAACTTATCTACGATGACGTCGACAATACGTCATAAAAGACGTCGTTAAGGACGTAGTAAGGGACGTCATTTTCCGGTCCCAAATTCATACGTCGTTTTCTACATCGTTTCATACGTCATTTCCTACGTCGTATCATACGTCATTCACGACATAGACGCGACGTCGGAACGACATCGTGACGACGTCGACATTTTCAATAGTGCACTAAATACCAATACATACTTATGATATAGACTTATATACTAGTCATATCTTAAATGCTACAATTTCTCCCTTTTGAAATAATGTTACTCTCTGTTTTTTAAACGATTTGAACGACGTAATGCAATCTTTGATTCGGTCGTTATTACCGTTTGATTCTTTGTATCGTCGGTCGCAGGAGTGTATCGGATAATCTGATCAACATGTCGTTTCCATATTTTATCGGGTGCGACCTTCACTTGATACGTTACCGGTGACAATTTCTCTACTATCGTCCCCGATATACGTTTGTGACTTCTAACGCTGAAATCTTCAGTCATTACCGAGTCACCCATTTGGAAATCAACGTTTCGACTGCCCTTTTTTTTCTATCCGCGCGGACTGCTGTTTCTCTACGCTATGCAAGATATTCGGACGTAATAGGTCAAATCTAGTTTCAATTTCCCGCTTATACATCATAAACGCTGGTGATCTACCGGTTGTACAATGTTCGATTGATCGATAATCGAATAAGAAGAGATTAACTGCGTAATCGAGCGTTTTACCGGTTTGAACAATTTTATCTACCTTATCTTTGAAAGTCCCTACAAAGTTTTCAGCTGCACCATTTGTTGCTAGATGATGCGGTGCTGTAAAACTCTGCCAAATCCCATCTATTTTGCAATATTCTTGAAATTCTTTCCTTGTAAATTGAGTACCGTTGTCGGTAACTAGGTGTCTCGGTAAACCGAATCGAACCAACACTTTCTCAACTTCTTCAATTACCCTCGGTACAATAGTACATTTATTCATGTCAATGACTTCTGGCCATTTCGAATACGCGTCAACAATTATCATAAACATATGCCCATGAAATGGACCAAGAAAATCAATGTGAATCCTGCTCCAACAATTATCTGAATACGGCCATGGCGTTAATGGAACATTCGGCGGTTTCTTTCGTTCTTGCACACACACTCTGCATGCTGCTGATACGTTCTGGATATCGTTATCGATATTCGGCCACCACACGTAACTTCTCGCTAACATTTTCATCTTCACCACGCCAAAATGTGAGGCGTGTAGTTCGCTTAAAACATTGTTCTTCATTGAATCTGGTATTACTATGCGGTACCCCCACAACAAGCATTTTTTTCTCGACACACAACTCGTCTCGTTTCACATAGAATTTCTGTTCAATCTCACTCAACTCGTTTACACTCGGCCATGTACCGTTTACATATCGAACTATCTTATTTAACGCTTTATCTTTCTTTGTTTCTTTGGCAACTTCTACCGCGCTCAATGTTTGTAACGATTCTGAGACATAGTTTATCGCTGAAAATTCGTTATCAAACACTGGAGTTGCATCATTGATCGGGAGTCGTGAGAGTGCATCACAGTTGCCGTTTTGCTGTGATTTAATATTTTCAATAGTGTAATTGAATCTTGACAGGAAATATGCCCACCTTTGCAGCCAATTGCAATAGTTAACGGTATTTCTTGCTTTGGACCAAAAATAAAAACTAAAGGCTTATGATCTGTTCTCAACGTGATCTCCTTGCCAAAAACATGATTGTAAAATTTCTTAAACCCGAAAACAATTGCGCTTGCTTCCTTATCAATGATTGCACGACTCCCTTTTTTTTCCGGTATTATTTTAGACGCGAACGCTATTGGTCTCTCTGTACTGTCTTCGTATCGGTGTGATAGGACCGCTCCTAATCCGTACGTGGATGCATCGCAAGACAGAATCAAATCGGTGTTTTGATCATAATGCGCTAATACTCGTGGCGATACTAACTCCGCTTTGACCCACGCAAACGCTGTGTCGCATTCTTTTGTCCAATTAAAGTTATCTGCCTTCGTGCAATCATGCAGGCATTTTAATTTTTCTGCTCTCTCCGGCAAAAATCTCCCGTAATAAGTGATTAAGCCCAGAAATGAATCTAATTGTTTTTTATTTGCGGGCGATGGTGCGTCTATCATCGCCTTGACTTTGGTTTTTGATTTGTGAAGCCCGTTCTTGTCTATAACGAAACCCAATATGTCCAGTTTCTCTTTAAAAAAATCACATTTTCTTATATTTACTATGAACCCGCAGTCTTCCAGCCTTCTGAATACGATATTCAGTGTTTCTAAATGTTCTTTATCATTTTTGCCAGTACAAAATATGTTATCGATGTAAGGGATTACTTCCTCAATTCCCGCTAGGCATTGCTCAATTTTCCTTTGGAAATCGCCTGGACCCGACGCAATACCTTCTGTCATTTTCGTGTACACTAAACGTAATGGATTCTGATCCGGACGAGTTGGACAATTCTAGAAACAGCCAATCGGCGCTCTGGATTTTTTTAATCCAGAGCGCCGATTGGCTGGTCCTAGAATTGTCCAACTCGTCCGGATCAGAATCCATTACGTTTAGTGTACCTATAGAGGCCTTTGTGGGTTATTATAGTTAGATAATCCCGACTGCTCTCTTCTACCGGGATCTGCATGTAAGCATGCTGAAGATCAATCTGCGGAAAAGTTTTACCGTTTTTCAGCGCTATAAAAATCTCATCGATCAATGGTATTGGATGTCTGTCTTTAACTAAGTTCGGGTTTAACGTCAGCTTAAAATTACCGCAAATTCTAACTGAACCATCTGTCTTTATTACTGGTACAATGGGAGTAGCCCACTCGCTGACATCGTTTTTTTCAAGAGGACCTAACGCTTCCAGTCTATTAATCTCGTTTTCGACTTCACTCGCTAGTGCAAATGGCAAGTGTCTAGCTTTTAGAGCAACCGGCTGAGCATTTTCTTTTAGCGTTAAGGTAACGGTACCAATGCTCGGACGGTTAAGAGCGTTCCTAGATTAGAGGATTTATTAGTCATTAAAGGAGTGTTTTTTTTTTCAAATGACTGGAACCATCGTCAAGCTCATAATTTCTAGTTTTCAAAGCACATACAATAACTGCGAAAATGTTAATTATTCTAATTTTCATGCATTTAATTGTTCAATGATAGCAAATGTACCGATCTTCGGACAGCTTTTAGCGTTACGTCCCCGTGTTCGGACACTGTCATGTCCCAATTTTCAGACACGTCCCTTATGTATCTATGTTCGTTTGTTTGCTTGGTTCATTTTTTTTTTTTTCATTGAAGTTCTGATCAACCCTCGAAATCTATGATTTTTTTATTTTATTTTTCTTTCTTCATTTTTTATTTCATTAAATAAAATTTGTCGAACTGTCACGAGCTATCCCGAGGTAACAACGATCGGCGTCCGATTATTCGGTCTCTGCGGCTACGTGCTCTTGTACCAGTGACCGGATACGAGTTCGACCGTGGTACATATGTGTAAAGGATGTGCCAATAATGAGACGCCCAAATTATTATATAAAACCTTATTAAGGGGGTATCTACACCTTTGAATTTTCAAAAAATCGTTTTTTTTTTTTATAATTCATTTGGAATGCTAGTGACCTACTCTACCTACAAATAAATCGGTGTCAAGATATCTAGAGGATTTGAGAAGTTACAGCCATGGCAGTGCCAAATTGCGAAAAAGCGCCGCGGCGAGGCGCGCGAACCCTCAGATTGGTGCCATAAGTATTGTACAACACCACCAACACCACTGCTTACTTTTATGAGGTTTTGATATATTTCGATTTTGAATTTGATTTTGTTATCTTTTAATTGTTCGTAATTATCATTCTTACACATATTGAATTTTCAATATTCTTTTAAATTGTGATCATTGACAGAACACATGGCTGCGATCTACGTTTTTTCGAGGTTAGGTGTCCACTTGTTTGTAAATATTGTCGTGCTCTCAGTACGAATTCAAACCAATAGTAATTTCCATTATCGGATAAACACAGTGTAGGTATATATATCTGAGATGAGACTTCGGAATCGAAAGGAGATGATCCATCAAAAAGTGCGTTTGAAATCGATGCCAGGAGACTACACATTTGGATCTCCAAAAAGATGAGTATTTCTATAATACATATATTAATTGCAAGAATTAATAAATATTATAAGAAAAAAGGTATGATTGATGAGAGATGAAAGAATTTTCTTAGTATTGACAAAAATTGTGCTAGCATCTTCTGAATCTCAAAAATATGGAAGATAAAAAATTTTACAGAATTTTTATGTTTTGAACAATTTTGATCAGATTTTTTCTAAAGCAATTCATTATTTTTCTAACAGCCTCATCGGACACCTAACCGACACTGTTGTTGTACAGAACGGGTCAAAACTCACTACAAACCTCCGCCTGGCACATGTGTCTAGACTCGACTCGACTCATAACTCATCGATACGAGAGCAGCTGCGGATCCAGCATATTAGTCATAAGCAAAATCTTAAAACTTGATTTCCTGTAACTAGATTTTCCTCTCTGGGAAAAATAGGAAATAAAAAAAAAATTGAAATAAAAAAGTTTGAAAATTGATTTCTGGAGAATGAATATTTTGACCGGTTGTCGTAAAGAATCAGGAGCATCGTTGGACCGATTCTGGAGTTTGTGGTCTTCAAATTTGTAGAATCCAAACCTCTATCAGATGAACTGACAACTTTTTGATATCACTATTTTTGGTTGAGATAATAGAAACAATATAGAAAAAAAATTGAAGAATCAGAAAAATCTCAGTAAAAACTAAGCGAGTCAGGCAATTTTTGCGATATCAAAAAGTTGTCAGTTCATCTGATAGAGGCACCTCTTCTGAACACTTGAAGACCAAAAACTCCAGAATTGGTCCAACGATACTCCTGATTCTTTACGACAACCGACTAATTTGGTATTTTCCTATATGGAGCGTAACTACTATTGGACTCAAAGTAATATTGAATGTTAGGTATGGATAATGAGGGTCAAACCCTTCCCAAACTTCATGATTTTTTTGGATTTGATCAGACTCTCAAATTCGCTGTAAAACATTAATATGTTTTCCAGAATTTTAACCCATTCAAAGGTGTGGATACCCCCTTAAAACCAATTTGTGACGACGGTATCGAAAAGCTTGTTTAATTCGCTTTTGATAGGTCTCAAGTCTAGTCTAGAAATCGATAAAAATAAACCCCTATTATATCGTAAATTATCGCAACTCGTTAGATCATCGGTTTAGAAATAGGTGCATTCATGGTATGACTGACTTCTACTCGTTAATATCTCTCGTCAATTTTACTACTAAAGTCGTTATTTAGCGTACAATTTTTTAGAACATAAATTATTAATTGAAGGCTGAATAGTATACAATCGTCACTTTTGGTTACCTGTCAATTATATTGCTACTATAGTGAAATATTTGGATTACCGTCCGAACATTAGGACCCGTCCGAGCATTGGTACGATTACCTTAACTTCAACATTCCTTTATTATATAAACCACCCCCACGTAAAAATTATATATACTGAGATATATACAAGAATATATCTGAGCATATATACATAGATATATACCAAAATATATTCCAGATATATGTATTATATATGCAGCATATGCTCTATTTTGCCCACCTAGATATATTCCATGTATGTATACTCACTTAACTCCGTCGTTTGATTTATTCCATAAATTTTGTTACACAAATCTACTCTATTATTTATTCCAAGGGGCCATAATCCAAAAACTTTAAGCCATTGCCTACCGATTAACACTGGTCCGTCGCCTTTCATTACTCTCATTTCAAGTGTGGCTTTCTGTTTACCTATTGTTACCTCCAAATTATCCAGTGTGCCCACCTGCTCCAACGGTACTTTACCATATGCATTTAGTGGACCATTGCCATGCTTAACTACCAAATTTGGGAAATATCTATCTTTATCTCTCTCAGAGATAATCGTTGCATACGAACCTGTGTCAATTTCCATCTTTACTTGCCTATTATTAATTAATACATCTAGATACATCGGCTCAGCATTTACTTTCTCGTTATCACTATTCACGTTATTACTGCTCGTCATCGATGATTTCCCCTCGGTGCCATCGTTCGTCATGAAGAAGTCGTGCTCTTCACGTTGCTGGACCTCGGGTTCTCGTTCGACGTGTTGCACAGCCTGTCGTGCTCTACACACCGTTGCCAAGTGCCCTTTCTTTCTGCACGAGTTACACGTGCTGAATCGGTGATAACAATCACGAGCCCAGTGATTGTCCTTCCCGCAGCATAAACACGCTGATGAGCGTTTGATATTTGTACTCGTGTTATCATTTGTCGACCGGTAAGCTTTACTTACTGGAGCTCTGTTTTTGAAACGTTGGCTGCCGCCCCTCTTACCTCGATCTGCACCTCTTCCTCGCGACTGAAATTGTCTATTGTATTCCGGCTTGGAAGACGAGTTTACTTTGTTTACTGTTGTTTTTGACGACTCGCCGACCGTCTGATCGGTCGATGATGCATACTTCTCGGCTTTTCCCAGTGCTGTTGCCAACTTATATGCCGAATCGTATGTTTTCAAATTGGAGCCGTTTAAAGTTCGCCAATACGAGAGCAGATACGAGACTGTATCACGGCTGCTACCCTTACCGTCGTTTCGTCATTTGGCGAGATCGCGGTGGCGAGTGAAGAGTCGCGAAAACTGTCAGGCTTGCGATATAAGCGGCCGTGATACTGCAGTCTTGTATTTGCTCTCGTATTTGGCTAGCTTCAAACAGCTCCTATTTAAAAACGGCTTTCCAATCAACATTTCAGCATTGAAAATTTTCGTCCTAGATTTGTACGAGGAATCCACTGGTATGAGGAAGGTACCTCATTCTGGATTACCCTGTATACATAGGGCGCCAAACCGGTACAGTTAAATATTAGTCACACAATTTCCTATCACAGCCCACAACTTTATTCTTGATGAAGGCACTCAAACCGAGAAAAATCAACTTCCATTTCCCAAAATTGATGCCCCAACTTCAAGTACCAACAAAGACGAGCAGTAGTAGTATTTACGAATGGTATCCACGGATCTACTATACAATATACGGGGTATTCCACGTGAACCGGATCGGTTTTCGGTCGGAAGTCATCGAATTTGACGCCAATGCAGATTCAGATTCCTTGTTACTAGATGGGATGTCCCCAACAGTTACAGAGCATGAAACCAATTGGTTCAATTTATATCGCTGTCAAAATTATACCAAAAATTTAATCACTACATTTTCAACTCCAATTATCTCAGCCATGCATGAACAAAATCATAACTTCCCATAGTGCATTCTACGCGCATGAATGAGCTCTTTCGAAATATGTAGCACCTCAATTATTTTTGAAATTCTTAAACATGTAAAACTTTGGAAATATGCGATTTCTTTGTTCTTCTACTTGAAGGGTCTAACCAATTGAGCCCCCGGATCATAAAAGCGATCGCGCGGAAGAAATCACATAGGAGTGTTGTCACTTCTGCAAATATTCCGATGAAAAAAAAAAGTAGAAAAGGTCAATTAAAAAATGGTCACATGTAAAGGCATATTCACGCGTTTTTTTTTTTATTTTTGCACCAGTGGTTTTGTTATAAAAAATTAGAAACTGGAATTTTCCAAATGCTGAAAAATCGTACCCGAGCCGGGTCTTCCAGCGGCAGCGTGCGCCGTCGCTTATGAATAAATTGTTTGAACATGGTTCCTATCGGTTCTCCAGCCTGTTTACTTAACAATTTTTCAGAGAATTGATCAAGGAATACGCTCATATTTTTTTGAGAATTTTTACGCCTAGTTCTCGCCTTGAAAACCACATTTAAAATCACATTGTACTGATGAAGCGTCAATATTGCGTGCTCGTGCGTCGCGCGCTTTTTACATGAAACGTCCTAAAACCCACAAAATCTGACTTAATCTTTCGGATTTTCTTCTGAAAACTCCATCAAACCCTTACCTACAACTTTATCACTGTGACTTTTGAATACAAGCAAATCGAAAAAAGTATCCCACTGGTCGAAACTTTCGGAACTTGGATTTCTGCGCTGATAAGTTTATAACTAATTATTTATAAAGAACAAATATTTATCGGTATGTTTTTCAATTTTTCAGCATCGCTAGAGTATAATTGATTGTGAAAAAAAATTCCATCCCGTTTCGTCAGTACATTCTCGCGTACCAGCGATTGCAGTTTTAAAAAACACGGAAAAAGTCGATTTTTCAGTATTTGAAAAATTCCAGTTTTTAACTTTTTATAACAAAACCACTCATGCAAAAACAAAACAAAAAACGCGTGAATATGCGGTTTTGTCACCTTTACATGTGACTATTTTTTAATTGACCTTTTTTTCCTTTTTTTTTTCATCGGCATATTTTCAGAAGTGACAACACTTTCACGTGATTTCTTCCGCGCGATCCCTTTTATGATCCGGGGGCTCAATTGCCCTGAAATTTTCACCGAAATTACTTCGAGGTGGCACTAAGAAGTGATCAAAATTTCAGCCTCCCGTTTTTCTTCTTTTTTTTTCCAAAAATCGGCGAAGCATGTAAAACTTGGGAAAAATGCGTTTCCATTTTTTTTCTACTTGAAGGGTCTAATGGATTGCCTTAAAATTTTCAACGAAATTACTTCGAAGTGCCACGAAGAAGTGATAAAATTTCCAGCCTCCCGTTTTTTCCTCTTTTTTTTTGCCGAAAACCGATCCGGTTCACGTGGCATACCCCATACATATGTGGCTTTCCACGCCAACTCGACCAACGTCCGACCCTGACCACCACGGATTTTATCGACTCTTTTTCAAATAGTTGTCTGCAGGTTCAGGATCTTAAAAAAAAAAAATTTAATTTTTCCTGATGACCGTTATTTATTTATAATTTTTTAAAGGGACTCAAAGTTGGACCCATTTTGGAATTCTGAAAAAATTCATAGAACTTCTATCAAATATGAGGATCATTTTAAGCCATTCTATAGAGTGGGCAATATAATAGAAGTCCTCAAAAACAATTAAAAATATAATTAAGATTCAGTTTTTCTGAACGTTTTTTTTTTTTTTATTTCAATGTCAGTTTGTATTGTGACGCTGCATTTTGCAAGTGTCACAGTCGGGACACCTAAAACAGTGACGACGTGAGAACGGACAACTCCAGGAAGTAGCCAGGTCTCAGGTCTAGGGCTTCGCACAAGACGAGACAAGACGAGACTTTGACAAGTCTTGTCTTGGTCTCGTAAGTTTTTCGAAATCATCGTCTTGTCTTGGTCTTGAAGGAGTTTTGGTGAACCAGTCTTGGTCTCGGTCTTGGTCTTGGTAGTTTTTACATAAAAAATAAAAATTACGGTTTAACGAACTGTATTTATTTATTTATTTTTACTTTCTATCAACTCTTGCCAACGCCTTCGAGTTGAAATACATATGTGACTATTATTATCAAATAAACATATTGATTAATAATGTCTATGGTGTATATTACTATAAATGAGGCAGGAAACACTAGCGCTGTTATGTCCATTTTCAAAATAAAAAATGATGACTTTCGGTCGGTATGAAAATGCAGCGAACAACACACTTCTTTTTACCACACCCAAAAGTCCCAAGACTCTTGTCGAGACTAATGTATGAGTCTTGGTCTTGGTCTTGATTTATTTCTGTAAGTCTTGTCTTGGTCTTGTCTCGAAAAACCAAGGCGAGACGAGACGAGACCAAGACAAGCCTTGGTATTGTGCGGAGCCCTACTCAGGTCTATAATTTAGTTTTTTTCACGCATGAACGGAAAGGCCGATTTTGCTCCCTATTTTCGGGGAGCAAAGAGTGGTTTTGCCGCTCGAAAAGTCTTTCCTCCCTGAAAGCCTTTCCTCCCGGCCTTTCCTCCCTCTTATTTTCATGTGAATTATATTCTAAATGAAAAAAAATACAAAATATATATTTTTAGCCTACCTATCGATTTCTCCATTTTGAAATAAATTTGAAAACACTCGTTATGTTTTTTAGAAATTTTGCGAATTTTTTCATATGTTTTGGAAGTGGCGTTTTTTTTTTACCTTTTGAGTCGATTTAAAAATAACCTAATGATAGAAAAAATCTAAAAATAAATCTGGAGTGTCTTTTTGAGGTAGATTAACCATATAAAAGATCGCGGACCAAATCGGCGATGTCGAGGTCACGGGCTGGTCGAGTTGGCATGGAATGCCCCATATTGTACAGCAAGGGAGCAAACAACGTTTTCGCTCTCGCTCTCGGCGGAGACGTTGATCCCGTGGTACACACGATATTTTTTTTACACATGAACGGAGGCCGATTTGGCTATCTGTTTGAGGAAAAATCGGTTTTATGATAGATCTAAGGTGAGTAGATTGGACAAGCAGAGATGTGCAAAATGGGTACCTAAAACCATTTAAATGGAAAATGGAAATGGGTGTGAAGATTTTCCATTTGAAATACAAAATGTAAATGGCGATTTCGAAATGCATTTGAAATATAAAATAGAAAATAGGTATTTTCAAAATGCAAAATGGTCTTTTTTCAGGCGTCATTTTTATTTTATTCTTTTATACACGGAGAGAAATTTCTCTCAGAAACTACCATACAATTATTGCAGTTTGAAGACAGAACGGAGGTATAAACAGACCTACGATACTTTTCTCGTGGTTCGTCTAATAAAATCTTGTCCGAGTTACAATAATATCACAGCTGAGAGAATATTTTATTGGACGAACCACGAAAAAAGTATGGTAGGTCTGTTTATATCTCCGTTCTGTCTTCAAACTGCAATAATTGTATGGTAGTTTCTACGAGAAATTTCTCTCCGTGTACTGAAAGCCTTTATTACAAGCTTGAAATCTACTCTTACCGCGCGGATGATAGTGAAGATTTCAACTAACCTTACCGGCTCCCTATACCTCTACGTGTATAAAAAGAAAATTCAAAAATTAATTTATCAAAAACGGGGTGGTAAATCGACTTGATATTTTGGCAGGAAGCATTTCATTCATCTATATTTCGATGATAAAATTTTCAAAGATTTCTCTACATATGTATTTGGGTAGCCAACCTCCTTAAACGATTACCGAATTTCATTTTTCTCGAAATTTTCGTTCAAAAAGTATTTAAAATGGAAAATGCATACAAAAATACCATTTCAAATGGAAATGGAAATGGGTGTAAAAAAAATGCATTTCAATTGAAAATGGAAAATACCTATTTTGCATTTTGCATTTCCATTTGAAATGGTTTTATTTCAAATAATGCCCATCTCTGTGGACAAGTTGGCCTTTAAGGGGGAGGTATACCCGATTTGTTACCGACACCGCCTATATCTCCGAAACGGGGCTATCAATCGACTTGTCCTTTCGGCAGCCGATGTTTGACGAGTAATGAGTTCGAACTGGTACATTTGATCGAATGAAATCGGGATTTTTTTTTTTTTTCTCTGTTCGACAAATGTTGGCGTGCCATTTATGTCGACTTATATCAAAGCCTACGCATAAAAAATGCAAAATCGACCGAGAGAGCCCGATTCTATATGGAATTCCGAACACAACCATCCCAAAACATCTTTGTTTCCGACAACGATGAAGGGGCCAGTTGTATTCTACGTTTTTATGGTAATTTTCGCGATTGTCAACGGCTGAGAGCAGCTGAGAGCGGCCATTGCCGCTAATGTCAGTATATTAGTTCCCAGACCGCCCGTGAGATGTAGCCACGCGCAAATTTTTAGCTTATTAGTGAGATGCAATTGGACTGCAGGTCAAGTCACGTGGTTACAAGTGTATCAACGTAACAGCGTGGTGACATCTCACGGGCGGTGTGGGAACTAATATACTGACATTAGCGGCAATCGCCGCTCTCAGCTGCTCTCAGCCGTTGACAATCGCGAAAATTACCATAAAAACGTAGAATACAACTGGCCCCTTCATCGTTGTCGAAAACAAAGATGTTTTGGGATGGTTGTGTTCGGAATTCCATATAGAATCGGGCTCTCTCGGTCGATTCTGCATTTTTTATGCGTAGGCTTTGATATAAGTCGACATAAATGACACGCCAACACTTGTCGAACAAAAAAAAAAATCCCGATTTCATTCGATCAAATGTACCAGTTCGAACTCATTACTCGTCAAACATCGGCTGCCGAAAGGACAAGTCGATTGATAGCCCCGTTTCGGAGATATAGGCGGTGTCGGTAACAAATCGGGTATACCCCCCCTTAAAAACAGTGTCACGATACGAATGTAGGCAGAGCGGTAGTCGAAAACATCTTTTTCGTGTATTTCGCTTCAGCACGCTATTTTATCAACAGAATTGCATTGTAAACGATCTGCACACATTGATCGATAATATAGATTTTTTTTTTATCCATAGATTTTTAATATCTGCGCATTATCCAGTGCTACCTCACAACCTAAAATGTTATTATTTGTAGCATAGTATGAGCTAAATAATAGCTAAGAATTATTGAACTGCGGCATATGCGGTCACCCTCAAAATAATACATATGGGGCATTCCATACCAAATCGACCTGGTCGTGACCCTCGACCTCTCAGAACTGGTCCGCGATTGTTTTTATCATTCTTTGGATTTTTCAAAATAAATTTGAGTGCGTTATGAATTTTCAAAATTTTTTTTCAACACCTCTATAGCCTGAAAAACCTGAAAAAATTCTCAAAAATTCTGTGTCAGAAATGAAAATCTTTCGACCTAAAATTCATCATGTCTAGACTTTCGCTTCAATCTGTTTTGTGTTTGTTGAAAAATCTTCATTTCTCACACAACATTTTTGAGAATTTTTTCAGATTTTTCGATCACGGCGATCGAGGTGTTACGTCGTACTCCACGTTCCTCTCTCCAACCTTACTATCATATCTCCTTACACCCTGTCTTCCTACCTCGCTACCTTTCTCACGCTGACCTGCTGCATCGGTCAGCAATCCTCTAATCCCCACCTTGCCTACAATCATCCTCTTCACTGACAATCCTCATTATGCTATTCTAATAGCGAACTCACTTCCCCGTTAACCTCCATCTCCTTTACTTCTTTTCAATCATATATTCTTTACTTCTCAACGATCCTCTTTACTGACAACAAGGGACTCCAAAATTTACTTAACCTATTCCACCCACAGTACTTATATTAATAAATATTAGTTCGTTAACCGAGTTACTTTTGTCCTGACCATCAACAAATTCCTCAGTTATATTCTGATATTTGAAACAGGGAACAAGACCCCAAATAAAGACATAACAGAGGTGTTGAAAAGAAAAACTTTGAAAATTCATAACGCACTCAAATTTATTTTGAAAAATCCGAAAAAATTGTGATCGCTATTTAAAATCAGAAGAATGATATAAAACATCGCGGAATAGATCTCAAAGATCGAGGGCTAGGACCAGGTCGATTGGGCATAGAATGCCCCACATAATATATGAGTCCATCAATTACCTATGAACGATTCGTGGCGAAAATCTCGATTTGTCTGCAATTTTGATATTTTATATAATAGTATACAGGGGGATTCAGTTTGACCGAACTATATTAAACGGGCATATTCCTTGTCGAATTCTGAGACTAAAGTTCCTTAGCGAAAAATTCCGGAGATGAACGGTGTCCGAGTTATTAAATATCTTAATTCGGCTATAAAGTATCTTCTTCATCAATAAAAACGGATAACGGGTGTTAATTTTGACTTCGACAATTCCGTTTTTAATCTTTGGCAGTCAGGTCGTACGGCTCCTTAGTTTTCGGTTGCCTAGGTCAACCGTTGCATAGTTTTTTTTCTCAATTTTTCAATTTTTCAATTTTTCAAATTTTCACTACACTGAGAAAAAATCCTCATGCCACCATCACGATACACCATGGTTGAAATTTTATGGTTGCAGAGACCATAATCATGATAAATATGACAATAATATCGTGATCTTGGCCATCGCGATATAGTTACTAGTCCACCTACAAAAAGTATCCATATTTATTGCGCACATCACAATATTTACGAGAGCAATCGTAGCGATAGAGGCATACCTACATCAACCAAAAATTATAGCAATGATGACCTCATTTCGCCCGTGCAGATGAACATGAAATCTTATCAATAACCTGTAAGGTCATGAACACTATTTTTTTGGTGAGAATACACAAACTAATAGTAAACTATTCTTGGAAGTAATCAGCCTAGTCACCCCTGCTGGAAGTTCCGAATAGAAACGGATACAAAAAGAGTGTATCCGTTTCAACTAGGTTTCTGGTTCCGGATTTTCGGATATGTAATCAGATTATCAGGATAGAATATCAATTCGTTTTTATTGTGAGATTCGTATAGACTGTGAACAAAATCGAATCGTCATAACTGCAATAGGTATCGATTCGTATGTATCCTACAACGGGAATGGTCCGTTTAGGTGTCTATCCGCACGCATTACCCCGTGTGCTAGCGTGAAACAATACTTATCGTTATGTATTCGTTTTATACGTTTCTTCCGCAATTTAACGTATGCTGCTTATCAGATGCTGTCCATTCGAATCCAATACGACTCTATCCGTCTGTTACTGCCTTACCGCTCCGTCGTTCCGAATTAGAATCAATCCGGATGTATCCTATGACAGGCATGGCCTGTATAGGTTTATATCAGCACATATTCTGGTTTGACCTGGCAGCCGTGCACGATAGAAACGGATAGAAAAAGAGTCTATCCGTTTCAACTAGGTTTCTGGTTCCGGATTTTCGGATATGTAAACAGATTATCATGATACAATACCAGTTCGTTTCTATTGAGAATTCTTTTGTATCGGTGTTACACAATTAACTTTTTCATTTTGTTTTTTCTTTTTCATTTTGTTTTCATGTGGGTCACCCATCCAAATTCTGGTCACAGATGAAATTGCTTAACTTCGTTGATCAACTGACGTCCGGTGTTGATCTGGATCTAATCGTCGCCTGTTACAATCTCTAACACTTTTCGACTCAATAGGTAAACTTTGATTCGTGAGGATTTACATCAATATGTATGTAACTGTTGACCCGTGGCGGGTTAATTTTCAGTGAAATGAAAATAAATGATTAAATCTAGTGATAAATTTTGTCACCATATGGCATTCAAGTTACAGATAATTATGAGTGTTAACGACGTCGGCGCCGGGGGTTGTCTTCGTACAACATACGCTTCCGTTATCTGTGTTTTGTCCTCTAGGTCGACCGCATCATAGTTTCCGTCCTCCAGGTCGACCGCTACGTAGTTTCCGTCCTCCAGGTCCACCGCTACGTGGTTTTCGTCCTCTAGGTCGACCGCATCGTAGTTTCCGTCCTCCAGGTTCACCGCTACGTAGTTACCGTCCTCCAGGTCCACCGCTACTCTGTGTGCCCAAGGGCCCCTGCATGGCCTAAGACGGCCCTGTTTGTTACCATGCAGAATAATCACTGATCGAATAAACTCTATAGTACATTCAACACTATTTTTCCGCTGCCACAAACGTGTTGATAGTTGGAGGTGCTAACTCGTCTAGTTTTGCAAACTTTATATAATGTTCATCCATACCATGTACACCATAGTTAAGCCAATACTAGTTTTCGTTGCCGGAATACTATGAATACACTGAGAAAAAATATTCGGTTCAGGATACTATAATAACATAGTTAACATTTTAGAGTGGAGACAACTCCTTTTTATAGTGATGTTTACTAATAAGGGGTTCGCCTCACCATATGACGATAGTGAGATTAAATGTGAACTATGAAAATAGTAACAGAGACTATATTGTTATAGATATTACTACATATTTATTGTAAGCGTTACAGTTGAGAACTTTTGGAACTCTAGGAAAGAAATTGAATTGAAAAAATATTTGGAACACAGATGTACAGTTAATCAGATATCTTAGCTGCAATAAATCATTGATATCATTGAGACAGATGCCGAGTTCAAAATAAATAGGAAAAAGTTAATAATGATTTCAATGAATAGTTTAGCGTAGTCGGTAGAGCGTGCGACTAGTAATGCGAGCGAATGCGTGCGTCCCGGATCGAATCCCGGCCAAAATAATGCGATGTTTTTCTAATCTAAAAATCCTTACTTTGTATTAATATGCGGTCGAATGCAGTTAGTAGGTGTTTCTCGACGCATCATACAATGTTATAAATTCATTTTAACGAGCTAAATTCATTTTTTCCGCAGAGCAGTGTCCTTATTTTACTATTTGGTTTGGTTTTTCACATAGTACCAGTATAGTACATCATACCGTTGGGATTGGTCAGTACAACTTACGTCATATGGCAAGGCTCACCTTGTTTTTAGTTGCAAGGGTATACTACTTTTTATAGTTGAAAAATAGTTACCACAACTATATTTTTTTCTCAGACAGTGTCACTAATACACATCAATTATAGTAGAAGCCACATAGCTGCGTCGACCATGTTAATATAGTTAGTTAGTTTAGTTAGCATTACTATAATTTTCAGCAATGATAAAAATATTTTTGAGGGCTTCTGTCACTATAAAACTAGGGTCGATGCCATATTTAACCCAAGTGTATAGTAGAAATACAGTTTCCATAACTATATTTTTTTCTCAGTGTAAGGAACTTTAGTCTTATAATCCAACAAGGAATATGCCCATTTAATATGGTCCGGTCAAACTGAATCACAGTGTATACTTTGATGTAAAAATCCCCCAAGTTTCAGACCCCAAAGCCGTTCACCATGGATATAGTTCACTTTCACATTCGAATTCTTATCGTGCCCGTATCATGGGAAAAAAATTATCCAACATGTTTTTTGAGTGAAAACAAAAAATTAATTCTTCGAAAAAGACATGATAATCACCCTGTTAGCATAAAAAAAATGATATAAGCCGCTAGCCTAACGGGGCACATTGCATTTGTTGTGTACCTATACATTGTATATAGCTGTGGTATAATGTCAGCGCGTCGTAAGTCTGAAAATCGGAATTCACGATTAGACCACGTGGTGTTTTTTGTTGGTAAGAAATTTGGCATTTTACCAACAGAATATTTAGATGATTCGAGCACACGGGTAAAATTTTTGACTATATCGATAGATGTTCTATTTTACCACCAAGTATAGAGGGCAGCATTCGTTGTCACTATTATTTTGTGACATACTGCTATATGACTCCGAATTTTCCCAACTTGTCCAATCTACACGGAGAGAATTTTTCTAGGAAAGATTCCCATACTTGCTGGCGAACGATGTATATCGACGGTACTTTGGTAGAACCTCGTATCTCATAAATCACTACTTCACAGGAACAACAAAAAACTCTATATTAATAATAAAAAAGTATTTTTAATAACTATTTCGTCTGAATATCAAACATAATGTACTTTTAAGTTTATTAATGGTAAAATATAATGAATCTCAGTATTTTAACCCTTATTTTGGATTAATTTTATAAGATACGAGGTTTTTACACGCTAAATTTACACTGGGATGCGACTTACGTGTTTTTGCAATAAAGGAATTTCGAAGAAATTAGTTTCATATCTATTTAAATCTATTATTTAATTCACTCGATCCAATTGAGAATGATTTTTAATAATCAAATAACGGAAACAATATTATAAATAGATATTTTAATAGAAAATTCAGACCCCACTTTTTTGACAGATAAATTTAACAGCAAAAGACAATCATACTTGGTAAACAAATGAGGTGTCGCTCATATACATCTTGAGATACGAGGTTTTTCGGGTTTTGCATTGTCAACTTATTGCGGTGTAAGATACAAGGTTCTGATTTGTTTAATAAAAAATGAACTGTTTAATATTTTGACATAAGCCTTATAAAAGTTATAAAGGGACATGTGCTGATCCTTTTTACGGTCCTAACTCAAAACCGTCAAAAATCGACTTACGAGGTTCTACCAAAGTACCGTCGATATACTAGAAATTGCACGAAATTTGATACAATGTAGGGGAAGGTAGGGCAAAACGGACCGGGAGGGCAAAACGGACCGTAGGGCAAAACGGACCGAGAGGGCAAAACTGACCGCCTGAAAAATTTATTTTGAATTATTGTAAAAAATTCAATGATGCATCGTTGAATTTTTTATAATAATTCCAAAGAAATTTTTCAGGCGGTCCGTTTTGCCCTCTCGGTCCGTTTTGCCCTACGGTCCGTTTTGCCCTCCCGGTCCGTTTTGCCCTACCTTCCCCTATAGGAAAAAGTCCCACCAAGTATTGAGAACAGTAATATTTTTACCGGTATATCAACGATTTTTCCTTCTACTTTTTCCTATACTTTGTATCAAATTTCGTGCAATGTCTAGTATATACATCGTTCGCCAGCAAATATGGGAATCTTTTCTAGAAAAATTCTCTCCGTGTACTAACCTTGTATCTAAGGTTTTACCGATCAATTTTCAATAAATCAATGAAGGTTATGATTTATTTATTTGGTTGCTGCTTCAAATAAAACAGTATAAGTATGAAGTTGGTCCCACCGTCGTCTGTTTTTTTCATGAAGGAAAAAAGAGGATTGATGAATCTAGTGCAACTTCATATCGGGGAGCAAAGACTTTTCGAGCGGCAAAACCGCTCTTTGCTCCCCGAAAACAGATAGCAAAATCGGCGTTCAAGTGTGAACAAAATAAATAAATCATAACTTTAATTGATTTTTGAAAAATTAATCCGTAAAACCGCTTTTTCCTCAAACAGGTAGCAAAATCGGCCTTCGTTCATGTGTAAAAAAAAAAAATATCGTGTGTACCACGGGAGCAACGTCTTCGCGTCGAGAAAACGTTGCTTGCTCCCTGGCTGCACAATATACTATAGTCTGTTATATATTATATATTTGATGTGACGTAGGTCACGATTATAACGGCACGTATATAGTCATTAGTATTTTGTCTAATTAAAAACGGATTCCCGAGTTGACTCGTGCTTAGCATCTATTTGTGGACTTTCTTTCCTTATTCTATTCTTTCCTCATCTTACGCTGCTTAAGGTGCCACAGTAGTGACATGGCCTATATATATTTTGTGACGTCAGAATCGTGAAATACGAGGAATTTCGTCGTCAAATTGAGCCTAAACGAAGAAACGAATTCCACGGGTATTATTTTTTTATTGAAGCTTAAATTAATCTGTACTGCGCTTGCTTAATGATTTTCGGCGTAGATTACCCAGTGATGTCCATTGTGAATAAATAAAAGTGACAGGTCGTTTAATACATATCCAACATGGCGGCATCAGAATCCGGCCATTACCGACTTGTCGTATTTTCGCTGCATCCAGGAGCTTAATACGTCTATCACTAAATACAGGGAGCAAGCGCAGGGTAGAAATACACACTTGTTTCGGGAAAACTTATTTCGACCATCTGCATCCCGTAAATGAAGCTCGATTTGACGACGAAATTCCTCGTATTTCACGATTTTGACGTCACAAATATTGTAACTTATTGCATATGTTTCACCAGCAGAAGGCTGATGAAATTATGCTAGTTCGCGTGAGTACAGTGTCACGGGTTATGATATTTGGAGCTCCTCTGGGAAAAGTTGAAAAAACCCTTAATTAACCCTAATACAGACTCGGATAGATTTTTCACTAACAGAGCTGCCTCCCTACGGATCTGGGATATGTCAAATTCGCCAGACTTAGATAGGTGCTATAGAGCTATCTTGCTGTTGAATTTGACGCACCGATACCGTTTTAATCAGATCTGGGATATGTCTCACTCACCAGACTAGGGTAGGTGCTATAGAGCTACCGTGCTGGATGAGATCAACGCACCGATACTGATGTCTAGCTAATGATTTTAAGTTTACTGAAAAATAAAGAAATTAATAAAAAAACCAATCAATAAGAAAATAGAAACGAAGGATCAGATTCCTGATAATTTAATGATTATTAAATCATTCCTATTTTATTTATCAAAAGAATAATGTTGTTCCCAAGGAACTTTCGGTTTTCACAAAAATAATATAAAACAAAAATAAAGAAAGAAAATGCTGAACATAAAATAATAATAATGAATGAATGATCTTGGAATGAATGATCGATTTTACTTAACCTAACTTCTTAATGCTAACGCGCGCTAGCACAATGTGCCGGACTTTGTGTGTTTGCTTTTGTTTTTCTGATTTTTATTATTGTTTGATTTTATAGAAATGCCGCTTTGGCTAAGACTATTTATTATATTTTGAATTTAATGGTATAGTTGCCGCTTTGGCAAACTATCCGAAATAATTGAATCTATAAATGTGCCCGCTTTGGGTCTTGCTATGCTTATGGAGTTTATGAATTAAAGAAAAGAGAATTTAATAATCGTTATGAGTCGGTTGGCCGCTTTGGCACAAGTCCGCTCACGAGCCGTGATACGGTTGCCTTTTATATTAGTTGTGACGTCATCGTCACTGTGCGCGGATGCGCGAACGCTATTGCGTGCTATGAGGCTGCGATTTGCTCGTGATACCTTGAATACTAGAGTATACCTGATTCTGGTGATTTCGCTATATTATGAACTGTTCGGCTATTTGTCTATAGGCCGAATACGTTACAATATATATAGGACATGTCACTACTGTGGCACCTTAACGCATGTTGTAGAGTTTAGTACCTTTTTTTCGACAATATTCCTGGAGATAGCGAGCGTAGAAGCAAGCATTGTTATTTAATTTATAGTTCATAGTTATTAATATTCTGTCTGATTTATTTCGCATAATTATTATATTATTATCGTCTGATATCTTTTCCCGTTCAATTCAATACTGTATTTCATATTATACCGAGCCACATTGCTTTGATGTGTTTTGCTAATAATCTATTGTATTTTCTGTGAATATTATTTACGATCTAGTCCCGATATCCCCGAAACTATCTGAGACATCACGATAATTTTGTAAGATTGAGTTCTATCCCGTAAGATACGGCTATTTTGTTAATGAATCAATCAGACAGAAATGTTAACCATTCTTGTCTAATTTGGCACCCTGCCCCTCTACCGTCAATTATTGTATTGTATTCTGAGCTAACTGGCAATTTCCGCCGTCAAGTCCCTGCTAAAAAAAGTCTTAGAGATATTTATAGGAACTTCAATAATTTCTATAATAATCTATAATATTCAATACGTCCAATCTGTCACGACGACTGCTCACACAGAATATGTATAACATTTTATGTGTTTCTATTGTGTGTTTTTTCTATACGACTTTGCTGATGTAGAATCAATGGGATTTTATAAAGTATTACACGCCGTTCCTCAAGTATATGATCCTGTACGATATTTCACAGTACAAAATACTTCGTTTTTTAGATGTTCGAATTTGATTTGATGGATATCAGGTTTTTATTGTAGATCCGCATACTAAAAGTATCTGAAACTATTGTATTCTTTACGGCGAATTCAGTTCAAGCTTCTATTCGACATTTGCATGTCCAAAATGTATCCGTTCTTATAAAATGATCGTTGTTGCACGGCGCTTCGTTTTCCTACCGAATTGCCAACAGGCATATGTACTAGACTCTATGCGTGAGATAGCGTTATAAGTTTCAATTCGTTATTCACTAATGACAATTCTATTTGTGACTATGAGATTCTATAAGCTGTCAATTTTATCCGCTTTCATCCGTATTTGCGACTGTAGAATCGGAGAACTAGATGACCCTATCAGTTTTTATCCGTATTGAAATATTGAATACCATGACGTTTGTATTATTTCTGGACTTCAATTTTGTTCAGTCTGACATCGTGTTTAGGATACATTATCTAAAAAGCATATCAAATCTTACTATATAGACACGTCGTTACATATTATAACGGCGTCGTCGCCGGAAGATGTCTTCGTACAACATACGCTTTCGTTATCTGTGACTAGGACCACCGCTACGTCGGTTTTGTCCTCCAGGTCGACCGCCCCGTAGCCTTCGTCCCCCAGGTCGACCAAGAGGACGAAAACTACGTGGCTGTGGACCTGGAGGACAAAAAAACTACGTAGCGGTGAACCTGGAGGACGAAATCTACGGTGCGGTCAACCTGAAGGACGAAAACTATGGTGCGGTTAACCTGGAGGACAAAAACTACGTAGCGATGCACCTGGACGACGAAAACTACGGTGCGGTCTACCTGGAGGACGAAAACTACGTAGCGATAGACCTGGAGGACGAAAGCTACGGTGTGGTCGACCTCAGTTGAATGCCACTAATGTCAGTGCTTTTTTGAGAGAATTGAATTTTGCGGGTTTCACTTCGCCGGTAGGTGGCTACAGGCGGAAAAATATTTCTCACTAGCAATAAACTGGATCAACGTTTGTATATAAGGGAGAGCCGATAGCCATACCAATATGTCACTGCGATGCGTCCGAACTTGCGAACGAATGATTAACCTAAGTAATAGGGTGTTCAAGGTTAGGATGGATTAAGTCAGTCGAGAGAAGATGTATACGAGTTAACCAACGAATCAGCGTCATCATTAATGAAGAACATGTTGTATGAAACTTTTAAACCCCTATGTAACTGACTTAAGTAATTCAATATCGGTCTACCGACTCGTAAGAATGCGTACCTGATACTTCATAAGTGCTCATCTAATCCCATATAGGTATACAATTTTGTTGTTGCGGCCAACAACCGATAGACATTTTTTCCAATTAGTTTCTGTCAGACATTTCTAGCAGGGATAGAATCGTATAGATATTGTGGAGCAATCGCGGTGCGAAACGGATAAAAACCACCAATTGTTTATAGGATCTTATACCGGGAGATTATGTGGAAATGAAAGGCTCCAAGCGCGCAGGCGCTGATTTATTCGAATATTTCGAGGGTCACCAATTTCAGACTCGCCACGAATATCCCTAGAGTCCGTCTGCTATTTTTTTCTAATTGTTGTCAAATACAAATGGCGGCAGACCGTTGCAGGAATAGGTTATGTTTGTGTGAATCTAGCAGACGACAGAACTAGGGATATTACTGAGAAGTGAGTGGAGTCCCTGGCGCTATTCTGCTGGCCAATGAGATTTAGGTAAATCAAAGTTCGCGCGCTTGGAGCCTTTCATTTCCACATAATCTCCCGGTAGATAGATATTGTGGAGCAATCGCGGTACGGCACGGGGATGTTATAGATAGAGTAGGGAAAACAGCGAGCTAACGATATACTTGATGTGGCATAAGCTTATTAAAACACATTACATTGAAATGAGGACTGACCAAATGTGGTTTATTGGAATTCTATCCGAGGGTTTAGTATACGAACGTATAAAACGTCCGCGGACAATGACGGTAGCTGTTACTGCAAAAACGGAGACAGAATACAGATAAAAAAACGCTTCCTTTTAAATGTATGAGTTTCTATGAGACTTTTTTAGCAGGGAAGAGAGTCTTCAGCAAAAGACAAGAGAAAACAATATTTGAGACAAGAAATTAAATCCACAAACTTTCAAACGACAAATAATTCATTTAAAAAAAGGTACTTGAAGTTATAAAGTTTGTGTTTTATAATTGTTCAATGAGTTTTTTTTTCTCAATCATGGGAGATAACGGCGAAGAAAACCATGAATTCAGGCATACGCATAGACAAGAGAATACAAGACAAGACAAGAGATATCTTGCTCTTGTTAATTTGAAACAAGACAAGAGAAAAAAATTTTCTTGTCGATGACAGCAAGACAAGACAAGAGGACTGTCTCTAAATTACGAGACAAGAAAAGAGGAGTGCGAGTCTTGCCTTGTCTTATCTTGTGGCATCATTATTATTGATAAGCGTATTATATCATTGATCAACAAATACAAATAAATGAATTACTAGCGTCTGAGAGGATTCAAATGAAATGCAGAAATAACTAATGATTTGAAGGTATGGTAAGAAATTTCGTAATTAATATATTTTCTCTCACGGTTGTCAATTAATTGGATATAAAAAAATAAGAGAGTCGTAATATAAAAACATAAGTATAAGTAAACAACCCGGGAATTTTTTTTTTTATGTGATCATGTATAATCATATATAATTATGTATAAGTTTATATGATTAAATATAGTTTTATATAGTTATGTATAATGTTTATATAAAATTATACATATTTATATATAAATATGTATAAATATATATAAGTTTATATGATTATATAAAACTATATAAAATTTTATATAACAGCGTATCGCATGGCTTTATATTACTGTATAAAACAATACATTGTTATACATCAAAATATATAATGATTATTGTCATATAATCATATAGTTTTTTGTCATTACATATAAATATTTACAGTATATGAACGTGAATGGTGACAGATAATCGATGATTGTCAAGTCATCTTTTACTTAAGTGTATATTCTTTCTGTAATTTTGACGCAAAAATGTGCACTTTGTAAATGAATGCATTTAATAAATATTACAATTCGGAAATATTGAGTAAACTTGATCGATTTTAAAACTTAACTTTTATATATTTATACAAAATTTGTAAAAAAATGAAAAGTCACGCGTTGATCATTGAAGGTATACTTTATATTTATTATCATAGAAAAAGTAAATATATAATTTAAAAATTGAATCATAGAAGAACGTTTCTCCATGATGGTTTTTATTACTTGATTAATTTTCAGGTTCTAATGAAGGAAATCGATGTTACCAAATATTGAATAATTTTGACATCGTTTCAATTGATAATTGTTACAGAAAGTTTTTCTTTTAAAAAATGCACTTCCAAGTGATCAAAAAAATTACTGGTGGATTTTTGTCATGTTTTTTTTTTTATTAACATAATTGATGATCAGCATTCATGTAAATTAACTCTGAATTCATCAAATTACTTAAATGCTTATTTAATAGATTTAATTTCGCTATCTCAATTTATATTTCACACAGAATATCATTTAATGATAGCTGCGTGTTTGTTGCATTTAATTACCATAAAATTGATAATTAATACGTCAGATGTAAAATTTTGTTCAATAAGAATTGGAATATATGACATTTGTATATTTGATATTCGCTTAAGCTCATCCTTTCAATAACAGATCCTGGGTCAGTCGGTAGCGAGCAGAGTTGGCGAGTGCACGGTTCACGGATCGATCCCCGGCTGGGACTAGTTTTTTTTTTTTTTTCTTCTCTGGGCCGATACCAGTATATATAATTATATAAAACTATATATAATTATATAAAACTATATAAAATTATATATGGCCAAAACTCATATATAATTTTATATAATTATATAAAAAAAATTTCTCCCGGGAACTACACACAATACGCTACGAAACAGCTGACGCGTATGCCGTGTGCAAACTATACCTACGCAGCCGATGCGAACTTACTGACTGCCTTGAACCAATAATCGCACACCTATGACTGGGCACAGCCAATAGCATACGCGCTATGGATAACCGTCTACACTATAGAAAAGGTCGTGACGGAAATTTCTTACACTTTTGTTCGCCTAGCCCCCATCCGCCAAGTTCGTGCCGTGCGATAAGGAACTTCGTTCCAAAAATTCTTTAGATCCTGAACCCGCAGACAACTATATGAAAAGGAGTCGATGAAACCCGAGATGATCAGGGTCAAACGTTGGTCAAGATGACGTGAAATCCCCATAAGTATGTATGTTGGCGCGCCACACAATAGGCGCTGAGATCATCACTAACTACTTAAGGAGGGTCCTCAGTTGCATTCAAGAGTGATGAGTCGGGTGAACTTCAAAGGGGCATACAGTTAGCTGCAACTTACGGCAAAAAATCATGAACTTGGAAAGATGCAATGATTCTCACGACAAACTGTCTGAAATGCTTTATTTTGATTATTATTGAGTTTGACACCTTTAATTTGACAGTAAAGTCGAGGTTACCTCGTAGTTTTTTAATCATTTCTCAAAGATTAGAACCGTTAGTGGGTATTTTTATTGTGGAAATATCAAGTTTAACTGCCTAAGAATATAATATATCTGAATCAAGTTTTCCCGTGCATCATTGCGATTTTTTTTTATCAAAAAAAAATGTGGAATTCAACGTTTCAATATGTTTTTTCTCAACAATTTGTACGGTAAACGTATTTGAAATTTTGAGGATTCATTTAGGACTAATCATTGAATGTATCCTTCAAATTTCAACGCTGTACATTATTGCGTTCCTTGTTCCGTAAAATAACTGAGGACCCTCCTTAAGGGGGTATCTACACCTTTGAATTTTCAAAAAATCGTTTTTTTTTTTATAATTTATTTGGAATGCTAGTGACCTACTCTACCTGCAAATAAATCGGTGTCAAAATATCTAGAGGATTTGAAAAGTTACAGCCATGACAGTGCCAGATTGCGGAAAAGCGCCGCGGCGCGGCGCGCGAACCCTCAAATTGGTGCCATAAGTATTGTACAACACCGCCAACACCACTTACACCACTCCTTAATTTTATGACGTTTTTATATATTTCGATTTTGAATTTGATTCTGTGATCTTTTGATTCTTCGTAATTATCATTCTTACACATATTTAATTTTCAATATTCTTTTGAATTGTGATCATTGACAGAACACATGGCTGCGATCTACATTTTTTCGAGGTTAGGTGTCCACTTGTTTGTAAATATTATCGTGCTTTCATTACGAATTCAAACTACTGGTAATTTCCATTATCGAATAAACACAGTGTTTATATATCTGACATGAGACTTCGGAATCGAAAGAAGATGATCCATCAAAAAGTGCGTTTGAAATCGATGCCAGGAAACTACACATTTGGATTTCTAAAAAGATGAGTATTTCTACAATACATATATTAATTGCAAGAGTTTAATAAATATTATAAGAAGAAAGGTATGATTGATGAAAGATGAAAGAATTTTCGTAGTATTGACAAAATTGTGCTAGCATCTTCTGAATCTCACAAATATTGAAAATCAAAAATTGTAGAGAATTTTTATGTTGAAAAATTTTGATCAGATTTTTTCTAAAGCAATTAATTATTTTTCTAACAGCCTCACCGGACACCTAACGGACACTGCTGTTGTACAGAACAGGTCAAAACTCACTACGAACCTCCCCCTGGCACATGTGTCTAGACTCGACTCGACTCATAACTCATCGATACGAGAGCAGGTGCGGATCCAGCATATTAGTCACAAGCAAAATCTTAAAACTTAATTTCCTGTAACTACATTTTCTTCTCTTGGAAAAGTATGAAATAAAAAAAAAAATTTTGATAAAAAAGTTTAAAAGTTGATTTCTGGAGAATGAATATTTTGAACGGTTGTCGTAAAGAATCAGGAGCATCGCTGGACCGATTCTGGTGTTTGTGGTCTTTAAATTTGTAGAATCGAAACCTCTATCAGATGAACATAGAACTTTTTGATAAACCCATTTTTAGTTGAAATATTAGAAAAATAAGCAAAATTTTTGTTCAAATTCAGAAAAAAAATCGAAAAAATTCAATAACTCAAGTAATTCTTGCAATATCAAAAAGTTCTATGTTCATCTGATAGAGGCATGTCTTATGAACAATTGAGAACCAAAAATTCCAAGATTGGTCCAACGCTGGATCTGATTCTTTACGGCAACCGAGTGATTTTGTATTTTCCTGTCTTCAGCGCAGCCACTATTAGACTGGAAGTAATACATGATGTAAGATATGGATAATGAAGGTCAAACCCTCCCCAAACATGATGATTTTTTTCAATTTTATCAGAGTCTTCAAGGTGAAAAAAAAAGAAAAATCGTTTTTCAGAAATTCAACCCATTTAAAGGTGTATATACCCCCTTAAGCTAATCGTATAAGAAATTATTATTTTGAGTTTTTCTGTTATCTTGAGTTTTGTATTATTACAAAGCCGTAAGTAAGGTAGCCCTTCTTTCTTGTTTTGAAGAGTTTTCCTTGAAAAACTCGCCTGCGGCTCAGGTGTCAATCTCACACGCAGTTTGGCATAGCCTCCTTTTCCTCCCTAGACACGTAATATACTATTTCGTAACACATGCACGATTTTTGCGTTTTTTTGGCCCATTAGGCGGGCCTAAAGTGACCGTTTTCAGCCGAGCGGGCGCTAATAACGTAAAAACGCCCGCGATACTTCGAGCATCGGGCGTTTTTAGGTCATTAGCGCCCGCTACTCGAGCATAAGCGGGAAATAAAAACCCGAAAACGCCCACTAAATTATTTTTCAATATTTGCAAGAAAATGATCAATAATGGAGAAGAAACGTGAAAATCGTGCTGTCACAAAAACTTTGGTGTGCACTAAGGGCTAAGTGGGCTTTTGGACCTTGTGTGGTTGCAGTTCTCGTCTTTGGATCGCAGATGTACTCGTCTTCGACTCGTGCTAGCTCGCCTCCGACTCGTACTGCAAACTCCACACTGGGTCTTAAAAAAAGCCGGCTTTACGCCCTTGGTGCACAATATACTATTTCTCACCGAAATGCGGGCGCAAAATCTGCCCGCGCGAGAAGGCGAACGTCCCGTTCTTCTATTTTCAGTAACGCCACCTTCCTCATACCGAGAAGATTCAGTGAGAGTAGACAGCCCCCTTCCTACGCCAAAACTAACACAGGCGCGCACCGCGTGCGTGAGGCTCAGCGGGCGGGCTAAGCGACCAGTGGTGCTTCTACCGAACCTTCAGCGCTAGGCCGAAACCGTATAGCCCATCCTTGATACTTAACCTGAAAAGCAATCATCGCACTGAACACGGAAAAGAATGAGCGCGAATAAAATGATATCGCCTGATGTGAACATTTATTTTCAACATTTGTCAACGAATTTAAAATCAAATATCAATTAATTGAATTTAAGTATTGATTATCAGTGTTTAGGATCGATATTTGAGACGAAGTGGAACAGGTAAGTGGAAGGTAAATCATTGAAGACAACATGGTCAAAAATTGGTTCATTTATTGATTTATTTATTTATTCATTTATTTTCACAACTCGATTTTAGGTCTGAAACAAAAAAATGAAATTTATCAACGATTATTGGTTAATCGAGGGATCCATTGTTGTTGAATTGTGGTGTACGCACAAACTTAGCGGAGATTGAATGCTTGGGAATCGAAGAGAGGCTACCGATGAACCACTGTCGAACGTAGTACAATTTTACTCAAACCATTTTCGTCTCTCAACGACTACTTCTATCGGAGACCCGAGTGCTGAGATGTACCTCAGCGAGGCTTCATAGTGTGCGGAAGGGCTTTGTCGCAGGAGTTTGTAGTGCGATAAGGTAGCGTACGAGGAGCTTCGTTGCAAGGGTTCGTGGCACGTCGACGATATCCATCGAACATTTCTTACTCTAACGAGCATTTAACGTTCATGTCTCGTAGCAGGCGGAGAAGCTTCGTCGCAGATGTTTGTGGTGCGATGAGGCAACGTAAGAGGAGCTTTGTTACAAGGGTTCGAACCACGTCGACAATATGCAGTCCTTCTCTGTACTCTGGCGAAGCCTTGACGGAGCTCCTCCGCAAGATGCGAAACATCAACGTTGAATGCTTGTTAGACGAGTAGAAAATATCTGCTGAGATTGACGACGCACTTATCAACTTCTGCAACGAAGCCACTCCGTACGCTGCCAAGCCTAGCCGACGCTGTTGCTAGCTCTCGTTTCTTCAATCTGTGCTTGGTTCTCGATCACTCTTCACTCAAGAGTTAGCGGGCGATTAGTGATTGGGTACGTAAGATACAAAGTTAACGGATATCAAAAGACCTACAAGATTTATAAATTCTCATGATAGTCAGTTATACTCTCACCTTGCTGTTTCAGAGGAAGTAACGATGTCCTGGGATGGCAACATCTTCTTCAACTAGTATGAGTTTATTCTTCTCAGACACCTCCCTACTGAAAAGTTCCAGGTGGAAATCCATGGACGAATCCACCTAGAATTCCACCTGGAAATCTATATGGAGAATCCATGTGAATCCGTAGGTTTTCTACCGGGATTTGAAACTGGAAATCTATGGAATTCCATGTGGTTGTAGCCATGTGCAAAAACATGTAATCCTATGTGTAATGATATATGGAATCCTATGTGTAACATTATATTAAGTCCTATGGATTGTCGGTAGTAGTTGTTACAGAAATCGTCATGAACCAGGGACTTTCAACAATGACTCGTCTGGTCGTTCTTGCATTCAGATGTTCTTTTTTTGCCGAAATTCGGCCGAAATCTCGTAGATTTTGTGTATATTTTTTGACGGATGACGAATGGGATCACAGTCGAATTCCCATAATATCGTATGGATTTCTAGGGAATTTCCACATTGTATCGTCTGGTCATTCCCGAATTCAGATGTTCTTCCTTCACCGAATTTCAGCCAAAATCCAATGGATTTTGTATATCTTTTTCCATGGATGACGAAAATATGTCACAGTGGAATTTCCATGAGATCGTATGATTTCCTGGGGACTTTCTACAATAATCTGTGAGATTATACACAGATTAGTATGTTGATTTTCTCATGATTTGATGCAGGATGTGATGGATTAGACACAATGTTTCATGTCAACAACGAGATTGCATGAGAACCATATTCACATGGGAATATAGATATTTTTCTATGGACTGTCCATAGAAGTGTATACCATTACACATGGATTCACATGTTGAAGTTTCTGAGATTTTAGGTAACAGCCGGTAGATTATTCATGATATTTCCCATGGATGAGGTCAGAATATTACTGGATCAACTATAGGAGAACCATAGATCAGCATCATGGATATTCCATGTTTCTGAATTTCGGGTGGATTATTATAGAGTTTCGTGGAATCCCATTCGCATCCATACTTTTCCACATGGATTTCCACCTGGAAATTTTCAGTAGGGCTGATTATCGACGTACTACAAACTCCTGCGACAAAACCACTCCGCACGCTATGTAGCCTCGCTGAGGTACATCTCAGCACTCGGGTCTCCGATAGAAGTAGTCGTTGAGAGACGAAAATGGTTTGAGTAAAATTGTACTACGTTCGACAGTGGTTCATCGGTAGCCTCTCTTCGATTCCCAAGCATTCAATCTCCGCTAAGTTTGTGCGTACACCATAATTCAACAACAATGGATCCCTCGATTAACCAATAATCGTTGATAAATTTCATTTTTCTGTTTCAGACCTAAAATCGAGTTCTGAAAATAAATGAATGAATAAATAAATCAATAAATGAACCAATTTTTGACCATGTTGTATTCAATGATTTACCCTCCACTGACCCGTTCCACTTCGTTTTAAATATCGATTCTCAACACTGATAATCAATACTTAAATTCAATTAATTGATATTTGATTTTAAATTCGTTGACAAATGTTGGAAATAAATGTTAACATCAGGCGATATTATTTTATTCGCCCTCATTCTTTTCCGTGTTCAGTGCGACGATTGCTTTTTAGGTTAAATTTCAAGGATCGGCTATACGGATTCGGCCTAGCGCTGAAGATTCGGTAGAAGCACCACTGGTCGCTTAGCCCCACCCGCCGAGCCTCACGCACGCAGTGCGCGCCTGTGTTAGTTTTGGCGTAGGAAGGGGGCTGTCTACTCTCACCGAATCTTCTCCGTATACGGTGAACTATTGATCTTGCTAAGACTTCCCGCGAGTGTGGGAAGTTAGAGCGCTCGGACGGATCTGAAAAGTTACCGAAAAAGTGGGGAGAAGAGATTCCCGCGCGGAGGCGCCACAGTGCCCGGAGTTCTCCCCGTGCGGTATAGAGGGAAAACAAAAAGGTTATATTCCGATATGAAACCGATGCGGACTCACCTTTCCAACAGTAGGAGTGCCTTCTTGAAAGCCACGGCCAACATAAAGTGTTTCGCCAGTGTTAGTTCTTCCCGATTCTACGGCGCCATGCGGTACCTGACCATTTCGACTTGCAATCCAGTGGAAATCCGCAGGCATTAGAATCTAAACTCACAAATATAACACCACATTAGAAGAGTGTCAAGCTAGGATATAGATTGGGATCAACTTGCACAGAGATATGCGTAATTTAAATGCAAAAATTACACTATTGATAGAGGTCGAGATAGATCGAGATTGAGATTGATCTTGTATTGGGAAGTCTTCCACTTAGACACTCTCTCGGGTGGATAAATTAATAACTACTGTATGCCACTCGGAGTTTCCTGCCCAACCCTCGCCACACACCTGTTGAGAATTGTTACTCAACATTCCAATACATTTCGTAAATTGACTACCTTTAATAATTAAGCAAGGCATGACCTGGAATGCGACAAAGCGCATCGCATTGCAGGTTGCGCCAATAATCGAGTAAGCATTATGTAAGTTATAAATTAGGCTGAAGACGGAGCCGCGCTTCAGTCTTGAGCAGATACCTTGAAGAAAGCGGAGGCTATCTCCGAATACTCATTGACTCGAACCGGAGCAAGTGCTCCAAACGCAATTCTTTTGTACTTTGTTAAATATTAAATAAAAACTACTTTGTCGCTATCTAGCACTTAGAGTGATTGTCAAAGATCACCTCTGGGAACAACCCTTTTAATTCCCCATTCCTTGAATAACGGGAGTTAAACAACTTACAACACACCCTTGGACCGACAAGTTTTGTGTTTGCTCTCTGGCGGACTACTGAGAAACTAATATAAGCCGCTAGAAATTCTAAGCTCCACCCCCGGCAGACTTCCCCCCGGACTATTATATTTCAGTGGGTGCGCATCCATTATTTAATATGCCTCTTGAATAACATACAGACAAAGTAAACTAAGCTTGTGTGGCGTATACATGCATAACATTGATGTCCAAGTTTTGTCAGACGTCCACGTTAGGCGGCGCTGTCGGCCGTATATATGTACACAGCTCTCACGCACACTAGTAGCGTGTCTGTATGTTATTCAAGAGGCGTATAGACATGGTATGCGTGCACGGGAAATCTTTCCGATAGATCCAACGAATGAAATCGATGTACCGTGGCGCGACGTTTAAATTACATGCGTAATTTGTAATTAGGAAAAAATAAGTTACCAATTACAATTGTGATCTTCATATAAATATTATTTTTCATATCTGTTATCACGACCTTCGTACACAAAGAATTCGATACAGCACCTCAAGTACCAAGTACCAACACAAAATATCTTCAATATCTTGATCTTCATATAAATACCAGTTTTAATATCTGTTATCACGACCTTCGTACACAAAGAATTTGGCACAGCGCCTCAAGTACCAACACAAAAATTATGTTCAATATCTGAATCTTCAAATAAATATTACTTTTCACATCTCAAAAATTGCACACCATTAAAATCTGTCTGCATACCTATTCCAGATTTGCAGTTTTCTTGTTGGCCTTTTCAGACTGTGACTTGCTAGGTGTTATTAGTAGAAATAAACTAGGCCGACCTCTCGTGATTATGGGCATCAGTGAATTAGTATCATCCACTTTAGTACCTTGTATGGGCAGGGCCGGCTTTAGCTCGATTGCACCCCTAGGCCCATTACAGGCAGCCGCCCATGCCCCCAGTCTTTATGACGAAAAACTTTCCGTATGATATTCACATGAGGCGTTCGAAAATAAAAATGCTTGCAATATTCAATCAAGTTATTATATTCAAGCAGTATAGTATATTTGTTTACAGACTAACTCTACGAACTTTTTTGTGAGCAAATTTGGTTATCATATTATCATATTCTATCTCAGTAGTTAATTCTGCTTCTATCGCCAATAGAGCTGAGGTTTTCAGTACGGAAAAAGAGCGTTCACCAGAACAATTTCATTCCGGTTTACCTACATAAAAATCCGCAGTGCAATATTCACGTTAAGATACACGGTTGAAAGGTCGTTCTTGTACAACATACACACAGAAAAACCTAAACCTCGATAACGATTGACGAATCGTAATTCACATTTTCATGAGCGTAATTGACGTTTTTACACCCAGAAAAAAGATTTATTTGAAGATGAACCTATTAGATTATTTATTTGACTGAGATAAAATTCATTGGTGGGTAGTTTACATATATTTCGCGCAAATGAAAAATTTATTTGCGGCAAATAATAGTATATTATGTGGCATGCCCGTAAACCAAGTGCTTTTCGGCGAGAATAATGATTTCAGAATGAGCTAAAGGCGAGCCGAAAGCGAGTTCTGAAATCATTATTCGAGTCAAAAACGGTTTACGGGTGCGCCCCATACTTTATTTTTTTCGAAATAGGCATGAAAAGTCACTTTGACGCCTGTTGAGATTCACATACGAAGAGTGAGGCTATGGTGCGATCTGTCACGCACTTCGAGTTGCGCATCTCAACTGCCGTATAAAGACTTTATACTGCAGCTTTGGAATGCGCACTTCGAACTGCGCATCCAGACTGCCGTACACCCAGAAAAATGCGTACCTTATATTTAAATAAACTAGCAAATTTGACATGAATATATTTAAAGCAAATAGATTTTTCTTTGACTGTAGCAAAAATTTTTGGCTCCTCATGGTTGATTTGAATATAATAATATAGTTCATTTCCGGAACACCATTTCTAGGTGCATCAAATAACCATTTACTTGAGGCCGCCAAATGTTTACTGAATCCAAATAGGGTGTACGCAGCATTAGCGCCACCTATGTGGACCGCGTGCTTGATTGTGTATTCATGTGTTCACCGGTGTCATTAAAATACATATTATACGAGTAGGTTCCGATACGGCGTGTGAGCAGTTCTAAGTGAAAAATATCAAATCCTTGATTAAAACTACTAACTAATACAAAGTCATGGACCAACAGATGCGCAGCGTACTTATCGACGCCGGGCTGGGAAAATACATTACAGTATTTGAAGGCATGTAATTTGATAGTTATTTTACCATATCTGTGTGATAATTGAGGTTAGACTAAGTTCTGAAAGCGTGCCAAAAACGTGGCTACGCAAGGTATGAGATTTTTGAAAATCGAAAATTGATTGTCTTGCTTCTTTGCATCTGCAGCTATCAATATGGTAGCAGTATGAATGAAAGTCGCAAAATAAATCAATTTACGAAAGTTTTCGTCTCGAAAAATTTCGAAATTTAGCAGCCATTGTACCTGCTATTTCCAAATAAAATTTTATTTTTGTGAAATAAACAATTTCATTGTCCGTATTTTATATTCAAAAAGAAAAAAACCACATTTAATAAATTATTTATTTGATTCAGCGTGGTATTTATTTCCGTTCGAATATTTGTCTTCAATTAGATTTTTTTCGTAAAATCTACTAAAACTCTGGTAGGTTCATATATAAATAAACGATATGCATTCATTCAAATAAATTTTAGTTGTTGCGAGTTGGGCATTTTTCTGGGTGTATAAAGACTTTATAGGGCAGTTCTGAAATCAGCCATATAAAGTGCTACTTTGTGGATCGAAAACCGGCGTCATAAAGTGACTTTTCAATGCCTATGCCGAAAAAATAATGCAATAGGTTCATGTACAAATAAAATTTATTTAGATCAAATAATTATTTCCCTGGGTGTAGAGACAACGTAAATCATGCTTTGCGTTGCCGTAAAAGAGGATCGAATGTCCTTCACTTACGATTTCATTACACTAATATGATGTCTAGTGTCTTTGTATACGATATGAAAAACAAAATCTACATATCAGAACGCCATATTTTACGATTAGAAAAAAACTTAATTTACTACGGAACAAACCACATGGAATAAGGGGAGAATTGTCTCACAATGCGAAAACGAGATCGTACGTGAAGAACATTCGATCCTCTTTTACGGCAACGCAAAGCATGATTCACGTTGTCCCTAATATATGTAAAAAGCCTTATCTGCTTGAGAGTGGGGGAACTGCTCGACGTGCTAACCTGGGGAAGCGGCCTTATTGAGACGGGCGTTATTGGGGTGGTTGACTGTATAACGCAAAACGTATTGATTCTGAAGTTTTCCCTACCGGACTGTACACATACCTACCAAATGACATTCAGGTTGTTCAGAGAAGTACAAGAATAAAAATGAAACAGATCCACGTTATTTCAAACATCCGTGCTAGCGCCTGGTCCAAGGAATACACAATGGGCTATCAGTGGCTGCCCCCGAGTGTCTGCCGCCCTAGGCCCGGGCCTTGCCGGCCTAGGCGGAAATACGGGCCTGTGTATGGATCACCTATATTCAAACTAACCCGCCAGTGCGAGTAGTCATCCAACTGGTGATAGAGGCGCTCAAATTGCGAATCCCACTCAAAATCGAGAGAGAACAATGGACCGTTGCCTAGTCTGGTCGTTGTTAGGCCTTATGCCTCCAGAGAGTTATTGAATTCCTTGATTACCCGGGAAAAAATGATTTTGTCTAATCATATATAAATATATATGATTATATATAAATATATATGATTATATATGGGATCATGTATGATTATACATCGGATCATATATGATCATATATATTTATATATGGAACTATATATAATCATATATAGGTCTATATATAATCGAATTAGATCAGACAAAACTGATATAAGTCCATGTCTAATTATATATAGGCCTATATGTAATCAGATCTGATAAGACATAACTGAAATAAGTCCATATATAATCATATATAGGATCATATATGATCATATATGATCATATATGATCATATATATTAATAT
This sequence comes from Tenthredo livida, assembly GCA_963992785.1. Taxonomy (NCBI): domain Eukaryota; kingdom Metazoa; phylum Arthropoda; class Insecta; order Hymenoptera; family Tenthredinidae; genus Tenthredo; species Tenthredo livida. The sequence continues at coordinate 11,939,690 of OZ023071.1, forward strand.
ATGGGATCATGTATAATTATATATGGAACTATATATAATCATATATAGGTCTATATATAATCGTATTAGATCAGACATAACTAATATAAGTCCATGTCTAATTATATGTAGGCCTATATATAATCAGATCTGATGTGACACGACTGAAATAAGTCCATGTATAATCATACCCCTGGTGCAAAAACCTTTCGCCAAGTACATTAATGTGGTGACTACCCCTAAAAAAATCCACCAACAAAAATTCCTCCTTAACAAAATTGGTACTATAAAAATGTCTAATTACAAAAGGATTGAAATCAGATACAATTGCCAAGTACATGTCTTCTGTATAACAAAAGTTCACAACAGAAGAACAGAAAACTGAATAGTCTTGTATCGTTCACTCGCTACGCTCGCTCACTCGATCAGCTCTTGATAATTACAGGTAAAAAAATCATAATCTTCTGTTGTAAACTTTTGTTATACAGAAGACATGTACTTGGCAATTGTATCTGATTTCAATCCTTTTGTAATTAGACATTTTTATAGTACCAATTTTGTTAAGGAGGAATTTTTGTTGGTGGATTTTTTTAGGGGTAGTCACCACATTGATGTACTTGGCGAAAGGTTTTTGCACCAGGGGTGCTTTTTGGGGTTGATATCACCACTTTTTGTACAATTTTGCTTGACTACCTAATAATTGTGCTCGCTCGCTACGCTCGCTCGATTGAGTTTTCCTATATTCTCGCTCGCGAGGCTTGCTCAGTTGGCAGCATTCTGCCAATTGTTCCTATGAACATCCCAATGCATGCACGGTGATGCATTTTGTATCATCCGAATCGCTCAAAAAGCAGCTATGTTAAATGTGGTAGTATAATTTCAAATCAAATGAATGAAAAGAATGTAATAATATACACGTATGCTCATACTTTTCTGTGAGCCTTGAATTTCTGTGGACAGACGTAACATATGTTCTTTCATCAAGTTCTACGAATTGTTTCGTTAGAATCTGATATGATTCTATATGCCTGAAACGTGTAGCCCTGCGCACAGCCCTCCTCCTGTCTCATCTGGACCTGGGACCGGCAATGGCGGAGTTACTTGCACACAGGGTTATAGTTGCTGCTCATGATTAAATATATATAAATATGAGATATATGTATTGCAATTCGTAGGTAGTTTTTTTTTTTTTATGTAGCTAGTCCTCTGTGAAAAGGATACGTACGCGTCCCATACTCATAATGTCAACTTCAAATTCAGGTCTGAACAGATGGTATCAAAATATCTAGAATTGAGCCTATTCATGCAAGACTAGCTTAGAGCATAAGATGGAAGTTTATGAAGTCAAACACTCGCATTCTGCTCTCTTCGTCTGACTCTTGCCGTTTCTCGTATCAAATCGCACCATCCAGATACTTTGCGACCCTAGCGTCTTCTCTCATCATCCTCTGGTCTTATATGGCGACCCGCTACAAAATTAAACAATCCATAAAAAAAGGTTTTTTTTCCAATAATTACATTCATAAATGATTATACGCTGAGACTACAATGAATAAATAAATATAAATGAGAATCTCTATCATCTGACAAAGAGGGGTCGATCGATCATTTCTTTAATAGCGAATGAGTATTTTCATTCCCACCATTTGTCGTGATAGCACTAATCTGAATTTGATTGAGCTTCTGAGCGGAGAATCTAAACTGATTGTAAAACATGGGTTAGAAAATTATCTCCACCGAAGGTCAAGGCATTACGTTGACGTCGAGTGTAGAATAAAGCCTACCGGAGTCCAACACACAACGTCGACTTACAGTCTCATTTGGACTAGAGGATACCGGGATAGAATATAGAACTCGTCGAAATCCAACCCATAACGTTGGCTCACAATTTGGGTCCGAGCAGACGAGCCTCTAGAGACGAGCCTAACATAGAGCTTGAAGTAGAATTCGTTGCAATCCAACGTTTCAACTCGGCTTTGTTGGTCTGGCTCCTTGCCGTTCCTTATATCAAATCAAGCTATCCTGATATTTTTCAACTTTAACATTTTTTCTTGATTTTCTACTGGCAGACTTCCTCAGGCGGTGACTTGCTAGCTAATTGAATCCCCAAAAAACCGTTTCCTCCGATAATTGCATTCATGAATGGAGATAAGCCAAATCTACAATGTATAAGTGAATAAAATTTAGAGGTAATAGTCAGTTAATAGTCATCTAACATTCTTGTGTCATACAAGGTAAACCTAATCGTAAAATTATCCGTTCACAATTGTTATTCTATTTATCACCACGAATCTTACACGTCAGTCGATTCGCATAACCTCAAAAGCTCAAGATCGTAGGATTTAAGATAATTAACCTATCGAAACATTTCTGTTGGTGGCTATCACTTAAATGTACCTGGCGTAAGGTTTTCGCACCTGAGGGGCTTTTGGTCGGTATTCACTAGTTTATGTATGTTCAAATTTTGTATCAAGCATTGCTTGTACTCTCTCTTATTATTATTATCCATTAATGACTTATCGCCTTGGAATAGGCATGTAGTCGGAATGTTCGTACTCTCTCTTACTTCCTTTATTTGTATTTAGAAACATGAAATAATGACAACACGCGTCTGCTAGTGTTGCAGACGGTTTCTGTCTTAGAGCATATATTTCTAAGGTTTCTGTCTGCGATACCAGCGCCATCTACCTCGTGACTCTCGTACTCACGCCACTCTATACAACTTTGGTGGGTTTCCCGTCTAGTGATTTTATATGGGAATGGTTTGAATGTCAATCTTGGTCTGACGACGACGAAAGGGGAGGAGAAACATTGTACGAGGAAACGGGGTATCAGTTTTTGTAGTTAATCATATCTCAGCACTCCGGACACCGATTTAATCGATCTAGGGCTGAAATGAAAGCTGTTCATGCCCACATCCTGGATTAAGTTAGTTTCAATTCGTGTATGTTGTGAGGTGAAAGAAAACGATGATACTAGTTCGCGGTATAGGTTAGGGTAGTTGCCTCTCGGGTATATAGACTCGTTGAGTCTCGCGGTTGGAAAAATTTTTTTTTAATGTACTTGGCGCGAGACTCTACCGAGTCTCTTGATATAGGATTATATATGATCATATATATTTATATATGGGATCATGTATAATTATATATGGAACTATATATAATCATATATTACATTATATATGGAACTATACATAATCATATACAGGGTGATTCAGAATTCGTGACGAATCTCTCGTGGGGTTAATCCTGGTCGAAATTGGGATTGAAAGTTCCTCAGCCATTTTTCCGAAAAACGATTTTTTTCCCTGGAAATTTTTTTTCCGACAAACTATTTTTTTCAACAATTTTTTTATTTTTTTGTTTTTTCAACCTTTCAACCAACTGTCACCGAAGATCTCTCTAATATTGGAAAAAAAGCTCATTGGCATTATTTGGGATTATTAGAAAGTGACATATGATGAAAAAACAAAAAAAAAAAAATTGTCGAAAAAAATCGTTTTTCGGAAAAATGGCTGAGGAACTTTCGATCCCAATTTCGACCAGGATTAACCTCACGAGAGATTCGTCACGAATTCTGAATCACCATGTATGGGTCTATATATAATCGTATCAGATCAAGAGACTCGGTAGAGTCTCGCGCCAAGTACATTCAAGGAATAAGCGCTCGACGACCGTGTCTCTTTACCGCAAGGACCCAAGTTTGGCGGAGTGGGAAATCTTATTCAATAAAATACTGTCGTTTTTCAGGATATACTGGTATTAATGTATTGCGTTCGAGAATGCTGATTGAAAATGCTTTAATTCAAGCCCAAAATCAACGTGATCGGTGCGCTGAGAGCTGAGTTATGCATTTTTTCATTCTAAAAGTGGCGAGTTTTCCTTCGTCAGATTAAGACTTTTTCGTTAAGACTAATTTTTCGCTCCACAGTCTCATTGCGCATGCGCCGGCAATAAGACTGATGTTTTGCTTCGCAGTCACGTTCAGGGGGGGAAACGTCCTCAAGCACATGACACAAGAAGAGCCGTGCGCCGTAAGACGCATCACCTATAGGCCGGTCGGTCACCTACACGCGTACGTGATTGGTCGGCGCTTGGTGTGCGTGACCGACCGGCCTGTAGGTGATGCGTCTTACGGCGCACGGCTTTTCTTGTGTCTGGAACAATATATCGAGAAAGAAAATTTGTTTGCTTTTTCATTTTTAATCAACTACAATCTTTACAGATTTTTTGTCAAAAATTTCACAAAACTTTAAATGATTTCAAAATTTCACAAAAAAATCTGAATAAATTGTAGTTGATTAAAAATGAAAAAGTAAACAAATTTTCTTTCTCGATATATTGTTCAAGACTTCATAACTCCCAAATAAAGCCACTCCACTCATCAGAATCCCGACCAAAAATTTTGAGAAAAAGAATTTTCGAAATAATTCTCAAAAAATTCTAGCTATTCCAGTGTAAGCCTATGCAACTTTTTACCCTCCTGACATTTCTTCTGAAACCCCATAGTTATTGGATTGCGCCTTTTTTTTCTAAAACATGTCTTCTTCGACTAAAAATGCAATACTGGGGCGAAAAAAAATCGTACGGAACTTTATAAAAAACTACAGTGTAGGTTCTCAAATCCCTTCTAAGTTCACAATAGAAAAAAGCAAGAACAAATTTTCCCCAAGCTTTGGGGATAATTTGCGGCGGCTGAAAAATATACGAAAAACGGCCATGTTCAAAAGTACGTACCCAGTTCCGTCTTTTCCATAAGGGCACGTGGGGCACGTGCCCAGGGCCCCCGGCCTGATTGGGGCCCCGACACCAATAAAGTCACTAAGCAAAAGTACATTTTGATGTTTTCACTTACGTTTTTTTGGCATTCTAAAAGGGCCCCAAACTCTGTGTGCCCAAGGCCCCTGCATGGCGTAAGACGGCCCTGTACGTACCGGAACCAAAAAAAGTCGTAGAGAATTTTCCAGAAAAGCAAAATGAAGGTAAATTTGTCTTCGTTGAAACGCTCCTTGGAAAATCCAATTATCTTCGTTTTTGAGTCCGCTATGTAACTTTCAGTGCGGCAAGAAATTTCGACTGGTGTACTCAAACTTTTGGCCGGTAGTGTACATATTTTGATAGGAAATTCAACACTGTACAAAAAGTGTGAAAAACAAAAATTACAAAAAAAAATAGTTCGACGGCTGAGTAGAACAACATCGTATCTCAGATTTTGGTTCAACAATATCGTATCTCAGAATTTGTTTCAAAAACATCGTATGTCCGCTCGTTTCTTACGATAGATACGACATTTTTTACACAAATTTCGAGGTACGATGTTTTTGAAACCAATTCTGAGATACGATATTGTTGAACCAAATTCTGAGATACGATGTTGTTCCATGCTCAGCCGTCGAGTTGACTTAACTATAAATTGAACTTTGAGCTCGAATAATACTTTGGAAGGAGTTAATTTATCAGAAAATGATATAGGCGACACTTTTTGTAGAGTGTTCAATTTCCTAGAAAAATATGTATGGGCGATTTGGATTTGTTTATTGGTTTGCGAGCTACAAAATTCTAAAAAATAATACAAATTTCTATGCTATATTTAGATGGAAAATAGACATCCGCGATGCGCGACTTCTAAGAATTAATATTAAGGGGGTATCCCCACCTTTGAATGGGTTAATATTCTGAAAAAGAGATTAATATTTTACAGCGAATTTGAAAGTCTGATCAAATCCAAAAAAATCATGAAGTTGAGGGAGGGTTTGACCCTCATTATCCATACTTAACATTCAATATTACTTAGAGTCTAATAGTAGTTACGCTGAATATAGAAAAATACAAAATTACTCCGTTGTCGTAAAGAATCAGTAGTACCGTTGGATCGATTCTGGCATTTTTGGTCTTCAATTGTTCAGAGGAGATGCCTCTATGATATGAACATAGAACTTTTTGATATCGCGAAAATTGCCTGACTCGCTTAGTTTTTACTGAGATTTTTCTAATTCTTCAATTTTTTTTTTCTACTTTTTCTATTATCTCAACCAAAAATAGTCATATCAAAAAGTTCTATATTCATATGATAGAGGCTTCGATTCTACAAATTTGAAGACCACAAACTCCAGAATCGGTCCAACGATGCTCCTGATTCTTTACGACAACCGGTCAAAATATTCATTCTCCAGAAATCAACTTTCAAACTTTTTTATTTAAATTTTTTTTTTATTCTCTATTTTTCCCAGAGAGGAAAATCTAGTTACAGGAAATAAAGTTTTAAGATTTTGCTTATGACTAATATGCTGGATCCGCAGCTGCTCTCGTATCGATGAGTTATGAGTCGAGTCGAGTCGAGACACATGTGCCAGGCGGAGGTTTGTAGTGAGTTTTGACCCGTTCTGTACAACAACAGTGTCGGTTAGGTGACAGATGAGGCTGTTAGAAAAATAATGAATTGCTTTAGGAAAAATTTGATCAAAATTGTTCAAAACATAAAAATTCTGTAAAATTTTTTATCTTTAATATTTTTGAGATTCAGAAGATGCTAGCACAATTTTTGTCAATACTAAGAAAATTCTTTCATCTTTCATCAATCATACCTTTTTTCTTATAATATTTATTAATTCTTGCAATTAATATATGTATTATAGAAATACTCATCTTTTTGGAAATCCAAATGTGTAGTCTCCTGGCATCGATTTCAAACGCACTTTTTGATGGATCATCTTCTTTCGATTCCAAAGTCTCATCTCAGATATATATACCTACACTGTGTTTATCCGAAAATGGAATTTACTATTGGTTTGAATTCGTACTGAGAGCACGACAATATTTACAAACAAGTGGACACCTAACCTCGAAAAAACGTAGATCGCAGCCATGTGTTCTGTCAATGATCACAATTTAATAGAATATTGAAAATTCAATATGTGTAAGAATGATAATTACAAACAATTAAAAGATCACAAAATCAAATTCAAAATCGAAATATATCAAAACCTCATAAAAGTAAGCAGTGGTGTTGGCGGTGTTGTACAATACTTATGGCACCAATCTGAGGGTTCGCGCGCCTCGCCGCGGCGCTTTTTCGCAATTTGGCACTGCCAGGGCTGTAACTTCTCAAATCCTCTAGATATCTTGACACCGATTTATTTGTAGGTAGAGTAGGTCACTAGCATTCCAAATAAATTATGAAAAAAAAAAAACGATTTTTTGAAAATTCAAAGGTGTAGATACCCCCTTAAGAGCTCCGCTTTCAACAGGCAGCTTGATCCCCCCCACTCCCTACAAAGTATTTCAATGGAGATGTCAAAAAAAAATATTTGATTTTTTTGAACCGGTCTAGTATATTCTTCTCACGGCAGATCTGATCGCATTCAAAAAATTACTCGACAATTAATACGTTTTGCCGAAGTGAACAGTGAGTAGGTACACTGAGAGAAAAATATGGTACAGTCAACCATAATGTAACCATTCTTAATAGTTGAAAATGGCCTCAACCTTTCAAACATGGTTGGGCACACTAAGATTATAATACTTTCGGGAACCATATAAAATAGCTGTTCGAACTACTTACAACCATTGAGCCTGGATGGAAAATGATCGCAACCTTGCAATTCTAGGTCAACTAACCATGATGAAAATAAGTTAAGCCAACTATTTGAAACTTTCTATGAGTTTTTATATGGGCGCAAGATGTTTCAACTTTGAAATTATGGTTAGATCACCCTTCGGAGAGAACGAGTTGTACCAAATATATACAACCAGATTCCATGGTTAAATGAAAAAATAAAGTATTAGGATGAAAAAATAAATTTAGCTCGTTACAATGAATTTCTAACATTGTATGATGCGCCGAAAAACACCTACTAATTGCAATCAGCCGCATATTAATACAAAGTAAGGATTTTTAGATAAGAAAAACATCGCATTGTTTTGGCCAGGATTCGATCCGGGACGCACGCATTCGCTCGCATTACTAGTCGCACGCTCTACCGACTACGCTCAACTATTTATTGAAATCAATCTTCATTTCTTCCTATTTATCTTGAACTCGGCATCTGTCTCAATGATATCAATGTTTTAATGCAGCTAAGATATTTGATTAACTGAACATCTGAGTTCCAAATATCTTTTTAATTGAATTTCATTCTTGGAGTTCCAAAAGTTCTCACTCACTGTAACGTATTAAGTATTCCGGTAACGAAAAAGAGTATTGGCTCAACTATGGTGTACATGATACGGATTGACATTATATAAAGTTCGCAAAACTGGATGAGTGGCACCTCCAACTATTGACACGTTTGTGGCAACGGAAAAATATAGTGTTGAATGCACTATAAAGTTTATTCTATCAGTGATTATTGTGCATGGTAACAAATCTCTCAGTGCATGGTTGGATGAAAGTGTCTCCAACCTTGCAATTATGTTTGCAGCATCCATGCACCAAATCAGTCGCATCAACTATTTACAACCAGATAACATGGTTAGAGCTCAGTTGTGACTGGAGACCATATCTACGGTAGCATTAACAATAATTTGCTGAACATTCATAGGCTCAAATCAACAATATGCAATTGTTACGTATAATCACTGATATGGTAGAATTATTGCCGAATTTATAGTCAAATCGACTTTAATTCGGGTCAACATAACTTCATATGAGGTGACATCTCACTTTTGCTAAGTTCATAAGTCAACCTTTTGGCCAATGGTTTGTTTCACTATAATGATGGCTTACCCACCACTTTGACGTGGTAGTTATACCAATGAATTCACGGTTGCATCCACCGACTTGAACAAGTGGTATACGCAACCATTATCGTGTCCACCATGTTTTTATTCATATCAATAACCACATGTAAATGGTGAACTGTACCATAAATGAGGTGACTCTAACTAAAAATATTTCAACCTTCCACTTATGGTCAATTCAGGAGGAGCTTTTTCTCTCAGTGTAACTATAAATACTCGCGCTAGTAATTTCGCCGTTGCTGGTCGAAAGTTCGGATCACAGAAAAGGTTTGCACGCATGGTTGAATGTTGGGGACATGCGTCTAGATAAAATTCATGAAAAGCAAAAATAATTATCAAAACCGCACGGTACAAAAAGTAGTGAAATCCCCAAAAAAGCACCACTCGTGCAAAAACCTTGCGCCAAGTACATTGATGTGGTCATTAACTCAAAAAAATAGACCTCCTTCAAAAAAAGGATTGAAATCAGACACTACCGCCAAGCATCATCACATCGAAAACACAGAAAAATTGAAATTAAAAAAAAAAAATTTGGAGGTAGTGGTACTTGGCGGGCCTTTTGTAGACAAGTACGAGGAAACAGCAATTAAACTATGTCAATAATCCTGTAGTGAAATAAAATATTGGCCCGCCAAGTACCACTACCTCCAAATTTTTTTTTTTTAATTTCAATTTTTCTGTGTTTTCGATGTGATGATGCTTGGCGGTAGTGTCTGATTTCAATCCTTTTTTTGAAGGAGGTCTATTTTTTTGAGTTAATGACCACATCAATGTACTTGGCGCAAGGTTTTTGCACGAGTGGTGCTTTTTTGGGGATCAGACATAACTAACATGAGTCCATGTCTAATTATATATATAGGACTATATATATAATCAGATCTGATGAGACATAACTGATATAAGTCCATATCTTATAATCATATAGAGGTCCATATATGATGAAATACAAAAACAATTCAAGAATCGTTCGATTATCATAATCAATATTAAGTGCATCGTTAAGATTCGTAAAATTTTCGTGACAAATACATAGCATTCTGAAAGTTTCATCTATTCAAAATACTTGACGTAGCACAGTGGTAGAAGCTTCGACTGATACGCAGAAGGACCCGGGTTCAAATCCCAGTAAGGAAAAAGTGAAAATTTTTCATCGACAAAAAAAGTTTAATATCAGTAATAATCATAATTACCGATCATTGCGACATACAAAAGATATAAAAACTATAGTTTCCATATTTTTTTAATTTAATTGACTGTTTTATTTTAATTTGTCTAAAACAAATGATTAGATCTGATCATATCTGATTATATATAATTATATATAGATATTTATATATGACTATATATAATTATATATAATCATATATGATTAGACCTGGACAATTTTTGGATCTGATCATATATAAGTGATTATATATAATCATATATGATCATAGAAAATCATTTTTTCCCGGGTAGTAACCATACTTTCAATTTGCCTCATCTTAATTGTAAGTCCTATACGGTGTAACAGCGATTCCCGCGGGCTCGGGTGTTACCCGCAGGAACTACGATCAGTTAACAAACTAGCACCAACGTCGTTACCTCCTCCGACTAGCTCTAGGATGTAGTTGGGCGCCAGACTCCGGGCTCAGAGTCCTCTCTCTCTCTCTCTCTCGCTCCAGCTAGCCTGTCGGTAGAGGGATAATTCGTGGGGGCGAGAAATAAAAACACTCAACACGATACGAAATAGATGTGAAATGAATAATCGTTTATTGGAAGAAAAAAAAGAAAAAGATAACAATATTTTGTACAGCCTGTTATCTGGCTTCGGCTTGCCTAGTATCACCGCTACTTTGTGTTTTTAATACTAAATGAAATGAAAACTAAATTATAGAAAATACAATTACTTAAATGACTCGAAATATATTCAAAATTACATCAAAGCTGAAAAGAAACGCGTTTTGACAATATCAAAGCTCGTTGACTCTCTTTCTATCCTTCCTCACTCAACCAGCTGGAGGTCCGGCTGTCGAGTCGATTTCGAAGCAGACGCTTCTAGTCTCTGACTGACAGCTGATTTCTCAACAGCGGGAGGGGAAGGGATCGGGACTCTGTACTCGGCCACTAGAGTTCTCTGACTCGCTGCAGACAGTCTGCGACGCGTGACGTCAGGGCACTCCGGGCAATATGGCGTCGACTCTCGTTTAGCGAATTCTGCGCAGCGGCGGTGAAACCGACTCGCAGGCGCGCAGAATCGACAGCCACGGAGAACAACAGCAGATTCAAACCTGCCGGTTCTCAACTGTTGTCTCGGCACTCTCTGGACTCGGGACCAGGGTGCGGAGACTATTCTCTAGATTCTCGTGACTATAAACTCGGGACTCTAGCTCTAGGGGGGGGTAACTGAACCTGAAGGAGATATGTTGGACAGATCCTACCTTATACCACACGTTTCCTCGACCTCGTGGTCGGCTCGTAGTCCGTAGGCACGCGAGGGTCGTATATTACCGGATTCGATAGGAATCCGATCCAAAATCCAAATCAAAGTCCAAGGGAATAGCAGGGGTCACAAATAAACAAAATCACCTCACAAAACTCCACGATTACTCTGGGGGATTATAACTCTCTCTCTCTCTCTCTTAACTCGACGCCTCAGGGCTACACGTGCTCACGTTAGCGCTGAAAACCGGAATGAGCTAGACATGTCTCGGTACCTTATCTTCCTATCTTCGCCGTTCGTCCTTTCAGCGCTGGCCGTTGCCGATCAGCCGCGTGCGGCGATCCGTACTTAACATGGCCACGCTAGGACGAAGGCGGTAAGAATTTGAATTCGGTACTCCTGACTCTAGGCTCGGGACTCAATTACGTTGGTTTGGTTGGTTGGGAGGAGGTCACAACGTTTGCCACGTTACAACGGATACATTCATATACCAAAGTCTACGTTAATTGATACGAAAGAAGGCCTTGGTGCCGATTATAAAGCCTAAAGAGCTCCAAAACGATTATCACTCAACACCTGTGCCACTGTATGTGAGCTTCCGAACAACCGAAGGATTCCGGACGAAGACTGTCGTATCCAGACGAAGATTGTACACGTATCGATAAGTTTTCTTAATTTAAAAGTATAATTCTGCTATTATCTGAACTCTTACATCGATTCTTATTGTTACTTTTCATTTTGTGACCCAAACATGTTACAATTTTGGGGCCCAACTAGAGGCTCGATAATAGCAGCTATGAAGATTAATATTCAAATTCCGGCTCTTTTTAACGTATCTGTAAGCTTCATTATTGTAATAGCGTAGACTAATCTATTCTTATGCCAATTATGACAAAGTCAAAGGGCACCGCTGGGCAAAATGAGCCTACAAATGATGACAATCTCTGACTACGAGTCCTGGTAACGGATTCCGTTAACGAAAATTCTCGATTCCAACAACAAATAACCAAGCTTCAGGAGGAAAATAGGCAGCTTCGAGCAGGTTCCATAACATCCAGCGAGCTAAGATCAAGCGAGTCGCAAACGGATAGCATTGGTGGGACAAACAATGTAAATACCAGAGGTCAAGAACAGGTATATAGCCATCAAAACGACCAGTACAACGGTCAGCAAAACTTAGGAAATTCGAATGCTCGAAAAACGGCCAGACAAAATCAAAACACTGATTTAAATACGCATTTAGTGGCAGGAATTTTAGAGCATTTGAAGTCAATGCAACTTAATATAACGTGTCCAATTTTCAATGGCGAAAAAACCCAATTCAGTTTATATCAGAAATCGAAAGATATTTTATAAAAAAGAACGTTTTAGGGATCCACAGAATGCTAGTTGTTGAGGATGCTCTAAAAGGACAAGCCAAAAGCTGGTACGACGCGCGCAGTTACTCTTTTAACACTTGTGACAGTTTTAAACAAGAATTTTTAGACCATTTTTACTCATTAGAAGCACAAACACGAGAAAAAGATGAATGGCATAGACGTAGATTTCGGCCTTCGGATAGTTCGCTTCGCGACTATTTTTTGCAACATGTTGCAATCTGCAGATGAAAAAAGCTCGTTATATCGAACCATCTATTGAGACATATGAAATTAAGGGGGTATCTTTGAATTTTCGAAAAATCGTTTTTTTTTTTATAATTCATTTGGAATGCTACTGACCTACTCTACCTGCAAATAAATCGGTGTCAAAATATCTAGAGGATTTGAAAAGTGACAGCCAGACAGTGCCAGTTTGCGAAAAAGCGCCGCGGCGCGGCGCGCAAACCCTCAGATTGGTGCCATAAGTATTGTACAACACCGCCAACACCACTGCTTAATTTGATGACGTTTTCATATATTTCGATTTCGAATTTGATTTTGTGATCTCTTAATTCTTTGTAATTATCATTATTACACATATTTAATTTTCAATATTCTTTTGAATTGTGATAATTGACAGAACACATGGCTGCTATCTACATTTTTTCGAGGTTAGGTGTCCACTTGTTTGTAAACATTTTCGTGCTCTCATTACGAATTCAAACCAATAGTAATTTCCATTATGGAATAAACACAGTGTTTATATATCTGAGATGAGACTTCGGAATCGAAAGAAGATGATCCATCAAAAAGTGCGTTTGAAATCGATGCCAGGAGACTACATATTTGGATTTCTAAAAAGATGAGTATTTCTACAATACATATGGGCCATTCCACGTGAACCGGATCAGTCACCTCTCGGATTTTTTTTTAATTTTGCATGTCGATTTTCCTTGGGGAGTTAGATTTTTGTGCCAAAGGATTTTTCCATTGATGCAGAATTCGTTGAGTTATTTGCATAAACAAATTCGCGCAAGGTTTTTTTCAAAAATTCATAACTCCGCCAAAAATGACACTAGACTCAATTTTTTTTTTCAGCTTACGCGGAAAGATTCATAGAACGTATAAAAAAATATGTATGTTACGTATTCCATACCTACTCTATACCTACCCGATACTCTTCTTTATACCCTCACTATCAATACCGAAGACATAACATCCTGCATGCATCCAATCTCACTATCTCTAATCAGAAAGAGCTCCCATCCTTACATTCGCAGAACTTCATCCCTACCTATACGCACCTCCATAAGCACGCTCACGCCCGGGAGAACAATGGAACAAAGAATGATCTCATCAATTAGCTCATCAAGCAGATCATCAGTAGCTTCCACTAGCACTTGCACCAAAATCGTCAAAGAGAGCACTCACTCCTAACTAGCTCTCGATATTATAAAACGCTAACTCAAAATCACTCATCACTTATACTCAATAACGTGTAAACACTCGTACAGATGGTTCTACCATCTCTGCAATCACTAGTAATAAACGATTATTCTGTTATTATATATAAATTCACGTCAATCTCCTATTACCTAAAATCCGGTTACCTTAAGGTGTAAAACGAGGGACGAACTCAACGATAGCTCTATCTTATCCATTAGAACAACGATCTCTATTCATTACATTGGTAGCAGCTCTATCTCCATTCATTACATTGGTGTCAGCGGAACTACCTCGTTTACCGGAATATATAGTGACAAAAAGTGAATTCTACATCTTTACATATACGTGATACAAGTGATTACTAATTTCCGAACGTGCAACTCTCTGTGGAAAATCTATCACACTCTAAATCTTTGTGACAAGTCATAAAAAACGAAGCACCAAATCAACAAAATCTACTAAATCCACTAAATCTACTAAATCCACAAAATCTACTAAATCAACAAAATCTACAAAATCTACAAAATCACTAAATCAACAAAATCTACTAAATCAACAAGACATCAAAGTGAGAACGTGATACAAAGTTCTTCAACTACCTCTACAAAACCGAAGAAAATAACTCAGCAATAAAATCAAAGTTGCTAAAAGAAAAGAAGTTCGACAACATCCTCAAAGGCACCTAGCCCCACAAAGATTCATCTGAATCCAACTATTAGCGATCTCGCTACAACAAATCCAGATTCCTGAGACGTGACATCTATACTCTTCTCGACGACTTCTCGACATCCGACATCCGACGCAGTCCAACACAACAGCTTCATCTCCAAGATCAACTCAGATTCGTATTAGAATGAAAATTTTCATAATCCTTATCATCAGCTTGTAAGTTATCTCCAATTATCATAAGTACACACATATCTCAAGCGAAATAATCTAATTCACAAATCGCAAAATGCCTGACGAGAACGCAGAAACCTCATACTGGTCTCTTAAAGACTTGCTAGATACAATACCATACTTTAACGGGCAAAACCTCAATATAAATAACTTCATAAGGAGCTGTGAAAATGCAAAACCTCTCGTTAAACCAGCTCAACGTACAGTCTTAACGCGAATGATTAGAACTAAAATCGATGGAACAGCTGAATCCTACTTAGGAAGCAAAGAATATAATAGTATTTATGAAATCCTAACAGTCTTAAAACGAGCTTTCCTACCTATAAAATCAATTTTTGAATGGCAAGCAGAATTGAACAATGTCAAACAAAAAAGCGACCAACGTGTTTTAGATTATAGCGCGAGAGTCGAAGACATATTACACAACACAACACAGGCTATCAATAACTCAAACACAGACGATGCTGCTGGCATGATAACAGCAATCCAAACCAACGTACTCGAATGCTTTGTTAGAGGCTTGATTTCCGAAATTGAATTTAGAGTAGCCGGATCACACCCAAGTACTTTAGAAGAAGCAATCGAAATAGCCCTTACAGAAGAACAAGAATTCCTAAATCGTAAAACTCAAAATACACAAAACAATAACCAACCTCGGCAATCTAATCAACAAAACCCTTCAAATTTTTGTAACTATTGTAAACGCCAGGGCCATATAATAGACAATTGTAGACAGCGCGCTCGCAATAACCTATCACAACCCCCAAACAGGCGACCACCTGATCAGCCGAACGCACAAAACCCTTCAACATTTTGCACCTATTGTGAACGCCAGGGACACACAGTAGAAAATTGCAGACAGCGAGCCTACAATAACCAACAACAACAGTCCCAAAATCAGCTTCAACAGTCAAATCAACAACCTAACCAATCACAACAGTCAAATCAACAGAATACACAGTATTCTTCCATATCCTGTAACTATTGCAAACGGCAAGGTCACACGATCGAAAACTGCCGGAAACGCGCTTATAATAACGCACAGAGACAACAAACTCAGGGTTCTTTAAACTCGAACAACGTCCGCCGGGAAAACATGCTGACGGACCCAGAACAAACTCAGCCGCGTTCAACGATCCAATAAATCACATCTTTGAAACAGAATCAGAACCAATAAATGGAAAATTGCCAGTCATCGAAATTGATGTAATAGAATTAGAATCAAAATCAAAATTCATAGTAGACACCGGTGCAGATATAAACATCGTTAAAATCAATCCCCTAAGAGAAGATACTAAATGCGACAGAAGTAAAATGCGAAAAATGACAGGAATAACAGACGGATTTACCACTACCTTAGCGGAAACTAAATTACAAATTAACAATAAAGAACACGAATTCCAAATTGTCCGTGAAAATTTCCCAATAGCTCAAGACAGTATTATCGGACAACCCTTGTTATGTAAAGAGAAAGCTGTCATCTCCTACAAAAATAATACATTAACTTTGACAGATATGGTGATTCCCTTCAAACTCGAAAGACACAATCGACAAATCGCTACTATCATTACAATACCAAGCCGTACTGCCCAAGTAATTCCCCTTAAGGTCTCAAATTCAGAAATTGACCAAGGTTACGTAGACACGATTAATTTAGGTCCCAATATTCACTGCGGTAAAGCATTAGTAACAAACAATAGCGGTCAAGCATGCATACTCGCGATAAAGTCGAACGAATCAGCTGTTGAGATAAGTGTGCCGACGGTAACCCTAGAACCTGTTAACGAACCTTCGAATACACTCGACCCCAAAAGTTCTGATACTCTACAAACTTCAAAAATCTACGGTGATATACGCAAATCTTCAGGCGCAATTCTTCATTTCATACCACAAAAAATTCAAATATTACGAGGAATCTCAGTCGAATTGCTAAAAGCCCTAAATCTAAATGAGTATGAGCTAATTACCTACGCGAAAAATGGTATGGTCGGAGATACCATAAAAGATATAATTCCTAAAAGCTCACAAGTATTATATCACTCAATTATCATGGAAACTTATTCCAGTGACATAGTCGATACAATCGTTACTAAAACGCTCAATTCCGAGGGGCTATTCACAGCCGTAGTCATGGTGTCACTTGCGACTGTAGTCAATCCGTAGTCGCAATGTAATCAGTGAAATCATTGTAATCACATTGAAATCACTGTATTCATGTGACTACATTCTTTGTAGTCATAAGTTGTAATCAAAATGTGGTCATTTGAAGTCACCGTAATCACGTCATCATTTGAAATCGACAAAATTTCCCGCGTGAAATTCCGGTCCCAGATTTTACATTTCTACCAACTGTAGATAACATAGACATAAACGAATAGACCGCGCGAGTAACGGAGGTGGCCCGGTGGTGGATGCGAGAGCGGAATAGAAAGAGAAAGCAGCATAGGGGTCTCTCTATCCTTGTCTAATCGCGCATGCGCGCTGAGCGTTCTTTTAGTAAGAATGAGTAAGAATAAAATAGAGAATGAATAGAGTGCCCCGCGCATGCGCGACTAGACAGAGACACAGAGGTCCCATATGCAACTTCTCTTTCTATCGCTCTCCCGACTTCTCGGCCAGTGAGGCTTGAGTTTTTCTACTCGTTCAGTTTATGTGTAATTATAGTAAAAAAATAACAAAAATACGATCTTATTTTCTCAATCAACGCAATAAATAACCTTCGTGTTATTAAAAGTTATTTGCATGTTGAAAAAGAAGAAGTGAGCAAGGTTTTAAAAAATGTGTTGAAAATGCTGATTCATAGCAAAAATCTTCCAGGAGATAAGGAGAATGAAACTCGCCCACAAACAAAAGATTCTGTCCAGGATTCTGTTTCAATTGAAAGATTAAACCTACAGGTTTCAGTGAAAGAGATTCACAACGAGAGTGGATTACCTACGTCTCACACTTACACTGCAAAATTGGAATGTTACATTTGTAAAAAAGTAATTTCAATTACAAAAACACCTGCCAAAGACTCAAATAAATCACGATGGATTTTGACCAACTACTCCAGACATGTACAAAAGATGCATTTATCTTCACATAAACCAGATTCAACCTCGGATTCAACTGAGAGTAAGGTATCAAAACTCAAGCGAAAGGATGGTTCTCTTCTGAGCATGCTGAAGAACGTTGCTAAAGTCAGAAAAGTACAGGAAGGTGTTGGTTCAGCAGTCACCAACAATTCAACTGGTACTCCAGAAGTTTCCCCTGCGCTTGATGCAATTCTTTCTCTTGAAACGCAGTCTTCAGAACAGCTTGAGTATTTGGATTCATGCAATACGTTGGAACCTATCTTTTCAGGTATTTATTTTGAATAACAAGAATTCCTTGCTTATAATGAAAATTCGCTCATGTACCCTATGTTCTCCACAGATTGTTTTGGAGATCTTACCCAATCAACAGATCCATCCGCAGTAGTTCAGATTAATCCTCCATCAGTAGAAACTACATGCTCAGAGATCATCAGTCATTCTTTAAGCCTGATTCATCATGGTAATGAGGGGGAATAATAAAGCAAAACGATCGTCGGACGGATCATTTTGCTCTTGAAAAAAAAAGAAGTTCGATTAAGAAATAACACTAGACAATTTCGGAACATGAAACGATTACATTCATCAATTACTCCTGATCAATCTCGCATCACACAGCATTTTCCTATTTTGAATCAAATGGAACAACTATTCAAGCAAAACAAAGATTTGAGTAAAACTTTGAATATATTTATGGAAAAAAATCAGTCATCGAATAATTCGTCTTTAATATTGACAGAAGAAAAACTAAAAGGGAATAATTTCTTACAAAAACTTTATCAAAGAGCAAATCGAGAAAATGTACGAAAAGTGGGTGATAAGTATGATGAAGCACTCCCCAGATAACCAAGTGTGAATGTGCAAACAGTCCATTAGACTTGCTGCAAATTTTGCTGTCATTTTGTCAACTACTTGCTGAAAATACTTTTTACACATCAGAATTTACAGCAAATGTACAGCAATAATTGCTATTATCTATTATGTCAGCAAATTTTGCTGCAAATATGCTAGCAACCAGAAACAACTATATTTTGACAGCAAGTTGGAAGCAAATTGCTGGCAATACATACAGGGTGTCACAGAATTCGTGACGGGGATTTCACAGTGTGAATCTTGATCAAAAACTGGGTCCAAATTTTCCTAGCCGTTTTTTCCGGAAATGCTTAGATTTCTCGCCGTAATTATTTTAAGTCCAGCCAATGACGCGCGGCTTATGAACGGCCGTTTGTCGATGTGATTACCACTCGGTTGCGTGCGCATCTCTCACTCTATGGTTGCCGCGAAAAAAACGGCCGTTCATAAGCCGCGCGTCATTGACTGAAATTAAAATAATTATGACGGGAAACCTTTGCACTTCCGGAAAAAAGGGCTAAGGAAAGTTCAATTCCGTTTGTGATCAGGATTTACCCTGTGAAATCCCCGTCACCAATTCTGTGACACCCTGTATATGTATATGGGAACTTCAATTCGCCTAACATTTTGTTTTACAGTTATTATCACTGTAAATGGAATTGTGATTTTTTTTTTTTAAACTATTAGCAGTCGCTCTCAGTTACTTTTTTATTGTTCAATTAAAAAATTTGTAACTTCGGTAGAACAAATTCTCAGATGACGAAGTGTGACTGTACAAGCACTTTATTCCACTTGCTCCAAACCTTTTTGTCAAATACTAGCTGAGGATACTTTCTATACATGAGAATTTCCAGCGAACACACATAGGATGACATTATGACATAATAATTATCAAATATATGTACCAGGTAGGTCAATTTAGTTCATTATCAATATAAAAACTTCCTCAGCCACACGATATAAGCACAATTAGTCTCCACCATATGACAGCGACGTCGTGGGTGAGTGGACAGCGTGCCGGATTCATAGCAGGAGAGATTCTAGTAACCAGGTTCGTGCCCCGGTCCGGAACAGAAGATTTTTTCGGAAATATATTCAACTGAAATGGAATCCACAATCAATTACGAGATGATCCCCTACAAAAACTACCCATAAGCGATTTCTTTTTGTTTTTTTATTCGCTCAAAACTCAATCCCGACCAGTTTTTGGGATTCACATGTTGCTGATGTTTTGCTGACAATTTTTTTTGAAATAATTTGCTCTCATTTCTTACAGCAATAGAGGACGCACCTTGCCCTGATATTGCTAACAATATTCTGCACGAATTTCTGTCATATTGCTGTAAAATTTGCACGCACTTGGTTATCTGGGTCAGTTTATTCTGTAGCTATTTGTTTACGATTGGGGGACGATTGATGTATGAAACCCTACATGCGAATCTTCCAATCCCATCGTTAAGTACCGTTAGTAGGTTAATGAATCAGAATGTATGTGATATTCGTGAAGGGATTTGTAGGTTTAAAGAACTGAAAACTTTCCTAGTTTCGCGACAGTTACCTCTCATTGTCTGGCTCAGTGAGGATGCTACTCGTATCATAGAAAAAGTTCAATATAATACGCAGACAAACCAATTAGTTGGTTTCGTTGCACCACTTTCTTACAATGGTTTACCTAAACCTAACATGTACCTTGCTGAATCTGCAGGTCAGATTGAGGAAAGCTTTAAAACTGGCAAGACTGCTAGTTTAGCTTATACAATAATGGCACAGTCACCCCAGAGTAATAGTCCAACTTTTTGTCTCTGTTTGTTCGGCACAGACAACAAATTCAATTATCAACATGTACGTGATAGATGGAAGTTTATTTGTAAAAGATTAGAAGATGAAGGAATTTCGGTGTTAGGTGTCGGATCAGACGGGGATCCACGTCTTCTGAAAGCCATGCGGATAGAGACTCAATTGAATAGTAAAGAACATAAACATGAAGATTCATCAGGTGAATCAGTTTCCCTTCCCCATTTTCATACTCTATTTCAAACCGAGATTTTATGCATGCAGGATCATATACACATTGGTGCCAAATTGAGAGTTAGATTTTTAAAATACTCCACATTGTTGCCTACGGGTGATTATTTAATTTCTTCCACTCATTTGAAACTGTTGATGCAGGGATTTTCTAAAGACAAACATTTACTTAATGAAAAAGACTTATCTCTTAAAGACAAGATGAACTATGAATCGGTAAATAAAATGAGTGATGAGAGGGTAACTGCAATGTTAAAAAAACATGTTCCTGACAGTGATGCAACTGTAGTCTATCTAGAAATAATCAATTTGTTTATGAGTGCATTCCAAAATAAAGAAATGCCACCTCTCGATCGAATCTACAACGCTTGGTACTGTATTTTCGTTCTAAGATATTGGAGGGCTTGGTTGAATGAACAGCCACAATATTCCATCACCGATAATTTTATCTCATTGAATAATTATCTGTGTATGGAAATTAATGCCCATTCTCTCATTAATTGCATTTTGCTACTGACAAAGTATATAGAACAGGGTCTTTGTACTTCCGAACAATTTTTACCGTGGTTATTTGGCAGTGACGCATGTGAAAGTTTCTTCCGCCGATTGAGATCAATGTCTACTATGTTATCTACAATTGTTAATTGCACTTTATTGGAAACTATCCACCGAGTGAAAAGGATGGAATTCCAAGAAGACGTTACTTCGGGGGACCTTAACAGTAATACCGATGTATTCAAGTATCCACGAATAGCTTCATCAAATCGAACTGATAAACATTTTGATCTCCCTCAGCTTTGTGCAATGAAGGATATTATTGACCGAGCAAAAAAAGATGCTCATTCCAAAGTTAGGAGTTTGGGTATCAGAGTAAAGATATCAGATTGTATCAAAATGTCGGTCATGGGTGTGGAGAATAATGAATCGCTGATGGATGATCTGGATGATAATGAGAATGAGACTGAAAATATGATTTGCGGAGTTAAATCAAATAATAATACTCTAGAATTATTGCATGATCTAAATACTCTCTCATCTGTGCAAGGTCGTTTGGAGTTGCCAAGTATTAATCCAGCAGAAGTCAATTTGAATCCAAAGAGCCCATTTGTTCTAGTCATTGATAGATCAGGTCAGCAATCAATTGTTCGTGAATCATCAATCTGTTGGCTTCTGAGTAAAGGTAACTCTCAATTAAGTAGTGATAGGTTGCAAAGGGTGAAAGAACAAGAAGTCATAAAATATGCTACTCAGCAAAAAGGCATGTCCCATGAGAATAAACGGAACAAATCTTTTGTGAAAGAATGTGACATAATTAATATTGGAGAGTGGTGCTTGTTCAAAGAGAAAGATTACGATTCATGTTTGTTAGGATTAGTTTTACATTTTGCATATGCCGGGGGGAAAACCTTGAGAAGTAGAGAATATTCTAGTTTACATGCGAATGTAAATGGAAATAAAAAAGATATTGGTGTCCTTTGTCAATGGTACATTCTAAAAAAAGATTCCAATTGTTTAGTGCAAGAACCAATGAGCTCCCATGGATACATCGATATCAAGCAATATCGAAACACTGTTTCTTCTCCCTTTATGACTGACAAAGGTGATTTGAAACTCCAAAGCAATATTCTTGAAGAAGTAAAAAAATATTTTCAATATTTGTTAAATTTCTAAAACGTGTATTTTATCATATAATAAAATAATAAAATATTGTTCCTAAAGCTTGAGTCATTTTTTAATTAGTCAATGTTTGAATGAATCTACGTGATTACAATGATTACAAATATATGAAGTCAGTGGTGTAGTCAATGAATTCAATTGTAATCATTTGTAATCATGTAGTCACCATTAAAGGCAGTTGTAGTCACTGTAGTCGTTCGGTAGTCGTAATGCCCGTGGTCTCGCCGTAGTCAGTAGTGTAGTCTCATGTAGTCGACTACATTTCTGTAGTCATGGTGTCACTCGATTCGAATGTGAATAGCCCCTCGCTCAATTCTCTACAAAATCAACTACAATCAAATAACACAAAATCAATCTCAATCCCTGACCTATCCGAGGAACTAGGCAAACAAAAATAGGACAAAATCTTGCAATTAATAACCTCAACTTTCAACAACACGAACATCTCAATTCAAATCTACGACATCGAATCCAACAATCAAAATCAAAATACGCAAACTAATCCAAACGTGCTGACAATAAACGACGCGATCGAAACCAATACACCCGTCGATAACAATAATAATAATCGTTCCGAAAGATTAACAGTCCTTAAAAACTTAATGCATCTAGACCACCTTAACGATGAAGAAAAAGAATCTATACTCGCTCTTACAACGGAATTCAATCACCTATTTTTTCTGCCAGGTGACACATTATCGAATACATCCCTAACAAAACACTCGATTCTAACGACAGACGATAATCCGATCAATGTAAAACAATATCGATACCCAACTGTTCACAAAGACGAGATACAAAAACAAGGTTCCGAATTATTAGACCAAAATATCATCGAATCATCATCCTCACCTTACAATTCCCCTGTTCGGGTTGTACCCAAAAAACCAGATGCGGAAGGTAACAAAAGATGGAGAATGGTCATAGATTTCAGAAAACTAAACGAAAAACTATAGGTGACGCATACCCTCTACCAAACATAAACGATATACTCGGCCAGCTAGGAAACGCTAAATACTTCTCAACTTTTGATCTCGCTTCCGGTTTCCACCAAATCCCTATGGACCCAACTGACGCACACAAAACAGCATTTTCCACCCCCCACGGCCATTACGAATTCAATAACATACCATATGGACTTAAGAACGCTCCAGCAACATTCCAACGATTAATGGACCAAGTTTTATCCGGTTTAGAAGGAAACATAGCATTCGTATATTTAGACGACATCGTTATATATGCACACTCTATAGAAGAACACGAAATTAAATTCAGAAAACTAGCTAATCGACTACAATCAGCAAATTTGAGTTTACAAGTAGCCAAATGCGAATTCCTAAGAAAAGAAGTTGCTTATTTAGGCCATATCATTACAGAAAACGGTGTAAAACCAGACCCAAAGAAAATAACAGCAGTCAAAGCATACCTAGTTCCTAAAACAGTTAAACAGATCAAACAATTTCTCGGTCTAATCGGTTATTATAGACGCTTTATCGAAAACTTTTCAAAAATTTTAAGACCATTAACTACACTATTGAAAAAAGACGTAAAATTCCTTTGGACATCTGAACACCAAATGGCTTTCGAAATCTTACGAGACTCGATATGTACATCTCCTATACTACAATATCCTAAATTCGATCAACCATTCATTCTAACAACCGACGCATCTAAATATGCAATTGGCGCCGTAGGGGAGACCGGTGTCAGTTGTAACAATTTTTACTAACTAATTTTTTTTTTTCGCTCAATATCGATATTTTGTGACTGATTTTTTTATCCTAACTTCACTCACATCTAACTCTTACTAGTTCAATTTTTTTAGCTCGAGGTTTACGTTAGTATAATTAAGAAAAATCAATAACGGATGCTGCTACACGTGTTACAATTGACACCTCACTGGTGTCAATTGTAACGCAGGGGCATTGCGATATAACCGCAGGGAAAATGTTTATTTGATTTTTTATAAACTATCTTATATTGTTGATAAAATAGGATAATTTGTCAAAAACTAACATTAACGTAACGGGAGTATACTTTTTTCTTATGATTTAATAAAACACGAAAATTCAATAACAAATTAGGCAAATAACCTTCTAAACAGTCAGCGCATATGAAGAATGCATTATGCGGTCAGTGCAACCAATATGCGCCCATTTCTTGCACCTGGTGCATATGAAGCCATTCGTCGTTGCTGCTTAAATTGACGTGTTACAATTGACACCAGCGACGATTTTATGTAGAAAAATGAAAATTTTACACTAAAACTTGTGACTTCCAAATACTAATACACAACAATTGAAGTCAAAGCATCGTAGTTTAATATACACTCAGTCAATTATAAAAATCATCCATGGTTTACTACGTTAAGCGAAAACATAGTGAAACGACAAGATTTACTTACGGGTGCAAAAAACCGATAAATAGACACAGCACAGAAAATATGTCCGGAAATTTCGTGAAATGGTGTTCAACAAAAGCCCGCCGAATGTTGCTATACACACATCTAAACAGATTAGAGATTATCCGCAAGATGGCGGCGTAATGTCCACTGTTACAATTGACACGGTGTTACAACCGACACCGGTCTCCCCTACTCAGCCAAGGTGAAATAGGAGAAGACCTACCGATAGCTTACACCTCACGCACACTAAACAAAGCAGAACCAAATTACTCCGTCATCGAAAAAGAATTACTAGCCATCGTATATTCAGTTCATCATTTCAGACCCTATCTATACGGATATAAATTCACACTCGTTACCGATCACAAACCTCTTGTCTGGGTCAGCAGCGTGACAGATCCAACCTCGCGATTACTCAGATGGAGATTTAAACTCGAAGAATACGACTATAACGTTGTATACAAGAAAGGTCAAATCAATTGCAACGCAGATGCATTATCGCGCAATCTACCTGTAGAGACCGATAAACTTTTAGCAATAAACGCAAAACGTAACCGAAACTGTAGTTCAGATAGCATATCAAAACCAAGTGCAAAACAAAAGAAAGATGCTCACTAATTCCCAACCCGCGCGCGACAAAGTACAGATGACTCACCAAACCCCGCTCCTATGAAGAAATACAAAGACGACGTCGACTCGGATACTGAAAAAGACGAACCCAACCAAATTCCTATGGATTGTTTACCAACAATAAAAGAAACAATACACTTTCAAAATATACCTTTGACAAACTATTCATTAACCGACAGTTCTACAAACGACCAAATACCTACAAAAAAATTAATTCACCCAGACCCACAAGAAGAAGATATAGAGATCAATTCACTAACCGATACTGAAATGGACTGCCTCTCAGATAACTCGATGCAAGATCCATCCGCAGGCGACACAACGGACAGTTTTCCAATGCCAAAAACTCCTATCAATGTTTCAAAATCTGTTAGACCAATGACAATCGATTCACCTACTAACATGTCTGTCGACGATTTACCACTATCTAAAAGAATCGACCAAAAACGAAACGCTACATATACCGATATCTCTCCGGACAATCTACCCGTAAATAAAAAATCACGTAAACTCATAAACACTTCGGCACCAACTTCATTTGAAAATAATCGAGAGCAAAACCACGATTCAAACCTTATCTGAAACCAGCTTAGCGATAATTCAGACTCAAGTGACACACATAAAAATAAAACAGGGTACAGCGAACGTAAAAGCGCGCAATCTCCAACACACGCATACAAATACAAACTACGACCAAGGAAGCCTAGACCCCCCTCACCACTACCTACTTCCTCATCGTCGGACGACGACCACGTGCCGTACTATAAACAAAAACTCCCTACCTCCAGCGGATCGGGAACCCCAAGCTCTAGAACACCTTACTACAAACAAAAACTTCCTACCTCCAACGAGTCATGTACATCGAATTCCAAAGATCCCCCTTATAAAGAAATACTTCCGGCTCCCAGTGGACAACAGATTCCTAAACCTAATTCCAAAAAACTAAACTCAGACGCTATCAGAGGAGATCAAGTAACAATACCCAAAATTACCATTCCACCACAATACAATAGCCCCCCAATCACTAAATCAATCTATCATAAACCATCCTATAAACAATTTCGAGAACTCCTAAAAATTTTACCAGACCCGACAAATGAACTTATAATAGAAACAACTGAAGACCTATTTACACAAGACGACAATATAGCACATTGCATTCCAGCCGACTGTTTAATCGGACAAGGCATAGCACAAGAAATGATTGAACGAAACATTATAAATCGCGACGTGTTAAAATCAAAGAGCCCCCAAGTAGGTGACATCATAGTAACACCATACAATAATATCAGAGTATATAATCTTATCACCAAAGCTCAATTCGATGGCAAGCCAACGTACAAAACTATGTACGAAATTTTATGTAAACTCAGGCGACAATTAGAATCAGAAAACGTACAGTCAATATCAATCCCAAAAATCGGTTGCGGACTAGACAAACTTAACTGGAAAACCGTTCGATCAATGATTTATTTCATTTTCCAAAATTCTAACATAAAAATAACTATTTGCGATTTCAAACCAACCCCAATAACCGTACAAAATCGGGAAGATAACACTGCAAATTCAAACTCAAATAACGAGAATCCCATGCAACTTGACTACTCAGACGTACCGAGAAACCTCGAAAACAACTATACGGACAATATCCCCGAAAATAATATGCCCCCACTTAACGAAAACCAACAGTTACATAATATGGAAGAAACCAATTTAGGCGAAGAACAACAAAATCCACCTCTAAATCTACTACCTCAAAATCCGATACCAGAACAAAACTCACCATTTCAAAATCCTATATTACGAGAAAACCCACCTAAAAACCCGATTTCACATTTCAGTCACACAGACCCGACACCAATAGCAACCAATATAAAAGAAACAAACGACGATATTCTCCTGAGAAATGATAACTACGTACACTGCATGTCAGCCGATTGCGTCATAAGAAAAGGAGTTGCTAAACAACTAATTGATATTGGAATTCTAGATACAAATTTTCTAAAATCTCAGAATCCAGAAATAAATAGCGTGATCATAACACCCAATAATAAAAAATTTATCTTCAGTTTGATAACACAAAAGAAATACTACGAAAAATCAACAACAGAAGGAATATATAACACACTAGTTATCCTTCGCGATATATTACAAGCAAAACGTATAAAATCTTTTTCAATTTCCAAATTAGGAAGCGGCTTTGACAGATTAAATTGGTTCGCTATAAAAAACATTCTTAGAAAAATCTTTAACTACACAGATATCACAGTTAACATATGCCTGAACGAGATCAATGTTCCTAAACCAGAACTCATTCAAGAAATAATTCGCGAAAATCACGAATCCGTAATAGCTGGCCATGAAGATATAATAAAAACTTTCAAGCGAATCCGAGCAATATATTTCTGGCCAAGTATGAAAACCGATATAGAAAAATTCATAAAATCATGCGAAAGCTGTCAAAGACGAAAACTCGTTAGAAATAAAGTCAAACTCCCGATGGTAATAACAGACACACCGACAACCGCTTTCGAAAAAGTGTCCTTAGACATTGTCGGACCCTTACCAACCTCAAATTCACAGAACAAGTATTTGCTTACAATTCAAGATAATTTAACTAAATATTCAGACGCGATACCACTCAAAAATCAGACATCAACAACAATCGCTAAAGCATTCGCAGAAAATTTTATTTGCCGCTACGGAGCGCCTGAATCAATCTTAACAGATCAAGGCCCAAATTTTCTCAGTCCTATCATGAAACAATCAGCTAAAATCTTCCGAATTAAACAAATAAAAACCACAGCTTACCGTCCTCAATCCAACGGTTCCCTCAAACGCAGCCATCAAGTCCTAATCGAATACTTAAAACATTATATCAACAATAAAAATAATTGTGACAAATGGATCCGATTCGCGATATTCTCATATAACTAGGGCTGGCAATAATCGATTTTCGAAAGGCCGAAAATTTGATCGATTTTCGGATAGTTGTTAAAAAGTCGAAAACCGAAATCGGTTTTACCGAAAAATCGAATATTTCGGTTTTCGAATTTTCGAGTTTTCGAATTTTCGGTTTTTCGAAATTTCGATTTTCAGAATTTCGGTTTCGGTAGTGATTACTCGATTTCTGATGTTTTTTAATTGTGCCTATCCGTTCGGAGATTCGCTTAATCAGGAAGATAAATTACTAAATTCACCCAGTCTCCAGACCTTACCACCTACGATTTGACCCTTGAATTTTTATGTTGGTATCCTAACCGTAAAACATTTCGGACTTACCCTTTTGAGTTACGATTTTTCATCAATAAACAAACTATTAGGACGATCTCATAAGTTCTGAAAAATCACAAAAATTCATAACAGGTATCGATCAAGTCGAGTCACAAAGTCTCAGTCTTTATGTTCTCAACATTTCAGTGTGTTCATTCACGTCACACATAAAAAGGATTAACGAGAAACGAAATTTCGAAAACCGTAGTTGCGAACTATTCGACTTTTCGGTATAACCGATTTTGACTCGGCGGTTTTTGACTTTCTAACCGGAAATCGAAAATCGATTCTAATCGACTTGTCGGTTTTTGAAAAAAGTCGACTTTAATTGCCAGCCCTACATATAACACATCGGTACACGAGGGCACCGGTTACACGCCACACGAACTAATATTCGGAACACTCGCACGTCAATTATCAAACATACGTTCAGACAAACACATTTCTAACAAATACGAAGAATACTTACAAGAGATAATAACCCGTCTCAAAGAAACTAGACAAGATGCGATAAAAAATCTTAACAACGCGAAATCAAAATCAAAAATAAGATACGATAAACACATAAACGCACACACTTTTCAACTGGGTCTATATGTCTACTTAATAAATGAAACTAAATAGTATATTGTATACCAAGGAGGCAAAGAAGGTCTTTTAACGCCGAGCGTATATTTGCAATACGAGTCGTAGACGATTCGAACACGATTCGAACACGAGTATTTTTTACAACAATAGTATATTGTGTACCAAGGGCGTGAAGTGGGCTTTTTTAGACCGAGTGTGGAGTTTGCAGTACGAGTCAGAGGCGAGCTAGCACGAGTCGAAGACGAGTGCGTTGCGAGCCGAAGACGAATACTGCAACCACACAAGGTCAAAAAGCCCACTTAGCCTTGGTACACACCATATTTTATATAACAAGGCCATGTTTAGCGACTTTTTGATGTTTCTGTATAGGATCTAAAGTAGTAATTTTAAGTCCTACGACTAAAATGTGGCACATTTAAGTCTTGTATAGGACCTGAAGTAGTACTTTTAAGTCCTAGGACCTAAATGTGGCACGAAAAGTCCTAGGACTTGAAAGTACTACTTTAGGTCCCATACAGAGGCATCAAAAAGCGAGGAAAACATGCTTTCGTTATATAAATGTCATTTGTTACACGTCTGTTGCGGACATTAGGATGTACCAGATATGTAACCGTTACGTAATTGTTTTTTGTGTTTGCTGGGTTAGTCATGAGCAGAATCTTAAAACTTGATTTCCTGTAACTACAATTTCTTCTCTTCTAAAAGTAGGAAATAAAAAAAAAATTTAAATAAAAAAGTTTAAAAGTTCATTTCTGGAGAATGAATATTTTGACCGGTTGACCTAAAGAATCAGGAGCATCGTTGAACCGATTCTGGCGTTTGTGGTCTTCAAATTTGTAGAATTGAAACCTCTATCAGATGAACATAGAACTTTTTGATAAACCCATCTCTAGTTGAAATATTAGAAAAATAAGCAAAATTTTCTTTCGAATTCAGAAAAAAAATCGAAAAAATTCAATCACTCAAGTAATTCTTCCAATATCAAAAAGTTCTATGTTCATCCGATAGAGGCATGTCTTATGAACAATTGAGAACCAAAAATTCCAAGATCGGTCCAACGCTGGGTCTGATTCTTTACGGCAACCGAGTGATTCTGTATTTTCCTGTCTTCAGCGCAGCCACTATTAGACTGGAAGTAATACATGATGTAAGATATGGATGATGAAGGTCAAACCCTTCCCAAACATGATGATTTTTTTTAATTTCATCAGAGTCTTCAAGTTAAAAAAAAAGGAAAATGGTTTTTCAGAAATTCAACCCATTTAAAGGTGTATATACCCCCTTAATTTCACAATAATTAAACAATTGCCATATCGTGCACGCGAAGTACTAGCTACCATGAATTATGCAGACTCAGAATGCATACTTCAGACATTATATCGCCTCGATACCACGCACAAAGAGCAGTCTGACAAACGCGGTCGCACGTCACAAGAACAGGTGAATCCGAATATTAGACAGGTAAACGGTGGCTCGGCACAGCGATCATTTGCGATCAAACAACCAACGGGTCATTGGCGAAACGCCGACTTTCGAGACAATGTAATGCAAGAGAGTGGGACGTCCGAATCCCACGCTGATTATTCGTTACAACCCGGTCCTTCAAAACCACCGATATATTCAAATCCACCGTATAGACGTTGGCATCCTAATTCTCAGCAACCCGCGTATGTACCACCACATCAGCGCTCAACCATACAGGGTGATCGTGATGGGAGAAACAGTCAGGGTCAAGCATACGGACAATACCGTAGGATGCAACCGAACTATAATAATCGACCAAATAACTACCAAGCAAACAATCACGGTAATAGAACGTTTCCGAATAGACAAAACGCGATGACACAAAATAATTCGAATAGATTTAGGAGAGACGAGCCATCCAATTGTACTAGATAACAACCGACCGGTGAAAGCGATAGAAGAAGACAGAGTACGGTGAATTTTATTGAAAACCTTGAAAATAGCGGTCATAACATAGAAGAAGCAAACCCCGATCATGAGCAACCCGATGAAGCTCAAATCCCTGATTATCCCGAAATAGAAAACATAATTCGCGCGTTCAAACAAGCAGATTCTGTAGAAGACTTGTGTTGGGATGTCGAAGAAGGTGAAGAGTGCGGTGAAGACAGCCGACTTATCAGTCCGCGCGTTCAGGCCGAAAAAGTAATGAATATTCTTTTAGACTCAGGTAGCGATGTCACCGGAATTTCCGAACATTTTTATCAATGGTTACTAGATAACAACCTCGCGATAGACCTACCGATCTGCAACCTGATGATTCGGGTGGCAGTTGGCCAGAAGAACACAGCCGTCAAAAAACAAGCGTTCTTTAAACTTAAAATCAACGATCGCGAAATCGAATACGTGTACTTGGTTATCCCTAATCTATCCAATGACATACTAGTAGGAATGGACTGGCTGAGAAAGCAACAAGCAGTCATTGACGTAGATCACGAAAAAGTCTACTTATTCAGAGAAAAACTACCTAAAAGCATTGTAACTTTCCGCAAAAATTCCATAGCTAAACCGGATCATATTCGCGCAATGAACCACGTAGCTGAAAATCTAAGCGTCAGCCACCTTGAATTAGTTGAAAACTCGAACATCCCCGACCACAATTGTTCAAACCTAAGGCAAGGACTGGGGGATGTGCCTATCGAAGATACAGAGGCACATTGCTCCGCGAAAATGTCGTTTGATCAAACCGTCAAAAAGATGATAACAAACGTAGGACAACTGAAGGCGAATGAAAAGTCTCATGTTGTTTCGTTATTCAGGGAGTACCGGGACGTCTTTAGCGATAAACCTGGACTGATCGACGCATACCACCACGAAATCCGATTAATGGCAGAAAAGCCATTTATTAGACGTTCCCACCCGGTTCCAATCGCTTTGCATGAAGCCGTCAGCCGAGAAATAAAAAAGATGTTGCAGCTCGGAATCATTGAGCGATCGTGCAGCCCATACTGCAATCCCTTGAGAATCGTGACGAAGAAAAAAGGCAGCGTACGCGTCTGCTTAGATGCGCGATTTTTAAATCAAGTTATGATATCCGATAACGAATCGACACAACACATAGAAGAGCTCCTACAAAAATTTGAAGGCGCTCAATTTTTATCCACAACCGACCTGGTTAAAGGATACTGGCAGGTTCCTCTGGAAATACAATCACGCGAATACACCGCCTTTTTACATGAAGGTACACTATACCACTTTAAAGTTATTCCGTATGGCATCAAAACCGCGGGAAGCGGATTCATTCGCGCGATAAAAATATTTCTAGGAACCGAAATTGCCGAAGTGGTCACACTGTAGGTGGACGATTTCCTCATTGCGTCCAAAAACTTTCAACAACATTATGATCACCGACAGGAACTATTCGCGAAGTTGCGTGAAGTAGGACTGAAATTGAGCCTAGAAAAGTCCTATTTTTTCAGAAAAAATGTGCCTTCCCTTGGTTTCATCCTGTCGACTGATGGTGTCTACGCAGACCCTGGTCATCTAGAAAAAATCAGAGACTTTCCGATACAATCGGTTTAACTTGCACCCATACTAGGGTAGACGTACCGGTTTTGTCCACCTTAGTACCGTTTGTGGTCACCACTTGCTCCATTTGTGGCCATACCCATTACCATGTGAATCAAAGCCTGGCCACAAACGGTACAAAACTATTTTAACAGCTTTAATAATTAATAACTTCACTTTAAACAATCAAGTAGGGGAGCTGGGGGCTAGTTGTAACAATTTTTGATAAAATGCTCATATTTTGAGATCTTCTCAACATTTCTTCATTATGACTGATTTTATGGAAAGCGTACCTATTCAGTCATCATATGCAAGAATAGATTGATCAAAAGTTGGCTGACTTCAGCAC
The DNA here is from genome assembly GCA_963992785.1 of Tenthredo livida. NCBI lineage: Eukaryota > Metazoa > Arthropoda > Insecta > Hymenoptera > Tenthredinidae > Tenthredo > Tenthredo livida. The sequence continues at coordinate 11,972,933 of OZ023071.1, forward strand.
AATAGACATATTTCCAAAACAACTCGCCTGTTACAATTTGTCTCGTACTTGGGGCAAGTTGTAACTGGCGTGGGGCAAGTAGTAACGCTAAAAAAAACACTTCAATTGAAAGTATTTTGAGTTTCCTTCTTTCATTATTATTTTTCTTTTGTTTTTTTATTATTTTTTCTTCAATTATTTTTTTTTATTTATCTTTTTTTTTATTTTTTAAAAATATATTTTTTTTAATTAAAATTTTTTTGTTTTCTTTTAGATTTCGTGTAATTTTTTTTTTTTTAATTTTAATTTTTCCTAAGATTTCGTAAAGTAATCAACATATTAACACTTGAGGCAGAAAGTCTAGCCACTCGAAGCAAATCGCAAGTTGCAGGCTGTATAACACGCGTTACAACTTGCCTCGCGATTTCGTTACAACTTTCCCCATCGCATGATTTAGGACATTTTTATTAATTAATCAAAAACCAAAGTAATTATCAACAAAATAAAGATATCACGTGAAAGCTTAATACATTGACTAAATGAAGAATCAAAGATATTTGGAAAAAAAATCAATTAATACACCTGAAATAAAAGTTTACAAGGCACATTTTTTTCCGTTACCTTGCCAAAATGGCACGCCCACTCACGATCGCTCGCTGCAACGTCCTGCATGGCACTTACTGTACTTACGTAATAGCCCCCCGTATATGTATTGAGTTGAGTGTGTAACCCCATGAAAATATTCGCAATCTACCGAGTAATTGAGCTGTTACTACTTACCCCTGTTACAACTAGCCCCCAACTCCCCTACTGGAAAAGTTGGGTTTAATATTTGCTGTAGGGTATGTTTTCGTGATTAATTCAAAAATTGAATAGATTTATAATGCCAGAAAGGAGAAAAGCATTAGTCAAGCATGGCCACAAACGGTACAGTGGCCACAAATGGTGCGTCTACCCTATACCAATGAAACGACTGCTTGATCTCCGACTGAAGCTTGACTATTGTTGTTTTATAAGATAGATTTTGACTATACGTATATTAAACATGTATCCTAGGTTGACCGTTAATTTTCCATATAGAAAATTGATCGATTTCGTAGCTTTATCCATAAGTGTAATCAATGACCGCTACGGGCGATGAAGCAGACGTTATGAAAAACCTTCACGGGTACCTAGTTCATGAAGACTATGCACATGTTGCACATTTATTTTAATGGAATAGTAGTTTAAGAACACTGACGCATTCTGAACGTCCGCACGCCGAAACACCAAACTTACGACACATCAAATTTTACTTTATTTCGATACTAATCATTAAGGAAAGGAAATGTATCTGGCTGAAATGGCAATAGCTATAAGAAAGGGTGGATGCATGAGTGTAAAACAACCATGAAAATGTATATAGAGTGGATGAACGAGTGAGAACTATTTCGATAATGTCTGTGCGTAATGTCGCTTTTCCTACCTATTACGTCATAGGCATTCTAGGGATGTCTTTCACAATAGTATTTTTCGATATAAGAGCGTAAAGGCGGCAATGCCGCACACGAGTGGCATTGCCGCATTTCGCTCGTGTATCGAACACTATTTTTTGCAACACCTACATCGATAGTTCTGTTTTATGCCGTCTATCGGCACTGAAAAGTCTTTTAAACACTAGTGCGAGAAAGTTTTCTCGCACTAGTGTTTAAAAGACATTTTAAGTGCCTATAGACGATGCATAAAACAGGTCTTCCGATGTAGGTGTTGCAAAAATAATTTTTTAGCTTATTCTATCTACGCATAATTCGCCAGAAAAGGGGGATGATTGTATGGATTACCTATATTCAAACTAACCCGCCAGTGAAAGTAGTCATCCAACTGGCGATAGAGGCGCTCAAATACCATGTTTTCGGGGTCAGGCCCTACTGAAAATTTCCAGGTGGAAATCCATGTGGAAAAGTATGGATGCGAATGGGATTCCACGAAACTCTATAATAATTCACCCGAAATTCAGAAACATGGAAATATCCATGATGCTGATCTATGGTTCTCCTATAGTTGATCTAGTAATATTCACATGAATATTCCATGGTTGTTTAATTTCATGCAATAGGAGAAATCCATGTGGATGGGTATATAGATTTCCATTCAGATATATTATGGTTTTTTATGGTAGAGCCCTACAGAATATCTACATTTTTATAGAAAGATAACAGTAATGTCCTGACCTCATCCATGGGAAATATCATGAACAGCTGCCGGCTGTTACCTGAAATCTCGGAAACTTCAACATGTGAATCCATGTGTAATGGTATACACTTCTATGGACAGTCCATAGAAAAATATCTATATTCCCATGTGAATATGGTTATAATGCAATCTCGTTGTTGACATGAAACATTGTGTCGAATCCATCAGATCCTGCATCAAATCATGAAAAAATAAACATACTAATCTGTGTATAATCTCACAGATTATTGTAGAAAGTCCCCAGGAAATCATACGATCTCATGGAAATTCCACTGTGACATCTTTTCGTCATCCATGGAAAAAGATATACAAAATCCATTGGATTTTGGCTGAAATTCGGTGAAGGAAGAACATCTGAATCCGGGAATGACCAGACGATACAATGTGGAAATTCCCTAGAAATCCATACGATATTATGGGAATTCGACTGTGATCCCATTCGTCATCCGTCAAAAAATATACACAAAATCTACGAGATTTCGGCCGAATTTCGGCAAAAAAAGAACATCTGAATGCGAGAACGACCAGACGAGTCATTGTTGAAAGTCCCTGGTTCATGACGATTTCTGTAACAACTACTACCGACAATCCATCCCAGCAAACACAGATTGCCGGGCCATTGCTGGATAGGTGGAGGAATGCCGATACTTGAGTTACCGAACCGCTGTCGGAAGACTGGTGATGGCCCTGTACCCGGGTGTCACAGTGGCCGACAGCTGGGCCAGTGCCGGCAGTGCCGGCAGTGTTATAACGGCCCAACGTTTGGCCAGCGCAAGTCCAGCAATGGCCCAAATTGGCTGTCGGGCAGTCGTCAATGGCCCAACAAGAGCCCAATATTGATCAGCCGATGACCCGATCATTCTATTTTTGTGTATTTTCGATATTATTCGGATAAAAAATATTTTTTTCACTAGTCAATTCTTTTTCGAGCGGTAAAGCACGCAGTTAATATTTTCTGGATGTCAGAAATCATCTCTTCAGAGACTAACTTTTTTTTTGTTTTTGTGTGGGTCACCCATCCGAATTCTGGCCGCGGTTGAAGTTGCTTAACTTTGTTGATCGGCTGGTGTCCGGTGTTCATCTAGACCTAAAGGTCACCTGTCACAATACTTAACACTTTTTGACTCGATAGGTAAACTTTGATTTGTGAGGATTTACATCAATATGTACTTGAAAAAATGAATTATAGAACAATTTCACGATCACTTCGAAGATTTCTGATAATTAAATAGTATATACTTTTATTCGATTGCATAGAAACATTCTTTGTCCGGTAAATTCGGTGAAAGTGTTACTGCAGTCAGCAGAAGAGCTCATAGGGGAGAGCGGGGCAAAGAGGGCACCTCGGCCAAAAAACAAAAGATTCTTGGAAAATTTTCGATTTTTTTTTTTCAATAAAAATTGTTTCCCGAAGAATTTTTTTTTTGTTTCAAATTTAATTCCGAAAATTTAGCCAAGGTGGCCCCAGATCCCTGCTTCTCTCTCTGCCACCCTCTACCATACTATGTACGCCGGCGAATCAACGATCGGATGCCGGTAGAAAAGTGCGGGAATTGCCAATGCCGGGCCATCAAGATACAGATGCAAGTGTGTTTGAAAACGGCCAAGTGATGGCAACTCGGTTGTGGCAAGATGCAAAATGCCCTGCAGGAAAACGGTAGTTGGTAACCAGCACCGTTCCATCAATGGTTGGATTCTGGTAAAACTTCACCGAAATACCGCTATCTTACATGTAGTGGCGCCGCAAAGGCTTGCCTGGACCAGCACATTGCCAGCACTGCCAGTGCTGGGCCATCATGATTTCGGCAGTTCTGTGTTTGCTGGGATAGGACTTAATATAATGTTACACATAGGATTCCATATATCATTACACATAGGATTACATGTTTTTGCACATGGCTACAACCACATGGAATTCCATAGATTTCCAGTTCCAAATCCCGGTAGAAAACCTACGGATTCACATGGATTCACCATATAGATTTCCAGGTGGAATTCTAGGTGGATTCGTCCATGGATTTCCACCTGGAATTTTTCAGTAGGGGGGAATCCGAATCTGATGGTCATTTTGCCGTCCCATTGGGCAATCATTTGATGCTATGGAGAGGGGGCCTCGGGAGAGCGGCTCTCCGGTCAATGCGTGATTGAAGATTTTTAAATAATAATCTTTCGATTACGAGGGGTACAACAAAAGATATAGGTTTTATTTAACAGCGAGTATGAACAGGTTTTCGGCTTCGGGGAAGCGGTTTCAGCGTCGTGGTCCGTTTTCGCTGATTTTTCATTAAAAATCTATAACTAATAAGGTCTCAAGAACTTTACTTTGATTGCGAGAAAATTGTCTCTGCTCTGCAATTGTTTTTCGTTCGTGCGAGACACGAGATCGCCAGTTTTAACCGCGGGTGGCGGTGATGTGTGGCTTTTGTTTTATGTTAGTGGCGTGTATGCGCCTTGGAAATTATTTGCATGAGGTGCGTGTAACACATTTGTTACAAACAAATTCACCCCCAATTTTAACCCTTAACAGTCACACTGGGTAGAATCGACCCATCGACAATTTCGGCTCAAATGACTAACACCCAATTTTCACGTTTTTCTCAATTTTTTTTTAAATGTCGCCATTTTCTTCTCCACAAAACAATTTTTTGCACATAATCTAGACTGTTCAAAGAGTGTGCAGTAATTTTTTGAACCAAATCCGACGAATCGTTTGCTCACAATCGTTTTTTGAAAACTGACTGGGTGGAATCGACCCAGTGTGACTGTCCCGATATTTTTTGGTAGTGTGACTCCCTATTGAAAATGTCGACGTCGTCACTATGTCGTTTTGACGTCGCGTCTATGTCGTAAATGACGTCAGAAACGACGTAGGAAATGACGTATGAAACGATATAGAAAACGACGTATGAATTTGGGACCGGAAAATGACGTCTCTTACGACATCCTTTACGACGTCTTTTATGACGTATTGTCGACGTCATCGTAGATAAGTTTATATATATGTCGGAGTGTATTATTTGGACACTCGATGAGAAAGACGGAGCACGATCTCTGACGTCATGAGATCTGCTCGCACAGAGCCGTCAAAGCATCGATAGCCGCTTCGTTATAAAAAGGACTATCGGTTGCTGGGCTTTTATTTAGAAGATCTGACATTCTAGGATTATGGCAGAATTGATCGGAAGCCCGCGGAACTGTGATACGTCTCTCTCGAAATCATACATTTATAAATTGTGTAGATTCGTTTATAATCTTGTTCAATTACGATTATCCATTGATTTGATATTAAAATGCCTCCTGAATCATATCGGAGAACTCCTTATTCTTCTTCGTCTGATACAAGACGGGAAGATCCGACTTCAGAAGTGGGATAGCAAAACACAAACACAGAAGTGGATCGCAACCAGAATCGCAACTAGTATCGCAATCAGAATGACGAGTAATTCACGAAGAAATGCAGTCACGTCTGTCAACATCTTCTGACTTTTTGGAAATTCAAAATCAGAGTATGATGGAGTTGGTGCAAGCAATACGACAACCGATTATGCATGGAGAGAGACATGTTGCAAGAAAGCACCTTAATGAATGCTTCAAGTCGGGCAATGAAAGGTCAGCTGTAACTTGGTTTTCCAAAAACTGATGGCTTATGGATTTTGGAAAAGAATATTCAAAGGAGAAGGCTGCTAAAACTTGGAGTTTGAAAAATACCCAGGAATCGACTTCTAATCAGGAGACAGAACCAGACCAACTTCGGTTACCTGTTATAAATGTGGAGACCTTGGAGATATTGCTCCTCGTTGTTCCAAGATGACTCAAATTACAAATACCACGCAGAAGGAACGTCGAGTTGATACATGCTCTACAGCACCTATTCACAGACAATTGGTTCACTCCGGTGGGTCGTTTTTATTTTGTTGTGGTTGAGAATCGTAAAAGGAATTAAGCCAAGTTAAATGCGTAATTTAAAAGTCCCTTTAAAATTGTGGAAGTATTAGAAAATAATTGTTATTTATTGAAGGTTTTGAATTCAAGTCGTATTTTGGAATATGCTCATGATAGTTTTTATCAGATGCCTGAATGTCTTAATCCCGCAGAATTAGATGTTTTTGAGACTGTAGAATAGTCAGGTATTGCCGGTGTCGGCGTGTAGTGTAAAAGATTAAAATAATGAATAGTTTAACAGTTGAACTTTAATTTTTGTTAAAATCAAGTTGAATGAGATGGTGCAATGGAATGGTTGATGGTTTGGTGTTGTTATGAGAAATCACAGTGGTGATCAGAAGTCACATTGGTGACCACAAATCACAGTGGTGATCAGAAGTCACATTGGTGACCAGAGATCACGGTGGTGATCAGAAGTCACATTGGTGACCAGAGATCACAGTGGTGATCAGAGATCACGGTGGTGATCAGAAGTCACAGTGGTGATCGAAAGTGTTGCTGTTGTTGTTTCTTGAAAATTACTTTGTCTAGTTCAATGACAAAATCAATTGGGAACAGAGCGTTCATGTTTTATTCAGCTTGTTGGTTTTCAAATGTAAGGTCAGGAAAGCCGAACGATTTGGAGTTGATGCTTTAAAATTGTTCGTTTGCAGATGAAGAATCAGATACACACGAGGACGTGTGCGATGTCAGTATGGCCGTGTCTGGTTGACATGGTTGACAGCTATGTGATAGTTGGTTGACATGGTTGACGATAGTCGATTCGCATAGAGAACACGGAGTTGCTTTGATAGCAGATGATATTTGGAGTGATCTTGTAGTTCTGTCAAGGAGACTCATTTGTGCTTTGAATTTGTTGTTGCAGTGTTCTTTGAGAAATATCCATGAAAAATGATTTTGGGATAGAGCATTCCAGCATTCTTTTGATAGACTCTAATATGGTCAGGTAGGCCGAACGATTGAAAATACTTGAGAAAAAGAATCTATGTTACAGAATTGAACGAAGAATCACACGAGGACGTGTGCGATGTCAGTATGGCCGTGTCGGAGTGTATTATTTGGACACTCGATGAGAAAGACGGAGCACGATCTCTGACGTCATGAGATCTGCTCGCACAGAGCCGTCAAAGCATCGATAGCCGCTTCGTTATAAAAAGGACTATCGGTTGCTGGGCTTTTATTTAGAAGATCTGACATTCTAGGATTATGGCAGAATTGATCGGAAGCCCGCGGAACTGTGATACGTCTCTCTCTCGAAATCATACATTTATAAATTGTGTAGATTCGTTTATAATCTTGTTCAATTACGATTATCCTTAGATTTGATATTAAAATGCCTCCTGAATCATATCGGAGAACTCCTTATTCTTCTTCGTCTGATACAAGACGGGAAGATCCGACTTATATAAAAAAATAAAAATTTCCCGTGCTGCAGGATTTGAACTCAGAACCTCCAACTCCGCAGGCCCTTACCTTACCACTGCGCCACGACATTACTTATAGAGCAACGATTCTTTCACGTAAGTATATTGAGTGACTACGAACATTGACTCGAAATGAAATCATACGTAAGAAAATTTGCATTTCATAAGCAATATCGTAGCGCGATGGCAAGGAAACAGCTTACAAGGCTGGAGGTCCCGAGTTCAAGTCCTGCAGCACGGGAAATTTTTTTTTTTCTATCTAAACTTATCTACGATGACGTCGACAATACGTCATAAAAGACGTCGTAAAGGACGTAGTAAGGGACGTCATTTTCCGGTCCCAAATTCATACGTCGTTTTCTACATCGTTTCATACGTCATTTCCTACGTCGTTTCTGACGTCATTCACGACATAGACGCGACGTCGGAACGACATCGTGACGACGTCGACATTTTCAATAGGGCTGGGAAGGGTAAGTGAAAAAATGATTTTACCGAAAAACTAACAGAGATACAAAAAAACAGTTCGAAGTTGTAGCTCTTTCTCTCACAAACAAAATAGTTTTTAATTTATTCAAATCGGTTCAATGGTTCCCAAGATATAAATTGATAAGTGACCGTTCGGGGCGCTCGATGCTCAGAGACTTCGAGAAAGTGAAGTTCATAACCAATTCATCGCTAATTCGTGTCATGGAATGAGCAAGAAACTTTTTGTACGTGAGGTAATAGTATATTGTGTAACAAGGGATGAAACAAGGTGCCTTCTCCTTCGGCTTCGGGCTGACAACTTCACCCTGGCCTGCATTCATGTTTCATCTCGTGTCACAAACACGGAGAGAATTTCATGCAAATCGCTCTTACAAAAATATAATAAATAGTACTATACTGTATAGGACGATTGGCTTATTGCGGAAATGTGATAGGTATTCATATATAATGAAGTGAAATATTACCGACGTCATATAATACACATACGTGAATAAGTTATGGTGGCGATGAGATTGTATGAGAGAGCACCATCATCAATATAGTAGTGTTCTGGAACAGTAGTATAGCACCCATTGCCATACCGTTCCGTAAAGCCAGTCAGTCAGTATAAGAGTCGACGACTACTAGTATGATTGTTTTCTGCACGATTGACATAGTACACGTCGCCATACTGTATAGTGACGGCTATCATACTCTTTGGAAGTCATAATCAGCCGAAATAAGGATTCTTCTTATGTATACCATAAAGACCAGTGGCATATAGGCTTATAGAGACTGTAAGCGAGACTATGAGCCTCTTAAATTGTCCTCGTATGGACTGTGAGTGAATATCGCTGTGTCTCAAATCGTTACTCATGTGATAGGTATTATGGAATACTGTAAATACAACAAGCCATTCACTAGTGTTCATAATTATTTTTTGTAACACATGCACGATTTTTTCGTTTTTTTGACCTAAAAATAGGGCCTAAAGTAGCCGTTTATTGACCACTTGAAAAGAGCGGTACAAAAAGAATTCTTTTTAGACCGGCGGTATAAAAAGAATCCTTTTTAGACCGGCGGTACAAAAAGAATCCTTTTTAGACCGGCGCGGGCGGTACAAAAAGTATCCTTTTTAGACCGGCGGTACAAAAAGAATCCTTTTTAGACCGGCGGTACAAAAAGAATCCTTTTTAGACCGGCGGTACAAAAAGAATTCTTTTTAGACCGCTTTTTTTAAAGTTATCAAAAACGACCGTATGTGTATATTTATACATATATACACACATATATATACATATTGTGACGTTGCAGATTAGCTGCCGTCACTAAGGTTCCGAAAACCACATATTTTATTAGCTATATCGCGAGAGAGAGTTTTTCCGCCGTCTAGACCCTCGGGATACAAGTGACACACCTAGAATAAGCAATAAAGCCAGACTAATTTGAAGTGTTTTTCTGTTAATGTACCGCGAGAGAGAGAGAGAGACGATTTAGAGGATGCCGCTGCAAGAACTTCTGCTACAGAGATGACGCGCCGGTAGGCGACACGGATCTCCGGACATACCGCCGAAAGTAGTACCATATCTACGAGGAAGGCTGGGGCCTTGGCTGAACATCGCTAGGCAGTAAATAGGACCTGCATACGGCCTCCTGCCAGCAGATACGACTTATCTAAAAAGCGTGTGGCCACGACAACGACGAGTCGGGTTGTACGAAGGTGCAATCTCCCGTTGCCGTACCACCTAACGTCTATCGCACTCAACACTGTTACATGACACTTTACGCACGGGTGTCGTCGGAAGGAGACGCCACGTGGGGCAGGACACCCTGTTGTTCGAGGCAGATCAGAAGGAGGTGAGCCCGGTCCAAGGACACCTCGATCTGACCGAGAGGCTGTAGCGAGGGGGCTTTTTGGGAGTCAGCCGCTACGGAGTGAATCCGGAAGAGTTGGTGTTCTGAGTACGATATCGCTAAATAAGGGCCAAGGTCACACCGTCCCGAAACGCATCTCGCCGCTGAAATATCGCCAAACGGCTGTTCTACCGCAAGAAGTTCAGAGACCTAACGCCTAACGTCAGGCAACAAGATGACGCCTTGGGCCGAGCAGCTGACGAGCTGCTCGTTCATGGAACGTTTTTCGCAGGGCCAATCAGCTCATTAGCCGGTCCTGATAGGCTCTCTACTTCAAATCCAAGAACTATCGTCGAGACGTACCGAATTATCGCCTAGAATCATCACTTTTACGTTCGGCCTAGTACAGACTAGACGTGATTCTCAAAATCTCTCTCTCGCATTAGTTTTCGCAGTAATAGAGTAACATGAAATAGTAAAATCAGTAAGTTAAAGTCCAGTTTTGTGCTCAAGATATTTCATCAATAAGGTAAGGTCTCTATGATCTGATTCCGCTAGTAAAAACCATAAGCTACCTTTGAATTTCTTCAAGATTGGTTATCTCATTTCTTTGATCCGAATACCGTCTTTTCGGTATAATTATCTCTGACAGTGCGATTAGTTATTAGTTATTAGTTATTAGTTGTTAGTTGTAAAGCATTCATAGAAGCTTGGTTAGTTAAGGTCTCCTGTGTAGCGATCGCCCTACGGGCACGCGCCTCGTTTTATATTAGATTTAAGTTAAAGAAATTCAGCGAAAGCATTCCATGGTTGACTGTAGCTATTTTGAATATCGTCTTGGCTTGATAATTTTCCGCTTATTAGTCTGATTTCTACGCTTTATTTGATTTTGTTTTGTTAAATATTATTTGAGAGCTTGTTCTTGCTTTAATTCTCGCTTTGAGAATATCTAACGCTTTGATTTATTTGCTATCTCTGATTTAGTAATTTATTAGTAATTAATTAGTATAATATCGCATGGTGTGTCGCTTGTAATTCCAACTCCCCGAGGTTGGCTGAACGTAGTAAGTCATAGTTTTAAGTTGTTTCTTTATTAATTTGATTTATTATTTTATTATTCTGTCTGATTTCTATTATTCTGTTATTCTATCTGATTTCTCTGATTCTATGTGATATATCTGATTTATGCGATTTACTTGTGCTATCTAATATTCCGACTTTCGCTATATTACATTATAATAAGATTACTACCGCTAAGTAGTATCTTTGATCTGATATCGTAATTATTCTAGTATAAATTTGTCATTAATTTAGCTTATCGCATCTCTTAGCTTTTCTGAAGTTATTTATTGAGTCATTACATCATCTGATAATTAATTAATAACGCTAGTGTGCCGCATTAGAAAAGTTGATATTGAGTATCGTATCGCTCGGTGATACGCAGCCTGGAAAGTAGTGTAGCTTGCATTATATCGCTTCTACGGCACAGCTAGCTAACCGGCGTGTTTACGTTCCTTTGTACCGCTGCGTCGCGGTAAGGCTCAATAATATAATATTCTTTCTTTTGTTAAATTCAGTATTTTTCTAAGCATTATTCCAATTGTTATTTCCTCGCATTATTCGTAGCTATTATTTGATAACTAACTCTGAGCAATTCTATATTTCCGATTATAGTCGAATCTTTAGTTATCGCTAATCAATTTGTTATCGCTAAATCTGTACAACATTTAAATAAGGAACAATATACGAAATCGTAGATTTCACTGAAGGAAATTTATGTCTGGTATTTTATATTTCATTTGATTAGTCAAAAAGGTGAATCCACCCACTCTACCACTACCTTAGCAAATCTGAGCTAACCTAGCTTCAAGGCCGTCGTTCCGGCAATTTATTAGTTTGTTGAATATCGCTATAGTTGATTTGATTTCTGTGAAAACGACACTTACGTGTCTGGCGCCCAACACTCTCTTAGTTTTATTAATTAGTAATTTATCGAAGGAACGCCGTAGGGTGCGGAGTTGCACTCTGAAACTCCGTTACAATATATACTATACGTATATATTGTATACATATATACGTGTATATATAAGTATATATATATATACTTATATACATGTAAGACACTAAAACGCAGACATCAAGACATGCGTCACAAAAAATATGGTGTGCACCAAGGGCTAAGAGGGCTTTTTTACCTCGTGTGGTTGCAGTACTCGTCTTCGGCTCGCGGATGCACTCGTCTTCGACTCGTGCACCCTCGCCTCCGACTCGTACTGCAAACTCCACACTCGGTCTAAAAAAGCCCACTTTAGGTCCTTGGTACACAATATACTATTTTCTATTCACACGGAGAGAATTTTATTGGAGAGATTCCCATACTACGTATAGTAATTTTTTTTTCACTAATGTAAGAATGTGTCCATTCAAAAAGGTCAGAACAGTTGTAGGATCAACAATATTTGATGAGGTAATGAAAGAAGTAAGCGAAAAACAAATTGAAATCTAAAAAGGGCAAAAATCCCATGTTAATCAAATGGGACAAGTATCGTCCTACAGGCAGGGGTTAATAGCACTTAAAAAAAAAATAGCATAATTGTTTTTGGGCTATGAACTAATAATTTGGCCCATACCCAAGTAGAAAAAGTCAATTCGGGAAATAACGGACACTCTAATATGCAGCTATATCGGAAGACCTTGAACGAAGCGACTGTTTATAAGCATGTGTAAAACAAATTATTGAATATTGATCTATCCTGATTGACAAAATCTCATGAGTGAACAGATGACTAGGTAGGGGGGCGGCAAATAAGTTCGGGACTACAGGCGGCTCCAAGTTAAATCCGGCGCTGGGCATGGTGGTGGGCGACTGCAACTCGGCAGTATGAGAATGATTCTCATACTGTTAACAAGTAGCTCTTACGTGTTAAACGACCATTCTGTGAGAAAATTGAAGGATTTGAATCTCTATGATTTCAATTAATGTCATCTCTGAATACTATCAGATACCACATGACCTATGACGTAATAAAGAACTTCTTACATTATATGATATGCCGCAGAAGCAGGTATCTCCTATGTCAAATATGGCGAGTAATGTATTTCGTCGTTTCTTACCGGATATCATAAGTATCTAACATATAATCATGAAGGATAGAAATACGTTCTATACACGACAGCATGGGCTTCTGATATTATACATAATAATCTTCAAGGTTCTCATTCGTTAACGATTGTTGTTGCATCTACAGCGAATATCACGTCTGTATATTTCTGCGCCACCTCCGTCAAAAACTCGACTGTTTGTCGGATTTTCCACGCACTAGTGCTTAAAGGTGTATATACCCCCTTAACGAGTAATTTAAAATGAAAATAAGCGTTTGAACTATTTATTTTATGAATATTTATTACAAAGACAACATGAGAAATCATTAAAAACATTACTTCACTAACTTGTACCATTGACTTACATCGTAATGACTGAATAATTTGGTCGAAAGCTTAAAACTAATTAGGTAATTAGGAGTTATGCCTAAATCAACTGCTTCATTTCCAAATCTAATTTCTCAACTTCGTGTCGAGTGTTATCGAGAATTTTCTGTTTCTTATTCGTAAGCATCTTCAGTTTCTCCGAAGCTTGACGCTTTTTTGCTTTCAATCTCGATTCTGCAGCTTGTTCTCCTTTTTTTTTTCTTCAGCATGAAGAAGTTTTTTAGTTATTCCGATTTTATGTACCCCGCCATGATACATAAGTGCATCGTATGTATGCCTCTGCGCGATAAGCGATTGCTCAGAGAGGTTATCTATTAAAATCTCTTTATTCACTGAAAAACCCCTTTCAGAGAAGGCGTTACCATGAGATAGAATTAAAACCATCTTAAGAAAAGCACGTAATTCTGTGAATTCTGCAGTCTTTGGAATTACGTCAAACCAGAAATCATCGAGTCTGTGATTTTCCGGAGAGAAACTTTTCATTTTTTCCTCAAACAACGGTGTTTTACAAGTATTATTGAAACTACTCTTAACTCTATCTGCTTGAGAGCCAGAGAGCCAATTATTTTGCACAAAAATATCCAAGGCTTTATTCATTCTTGAAAGCCGTAGTGCAGGTTTTATCGCGATAAATGGGTCAAAACAAGAAATTCCTTTCGTCAATGGATATGTAATTGGGGACACCTTCGACAGTGAAACGCAAAACTCAATCATCCCATTACGGCAATCGTTGCGGAAACGCAACACGTCAATATCTGTAATATGTCCTGCACTGCGGAGAGCACTCCTTACAGAAAAGCCCAGGTCAATATGCTTGGCAACTATAAGATTGGTATCTTTCTTCAAGTCAATACTAACCATATTCGAGGAAGAATCTAAAACATCCTCTTTAACGAATCGAGTCATTATTATGCGCAGGGTACTTAACACAGCTTCATATAACAGAGGCGAAAGAGGAGCGTTCGACTGAAAGCGTGTCAAAAATGGCTCCACTTCAGAAGCGATGGTCTGAAAGAATGCGAGTTTCGTGGGCAATAACTTATCATCTAAAGCGGAAGAAACTATTTGAAAACTGTTGCAATCGGGCACCTTTTTGAGTTCCTTCACGCCTTGAACATATTTGCGCAAATTGGGGATGATTTTAAGAGCACGGTCAGCAACATTGAAATTTTCCACCCAGCGCACAGCACAAAACTTCAGGGGAAATAACGAAGACCCTGAGTATTTAATGTAGTCTTCACGCCGTGCAGGGCTGTGGCAAAATAGATAATAAAGTAATCTCAAAAATTTCATAATGTTCCAGTTAGTCTTGTTCATGGCTTTTTTGTAAGAGTTGTGAACTGTATGCAAACCACAGCTTCCCAAATTGAGCAGGACTGGCCCATCCACATGATCTTCTTTTAGTTTAGATTTCAAGTCTTGGAGGAATCTCTTGTTTACATTGAGACCATCCATTGAAACTTGCAACAGAATTGTAAGGCTGAGTCCTTTCGACCCCTCAAGAAAAGATCTCATCAAGTCAGCTGCGGTCGCGTGACCTAGGAATGACGATCCATAATATCTAGTACAAACTTCACAAGTTTCAGAATTCCAGAAGCGTACAAAAACGTCCATTTGTCCTTTCTGGGCAATCTTATTCAGTGATTCATCAAAACCAATCACAATGTAATCACAGTTAGTACAGACATCTTGAAGCTCACGAAGGAAATATGGGGCAAGACCAAAATTGATCGTGTATGCAATTTTAGTTTTCTGCAGTCGCATTTCAGATGCTATTTCTGAATCCGGAAACATTAAAGGAAAGAGTTCCACAGCTTCTCCTCCGCTTCTTTGCGAGGCATGGCTCAGGATCAAATGCAAACACCACAAGATTTTTGCCTTAGTAACGCTATCTTTCGCAAGCATTGAGGCTAGCCCCCTTGGCTCGTTTCTAACCATTTGCGATTGTAGATCGGGTGCTAAGGATACACTATGAGCCGAGCTGGTACTTGCAACTATTGAAAGTATTGGGGCATTATTTATGGCTTGCTTATGCTCGGTAGACAATAAACTCAAAGAGTTGTCTTTGAAAGATGACGGTTCCTTGGTAACAGAGTAAAATCCTAACAGGCTTGCCGAATTTTGCGAACTTGAGAGTGCTTGCTTGTGTTTCTTGCCACTCATATGACTTGTGAAGCTTGCTCGCCCATGTTGCTGAGTGTAAAATTTTTCGAGCATATATTGCAGTGAGCAGAGAAGGAATCCTTTTGAACAGAAGTAACCCATGATTTGAACTTGTCGTTCAAGAGCCATTGAGAATTGAAGGAAGTTTTCTTATTTGTCGACATAGTAGACTGTAGGTATCTGTAAATGAAGAGTAGAAACTATATCTAGGGCTGCCTAAAAGAAGATTGTCTTTATATATTTTTCAATATCTTTTGATAGTTTTGCATCATTTTGTTCTGATATTGACTCTACATTCAGATTGTGAATTGAATATTATGTAGATCTAATTGTGCATTTAAAAAAAAGTCAGTATAGCCTGTATATGAGGGATTCCATGTCGTTTCGACCTGAGTTTGACCCTTGACCTCTCGGATTTGGCCCGAGATATTTTATATGGTTGTTCTCACTTTGAAAAGCACTCAGTTTTTATTTCAGATGTTTTCGATTCGATTTGGATTTTCTATAATTTTTGAAAACGATTTCATTGATCGACACGATTTAAAATTCTGAAAAAATTCTGAAAAATCGTGTGTCAGATACGAAAATTTTGAAGCCTAGAGCCGAAGTGGGAAGACTTTTCCTTCTTACTGTTTTCAAGCTTTTTACGAAAAAAAACGTTCCCCCATATGTATTCGCGGAAAAAATTAGTTAGTCGCGAGAGGAGATGGAAAATCAAATGTCCGCGTGAATCGAGTTACAACCAAATAAAAGTAAAAAATGAACCGTTAAGAACTTAAAACTTCTACAACTGGACGTCGATCAAACGTGGATATAATAACCCCGAAAAACTTTTATTCGGCGAACGGATAGCATTCACAATTATCTAGAAACTGGTACAATGTATCGAAATATAGGAAGCGGCTTTTTAAATCCATACATTCTATCGACTGGGCTTTGTTTGGTATAAAATAGTGCATATAAAAATCCTACCTGTTTGATTCATTTATAATAACCAGTTGAGACATATGAAAGTGCAAATAAAAGTTTTTCGTATTTAAAACGTGTCCATCACTAAAAGACTATGAGTAATTGAAGGGTGGCACGGCAAAACGGTGTAAGTGCCAAAAAATCGAAAATACGTTTTATTTTCGATAAAATTCTTAAAAATCCATACGCATGTCCTCGCCAAATGATATGGCTGACAAAAATTTATTTGCGAAGTTCTAAAAAGTTGGCACGGCAAAACGGTGTAAAATTTCATGATTTCATATGAAAATTATGTTCATTTTGGCACTTACACCTTTTCCGATCCCTCCCTCGTCCGCCATTTTGCCCCGTGATAGTTGAAAATTTGTTCGAATTTGGAAATCTATAAGCGAATATCATTCATTACGGTTCAAGCTTTCGATTAATATTTTTTTGATAATTTTAGCATCGTATTTGCGTTCGTAATCAGTAATCAGCATCCAAAGTAGAAAAAAAAGTTGGCATAAAACGTGGCACTTACGCTGGCACGAAAAAAATCGACTTTCGCGAACGATTTTCTCGAAGGTAGATAGCTGTATTGAATCGGGGTTTGCGCCATTTCAAAGAGCTCGAAAAACTCTACAAAGTACTTTCTCATTTTTTTTTTTAAATCAGTTTTTAGAAGTTTGGGACAGTTTTTTTGCTCTACTGAAAAGTCATCACGGTGGTACTTACACCGTTTTGCCGTGCCACCCTTCAATTGTTGAATGAAGAAGTGAAATAAATTACACTTACCATTAAAACTATCCACATTAACCAAATAAGTATTTTTCCATTGTTTCAACAACAATTTACACAACAAACTGCCCACAAACAGTTCACTCCAGCAAGTCAATATTAAGAATGAATCCAATAGCAAAGGCACGTCACTGTCGCGCAAGTTGTGGCGGTAAATAGCTGCACCGCAAAGCTTTTGATTCCGTACCACAGCCGACAAGAGCCAGACAAATGATGCCCTACGACAAATGATGATACGATGCGATACAAACGCTGCCCTACGATGGCTAGTTCACGCGCGGGCTATTAAACCAGTCATTTAACGGTTTTAAATGACACCAATAAATTGTGGAAAGCATGAAAAAAATACTACGATGTAGCGATAGACGTAAATAATATACCGTACCGTTTGAGACATCTAGTTTTCACTCGATTTTGAATCAAAAATTGAAAACCCGAAAAGATCTTGAAAAAAACACGTTTCTGTACCTTTCGCGTCGAACGCTGCTTGAACGACGGCAGATAGACCATAAGTTGATTGGAACTTTTTTGTAGAGCGTTAAATTCTCTACAAAAAAGTCCGCGACGGCATATAGCTATAGTTGATATCCGATGAATTTGAGACAATGCAAAACGCACCTACGAAACGACGCTTTTCCGTCGACTGACAGCAACACAGCAGCCGTTGCCATGGCCATACATATCTGTTTTGAAATTGCGTAATTTGAAAATTTTCAGCTCTTTAGACAGTAATTACGCAATTTAAAATCACGGTATCAATCATTTTTTCACAGCATCGGAAAGAGTGTACTTTCTGGTTCCCAGGAACGTTATCAATATATAAATTTAGACATATGTTGATCGGTTTTAATTTTTTTTCATAAAAATCCCTGACTTCCACAAAATTTCCCTGACATTTCCCTGACTTTTCCCTGACCAGCGAAATTCCCTGACTTTTCCCGGTTTTCCAGAAAGTGGCCACCCTGATGGTAAGGCTAACCTTGTTTTTAATTGCTAGGGTATATTGTACTCCTTACTATATTCAAATAGTTGCGCGAATGGTACTCTCAACTTTCGATTTTAGTTACGGTTACTCGATTTTCATAGGTTACGTTTACTATAAATTATTTTAGGTCCGCTTAACTACCTCATTTTATAGTTAAAAAATGGTTGCGGCAACTATAAATTTTTCTCAGTGTGTCTCCGACTACGGTTTTTCTTCCGGCCAATCGAAAAAATACTTAGTAGCACGATATATTTAAACTAAAGGCGCAAATATTTGAATGTCTCAAGTCCAAGTAATGGACTAGAGATTTGTAAATACTGAATTTAACTAGATCATTTCAACTAAAAAAATGTATTTAATTAGTTTATAATAATTTAGGGAAAATGTTTCTATTATTTTTATGCAATAATCAGTAACATAAATTTTAATTTTAATTGACGAAAAATAATTTTTAACTACTAATAATTTATAAAAATTATTACACGAAATTCCATTAATTTTAGTTTATTTAGTCAAACTATGTTTTTAAAAATAGTTAACATCTTGATTAACTTGTTGTAATTCACTTATGATAAAATTATTAAATTGAACACAATCAACTTACAATAAAAATACACTTAAAGTAAGAGATCAATTCTCCAGTATTTTAAATACTTTATAAATTATAGTTTTTAGTTCTTTAAATTAAATTAAATTAAGGGGGTGTTCTGGTCTAGAAATTCAAAAAAAAATCGATTTGTTTTTGTTTCATATTTTCAAAGTTTAGACCTTGAAAAATATGCCTGTGAAAGGATTTTTTGAAATTGGAATTATTTTCGGAGTTACAGCTGTTTTCATGACGCGGCAACTAAACCGGTTAGCGATACAATAGCAGACCGTAGGCAATCTCCGGCTACCTGTATGTACCCTACGTCGTATGAATTCTTTCATTTTCAATATATACCTGAAACTGAGTACGAGGCAGGAATCGCTAATTGATAAAATGTAAGTATAGGTATAACACACCATCAAATGACTCAGACGGCCCGAAACGAGACTCCAAACTTTAAACTCGTTTTTCTCGAAACTACATTTTCTGACACGGTTGACATGATATCTCAAGTTCTAGAAAACCGATTGCGTTGAAATTTTTTCCAGAGCTTCTTAACATATTCAAAATTCGTTCGACGAGAGGGTTTTTGGAAAAAAAAATTTTACCATTTTTAAACAATTCCCAAACCCGAAAAAATGATGGGAAAAACAACCTTTTTTTTCACATGGATGCTATTTTACCAAAAAATTTTTTTTGGCAAATCGCTCTCGTCGAACGAAAATGACATCCTTACTCTTTAAGAATCCACAAACAATTTGTGTTTCAGATCACCGAGGGGGTCGGAATCGTGTCAACCACGGGGCGCCTTTTTTTTTTTGAGGCCCCACTTTGCCGGCCTGTCCTGTTTTCAATTTTGACTTTTTTTTACTTCTTTTTTTTTCCTTGTATTGTTGAAATAGTAATAAAAAACTGATAAAAAAACCGATGGTAAGAATATTTAAGGTTATTCATTTATTGCGCGTGGAAAAACACCTTAAATTTGGCCGTCTAGACCAGAATACCCCCTTAACCCTCCGTCGTCACACTGGGTGGATTCAACCCATCGACTTTTGAGCAAAATTGTTCTATCTTCAAAAATTGACAAAATCACGATTTTTTCTAACCTGTTGTCTTTTAATTTCCAACAAAACGATTGCATATTCTACAATATTCAGAGAATGTTCCGTAATTTTTTGATCCAAATCGGACAGATAGTTTCCTCACGATCGTTATTTGAAAATGGACTGGGTGGAATCCACCCAGTGTGACGGTCCGGTTATTTTTTGGTAGTGTGACAACGGAGGGTTAGATTAACATGACTTTGTCAAAACATAATTTAGTAATTCTTGACTCGCTTTTTGAAATACTTTCAGTACATCATCTTTATTATCACCTTTTCTTTGGTACCATTTCCTAAATGTATTAAAGCCGCTCAAAGCCTCTCCGAAAGTAGGACAATTATTGTCGACAACAGAATCATCAGGAGTCCAATTTTGGTCCTCATAGGAAATTTCGTCATCTTGTTTTTGAATTGTTTCAGGCTCAGCTTCATGTCGACCAGCAACGATGTCATCGTCTGACAAATGATGCCAGCCGTTATCATCCTCATCACTTCGGAGCCAACAGTCAACTTCTTCCGCAGAACACATATTAAAATCTTTGATCTGTTTCATTAGAGTATAGAAGGCTTCATTTCCGATTGATTTCTCTGGCGTTACCTCAACTGTTTCATCTGAACTTAAGGGAATTAGCTTCTTCCAACAATTTCTTTTGTCATCATTAGTTACTTCGATCCATGCAAGTGCACATAAATTACATGCCTCTAAGAGGTTAAATGTTTTTAAAAAATCATTATTCTCATTGGTTCCATGGTTCTCTTGAAAATAATATTTTTTCCACCTAATCGTTGCGATAACACCGTTTGAATTTTTCGATAATTGCTTGATCTAGAGGCTGAATTAATAAGGTTACATTTGGAGGCAAAAACATAACCGTACAAGATTCACATAATTTATTCAATTCTTCAGCTGGCGGGTGGCAGGCAGCATCGTCCATAATTAAAATGATCTTCGTGTCCGGATTGTTATCCAAATTATGTTTCTTTTTTACTTCGGGTAAAAAAATATCAGCATACCAGTTCCTCATGATATCACAGGTCATCCAAGCATTTTTCTGGTGAGTGTAAGGAACAGGCAAATTTTTCACGCCTTTAAAACACCTTGGTAGCGCTGACTTTCCAATTACCAGAAGTGGTATTTTGTGAGTACCTGAGGCATTTGTGCAAGTCATTATTGTTAGACGATTTTTCGATTCTTTAAAACCTTCGGCTCGTACTTCATTTCTCCTAACTAAAGTTTTATTCGGCATAAGCTTCCAATATAATCCTGTCTCATCGCAGTTGTAAATGCAATCAAGACTTATTCCAGTCACTTCCCGTAGATGATTTATTTTCTCTTTAAAAATCTCACTACCTTCTAAATCAGCGGACAACTTTTCGCCATGAATACTTTTAACTTTCAAACCATACCTTTTTTTAAATTTCTCGAGCCATCCGTCACTTGCGACGAAATTTTCTTTTCCATTTAAACGTTTATTGAAAATAACAGCTTGTTTCTGCAAAATTTTACCAGGAACTGGATGACCCATACTTCGACGCTGAATAAACCACTGTATCAACTTCTGATCCAGAAGATCTTCTTCTTTCTTTCGGTAACGTTTTTTATTCAAGTCGCCATTGCAACTTTGAAGAACTTCTTTGGTTTTTTCTATTTCATAATCATGCTTTTTGATCCATGAAATAGCTTGCTTTGTTACTTGATATTCATTAGTTAATGACATGGCTGATTCGCCAGCCTTCAATCGCCGAACAATATCACATCGCTGTTCAACTGATAAAATGTGTCTTTTGACCTGTAAATACAAATGGTTGAGGTTAGATATAAAATGAATAATAATAAGAAATCATCAGTTACGTGATTAAACATCATTAATTAAAAGATTTATAATGATGTCATAATTAAAAAAAAAAATTAGCTCCACAAAAACATGTTTACAAAGTTTCATTTATAGTTTTAAAAAATTACCAAATGACGAAATCTTTCTGTATACAGCGTGATTCCCAAGTCGCGGAAAAGACTTCACATGCAGATTCCTTGTCGAAATCTAAGAATAAAGTTCCTTATCAAAAACTTCTAGGGTGCCGTCGTTGCTGAGTTATAGGAGGTTTAGTCTAACCAATAATACGGCCGTAAAGTGACGTGCTCAGCCTCGTAGCAATTCTGTCAAACTGATAGTGCCCGCGTCGTATGAACTTTGCCCGAACTTCCCGTTTTTTATTTCGTAATTTTTATTCGTTACGTCGCCCGGTCGGTCATTCTCGTGCCCTACGTCGTTCACCCCGTAGTTGACGTTGTCCAGGTGGTCGAACTGGTGATTGACATTCCCCAGGTATTTTGCTTCGTAGCGTTCGTTATCCAGGTCGCCAGGCTCGTGATTTCCGTACTCCAGGACTCTTGCCCCGTAGTTTACGTTGTCCAGGTGGTCAAACTGATCATTTACATTCCCCAAGTCTTTCGCTTCGTAGTTTTCACTATCGTTGTCATCGAGTCGTTCATCTCCGTGCTTCAGGACTTCTGCCCCGTAGTTGACGTTGTCCAGGTAGTCAAACTGGTGATTTACATTCCCCAGGTCTTCTGCTTCGTATGAGGACCTTCGCCTCGTAGTTTACGTTGTCCAGGTGGTCAAACTGATGATTTACATTCCTCAGGTCTTTTGCTTCGTATTAGGACCTTCGCCTCGTAGTTTACGTTGTCCAGGTGGTCAAACTGATAATTTACATTCTTTAGGTCTTTTGCTTCGTAGTTTTCACTCTCATTGTCATCAGGCTGTTGATTTTCATGCTCTAGGACCTTCGCCCCGTAGATTACGTTGTCCAGCTGGTCAAACTGGTGACTTATGTTACTCAGGTCATCCGTTTCGAAGCTTTCACTCTTTGTTGTCATCGGGTTGTTGATTTCCGTCCTCCAGGACTTTCGCCCCATAGTTTACGTTGTCCAGGTGGTCAAACTGATGATCTACATTCCCCAGGTCTCTTGCTTCGTAGTTTTCACTGTCATTGTCATCAGGTTGTTGATTTTCATGCTCCAGGACCTTCGCCCCGTAGTTTACGTTGTCCAGGTGGTCAAACTGGTGATTTACATTCCCCAGGTCTTTTGCTTCGTATTGGGACCTTCGCCTCGTAGTTTACGTTGTCCAGGTGGTCAAACTGATGATCTACATTCCCCAGGTCTTTTGCTTCGTAGTTTTCACTCTCATTGTCATCGGGTTGTTGATTTTTATGCTCCAGGACCTTCGCCCCGTAGTTTACGTTGTCCAGGTGGTCAAACTGGTAATTTACATTTCCCAGTGACATTAAGAATACATCACATTAATTTGAGATGATGACGTGTGCATGAAAGCAAACAATCATTCTTCCGACCTGGGCAACGTAAGTCATCAGTTTGACCACCTGGACAACGTAAACTACGAGGCGAAGGTCCTCATACAAAGCAGAAGACCTGGGGAATGTAAATCACCAGTTTGACTACCTGGACAACGTAAACTACGGGGCAAAAGTCCTGAAGCACGGAGATGAACGACTTGATGACAACGATAGTGAAAACTACGAAGCGGACGACCTAGGTTACGTAAGTCAGCAGTTTAACCAGCTGGACAACGTTATCTACGGGGCAAAAGTCCTGAAGAACGGAGATCAACGACTCGATGACAACGATAGTGAAAACTACGAAGCGAAAGACCTGGGGAATGTAAATGATCAGTTTGACCACCTGGACAACGTAAACTACGGGGCAAGAGTCCTGGAGTACGGAAATCACGAGCCTGGCGACCTGGATAACGAACGCTACGAAGTAAAAGACCTGGGGAATGTCAATCACCAGTTCGACCACCTGGACAACGTCAACTACGGGGTGAACGACGTAGGGCACGAGAATGACCGACCGGGCGACGTAACGAATAAAAATTACGAAATAAAAAACCGGAATTTCGGGCAAAGTTCATACGACGCGGGCACTATCAGTTTGACAGAATTGCTACGAGACTGAGCACGTCACTTTACGGCCGTATTATTGGTTAGACTAAACCTTCTATAACTCAGCAACGACGGCACCCTGGAAGTTTTTGATAAGGAACTTTATTCTTAGTGAACTTTCAAGCTTTTCACTGGTTCAACCAGTGAATTTCACTTGAATTATCCCCACTTTTATGTTCACTGGTTGAATCAGTGAGATTTCACTGGGCAATCAGTGAGATCCACTGGTAAATCAGTGAAATTCCACTGATTCATTTTAAGAGAGTAAGCAACAATTGAATCAATTTTGAGTATGACAATTACTATCTATTCAAATGTTATGACTGTGAATTTAATAGACAATAATTTATTTTTATAATTAAAAAAACAATTCATGAAATAGTAATAACTTTAAATTAAAGAATGCACATGTAGAAAGTTGAAGATCTGTTTGTTTATTTTCCAATAATTATCATTCTTGGATTATTGAATATTTCAACTTACCTTATGATTTTCTAAACCGTTTGACATTTTTTATCACATAAATATAATTATCAACAAAAAAAATTATTATCAGTATATTACTCACCTAGGGAGGGAAAGTTGGGGTAACCCAAACTGCGTGTAAGATTGACACCCGAGCCGAAGGCGAGGGTGGCAAGAACGCAGTTTGAGATAGCCTTCTTCACTCCCGTGTGAAGTTTCAATAGACTCGGTAGAGTCTCGCGCCAAGTACATTAAAAAAAATTTTTTTCAAGCGCGAGACTCAACGAGTCTTTCTACCCGAGAGGCAACTACCGTAACCTATACCGCGAACTAGTATCTTCGTTTTCTTTCACCTCACATGATACACGAATTAAAACTGATTTAATCTAGGATGTGGGCATGAAAAGCTTTCATTTGAGCCCTAGATCGATTAAATCGGTGTCCGGAGTGCTGAGATATAATTAACTTCAGATTCTGATACCCCGTTTCCGCGTACAATGTTTCTCCTTCTCTTTAGTCTTTTCAGTGTTGCCAGATGGTCCATGCGTCGTACCCCTAGACTGAATTCATTTCCCCCTAGAAAAACCCCAATTCCCCCACTCCCACTTTTTTGTATCGTGATGATCTAGTCTATAAACTAGTATAGTCTGTATGTGGCTACAAATTACCATATTATAACATATTTTACCAGTCTTATATGACAATGAAGGCTGTTAAATACATAATATTTATTTCCCACAAAAAAATTTGTTCATATATTAGGGTCCGTACAGTTATTAGCCTACCTCAATACGTGCTACGCACTATTCATCGTCGTATTTCTATTGTGCATCGGTTAAAAAGTAAACCCGATAAACCCGAAAAAAAACAGTTCCCGAATGGACTCGCGAAAACCCTTAACAAATACCCTACATAATTTTTGCCCCTATTTGCCCCCTAAAGCGACAAAAAAAACCCTGAATCTAGGGGGGAAAGACCCTAATCTGGCAACACTGAGTCTTCTTCAGACCAAGATTCAGCCAATCCAAACCATTCCCATATAAATCACTAGACGAGAAACCACACAAAAGTTGTATAGAGTGGCGTAAGTACGAGAGTCACGAGGTAGATGGCACTGGTATCGCAGACAGAAACCGTCTGCAACACTAGCAGACGCGTGTTGTCATTTCATGTTTTTAAATCCAAGTAAAGGAAATAAGAGAAAGTACGAGCAATGCTTGATACAAAATTTGAACGTACAAAAAACTAGTGAATACCCACCAAAAGCCCCTCGGGTGCGAAAACTTTACGCCAAGTACATTAATGTGATGGTCACCCACAAAAATGTTTCGATAGGTAAATCTTAAATCCTTGAGCTTTTCAGGTTATGCGAATCGACTGACGTGTAAAATTCATGGTGATAAATAAAATAACAATTACCGTATTGGCCTGAATATAAATCGAAGTTTTTGGTCACCGATTTTACCCTCAAAAAACGTACTCGACTTATATTCGGGACTTTTTAGATTTTGCATTATCGACTGGAAATCGTAATATTTCAGCAATGCAATGCATATTCAAAAATTCGAATTAAAAAAAAGTCCTAAATCGGAGGTAAAAAATTGGGGGTCGACTTATATTCAGTCCAATACGGTATAAACGGACAAGACTGTCAGATGACTATATATTAACTGACTATTACCTCTAAATTTTATTCACCTATACATTGTAGATATGTGTTATCTTCATTTATGAATGCAATTATCAGAAGAAACGGTTTTTTTGGTCAATTATTTAGCAAGTTATCGCCTGAGGAAGTCTGACAAGAGAAATTCAAGAGAAAATGTTGAAGTTGAAAAATATGAGGATCGCATGATTTGATATAGGGAACGGCAAGGAGCCAGACCAATAAAGCCGAGTTCAAGCGTTGGATTGCAACGAATTCCACTTCAAGCTCCATGTTAAGCTAATCTCCGAAAACTCGTCTGCTCAGACTTCAATTGTGAGTCAACATTATGCGTAGGATTCCGACGAGTTTTATAATCTAACTCCCTATCATCTAGTCAAAACGAGACTGTCGGTCAACGTTGTGTATTGGACTCCGATAGGCTTTATTCTACACTCCACGTCAACGTAGTGCCCTGACCTTCGGTGCAGATAATTTTTTAATTCTTGATTTACTAACAGCTTAAATTTTCCGTTCAGAACTATTTCAAAGTCTGTATAAATATCTATGATTACATGTCAATTAATAGTACAAACTATATATTCATAATATAATGTCAAATTTCAATACGTAATTCTGTTAGAGTTTGGTATGCAACCCGTGTCTGTATTTTCGTCTTTCTTAAGCTTTCTTCAAATCCAGATTAGTGCTATCACGACAAATAGAATGAGAATACTCATTTGCTATTTAAAGAAATTATCGATCGACTCCCTCTTTCTCAGATGATACAGATTCTCATTTTTTATATTTATTTATTCATTGTAGACTGAGCATATCGCTGTTCCCTAACAAGAAGGTTGTAATGCAGAAATCAAAAAAATAGAGTCGCTATTCAGAGAATGAAAAAATAAGGTCGCTATACAGGAAGTGAAAAAATGAAATCGTTATGCAGGAATTGAAAATATAAAGTTGCTATTCAGACGCGAAAACAATAAAGGCGCTAAACGCGGGTGCTGATGATTGCGCGGTTGGCATCACTGATCTCGCCGGTTGAATAACGGTAAAGAGAAAATTTTCGCGATTGGGAAATTTCTAATTAATTTAAATTGAAAATTGAAATATTCTGCAGAAATTTTGTGTAACAAGATAATAAAATGCTTTACTTACTTACCTTACTCATCCATATATGGATGAAAATAGTTTAGGCACTAACGCGAGCACAAACTGGCACAGGAAATGAAGAATATCCTATTGCCTGGCAGAAAAATGACTTAAATCCAACTTTTCTGAAGTTTGGCTCATTTTTGATGCACCTATGTATCGAAAATATTGAGTAAAAACTCTGTCGCGGAATGTCTTCATAATGTATTCTAGATTTTTCTGCGAATTCATTAGCATTAATAAGCATTAATTCAAAGAAAAATCTAGAATACATTATGAATTCCTCCACAGAGTTTTTACTCAATATTATCTATTATATAATATTATCTACGATTATTATATTATTTTATTATGAAGATATTCCGCTACAGAGTTTTTACTCAATATTTTCGATACATAGGTGCATCAAAAATGAGCCAAACTTCAGAAAAGTTGGATTCAAGTCATTCTTCTGCCAGGCAATAGGATATTCTTCATTTACTGTGCCAGTTTGTGCTCGCATTAGTGCCTAAACTATTTTCATCCATATATGGATGAGTAAGGTAAGTAAGTAGAGCATTTTATTATTTTGTTACACAAAATTCCTGCAGAATATTTAATTTTCAATTTGAATTAATTATAAATTTCCCAATCGCGAAAATGTTCTCTTCACCTTTATTCAGCCGGCGAGATCAGTGATGCCAACCGCGCAATCATCACCACCCGCGCTTAGCGCCTTTATTGTTTTCGCGTCTGAATAGCAACTTTATTTTTTCAATTCCTGCATAACGACTTTATTTTTTCACTTTCTGTATAGCGACCTTATTTTTTCATTCTCTGAATAGCGACTCTATTTTTTTGATTTCTGCATTACAACCTTCTTGTTAGGGAACAGCGATATAATCATTTATGAATGTAATTATTCCAGAAAAACCTTCTTTATGGATTGTTTAATTTCGTAGCGGGTCGCCGTATAAGACGAGAGGATGATGAGAGAAAACGCTTGGGTTGCAAAGTATCGGGATAGTGTGATTTGATATGAGAAACCGCAAGGGTCAGACGAAGAGAGCAAAATGCGAGTGTTTGACTTCATAAACTTCCATTTTATGCTCTACGCTAGTCTTGCATGAATAGGCTCAATTTGATATATTTTGATACCTTCTGTTCAGACCCGAATTTGAAGTTAACGTTATGAGTATGGGACGCGTACATGTTCTTTTTACAGAGGACCTAGCTTCATTGACAAAAAAAATGACCTAAGAATTGCAATATATATATCTCATATTTATATATATTTAATCATGAGCAGCAACTATAACTCTGCGTGCAAGTAACTCCGCCATTGCCGGTCCCTGCAGGCCCAGATGAGACAGGAAGAGGGCTGCGCGCAGGGTTATACGTTTCAGGCATATAGAATTATACCAGATTCTAACAAAACAATTCGTAGAACTTAATGATAGAACACACGTTACGTCTGTCCACAGAAATTCAAGGCTCACAGAAAAGTATGAGCATACGTGTATACTATTACATTATTTTCATTCATTTGAAATTATACTACGACATCTAACATAGCTGCTTTTTGAGGGATTCGGATGGTACAAAATGCATCACCGTACATGCATTGGGATGTTCATAGGAACAATTGGCAGAAGGCTGCCAACTGAGCAAGCCTCGCGAGCGAGAATATAGGAAAACCCAATCGAGCGAGCGTAGCGAGCGAGCACAATTATTAGGTAGTCGAGCAAAATAGTCCAAAAAGTGGTGATATCAACCCCAAAAAGCACCCCTGGTGCAAAAACCTTCCGCCAAGTATATTAATGCGGTCACTACCCCCAAAAAAATCCACCAACTAAAATTCCTCCTTAACAAAAGTGGTACTATAAAAATGTCTACTTACAAAAGGATTGAAATCAGATACAGTTGCTAAGTACATGTCTTTTGTATAACAAAAGTTTACAACAGAAGAACAGAAAACTGAATAGTCATGTATCATTCACTCGCTACGCTCGCTCACTCAATCAGCTCTTGATAATTACATGGAAAAAATCATTGAAAAAAAATTTAGGAAGTGGTACTTGGCGGGCCATTATAGCAATATGTATCAAACAAATGATGCATAGACCTAAATGAATATTCTTTTACTTACTCATAAACGGCCCGCAAGTACCACGTACTAAATTTTTTTTTAATGATTTTTTCCATGTAATTATCAAGAGCTGATTGAGTGAGCGAGCGTAGCGAGTGAATGATACATGACTATTCAGTTCTCTGTTCTTCTGTTGTAAACTTTTGTTATACAGAAGACATGTACTTGGCAACTGTATCTGATTTCAATCCTTTTGTAAGTAGACATTTTTATAGTACCACTTTTGTTAAGGAGGAATTTTAGTTGGTGGATTTTTTTGGCGGTAGTGACCGCATTAATGTACTTGGCGGAAGGTTTTTGCACCAGGGGTGCTTTTTGGGGTTTACTATTTTTCACCACCCCCTGCATCGAAAAGTACGACTTCCCGTTCACGCAAGGGCCCGAAAGTCGTACTTTCGGTGCAGGTATGGTGAAATAGTATATTACATACCTAGGGCAGTAAAATAAGGAAGGTCCCAGATCACATGTAATTGTCGTCCGAGGCGAAGCCGAGATCGACAAACATGTGATCTAGGGCTTTCTTATTTACTGCCCGAGGAGTGTATACGATTTTTCGCATCGACGGAGCCGAAAAACGGGAACTTCGTTCCGCGCAGCGGGACGAAAGTTGTCGCTTTCGGCCCGGAGGTGAGAAAATGTATTTTCTCTCCTCCGGCCGGAAAGCGTCAACTTTCGGGCCGCTGCGCTAAACGAAGTTGCCGCTTTCCGGCTCCGTCGAACAGAAAAATAGTATACACTCCTTGGCCAGTAAAAAAGAAAGCCTCAGATCACATTTTTGTCGACCTCAGTTTCGCCTCGGCCGACAATTACATGTGATCTGAGACATTTCTTATTTTACTGGCCTAGGTATGTGATCTACTATTACATAATACAGAGAAATTGAGGTTATGAACAGATGAGAGTTTTTATTCACTACGCATTTGGTCGCGCAGACTTGCGCATAAGCGATAAAAGTGTAGGTATAGTGGGGACGGAAGGACGAGTCAAGTACTTGGAATGGTCCTGGACGGGCGAGTCAAATACATAGAGATTTTCCCAGTAAACACGAGTGTCTGAAAGTTGCCTTCAAGATGTCTGTTTTTAGATAACTTACCGACACGAGTAAAAGTCGACCACAAGATAACTTAGCTAAGATATCTGGAAAATGTACACCAGGAGTTAACTTGTAGAAGTCGTCAAGAAGTCAACTGATCAAGACAACTGCTAGTCATCTTTTTTTCATTTACCGAATGTCAACATATCCTAGTAAACGCAACGTCATCTACTGGTAGATGTCTGTCAGATCGATAATATTGTTATCTCGAAGCCATCTTTTCTAGTTATAACTATAGCTGCAGAATGCAAGATCAAGATCATTCAAGATGGAGGCTGTAGTGAACGCATAGACCGAAAGTAATTTATACATTCAGCTTTTATAAAACAGACTACAAATGTGTTCATATAATATATTAAAGTACACTGAAAAGTCTCTGGAGCAGCCACTACTCTCAGGGCGCAGCTATTACGCTGGGTCTTGGTATAGTGGCTAATGCGAGTTTGAGAGTAGTAGCTGCGCCTGGAAGAGTAGTAGCTGCGCTGGGAGTTGAGTGTAGCGACTAACCTTTTAATGGCTTATCTCCTCCAATAGGAAGTAGCCGAGTGTAGCGACTAAACTTGATTCGAGTATAGTAGCTGTACGCGCGAGTGCAGTAGCTGCTCTGGCGAGCGCAGTAGCTGTGCTGGCTTTAGAGCGGCTACTACTCTCGACGATATTGCTGGCTGCTCGAGAGACTTTTCAGTGTAGTTATAATGGTATATTGCTACAAAGTGACGTATATGCTTAAAGATATGAAAGCTATCAATAGGTTATGATTAAGTGTGAAAAACTAAAGAATTTTATAATTAGATAAGACTAATGCGAATTCAGCTATATAAGAAATATATCATCAGTCATCACCTATGCAGTCATTTATGTTTTATTTATATAATCGCATCCAAATATTGTACCAAAAATCAAGAGACTCGGTAGAGTCTCGCGGCAAGTACATTAAAATTAATAGTATATTACTCACCCAGGGAGGGAAAGTAGGGTAACCCAAACTGCGTGTGAGATTGACACCCGAGCCGAAGGCGAGGGTGGTAAGAACGCAGTTTGGGATGGCCTTTTTCACTCCCGTGTGAAGTATACTATTTTTCACCACCCCCTGCATCGGAAAGTACGACTTCCCGTTTACGCAAGGGCCCGAAAGTCGTACTTTCGGTGCAGGTATGGTGAAAAAACAATTTTTAAGCGCCCGGCGTGAGGCTCGACCGAGTCTCTATACCCGCACGAGAGCTCTTCGGCCTATACGGCGATGATATTATCGTTATTTTATTCCGACTCGGGTTATACAGGAGATTGAAATTTTCATCTTAGAATATGGTTTCAAACAGCTTTCATTTAAGCCCAACTTTTACGCAATCGGTGCACGGAGCGCTGAGATCTAATATTCCGATTTATACAAATGCTCAGTTTGATCAAGAATTTTCTTGGTCTTTTCCGTCTCCACGATGACGTCACGAGGCAGTTGTATGAGTATATAAATAACATAGAGAGGCGTCCCTTCTTCTCTTGGGCCCACGAAAAGACTTAGGCTAGGCGGACGGGAAATTAAGAGCGTTTGCCCGTCCAGCTGTCAACAATATAGTCTATGGCCGTTAGTGAACGTTCCGTCCTACCTCATGGTGTAAATATTAGATGGTGTGCCTAGAACTACCAAGACACGCCCACTTTTCGAGGCCAAACGGATTTAAGTAAGAGCGAGTACCAACTGTCTAAGAAAACCCCATATTGCTGGGGAATAATTTTTTATTCAACTATGGCACCACTTTTTGGTGATGTGACAGTACATTGAATCCCCAAAAAAGCACCACTCGTGCAAAAACCTTGCGCCAAGTACATTGATGTGGTCATTAACTCAAAAAAATAGACCTCCTTCAAAAAAAGGATTGAAATCAGACACTACCGCCAAGCATCATCACATCGAAAACACAGAAAAATTGAAATTAAAAAAAAAAAATTTGGAGGTAGTGGTACTTGGCGGGCCAATATTTTATTTCACTACAGGATTATTGACATAGTTTAATTGCTGTTTCCTCGTACTTGTCTACAAAAGGCCCGCCAAGTACCACTACCTCCAAATTTTTTTTTTTTAATTTCAATTTTTCTGTGTTTTCGATGTGATGATGCTTGGCGGTAGTGTCTGATTTCAATCCTTTTTTTGAAGGAGGTCTATTTTTTTGAGTTAATGACCACATCAATGTACTTGGCGCAAGGTTTTTGCACGAGTGGTGCTTTTTTGGGGATTTCACTACTTTTTGTACCGTGCGGTTTTGATAATTATTTTTGCTTTTCATGAATTTTATCTAGACGCATGTCCCCAACATTCAACCATGCGTGCAAACCTTTTCTGTGATCCGAACTTTCGACCAGCAACGGCGAAATTACTAGCGCGAGTATTTATAGTTACACTGAGAGAAAAAGCTCCTCCTGAATTGACCATAAGTGGAAGGTTGAAATATTTTTAGTTAGAGTCACCTCATTTATGGTACAGTTCACCATTTACATGTGGTTATTGATATGAATAAAAACATGGTGGACACGATAATGGTTGCGTATACCACTTGTTCAAGTCGGTGGATGCAACCGTGAATTCATTGGTATAACTACCACGTCAAAGTGGTGGGTAAGCCATCATTATAGTGAAACAAACCATTGGCCAAAAGGTTGACTTATGAACTTAGCAAAAGTGAGATGTCACCTCATATGAAGTTATGTTGACCCGAATTAAAGTCGATTTGACTATAAATTCGGCAATAATTCTACCATATCAGTGATTATACGTAACAATTGCATATTGTTGATTTGAGCCTATGAATGTTCAGCAAATTATTGTTAATGCTACCGTAGATATGGTCTCCAGTCACAACTGAGCTCTAACCATGTTATCTGGTTGTAAATAGTTGATGCGACTGATTTGGTGCATGGATGCTGCAAACATAATTGCAAGGTTGGAGACACTTTCATCCAACCATGCACTGAGAGATTTGTTACCATGCACAATAATCACTGATAGAATAAACTTTATAGTGCATTCAACACTATATTTTTCCGTTGCCACAAACGTGTCAATAGTTGGAGGTGCCACTCATCCAGTTTTGCGAACTTTATATAATGTCAATCCGTATCATGTACACCATAGTTGAGCCAATACTCTTTTTCGTTACCGGAATACTTAATACGTTACAGTGAGTGAGAACTTTTGGAACTCCAAGAATGAAATTCAATTAAAAAGATATTTGGAACTCAGATGTTCAGTTAATCAAATATCTTAGCTGCATTAAAACATTGATATCATTGAGACAGATGCCGAGTTCAAGATAAATAGGAAGAAATGAAGATTGATTTCAATAAATAGTTGAGCGTAGTCGGTAGAGCGTGCGACTAGTAATGCGAGCGAATGCGTGCGTCCCGGATCGAATCCTGGCCAAAACAATGCGATGTTTTTCTTATCTAAAAATCCTTACTTTGTATTAATATGCGGCTGATTGCAATTAGTAGGTGTTTTTCGGCGCATCATACAATGTTAGAAATTCATTGTAACGAGCTAAATTTATTTTTTCATCCTAATACTTTATTTTTTCATTTAACCATGGAATCTGGTTGTATATATTTGGTACAACTCGTTCTCTCCGAAGGGTGATCTAACCATAATTTCAAAGTTGAAACATCTTGCGCCCATATAAAAACTCATAGAAAGTTTCAAATAGTTGGCTTAACTTATTTTCATCATGGTTAGTTGACCTAGAATTGCAAGGTTGCGATCATTTTCCATCCAGGCTCAATGGTTGTAAGTAGTTCGAACAGCTATTTTATATGGTTCCCGAAAGTATTATAATCTTAGTGTGCCCAACCATGTTTGAAAGGTTGAGGCCATTTTCAACTATTAAGAATGGTTACATTATGGTTGACTGTACCATATTTTTCTCTCAGTGTACCTACTCACTGTTCACTTCGGCAAAACGTATTAATTGTCGAGTAATTTTTTGAATGCGATCAGATCTGCCGTGAGAAGAATATACTAGACCGGTTCAAAAAAATCAACTATTTTTTTTTGACATCTCCATTGAAATACTTTGTAGGGAGTGGGGGGGATCAAGCTGCCTGTTGAAAGCGGAGCTCTTAAGGGGGAGGTATACCGGATGTGTTACCGACACCGCCTATATCTCCGAAACGGGGCTATCAATCGACTTGTCCTTTCGGCAGCCGATGTTTGACGAGTATTGAGTTCGAACTGGTACATTTGATCGAATGAAATCGGGATTTTTTTTTTTTTTTAATCGAAAAGGGTTGGCGTGCTATTTATGTCGACTCATATCAAAGCCTACGCATAAAAAATGCAAAATCGAACGAGAGAGCCCGATTCTGTGAGAAATTCCGAACACAACCATCCCAAAACATCTTTGTTTTCGACAACGATGAAGGGGCCAGTTGTATTCCACGTTTTTGTGGTAATTTTCGCGATTTTCAACGGCTGAGAGCAGCTGAGAGCGGCCATTGCCGCTAATATCATTATATTAGTTCCCACGCCGCCCGTGAGATGTAGCCACGCTGTTACGTTGATACACCTGTAACCACGTGACTCGACCTGCAGTCCAATCGCCTCTCACTAATAAGCTAAAAATTTGCGCGTGGCTACATCTCACGGGCGGTCTGGGAACTAATATATTAACATTAGCGGCAATGGCCGCTCTCAGCTGCTCTCAGCCGTTGACAATCGCGAAAATTACCACAAAAACGTAGAATACAACTGGCCCCTTCATCGTTGTCGAAAACAAAGATGTTTTGGGATGGTTGTGTTCGGAATTCCATATAGAATCGGGCTCTCTCGGTCGATTTTGCATTTTTTATGCGTAGGCTTTGATATAAGTCGACATAAATGGCACGCCAACACTTTTCCATCAAGAAAAAAACAACAACCCCGATTTCATTCGATCAAATGTACCAGTTCGAACTCATTACTTGTCAAACATCGGCTGCCGAAAGGACAAGTCGATTGATAGCCCCGTTTCGGAGATATAGGCGGTGTCGGTAACAAATCGGGTATACCTCCCCCTTAAGGGGGTATCTACACCTTTGAATTTTCAAAAAATCGTTTTTTTTTTTTCATAATTTATTTGGAATGCTAGTGACCTACTCTACCTACAAATAAATCGGTGTCAAGATATCTAGAGGATTTGAGAAGTTACAGCCCTGGCAGTGCCAAATTGCGAAAAAGCGCCGCGGCGAGGCGCGCGAACCCTCAGATTGGTGCCATAAGTATTGTACAACACCGCCAACACCACTGCTTACTTTTATGAGGTTTTGATATATTTCGATTTTGAATTTGATTTTGTGATCTTTTAATTGTTTGTAATTATCATTCTTACACATATTGAATTTTCAATATTCTATTAAATTGTGATCATTGACAGAACACATGGCTGCGATCTACGTTTTTTCGAGGTTAGGTGTCCACTTGTTTGTAAATATTGTCGTGCTCTCAGTACGAATTCAAACCAATAGTAAATTCCATTTTCGGATAAACACAGTGTAGGTATATATATCTGAGATGAGACTTTGGAATCGAAAGAAGATGATCCATCAAAAAGTGCGTTTGAAATCGATGCCAGGAGACTACACATTTGGATTTCCAAAAAGATGAGTATTTCTATAATACATATATTAATTGCAAGAATTAATAAATATTATAAGAAAAAAGGTATGATTGATGAAAGATGAAAGAATTTTCTTAGTATTGACAAAAATTGTGCTAGCATCTTCTGAATCTCAAAAATATTAAAGATAAAAAATTTTACAGAATTTTTATGTTTTGAACAATTTTGATCAAATTTTTCCTAAAGCAATTCATTATTTTTCTAACAGCCTCATCTGTCACCTAACCGACACTGTTGTTGTACAGAACGGGTCAAAACTCACTACAAACCTCCGCCTGGCACATGTGTCTCGACTCGACTCGACTCATAACTCATCGATACGAGAGCAGCTGCGGATCCAGCATATTAGTCATAAGCAAAATCTTAAAACTTTATTTCCTGTAACTAGATTTTCCTCTCTGGGAAAAATAGAGAATAAAAAAAAAATTTAAATAAAAAAGTTTGAAAGTTGATTTCTGGAGAATGAATATTTTGACCGGTTGTCGTAAAGAATCAGGAGCATCGTTGGACCGATTCTGGAGTTTGTGGTCTTCAAATTTGTAGAATCGAAGCCTCTATCATATGAATATAGAACTTTTTGATATGACTATTTTTGGTTGAGATAATAGAAAAAGTAGAAAAAAAAAATTGAAGAATTAGAAAAATCTCAGTAAAAACTAAGCGAGTCAGGCAATTTTCGCGATATCAAAAAGTTCTATGTTCATATCATAGAGGCATCTCCTCTGAACAATTGAAGACCAAAAATGCCAGAATCGATCCAACGGTACTACTGATTCTTTACGACAACGGAGTAATTTTGTATTTTTCTATATTCAGCGTAACTACTATTAGACTCTAAGTAATATTGAATGTTAAGTATGGATAATGAGGGTCAAACCCTCCCTCAACTTCATGATTTTTTTGGATTTGATCAGACTTTCAAATTCGCTGTAAAATATTAATCTCTTTTTCAGAATATTAACCCATTCAAAGGTGGGGATACCCCCTTAATATTAATTCTTAGAAGTCGCGCATCGCGGATGTCTATTTTCCATCTAAATATAGCATAGAAATTTGTATTATTTTTTAGAATTTTGTAGCTCGCAAACCAATAAACAAATCCAAATCGCCCATACATATTTTTCTAGGAAATTGAACACTCTACAAAAAGTGTCGCCTATATCATTTTCTGATAAATTAACTCCTTCCAAAGTATTATTCGAGCTCAAAGTTCAATTTATAGTTAAGTCAACTCGACGGCTGAGCATGGAACAACATCGTATCTCAGAATTTGGTTCAACAATATCGTATCTCAGAATTGGTTTCAAAAACATCGTACCTCGAAATTTGTGTAAAAAATGTCGTATCTATCGTAAGAAACGAGCGGACATACGATGTTTTTGAAACAAATTCTGAGATACGATATTGTTGAACCAAAATCTGAGATACGATGTTGTTCTACTCAGCCGTCGAACTATTTTTTTTTGTAATTTTTGTTTTTCACACTTTTTGTACAGTGTTGAATTTCCTATCAAAATATGTACACTACCGGCCAAAAGTTTGAGTACACCAGTCGAAATTTCTTGCCGCACTGAAAGTTACATAGCGGACTCAAAAACGAAGATAATTGGATTTTCCAAGGAGCGTTTCAACGAAGACAAATTTACCTTCATTTTGCTTTTCTGGAAAATTCTCTACGACTTTTTTTGGTTCCGGTACGTACAGGGCCGTCTTACGCCATGCAGGGGCCTTGGGCACACAGAGTTTGGGGCCCTTTTAGAATGCCAAAAAAACGTAAGTGAAAACATCAAAATGTACTTTTGCTTAGTGACTTTATTGGTGTCGGGGCCCCAATCAGGCCGGGGGCCCTGGGCACGTGCCCCACGTGCCCTTATGGAAAAGACGGAACTGGGTACGTACTTTTGAACATGGCCGTTTTTCGTATATTTTTCAGCCGCCGCAAATTATCCCCAAAGCTTGGGGAAAATTTGTTCTTGCTTTTTTCTATTGTGAACTTAGAAGGGATTTGAGAACCTACACTGTAGTTTTTTATAAAGTTCCGTACGATTTTTTTTCGCCCCAGTATTGCATTTTTAGTCGAAGAAGACATGTTTTAGAAAAAAAAGGCGCAATCCAATAACTATGGGGTTTCAGAAGAAATGTCAGGAGGGTAAAAAGTTGCATAGGCTTACACTGGAATAGCTAGAATTTTTTGAGAATTATTTCGAAAATTCTTTTTCTCAAAATTTTTGGTCGGGATTCTGATGAGTGGAGTGGCTTTATTTGGGAGTTATGAAGTCTTGAACAATATATCGAGAAAGAAAATTTGTTTACTTTTTCATTTTTAATCAACTACAATTTATTCAGATTTTTTTGTGAAATTTTGAAATCATTTAAAGTTTTGTGAAATTTTTGACAAAAAATCTGTAAAGATTGTAGTTGATTAAAAATGAAAAAGCAAACAAATTTTCTTTCTCGATATATTGTTCCAGACACAAGAAAAGCCGTGCGCCGTAAGACGCATCACCTACAGGCCGGTCGGTCACGCACACCAAGCGCCGACCAATCACGTACGCGTGTAGGTGACCGACCGGCCTATAGGTGATGCGTCTTACGGCGCACGGCTCTTCTTGTGTCATGTGCTTGAGGACGTTTCCCCCCCTGAACGTGACTGCGAAGCAAAACATCAGTCTTATTGCCGGCGCATGCGCAATGAGACTGTGGAGCGAAAAATTAGTCTTAACGAAAAAGTCTTAATCTGACGAAGGAAAACTCGCCACTTTTAGAATGAAAAAATGCATAACTCAGCTCTCAGCGCACCGATCACATTGATTTTGGGCTTGAATTAAAGCATTTTCAATCAGCATTCTCGAACGCAATACATTAATACCAGTATATCCTGAAAAACGACAGTATTTTATTGAATAAGATTTCCCACTCCGCCAAACTTGGGTCCTTGCGGTAAAGAGACACGGTCGTCGAGCGCTTATTCCTTGAATGTACTTGGCGCGAGACTCTACCGAGTCTCTTGATACACGCCGCGCTCGCGAAATTTGAAATTTGAAAACGCCTCGCCGCGCCGCGTTGACTGATCGCCAATATGTTGTAAAACAAATTGTGCATTTCTCTCTCGTTGTTTGCATGCATGATGCAAGACGTGATAGAAGTTTGATTGCGGTTGGCGATTGCTGAAATGGCGTATGCGTGTATTATCGAAGGCTGCAAAAATAGTCGCATGAACGTTCGGAAATCTAACAAATATATAAGTTTTGTTCGTTCACCACAATCTAGCGTGATGCGTGAAGGTTGGTTGAAGAAGACTGGGAAGATGAAAATGCCGGCAAACTCTGAGAATGGTGAGTATCAATTAACGGTATAAATGTAAGCAGTTATTTAACCCTTCGCGGTCACCCGGGGTCAATACGACCCCGGTAATTTTCGTCGTTTTTTGTCCAAGTTCACATTTCAAGCATTTTCCACATTTTTTTCAATGTATGTTGTCATTAGTTTCTTTTACAAGGTGATTCAGAATTCGTGACGAATCTCTCGTGGGGTTAATCCTGGTCGAAATTGGGATCGAAAGTTCCTCAGCCATTTTTCCGAAAAACGATTTTTATCCCTGGAAATTTTTTTTCCGACAAACGATTTTTTCTAACAATTTTTAATTTTTTTAATTTTTTCATCATATGTCACTTTCTAAGAATCCCAAATAATGCCAATGAGTTTTTTTTTCTCAATATTAGAGAGATTTTTCGGTGAAAGTTTCTTATTTGGTGGAAGATGTTGAAAAAATTGTCATCGTTATAAATTCATACGTAAAGGGCACACATGTATCGGTAACGGCCCTGAGTTACCATGGTAACAAACAATCGGACCGAACTTTGTGTAGAGGCCCAAGGAGGGCAATTTCAACAATTGCTGTAAGCTTGAAGAGTATTCAAGAAATGAATAACACGTTGACTATATCTTAAAAAATTTTATGTTTCTGAATAATCAATAAACTTTTATTTTCCCAAATTGCGAATAGCTCATAATGAGCATTGTTTCAATACCCTTCGTGTAGGTACTACGTAATAATCCGCTTTTTAGTTTATTAAATCTATAACGATGACAATTTTTTCAACATCTTCCACCAAATAAGAAACTTTCACCGAAAAATCTCTCTAATATTGAAAAAAAAAACTCATTGGCATTATTTCGGATTCTCAGAAAGTGACATACGGTGGAAAAACAGAACAAAAAAAAAATCGTTTCAAAAATTCGTTTGTCGAAAAAAAAAATTCCAGGGAAAAAATTGACAGTCTTCGCATCCTGCAAGAGTCAAGTACATTGAAAATGATGGACACTTTTCCTCACTTAGTTTATTTCGAATAGGGATTGGAATTCTAATAGGCTTGTAGGACTTATTAGCAAGAATCACATAGTACACTAAAAATAAAAACACATCTCAGAATATTCCCATAAGTACCGCGAAATTCGGCAAATAACCGAATACACCCGAATACTTTCGGGTATTACGTAACTCGTGCTATATCGCCCGCACAATCATTTTCAATATTCTTCGGCTTGAACCCGAATTCACCCGAATACTTCCGGAAATTTCGTAACGCTTGCAAAATTGTCCCTATAAACATTTTCAATGTTAAAAATCGGTTTTCGGAAAAATGGCTGGGGAACTTTCGATCCGAATTTCGACCAGGATTAACCCCACGAGAGATTCGTCACGAATTCTGAATCACTCTGTATACTAACTTTTGCTACATGTTCTACAATGTTCAAAGTACATTCCATAATTTTTTGCTCCCGAAGGGACAGATAATTTTCATACGGCAAGCGTTTGCAATCAGCCGGGGTCCGTTCAACCCCATGTGGCCATCCGATAAATGTATAGGAACGTGTGACCGCAAAGGGTTAAGATTATAGACCATATTCCTTGGCAATGATAGGCAATTGTCTGTGAATTGCCAACCAGTTATTGGTTACTGTGGAGTTACGAGGAGCCATACCTCGTTCAATTATAACAATTTTTGTCTTGTTCTTTCAGTTAGAATATATAAAATCTGAATGAAAAATCACATGGAAAATCTGAATGGGTACAACTAATTTCGAGAGTCCATCTCATGCAGCCTTCGAAGAGCTGCTCCATGCAGCGAGGATTACGGAGAAGTGTTTTTTCTATCATGCAGTGAAAACTTCGACTCCTACCGACCTTATTTCTCGACTGACCGAGAAATTCATAACTTGGACACATCAAACGAAAATATTCAGTATATTATTATAGTTATTATAAACGTGATTCACAAAATAGTAATTTTGCCATATAATGATTTTTCATCATTTCTGATCGTCAGAATAATAATATAAAATAAATACAAAAAAAATAAGTTTGTACTGTAAATTTTATGAGATTCGTAATCTCATTATTGTATTAATCATAAGATATCTTTACGTTGTTAACTTTTACGTTGTACCACTGTATTGTATATTGCTCACTGATGTGTTATTTTAATACTGTTAATGTTGTTCCACTGAATTATATCATTGTTTACATGTTTTTTCAAATATATATAAAATACAGTCTCGTGACATTGTGCGCATTGCATTATACCAAATTTGCATACTTTATTTTATAAGCCCTACCAATAAAATTGTAATTAGTAATTACCTATTTTACTCATGTTTATTATATCTACAGATTAAATTTCTGAGTATACATCAAATTTTTGTAGATTTTATGATTTCGCAATATTTAAAACACTCGCTCGTGAATTCCCCAGAAAAATCCAACATCAGCAAAACTAATCCCTAACGATCTAGGGAATTTCGACGGTTGGTTCACTGTCGTACTTAAGTCCATCGCCAAACGAGAAAGAAATTTTTTTAGAGAGAGAAGCTGCACTCCTAGGCACACCATCTATACTCACACCACGGTCCTACCTCCAATAACGGGTTGAGCAAACGGATAAAGAAGAAGATGTCATATTATAAGAGCGATTCTGGGGAAACAGGTCAGTCTAATAGAGGCTCCCTTATTCATTTTCGTCGATGACAACGCTCCCAGTAAACACGAACGTATAAAAATGGTAATAATGTCCGGCGGATAAACGTATATGTCACGTATAAGCGCTTAATAACGTTCAATATACGTTTATCCGCCGGACATTATTACCATTTTTATACCGTTAGTGTTTACTGGGCTGTCAGATACGTAGCGGTAGCTGTCACGTCGTCATGCCCGAATAGGGCGATAAGTCAATAAAGGATATAATAATAAAGCTGTCACCCCAGGTAGAAAGTGAACATTGAAATAAGCTTGCACCTAGCTAGTTTTGTAAGTGTTAGCTAAAAACTAGATTACTAACGAACCTTGGTGCAAGGTTGATCGGTAACGCTCCAACTCGCTAACGGCAAGCTTACCGTTTTAGCGTGCATAAACATTGGCAACTTAGCTAATTTCAAGATAGGGAACGAAGCTTATTTCCATCTTGTGCAGATTTGGTATTTCAAGTTTCATATATTGTTTTACAATGAAAACTTTTTATTCAATGACTTTTTCTGGCATTTAACATTAAATATGATATTGAAAAAATTCTGTTCATCACATTTTCAGTTTTTTTTTCTTAATATATTTTATTCGTTTGTGACTTCATCCATTTCCTCCCTCTCTTCTAATTCACGTGATTTCTTCTCTGTAACGTCCTTTCATCCTTTCTTAATTGCATCATCTCTTAGTTTTTTGAGTTTTTTTCAGCTATTTTCTGTGTATTAGTTCTTCTAATTTGAATTTGCACAGCGTTGGCCTTTTTTGCGTTTTTGACGCCTGGGCTCGGATGATAATCGAAATGTAACACATTTCGACAAAAAGGAGGTGGGTGACAAGGAATGGGTCCTAACCTCAAACTTGTTATTCCAATGATCACTGTTAAGGCCTGTTCAGACTATGCGAAAGCAAAGGGAAGCGAAGCGATCGGAAGTTTCATTAACATGCTTTTCTTATGTTTTTTATGAAAGTATGCACGCACACTCCTAAGAAAGCATGTTAATGCAAACTTCCGATCGCTTCGCTTCCGCATAGTCTGAACAGGCCTTTATGTCATTGAATACGGTCCATATTCAATGTCACTCATTTAAGGCATAATTAGCGTGCTAGATACGAGGTTGTAACTACTAAAAGTATCACAAAGTAATAATAGTAATAGGTAATAACTGATAAAAAGGAATCGGCGTTAGAAGACCCACTTTGCCTCCTCGATACACAATATACTATAGACAGTTAACTTAGTAAAATTATCCAGCAGCTAACTTATTTTTCACGTTCATTTTGAGGCCTGTACTCAGCTTGGATGGGTAGCCTTGATTTAGGCTATATATCCAAGCCAACGATAAGTCTCAAAATATTCGTGGAAAGTTATCTAGTTACTACCTCATTTTTCACTCTTTTTTTGAGACTTGCAATTGGCTTGGATACTTGGCTTAAATTCAGGCTACAATCCAAGCCAAGTACAAGTCTCAAAATATGCGTGGAAAATAGGCTAGCAGCTAAATAATTTTACAAGCTAATTACAATTAAAAGTCTTATAATGTTTTCCATCCTAAGAGCAGCCTTGCACTAAGGTTACAGAACAAGTCTTGGATGCTAAGCTCAAATTAAGCTAACTGCAGGTTTCAAACTTGTCCTGCTAAGACAATTTTCTACCTGGGCACGTCGTGGGTTATATAATGAACTGTCATATTACAATATTGTGTAATTAAATTCTAATATTGTTCATAATACAACGGTATACGATACTATTTCATAAATAAGTAGTGATGAGGTTAAATTGATTGCAGGCGATAATTTCAGTTTATTTCAAACATTATTAGGTTATGAATAATTGTCTTGGTGAAATTTACACATCTGATAGTGATAAAGTTAAGGGGGGACAGTATGGAAAATTTTGAAAAAACAACATATTTTATTTTTCCACTACTCAAAATGCTTCAATCAAAAATCGCCTCCAGCAGTTTTTAGATATTAGTAATATGTATATTGGAAAAAAATATAAACCTTCTGCGATGAAAGTGTATGCGCAAGGAACCTTTCGCAGAAGATTTCCTTCGAACCACTGCGAAAAGTTCCTTGCGCATACACTTTCATCGCAGAAGGTTTATATTTTTTTCAAATACACATACTACTAATATCTAAAAACTGCTGGAGGCAATTTATGATTGAACCATTTTGAGTAGTGGAAAAAATAAAAAAATGTTTTTTTACAGATTTTCAGTACTGTCCTCCCTTAATAACTTAATAGCATACGATATTGATTCTTTATGAATTCATTCCAGGTGTGAATTTCTGTTTATTTCCTACATTAGTTATAACCGAGGATTTCTTCGGTGACTGACTGACCTGTTGCATCTCTCCGA
This sequence comes from Tenthredo livida, assembly GCA_963992785.1. NCBI lineage: Eukaryota > Metazoa > Arthropoda > Insecta > Hymenoptera > Tenthredinidae > Tenthredo > Tenthredo livida. The sequence continues at coordinate 12,017,394 of OZ023071.1, forward strand.
CAAGTACTGTTACGAACAACACGATGTGAATATCATTCATCGAGCAATATCTTATCGATCCAATGTAAATTATCGTTCCTATTGTGAATCTATTTAATTGAGTATTTGATTGCTGCGTAGAACAAAGCGTTGCATTTTTGTATAAAATACTCAATCACAACAAATTGTACAAATTCCATAAAATTCTTTGTGTATTCAGTTGATATTGCATAATCATATCAAATAATTAATGATACATGGTACACAATAGGAACAATAATTTTCATTCATTTGTCACTCGATGAAACCTAAACACGCGTTTATAGACCAATACATCATTCATGCAGGACTGTCTTCGTACTTATTAGGCTTAGAAGACATGTAGAGTATCGTTTTATTCAGCGGAGATGCCTCGTAGGATGAAAAACTCTAAGTGGATCGATGAGATACTGCTTGATGAATGATATTCACATCGTTTTGTTCATAACCCTACCTATCGAAGAGATGCAACGGGTCAGTCAGTCACCGAAGAAATCCTCGGTTGTAACTAATGTAGGAAATAAATAGAAATTCACACCTGGAATGAATTCATAAAGAATCAATATCGTATGCTATTAACTTATTAACTTTATCACTACCAGATATGTGAATTCCACCAAGACAATTATTTATAACCTAATAATGTTTGAAATAAACTGAAATCATCGCCTGCAATCAATTTAACCTCATCACTACTTATTTATGAAATAGTATCGTATACCGTTGTATTATGAACAATATTAGAATTTAATCACACAATATTGTAATATGACAGTTCATTATATACCCTACGACGTGACAGCTACCGCTACGTCGTCTGAAGATATCAGTCGTGGGTATATTCAATATCGGTAGATCGCTTGTTCGTGGTATCTGACAATGTTATCATTGACGAACATAAATAAGGGAGCCTCTATTGGACTGACCTGTCTCCTCAGAATCGCTCTGTATCCCAGCAAACCAATACATAACTGATACATAACTGTAAGAGCACATCTAGAGATCGGAGTAATGTAACATAGTTATGTCTCTGATATGCGACATATCTTTATAATGTAACATATTGTTTACATAACATAAGATGCATAAATGATACGTAATATTGAGGGCATCACGAAGTAACAATGTAATATAACAAAGTTACGTAGAGGAGAAATAACATAACTTTAATTCCGTGATGTATCATGTACATTACAGAGACCCACAAGTGATACATAAAATTGAAAGCATCTTCAGGGATCCCGAAATATAACATAGTTACATACATGGGACATAATATTTCTGCAAATATGACATGTGTCGTTTATATAACATCAGACCCATGGATGATACGTAACAGAGATGGCAACACCAGGGAACAGAGTCACATAACATAATAACATCTATGATACGTGCAATATCTTTAGTTCTGCAATTAAAACGTTGCAAAATAGGATATCCGTATCTGCTGGCGATAATTTCTGAAACGTATGTAAGTGACTAACATGATAGTACGCATCAATCGAGGCATAAACGCTTCAGAGCTGTTAGATAGCGAGATCGAAAATATAGAGAAATCTGGCGGTATTCACTACACGATACTGTGGTGTAGTGGCGAGAGCGTGCGACTACTAATCCAAGCGAGTCCGAGCGAGCATGGTTCGAGCCCGGGTTAGGTCAAAATAATGATGTCATCTTGAATGAACTAAAAATGCGTTTTAATCTATCTGTGGTTGATTATAAATTGTTACTATGTCATATATACACCATAGATGATGGAAATTAGTAATAAAAACGGCTTTTTATTTAGCTTTTCCAGTGTGATAGTTGATTGTATCAGATGCATCTCCAATATGTATCTGATACATCTTTCAACATGTCTTTGACATATCTTTGATATGTCTATGATATATCGGTGAGCCGTCGCTGATATGTATCACCAGCACATATCTGATACATTGATGATACATCCAATGTTGCTGACATCGTGCTGTACCAGTAACATACTTTCTAATGAGTTTGATACATAACGTGTAACATTCGTTACATAATATATCCGTATTTGATACATATTTTGGTTTGCTGGGATACAGGGTGTCTTTCAATTAGTCATTCAAACCTACATAGGGTAATTTCTCTTTGAAATAGAAAATAATTTTTCACAAAAAAAAAATGAAAAAAAACTTTTAAAAACTCAAAAAAAAAAAAAAAAACATCAACAAAAGGGACCCGCCTCACGTCCTCAGATCTTTCCGAATTTTTTCGAGCTGAAACTCCTTATCGAAAAACAGCATCCCAATTTTTTCCGGATTTTTACCCCTTTATTTTCGAAGTTATATAGTTTTATAATTCGTGTTTATTCATTTTTTTCTTGCGTCTTTTTGCCACCATACATTTTTTTCAAAACATAGGAATTTTAGTGTCAAAAAATTCCAAACAATTATTTTATTTTCGTTTATGCTTGTGGAAAGTTCTTTCAGTTATCTTTAATAACTGAAGTTTTTTGATACGATTTTCATACTTTTCACATACATAATTATAACATAAGTAAAATATATGAATTGAATTTGAAGTTTCCTCCAGTTTTTGTTCTTTCATTCATTTTTCGAGCGAAAGAGAGAAAGCGGAAACGAGAGAAAGGTAGGAAAAAGAATAATTATTAAATGCATGGAATGACTTGAAATTTTCTTCAATTGAACCGCCGGATCATAAAAGGGCATATAAAATTATTTTGCGATTTTTAGATGGCCCTTGACCACTTCTAGAGAAAATGTCAATTTTTGATGTTTAAAACACGTATCCTTATCGGAAATTTGATTGCGTATCTTTTATGTCCTCTGGAAAAAAGTTGAAAGTTCAAGTGGGCAGGGGCCATCTAAAAATCGCTTTTCTTCAAACGAGAGAAAGGGAGGAAAAAGAATAATTATTAAATGGATGGAATGACTTGAAATTTTCTTCAATTGAACCGCCGGATCATAAAAGGGCATATAAAATTATTTTGCGATTTTTAGATGGCCCTTGACCACTTCTAGAGAAAATGTCAATTTTTGATGTTTAAAACCCGTATCCTTATCGGAAATTTGATTGCGTATCTTTTATGTCCTCTCGAAAAAAGTTGAAAGTTCAAGTGGGCAGGGGCCATCTAAAAATCGCAAAATAATTTTATATGGCCTTCTATGATCCGGCGGTTCAATTTTCGTTCATCAATTCATTGCTCGTGTGCTTATCGAGATCCTACCTTGGAAATTACGTGTATTGTGTAAAATTTTCTAAGCTTTTCGAAAAAACATTGAAAAAATTTCAAAAATTTGGGAGTGGCAAAAAACAGCTTTTCAAATTTCAAGCTTAATTTTAAGAGCTTTTCACAGAAATAAACGAACAAAATATATTTTTTCTGAAAGCTGAGATTTTTTACACGAAAAACCTATTGCTGAAAGAAAATGTATAATGGCAAAAGAACGCGAGAAAAAAAGTTGATGACACAACTACAAAACTATATGGAATATCCTCTACAATAACTTCGAAAATAAAATGGTAAAAAAATCTGAAAAAATTTGGGATTCTGTTTTTCGATGATCTAACACAGGGATAAGAGATCGCGTACTGTTGATAAATAGGCTGAAAAATATTAGTAAAACACAAGTAGTACCTAAATATTGAACGCTATAATACACAATGACAGTGAGCTAATAATTTATTACAATTCATTACGAACGAGAATAATCAGTTAATCAAATTCTACAAAAAGTAGTGAGATCCCCTAAAAGCACCTCTGGTGCAAAAACCTTTCGCCAAGTACATTGATGTGATATATATCCCCCAAAAAGCACCCGTCACGTAAAAAGAAATCCAAAATCAGTTGCTACTGCCAAGTGCCGCTACATCACATCACCTTTTTCTCAAATTCATAATTCGGCCTTCCATTACATGGTTTCCATAGCCATCTTGTCTTTCTACGCAGAACCATAGATATAGCGATAGGCAATTGACAGTTCTATTGGTGTAAACAGAAGACATAGAGAAATGAAAATGAAGAAATGAAAAAAAAAAAATTTTGGAGGTAGTGGTACTTGGCGGGCCTTTTGTAGAAAAGTACGAGCAAAGAGCATAAAATAGGCACGCGATACAGTTAATAATAAGAAATTTATTGAAAATAAACAGAGTAGTATAATAGGTAAGACAAGCTCTAGTTCGGCTCAGATCCTACGGCAGACTGAGCTACACTTGCGACTCGTAGGCTACATACACACACTTACATTCCATGACAAAGGCTTAGGTTCAATACACTACAATATATTTATTTATTTATCTTTAGTATATATATTAATAATATATATCAATCTAATACCTGTCTAATACCTGACAATTTAAAGATAACGTCGAGTTGACCTGCGTGAAAAACATTTAGATGACTCCAAGATACGTTTTTCTGATACAAGAAGATGTCGGGTAAACGTCGACTATCCGTCTTGTTAAAAAATACATCTTGAGGCCATCCCGCAGGCAAGAAAGAGTTAACATATAGATGGACATTCGTTGTCTATACAGTGACTGTACGATGACTTAATGGCTCGCAAATAGACGACTTTTGTCTGCGAACGCCATCTTACAGTCAACTACCAGATGACATCGTGTTTACTGGGTCTCTTCTTTATGAAAAAACGAAGAGATTGGTGTACTTGCGAGTCCCATTATAGCTCTAGGAACGATTTTATGAACAAGAAACGCATGGGGTAGATATTCACCCCAGTCATGAGTTAGAAGGTAGAAAAAAAGATACATGAGTTCTAGGGTGAATATTTTCATATCAAGAACGGGGCGGGATTCCAGAAGTGCCTAGGGCGGCAAAATCGTAAGTTCGGCGTTGACTGTTGTCGATGTAAACAATCATACCAAAAACATCGAGTCGATTCAGGTTGCCCAGCAGCATGCACGGAGATAGCGCGTCGACAGGGATAAATGATTATAAAATGCTCTTGTTCGCACGCTGTGTATATTTATTATTATTATATTATTATATTAGTTCCCAGAACACCCGTGAGATGTACACTGTTAAAAATAGTTTGAAATTTCATAAACGAAAAACAATGAAATTCACAAACCCTGGTAATTGAAATGAGATTAATATAAAAAACCTTCAAATTTCATATTTGTCTCCTAATATTAAAGAAAAGTACTGAATTTTTAATAACTGTCTTTTAGCATTATTCATAGTTTTATTGAATTTCATAAGACTGTTTTGAAAATTCAAAACACATAATGGTTTTACTAGTTTCCAGAGATTGTGTTTGAATATTCAATATCGTGATTGAAAATTACAGAATACTATGAAATTTCGATGCGGGAAACATGAAATTTACGGAAATGGATTTTGAAATTTAATGGACTTTTATATCAAAATTCACAATAGTGTGAAAATTCAAATAATGCTATATAAATTAGTCGCGCAGTGAGCTATGCGCATCTAAGCAGCCCGTGTACGCCAGTTATACTTCCTGTCTGTTGGCGATCGGCGATCGGCGGCGTCGAGATCTATTGCCCTTTGCAAATTTGTGAAGTTTCCAGATAATTGTCGTCAATATCATTAATAACAAGTGACTACATTCATCAGATTAATGAGGCAAGTAAGAAAATTAATTAGAAATCATCGGTTGTGGTAATATGATAGTCTTCATGAGTGAAAAATGCTAAACTGCCACGTGTATTATTCGAGCATTCTTTGTTAAGTTGATTTTCTTAATCTAACTCAGTACACTTTCAGATTTCAGGGTATCACTGGACATCAAATCCGATAGATGAAGGATTTAAACAGAAGATCCTGACCTACAATCCAGGAGTGAACTTTTCACGAAAACTTGAAAAAGTACCATGGAGCAGATCGAGAATCAGAAAAAAAAACTACCTTCTACTTATACCTATTATTTCTATGTTGAAATATGTGCATCATGTGGGATTCTCCTAGTCGTGAATATTAACCATGTTCTAGTGACTTATAGATCAAGAAAATTGTGTAAGATAATTACTCGAAGGTGATGAATATTGAAAAATAAATTAGAAAATATCAATTACGTCTTTGAATTTAAATGTATCCATACCCTAAATTTAGTATATATTCGTATGAATTTTCATAAGCATCTTGAATTTTCATCATAGGAACTATTAATTTTCATATACGATAGCTATATATTTTCAATAATCTTGAGTTAAAAATTTCAGAACGTTTTTGAATTTTCAAAACTAGTTGTAATAATATTCAATCGTTTCACGAGTTGAATTTTAATGGAAAAAAGTATGTGTTAATTGCTTCACACACATTTTTATTAAATTTCATATGGAAATTTCTAACAGTGTAGCCACGCGCAGATTTTTAGCTTATTAGTGAGAGATGATTGGACTGCAGGTCGAGTCACGTGGTACCAAATGTATCAACGTAACAGTGTGGCGACATCTCACGGGCGTTCTGGGAACTAATATCATGACATTACCGGTAGTCAGCAATAGCCGCTCTCAGCTGTTAAGAATCGCGAAAATTACCACAAAATCGTAGATTACAACTGGCCCCTTCATCGTTGTTGGAAACAAAGATGTTTTGGTATAGTTGTGTTCGGAATTCTATATAGAATCGGGCTACGACGGCTGATTTTGCAGTTTTGATGCGTAAGCTTTGATATAAGTCGGAATAAATGGGACAGCCACACTTTACGATGAAAAAAAAAAATCCGATTTCATCCAATCAAACGTACCACTTCGAACTCATTACTCGTCAAACTTCGGCTGCCAAAAGAACAAGTCGATCGATAGCCCGGTTTCGGAGAAATTCGAGAAATAAACCGGCCGGTAAGAATCGAGCAGGCTCCCCCCCCCCCCCCCCCCCCAAACAATAACCATACAACCAACCAAACAATTTTGAAGGCTAAAGATAACAAAACAACAAAGTAAATTACATTGAACAATGTGAAGTGGACAATCGGCAGAATTAGCCAACAGCCGTCTTACAGATTGATATCAATCCCACCCTCATCTAGGGTAAGTTTCTTTCATTATTCCATTAGTGTTTTTTGTGCACACAAAAATCCGTTATGAAATTAATAATATGTTTTTTCCGTTCTAGATGACTGACGAATTACACTTGAACCAACAATTCGAAAGTTACGAGGCGTTCCGAAGATGCCTCGACTTTTAAGAAAAAAAAAGGGTTACCAGTTTTCGATTAAGAATAGCCAACCAATAGAGAAATGTGAAGTGAAAGGTCCATTCAAACCAGGCTTGGTGTATTACGGAAGGCACTATAGGTGTCAGTTCGCAGGTGAAATGTTCAAATCAAAAGGAGCGGGAATCCGAAATTGCAGGTATAAAATAGTTATAATTTTCATCTTGTATAGAAATTTCTCACGGTGTGCACCGCAGTCTACACAGTAAAAAAAGTTTCGTCATTGTGGAAAATGTTGAAATTTTTGTGTTAAATATTTAACACTCTCGTGTGTTGATTCAATAGTACATTATGTCATTAGGTCGATGAAGTATTTTCCGACGAATTCGAGTTTATAATCCGAGCCGGAGGCGGGTATTATAATGAATTTCGTCAGAAAATACTTTATGGGCCGTATGGCATACACAATTTTATGTGTCTAGGCCAAAGAACCGCATTTAAACCGAGTGAAATGAGGTGAGGATCACGGTTTTTCGGGCCTAGACACATGGAGAATGAAATAACACAAATTTTGTGTAAAAAAAGTGGTTAATACAAAGTTTTGTGTTGAACGTGACAAATTTTTTTTTACTGTGTACATTTATTATTACGTTGCACTCGTACACACGACAATCGAAAGTAAATTGAAAACCAGATGCTTTGCGGTAGGATGGCGGCTACATTTTTTTTCTTTGATATCCAACCACGCGTCGAATGAATGACTCATAATTTGTGTTGATGTATCTTCTGCCTATCAATTCACTGCAGAACTTTGTTATCGATGTGACTATTCGCACGGAAGAGTGTCTCTAACAGAGTCGAAATCACAACTATGTGGTTTCGCACTATAGGATCACCTCGGTATAATAGTATACTGTGCACCAAGGGCATAAAGTGGGCTTTTTGAGACGGGGTGTGGAGTTTGCAGTACGAGTCGGAGGCCAGCTAGCACGAGTCGCAGACGAGTGCATCTGCATTCTAAGAGCCGAAGCCGAGTACCTACTGCAACCACACAAGGTCAAAAAGCCCACTTAGCCCTTGGTGCACACCATATTTTTCGTTGCAGTGGGCGTAAAATCCGATTTTACGACCTGTTCTGCTGAGATAAAATCGAATTTTACGCCAACTGCATGGAAAAATATCGTTCGCAACACGGACGTGGTACTTTATGCCCTCGTGTGATGCCGTAATCACTCGGGCTGGCTTCGCCGACCCTCGTGCACGCGATCACACGCGGGTATAAAATTTTACGCCCTTGATACGAAAAAAATTTTAACTGTATCAAAAATGTTGATTTTACACATTGAATTTCTCTCAGTGTAATAACCTGAAAACGCCCGCTGAAATATTTTTCAATATTTGCGAGAAAATTATGAATAATGAAGAACAAATGCGAAAATCGTGCTGTCACAAAAAATATGGTGTGCACCAAGGGCTGACTAGGCTTTTTGACCTTGTGTGGTTGCAGTATTCGTCTTCGGCTCGCAGACGCACTCGTCTTCGACCCGTGCTACCTCGCCTCCGACTCATACTGCAAACTCCACACTCGGTGTAAAAAGCCCACTTTACGCCCTTGGTACACAATATACTAATTTTGTAACACGTGCACAATTTTTACGTTTTTTCGACCCATTGAGCGGGCCTAAAGTGACAGTTTTCAGACGAGCGGGCGGTTTCGGGTTATTAGCGCCCACTACGTCGAGCAGCGGGCGTTTTTAGATTATTAGCGCCCGCTACTCGAGCATAAGCGGGCAATAAAAACCCGAAAACGCCCACTTTTAGTATTTTTCGTACTTAGGCCGTGAAGTAGGATTTTACAGCCGAGTGAGGATTACGCGTCCGAGGACCGGCGAAGCCGTCCATGTGCACGAGGACACGTGTCCGTAAAGTCGTACTTTACGGCCGCAAAACACGACCGAAAACTTTTGGAACTCTAGGAAACAGATGTTCAGTTGAGACATCTTAGCTGCATTGAAAGGTTGAATAAATAGACAAAAGTGATTTCATATTACAATAAATAGTTTAGCGTGGTCGGTAGAGCGTGCGACTAGTAATGCGACCGAATGCGTGCGTCCCCGGATCGAATCCCGGCCAAAATAATGCGATGTTTTTCCAATCTGTAAATCCTTACTTTGTATCAATATGCGATTGATTACAAATAGTAAGGGTTGCTTAACGCATCATACATTGTAATAAATTCATTGTAACAATCTAAATTAATTTTTTCGCGCAGCGAAATTCCATTACGATAAAATCGAGTTGAGTTAACACTAACTTATCAGTCAGCGCTACTTTATAATCTCGTTTATAATACACGATTTCTCGAAAAACAAAGGGTTACTTCAACTATAACGCAATGTCCCTCGAACCAATATTAGTCAGTAAAGATGGTTTAGTTAGAAGTACTCTGTTGGAATAGTACGCTGGTATAGTTACGTTCACCGAAATTTCCAGTGACTGCTACTGACTTTTAAAACGTTCGTTGAACACAAAAAAAAAATGTTGATGCCTTATTTCACTCGCCGATTTGGGTTGGGGGAACTAGATATTTCTCTCAGTGTAGCGCCCGCTTATGCTCGAGTAGCGGGCGCTAATATAATAAAAACGCCCGCTGCTCGACGTAGCGGGCACTAATATAATAAAAACGCCCGTTCCTCGACGTAGCGTGCGATAATATAATAAAAAGGCCCTCTGCTCGACGTAGCGGGCGCTAATATAATAAAAACGCCCGCTGGTCTGAAAACTGTCACTTTAGGCCCGCTTAATGGGTCGAAAAAACGCAAAAATCGTGCATGTGTTACAAAATAGTATTTTCTGTGTCAAGGGCGTAAAATTTTATACCCGCGTGTGATCGCGCTATTTAAATCTGCCACATTCAGGGAAAACAATTGACAGGCTACAAGGAAATTATCGGTCTGATGAAACCCCCGTGACCGGGGATTTCATCAGATTGAAACAGGCCACGTGACCGAGAATACTGTACTCTGATTGGCCAAGATCGTAATGAGGAAATAATCTGCATTATAGTCAGTAGTTAGATTCATTTCGAGAAAACAAAATTTCTATTAAAAAATGAAGGGCACACATTGTTGGAGTCAGTTGTAGCAGAATATCTACAGATAAAGCTTTATATTCTGTGCTCGCCTGATAGTACATCTATTCTAAACGATCACGAAACTATTATGGAACTATAGGAAAGTGAATTTTAAGAACCTCTACAAATAATGCTGAGTCTACCATTTCCGTGACAGTTCGAACTTTGCACGTTATTTGAGTATTGGGATCCTTGGAATGGGCGTGGCTTCGTAAAGTAGCCGACTTTCAACAGTTCTATTCTTCGTCACTAGTAAGCGTATCGAGGTTTCAAGCCCTCTCATTGGTTACAGCTGGTTACTGCAGCCGTCGTTCAACAGTTCTATTTTCTGCCACTAGTTGGCGTATCGAAGTTCTAAGGATCCCAATATTGAAGATGCTGAATGCATTTTTTCACAATTGGTAGCCCTCGCAGTAGTTTAGATTTTTGCATTATAAATTAAGAATCAATTCGTTCTTACAGATATCCACGAAGTATCATCCAGCCCAGATCCAACCACATTCGACATTGAAAATCTCAGTCGTTTTTAAGAGCTCTGAGCTCGAAATAAATGATGAGCGCGTTGATTCGTGTTCAGTTCCAACTGCTGAACCCGCATCAACAAATGTATCAGAGGTGTTAAGGAATTCCATTTCAAATGCATCAGATTCTCCAGAATCGCTTGTGACCGCGCCTTACGTTTCAAATATACTTGGTGAGGATTTGAAATGCAGTGCTGAACTTCATATAGATGAGTTGCAAGCAACTCCGTCGAATTCATCAGACAAGCCACACAAAAAAAGCTGACCCAGCAAGTACAACTACCTCTGCACACTCAGGACCTATAGTATTCGCACGGAAGAAGCCATAGAAACGAAAAAAAAGGGGGTGAAATGAGCAGTTTTCTGGTGAAACTAAGGATGCTAACAGCTCAAAAGGGAAAAGCCTGCCCGAAGGGTGCGAGATCGACTGCAATATGCTATTGAAGAGTGAAATATGCTACGGTAAGAATATGCCGCTTCAGTTCTTCAATAAAAAGGAAAGTGCCAAGGCACGTGACATATTACCCTACTGAAAATGATTATGTGATAAATCACATGATGTTATTAACGAAATCGGCATGTATTGTATCATGTAATTTAACATGCGATTACGACTTAATACAAAACAATAATTCACATGATAAATCATAAAGTACAGGTATTAAGATAGAATATCTAACAAATCATATGACAAATCATAGGTTCCGGTATGTGATTTGTAATGTATTTTACCTTATAACTCGTATTTTATGATTTATCATGTGACTTGTTATGTATGAAGTCGTAGTCACATGTTAAATCACATGATAAAATACATACCGATTTCGTTCATAACATCATGTCGACGCTGCTTACGAAGACTAGCACGTTTCAGATTTCTTACGAAAACTAGCACGTTTTGATATTACCCACGAAGACTGGCACGTTTCGATATTAACCACGAAAACTAGCACGTTTCGATATTAACCACGAAGACTAGCACGTTTCGATATTTACCACGAAGACTAGCACGTTTCGGATTTCGCCGCGAAGATTAGTATGTTTGTCGAACTGAAACGAATATTATTTCTATTTTGCAACATTTTATCATTCTCTAACTGTGTACTGTAAAATATACAAACGACCTATTGAAGTTATTTAACAAATGTTCGAATAATTTTGTCGGGTGCTCCATAACGAATCAATCAGAAATTTAAAACATCTGTAAAGAACCTGTGAAAACAGCATCAATTTTCCTAATCCCTCCACAACAACACAATTTCGAGAATATTTATAAGTTTATTTTGATGCAAAAAAACGCACTTCTACATCCGCAAATTGACTTTCATTTCGACCATCGCACACCGCACAAATCTTCAGAAAATCCTTGTTACAATAATCAAAGCATGGTGGTTTTTGCGGAGATAACTGAAACGTGCTAGTCTTCGGGGTGAATATCGAAACGTGCTAGTCTTCGTGGTAAATATCGAAACGTGCTAGTCTTCGCGGTGAAATCTGAAACGTGCTAGTTTTCGCGGCGATAGCCGAAACATGCTAGTCTTCGTGAGAAGCCGAAAGGTGCTAGTTTTCGCAAGAAATCTGAAACGTGCTCGTCTTCGTGAGCAGCGTCGATGTGTGAGTGTGACTCATTTAATACACACGCAGGAAATCGAGATTACACGAACATATTCGGAAAATTCAGCAACGCAGCATCTGACGGATGCGTTCAACGACGAAGCTGTTGGCATTAATATCATCAAAACTTATTTCGAAGCGAATGCTTTCGAATTGTTGCACAAAGCAGTAAAGTAAAAAAAAAGAAGTTCTTTCCTGGGAATGCTCTGCATGTTCCAAACCAATACATGACGATGATAAAATAACGAAATTTTCTATTATGTGCGATAGTTGTTTAGAATGGAATCATTCACAATGTGTTGGACTGTCGCCAAGGCCAAGATTTCCCTGGTTTTGCAATAAGTGTTCATCGAATTAATGTCCATCTCCAAGTGTGAGTGTGTCCATAACAAAAGTACGACATTTTTTTGGTTCCATGATACGACTCTATCTTTATCATTATTTTCCATAGCTTCATCTTCATCTTTATCATTATTTTTTTTATCTGTTATTGAAGTAGAGATATTAAAGATGATTTTTGTGTGAGTACTTGGTAGTTGAGGCGCTGTGCCAAATTCTTTGTGTACGGAGGTCGTGTTAACAGATATTAAACCTGATATTTATATAAAGATATTTAGATTGAAGATATTTTGTGTTGGTACTTGGCACTTCAGGTGCTGTACCAAACTCTTTGTATACAAAAGTCGTGATAACAGATATGAAAAATAATATTTATATGAAGATCACAATTGTAATTGGTGACTTATTTTTTCCTAATTACAAATTGGGCATGTAATTTAAACGTCGCGCCACAGTACATCGATGTCATTCGCTGGATCTATCGGAAAGATTTCCCGTGCACGCACACCATGTCTATTAAGTAATGAATGCGCACCATGGACTCCAATATATCTGAAATGAGCATGCGTCGGATCGTCCAAGCAAAAATGTTGCGGACACGCCGTGCGTATTCTACGGACACGGTAATTTTCCCGTGAAACGCAAACTGCGGCCGCAATCTTCCGTGCCACGTACACGGTCCGGAATTCTTGGCGCCACGGGAAAATCACACGCGGAATTCAGACACCGCGTTGGAGTCACGAGTTCCCGTGTTGGAATCATGGCGATTTTCCCTGGAACGCAATGCGGCCGTTTATGTCCCGTGCCGCGTACACGGTCCGAAATTTTTAGCGCCACGGTAAAATCGTACACGGAATTTAGACGCCGTGAAGATTTTGAAGTCACGGGTTCCCGTGATAGAGACATGGGTTCCCGTGTTAAAATCACGGGTTACGTGCGGTTAGACACAGCGCTTAAGGCCCATCCCTAGTCGCCCACCTCCTTTTGGTCGAAATGTGTCACATATCGATTATTATCCGAGCCCAGGCGTCGAAACTGCAAAAAAGAGATGCTTAGCGCAACTTCTATTTCAATTCCGAACACATACGTCCAAAAAAATGTTCGTTTCGTGCGAAAATGGGGTCTACAGATGGTTTTTACATTGTTACGAAATTATTCGAATTCGATTTCCTCGGCGGACAATGTAAAAACCATCTGCAGACTCTATTTTCGCACGAAACGAACATTTTTTTGGATGTATGTGGCCGGAATTGAAATAGAAGTTGCGCTAAGTATCTCTTTTTTGCAGTTTCGACGCCTGGGCTCGGATAATAATCGATATGTGACACATTTCGACCAAAAGGAGGTGGGCGACTAGGGATGGGCCTTAAGTTTTCAATACTGATCGAAAAATATCAGTAATAATAACCGTCCAAATACTAATTCATAATAAAAGTTAGGTTGTCTATTAACCGGTTCACTGGTAATGGCACATACAGAGCGATTCTGAGGACACCGGTCACGCTAATAGAGGCTCCCTTATTTATTTTCGTCAATGACAACGCTGTCAAATACCACGAACAAGCGATCTACCGATATTTCATATGCCTATGACTGATATCTTCAGACGACGTAGCGGTAGCTGTCACGTCGTAGGTTAAAATAAACGGTCATATTACAATATTGTGTAATTAATTCTAATATTGTTCATAATACAACGGTATACGATGTCATTTTATAAATAAGTAGTGATGAGGATAAATTGATTGCAGACGTCCATTTCTGTTTATTCCAACATTATTAGGTTATAAATAATTGTCTTGGTGCAATTCACACATCTGATAGTGATAAAGTTATTAAATCAATAGCATACGATATTGATTCTTCATGAATTCATTCCAGGTGTGAATTTCTGTTTATTTCCTTCGATAGTTACAACCGAGAATTTCTTCGGTGACTGACTGACCCGTTGCATCTCTTCGATAGGTAGGGTTACGAAGAAAACGATGTGAATATCATTCATCAAGCAATATCTCATCGATCCAGTTAAAGTTTTTCATCCTACGAGGTATTTGACTAACATCTTCCGCGCGGGTGGGTACGATGGACGCGGACGTCCTGGATTCTTGCTTTTCTGGTTCCGGTGCATCATGCTTATGTACCTTTCTGGATTTGTACGGTAGACAACGCACCTCCTCAACAATGCGTTGTACCGAGGCCCTAGATACTCCGACCCCTCGTGCCACACTCGACACTGGCTTTTTCCCGTCTTCTTCGAGTACTCGTAGAACTTCGACGCCGATAAGTTACTCCAGTTTCCTTGTACTTCAATACGATATTCCGCACGGTATCCATCGCCGAACGCGGACGTCCTGGATTCTCGGCTGCAAAATCATCTGCGATGGTCCGAAAGCTATGACCGGCCGCGTGTTTCAAAACCATGCTAGTGAGTTATTATTAAATTGTTTTTTTTTTTTTTCTTCAGAAAGACAGTGTCCTTGCACATGTATCATTAATTATTTGATATGATTATGCAATATCAACTGAATAAACAAAGAATTTTATTGATTCTGTACAATTTGTTGTGATTGAGTATTTCATATAAAAATGCAACGCTTTATTCTACGCAGCAATCAAATACTTAATTAAATAGATTCACAATAGGAACGATAATTTTAATTCATTTATCACTCGATGAAACTTAAACACGCATTGATAGACCAAAACATCATTTATGCAGTACTGTCTTCGTACTCATTAGGCTGAGAAGTAGAGTTTTATTCAGCGGAGATGCCTCGTAGGATGAAAAGCTTTTACTTGATCGATGAGATATTGCTCGATGAATGATATTCACATCGTTTTGTTCGTAACCCTACTTGTCGAAGAGATGCAACGGGTCAGTCAGTCACCAAAGAAATCCTCGGTTATAACTATTGTAGTAAATAAACAGAAATTCACACCTGGAATGAATTCATGAAGAAACAATATCATATCCTATTGACTTATTACCTTTATCAGTACCAGATGTGTGAATTTCACTAAGACAATTATTTATAACCTAATGATGTTGAAATAAACAGAAATCGACGTCTGCAATCAATTTAACCTCATCGCTACTTATTCATGAAATAATATCGTATACCATTGTATTATGAACATTATTAGACTTAATTACACAATATTGTAATATGACAGTTCATTTTAACCTACGACGTGACAGCTACCGCTACGTCGTCTGAAGATATCAGTCATAGGTGTATGAAATATCGGTAGATCGCTTGTTCGTGGTATTTGACAGCGTTTTCATTGACGAAAATAAATAAGGGAGCCCTATTAGCGTGACTGGTTTCCTCAGAATCGCTCTGTATATGTGCAAAAAAAAAGTTCCCTATTATGCACCTATATGCACTTATTATCCTATATTATGCACTTATATGCACTTCAGGACACTTTTTTTGTGCACATATATGTGCCATCACCAGTGAACCGGTTAAGGTATTCATAGATATTAAATATTCATGATAATAAGTTGAGAATAAATTGTCACTATTCAATAAATCAGTAATTAGTAGCAAGTAACCAGCAGTTTAATCAAAAAATTCGATAATCGCTCAAAAATAAATATCCAAT
Organism: Tenthredo livida; assembly: GCA_963992785.1. Lineage (NCBI taxonomy): Eukaryota > Metazoa > Arthropoda > Insecta > Hymenoptera > Tenthredinidae > Tenthredo > Tenthredo livida. Next base: position 12,033,757 of record OZ023071.1, read on the forward strand.
TATTTGAAAATTTAGTGATAGTCGTTTATTATTCTAATGAAACTTTTATGTTTGCAGCCTTTGAAGGATATTAGTATAACTTGCGGTATACGCAAGAACCTTGGTCTGTGTGTATTAGGATCGAGATTGACAACATTCGATAAGATCAATGGTGGACGATGAAACTTGTAAATATCGAATTTGGAGTACGAAAATAGTGAAAAATAATATTCTGACCTATAAGCAATAATAAACTGAAATTAGACAAATTGTATAGATTTCGCGTGATATTAAGATATCTTACCGATAAATGACAATAACTAGAGATTAATCGAATTCCGTCTAATCATTACTTTTTTCAATAATTACAAATTTGTTTCAACCTTGTCAATAATTTTTATACATAGTATATACAAGGTGATATTCGTGGATTTCTCGATCCTTTTATATCTCATCTACAATCGGTGGCTACGATCGCGTTGATCGAACTTTGAATATACTATAGCTACCCTACATAAAATGCCGGATAGACACGATACAGATTCATATAGAATCGTATACGATCCGGAATCAAAAACCGTATGCCTATACCGTATACATATCTACAGGGTGATATTCCAGGGACATCTCAGTACTACAAGTCTCGGACCGTCAGGCGGCTGATAAATATGTGCGCGAAATTAATAGGTTCGCCGCTCGACTATTAGGTACCCTGCTTAAAATGCCGGATAGACACGATACAGATTCATATAGAATCGTATACGATCCGGAATCAAAAACCGTATGCCTATACGGTAAAATGCCGGATAGACACGATACAGATTCATATAGAATCGTATACGATCCGGAATCAAAAACCGTATGCCTATACCGTATAGGCATACGGTTTTTGATTCCGGATCGTATACGATTCTATATGAATCTGTATCGTGTCTATCCGGCATTTTAAGCAGGGTACCTAATAGTCGAGCGGCGAACCTATTAATTTCGCGCACATATTTATCAGCCGCCTGACGGTCCGAGACTTGTAGTACTGAGATGTCCCTGGAATATCACCCTGTAGATATGTTTGTTCTATCTAACTTTTGATTCATTCGTTAATTGGATATGAATTTATTTCTGTAAAATTTTTAATTTTTCCGATCATGACAGATTCACGTGCTTACATGTTTAATTACTATGTATTGTGTATCATGCCCTTCGATGATGATCATCATGTCGTACGCGAGGCTTCATACAATTTAGATCGAACTTTGCTCGGGGGTAACTTTATTTAGTTTTCTAATTGTTCTCAAATTAAGAAATTCAACACTAGCTGATTTTTTATTTTTCACCCGATTTGTAGCCGATAAATTTTTCAAATAACAAAAATGTACGTACGACGAAATTAATAATTAGCCCATGACTACAAATTATCTTCAATGTGAAAACAAATAAATAATTCATAATAAATACCGATCTACTTCTCAAAATGTCATTTTTTGGTACACGTGTCCGTAAAGTACGTACATTAGGGACTGTTCTGAGTCCGTAAGGTTTGATTTTAGGGACCCAAAATAGTCCGTAAAGTACCACTTCACGGACACGGGTACCGAAAAATAGTGTTCGCTCCACCGCCCTAAAGTCGGATTTACTTGACCGAGTGGGGGATTTCGCATCCTCGGACCGGCTGCGCTGGTCCTCGGACGCACAATCCCCACTTGGTCCGTAAAGTCCGACTTTAGGGCCTAGGACCGAAAAGCACTATTTCCGATTCTTGCGCAACACTTGTTTTGTTATCGAATTGGATCTCCGTTTTATCGCACATTATTGTTGGTCACTGATTTCCAGTCGGCATTGAATAATTGACGTAATGTTGATGAGTAATGAATGTCATGAATTTCAGTGAAGATCGCTTCGAAAGAGAACTCCAAAAGTGAATATCGCAAAGAATCATAAAAGTGAAACTTACTTCAAAGCTTCGCTTTTCGTGCTCAAAACCATTGTAAGCTACGTATGCGACAGCGTGTTCGGGTTTGGCCTTCGCGGGCAAAACGTCACCGTTATGCTCGGCACGACCCACAACTAAAGTAGCACCGTCCCGGTCTCGTCCAGCGCATATCATTCCAGGGAGTGCAGCGCGCATCCCCGAATACTGCACCCATTTATATCCTGTAATATATTGAGTAACTTGTAATAATTTCGCACGCTCAATTCTCGGGAATAAAGAATTATTGCAAGAATCTGATGTGTACGAAATGTTCCGTGATTAATAGTACTTTATGGGACTAGGGAATAATGGTTTTTTATCACACATGCACGGAAAACCTGATTTTCCTCGCTGTCATGCTAGAGTATATGCCATTTTGTCGCACGTGGTACACAAGATGAACTCGTGCATGCGCATGTCGTAGGGAATTCTTGGCAGCGGGGAGCCTTAGGGAGCGGGAGGAAAATGAATTCTTTACGACATGCGCATGCACGAGTTGATCTTGTGTACCTCGGGAGACAAAATGCCATTTTACTCTAGCATAACAACGAGGGGGAAGAAAATAGCGTTTAACTCCTTACGAAGCGCCATTGGACGGAATAAACACGTGAATACATCTAAACAAAACAAAACAAATGAGAAAATGAGAGAAAAACAAACCCGTCCGTGTTCACGGGTCACGTTGACAGTTGTCACAAGACGTCACCTCGTACATTACTTACGTGCCATAGTTCGGCAATGCGGCTTGGAAAATCGGTATTTCCGTACATTCGTGATAAAAAATATCGTGTGCATCAAGGGAGAATGGGTGTTTTCTACCTATTTTCTTCCCTTGATGCACAATATACTATTATTCCCGTGTTCCATATAGGACTTTATTGCCGACTAAACCGTGGGCCACTTTATTGACTTGAAAAGTGGGACCCATGCAGAGGAGTGTAGCGGTTCTAATTTTCACTTCACGTCTGTGAATAAAGTAATAGAATATGAGTATTCTGTCAGGATCGAAATGTTAATAATCTTCCTGTGATTCACATGATATTTTGCTCTACCGCGTGATTCCTCGCTTGCACCTCAGTGATTTGGGTAGCAGACCGTCAGGTATAGTCGGCATGAAAAAATTATCCGTGATCGTAGCGGCCAGTTCTTGTTTGTTTTATTGAGTTTTGACGGGTACGGTGAAGTGGTGTCATATTATTACGGAGAAGAATTATTACACGCTCAAAATATTCTTTGTGCACCGAATGATCGTTATCCAGGGGATTGCGACTGATTAGCGTGTCGATAGATGAGTAAGTAAAACTATTTTTCATAATTACGAGTGCATCTGTAAGAGCGTAACCTCAAAACGGCAAGTAACCTCAAGGACAAGTGACCGTTTTCAGGTAGGCCGAGGGGCTTTACGGTCCTAGTAATTGACACTTATCAGTTCATACTTTGTGCCTTATAATTATTAGTAGTTATTATTTCAGAGAGCATGCAGCAGCCTCAGAATTTCTTTGACCTGGCATCTTCATAGCTAGACTCGTACTAACACAGGGTGTGAAGGTGTTTAATGCTGCCAAATCATTCTACGAAAAACTGAAACACTGATTCGCACACCTAGATCTAAACTAGGACAAGTCATAAAATCTCATTTTTCAGTATGAGGAAAAAACGTTTTGCCAATTATGCCTTCGGATAATTAATTAATTAAATAATTATTATTCATAATAAATATAATTATATAATATTACTAATGATAATTATCATTAATCATCATTATCAATATTATAATAATTATATTATTATATTATTATTATTGATTATTTATTAATTCAGCAAAACCAAGTTAGTGCAATCTGTCGGCATGATTATGAGCATTAGGTTGAATCTGTTCTTGTGGTTACTTGCGTATTTTATCAGGGTATACAAAAATGATAATAACTCAAAATTCAAGTTTTTTGACTTGTCCTAGTTTAGATCTAGGTGTGCGATATGTTTAACGAGAAGGACATCCAACTGGGACGTTGGTTGCACAATGCTGAAGAGTTGGGGCATTTTCCACTGCATACCAATTGACACGAGTAACATGCTAAGCTAGCATGTTCATAATCAAAAAACAAGGCGGATTGATTAGGTATGAAGAGAAACATCAACGGGGATTTACCCGCATTGAAGATAATTTTTTCAAATCACTGCTACGCTCTGATAATAAATTTTAGTCACTCAGTTTTTTTATAGTTGATTAGTGCTGCTTTGATACAGAGTTTATGATTTTTTTCAGATTTGGTGTCCTTCGCTGAACATAAATTCAGTCCATCGAAGAAAAAGTAGTTATCGTAGGGTACAGGCTGCTGCGTTGCATGAAATTTCTTCAACTTTGGAGGATATATTCCGTATGAATGTAATTTAGGGCCAAACCAATAATATTTCATGAATTTGAATTTTAGACATCGAAATTTTTGCTGGTAAGACTTTTTTCCATCGTTTTGGAAAAAATGATTTAAAATCAAAAATTTCCATGTCTTAAAATTAAACTCATGAAATATTATTGGTTTGCCCCCAAATCACATTTATACAGAATATTTCTTCCATAGTTGAAGAAATTTTATGCAACGCAGCAACCTGTACCATACGACAACTACTTGTTCTTCGATGGACTGACTTAGTTTAGCGGAGGACACAAAATCTAAGTAGAATAAAAACTATGTGACAAAATAGCACTAATCAACTGTAAAAAAATTGAGTCACCAAAATGTTTCCTCAGAGCATGGCAGTGATTTAAGGAAAAGTATTTTCAAGGTGGGTATATCCCTTAATCCAGCGAGGGGCATATGTGTGTATTTGATAGTTATTGGATATGTATACTATTTCAAGCAATATATTAGGTATGTATTCTATTTCAAGCAATATTCCACTCACAAAACCTGTAATTGGATGTTACGTCGATGTAGTTATTCCGAATAAATATATTTGAAGAAACCCATATCCTACCAAATATTTAATACTATCTACAGGAAATTGAAAATTGAGAATGTTATGGCTGATTACAGCAACTACGGAACGATTGATTTTCCGTGGAAATATCAGGGGAACAAACAAGAATTCGGAACACAGCTGTTGATGGCTTTAATATGATTTAATTGCAGACTGCACGAGGCTTCATTAATACGAAGATAATACATGACTTTTTGCAGAATCTTAAAACTATGACCAGTTCTGTTAGACCAAGCTAGCTCTATTGTACTGTATCGGTGGCCTGAATCGCAGCTTGGAGTTTCACCGCTGATCAGAATTAAAGTTTAGGGGAGCCATCTGTATCGTGTGTAGGTGAATATATTTTTTTTTTATTGAACATAACTGACAGGTGCTGTGCATCTCTGCAGTATACAGGATTATAGTGTATTGTATTGTATTGTCACCGCATGACCTGATTAGATAAATCGTTTCGATGAATAAAATAGATAAATATATACCATTATACAAGTATACAATTATTATATCTACTACGAACTCCAATCCCAATCCTTGCACCTTCCGACGCAGTCATGGTTGACTTAACCATTGTGAGCATTGAGAACTGTGACTGCATCAATATTAAACTCATTATTTATGTTCAGCGAAGGACACAAAATCTGAAAAAATCATAAACTCTGTATCAAAACAGCGCTAATCAACTATAAAAAAACTGAGTGACTAATAGTATATTACATACCTAGGGCAGTAAAATAAGGAAGGTCCCAGATCACATGTAAGTGTCGTCCGAGGCGAAGCCGAGGTCGACAAACATGTGATCTGGGGCTTTCTTATTTACTGCCCGAGGAGTGTATACGATTTTTCTCATCGACGGAGCCGAAAAACGGGAACTTCGTTCCGCGCAGCGGGACGAAAGTTGTCGCTTTCGGCCCGGAGGTGAGAAAAATCTATTATCAGAGCGTAGCAGTGATTTGAAAAAATTATCTTCAAGGTGGGTATACCCCCGTTGATGTTTCTCTTCATACCTAATTAATCCGCCTTGTTTTTTGATTATGAACATGCTAGCTTAGCATGTTACTCGTGTCAATTGGTATGCAGTGGAAAATGCCCCTACTCTTCAGCATTGTGTAACCGACGTCCCAGTTTGATGTCCTTCTCGTTAAACATAGTGTTCCAGCTGTTCCTGCACACGCTCCGTAGAATGATTTGGCAGCAGTAAACACCTTCACACCCTGTGTTAGTACGAGTCAAGCTATGAAGATGCCAGGTCAAAGGAAATCCGAGGCTGATGCATGCTCTCTGAAATAATAACTACTAAAGATGCAAAAGCTTGTACGGCACAAAGTATGAACTGATACAGGAATGCGAATTGATGTGCGACACTAAACCCTGCGTGTGTTCACAGGTTAAACTTTTGACTTTGGCCAGTTCTGGGTCATGTAGTACCAGGTCGGCACGCCCGGGCTCGCAGAGCCCCGCGGACTCTAAGTGTCAATTACTAGGACCGTAAAGCCCCTCGGCCTACCTGAGAACGGTCACTTGTCCTTGAGATTACTTGCCGTTTTGAGGTTACGCTCTTACAGATGCACTCGTAATTATGAAAAATAGTTTTACTTACTCATCTATCGACACGCTTATCAGTCGCAATCCCCTGGATAACGATCATTCGGTGCACAAAGAATATTTTGAGCGTGTAATAATTCTTCTCCGTAATAATATGACACCACTTCACCGTACCCGTCAAAACTCAATAAAACAAACAAGAACTGGCCGCTACGATCACGGATAATTTTTTCATGCCGACTATACCTGACGGTCTGCTACCCAAATCACTGAGGTGCAATCGAGGAATCACGCGGTATAATACATGAATGGAACGTTTGATTCGAAAAAGTCCGGAAAAAGTCCAAAGATCTTGGAAAAGAGGGTCTTTGACAGACCACTGCGCGCGTGGTGGCGGGGTCTACGGGCGAAGCCCCCGTGGAGAGGTTCGGAGGGGTGAAGCCCCCCCCCCCCCCCCCGCCCGCCCGCCTGAAAACAAAACCAGTAATCTCACGAGAAAAAAAAATTAAATTAATTTTTATTCTATTTATCAACTTGAAATATTAATATACAGGGAGAATACGGGTATGGTTTCCACTATAGTCATAGCCAACACGGTACACTCCAGGTTTTTCGTTTGTTAATTGCAGGCTGGCCATCCACTTTTTTATTTCATTCTGATCAAATTAATGTTTGCGAAAAGCAAAGTATATAAGGTAAGTGAAAATACTTCATCTAATTAACGTTATTAGAATGGGTAAACAATTCAACTGGTTTTAATCAATTTCATTATATTCAACAATTTTTAAAATATCAATATAATTATGACAATAATAATCTGAACAACAACACGAATATAATCACGATAATAATACTGAAAGGCAAAGTTAGGTAAGTGAAAATAATTTATCTAATTAACGTTATTAGTATAAATAACCCAAAAAGCACCTCTGGTGTAAAAACCTTACGCCAAGTACAATAATGTGGTCACTACCCCCCCCCCCCCCCCCCCCCAAATCAACCCGTAGAAATTCCTCCTCTAACAAAGGTGATACTATAAAAATCTACTTACAAAAGGATTGAAATCAGATACAATTGCCAAGTAACTACGTGTCTTCTATATAACAAAAGTTTACAACAGAAGAATAGAAAATTGAGTAGTCTTGTACTCGTTCACTCGCTACGCTCGCTCACTCGATTGGCCTTCGATAATTACAGTAAAAACATCAGAAAAAAAATATGCTACGAGTTCGTTGCCCCCCACTACTTCGCGCACCTCTGAATAGGACCACGCGTGGAAATTGTGTTTTGATCTTAATTCATGCTTTAAATAATAGTATAGTAATGAAAATTGCAATTGATTGTAATCAATTTCATTCATCTATTGTTAACACTTATTTTCTTGTTTATTCAAATAGGGTAAAGTGCGGAGAGCTAGATGCCGCAGTGGGGGAGATGCCGGATTTCTCATATAATCTGAGATTTGCCGACAAATGGTGTTGCAATGGTGATTTACCTATGTTTGGTATTAGAGTAATGAAGTTGACGACAATCGATATATTGCGATCGAATTCGCACAAAGAAGAAAGTAATGGCGTACAGAAGACGGTACGTACGAATTTTTCTCGTTGAAATTTCCCGGGGGGGGGAGGGGGGGTGTCTATTCATGTAAGTATCACTATCCTCGTTACAGTTTTCATAAATGTTATGGTTTTACTGAGTTCCTACAGCCCAATTTGATATGTACGTTTCATTCGCCAAGCGAAAATCCAGTATTCTTATTGAATAATTGACCACGGCGTCTCTTTCTGCAATTCGGGATAAATGCCGCATGATTAGCCGATAATTTTAATGGGTTACACTACCTTGACACTCAGAAAAATATGTATAGAAATGAAAAGAAATTTGACGCAGCTATTAAATATACCTATAATAGTACATCACGATACGAGTGCGGAAAGAGGCACCGAGCGGTGAGAAGAGGCACCGATGGGTCAAAAGACACCAATGCGGGTTGAAGGAGGTACCGGGATGTCGTTTGAAGAATGATCACTATTAAATACGTTGGATAATACAATTATCCAATTTGTATTAAATATACAGGATGTATCACCTGAAGTATCAAGAATGGGAGGGACTTAGTTGCCGCGAAATCACGCCCCATCAACCAATTAAGGGGGTATCTACACCTTTGAATTTTCAAAAAATCGTTTTTTTTTTTATAATTCATTTGGAATGCTAGTGACCTACTCCACCTGCAAATAAATCGGTGTCAAGATATCTAGAGGATTTCAGAAGTTACAGCCATGGCAGTGCCAAATTGCGAAAAAGCGCCGCGGCGAGGCGCGCGAACCCTCAGATTGGTGCCATAAGTATTGTACAACACCGCCAACACCACTGCTTACTTTTATGAGGTTTTGATATATTTCGATTCTGAATTTGATTTTGTGATCTTTGAATTGTTTGTAATTATCATTCTTACACATATTGAATTTTCAATATTCTTTTAAATTGTGATCATTGACAGAACACATGGCTGCGATCTACGTTTTTTCGAGGTTAGGTGTCCACTTGTTTGTAAATATTGTCGTGCTCTCAGTACGAATTCGAACCAATAGTAATTTCCATTATCGGATAAACACAGTGTAGGTATATACATCTGAGATGAGACTTCGGAATCGAAAGGAGATGATCCATCAAAAAGTGCGTTCGAGATCGATGCCAGGAGACTACACATTTGGATTTCCAAAAAGATGAGTATTTCTATAATACATATATTAATTGCAAGAATTAATAAATATTATAAGAAAAAAGGTATGATTGATTAAAGATGACAGAATTTTCTTAGTATTGACAAAAATTGTGCTAGCATCTTCTGAATCTCAAAAATATTAAAGTTAAAAAATTTTACAGAATTTTTATGTTTTGAACAATTTTGATCAGATTTTTTCTAAAGCAGTTCATTATTTTTCTAACAGCCTCATCGGACACCTAACCGACACTGTTGTTGTACAGAACGGGTCAAAACTCACTACAAACCTCCCCCTGGCACATGTGTCTAGACTCGACTCGACTCATAACTCATCGAGACGAGAGCAGCTGCGGATCCAGCATATTAGTCACAAGCAAAATCTTAAAACTTGATTTCCTGTAACTACATTTTCTTCTCTTGGAAAAGTATGAAATAAAAAAAAAAATTTTGATAAAAAAGTTTAAAAGTTGATTTCTGGAGAATGAATATTTTGAACGGTTGTCGTAAAGAATCAGGAGCATCGCTGGACCGATTCTGGCGTTTGTGGTCTTCAAATTTGTAGAATCGAAACCTCTATCAGATGAACATAGAACTTTTTGATAAACCCATTTTTAGTTGAAATATTAGAAAAATAAGCAAAATTTTTTTTCAAATTCAGAAAAAAAATCGAAAAAATTCAATAACTCAAGTAATTCTTGCAATATCAAAAAGTTCTATGTTCATCTGATAGAGGCATGTCTTATGAACAATTGAGAACCAAAAATTCCAAGATTGGTCCAACGCTGGGTCTGATTCTTTACGGCAACCGAGTGATTTTGTATTTTCCTGTCTTCAGCGCAGCCACTATTAGACTGGAAGTAATACATGATGTAAGATATGGATAATGAAGGTCAAACCCTCCCCAAACATGATGATTTTTTTCAATTTCATCAGAGTCTTCAAGTTGAAAAAAAAAGAAAAATTGTTTTTCAGAAATTCAACCCATTTAAAGGTGTATATACCCCCTTAACAAAGAGGAAAGAACCGTTTTCGTGAGCGTCGGAGTAAATAAATATCGAACAGCCTGATTGAAGTTGTTACCTACAACAAGACATTGTATTCGAGTCGTTGTTGATATTTTTTTCCTACACCAAGAAATTGTGTTTTCTATTTTTCGTAAGAATTGCGGTCCACGAAATTCTTCTCTTTGTTGATTGGTTGATGGGGCGTGACTTCGCGTCAACTAAGTCCCTCCTATTCTCGATACTTGAGCTGATACATGCTGTATATTAATAAAATGTTTTAATGACATATCTTAAAAAAGGTAACACAAAGTGACATCTTCAGCAATTCTAGTTGAAAAATAATATTTTTTCATTCAATTCTAAAAGAAATAGTATACATCAAATGTTATCAAATACTGCTAACCCAGACAGCATCAAACTTCAAAATATGTCCTATGGATGTCCTATGGACATACCGATGTCCCATGGATGTGTTATGGATATGTTTTGAACTTTGATGCTGTCTGAGAAGTACCTCTTACAAAATACAAATTGAGTATTTTTCCTCAAATGAACATTGTACCTTGCTCATAATACTGTAACGTTTTAAGATAAACGTTGAGTTAATAAGTTATTATGTAGGTTCTCCAAGAGAAATAAAGTGAATCGTAGAGGAATTATATATGTTTTGCAATGAGATTATGTATTCAGAAAATACAGGTCTGCTTCAGTGGCAAGCTAAAGACAGACTGATTTGTTTTACAATAATCGTTGTTGACGCAGCAACCGAGTTTCTTATATTTTAAAGGATGTCATTTATCATATAGGCTACTAGATGGTGTTTTATAAATTGAATACCCAATGTAACAATACAATAAATATCGCATTTAGAATAATACATGTAATTATCACTTGAATATCATTCTTTATACTATGTACTTGAGCATTTGAAATTTTACAGTAGAGAACAATATTAATAAAAAAATCCCATTTATAATACATACTGCAGTATTATTGAATTACTGTTGAAACAAAATTTGATAAGAATTATATAAAAAATTTGAGTCAATGTCTCCGTTATTTGTTTCGTTTTTATACTAGCGTCAAGATTTCCCAGGTCCCCAACATTAAAGAACCGGATTTACAACAATGGAATTTATGTTAGATTACCACACTTTGCACGTGAAATTCATCGAGTGCGAGCGGTCCTATATTTGGAGGTTGAGCCGCGAATTTTTCGTGGCGAGTTCGGACAACAGGTGGGGGTAACTCATTTCTCGGAATTATATTCCCCTACAAGCCCGAGCGCGGTCTTATTCGGAGGTTGCACTGTATCCTAGCTTATATTCTGGCATATATTCTAGCATATATTGCTGTATATATGTTGAATAGTTTATTAAAAAGAAAAAACAATCTAGATACGTTTGCGTGAAAAAATTGGCAGCAAATTTTTCTTTGAAATATTTATTATACTAATTTTTCAAGTTCAAAATATTTATATTAACCCTTCGTAGTCACACTGGGTGGATTCCACCCAGGCCTTACTTTGGGCCTGAATATCTTTAGGTCATGGTATAAATTGGGCATTCTCCTTTCAGGGGGCGAGGGTTTGAAGTGTCCCCTACAGGTGATGAATTCCACGCGAACCGGACAAAAAAAAGCTTTTTCTCTCATTTTTGCATGAGCTTTAGTACCCTCAAAATTAGAATTTTTCATGTATATAAGACATATGTAGCTATTTTTACCTATGGTGTACGAGCTCTTCTAGTTTCCGGTTGATTACGCTCTTTGATGTCTTTGGAGGCAAATATCTCAGAAACGGTATGTCGAATGAAAAAAGTAATATAGTGGTGATTTGTAGTATTCTTCACCCTCTTTCACCTGAGTCCATGATCTTACCCCTGACTATCGGAAAACATGTCGAAAAATCATTTTCCAATCCAAAACTCTATTATTATCGCGATCCACATGGATTGAGCATATGCGTATACAAAGTATAGTCACACGAGTATCGTGATAATCACTATACTGTTTCGTGATGAGAGCGATATTTTTTTCTCCGTGTATTTTATAAGACTTATTGCTATATTTTTCCATCCAGTTTTCTCCGTGTACATTAGGGTGGTCCTTATATGGAGTGTTTTTGAATTTTTACGCTCCCAAGGGTTCAAACGAATCCTTTTCAAGAAAAATAATTTGTTCTACAGTTTTAATGCTCTATCTCGATTTTAACATCCCGCGCACGACCGCCAAAGTATTTTTTTTTTTTTTTTTAATTTCCTACCAAAAACATGTATGACCCAACTTTGTCAAGTCAAAAAAAAATTTGGCGGTCGTGCGCAGGATGTTAAAATCGACGCAGGACGCAGAATGTTGAAACTTCGACGTTAATGACTTAACAAAGTTGGGTCATACATGTTTTTTATAGGAAATTAAGAAAAAAAAATACTTTGGCGGTCGTGCGTGGGATGTTAAAATCGAGATAGAGCAATAAAACTTTTGGACAAATTTTTTTCCTTGAAAGGAATTCGTTTGAACCCTTGGGAGCGTGAAAATTCAGAAACACCCCATATAAGGACCACACTAGTGTACATACAAAAAATATAACTACGGGGGCCCCCGAAGATATTCTGGCCCAGGGCCCCCCGGTCCCTAAAAACGACACTGGCGAGGGGGAAATAACTCGAGATTTGACTGACGCTTTAATTCGTTGGGTTGGATTAATTTGAATTAATGTCTTCAATTCAAATTAATCTTTTCAATTCAAATTAGTTTTTTGATTTCACGGTAATTTTTTTAATTCGATTCAATTTTTTCAATTCATTTAATTTAGATTACTTTTCACAGTTATTCATTCCGATTCAAGTTCATATTCGATTATTTCAAGCCAATTCAATTTTTCTAATTCATTCCATTCGAGCTATTTTTTACCGTGCCTCGCGCTAATTCAAGTGATTATTTGATCATTTCAATACATTTCTCATATTTCCTAATATTTCAAATTATGTAATTCGTTCGATACAAATTCAGTTATATATCCCACTTAATTCTGATTATTTTAGTTATTGCTAAGTTAATTCTCATTAATTCAGTTAATTCCCATTAATTCCTTCATTTCCGTTATTCTTCAGTTAATTCTCATTAATTCAGTTGATTCCCAATAATTTAGGTTAATTAAAATTAATTCACGGGCATCGATACGTCAATTCAACGAGTTATTTCCCCCTCGGCCTATAGGTTTCTCGTACTGCCGAGACTCCTTCCGAGGGTTTCGATTCCCGCCCCTAGTTGGCGTATCGGCGTGTGAGCATCGTGAATAGCTTGGTAAACGTTGCACGGCGTGAATGATCAGCTATGATACCCCAAGACCATCGAAATTATCGGATATTTCCCGAATGTTTTGTTGCACAGCAAGGAGAGGTACCGTGGAGGTACGAGTATCCGAACGCTTAAGGATTCTCCGACGGTACAACACGTTTATTCCATAAGCCGAGTCGAAAATACCACATAAAATACCCCATCGAATCAATAGTAAGGGATTCTGAACATCTTTTGAACAGAACGTAGTGAAATAGTAGTTGAAATTATGACTGATTAAATTATTATTAGCATAAATGTATCAGGTGTCTGAAGACGTAGTATCCGAACACCGAAATGCACCTTGTCCCAGTAGGCGAACGACCGAGGGTCTAATTGCCGAACAGTATAAGTTTGCTGTTTTCGCATTAACAGCCTTTTTTATTTTACCCCTACAATATGCAATTAACTGATTGAGATGAGTGTAATTGGTGTTATTTTCTCAACGAAAAAAGGGTTGAATGTTGGAGACAGCAAAAAATGATAATTGGGGTTACAATGGGTGAAAAACACGCGTTCGTCTACTGCGCCACACTGCTTTACAGCTGTCCCAATACTCGAACACGTATTTCTTATTCTTTATAATTATTTTTAAATGTTTTTGAAGTTCTCTGAACTTATTTCAATTCATTATATTCCAATCTAAATACGTTACATTGCAATTTTTACTCACATCTTGCTGTTTTACCACAATATACTGACAAGCGGCTCTAACCTCTTGGTTAAGCAATGGCCACCGGAGGCGCCGCGATAGCATGGATAACCGTACATGTTCGGATACTCGTACCTCCACGGTATCAGTTTTGCAAATTCAAATCGCGAGCGCACAGCGCGAGGGATTTTATTGCAAAACTGATCCCGATCGTTGATATGCAGGAAAGCTCGTGGGAAATATCCGATGAATTTTGAAGGTCGATGGGTATTCGGAGGATTACTTCTTCTATCACGATCCGGCCGAACAGAGTGCAGTATTAGAGAAAAGTATTCGATATTCAGAGGCTTAAATAGTGGCTTGGGGTTTCATGGTATTACTGGGCACAATGTTTCGTATTTTTTCATTGATTTCTACTAATGAGCTCCGTCCAAATCGACTCATTTTGGGGTTAGCGTCTTGAAATTGATTCAAACTGGGACACGAGTTTGAGAGATATTTGAAATAAATCTTCACATTCGGGGAAAACAATTGACAGCCCTAGTAACCATCTGCCGCAAGGTTTTCGGAAGATTCTTGCAAGATGCTTACATATGAGCCACTAGTAGTCTGTTTCCACATGCATGCTATGAACTTGCGCAAGATGTTGATTATTTTAAGTGTTTTGAAATGATCATACAAAAGTTTGCTGCGAATCTTCCGAAAGATGCTTGCGAAAGAGGATTGTCCAAGTTTCTTGCAAGATTCATTCACAAGTCTGCTGCGAATCTGCCGAAAGATGCGTGCGGAAGAGGATTCTCTAAGTTCTTACAAGATTTGGTTACTAGGGAGGCTACTGCGAAATTATCGGTCCGATAAAACCCCCCGTGGCCGGGGGTTTTATCAGATTGAAAGAGGCCACGTGACCGAGAATACACGGAGAGACCATTTTGGTGATAATTGTATAAAAATTGGCACTCCTTCCCAAAACAGTTAGTAAAGTGGTGACAATGCATCATTTTTAGTAGTGCTTTATTCTTAAAAATAGTAACGGCTCCTAGCAACGTACAACATTGTTGGTATCCACTGCTACAAAACTTAGGAACTATTGCTATTCTAGCGATGGTTGTAAGTGATCACTAACAATGAAATAAAATTTCAGAATCCATCGAAATATTTTCAGTGATATTTATTATAATCGTAGTAATAATTATTTCACCGTGGAAAAAAGTGGGTGCTGAAATAATTGGGCAAAGTGAATATTCCAAATTTATTCTTCAATACAATGTAAAAAATGCGGTGTTAAATCGGGATAAAAAAAACACCGTTTTTGTTTATATTGAGGGAAATTTTCAGCTAGCCCAAAAAAAAGATATATTTTTCAACAGGGTTTTAACATCACATTCGTCAACTTATGATTATCCGCACGTAGATGGAATCGCATCATCAATTCGCTGAGAGAAAACCACCGCTGATATTTTGTCCTAACCGGGATTTGTACTCAAGTCCGCTCGCATTCGCTCCATCGCTCGTAATACTAGTCGCACGCTCTATCCGCTACGCCAAACTACGCTATGTTAATTTGTACGATGTTTTCTCATCTGTTTGGAGATTGTAACGCACTATTTGAAAACGTAGATATGAAACTTAATGTGGTATGGTAATCAACGCTTTGACCAATATCACATTCAGTACTTTGCATAGTGTTACGAACCAGCGCCGATTTTATCAATAGGCAGACTAGGCATTTGCCTAGGGCGGCAGATTTTGAGGGCGGCAGATTTTCAAAGCGGCCAATTCTAAATAATTTTTATTAAATGGTGACTCCTGCATCGTTTGTATGTACCTCAATTCATAATAGAGAATTTATCGGACAGGACGATCCAATTTTTAATACTTTTTCTTTTGACCGAGGAGAGATTTTTTTTCTTATCGAGCGTGTAATCCCCAGAAAGACCGGAAAAACGGAAAGTGCATCATAATCTTCTTCTTCAAGTAAACATCCCTTCAGCCCGGGTTTAAACCGCGACCTTTGAAACTGTACTGCGATGCCTTATCAAATTGGATCACGGTGAAGAATTAGTATATTGTGCACCAAGGGCGTGAAGTGGGCTTTTTTCAGACCGACTGTGGAGTTTGTAGTACGAGTCGGAGGCGAGCTAGCACGATTCGACGACGAGTAGTGCAACCACACAAGGTCAAAAAGCCCACTTAGCCCTTAGCGCACACCATATTTTGTGTGACAGCACGATTTTCGCGTTTATTCTTCATTATTTATATTTTTCTGGGAGAAATTTAAAAATATTTCAGCGGGCGTTTTCAGGTTTTTATTGCCCGCTTGTGCTCGAGTAGCGGGCAATAATAGCCCGAAAACGCCCGCTGCTCGACGTAGCGAGCAATAATAACCTGAAAACGCCCGCAGCTCGATGTAGCGGGCGTTTCTATTTTTAATTTTTTGCCCGCACGTCTGAAAACGGTCACTCACGGCCCACTTAATGGGTCAAAAAAACGCGAAAATCGTGCACGTCGTGCAAAATTAGTACATTTTAGTACCAGTACGGAAAGGCTTTTTTGACGAAACGAGAGGTTTACGGCACGAGCCGAAGGCGAGTGCTGTAACGAGGTTCGTCAAAAAGCCTTTACGTACAAGTAACGATTATTATTTTTCATCACGAAAGCCGGGAAATCGCGACAAAGTCGCGATTTCGAGGCTAGAATGATAAAAATAATATTAATCATCTCATATCGGATGCTTGCACACTGACATCATGGTGCCCGCACGCGAGCGGCGCACAACACCCACACACGTGATTGTATGACTCCGCACGCGTGATGGCTAGATGCGACTCATCACGCTCGCACATGTGTTGGCGTCATTTCGTGCTAGCAAGAATGGCGCGTTCTCGCCCGCACGACGTGAGCCGCACGTTGTGATGGCTCTGTGCGTCGCACGATTGTTATCTGGGTATGTAGTTTAGGAATCATTCATACGCTGTAAAAAATCGGCTGTGTAAACTGTGACGGAGTGAGTGGTTAAATTCTTCGGTGTCGAAATTAACACCGAGGAAAAGTAAAAACCACACTTCCGATGTGGTAATAACAAAAGCGGTGTTAATTATTTATCTTGCACACCGTATTGTGTTCAGGCAGCGAGTTGACACCCATCGGTGGTGATACGAGAGCTATGGTGTTAATTATGATGTCATAAGTTCATGTCAGACCGAGTTCACACTATTCCAGGTTCATATTCCGAAAGGTATATTTTTATCGTGTTAAAATTAACAGGAAAAAGGGTAGAAACCGCACCTCTGATGTGGTTATACTGAGATAAATTTAATTTGTGAAATTAACATTTTCGACATAGTAAGAACTTTATAATAATCGTGACATTTAGAAAGATTTGTTAAACCAACCGAACATATTTTGTTGAGGAAAATCTGTTTCAATTCAGCATTCCTAATTTGACTCGGATGACATGGATTTGTGAAACATTGTATAACTCAACATAGCGAAGTTTGGCGTAGCGGATAGAGCGTGCGACTAGTAATATGAGCGATGGAGCGAATGCGAGCGGACTTGAGTTCAAATCCCGGTGAGGACAAAATATCGATGGCGGTTTTTTTTGAGCGAATTGATAATGCGTTTTCATCTACGTGCGGTTAATTACAAGTTGGCGGATCTAATGTTAGAACCCTGTTGAATAATGTATTGTTTTTGGGCTAGCTGAAAATTTCGCTCAATATCAACAAAAACGGTGTTCTTTTTATCTGGATTCAACACCGGCTATGGGTTCAATTTCGGTGTTGATTATAAACACCGTTCGAACACCGCACATTTCACACCAGCATTTTACACCGCTGGTTTACACCGAAGTAATGGACCTATATAGACCACGCTGTGGTGTTAAAACGGTGTTAGATTCAACACCGCATTTTTTACAGTGTATATTTCTTCGAACTAGTTTCATAAAAATATAAATTTCTCAGAATTCCAGTGCATTTCTTGGAAGTTCTCAAAAATATTAAACTAGCATAGTAATCATTACTAAAACGGTCTCTCCGTGTACTGCACTCTGATTGGCCAAGATCGTAATGGAGTAAATAATCAGTGGAAATGTTGCTCGTAGTACACGGCAAACAATTCATAATACATAAAACGTCAAAAAGTGTCCAGGAAAATGACAATACTGCGCAGTCAATCTATTAATACTATAAATCGTGTGAAGAACTACTAATAATTCATACCCTAATCAAAATGATTTTTTATAACATCTGCTCTGAAACTACAATTTTCGTTCCCTGTTTTGACAGTTGAAAGAGGCTGATTTCAGGCTAATGCCGTGAAAAGTTGTCACACATATGCGCAAATCGTGAATTCAATTAATCAGCGGTTTGAATTGGTATGTTTCATTCCTTGGGGTTGCAAAATTGATCTATTACAATCCCTTGGGGTTGCAACGAGAAATAACTTCCCTGCTGCAAATTTCAGACTATTGAAATTGACAGTTGAAGTTTCAGAGCAGATGTTATGAAAAACATGGTGTGTGACATGGGATGAAATATGAATGCGGGCACGGGTGATGTCAGCCCTCGCCTTCGGCTTCGGGCAGACAACTTCACCCTGGCCTGCATTCACCTTGTTTCATCCCTTGTTACACAATATACTCATGTGATAAATCACATGATGTTATGAACGAAATTGGTATGTATTGTAACTAATTGCATATGTTTCACCAGCGGAAGGCTGGTGAAATTATGCTAGTTCGTGTGAGTTGTTTGTCACGGGTTATGAGATTTGGAGCTCCTCTGGAAAAAGTTGAAAAAACCCTTAAATTACTCGAATACAGACTATGATAGATTTTTCACTATCAGAGCTGCGTCCCTACGGATCTGGGATATGTCAAATTCCCCAGACTAAGATAGGTGCTATATAACTATCTAGCCGTTGAATTTGACGTACCAATACCGCTTAAATCAGATCTGGGATATGTCTAGCTCACCAGACTAAGGTAGGTAGGGTGAACCTACCAGTGAATGGACGGGGACCAGTGAATGGCCATTCTCGCACAAAGTATATCTGTATATAGTGATTTGAACATGGCCGCCCATTCACTGGGTGCCGTTTCTTAACCGCCCATTCACTGGTAGGTTTACCCTACTATAGAGCTACCTTAGCTGAGTGAGATCAACGCACCGATACTGATATCTAGCTGATAAATGATTTTAAGTTGACTGAAAAGTAAAGAATTTAATAAGAAACAATGTTATAAGAAAATTAAGAAGAAAGATCAGATTCCCGATAATTCAAATGGTTAATTAATCATTTTCTTATTTATTTAAACAAAAGAATATGATGTTCCGTTAGAACTACTATTTACAAAAATATAAAGAACAATGCATAACATAAAATAATAATGATGAATGAATGAATTGATATGAATGATTGTTTTACTTGACCTAAATTCTTAACACTACGCGCGCTGGCTCAATGGCCAGACTTTGAGTTTGCTTTCTGTTTTTCTATTTGATTTTATTTGTATTGGTTGAAATGCCGCTTTGGCTAATGCAACTGATTTTAAATTGATTTTATTGTAGTGCCGCTTTGGCTAGCCATGGATCGGCTGTCTTTTATATTAGTTGTGACATCATAACTGGTATTCGGCTATGCGTGAACTACCATGCGCGCTACGACGCTACTCTATATCATGATGTAGTATAGTATGAGTGTATCGCCTAATGGCCTATACTACGAATATGGTTCGGCTATTCGGCTATAGGCCGAATACGTTACAGTATTTTATCATGTAATTTAACATGGGACTACGACTTACTACAGAACAAGTAACATGATAAATCATAAAATGCGACTTATAAGGTAAAATACATTACAAATCACATACCGTTACCTATGATTTGTCATATAATCCCTTACGGAAAAAAAACCCTCAAATTTAAGGCGTAAATTCGTACTCCCAAAATCTTGGGGGTTTACCATGAAAACTCAGGGTTTACCCTCAAATTGTACCCCCAACTGAGGCTTTACCCTGTATTTGGGAGTGAAATTTGAGGGTTAACCCTGAGTTTTCATGGTAAACCCCCAAAACTTTGGGAGTACGAATTTACACCTTAAATTTGAGGGTTTTTTTCCGTAAGGGATTTGTCATATATTTTATCCTAAAATCTGTACTTTCTGATTTATCATGCGATTTGTTATGTATTAAGTCGTAATCACATGTTGAATTACATGATAAAATGCATCCCAATTTCGTTCATAACAACCCGGGTAACAATTTTAAGTGGCAGCCATACGGCCGCTTTATAGCCAACTGACCTGCCAATAAGGCTGCCATGTGGGCTTTATCATGGCTAGTGCCTGGCTAGTACCTGGCAACGACGACCAAACTATATCGCTCCTACATGGCAGCTAGCTGGTTGGACAGCATAGCTTACTTATGGTTACGACCTGGCAGCGACATAGCGGGGCTTCCTTGCTGCCATGTGGATGCCAACTAGTTGCCAGGTAACAATCCAATATGGCAACCATATGGCCGCTATGTGGCCAGCCTACCTAACCATTGATAAATGTAGCGGCTTATGTGGGCCGTAGTCGGTTTTATATTGGCTTGTACCTGGCAACGACGACCAGTGTACATTGGATAGATAGTCGAAAGCTGCATGAACTAGCCTTGTAGCATAAAAGCCATGTGGTATCGCGAGGTGGCGGCTAGGTAGTGGCCAGATAATGTTAAGACAAGGCAGCGCCAGTTCGGCCCACATATGAGCCATATGGCATCGCGAGGTGGCGGCCAGGTAGTCGCCAGGTAACGTTAAGACATGACAGTCCCAAGTTGGCCGACATGAAAGTCATATGGCATCGCGAGGTGGCGGCCAGGTAGTTGCCAGTTACCGCCCAGCAAGCGCAGTTATATAACCATGAGGTAACATTTAGCAAACCCGATGTAACGCGTTATATAGCTGGTTAATAGCCAGCAAGCGTCTCGTTGCTTGTAATTTCCCACTCAGTTCAACATCACAGGTACGTCACATCTATGTCACCGTGTTACTATCGGTTATATTGTGAATACTTAACAGTGGCATAACAGTTAGGTAACGCGTTGTAACATGTGAGATCGCGTTGTGATAAATATGTTAGCGGGTCCGTATGCTTTAGAATCTCAACTTGTATCTATTGAGAGAAATTCGCGCATGCACCCGCGCGAATATACCCAATGATTCTGTATATTCGCTCAACTTTCGCGTGCACGGATTTCTCTCAATAGACTCAAATTGAGGTTCCAATAAACAGCAATAATATTTTCTACATGTTGATTCAATGTTAGAGTCTTTATTGCATTTTTTTTCGTTGTTCATTTTTTTTTTTTTTTGTAAAATGACATAACCTTATTGACATATCACAGCGTGAATATTATATATACCATTATATTATTATATGTATTTGAAAACTTATGTGTTAATTATGCATACATATTACATATCTGCGCTCACAGACATATAATTATCAGTCAGTATAACTTTATATTTGAGCTTGCCATCTATATAATATAATAATACTGTTATTATGCATCTAATATCAGAGCTTTTACCTATCACAGTAATACCTATATATAATACACACTTCATATCGGTACGTGAGTCGGAAAGTATGACACCTCAGAATAATCCCAGAAACTATGACACCTCCATGTTAAGTTAGGTGGAGGTGTCATAGTTTCTATGACACCTCCATGTTAAGTTAGGTGGAGGTGTCATAGTTTCTGGCATTAATCTGAGGTGTCATACTTTTCGACTCACGTACCGATATCGTGTATCTATAATACTTCGTTAATTATCTTTGGTAATATTTCTTGATAGTTTTCATGTTTATATATATACCTATAGTATAATTTTATAATATAATTAATATCGTAGACTTCTGGTATTCTTGTAATATTGAAGGAACTGAGTGATAATAACTTACTTTTTTCGTAATTTCAGAGAATAACATTGTGTTAATTATACACCTACTGTCGAAGCTTTTATCTAGGACAGGGAACATATGACCTTATGCTTATATCTTATATGAGTTATAGTAAAATCTTAAAATAATTGAGCAATACTAGATTATTATTGCACTTTCGACAGCAGTCAATTTATTTTAGTATGACTTCGTGTGGCAGATCACGCCTACACCTCGCGACGATGTCTTTGACCAGCAAAGCAAAACCACTCCGAAGCCACAGCTCCAAATTCCACTTCTGTATAATCAGGATATTTGTGGAATATTGCACCTGTTAACGTCATAAATATTTTTTGAGTACTCAATATACTTCAACTAGATATTCAACTCATTTTCCGAATACCCTTCATCTGTAAAATATACATAACTTACTCTTCATAATATTTGTTATTTTCGATTGAAAGATACCATAATGATTTTTAAAGCCTTTCCAGGAGCAGGCCACAGCACAACCGTTTGTGAACGTTAGCTTCAAAGCTCGTTGTACGAAGTCACGTGGTGAATTTCCACACGTTCTTACCACTCTTTTTTTCTGTAAACAGTCAAATATCATGCATCGTAGCTAATTGATAGTCACACTATTGCAAATGAGTTGTAGGTATATATTGTCACAGATGCAATGCACCATCATTTCTAACTCAATGAATCGCGATATCTTCAGGGGCTCACGTTAAAGACAAAACTTTCGACATAAATATATATAAAAATCATAATAAGTGATAATTAAGGTTGTTTCCTTACAAAATCTCTTTCTGCGTCTTTTGATTTTGTGAGCAGATCCTCGAAGAGTTTCACGTCGTCGATGGTCTTAAGAGGTAAAAGTTCTTCAGTGACATTTGAATCGTTTTCTGATTCATCTGGTTTCTTACATTCCATTGCCTTTAATCGTTTGTCAATGCTCAGAATGTTTATACTCATGTGAGCTTGAAAATTCAAAATTCTGTCCAGATACTCTATAACCAAGTCAATGATACATTATGTGTATGGATTCTATTCAGAAAATTATGAGGTAACCTATATCATTAATAGTACTAAATATTTGATGGATTGAGTCATGAGAGTTACCCTTTATATAAGTACAGGGTTTAGGATTACTACAGTTCGTGGGAAGCTCGTCGAGCCGCAGACTTCTCTTACTCTTCTCAGAGTTGTTAAGGCAGGTATGTGTGGCAACGGAAGGTGCAGTGCTTCTCGTTGCTAGAACTAATGAAATACATATTTTTTGTTCATTTGCCTATAAAAGTGAAAAACAATATTAACACCATACATACCGATGGGTTGATCCAAGATTATATCTTTAGTTATCGATAATCCTGGTCCTGAACTCTTATGAACGAGGGCCCCTGTTCGAAAGGATGAAAATTAAGTGAGAAAACCTTGATAAAGCAAAGCAATCATAATTGTTCTATTATAAATCTGCTTGAATATCACCGTCGCGTTCTGCAATAACAATCGGCATGTGTTCAATTCCGGATTCAAGGTTAAACTCCGACTCCCATGTCTGGATGTTTTTCATTTTGTCCGTTTCTTGATCGTTGGTCATGGCAATTAAATACTCATCATCTGGTTGATAAAATGGACTTTCGACATCAACTACAGTGTTGTCGGCTGAAATATTTTTGAACATTTGCACTATAAATGCACATTACTTATGATATATAATGATAATTTTCACGTAATCGCTGGTTGGATATTGGAACAATTTTATTATTCACGGAGTATAAGTTGCCTAGCATTACTCACGAATTGAAAAACTACTGCTTTGCGCTGCTGCAGATGGGACGGCTTGATCCAGTTTAGGAGAGTTACCACAAACTACCTGCGTTGACTGAGAGGGCGCCGCCTCCTCTACGAAATCTGAGAATCATATGATGAATGCATATGATAAATGCATATGATAAATATATTCTAACCAAGGAACTCACTGAATATTGAAATCTTATGTACAAATAGCAAACTTTGGTCGATTATGTTCGGACTGTGTATAAATAAATCACTTATGAATCAGAGAACTACCTTGTTGTTCTGGCGTAGCGTTATAAGGGACTTCCTTCGATGCGAAAAAATTAGGGCATGGTGGTGGTTTTGATTTGGGTGGTTTATTATCTGCAAAACATGAACCGCTAATGGTTTTAAGCAAGAAGTACATCTGTTGTTCCTAAAAAATCGACTTGGAATTTGGTGAGCACACTATACAGACGGTGTTTTGAGCAAATGCTGTAATATGGCAAGCTGGTTCTTAAGCAACGTAATTCTTACTTGAAATTTTTGAAACGATATTTTTTTGCACTTTATTTGGTTGTACGATGTTTTCCTTGTCACTGAACTCGACTGCGATGCTCATAGCCTTTCGCTTTCCTCTACCAAGGTTCTCATCATCAGTCGTGTTATAATCCGAATCAGCCGCTGCACTTCTCGCAGATTTATGGGATGCTATATAATGATGGATCTTTTGTTATCAACCAACGAATATTATTCGAATTTATCATCAATAATTAGCTCCAGGAATTTGAGGGGTTATATCACAAACAGAATTATAACTGCATATGAATATCCGAAAATTTGTACTAAAAGAATGCAATCACGCACAGCACTTGTCTTTAATAATGTCCACGTCAAAGACATCCCATCTTGCAGTTGGCTTCGTGTTCTTGGCAATCAAACTGGTTACGTTATTAGCTTGCGAAGGCCATTGACACTGCGTTTGGACACCACTTTTTTCGATTATCCAGGATTTCGGTACCTCCGAAACAGACTCGTCATCCAGAAATTTGATAACGACATATGTTCCCTTCGTAGCTTCGTTGTTGTCCAGTGAATCCATACCTGAATAATTGGTTCTGAAATAATTTTACCAGCAGTTATGTGTACAAGAAAGTGGATCAAATTTCAACATTCACATGTCTTTGGAAATCCCAAGATAAATTTAAGGGGATATGTACACCTTGAAAATAAGTTTTTAAAATCTCTGGTATGCCTTACAGGAATGATTTGTTGACTCAGTTTTTATACAGCGAATTACTAGTATTTTGGATTTTAAGCACTTTGCTTTAAATAGTTGGAGGCGGTTGAAGAAGAAGTGGTTATCGTAGGGAACGAGTTGTATTATTCATCGAACCCTACTAAAATTTATAGGGAATTTTCTACATTGATGTCATTTTGGGCCAAATCAATAATATTCAGAAATGAGATTCAACTTATATCATTGCGAACAGTTGACATAGTTTTTGCCCAAACAGAAGCGCAAAAAGTACTTCAAACCTGAAAAATTTTCCATCTGAGAATTGAATTTATCGAATATCATTGGTTTGGACCAAAATTACTTCACTGAAGAAAATATTGTGTAGATTTCGAAAGGTTTCGATGACAATACGACCTGTACCTTACGACAACCACTTCTTCTTCAACCGCCTGCAACTATCTAAGGCAAAGTGCTTTAAATTCAGAATAGCTGTGAATAACAATTTAAAGTACTAGTAATCTACTGTATAAAAACTGACATAATAAATCATTCCTATAAGGCTTACCAGTGATTTGAAAAACTTATCTTCAATAGCTGTATACCCGCTCAATTCTTTCAACAGCTGTGGATGCAAAACTAATTATTTATATGTAACAGTGGAACTATTACACAAGTCTCAGTTTCATTTGGACATTTCAATTTCATACATTTTCTTTTGATTTTATTAGGTGATATGGTTTTAGTTTCGGACAAGGTTCTTTGGGAAATTACTGTTATACCAAGCTTGGATGATTCACACGGATTACTGAAAAATGACGCTGCATTCGAAAAACATTTGACTGAAATGCGCGGTACATTAATTTCCTCAAATATGTCAATTATCTCGGCTAATGAATTGTCTTCCAGCAAGCAATACTTGTTTTTTTCTGTTTTGGATATTATGAAAGTCTTGTATTGTAAATGAGAAATTGTTTTATTATTTGTTGATAATGAGTTTGGATTTGCTTTGTAATGAACAACTGGATACTGAGGTTGAATATTGGAGGTTGGTACTAAAATTTTCTTTTCTTCCAGAATACGATTTGCAAGTTCCTGTAACGGTTTCCCACAGTTTTTGATTTTTTTTTTAATCTTTTGCATTTTATTTTCAAACTTGAAACAACTGAAAGTATCTAGACAGCCGAAAGTTCTAACGTCATCTGGAAGGTGTATCAAGTTATGGACGTTGTGTGATATATATTCATGCCCATAGAGCTCTCCATATTGTAAGACAAAATCCGATAATAACCACTGTGCATAATCTAGTCCAGATAAACAGGATTCAGGATCAGCCAGAATCCGTATCGCGACGCTAAAAGATAGAAAGTGGTCATAGTATTCTTTAGACATGTATGGCTTTAGTAAAACAGGTCCGGTATAAAGCAGAAACTGACGAAACTCTGTAGCCTTCCATCTGTCAACATCGCCCAAGCCTCGAGGCATTCGTGCAAATTCAGGAGTAACAGAAGCCTTCATGCTTATCAAAATTTCAGATATTGTATTCAATACCGCTGTTGGCAATCTGACATTTTTCTTTCCTTTAGTCCAAAATTGGAGAAGACGCTTCATCACTCCTAAGCATACTAAATGCATATAGTCTAAAGGTATGTGTGATACCATGCCGATGTTAAGTTCCTCCAGCTTAGAATTTCCTGTATGATGCTCCTCCTGAATCCTGTTTTTGAAAGACACATCGCTTCGCAGACGAGAATTTATCTCTGGATAAGTTACCCTATGCTGCACGTAATCACCTTCCTGTATGCATTTCGAGCATGCGAAGTAGCCGCTATGGCCTTTGGTATACGTAATGAATGATTTCGCGGGTGCATCACATAATATTGCATTAATACTGACCCTACATCTACTACAGCTGTCGACCGATATGCCTTCTTGTAACACTTCATTCATTTCCTCAACAAAAGGTGTGAGAAATTCGTTCGCATCTGCGGGTTTAGACACCCCATGAAATATACCGATTATGAAGGGTTCTGTATAACAATCAAGCGATTCTATCGATCCCATTATAGGCCAAAATTGGCTACCCGAACTCTTCGATAGTGGCAAACCATCACAATTGATATTTAATCTCAGGTCTTTCGGTGCAAGTGTGCTATATTTTTTCAACGACTGATGTAACTCTGAAACGAGCCCAAAATGTATATATCGACCTCCACAGCTCAAGCTTTGTACTTGTGATGAAATATTTCGCGATGTTCCCATTAGGCTGCGCACGCTCTTGGGTAGATCATAATGCCCGTGTTTTCGCAAGACTTCCAATAACCTGTTAACAGTATTATGTGGGACATTGCATTCTACGATCAAAATTTGTATGTCTTGTTTGAGACTTAATGTCTCCTCGTTAGGCTCAGCATCATCGTCCACGAATTCTAGACTGATATCCGATCGTGTATCGCTTTTATTTGCGTCACCATCATTATTTTCTGCGGAAGGTAATTCTATCGCGGTATTGTCAGAAATATCTGAAACAACAGATAATCTACTCGACTCAGTGAATGTAGGCAAACTTTCACTTGCCGATTCCAATTTGGTTGATTCTATCGGATGGAATTCATGATTATCAAAACAGCCAGTTGACGGAATGCATGACGCAATAGTTGTCCGAGTAAGTTCAGAAGCGAGTTGATTTTTACGTCTTTTCGATAAATAGCGAATATCCTTAGGCATTTTGAATCAATTGGTATTGCAGGGTTAAAATAGAGACGACAGATATATGAAAATGATTCTGTAAATTGAGGTTAGAATTCCGTGAGCGTTTCATCTAGCAATTAGGCATAATATGAAATGACAATTTTACTACCTGCGATTAGTTATTTGTTCTTCTCGAAGCCCCACGACACAGATCGATGTATTTGTCACTTATATTCACTTATATTTGTTACTTATATTCACCTGCACAACTAACACAACTGGCACAGTTTCTCGTTATTAGCCGGTATACGTGCAACACGCCGGGACGCGGGAATACATATAAAAATGGCGAACCTTGACGCATAGACTAAACATGTTACATTATATTGCGGTTGATGCAAGCTAACCGATATTATGTTATTTTGTGGGGCTCTGGTTATACAAACAGTTACATTACATTTGTTGTATCAGAGTGACCAAGCAATGTAATATTACATTGATGTTGCTGTGAGGTAACCGATGTAAAGTTGTTTCGTGGCTCCCATGTTATGTAACGGGGAGGTTACGTGTTTGCTGGGCGTTAAGACACGGCAGTGCCAGTTCGGCCCACATAAAAGTCATATGGCATCGCGAGGTGGCGGCCAGGTAGTCACCAGTTAACTTCAGAACATGGCAGTGCCAGCTTAGCCCACATGAAAGCCATATGGCATTGCGAGGTGGCGGCCAGGTCAATGCTAGGTAGTAACGGGACATGGCAGTACCAGCTGGGCTCACATAAAATCAATGTCGTGGCGCAAGGTGGCGGCCAGGTCAATGCTAGGTAGACATTGGATAGATAGTCAAAAGCTACATGAACTAGCCTTGTAGCTGCCAGGATGGCGCAACATTGGTAGCCCAGCTGAATTAGCCATACTATCGCCATATGAAAAGGCCATGTTGAAACCATATAGCCGCCGCATGGTTATCGAACATCGACCTGCTATGTGGCCGGCTGACGACATTGCCGTGCTAATGCCACATGGCATTAATGTGGCTGGTAGGCTGGCCATGTAAATTGTTACCCGGGATCATATGATTCATCACATCGACCCCTTAGTGGTAAAACATGCTACCCGAGAATAAGCTGGGAAAACATGCTACCCGAGAATAAGCGGGGAAAACATGCTACCCCAGAATAAGCTGGAAAAACATGCTACCCGAGAATGAGTTTCAAAAACATACTATCTCACGTCATAAATTTTTTGGAGCAAAATTTGATTGGTAACACTGCTGCTTGCATACAGACGAACAAAACGATCTTTATTCCAATTTTTGTATAGAAAGTCTACACAGTCTAAATATTATGTATCATTTGTAAACATTTGTTGACATACTCGATTGCAGATACTTGTTTTTTTTTCTCATGTCATATTTATTTGGAAGATCGTGAGGAATATAAAATGTTATCAACTTTGTGTAGATATGTCAGAAATTGAAGTATATAGTATATGGGCCATTCCACGCCAACTCGACCTGGCGTGGACCTTCACCTTTTATGGTTTCCGTTTTCTTCGAGTATGATGGAAGGGAAGGCAAAAAATAAACGTCTCAATTTTTTCAGATTTTTAGAACCCCCGGTTCTAAAGTTGACTTATTTTCAGGCAGACATGTATTTGGAAATACATTAGTCGTGAGAAAAAATCACCCGAATGAAAAAGTTTGCCAATAATGTGAGGTGACAAAAAATGATTTTTTGACATTGAACAATTATAAAACACAAACTTTGTAACTTCAAGTACCTTTTTTAAATAAATTATCTGTCGTTTGAAAGTTTGTGGATTTAATTTCTTGTTTCAAATATTGTTTTCTTTTGTCTCTTGCTGGAGACTCTCTTGTCTTGTCTTGTCCAACCAAACAAGAGAGAATTGTATGTCTTGTCTTGTCTCTTGTCACTATTCTCTTGTCTTGTCTTGTTTCTCTTGCTCTCTTGTGGCATCACTAATTGGGAAGTCTGCCGGGGGCGGAGCTTAGAATTTCCAGCGTCTTATATTAGTTTCTCAGTAGTCCGCCAGAGAGCGAACACAAAACTTGTCGGCCTAGGGCATACAGTAGTTATTAATTTATCCACCAGAGAGAGTATCTAAGTGGAAGACTTCCCAATACTGTCGGAGCGATCTACGCGCGAGAAAACCAGGCGGTAGTGCTTTAAAACATTAACAATTTTTTAACCATTCATTCGATTGAAGTGAAAATTTCCAGAAAACTTATTCAGACCTAAATGAACAACTTTCTCACAGGAAGTTTTCGGTCGCTCGAAATTCGCTCGACTTCCGAACTTAATTCCCTGACGTTGAAATTTCACTTCGCATATCTCTGTGCATGATGATGACAAACTGTAGCGGCGAGCGCTCATTTTCAGCACAGAAATGTAGAAGAAAAATACACAATTTGTAAAACTCTTAGAATCAGAATAAACCCGTTGTTACTCATAAACAGTGTTTTTTTTTTTTATTGATAATGATGAAAAAAGAAAGAAAGCAATATCAGGGGGCCTCAAAGATTAGCTGGCCCAGGGGCCCCGGGATTCCTAAAGACGACACTGGACTATGAACAACCTCAAATCGTGTTCTGATATCGCTATCTATAGAACAGCAAGATAATAAAGGAGGTTGGGGCGTTGAATATCAGTACTTTTCCAATTAATTTTATCAGCTGGCGACAATCGCACATTAAATATTTACCACATGCATCCACCCGTAACCTTGGATAATCCCGCTCGAAATTGCCTAAAAAAGAAACAGAATCTGAAAATGATAAACAAATGCTCAGATATTTATGTTTCATTTGCAAGTGCTTTAACCCTTCCTGGTCACCACGGGTCAAAATGACCCGAGCATAAAATTTGAAGGTGAATCCCGGTAAATCCGTGGCCGAAGAACGCAAAAAACATGAATAATGACAAATAAAAAAATTAAATAAATCAAAATCTCAAAATGCATTGACCTCTTCACGATTTTTTTGTTTTAACATGTTGTCATTTGAATTTTGATATACCGACTTTTGCTACATCTTCTAGAATGTTCATAGAATTGTTCAGTATTTTTTTGGTAGGTTTTCACACGGCGACCGTTTACGAATGGCTCGGATCAATTTGACCCGGGTGTGACCAACTTGATTGAAATCGGAGGTGTGACCACGAAGGGTTAATATAAAGAATTAACATCTCTCAGACTCGGTTGGTTTCATTTTAGGTCGCATTGGCTTCTTTTGTTCATAAGACTATTCCCTCAAATTTCACCGCAACACTTTTTTTGTGTTGTTTAATAGTCAGTTGAATCTCGCTATTTTTTGCTAGACAATAAAATATTATGAAGAAATGTTCCCATGGTAATATTTTAGGTAGTAAGTTTTTGAACAAAATAGGCAGACCTAGAATTAAATCGATCGGATCTGATAAATTTTGATTTCTTTTGGAGCGTTTTTAAATGAAACATCAACATCTAAGCATTTTTTTGTAATTTAGAGATATTTTATCAGCGGATTTCTGGAGAGTTATTGCACTTTATGAGTAAACGAATGTGATTAATACAGTCGGGACTCCCAATAAGAGGGCTCTCAATAAGAGCGCTTCCCCTAATCCGTGGTCGAGCAGTACTCCCACTACCGTGCTTGTTTATTGAGAGACCGGTTTACGTTCCGAGCGCGCGAGCTTTTCAATAGAGAGTGGGGGTACCACATTTCTCGGAAATTCCTTCTCCTACAGCCCCGTAGCGCTCTTATTGGGAGTCCCGACTGTATTCAAAGTGCGATTATCGCCTGGAAAAATTGATAGGTACCGGACCATCGTACTGATTACAACAGTCCAACCTCCTTGGAACGAGTGTGAATATTTATATTGAATAACCGGTTCATACTGTTTCCGTTGAGATTCTATTTTTTTTTTTTTTTTTTTCTGACAATGATTCTTATACGGGCTCAGCGTTTATGTCTTGCCACCTACATTGAAAATTGTTCTCCGTGAACTTCGGGAGCACAAACGACATGAGGTAAGCGCTGTAACGGCTCTCGGTTTGATTCACTCTTGCAGTTTACCTCTAGTTCGGTGAAAATTGTCATACACTCTGTACTGTTTAGGTTGTATTATACCAATGCCCCCCTCCCCCTCGAATTTATTTATCGGATTTGTCAATTATGGTGAGATCACATGGAAGATAATAAATATTGATTAATCGCGTCATCGGTCATATAAGTCATATATCTTCGCAAAAAAATTGTTATGAAGTACACCGTCAAGTCGAACAATGTTTCACCACCCGACGAGTTGACATACAGTACAACCTCTCAATAGTGCCACTCTCAATAGTGCCATTTCCCCTAATCCGTGCTCGGGCGCTTCCCCTACTACCATACTACACTCCCGGCGTACAATACGGTACGAAAGTTACACTTTTTTTTCACAAGCGATTGTAGTCAGAGTGGGGGAATCGAGATTCTGAGAAATGTATTCCCATCACAGCCCATGAGCGGCACTAATGAGAGGTTGCACTGTAGTTAATGTATAGTATACAGGGTGTCCCATTTGAAATAATCTAGCTGAATATCTCTCAAAGTAATGGTTGTAGAGAACAATGTTTCCGATAAAATTTGTTGGGTTTCGAAGGGGACAGATACTCGTGATATCGGCTTTTTTGTGAGTGGAGGCGCCAAGATGATATGAAAGTCAACTTTGGGTTTGTAAATTGGATTATGTATTTTTATATTCATTTATTCGATAGAGTGTCCAATTATACGTCAAAAAGCACCGGAGTGTGTACAGTAATGTTCATCGATGGTGTCTCCGTGGCTCACCATTTTTCCTATCCTTTTTTTACATCAAATTTCCCGTCTAAAAATATTTTATTTGCCCATGACCAGTGTAACCTTCAGGTTATTAGGAATATGACAGCTGCGAGGTGGAGCAGAGTCACGAAGTAAGCTACTGATCATGGGCAAATAATTAGTACATCATACAACGTGGGAATAAAGTGAAAGATTATTCCCGAGGGCGAGTTTACTGCCCGAACGAAATTCCCGAGGAATTTTCGCAAGGGCAGTAAGCCCAAGGGAATGATGCACTTTATTCCCATGTTGCATACAATGTTTTATTTACTCCTCAACTGTAACCACTTTATCAATTCTTAGAAATTTCGCGGCAATAATGTATATTATGCCCGTAAATCTGTATTTGCGGGAATAATGTAACATTATTTCCCGCGAAAGTATAAGAGGGAATAATATGCTACTTTATGCCCGCTTTTCACGTCAATGAAGTGGCGATTACAATTGACGAGTGAATAAAATATTTTTAGAACTTTGATTTAAAAAACGGCTAGGAAAAATAGTGAGCCACGGGGACACCATCGATGAACATATTACTGTACCCTTGGTGTATTTGATTCCGACCGGTATGAAGTTGCCTTCACAGTCTTCAGTCTCCTCTTATCCTTAATGGCTATACACAGACAAATAAAGAGATAGAAGACTGTGAGTCCAGTGGCGGCCGTTGAGCGATCCGGACACGCCAACATCGTAATCGCTGAACCAGGAAATTTTTTATCTGCTAGGGATAAAATTTTTCTTCGGGGTGACGATGGATGACAAATAAGTGTTTCTGTACCGTATAAGTGTATCGTGCCATCCAAGATAAAATCGTGATCAAGTTGCAATGCCAGTAATGCTCCCTTGGCTTATCGCCAGGCTGAGTCCGCGGGGAAAGGGACCTGTCTATAGGGCGCTTGTAGCGATTAATATGCAGGGAAATAAAAATTCGAAGCGAAAATACAGAAAGGCCGGAAAATAACAATAAAACCGGGAAAAAAAAGAAACAAAGACGAGAGACTTATTCCACGCCATCATGACACGTGGTGGGCATAGAAACTTGGCTAACGAGATGTAACGCACGCACGTAAAACTACGAGGGCCCCCGAAGATATTCTGGCCCAGGGCCCCCCGGTCCCTAAGGACGGCACTGGATGCACCATTGCTTTTTGACCCCCCCTCCCCGACATGGACGTCCTTTATAGATAAAGCCCCTAAGCACAACCATGTATACACAAGTTTATCTATCTGTAAATCGTGAGCTATGCTCATATCTTCTGCTTTGCAGATAAAGTAAACTATATTATATGGTATGATTAGATATCCACCATCGGTATCAAGCTATGAATGTGAACCGTCATAGATATTTTTTAGAACGTTCATAATTCGAAAATAAAATCTCTTCTCTTCATCGAGTTCAGCTTCGATCTATGACCTTAGATATTGTGGTGAGTCGAAAATTGTGAAAACTGTTGGCTACCTCAAAAATTCAAGATATCACTGAAATAAAGGTTTCCGTGCAACAATTCGATTTTTTGACAATTTATAGGGGGCGCGCGGGACGTTCAAACATACCATTTTTAGCGTTAAATTCACTGCATTATATGCTATATTATAGCATAATACGTAATTTAATTTATAACGATATTTTTTTACCTCCTCGTAAGCGCCTATTTGTTTTTATTCCAATAATATTTTACTCACCTACCCTGGTTA
Source organism: Tenthredo livida (assembly GCA_963992785.1). Classification (NCBI taxonomy): domain Eukaryota; kingdom Metazoa; phylum Arthropoda; class Insecta; order Hymenoptera; family Tenthredinidae; genus Tenthredo; species Tenthredo livida. The sequence continues at coordinate 12,068,146 of OZ023071.1, forward strand.
AAATGCCGTATAGGATTTTATAGGAACGTATAGAATTTCGTATAGAATTCAGTATTTATGTCCGACACCAGTTCATGCGGTTCTATCCGCATCCTATCGCATCGACAGAATGTACACGGTAAAAATTTTTTTGTAAAATTTAACACAAAAGCTTGTGTTAACCACTTTTTCAACACAAAATTTGTGTCATTTCAACACAATCAGTTTATGTCAAAAAAGTAACACAGCTTTATGTTAAAACTAACACAAAACTATGTTGAAATTTTGTGTTGATTTGAGAGTAACATTTAGAAAGTGTTACTTTTGTGTTAGTTTTAACATAAAGCTGTGTTAGTTTTTTGACATAAACTGATTGTGTTGAAATAACACAAATTTTGTGTTAAAAAAGTGGTTAACACAAGCTTTTGTGTTAAATTTTACAAAAAAATTTTTACTGTGTACTCGGGCCGCTGGAGGACCTATCCGGATTATGTTCGGGACCGAAAACGCAAGCTCGGTGATGTATACGATTCTATACGGTCAGCGTTCGTCGTTAAAATCGCGCCTGAAATATTTTAAAGTACGTCACGGGGCTATATCCGTCCGTATCTGGTTTCAGTCGCGCATTTTCTAACATCAGAGTCCGACGCGGCGCTCTGTCCATCCCTATCAGGAATATATTCGGGACCGAAAACCCAAGTCCGGTGATGTATACGATTCTATACGGTCAGCGTTCATCATCAAAATCGCGTCTAAAATATTTTAAAGTACGTCACGGGGCTATACCCATCCCTATCTGGTTTCGTTCGCGCATTTTCTAACATCAAAGTCCCACGCGGCGCTCTATCTGTCCCTATCAGGAATATATTCGGGACCGAAAACTCGAGCTCAGTGATGTATTCGGCTCTATCCGGTCAGCGTTCGTCATCAAAATCGCGTCTATAATATTTTAAAGTACGTCACGGGGCTATATCCGTTACCGTCGGGCTTGGATGCTGCGCATTGCAAGGCCATAGAAATATTTGCTGTTTGTGTCATTATTTCTAAGTCCCAATCGGGGCTCTGTCCGTACCTATCCGGGTTCTATCCCGCGATTCATGATGTGATTATTCACACAAAATTTTCTAAGTTGGGATCGGGGTTCTATCCGTACCTATCCGGTTTCCATGTAATGTACATTACTTCAATATTTTCTCGTAAGGTGGCGACCACCGCTTTCGATATTCTCGCGAGTGCCACTTATAGGAGTTGGTGAGTATATATAGAGGCGGAGAATATCATCTACAAGCGTCGTCTAATTCCTGTATTGGTCATGTGTTATCAGTATGTATGTTGTCGATATATGGGCTCCCCCCTAAAGCGCTGATGCTTGAAGATAAAAAAAAAAAAAAAAAAAAAAAAAAAATGGACTGCGATGATGCTCCATGCTATGTTAATTGATGTAATTTTTGTACGTTCCGGATAGGACAATATCCCGAACATACTTTATGTGCGCGTACATTACAGATTGAACCGAATACGCTCCGTATAGAACCGCATACGCAGGGGGCATCCTACACTCCGTATAAAACCGTATAAGAGGCGTACCGATATTTTTAAAAATCGCGGTTCTGTCACGCATAGACCCGGATAGCGACACCGAAGGGGCGTCCGAATAGAATGGCATAAAACCGTAAGGAATTGGCATTCAAAATACGACACTTTGCCGTATCGGGCCGTATAGAATTTGGACTCCGGATTCTTATCCGGCATTTTATGCAGGGTATACAACTTGCAATGGCATGATAAATTACTGCATCGGGGTTTAAATTTTGCTGGACAATGGTACCAACTTCATTCGCGGCAAAAATTAGTATATTGTGTACCAAGGGCGTAAAGTGGGCTTTTTTAGATCGAGTGTGGAGTTTGCAGTATGAGTCGGAGGCGAGTGCGTCTGCGAGCCGAAGACGAGTACTGCAACCACACAAGGTCAAAAAGCCTACTTAGCCCTTGGTGCACACCATATTTTTTGTGACAGCACGATTTTCGCGTTTTTTCTTCACTATTCATAATTTTCTCGCAAATATTGAAAAATATTTCAACGGGCGTATTCAGGTTATGAGCGCCCGCTTATGCTCGAGTAGCGGGCGCTCATATAATAAAAACGCCCGCTGTTCGACGTAGCGGGCGCTAATATAATAAAAACGCCCGCTGGTCTGAAAACTGTCACTTTAGGCCCGCTTAATGGGTCAAGAAAACTCGAAAATCGTGCATGTGTTACGAAATAGTATATTGTGTACCAAGGGCGTAAAGTGGGCTTTTTTAGACCGAGTGTGGAGTTTGCAGTACGAGTCGGAGGTGAGCTAGCACGAGTCGAAGACGAGTGCATTTGCGAGCCGAAGACGAGTACTGCAACCACACAAGGTCAAACAGGCCACTTAGCCCTTGGTGCACACCATATTTTTTGTGACACGCGCGATTTTCGCGTTTTTGAGCGATTTCAAAGAAGCGGGCAAAAAAGTTCTTTTTTGCCCGCTAAAAGTCGGTAGCGGGCAAAAATAGCTCATTTTTGCCCGCTACCGACTTTTTTTGCCGGCTGGTACATAAACGTTGATTTTACGCCCCATTTTTAGGTCAAAAAAACGCAAAAATCGTGCATGTGTTACAAAAAATGTATTATTGCCCAACAGATCGAAATTCGCAATTCAGATTCAGCAGTGATCTACTAAATTCTCGCTTACAGCAAATCCTTAATTTCTTGCAGGTATTATGCTATATAATTTCTTCAACCAACTACTTTTTTTCGTAACTCCGATGAAAATCGATGAAATAATTAGAAATTTGGCACAGTTGTTGCTTATACTGTTAGGAATAAACCATGAAAATTGCAAAGTTTTATATTCATTAATCATTATAATTCTGGATGATTTCTGCTGATTTTCGATTATTTCATGGTGATTTCGAAGAATTTCAGCTGACTTCCAGTCATTTTCGAAGGATTTGGAAGAATTTCCGCTGATTTTCAGTGATTTCTTAGTGGTTTTTAAGGATTTAAAAGCGATTTTCTATGTGATTTCAACTGATTTCAAACCAGTTAATATTTTCGTAATATTACTCTAAATATTTAAAATATGAACTAATTCATGTTTTTATACAAGTCCTATCAAAAAATATTTATTCTCCAAGTAATCAAGGAACAATCAAAAATAATTGAAAATTAGAAAATAATTTTTTCATGGTCACATTTAATAAAAATCTCGAGTTTCTGATTTGCAAAATTCCGCAATTACCGAGAAAGGAATATTTTTTCATAGAACTTGTATTAATAAAAAAATAAGTTAATATTTTGAATATTTAGAGTAATATTATGAAAATATTTATCGACCTGATATGTAAGGAAATAATGAATCTAATAATTTGCAATTTTCAGGGTCTTTCCCTAACAGTATAATCAACAACTGTGCCAAATTTCTAATTATTTCGTCGATTTTTATCGGAGTTACAAAAAAAAAAGTAACTGGTTGAAATAATTACATTTATTTTCAGAATTAAACTTTGTGAATTTTATGCCCCCATTTTTCATTCTTTCATTTAACGTGGATATATATTTAACAGAAGACTGACGTAGAATAATACCTGCAAGAAATTAAGGATTTGCTGTAATCGAGAATTTAGTAGATCACTATTGAATCTGAATTGCGAATTTCGATCTGTCGGGCATCATATTTTGAGATGACAATTTCTTATACTTATTACGTAAGTTACTCCCGTATAATATCAAAATCGAGTTCGAATTTGACTCTTTCTCACTAAAATAAAGAATTTTTAAATCAGCTGACGATATATTCTATACGTATTTGTCGACGACGTTTGACGAGTCGGTAGGCGAGAAGGCAAATCGGGCAGATTACCTGTACTCAAAGTAAAGTAAGAAATACTTCCGAAATACCCTTAGTCGTATGAATTCTTTTATTTTCAATATACAGGGTGATTCAGAATTCGTGACGAATCTCTTGAGGGGTTAACCCTTGTCAAAATTGGGATTGAAAGCCTCTGCCATTTTCGCGAAAGACGATTTTTTTCCTTGGGACCATAACACATTTTTCCAACATCTTCAACCAAATAAGAAACTTTCACCGAGAAATCTCTTTAATATTGAAAAAAAAAAAACTCATTGGCATCAATTGAGATGCTTTAAAATTCACAAATGATATGAAAACCAAAAAAAAATTGTTGGAAACATCTTTTTTCGGAAAAAAAAATTCCAAGGAAAAACATCATTTTTCGGAAAAATGGCTGAGGAACTTTCGATCCCAATTTTGATGGGGATTAACCCCTCGAGAGATTCGTCACGAATTCTGAATCACCCTGTATACTTGAAACTGAGTACGAGGCAGAAATCGCTAATTAAAAAAATGTAAGTATAGGTATAACACACCATTGAATGACTCAGACTGCCCGAAACGGGACGCCAAACTTTAAACTCGTTTTTCTCGAAACTATGTTTTTTGAAATGGTTGGCATGATATCTCAAGTTCTAGTGGACCGATTGCTTTGAAATTTTGTACAGAGCTTCTGAACATATTCAAAATTCGTTCGACGAGAGGCTTATTGGAAAAAAAAATTTTACTATTTTTAAAAAATTCCCAAACTTGAAAAAACGATGGGAAAAACCAGTACTTTTTTTCACATCGACGCCATTTTGCCGAAATTTTTTTTTTTTAAATCGCCCCCGTCAAACGAAAATGACATCCTTACTCTTTAAGAATTCACAAAAATTTAGTGTTTCACATCACCGAGGGAGTCGGAATCCTGCCAACCAGGGGCGGCTTTTTTTTTTAGGCTCAACTTTTCCGGCCTGTACTTTTTTCAATTTTGACTTTTTTTTTTCTTTTTTTTTCCTAGTACTCTTCAAATGTTAATAAAAAACTGATAAAAAACCGATGGTAAAAATGTTCAAGGTTATTTATTTATTACGCGTGGAAAAAAACCTAAAATTTGGCCGTCTAGACCAGAATACCCCCCTCAACTTCAGTCACTAATTTATGGCTGGTTTCACCAACGTCGAATAACGACTTATTCATGAAATAACTCTATTCGTCGAATGAAAGTCGCAAATACAATGTAATAGTATATTTCGGAATCAATATTTCGTATGCGTAAAATTTTATACTCGTGTGTGATCGCCGATTACGGCATCACACGAGGGTATAAAGTATTACGCCCGTGTTGCGAACGATATTTTTCGACGCAGTTGGCGTGAAATTCGATTTTATCTGAGCAGAACAAGTTGTAAAATCGGATTTTATGCCCACTGCAACGAAAAATATTCTTTTGTTTTCAATGAATAATGGCCGATTTCACAACGACAAATAACTTTTATTCGTCGATTAACTTTATTCACTGACCCGGAAAGAATTAAGGACCCTTAAAAAAAAAGACCAGGAAAAAAAGACCCGGAAAAAACAGACCCGGAAAAAAAGCCCCGGAAAAATGAGACCCAGAAAAAAACTCAAGGTGAATATAATACACATATATTTTCAAATTAATTTTTCACCATAATGGTATACATGAGACCATTGTTTTTGCACTTGATGATACATAAAGAAAAGAAGATGAGCGAATTACCCCCAGATTAAATCTCCCCCCGGTCCTGCTAATAGCACTCTAAAGATGTATGGGACGCTTCGATTTCGACGCGCTCGCGCGCTTTGCCCGCCTCGTCTGCGCGTCATGTTAAAATGATCAATCTCGACCGGAGACCACCTATTGTGGTTTCAGCAGCTGAAGTTGGTACAATTTCGTCAGAAAATGATAAAAAATGAAGTTTATTATTAATTTTGATATTTTCGGGTATTTTTTTTTCAGCCTACCTTAGACTACGGTAGAGTTCATATTCTTACTGACGTATTTTCTATTCTCGTATTATGATTATAACTGAGAATGCAGGCGAAATATGTATTGGCAAACGATGCATTCCTCCACTTCATCACACACTTTTCAGATACATATTTCAACATTGAAGTAAGACGGTAAATTACAACTCACCAGGCATTTTGCAATTCCGAAAATCTAACCAAATCTCGCCGCTCGTTCACAGAACACACTAACTCGTCAACTTGTCGTTCTTTCTTCTATTGTACGGATGTAGCAAGCCGCATCCCCACTCTTTTCAAATCTCATTGGCTCGGGAACTCAGACCGACCGATGCCCAGGGGTTTTCATATCAGCAGCCGTAAGTTATCTTGCAATAATAACAGTCGTAGTTGCCGACTCAATTTCAAACCTGAATATAATATAGTCTGTGAAACTGAAATGGAATCCAGTCGCGTAACTACCCAATAAACACAAGATGGTATATTAAACGTTGAGAATAAGTATGAACCATGAGTTTAAAAATCGCAGACGAGTAACGGATAATAACTATCAGAATGTCCGCCCTAAAAACGTTATTTTCGACGTTTCTTCGCCGATCTTTATACGTATAGTATACGTATAGTCAGTGCCGGCGTTAGGGTAGGGCAAGCCGGGCAACCACCCGGGGCACCAAATTTTTAGGGGCGCTGCTGCCTGCTAATAGTGTTCCCAATACAAAAAAAATACCAAATACCAAAGACTTTTGCGTACCGGTGTGCAAAATATTTTGCGCCAAGGGATTTTCACACTGGTACGCTGAAACCGGCTTGCGTGCCCGCAGAGACGACACACAGACGAGGACCTTCCGTTGCATGTGTCGAGAAAAATAGTGTTCGATACATGAGCCCAAGACAGCAATATCGCTTACTTGTGTGGAGGCGCCGCACTCGGTACCTCCGGCTCGCCTTCGGGCTCGTTCGGGCCTTCACACTCGTACGCGAATTGCTGCTTTTGCGCTCTTGTATCGAAAAGTACTATTCTACGTCCACGTCGTTGGCGCTGGGTGAAGCTCAAGGAAACTTCCCAGAATTCAGAATTCTCATAGTCATATGAGTAATTCCACGTCAGACCGGACAGCTTTCGGACCTCGATGTTACCGATTTCGCTATAATTTTTATTTCCACACGGCGTGCGCAAAGTTCGTTTTTGCACACGGTTTTGCACACACAAAGTGCCCTTTTCCCGCATGTAATTTGGCGTGCGGCAATGAATTCTTTTAGCGTGCGGGAATGGTTTGTTTACGTTGTTGCGTGCAGGAATGGATTGTGGAAACTGAGTGATTTGGCGGTTTGTTTACATCGTTGTCTGTATACCTCGATACGTTGGAAGATCTGTTTAATCCTTTTTCCTAACTGAGTGTGCAAAATGAATATTATTAAAACGAAACATCTTTTCTCTGTGTATTGTGTCTCGCCCTGCTATATTATACCTATAAAAGAGAGAGGTAAAGGATGGACGACTATAGTCTGTATTCGATGACGATCTACCAGGTGATTCCTCGCTTACATCTCAGTCATTTGGGTTGCGGACCGTCATATGCCTACAATGTATATCTATATATATGATGTATATAGATTAGGGTCATTCAAAAAAACGAAAAATAATTTTTTTCTCTCAGTACCAGGCTCAAAAGTTTCATTTGGGTGAAAAAATATGTCTGTTAAAATATTAGCTCTTAATATTAATGATCAGATGCTGCGCATCGCACTTTTCAATTTTGCATAAGAATAACATCGGATAAATTATTTTTGCTTCTTCTGATTTTCATAACTAGCAAATGATACGTCACACAAAAAATCTACAGACATATTTGTGTAGAGAATTGAATAAAAAAAAAATAATAAAAAATTAATTAATTAATTTAATTAATTAATTATTTGATTAATTGATTAATTACATTGAACTTTGACCTTGAATAACTTTTGAACGCCTGGACTTATTAGAAAATCAATCTAAACTTTTTTGTAGAGTGTTTAATTCACTACAAAACTGTGTTTGTGGATTCTCTGTGTGACGAATCATTTGATAGTTATAAGAATCAGAAGAAGCAAAAATGATTTATCACATGTTATTCTTATGGAAAATCGAAAAGTGCGATGCGCAGCATCTGATTATTAATATTAAGAGCTCATATTTTAACAGACATATTTTTTCACCTAAATGAAACTTTTGAGCCTGGTACTGAAATAAAAAAAATTTCTTTTTGTTTTCTGAATCACCCTAATATAGATATACAACTCTGTGTGCAGACGGTCTGCTACCCACATCACTGTGATGTAAGCGAGGAATCACCCGGTATTTATTAGGAACGTCAAACGCTTCCGGGACAATGTCCACAAATATAGGGGGAATTAGATTTTTTTTCAGATTTTATTTTCAAGATGTTGAGTACTCTTATTGTTTCAAAAAAAAATTGATTTTTTTAGTAATCGGGGGGCTTCGCCCCCCGAACCCCCTACCGGGGCTTCGCCTGGACCCCGTTGGTGTTCACAGGTTACGTCGACAGTTGACATCGTACATCACTACATACTACCCGGGGAAAAAAGATTATATACAATTATATACAATTATATACAATTATATAGAATTTATATGAAATTATATAGAATTTATATAGAATTATATAGAATTTATATAGAATTGTATAAGATTGTATAAAATTGTATAAAATTGTATAAAATTATATAAAATTATACAAAATTATATATAAAAAAATTATCGAATTATATATAATTGTATAGAATTATATGCAATTTTATATGATTATATATAATTCTATAAAATTCTCCATAATTGTATAAAATTGTATAAAATTTTATAGAATTGTATAAAATTGTATAAAATTTTATAGAATTGAAGCCTTCCATGCAACAACGTCCTTAGCGCTCGGCTCGTCGAGAAAGAGCTAAAATACGACGTAAAACTAAAATTTTTTGAAAGTCACGGATATAAATTTTAAAAAATACTATTATGTAGAGGATCAAAAAAGGCAACTTTCTTGTGCTGAAAGTTTTTTTCTATCATCATTAGTTTTCGAAAAAAAATAATAAAAACTGAAAAATTACAATGCGCGTTTGGACTACGTTTTTTAAACTTAATTCGTCCTAACTTCGTCAAATATCAACGAATCTTCTTAATTTTTGGTACGGCATAGTAAAATACCCTAGCGCTGCCGATAATGTCGCAAAAAATTTATAATTTGATTATCTTAATATAAAAGTTGAATGTTAAACGAGCGAGCGATTGTTTATGAGGTTATGTATGCTCAACGAGAGAAAGTGTGTTGCGAAGTTGAAGACTGGAAGAACTTTCTGTGAGACATTTGTTCGTCAACATTTCAGGAAGTTTTTCAGAAAGTTTCAGATTGATTGGATGAAAAATGGCCAAGATAGAGCGATTTTACCAAAATAATACGCTCCGCGAGCGTGAAAAATGGCCAAGATAGAGCGATTTTACCAAAATAATACGCTGCGCGAGCGTGGTATTTTGGTAAAATCGCTATATCTTGGCCATTTTTCATCCAATCAATCTGAAACTTTCTGAAAAACTTCCTAAAATGTTGACGAACGAATGTCTCACAGAAAGTTTTTCCAGTCTTCAACTTCGCAACACACTTTGTCTCGTTAAACATACATAACCTCATAAACAATCGCTCGCTCGTTTAACATTCAACTTTTAGATTAAAATAATCGAATTATTAATTTTTTGCGACATTATCGGCAGCGCTAGGGTATTTTACTATGCCGTACCAAAAATTAAGAAGATTCGTTGGTATTTGACGAAGTTAGGACGAATTAAGTTTAAAAAACGTAGTCCAAACGCGCATTGTAATTTTTCAGTTTTTATTTTATTTTTTCGAAAACTAATGATGATAGAAAAAAACTTTCAGCACAAAAAAGTTGCCTTTTTTGATCCTCTACATAATAGTATTTTTTAAAATTCATATCCGTGACTTTCAAAAAATTTTAGTTTTACGTCGTATTTTAGCTCTTTCTCGACGAGCCGAGCGCTAAGGACGTTGTTGCATGGAAGGCTTCAATTGTACTAATCCAAATAAATAATATAAACAAATAAAAATAGTAATAATAAACTGATTCAATGAGATTTACAATTAATATAATCAATTGCAATGAATAAAAATATTCGACTTCTTTAATAATTTCTAATCTCGATCTCTGGCCAGTATTATAATAATGAACATAATAATCATAATTATTTTTATTATTTTTGTTGTTATGTCAAGTGTTTTTATTTGCAGATTCCATAAATTAGTAGATCAAGAGAAAAAATAAAAGAAGTAAGTAATAGATCTATTATTATTCAAGTGTATAGGAAGTGAATGCCTCATACTACGAATGGATTTCGCTTCTTTAACTGTTGATCAACTCATTAGCAAATTAAGATCTATAATTCAAGATCAAGAAATTTTGCAAATTTTTCAAGGTACACTTTTCATAATTTTTACTATCATTGAGTCGAAATAATAAATTATTATGAATGTATGAGTTATATGGTATATGATTGGTATATGATTGAGTTCATAGTTGATTGAAATAAATACCAAAAGATTAGAACTAAATAATCCTATACATATTCCAGTATTTTCGAAATATGACCAATAAATTTTTTGTAACACATGCATGGGAAGTTCGACTTCGCGCGCCGTAAGCAGTGCGCGAGGCGGCCGATTCCCCAACAAATCCAAAACTGTTGCGTAATGTCGTAAAACTGTTAGGTAATGTTTATTACCTAACGCTAATCCGAGCGAAACAAGCGTAACTATGCGCCATAGAACGAAACAAGTGGTGACCACAATCACGCCCTCAGCTGTCCGAAACATTCAGGTTGGGGTATCGTCACCGCGTGTTGTGTACACGAAGTGCGAACTTCCATACAGTGTTACAAAAAATAGTATACGACACACGTGCGCGTATGTGATCCTCACATACTTCGCGCACTTGTATCGTAATCTACTATTGACGATCGAAAATAATATTTTGTAACAAAAAATTAGTGTAAAAAATGAAACATTAACACCTTTCAAAATCAAGATGCAGGCACTGCAATGTTCCCTGTGCAACCAAAGAGTTCCAGGGGCATTGGATGGTTTGAGCCATCATCTGACTTACCCTGGTAGAAAATTGAACGGAATATGGCCAGAATCCGTTGAATTTTCTGCTCAGTGGGCAGATTCTGGGCAGAAAATATGGCCAGAAACCCCGTGGTCTGACGACGGATTCTGGTGAAGGATCTGGTCAAGGAATTCAATACAAAATTGTAGGTTAGAATTTTAGATTGAATAAATAATGGTAGAGCGTAGATATACTATGGTATAAAAGAATGTTTTATTATCAAATAGAAATAAATACATTGTTTTGTCAACGTTTTTTTTTTTTTTATTTTATTTAGTTATTTATTTATTTTTTTTATTTATTTATTTTTTTTAAATGATGAATCTAGCAAAGTAGCAAGTCATCAGCTGTTCATACACATACATAACCTACAGTTCTGAACTTTGTATGTATGCGTGTACGTGTGACACACGGCAAACTTCCAGAGACAGTGGGAGAGAAAGAGAGAGAAAGAGGAATAGTGAGAAAGAGATAGTGACATAGAGATACCTGCGTGCGCATCCACCTATAGCTATGTATAAGGGTGAATTAACCGTGGCTTCTGATTTTTGGTACACGTGTCATCGGCATACTATGTTTGAAATATATATTTATAAATTTTAAGTTTAGAGGTGTTGAGCACGATCATTTTCATTCATTTTTCCAGCTTGTAACATTAGGTTTACATAACCTCAAACATAGGAGCTAGGAATCATTCACCAGATTTTGGTCAGATACTGGCCAAATACACCATGAATATCTGGGCAGATTCTGCCCAGATGATCTGCCCAGAATCTGTTAAAAGGCCAGATCGTCTGGTCAATTTTCTACCAGGGTATGTTCATGAACTATCACTAAAGCGTAAAATTAATGAATCAGGTTTTCGGTGTGGCCAGGATGATTGTCAGCGTCGTTTTTGTTATTTTTTCACCCTGCGGAGCCATATTAGAAAATATCATTTGAATAATAATAATGATGGTGAAGATAATCCGGAAAATAATGCAGCTAATGATGAAATCCAGCCCCAAATAATTGATGATGAAATGGATGATGAATATCAAGATGTTGAAGAACCACTTATTGAGGATAATAATGCTGTCAATGAAAATTTCGATTTGCATAAATATGTGGTTCGCATGGTCGCAAGATTTCAATGCAAACCTTCCATGACAACGGCATTATTACTTAAAGTCTTAGATGAGTGTGAACAACTTCTGCTCCATGTTCGAGACAATTTAAAACATAATGTCGAACAATTTTTCAACACACGAGGATTAGATGACGATGAAGCTAAGAATGTGCTCAAAACGTCCGCATTTGATAGTCCTTTTGATGGACTCAGGACTTCAGATGGACAAATTGAATCATTAAAATCATTTAGTCATTATGTGGAGCCAATTGAAGTTCCTCTCGGCTATAGAATGGACAGTGCACTGGATAAAAGTACTGGAGTTTATGTGCCTAAACAGGTTCTAGAAACTTTTCAATATATTCCAGTTATTCCTACTTTGACTCTAGTTATGTCAAGTCCGGAAGTTCTAAAATCTGTCGAGTCTGAAAAAAAATCGCCTGAGGGAATTCCAGCTTCCCTTTTGGATGGAGATTTCATTAAGAATCACCCATTGTTTTCCCGGCATCCACATGCCTTAAGACTACAAGTTTACTATGATGAATTGGAAACAACTGATCCTCTGGGGTCAAAAACTGGTGTACATAAATTAGGGATATTTTACTATACAATTCAGAACTTGCCATCTGAAATAAACTCTGAACTGAGTTCTATACATGTCCTTGCTATGTGTTCCGATGTGGACGTGAAGAAATATGGTTTTCAAAAAATACTTGCTCCATTTATGGAAGAATTACGCCTACTAGAAAGTGACCAAGGAATATCGATGGAAGCAGCAAGAGGCAATTATGTGATACGAGCTTCTATTGCAGCATTTTGTGGAGATGGCTTAGCTGTACATGATGTCTCCAGTTTTTTGGCACCATCATCGAATCATTTTTGTCGCATGTGCATGTATAGCAGAAGAGATTTACATGTTGGCAATATACTGCCTTCTCAGAAACGAACAAAAGAACTTTATGATCAGCATATAGCTTTCCTAAAACAAAATAATTTTTCAGCCGAATCAAAATCATAAACAGGTCTTCGAGGAGAGTGTTGTTTACACGAGTCTCGATATTTTCATGTCACCAATAACAAAGTCTTTGATATAATGCATGATTTTTTGTGTGGCATTTGTCCGATGATACTCAAATTGGTGTTAAATGAATATATTTTAGTTCAAAGAAAATTTAATTGTCCTTATTTCAATGGTAAAATCATGTCTTTTCAATATGGATTCGTGGAAATGACAAATAAACCTTCGGCTAATTTTACCGATGGAATTCTTCGTAGGAATGAACATACGTTGAGTCAAAAAGCCATGCAAACTTGGTGTCTCATTCGAGCTTTTCCCTTTTTAGTTGCTGACAAGATTCCTCCTGGTGATAAATATATGGCACTTGTATTAAATTTATTGAAAATAATGGAAATTGTGTATGCACCAAAAATTAATGATCATTACTTGAGAAGCTTAGAAAATCTTATCACCAATTTCCAAACTAATTTCCGTGTATTGTTTCCAAATGTTCATCCCATTAATAAGTTTCATCATCTTGATCACTATGTCGAATGTATGAAATGGATGGGGCCATTGATAAACCATTGGTGCATGAGATATGAAGCAAAACATGGGAACATTAGACTGCGTGCTCAAAACGTCCACAACTTCAAAAATTTACCTAAAACTCTAATAAGATTATGTCAATGTGAGCAGAGTGCTAAGTGGGGTTCAAAAGACGTGAAAGTCAATCGATTGACGACAACTAATGAAAAAATTGTTGCTGTTCGAGATACAGATAGTGTTGAAGCTCTCTATGCTCTGGACTACATTGATACTGATGAAGTATTCCGCTGTAATTCTGCGAAAGTTAATGGAGTTGAATTTCGAGTCGGCTTATATGTATGCTTAGAGACCCCATGTTCTCGAGAAGATAATTTGCCTTTATTTGGTTACATACGAGAAATCATTATTCTGGGAAATACTGACGTGCATTTATTAACTTCAGTTTGTACAACAACTGAATTTGAAATACATTTAAATGCTTATCACATCAAGCTCGACGATAATGACAATGACCCACACCACTTCGTTAAAACATATGATCTATCTTATTTTAAGCCATTTTGCAGTTGGACACCATCAGATTCAAATGACTTATATAGAAGTCTTCGTCATGTACTATTATGACCTCTCATATACCGGGAGATTATGTGGAAATGAAAGGCTCCAAGCGCGCAGGCGCTGATTTATTCGAATATTTCGAGGGTCACCAATTTCAGATTCGCCACGAATATCCCTAGAGTCCGTCTGCTATTTGTTTCTGATTGTTGTCAAATACAAATGGCGGCAGACCGTTGCAGGAATAGGTTATGTTTGTGTGAATCTAGCAGACGACAGAACTAGGGATATTACTGAGAAGTGAGTGGAGTCCCTGGCGCTATTCTGCTGGCCAATGAGATTAAGGTAAATCAAAGTTCGCGCGCTTGGAGCCTTTCATTTCCACATAATCTCCCGGTATATAACATACCCAGATAACAGCATGCGCCGCATATGCGCCGCAGTATGCACGCACGCGTGCGGATTAATCAGCACGGCGTGCGAGCAAACCACCACGCAACTGAGTCATCAATTGAGGTACATATGGCTCGCACGTCGTGCTTGTCGCACGCGTGCGGGCACAATGCGACCACGTTGTGCGTGTGCATTGACAGATCCAAAGTTTTTTTTTTTCACATTTTTCATTATTATTCGCTATGTATTAAATTTATTACTATTTCATTCACAAAACCCGGTCTAGATTTGCCAATTATTTTCAAATGTTCAATTAATTCATTGTTGCATTAGCTTTATATAGTACGGCTATTTTATGTATTCAATTTATTGAATATATCATAATCAATTATATAATTTCATAGAGTTCACCTGTGAAGTGTTATAATATTCTTCTGATATTTATCCTACCTTTGTCAAATTTTTATAAGGATGCGGTGATTTTCGATTTCAATTTCTGAAATTGTGAAAGATTTAGAAAATTACGCAATGCTCTGAAAATTTGATATTTTATTCATCTCCCAATCCTCTTCGTGTTAAGAATTGATTGTTTTTGTATTTTTTTTTTTTTTCTAAATTGAATACGAACAAAGTTGATTTGATTTGATGCGATATTTTATTCTTATCGATTTATGTATATTATGTTCGTTGATAATTTTGACTTTACATTACCAAAGTCAACGAATAGCGCAATCGTGCCCTTTTTATGCGAGGCACATGCTCATCACCGCGTGCCTGCAATCGTGCAGTCACACGGAACGCATTGTGCTCCCACAGAGTGCTACGCACGCCATGTAGATCACATGCGATGCATTACGTTCGCACAGTGTGTCTCGCACGGCGTGCGGGTTACGTGCGGAGCACGATTGTTATCTGGGTAATATCAACCTTATCTCCAGATGAACTTATCGATGGGGCAGTTTTTTTGGATATCACAGAGAAAGATCTGATAGAACTAAATATCAAAATGGGACCAAGAAAACGTATACTGAAGTACATCGAGTCTATTAATCCGAAAGACACTGTGAATGGTTCATTTATTGTAGAGAACGATGGATCCCTAACGCCAACGGAAGGAAATAACGCCGAAAAATTTCCTACCTTCATACAAGGACATCCGCTAAATGTCCTTACTTGTTCAGCTAATACTAAACCATCAACCTCATCAGATCTTGGCTCAACTGTAGTTACAAAATCACCACAAATATTCTCAGTAATTTTTTTCAACTTCGATAAATTAGTATTTTTAATCAAATAATTACGTAATGACTCACATCATTTTTATGTATACATAGAGACATCATACTGTAAAGAGTACTCTCATTCATCATCCCCAAGGACCAGCAATATTAAACTCAATCAAACATTCAACGGAGTGAAGAAAACCGGAAATCATTGATACGAATTGTGGTCGCTGAATTGATAAAAAGTCAAGATACTTAGTAAGTCCTATAGACTGTTTTTTGGCTCCAAATTACATTTTTGTTTCACTAATATTAATTACACGTATACCGTTAGCTATCCGCCAAATGAAGCCAAGTTAGCTTTTGCTAAATCAATAGTGACAGAATTTCCACAACTCAGAGACACGAAACTTGATCTTGGATATGTACGTATATTTGATTAACTGTATACACGGAGAGAAATTTATAGTAAATTTTCTCATACCGTATAGTGGTTGTGTCATATACTTTCAATATGACGATTGTTCCTATACTTTATACACGTATAACGTATAGGAACTCGTATAGGAACAATCGTCATATTGAAGGTATATGACACAACTACTATACGGTATGAGAAAATTTACTATAAATTTCTCTCCGTGTAGCATTGTATTTATACACGTATCTCAACATAAATAATTTTTAGGAACAGTACTATAATGAAAAATCAGCAAATAATCGGGGATTCATTGAAAATCGCTTGACAACAATCCGAAAAACTATTAGTCCATCGGAAAAAAAATATAAGATTATTAACAAAACGATCTCTAGTGTCAATAAAAATACAGATGGCCTCATGAGCTCTGAGAATCAATACCCGGAAGAGTTGATTTTAGAAATGGTATATAAACTTAAAAATATTTACAAATAAATTCAAAAATATTTACATGCACCCGTGTGGAAATTAAGCCAGGGTGATGGCCGGGAGACGGTCGGGAAGCCCGGCTTTTAGTCGGGCGCTGGTCGGGTGGGTCTGACCAGAGCCTGACCAGGTTTCACTAGCCCCCACGTAAAAATTATATATACTGAGATATATACAAAAATATATCTGAGCATATATACATAGATATATACCAAAATATATTCCAGATATATGTATTATATATGCAGCATATGCTCTATTTTGCCCACCTAGATATATTCCATGTATATATACTTGTAATATATACTGTATATATTCCAATTAAATATCCTGGAAAATATATCCTTCGAATATATCTAGCATATCCAAAATGTATGCTATGGTTATATACATCGTTTATATTCTGTATATATTTCTAGTATTCATTCAAATAATATTGGTGAAACATATGATGATAATAAGCTTTTATTGCAAGCATATATGAGAACTACACTAAATCACACACACACACACACATATATATATATATATATATATATATACCCATATTATAATTTATGTAAACACATAACAATAAGAATAACCATGAGAAAGAAGGAATGATTAATTTGTCAAAAATTTTCGTTTAAATGAATATGAAATTGGGTAATTCCGGGTGAGATGGCCATAGGAGAGAGATAACCTTCGATGATATTTCTCATGCTATTCGATTTATGACACTTCCTAGTAGTAGCACTCTGTACGAAGCGATCTACTCTATATAGGAAGTGTAATATATCGAGAAGCATGGGAAATATCATCGAAGGCCATCTCTTCCCTATGGCCATATCTCCCGGAATTACCCTTATATTTATTTGTTCGAAAAAATGTGACAACTAAAAATCCCAAATTTTTAACTATTATAAAATTAAAAATAAGGAAAATAATTTAAAACCAATCAAATTCGAAGATGTGCTGATAATTTATAAACTTTGGCACTTGATAAGGAATTCACTGCTTGTCAGGGTCTTCATCTGCCGTATGATCAGATTCGTTGTCATTGATTTTCTCATTTTCAGATTTCTATAAACAAATATTAATGTATTTGGTTATTTCAAATGAACAAGGACAAGGTAAGTAAATATTTTCATAATTATTTTGATTTATCTACCTTAGGATTGCGCTGGTCATATCTGACTCTATTACATTTTACATTTATCGCCCTCCCAAAATCACCTTCTTTGAAGCTATTTTTAAATCGCCGCCTTACCGATTCTGAAAAGAAAATACACAGTAATTATTTCACGAATTAGATCTGTCTCACGGTAATGGATGATAAAAAAAATTGTAATCAAATTCGATGACAATATTACGTCTTATTGCATTAATTTTATGTTCATCTAAACGACTGTGTCGAAGCCCTGTATTATTTTTTGTGTTTTTCGGTGCACCACCCTTAAAATTACTCTTCGACAATATATTCAATCCGAAAGCTGATACTAATAAGCTGGTTGTCATCGCTGTCGGTGTCGGGGTACACTCAGCAGCGGAATGTTGTGATTCGGTAATAAATACATTGCTCCCCGGATCACCTACTTCTTTCTGAATTGTTTGTAAAAAAAATAATTGTTAAATGTCATCTTGTGCTTCTAAAAGGGAAATCCTACCATTTTTGGGTTAGCTGGTGTACCATTATCACTTTTTTTTATTTTTAACGTGACAGGTTCGAGCTGTTGAGGTTTGTTCAAAGATATCTTTCAATTCACTTATAGCTGAAAATAATTTGCACACAATTTATTTTCGGTTTTTAAGTGAATGAATTTTTGTTCTCATGTAATATTTCATTTAAATAATACCCTTCGATAAGTCGTCCTTTGTTATATACTGCTGCTGCTGTGTATTCACCTGCAAAGGAGTGACTGGCACTTTCCGAATGTCCTTATCAGTATTATCTAATACGACTATTTCTTCCTTGTTCGACTCTTCTGGATTATCATTCTGTACATATATAATTATAAATTGTTAATATATCGATTTTAATTTCAAACTGTTTAGCACTAAGGACTAATATTCGTAATAAAATTTTAAAAATAGTAAATAATTATTTCATACTCATTCCTTCGAATTTTATGATAAATTCAGGTATTATTAATGCTCGAACAGAAGAATTTATTAAAAAAAAAAATTTACCTCTAATAAGCCAGTATCTTCGTTATTTATCATTTGAATGCAGTCATTCAAATTTGGGTCACTCTCGTCGAATCTCATTCGTTTTCGCACATTCGAGTTGTCTTTATGCAAACTATCATCATCCTGCTCCAACTGATAATAAAATCATTATTAATTTCATGGTACATTAGCAACTTATAAACTATAAAATTATAAATAAATTAATGTCATATAAAGATAACATTTCGTCATCAAAAGTTTACAATATTAGTTTACCTGTTCAAACGACGAGTCAGTGGAATGATTTGATATTTCTTCTGTATGACTACTATGGGCTTTAGCAAGGTGAGTGTTCGATGGTAAAGTTTCTCGTGTGCAAACAGCTTTTGGTGATTGCATACCATCTAATGCTTTTAATTTTTTAGCCAAGACAACACGAGACTCTTAAAAAATTCAACAGTACTCGATATAAATCTCTTATCTGTATTATTAATATTTGTGGACTTATGTCTGCATAAACTCACCTGAAACTGCGATAATTCTCGCTTGATAACATACCCAACCACCAAGTGGCTCCTTTGGTGTATCACGCCATTCAATCACATATACTTTTTCGGGATCTTCTTCATCATTTATGAATTTTTTATAATTGAAATTCTTGATGTGTCGAATATCTATTCCAACTGTATAGGTCTTATCATCAGAACCCCCAACCCATTTCACTAGAGCCAGATATTTTTTAGTGAAGCTGCCCATAATTATTTAAATTAAAAAGAAAATATTATTATTAATATTCTATACCCGTGTGTAAACACAATATTGTTAATTGTGTTACTATGGGGACGAAAGTTAACGATTGCGACTAGTGTGAAGTTTGACACCCACGCTTGATTCTAGCTATCGTTTCGACCCCCTTTAATTAATTTGTGATATTCTTTCACTAAGTTATAGCGATTCGAAAACCGACCGCTTTTCAGGCAAATCTAAGTGGTCCGTTGATTTTCTGGCTGAGTGTATTTTCCCGTATATTTGAAAATATTCAAAATGGCATACATTCAGCTTGTACAGTAATGTTCATTAATGGGTTCGCGATGGCTAACTTTTTTCTGACTTTTTCTGAAAAGAGACTCCATTCTAGTCGTATTTCATGTGCCGATGGCCGGAATTATAATAATAATAATTATGACCCCTTATAAAAATAAGAACATTACTGTTCGTCAAATGTATTTAAAATCTATAAATGTATAAAATATATAAATTAGTGCTTTTTCAAGTCAACAGCTCGTATTTATTAGGGTGCTTACAAGCAATTGATATATTGTCATTTGGTAATGTTATGATAGTAACTGTTTCTTTAATCATCGTAGAATTAATAGCTGCTAGATGATGGCAAATTCTTACAAAATATAAATGTTCTAACTTAACACTAGAAGACAAATTTTTTTTTTCTTTGATGAAATATTTACCTATCGCAAAACATCTTTGTTCATTCTGAACTTTCACTACTAAAAAAGTTTGTGTTGAGGTTTATTGTGGGATATTAAATGATCTTACTCGGAGATTAGATTTTTATTATAAATTATCTTTATTATATCTTTGGAAAAATATTCTTATTACAATGAGTTGCTTTCATGAGCGCTCAGAACAGACTAGCGTCCTGCCTCGCTGTAGCGAAGTAGATCGGAGGGGGGGGGTTGAGGTGATACAAAGCGACAAATCAGCCTAACACCCATACCTGTTGTCACCTACACATGCCTAGCTGCTTCGATGTAGAAGAGCGTGAGGACTTGCTCTAACACTTCCGCCGTCTGAACGCTCTGTAATTACCATGGTCAATCCTATGATCTCACATAAAAATTTAAAGCGTTCCTTGGGCAAAGGCTTGGTGAATATGTCACCTTTTTGAAATTCTGAGGATATGTATCGAACTTCAAGTTCGTTTTCCTCTACCTTTTCCCTTATATAATGATACCTAATATCTATGTGTTTAGTACGCTTATGGTACTCGGGGTTGTGGACTAGTTTTATAGCACTTTGATTATCAACGTACAAAGTGGTTGAACCTTCACAAGGGTGTATGAGATCGTTCAGTAATTTTCTCAACCAAATAACTTCTTTTGCTGCTGTTGCAGCTGATACATATTCTGATTCGGTTGTACTAAGCGTAACAAGTCTTTGCCTTTGACTTGACCAGGTTATCGCACCATTTGCTAATGTGAATAAATACCCAGTAGTCGATCTGCGAGTTGCAATATCGCCTGCAAAGTCAGCGTCTGAGTAACCACATAAGTGCGATTCGCTTCCGCCGCTTTTATACTCTATACCTAGCCCTACAGTTCCTTTTAAATAAGCGAAAATACGTTTAACAGCCTGCCAATGGGCTTTGCTATGATTATTTACATATTTACTAACAGTGTTCACGGCGAACGAAATATCAGGACGTGACACTGTTGACAAGAATAATAACGAGCCTATTGCTTCACGAAAAGGTACATTTGACAATTTTTCGTTCTCTGATTCTACAGGAGCCAGTGCTGTGTGTGGGTCTGCAGGTATGCTCAACGCTTTTGCCTCACTCATGTGAAATTTTTCTAAGATACGCTGCACATATGCAGTTTGGTGAATGAACAAAGTTTTGTTGGCTCGGTTGCGACTTATTTGTACACCCACAAACAGACTTGCGTCACCTAAAGTGATGTTAAAACTATCCCTAACAAAGCTTATAACCTCATCTAGGATCTCCTGTGTTTCTGCAGCTAGTAGACCGTCATCTACAAATAATGCTAAATATACAATTGTGTTCTTAAATCTACTTACAAATATACAACTATCTGCGCCTGTCGCTTCGAAGTTGAACTGTTTTAGAAAGTTACAGAATTTCTGGTTCCAACATCGTGGCGCTTGCTTTAACCCGTATAGGGATTTATTTAATTTACAGACTACACCCTCACTTTCACTGTCACTGTCTTCTTTCTTGACGCTGTAGCCCTCTGGAAGTTCCATGTAGATTTCTTCCTGTAGATCCCCGTACAGGAATGCAGTTTGCACATCGAACTGTGCTAGTTCGAGGTCGTGCTGAGCTACAATGGCTAGAAGAACTCGTAGAGAGTCATAGCGAAGGACTGGAGAGAATATTTCAGTGAAATCCGTTCCTGGTTCCTGAAGAAAACCTCGAGCACACAACCGTGCTTTGTACCTGCACGATTCCGCCACTATATCTTCAATGACCTTGAAGATCCACTTCGAATCAATCGTTTTCCTTCCGATTGGCCTTTTTACAATTGACCAGGTCCCGTTCTGCTCAAGAGCTTTGAATTCGTTATTGATCGCTTCTTGCCACTTAGATGCGTCTGTGCCTGATAGTGCTTCCTGAAACGTGGTAGGTGTATTATACTCTGCCACATTGAGTTCATACCTTGCTGGTGGGCGTAGATGCAATCGATTCCTTAGCTCTCTTTCTGCCCTTGGTGCTTCGTTTGGTTCTGCTTGCTCTATTTGGTTTACGGCTGGTAGCTCATCCTGTGCGTCGTGAAACTCGCCATCAGCTTGTGCCTCTTCGTCACCTGGATCATTCTCAGGTAGTGAGATTTCCACCAAGTCTTTCAATCCCGTACTGGATTTTTCCTCTTCGTTAAACGTTACATCCCTTGAGATTGTCACGCGTTTGGTCACCGGATCGTAGATCCGGTAGTTTGATGACTCGTGCTGATAGCCCACAAGAATTCCTGTTTTGGAGCGAGCGTCGAACTTCTTGGTGAATTGTTTATTCACTTTGGTATACGCTTGAGAGCCAAACATCCGCAGATGACTCACGTCAGGTTTTCTAGAATGCCATAGTTCATAGGGAGTGAACAATTTGCTTTTTTTCACTTGTGGTGTGCGGTTTAACGTATAGACTGCAGTGTTAACTGCTTCCGCCCAAAGTGTCTGTGGCAGATTTTTCGCTTGCAGCATAGTTCGTGCACTTTCAACTATGGTCCGGTTATCTCTCTCGGATTTGCCATTTTGTTCTGGCGTATACGGAGCAGTCGTCTCGTGACAGATTCCCTTCTTCATCAGATACTCCATAACCTTTTCGTTACAGTATTCTCGGCCGTTGTCGGACCGGATTCTTTTGACCGATTTCCCAAATTTGTTTTGAACCAGCTCCATATACTCCTTTAGTCTCTCAAACACATCGGACTTGTGTCTAAGGAAATACACATGTCTGTATCCAGATGCATCGTCTTTGAATAGCACAAACCATCTAGCATTGTTCAGAGATTCCACTGGCATCGGGCCACACACATCGGTGTGTATGAATTCACCTGGTGCCGTTGTCACTTTGTTCTCGGGATTCTTAAAAGGCTGTCTATGTGCTTTGCCAAACTGACATGACTCACAGAACACTTCCACACTATCACTCAGTTTTATTCCCGAAGCTAATTCGTTTTTGGTCATTTCACGGATAACACGGTTGCTGACATGTCCTAACCGTTCGTGCCAAACTCGTAGGCTCGTTGTAGCCGAGTTCAGTTCGTCAACTACGGGGGCCACCAACACCTTGAACATCATTCTGTAGACGTCATTGTTCTGTTTTATACCGACACTCACTGTCTTCTCCCCACGTTTTACACAGACCACTGAATTGTTATAAAAAGTCACTGCGAAACCTTTTGCTGTACACATTCCCACTGAGAATAGATTCTTTCTAACCTCTGGTACATGCAGCACGTTGTCTATGCGTCCCTCGTGCCATGTGCCGTTTGCATACTGGCGTATATGTATTGTTCCTACACCGATAACTTCACATTCGCCATTATCTCCGAGCAGTATTTTCTCACCTCTACTCGGTCGGTAATTACTGTACCAGTCCCGTCGATACGTAATATGCCTCGACGCCCCGCTGTCGATAATCCAGACATCATTGGCATCGATAGTCAGAAACTTTTCCTTCTCCTCCTCAGAGGGAGCTGCGCTCGTTCCCGTATGTTTACCTGGGCTTTCCTTACTTGGAGTCGTTACAACGTAAGCACAATCACGATCAGGAGATTCGTGTTTTGGTTTCTTCTGGCGTTTCTTTTTTCTACATTCACTGGCGTAATGTCCTTTGTTCTTGCAGAAATAGCATTCAACGTCTTTTCTGGACCGTTGAGTTTTCTGTTCTGGCTTCGACCTTTCCTTCCATTTACAGGTTCCTCTGTCGACTCCCGTTGCAGCTAAAGCACTTGCTTGGGTTCTTTCCTCATCTATACTGAGACGAGCCTCTTCTTTAATTAATCGCTCCTGGAGATTTTCGATTGTTTGACGTGCCGGTTCGACGCTATCCCACGCCGTCTGCAGGGTACTGTACTTGGGGGATAAACTCGCCAGTATCTTTGCCATCACCGTGATGTTTGATACTCTTTCCCCAACGTCTATTAGTTGTCGTGCCATATTTTGAACTTTGGCAACGTGTTGTACTACCGTGTCCTCTGCAGACATCCGGTACTCATGAAACCTCTGGGTTAGCAACAATTTGTTCGACTCTGACTTCTGTTCATGGATCCGACTTAGTTTCCGCCACATTTCGTTCGCTGTTTGGCATGTTAACAGGCTTTCCAGTTGCGTGTAGTTCATCGAAGAGGAAATGATGAACATAGCTTTTGCGTTGTCGCGGACCCACGCCTTTGCTGCGAGCGTTTGTTCTTCTGCCGGCATTGTTCGATCACCATCGACCACATCGCTAACACCACTCGCGACTAAAACCGCACGCACTTGAAATTTCCAGCCCTGAAAATTCTTTCCATCGAATTTTTCGATGTGCCGTGTAGAGAGTCCATCAGACATGCTTGACTTTATGATTTTTCTTTCTTTTCAGACTCACACGCGACGAAACGTGATTTGAATTTGTAGGCGAAACTAGACAAATGGCCGACTCACCGTTAGCCGGCTACCCGTAAGACCTCGTGTACCGCGCTACTTTCCGAGTATATTATTGCCTCTTTGAATTTACCGATTTATTGACTGGGCCCATAACCTGTTGAGGTTTATTGTGGGATATTAAATGATCTTACTCGGAGATTAGATTTTTATTATAAATTATCTTTATTATATCTTTGGAAAAATATTCTTATTACAATGAGTTGCTTTCATGAGCGCTCAGAACAGACTAGCGTCCTGCCTCGCTGTAGCGAAGTAGATCGGAGGGGGGGGGTTGAGGTGATACAAAGCGACAAATCAGCCTCACACCCATACCTGTTGTCACCTACACATGCCTAGCTGCTTCGATGTAGAAGAGCGTGAGGACTTGCTCTAACAGTTTGAACTTCAAAGATTTCATTATTTCTGAGAAGAACAGTATAGTTATTACGTTTCGTCACTTTTTTATACTCTTTAGTATGTATTATTCTTGTATCTATTTGAACACGTTGATAATATTGTATATTACTGTCTCTATCAACATTTACATTAATTCTGTGTAGCGCTAAGAAGTTTTCTGCAGACAATTCTTGGACAGATGTTGATTTTCCTACAATACCCACATCTTCTACATAAAATGATACTTTAGGTGCAATTTTTTTATGAGTCAATTCACGAAGTACTTTACGTTGGCGACAAGTCAAATACGCATCATATAAATCTAACAATTTATACAAAACCATTTGAGATCTAAACGATTTTAATATTTGTTGGTCAGCTTGGTTTGAACTTTTTACAAGTTTTTTTAAAAACTGATGAAAGTTCTCATAACAGAAAGCACTATGCGTTCATAATGGTCCCCAGTTAAGAACGCTCTCAGGTAAGTGTGTTAGTAAATGAACATTAAATGATATATGTTTTTTTCCATACAATTCTTCGGTTTCTTTTACAAATTCAAATAAACATCTCTGAGCGTGGTAAACATCAACTTCTAAAATTGATGTTCCTAATAAAATCGAAATACCTTCAACCAATAAACCCCAATGTGTAATAAACTTATTTTGCAGAAATAATTTTAAAACAGGTAAACTATAAAATAATAGCCATATAACTAGTTCATGTGCTTTTAGATGCAATCGGTCTTTTGACATTGTTCGCGGAGTTCTCGAAACATCCATTGATGGTTTAAACGAAAGTAGTAGTTTATCAATCGCGGAAAGATGATTGCCAAGGTAAAACTCTTCTCCGTGGTAACTGGAGTCAAACCACAGTTTCAAAAATTGTCTGCAGACTCCAAGTGCAACGCAATGCATCCAGTCAGCTACTAAATTCTTAACTATGTCAAAATTAGGTATGTCGCATAGTATTGAACGATGTTTTATGCCTTTTTCTACATTAGTTGCATGCGTTAACGTCTCTATATGAGATCGTAACCCTTCTCCGTATGCATTACCATCATCATCTATTGGATATATGCGTACGTGACCGTCACCTTTAGCGATTTCTTCTCCCGGATGCATACATAATCCACAACCATAAGCACCGCGAAATGATTTTGATCCTCTTAATTTTGGTCGCTCTACAGAATCACATATCCCAAGTAAAATTCTACACCTTTTGTGACACAAAATGTTTTTATATTTGTAATCAAATCCACAATTGAATAATGACTTTGTTTCTTCAACGAAAGGTTTCATATATTCGTTCATATCGGGTTTTGCTGAACCTAAATATAAACTTACTAAAAAAATATGGTTTTTACGTCGTTTTGGATTAATCTCATTAACTGTACATAATATAGGTGTTATTGAAGTCTGAGAAGCTTTAAATAATGGAGTTCCGTCAACACTAAAATTTATACTAATCATATCCTCCGATAAGTTGTCTAAATCGTTCTTTTTGTATAGATATCCATCAAAAATATCTTCGATTGCATATGAGCATTGCTTAGCCCGGTTTTTTACATACAAGAAATCTTCATGATGACGTCCACAAAATTCTTGCAGTTGCTGTGTCAAAGATAGGTGTAAAAAAATATTACCCGATTGCCTATTTTGTTTTATATCAATATCAATATTGCATTCATCACAATATAATGTTTGTTCTTGATTGTCAATATCCAACTCCAAAGAAGTAGAATCTGCTAAATTTAATTCTGCTCCGATATGTTTATCACAATTTGGACAAAAGTGATGAATTTCTATTGGTACTGTGTGTTGATTAATGATATTATTAAAGTGATATATAGAATCATAACCCAATGGTACATCGGCAATAGCATCAATCAATTTAGTAATAAATGTAACCATCTCATTATCAATGTTTTTCCTCAATTTAAGAGCCAAAATTAATAAAGATCTCACTAATACTGATTTTGGATAGTGAATATTGTTTTCATGTGACTCAGATACACATATAGGATCAACATCATTGTCTTGCTCATGAAAGTCATCATGATGAATATTTGTATTGTCTTCAAGATTGTCATCATCACTTTCATCAAAATCCTCTGATTGTGTATCACTATTGTAACAATAACTATAATAATTTTCTTCGAGATTTCTTCTCAAACCAACTGGCTGATTGCTAGTTAAAGGTGAGGGTGGGTCATTTGGTTCTAAATCAATATTATTACAGTTGGCTGAAGGTAACATTGGTTCTTGGTTATTTTCACACTCTGTCTCAGAATTACCATGTTCAATTTGGCCAACATCCTGTCGAAATTATTTTATTTCAATTTATAACACGAGTCAAGAATCACCAATGCGCACGAGTTGCTCATACTATTTTTTGAAATAGTGCGAAAAATTCGTATCAACAATAATTGAACTCAAGCAAAACTCGACTCTGTGATAACGCTAACTAGCAAATAGAATTACGGCATTAGCCTAAACGAATCAATTTTTGAAGGCAAAAACATAATTATTATAGTACTAACCTCATTGTCAAGATGCTGATTCCGTTCATCAAGCTCCAGAGATCTAATTTTAGCTTTCCGATAATTTCTAGTTCTTTTAGGAACTTCGTCTACACTGCCACACTCTAGATATTTATTATAATGACCACGTTTTTTACGTTTCTCCATAACGAAATTTTACTGTTCAAGATTCTGTTCGTCTGTTTACTACATTACGGCTATCTAGCTACTCTTCTTTTTTTCGAATCGATGTCTTCCGAAAGCAAATCAATTCAAACCATATGAAAAATGCAGATGTCCAGCCTACAATAAACAGACGAAAAACCTGGAGTGGGCCGAGTTGGCTGTGAGTGAGTGGAAACGATTGCTAGAAATAATGAGAAATTAAGTGGAAAATAACTGAATTAATGAGAATTAACTGGGAAATAACTGAATTACCTGAATTAATGAAAATTAACTGAAATAACGGAATTAATGAGAATTAACTGAATTAATGAGAATTGACTGAGAAATAATTGAAACAATCAGAATTAAGTGGGAACCCACACAGCACAAGATATCCCCGGGATATCCCAATCATGTCCCACATATCCCACAGATATCTCCAATATTGGCTGGATATCCATGGGATATCGCATAAGACTTCGCACTTCATCGGACTTTCTCGACATGTCCCACAATATCTCAAATCTCCGCACGGATATTCAGGACGTCCTATGGACGTCATAAGATATCACATATAATCCCTATCGAAGAATATATATTCAGAAAAAGTCAGAAAAAAGTTAGCCATCGCGAACCCATTAATGAACAGTACTGTACAAGCTGAATGTATGCCATTTTGAATATTTTCAAATATACGGGAAAATACACTCAGCCAGAAAATCAACGGACCACTTAGATTTGCCTGAAAAGCGGTCGGTTTTCGAATCGCTATAACTTAGTGAAAGAATATCACAAATTAATTAAAGGGGGTCGAAACGATAGCTAGAATCAAGCGTGGGTGTCAAACTTCACACTAGTCGCAATCGTTAACTTTCGTCCCCATAGTAACACAATTAACAATATTGTGTTTACACACGGGTATAGAATATTAATAATAATATTTTCTTTTTAATTTAAATAATTATGGGCAGCTTCACTAAAAAATATCTGGCTCTAGTGAAATGGGTTGGGGGTTCTGATGATAAGACCTATACAGTTGGAATAGATATTCGACACATCAAGAATTTCAATTATAAAAAATTCATAAATGATGAAGAAGATCCCGAAAAAGTATATGTGATTGAATGGCGTGATACACCAAAGGAGCCACTTGGTGGTTGGGTATGTTATCAAGCGAGAATTATCGCAGTTTCAGGTGAGTTTATGCAGACATAAGTCCACAAATATTAATAATACAGATAAGAGATTTATATCGAGTACTGTTGAATTTTTTAAGAGTCTCGTGTTGTCTTGGCTAAAAAATTAAAAGCATTAGATGGTATGCAATCACCAAAAGCTGTTTGCACACGAGAAACTTTACCATCGAACACTCACCTTGCTAAAGCCCATAGTAGTCATACAGAAGAAATATCAAATCATTCCACTGACTCGTCGTTTGAACAGGTAAACTAATATTGTAAACTTTTGATGACGAAATGTTATCTTTATATGACATTAATTTATTTATAATTTTATAGTTTATAAGTTGCTAATGTACCATGAAATTAATAATGATTTTATTATCAGTTGGAGCAGGATGATGATAGTTTGCATAAAGACAACTCGAATGTGCGAAAACGAATGAGATTCGACGAGAGTGACCCAAATTTGAATGACTGCATTCAAATGATAAATAACGAAGATACTGGCTTATTAGAGGTAAATTTTTTTTTTTTAATAAATTCTTCTGTTCGAGCATTAATAATACCTGAATTTATCATAAAATTCGAAGGAATGAGTATGAAATAATTATTTACTATTTTTAAAATTTTATTACGAATATTAGTCCTTAGTGCTAAACAGTTTGAAATTAAAATCGATATATTAACAATTTATAATTATATATGTACAGAATGATAATCCAGAAGAGTCGAACAAGGAAGAAATAGTCGTATTAGATAATACTGATAAGGACATTCGGAAAGTGCCAGTCACTCCTTTGCAGGTGAATACACAGCAGCAGCAGTATATAACAAAGGACGACTTATCGAAGGGTATTATTTAAATGAAATATTACATGAGAACAAAAATTCATTCACTTAAAAACCGAAAATAAATTGTGTGCAAATTATTTTCAGCTATAAGTGAATTGAAAGATATCTTTGAACAAACCTCAACAGCTCGAACCTGTCACGTTAAAAATAAAAAAAAGTGATAATGGTACACCAGCTAACCCAAAAATGGTAGGATTTCCCTTTTAGAAGCACAAGATGACATTTAACAATTATTTTTTTTACAAACAATTCAGAAAGAAGTAGGTGATCCGGGGAGCAATGTATTTATTACCGAATCACAACATTCCGCTGCTGAGTGTACCCCGACACCGACAGCGATGACAACCAGCTTATTAGTATCAGCTTTCGGATTGAATATATTGTCGAAGAGTAATTTTAAGGGTGGTGCACCGAAAAACACAAAAAATAATACAGGGCTTCGACACAGTCGTTTAGATGAACATAAAATTAATGCAATAAGACGTAATATTGTCATCGAATTTGATTACAATTTTTTTTATCATCCATTACCGTGAGACAGATCTAATTCGTGAAATAATTACTGTGTATTTTCTTTTCAGAATCGGTAAGGCGGCGATTTAAAAATAGCTTCAAAGAAGGTGATTTTGGGAGGGCGATAAATGTAAAATGTAATAGAGTCAGATATGACCAGCGCAATCCTAAGGTAGATAAATCAAAATAATTATGAAAATATTTACTTACCTTGTCCTTGTTCATTTGAAATAACCAAATACATTAATATTTGTTTATAGAAATCTGAAAATGAGAAAATCAATGACAACGAATCTGATCATACGGCAGATGAAGACCCTGACAAGCAGTGAATTCCTTATCAAGTGCCAAAGTTTATAAATTATCAGCACATCTTCGAATTTGATTGGTTTTAAATTATTTTCCTTATTTTTAATTTTATAATAGTTAAAAATTTGGGATTTTTAGTTGTCACATTTTTTCGAACAAATAAATATAAGGGTAATTCCGGGAGATATGGCCATAGGGAAGAGATGGCCTTCGATGATATTTCCCATGCTTCTCGATATATTACACTTCCTATATAGAGTAGATCGCTTCGTACAGAGTGCTACTACTAGGAAGTGTCATAAATCGAATAGCATGAGAAATATCATCGAAGGTTATCTCTCTCCTATGGCCATCTCACCCGGAATTACCCAATTTCATATTCATTTAAACGAAAATTTTTGACAAATTAATCATTCCTTCTTTCTCATGGTTATTCTTATTAAGCTAGAAGACTTAAAATTTTTGACGAGAAAAATTTATCCGGTGTCTCGGGAATCGAACCCGAGCCTACTGGCTGCCAATCCGGGGGCTTACACCCACTAGACCACCTGGCCACCTTCAAATTTAACTCGTCATTTTTCAAGTCTAGTTCGTGTGCTTGGTTTGTACGTTATGAATTTCGTCGTATAAGCACATGTTTAACTTTGAAAATGAGTGAGTGAGCACACGGACTCACTAACACTTGTAAGGTAAGACTTACGTCTTTTTACCTATTATTTTGTTGGTTATATTTAATTAAATATAACCAATGCCACAGAAAGTGGTGTAATTCGCCGAAGAATGATTTTAAGCTAGAAGACTTAAAATTTTTGACGAGAAAAATTTATCCGGTGTCTCGGGAATCGAACCCGAGCCTACTGGCTGCCAATCCGGGGGCTTACACCCACTAGACCACCTGGCCACCTTCAAATTTAACTCGTCATTTTTCAAGTCTAGTTCGTGTGCTTGGTTTGTACGTTATGAATTTCGTCGTATAAGCACATGTTTAACTTTGAAAATGAGTGAGTGAGCACACGGACTCACTAACACTTGTAAGGTAAGACTTACGTCTTTTTACCTATTATTTTGTTGGTTATATTTAATTAAATATAACCAATGCCACAGAAAGTGGTGTAATTCGCCGAAGAATGATTTTAAGCTAGAAGACTTAAAATTTTTGACGAGAAAAATTTATCCGGTGTCTCGGGAATCGAACCCGAGCCTACTGGCTGCCAATCCGGGGGCTTACACCCACTAGACCACCTGGCCACCTTCAAATTTAACTCGTCATTTTTCAAGTCTAGTTCGTGTGCTTGGTTTGTACGTTATGAATTTCGTCGTATAAGCACATGTTTAACTTTGAAAATGAGTGAGTGAGCACACGGACTCACTAACACTTGTAAGGTAAGACTTACGTCTTTTTACCTATTATTTTGTTGGTTATATTTAATTAAATATAACCAATGCCACAGAAAGTGGTGTAATTCGCCGAAGAATGATTTTAAGCTAGAAGACTTAAAATTTTTGACGAGAAAAATTTATCCGGTGTCTCGGGAATCGAACCCGAGCCTACTGGCTGCCAATCCGGGGGCTTACACCCACTAGACCACCTGGCCACCTTCAAATTTAACTCGTCATTTTTCAAGTCTAGTTCGTGTGCTTGGTTTGTACGTTATGAATTTCGTCGTATAAGCACATGTTTAACTTTGAAAATGAGTGAGTGAGCACACGGACTCACTAACACTTGTAAGGTAAGACTTACGTCTTTTTACCTATTATTTTGTTGGTTATATTTAATTAAATATAACCAATGCCACAGAAAGTGGTGTAATTCGCCGAAGAATGATTTTAAGCTAGAAGACTTAAAATTTTTGACGAGAAAAATTTATCCGGTGTCTCGGGAATCGAACCCGAGCCTACTGGCTGCCAATCCGGGGGCTTACACCCACTAGACCACCTGGCCACCTTCAAATTTAACTCGTCATTTTTCAAGTCTAGTTCGTGTGCTTGGTTTGTACGTTATGAATTTCGTCGTATAAGCACATGTTTAACTTTGAAAATGAGTGAGTGAGCACACGGACTCACTAACACTTGTAAGGTAAGACTTACGTCTTTTTACCTATTATTTTGTTGGTTATATTTAATTAAATATAACCAATGCCACAGAAAGTGGTGTAATTCGCCGAAGAATGATTTTAAGCTAGAAGACTTAAAATTTTTGACGAGAAAAATTTATCCGGTGTCTCGGGAATCGAACCCGAGCCTACTGGCTGCCAATCCGGGGGCTTACACCCACTAGACCACCTGGCCACCTTCAAATTTAACTCGTCATTTTTCAAGTCTAGTTCCAGTAGCCAGTAGGCTCGGGTTCGATTCCCGAGACACCGGATAAATTTTTCTCGTCAAAAATTTTAAGTCTTCTAGCTTAAAATCATTCTTCGGCGAATTACACCACTTTCTGTGGCATTGGTTATATTTAATTAAATATAACCAACAAAATAATAGGTAAAAAGACGTAAGTCTTACCTTACAAGTGTTAGTGAGTCCGTGTGCTCACTCACTCATTTTCAAAGTTAAACATGTGCTTATACGACGAAATTCATAACGTACAAACCAAGCACACGAACTAGACTTGAAAAATGACGAGTTAAATTTGAAGGTGGCCAGGTGGTCTAGTGGGTGTAAGCCCCCGGATTGGCAGCCAGTAGGCTCGGGTTCGATTCCCGAGACACCGGATAAATTTTTCTCGTCAAAAATTTTAAGTCTTCTAGCTTAAAATCATTCTTCGGCGAATTACACCACTTTCTGTGGCATTGGTTATATTTAATTAAATATAACCAACAAAATAATAGGTAAAAAGACGTAAGTCTTACCTTACAAGTGTTAGTGAGTCCGTGTGCTCACTCACTCATTTTCAAAGTTAAACATGTGCTTATACGACGAAATTCATAACGTACAAACCAAGCACACGAACTAGACTTGAAAAATGACGAGTTAAATTTGAA
Source organism: Tenthredo livida (assembly GCA_963992785.1). Taxonomy (NCBI): domain Eukaryota; kingdom Metazoa; phylum Arthropoda; class Insecta; order Hymenoptera; family Tenthredinidae; genus Tenthredo; species Tenthredo livida. The sequence continues at coordinate 12,101,830 of OZ023071.1, forward strand.
GGTGGCCAGGTGGTCTAGTGGGTGTAAGCCCCCGGATTGGCAGCCAGTAGGCTCGGGTTCGATTCCCGAGACACCGGATAAATTTTTCTCGTCAAAAATTTTAAGTCTTCTAGCTTAAAATCATTCTTCGGCGAATTACACCACTTTCTGTGGCATTGGTTATATTTAATTAAATATAACCAACAAAATAATAGGTAAAAAGACGTAAGTCTTACCTTACAAGTGTTAGTGAGTCCGTGTGCTCACTCACTCATTTTCAAAGTTAAACATGTGCTTATACGACGAAATTCATAACGTACAAACCAAGCACACGAACTAGACTTGAAAAATGACGAGTTAAATTTGAAGGTGGCCAGGTGGTCTAGTGGGTGTAAGCCCCCGGATTGGCAGCCAGTAGGCTCGGGTTCGATTCCCGAGACACCGGATAAATTTTTCTCGTCAAAAATTTTAAGTCTTCTAGCTTAAAATCATTCTTCGGCGAATTACACCACTTTCTGTGGCATTGGTTATATTTAATTAAATATAACCAACAAAATAATAGGTAAAAAGACGTAAGTCTTACCTTACAAGTGTTAGTGAGTCCGTGTGCTCACTCACTCATTTTCAAAGTTAAACATGTGCTTATACGACGAAATTCATAACGTACAAACCAAGCACACGAACTAGACTTGAAAAATGACGAGTTAAATTTGAAGGTGGCCAGGTGGTCTAGTGGGTGTAAGCCCCCGGATTGGCAGCCAGTAGGCTCGGGTTCGATTCCCGAGACACCGGATAAATTTTTCTCGTCAAAAAATTTTAAGTCTTCTAGCTTAAAATCATTCTTCGGCGAATTACACCACTTTCTGTGGCATTGGTTATATTTAATTAAATATAACCAACAAAATAATAGGTAAAAAGACGTAAGTCTTACCTTACAAGTGTTAGTGAGTCCGTGTGCTCACTCACTCATTTTCAAAGTTAAACATGTGCTTATACGACGAAATTCATAACGTTATTCTTATTGTTATGTGTTTACATAAATTATAATATGGGTATATATATATATATATATATATATATATGTGTGTGTGTGTGTGTGATTTAGTGTAGTTCTCATATATGCTTGCAATAAAAGCTTATTATCATTATATGTTTCACCAATATTATTTGAATGAATACTAGAAATATATACAGAATATAAACGATGTATATATCCATAGCATTCATTTTGGATATGCTAGATATATTCGAAGGATATATTTTCCAGGATATTTAATTGGAATATATGGGTATTTCTCCACTAACGGGAAAAACCGTGTCCACGGCAAATTAAACATAACAAACATCTTTTTTCGTGTTATATTCTTATCACATATGGAAATGTCTCACTAGTTCTAACTGAGCCACAATGTAAAACATAAAATGATAGGAGAGAAAATGCTTTTTTCTGGTTCTAAGCATGCCGAAAGTCAGTCCCCTGGCGTGTCCACAACGCAAAATCGCCGTCACTGATAGAGTTTTATAATTACGTAATAGGAAACTTGACTTTTACTCTATTTGTTCAATTACTATGATAACGTAGGTACTCAATCCGCATAGCAGTTGATTTTTTATATATTACTAAATGTATAAAATGATCGAGCGAAAATTGTCCATGATTATTGGAGTCAGTCCCCTGTCCCAAGTTTAAAGTCAATTCTAATCTAATTGATAGATCGTGGTGCCATCTTCCTGTGCTGAAAGTGGCCTGAAAGATGTGCTCTAGGTAAAGAAACAAAAGTTGAGCCGTCAGTGGCATTTGTTTAGTGGCGATTCAGCTTTTGCCACTGCATGGCGTATGCAAGACCCCTTCGTGCGTCAGTCCCCTGGTAAGTTGTTTTATGGCTAAATTTCCTTATTTAAATTATATTTTCGTGTGATTGAACATTGTGTTGAGAACGGGAGGTCAATAATATAACCAGTAGCTTTTTTATACATTGTTTAGTATTTATAAAATGTCCGGTTCCGTGAAATGTCAGTCCCCTGGGCGTCAGTCCCCTGGGTTGTCTATCGTATCAACTACTTATACCACCACGTATCAACCACTTTTAGGTGATTCGATGCGACGATGGCGCCTAGAAATACCCGAAAATTAACAAGGGAAGAAATCTTGGAGAGAAAGAGACAGGCGGAACGTCTACGATATGAGAGAAATAAAAATGACCCATGCAAATTAGCAGAAATGAAGGAAAAGGAGCGCAATAAGTATAAGAAGAAAAAAGAAGCAGGGACACGAAAACCAGTGCAAGATATGACTCCGCGGGAACACCGAGCCACAAAAAAGAAATGGAAGGAGTATTCTACTAAGAGCCGGGCGGAGAAAAATGCAATGAAAGAAATGACCAACACGTTCGTAAGAGAGAACACGCCAGAATCTGATTCGAACACGATTGCTGCTGCACCTCGACATCCTCAACGAAGGTGTACAATTAAAGAAGCTTCCGAAAAGAAAAAGAAACAGGCAAAAAAACGACGACAAAAAATTATGAAGGAAAAAGACAAAGAAGTACAGAAGTTGAATAAGAAACTCGACAGGTACAGGAAAAGAGTCGCAAGAATGAAAGAGAAGGAGGAGATCAAGAAAGCCGAAAGTCCTCACCAAAAATTAATAAAAATGCCAGATACACCAGAATCTCGACAGAAACTTGTGAAAAAAGCATTGTTTGGAGACGTATTGAAAAAGCAGTTGAAGGAGAATTATTCAAAACTGAAATGCAGGAAAGAGAGAAGAATTTTTTCAAAAGTTATTTCCGGTAGTTTAGTTGAAAGATACAAACTTTGGAGATATGCTGGCGGTGTGTTGTCTTATAAAAGAGCGAAGTCTGTGAAATTATCGCCATCTCTGAAATTCAGGCAGCAATCTCGACGAGACAGGATTTCGATGGAATGCGTTACTGCTATCCGAAATTATTTTGAAGATGATTGTAACAGCCGACTAGGAGCAGGGAAAAAGGAATTTATTACGAGGAGAAAAGTAAAGAAACAAAAAAGATACCTCTTGGATTCGATGCTAAGTCTTCACAAAAAATTCGTAAGAAACAATTTTAAAATAAGTTACCAAACGTTCTGTCGTTTTCGGCCTTTCTGGGTAGTCAGGCCAAACGTTGTTGATCGCGACACGTGCCTCTGTATCACCCACGCTAATATGGATCTCAAGCTGTCCGCGTTGCAAAAAGCGAACATCATTTCTTACAGTAGCTACCAGAAATTGCTCGAAGAGGTTTGTTGTGACCGTTACAACGAGCAATGCTTAGCCAAAGAGTGCCAACATTGTATCAACAAAGTCCCGGTGTACAAAGAATTTGACAGCAGCAAACCCTTGCTTTTAAAAAAATGGTTAGCCGAGAAACAGAAATACACAGATCCTAAGACAAGAAAAAAACGAGAGGTAACTAAATATCTGAAAAAGTTTATCATCATTCAGCCGTGCGAACTTATAGCCGAACTACAAGAGGATTTAGATCATTTTCTTTGCCACGAAAGAAACATCGTACATCAGTTCAGCGCAATAAAGAACTTGAAGAAAAATCTTATTGACACCGAAGCCATAGTTCACATGGATTTCTCGGAAAATTATTGCACCAAATACGGCCAAGAAATCCAAGCCTTTCATTTCGGGGGTTCCCGCTTACAAATCAGCCTTCATACTGTGGTAGTCTACATGAAAAATTCGATTCAATCATATTGCACAACAACGACAAACACTTCTCATTCTCCAGCTGCCATATGGGTACATTTGCAGCCCATTTTAAAGGCTTTGCCTCCTCAAATCGACTGCCTCCATTTTCTAAGTGATGGGCCGGTTACGCAATACCGCAATAAAACAATGTTCTACATTATGGCGTGCAAATTGCCAGAATGCTTTCCGAAAATTGAGAAATTTACATGGAATTATTCAGAAAGTGGGCATGGCAAAGGTGCGCCAGATGGAGTAGGCGCGACGTGCAAAAGAACAGCTGATTCTGTAGTGGCTGCAGGGGGTGATGTACGTGATTTGGAAACATTCGTCCACACAATTCAGCAGAAGTGCCCTGGCATTATATTAAAAACTATCGAGGACGAAGACATCCAAAAGATGACCGATGAGATTCAACAGAAAGCACCACAGCTGAAGCCTTTCAATGGTACCCTAAGAGTGCATCAAGCGACTGGGATCATTACCCATCCCGTCATAAATTCGACAGAGTTCCCAGTTACATTAATAATGAGAAGTTTAAGCTGCTTCTGCAGTGACTATACTTGCAACCATTTTAAAATCGGTACCTTGAAATATCAATCGAAGCGCAAACTCAGAGTTGAAGAAGTTTACTCAACCTCTGAGTCTGACAATGAAGCAGGGCCTAGTTTTGTACGTGCAGAGGCAGAATACAGCAGCGGAACTTACGTACTGGTGAAGATTCCTTTTAAGAAAACTGAATACCACTACGTGGCTGTAATCAATACGACTGATCACGACGAATGCGAATTAACCGTAACGTTTTTGAAACTGTGTGATAATACAGGCCAAATGTTCAAAGTTGACCATAACGACGTCGCACATGTAAGGTATGAACAAATAATAAAAAAGTTACCGAGTCCCGATTTGGTAAAGAAAGGGAAGAGGGTATTTTATAAATTCAAATCATCTATCGGTGTTTTTGAGAAGTAGTGTTGAATGGTAATGCTCCCTTTTACTAACACTAGCCGAAACCAAAGAGACTTCGTGCGTTCCTTAGCCGTACTAAAAGTTAACAGTTCCGAATCACTGAAACCGTTTCCTAGTGTAAGTGATAATAATAATAAGACATAGATTATGAAATACTCTACTGACGTTTCTAAAAAAAAAAAAAAATAATCTGATCTTGTCTTTGAAAGTGATACTATTACTTTAAGACTAATATCTGCTAGATTATGATATAATATTATTAATTTAAGTACTCGAGTCATGTGCCTGATCAAAAAATAAATTGATATTTGTTACTAAGATTAACCTATAATGCAATATAAATATTTAAATATAATAATTTTTGTCAAAAAAATAAATAAAATTCTGCTTAAAATAATAAGAAAACGTGTTTTCAATTCACAAAATCAGTCCCCTGGCATGTAATGTCAGTCCCCTGTAGCCATTTTTCATATGACCGCAAAAAAAAAGGAAATTACTGGATAAATGAACCGGCCCTTTACAGCACACAGTTCAGGTCGCCTGTCTCCTCTTACTGAACAAGTTTTCTTAGTGATTTGAAGAAAAAAAGGTCGTGGACAAAATCGATAGGAAAATTTCCCGTTAGTGGAGAAATACCCATATACAGTATATATTACAAGTATATATACATGGAATATATCTAGGTGGGCAAAATAGAGCATATGCTGCATATATAATACATATATCTGGAATATATTTTGGTATATATCTATGTATATATGCTCAGATATATTTTTGTATATATCTCAGTATATATAATTTTTACGTGGGGGAGGGGCTATGGGATATTGCGATAATTTTATTCGATTATTCACAGTTGAAAAATGAAAGCAAATTATAATCAAGTTTTCAATTTTCTAAGGAGGTTAATGGGTAGTCCAAAATGACTAGTTTTTTATAAATTTATTACGACATAGTCGTCACATTAAATATTCATCGGATGATTATATTCATAAACTAATGATTTCACGGAAATTTCCAGAAAAAATTAATACCGAAATTATAAACAAACGGCTAGATATCGATTTGTGATTTTCAAGCGTTTTAAAATGGTTAAAAATCTAGTAGATTGGTTCGATTACACTCTACGATGGCTCATTTTCTTCAGGAAACTATTTTCTACAATCCGTCTGTGACAGATTATTTTCTCTGTCAATCGGGAATTCAATGTGGCTATTTGTTGCTTAATAGCGATGTACGTGCAATCTTGTGAGATTATAGTACATTATACAACGTGGGAATAAAGTGAAACATTATTCCCGAGGGCGAGTTTACTGCCCGAACGAAATTCCCGAGGGTGAGTTTACTGCCTGAGCGAAGCGAGGGCAGTAATCACCCAAAGGAATTTTCGCAAGGGCAGTAAGCCCGAGGGAATGATGCACTTTATTCCCATGTTGCATACAATGTTTTATTCACTCCTCAACTGTAACCACTTTATCAATCTTTATAAATTTTGCGGGAATAATGTACATTATGTCCGCAAATCTGCGGGAATAATGTACATTATTTCCCGCAAAATCCAAATTTGCGGGAATAATGTACATTATTCCCCGCAAAATTCAGATCTGATTTACGGCAAAATCCAGATTTGCGGGAATAATGTAGATTATTTCCCGCAAATCTGAATTTGCGGGAAATAATCTACATTATTTCCCGCAAATGGGAAAAAAATTAATTTGCGGGAAAAAAAGTATGAGAGGGAATAATATGCTACATTACGCCCGCTTTTCAGGTCAATAAAGTGGCGATTACAGTTGAGGAGTGAATAAAATATTCAGCGTCACTAACGTGATGAAAAAAATACGTCACAGACGGATTATAGAGAATAGTTTCCTGAAGAAAATAAGGCATCGTAGACTGTAATCGAACCAATCTACTAGATTTTTAACCATTTTAAAGCACTTGAAAATCAAAAATCGATATCTAGCCGTTTGTTTATAATTTCGGTATTATTTTTTTCTGGAAATTTTCGGGTAATTATTAATTTATGAATATAATAATTCGATGAATATTCAATGTGACGACTATGCCGTAATAAGTTTATGAAAAACTAGTCATTTTGGACTACCCAACCTCCTTAAATTGATTTTTTGCAACGCATGCATGAGAAGTGCTACCTCTCACGCTTGCAGAGAGTGGCCTAAGTGGCGCTTTACAGACATGGAAACAATAACAGTGCTGCGCATGCGCAAATCAGCCTGTTTGTACTTCTCGCACTAGTGCTTTTTCCTCCACACTTCTCGCACGCACTTCTCGCACGCTCTTCACACGGTAAAAAAGATTAACTTGAACCAAGAAATTTGTTTTGAAGAACCGAAAATCTACCGATCGAAGTAAAAATTCTCTGAAACGAATAAAAACTTTCTTGATCGAAGAAAATTTTCTTGGTTCCAGAGAATTTTTACTTCACTCGAGAGATTTTCGGTTGTTCAAAAAAAATTGCTTGGCTGAAGGTAGCATTTTTTTCTGTGTGCAGTCACACATAAAATGAGCGATAATCAACTCGAATTTGTACGCTGTGGTCAAGACGACACGCCAGCAGAAATACGCGAGGCGGCGAAAAGTGTCGTCGATAATTTGTTACCCGACAAATCAGGACGTCTCTATAGAGAGTGTTACAAGCAGTTTCTTGAATGGCAAAAACCACGAGGAACAACCTCAGTATCAGAGTATATCATGCTTGTTTATTTTTACGAACTGTCAAAAAGATTCAAGCCCTCGTCTCTTTGGGCGAAATATTCGATGCTAAAAAGCACCGTATTGAACTCTCGGAACGTGGACATCGGCAAATATAAGCAATTGTCTACGTTCATGTCGAAGAACAGCAAGGGGTTTGTATCAACTAAAGCGAAGATTTTGGCACCGAGAGACGTAGAAAAGTTCTTGACAGAAGCTCCAGACAGTCGATATTTGGCTATGAAGGTGAGTAACGCAAGTTTTTTGAATACAAAAATACATAACCCGCAAATCTGGCATTATCTATACTGTCGAACACGACTACATAGACAAAATTATTTTCAGGTGGCACTTATCTTCGGAATTACTGGGGCCTGTCGTAGGGAAGAGTTGAAGAACATATCAGTTCGCGACATTGAACACTACGACAACATGATCGTCGCTAAGATTCCTCGGACGAAGAATGATATCCCTCGCAAGTTCACGGTCGACGGAGATTTCTGTGAAATTATCAGAAAATATGAAGCTTTGCGACCCAAAAATGTCAACAACGACCGATTCTTTCTGACTCTGCGAGACGGAAAATGCACACAGCAGGTGATTGGTATCAACACCTTTGATGCAATGCCAAAGATGATAGCTAAATACTTGGGACTGGAGGAACCAGATAAATATACAGGACACTCCTTCCGTCGCACTTCAGCAACAATGCTGGCGGACGCAGGGGCAGATCTTCTGACGCTTAAGCGCCATGGAGGATGGAAGTCAGACAAGGTTGCGATGGGATATGTCGAAGATTCGATCAACAACAAAAAAAAAATCTGCGGACAAATATGCAGCTCCATAGATCTGAATCGACAGAGTTCGTCCAAGTCAGAGACAACTACGAAACTGCCAGACAGAAGCATAGAAGATACAACCAGCTTCAACACCTTCCAGTCAGGATGCTCAAACTCTGAAGTTGGTAATAAAGAAAACTCTTTGGACTCGACGAATGTAACTTTAGACAAGAAAGTTTCCATCCAACTGAACAATTGTAACGTAACGTTCAATTTTGCTAAAGATTGAACCAGTTGAGTCACAGTATTTTCTTTAGAGCGAATTTGACAGTTTCCTATCTTTCGTTCTCAACAAAGTTTTTTATTCAAATCTGAACTCTAATATTAAAGAAAGTTTCTGACACTTTAATTGCAATCGTTCAATGTACAAGATTCTTAGAGCTTCTAATATATAGTGTAAAACATGTGATATAGCGTATAACTTAAAAGGCTTGTGAAGAGTACAGAACGTGCTATTAATTTTTATTTATCTTATTTTATATTTGTTCTTTTTTTCGTTAAACGTTTCGTAAAAAATATCGTTTAAAAGAGGCTACAAATACTAGTCAATTGGGACAACGTCCCTTGAAATATTATTATCTTATAGAAAAAAAAATAATATTATTAAATTATATTATGTTTCTATGTCGTTATTAAACTGATTTTGTCTACTCAATTATCTACCCATTCTTTTTGTTTTGATATTTTTCAGGAAATACAACTTTAAAATTTGTTTTGTAGTTTATTCGGGGGGCTTCGCCCCCCGAAACCCCCATCGGGGCTTCGCCCCTGGACCCCGTCGGTGGTGTGTGGATTGCATGATTGCTCTGATTCTTTCTTCTTCCTGTGTATTGGCTATCGGGGATTGCTTTGATTCATACATGCACTCGAGTGCACTTCTCGTGCATTTGTTACAAAAAATAGTATGTGATACTCGTGCGAGAGAGCGACCATACGCAGGTTGTGAAGTTAGTCGCACTCGCTGCACTCGTACAGTAATGTTCATCCATGGAGGTATAATATGGAGGGCCAGCTGCGCCAGCGGACCTGACTCCAATTCGCGGTCGGAGAATTAACTCGCGCCGTGGCCGGCAGGCAGCGCTCTCGTCGGCTTGGCTATAAAGACTCATGAATTATACATGGTGGCAATAGGCGCGCTTGACACACTTGGATTATTTTAACTGATGGAATCGCGGAAATTCGATTATTTGCGTCGGGCAAAGGAAATGAGAGTACGTTGATATGTTTTAGAAATGTTTTCAGATGATTAATTTCCCGATTCTCATAGCAGTGGCTATAAAACTGCTGTCACGCATACAGCTATAATTTTTTAGATCTGTACAGTTTGATTGAAAGAAATTATCTTTTTTATTGTATAATTAAGTAGGTAGGTATAAACCCCTTTGTCGAGGGACGAATTGATCAGGTACAATTTCGAACTCCATTAGGTACGAAAGAGGTCACGTCAAAATACGAATAACTACGCACAATATAAAGATTTTGAATTGAAAATTTGTTGATAACTTTTTCAATATATGAACAACTATTGGTTAAAAATTAAAAATTCTTAATATACTAGTTTGGATGAAAGTAAACTTGAATATTGACCTCCCTTGCAGCCTTCCAATGTATAATGACTAATTAATTATATAAATGTATAACCATGATAGCTATTTCCGTAATTATTCGTCTGCTCTCTAAAGTGAATTGATGGAAAATCACTAATTAATAGTGAATATTCACTTTTTAAAAATGTCCGAAGCATACAACTAGTAATTAGTGATTACCAACTTTTTTCAATTAGTGAAAATTTCACTGATTTCATTTTAGAGAGTGCGTCTCGGAAATAACCTTACTAGAAACCCTCACTTCAAATCTTCAGGAAGAATTGTACACGAGAATTGTCTCGAATGCAGTTTCCATCACTAAAGTCGAGATTATAAGTGTTACATCTACCCCTCCTTTGAGTAGATGTAATGCTACGACGTGTTTTGCCCGTATTAACCAGAATTAACTCTCGATCTCACGCAGTACATTACCAGAACATTACCTGTTACGTATTGAAGGATATGACAACTCTTCAAATCGAGCACGAGAACGATAAATCACTTTTATACAGTTATTAATTGTTACACCCCGTGCAATTGCCATTGAATTGCTACGCTTTTCATTCAAAAGTATAGCCATGCCGCCCTTGACGCACTCCAGTGGCGGCCTGCCGAACTATTTCGGCGACCGCGAATGGGGATCCAAAATTACGGTCGAACGGGGGGAAGCTGGCCCTCCATATTATACCTCCATGGTTCATCGATGGTGTCCCTGTGACTCACTATTTTTCCTAGCTTTTTTTCAAATCAAATTTCCCTTCTACAAATATTTTATTTGCCAATGACCGGTGGCTTACTTCGTGACTCTGCTGCAACACGCAGCTGTCATATTCCTAACAACCTGAAGGTTCCACTGGTCACGGGTACATAAAATGTTCATAGAAGTAAAACTCGATTCTGGAGAAAATAGTGAGCCACGAGGACACCATCGATGAACATTACTGTACCACGAGCAGCACTCGCCTTCGGCTCGTGCTGCTGTGTTACTCGTGCGGCTCGTGCGACCAACTTCACGGCCTGCGTACAATGGTCGCTTTCTCGCACTTATATCACAAAGTACTATTATATTCATCTCAATATTTCTTATTATGATAGATATTAGGCAGAATAATTTAACCTGTAGTTTCAAAGTTATACTATCACAAGTGGAAACTTTAACCAGTCTTGAAGTATAATATCACGAACCGAGTTTGTTCGATTTTTAAATCATTTCTCCGAATATTTATCTCTTTATTACATGCTTCTTGATTTGGTTGCGTAGACGCGGGACTAGTCCTTAGGGCTTATCATAAAATGATTAAACTATAGCTATATCTATATATATATATATATATATATATATATATATATATCAACTAGTACGTCTTTACAATACAGTTTCTCAATTCAGATTGAACAATTAGATGAATCCTCAGTTCGTACTGTTCCAATGAAAGACCAAACCAACACGAGAGCGACAACATAACCTACAAATCTTGAAATGCGATTCTATGCAAGTTTGCGCATGAAAAAATGCTCACCCTACATCAATTATTTGTTGTTACCGTTCTGGAAACTGCGTGTTGCATTATATCACCACTAGCTGATCAATAGTACGCCTCAGAAATTAATTAGGAAATGAACACTTCTCACCGAAGATTCGATCACTAACTACGCGACGCCATAAGTATAATTTAAGCACACGCTGCTGTTGAAGGCCGTCAAAAATACGGGATGCCACGTGATAGTAAGCGCAAGAGCGGAGTTTGGTGTGCAGAATCGCAAACGCAGTACACGGACATCCCTACTGAAAATAATCATGTGATGAATCACATCATAATATGAAAGAAATCTGAATGTAATTCATCATATGATTTATATTATGAATTTCATATTTTATTTTATTTTATATTATTTAATATTTTTTCTATTTTTTCATTCTATTTCTTTTTAATTTCATGTTTTTCTATATTCAAATAACACTTTCTGCTGGAAGTTTATTGAAGTAGTTGATTCCTATGAAACTATGACATAATTTTGACCGTCTTAGCGCCTGGCCAGTCCCTGGCCAGGCTCTTGAATAATAAACTGCTAAACTAGGTCCCGGTCAGCACGAGGCCAGTACTTGCCAGCGTCTGCGAAAGCACCATGGAAGAGGTCTCGCCAGACTAGCACCCGGCCAGTCCCCGGTCAACCACTTTGACAAAAATACTACCCGGCTAGCGCCCGGCCAGAAACCTTGTTGTAACCGGGCCAAACCGGGCAATTTCTACACGGGCATGCGCGATTAATTCAGGTAATATTTTTCTTCCACTTTGTTTTTATAGATTTCATCAATGAAATTGAAAATGCCTAATGATAGTAATAAAAAGCAAATCATATCATGGTTGAACAAAACAAGAAGCTATCGACGCAACTGGATACATAGTACTAGTCCTAGTATAGATGAAATTTTCAAAATGTATCCGAGATTGCAGGATTATAACGGTGAAATGGTAATAAGTTCATTTATCTTTGTTATATGTACATATAAGATTGTCGGGTGGGGTTGAAAAAACCGAAAGACCAAAATGCATAACGACCGAAATTCCGAAAATCGGAATCCCGAATATCATTTTCACCGACAGTCAATTAATCCGAATGTAAATATTCCGAAAGACCATAATTCCGGAGTGTGTTTTCACAATTCATGAAAATATGCGAAGCACGGTAATACTAAAAAAAACTCCTTCCAAATTTCAAATCGCGAACGTAGCGAAATGCAAATTGTATTAAAACAGAAAGTTCAAATACCCGAAAATCAGATTTCCTAACAGCCGTTACCTCGATGGAGCAAAATTCCGAAAATCAACACATCCGATACTAAAAGATCAGACGTGTCAAAATACTGAATCTGAAAATCCTGAAAAATCAAAATCCCGAAAATGCCACCGCATAAATGCTCGTTCATTTGATCAACGGCAGTGCTATAATTGCGATTGATTCGACGTTAATATTTTTATAGATATTTCTTGCAAAATAGCTAGGCAACTATCTCCAAGTCACATACACAAGGTTGTCAAAGAAAATTTGAATCGAAAGAGTTTCGGTACAGCAAGGGATATTGTGAAGACTCTATGACTCTATGACTTTATACATATCGATGACTTCGAACTTTCTTAGTGGTTATTTCCAATGAGTGCAAATTTGGTGCAATTTTCTGCACAAAGAATGTCAACATGCTCTATTGAAAAAAACTGAAATTGAATGAAGGTCATAGATTTTTCAGATTTTTAAGAATATTATAACGTAACTATCGATGAATAATCTGAATACAAAGGAAACGAATTCCTCGTTTCAAGAAAAAGATTTCTTGTTCTGAGGAACTGTAGTTTCTTGAATCTTTTTTGCTTGAATCAAGGAAATATGTTCTAATAATTCGAAGTAGGAATGTGTTCTATTAAATCGAATTAGGAATATAGGTATTTCCCTGATTTAATCAACAAACATTCAAGAAACTACAGTTTCTCAAAACAAGAAATCTTTTTCTTGCAACGATGAATTTTTTCTATTTCTGAAATAGGAAGGGGTATAAAATGAAGAAAACAACATTTTTTTCAAAGAAATTTAATAATAAATTAATCAGTTATTTAACAATAAATTTATTAATTTATAAATTAATCTATGTATGTCAATTATCTACGTCTATACTTATATTCTGATAACAATTTGCGAACTCCTAATCGGCAGTAGCATAGCTAGATTCATATACATATTTGGGTGGTCCTTAAATACCAACTTGAGGAGTGAAGCATATGGCAACCTTCAGACAAAAAATAAAAATAAAAATGTCCCCAAACATACGATTTGAATAAAAATTCTAACAGGCGCCTAAAGAGGTTTCTCATCTACCGTGAATGGCCCAGTTTTCGAACATGTAGGAGTTCCCGGACAAAGCTACACCAGTCACCAATTTTCTCTTCATTAAAAATAAATCCTCTCGTTTTATGCACTAATATTCCTTTATATTTTGCATAGATAAATATACCACGAGATTACATCAAAAATTATTTTCTCTCTAATAAGTGAAAAGGTAAAAATCGAGATTAAAGTGGTGATCCATCGTGTCGTTTCGCATTCGGGACGTTCTCTTGTCCACAGCGGTAGGAATCGAGCTTCGTGTCAGAGTGAACAAATATCAGAATGCAAGTGCGAAATGAAATGAAATTTCTTCCATCGATAGATAATTGATCACCGAATGTTAGGAAAAATGAAAAAAACAATAAATAATTTTCTACGTTAACAAATCGTGTGTCCGAGAATTCGGACAGGTGAATTAAGGTCGCGTTGTAGTTTTCGGACACACTATTTTTCGACAGCTAACCTGGATTTATTTTCCGTTTCCAACATTCATATTCCGAAAAAATTGCATTAGGTAATCAGAGATTCTGAATCTGATTCTAATGTTGTTTTTTACGAATATGACCAAGTTACTTTGCTTTCTATGATTTTCTACCACGCTATTTTCTCTGTCCACTCTGTCCGTAAGTGGGTCTTCTGATGTCCGGAATCACGATTTTAGTGTCCGAGAACTAGGCCATGCGACAGTTCACTTGTTATATTCAATATTTATTTTACTTTTATACATCAGAATGAGAATTCTGCTGATTTTAGCTCAGAAAACTTCAAAGATAATATTTCATCAATGAAATGCAAAAATTATTACCAAAATATGAAAATATGACATGGGATCTTACGATTATTGGGTCAATTTTGCTTCAAAAAATTTCAGTATACCTATAGAGATATAATATTCTAACTGGGTTTGGGGATCGGTAAATTTTTAGATACTTTCTTGTAAGTCGCCTAAGACCGGGTGTGTAAATGAAAGCAGTGCAGCTATTTAAAAGAAAGAACTGACGTAGTTTTGGAGTTTACGTATTCAAAAACATGTGCATAACTGCATATAACCCCAGCATGATTAAAGAATAATTTGACCGAAGGTAAGTCTTCAAAGTAAGGCTATCTGCAGAAGCGTTATGAGTAATAACTATGTACCCTAAATGATTTCGAATATTAACAAAGTCTATCTTCTGAGATACGAAACGTGTGTGTAAAACCTCATCTCTAATCAAGAATTTTCGAAGACTTTGCAGATTTCAGTATCTCCTACCCTCGATTGCTAAACAGCTAAACTATGTACAGCTATAGGGTAATTCCGGGTGAGATGGCCATCAGGGAGAGATGGCCTTCGATGATATTTCTCATGCTACTCGATATATTACACTTCCTGTATAGAGTAGGTCGGTAGTACTACTCTGAACGAAGCGATCTACTATGAGAAGGAAGTGTCATATATCGAATAGCATGAGAAATATCATCGAAGGCCATCTCTCCCCTATGGCCATCTCACCCGGAATTACCCTACTTCGAAACTATACTAAACATCTCGACTATCAAGAGACTCGGTAGAGTCTGACGCCAAGTATATACACCATACAGCTATACTACAAGACTAGACTCAACAGCTAAACTATGTACAGCTATACTTCAAAACTATACTAAACATCTCGACTATCAAGAGACTCGGTAGACTCTCGCGCCAAGTATATACACTATACAGCTATACTACAAGACTAGACTAACTATACAGCTAAACTATGTACAGCTATACTGAAAACTGAACATCCTGACTACATACAGCTATACTAAAAGACTAGGCTAAACAACTTAACTATGTAACAACTAAATTACAAACCAAACATCCTGGCTATATACAACTATACTAAAAGACTAGGCTAAACAGCTTAACTATGTTACAATTAAATTACAAACTAAACATTTTGAGTATATACAGCTATACTACAAGACTATAAATTAAACAGCTTAACTATGTACAATTAAACCAAACAACTATACGGACTAAACTAATAATTTTATACAAAAACGCGGACCGGCGATCTGTCGAGATCAGCTCGGCATGTCGGACATGTCCTGAGCTCGGGGTCAAGATACACTCTTGTGCTGCATGCGCCGCAACAGTTTCGATGTCCGCATGGAAGAAAGGCATGTGTGATTGGACTGACGCAACATGCAACACACATTCCAGTAGGTCCTGTAACAGTTTTTTAAAAAAAATAAGTGCAGGTCATCCGAGAAATGTATACATTTAACGAGAAATGACGTCGTCATAGGTACAAACAGTAAGAACTGAAAAATACAATTGCTGAATATGGACATCGAACGGGTTTTCAAATTGTTATTACTGTAACATTGCAAATCAATCTAGACAATCGGGATTATTTGATAGTAACAAAAATTTCAGAAATCACCTTTCACATATTATTGTGAATATTCTTAGCAACCGTGAGAAAATGACAAAATTATGTTTTTTACACCATTATAACATAATGTGTGTGAACGATTAACACATCTTATTCCAAAAAGACGCAAATATGACCGCAAAAGATTCTTATCGAACTGCCAAAGCGTTAATAATTATTGTGTCAAAGCGTTCGTTATCGGGGATAAACATTTTTCGCATAATTAGTAGTATAATACCGAAGCATCTTTGCAGCTCGTTCTGATTCACGAGAGATTCACTATTGACAAGTCAATAGTTGCTAAAATTTATGCAATGCAAAATGGTAAAGAGCAGGACTAGTACATAACAACCGCCCTTAGTCGAAGACCATGCTATCTCGAGTTCTCTCTACAAAACGTCGTCATACGATATTATGTGAGTCAAACAACTACACGATGACCAAATGACTGCGAAATGATCAGTAAACTATCCTTCACATGTACATATTGTCTCATCCGAGCGATTACGTCGCAGGCGATTGCAATTTTTTCTTTTCACGAGCCTCAGATTCTCGACGTATTTTCTTTTTCCACATGGCTGGACTTCGGAGTGATCGCGAACGTCGTGTGTGAAAATATGGCCGAGTCGCGTTTAATTACCGGGATTTTTTGTCACGGCGCACACGATTGCGAATAGTTCAAAAAAATCCTCATCCGGCAGCCGAAGTTTCGACCTACAGTCCACCTCAGCGCTTAGAAAACACTGGCGAAGCCATTGCGAGACCGCATCCGAGGTTCAAAGGAGCACACCGCATGACTTCGCGTACCGCCTGCAAAGGCAGCACAGGGTATCATCAAGGTCGTCACTCCTTACTGGCCACACGGCTGGATTTCCAAGTGATCGCGTACGTCGTGTGTGCAAGGATGGCCGAATCGCGTTTAATCACCGAGATTTTTGTCACGAGCGCACACGACTGCGAATAGTTCAAAAAATCCTCGCCCGGCAGCCGAACTTCCAACCTCGAATCCACCTCAGCGTCCGGAAAACACTGGCGAGGCCACGCGAGACCGCTCTGAGGTTCAAAAGAGCACACCGCATGGCTCCGCATACTGCCTGCAAAGGCAGCACAGGGTATCAACATAAGGTTGTCACTTCTTACTGGCTACACGGCTGGATTCACAAGTGATCGCGTACGTCGTGTGTGCAAGGATGGCCGAGTCGCGTTCAATCACCGAGATTTTTGTCACGAGCGCACATAAAAAAAAAATCCTCATCCGACAGTCGAAGTTCCGACCGACGTTCCTCCTCAGCGCTTGGAAAACACTGGCGAAGCCACGCGAGACCGCTCTGAGGTTCAAAAGAGCATACCGCATGGCTCCGCGTACCGCCTGCACAGGCAGCACAGGTCATCAGGATAAGGTTATGTCACTCCTCACAGGCCACACGGCTGGATTTCACAGGTGTCAACAATGTGTGCATAGAGTGAGAATTTTCGCGTCCGCCAAGCTATTCCGATAAATAATCTGTTTCTCCACGGATTCTGAAGTAGGTTTAAATATGTTTAATAAGAATCTGAATATTTCTCGTAATGCGTGTGCGAATTAAAAACATCTAGATCATATCATTTCTTTAGGGATTTGTCTATTATAATTTTGATTCCTTGGAGTCTATGTTTCTTCACTCCCCTATATAAGGCTAATGACGCCCAAATAATCGATTGTATTCAATTACATATCTCTATTCAACTGTTCAATTTTAGTGTGGGAATCAAAATCAGAAAGAGTTTAAAAAGCTTACTGTGAATGGTCTGTACCTATACAACGACGTCATTATGAAAAACAAGTGACATGTAATCGTGAAAACATTATTATCTTTCCAAAGTGGGTTATCATAATACTACTTTTCCAATGACTAACTACTCTGGCAGAAACTCCACAATTATGAACGGAAGCGTTGGTAACATTATTTACCTTAGCTCAAACATTGAGATATCTTTTCTACAGGTTGTATGCCTTCTTTATGATTATTCAGCTGTTATTTTTTGATACGTTTTTATCAATATGAGCAACTAAAATTATACCAAAGCGTACATGGCTAAGAATGCAAACTTATTTTTGGTAAATGACTAATCTTTAAAATGTCAACCCGGTTTTGATTCGAAATTGAATAATGGCGAGGCTAAGTTAAAGCATTTCATTCTGGGAAAACAAATTTCAAATCATTTATCGCGAGACATTATGGACGCATAAGCTATGTTTGTGTTCTATTTTGATTCATAAAAAACAGACAATTTGCGCGTAGTTGCTATTTCACTTATGTTGAAGTATAGCATTGCATTTTTTGAATTCATGTAGTATAATTATTGGTGAAAACTCAGAAACTTATTGACATGTGAAATTTCGACCACAGTCAACCACAGTAATGTCTATTAAATTAATGGAAAATAATGTTTTCACCTCCAGCGTTCCTTCTGCGACGCCTGCGACGCGAACGACCCGCAGCGGCAGGAACATCTCCAGGGTTCGCAATAGCATTGCGTCGTCTTTCGCGTTGCCTCTTGCGACGTCTTGATTTGCGCGAACCACCTTTCGTACATAATTGGGTAAACGTGATATTAATAGACATTCATACGAATCATTTGTATAGCTAAGGGATGAATCATAATATGTTCAAAACTTTATAGTCTTCCAGACTACGTGATACAAGTTTTTATATTTGATATTTGATATTAATACGAAACGAAACTCGATAATCGTAATTCTGAAATGAATTATACTGTAACATCGGAACATAATTTTTCGCTACGTGTACAGCAAAAATGAAAGACACATACCAACCACTACTTCTCCTCTTGCAGCCTGGCCTTGGGGTAGTGGGTGATTCAGTACGACAGCTTCTAGATATTTGGAATGAAAAAACGTACATTTTTTTAGCATTATCGCCTGTCTCCTGATGAAAAACAGTTACTCGCAAATTTTGGTACTTCAAACTGAAGTCCAAAACGAATACGTTCAACCTGACTATTTCTATTAACGATTTTTCGTATTTGTATTGCAATATGTCCAAAAAAAATTACCGTTCACGCGAACTACGGCCTCTGGAGATACCGGAACTTCATATACATCGGAATCAGTGTCTGGAAAAGATGTACAACTTTAATTTAGAGAATGTATATTCAATACCAACAATGAAAAAAACTATCATCTATAAGTGCAATGACTCAAATTTTCATATAACAAGTATTTAATCACCTATTTCATCTTGCAGTTCCGCTGGCGTATGGGGACGCTCGGGCATTGGACTACCTACTGCGCCTGCCTGTTCCGGTATTTCGGGCGTCAGAATACGATTGCCCATGAAAACGTCTTCGTCTTGATAGGGAAAAAACAATTAATCGGCGATATATTTTCCCGATACAATTATTTACTATGGCTGTGTTTCAATTAAATTACCCGATGACAGCTCTTCATCCGGTCTCTCGGGCGTGCGAGGGTGTACCAGCGCAGGAGCAACTATTGCATAAAAAATTATACATTTATGCTTTGTGCGTGTGATGTAATTATTTAGTGAATCTTTATTAGCCCGGAAAAGAAGTGTTTTCAATACAATAGTACGTCGCAAATGAGTGACCAATAATTCTATACGTAAATTATGCGAATTTAGCGGAATTTTATTTAAGAAATAATTTGAGATACCGAATGAGGAGCATTCAATTACCTAATACGTCTTCTGCCACTACTTGCATCTCCGGCGTAGGAGGCCGATTGGCATGATCAGCAACTTTATTTTTACGAGAACAAGGAATGTATAAATATTGTATGCTTGACGCAGATCATATGATCTTCGTTGTATTTCAACGATTTCAAATAGCTTATTTCATTAAATACCATTTGCACACTGCGCTGGCTGCTGCGGAGCCAGGTCTCTCATAAAATCGCCGGGAAAAACGCCACGAAACAGTGGAGCGTCATAATCGGGATCGTTTTCTTGTAAAACAAATATAGAAATTATTTATCAGATATCTTGAAATATCATATCTGGGGGGCTCCATGGCATTTCGCCTAATCGGTGGAGGTCACCGACGCCGATCTTGATGTCAATTTTTTTCTCAATTCGTCTCTCGAAAAAAAGAACCCCTGTTCGGCCATTTTTCGATTAGGCCAACTGTATTGATTGATTGAAAAATGCCCGGACGTAACAATTTTATGCATTTGACGATTTTTCAACTTTTTCGAAAACAGACTTTTTTCAACCGGCTCTAACTTCAAGAGCTTTGATTCTTTTCGAAAAATGATAATAGCATAAAATGTGTCGATAAGTCAGAGTTTGCTGAAGATAAAATTTTACACATTTTTCAACAGAAAGCTCGGACTTATCGTCACATTTTATGTTATTTTTATTTTTCGAAAAGAATCAAAGCTCTTGAAGTTAGAGCCAGTTGAAAAAAGTCTGTTTTCGAAAAAGTTAAAAAATCGTAAAATGCATAACATCAATACAGTTAGCCTAATAGAAAAATGGCCGAATAGGGGTTCTTTTTTTTCGAAAAAAAAAACAACCCTTTTTCTTAATTTCACTTTGCGATTGAATGTATAAGTCTGCAAAAGTAAGATTCAGCAAACAAACTGCCTTTTTAAAAATCTTATTGGTAATTTACCTAGGCGTATTTGCCTTGGAGTCGCCGTTAATTCAAAATCTTCGCCCTCGCGCTCGTTCGACTCTCTCGCGATTCTGTGGCTGATATTTCCCTTGAGATGCATTCCTCTTATTATAAATTCATCAACCGTTATGTTATGGTAGTAAAGCTCTTTCCACGCTACAGAAAATCAAGGAGTTTCTTAAATGTGACGAAGAAAGTACATATTTATTTTTATCAAATCGAAAAAATGGCCTCTTCAAGGCCCTATTTGAATTTCTACTCGGGTTGGTCTGTTTATTTGTTGTGAAACGCATATAACGTCGCTGTTAATAATGATAAGATACCGGTGCATTATTTCTTTACATTCATTGCAAAAAAATTTTTGTTTTTTTTGGAAATTGTGTTTCTCTATTTGAATTCCCAGACTCATGTCCGAATGCAGGATTTTCCGAGAACAGATGGAACTATTGGCGGATATTGAAGTTTGAATATTCAATACACAACGACGTCTTTCCAGCACCCTCTAAACTGATCCATCTTGGAAAACTGACCTTTTTGCAGCTCGTTATTTTTGTACACGGTTTGATACCGAGCATGCCGGGTAATACCTCCAGGACGTCGTTTCAATCGTTCCACGTCACATTTCGCGTGGGTTTGAAGTTTTAAGAGTTTGCCTAATGACAGTATTTTCAAATCAGTAAAAACAAATTATATTCTTCTCGCTGCACTCAAAGTAGAAAAACCCCACCAACAGGGTCATACGGAATAACCCAACCTTCGTAAGTACGCCAAACAGCATTTGATTTCATAAAAAAAAGGTAATAAACATTGTCACAGTCAAAGATATACACCCTTATCGATACACCTTGATGAGAGGAACGAATGAGAAGAGCTTCTTGAATAACGAGGACTCTCACGTCAATGATACTCACTAACACCGACAGTAGTAGCGTAGTGCTAGCACTCGAGACTATGGAGCGGGAGGACCTGAGTTCAAATCCCCAAGCGAGTCAAAGAAGGCCTGAGCGGCAACTTGCGAAAAATGTAAGACGGGTCACGCCGTTCAGGCGCAGACTTGACTCACGGTGGTTTGAGCTTGGATCTGGCTACACCTGGACAAGGTTTTTCGGCGGTTTCCCTTGTCCCTCGTGCGAATGCGGGTGTTTCTATATATGTAGGTATATTTATATACCTATATATACAACCTGTCTGCTTGCTCGTACTATATGTACCCCTCTCTCTCTCTACCTAAGTTAAGTTAGGTTATAAGACAGTTCTCCGCCTACCTTGCATAGCGCATTGTAAATGCAAGGTAGGATTTGTCCAATATGGCTATGGACAATAAATAAAAACTAACTAACTAACAAATTCCCAAGGTGAAGGGTGCGCTTGCAGTTGATTTCCCAATTTACTATTATAGGACTCGAGAATGTTATTTGTCCGTCGAGAGAGACCAAAGACGCTGTAGCCCGAAGGTGAAACGGTTCTCAGCCAATATCGCTCATAATATGTGAAAAATCGATCAAAGCGTATCCTCAGATCAGCTGGCAAACTTATTTTGATAACCTGATATTGGTCCACAATCATTTCAGCTGGTAAATATGCCAGTACCAGTAGCTTTTTGGTGAGAACTTTCGCATCATCATTATCGCGGATTAATGCATCCAGCCGAAGAGAACTTAGTTTTTGTAGTACCGCCTTAAATGGAAAGTGATATGTAGGCGTAATGAGGAATTTTGTTATTCAAATGAAATTAATGCCCTCAACAAGCTTTGAATGCTTCAAATTATACTTGTCATTGTGTAAAAAGTCTTTTTGAATTTTATAATAAACTGACCTAGAAAAAAAATGTTGAATTTCGACATATTTTTCACACTTCTGATGAGTAATCCCCCTTAAATACCATCTTGAGGACTGAAGCATGGCCACCTCCCGACAGAGAATCAGGAAAAATTGTCCACAAATATTGGGTACAAAAAAAAGATCAAACAGGTGCACAAAGGGGTTTGAAGTTCCCCGTTTAGATAACATAGGATCTTACGAATTTTTTGTAGACATTCGATTAGCTATATTTTGAGCAGAGCATTGATTTTTTGTCGAAATACGATACACAATAAAAATTTTTGCGTCATTTTTAACATAAAGTCTTTGTGTTAAAATTTTTGTGTTAAATATTCAACACTTTTTAGTGTCAATTTAACACAATTGTGTTGAAATTGACACTAGATAGTGTTAAATATTTAACACAAAAATTTTAACACAAAATCTATGTTAAAAATGACGCAAAAATTTTTACTGTGTACTGCTATATAGATAAAAATCATGGACATTTTTCAGGTCAATCTGTCTATGATGATAACTCCTAAGCCTGATTTTTTTGCACAATTTTACACGAAAATATTAGTATTTTCGATTAGCACCCTTGCGATGGGAATTGTTCTATGTTCTGAA
Source organism: Tenthredo livida (assembly GCA_963992785.1). Taxonomy (NCBI): domain Eukaryota; kingdom Metazoa; phylum Arthropoda; class Insecta; order Hymenoptera; family Tenthredinidae; genus Tenthredo; species Tenthredo livida. The sequence goes on from OZ023071.1 coordinate 12,124,982, forward strand.
GGTCGTTTCCGAAGTATAATTTCACGAGGAATGCAGTGAAATCGAAAAACTGGAAAACTTCAGGCCTCATTAGGCACCTGTTGGAATTTTTTATTCAACTCCAATATTTGGGGAAAATTATTGTTGATTTTTTGCCTGAAGGTTGCCATGCTTCACTCCTCAAGTTGGTATTTAAGGACCACCCTAAAGTATATATACCCCTTCAATATCTGCTTATGCGTCAAAACATCTGTAATAAATTCACAGAACACTCACTCTATCGTAATGGGTGTTACACCCTGCGCAATGCGCTTGTGGAAACACTTGGTTGCATGCATTTCTGATCGCCGCTTCGAAATCGCTCATGATCAAATCAATATGTGCTTCCGGTAGAAGATTGTCTCGGATATATTCGAATACGCACAAATAGGACGACTCTAACTTTCGCGACATGATGACCCATACGAATGGAATGCCCTGTAATTTGTAAGAAAGTATCGTGACTTAAATGACGTACATAAATGAATGAGAACAGCGGAGGACTTCAACAAAACAGATAGCCGAAAAAATTATGGCAACATTATAACCCATAAAACTGGGAGCAATAAACATTAGTGACTCGCGTTTTGATTCTGGTGAGTTGACAGTAAAAATCGTCTTGCGTGGTTCCATATTTGTATACCTGTACTCACTAATTTCTATTTGATTACTCGAAATCAGAGTTCTACACAGAAAAAATGATTAACTTGAGCCAAGAAATTTTAACTTGAACCAAGAAATTTGTTTTGAACAACCGAAAACCTCTCAAGCGAAGTAAAAATTCTATGAGCCAAGTAAATTTTTTTCTTGAATCATGAAAATTTTCTTGGTTCCAGAGAATTTTTACTTCGCTCGCGAATTTTCGGTTCTTCAAAACAAATTTCTCGGCTCAAGTTATTCTTTTTTTTCTGTGTAGGCGCGGATCATTATTATTATTATTATTATTCAAAAAACAAATGGTAATGATATTGTAATGAATAGAAACCATTTTTTACTCGACGTTGAAACCCGACTTGTGCCAACATTATTTCCAAATTATATTCGATACCTGTATATATGCGTAGACCGCGTGTGGATGCATTTTAAAATTGTATGATTGGACGAACTTACCTAAGTGAAGTTCAATCCCAATTATGTGAGTCGTCTCGTCCGAATAGATCAAATGGTAGTAACGTCGTTACTGATTGGTCCTGCCACAGATTATTTAAATTAAGGAAATTCCTAGCGCCCTCTACCTTCTATGACGTCACTTCCCCTATTCTCTCGCGCCACATCACCATTACTTTTAAAGATTCAAATCGCGACTATGGGAGGGTACTTTCTTATTTATTTTCATTATATTCTTCTTCTTCTTTTTTTTTTTTTTTTTTTTTTTTTTTTTTGGGCGGGTTTTGATCTATTCGGACGAGACGACTCACATAATTGGGATTGAACTTCACTTAGGTAAGTTCGTCCAATCATACAATTATATTTCATCGTCTCGTCCTCTAGATCAAATGGTAGCTGTTCAAAGCAAAGTTGCGATTTGAGAGTTTCTCTTTTCAGGGAATAACTTACTCATCACTCATCATTTGTAAGAGAATAGTTTTATTTTTGCAATTAACAATAAAATATATATATGTATATATATCGGAACAATGGAGCAACTCTTATTAGAGAACATGTTTACTTAGAAAAGACTATAGTATTATATATTTTTGTAGATAAAAGGTTAAAGTACACAGACCAAGGGAAACAGGTATCACATGTCCTGTACTTGGTGTATACGTAAGTAGCGCGTCATCTTTGATATATCTTTGGTTAATTTTTCGTCAGGTAATACAGTTAATCAGCCTCGTTAAGTATTGTTTCTGCAAAGTTCTGCAATTCTTTAGTTGGATGATTGTAGAAACGAGCAAATACTTGCGACTCAGCAGTCCATCCTGCTGTTTGTCGGATTGTTTCAATATTGAGACCTTTACGTGAAGCCGCCGACGTTGAGGCGTGCCTTGTACTATGGGCCGAGAATATATTGGTATCGATGCCGCTATCTCCTAGCGTATCCTTAATCCACCGACTTAGTGTCTGTGTAGATGCAGCGTGGTAAGGTTTTTTAAACGTAATGAAAAGTGAATTTTCATTAGGTGGTCGCAATTCTTTTGTTTTCTTTATATAAGATGTTAAGACCGAAGCAGCACATAGAGCTGGTTGTTCGTGAAAACATGGTATTTTTAAAACTGGTTGAGACCGGTTTCTTCCTGTAGTTTTGATGCGTTCCGGGATAGTGATTATGAAAAGGTCGTTGCATACTTTGATATTATCCATACGGATTTTTGAAAGGGTTTGGACCCTTTGTGCCGTAATTAATGCCAGGATAGTTACAAGTTTCTTTGTTAGGCTTTGTAAAGTCAGGGCGTCGTTTGGAAATAAAGTTGATAAGAATTTCAGCACTGGCTTGGTATCCCATATATATGAGTATTTGGGAGTCTGAGGTTTCTGAACGCTGGCTCCCTTACAAAATCTTTGAATAATAGGGTCATCCCCCAGGCTTTGTCCCAGTATTAAGGACAGCGCTGAGCGATATGAGTTTAAAGTTGAATATGAGTTGACTTTGTGGAAAACTTCAGTCAGGAAAAGTAACACCTTGTCGAGTGGAGCTGTGAAGATTGGAGTATTAGTCTCCTTGCACCATATCCACCAAGACTTCCATGCTGTATCATACTGCTTCAATGTCAGTGGCGTAGCTACGGGGAGCGAAGGGAGCAACCTGCTCCAGGCGCTAGCCCCAGGGGGGCGCCGCGCTGTCCAATTTTTTTTTTTTTTTTTCAATTATGCACTGATTTTTTCGTGCCACATACATCGAACCTCGTATTTATCACCTTAATGAACGCCGCTTTACGGCACCTTTAAAAAAATAATCTACTATGTGAAATCGAAAGACTTGGCTGTCGGCCAGAACAGTTACGGTCGATTCTAACTCCATCGGGCGGCGAATCCTCGAATCTCGACTACAACGAAACAACCGAAGTAACAGATGGCGCCACGTCGAAACGGGTCGGGGAACCCCCTTGTAGTGAGTCCCGGAGTGTAGAAACTGATATCATAGGTTAGAATCTACATCACAATGTCCGAATCAAACTGGCATAAGAAAAAGGCAAGTGGCGCAGAAAATCGAAAACGAACGAGTGAAAAACGTGAAGCTGAACAGGAATTATTGAAAAAAGTGCCAAAAATGTCAAATTTTTTCACGAAAGTTACCAGTACTCCGGCAAGTGTCAATAACGAAGAGTCATCAAGTTCAAGTGTTGGTGACAATGAATCCATGCTACCTTCTGTAACTCCAGCACCCGAGGATCAAGGACTATCGGATAATCTCATCACAGTCCCTTCGTCTGCGGCAGCGCCGAATCTGTTGATAATTCAGACTTCAGATCGGGCAGATTTCACGGGAATTCTTACACCAGAACAAAAGCGCCGCATCATTCACAACGGCCCGTGTCAGCCAAAAGGGCCATTTTCAGTGGATAAAGAGGGACGAAACCGCGGAAGGGGTTTCGATACCAGTTATTATGTTAGGAAAACGAAAAGTGAGAAGCTACCCGTGGAAATAAACCGACACTGGTTAAGCTATTCGACAAAGCTGAACATGTGCTATTGCCAACCGTGCTGGTTATTTGATTCATCGACATCAAATCAGTGTCTTGTAAAAGGTACCTCTGATTGGGCTCACTTAGCTCGTAATGTTGAGAGACACGAAACATCCCAACAACATACAATATCATGCGAGGTATACGATCGCTGGGAGGCTGATAAAACGATTGATGCTCAACAGACGAATCAATTGAACGATGCAACTAATTATTGGCGTTCGGTACTACGGCGTATCTTTGACGTGACTCTCACTCTAGCTACGAACGACCTACCATTTCGTGCTCACAGATTACGAGACGACGAAACAACGGCCAAAGGAAACTTTTTAGAAATAATACATCTTTTGGCGCACTACGATCCGGTTTTGGAGGAACTTTTGAAACGTCCGAAGGGTTCCCTGAATTACCTCAGTCCAGATATTCAAAACGAGATACTAGAGCTCCTTGCCAGTAAAATAATCTTCCAAATCAAGACCGAAATAACAGATGCTACATTTGTTTCCATCATCACCGATACAACACAGGATTTATCAAAAATTGACCAACTCAGCACCGTATTCCGGTATGTGGTATGCAGAAAAAATGATATGGGCAAGCCAATAGAACTCGAAGTAAAAGAATCTTTCGTCGGATTTATTGAAGTGAAGAGCCAGGCTTCGAGTGACCTGGAGAACACTGTGGTGGAAGTCATTGAAAATTTCACCAATTTATCGAAATTGAGGGGTCAAGGGTATGACGGAGCTGCTAATATGAGCGGAGTATACACCGGACTGCAGGCACGTCTGAAACGAAGAAATCCTGCCGCTCGATACATTCACTGCTGTGCCCATAGCTTGAACCTTGTGATTAACGACGCAGTTCGAGGCATCCAAGAGGTCCGAAATTTTTTCGACAACTTGGAAAAGCTGTACGTCTTTTTCAGTGCAATTACACGATGGGCGATACTGATGGATGGGCCTATGAAACAAACTTTGAAGAAAGTCTGCCCAACTAGATGGTCATCTCGAATTCAAGCGATAGATTCTCTTCGCAGCCGTTACTTCGATGTCATAAAAATCTTGACATATTTGTCGCTCAGTGGCAAAAATGCGGACGAAAAAGTGCAAGCTGCAGCACTGGCAAAATATTTTGGCGAGTTTACTACAGTGATTTTGATCGTTCTCCAAAATAAAATCTTAGGATCAGTTGATGTCGTATCGAAATTACTCCAAACCAAACAAGAAGACATCCAAAAACCGGTCGAGATGCTTTCGTCATTGATCGAAGAGTTCTCAAGCTTGAGAAATAATTGGCACACACTGAGGAATGATTCGGTGAAGCTAGCTGAAGACTGGAAGATTATTCCAAGCTTTCCAGAAAAGCGAGTCCGTCGTACGCGCAGGATGTTTGATGAACTCCAATCAGATGAACGCTTAGAAGACCCCGAAAAACGATTTCAATATGAAGTGTTCAATCGCAATTTGGACATTGTGATTTCGCAATTGCGAATACGCTTCAAGGCCCTGCACGAAATATCTGCGTTCTTCAGTTGCTTGTACCCGTCTGTTGTTCTACGATCGTCGGACCAGGATATTATGAACAAAGCCGCCGTACTCGTTGAGGCATATCCGGAAGATATCTCATCGAATATCGGACCTCAATTGCAGCGCTTGAAAATATGTTTCTCTGATTCACTGTCCAAGATCACGACAGTGCGTGAAGTCGCGGAATTGCTTTTGATTAAGACTCAAGCTTCAAGTAGTTTTCCTGATGTTATCGCAGCATGTTTGATATTTCTAACTCTACCAGTTACGGTTGCATCAGCTGAACGGAGTTTTTCGAAACTGAAACTGATCAAAACTTATCTACGAAATTCAATGTCACAGAATCGATTAAGTTCACTTGCAACAATCTCCATCGAGCGTCAGAGAGCAAAAAAACTTGATTTGGACGATTTGATCAACCAATTCGCGACAATCAAAGCTCGAAAATGTAAGTTTTGAAATCGGTAGTCGACGTACCTGCAAATTACTCTTAACTGACATTTAAACCAAAGAAAAACTCAGTGTAATATTGTTGTTGAACTAGAATATTTACGTTTGCAATTAGGTAAATACTAAAAGTTTTCCTCCAAAATATGTGATATTCGTTCCATAATTAATAAAGACTATGTTTTTATTTATGTCCGTATATGTATATACCGTGAAGATTCGTGGAGGCGCACCATAGGACGCCTGCATGCAGGCAACTCAAACATCAAGCGATTAGGTTTTGTTCCAACGTAGCCAATGGGCACGCATAAAACCGAATCGCTTGACTTCTGAGTTGCCTGTGTGCAGGCGTCCTATGGTGCGCATCCACGAATCTTCACAGTATGTCTGTATGTATTCTCCATTCCTTATATTTTTATCTTGCGAAGCGCGAAACACCCCAGATCCAGGGGGCGCTTCGACAAATCTGCTCCAGAGCGCCGAACACCTAGCTACGCCACTGTTCAATGTCCCTTCCGTTATTGATGAAGACAGAAGAGGTAGCGATAGCTCAGGAGCGCCTTTTAGCAGGAAGGCTTGCCTGATAAATGCACTGCGACCAGGGTAAGCGTCTTGGATAGTGGATGAACTTCTCTGAAAGGGGAGAGAAGCAGATTATTTTGTGGGTGAAAAAATATAGGTTTTTTGACCCACATCTCTTTAAAACAGGGGAACCAGGATTGTGCCGGCCAGAAAGGGGCTACCAATACTCCCTCTGCACTATCGTTTTTGATTTTCCTTAGAGTACGTAATATCAATGAGAAGGGTGGAAAGGCGTAGAAGAAGAAATCTGTCCATGACAGAGTAAAGGCATCTGTAGCATATGACATAGGGTCTTTTTTCCAAGAAACAAACCTAGGGCATTTCTGGTTACTATTAGAGGCAAAAAGGTCAATATCAAAGTTTCCAAAAGTTTGATCAATTTTTCTGAATGCCCAGTCAGCCAGTTCCCATTCCGTTTCCATGGGGAGTCTTCGTGACTCCTCGTCTGCTTCGACATTTTCTTTTGACTGTATATATGATGCGAAAACCCAGAGATTGCGAGGTTCGCACCACTGCCAAATACTTTTTGCCTCGTTATGGAGGTTTTGAAATTGTACGCTACCCATTTTGTTAATGCAAGCTATGGCCGTAGTGTTATCTATTCGTAGGAGTACCTTGCAGGAATGTAAGTTTCTTGCAAAACACATGAGCCCATAGAGTGCTGCTCTGAGTTCAAGAACGTTGATGTGAAGATTTCTATCTGACGATTTCCACCAACCGTTGGCCCTTTCACCATTGCAGTATGCCCCCCATCCCGATAATGAGGCATCGGAGAAGATTTCTATCCTAAAGGTATCACTTCTGATAATTCGCCTAGATAAAGGAAGTGTTGTGATCCACCAGTCAAGGTCTGGGAGAACAGCTTTCGAGATTTGCATTCGCCTATTATAGTTACCATTTGAGTTTTGGAGGGCTAAGAACTTAAGTCTCTCTAACGCTCTTGTATACAATGTGCCGTACTCTACCGCTGGGCTGGCCGCACTCAGCACTCCTACAAGTTTAGCTAAATCTCTAATCTTGCAACTCTTTTGCTTAGAAAAACTGATTAGCAGGTTTCTTATCTTCTGTTTCTTTTGTTCTGGCAACTTTAGGCTAAATTCCTGGGTATTGATCATGAAACCCAGAAACTTTACCTGATTTGCAGGTTGGAGTTGACATTTTTCCATATTTAGGATGAACCCTAGTGACTCAAGTAAATTTCGTGTCTGATTTAAATTTCTTACGCAATCGATTCTACTTTGCCCCATCAGGAGTATGTCGTCTAGATAGATAATAGAAACCAAACCCTTGGTTCTTAAAAAGTGAGCCACAGGCTTCAGGAGTTTCGTGAAAACCAGAGGAGCGGTACAAAGTCCGAAAGGGAGGCAAGTGAATTCGTATAGAATCCCTTGAGAAGAAAAGCGTAAATACTTCCTGAACGATCGAGCTATAGATATTAGAAAGTACGAATCCTTTAAGTCAATTGTTGACATGAAACAGTTTGGTGTTACTAAGCGTAATGCCATTCTTAGATCTTCCATCTTAAAATGAGGAGGGGATATGAATTGATTCAGCTTTTTTAGGTTGAGTATAAATCTTTTGTCCCCATTCGGCTTGTCAACTAAGAAGTAAGAAGAGAGAAATTGTGTTTCACATGACTTAACTCTTTTAACTATTCCCCTACTAAGCAGATCTTTGATCAGTTCCTTAACTAGGATTGCTTCTGTTGGAGGAAAAGAAGGTTCCCTTGGAGGAATGCGTTGGACGGGTTTGTGAGTGAATGGGATTCTATAACCTTTAACTATCGACAGTACAAAGGGGTCAGAGGTGAGCTCCTTCCATTTTTCTAAAAATGCACTTAACCTTCCTGCGACTCTTACTTGTAGCGTATCGTTTGGCGGTTGTTGTTGTATCGTTGCTTCTGCCCTCCCCGGTGTGAGCTGCGGTTGCGGTTGCTCTGGCTGCGCGCACTCTGGTTGGATGTCTTCCTGGGAGGGCCCTGGGAGTTTAAAGGATTGATAAAGCTTGATTTCGATCCAGTATACTTTTTTGAAGTTGGAGATGATTCTCTTTTCTTCCATTTTGCAAGGGATTTGGAGGATTTTTCAACGCTTTGTGCTGCTTTAAGCTTGTCAGCAAAGTCTGCGCCAAAGAGGAAGGTGTCCACGTTACTCCCTTCAGCCGTTTTCTTTACAATAGGGTTGAAGGCTGTAGATATCATGTACCGTCTGGATAAGGACATGTAATAATGTAAGTCCGTCATGATTCGTGATGCATCGCTCAGAGACGCAATCAAAGTTGTTGACGCTTCGTCGGCTGGCAACACAGGCGGTTCGGTTTTTTCGAATAGTTTTGTTAAGGCGACCCCAATTGCCGCTATTGCTGCGCCGAGTTGGTTTTGAGAAACGGCCATAGAATAGTCCTTTCTGATGACAGGTGAGGTTAATGCCGACTTTATCTCCGGGTTAAGAGCTGGTGCCTTTATCAGTGAGCAATTTTCCGGAGGAGGATATTTTTTGATGATCTCTAGTCTATTTTCTTTGCCCAAGCCCACGGCTAGGGTCTTTTTCCAGCGCTCTGCTAGGGCGTCATGTACCTTAGGGCCCACTGGGCCTTCCTTTGACGCTATTTCCCCGAGTAAGGTTAGGATGCTAGGATCTAGTTCGGGTACCTCTGCCCTATTGTCGTTTTCTGGTAATTGTTGTAGGGGTCTCCTTTCTTCCTCGATAGTATTGTCTGACTCACTTGTTGACTGTGAAGAGCTACCACGTGTATATCTCGATGAGTCAGGACTCTGGTCCTGCGGTGGCAGCCTAATTTTTCCAGGTCTGTCAACCGATCTATGTGAACGACGCTCGTCGTCACTTTCACTGGAAGAACGACTATAGTGTGGAGCGTGATTGTGCGAAGGTCGCTTATCAGACCTGGCAAATCGACGCGAGGACTTATGGCGGCCTTTGTCCTTCACATGATGGCGGCCATGTCGTATTTCGTCCTGTAGCCTACGAACCTTGCGTAGGAGTTTTTCCTCAAAACTAGCTGAGTTTGACCGTTCTCGCTTACGAGAATGAGAACTCTCGCCTCGCGAGCTCATTTTTTTTTTGTATGGAGGATGCACTTTCGATAAAGTAATTAACTTTATAGGTGTTGGTTTGATAGACGTAAATTTTCGCGTGTTAACAGGACCGCACAGAAAAACGTAATGGTGATGTGGCGCGAGAGAATAGGGGAAGTGACGTCATAGAAGGTAGAGGGCGCTAGGAATTTCCTTAATTGAAATAATCTGTGGCAGGACCAATCAGTAACGACGTTACTACCATTTGATCTAGAGGACGAGACGACGAAATATAATTGCTTATAGTGAAATAAGTTCAAGACATAAGCTATCCCGCAACAAATCCATACAATAATCGTGAGAAGTAAAGTCTCACGTGATTAAATTTGATGCCAATCACTGTCAATAATTTACATGCATCGTCCAAGTTTGGCGTTGATCGAAAGGTCGCGTCAATGAATAGCTTGAATACATGGTGCATTATTTCGTTCCTAACGAACTGCTCATCATAAATGAGAATATGCTGATTGTCGTTCGCGTCTGTGAGAAGCTTCGTCGTAAAGCGACCACTGACATATTCAAGCATCCGTTGATTCGTCGGATCGTCTAGCTGGTCGGCGAATTCTTCTAAATCTAATGGACGTGCCGGATATGCGATTCGTCTGCATGTCATCATGAAGTTTTTCATGGACTTGAACGTGACGAGTTCCGCAGCATCAGGGTATCTACGTTAAAAATTAGTCAGAAATTGACGGAAATCATAATGAACCTGCAGGCTAACTCCGCGGGCCAATCTCAAAATAATCTTGCTGAGATCAATGTCATCACGGAAATAATGATTTTTTTCAATCGGACTGTCGGAGCTCGTTTGAAAATCATTGACAAAATATATGAAATATCCCTTTTATAAAGAATCTCATTACTAATGTGGGCATACTGCATGAGGGCTGAATTCAAAAACAATTGTTTGGCTCTCTTCAATGAAAATGTAATTACTTACAGCAATGACGTCTGATCAAATAGATCTCTCAATCGATACCAATGATTAATCAATGAATCTTTCAAGGCTTTTTTGAAAGCTCCTATCAGAGCCGTATTATCATTTGGTAGACATTCTTGGGAATGCGGACGGACGTGATTTAGCTGCCCATTTTCCATCTTTGCCGTCCCAAAACAAATTGTACTGTTATGGCAGCGTAAGTAACTGCAACGCAATGAAATTATAACAGTCACAGAACCGATTGTGAAAAAAAATGGAATATGCAATTATACATTGTAACTTATTGCATATGTTTCACTAGCAGAAGGCTGGTGAAATTATGCTAGTTCGCGTGAGTACTTTGTCACGGGTTATGAAATTTGGAGCTCCTCTGGGAAAAGTTTAAAAAACCCTTAAATTACCCTAATACAGACTCGGATAGATTTTTCACTACCAGAGCTGCCTCCCTACGGATCTGGGATATGTCAAATTCGCCAGACAGCGATAGGTGCTATAGAGCTATCGTGCTGTTGAATTTGACTCACCGATACCGTTTTGATCAGATCTGGGATATGTATCACTCACCAGACTAGGGTAGATGCTATAGAGCTACCGTGCTGGATGAGATCAACGCACCGATACTGATTTCTATCTATCAATGACTCTAAGTTAACTGAAAGAAAAAAAGAAATTAATAAACAAAATCAGTTAATAAGAAAATAGAACAAAAGTCAGATTCCTGATAAACTTTTAAATGTTCGTTAGGACATTTACTCTTTTATTCTATTGAATGAAATGATGCAAAAACAATTTTCTATTTTACAAAATAATAAAACAAAAAAATATAACAAAAGAAAATGCTGAACATAAAATGATGCAGAGTGCAAAGAATTTGCTTGTTTTTGAAAAACTAACCTAACTTAATATTATCGCGCGCTGACACTATGTGTCGGACTTTTTGCTTGATTTTTCTTTTATTTTAAATTTGATTTTGAATTTTATTGTAATGCCGCTCTGGCTAAGACAATGATTTGACTTTGTTTTTGGTATAATTGCCGCTTTGGCTAATTATCCGATTTAAATGAAATTTATAATATTGTGCCCGCTTTGGGTCTTTCTATGGTCGAGAAAAGAGAATTTATGAATTTGAGAAATTAACAATGCTATGAGTCGGTTGGCCGCTTTGGCACAAGTCCGCTCTATGATTTTGAGTCGCACGGCCGCTTTGGCTCGAATACGCTGCCGAGCAGTGAGACGGTCGCCTTTTATACTTGTGATGACGTCATATCTGGTATTCTAATATGTGTGTGTTCGCTTGCGCGCTACGGTGCTGCTCTATACAATGATATGTGCTCGTATAGGTGTATCGCCTATACCATGTACGTGTCCGGCTATTTGGCTATAAGCCGAACACGTTACAACATACAGTGGAACCTCGTTATATTGCATGGTGCGGGCCAGTAAAGAAGAGAAATTCTGCGAAATGGCAATATAGCGAGTGCCCTCTCCACGCAACATTTTATCTCGAAACCACGCCCCAAAAATATGAGTAAAAGTGTAAGTGTGAGTAAGAGTACGTGAAAAAATTCCGCGAAAATTTGAACTCTTAATATCAGCCCTAAGATAGTCCGCTTTTCCGCGAAAGTTTCTTATGGAAATAACATGGCTCGGGTGTCAATCTCACACGCAGTCTGGGATAGCCTCCTTTCCCTCCCTAGATGCGTAATATACTATTGTTCTTTGAAGTTTTAAAAGTAGTTGACAAATATATCAACAATAATACAAAATACATATTATTATAGAAAATTTTAAGCTCTACAAGAAAGCTCTCTTGAAATTTTTTGATAACTCAACTTTTTATTTTTGTTATTCAAGGTTAAAGTTTAAAGACTGGCAGGAAAGACTTTCAGGGAGGAAAAGCCGGGAGAAAAGACTTTTCGAACGGCCAAACCGCTCGTAGCTGCCCGAAAATAGGGAGCAAAATGAGCCGTTCGGTTCATGTGTAAAAAAATAGGTTTCTCCCATGTTATTTCCATAAGAAACCCTGGCGAAAAAGCGGACTATCTTATAACTGATATTAAGAGCTCATATTTTCGGGAAATTTTTTTTTTATCAATTTGGAAGCGTTTAAGCCCCAGGGAGCATAAAAATTCGGAAACACCCCTGTTACGGACGACCCTAATATATATATGTTATTGTGGCATTGGTGGCGTAATGTTCATAGTGAATCACAAGATTTTTGAGAATTTTTTGAGATTTTTGAAAGAGGTGGAAATATTTGGTAGTTTTAAAATTCATAAAAGATTAACGGGTCAATCCAAAAATTGCAAAAAATTCAGAAGACCATTTCGGAGTTCGGACAATTGGAGAAAACATTTTGAAGCAGATCGAAAATGGTGGGGGAAAATCATTGGTTAGGTTCGAGGTTAGATTAGTCATTTTTATATTAAAAACGTTAAAAAAAAATAGAAGAGAAATTTGCGCCATCATAGACAGCGTGATGTTCGTAGTGGAACATGAGATTTTTAAAAAGTGTCGAAATATTTGGTAGTTTGAAGGTTCATGAAAAAAAAAACGAATCGATCAAAAAATTTGAAAAAATTCAGGGTACCGTTTTAGTACTTGGACAATCGTAGATTTTTTTTTTTTTTTGTAAGTTATTCAAGCTCAAAGTTCAATTTATAGTTGAATCAACTATTTTTTTTGTAGTAATTTGAAAAAAAAATGATAGACACATTTTTTAGAGTGTTCAATTTCCTATCAAAATATGTATGAGTCATTTGGATTTGTTTATTGGTTTGTGAGCTACAATTTTTTTATAAAAATTCGTCACGATTGTAACCAATGCAAAAATGATATATGTTTGATGCGTATATAAAAAGACCATGACTTTGCTTTGTATAAATATTCGTTGATAAGTGAACGAGCCATGCAAATGAAATAATAATCACGATCACGTTTTGTCAACTGTTCTGTTATACTGGTATACATATTATTCAGCACGGTATAGGTATTATTTCATATCGTCGAAAGTAGGAAATGATGAAATAAAACCAGAATATGGCGAAAGCCCTCGAGAAAATGATCTTAGATAAGACGATGCAACAGCCATCGGCGAACTCCTGACCAAATACGTCGGTAACTCGCAAGTATAATTTTTGTATTTTTATATTCAGGGTGTCTTTCTATCAGTCATACGAACCTACGTAAGGCGATTTCTCTTTGAAATAGAAAACAATTTTTCGCAAAAAAAGAAAGAAATTAACAAAAAAAAACAAAGAAATTAATAAAAAAAATAAAATAAAAAAAAATAACTTGAAACTTAGTATTTATATTTATTTATGTATTTTTTTAGTTTTTACTTTGAGTATTTTTTTTTAAGCTTCTTTATATTTCTTTTTTTACGAAAAATCGTTCAAGGCCTTATATGTAATTTTCTAAGGTACTTTTCTAGACGCGGTTAAAAATTACATCAAGATCGGCGTCGGTGACCTTCACCGATTAGGTGAAATGCCATGGAACCTCCCATATGATTCACTTTTTTGTTTCTGTGGTTCACACGATAGGTGATGATCAGGGCCTGGAAGTTGGGACCAACAATCAGACGTAAATAGAGACGCAATAATCACAAGCAAACAGACGAACGCGAGCAAGTTTACGCGCATAGATGTCATAGCCTATGAGTCAAATGTCGGAACCAAAGTGAGGTTGGCAGCAAAACACGTGGATTGAAGATGAAAACCCTGAAGTTGTCAAAGAAATGATTAAAAATTTTATTTCCCGTTGTTCTTGACCAGGATATATTTATTGATATGATCACGTGAGTGAGACTGAAAAAATAGACTAAAAATAAAATAAAATAAAATAAAATAAGATAAAAATCAATACGAAAAATAAGATAAAAATCAAGACAGAAAATAAGACAGAGAATAAGATAAGAATCAATACAGAAAATAAGATAAAAATCAAGACAAAAAATAAGATAAAAATTTCAAAGTGATCTGAACCTTCGTTCAAGAGTTGGAACTTTCACAAGGTTCAACAAAGTGAATCATACGCATTGCTTTTCTATTATCACTGAAAAAAAAGTTAGGCTGTGACAGCGAGAATTCTAGCTCCCCGAGCAGAAATCCATTTTCTTCCGACACGTGAAGGATTAGCCAGCTCTATGAGCGAAGCAACTCTGCCTGGCGTAGTTCATTTATTCGAAAAATACGGTATCGCTCTGGGAGCTGAATCGTTACTGCAGCGAACTGCTTTCAGCGTAACTCTGCTCCGCTCGACACGCTATACTTTGTTTTCAGTATGTTATATCTCCGCCATTTGTTGATATTGCTGATTTTTTTTTTTTACATATACCTAACCATGTGCATAAATGATCTTTAAAAAAATGTTGTCAATACATGCGTCATTTTTTTTCAACAGCGTCTAGAAAAGTACCTTCGAAAATCGGCGAAATCGCGTATATAATGTCTTAAATATACTGCTCCGTAAAGTGTATGCGAAGCGAAAATACGAGAATTTGCCACTGCAGATGGCATGAAACTTTATGATAAATTTTCCGAGTATCACGAATTAACCCTTCGCCATTCTATAATCTCCAAACAATATCCTGTGAAAATTTCGATTGATTTCGATCATTGATTTATTAATAAAACCAGAAATAGAATGAAAAAGCCGGTCGATAAAAGACTGTTGCATGGTCCTAAGAACGCGAATAATTATAGGTTCATCAACGTACAAGTCTGAGGGTCACAAGAAAATTTCTGGCGTTAAAGTTCTGGAATATTTTTTTCATTGTTCAGCGATTTAATAATATGTGTTTTCCCCTCGGTTTTCACGGTCAACCGACACAACGATGAAAAGTACAATCTCTTTTCTCCTATTCAAAGAAAACCCGGATTTAGCGTAAATGGATTGAAAAATAGTTGCTTCTTACATAACGCCGTTCCTCGTGGTAGTGTTAATTTGATATAGTCTACCATCCTTGCAGCGATCGCACACAGGCAGAGAATTACGTCCTCTTCTGGGGACGTCGCCCATTGTCCCAAATTTCACAATTAAAGTTTATCGTTAAGGAGGTTCATCGGGTACGTAGGAAGTCAAAAGAGATTTGCTGTAGATACTCGACTGACTAGAGCAGTAAAGGCTTAAGATTTGGCGGCGTTGCTTACTTAAACCAAACACACACGCGCGCGCTCGAGCATACGGCGAATCTGTTTTGTTTGATGACATCTTTTACAAAATGTGTGACACGTCTGTAGTCGGGAAGTTTTTTTGGAAAGGGAAGCGCGTAACAGAAAAAGTGTACAGTTTGAGAATACGACAAGCAAGTGCTGGATCAAAATTACGAAGTGTTTACTGCTGTAGGCAGGGCAGAAGTTTAGAGCAATCCGAGGAGCTATCTAACCTCCACGATGGAGAGAGAGAACCGAAACTGGAAGGGCGAAGAATTGTACATATCAAAACCCTGGGCAAGCAATTGGTTTGCAGGAAATGTAGTCAGACGCTTTCTCTATGTGATATAGTTGATGAAACACTAATCGGGCTGGCTTGTATATGGAATGTACAATGTCAAAAATGTCAGTGTACCACACGAGTTGCTACTGACAAAATGCATAAAAGTAAAACCATTACTAAGCAGGGGAAAGAGATGCTACGCTATGATGTGAATACCGCAGGAGCAATGGGTAATACGAATTATATCCTATAGCTTAATGTTAATATATACCAATACCAACTGTTATAAATAATCAGTTTATTAATATTAGCAACTCTCAATGCTGGCCTGGGAAACAGTCATCTCAATAAAACGCTTTCTTCGTTTGATATACCAATATTTCATTCGAATTCATATAAGATGCACGAGAAAGAAGTAGGTAAAGCAGCAGAGCAGATGGCTCGAGATTCGTGCATGCAAGCTACTCTTCTGGAACGAGAACTAACAATTAAAAATGTCAAAGAAATTCAAAAACTTCTGTAAGTATTCTGTAGGTTGATGATGAATTTTTATCAAGTATGGCTCGCTCAATCGGGAGTTATGTGTAAATGAAATCCATATGTTATAGAGATATTTTAATCAATTTCCATCATGTATGGCTCACGTTATCAATAATTGTGCAATCGAGAGTTATTATTTGAATAGGTTTTTATCAATTTTTATTAATTTCTACCACATGATTTTACCATCACGTCTCAATAAATTGGTTAATAAGTATATGACGCATTATAAATTATAACATTACACATAAATTTTTGTAATAAACATATAATTTAAGATAAAACCATTTGTATTAAATTATTTTGATTCCCAATATCCTATTCCCTTCCTTTCAGCCCTGAACATTTACAGAATAATTTCATATTCCCAACTGTAAATAACGTAGATCATGCTAATGTAACCAATCTACCACCGGATACTATTGTCAGAATAGCTGCTACATATGACATGGGATGGCCAACGAGAGGAACTGGCCGTGAATACGACAGTCTATCTGGATCAGCTGCTCTGATCGGCTTTTTTTCCAAAAAAGTTATATCGCACACGTCGAAAAATCGTAAATGCCGTATGTGTGATCTAGGGCATGATTATGAAGATCACGATTGTCGGCTAAATTTTGAAGGATCAGCTAAGGCAATGGAACCTGCAGCTGCTACTGAACTAGCTAATAACAATTCGATTTTTAGAGCGTGTAACGTCGAGCTTGGCATCATGATTGGAGACAACGATAGTAGCTCTATATCAGCTATTCGTGCAGGCAGTAATCACGAAGTAATCAAATATTCAGATAAAAATCACACTAGCAAAGGTGTAACGAATGAATTATACAAAATTAAAAAAGACCACAAGGAACTTACGGCGAATTCAATCAAATATCTAAAACGATGCTTCAATTACTGTGTGTCTCAGAATGCTGGCAACAGAAAGGAAATGGCTGCTGCAATAAAAAATATTCCGTGCCACTGTTTTAATGACCATTCCAATTGCGGTAGTTGGTGTGGCTATCACCAGAACCCGGAAACGTACAAGCACTCTACAATAGTAAATGGCTTCTCAGACCCAAAATTATTTGATGCGCTAAAGTGCCTGTTTAACACCCTAGCTAGTAAAACTGACAGATTTGCAGCAGGAGTATCTAGTAATGCAAATGAAAGTTTAAATATAGTAATAGCGAGTAAAGCTCCAAAAACACGCTTTTATGGAGGATCGGCAGCGTATGATGCTCGGGTAGCATTCGCAATCAATAAAAAGAATAGCGGAGAAGAGTTTGCTAGTGGTTTATGTACGAAGCTGTCACTATCTACAGGCAATCGTACTATAAAGTATTACAGGGCACTGGATTCGCGTGCTAAAAAAAGATATACAAAATCATTAACCAGAGACTTTAAGAAAAAACGTTTGCTTCTTAAAAAGAAAAAATCAGAACTACGACACAAAAAAGAGTCCCTCGAAGGTCCTGAGACATATCAGTCAGACGTAGGTCTTTTAAATGCTGATGTTCCTCCGGTTTTGAACATAGTCGACAACGTTCATAATCGTAAGATTGTATTTTTCGACTTAGAAACTGGTGGTTTTTCAAAAGACGCAGATATTTTGCAAATTGCGGCGAAATGTAATGATAAATCTTTTTCGATCTATGTTACACCAACTCAACATATTAATGAGAAGGCAAGCAATGTTACTGGCTTACGTGTGATCGCAGGAAAATTGCAATGCCATGGAAATGTAGTTTCCACGGTTGTTTTGTCAGAGGCGTTACAAGAACTGTATAAATTTTTATGTGATTTAAAGGAAAAATGTATTCTGGTCGCACACAATTGCAATTTTGATCGCCCCAGATTATTAGCAGCAATTGAAAAAACATTCCTTCTAAATCATTTCCAGACTGTAGTGCACGGATTCGCTGACACGTTACCTCTCATAAAAAAAGCCACAGGGCTCACTAAGAAGGGCGACAATAAACTAGAAAATCTAGTAAGTACTTACAATATACCAGCTATGAACGCCCACAATGCAATAGACGACGTCATAATGCTCGAGCAAGTAACCACAAAGTTGGGCATTTCAGCACAAAAAATTATAGAATCAACTTTAGCATGGGAAAAAGCTATCGAACTTAAAAATTATATCAGCGATTTACCCAAAAGTTTAAAAAAATTGGAAGGATTGAAACCTTGCACATCGCTCGCAACTCGCAAAAAAATTATTGCTGCTCATATATCCTACGAATCGATAATTGATACATTCAAGGAGAATAAATTGGCTGGCTTGGTAAATCTTTTCGGCGAAGATCAAAATGGAGTGGTTGCAGTTACGAAGAATAGATCAGTCATTCAAAAAGTTTCTGAGTTTTTAGAAAAAGATTCTACGATGAGTTCGACAAACTAATTCAATTATTTGTATATTTTTGATACGTTATTCATAAGTGTTTCTATTGTTATAGATTTTTTCATTAATAATTTGATCACAGATTCAAAAATGTTCCAAAGATATCCAAAGATATATGTACCGTATACATTTCTCAAATAAATCCAGTGTATATACGTTACTCTATTTCTGAAATGAATAATTGATATAAAATGTTAGTTGAATATTTAAATAAACAACTAAATTATTGTTCTCAATTTTATTTTTCCCACATCTCATTTTATTGTCAATAATCCCTAACGTACGTAAGCTTCCATACACTCAGAAAAAAGTTTCTTGATTCATACCGGGAATCACCGACTTTACATAAGTCGGGATGAATCAAGTCGGGGGTCGACACAACTCGAGCCGTCAGCGACTTGATTCATCCCGACTCATGTCAAGTCGGTGATTCCCGGTATGAATCAAGAAACATTTTTTCTGGGTGTACGTATGAATTTCACACAGCGCGCTATGACGAGAATTGCGACGTTGCCGCTATTGTGCGTGATTGACGTTTACGTATAGACAACAACAGCAGTTTCGGGGGAAAAACTTGTTAATTATAAATCTTACAGGTACCTAATAGATGTTTACAAGCTCTCATAATGTTCCTTAGATATTACTTCACTATGTATCAAAATTTCTATGAAAACTGTTCGTCAATTCTTGTGCATTTTGAGTAAGAAGGCTAAAAAAATCCAGCTGCTCATAAGACTTCGTGTAAAATTTCGGAAAATTATAACATTAATATCTCATCATTTAGGAATCCAAAGCAGTCCAAAATTCACGAGGAGACTTCGCGCATATTAATAAGCTTATATGAATTTTTTTATTAACATCTGTTCGTTAATTCTAAATCAGATGAACCTCCTTAAGAGATAGTATAATTGATCAAAAGAATATTATTAATTATTGATATTATTAATTGATTTACATGGGAGAAGCTTACACAAACAACTGAAAAATTGTTGATTAAACAGTAGACCACTGATCTCCATATACTGACTATATAGTGGACTGGTACTCTTACTACAGGCGCAGCGTGAAACCATTAGAAGCCAGGCCAGGGGCTTGGTGGGGTCGGAGGAACGCCGAAACTTGGGTCAAAATCTACGCGGGAATTACGATTAGACGCACAGTTTAAGATCCGGGTCCGACTGAATATGTGTACTTTATTCAGGATTCCGTTATTTCTGGCATAGTTCGACCGAAAAATAACTTTGAAAAAGTAGTTTTCAAAAGAAAATGTGTATTTCATGTATAAAGGACCCCGCACAAATCTTATGGAAATTGGATCCCGGTCAAATTGTCCAAAATTGTAGTATGTTGTGCTTCAGGTCATCCTGATCAAAAGTCATCATGGTCACAAATTTGACCGGGATCCAATTTCCATAAGATTTGTGCGGGGTCCTTTGAACTGCCCGCGTAGACTTTGACCGAAAAAATTGCAAATGGCGCTGATCAATTGGTTTCACTCAGCAGCCCCAGTCCACTATCCAGTCAGTATATAGAGATCAGTGCAGTAGACTCATAGTTCGCAGTTATTCAAATATTTCAAACGATGTGGCGCTGCTGACCGAGTGGCACTGGGAGGAAATACTTTCAGGGAAGAGAGACTTTGCGGGAGTAAAGACTTTCTGGTCGGTAAAACCGCTCTCTGCTCCCCGAAAACGGGTAGCAAAATCGGCCTTGGCCTTCGTGTGTAAAAAAAAAAAATTACCGAAACTGTAAAATAAACTACACTAAGCTATGAGCCATTATCCACAATATTCAAACAAAACCACTATAATAAGCTAATAAGCTAATAAGCTAGGCTAAACTACTAATTTATCACGTAGCGTGGTAAATTGGGGGAAGGAGAGAAGTGTTGGGATGAAATTTCTCTGTTTTTTCTCAGCTTTTCGGTAAAATTGGAAAAAAAATAACAGAAAAAAATTCATCACTTAAACTTTCTCATTCTAAGATTCGGATATCGAAAATATTAGGAAATTGAATCGTGAAACTTGAAATGGCGTGAATAAAATATTGCACACCGTTATTATCTAAGTACCAAAATTCAGTTCAATCAAAGCTTTAGAGTCTCATCAATGATATTGGAAACTCGACGATAACAGTCCTTCGGAGTTCATGATTTGGGCTTTAAATAGATTCCTATGTTCTGAAACACCAGCAGCATAGGTGTGATCTCTTTTGTGGCCTTCTCTTGAATGAGATCCGTAGGCTTGAAACTCTTTACTCGATTTTTTGAAGGCAGGAAACCTTCCGAAGCCAAAATCATGGGCTCGCAAGGACTTCTTCGTCGTTGAGTTTCCAATATCGTCAAGGAACGACCCTATTGATAGTGGAAATCTCTCAATTTAGCGTTTTCGATAAACTTGGGCCTAAATCATGTTAGTGCTGCTCAGAAGTAACAAAATCTCACCCTTAGATTCAAATTTAGATAAGAAATGCAAAAGTAATTCGCCATCAGATGATAAAACATGAACAATTTCAAAATGCTGCCTGCGTCCCATTTATATTTGCAGCACGGCCATATTTTTGGGGAGTTCAGAACACTAACGAGAAGAGTATCAGGGTTTCGGGTCATGGATTCTGCTCAAACTTGGAGGGGTGTTTCCTTGGCCCAAAAAATGAAATCCATGAGATTTCATTCCATCTTATATTCCCTTGTTCTCTTGGCGAGCCTGACTTAATAGTCATATCCAGCGGTATAAGATGAATCTCGACGGGGGTGACAATACTTTCTTCTTCTTTATCGGACTGGGTCTTCTTTGCTAGAATCTGGTATAACACGACAGAAATCTTCGTCAGCATGCTGATAAACTTATATTTCACAGGTACAGCGAGCTCAAAATACACTATTTGTTGGTGCATCCCAGTAAAATTGATAAAATTTTATGAGAATGGATGAAAAAGTAAATCGTAGAAGTCTAAATGGAGCCTGGCTCGAATATTACTGTCGAATCATGATCATCAAAATAGTTTGAGGTAGTTCAACCAGTTTCAAGCCTTCGACGAGACTGCAAATGGGCCTCCATCAGGCGCGTAACTAGAAGACATCTTTGGGGGGGGCTGAGATCTGAGCGGGGTGTTTAGAGAGATCAAAAAAGGACGGACAATGTGTTTAAATATCTACCTCTATTAGAGTATGGATTTATCGATATGTATATAGGACATTGGGAGCAGATAACAAGCACGTTTTTCCAGACTTGGGCAAACCAATCCTCGGTCTGCCCAAAAGAGAAAGGAAAAAAAATTATTTTTTTTCGGCTGGGGGGGGGGGGGGCAGGCCCCCTGGTTACGCGCCTGGCCTCCATCACAGTGAAATAGCCTTCGGTACTCATGTCGTTGGTTTCAAAAGAATCTCTACACAGACCAGAGACCTTCAAACCCACACAACTTGTCTAAAATCATGCAACAAAATTAATAATGGGGTGAAATTTGAAGAATGGCTTTTAACTTCAGAAATATATATATTTTTTTTCTTGCATAATTAGATTTCAGCTTTTTCTTCTCAATATTTAAAGAATACATAATCTGGTTAAAATCAGTAAATAAATCTTCTAATTTCACCTCGTGAACACTTTTATCACCTAATTCTGAATGAGATCTGCCAGTTTAAAGGTCTATGGTCAACATGGGGATTCTTCCAAAGCCGACTACATGAGCATCAACGGCTATATCACTGTGGCGGAGGACTATTTGCAGGCTCGCCGGAGGCTCAAAGGCTGGTTGAACTACGTCAAACTAGTTTATTGATCATGATTTGGACTGCTACGATTCACTTTTTCATCATTCTCATACAAATTCGTCAATTTTACTGGGGTGTACCCACAAGTAGTTCATTTAGAGCTCGCTGTACCTGTGTAACATATTTTTTTCAGCGTGCTCACATACGTTTCTGTTGTGTCATACCAGATTCTATCAAAGGGGACGCAATTCGATGACAAAGTTTTATCAACCCCGTCAATTATTCATCTACCGCTGGATGTTACTAATAGGTAGGGCTCGCCAAGAGAACAAGGGCCTATAAGATGGAATCGAATATCATGGATTTCATTTTTTGGGCGAAGGAAACACCCCTTCAAGTTTGAACAAAATCCGTGATTCGAAGCCCTGATACTCTCCTTGTAAGATGAAGATATTCTACGATTGGAATTGGAATTAGATCCCTTGTTCCTCCAAAACAATCAAAAATCGACATTTTCGCAATTTGGGCAACAGAAATTCTATCAAAATGTCTATTTTCAATTGCTTTGGCAGAGAAACAGATCCATCATTTAGATTTAACAATATTTAACAATATCTTCATACTTCATAGTTCCGAAAACCTTCTTGAAACATATTGAATGTCCTGCAAGCATGGGGACACGATTAAGGAGCATTGGTAAATTTTACATTCCTCAACGTGTATAAGGTAAACGTCCCAATGGCCGGACATCCATACGAAATCGTATTTCTGTCTCTCTTGTACTCACTTTCTGTCCGGTAATTGGGACCTGTCCGGCCATTGGGACGTTTACCTTAATGGTAGATAACTCCTGCGTTTCTAATCAAATTTTCAATCTCAGTCTGTGATATTCTTGATTATGAACAGCATTAAGGAGTTTGGGTACACCAAAATGACTAGTTTTTTATAAATTCATCACGGCCTAGTCGTCACATGAAATATTTATTAAATTATTACATTCATAAACTGATGATTTCCCGGAAATTTTCAGAAAAAAATAATACCGAAATTATAAACAACCGGCTAGATATCGATTTTTGATTTTCAAGTGCTTTAAAAAGTTTAAAATGGTTGAAAATCTAGTAGATTGGTTCGATTACAGTCTACGATGGCTTATTTTCTTCAGGACACTATTCTCTATGATTCGCCTAAGTCGTTTTTTTCAATCATATTTGGTGACGGTGAATATTCAATTTTGCAAGATTGCACGTACATCGCTTTTAAGCCACAATTATCCACATTGAATTGCCGATTGACAGAGAACCCAGCAAACACAGATTGCAGGGCCATTGCTGGATAGGTGGAGGAATGCCGATACTTGAGTTACCGAACCGCTGTCGGAAGACTGGTGATGGCCCTGTACCCTGGTGTCACAGTGGCCGACAGCTGGGCCAGTGCCGGCAGTGCCGGCAGTGTTATAACGGCCCAACGTTTGGCCAGCGCAAGTCCAGCAATGGCCCAAATTGGCTGTCGGGCAGTCGTCAATGGCCCAACAAGAGCCCAATATTGATCAGCCGATGACCCGATCATTCTATTTTTGTGTATTTTCGATATTATTCGGATAAAAAATATTTTTTTCACTAGTCAATTCTTTTTCGAGCGGTAAAGCACGCAGTTAATATTTTCTGGATGTCAGAAATCATCTCTTCAAAGACTAACTTTTTTTTTTGTTTTTGTGTGGGTCACCCATCCGAATTCTGGCCGCGGTTGAAGTTGCTTAACTTTGTTGATCGGCTGGTGTCCGGTGTTCATCTAGACCTAAAGGTCACCTGTCACAATACTTAACACTTTTTGACTCGATAGGTAAACTTTGATTTGTGAGGATTTACATCAATATGTACTTGAAAAAATGAATTATAGAACAATTTCACGATCACTTCGAAGATTTCTGATAATTAAATAGTATATACTTTTATTCGATTGCATAGAAACATTCTTTGTCCGGTAAATTCGGTGAAAGTGTTACTGCAGTCAGCAGAAGAGCTCATAGCGGAGAGCGGGGCAAAGAGGGCACCTCGGCCAAAAAACAAAAGATTCTTGGAAAATTTTCGATTTTTTTTTTTCAATAAAAATTGTTTCCCGAAGAATTTTTATTTTTTTTTCAAATTTAATTTCGAAAATTTAGCCAAGGTGGCCCCAGATCCCTGCTTCTCTCTCTGCCACCCTCTACCATACTATGTACGCCGGCGAATCAACGATCGGATGCCGGTAGAAAAGTGCGGGAATTGCCAATGCCGGGCCATCAAGATACAGATGCAAGTGTGTTTGAAAACGGCCAAGTGATGGCAACTCGGTTGTGGCAAGATGCAAAATGCCCTGCAGGAAAACGGTAGTTGGTAACCAGCACCGTTCCATCAATGGTTGGATTCTGGTAAAACTTCACCGAAATACCGCTATCTTACATGTAGTGGCGCCGCAAAGGCTTGCCTGGACCAGCACATTGCCAGCACTGCCAGTGCTGGGCCATCATGATTTCGGCAGTTCTGTGTTTGCTGGGAAAATAATCTGTCACAGTGAATTTGTGGGAAATAGTTTTCTGAAGAAGATAAGCCACCATAGACTGTAATCGAACCAATCTACTAGATTTCTAACCATTATAAACTTTTTGAAGCACTTGAAAATCGAATGTCGATATCTAGCCGTTTGTTTATAATTTCGGTATTATTTTTTTCTGAGAATTTTCGCGAAATCATCACTTCATCAGTTTGTGAATGTAATAATTTGATGAATATTTCATGTGACGACCAGGCCGTAATGAATTTATAAAAATAACTAGTCATTTTGGTGTACCCAACACTGTAAAAAAAAAATTCGGTGTGGACTCGTATAGACCACACGTTAGTGTCAATTCAACACGACCTGGAGTCAATCCTACACTGTGTGAGGTTTTTTGACATCCATCGGTGCTGAATTTTCAAATTAACCACGACAAGTGGTCTATACAGGTCCACAGTTTTTACAGTGAAACTCCTTAAAAGGAATTGGGCCGCAATTCGATGTAAAATCATTTGAAGTTTCAACTTTCGCTATTCCCAAATGAATTCTTAGCAAAAACATGCTTTCTGTTTTTTTTCACAGTAAAAAAAGTTTCAATCATAAAATTATAAAAAAATCAAATCCTCTGAAATGAAATTGTAGAAAGATTCCCTGCATCCACACTTTCTTCACAGAAGTTCGATTTTTTTCCTCATACAAATTTTAACATAAATCTGAATTATTTCCTGGATGCGTTCTGCAATTTGACTTTTCGTAGTCACTTGAAACGTAAGAAACTGTTTTTGTGAAGATTTCAGTACAGTCTTTGCTCAGAAACACCGAAATTGATCAAACTTCAACTTGATTAGGTTTCTTGTTTCTTAAAAACAGTTAAAAATCTATTGTCTGCTGAGATTTTTCAACCAAAATTTATAAAAATATGGATTTTTTACGCCCCACCTCCCTTCCGGCCGCGACTCTACCGCTTTTCTGCAATTTATTCTATTTACATGGAATTCATATTCTGCCAAATGACTTTACCTCCAATCTGAGTGCGGCGTACTTTACGCCACCCTGACAAAAAATAGTGTTCGCACCGCGGACGTACAACTGTATACCCTTGGGTGATCACGCGTAGCCGGCCGGAGGCCGCGTTCGATCACTCGCGGTCGTAGGACTTTACGCCCATAGTACAAAAATAACTATTCCAATTTCTGGCATTTGATTATTGATACATCATGAGATAGCTGAAGATAACGCAATTGGTAATAATCGTTATTCGCGGAATAAAAATTATTATATGTATCTGTATGAAGAGGTGGAATTTTACTACAGATATCTCTGTGCTATATACAGGGTGTTGCAGAAATCGCGACGAATATTTCACAGGGTAAATCTTGAATAAAAATGGGATCGAAATTTTCTCAGCCGATTTTTTCTCAAAAGCATATCTTTTCCGTTATAATTATTTCAATTTCAGTCAATGACACGCGGCTGACGAACGGCCGCGCGTCGGTGTGCTTACCGCTCGGTTGTGTGCACTTTTTTTCGTGTTGACAATTGGGTGAGAGACGCGCACACAACTGAGCGGTCATCACACCGACAAACGGCCGTTCATAAGTCGCGCGTGATTAGCTGAAATTGAAATGATTATAACGAAAAAGATATGCCTTTGAAAAAAAATCGGCTAAGGAAATTTCGATCCCATTTTTGATCAAGATTTACCCTGTGAAATATTCGTCGCCATTTCTGCAACGCCCTGTATATGATTCCGCCATTGGAAATACTCATGCCGCGGACTTTCAGAATATCGCAAGTTTTCTTTGGTCACTAATTTGCGATGTTGTTTACATATACATGACGTTTTACATGAGGATAGAATACAAGTCTGTTCCATGTGATGATTAAGGTATATAAAATAATCCAGCACTTACCTTACGGTACGAATCCTTCTAGTTATATAATCGCCTATAAATACGCTACTGCTATAACTAAAATTTCGAATATCTTCGAACTTCTTCAGCGACCTTTAAAAACCGTTCAATCGCCCCAAAATTGTGGGAAACTCAGTCGAATACCAAGATTCATCAAATTTTCGCACTAGGTCCGAAGTCACAAAGTTTTGAAAAATTGTTTGAATATATTTGCCGGTAAATATTTTGGACGATATGGAAATCCAACGCGGCTTTGCGGAAGCCCACCCGGGGGAGCTTGAATTTTGATACCACCTACCTTGTCCACGAACCACCTGAATCTTTCAAATAACAGGAGGTATGATTGAACCAAGAAATAGTCAAATTGACTATTTTGTCGTCAATCACACATACAAAAAATTATTGCCGCTGGTTATGTATATAAATAGCTTTATTAAACTTATGTTTATATTTTACAGTTGTTTTGTGTTTTCTGTGTTATGTCTAGCTTTAGTGTGTGTGTTATGCTTTTACATTGCCTTTGCTCTACTCCTTCTTTATCATCTATATTTAATCGTGTGTTTTTTGTTTTTTTTTTTTTTTTTTTTCTTTTTACATAGTACTTTCATTATTTATTGCGTTTGTTGCTTCTTCTTCCTTTCTTTTTCTGGCCCAGATTATTTCCCATATTCTTTTTATTCCTTTCCTTCCGCTTATTTGTTCTTCCCAAGTTGCGTTTTCTTTTCTTGTCTTTTCACACCTTTGGAAAATGTGTTCCATTGTTTCCTTCTCTTTGTTGCACATTCTGCATTTTTTGTTTTCTTCTTTTTCCCAGTGTTTGTTAGCTTTTGCTTCGCACCCCATCCTGAATCTCGCTTTTAATTCTAATCCTTTTCTTGCTTCACCGTATTTTTTTTCTAGATAGTCCGGTAGTTCATTTGTGTCTTCTTTCATTTTTCTATATTCTTCGGCGTACTTTGACTTCTTCATTCTTTCCTCTCTTTTCTGCCTCTCAATATCACTCATTATTCTTTCTATTTCATCGCTTGTTTTCTGATCGTCCTTTATTTTCCTTTTCTAGTATTCTAGCGACCATCCTTTGTCTTCTATGAATTGTTTTCTTTCTTTCTTCCATCTTTCCTTGTTTCTTGTATCAGTGTTTTTCTCTATCGTCAGTTTGTTTTTTACTTCTATGCATTCCTTCATTATTTCGTTTTTTTCTTTATATTTCTTTTCCTCATAATTTACCGCTCTCCTCCCTGCTTTTATTGCTAATTTCATTCTCTTTGTTTCTTCGTGTAGTAGGTGGTCTGGTACGTTTGTGTCTACTCTTAGTACCCATTCCATGTATTTATTTTGTATCTTCTCTATTTCTTTCCGCTCTTTCCAACCCCATATTTCTACCCCATACATGAGTATGCTTTCCACTAGTGTTTCAAACAGTTTCATTCTCTGCTTCCAATCTTCTTTAAAACTCCTTTCTCCTATTCCCCAAATTTGTCCTAGCGCTGTCATTGCTTTTTTCTTTGTGTGTCTTATGTGTTTCTCCTCTCCGTTATTGTCTTGTAGTGTGTATCCCAGGTAGTTTATCTCTTTTACTTCTTCTATTTTCTGTCCTTCCCATTTGAATTCGGTTTTTTTGTTTCTACCTCCTGGTTTTCTTGCTTTCATTATTTTCGATTTCTCCACATTTAGTTCCAGTCCTCTGCTATGTATAAATTTTCGGAACCTCTCAAGCATCTCTTTGAATCCACTTTCGTTGTTTGCCATTAGTACTATATCATCTGCATATGATACTGTCCATACTTTCCTTTTTCCTATTACTATTCCACCTTCTTGTGTTTTTTTCATTTCCTCTTCAAGGTCTGCAAAAGCTGTGTTGAAGAGGGCTGCGCTTAGTGGACATCCCTGTCTTACTCCCTCCGTTGTTTCCAATTCTTCTGACGTTTTCTCTTCTATTTTGATTTTAAAGGTTGTTTCTTCATATATTTCCTTTATTCTTTTTCTTAGTCTCTCGCTTATTCCCATCTTTTCCATAATTTCCCATATTTTCTTCCTTTTTATTTTATCGAAAGCCCCTTTCATGTCTGCGAATAATAGAAAGATTTTTCCTTTTTCTTTTTTAATTTCTTCTTCTATTGCTGTTTTCGTTATATATATTGCGTCTATTGTCCCTCTGTTTTTTCTATATCCCATTTGCGTTTCACCTAATAGATTGTTTTCCTCCTGTTCTTTTTCTAGTCTTTTTCTTAGTACTTCCGCATATATCTTGTATCACGTGTTCATTAATCTGATTCCTCTGTAATTTTCGACTTTTTCTTTGTCTCCTTTTTTGTATATTGGTTTTATTATCCCTGTTTTCCATTCTTCCGGTAGTCTTCTCTTGCCTATCCATATGTCGTTGATGCTTTCCCTTAATCTGTTCTTTATTATTTCTCGTCCGTATATCCAGGCTTCATTCGGAATATTGTCCTCACCTGAGGCTTTCCTCTTTTTCATATTTTTTATGGCTAGTTCTATCTCTTCGTCTTGGATTTGTTCGCCCTCATCCTCTACCTCTTTCGTTCTTCCTTGTTGCTTTCTCTTTTCTTCTTGCACTTTTTGCCGTTTTTCTGCTCCCATCTGTTTTTTAAAGTGTTCTGTCCATTCTTTCATGTCTATCTTCTTTGATATTCCTTCTCTTCTTTTTCTCTGTCTATTGATCAAGTTCCAAAAAGCTTTTCCTGACTTGTCTTTTCTGGCGTTCTTCCATTCTTTCTCCGTTTCGCTTTCTTTCTTCGTTTTTATTAGTCTTTCATATTGTTTTTTACTTTCCAAGTAGTCCGTTCTTTTTCCACTGTCTTTTATGTATTCATGCCTTTTGTTTTTCACGTTTATCTTTGCTTCATGACATTCTCTGTCCCACCACTTTTTACTATTACTTGCTTTTTTAGTGTTACGTCTTTTTGTCACTATTGCAGCTTGTATTTTTTGTTTCAGTTTTTCCCAATTTCCTCGTTCTTCTTTCTCTGTGTTTTCTTTTAATTTTTCCTTATATATGATTATATCTTCTTCTTTCCAGCTTGCGTATTGTCTTTCCCCTTCGTCTTCATCCTCTCTTTCTTCTTTTTCCATATTTAGTTGTACTCTTAATATTTGATGGTCTGATTCTGTATTATTTATTATTTCTATTCCTTCTAGTATCTCTTCTGTTTCCTCGTTTGTTATGACATAGTCTATTGCTGTTCTCCCTGTTGGTCCGATATATGTATACTCTCCTTCTTCGTCTCTGTTTATGTTTCCATTTGTGATATGCATTCCATTCTCTTCCAGCCAGTTGATCAGTTGTCTTCCTTCCTCGTTGATTGTTTTGTCTTTTGATGATCTCTTTTCTTCTTCTCCGTTACTTCCTATTTTTCCTCCAGCTTCCCCTGTTCTGGCGTTGAAGTCACCGCCTATAATTAAGTATTCTCCTTTATGTTCTTCTATTATTCTTGTCATTTCCTCATAGTTTGTTTGTCTTCTATCTCTCATATATACATTCATTATTATGACTTTCTTTCCATTTATTTCTAGCTCAGATTTCATCAGTTCGTCTGTGACTTTTTCCATCTTCACATTTCTGTTTTCTTTTGCTTTTTTTACTGCTGTTATTAGCCCTCCTTTGAGTCTTCCTCTTTTGCTTTCTTTTCTTGCTGCAATTATTTTTGTTTCGTGGTCTTGTAGTTTTTGTTCTATGTACTTACTCCCTTTTTCGCCTAGCCAGGTTTCTGAGAAGTTGACTACGTCTATTCGTTTCAGCATTTCCCATTCTTCGTTTATTCCTTTTATCCCTGCCACATTCCAGAACACTATTTTGACTTTACTTTTTTTGCTTTTTTTATTTCCGAAACCACCTTTCTTGTCTCTCGTTCCAAAACATTGTTCCTTCCGTTGTCGATATTTTATTGTATCCTATTTTGCATTTTTTACCTTGTTTTTCTAACTTTTTGCACATTTCTATCACCGTTCTCTTGCTTTGTCTCTCCTGCCACGTCAGATCGTTGCTGATGTATATGTTTTCTCTTCTTAGGTTGTTCTTTACCTTCATGATGTTTTCTTTGTCTTCGATCGTTTCTAGCTGTGCGCCTATTCTGCCTTCTGGGTTTCTCATTTTCCAA
Organism: Tenthredo livida; assembly: GCA_963992785.1. Lineage (NCBI taxonomy): Eukaryota > Metazoa > Arthropoda > Insecta > Hymenoptera > Tenthredinidae > Tenthredo > Tenthredo livida. Next base: position 12,155,861 of record OZ023071.1, read on the forward strand.
ATTTTCCTGATCTTTACGGTTGTAGCTAGTTTTCTGCTTATCCATTCTTCCATTTTTTCCTTTGTGTCCTTATACATTTCTTCTACTCCCGTTATTATTATGTTTTTCCTTCTTCTTTCTCTCTCTGTTTCTTCTACTATCCACTTGATCTCTTGATCTCTTCTTTCTTCTTCTTTTGTTTTTTCCATACTTTTTTCCTGGGTGCTGTTTTGATTTTTCTTCTCTTCGTTTATTGCTGTTTTGATTTGTTCCATTTTTTTATTCACTTTTTCATCTATATTCTGTTCCATTCTCCTTATTTCTTCTTGGATTTTCATGCTGTCCGTGTCTGCTTCTTTCTCTGTTGCTCTCTCCATTTTCATAACTTCGATTTGTTTTCTTATCCCGCTTAGTTCTGTATTGATATCTCTTGTCTTGCTCTCAAGCTTATCATTTATTTCTTTTTTGTCTTTTTCTGTTCTTTCCTCTATTTCTTCTATTCTTTTTTCGACTTCTTCCCATTTCTCTTTTTGTTTGCTGTTGAATTCTTGTTGTTGTCTCCAGTATTGCTCTTGTTTTTTCCAGTTTTCTTCTACTTTATTGTTTATTGAGCTTATTATTTCTATTTTCAAGCTTTTTAGTATTTCTCCCATGTTTCCTGTGTTCGCATCCATTTCTCGTTTCAATTTCTCGCTTAGTGCTCTCTTCTCTTTGCTCGTCGCTTCTTGTTGTTCCGGACTTCTTTCTTTTCTCTTGTTTGTGTATGCGTTTTGGTTTTCGGTCTTGTTGATATCCTTTGTTTGTGGTCGTTCGCTCTTACATAGGTAGGATTCGAGAGAGTTGATTCTTGGTCTTACTTCGCTTGTGTTCTTCTTTAATGTTTTCTCCTTTTCGCTTTCTTTTTCTTTTATTGTTCTATTCAGCTCGTCGTCACTTGAACTTCCCGCGTCGCTCATAGTCCTTCGACGCTGTCTTACTGTTTTGATCACGTGATCCCTCTCTCTTTCCTAACCTATAAACGGTATCTTTTGCTTTTCACTTTTCAGTCTTTCGCCGCAAGATTTTTCTGTTTTTGATTACTCAGTTCTCTTATTTCACCCCTTTGCACTTCTTAACACCACTTTTCTTCTTTTTTACTGTCCATATACATTCTTTTCACTTCCACGTTCACTAGACACATCCAGCTCCTTCAAATTCTCAATCTCGTCTCCTTGCCGCTGGTTATAAATAAGAAATAAATATATGTGGTTCAGGTGGCAGAACGTTTGATGTGGGAAATACACTATACCGTTAAAAAGTTTGGGAACACTGTTCCAAAAATCAACATTTCTTAAAAGTTCCATATCTCAGTGTGAGACGATTTCAAAAAAATCAAACAACAAAACATTTTGTAGGGAAAGGAGTGAACTTTAAGATAACTCATAGTACGCTTACCTGTCTTTGATTTTCTCCAAGTTAACTAAGATCAACTGAAGTTGTATTATTTTCGATGAAATATCCTACTACTGCGAAGCGCTACAGCTGGATGTGAAAAATTACCGTACACAGAAAATTTACAATAAGCGATTCGAAGTACTTTTAATGAACTTTGAGGTTGTATTTTTTCCAATTTTGTTACAATAATTTTTCCAAAAGTTATTCAACTTTTTGTGTCAAAGTTCGTTCTTCAGTAAATGCTTGATAACTCAGGGAATGGCAAAATTGGAAGTCAGAGTCAAAAGAAAAGAAGGTTTGTTTACTAGTCATTTATTGATGAGATGAATGTGAAAATGTTGAAAATTTTCTCACCGATGAATCACTGCCCGGGTAACAATTTTAAGTGGCAGCCATACGGCCGCTTTATAGCCAACTGACCTGCCAATAAGGCCGCCATGTGGGCTTTATCATGGCAAGTACCTGGGCGAGTACCTGGCAACGACGACCAAACTATGTCGCTCCTACATGGCAGCTAGCTGGTTAGACAGCATAGCTCACTTATGGTTACGACCTAGCAGCGACATGGCGGGACTTCCTTGCTGCCATGTGGATGCCAACTAGTTGCCAGGTAACAATCCGATATGGCAACCATATGGCCGCTATGTGGCCAGCCTACCTAACCATTGATAAATGTAGCGGCTTATGTGGGCCGTAGTCGGTTTTATATTGGCTTGTACCTGGCAACGACGACCAAACTATGTCGCTCCTTCATGGCAGCTAGCTGGTTAGACAGCATAGCTTACTTGTGGTTGCGACCTGGCAGCGACATGGCGGAAATCACTTGCTGCTATATAGACGCAATGAAGAAACCATCAAGAAACCATGAAGTTGCACTAGCTTACCTGATTTGTGAATGATTGCGATATGAAAAAAAAGTATGCATCGAAAAAAAAAAGAAAAAAGTAGTAATAAAAAGTATTTGAATTTATACCACACAGCCTTGATTACAAAAGACTCCTGCGATACATACTGCCGGGTAGGCGGTATGAGTCGCTTGACTCGCAAGTTAGTTATAATTACCGCTAGCCAGCAACGGGTAGGTGTAGCGAACCCAGTGTTACTTTGTTTGCGAGTGTGGCCGCTCATCTACCGGCATGGGGAGGTACTAAATAGGTGGCAACACAATGTACGGACCAGGTTGATGTCAGGCTACTTTAGGACATGGCAGTGCCAGGTTGGCCCACATAAAAGCCATATGGCATCGCGAGGTGGCGGCCAGGTAGTCGCCAGTTAACGTTAAGACCCGGCAGTGCCAGGTTGGCTCGCGTGAAAGCCATATAGCATTGCGAGGTTACGGCCAGATCAATGCTAGGTAGCCAGTGTACATAGGATAGATAGTCGAAAGCTACATGAACTAGCCTTGTGCATAAAAGCCATGTGGTATCGCGAGGTGGCGGCTAGGTAGTGGCCAGTTAATGTTAAGACAAGGCAGCGCCAGTTCGGCCTACATATAAGCCATATGGCATCGCGAGGTGGCGGCCAGGTAGTCGCCAGGTAATGTTAAGACATGACAGTCCCAGGTTGGCCCACATGAAAGTCATATGGCATCGCGAGCTGGCGGCCAGGTAGTCGCCAGGTAGTGTTAAGACATGACAGTCCCAGGTTGGCCCACATGAAACTCATATGGCATCGCGAGGTGGCGGCCAGGTAGTCGCCAGTTAACTTCAGGACATGGCAGTGCCAGCTCAGCCCGCATGAAAGCCATATGGCATTGCGAGGTGGCGGCCAGGTCAATGCTAGGTAGCCAGTGTACATTGGATAGATAGTCAAAAGCTACATGAACTAGCCGTGTAGCTGCCAGGATGGCGCAACATTGGTAGCCCAGCTGAATTAGCCATACTATCGCCATACGAAAAGGCCATGTTGAAACCATATAGCCGCCGCATGGTTATCGAACATCGACCTGCTATGTGGACGGCTGACGGCATTGCCGTGCTAATGCCACATGGCATTAATGTGGCTGGTGGGCTGGCCATGTAAATTGTTACCCGGGTGGTAGACAATTCTTTATTTTTCTTTTTCGCTTCTCCCTTCAGTAAAAAAGAGATTGTAACGGAACTGACGCAATTATATCGAAACTCTCGCACTTCCGTCATCGCTTTTCCGCAACGTCTATTGGCTGCTCACGCCGAATATTGTTTTCTGTTTTTCGCCGGAATTTGTTTGATTCGACTTCACAGCGATGTGTCATTCTGCGAATTCAAGTCGACGACTGGTGTAATTTCACGAATTCGAGGCACAAAGGGGAATCCACAAAGCAGTAAGTCTCTTTAAGATGTTATGAATCGTACTTTTATAGAACCGAAACTGAAGAATAATTCATACTATATTACAGAAAAGAACTGACCGTACTAGCTTCTTACGCTCAGCCAACGATTGGCGTCATCAGCAAACTTGCTCACGTTTTGCCGACGGCTAAAATTTCGCGTCTTCAAACCATAAAGAATTCTACATGTAGGTAAGGTTCTTTGAATCATCTGTACCCTCATACATCGACCAAACCAGAAATCAATTTGAGTCTTAATGCAATGTCGGTAATCTGTATAGCAGTATTAATTTTTATGTTGCTGTGCACCATTCAATTTATACGTTTTTATTTCGATTCATTGAATTTGAATGATTTCATGTTACAGTTAAATAAATCTTAGTCATCATTCGATTCGCATGCATCACAGCCGAGGCAGATCCTTTATATTCACCTATTGCTCTGATTTTCAGGTATGCAGAAGACGAATGTTTTGCAAGGTCAACAGCCATTCAACTTTCAGAAGACTGATTATATTTATGCATTGTAATTCATTAAATCTCTAATAACAAACAATTTATTTACGAGTACTTTCATCAGCACCACGAGTACCTACTGAGATATGTCTAACGATTACCTTAACTGATTCATGAGTATCTTTATAAAGGAATTGAATCACAGAACCACATTTAACTTATTAACACCATGATGCATACGAGTACTTAATCACATTGTTATCAGAATTGTTTAAATAATGCCACGTCGAAAAATCGATCGTACCGTTGAACAAGAGGAAGAGTTTCAACGATTGCGCAGGGAAAGAAATAACGAAAATCAACGTCAACGGCGTTGTAATCAGAGTATTATTAATGAAGCAGGTTGTAGTCGCGTTGTAGACAGGGAGGCCGGTGTCATTCGTTTGGACGTGAGATATCACTCCGATGATATTTTAAATCCCACTAACATTCAGCATCAAGATGCTGTGACGAGAATCGTAATCGATAATCCTACACAAAATCCGAGAACGTCAGCGCTTAGTAATGTTGAACGTCAACGTATGTATCGAACTGTACAAAGTGAAGCGTCGAGTGTACGCCACTTTACTCTTGGCCATTTACATGAGATGTCCGAGCATTACATCGGAATGATGGAGGTATCATGTATTCATTGTGGTGCAAAACACTTTTCAAATGAAAAGGTTGCTAATAGAGGAAATTCTTTCAATGATTGTTGTAGTCATGGGAGTGTCGTTCTTGATGCGTCGCCTGATTTTCCAGATGAACTGCGCGCTCTGTTTGAGACAGCACATCCGAAATCAAACGATTTTTTTAAACGGATACGGTGCTACAATAGCTCATTTTCATTTGCATCTTTTAACGCTAATCTCGTTAATTTCGGCGCGAGACGACCCGGGCCGTATTGTTTTAAGATCCACGGTCAGATTTATTATCAGGTCAACACGTCATTATATTCTGCTCCGAATGAACCTCCGAGTTATGGTCAGCTCTTCATAATTGATTCGAACGAAGCGACGGAACATCGCTTGAATCATAACTCTGACCTCGACGAAGGAATCGTGTCTACACTCGATCGAATAATGCGAGAGTATAACATATTCGCACAATCATACCAAATGATGGGTGAAGAAATTTCAAATCAACGGCGCCTAGCAGTGGAAAATAATGAGCCCGTCCCTGAGCTGACTATGCTATTTACTTTGCCTGGTGTGGACCGACGTAGGTATAACTTTCAAAGGACTAACGAAGTGGCTGCTGTGTTTTCTACCACTGCTGATGGGGAGATCCCTGAATCTTATGTATGTATAAGAAATAGAACTGATAAAGTCTTGAAACAGGTCAGCAGTATGGACCCAAATGTGGAGCCTTGGATCTATCCATTATTTTACCCATGTGGTTCTCGGGGTTGGCATCGCAATTTAATGCGTTTGAACAGTAACCGACGTATATCCAGGTTAGCGTATGTTAACTACCGGATGGCTATACGTAACGACTTTAATCCTTTCATTATGGGTCGTCGATTGTTCCAGCAATGGTCTGTGGACAATTACGTCAAAATTGAGAAAGATCGAATAGAGTACTGTAAGGGACACCAGAAAGAACTGCGCGCAGAGTCCTATAACGGACTTGTTGATTACTTGCAAAATGCTGCGGATGAGGTGAATGGTCGTGTTGGAAAAATGGTTATACTACCTTCAACATTCATAGGTTCACCGCGCAATATGATGCAAAATTATCAAGATGCTATGGCTATCGTTCGAAAATATGGTAAACCAGATCTATTCGTCACAATGACATGTAATCCAAATTGGAGAGAAATACGCGAAAATATTCTCGAAGGCCAGCAAGCAGCTGACAGACCGGATATTTGTGCACGAGTATTTAGTATCAAGAAAAAATTTTTAATTGACCTAATAGTTAAGCAAAAGTGCTTTGGGGAAGTAGCAGCGTACGTGTATGTTGTTGAGTTTCAAAAAAGAGGTTTACCACACATACATATGCTGGTAACGTTGATGCAAAACTACAAAATAACAACTCCCAGAATCGTTGATCGGTATATTTCTGCTGAAATTCCCGACCCTTCAGAGAATCAAGTTTTGCATGACATTGTCATGAGGAATATGATACATGGACCGTGCGGCGATTGGTGTTTGGTAAATGGTAAGTGTTCGAAACACTATCCTACTGTCGGCGCAAAAAGGTTTGGCGCGTCTGTTTGAGTGATCATAACTTCTACAGGAAAATTGGTAGAGCATCGAGTCTTGGATGATCGGAAAGCGCTGAGTTTTCTGCGTCCAATGGTTGTTCGCAAATTTCCGTGTAAAAATCGTGAAAGCCATTATGATCTCCGAAAAGTTAAAAAATGTAGTTTTTCGGAGTCCATCGCCGTACGTCAACTCAAACTCGTCACCGTTTATCTGAAATGAGTGCGAAAAATCTGGAAAAATTTAGAAATATTCCCTGAACATTGACGAACATGATAGAGTTTGGTAATTTCAAAAATATTTAAAAACCTGGATACCAGGTGCAAAAATGTCCAATGGTGCGATTTGGGGAACGGACTGGTACGGGTGAACCTGAGATAGCTCAAAATTTCCGTAAAAATATACACGTTTTGATTCCGTGATCAGTTTTTGGTTCGCAATAGCGAACTTCCAGTAATCAACGTCAACAATTTTACAAATTTGCGCGGGGCCGCCTGTGTCCTAGCCGCGATATTCGTCGCTGCATTTCCCTCCCGCCGCGACCGCCGCAGACGCAATTGTTACTCGCGGCCACTGTTACAACAATGCGAATGCAGCGAAGAATATTGCGGCTAGGACACAGGCGGCCCCGCGCAAATTTGAAAAATTGTTGACGTCGATTACTTGAAGTTCGCTATTGCGAACCAAAAACTGATCACGGAATCAAAACGTGTATATTTTTACGGAAATTTTGAGCTATCTCAGGTTCACCCGTACCAATCCGTTCCCCAAATCGCACCATTGGACCTTTTTGCACATGGTGTCCAGGTTTTTGAATATTTTTCAAATTACCAAACTATATCATGTTCGTCAATGTTCAGGGATTATTTCTAAAATTTTCCAGATTTTTCGCACTAATTTCAGATAAACGGTGACGAGTTTAAGTTGACCTACGGCGATGGACTCCGAAAAACTACGTTTTTTAACTTTTCGGAGATCATAACGGCTTTCACGATTTTTACACGGAAATTTGCGAACAACCATTAGACGCAGAAAACTTAGCGCTTTCCGATCATACAAGACTCGATGCTCTACCAATTTTCCTGTAGAAGTTATGATCACTCAAACAGACGCGCCAAACCTTTTTGCGCCGACAGTAGATCATTCAATGAGGAAACAACCATGGATGTAGATGGGTATCCGTATTATCGCCGCAGAGATACTGGTGATTTATTTTTCGAACGTCCGGGTGGATACAGCGTTAATAATCGATATGTTGTACCCTATTGTCCAATGCTATTGTATCTACTCAATTGTCATATTAACGTTGAAGTCATTTCAAGTATTAGATCCGTGAAATACCTTTACAAATATATATACAAAGGTCACGATGCTGTTACGATAACTGTCGGAGAAGCTTCTGACAATACTGTTATAAATCACGACGAAATACGCGATTACATTGAAACTCGTTATGTTGGTCCTGTAGAGGCAGTCTGGCGTATTCTCAGTAAAACTCTCCATGATAAGAGTCATACTATCGTGCGTTTGCCTGTGCACTTACCAAACGAACAAAGCTTGACCATAAATGCTACTGCAAGTGAAAACGAGATAATGACTGCATTGGATCAGGCAACGATGCTTATAGACTATTTCGCTTTGAATTCACGTGACGAGTTAGCCAGACAGTATTTGTACGTTGATATTCCGTGTCACTATATATTCAAAAAGCAAAAAGATATAAACGGAGTGAAGGTCTCTCATTGGGAAAAACGCAAGTCTCATTACAACTGCATTGGGCGCATGTACGCTGTCAGTCCGACACAGGTAGAATTATTTCATTTGCGGTTGTTGTTATTAACAATCAGAGGAGCTACAAGTTTCAATGACCTCAGAACGGTAAATGGAGAACTTCAACAAACGTTCTCAGCTACCTGCTTGAAATTAGGCCTCATAGAAGACGATGAAGAATGGAGCCGAGCAATGCACGAAGCGGAAGTTTACATGATGCCACGACAATTGCGCCGGTTATTTGTTCGTATTCTGATAAACTGTCAGCCAATTCATCCTGAACATCTTTGGGAAGAATTTAAAGTTGCGATGTCTGAAGATTATGCAAAACACTCAGGTGCGCTACAAGGGCAGAATGAATCATATGCGCAGATAAATGCAATGCTGCACGTCGAAGGTCGAAGCCTCGCTGATTTTCCTGAAATGACACAATTGGCAAATATAGTTGAAATGGACGATGATATATCACTTCAACAAGCAACGGAAAATTGAATGCAGCAATACACGCAATTGAATGAGAAACAAAAAGAAATTGTTGATATTATTTTGAATGTAATTGACAATAAAAATCAAAATGCAAATACGTGCTATTACGTCGATGGACCAGGTGGATCTGGTAAGACTTTCCTCTACACCACTCTCTGGAATCTACTGAAAGGTAGAAATAAACGTGTCATCACAATGGCCTTCACTGGTATTGCAGCAGTACTGCTTCCCGATGGGAAACAATACACAAGACGTTTGGATTGCCAGTTCCTCTCTATTCCGATTCTTCGTCTAATATTAAATTGCAGTCTAAGGAAGCAAAATTTCTCGCAGAAACGGACATTTTCATTATGGATGAAGCTCCAATGGCACCACGATATGCTTTGGAAGTCATGGACCGAACCCTGCGTGATATAATGAACAATAATTTACCATTTGGGGGAAAAATTGTAATACTTGGCGGGGATTTCAGGCAACTTCTGCCAATCAAAATGCATGGTACTCGGAGTGAAACTGTCAATCTGTCAATTAAATTCAGTTTAGTGTGGCAACACTTTATAAAATATTCTCTGACCCAAAACATGCGGACGCTACCACAAGAAGTAGAATTTATGAAGTTTTTGATAGATTTAGGTGACGGAGTATCGAATGACATTAACGACAATATGTGCATTCCACAATGCTATATAGCGAGCGTAGACGCTGATATAGTAGAAGACACATTCGGCGCTCTTATACGGAATAAAAGATTCAGAGAAGCCGCAAAATGTGGAATTCTATCTGCACGAAATGTCGACGTTGATGAAATTAATGAAAGAGTTGTCAAACTTTTGGATATTGAAAGCGAAAAGGTCTATACCAGTGTAGATAGTACTGACAACTGCGAGGATAATGGCGATGTAGTCGAGATTCTTCTACCAGAATATTTGAACACTTTGAACCCACCGTCTCTTCCTCCTCACGAACTGCGATTAAGGGTGAATAGCGTAGTTATGCTAATTAGAAATCTAAGTATCCACGAAGGTCTTTGTAACGGTACTAGATTATTGATTTTGGATCTTAGAAATAATCTGCTACGGTGTGAAATTCTTACGGGTGACAGGGTGGGAGAAATTGTATTCTTGAATCGTATCACGTTGTACTGTGAAAATAATTATCCGTTTACTTTGAAAAGAAGACAATTTCCAATAAAACTCGCTTTCGCAATGACTATCAATAAGTCTCAAGGTCAGACTTTTTTTAAAATTGGACTCGATCTTCGCAAAGATGTATTTAATCATGGACAATTATACGTTGCATGTTCGCGTGTCCGTTCATGGGATTCGCTGAGAATTTATCTGGGTAGCCAACGTGATGATACTTTCGTTAAGAATTCTGTTTACAAAGAATTGTACTAATTTGGTACGTTTAAATCTTTAATCGGCATCAAAAACTTCGAAAAAAAAACATTCATTTTCTTGAATAATTTTAAAAAGCAAATTGAAGAACACTTGCCAAGATGTTTAGATGTTGGTAGCACAATGTGATGTATTAGCAAGGATACTAAACTGTAAAGGATGCCTAGATCCCATAAGCGCAATGTTACACACGAGATGACGTAGCGCTAGACCCTCGTATATAAATACAACCAATCAGCATGAACGGCCGGATCCAGACATCCTTCTTTAAGTTTAGTATCCTTGATGTATCAGTGGTAAACAAAAAAAGAAAAGTCACGTTCAATCCATATCTATAGGTAAAAGGTATTTGTAAAGTGAGGTGAAATTATTTCAACAACTGTGCTAGATTGATGCTTTTAAAGTAGGTTCAATTAGAATCTAGAGGGATAGATAAAATGTAAAAAGGTAATGTATTATATTTGTTTGAGATAATTGAAATGATATGTCTTGTCTTCAATACTCAATAAAGAGGAGTTCGAATTACATACGATATTTACTGTAATCTGGAACAATCTCAATGAAAAATGCTATTACCAATCTAATTAGGTAAACTCCGAGGCCACTTTACAGCTCGAGTATAGTTCTACGATGAGAAACTCCCCCATGTATGGATTATCAAGATCTGCGTCCAAAGCTCAAAGTTATCTTCGAGGCCACTTGTCAGTTCGAGTCTGATTTGACGATGAGAACTGTGTGTCGATTCTCAAGAGCTTTGCTCCTAGCGTAGAATGAACTTTGCTGCAACTTCTGTCGGATAAATTGTGGGAATTCGTTTGCATCATATCGTCGAAGGATCAAAATAAACCGCATCGGCATAAATGCCAGATGGATGGATGATGAGTATACGAGTAGTGAAATGAGACGAATTGATAATAATTTGTTGATGAGAATCAGAATGAATTTACAAAATATTGATCCGTTCTTTTTACTACGTGTCGTTGTTATAATATCATTTTATACGTAATAAGCTTATACCATTACAGATTCGTTGCAGTGAATCGAAAAACAGTTAAAATCACTGCACAGGTTAACATCATCAGCGGCGTCTTGTTCCCGGTATTATATTTATTGGTTATGAAAAGCTCTGGACAGGCTCTCCGCAATATGATAAACTATATCAAATATTCAACATCCATCGAGTATTAAATTCACGGCTCATGCGTTCTATGCGAAAAATTATTCGTGCTCTCGTGAATTCAGAGGTTATGCGAATGACAGTGGTGGGATACTCCAGTCGTGGTTTCTCAACCCCTTCCAAGCTCTCCTGTCGACTGCTTCGTATAGATCGGTATAGATGCTTTCCATCTCGGATCACTTTGATTCTAACTGGAAAGCATCTCCAGCACATAAGTGGCTAGAAACTATAAGCATAACGAAACATCGAGAAAAGAAACATTCCCGAAAAAGAATATTGAAGCAGGTTCTAGAAACCCATAGCCTATACATCACTGATATATATATATATCAGTGCTATATAATCATCAAACAGTGTGATACGTATTTTATACTTGAAAGAAATAAAGTTAATGTAAATAGAATAAAGTGTTGGGAATTTTTTAGAGACAGTTCTGAATAAAAATGTAGATATCGATACCTGCGCCGAATAACCTGCTGTATTAAAAACATAGGCAACAGTCGCTTTTTCGAGTGGATTCTGAGACAGCCGGTTCTTCACCCGGACTCTGAGATAGCCGGTTATTCGGCGCAGGTATCGATATCATCTACTATCGACTTTGCAAAGTTATATAGAGAATGAATTAATTTGAGCTATTTCAACAAGGAACAATTACATAATAAAAATACACAATAACTAGATGAAAATTAAGCCAACGTGATGTAGGTATAACAATTTATTTATTGAACAAAATAATAATATGAACTATATACTGATGATATAAGGCGTATTCTTTTGACTTTGTGATCACTTATCAAACTGATCATAATCACTTCAATCAATTATTATTCAATTAAGCCTACTAAGTTATCAGTGATAAGTGATCGCAAAGTCAAAGGAATACGCCTATGAATGCAGATCGAGACGAGGATAAAAAAATTACTGCAGTCTCTGTTTCTTTGCAGGAGCTTCAACGTCCGCATTTGGGTGACAAATTGTTAGTGGCTGATTCCCTTCAAGCAATTTCATCACCGGCATTTTTTGATTATCAACCAATTTGACGCTGCTCAGCTGACCTAATAGTAGATACACTGGATTTGCTACGGAGAAGTACATATAACAATTAATTAAACATGGATATTCTGATCTAAGAAATAGATGATCAATTATTTATAATATTTAATAATCTACGACGTTTGACATGTGATAAAATATGAAGATTCAAATTTATGAATATCAACCGAATTTATTGAATATTACCTATTTGCTGGCGAATTTAAATCTAACACTTTGTTGTAAAATAAATTTGAGAAAGAATATGAAAATAATTTTATAAATAATCAACAATGCTGGAGATTATTAAATAACAAAAGATGTTGAATAAAACAAGTAGAACTGATCTGGCTATATTGATAGCATAAGCGATAAAAATATCATAGTCCATGAAAGTGAGAATTAATAGTTTACCATTAGATTGGATATATCCTTTTACTTCGACATGGTCGCCTTTATTGAATGAATTATCCGTATCCATGTCGGGGATCCTCACCTCTAATTTGAATTCCCCATCAGTTATGGATCCACACCCGTAATTGCTGGATTTCGAATTTTGATTTTTAATCAAATAAAAATTTGATTTTATGTAACCCTGCGTACCTGTGAAATACACATGCTCACTCATTAAAATAATCATTGACTAAAATTAACTGTTCAAGCATCATCAACGGAAAACAAAATTATTATTAATTTGTTTAGATTTATCTCAATTAAGATTTCTATGATTATTTTTATTACTTTTTTTAGAATTATTATTATTCAATTTTTATCATTCTATGTAAATATAAACGTTTTTAATTCAATTTTAATCGTTACTAAAATCAATATATGATTCGTTATTAGTTATTTAGTGTGATTAAGACGTGTTGTAACGGGTATTTAATTAAGATACAATATAATTAATTCTGAATCTAGAATCTTCGAATTTGATTTGCATCAAATAACGTGATGGATAAAACAATGAAACACAGGTGTGATAATATATCAAAAAGAGAATATAAATGAACATATACTTACGAATTAAATTCTTATGATTCAATGCATCCACTAGAATAACGAGTTTGGATTCTACCTCCGACTCTTGGACGAGGTGTTTCCCAAGAATATTTATAAGGGTGTTTGATTGAATAATCAATTCATAGTTCACCGTGCCCTTATTAAAGTTATTCACCAGACTTGGTTTCGCGTATGCCCCATCTATGTGTGCTATCTGAAATGTGTTATATAAATGTGTGACAAGCTACACGACAAATTAATATTACTGTTTACAAATTAAATCGATAAATTCGAAAATGTAAATTGAATTTGAAAACAAAAATTTATTCGAATATCTCAATAGTCTTACAAAGTTTGGTCTCAATAAGGGTTCGATCCTATCGCTTTCTGCATTTCAGGAGGTTACTTGAATTCTTTCGCCGTCGCCATTATTCAGAAAGAATTTGAAAATTTTATTATTTTTTGCACCCACCAGTCTGGGTGCTTCAATGCTATCAATGTAGCCAACAAGTTCTCTATATCATAAAATTTGTCAAGTTATTCATGTACTATATTTATTTTGAATTCGACGAACAAAAATCACTGTAATCAAATTACGCAATTAAAATTGTTTTCAACTAATATTTTGATGAAGAACATGATATAAAACATAAATTTTATTTACACCGTGTTATCATAAGGCTTTACGGATTTCACATCCTTCGAAGAGCTAAGGGGGCGTCCATTAATTACGTGAGGCGTTTAGGGGGGGGAGGGGATCGAGCCGAATCTCACCCAATCTCACGTGGGGAAGAGGGGGTGACGCAGCCAATATCACGTAATTTTTTTTCGCAAAAACCGTGTGAAATTGCGAGAAGTTTGAATAAAAATATTTGAGCAAATTATGTTTTTTTAAATAAATTCAACGCAATCAAGGACAGATTAACGTATTTACTCTAAAAATACGCATTTTGAAAAATCTCACGTGAGATTAGGGGGAGGGGGTCGAGCTAAATCTCACGACATCTCACCAGGGGGGGGGGGGGGGGGGTCGAAAAATTGCCAAAATCGCCTCACGTAATTAATGGACGCCCCCTAAGCTCTATGTCATCCGTATCCTCAAGTAATTCGTTTTCGATTATGGATAGGTCACCAATATCACCTGATAGAATTACAGGTATATTGATATATAATTGTATATTATTCATATTTTTTGGATGATAAACTATCTGTCTAAGGTCATGCGTTAGTCTTATTCGCCCATCGACTTTAATAAATCATGTCCGGTGAAGAATATCCATCACAACGAATTTTTCTTCCGAGAATCGTTTTGATTTGGATAATCGAAGAGCGGTTGGGAACACAATTAAAGAAAAACCAAATTTTTTTTTTCAAAATTAATCAAGACCCAAACCCATAATTAGAGTGAATGATATAGTTTCAGCTCCTGTCGAATAATGATTTATCATCCCGGTGAAAATGGAATCCACCGCTCTATTAAAAAAATCAGAGATTCTAATAATTATAATTCAAGTCTGTTTCGTCGTATGATGTAGACAATCAGGCATGATTTTCCCTGAGTTCGTTCACTATAGCCAAGAAAGTTGCTTAAATATGACAGTTAATACATCAGCTGATAAAAATTACACGATTATGACAGTTAATTCATCAGCTGATGAGTTAGCGGGCAGAATCGGGCAATTTTCTTGGCTATAATAAACGAACTCAGGGAAAATCATGGCTCGTTTACATTATACGACGAAACAGACTTGAATTATAATTATTATAATCTCTAATCTCTTTTATCCAGCAATTGACTCCGTTTTCACCCGGATACTAAAACAGTATTCGATAGGAGCTGAAATTATATCATTTGCTCCAATTATGGTTTCGGGTCTCAACTAATTTTCGAAATAAATTTGGTTTTTTCTTCAATTTTGTTCCGGACCGCTCTTCGTTTATCCAAATCAAAACGAGTCCCGGAAGGAAAATTTGTTCTGATGGCTATTTTTAAGGGGGTATACCCACCTCGAAAATAATCAATTTCAAACCACTGCTACGTTCTGAGAAAACATTTTAGTACGACTCAGTTTTTTTTACAGTTGATTAATGCTATTTTAATATATAGTTCCTGATTTTTCAAGATTTTGTGTCCTCCGCTAAACATAAATTTAGTCCATCAAAGAGAAAGTAGTTGTCATAGCGTACAGGTTGCTACGTTACGTAAAATTTCTTCAAATTTGGAGGAAATATTCTGTATGAACGTAATTTAAAGCCAAACCAATAATATTTCATGAATTTGAGTTTGGAACAGAGAAACTTTTGATTGTAAGACTTTTTTTTACATCGTTTTGGAAAATCTCGAGTTTAGCGGAGGACACAAAATCTTAAAAAATCATGAACTATGTATCAAAATTGCACTAATAAACTGTAGAAAAACTGTGTCACTAGAATGTTTTCTTAGAGCGTAGCAGTGATTGAAAAAAATTATTTTCAAGGTGTATGTACCCCTTAATATAAATTATAATCATGAGGAAAAGAAAAATGGCTACGCATAACGATTTCTACATTCGTAAAGATGTAAAATTTTGTTTTTTTATTTTCAAATAACCCTTCACTGAGATATCAATGCTACAGTGGTAAGGAAATCTTTTTTTTAGTAGTCAAATCGAGGCCAATATCTTTGTTAATTTTGAAAATTTTTCAATAAAAATTCATATACATATGGCGTGGCCTTAAATGAATTTTGAGTGTTCTTATTTGAAAAAATAGATATGGTGCAAAAAAAAAGGAGACCGTGTAAGAATTTCAGAGTTTAAAATTCAGATAATACATGAACTATCAGAAAACGGTATCGTTAGTCAATGTGAAGTTTCATTAGCAAATCATCAATGAGTACTTACCAATATGCTCTTTTGCAGGCGCCATGGTGGTATAATATTAATGAATCACTAACAAAGATTATATGTTTTCTTACAAACGCGACCTATTCGTTTTCGAGTTGTTTGATTAATGAAACCGTAGTAACTAACAACAATTGTTAATCCAGTCATTTTTTATTTAACAAAAAATAGTGCTGATATGTCTGCGATTTACAGCTATATTCGTTGGTATCTTGAAAAACTGCGACTTTCATATACAGGGTGTAACAGAACTCGCGACCACCATTTCACAGGGTAAATCTTGATCAAAAATGGGATCCTGCGTGGATTTTGATGGAACTTTGGTAATCCTTTCGCAATAGAATTAGAATCAAAGTTTACCACCTGAGAACACTTGTGCATAAAAAATGTGCATATTTCAGAATCAAAAAATCTGAAATAATTCACAGCTGTATAATGGATCAAAACTGATGAAAAACTCTCATAACTTTCCATCCTGTCACGAACCTTTCGCGAGATAAATGCCGATATACAAAATACGAATAGAATATTGAAATAATTTTTTTGGAATCTAAAAATCTGAAATAATTCAGGGCTGTAGAGTAAGGTACCTGCGGGTAATAAGGCCTGTCGGGTATTAAGGCCTAGGTCTCAAAAATCGTATAAAGAATAAGAGCTCTCGCTCAAGGCCTCACTCACAGATGTATATTGTAAGAAAAGGTCACTACAAGTTTGCAGAGGCATGATACCCCTGTTAATCGTCATTATTTTTGCATTATACATCGGGAGAGGCGGCTGAGCAGCACGGCTAATAAAAATCGGTCTGAATCAATCGTGAATATTTTTTGTAATATTGCACTTATTTATCTCAAATCATAATCTATTTCTTTGTTCATTCAGGCTTCGATCATTTTAAGTGTCCAAACAATGTATCGTGGTCCAGTTTTTTTTTTTTTTCATTCTTCTCACATAGGTGGTCGATGGTTATTAAGGCCTATGACATTTAATTGAGGTCTTTATTGAGCTACTACACTATGTATCGAAATTTTTTTGTTTGATAATGTATTTGACATTATTTGAAGACGTTACGAATGTAAATAATCAGTACAAAATTTATTATATATTATTATTAGTGCTTGCGATCATAATGCCGCTCAAACGCAATTAAATGAAATTAATAGTGGTTTTTGTCCAAAATTTTAGGTGCAAGTGTTGTATTATCACTATGGATCTTGAATACCCAATTTATAACGGGTAGCTTGATTGTTTAAGCAAGTTAAAGCAAGTAGGCCTTATTATCCTACCAGGCCTTAATACCTTACCATGGCAAGGTTTTTAAAAATGTTCAATCCTGCTCATGTTTATGAAAGAAGTTGCCATTCTCTATCAATATTTTATAGTAACTGAACTCTAAAAACGGGTTTTATTAGAATCTGTTTGATAAATTAGATATTTTTCATTTTAATTCATAGTTTCCCTTAGCTAGGCCTTATTACCCGCAGGTACCTTACATTAAGACGAATGAAAAACTATGATAACTTTCATGAATGATTCCAGATTTTTAGATTCCGGGAAAATTATTTCATTATTTCATTTGTGTTCTGTGTATATCGGCGCGTTATCTCCCGAAGGGAACGTGGCTGAGCGAAAAGTTATCTTTAGTTTTTCGTTCGTCTTAATTTCAGTGCTTCACTATGCCATTGGCCATTATTTCTCTGAAAACATGGCCATAATCCGGGGGATCATCGAAATTTTTCGAAATTTGACATATTCACGTTTTTGGAGTCGCTGCCCAGATAACAAAATGTCTGCACGGTGCGAGCGTATACGCTCGCACGTGTGCGGATCGATCCTCACGTGTGAGCTCATGAACGCAGCGTCAATGCGTCATCAATTGAGACGCATAGAATGCCCGTCGTCGAAATGGCATTTAGACTGTTATTTTACTAATAATGATTAATTTTATTTTCTCAATAAACATTTCATAATTGTACGCCGCGAAATAAATAAAAACAGTTATATAATATGAAATATTTATTTAATAAAAATATAATTTTTTTTTTCAAATTTAAGTGTTTATTGCCTTGAATACGTATTTTTGTGCTTTTAGCACAAGCTAACAATTTTTTCGCACGTTTTTTTTCGCAATTCAGTCGCACGTTTGTTATCTGGGTGATTACGAATCTGATATCCAAATTTGGAAAAACAGAATGGTGAACTTAAAATATGTGCGTGGAGCGGTTAGATTAGAAAATTGATTCGGGAATTTCGGGAAAAATAATTATTCTCTTGCAATATAGTAAACAAAGCCTTTATTTCCAGATTATGAGTAATAAGTCAATCCGAATCCAGATAGAGATCTTCATGTGTGATAGTTGGGCGCGCTAATAGTGGAGTGGCTTCTGACGAGAACTGCTTCCATTTTTTATTGAGAAGATTCAGAACTTAGAAAGCAAGAATAGTATTTCGTATTAATTATAAATGGCATTGTAATCCGAATGAAGATGAGACACTTAAATATAGCAGGAAATAACCTATACTATACCTTTTAAAACACAGCACGTAGATGAAAACCCGGGTGTCGGCCCCAGCAAAATCGCTTTGTGGAATTTTTTAAACAACAAAAACTGTAAAAAATGCTCACTTTTTTTTGTTTTATAAATATCTCAAAAAGTAATGGTGGAATCGTTACACTGTTAATGAGACTTTTGCAGGAAATTGAAAAACCTACAACATGGTTTTTTGTGCGACCGGATCGCTGCATTTCTCACTGAGAAAATCCGGAAAAGCCTCTAAAAATAAGCCATCTTTCAAAAATTAATAATTTTGACAAATTTAAAGCTGGACAAACAATCTTGCGGGAAATGATAGATAATAACCCAAGTAGCGTTTGACCATAGGCGCAGCGTACGGCCAGTATAAGCTTCATATTGGCCCTACCGTGCCTCCCAATATTGGACCTATCTTCGGAATACGTTGGGATGATCGGTTGGGTCCAGCACTGGTAGCCGTTGCATGGACAACACCGCTAACTTGAGTCCACACAGCATTGTTTTCTAGCAAAATTATTATTCTACATGTAAATATGCCAAACATTATGCGGCCGAATTATCTGGTCATTAGTTGATAGTATGATGAATAGTACACAAAATCACGAACTATGATTTACATCCTATATGTCGAGTGTTTCAGCCCCTTGGTAATTGTAATATCATCATGATGATCATCACTAAAATAGCTTTTGCGGGCGGGCAACGGGCCCGCGCCAGCTGAGTATTGGTTGGCAAGGCTCGAATTCGTGGCCCGGACCAGTGCTGGTTATTTTACCAGCTTCGGCAAATCAAATTGGACCAATGCTGGGTCAGCGTTGGAACTCCACTCTCATTTGTGGGCCCTGGGCCAATATTGGCCCATATTGCACAGCATCGGCAAACGCTACATGTTAACATGTAGTTTAACCGTAACCGATGCTACCTGTTCAGCTCGGCTGACCCGGCAGCTGCACTGGCATGGAATGGCGGCGCGGCGAGCGAGCGCAGAGACTTTTTTGGAACACGCATACGTTCTCCAGAAATGCTCTGGAACAGGCTGCACACGTTTACGCACTCTCATCTACACTTCATCCGAGATGATATTCTGAGCTACAATTAAAAAAAAAAAAAAGAAGGCGGGATGTCGTGGGATTCCAAGCTAAAAGTCTACGCAAAGTCAATATTTATTTCCGATGGATGGCACTTTTCAAGATTATCGTTAGACTACGTAAACGTGGACAATAAATACTATTTTTCAATTGTAAAATGGGAAAAATTTTCTACATACCTTGAAGAAGATCACCCATTTTGTTGAAATTGATTACCACTTTACACTGCTGAATTATAAGTGTTCAAAGTTAGAGCGGATATGAGAGCGAAATTCAGGCACGCAACCGTCACGGACGAAGGTCAACTTTGAACTGAAATATCTAAGAGACTATGAAGGTTAAAGGGTCGTGACAACCGGGAGTTTACGCAGGAATTAGTTCTCAACCAATCTCCCCGGTCGTTATACCTGCATAGGAAAGTTCGTTTTTCGAATTTTGGCCACGTTTTCATGAAAATTCCTCACTGTGCGGTATGTAGCTGGCTCCACAGTCTTCTGTCTCCTTCCTTTTTTCAAAGAATACGCGGTGTTTTGCTGGCCGATTTAAAATTAAATAGCCCTATTTTCTCTAAGTAAAATACTTTCCATCATTCCGTACCATCTCAGCAATTTACTGTTCGAATTTGAATCGATTCCGTTCATTAGTTTGTCAATGAAACGAAAAACCGTACATAGCAGTCCAGTAAAGCAGGACTGTTGTTGCATGCCCTTATGTTGCTATATTTTTAAAAAACATTGCACAAATCTACAAATGCAGGCATATCGATGAATCTTGTAATAGAAACTTTGTGCTTCGGCACCAAGATCTAGCTCAATGAAGACGACTGGTATGCAAATTTAGATAGAACGAAATATTTAAGAGTGCTTCATTTCACGTCGATTTGCACGATACAGATACAGAAATTCGGATTCAGACGCGCGCATAGCGCGCGCAGTGAGCTAGTATCTTAAATTTGGCCGTTTCTGAGTTAAGCTGGGATTACGAGCAACTTAACGTAACGTAACGTAACACAACGGAACGAACCTATAGTTTTGAAAGTTAGCGAGCGCGCGTGCGTTTTAAAAAAACGGTGGTCGTGATGGATGTTTTAGAACTATAGGTTCGTTTCGCTGTGTTACGTTACGTTACGTTAAGTTGATCGGAATCCCGGCTTTATCAAGCATTGACTTAAAAACGAATGGTTACACAAGAAGTTGAAAGAATCTTCGAAAACTGATCGTAACCAAATTGAAATAATACCGGTCTAAAGTACATTGAACGTGTTTCGAATTGCTTTTGGTGAATTTTCTGTACGGTAATTATTCACAGCCAGCTGCAGCGCTTTGAAGTGATAGAATATTTAATCAAGAATAATACATTTCAGTTGATCTGATCTTCACGTTCAGCTGATTCTTTCGAACTTCGTTTACTATATATATTTGCTATTGAAACTCCTAGCTACGCATATTATCACCTACATAGGGAAATTCCTCTTTGAAATAGAATACAATTTTTCGCAAAAAAAAAATAAAAACTCAAAAAAACACCTGAATAAAAACTAAAAACTTAGTACCCATCTTTATCTAATTTTTGTTCAATTTTTTGCGAAACATCATTTTATATTTCAAAGAGGAATCGCCCTATGAAGGTTTGTATGACTAATTGAAAGACACCCAGTATACAGGGCGATTCAGGTTGGACGCACCATATCAGGTGAGTGTATTCCTCCTGAAAATCTAAGACTAAAGTTCCTTTACCAAAACTTCCAGGGTCTAATAGTTTACGAGCTACAGAAGATTTTTATCGTCCGACGCTTCAGTCCAATTTCTGGATGAGTATGATAGCGTCATCTCCTGAAGATGTCTTTGTACGGCATACGCATCCGTTCTCGTAATCCAGGTCCTCGGCTTCGTAGTTCTCGTAGTCCAGGTCGTTCGCTTCCTATTTCTCGTAGCCCAGGTCGTTTGCTTCATATTTCTCGTAGTCCAGGTCCTCGGCTCCGAGAAATACTTAGCGAACGACCTGGATAGCAAGAACTACGAGGCCGAGGACCTGGACTACGAGAAATACGAAGCAAACGACCTGGGCTACGAGAAATAGGAAGCAAACGACCTGGGCTACGAGAAATAGGAAGCGAACGACCTGGACTACGAGAACTACGAAGCCGAGGACCTGGACTACGAGAAATACTTAGCGAACGACCTGGACTACGAGGAATACGAAGCCGAGGACCTGGACTACGAGAAATACTTAGCGAACGACCTGGACTACGAAAACTACGAAGCCGAAGACTTGGACTACGAGAAATACTTAGCGAACGACCTGGACTACGAAAACTACGAAGTCGAGGACTTGAACTACGAGAAATACTTAGCGAACGACCTGGACTACGAGAACTACGAAGCCGAGGACCTAGACTACGAGAACGGATGCGTATGCCGTACAAAGACATCTTCAGGAGATGACGACATTATACTCATCCAGAAATAGGACTGAAGCGTCGGACGATAAGAATCGATCCGACGCGGGCACTGCTCGACTTACACTCTTGAACCGCCCCTGTCTTGGTCCCTCATAAGCCCTCTGATTGGTCGACTAAGATCTTTTGTAGACCCTGGAAGTTTTGGTAAAGGAACTTTAGTCTTAGATTTTCGGGAGGAATACACTCACCTGATGTGGTGCGTCCAACCTGAATCGCCCTGTATTAGCATTTTTCAGAACATTCCGCATGATGTTCATAATTAACCGATGTTGTACGCTCGAACAATAGTATTATTGGCGACTACGGGCGATCTGAGTACGGTATCTGGCCTAGTGGTGCCCCCTTACCGGCCAGAAGTGGCACGCCACATTCTCATACTATTTTCGGGATTTTGCACCTTCGAGAATTTGATCATTCGGTATTTTGACGCACCGCTTCTTCGGTCATTCTGTAATTTCATTTCGGTATTTAATTTTTATGAACTCTGACTCATCTGAAAATGTGTGACTTGCTTTTTTGAATATTCGGTATTTTTTATCATTCGGGTTTTTGGTCGTTCGAGAGTTCGCCAATTCTCATTTGTACTTATCTGATCGGTTTACCTTCGACATTTTCTTATTCTACATTTTTTCATTTCGGATTTATGGACATTCTGTACGATGCTCATTCGGATTATTGCTTTTCGGAACTTTGAAATTTCGGAATTTCGGTCGTTATGAATTTTGGTCTTTCTGTTTTTCGAACCCCACCCAATTTTTGTCAAAATTTCCGACTAGCTATGCTCCGAAAATTTTAGCATATGCCATGAAATATCGGCCAGCGTTATTTAAGGAATCTCGAAGCATTAAAAACAGTAAGAATCAATCATTATTTTTTTGTATGATACAGCTCATTATGATCTACAATCATTTATTATTATTATTATTATTATTAATATTGTTTGTTTTTCAATTTTTTAATATTCTAAATTCTCGAATGGTTAAATTACTAATTCTATTTTCATAAATATTTCACTCCATGAATCTTAATATTTTGTCATTATTTATATTTTATTATATTCTCAGAGGATTTTCGAGCCTTGCTTCTGCTCGTTGAACTGCTCCCAGTCCCTAATTCGGTCAAAACACCGAAAGGTAAAGGAAAAGGAAAAGGCAAGGGAAAAGGAAACAAAAGACCTGCTAATGAAGGGAATGAAGAAAATGAGCCCTTACGGTCAAATTTCCCTAATAAATATCTATTCAGGTTTGCATCTGTATGTATTGTTTTTCTTTTCTACCATTCAATTCAAGTATATATTATAATAAAATCAGTTGAATGATGTGATATTATTTGATTATATTTCTAGGAGGGTACTGATCTTGGTCAATTCGTGAAAAACATTCGTGCTGATCATAAAAGCAACGTTCAGCCTTATCTAATTGCTGCTGCTAGTCAATCATCTCGAGAGAATACTTTTATTCATGGAGATGGCTGGTTCATAAGTGTACCTGACCAAGGAAATAGTGTGACAAGCTTCGATTTATTATATAAGATATTCTATGTCTTCAATCTAGAATATCCCGAGAGTCTACGAAATTTTTATAATTTTATGGATTTTTATATCTACGATATGAAGGTAAATCCATACAGCGTGGTGTCTTCTGTTCATGTTAACATTATTAATATTAATATACATGATTCTGAAGATAACGATGATGATGACATGGATTGCACTTTGTCAAAAGCATGAGTACTATTCATAGCATGTGAATAACATTTCATTTTGATGTTGAGGGGGGCCTGTACTGAAATTTGGAAAAAAATAGACTTTCATTTCTTAAAGGTGTAGAAAAAGTCCAAATGAAAAAAGCCTCCGTTACGTTGTAAATGATCCTAGTATCTATATTTAGAAAAAAATTCAATCTTCTGCCATGAAAGTGTAGACGCAAGGAACCTTTCGCAGAACCTTGTAGTGCAGCGAAGAAAAGTTTCTGAAAAAAGTTCATTGCGTCTACACTTTCATAGTGTAAGATTGGATTTTTTTCTGTACATAGATAGTACTATCATTTACAACTTAACGTATAATTTTTGTAATTGGACCTTTTCTACACCTTCGAAAATTAACAAACTATTTTTTGTCCAAACTTCAGTACATTAAGAATAATGTTCGGATATTCTTAAGCTGAATAAGATATTGTATACAATTTCTCAGAATAAATCTCTATTAACAATTGACTGGTTATCATTTTGAGTAATTAGATTATATACAATGGTTCAACTTACTGATTTAGTGAAAATTTCATTTTTTCATTAGTGGATTTTCACTTTTTTAATTAGTGGAAATTTCACTAATTTCAAATGTGACAATTTTCACTAATTGAAAAAGTTGGTAATCACTAATTACGGGTTGTATACTTTGGACATTTTTAAATAGTGAATATTCACTATTAATTAGTGATTTTTCGCTAATTTGATTTTAGAGAGCAGAATAGTGCGATTAGATTTATCTTTGCTTTTTTTATCATGCTCGTCGCGACGAGCATGTCACCCCTTACCGCAGGCAACTGGGATGGCTTTCAGTGAAAGTGAGGCGCCAATATTTTCTAGGCATAATGGTCTACAATGTCTTGCAGGAAGTGGTGCCGGCTTATTTGTCCGACTTTTTTACACGTCATAGACCGGATGGCTCTCGTCCTTCGCGTCGGGCCGTTCCTGCGGTTTTCCATACGCCGGCTCATCGGACTTGTATATTTAGGAACTCTTTTCTCCTCACAGCCGTATACTTCTGGCATTCTTTACCGCCAAATATTGCCGCCTCTCCATCTATTGGCATCTTAAAAAGTCGTCTGTTTTCGTTTTTATTCTCGCTGGATACTGAATCCTCCTGACTTGCTTTCAGCTGGCTGCGATTGGGGGTATTCGTTATTCGTCACTTGTCACTTCTATTCTATTATACGATGCTCAGTATGCTTGGCACGCTACTTAATAATTACAACTAATTTTAATCAAAACTATCCTAGTCTATTTTATTCTTATTTCTATTTTTATATATTTTTATTTTATTTTTATTTTCATTTTTACATTTATATTTATATTTATTTTTATTTTTATTTTTATTTTTATCTTTATTTTATTTCTTTTTTGTACGAATCTTCGACTTACGATGCTTGTATGCCCACATCCTATTCTATCCTATTCTATTTATTTACTTTTCTCATGTATTTATACGGATGTTTCTGCGCTGAGCTACATTGCTGTGTCAATTTATAATTTGCACAAAGCCGGGTTTTCAATTTTGCCGCCCTAGGCACTTTTGGATCTGCGCCCCGTGCCCGACGTGAAAACTAACCGGCCTTCGATTTTCATTCAAATATTATATATGGGGCATTCCACGTGAAATCGACCTGATCAAAACCCGGACCCCTCAGAATTGGTTCATACTTTGATAAATGTTTGTGTCAGTTGATGAGAGTATGCATGAATTGTCTCAGATTTTTAATCGAAAACGTTCAGACGTTAGCAGCTGATACGAATGTCCGAGTTTTAATTGAGTTCAACTCGAAGACTACATATCACACGAAAAAAATGTTAAGTATGAAAAATTTTCAGTTTGAAGTGAACTTCAAAGTGATGATATGAAATGGTATATTTTGTATCAAGGGCGTAAAATTTTGTACCCACGTGTGATCGCCATGCACGAGGGCTGGCAAAGCCGGCCCGAGTGATTACGGCATCACTCGAGGGTATGAAGTATTACGCCCGTGTTGTGAACGATATTTTTCGATGCAGTTGGCGTGAAATTCGATTTTATCTAAGCAGAACAAGTTGTAAAATCGGATTTTACGCCCACTGCAACGAAAAAAAATGTGGCAACTCCGAAAAGTTGAAAAAAAATGATGTAAAAAAAAAAAAACAATGATGTAAAAAATAAAATGATGATAAAATTATTGAAAAATTAGTTTTTCAAATTTCTCAAAAACCATACGTGTTTTCTGCTCAAAATTTCAGAGGATATTCCCCTACAGTGTGAAAACAACGTGTATACATTTTATGTTCATCATGGGGGCGGATTTCGTTTAGAAGATATGAATTTATTTGAAAAAGAAATTCATAACTTCTGAACAACGTTTTTTCTTAGAAATAAATTCAGTACAAAAATTAAGGCTGTTGAACCAAATCCGAGCACGTTATGAAACTTAGGCATATTTTTCAATTTCAGAGGAGTATCCTCTGCAATTTTTAGCAAAAAAAAAACGCATGGTTTTCGAGAAAGCCGGAAAACCATGTTTTTCTTTTCTTTTTCAACTTTTTAGAGGCCTAATATTTTTTTGCATACCATGTCTTCAAAGTTCACTTGAAACTGAAACTTTTATATTCTTAACATTTTTTTTTTGTATGATGTGTAGTTTTCGAGTTATACGCAACTAAAACTCGGACATCTTCAAAGCGAAAACTATTAAATCTAGATTGTCAATTCTGCAGCCTGCAGGCTATACTTTAATAGTATTGCTAATATTATTTGAATTCATCTGGTTCAGGTGTATGATTGAAATGTGAGCTGGGCTGCAGCGCTTGTTCATTTTCCTCGAAGAGAAAAAAAAATAATTTACGTCTTATCCTAATCTGCCGCCCCTCAAACTTTGCCGCCCTAGGCCAGTGCCTGCTTGGCTTATGCTTAACCCTCTTTCGTGAAAGTCGCTCTAACTCGCTATTTGGCTGCCGGAGTGGGGACGACCATTCACGCGTCGCTGCTGTTCCCACTACGCTGTGATCTCACCTCACGGGCGTACAGTAACGTGGCATTCCGTTTTCGACGGGTTCTCTGTGCGCCCTTTTATTCACCTACGTCATTTCTTCTTTTGTAATTTACCGGGCCCAGTGGAGACAGCCCTGGCTGGTGGGCTACGCTACACGCACACTATCGTCGCTACGCTCCGCCTTCTCGGGTGACTGCAAAGTGGGAGAAACGCCTTTCACGAAAGAGGGTTAAAATCGGCGTTGAATTTGCATGCTTCATATTTCTAATATACAATTTCTGATACTGTCAAATTTGCCTCAAGGTATACCAAGGCATAATAAACATCAGTCAATCAATCAATCAATCAATCTCTCTTAGTTTATTTAGTTTAGCTTCTTTAGTTTAATTTACTCTAGTCTAACTTTAGTTTAAGGAGGTTCGAGCGAATCTTCCCGAGTCGAAATTTTAGGCCTGCTTTGAACCTCCTTTCAACCTCGTAGTCTCGTCGAGAGTCTGTCAAATCTTGGGAGTATCGAGGAGTCAAAGGAGGTTACGACGTATACGGTACGTTTCATATCAGACTCCACTTGAACCTACAAAAGTGGCAGAAACTGAACATTTGGATTCAAAGGAGGTTGTGGAGGGTACAAATAAAACCTCCGAACCCTCCTTTGGGCCTATTCCAGATGTCTCACAAGCCCTACAGACCCTCCTTTCGGCCTAAATCGAATCTCGTAGACCCTACAGACCCTCCTTTCGGCCTAAATCGAATCTCGTATCGACCCTACAGACCCTCTTTTCGGCCTGAATCGAATCTCGTAGACCCTACAGACCCTCCTTTCGGCCTGAACCGAACCACACGTAGGGCCTACAGACCCTCCTTTCGGCCTAAATCGAATCTCGCGTAGACCCTACAGACCCTCCTTCTCTAGTAAAATTCCAGCCGGGCGCTAGCGACGGCCGGGCCAGTTAAACTCATATTAACCAGCGCCTAGCCAGACAATTAATAATTAATAATAGTCGAAAAAAAAAAGAAAAAAACGAAATATGACAGATATTATCGTCAGATGACCCAACCTACGCGTTATTATGTTGAGAAAATCGCATTATACCGCACTGAGATTATCGCCGCATTTTTCGTCCCCGCCGGGATTTGAACCCACGTCCGCTCGGTTACTAGTCGCACGCCCTAACCACTACGCTAAGCTATCATATAGCATGAGACTCAATACTCTTCTACTTGTGCGGGGCCCATCAAAGTGTCGAGTTATTACTCGAAATATTTCAATGTCATCAAAATTTGACATTTGCAGAACTAGATTGAAGTCCTTGCATAATATATTATTAGTATTACGAATAATCACTAAATATTATACCATGGATCTTCCGTTTACGCGGTTATCTGTTTATCCGAATGAAATATGACATTTTGTTAGAAAAAAAGGTCCAGGTGGTTCACTACAATTTTTTTGTTTATTTTGAAACAGTGTTGAAATTACCCTCAAAATTTTAGTGGACCTCCTAGAACATTTTTGTTTTCTAACGGTGTACCTTAGGGTCGCCTTTAAAAATTGAATTTTTTGATACGCCCCCCAAAAAGTTTCCTTTTTTGTGTAAAAACATGAGGGATATTTGTTTTTCGTTAAAAAAATGGAAAAAAAAAACACGTGCCGGCAGACGATCAAAGTTTGTGTTGTGATGAATTTGTAGTTTTTCAAATATGTATCACAAAATATGCAGATTTGACAGAAGACCGTAGAAAAAAAATTCAATTGTTTCAAATTTTTTTTTTATTTTTTTTGTCAAATCTGCATATTTTGTGACACATTTCCAAAAAACTGCAGATTCCCTAAAACAGAAACTTTGATCGTCTGCGGCACATGTTCTTTTCATCTTTTCAGCAAAAAACAAATTTTCCTCGTTTTTTTACACAAGAAGGAAACTTTTTAGGGGGGGTTAAAAAAATTTTCATTCTTGAAGGCCACCCTAGTGTAACTATATATTCCATATTTTACAAATCCGGTAAACCGATCGAGCAATGATATAGAGATCTATTATTGTGGAATCCACAACTGATCCTGATAGGGGCCTTTGTGTTGTCAAAGCGTTGAGCGCACGCTTACGAGGTTCCGTTGCACTTAAATTTGGCGAGATATGCGTTATCATAAATATCTGGGGATAACGTATTTTTGTTTAAACTACAGAGTTATGGATGTAATAAACTAAGACCCGAAGTTGAAAATAGTGGAGTTTCAAAAAAACATATCCCAGAATCCAGATTACTGCCTTGACCCTACGTAACCTCCTTTGAATCCAGTCTCCTGCCTTGACCCTACATAGCCTCCTTTGGATCCAAAGTTTTTGATCCTGCTTGTTCTTGGCCAGCATTGGATCCAAAGTAGGCTATGGAGGGTCAGCGTAGGAGTCTTTAGATCCAAAGGAGGCTACGTAGGGTGAAGACAGGGATTTTCGGATTCAAATGAGGCTACGTAGGTTCATGTCCGCGAGATATTTTCGATCTAAAAGAGGTCTAGGAGGGTCATCGGAGGGTGAAGTAGAGCGAAAGGAGGTTCATCGACAGCACTGAATTCTGCAAATACGGCCTAGTAGGTTCAACGGAGGGTGGCGGCTCGTGCATTACAAAGAAAAATAGGTTCTAGTGGATTCAAAGGAGGGCTGAAATTTCGACTCGGGTTATGTAAAACGAATTTTCCAAGTTTCAGATTTGAAACTTCGTTTACATACAAATGAATACTTCATTGGTGTATTCTCAAGATTTGAGAACGATCCACCGTCTAGTTTCTTGGAAAAATAGTTTTAAATATGACGTTTTTAAAGTTCTTATACACAGGCTCTTATGGCTGACAAGATACCGGCATGACTTGTTTCATTATTTTTACTATTAATCGCCCAAGTTTAAGAAATAGAAACCCACGCGTAATAAAGTTGAATACTTATGGAATATTTTAACATATCAACAATATACCGTTACCTATGTAATTATTGAAATAATTGAAGTTAAACTTGATTTTTCAATCTCGTTTATCGACAGTGATACATATTACTGAAAGTTTGGAAGCGTCGCGGGAGCAACTGAGAGAAAAGAAAAAAATATAAATATAATTTAAAGAAAATACGAGATGAGAAGTCAATTTTTGCATTTTGCTAAATTTTTTTCCCAAAATTTCCCTTTATATCTGCAATGCATGTGTATCCAAATGTCTTATACATATTCGCATAACAGCGAGCTGGTGCCACATCTTTTCATCAAACCATATGAGTCAAAAATAATGAAGTCATTTCATTACTTTTTTTCATTGAATAAGTAACAATTATCAATTTATGAACTAGTTGTATTATTCGAAATGAAAATAATGAATTTATTAGAAGAATTAAGTAAGCGAAAAAATTCAAACATTACTTTGAATTATTAGTTTCGCTCGAATCTCCTTAAGTACCTATTCTTGAGTCTTCTGTACTGTACTCATACTTACTCTGTTTTCTCCATTTTCTCTGTACATATATATTTCTTTTTTCTGCTCTGTTACTCCACTATACCATCTCTGAATACGTTTGTATTATTACCCAACATTGTTATGGGTATAATAAATAAAGCTATCTATCTATCTATCTATCTATCTATCTATCTATCTATCTATCTCTCTCTTATTTCTCTCTATTCTTAAGGGGGTATATACACCTTTAAATGGGTTGAATTTCTGAAAAACAATTTTTCTTTTTTTTTCAACTTGAAGACTCTGATAAAATTGAAAAAAATCATCATGTTTGGGGAGGGTTTGACCTTCATTATCCATATCTTACATCATGTATTTCTTCCAGTCTAATAGTGGCTGCGCTGAAGACAGGAAAATACAAAATCACTCGGTTGCCGTAAAGAATCAGACCCAGCGTTCGACCAATCTTGGAATTTTTGGTTCTCAATTGTTCATAAGACATGCCTCTATCAGATGAACATAGAACTTTTTGATATTGCAAGAATTACTTGAGTTATTGAATTTTTTCGATTTTTTTTCTGAATTTGAAAAAAAATTTTGCTTATTTTTCTAATATTTCAACTAAAAATGGGTTTATCAAAAAGTTCTATGTTCATCTGATAGAGGTTTCGATTCTACAAATTTGAAGACCACAAACGCCAGAATCGGTCCAGCGATGCTCCTGATTCTTTACGACAACCGTTCAAAATATTCATTCTCCAGAAATCAACTTTTAAACTTTTTTATCAAAATTTTTTTTTTTATTTCATACTTTTCCAAGAGAAGAAAATGTAGTTACAGGAAATTAAGTTTCAAAATTTTGCTTATGACTAATATGCTGGATCCGCAGCTGCTCTCGTATCGATGAGTTATGAGTCGAGTCGAGTCTAGACACATGTGCCAGGGGGAGGTTCGTAGTGATTTTTGACCTGTTCTGCACAACAACAGTGTACGTTAGGTGTCCGGTGAGGCTGTTAGAAAAATAATTAATTGCTTTAGAAAAAATCTGATCAAAATTTTTCAACATAAAAATTCTCTAAAAATTTTTGATCTTCAATATTTTTGAGATTCAGAAGATGCTCGCACAATTTTTGTCAATACTACGAAAATTCTTTCATCTTTCATCAATCATACCTTTTTTCTTATAATATTTATTAAACTCTTGCAATTAATATATGTATTGTAGAAATACTCATCTTTTTAGAAATCCAAATGTGTAGTTTCCTGGCATCGATTTCAAACGCACTTTTTGATGGATCATCTTCTTTCGATACCGAAGTCTCATCTCAGATATATAAACACTGTGTTTATTCGATAATGGAAATTACTAGTGGTTTGAATTCGTGATGAAGGCACGATAATATTTGCAAACAAGTGGACACCTAACCTCGAAAAAATGTAGATCGCAGCCATGTGTTCTGTCAATGATCACAATTCAAAAGAATATTGAAAATTAAATATGTGTAAGAATGATAATTACGAAGAATTAAAAGATCACAGAATCAAATTCGAAATCGAAATATATAAAAACGTCATAAAATTAAGCAGTGGTGTAAGTGGTGTTGGCGGTGTTGTACAATACTTATGGCACCAATCTGAGGGTTTGCGCGCCGCGCCGCGGCGCTTTTTCGCAATCTGGCACTGTCATGGCTGTAACTTTTCAAATCCTCTAGATATTTTGACACCGATTTATTTGCAGGTAGAGTAGGTCACTAGCATTCCAAATAAATTATAAAAAAAAAAACGATTTTTTGAAAATTCAAAGGTGTAGATACCCCCTTAATTTCTAATGTATCAAATCATCCTTTTCTAGTTTTTAGTTATCTTTACTTACTACCCAGATAACAATCGTGCGACGCACAGGGCCATCACAACGTGCGGCTCACGTCGTGCGGGCGAGAACGCGCCATTCTTGCTAGCACGAAGTGACGCCAGCACATGTGCGAGCGTAATGAGTCGCATCTAGCCATCACGCGTGCGGAGTCATACAATTACGTGTGTCGCTGTTGTGCACCGCACCGCGTGCGGGCACCATGATGTCAGTGTGCAATCATCCGATATGAGATGATCAATATTATTTTCATCATAAAACAGTTCGTAAGATTTACTCGATGTTTCAGAATTCGTGAGAAATATTTTCTAAGATCAAACCTACACCCAGATAAATAATTTGTTTGAGGCAACAAAATCGTTTTGTTAGTCCGATTTCCCAAATTTTTAGTTGACTTAACTAAAAATCTCGTCAACTGAACCAAAGCGGCTGTTTTCCTTTTGTTGCTAGTGCAAAATAATTTTGTTGAATAATTTTTGTTACACAAACAATACTTTTGGTTCAATTTACCTGTTGAGCAAATATTTCGTTATCTGAAACTATTATTTGGTTGCGAGAACTAAATGCATGAATTTGTCCATCGCGCATGCGCCGTGAGCGATGTTCTATGGTATAATTTGGCGTGACAGGTCATTACATGATTGCTGATTGCCGGGAGGAGTGCTGCACATGCTACAGCTGTTTGCAAAAATCCGATTATCAAATTTTCATTGTGATATTTATTCGATTCGAAAAATGGACAATGCAACTGTCAACTGTCTGAAAAATTGTGGCCTGGAAGAATAACCTTTCCTCGCCTGTATGTATACGCAGTGAAAATCCCTGACGTCCGTTTACTAGGAGTCGTGTTGAGGTGGCCCATAGTCGAAATCGGAAATTGTTTGTTACTAGATCGCAAATCAAGGACTCAGTGGTCACTAAAAGATTTGCCAATTTCGTCTTTCGGCCACCTGACCCTGACTCTTGGCGGACGGACGTGTGGAATTCACCCTGTGTTCACATACTTCTTCAGAATTTTCAGGATCTAATATTAGAATCTTATTTTGTTAAGTCAACAAAATCATTTGATATGCGAACTATATATTTTGTGGACTGAACTATATAATTTTCTACTAATAACAAAACATTTTTGTAACCGGCACTATATACTCATGAGATTTCTGTTTAGTTCCTACAACAAAATTATTGGTTAATATAATTCAAACGAGCGATTTGTTCAGTAAACCAAAATTAGTTGTTCTTGTAAACAAATTATTCCAACAAAATTTTTTGGCTACCTTAACAAAATATTTGATTGTACGTATATTGACAAACGATTTTGGTTATAACAACCAAAATTTGGTTGTGTCAACCAGACTTTTTTCTCAGTGTAATTCTCAAGATTGGGAGCAAAATTTGTTGAACCTTTATTGCAAAATAATGTTTTTTATTCACTTTTTCTCGTATTTTTTTTTCCACTTGTCACTCCCACAAAATGCTGAGTGACGCTACTTAGATTTTTTTTTCTTTTGAATATTCGAAACACTCGTTTGATGTAATAAAAAGTGCTGCGGGATTAGTTATTTGATACATTAAAAAATAAAAAAATAAAAACAGTGGCAGAACAAGACTCTGTAAAACTGATAGACGAACAATAAATTACAAAATAATTATTCCAGAAAAGAAACTTTGATTACCCAAAAAATGGCTACGAAAGTCTCCATTTCGATTTCGACGAGGATTGACCCCGCAAAATATTTGTAACGAATTTTGAAATACCCGATAACTTTGAATACATTCGAATTTGCGCATGCACTGTACTAGACTTGTTGTGTAAATTAACGATAATAAAAGTATAGTATAGAAATTTAGTGGAACAATTATTTACCGGACCCAATAATTTGATATAATTGCCATTAGAGAAAGCCTCATTATATCGATGGACTAATGCCAACTCTAATAGAAATTTGATCGGGTTTTCCCCGTATTGGGTCAGCGCCTCAAAATTTCCATTTCCACCAATGTAAAAATATATACATCTAACGAGGGCAGAACAGTAGTAGAATCAACAATATTTTCAATGCATAATTGTTTTTAGGCTATGAACTATTTGATACATGAAGATGATTTGGACCATACCCAAGTGAAAAAAGTCAATTTGGGAAATAACGTACACCCTAATATGCAAGCACTTCAATCTAGTCCTACAAATGCAAAATTTTGATGACTGAAATATTTCGAGTAATAACTTGACACTTTGATGGGCTCTCAATAAGTAGGAGAGTGTTAGATTATATATCATACGGTAGTTTCGCGTAGTGGTCAGAGCGTGCGACTGGTAACCGAGCGGACGCACTGAGAGAACAGTTTATTTATAGTTAATAAATGTATTTATTCGGCCATTTTCCAAAAATATTTATTAACTGTTAGTATATTCGATAACCATGAATGAATATTCTGCTCCCTGAAAACACAAAAAAATTCAGTGGTATTTCCAGCAAATATATCCTTTGTTTAGACGCATTTATTTGCCGTAATGATATGTAACGCTTGATTCAAATGAAAAATCAGTTGAAACATCGTGGTAAAATATCTATTTGTTCGCAACGAAGATCTGTTTATTATTGAAATACCTTATTTAGGTATAGTAGAATATCGTATCAATTCAATAATTGAAACATTCGGTTGAGGTATATCAGAAATTCTACCGAATCGAAATTTGTTAACAGTTAGTAAATGCAACTTTGGGTCACGTACGATTCCGTTTGCCTCATATCTGACTGTGATTGTAGTCAACAAATAACGTATTTGGTACAATCTAACATAACTTTTGACTGGTATATCTAAAAATATAGCGTTAAGAATAAGTGAGTGTCACTTCACGCTCACTACGCGGCGCAACAACTCGCTTTACTCCCACTAGCAAAACTAGGGCTACGCTTGTATACAAGTCCGAAGATATGACTAATGACTACAAAACGTGATGATAAATATATATA
This sequence comes from Tenthredo livida, assembly GCA_963992785.1. Lineage (NCBI taxonomy): Eukaryota > Metazoa > Arthropoda > Insecta > Hymenoptera > Tenthredinidae > Tenthredo > Tenthredo livida. The sequence goes on from OZ023071.1 coordinate 12,191,126, forward strand.
CAAATATTTATATATATTTATACATTTTATATAATTCAATATATTTTCATATTGATTTATCTGAAAATAGCTATTGTTTAACTATTTTTAGATTTTTATCATAACTATACCATATTATTGTTATGAAAATGAAAACATGTATATCTGTGGTGCATGTTCAACCCTAGAACTACAAACCGGGATATATATGTACCCCAGGCGAACTCTGAAAAATGACGTTATATGTGAAATTGATTTAAGTTTGGTCAATAAGTCTGAACTACTCTTTTAATTACTCGAACATAATTTATTTTACTGTTAACACATCTTATTTAATACTCACTAAATAACGTATCTATAAAAGAATATGAATTTCATTCACCTTGTTGTAAAATTAACTGAAAGCTGATTTATTAACTGTTAACAAATGTTTAATTAATATAAATATATATATATATGTTAATTCAAATATACGGTTTCTTAACTATGAATGGAGATTCGATTCGTCATATCCGAAATTATCATTTGTTAACATCAAATGAATTTCATTAACTATAAATAAACTGTTCTCTCAGTGCGTGCGTTCGAATCCCAGCGGGGACGAAAAATCCGGCGGTTTTTTCAGTGGATGTATAATGCAAACAAACCTCATACCATCACGACGTGCAAGCGATATGCGTGGCACGCGCGTGATTCTCACAACATGCGAGCGATATGAGTCGCATGAGATGACGCATCTGTGTGGTCATATGTAAGGCTACCAGATTTGAACGAGTGCAATGCAGGACACTGCCATTACCCTAACCCCCCCCCCCCCCCCCCCCCCCCCCCCCCGAGTAACGCATGGACATAATCATTCAGTATTAATTTTTTTTATTCAACACGATAAAAGTAACGTTACAATAATAGATAAATATAATATTTTACATAAGTTTGTAGTATACTCACAGTACCTATCTTAGACTAGAATTCTCAATTCCTTAATCTTATATGTAGGTATTGCAAACATTAAACAAGAAAAATCTCGAAAAAAATTAAACAGTCAAATGATTGAATAATATATCTATAGTATACGTATCAGTTACGATATTGTTACTCAGTTTGCGGCGCGAACTTTTCCGAACTGTGGATTTTCTTCAAGATATCCGGCTATTTTATATGTTTAAAAACAAGTTGAAACGAACTCGCACATAATCCAGGACAATGCAGGACAATTCTTATAAATGCAGTACGAATTCGGGGTGTAAAAGAATCCAGGACTGTTCTGCCTAATCCAGTACGTCTGGTAGCCTTAGTCATATGAGCTCATGCCGTGCGGATCAATCCGCACGCGTGAGAGCGTATACGCTCGCATTGTGTAGACATTTTGTTATCTGGGTAGCTTGTATGTATGAGTACTATTTCTAATTTTATGGCTAATGCATGTGTAAATACTTCTTTGATCTGTAATTATCATGTAAGTTATATCTGTCAATCAAATTTTGCCCCATGGACTGTCCAGGGCATAAATAAAACCAATCAATCAATAAATCAACAGGCGCGGATTTAGGGGGGGGGGGGGTCATGATCCCTGTGGACCCCCCCCCCCTGCGTCCTGACTGAAGGGAAAAATATACTAGCATGTGCAATTTCGATCACTGATAACACGGCCAGAACAGGCCAAGACAGCCTTACCTTATGGGCTATTCCGCGTCAACCGGATCAGTCGTGTCAGATATTTTTTTAATTTTGCATGTCGATTGCCCTTAGGGAGTTAGATTTTTGTGCCAAAGGATTTTTCAATTAGTGCAAAATTCGTTGAGTTATTTGCATAAACAAATTCGAGCAAGGTTTTTTTCAAAAATTCATAACTCCGCCAAAAATGATGCTAGACTCAATGAGAATTATTTCCACATTACGGGAGGTTCGACTGTACTCAAATAAGTAGCAAGTTGTGTAATTATTATTATTATTTATGTGCACTCTCATGGTATGTAACCGTTATTTTGAATCTCTGTAACAGAAAAACGGTGAAAAACACATTCTTGAAACTTCACTTATCGCTTCAAGCAGGCCTTGTGAAGGTACAGTATTTTTTTCAGATTTTTCAATCATGTCCTACATCGTGAAAATGACTCTAAACCAACGCTGCGACGCCACCGCGGAGTAGCGGTGGACGGCAACTGACCGCCCGCCATTACGTAGAGACTCGGCGCGCCGCAATTTATGCCAACTTTTTTTCTACTTTGGATGCTGATTACTGATTACGAACGCAAATACGATGCTAAAATTATCAAAAAAATATGAATCGAAAGCTTGAACCGTAATGAATGAGATTCGCTTATAGATTTCCAAATTCGAACAAATTTTCAACTATTACGGGGCAAAATGGCGGACGAGGGAGGGATCGGAAAAGGTGTAAGTGCCAAAATGAACATAATTTTCATATGAAATCATAAAATTTTACACCGTTTTGCCGTGACAACTTTTTATAACTTCGCAAATAAATTTTTGTCAGCCATATCATTTGGCGAGGACATGCGTATGGATTTTTAAGAATTTTATCGAAAATAAAACGTATTTTCGATTTTTTGGCACTTACACCGTTTTGCCGTGCCACCCTTCAATTCAAATACAATTTTGTGTTTTTCCTATGAAAGTTCAGTAAAATCAAGAATTAATTTGTCAATTTATAGAACAAGCTTAGCAGTTTACTTTGCTACGCCACATTTGTAATTTTGCAAGACTTTTATGTAGTAAATGTTTTGTAAATTCACAATTATTTTCAACAGTGTAGATCCGCGCCTGTAAATCAATCTCTCTCTCTCTCTGATGATTGCAGAAACGAAAAGTGCTGCCGGAAATGTGGAGAAAACTACGACATAGAGGAATGTACATTCAACAACGAAAAAATGTGTAAACTGCGCAAAAATTGTAGAGAAGTTCAAACTGGAAGATGTACAAACCGACCATGAAGCGACCGATATTGAATGTGAATCATACCAAAGAAACGTAAATAGAAATAGAAAGAGCATACAATATGCCCAGGAATAGCAACGAAAGAACGATAGAAATAAAAAAGACAGGCCGTTCATCCTTCTACTAAACGCACAAGGATTTTTGAGGCATAAAGACGAAATTGACGACCTTACTGTAAGATTCAAACCAAAAATATTATTTTTATCGGAAACGCATATAACGGAGGAAATAGATGAAGTAGAACTAAATAATAAAAATTATGAAATGGTACGTTGCAACTCGAGCAATAGAAGGACGGGATGAGTGATTACATTTATAAAAATATAGCGTTCTAACAAACAAAAATATTGATCAAAATACATACATGGATAATTGCGATTAAGTTAGGGGGAGTATACAACGACATTACTATATGTAATCTGTATCACTCACCAAATACGAGCGATGGCGCATTTATCAATGAAACCATAAATGAATGCAAAAAAATTATAGATACGGGCAATTCCACCTCAAATCGGCCGAGAAATGACCTCGTATTTTTTGAATCGACTCAAACTTTTTTTACGTGAAATCTACGTCAATTAGATTGTAAGTAGTGTCCGTATTTTTTCGTTGGTCAAAAAATTTTTTTTTACGCTACCCGGGTAACAATTTACATGGCCAGCCCACCAGCCACATTAATGCCATGTGGCATTAGCACGGCAATGCCGTCAGCCGGCCACATAGCAGGTCGATGTTCGATAACCATGCGGCGGCTATATGGTTTCAACATGGCCTTTTCATATGGCGATAGTATGGCTAATTTAGCTGGGCTACCAATGTTGCGCCATCCTAGCAGCTGGAAGGCTGGTTCATGTAGCTTTTGACTATCTATCCAATGTACACTGGCTACCTAGCATTGACCTGGCCGCCACCTTGCCCCACGACATTGATTTTATGTGAGCCCAGCTGGTACTGCCATGTCCCGTCACTACCTAGCATTGACCTGGCCGCCACCTCGCAATGCCATATGGCTTTCATGTGGGCTAAGCTGGCACTGCCATGTCCTGAAGTTAACTGGCAACTACCTGGCCGTCACCTCGCGATGCCATATGGCTTTTATGTGGGCCGAACTGGCACTGCCGTGTCTTAACGGTAATTGGCAACTACCTGGCCGCCACCTCGCGATGCCATATGACTTTCATGTCGGCCAACTTGGGACTGTCATGTCTTAACGTTAACTGACAACCACCTGGCCGCCACCTCGTGATGCCATATGACTTTCATGTGGGCCAACCTGGGACTGTCATGTCTTAACGTTACCTGGCGACTACCTGGCCGCCACCTCGCGATGCCATATGGCTTATATGTGGGCCGAACTGGCGCTGCCTTGTCTTAACATTAACTGGCCACTGCCTAGCCGCCACCTCACGATACCACATGGCTTTTATGCTACAAGGCTAGTTCATGTAGCTTTCGACTATCTATCCAATGTACACTGGCTACCTAGCATTGACCTGGCCGCCACCTCGCAATGCCATATGGCTTTCATGCGGGCCAACCTGGCACTGCCGGGTCTTAACGTTAACTGGCGACTACCTGGCCGCCACCTCGCGATGCCATATGGCTTTTATGTCGGCCAACCTGGCACTACCATGTCCTGAAGTAGCCTGCCATCAACCTGGTCCGTACATTGTGTTGCCACCTATTTAGTACCTCGCTATGCCGGTAGATGAGCGGCCACGCTCGCAAGCAAAGTAACACTGGGTTCGCTACATCTACCCGTTGCTGGCTGGCGGTAATTATAACTAACTTGCGAGTCAAGCGACTCATACCGCCTACCCGGCAGTATGTATCGCAAGAGTCTTTTGTAATTAAGGCTTTGTGGTATAAATTCGAATACTTTTTATTACTACTTTTTTTCTTTTTTTTTCGATGCATACTTTTTTTTCATATCGCAATCATTCACAAATCAGGTAAGCTAGTGCAACTTCATGGTTTCTTGATGGTTTCTTCATTGCGTCTATATAGCAGCAAGTGATTTCCGCCATGTCGCTGCCAGGTCGCAACCACAAGTAAGCTATGCTGTCTAACCAGCTAGCTGCCATGAAGGAGCGACATAGTTTGGTCGTCGTTGCCAGGTACAAGCCAATATAAAACCGACTACGGCCCACATAAGCCGCTACATTTATCAATGGTTAGGTAGGCTGGCCACATAGCGGCCATATGGTTGCCATTTCGGATTGTTACCTGGCAACTAGTTGGCCTCCACATGGCAGCAAGGAAGCCCCGCCATATCGCTGCCAGGTCGTAACCATAAGTAAGCTATGCTGTCTAACCAGCTAGCTGCCATGTAGGAGCGACATAGTTTGGTCGTCGTTGCCAGGTACTAGCCAGGTACTAGCCATGATAAAGCCCACATGGCGGCCTTATTGGCAGGTCAGTTGGCTATAAAGCGGCCGTATGGCTGCCACTTAAAATTGTTACCCGGGTAGTTATGAATTGTCGCATTTTACTGTAAAAGTAGTGCGCGGGCGGCTTTGACAATTAATATCTCGGGTCCCCTTCACCGTAGAGAGTTGTTCAAAAACGCGTTTTAAAGGCTATGAAAGACACTTTCCGATAAAATTTTTTAACTTTTCGAAAAATATAATTTTGTTATTTTTATGAGCAATTAAAATGCTTATCGATTTTTTTCGCAAACTTGAGCCATTTTTTAAATTTTCAAAAAAATATGATCGTATTCCTTATTCAATTCTGAAGTTGGAGATTTTTTGAAATTCATGGAGCGATTTTTATAAGTATTTTTTTTTTGCAATTATTTGTCCGGCGCTGCGTCAGGTTGCCGCGCCGCGCGCCTCGCTACTACCGCGTCATTCCATGTATGGAAAGCTGCGCGCCACGCCATTGGCCGAGCCCCGTACGACGCGGTAGTAGCGAGGCGCGCGGCGCGGCAACCTGACGCAGCGCCGGACAAATAATTGCAAAAAAAATACTTATAAAAATCGCTCCGTGAATTTAAAAAAATCTCCAACTTCAGAATTGAATAAGGAATACGATCATATTTTTTTGAAAATTTTAAAAATGGCTCAAGTTTGCGAAAAAAATCGATAAGCATTTTAATTGCTCATAAAAATAACAAAATTATATTTTTCGAAAAGTTGAAAATTTTTATCGGAAAGTGTCTTTCATAGCCTTTGAAACGCGTTTTTGAACAACGAGATATTAATTGTCAAAGCCGCCCGCGCACTACTTTTACAGTAAAATGCAACAATTCATAACTAGCGTAAAAAAAAATTTTTTGACCAACGAAAAAATACGGGTCTACTTTTTTGACGTAGATTTCACGTAAAAAAAGTTTGAGTCGATTCAAAAAATACGAGGTCATTTCTCGGCCGATTTGAGGTGGAATTGTCCATATACGAATACGAAGAATGTACTAAAAAATATTCATCATTTATGTCACTGAATAAATAAAAATTCTCCTACTGTTGCAGCAATTCTACTCAATATTTTAATATTCAAGAAAAACTCAGAATAACTCTTTCCGTAGCCGCACAAATTCTGTGCGGTAAGTCTTAATAACTGAGAAAAACTCAAAATAACTCTTTCCGTAGCCGCACAGATTCTCTGCCGAAAGTCTTAATAACTGAAAAAACTCAGAATAATTATTATTCAGAGAATACAATGATCTATTTAAATCGCTGATTCTCTCTGAAAAATTATGAATAACTTTTATTTCCAATTTCAAGTGTAAGCGCCACTAGCGTCGAATTCCAGAACCAAGACGAAGTAATAATAGAAGTGGCCACAAGAGGCGCAATGTAGTTAAAGACAAGATGGCGATGTAATAACCATAACGGAACACGCGTTCCTTTGCGATGTTTATATTAAAATAAATAAAGAATACAAAAACGGCTAATAGTGGTTTCATTAAAGTGTAACCCGACTAAACAAATGGTCCTTCGAGGAAAAAAGTTGTGAAAACAAACGATACGTACGCACCACATCGAAAAAAAAAAAAAAAAAAAAAAAAAATTCCGTGGCGTGCGGCAATCAAATTCGCCATTCGAGCAGGTTTCACAACAAACTGGAAACGTTATTTACCAGTGAACAAATACCAAATCTACATCACATCTAAAACCAAAGTTTTAACAAAAAAAAAAAAAAAAATCGTTATACGGCAGAATATAGCGATATCGATAGCGTCCAACAGCAGCGGAAAATTCTCGAACCAATCGAACGTTCTCAACTACTTGAATCCTTGGCGTCAACGAGACGTAAACAAACTCGGCAGAGAAATTTCTTTATCGACGGAGCAGAGACTCGGCAACAGAAAAACATCTGTACGGCAGCGCAGCCACGACGTCAACAAAGAAAAACAACGGTTCTTCGAAGAAGCTCGACCAAAATAAAAATAAGCAAAAAAAAAAAAAAAATCTGTAAGTCCATCCTCTCCTTACATATTTCGTTCGACTTCGGGAATTCAGACAGGTTTCATTCGTAGATAGATAGATAGATAGATATTGTTTATTTATCCATTACAATATTGGACAAGCGTACCTTGCACTCACAATCGAGTGTGCAAGGTAAGCGGTGAGAAGAGAAGAAGAAAAGAAATAGCGATGTAACTTAATTATCTATGTACAGTGGTTCTTAAACCTAAGGTCCTTATACTAAGATTAGCTTATAAGAGAAAGGCTGTGGAGAAACCGACCTCGCTACAACCTGGCCTGTTCCGTATCAAAGAGGTAACGTTTTAGCTGCGAACGAAATACAAAAGCCGAGGGCGAACGCCGGAGGTCGAGAAGGAGAGACTCCCAGAAATACACCCCGGATACCGCGAAGGACCTTCGGTAGGCCTCAGTGGCGAACCGCGGAGTATAAAAGTTACCCCCTACACGCCGACTGGTAGATCCCGGTAGAGCGGGGGGACGATCGACGAAGAGGGCACGCAGGTAACACGGAGAGTTGGAGTGGAAAATGGCGTAGAGCGCAGTGCCTAGAAAGTAGAGCCAGCGATCGCGCGCGGAGAGCCAGCCCAGCTCACGTCGGTAAGGGGTGACATGCTCGGCCCGCGGGATTCCGCATACAAGGCGGACACCGCAGTTTACCAAGCGCTGCAGCCGGATGTTGAGTACCGCGGAACCGTCATTGTAGACTACAGCGCAGTAGTCTAGAAGCGGAAGTACTAGGGTGGCCACGAGATAGCCGCGCAGCGCAGGCGGGAGCAGCCGTCGGGACGCAGAGAGTTGCCGGAGAGCGCGATGCACCTTACCGGAGACCGCATCGACTTGGTCAGACCAGGATAGACAACTATCAAGCAGGAGCCCGAGATTGCGCACGGACTGCGAGAATGGCACAACCGTACCATTGACAATCAAGGGCGGGAGTAAGGCTCTAGAAAGCCGCGTGACAAACGGAGAGCTCCCAAGTATAATGGCCTGCGTTTTGCCTGCGTTCAGGCTTAGCGAGTTGGCAGTAGCCCAATTGTGAACTGCCGCGATGTCGATATTCAGGCGCGAAATGGCCTCAGGAGCACGGCCGCAGGGCACTGCAAGTATATCTGTAGGTCGTCAGCATAGATAAGGTGCTCTGTGTACCGGAGGGCCCGAGAGATATCGTTAATAAACGCAACAAAAAGTAGAGGACCCAGAACGGAGCCCTGAGGAACACCCTGGTCGAGGGGCAGCCAAGAGGAAAACTCACCAGAAGGGCTGACAACAGCCTGGGAGCGGCCTCGCAGGTAGCTGGCGGTCCAGGCTAGGGCATGCTGGGAAAACCCAAGCGCAAGAAGTTTGGCAAGTAGGCTAGCGTGCGATATCGAGTCAAACGCCTTGCTAAAATCGAAAAGAACTAAGATAGTAACAAGACGATTGTCGATGCCGCGGCGGACATCATTAGTTAGCTTAAGCAAAGCTGTTTGCGTGCTGCGTCCTCGGTGGAAACCAGACTGGCGAGGGTCAAGCAGCGAGGAATCTTCAAGATACGCCATGAACTGGACGTAAACGATGCGCTCGAGCAGCTTAGATAAGAGGCAGAGATTGGCGATGGGGCGCATCTGCTGAGGCGACGAAGGCGACTTGACCTTGGCCAGAGGGATGACTTTAGCCTTTTTCCAGGTGCTGGGGAAAACCGCAGATCGAAGTGACTGGTTAAAGATCAGAAGCAAGAAGGGAAAAATGGCCGGAAGGGCATCCTTCACGTTGCGGAGGGACAGGTCATCCACGCCACGAGACTGCGACACGAAATGAGATATCGCGTCCGTGAGAGCTGCCGGCGTAATATCGCGAAAGTAGAATAAAGAGTCGTCGTAGGCAGGGGGCGGGAGCGCGGATAGGAAGTAAGCAACTTCCTCGGCCGCCCCAGGTCGACTAGAGACCGCCGCGAAGTGACTGTTCAGTTCATTGGTAGAAAACCCAGCACAGTCACTCTTCTGGGAGGACGCGAGTCCGAGAGATCTCAGCTCATTCCAGAGTTCACGAGCGCTGGTGAGACCAGCGAGCCTGTTAGCATAGAAGGCCGAGCGAGCGTCAGAAATTAGCCTATGAAGCAGGTCCCTGGCAGAACGGTAAGATAGGAGAGCAGCGCGTGAGCGGGAACGCTTATATCGGCGATACAGGGCGTCACGGGCACGCACTTGATCTCGGAGATGCGGTGTAATCCAGGGCGGAGCAGTCCGCTTAGGATAGAAGGAGCGAGCAGGCGCATGCTCATCAAGCGCTGCCACGAGGTTGGCGTGCAGGCAGTGCACCAGGTCATCGACCGACGTAGGTAGGCGGAAAGGATCCCAGTTTGCGGCGTCAAGGGTATGGACGAAATCCTCAGGCGTGAAGGCCCGATAGGAGCGCGCAGAGATGCGGCGGGACTCGTGAGGAGCAGGCCATGCAAGGCAAACAAAGATGAGATCATGCCCAGCGATAAAAGGCACTTCAGATTGCCCATGGGCGCGGATAAAGCTGCGGTCGCTGACAATGCAAAGGTCAAGCAGTGTGTCGGCCTCGGATGTGTGATGGGTGAGTAAGTAACATGGCTGACATTGCGGCATTAAGGGGGTATATACACCTTTGAATTTTCAAAAAATCGTTTTTTTTTTATAATTTATTTGGAATGCTAGTGACCTACTCTACCTGCAAATAAATCGGTGTCAAAATATCTAGAGGATTTGAAAAGTTACAGCCATGACAGTCCCACATTGCGAAAAAGCGCCACGGCGCGGCGCGCGAGCCCTCAGATTGGTGCCATAAGTATTGTAAAATACCGCCAACACCACTGCTTACTTTTATGACGTTTTTATATACCTCGATTTTGAATTTGATTTTGTGATCTTTTAATTCTTTGTGATTATCATTCTTACACATATTTAATTTTCAATATTCTTTTGAATTGTGATCATTGACAGAACACATGGCTGCGATCTACATTTTTTCGAGGTTAGGTGTCCACTTGTTTGTAAATATTATCGTGCTTTTATTACGAATTCAAACCAATAGTAATTGCCATTATCGGATAAACACAGTGTATATATATATCTGAGATGAGACTTCGGAATCGAAAAAAGATGATCCATTAAAAAGTGCGTTTGAAATCGATGCCAGGAGACTACACATTTGGATTTCTAAACAGATGAGTATTTCTATAATACATATATTAATTGCAAGAGTTTCATAAATGATATAAGAAAAAAGGTATGATTGATGGAAGATGCAAGAATTTTCGTAGTATTGACAAAAATTGTGCTAGCATCTTCTGAATCTCAAAAATATTGAAGATCAAAAATTTTAGAGAACTTCATGTTTTGAAAAATTTTGATCAGATTTTTTCTAAAGCAATTCATTATTTTTCTAACAGCCTCACCAGACACCTAACGGACACAGTTGTTGTACAGAACAGGTCAAAACTCACTACAAACCTCCGCCTGGCACATGTGTCTAGACTCGACTCGACTCATAACTCATCGATACGAGAGCAGCTGCGGATCCAGCATATTAGTCATAAGCAAAATCTCAAAACTTAATTTCCTGTAACTACATTTTCCTCTCTGGGAAAAGTAGGAAATAAAAAAAAAATTTAATCAAAAAGTTTAAAAGTTGATTTCTGGAGAATGAATATTTTGACCGGTTGTCGTAAAGAATCAGGAGCATCGTTGGACCGATTCTGGCGTTTGTGGTCTTCAAATTTGTAGAATTGAAACCTCTATCAGATGAACATAGAACTTTTTGATGAACCCATTTTTAGTTGAAATATTAGAGAAATAAGCAAAATTTTATTTCAAATCCAGAAAAAAAATCGAAAAAATTCAATAACTCAAGTAATTCTTGCAATATCAAAAAGTTCTATGTTCATCTGATAGAGGCATGTCTTTTGAACAATTGAGAACCAAAAATTCCAAGATTGGTCCAACGCTGGGTCTGATTCTTTACGGCAACCGAGTGATTTTGTATTTTCCTGTCTTCAGCGCAGCCCCTCATAGACTGGAAGTAATACATGATGTAAGATATGGATAATGAAGGTCAAACCCTCCCCAAACATGATGATTTTTTTAAATTTTATCAGAGTCTTCAAGTTGAAAAAAAAAAGGAAAATTGTTTTTCAGAAATTCAACCCATTTAAAGGTGTATATACCCCCTTAAAGCGTATCCGAGCAAACGTAAAATCAAAATTAACGCGATTCACAACCTATCTAACTGCCTTCAGCCCGGATTCAGGAAATGCAGTAGAACTTAGCGAACGGTTAAGAAAGGCTGAAAAGTTATTAGAAGAATTCGAACAGGTAGAAGAAAAAATACGCGTTCTCGACATAGGAGAAGAGCTAACTAACGAGTGAGAAGGAGACTCCGAAGTTTTCGAATCACTATTCTACGACGTAATAACCAAAGGCCGAAATAAGTTAAGGGGGTATCTACACCTTTGAATTTTCAAAAAATCGTTTTTTTTTTTATAATTTATTTGGAATGCTAGTGACCTACTCTACCTGCAAATAAATCGGTGTCAAAATATCTAGAGGATTTGAAAAGTTACAGCCATGACAGTGCCAGATTGCGAAAAAGCGCTGCGGCGCGGCGCGCGAACCCTCAGATTGTTGCCATAAGTATTGTACAACACCGCCAACACCACTTACACCACTCCTTAATTTTATGACGTTTTTATATATTTCGATTTCGAATTTGATTCTGTGATCTTTTAATTCTTCGTAATTATCATTCTTACACATATTTAATTTTCAATATTCTTTTGAATTGTGATCATTGACAGAACACATGGCTGCGATCTACATTTTTTCGAGGTTAGGTGTCCACTTGTTTGCAAATATTATCGTGCTTTCATCACGAATTCAAACCACTAGTAATTTCCATTATCGAATAAACACAGTGTTTATATATCTGAGATGAGACTTCGGAATCGAAAGAAGATGATCCATCAAAAAGTGCGTTTGAAATCGATGCCAGGAAACTACACATTTAGATTTCTAAAAAGATAAGTATTTCTACAATACATATATTAATTGCAAGAGTTTAATAAATATTATAAGAAAAAAGGTATGATTGATGAAAGATGAAAGAATTTTCGTAGTATTGACAAAAATTGTGCTAGCATCTTCTGAATCTCAAAAATATTGAAGATCAAAAATTTTAGAAAATTTTTATGTTGAAAAATTTTGATCAGATTTTTTCTAAAGCAATTCATTATTTTTCTAACAGCCTCACCGGACACCTAACGGACACTGTTGTTGTACAGAACAGGTCAAAACTCACTACGAACCTCCCCCTGGCACATGTGTCTAGACTCGACTCGACTCATAACTCATCGATACGAGAGCAGCTGCGGATCCAGCATATTAGTCATAAGCAAAATTTTGAAACTTAATTTCCTGTAACTACATTTTCTTCTCTTGGAAAAGTATGAAATAAAAAAAAAAAATTGACAAAAAAGTTTAAAAGTTGATTTCTGGAGAATGAATATTTTGAACGGTTGTCGTAAAGAATCAGGAGCATCGCTGGACCGATTCTGGCGTTTGTGGTCTTCAAATTTGTAGAATCGAAACCTCTATCAGATGAACATAGAACTTTTCGATAAACCCATTTTTAGTTGAAATATTAGAAAAATAAGCAAAATTTTTTTTCAAATTCAGAAAAAAAATCGAAAAAATTCAATAACTCAAGTAATTCTTGCAATATCAAAAAGTTCTATGTTCATCTGATAGAGGCATGTCTTATGAACAATTGAGAACCAAAAATTCCAAGATTGGTCGAACGCTGGGTCTGATTCTTTACGGCAACCGAGTGATTTTGTATTTTCCTGTCTTCAGCGCAGCCACTATTAGACTGGAAGTAATACATGATGTAAGATATGGATAATGAAGGTCAAACCCTCCCCAAACATGATGATTTTTTTCAATTTTATCAGAGTCTTCAAGTTGAAAAAAAAAGAAAAATTGTTTTTCAGAAATTCAACCCATTTAAAGGTGTATATACCCCCTTAACTGAATCAAACCAAGGGAACGGAGATCAAAGACCGCAAGGAGCCGAGTTCACTCGCCCTAATGTAAAAATACCAACAATAGCTTTACCAGAATTTGATGGCTGTTACGAAAAATGGTCTCATTTTTACGATTTGTTCAAAGCTCTGATCGACGCGGACATTACATTATCAAACGTACAAAAACTCTATTATTTGAACTCAGCGCTCAAAGGCCAAGCGGCCCAAGTAATAGGTTCACTCGAAATCACGGGACAAAATTACGCAGTTGCTCTGGACCTGTTGAAAGAGCGATTCGAAACCAAACGCCTAACTACGCGTCACCACGTGCGCGCTCTTTTTGAGTTACCACAAGTATCGAAAGAATCCGCGATAGGATTGCGTACACTATCCGACGAATTAGGTAAGCATTTGAGAGCGTTGAAAAACCTCGGGGAACCGGTAGACGCATGGAACACGTTAGTTGCCGAATTAGTATTAAACAAGATCGACCCAATAACGAAGCGCGAATGGGAAGAAAAGGCAATCTCCGAAGATCAACCTACAGTAGAACAGCTCAAAACCTTCCTATCAAACAAATGCCAAATTCTCGAGGCAATCCAACAAAAGAGACAAGAAAATAATAATAAATACCAGGGGGGGTCAAACACAAAACAAAAAACCGACCATTCTACATCTCACGTTAGCACTCAAAACTCGACCACTCAAAATATTTGCATCATGTGTCAAGAAGACCATAAGATATATCAATGCCAAAAACTACGCGACCTCCCAGTTCAAACAAGGGTAAATGAAATAAAACGTCTCGGCTTGTGCTTAAACTGCCTGGGTAAAGGACACGCGGTAAAGAATTGCAAGGCAGGAAACTGTAAACAATGTGGTAAGAAACGTAACTCATTATTACACTTCGAGGATCGATCGGATAGCGTACAGCAAAAATCGAGCGATTCACGAACAAACACTAGTAGTAACAATAACGAAAACTCATCAAAAGAGCAACAATCGGTAAATTCAATAGCTACTTGCGCCATGAACAAAACCGAGCAGGTATTACTTTCAACGGCAATCGTTTATATCGAAGACAACTCAGGTAACAAAATAGAAGCAAGAGCACTGTTGGACAGCGGTTCACAATCAAACTTCATATCTCGAGCATTGTGCGATAAACTGAAATTACAGAAAAGAAAGATTAGCCAGTCTGTAGGGGCAATAGCTCAGACAGTGACACAAATCTCCGCAGCGACTAGCGCAACTATTAGGTCTAAGGTAAACGCCTTTTCAATCAAGCTTTCGTTCTCAATACTAAATGAGATTACAGACAAAATCCCTCTAATTACGTTCGATACACAGTCTATAAACATTCCAAATCACGTTATTTTAGCCGATCCTCAATATCACATCCCTCAAAATATCGATATATCATTAGGAGCCGGTGTATTTTGGGACTTAATTTGCGCAGAACAGATAAGAAATGGAAAAAATAGACCGATGCTACAAAAAACGAAATTAGGCTGGATAATTGGGGGCCCATATGTAATTGAAAAGCAACAAATAACAACCCGAGAGTTCTGCGGATTTTCTGATACGAGAAACCTACAAGATCAACTCCAACGATTTTGGAAAATCGAAGAGCTGCAAACAACACAAGATTTGTCGCAAGAAGAATTGTCGTGCGAGAAACACTTTGCACAAACACACACAAGACTACCTTCAGGAAGATTCGAGGTTCGACTCCCGTATCAAAATGATCCTAGCCAACTCGGAGAATCTTATGGAAATGCTCTGAAACGTCTGCAATCCATCGAAAAGAAATTCACAAGGAACCCACAAATCAAAGCCCGATATGTAGATTTCATGGAAGAATACGAGAAATTAGAACATATGAGTATCGTGAAGGAGAATAATGAGCTCACAACAAAGAACTACTTGCCACACCACGCAGTGATGGATGAGGAGCGGGCAACCACGAAACTTCGGGTCGTTTTTGACGCATCCAGTCGAACGACATCAGGCAAATCCCTAAACGATATTTTGATGGTCGGTTCAACAATTCAAAGAGAACTGGTGGACATTCTCGCTCGCTTTCGACAACACGAATACGTACTGATTGCAGATATTACTAAGATGTATAGGCAAGTTTCGGTTAACCCAGAAGATAGAGACCTTCAGAGAATATTGTGGAGGAATGACGTCAATGCCCCACCTAAGACCTATCGACTCAATACACTTACATACGGGACAGGACCAGCATCATTTATCGCAACAAGATGCCTTGCGCAATTAGCAATCGAAAACGTAGGGAAACTACCTAAAGCCAGTAAAACTATAAAGGAAGACTTCTACATGGATGATCTTATAACAGGAGGATCTTCGATCACAGAGCTTCAACGTCTCAGGAAGGAAGTCGAAGAAATACTTGAGTCAGCTTGTTTTCCGTTACAAAAATGGAAATCTAACTCACAAGCTATACTCCAGAAAAAAGAAGAAGGCGACTCGTTCCTCGGTCGTAGCATTGGTGAAGAAACAAAAATACTAGGGTTACGATGGAGGGCAGACGAAGATCAACTTCACTACAAGGTTTCAGTTACGGAAGACGAACAAAGACCAACAAAGAGAGTGATATTATCATTCGTAGCACAACTTTTTGAACCTCTCGGACTTATAGGACCTGCAACAATCAAGGCCAAGATTCTACTCCAACAACTATGGCAATTGCAGCTGGGATGGGATGAATCGCTGCCGCTGGATCTTCACACAAAGTGGAAGAAATATAAAAAAAACCTTTTGGAAATCAACAACATCATAATCCCTCGACCGGTTTTGATAACAGGTCCGACTAATGTTGAATTACATGGGTTTTGTGATGCTTCAACATTGGCATACGGAGCTTGTCTCTACCTGAAATCAACGAATTCATCAGATGATACGAAAGTACATCTATTGTGCGCGAAATCTCGTGTAGCTCCAATCAAGCCAGTCACCTTGCCACGGTTGGAATTATGTGGTGCTCTCTTACTCGCTCAACTTTACAAAAAAATGGCGGTTGCACTCACTATCCCAATCAATCAAACAACATTCTGGTGCGACTCTAGCGTCGTGCTATCCTGGATTTACGGGCAACCTCATCAGTGGAAGGAGTTCGTTCGCAACCGCGTAACAGAAATTCAGGATACAACTAAGAAAGAAGAGTGGAGACACGTAAGATCAGAACACAACCCTGCAGATATAATTTCACGCGGAATCGACCCTGAACAATTAACCAACTCAAAGGTGTGGTGGAACGGCCCTGATTGGCTTCAAGAAGACGAGGACACTTGGCCAAATTCTGTATGCCCGCCGGTTGGCGAAATACCCGAAACGAAGAACGTAACTCTCGCCTTCCCAACCGTCGAGAACCATGAAGAGTTATTCGCAAGATTCTCTTCACTACAAAAACTTCAACACGTTGTTGCGTACGTCTTGCGCTTCAAGAATAACGTAAGGCTATCGCGAGAAGAGCGAACATTTGGTGAATTGACCATCAAAGAATTGAAAAGGACTATGGACATCCTTATCAAACTCGCACAACAACAATCTTTCAACCGAGAAATCAACGATCTGAAGAACAACCCGTGTAGAAATCATAGAACGGCAGCCACTTTTACAAATCGGGCCAGAATTAGGCCAATATTGGCAATCTGATACAACGGTCTTGCATTGGTAGTTTTGTTCGACCCCGCACTGGTACAATATCGAAACTTGATGGAATGGTGAAGCAGCGGCGAGCTATGTCGGTCCGACATTGGTTTTAGAACGGCAACCATTGCAATGGTTCTGCATCGGAAAGCTATGTCTGTCCAATATTGGTTTCAGGACGGCAGCCATTGCGATGGTCAGACATCGGTAAGTTATGTCTGTCCAACATTGGTCTCAGAACGGCAGCCATCCAATGGTCCAGCATCGGTAGGCTATGCCTGTCCGATATTGGCTTCAGGATGGCAGCCATTGCGATGGTCGGACATCGGTTAACTATACCTATCGAACATTGGTCTCAGAACGGCAACCATCCAATGGTCCAACATCGGTAGGCTATGCCTGTCCGATATTGGCTTCAGGATGGCAGCCATTGCGATGGTCAGACATCAGTAAGTTATGTCTGTCCAACATTGGTCTCAGAACGGCAGCCATCCAATGGTCCAGCATCGGTAGGCTATGCCTGTCCGATATTGGCTTCAGGATGGCAGCCATTGCGATGGTCGGACATCGGTTAACTATACCTATCGAACATTGGTCTCAGAACGGCAACCATCCAATGGTCCAACATCGGTAGGCTATGCCTGTCCGATATTGGCTTCAGGATGGCAGCCATTGCGATGGTCAGACATCAGTAAGTTATGTCTGTCCAACATTGGTCTCAGAACGGCAGCCATCCAATGGTCCAACATCGGTAGGCTATGCCTGTCCGATATTGGCTTCAGGATGGCAGCCATTGCGATGGTCGGACATCGGTTAACTATATCTATCGAACATTGGTCTCAGAACGGCAACCATCCAATGGTCCAACATCGGTAGGCTATGCCTGTCCGATATTGGCTTCAGGATGGCAGCCATTGCGATGGTCAGACATCGGTAAGTTATGTCTGTCCAACATTGGTCTCAGAACGGCAGCCATCCAATGGTCCAGCATCGGTGGGCTATGCCTGTCCGATATTGACTTCAGGATGGCAGCCATTGCGATGGTCAGACATCGGTTAACTATATCTATCGAACATTGGTCTCAGAACGGCAACCATCGAATGGTCCAACATCGGTAAGCTATGCCTGTCCGATATTGGCTTCAGAATGGCAGCCATCGCGACGGTCAGATATCGGTGCGCAATATCCATCCACCACCGCTTTTAGATCGGTCACCGGTTGATTCTCGGCGCGCATTACCTGTCCAATACTGGTTCTAGACCGAGTGCCAATGCAATGGTTAAACCTCGGTGCTCACTACCCATCCAATATAGGTTTCAGATCGGCGACCGATGTTGGCGACGGTTGAACTTCGGTGCGCGATATCCATCCACAACCGCTTTCAGGTCGGCCACCGATACACCGGTCGATCATCGGCGCGCGTTACCAGTCCAATGTCGGTTTTAGACCGAGCACCAATGCAACGTTTAAACCTCGGTGCCCACTATCCCTACAATATTGGTCTCAGATTGGCGACCGATGGAACGGTCGGACCCCCGCTACCCAATATCCATCCAATATATGTTTCGGATCGGCACCAGATAAATCGCCGAAACAGCGGTTGAATATCGGCGGCCGATATCTTTCCAATATCGGGTTCAGAATGACTCCCGATGCGACGGTCATACTAAGGTCCATAATCCCGGCCCGAGATCGAACTTGAGCTAGCAGCCGATTCATCGGTCAGACCGGAGCTCAGTATCCCGGCCCAAGATCGGGCCCCGAACCATTGTATGCGCACGCTATTTATACAAGTAACAAAAAGTAGTATCGATAGTCATGCGACGAATTGGCGTGGTGGCTAGAGCGAGCGATTCGTAATATGGGAGACCGAGCGTTCCGGGTTCAAATCCCTCGTAGTTGGAAAAAAAAATATATGCGGTTAGTTGACAAATACGTAGGGGTACATAAGTTGCGATCATATAATCTATGCGAAAAAACGCGAAAATCGCGCGTGTCACAAAAAATATGGTGTGCACCAAGGGCTAAGTGGGTTTTTTGACCTTGTGTGGTTGCAGTACTCGTCCTCGGCTCGCAAATGCACTCGTCTTCGACTCGTGCTAGCTCGCCTCCGACTCGTACTGCAAACTCCACACTCGGTCTGAAAAATCCCACTTTACGCCCTTGGTACACAATATACTATATATTGTTTCTTCTCTTATTGAAAGTCAAGCCTTTCAAGCCCGCCGGTGTAAGCGCCACTAGCGTCGAATTCCAGAACCAAGACGAAGTAATAATAGAAGTGGCCACAAGAGGCACAATGTCGTTAAAGACAAGATGGCGATGTAATAACCATAACGGAACACGCGTTCCTTTGCGATCTTTATATTAAAATAAATAAAGAATCCAAAAACGGCTCATAGTGGTTTTATTAAAGTGTAACCCGACTAAACATCAAGCATGTCTAATTTTTTTCTTCAAATACTTAAGGTATATAGAGCGAGGTAGGAGTTTCCTAGGAATTTTTTCAAACTTCGCTCAAATAGAGATCCAATTGAAACTGACAACTCTTCTTTATGAGCCAAAAAAAGTTGACATCTGTGAAAAGAGATATTCCACTGCAAAATTGCCGGTTTCCCCATATAACGCAATGTAAATTGTCGTGATTTCGAAATTTTTCTCGAATTCTCGAAGAATTTTCTTGAGATGTCCTTTAAAAAATTCTCAATAACAGTTTAAACAATTATTGAGAATTAAAAAAAAAAAATCACAAATTTTTTTTTCGAGATTTCGGGAAAAATCTCGAAACCACGAGAATTTACATTGCGTTAGGGTAGAAGTACCGTTTATGGCCACTGTACGTTTTTTGGCCACTTTAGGCTCAAATTAGTATGAAAAATATTCCAAAAATAAAGTTACATTATGAATTATATTTATATGATTGGAATGATTGGAAAATTCTATAAAAATATTATAGTGATTATGGAATGCTTTGTAAGTAAACTTAAATCAAAAGTGGCCAAAAACGGTACTTCTACCCTATATTAGGGACGCCGGAAAATTTTGCAGTAGAATATCTTTTTTCACAGGCGTCAACTTTTTTTGGCTCATGAGAAAAAGTTTTCAGTTTCAATGTGATCTACAGGGTGTTGCAGAAATGGCAACGAATATTTCACAGGATAAATCTTGATTAAAAATGGGATCGAAATTTCCTCAGCCGATTTTTTCTCAAAAGCATATCTTTTCCGTTATAATTATTTCAATTCCAGTCAATGACACGCAGCTTACGAACGGCCGCGCGTCGGTGTGCTTACCGCTCGGTTGTGTGCACTTTTTTTCGTGTTGACAATTGGGTGAGAGACGCACACACAACCGAGCGGTGCTCACACCGACAAACGGCCGTTCATAAGTCGCCCGTGATTAGCTGAAATTGAAATGATTATAACGGAAAAGATATGCCTTTGAAAAAAAAATCGGCTGAGGAAATTTCGATCCCATTTTTGATCAAGATTTACCCTGTGAAATATTCGTCGCCATTTCTGCAACACCCTGTATATTTGAGCGAAGTTTGAAAAAATTCCTAAGAAAACTCCTACCTCGCTCTATATACCTTAAAAACTCTTCTAGAAGAGTCTCAATTCGGGGATTTTAGTTATCTTTGAGATGTTTACAGAGAGTTTTTCAGCTTTCTTGATACTTTTCCAGAATTTTTCAAAGACAGTAAAAGTTTTAAAACTTTATTCCGAATTGTAAAAGAATTATTCGGAGTTTCTGAAGAGAAATATTTCCACGTCTCCATAAGCGGCAGCCTGCAAAAAATTTAAGGGGGTATAGGACTGCTGGAGCCTTTAGAACAATCATGTTCTACTGGGTGGAATTACAATGAGCGTATTCGAGGTAGGCAAATTATATTTGAGTACATGTTTATTAGACTCAAAATGAACCTCAAAAAAAAATATGGATGAAAAAAATATTGATAAATATAGGAATTGAATCCGCACAGGTTTTTTTGCGCATTCGTAGCTGGCCCGCATGATAACTCAAGAACCAAGGCACTGAGAAAGCTGAAACTTTCACGAGATCTTCATAATACCTTTATGCACAGTGTGAACCAGTCGCATCAACGGCAAAATTCTGTGAGGGATTTTGTAAACGAAAAACAGGATTTTTTTTAATAAATTCGAAAAATTTTCGTTTTTTTCGAATATTTTTGACATTTTTTTTTGTAAATCAATGAGACTGGTTAACACCATGCACACAGGTATCATAAAAATTTCGTGAAAATTTCAGCTCTCTAAGTGCCTTGGCTCCTGAGTTATCATGCGGGCCAGCTACCAATCCGGAAAAAACCTGTGCTAATTCAATAGCTTCGGATTTCTATATTTATCAAGATTTTGTTCATCTATATTTTCTTTAGGGTTCACTTCGAGTCCAATAAACATGTACTAAAATATAATTCTCCCATCTCAAGTACGCTCATTGTAATCACATCCAGAAGAATATAATTGCTTTCAAGGCTCCAGCAGTCCTATACCCCCTTAAGACGGGTCACGCCGTTCAGGCGCCGACTTGACTCACGGTGGCTTGAGCTTGGATCCCATAGACATAGAGCAGGGACTGCGCATTCGGACCGAAAATCGCTCGGTCCCTCCCGTGTAGAAATTTACTGTGGCATGCCCTAATATCAGCATGGGCCACATCGGGCGAATGTATGGCTAGCCAGACTCGCAACACTGCTCAGGTCCTGAAGTGGCCCCGATGTGGCGTGCCTTAGTATCAAAATAGGCAATACCAGGCGGATTCGTGGCATGCCAGACTTGCAACCACTGAACTCTAATAATACTGGAACACGCTCAGACGTCTCTGACGCGAGCCGAGAGAGATAGCGACTTGATGTAGTTCTGTCTTTGTTCGTACAGTCCCATTCAAAAAGTTATTTCAACTGTACGAAAAATACATTAATGCAGTGACCGAGGCATGAGATTTCTAACTTTTGGCAGTTGCTATACTATAGTTGGAAGTGCGCATGCGTGACGCAATAAGACAGAGAAAACTACATCAAGTCGCTCTCTCTCTCGGCTCGCCTCTTCTCTATGGAAGAACATAGCCTGAGCGCGCTCCAGTATCATTAGAGTTCAGTGCTTGCAACACTGCCCAGGCTCTAAAGTGGCGTCGGTATCACTATGCGAAGAACCGAGTTCGATTAATCGATTTCAAGTCGTCAAACGACTGCCTGCAGCTCAGCTGTTGCGTTCCAGCGATGTGCATGGTAATTCGAGGTTAGAGTACCGGTATTCATGAAAACAGAACGTTACCCTTCTTCATGAAGTTTAAAGTTATATATCAGTAGTGAAAATTCAGTTTTGATACGAGCACCTCTAAAGTCTTTATACGGCAGTCTGGATGCGCAGTTCGAAGTGCGCGACAGATCATGCCATAACCTCACTCTTCGTCGTATCAAGTGCGAATCTGAACTGGCGTCAAAGTGACTTTTCATGCTTGTGCCGAAAGAAAAAAAGGTAGGGGCGCGCCCGTAAACTGTTTTTGACTCGAATAATGATTTTAGAACTCGTTTTCGGCTCGCCTTTAGCTCGTACTGAAATCATTATCCTCGCGGAAAAACACTTGGTTTACGAGCATGCCACATAATATACTACTATTAGAACTCGTATCATGAGATAATGATCTCGCCCGTATCATAAAATAATTGATCGCGCCTTGACACATGTCTTTTAACTCTCAATTCTACACCTTCATCATAAGTTTCAACAAATAGAAACATATTATATCGATTACCATAGGGTAGTTTGGCGTAGTAGGTAGAGCGTGCGACTAGTAATACAGCGAATGCGAGCGGACTTGGGTTCAAATCCCGATAGGATCGAAAAAATCGGACAGAGTTTTATAATCATAGATCTATCTTCTCAGTGATTAAAAATATGTTATAAAGTTCATTTTTTAAATTTTTGTATGATATTATCGATATCTCAAAGCAATAAATAAATCACACCCAGATTTGTAAGAATATACGCAGTTTAGGCACGGCCGTGGAAGAAATTATGGCGCGGGTAGGGCGCGACCATTGCTATCGTGGTCAGTCCCCGATCGGGCACTGTATCTAAAACGGGGACATCTAGCCAGAGCCCTAACAGGCTGCCACAGCTCAGCCAGATCGGGGCCCCATCTGTATTCTGGCAACCTTTTCGGGATCCGACTTGAGCCACAGTACAATTTCTACACGGGCTATAAAGAGAGAGAAACGGTTGCAGCCAAATCTGTTTCTTTCTAACCAACAACGTCAAATGCATAGAAAGAGACAAAGTTGGCCGCATGTATTACCTTCTCTCTCAGTTTTGGCGTTACCACAAGCAGTATAGGGAATGTGCAGTCCATGCTCTATGTCTTTGTTGGAACCCCAAAAGCACCTCTGGTGCAAAAACCTTTCGCCAAGTACAATAATGTGATCGCGACCCCCAAAATAATCTACCAATGAAAATTCCTCCTTAACAAAAGTGATACTATGAAAATGTCTACCTACAAAATGATTGAAATCAGATACAATTGCCAAGTGCATGTCCGCCGTACAATTACAAAACAGAAAATATAAAAAAATAAAAATTTGGAGTACGTGGTACTTGGCGGGCCGATATTTCATATCACTCCAGGATTATTGACATAGTTTAATGGCTGTTTTCACGTACTTATCTCTAAGAGGCCCGCCAAGTACCACTACCTCCAAATTTTTATTTTTTCATATCTTCTGTTTTATAATTGTACGGCACACATGCACTTGGCAATTGTATCTGATTTCAATCATTTTGTAGGTAGACATTTTTATAGTATCACTTTTGTTAAGGGGACCAGTACAGCTTGAATTTTCGAAAAAATTGGTTTTTCGTTTTTTGCAGTTTATGTTACCTAAAGATCTTCTACGTCTGTGAAAAAATCGAGTTTGACGAAATCGTCACGGTTTAGAAGTTACGGTCAAAAGTTCGTTATTTGGCTATCGCGATTTGGCGCAAGTGGCGCTGGCGCTTGATTTCGATATTGATCACATGGTGTATGATCGTCATTACTTGTGCAATACTTTTCGAGGTTGCGTGAGCGTCTGCTCGATTTCCAGTGTTTCAGAATTGAAATAAATAAATAAAAACAGTACTTTTCAGTACTAAATAATTATAAATTTACCTAATATCTATAGCGCGTAATCGTTGTACGGGTGTTGTGACTTGGTGCTTCGAAAACTATAACCTAAAAGTAAGTATTCAATCAAAATAGTAATATCTACACTAAGCTTCTGCCGAACTGTGTGTGCGGTCGAAGTTTTTTTGCTTTTTGTTCACAGATTTTTTGATAAAACAGAAAGGAAATATATAAAATATATCCAATATATTCAATATGAAAAGAAGAGAGAGGAGTTCTGGTGTTGGCACAAAAGGATGCATTGGCCGGTCAAAGAAGAGGGCGAAAACATTTCCGCAGAAGCAAACAGCGGCTGATGGACAGAGCACTCATGTTTCAACAGCTTCGGATAGAAAAATCAGTGGCGACTACGAGGCTAGCGATTCTGCTGGCTATAGGCTGTTTCACGTGAAACACTATTCCGTGCTCTGCGGGAGCATTTATCTTGCAAGACATGTGGTGGGTCGATAGTTATGACTGAAGTTAGCTTGAGAGGACTGGGTGGAACATACGGTATCTCTTGTGAAAATTGTGTCCAGCTAAAAATCTTCAAAAGTAGCCCTATGATTGATGATACACGAAGCGCGTATGAAATCAATAGGCGATCCATACTAGCGATGCGTTGTATTGGGCAAGGCAATGAGTCTGCGGAGGATGCAGCAGGGCCCTCATATGCTGCTGGAGCTTTTTAAAGAAGTGAGTAAGAGAAAGAAGCATGTATGGAACAAAAAAATACATGGGAAAAAAAAGTTCTGAGAAAATAGTTTGCAGAAAAGAAAAAGGAAAAATTAAATTTCCAATAAAAAAAAAAATTCTTTTTGAAAATTGAAAATTAAAAAAAAAAAATTTCATTCAACTTTGGTACAACAAACTTTTTAATGTATGAGCCTCCGGAGGAGTATATACCAATTTTTCTGCAAAAACTTCAAACTCGTTTATCTCAGAACTATGTTTTTGGAGCTGTGTCGTAAGGTTTTAGGAGCACCGTTGCTCCGATTGGGGTCTTTGACGGCTCATTTTGTTCGGGCGACAAATCCCCATGATATGAACGAGGGAATTTTTGAATGTGTCTATTTTGGCCAAGTTATTTGCAAATTAGTGGCTCAAATTTTGGAAATTTTAGATAAATGACTGTAAGTTTTCACATGTGTTTTTCTTTTCAGATCCCCGCGTTCATAAGATGTGGAACTCCTGTCTGAAGAAGTTGAGACGTCGAAACACTGGATTGGATCAACGGTGTGCCTGAAACCTTACGACACAGTTTTTTGCAGAAATATTCTTTTTGATGTAAAATAAACTTTGGTTGACAAATAAAGTGATTCTGGAGTACTTGAAATATCTTAAACCAAGCTGTACTGGTCCCCTTAAGGAGGAATTTTCATTGGTAGATTATTTTGGGGGTAGTGATCATATTATTGTACTTGGCGAAAGGTTTTTGCACCAGAGGTGCTTTTGGGGTTTACCCATATACCGAGAATATTGGGTGAAGGTAAACGATCCCCTTCTTACGGCCAAACCAACACAGGCGCGCATCGCGTACGTGAGGCTCGACGGGCCGGGCTAGGCAGCCAGTGGTGCTTCCACCGAATCTTCCGCGCTAGGCCGAATCTATGGAGTCTAGAGTTAGGAGATCGAGCTTAGTCATCCCCACCTCTGAAAAACGTCCCCGTTTTCTGCGCCGTATATACCTATAGCTACGCGAGCCTAACGTTCGCTGCGCCTCTAGTGGCACTACTTACAAGCTCAGGTTGTCATAGGAACCGCGAATTTCAACTGTTATTTAAAAATCAGCTGTTTTAGAAAACCGGTACTTGCCATACATTATGCACGTTAAGACTATTACTCCTGGCTGCCGATAGAGGCGCGTCGAACGTTAGGCTCGCGTATATATATGTACACAAAGCGACAGAACTGGAACCACTTCCGTAATACAGAGCTCGTTCTCCTAACATCTAGACTCCATAGCCGAATCCGTATAGCCCACCTTGATACTTAACCTAAAAAGCAATCATCGCACTGAACACTCAAAAGAGAGTTCCGTCTTGGCTGCGAGACAGGACGGACGTATCCAGAATTCTAACAGTATTCTATCAGTACCTAACGAGCTAATCCATAAATCAAAACGCAAAGCACAGCAAAGTTCAGTGCAATTATCCGGGTAAACCAGAAAGCAAAACAGCCCGCCTTAATTAACAGTAAATCCATACCTCCGAGAGTGATCGAAGCATTAAATCTAAACTCTAAACCAGTTTGTGGAAGTGGTTAAATCCAGAGGCATAATAATACAAATTCAAGAAAGCGTATCGGTCATATTTTATCAGGAGAGGTTCAAAGGGCCAAACTCAATTCGTATCTCAAAGGATTCTCAAAACCGGAGGCCCAAGGAACAAGGAAGTTATTCTCATCAAGCTAGCCAAGGAGTCACAGTCAGGCATTTTATCCGACCACGAAGAGACGAATCGAATTCCAGCGTCCCAGGAGTACAGAGGTCAACAAGAATATCAACAACTCACCTCAGGGTCAGAGGTATTGTCCAATTCTAATCCCTCCTAGCTGTGACTAACAAAAAATTCATATACAGATTAAGAGAAATGCCAACAGGTAACCCAAATCAACAATATTCGAATAAGAGACAAACGTAACCGATCTTTCCGAGCCTTATAACAGAGATACAACAAGACAAAGTAGGGATTTAGAATCACCACAGGCATCTACTCAGTGGATCTTAGTTCCCAGATCTGCCATAGAAATCGGTTAGTCTCACTCAGTATTCCAACGACTTTTTCAAAGTCATCGGAAAAGTTCACTTATCAGGTCAGTCCACAGATCTCTAAACAGACTGGGATACTAGCTAGCCAGGACCGCATAAATTGTCGAAGCAAAAAGAGATATAAGTGAAGTTCCTCTAGCATGTCCATGGCTGATTCAGTTTCAAATCACGCAAATAAGAGAAACCGAGATAGTCCATCGGGAAGTTCTACGGAAAGCGTCAAAAACTTCAAAAACATTCCTCTCCTCAATCAACTCTTGCGGTACCTGGGTCCTCATCCAGCCTCGTGTCTGGGGAGATCCCGTCTCTAACTTCAGGGGGGGTTCCTTTGGTGTCTCCTACTAGGGAAATTGGTGACGCACAGGGTCCGGGGGATTCAGTTAACGCAGATACAGTTCCAGACGGGGAGTCGGGTCAGGTCTCAGGCACCTTCGCCAAGTCTGTTTATTATTCCCAGAGGGATAACCGTTACTCACCGCAATCAAGCCCTCCATATGTAGTATATCTGTTTGATCCCACGCCAAATGCAAACTTGGGAAACTATTTCCCCGCAGTTTTTGGAAAAATATTAGTGGCGATCAACGCGAAAACCAAATCAATCACCAGCTCTGGTCCAGAAAAGGTAGTTCTCCAATTTCATTCTTCGCTAGAGGCAAATGATTTTGTAGAACAAGGTATACTCCAACTAGATCCGGACTGGAAAGCAATCATCCCAAATTCTTGCATTTTTAAAATTGGTATAATCCACAAATATCCTACGGTATTCACAGAGGAAGATTTTTGGACAGGATTAGACGAGGAATCCAAGCTCAAAATTGATAGAGCTGAACTTATGTATAAAAGGTCCGAGATTAACAACACAGAAAACCCAAGAGCAGAGATCGAAAGGTTGTCTTCAGTTAAAATATTTTCCAGACAAAAGTTACCAGATGCCATATATAGGGGAAGGTAGGGCAAAACGGACCGGGAGGGCAAAACGGACCGTAGGGCAAAACGGACCGTAGGGCAAAACGGACCGAGAGGGCAAAACGGACCGCCTGAAAAATTTCTTTTGAATTATTATGAAAAATTCAATGATGCATCGTAAAGTTAACCCTCGAACTTAGTAATATTTTGAGGTAGGTCTCAGTCAATCACGTCGAGTCAGACTCAGTCAAGTCATCGCAAACGACTAAAAAAGAATAATTGACTCGACTTGATTGACTAAGACCCACCTTAAGGTGAAGTGAAACGTTTGTCAGAACCTCGAAAACGGGAATCGTGAATTCTCCGGAACTACTGAATCGATCGCAATGAAATTTCGAGGGATTACACAGAATTGTGGCAGAAAGTGGCTGATTATTTTACTTTTCCAAAATTCGACAAAAATTTTTACAGATTGACGTACCGACCACATAAATCGCGAGATTATTCACTGTTACCGTAGATAATCGCATTTTCCTGACATTTAGCCACTCCGCAATGAAAAACCACACACTTTGAACCCAATCCCGTGTCATTTGATGGAGAAATGGCTGAGAATTGACGATTCTCCGTTACTCAAAACTAAAAGAACCGACATTCAGTTGAGATCACTACCCGTATCGACATTTAGTTGAGATCACAACAGCTGTACCGAAATTGTGTCCAGTTTACTTGCAAGCCGAGCAGCAGCGCTAGTGAAGGTTTCCTATGCCACTACGCAAAAGATGTTGGTTCCTGCTGCTCCCGCTTGGCGGCGCTTAGCAAGAAACGCAAATATTGAATATCGGATTGTATACGGCTAACCTCACCTGACTGACAGCTAACCTAAAATACGAACAAATGACAGGTAGAATCGTGTTCGAAATTTTCGTTACGAGAAAAGATTATTGGTCGTTTATTTAATCTACTCCTTTCTTTCGTACTAATGTGTCTAAAAATGAGTAACGTATATGAACAATCGATATCGGATCCCAGACGTCATAACCTTACTCGTCTCACAGCTAACCTGAGACACGAATATAGGATAGAGAAAATTGTATTCATCGTTGATTTATTTCATGCATATTTTTCATTCCGCTAGATTTGTTGGAAATATATGCATATAATGAAAATAAATTCGAATAACAGATACAAGATCCCAGACGTCATAATCTCACATTTCTGGCAGCTAGCCTGGAAGCTAGAAGGATAGGAAATGAGATTTTATTTCGGACTTGAGGTTATGGAGGGATCGATTTGTTTTTCGAAATTCTAAATAAAAATGCATTCAAATCACACCACCAAAAAATAATGAAAACTTGTGCTCGTTCGCTCGCTGCGCTCACTCACTCGATGGGCTTTGGATTATTACTTGAAAAAATAATTCGGATGAAGAAATTGGAGATGACAACATTTATCAGAAAATATATTTATAATGAAAGTTATTTCAAAAAAAATTATTAAAAAAAATTCGGAGCTAGCGGTACTTGGCGGGCCTTTTATAGAAAAATAACTGTGAAATATCAATTGCGAACCATGTCATTGTCCTCCGATAGTCATTCAAACATTGGCCCGCCAAAGTACCACGAACTGCAATCTTTTTTCTTAATTTATTTTAAATAACTTTCGCTGTGAATATTTTTTGACGAATGTCGTCATCTTCAATTGCTTGAGCCGAATTGTTCTTTCAACCAATAATCATGAGCCAATCGAGTGAGCGAGTGAACAAGCACTACAACCTTTCATTATTTTTAGGTGCAGGGATCTACACATCAACGTACTTGACAAAAGTTTTTTCGCACCAGATTTCACAGTTACTGGAGTATGACTAAGCGATATTGTGATATAATCTGATGAAAATTTGGGAAACAGTGAAAAAAAAAACGACAATCTATGTGACACAGGTCTCTTTATTTGTTGAAAATAATATTACAATCGTCGTCCTCATCCTTCCTCCGCATTATTTCGTATCGTCGTACTCGTCCTTCCTCCTTATTTGCATTTTTTTCTGAAAAATTGAAAATTACATCATCAATATAGAGTTTTGTAGCAAAATAGGGTGAAGCAACTACCAGAGCTCAATTAGTCCGAATGAATAATAGTTTAAAAACGATGATAGATATACTGGTTCGAGTTAACTTCATTATAAAAACTACGATATTTCTTTGATTAGTAAAATTTATACGTTATGCATCATCAGAGATGACGACGATTGACTTGTAGCAGTTGCTCGGATAACTGAAGTCAACTGTAGAACTCCGAGCTTGTCCCAATTTACATGAGTCTTGATATCAGAAAATTTAGTGATCTGACAATATTTGTCAAATTGATAATATTCAGCATTACTTGTTACTTTGGTAACATAATTGAGGATGAGTTATATAATCCTCGACCTCTAATGGTTGAATTTTCAAACAAGAGTTAACTTTTTTTATGCCACAATTATTACACGCATGATGATTCATTGGATCGTCGACTAATCAATCATAAGTTCAACTAAACTTGACTTGGTGTAATTATCATCAAAAAATAGGTGGCTAAGATACGTATATACGAGAGCTGCGAAGTTTGAGTCATAGTACGTAGATTCAAAGTAATTTCAAAGTTCCAGTATTCTCCTTTATCAGTGAATATATTTTGTTCTTGATATTACCATCGTACGACTGAACATGAAAATAAAACGGTCGTCACTGTGCAGGATGGAATGAGGAATATAGATGTAAGTAATAATGATTATACACCATTTGATGAAAGAAAATAATATTGTCGACTATAATACTTCAAGCCTGTTGTGCCACTCAGCGTGCTTCAGTCGCTTCGATCGAGACCCATTGGGCCTGTCGGACTCCTCCAAACCCTACAACTTCGACTAGTCGAATTGCTGCAAAACGTCGAATTGGGACCCGTTGGGCCAGTCTGACTTGGCCAGCCGCTTCGTTTGGGGCTCGTTGCGCCGCTTCCCTCGCAACAGCTATTTGGGTGTCCTCTATAAATAAAAGCATACAACCATATTGATAAACTGTATGTACCTCGGCATTGTGTAAGATTTCCAATTGTTTGTAATTCAAGGCATTGGATGGTTCGATTCATAAAATACATAATGAAAATTTGAAATTCGTTTTTCAATTAGTGGAAATCTCAAATGGTAACTAGTTCGTTCGAATGTAAGATGCCGTCATTCATGCACACTTTTTTCTGTCAGATATTGATGTACATATGGGTGGGCATTAAAAATTTAATTTTCTCAGGCACCTTGTAAAAAGTTTCCTTTTCGTCAACAAACATAAGAGCAATTTTTTTTGTTTGTTTTCTTTAGAAAAATAAAAATAATCACATGCCGCAAGACAATCAAATTTTTATTTTTTTTTCAACCTGCAGTTTCTTCGGAAATGTCCTACAAAATGTGCAGAGTTGACAAAAAAACCCATGGTAGAAAAAAATAAATTTCACCCATCAAGAAGAAGATTTGTCAGAGGGACCACGGGTCGAAAATAAACCCATCAACAGGAAAAAAATAACGAAGTTGAAAAAAGAAAATTGATCTGTGAGCTATGGACCTTTTTAGACTTTTGTTGACCTTCATGAGTAGGATGTTTTCCAAACGCGAAGAATCACCTGGCAAAGCGGTACACCGGGCAGCACAGAAACTGGTCACAACCTGCATAGTACAATTCTTCACACTCACGGACAGGATTCACCATATCAGCGGCACGCTGGTTCACCGCTGGGAATGGCTCGTTGTCGTTGTTCATATTGAAGTCGGGCAACTGTTCAACGAATTCGAAATACATACACGCAATTTATCTAATCTTAGCGAAATTAATAATATCCTGTATACTAAAATACAAACTTACGCTATCGTCAGGCAACGGTGCACGAGAATGATCCGATTCTCTGGGATTCCCAACGTAGCCAAGACCATAGACGAGCTAGAAGTTTGAAAGATAGGAGCTCTACCAGGACGCACTGAGTACAGTTTTCTCGTAGTCCAGTCGCTGATTGGTTGGAAACTAGGGAATCTGGAGTCAGTGGCATTGATAAAGTCCAATGAAATCGCTCTATCTTTCAAACCTCTAGTTCGTCTATGGTCTTGGCTACGTTGGGAATTCCAGAGAATCGTATCATTCACGTGCACCGTCGCCTGACGATAGCGCAAGTTTGTATTGTTAGTACAGGATATTATTAATTTCGCTAAAATTAGATAAATTTCATGCATTTATTTTGAATTCGTTGAACAGTTGCCCGACTTCAATATGAACAACGACAACAACGATTCCCAGCGGTTAACCGGCGTGAGGCCGATATGGTGAATCCTGTCCGTAAGTGTAAAGAATTGTACTATGCGGGTTTCGACCGGTCTCTATGCTGCCGCTTTGCCAGGTGATTGTTCGCGTTGGGAAAACATCCTACTCATGAAGGTCAACAAAAGTCTAAAAGGGTCCATAGCTCACAGATCAATCTTCTTTTTTTTTCAACTTCGTTATTTTTTTCATGTTGATGGGTTGATTTTCGACCCGTGCTCCATCTGACATATCTTCTTCTTGATGAGTGAAATTTTTTTTTTTCTACCATGGGTTTTTTTGTCAACTCTGCACATTTTGTAGGACATTTCCGAAAAAACTGCAGGTTAAAAAAAAAAAAAAATTTGATTGTCTTGCGGCATGTGATTATTTTTATTTTTCTAAAAAAAACAAACAAAAAAAATTGCTCTTATGTTTGTTGACGAAAAGGAAACTTTTTACAAGGTGCCTGAGAAAATTAAATTTTTAATGCGCACCCATATGTACATCAATATCTGACAGAAAAAAGTGTGCATGAATGACGGCATCTTACATTCGAACGAACTAGTTACCATTTGAGATTTCCACTAATTGAAAAACGAATTTCATATTTTCATTGTGTATCTTATGAATCGAGCCATCGCCTCGAATTACAAACAATTGGAAATTTGACACGATGTCGAGGTACATACAGTTTATCAATACGGTTGTATGCTTTTATTCACAGAGGACAACCAAATGGCTGTTGCGAAGGAAGCGGTGCAACAGGCCCCAAACGAAGCGGCTGGCCAAGTCAGACTAGCCCAACGGGTCCCAATAGACGAACTTCCAAATTATGCAGAAATTCGACGAATCGAAGTTCCAGGAAATTACCAGTGGTGGGAGCTCCTAGCGGCTGAGGCAGGCTGAGTGGCCCAACAGGCTGCAGGTATAGTCGACAACATTATTTTCTTTCATCAAAAGGTGTATAATCATTATTATTTCCACCTATATTCCTTATTTCATTATGCACAGTTACGACCGTTTTATTTTTATGTTCAGTCGTACGACGGTAATATCAAGAACAAAATATATTCACTGATAAAAGAGAATACTGGAACTTTGAAATTACTGTTAATCTACGTACTATGGCTCAAACTTCGCAGCTCTCGTCTATACGTATCTTAGCCACCTATTTTTTGATGCTTATTACGCCAAGTCAAGTTTAGTTGAACTTATGATTGATTAGTCGACAATCCAATGAATCATCATGCGTGTAATAATTGTGGCATAAGAAAAGTTGACTCTTGTTTGAAAATTCAACCATTAGAGGTCGAGGATTATATAACTCATCCTCAGTTATGTTACCAAAGTAACAAGTAAAGACTCATGTAAATTGGGACAAGCTCGGAGTTCTACAGTTGACTTCAGTTATCCGAGCAACTGCTACAAGTCAATCGTCGTCATCTCTGATGATGTATGACGTATAAATTTTAGTAATCAAAGAAATATCGTAGTTTTTATAATGAAGTCTACTCGAACTAGTATATCTATCATCGTTCTAAACTATGATTCATTCGGACTAATTGAGCCCTGGTAGTTGCTTCACCCTATTTTGCTACAAAACTCATAACAATGATGTAATTTTCAATTTTTCAGAAGAAGTTGCAAACGAGGAGGAACGACGGGGGCGACAAATAAAATAACAATTGAATATTATATTTAAAAAATAAAGAGACCTGTGTCACATAGATTGTCATTTTTGTTTTTAATGTTTCCCACATATTTTTCATTTCATTCAGCGAATTATATCACAAAACTTGTTACAATCTCGCTTATTAATAAACGTCACATCAATAACTGTGTAATAAATTGAGCGAGTAGAGTAGAATAGATTAGTTGTTCGTTTGGTTCTGGGATAGAACTCTGTTGTCCAGTTAGTCAGAAATACACAAGGGACTCGAGATATTTGAGTGATACCGTCGCCTTTTCCTCATAGTTTCTGTTCATTATTTATATTTATATTCTACTAATTATTTTTATCCGCTCTTATAGTCTAGTCACTTGAGACTATGACAATTGGTATCTAAAAACGATGATTCCCTGATTAACTTTTATGTTGAATCTTAACTCAAGGTCCAATATCTGTCATAAGTGGTGCTTCAGTGTTTGCTTGGATTTCTACTCTTTTTTAAGTATATTACGTTTCACATAAGATTTTTATTGATTTCTCTCTGAATTTGTTAGTGATTATTCATTCGTAATCTTGTTTTGACGAGCATCCAATTGAGTACAATTGTAATGCAAATTTTTTTTCCACGTACACTGAGATGATGATTCAGAACTTGGAACACTTATTTCGATATTTACAAACCGAAAAATGGAGCCTATCAAACTCAAACACACTCCGTCGATATAAAGTGTAAAATGCACAATGTTAACGTAGAGTGAATATTGAAGTCTACCCAAGTCCTATACACTGCATCGACGTAGAGAATAAAATGGAGCTGATCGTAGTCTAATACACAACGTTGGCTTACGGTCTGGTTCTGACTAGACGGTACGAAGATATATCATAAAGCTCGTCGAAGTCTAACTCGTAATGTCAACTTCACATCCAGGTCTGAACAGAAGGTGTCGAAATATATAGAATTGAGCCTATTGATGCAAGACCAGCGTAGAGCATAAAATGAAAGTTTTTAAAGTCAGAAAAGAATCAGATTAATTCTAGTGAAATTTTGAAAAAGAATTAAAAAAGTCTCACTTTATCAGAAAGTCTCAGAAAAAGTCTTAGAAAGGCAGACCAATGCTTTATAAGATTTTAAAAGACAGCGAACACTAAAATGTTGAGACTCTTTCAGAAGAGTTTTGCAAAAGTTTTCCAGAGAACTAATAAAACAAAATATAACAGTGTTTCAGAGTTTTTCTGAGATGCAGGTGAGTTTTGAAGAGGTTATTGATTCATCTTGCAAATAATTATTCTAAGTTTATCATAGATTATAAGTCAATTTTAAAATATTACTGCATTTCAGTTAAAATGATTATTCTGTGTTTTTATTGAATATTAAAATATTGAGTAGAATTGCTGCAACGGTAGGAAAATTATTATTTGAATAAATGAAAGACATAACTTACGGAGGGGCAATTATTGATTATTCATTTATTTAGTGACATAAATTATAAATATTTTTTAGTACATCCTTGGTATATGTAAACGTTATCTGTTATCAACATTTTTCTTGCATTCAACAATATCTATCAAATTTTATGACAAAATATTCCTGACAGATATATATTAATTAAATACATTAATAATAACATTTTCCTAAATAATTACAATATTTAAGCAGTTTTTTCAGACTTTGAGCCCGAAGATGACCTTTT
This sequence comes from Tenthredo livida, assembly GCA_963992785.1. Lineage (NCBI taxonomy): Eukaryota > Metazoa > Arthropoda > Insecta > Hymenoptera > Tenthredinidae > Tenthredo > Tenthredo livida. Next base: position 12,226,712 of record OZ023071.1, read on the forward strand.
TTTATAGGTTTTCAGGGCTTCTAGATAGTGATCCATATGATTATGAATTTTTTTGATAGTCAATTTCGTAGGCTGCTGAATATCTGTGCATTGCACACAGTCGTTATTGTACATCAGATTGATGAAATTTTTCATCACAGGTATAGAGAATCACTTCATTCTGCGCCTATCGATACATTGCTTCTCTTCGTTCATCGCTCGTACAACATTCATTCGAATCATCGAATCAGAAGTATAATATAGATGCGTCAGTCGAAAACCGCCCATTATGAAACTTTTGTAAAAGTACAGTCTTACAGCTCTCACACACATCTAAATAGTATCTGTACGTGTATTTATTCATGAAAATTTTCAGATTTTGACAAGTTATATTTCAGTAACGGCGTGGTAAAATTTTTTTTTATTTTTGTGTAACTTATAGCTTCGATTTTTATAACATATCAAAATTCTATCAAATTTCTTTGTTGCGTTTTGATTTTATCCGAAAAATCTCGCGTTTCAATCTCTATTCTCCATGAAAGCCCATGTTGAAATTACAAAACTGTGATATCGTTGGTCTCAAAATTGGGGTGGTCAATTTTAATCGGAATAGGCTCATATTATTTGTATTCAATTAAACAACAATCAAGGAAAGTTTCGTTGAAATCCTTCGGAAAATCGTTGCACGCGACAACTGTCTTAACTATTTTCTGTATGGATAAGGCTACCAGATCTGAACTAGTGCAATGCAGGACACCGCCATTACCCCCCCCCCCCCCCCCCCCCCCCCCGAGTAATGCATGGACATAATCATTCAGTATTAATTTTTTTCATTCAACACGATAAAAGTAACGTTACAATAATAGATAAATATAATATTTTACATAAGTTTGTAGTATACTCACTAGGGTGTGTCAGAAAAAAAAAATTTATTTTGCTACCTTCTGAACGGATAGTTCTCGTCAAGACAGAGAGATTCCCCGCTGGAAAATGTCCTATGTCAAGGCTATGTGGTTCCGAAACTTTTTTTTAGTTTTCCATTTGAAGTTGATATTGTCGTGGTATTGGTTTCGTTCGTTCACTTTTCTTTGAAATACCCTCAGTAACAGGGGGACCACCGCTGCCACCAGTGTTACGTCTTTATTTGGGGTCTTGTCCCCTGTTTTAAATATCAGAATATAACTGAGGGATTTGTTGATGGTTAGAACAAAAGTAACTCGGTTAAGCAACTAATATTTATTAATAAGTACTGTAGGTGGAATAGGTAAAGTAAATTTTGGAGTCCCTTGTTGTCAGTAAAGAGGATCGTTGAGAAGTGAGTGAGGGACGAGGAAAGCATAGCTTGGTAGGTAGTTGCTAGGACAGTAAGATAAAAGGTTTTGCTGACTCGTTGCATTTGGCAGTGCCGGGTGCAACGAGTCTTTTCTAGAAGTAGGATCTGGTAGCAGGCAGATAGGAAGAGTGGAGGCGTAGAGGGAAAAGGGGGGAAGCGTGTGAAGAGTTGAGGTACTAGGTGAGTGAGGGGTGAACGTACGGGCGGTGATGCCCGGACGTAACATTCCTATGGAAGATTCCAATTCCTATGTAAAACGGAAAACTAAAAAAAAGTTTCGGAACCACTTAGCCTTGACATAGGACATTCTCCAGCGGGGAATCTCTCTGTCTTGACGAGAACTATCCGTTCAGAAGGTGGCAAAAAAAAATTTTTTTTTCTGACACACCCTAATACTCACAGTACCTATCTTACACTAGAATTCTCAATTCCTTAATCTTATATGTAGGTATTGCAAACATTAAACAAGAAAAATCTCGAAAAAAATTAAACAGTCAAATGATTGAATAATATATCTATAGTATACGTATCAGCTACGATATTGTTACTCAGTTTGCGGCGCGAACTTTTCCGAACTGTGGATTTTCTTCAAGATATCCGGCTATTTTATATGTTTAAAAACAAGTTGAAGCGAACTCGCACATAATCCAGGACAATGCAGGACAATTCTTATAAATGCAGTACGAACTCGGGGTGTAAAAAAATCCAGTACACTTAGCTCAAATCCAGGACTGTCCTGCCTAATCCAGTACGTCTGGTAGCCTTATGTATGGATTGACGTATTGACGTCGATCGTCGCGCATGCTAGCCATATGCGAAACTGCCTTTGTAAAAGCGTCGTCTGCTAGGAGCACAGACGTGTTTCTAAGGCGCTTTCCCTTAGACCATACAGGGTGATTTTATTGAATCGCCCCAGGCTGATATTTCGGAAATCAAGCAAGATACGGAGAAACACCTCAGACAAAACTTATAGGATATCGTGGGGGAAAGGACATGGTGCAATCATATCTTTTGTAGGTGGAGGTGCTGAGCTGCGGTGAAGGTCAACTTGGTTTTTTTTTAAATCAAATGGTATACTTTTTATTACAGAATCTGAAAAAGCATCAGATTCTACATTCAAAACACCTGGACGAATTTTTTTTTCAAAGTGGATAGTTTATGAGATAAGAGCTGGGCAAGTTGAGTCAAAAGAGGAAGTTCAAATTACCTGAATACTGTTGTGAAGTTTTCTCGAATGTGTCTGAGATACTTTTTTACTTGGAGTTGTACAGTTCAGGCATAATGGTCAAATAAGTTGAGGTCAATAAATTTTATCAATAATATTATCAACATGACTGTCATTTCTCCGTTCAATCAGTTTGTACTAACGTATGACTTTTATTATCTATTGGGTAATACATTGTTCGCCGTCTACATCTCGAAGGTTCCTGGCTTACAATATCACGGTCAAATAAGTTGAGGTCAATAAACTTCATCAATAATGTTCATCATTACTGTTATTTTTTTCGGATTTCAATTGAGCCCCCGGATCATAAAAGGGATCGCGCGGAAAAAATCACATAGAAGTATTGTCATTTCCGAACATAATATGCCGATCGGAAAAAAAGAAAAAAAAAAGTGAATCAAAAAGTAGTGACTATTTACTAATTCATGACCTTGTTGTTTTTTTTTTCCGGTCGGCATATGATCAGAAGTGACAATACTTCTATGCGATTTTATCCCCGCGATCCCTTTTATGATCCGAGGGCTCAATTTGCAAAAAAATTGAACTTCCTCTTTCGACTCAACTTGCCCAGCTCTTATCTCATAAACTATCAACTTTAGAAAAAATCTGTCCAGGTGTGTTGAATGCAGAATCTGATGCTTTTTCAGATTCTGTAGAAAAAACTATACCATTCCATTTAAAAAAACCAAGTTGACCTTCATCGCAGCTCAGCGCCTTCACCTACAAAAGATATGATCGCACCATATCCTTTGCCCCTCGATATCCTATAAGTTTTGCCTGAGGTGTTTCTCCGTATCTTGCTTGGTTTCGGAAATATCAGCCTGGGGCGATTAAAAAAAAACATTGGAGCGGTGGGGGTGTTGCCGACTAAAAAGACAAGGATAGCCTCAGCGATATATATATGCACACGAATAAACCTCATTCATGCTAACTCTTGAAATCGCGTCGGTTTAGTTATGATCGAGAGAGTTATGCCACAGAGGCTATGGGGCACATAAACGTGGCAACGCAGCAACACGACTTGGCAACTTTTTATCCCAAACGAGATAACTGCTTCTTTCTCTTACACACAATTCAGTATCTTCCGTCCCTTTCTCATTACTCGGCAACAGAGTCCCCTATACTCCGGCATAGGCAATGCTCCGTCTATTCTTACATGTTCTAAGCGCTTTCCCGTTGGAATCAGAGTGATGCGAGATCACTTTAGATTCTAACCTTACCCGAAATGCAGTGTTCTTATTTTGCCGTGCTAAGCACAAAGGTGGTAACTGACTTTTTCGTCAAAAACGATTTATGACTCTAAGATGGTATAATATTTTCATCATAATATTAAACATTCTAATTTATTTTTTCATAATAAAACTACTTTATCGAAGTTGCCGTATCTGCGTTAAAGTTGTCAATTACTAGAACAATTAGCCGTATTTATCAGTAATATTAATACAACAGTAACGAATAACATAAGCTTTTATCTTTTCGATTCAAATCAAATTTTAAAATCGTTCGACTTTGAATATAATTCTCAATTACTGTGAAAATTCAAAATTGAAAACTGTCAATATCTCAAGATGGCCAAAAATGCAGTTACCACCTTTGTGCTTAGCACGGCAGTATTGGTTTGCATTGGTTGGCATTGTTCAATAAAAACGCTGCATTTCGGGTAAGGTTAGAATCTAAAGTGATCTCGGATCACTTTGATTCCAACGGGAAAGCGCCTCTAAGCGATCGAGCAGAACACGCTTTTACAATATTACAAAAGCAGTTTCGCATATAGAGATATAAGAATAGAGTATGGAAGTCAGCCGAAACGGCGATATCGGAATAGGAAGAGAGCGAGAGCTAGGAGGTCGGATGGTCCTTGTTGAATGACGCATGCGCTGTGCGTTTGTGTAGACAAGTTGACAAGAACACAACCTGCGTTCAGTGTTGCGTTCATACAGTCGCTCACTACGCATGCGTCATTGAACAAAGACCATCGGACCTCTTATTCTTGTCTCTCTTTCTATTTCGATATCGTTGCAAACTTTCGGGGGCTCCGCTGACAGGTGACTCCCGGACTCGTTTCGCATATGGTTAGCATGGGCGACGATTGACGTCAATACGTCAATCCATACAGAAAGAAGAGTGAAGAGTAATTGCCAATTCTTATTAGGAAAGGTTTTTTCGCAGCAGTTTGTTGCCTAATCTGGCTGTTGCTCATAAACGATTAATCGGATAACTTAATCTCACCTATTGTGACACAATGCCATTCCATGAGATAAGTATATACATTATATAGGTATACATACATTAGGGTGCTTCATTTTTTTTTTTCATTGGCACTTGAAGAAAGTTCGGAGGAATCCTAAACAACAATCTGTTTAAAAACTTGACATTGGAAAATATTCAGAGGTCGCTACCGGCAATTGAAATAATTTAATCTGAAAAAGAGGGATACAAGTCGTATGGAAACCTTGAAACAGTTTGACTATTTGACAAATATATCCAGTTTACTCTCCATGACAAATATCTGACCTGGAATTATTCACTGTCTTCTACTGACATGCGGACGATTGAACGAGTACTTTCAAGTGGGTATACTAGTATTTTTATATATTTTTTATTATTTTTTGCTTTTTTTCCCCCCTCTTTTCAATCGATCATGAACGATGAATCGAAAATCATCGTTGTTTCCTTTATGCCTCGGTAGCAACCTCTAAATATTATTCAATGTCAAGTTTTGACACTTTTTTTTTTTCTGTGATTCCTCATAACTTCATTTGGGTGCCCAAGAAAAAAAATGAACTACCCTAAATACATATTCTTCTGAAATAATAAATATGATATTGCGATGAAATTGATACTTGATGGCGAATTACAGAATCTTGTATCCTGCCAGTGGGAAGGAGTCTTCGAATCCACCAAATGAATGTTGTACGAGCGATAAACGAAGAGAAGCAATGTGTCGATAGGCGCAGAATGAAGTGATTCTCTATACCTGGGATGAAAAATTTCATCAATCTGATGTACAATAACGACTGTGTGCAATGCATAGATATTCAGCAGCCTACGAAATTGACAACCAAAAAAATTTATAATTATATGGATCACGTTGATTACTATCTAGAATCCCTGAAAACCTACAAAAAAAGGTCATCTTCGGGCTCAAAGTCTGAAAAAACTGCCTAAATATTGTAATTATTTAGGAAAATGTTGATAATCCATGTTTATAAATATTCTGTTTATTATTATTATATTTAATTAATATATATCTGTCAAGAATACTTTGTCATAAAATTTCATAGATACTGTTTAATGCAAGAAAAATGTTGATAACAGATAACGTTTACATATACCAAGGATGTACTAAAAAATATTCATGATTTATGTCACTAAATAAATAAATAATCAATAATTGCCCCTCCGTAAGTTATGTCTTTCATTTATTCAAATAATAATTTTCCTACCGTTGCAGCAATTCTACTCAATATTTCAATATTCAATAAAAACTCAGAAGAATCGTTTTAAATGAAATGCAGTAATATTTTAAAATTGACTTACAATTTATGACAAACTTGGAATAATTATTTTCAAGATGAACAAATAAACTCTTCAAAACTGACCTGCATCTCAGAAAAACTCTGAAATACTGTTATATTTTGTTTTATTAGTTCTCTGAAAAACTTTTGCAAAACTCTTCTGAAAGAGTATCAACATCTTAGTGTTCGCTGTCTTGTCTTACAAAGCATTGGTCTGCCTTTATAAGACTTTTTCTGAGATTTTCTGAGTAAGTGAGACTTTTTTAACGCTTTTTCAGAATTCCACAAGAATAAATCTTACTTTTTTCAGAGAAATATCTCCACCAGAGTTGCATTCTGCTCTATTCTTCTGACTTTTCGCGTTTCTTGTAACAAATCACACCATCCCGATATTTCGCAGCTTCAGCGTTTTCTCTCATCATCCTTTCTTCTGATACGACGACCTGCTACAAAATTACACGATCCATAAATTTTTTTTTATTCAAATAATGACATTCATAAATGAAAATACGCCGAGTCTACGATGAATAAATAAATATAAATGAGAATTTTCGTAGTTTCAAGTCGAGAATCCAGTATGAAATGGAAAAAATAATTTCGTAAATCAATAGATTCGATGAATTGAAACGTACATTATAACATGTCCCCCTATACATTATTTGCATGTGAAGCGAACAAGCATCGCGGGTCCAGCGCTCCTGCGTACACGGCCGCGCGCGACGTCTCTCACGGATCAATCGCTTTTTTAACGTAGTTTCCATCGGAGTTCCATTTTGAAACTTACAGATTTTGTAGAGAATGAACGAAGGAACACGCTCGTATTTTTTTCAAAATATTCGGAGAGCACACGTGCCCTCAGCCGCGCAACGCGTTTCGTTCATGTGACAGTGGGATCTTTTCATCTACAGACAAAAATCGACACAGTCAGACACACAGCAATACGATTGGTCCCTTCCGTTAGATCCAGCCAATCATAATACTGTGTGTCTGACTATGTCGAGTTTTGTCTGTAGATGGAAAGCTCCCACTGTTGAGTGATCTTTGCAGTGTTCAGTGATAGTGACAGTGTTCAGTGATAGTGACAGTGTTCAGTGATAGTGACAGTGATTAGTGAATGTGATTGACTTTTACTTTTTTGTTATTACTTGTGTCAGCGTGTGCGTGAGTGTGTGTGTGTGAGTGTGAACGATAAAATTAGTATTATTTATTATATAGAAGTCAACCTGTGTGGTTGCCATAAGCATGGCGAATAGTCACAACAAAAGAAAAAAAAAATCGCGAAAGCGAAGTTTTGTTGTTTCTAGGTAAGTACGATTGTTTATAATTATACTTTTCCTAAAGACACAAATTTTGGTTCGGTTTTCCACAACTCATATACTTACTGAGAATCCCCATCAATACCGTGTCAGATCACGCGTTCTATACTATACCTACCACATCTAATACATTGTAGCATATCATTTATGAAACGAGCACAAATACAAACACGATTCCATTACTATTTTTACGTGCACGTTATTGTTATTTTTCGTAATTCACGCCGTTTGAAAAACCGTCAATTGGTCGAAATCCGGAATGAGCTGTCATAAATATTTGTGTTAAATTTATTTAATTGCGAAGGTAGTAAACCAATGCTAATAGATCACGTGAACGGTCTTTGAATCGAGAAATCCGCTTCATTGTGAATTCAGAATTTTTTTTCATAAAATTCAACAAGGGTTGGTTCAACCTTCCTACTTATCCATCCGAAATCGAATAATTTAAATTTAATATACAAATCCAGTTTTTTTTCCGGTCATTAGGCGTTTTGACACACCTCGCCGCGGTAAACCCACTGCGAATACTTATGGAGTGACGATCTGTTTCAGACGCCAGAAGAAGACCATCGTTCCGCTTGACGAACATGATGGCCAAGTCAGTGTCGCGGCTGCGACCTCAGAGACCGCGATTGTCGCGGAAATTAATAGTTTGCCGGTATCGGTAAGTGACGACAATGCGCTCGTCGGTGAAAATGATATCACGGATAGCGAGTACGTCCGTGAGATCACAATCGAAGGTCGGCGCATCGTCGATATAAGTTATTTACTTAAACAGTTGCACGAAAAATTCGATAACCATTCCGTTACGTCGGAATGTTCTTTTCGCGATCTGAAATTGGTCAAATCATGGGATCAAGGTTTGCGGACCCACCTGCATTTCCTGTGTCAGAAATGTCTGTACAAATTCAGCATTTGGACAGATCCCGACCTCAAAAATATTATGGGGATAAACCAAAGTGCCGTGTGTGGTACAATTACTTCGGGTACCGGCCATAGTACGCTGCAAGAACAACTTGCTGCAATGGCAATCCCGTCCATGTCCGCGCCCACCTACCGACATTATCGGGATACGCTGTTTGACAACTTCCATGAAGTTGTCGAAGCTGAAAGGGAAAGGGCTGTGGCCATGGAAAAAGAAATTGCCATAAGAAAGGGGCATGTTATAAACGGTGTCCCGTACATCGATGTCATTGCGGATGGCTGTTGGGCAAAACGCTCCTATGCGGGTGGTAAACACGATGCGCTATCGGGTGCAGCCATGATCATTGGTCGTGAGACCAAGTTAGCTCTATTCGTTGGTGTACGCAACAAGTATTGTGCAACCCACGCAAGAGCAGAGCAGTTGAATAAGGAGCCTCCCCCTCATACCTGTTTCAAAAACTGGGGGCTTGACCGCAGCTCCAACGCAATGGAAACTGACATTATTGTCGAAGGTTTCCGGAATAGCGTTGAGTGCAACGGTCTAATATATAAAACGCTAATTGCGGACGGAGATAGCAGCGTATATCAAGCTATACGAGATTTAAATCCGTACGCTGAATACGGAGTTCTCGTCGATAAAATCGAGTGTAATAATCACTTGTTTCGAAACTTGTGCCGCAAGTTGAGAGCTGCTTCCCTCACGAAGCTTGCGAAACTCCCGCAAAAAGAAGTACAGAACGTCACTCAATTCCGACAGTACGTACTTTCGAGCGGTTTAAAAATTCGTCTCAACGTAGAGAAAGCGAGAGATCTCCGCAATGCGGAGAACATATCAGAGGACGAAAAAACAACGAAACTCTGCATAGATATATTAAATATATTTGCTCATGTGTACGGTGACCACTCCAATTGTCAGACACTGCCGTTTGACTGTGTATCTGAGGCCAATGGTAAGAATGTGCTGGCGGAACTTCACCGAACCGGAGTTTATCCCTGCGTTTACGATGCAGTGCGCTATTTGAGTTGTCACGCCAAGAGCTTATTGAGGAATGTTACCAACAATGCGGCAGAAGCGTGCAATTCCATAGTGAACAAATTGAATTCGGGAAAAAGACTTAACCATTGTATGAAAAACTCGTACCAAATGAGATGTTACGGAGCGGTTGTCCAATACAACACCCACTCAGTTTTATCTCAGTTACATCGCCATGTGACAAACTATACTCCTATCGCAGTAGCGAAAATGGAACGGGATAGGCATCGTAATAATTACGGTACTCGCCTATGCAGGTTGCAAAAACGCAGTCGCAGGGTGCGAAGTCATCGCGGTGTTGACAAGGACTATGGTCCATCTGCCAAAAAGGCGGATATGGACAAAGAGGCATTCGATGTGTTTGCTGAACGACACATGGAAAAATTGAAGTCGTACCAAAGAAACGCTAGACAGATCGAGCGAGATACGATATCGCAGAGCGATTCTGAGCTGTGGCATCAGCTGCGTACTGAGATCATCACAGCATCGAGATTCGGACCGATATGCCGTATGTTGCCGCACTCGTCGTGCGCGAACATGGTTGCGAGCATTCGATACCCGAAGGTAATCGACGTTAGTGCTACTCAGTATGGGCTTGCAAATGAGAAACCCGCCTTACAAGCGGTTGAAGCAGAACTGAAGAAAAAAATCGTTTCTTGTGGTCTTTTCATTGATCAACAGATCCCCTATCTAGGAGCGTCTCCAGACGGTCTGATAGACGACGATGGAATCGTCGAAATAAAATGTCCATTTTCAGCCCGGAACGCTGAGTTGGAAAAGGTCATAGCCGAAAAGCCGAATCTTCGGACTATTTTCGACAAGAAGGACAAAAACCTTCTGAATAAGAATCACAAGTATTATTACCAAGTACAGGGTCAGTTACACGTAACCAAGCGTGATTATTGCCAATTCGCGCTTTGGTCGTCGACTGAGACGACTACGTATATAAAACTCGTCAGAGTCGCTAGAGACGATGGATTCTGGGAATCGAAAATGAAACCCTTTCTCTGTCGATTTTACATGGAATGTTTGCTTCCAGAAATTATAGACAGTCGTAAGAATAGAAATAGGCGGATCCGCGATCCTGCATATATTCTTCAAGCCCAAGAAGCTGCAAATCTTCGAAAAAAACGTGCTCGTTCCATTGACGAGCTTGACAATGTACGAAACTGTACGAGGTCTACAGATATCTCCTCGCAACCTTCTGCAGAGATGAAAGTTGCATCGGTTGATGTCATGGACAGAGCCGGTCCAAGTTCGAAGACTCAATGGGACACTGCCATTGCCGATTGGGTAGCAATCGAAATTGACAGTGACAATGAGGCTTCTGACGAAACTATCGAGTTGCTCGAAATCGTACGCCGAGATGTTACGGCCGAACAAGTCGAGGCGAACGTATTATCTCGCAGAGATTTATTGACTGACTCAAGCATCGACTTGTTCCAGAATATATTACAGGAAAATACCGATTTTCGTTGCAATCCTGCTTCTTATACAGCATATTATAACTGCATCAAGCCATGCAGCCCTCTTCGAAGGGATATACACATAATTGGCGGTAACCTCTGCCGACACTGGTGTTGCGTTTATTACGACACTTGTAATGTTAACGTTTACGACGGTCTTGTGCGCAGCGAATACGAGTTCTTGAGCAGGGAAGAGAAGCGATACATTTCTAAGCGATATCCGCATATCGATACTGGAAGTATAGTTTTCCACCCTGTTACAAGGCAACCCGACTCCTACAGTTGTGGTGTATACGCTGCGGCTTACGCAACGACAATCGCACTGGGTGGTGACCCTGCGCTGCAAGTCTATTCGCGAGATGCGAAAAAAATGAGAAATCATTTAATAGTGATATTAAAATCTCGAATCTTGACGCCATTCCCCTGTGAATGAATCACAGTGCTGCGACTTCACTGTCCGCACGCTCATATAAGTCCATGCGGATACACAAAATAGCTCGATTTGAGCGCTCTAACATAAGGGAACGCACTCGCACTATAGTGTGAGTGGGTAAGAGTGGGTGGGTGTTCCTTAGGCACTTTAAAAGTGCCGTTTACAAAGCTGTTGCAGCTTCCCTAATGACGGAAGCAGCAGAGAACTTGCATTACACTGAATTTTCTTTGCAATTACATTTATAATAATTCTAGATAACAATGTGAAACTAAAATAAATTATTCTGACATCACATTTGAATCTGAGTGTGATACCTTGAGGCGTTCAGACGTCTCAACACTCATGTGAGAGTGTTTCAATCAAAATAATGATTTACGCTGACGGAATGGTCAAAGACTAATTCTGAATTCAATTGCATGCAAGTTCCCTGTTGACGATCTCTCGTCCCGCAGCATTTCTCGCTTTCATTTAGAAATAGTATTAGTAATTATAATAATAACAATACTCACATAATGAAACAGATAACCTGGATGGTTATACATGTATCAGCTTCGATATTTTTCATAATCTAATTCAAAACTTCATAGCTCTGTAAAAAAATACGAAAATCTATAGGTCTCAGCAATTTATTGAATCTATCCATTTATTTGTTTTAGTATAAGTTCTATAAGAGTTTGAATCATTATTGAGGAATCGTCTGACTATTAATTTTTTTGATAGGTATTGAATTTTTGGATAAAACCATCCGCCCACTACATAAAAAAACTAGTTAATATCGTTCGATCACAACTTCCATACTGTTACTTGAAATTTACTTCCACTTGGGTACATCGATCTATGATCAAAGCTCTCAATCACGGAATGTTGACGCGTGACAGTAAGCTCATATGCGGAAAAAGATATCGAACACAGAATATAATATGCGTATAGCGGTATGAAATGGAAAGTAGTATGCGGGATAAGATGAAAAATACGATCATATGTATGGTTTAATATCTTACTATATTTTTATATATCTATACATAATGATGATAATGATAATAATGATAACGACAATAATGATGATAATAATGATAAAAATGATGATAATGATGATAATAATAACGATAATAATGATAAATATGACGATAATGATGATAATAATAACGATAATAATGATAAAAATAACGATAATAATGATAATGATAATAATAATAAATATATTAAAAATAAGGATAATAATACTAATAATATCTAATATAATAATAATAATAGTGATAATAATACTAATAATATCAAATATAATAATAATAATGATAATAATAATAATGATAATAATACTAATAATAATATCAAATATAATAGTAATAATAATAATAATGATAATGATGATAAAAAACTATAAATTTTACTCTCCCTGCTCTTCTTCTTGTTGTTGCTGCTGCTGCTGTTGTGCTCGTCTTCGTCGTCGTCTTTGTCCTTGTCCTTGTCCTTGTCCTTGTCCCTGCTGTTGCTGTTGTGGTTGTTGCTGTTGTGGTTGCTGCTGTTGCGGTTGTCGGTGTAGTTGTTGTTGCTGCTGTGGCTGTTGGACACGCCGCAGCCGCACGTCGATTCGCCGCCTCGCCGCAACCAGAGCTTTAGCTTCCATCGCTTGCTTCTGGTTGCGGTGCTTTTCACCACGTGCCCGCTCTCGCTCAAGGCGTATTGATAATTTATTGAAGAGCAGGCTGGCGTGGTAAAAAGCGATTTGGTCCTGGAGTCTTCCATAATGTTCCGGCGACAGTCCGGAACACTCTTGGACCAGGACCTGAGGCGGCTGTTGCTGTTGTTGTCGAAGTGGCGGCAGCTGCGGCAGCCACAGCAGCTGTGGCTGTTTCTGTTTCTGTTGTTGTTTCCGTTCCCGTTCCTGTTGCCGTTCCTGTTCCTGTTGCCGTTCATGTTCCTGTAGCCGTTCATGTTCCTGTAGCCGTTCATGTTCCTGTAGCCGTTCATGTTCCTGTAGCCGTTCCCATTCCCGTTCCTGTTCCTGTTCCTGTTGCCGTTCCTGTTCCTGTAGCAGTTCCCATTCCCGTTCCTGTTCCTGTTCCCGTTCCTGTTCCTGTTCCCGTTCCTGTTCCTGTAGCCGTTCCCATTCCCGTTCCTGTTCCTGTAGCCGTTCCTGTTCCTGTATCTGTTGTTGTTCCTGTATCTGTTGTTGTTCCTGTTGTTGTTGCTGTTGTTGTTGTTGTTGTTGTTGTTGTTGTTGTTGTTGTTGTTGTTGTTGTTGTTGTTGTTGTTGTTGTTGTTGTTGTTGTTGTTGTTGTTGTTGTTGTTGTTGTTGTTGTTGTTGTTGTTGTTGTTGTTGTTGTTGTTGTTGTTGTTGTTGTTCCTGCAATATAAAATTAAAGTATGAAGATTCATCATATTTGGACGAATGATTCGTGAAAACCCGCATGGATATATTACTGACCAGGGTTGGACTCGTCAAATTACTTTCCAAAATTATCGTTAGATTATTATCCTAATATGTTCGTCAATAATCATTATTCTGCTGTCAGTGTTCAAAAAATCTGCGAAAGTGATTTGACAGATACTTTTCCTAATTACTTTAGATCTTCTTGCTGTTTTCTTATTTTTCCTAACAACATAATTTTTTGTTCATTCGATACTGAAATGTGAGAGAATGGGCTACAGATTTTTCGAATTATGATTGGAATATAATGATTATCAACAAAGATATCAGAAAAATAATCAAACAATTAATTTGGAAAGTGATTAGACGTACCCAGCCCTGTTACTGCCAATGAACTAAAGCGTCGTTACCTAATAGATTGTTTTTTTCATACTAGCACTCAGGTTTTGTAAGCGAACATCCCAACAATGACAAATATATAGTCGCATACACAATTCACGATTTTCAAAATTGTATAACGGGTCCAAACAACGGAATGCGAACCGCGAATCGTAAGTTAGATTTCTCAGCCAAGAAATATAAGAGGGAAGTACACACCTGAATCTCCGACTTTGCTCCTGACCGACCGCGTCTGGGCGGTGGGCCTCCCCTACGACCGCGTCTGTCTGTAACAATCATCCATAATTAAAAATCAAATTCTCCGAAAAACTGGAAGTTGAAATACTCTCAAACTAATATTATTCTATGCGCCGTATAAAAATATCTATCTGCCGTAAAAATGATATATATATATATATATATATATATATATATATATATATATTAGGGTGGTAGTTGAAAAAAAAGTTATCTTGGATGGCCTTCAGTCGGTTCTAAATGTGAAAAAAATGATTTTCTAATTTTTTCAGATTTTTATTTTGACTCCTCATGGACCCTATTTTCACATGAACATTTTTAAATTCGAAAAAATCCTAATTTGAGTTGGGTCTAATTTAAATCAGCGAGATTGCATCGGATACGTTTTATTATTGTATATTACACACAGCTCGAGTGAAAAAATTGAAATTATTATTTTACCTATTTTAATATATCGATTAATTAATTATTTTTTAATTACTTTTTTTAATTTTTTTTTTAATTCTTGCGAAAAAAAATTGAAACCATCGCCAGAGCTCAATCAACGTGTATTATGTTCATTGAATCTCTGGTTATGGTTTTAATTCTTTTTCGCGAGAATTAAAAAAATTTGAAAAAAAATTAAAAAAATAATCACTTAATCGGTATATTAAAATAGGTAGAATAAAAATTTCAATTTTTTCACTTGAGCTGTGTGTGATATACAATAATAAAACGTATCCGATGCAATCTCGCTGATTTAAATTAGACCCAACTCAAATTAGGATTTCTTCGAATTAAAAAAGTTCATGTGAAAATAGGGTCCATAGGGAGTCGAAATAAAAGTCTGAAAAAATTAGAGAATCATTTTTCTCACATTTAGAATCGATTGAAGGCCATCCAAGATAACTTTGTTTTTAACGACCACCCTAATATATATATATATATATATATATATCGCTGCGTGTATTTCGTATAGGTGATGATAATAATATAATATATATATTTTTTAAAGTTGTATTTTTTTTTATCTCCCACCTGAAAACTCGGTGCCAAATTCGGAAAAAAATTCTAATTAAATCGCAGAGCATGGAAAAAAATGTTTAGAGGTCGCTACCGAGGAATGAAAAAAACAACAATCATTTTCGATCTAACATTCATGATTGACTTGTGAGCGAAAGAAAAAATTTTTTTTACAAAACCAAATAAAAATTTAACAAAAATGAAAAAATACCATGCTAATGTGGAAAAACTCGCTGCCGGTAGCGAGCTCTAAATATTTTTTTTTATGCTCTGCGATTTAGGGAGAATTTTTTTCCGAATTTGGCACCGAATTATCAGGTGGGAGACAAAAAAAAATGCAAGTTTAAAATAAACCACCCTAATATATATAAATGTATATACTTCATTAAAAGAATTGAAAGTTCCATGCGAATGAGAAATACACAGGGAAAAGAATATAATGTTTGCACCTACGAAATACACAGCGATATATATGTATATACTTCGGTAAAAGAATCAAAATTTTCCATGCGAATGAGAAATACACGGAAAAAAGAATATAATGTTTGCACCTACGAAATACACAGCGATATATATGCATATAGTTCGGTAAAAGAATTAAAAGTTTTCATGCGAATGAGAAATACACGGAATAAAGAATATAATGTTTGCACCTACGAAATACACAGCGATATATATGTATATACTTCGGTAAAAGAATTGAAAGTTTCCATGCGAATGAGAAATACACGTGAAAAAGAATATAGTGTTTGCATCTACGAAATACACAGCGATATATATGCATATTGTTCGGTAAAAGAATCAAAATTTTCCATGCGAATGAGAAATACACGGAAAAAAGAATATAATGTTTGCACCTACGAAATACACAGCGATATATATGCATATAGTTCGGTAAAAGAATTAAAAGTTTTCATGCGAATGAGAAATACACGGAATAAAGAATATAATGTTTGCACCTACGAAATACACAGCGATATATATGTATATACTTCGGTAAAAGAATTGAAAGTTTCCATGCGAATGAGAAATACACGTGAAAAAGAATATAGTGTTTGCATCTACGAAATACACAGCGATATATATGCATATTGTTCGGTAAAAGAATCAAAATTTTCCATGCGAATGAGAAATACACGGAAAAAAGAATATAATGTTTGCACCTACGAAATACACAGCGATATATATGCATATAGTTCGGTAAAAGAATTAAAAGTTTTCATGCGAATGAGAAATACACGGAATAAAGAATATAATGTTTGCATCTACGAAATACACAGCGATATATATGCATATAGTTCGGTAAAAGAATGAAAAGTTTTCATGCGAATGAGAAATACACGGAATAAAGAATATAATGTTTGCACCTACGAAAAACACAGCGATATATATGTGTATATACTTCGGTAAAAGAATTGAAAGTTTCCATGCGAATGAGAAATACACGTGAAAAAGAATATAGTGTTTGCATCTACGAAATACACAGCGATATATATGCATATTGTTCGGTAAAAGAATCAAAATTTTCCATGCGAATGAGAAATACACGGAAAAAAGAATATAATGTTTGCACCTACGAAATACACAGCGATATATATGCATATAGTTCGGTAAAAGAATTAAAAGTTTTCATGCGAATGAGAAATACACGGAATAAAGAATATAATGTTTGCATCTACACTGTTAAAAATGTTCGTGAATTTACTACACATTTACTATACAAAATACTCCTAATTTTACAAATTCGGCGAAGCAATGTGAATTACTATGGATTTCTTTGAAATTTGCAATCAAATTCTCAATTTCACCAAACTTGATAAGAGAAACCCAAAAGTGTATCATAAATTTACTAATGTGTATAGTAAATGCATTGTATTTGTGAATTTAATGTACACTGTTTAGAATTTGCTGGACGTACTTCTAAATTTACTAGACAAGTGCATGCGAATATTCTTATACATATTTTTGATATCAAAACTTCACCTTAGCAATGTCTATTACCAAGCCGTTTTTCTAACTTTGCAAATAAATTTTCAATTTCGCTGAACTTGATAGGAGAAATACAAAAGTGTATCATAAATGTAATTATTTGTATAGTAATTGCATCGTATTTGTGAATTTGCTATACACTGTTCGGGATTTGCTGTACACTGTAAAAAATGATTGTGAATTTACAATACATTTACTGTACAAAAATCTTGGGAAATCACTAATTTCACGTAGGGAAGTCAATGACTATGCATATTTATTACATTCACAACAAAAAAAATTAATTTTACTATACTCAGTACGAGAAATACGTAACGTCATCCTAAATACACTAAACGTGTATAGTAATCTCATTTGTTTCGTAAATTCACTACACATTACTAGAAATTTACTGAGCAGTTTGCTGAATTCACTACAGACAGGTTAAAGAAAATTGGGCTCAAGTATATTGAAATTACAAATATGGCTAGTAAAGTAAATTCGATAAGCATTTATTTCAATTTAATAACCAAGTTTTCGATTTTACAAAACTGGACAGCAGAATCACCAAAACGTTTATGAATTTTACTCTCAACGATTCGTCAACGTTTGCCGAGGAACATTTTGTACGTCAGTGCCCCAGTGATTAGTACTGCTTTATACCGATAGATGCTTCAAAGCCTGCCTGTCTCTCGCAAGTAAATCTATGCCCCGTTGACTAGAAGTATGCATCGCCAATTTACTCTGACACTCTCAGCTCCCGAGTCAGACCACATCCTTTACCGAATGTGTTTCTTTTGACCGACTTGATGACTGCGGCATATATCTTCAACCAGAATTAGAGATATCATGTTTTGCAACGTGAATTGGAGATATTAAGTTTTTCAGCCAGAATTTGAAATATCATGATTTTTTTTTTTTTTTTCAACTATCATGATATTCTACCACAATTTGAGATACCATAATTCTACGTTGAGGCGTCGCAATGTTCAGTAACTTGACTCCGAGAGTAATTAAATTTAATGTACACATGCCTCGTAAAATTGCGTGATCAGTGTGACATATTCAAAATACATGCACATCAAAATTGATAGACTAATACATTTTAAATTTGCAAATCATGAGTGGATTTATAATACTCAGGTTTGCTAAAATTACTACACTATTGCTCAGTAACTTCGCTGTAAAAGTACAGTAAATTTGAGATGCAAGTATTTAAAATACCTTCACAAATATGTAGTAAATTTACAACACCGTATATGCATAAAACTTCCAATACAATCTTAGTAAATTTACAACAAACATTTTTTACAGTGTACGAAATACACAGCGATATATATGCATATAGTTCGGTAAAAGAATTAAAAGTTTTCATGCGAATGAGAAATACACGGAATAAAGAATATAATGTTTGCACCTACGAAATACACAGCGATATATATGCATATAGTTCGGTAAAAGAATTAAAAGTTTTCATGCGAATGAGAAATACACGGAATAAAGAATATAATGTTTGCACCTACGAAATACACAGCGATATATATGCATATAGTTCGGTAAAAGAATCAAAATTTTCCATGCGAATGAGAAATACACGGAAAAAAGAATATAATGTTTGCACCTACGAAATACACAGCGATATATATGTATATACTTCGGTAAAAGAATTGAAAGTTTCCATGCGAATGAGAAATACACGTGAAAAAGAATATAGTGTTTGCATCTACGAAATACACAGCGATATATATGCATATAGTTCGGTAAAAGAATCAAAATTTTCCATGCGAATGAGAAATACACGGAAAAAAGAATATAATGTTTGCACCTACGAAATACACAGCGATATATATGTATATACTTCGGTAAAAGAATTGAAAGTTTCCATGCGAATGAGAAATACACGTGAAAAAGAATATAGTGTTTGCATCTACGAAATACACAGCGATATATATGCATATAGTTCGGTAAAAGAATCAAAATTTTCCATGCGAATGAGAAATACACGGAAAAAAGAATATAATGTTTGCACCTACGAAATACACAGCGATATATATGCATATAGTTCGGTAAAAGAATTAAAAGTTTTCATGCGAATGAGAAATACACGGAATAAAGAATATAATGTTTGCACCTACGAAATACACAGCGATATATATGCATATAGTTCGGTAAAAGAATCAAAATTTTCCATGCGAATGAGAAATACACGGAAAAAAGAATATAATGTTTGCACCTACGAAATACACAGCGATATATATGCATATAGTTCGGTAAAAGAATTAAAAGTTTTCATGCGAATGAGAAATACACGGAATAAAGAATATAATGTTTGCACCTACGAAATACACAGCGATATATATGTATATACTTCGGTAAAAGAATTGAAAGTTTCCATGCGAATGAGAAATACACGTGAAAAAGAATATAGTGTTTGCATCTACGAAATACACAGCGATATATATGCATATAGTTCGGTAAAAGAATTAAAAGTTTTCATGCGAATGAGAAATACACGGAATAAAGAATATAATGTTTGCATCTACGAAATACACAGCGATATATATGCATATAGTTCGGTAAAAGAATGAAAAGTTTTCATGCGAATGAGAAATACACGGAATAAAGAATATAATGTTTGCACCTACGAAAAACACAGCGATATATATGTATATACTTCGGTAAAAGAATTGAAAGTTTCCATGCGAATGAGAAATACACGTGAAAAAGAATATAGTGTTTGCATCTACGAAATACACAGCGATATATATGCATATTGTTCGGTAAAAGAATCAAAATTTTCCATGCGAATGAGAAATACACGGAAAAAAGAATATAATGTTTGCACCTACGAAATACACAGCGATATATATGCATATAGTTCGGTAAAAGAATTAAAAGTTTTCATGCGAATGAGA
Source organism: Tenthredo livida (assembly GCA_963992785.1). Taxonomy (NCBI): domain Eukaryota; kingdom Metazoa; phylum Arthropoda; class Insecta; order Hymenoptera; family Tenthredinidae; genus Tenthredo; species Tenthredo livida. The sequence goes on from OZ023071.1 coordinate 12,246,831, forward strand.
AATACACGGAATAAAGAATATAATGTTTGCATCTACGAAATACACAGCGATATATATGCATATAGTTCGGTAAAAGAATTAAAAGTTTTCATGCGAATGAGAAATACACGGAATAAAGAATATAATGTTTGCACCTACGAAATACACAGCGATATATATGCATATAGTTCGGTAAAAGAATTAAAAGTTTTCATGCGAATGAGAAATACACGGAATAAAGAATATAATGTTTGCACCTACGAAATACACAGCGATATATATGCATATAGTTCGGTAAAAGAATCAAAATTTTCCATGCGAATGAGAAATACACGGAAAAAAGAATATAATGTTTGCACCTACGAAATACACAGCGATATATATGTATATACTTCGGTAAAAGAATTGAAAGTTTCCATGCGAATGAGAAATACACGTGAAAAAGAATATAGTGTTTGCATCTACGAAATACACAGCGATATATATGCATATAGTTCGGTAAAAGAATCAAAATTTTCCATGCGAATGAGAAATACACGGAAAAAAGAATATAATGTTTGCACCTACGAAATACACAGCGATATATATGCATATAGTTCGGTAAAAGAATTAAAAGTTTTCATGCGAATGAGAAATACACGGAATAAAGAATATAATGTTTGCACCTACGAAATACACAGCGATATATATGCATATAGTTCGGTAAAAGAATCAAAATTTTCCATGCGAATGAGAAATACACGGAAAAAAGAATATAATGTTTGCACCTACGAAATACACAGCGATATATATGCATATAGTTCGGTAAAAGAATTAAAAGTTTTCATGCGAATGAGAAATACACGGAATAAAGAATATAATGTTTGCACCTACGAAATACACAGCGATATATATGCATATAGTTCGGTAAAAGAATCAAAATTTTCCATGCGAATGAGAAATACACGGAAAAAAGAATATAATGTTTGCACCTACGAAATACACAGCGATATATATGTATATACTTCGGTAAAAGAATTGAAAGTTTCCATGCGAATGAGAAATACACGTGAAAAAGAATATAGTGTTTGCATCTACGAAATACACAGCGATATATATGCATATAGTTCGGTAAAAGAATCAAAATTTTCCATGCGAATGAGAAATACACGGAAAAAAGAATATAATGTTTGCACCTACGAAATACACAGCGATATACATGCATATAGTTCGGTAAAAGAATTAAAAGTTTTCATGCGAATGAGAAATACACGGAATAAAGAATATAATGTTTGCACCTACGAAATACACAGCGATATATATGCATATAGTTCGGTAAAAGAATCAAAATTTTCCATGCGAATGAGAAATACACGGAAAAAAGAATATAATGTTTGCACCTACGAAATACACAGCGATATATATGCATATAGTTCGGTAAAAGAATTAAAAGTTTTCATGCGAATGAGAAATACACGGAATAAAGAATATAATGTTTGCACCTACGAAATACACAGCGATATATATGCATATAGTTCGGTAAAAGAATCAAAATTTTCCATGCGAATGAGAAATACACGGAAAAAAGAATATAATGTTTGCACCTACGAAATACACAGCGATATATATGTATATACTTCGGTAAAAGAATTGAAAGTTTCCATGCGAATGAGAAATACACGTGAAAAAGAATATAGTGTTTGCATCTACGAAATACACAGCGATATATATGCATATAGTTCGGTAAAAGAATCAAAATTTTCCATGCGAATGAGAAATACACGGAAAAAAGAATATAGTGTTCGCATCTACGAAATACACAGCGATATATATGTATATAGTTCGGTAAAAGAATTAAGTTTCCATGCGAATGAAAATGTGAATATTTTGTCGGACTACACGTCTTCATCTGTAGGTATATATTATACTATATATATTTACTGATTAAACACTTACCAAATTGTCGTTTGCGGGTCATGTCTGGCTTGATTTTTTTTTTTATATTGGTTATTTACCGGCCTTTCTGGATGTCTGCAGGCTCGATGAATACTGATGAGTGCGTTGACGGATAATACCCAAATAGGGTGGGCCTTAGACTCCCCACTACGACTCTAAGGACGATGGCTTATCGCGTACCGTGTGCAAATATTTCTGAAGCGTTGATTGGTCGTACATTTCAAAAATCATAGTGACCATCGCCCGAATATAAACGACTTAGAAAATGTGTTAGTTCTCTAATTTTTTGTCATATTTATAAGTGTTAATTTATCTCATGATTAAAAATCATAATAACGTGATAAAATATTATCACGTATCTAAAAGCTAGGTATTATTTATTCAATAATCGATAGCCTTTGACTCGATCTCTTTTACGCGTCGCCTGTGACGTGTCATCCTGTAAGCCTCAGTTACTCGTCTTTCGCTAGGATACGTTCTTTAGATGTTTCTTGAAAATTGTCAATGTTGTTAAGATATTCAACGAAAAATGTATATAATATTATTACGCAGCGGCGAATGAAACCCAATTTCGCTAACGATCACAAGTCATTAGGACCAGGCCCAGATTAAACATAAGGGTAATAAGGCTATAGCCTTAGGCCCTTAAAATTTTCTGCCCTTTAATTTTTAAAATTCAATTTTTCAAAATGAGATTCAATTTTTCTCAAATTATACTGTAAACTTCCAATTGTAATCCATCAAGAGTCGACTGAATGTAGTTTATTTTTCTGTCACCGCTTTTTAAATGTCATCTATTCGATCTAGATTCGGCCTTTTTTGCAGAGCAGCCTTAGGTATCGCGACTTCCTAATCCGGAAATCGGCCAGATTAAAAAAATTAATTGTTGCTGGATGTTACATTTAATATGGTACCTTTATTCGGGGTTGCTTGCTCCTGCAAGTTCATATAGAGATAAACTATCATTAATAAAGTTACACATTTGTGAATGAGAATCCTAGAACCACCCTCCTGTATGACTTCTCTTACGTGATTACAAGCAATCAACATGAGGAGATAGACTGAGAAATACTCAGTCTCAACAGTATTGAGACATATAGATTCTTCTTATTTATTTCAATAGAAACGATAGAAACATCAAAGTAATTTACCCGAATGTGGAAGCTCTAAATTCTATGTTGAAATTTCATTTTCATTACCGCCTTGGAAATGCTTGCTGTTACGTGAAATACCTTTCTATTACGATACAATAATTGAAAAATTAATAATTGAAAAGCGTGTGTAAGATTAAATAACAGTGTTTGTCATTGGGCGAATAGTTCTTGACCAGCTAAATTTTGAGTTGCCGTGAACGCATTCGTCCCGCCTTCGTGTTCTCTCTGAATTTGAATCAGCGAAAATTCACTAGTTTCCAGTTATAAGTCTGCCACTCATTGTTGCAGTGGCAGACTTATGACTGGAAACCAGTGACTATTCACTGATTGTCAGTAGTTTTCACTGATTCAAATTTAGAGAGTTCGTAGTACGCACTAACCGACGCTAGGGGGTATGGAAACACGTGACGCGTTGAAGATGTGTCGAAGCCTGTTAGTGAAAGATGATGAGTAAAAAATGATTGAATAATAAGTTTACGAACACAACGTGTGTGTAATGTGTTAGTTGACCTCATTACTGTTTTTACTGAATTTATCTCCAGTATCTACGCGTGCGATAATACTTATTTCACCGGATCTCAACCTAACCTCGAAAAATGTTCGCGAGCATGTGCTACTTATTCATTGCGAGTAGGTTTGAAAACACCGTGCTGGTACGTACAACGAAAGACAGAGTAAATACTTTCCTTTTATGATTCCACCAGATACCAACCTGTAAGTAACTCGAATTTACTCATTGGTTCCTCAACTTTGATTCAAACTCTTGTTGCTAGTCGGCTCGACTAGATGCCTATAGAACTAGACACAGCGCATTATTGGCTGTACTTACTCGTTAATTTTTATTATTTCAATCTACTTCCAGTGATAATTCAGGAAACTCAGTTTTCACTCATATCAACCGCTCTGCTCAAGAGCGAGGAAAAAACCAAGCTTTGCTCGTCACACCGATGAGGCTTCCAAACAGAGATTTTCTCTGTATTTATCAATCATGTCTAATTTCATGTTGAAAATATTAAAGTGAACTATTTTCACTTACATGGAGCGCTCTACTCAAGAGCGAGGGAAACAACCAAGGGTGCTCGTCATATCGATGGAGTTTCCAAACGGGGATTTTCTCGGTATTTAACAATCGTATCTTATTACTAGTTAGAAATATCATTGTGAACCAATTTCACTTATATCAACCGCTCTGCACAAGAGCGAGGGGAAGAAAGGTTGGTTGTAAAACCAATGGGGGGATTCTGAACAGGGATTTTCTCTGTGTTTATTAATTATGTCTAATTATAAGTTAGAAATATCATTGTGAACTAATTTCACTCATATCAACCGCTCTGCACAAGAGCGAGGGGAACAAAGGTTGGTTGTAAAACCAATGGGGGGATTTTGAACAGGGATTTTCTCTGTATTTATCATTCATTTTTGACTTTATGTTTTAGAAATATCATTGTGAACTAGTTTCACTCTTATGAACCGCTCTGCACAAGAGCGAGAATAAGTCTCTCCAGCGGAGAGCCACTCGACTGATGGTCGATAGAATCCAAACGGATTTAGAATAATGATCTAGAGAATATCAAACTAGTCATAGAAATAGCATACAGAACTGTTTTGCTTTCAGTCTCTCCAGCAGAGAGCCACTCGACTGATTGTCGATAGAATCCAAACAGATTTAGATTATTGATTTATAGAACATACATCTAGTCATAGAACCTGCATGAATTAATGTTTTTCTTTATCTCTCCAATCGAGAGCGACTCGACTGATTGTCGAAGGAATCCTAACGGATTAAGTACATTATAGTGAATTAGTGTCACTCATATCAACCGTTCTGCACAAGAACGAGGGGAACAAAGGTTGGTTGTAAAACCAATGGGGGGATTGTGAACAGGGATTTTCTCTGTATTTATCATTCATTCTTGACTTTATGTTTTAGAAATATCATTGTGAACTGATTTCACTTATATCAACCGCTCTGCACAAGAGCAAGGGGAAGAAAGGTTGGTTGTAAAACCAATGGGGGGATTGTGAACAGGGATTTTCTCTGTATTTATCATTCATTTTTGACTTTATGTTTTAGAAATATCATTGTGAACTGATTTCACTTATATCAACCGCTCTGCACAAGAGCGAGGGGAAGAAAGGTTGGTTGTAAAAGCAATGGGGGGATTCTGAACAGGGATTTTCTCTGTTTATTAATTATGTCTAATTATAAGTTAGAAATATCATTGTGAACTAATTTCACTCATATCAACCGCTCTGCACAAGAGCGAGGGGAAGAAAGGTTGGTTGTAAAACCAATGGGGGGATTCTGAACAGGGATTTTCTCTGTGTTTATTAATTATGTCTAATTATAAGTTAGAAATATCATTGTGAACTAATTTCACTCATATCAACCGCTCTGCACAAGAGCGAGGGGAAGAAAGGTTGGTTGTAAAACCAATGGGGGGATTTTGAACAGGGATTTTCTCTGTATTTATCATTCATTTTTGACCTAATGTTTTAGAAATATCATTGTGAACTGATTTCACTTATATCAACCGCTCTGCACAAGAGCGAGGGGAAGAAAGGTTGGTTGTAAAACCAATGGCGGGATTCTGAACAGGGATTTTCTCTGTGTTTATTAATTATGTCTAATTATAAGTTAGAAATGTCATTGTGAACTAATTTCACTCATATCAACCGCTCTGCACAAGAGCGAGGGGAACAAAGGTTGGTTGTAAAACCAATGGGGGTATTGTGAACAGGGATTTTCTCTGTATTTATCATTCATTTTTGACTTTATGTTTTAGAAATATCATTGTGAACTAGTTTCACTCTTATGAACCGCTCTGCACAAGAGCGAGAATAAGTCTCTCCAGCGGAGAGCCACTCGACTGATGGTCGATAGAATCCAAACGGATTTAGAATAATGATCTAGAGAATATCAAACTAGTCATAGAAATAGCATACAGAACTGTTTTGCTTTCAGTCTCTCCAGCGGAGAGCCACTCGACTGATTGTCGATAGAATCCAAACGGATTTAGATTATTGATTTATAGAACATACATCTAGTCATAGAACCTGCATGAATTAATGTGTTTCTTTGTCTCTCCAATCGAGAGCGACTCGACTGATTGTCGAAGGAATCCTAACGGATTAAGTACATTATAGTGAATTAGTTTTCACGCATATCTATCACTTTGCACAAGAGCGAGGGAAACAACCAAGGTTTGCTTGTCATACCGATGGGGTTTCCAAACAGGGATTTTCTTTGTGTCCGTTAATCATGTCTAATTATAAGTTAGAAATATCATTGTGAACTAGTTTCACTCTTATGAACCGCTCTGCACAAGAGCGAGAATAAGTCTCTCCAGCGGAGAGCCACTCGACTGATGTCGAAGGAATCCTAACGGATTAGATACATTATAGTGAATTAGTTTTCACGCATATCTGTCGCTCTGCACAAGAGCGAGGGAAAAAACCAAGGTTTGCTCGTCATACCGATGTGGTTTTCAAACAGGGATTTTCTCTGAATTTATCATGTCCAACCTCAAAGTTAGAAATATCATAGTTGATTAGTTTCAACTGTTATCAATCGCTCTGCACCAGAGCGAGAATATAAGCGACTTTTGCTGCTTGACACTGCGACGTTTGTCGAACACAGTGTTGGTACACGTGATGTACCTAAATAATTCTCGATTTGTTCGGGTTGTTATTCAGTGCAATCATTTGCAATATGTCTTGCTGTGTTTATAGACACTGCCGCGAAATAATCGCGATCATTAGTGTACGTATATATATATACTGACGTAGCGCGCATCGGAAGATGCGCGCTGCGCCATCTAGCGGTAGGCAGAGGTACCAAACGTTCCGGTGTCTGCGCCATCTATCGGTGGGCAAAGATACTAACGTTTGGTAATCTGCTTTACCGCGGTGAACGGCACCTGGCCGTGGCCTTGAAACGTTTCACTTCACCTTAAAATGTTGCTAAGTTCGAGGGTTACCTTCACGATGCATCATTGAATTTTTTATAATAATTCAAAAGAAATTTTTCAGGCGGTCCGTTTTGCCCTCTCGGTCCGTTTTGCCCTACGGTCCGTTTTGCCCTCCCGGTCCGTTTTGCCCTACTTTCCCCTATATACGAAGCATTGATGTTAGTAGAAAAATTTATATCAAAAATCAAAAGATGTTATATTTGCCAACGTTTCGGACATATCAGTAACAACTGTGATAACCAACCGAGATGCAATCGCTGCGGCAATAATCATTCAACAAATGAATGTGAACAGGAGATCAATTGCGCAAATTGCAATGAGTCCCACTTAGCTTCGGATCCAAAGTGCATAATATACTGCTTTAATCTAGACCTTTTGGAATTAAGGACGCGATTAGATTGCAATACCAAGGAGGCGAGCACACTGGTATCAGCAATTTACGCAGATCGTTACAATATAGTCGTAAATTCCACAGGGGTCACACACTTGGGAACAAACGAGGGAGACTTCTATGAAAAATGGCTCAAGCGGAAAAGCCCTTCATCACAGGATAATTCCAACGATCAAGACCAAAATTATGCACATCCTCAAACAAGCCAGGCAGGGTCAGCTCCTATAAGCACTTCAGTTGACAATTTATTAGCAAAAATAACATTTGAAGAAAACAGGAGAGGCAAGATTAAACAAAACCAACAAATAATAGAGGCAACCGAGCAAAAACTTCTCTCAGTATACGGGGAAGATTCAGCCGCCCTAAAAGGTTTCAAACACATTGAAGCCCAGTTAATGGAGGAGCTATTAGAAAATAACAAGAAACCAGAGTCTCTCTAACGGTAGAAGGAGCTCAAATCCCCATCATTAGTTATTAGTTAACAGAAATAAATAAATTTAGGATATATAAAAGAAGTATAAATTAGATTAAGATAACTAAACAAGAGCTAGGAATAGGTTTATCAAGCACAACAGGGATAACCAAAAATTAGGTAGCAGGGGAAAGGGTAAGACACAAAATTGATCTTAGGGCGCAGGATAGAATTTCCTTCTTAACGCTCAGACTGTTCACCCCTCGTGTCAGGCGAGGGTTGTTTCGGGGAGCCTAGAAGTCTGTGGGAGCTTCCCTTACTCTTTAAGTAGAGTGTAGGCCAAGCTTCTGTGGCCAAAGAAGGTTAGCGGGCAGACTCAGAAAAGCACATAATCGTATTTCGGTGCGCAACAGGTAATCAGATAATACAAGATCCCTAGTTTCAGGGAGTTTCTCTCAATATGATCATAATATCCTGGAACATCAACGGAATATCTTCCAAGACACAAGAAATTCCCCAACTCCTACATGAGTGCGAAATACTATGTATCTCGGAGTCTAAACTCACGCCAAACTCAAGATATAGCCCTCAATTCCCAGGATTCAATTGCATTCGCAAAGACAGAGAGGTTGATAATGGCGGGGGTCTCCTCATATTCCTTAAAAAGGCCATCAAGTATTCTACAATAAAATTAGGAGGAATTCCGGTAGGCATCGAAATCATTGGGGTCAAAGTTCATCATAATCAAGAAGCAGTCAATCTATTCAGCATATATATTTCACCCAATGCGAGAAATGACAGGAGAGAATTTGGAGATTTCTTCTTCAGGCTCGGTCAATATCCCAACGCAGTAATCACAGGTGACATGAATGCTCACCACCAGCTTTGGAGCAGCAGTTTGTCAAATCCTAGGGGAGATATGCTTGTAGACATCATAATATATTGCAACCTGCCGTATTACTGAGGTCCCTAAAACGAGGGTGAGACCTCAGTAACCGGGTGCACCAAGGCCTTGCGCTTTATTTTGGGCGCCACCTAATTTAATAAACTAGGAAAAATTCTCTCTCTATTTAAATATACAAGTATTGGCTCTAATCTGCCAGGGAAGCTGGTTTTGAGACTCTCAGGGTGAAGTTCGGGCACGCAGGCCCTCGTACCTAATTTTAGTTCTGACGCTGAGGCGTTCCTTTTTCTGTCATATATAATTCTTCAACAATCTGTCCTATATTCTACATCACCGCATGAAGCTCTGGAAGTTCTCGTATTTCCGGGGAAGAACGGGAGACTCAAGGTAGAAATAATTCAAACTCGATGAGGTAGGAATTAATAACAGAATTATATTCAACTTGTCTTTGTGCACTAGTGGTTTCCACATGCACTTTCACTCTCGCACACTCACGCTGGGTCAGGGTGTGATATAGTCTACACTTAGAATCGGTGAGGATTATTAATGTGCAATTATGTTCTGAATTAAACTTTTGTTAACTACTTTTATTTAGTTCTTTGAACTCTTTATATACTGAGTACTTGTACTCCTATCCAATTTCTTGAATAATTTATTCTGAGCAGGACGATAACTAGTCGTGATGTAAACACCCATCTGTCTCGTAGTAGAGGTGATGCCATACTAATGAATTTTACGGAATTCATTAGGAATGTAGGGATTAGTGAAAATCTATAATATCGATTGTGATCGGAGTGATGGCATTACTAGTATGATTTCGGGAGGCATGTAGTGAATGTGGACTAAGGAGCCTGAACTCGTATAGCCGCACGGCGGTAATTTAAATAAGGTAGAAATGTGTGGACACATTGTCACAATATGCTCAGCTAGAGGTTATGAACACCGGAGCAGCCACCAGGATTAGTCATCAACCAGACACAAATAGCGTTCCGGATATATCACTAGTGACGGCAGATATCACATTATTTTCAAAGTGGCACACATACAAAGACTCAGGCAATAGTGACCACATCCCCTTAGTTATAACAATAGACAAAGGCCCTCTATTAAATAACAACCTAGCTCATAAAATCGGCACTTCTAGAGTCGATTGGGACAAATTTTCAAGGGATCTGGCTGGCCTTAGAGAAGGTAGGCCAAGTATGGTTTCGGACAATTTCATGGAAGAATACAATAATTTTATCTCAGATATAAAATCAGCCCTTGAATCTGCAGGGGCCAAAATTCACAAGCAACAGGACCCTCAACATATTCCCAAGGTCCCTCCCCCCTCTAGATGGTGGGACCAAGAATGTTCCAAAGCGGTAGAATTAAGGAAAGAATCACTGGCTAAATTTATGAATTCAGTTACTCGGGAGGACATGGAGTCATATGAGCTCATCTGCAGGCAAACGTCAAACTTATTAAAGAACAAAAAGAGAGATAGTCAAGAGAGACTCTATCACTCGGCATAATGTCAATGAAGGGACGTTATCGAGCAAATCGAGTCAGGTGAAGAAAAGAAACGAAGAACTTCTTACTTCAGGTTTTTAACGTTTCGGCGAAGTTTGTCGCCCTCATCAGAAAAAAACTATTTTATTAACAAAAAGACAAAAAATATGAGGTTACAAGAAACGCAAATTATATGCAAAAAGGAGGGAAGCAACATCCTCACAGTACAACTTAAAGTATATAAAGTAAAAAATATAAAATAAAAGAATAAGATTAAATTACCAAGTAATGTAAGAAATTTTTCAAAACATCCAAATAATCAACATCAACGTTGGCAAGTTAAGATGGAGACGTAAACAAGAGGAGCAGAACGTCAGATATATCCATCCCACAAGTAAAACCAACAATGCAACTTTCCACCTCTTATGCTTAATTATTAATACACAATGCATTATCAATACATGCACGCTGCCGGATTAAAATTGTGGTTCAGGTGTAAAAACAAAAATAGTCGGAAGATAAGAGCTTAGAAGTCAGAAGGATACAAAGCGATATAATAACCGCAACGGCAAGCGGAAGGTATCAAAGCACGTCGAAAACTGAGTTCGTGCGAGAGGAGAAGGGAGGGAGGGGGGTGATTCGAAGTAGGAAAGCGCGCGAAATTTTTCAAAACAGAGGATCTGATCCGTTCGATAGAAAGGAAGGAATTACGACACACTCCTAGATCTAAGCCTATGTAGCAAAAGACCATAGGGAGCATGCAGTTTTTTTGTGTCTTCTTGTTTATTCAACGGATTGGGTTGCAAGTGAATGTGTAGCATCTCGGACATCAACCGTTTTCCCCATTTCTTTTCCTTATCTAGGACTTTGACATTGTCCCAGTCAAAACCATGGTTGAGATTAATGGCATGTTGGGAAACCACCGAATGATCCTTAGGGTCCTTGTGCAAGTTGGCAGCATGTTCTTTAATGCGGGTGTTTAATGACCGTTTAGTCTGACCCACATACGACGCCGGGCAGTTTTTGCAACGAATCTGATAGACCACATTGGTCTGAAGTGTGACTGGGAGTCGGTCCTTTCCCTTCCTCACAATGTTGGCTAGATTATTGTTAGCCGTGGAAACCGTTGTGATGTCGAATTTTTTCAAACAATGATCAATTTTTTCGGAAAACCCTTTGACGTAGGGAATCGAGACAATCGTGCCGCGCAACCGAGGCTTGCTACTAACAAAGAGAACAGACGTGCTTCCCTCAGTATCAGTTAGAGTGATGGTGATGCCGTTATCATTGGTTATTTTTTGTCTGTGGTAGTGTAGCCGTTTTCGAATTAAAGGTTCAACAAAGGAGTCCGGATAGTTGTTCATCCGCAATAGAGATCTCACTAATTCCAGATTGTCGGAATGAAATTTAGAGTGTGACAGTGTTATCGCTCTATCCGTAAGATTAAACACTATCGCTCGTTTTTGAGATAAGGGATGCGCGGAATTAAAGTGGAGCATCCGACCCGAGAACGTAGGCTTCCGATACCAATTGGTGACCAATGCGTCTGTATCTCTAATAAGAGTCACATCCAAAAAGTTAATCTGGCCGTCTATCTCACGTTCAAGAGTGAACTGTAGCCGTGGGTGGTAAGAATTGAACATGAGTAAAGTCTCATCAACCTTATTCGAAGGAATACACAAAATAATGTCGTCAACATAACGGTAGTAAAAGATAGGTGTAAAATCCAACTTCGACAAGCAAACCGTTTCCAAATCCACCATCACCATGTCGCTAAATATGGGAGACACAGGTGAGCCCATCGGAGTGCCAAAAATTTGTTTATAATATTTGTTGTCAAACCGAAAATAAGTGTTTTCCATTAGGTAGCTGGCTACAGTAATAAGTTCACTCAGAGGTATGATCGAACGCTTAGCTATGTGTGCGTATCTCTTCTCCAAACTCTGCTTAACTAATTCGAACGGAATGTTGGTAAATAGTGACGTGACATCCAAGGAAATGAGTATGTGGTCGGACGGAATACGTGTTAGTTTGAGTTTATCCATTAAGTCGCGGCTATTATTCACATGTGAAGCCGGGTGTGGCACGCAGTTGTTTAGAAGACTACTAAGAAATTTGGACAGAAAGTACGTAGGAGAACCAATGGACGAGACAATCGGTCGTATGGGATAGCCATTTTTATGGATTTTCGGTAGGCCGTAGCATCTGGGAAGTTCAGTATCGGTCTGTGTCATCTCATTGCGATGTAACTTTTTAGCAAAAAGATAACCGTTATCATTCCAACGTTCAGTAATCCTATAGCTCGATTTTTGAAGGTCGGTTAAGGGGTTCTTCTTGACAGGTCTGTAGGTCGATGGATCTGATAACAGGGCAAGCATTTTTTCCAAATAACTGGACTTATTGAGAGCAACAGTGACGCTGCCTTTGTCCGCGGGTGTAAAAAACACTTCGGGATGTTCTTTCAAAAAGATCTGGGTGTTTTTAAGTTTCTGTGAAAAAACACGGTCTACCAGACTGACGTGTTTTGTGGTCTTCGAAAAACGATTAATATTGTCGATAAGGACAGTTCTGAGGTCTTTTTTCTGTTCGGGAGCAAGGTCCAATGTGTAAATCGAATTCTCTATATTCTTAATGATGTTGATACTAGTCTTAATGTCCAGGGCGGAGTTGTGAGAGTATTTCTGTCCCAGAGAAACAATATCTCTAACTTCTTGTGGAATAACCGTGTCAGATATGTTAACGAACCACCCATCCGAAGCCATGGGCACAGTTTGTATGGATGGTGGGGTGACAAGATGGTCCGCGGTGTTGATGTGGTAATCAGTATGGGAAATTAAGTTGTCAAACTTCTTCTTATGGGTCGAAGAATAGTGGACAACCAAGGAGTCTTTTTTATGCTTCTGCATAGTCGCGAAAGTAGTGAAGAGATCCGAAGGTACTGATTCTTTGATGTTGGCGGACAACGAGGCGAGTTGTTTGTTGAGAAAACAAAGATGAATATGTAAATCTTCAATTTCAATATTAAGTAAACTAGTAGCGACTTGATATTTCAAACTATTAAGATTTTTTCTCCCTGTTTTACTATGGCAATGCAAAGAGTTGAACCTATTGCCAATATTGACAAGATGATTGGGTCTAATATCATAGGATCTACATTTAAGTAACATTACTTGGTAATTTAATCTTATTCTTTTATTTTATATTTTTTACTTTATATACTTTAAGTTGTACTGTGAGGATGTTGCTTCCCTCCTTTTTGCATATAATTTGCGTTTCTTGTAACCTCATATTTTTTGTCTTTTTGTTAATAAAATAGTTTTTTTCTGATGAGGGCGACAAACTTCGCCGAAACGTTAAAAACCTGAAGTAAGAAGTTCTTCGTTTCTTTTCTTCACCTGACTCGATTTGATCGATAACGTCCCTTCATTGATTAGAAAGAGAGATAGTTTCAGACAATTCTGCTTATCTCTCAACCCGACCAAGCCCCTAGGACAAATATGGCAATCAATTAAAGGATTTAAACATAGGGCCCTACAACAACCCAAACCATCGTTAGAGAACAACATCATTGAAGATGATCTAAAACTCTTAGAAGCGTTCAGCAAAATCGCATCAGACCAGGTTGGTCAGTTTGTTGAGCCTAATTGGTTTTATGACTATGATCAGGCTTCTTGTCTCAACGACGATATCTCCTTAACTGAAGTTACAAGAGCAATTAACGTTTCCAAAACCAGGTCGGCCCCGGGCGAAGATGGTATCTCGTATCAGATGATCAGAAGTTTCCCTGTAAATGTAGTAGTTTGGCTATGGTAATTATTTAACTTAATTCTCCAGACGGGCCACATTCCATCAGCATGGCACCAGTACAGGGTCTGCTTCATTGCGAAGCCGCAGGACAGGGGCTATCGCCCTATAGCGATGGCGAGTTGCTTGTTGAAGCTCATGGAACGGATTCTCAATGATCGATTGATGTGGTGGGCAGAATCCAGGCAGCTTTTTCCAGTCGAGTTCTGTGGCTTTCGCAGGGGCAGATCCTGCTATGACAATCCAGCCAACCTAAGACTAGACCTAGATGTGGCAAGAACTCAGGGTATGAAAACAGGAGTCTTATTCATAGATATTGCTGGAGCATACGACAATGTCAATATAACAAAACTCACACAGAAACTTATCTCCCATAGAATCCCCCCAACAATAGTGAAGTTTATAGCAAGGGAGTTTTCCTATCGGGAATTAGCAGGAGTCTCGGGAAATGTCAGTCTAGGATCAAAGACCACGAATAAAGGCCTCCCTCAAGGCTCCATATTAAGTCCCTTGTTGTTTAACTTCTATTTACTAAACATAAATACAAATCTAGACAAGTCGATAGCCTGTAACGCGGCCAAGCCACGACCTATATAAATAGTAATACAACAAGGGGTATAGCTCGCGCCATCTGTCGTTAGCGCGGTCAACCATATCAAAGAGCCATCTACCGTAGGCGCGGTCAACTTACGGCAAATCGCCATATTGCCTAAAATCTCTCGCGCTTACAAAGTAACTATATGAATTAGATAAGTTCGGTAATAAAATAGCATTTAATCAGAGTAAAAAGTATCTCTCTGGATATAGCAAAGTGAGAAGCTAGTAGGGGATCGCTTCGGCACACTACCTGTCTTCTCGTTTTGGCATGTCTATTGCTTTTTCAAGTACACGATCTCGTTTGAGGAGTGGGGAATAGCTAGTGGGGGATCGCTTCGGCACACCACCTGTCTCTTCTTTTACTTCTTGGGGGGTCAAATCAGTAAAATCCTTTCTTGTAATTAAATTCTCTCTCTAAATATTCAATCAACTCAGTAATATCAAATCAAATATGAAGTAAAATCACTTGCAGTAAAATCACTTATAATCAAATCACTTAGTACAGGTAATAGAGTCCCAATAAATAGTCAGATAACTTCTGATATAAAACATAATATAGAAGTCCTAGTTACTCTCAGGCAAAGCGATTCAAATAGAGTCATTTTAATTAGCGCTAATCGAGAACTACTTAGATAAATTCAGGTAGAACACACAATATAGAAGTCCTAACGAGTCATAGGCAACGAACTCATCTAGAGTTATTATATTATATACAGGCAGTAGTTTTTTTAAGATAAATTTCAACTCTCTAAAATTCAACTAGTATAGGTATTAGTTATTAAGATAAAAGCACAATTAGATATAGGAGTCCTAAACAAGATATAGGGCAAGTTTAACTCATTCAGAGTTATGAGATTTAGCATTAGGCATTAGATATTAAGATGACGGTTGACCGCCGGTAAAAGCTTACTAATAAAAAGCCAATTAATATAGAAGCCCTCAAAAGAGGCATGTGAGATTTTCACCTACAAATGTTCAAACCTTAGCCTTATTGTTTTAAAACTGTTATATTCATTTGAACCATATTATTCTAAATAAAACGCATTATTTATATGTAACAAAATAATCTGAACTGAATCACCTTCCCTAATTCTTAAATTATATAAAAGTAGGCCCGTGGATTAATTCCTAAACACCCTGAGATTAGAGTTGACATCGGCATTTCGCCGATATAAGTTAAGTAAAATTTTAGAGCACCACAAGCCTTCTCATCCTTCGCAGACGACCTTAGAATAAGCACATCCAACTCTAACACACACACGATTTTAGCTACTCTCAAAAGAAACCTCCTATCCATCGAAGAGTCTTTAGCTCAAGTCGACTTACAGATATCATTCCCTAAAACGCAATTAATGATATTTAACAACGGTAGAAGCATAATCAAGCCCTTCTCTCAGAAAATTAAAATCCGGGATCACATCATCGCAAATGTGGCTCAGGCAAAATACCTAGGCGTCACCTGGGATTGCGGTTTAAAGTGGGAGGCCAACATCAAACAGGTAAAAACCAAAGCGGCCAAACTCATTAATATTCTATCAAGCATATCCAAATTTAAATGGGGGGCCCATCCGATCACTTGTCTCCAAATATACAAAGGCCTTATCAGGCCTGGATTAGAATGGGCGGGGTTTTTGTTGGGTCACTCCTCCCGAAGTACAATTTCGAAATTAAACGTTATCCAGAACGCGGCACTCAGAATAGGCTTGGGATGCCTCAAATCAACCCCGGTAAACACGCTTCACCATTTAGGCGGATTCTTGACAATTTTAGAGAGGATCAAAGAACTTTCCAGAAGGTTCATTTCCAAACAATACAGCTCTACCAACAGTTCTATCCAATACAAATTCAGAAAACTACTATCTCTCAAAAACGGTGATCAGGTCAGGGAAGACCATTCCCTGGATTCCTCCCTGTTCCACACCTAGAAAGACACTAAACCAGAATTAAAAGACGTTACTAGACACATCATATTACCCACCTTTCAGGCCAAATACCAGGCTCTCTTCATGCCTGAAAATTTCGACTCAGATTTTGGGCTTAAAGTTAAACCGCCGAAAGGCAATCCATCTAACTTCACTCAGCTAATAGAGGCAAAGTACCCTAATTCCCGCAAGATATTTACAGACGGGTCTTTAAACACCCAGAATAATCAATGCGGTTATGCCTACTTTATAGAGGACTATCCGCACCTCTCACGACAAGTATCCTTGAACCCAAAAAACTCAATTTTTAGTGCTGAGATCCAAGCCATATCTGCAGCGGTCAGAGCCATTCAGGTAAATGAACTACAGGGGGATATACTAGTCTGCTCAGACTCAAAAAGCGCCGTCCTCAACTTGGCTCGTTCAGGAATGGACTCTAATATGAGCCCCCAGGCAGCAACTATAATAGTATTTTTCGTACCTAGGCCATAAAATCTTACGGCTGTGGTGCGAACAACATTTTTTGATTGAGTATACGTAAAGTACGCAACGAAGGCGGTATTAGCATAATCTATAATATATTATACAGTGCGACCTCTCAATAAGCACGCCCGCAATAAGAACGCTTCCCCAACTTCTCGCTCGACCACTACCCCCACTCCGAGCTCGAATTGCACTTGGGTGCGAATGAGAGAGAGAGACAGAGAGAGTGAGTCACTGAAGAGCGCACGCATGGTGGGGGTACTCGAATTCTTGCAAAACCTCTTCCCCTTGGGGGCTTTTCGTTCTTATTGGGAGGTCGGACTGTATATAGGGGAGACCGGGGCGAATTGAACCATGAAAAGTTTAAAGTGATAAAACAATTTATTTTCACAATCAATGCTTTTGTAGATAAGTTTGAGATGAGCTTTGATCTTTAATAAACATTAATCGATTATAAGAATTAGTCATTTCAAGAAAATATTATCATTATAAACAATTATAATGAATGAATGAAAAAGGTTCAATTTTCCCCAGGACTGGGGTAAATTGAACTTGAGTCGGGGCAAATCGAATTTATACAGAAAAATATTAGAAAATGGTTATTTACTAAATTTAAATTATTTTGTTTAAAATAGTACAATATTCTATTGCAGTTAAATATTAAAATCAGTTCCAAATGTAAAAGAAATTACATCTAATTAATTAATGAAAACTTCTAACCTTTCTGGTGTCAGACAAGCAGGAATTTGAACGATGCGCATCTTTTACGCGCAAGCTCCTTCTAACCATATGGGTGTGTTCCTATGTTCACTGCCAGTACCTACTGCAAGCTTATGTCAGAAAGAGATAGCTGTATTCACGAACTCACAGGTGCGAGAAAGAAGCGAGAAAAACTCGCAGTGCTGGCAGTGAAAAATAGAACATAGCCTATGTCTCACACACAGTCATTTTGCCCCGACCAATTTGCCCCAAACTATATATTTTCAAAATAATATTTATTTCAACCGATGTAACTAATACTTGCAATATTGCTATAATTGTTGATGAATTATTCAATGATTGCAGAAGTCGATGAAATAAATCTTAATGTAAAAACTTCATCAGAAGTATATGTAAACTAACAATTAAAATCACGAATATTATGGTTAGAGAGCACCAAAATATTAATTTCGCTTTTTTCTCTCAGGAATACAAAATTTTTAAAACCTATCGACTTCTTTACTATCGCGATGATATGAGACTTCTTCATTTTTATTTTCATGTGTTTACATGTACCCATATCAGAATAATTACAGAAATTCAATTTACCCCAGAGTTCAATTTGCCCCGGTCTCCCCTATAAGAGTTAAAGCGTAAAATTTGGAATAGAGATTATTAATAGACAAATGAATTTTGAAAAATGCACACAAGTAACATATGGATGTAGAGCGGTAGGAGGTGGCTCCCGGAAGCGGGTCCAGGGCCGCAGGCCCTAGTGGGGGGCAGGGGGCGGAGCCCCCCCAACTAAAAAAAAATATATTTTAAATTGTAAAATAAAAAACATAATTTTTAATTGAACAGAAAAATTTCTTTGTTTCAAAGAGAAAAATCAACTAAATAAGTAGGTATACATACGAGATATAACTATATAGGTGCACTGAGAGAAATAATTTGGTTGGGGGTACTATATTATTTTAGTTTACGTGTTTTAGTCAAGACAACCCAATTTTATAGTGCAGCTTACTGAAAAATAGTTCAGCGAACTATTTCAAGCTGGTTAAATCAACAAAATGGATAAGTTCGCAAGAATGACTATATCTATAGTACAATCAACTATAATTTTTAGTCAACTGGTAACTAAACCGTCATAGTTATGAAACACATCTTCATTAGTTACCACGATAGTACTCATAGTTCAACCTACTGCATCTTTGGGTACACTGAGAAAAATGATTCGGTTGAGGATACTATAATAAAATAGTTAACATTTCAGAGTGGAGGACTCCTTTTTATAGTGATGTAAACTATGAAAATAGTAACGCAGACTATATTGTTATAGATATTACTACATATTTATTGTAAGCGTTACAGTTGAGAACTTTTAGAACTCTAGGAAAGAAATTGAATTAAAAAGATATTTGGAATACAGATATTCAGTTAATCAGATATCTTAGCTGCATTAAAACATTGATATCATTGAGACAGATGCCGAGTTCAAAATAAATAGGAAAAAGTGATTAATGATTTCAATAAATAGTTTAGCGTAGTCGGTAGAGCGTGCGACTAGTAATGCGAGCGAATGCGTGCGTCCCGGATCGAATCCCGGCCAAAATAATGCGATGTTTTTCTAATCTAAAAATCCTTACTTTGTATTGATATGCGGTTGAATGCAGTTAGTAGGTGTTACTCGACGCATCATACAATGTTAGAAATTCATTGTAACGAGCTAAATTTATTTTTTGAGCACAAAAAAAGAGCCTTATTTAACTATTTGGTTTGGTTTTTTACATAGTACCACTATAGTACATCATACCGTTTTGATTAGTCAGTACAACTTACGTCATATGGTAAGGCTAACCTTGTTTTTAGTTGCAGGGGTATATTGTGCGCTTCACTATGTCCAAATAGTTGAGCAAATAGTAATTGGAACAAAAATTTTTAGTCAAGTCAACTTTTGTTTCATCGGGTAACCTTAACTATAAAATATTTTAAGTCCCTAAAACCACTATTGTTTATAGTTGAAAAATAGTTACTACAACTATAATTTTCTCTCAGTGTACCCTTCAGCCGCACTAGTCGAATGCCAACCACCATGACGTTTGATCTCTTCCATGCCTGCTCCCGAATCGGAGAGTATTGTAGCAGACGTTCTTCGGAAGCTATGTCCTGTATATAATTCTGGATTCGGTAAATTCAAGTACGTTGCGATTTGTTTCGGAAGGCTGCCGAGATTATGTATGCCCATTATTTGCTTCGTACACTTATTATTCCGATAAGCGAGGAAGAAATTTGAGGCATTCATACCAGTAGGTCTGAGTTTTATATATTTTGTTATGATTTTAGCGTAATTTCCTTCTATGGTGAAGGTTCTTGATATGTTTGTTTTGGTATCGGGTAAATGAAATATATGAACAGAGCCCTCTAATCTGATGTGATCGATGGACAATTTGTACAAATCGTCCCGTCTGCAAGCACCGACGATTCCGAGAATCAGAGCTACCTGTAACAACAAAGTACAACACTGGTTAGTGTGTGTGTGTGCGCGTGTGTGTGTGAGTGTGCGCGTGTGTGTGTGAGTGTGTGTGAGTGTGCGCGTGTGTGCGCGCGCGAGCGCTTCTATATGTTATTTTATACATACCTTGCATGGTAAATGTGTGACGTCAGGAGCATTATGGAGGAAATCCTTCACTTGTTGCGTTGTAAAGATTTTAGCTTTCTTATGTGTACACCCACATTTTTCTGCTTGACGAATCCCTTTAGTTTGAAGTACAAAGGTTCGAATTCCTTGCGATACGAGTTTTAATGCAATATTTGTTGTTCTATGAAAAATGTAAATTTTACGGACACGTGTCCGTAAAATCGTACTTTACGGCCACGAAACACGACCGAAAAGGCGTACTTTACGGATACTCGATCGAAAAAAATATAATTTATCAGGAAAAACTAAGACACAGAAACATAATAGTAGTATGGGTCCCGGCCCATGTTGGCATTCACGGCAACGAAATGGCAGATGTGGCTGCAAAAGCAGCCCAGATAACAATCGTGCGACGCACAGAGCCATCACAACGTGCGGCTCGGGTCGTGCGGGCGAGAACGCGCCATTCTTGCTAGCACGAGGTGACGCCAACACATGTGCGAGCGTGATGAGTCGCATCTAGCCATCACGCGTGCGGAGTCATACAATCACGTGTGTCGCTGTTGTGCGCCCCCTACTGAAAATTGCGGCATGAGATCTGATGTGAGACCAAATTCTTTTATGAGATCTGATATCATCTCACCTGAGATCACGTGAGATCCCACCTAGGCCTCACATCAGATCTCGGTAACGAATTTCGATTTTCAGTAGGGCGGCACCATGATGTCAGTGTGCAAGCATCCAATATGAGATGATCAATATTATTTTCATCATAAAACAGTTCGTAAGATTTACTCGATGTTTGAGAATTCGTGACAAATATTTTCCGAAATCAAACCTAATTGTCAAGATTGGGAGCAAAATTTGTTGAACCTTTCTTGCGAAATAATGTTTTTGAATCACTTTTTCTCGAATTTTTTTTTTTCATTTGTCACTGAGTGACGCTACTTAATTTTTTTTTTTCCAATATTCGAAACACTCGTTTGATGTTATAAAAAGTAATATACGAATTTTGAATACAAATGTTGCATAATATATCTGTAAGCTGCTAATATAAGCTGTTTCTGATTTTTTTTACGGAACATATCAATTGAATTGGTACCATCTGAAAAAACTTCATACCATCACGACGTGCGAGCGATATGCGTGGCATGCGCGTAATTCTCACGACATGCGAGGGATATGAGTCGCAATTGATGACGCATCCGTGTGGTCATATGAGCTCATACCGTGCGGATCAATCCGCACGCGTAAGAGCGTATACGCTCGCTTTGTGTAGACATTTTGTTATCTGCACTGTAAAAAATGTATGCATTAAAATCAATGAAAAGTGCATGAAGCAAAAGTTATGAACGCACATAAAATCAAATTAATGTTCATCTTCGAAATTTTGTAAAATGTATATTAATTTCAATGTCTGATAGTTAAATTTCATGCATTCTTTTTTTTCGAGATTTCAGTTATTATACATTAAAATCAATACATACTGATGAAATTATGATGCACGTTAATTGATTTTAATGCGTGCATGTGAGTGCGTAGTTTCATGTGTTGTATCACTGTTCAGGTTTTCCCGTTCAATAAATACTGATTGCATCTAAAAATATTTCTTAGAAAAACTATCAAATTGGAATCATTTAGTGAATCCACCAAATTTTGGTAAAAGAACGTTTACTATAGGGAGGCCGAGCCCTCCCCGATAGCTGCTCACTTAGAACTCTCAGCAGAGATATGTCTGCTTTGAATGTGGCGCTTGGCGTGGACCTAAAGACGTAACCGTTTCACTTTACTTGCGAGAAAGGTTTTTAGGCAAGCCCGTGCGCCGCCGCTGCGCCCACAGATGGCGCAGATAACGACATTGAAAATTGTGCATGAATTTCAATAACATTATGACGGAAGTAATGTAAGAGTAAATTGTATTCAATGTGCATATAAGGTAAAGGACCCAGTACCGGAACGACGAAGGGTATATGACTGATTTTTCTTATTTGCAAAATACTTAAGTAGCTGATGGACAAAAATGAATTAATTCACCGGATGGAATAGACATTTAGCTATTCAGGCGTAATTACATTGATTAGTTTTACTAAAATTGAATATATTAAAATTTTGTTTTACGAATGAGTCTAAAAGACCCAGTATCGGAACACCTAAAAAGCCCAGACCCAGTATCGGAACATAGTTAACCCAGTACCGGAACGGTCAATAAAATGAGTTTATTTCAATGAAAGGATTATGCTTACCTTAAAGTGATTGAATAATATAGCAGTTAATTAGAAGAAATAATTAATGATAAATGAGTTGAGGCAATAATAATTAGTGATAGAAGCATTTAACATCGAATAATTCTATTATAAAAGGGTTTGATTATTCTTTTATAATAAATTAATTTTTCTTTTCTTTTTTTTTTCTTTTTATTTACAACCTGTGAATAAGTAAATAATTGATACATAAAATAAATGCCATGTACTCCATTATAGTGAGTTTCAATAATTATTCAATATGTACAAATACACTGAGAGAAAAAATTCGTCGAAACAAAAAAACCTTGTTTAGCCCAACAAAACGCGGCGGTTACGGGTGGCGAAATAAATATTATGTAAATGTAACAAAATATTGGTTGCTTGAACTAAATAGAAACTTGTTCAATTGAAAGAATGCATAGTTAATTCAAAAAATGATAAATTCGTGTGAAAATAAGATTTAGTCTACTGATGTGTACCATTTCGTTGATGTGAAAAAATTCTTTTCAGTCAAAATGTGGCCTTTTTGAACTGAATAAACTTTTGAACAGAGCAAAGTGCTGTTCTGTCTGTTTGACTGAACATCTTTCAATCTAACTAAATATTTCTCTTGGAACCGCCACTGATCAGTCCGGTGAACTTCATACACAGAAAAAACGAGTTGTACCAATTTAAATTGGTCCAAAAAAAAATGTTTTTGTTCCAAGAAAAATTTTCTTGTCCCAGGAAAAATTTCTTTGTCTCAAGAAAATTTTCTGCAAACGCATTGGAAACCGAAATTATCTTTAATCTAGTCAAAAATGTTCTCGAACCAAGAAAACTCTCTTAGATCGAAGAAAATTTTCTTGGTTCGAGAAAATTTTGTCTTGATTCAAGATAATTCCGGTTTCCAATGGGTTTGCAGAAAATTTTCTTGGGCCAACAAATTTTTTTTTCTGTGTAAGCATTACATATAAATAGTGAAAAAAAAAAGGAATTTGACGTACATGTGAATATTTGTTGTCACATTTCATAACTATTGACATGTAGATGGACAAACATCTCCGGTTCGATACGAAAAACGCCACCTAAATTTTTCACCCTAACCGGGATTTGAACCCACGTCCGCTCGCATTCGCTATATTACTAACCGCACGCTCTACCTACTACGCCAAACTACCTTATGGTAACTGGTCTCATATTTTCCTATTGATCGAAACTTATGGTCAAGGTGTTGAATCGAGAGCTAATAGACATTTCAATCTCAACGATCAGCATCATGATTGATCAGTGTCAAGGCGAGATCACGCCTGGAAAATGTTGTAAAAAATATGAGCGTAACGCGTATAGATTGATGCGATATTGCTAATTAAGTGACTTTATATGAAACACATGCAATAATAAAACTCTGTGACATAAATTTCACTTGTATTAGAAATAAAAAAAGCGATCTATAAAATCCGTTCCAAACGCGCAATCGGTTTGGCCGAACGATTCAATTTATTCGACACAATCATCACAAGTTTCAAACTAAAGTAACATTCAGTCAAATCAACCTAGCGCATTTGACAGAGTTGACAGAGTTATAAGTTTGAATTGAATAAACACGGATGACTTGATTCTATCAAACCACTTGTTTTATCGAACGATGCATATCGATTGTCTCAAGCATTCCGAATTCGGTTGATCCAATCACTATATTTATTCAAGACAACAAAGTATGTGGTTAATCCGAATACATGCATCTAAACACATTGCCCCTCTACTTCAATCGAATGGTTTTAATCGAAACAACTAATATATAGTTGTTTGAATTAAAAACATAGTCAAATTAACTATATGTTCCGAATAACTCATTTGTTTGATTCAAATGACCAAGATTTGTCATGGTAATTACGGCTTATTCATTCATACAAAATGATGGTTGAAGCAACTATTTCTCAACCAACAGAATCAGTATGTTTGATTCAACGAATTTTTTCTCTCAGTGTATAAAATGCATTTTATATTTTCGAATGATTTAATATTTTATAAGAAAAAAAATAAACAAACATTTTATCAAGTAAATAATAATAGAATAGAAATGAATGATTTTGAGGTTATACTAGAATTAAATAGTTTCCGAATAAAACATTTGACACAGAGATTAATTTTTACCATCTAAATTAAATTTAATGTATATTTCATGTATTTTTTATAACAAACGTACTTACTGCATTAAATATTCAATCACAAATTAATTTTTTGGCCCCACTCGATCTGTACACTAAATAAAATGCCCTGCATGTGTCATGCGATAAAAGCAACATGGATGGCTGTTCCGACACTGGGTACAGCCCATTTTTAGGGGACCAATAAAGGAACGGTAGAATTTAAATGAAAAGGGAATTTTGCTCATATTATAAATAAATTATTCTGATTTCAAAATACTTCTACAAACACATAAAAAAAAAACATATCCGAAAAGTTTTTTTATGCACTTTCTACAAGCTTAAGATCATCGACTGATTTCTTAACAAAACCATTAAGGAACTTGGAAAAGTCGTACATCTGAGACTACTGCTATATTTGACAATTTTTATTTCATACTTCGAATATACTTTCAATTCACATTTATACACTCAGTGACAAAAATAACGGGCCACTCAAGTTTTCCGAAAAAAACACCTTTTTTCGAAACAGTATTACTCGATGAAAAAATATTAGATGAAAATGGTCAAGGAAGCATTTTACAGGTTGAAACGTCATCTTCGAGCTCGTTCCCGAAAATTTCACCTGCGATTGTTTTTCACCTTTTGTGAAAAAATTTTCACGACGATGGTTGTGTAGCCTCAGGTTTGCTCTTCAAAACGGTTCTCGAAATTTTTGTCCACGACTTTTTTTCACCAGGTTATTGAATTTTTAGTGAGTATAGACCGTTTTGGCGTTACCCAGGATGCACCACGTGAAGGTACGGTACGGAGGCATACGGTCTTCAAGCACCCTACGTATTTGTGTGTGTTTCTGTATGTTTGTGTGTGTAGGCAGCGATCAGGACCCCCAGGTGCTTCACTTCCAAGGTATTGATGACTCCAAATCCTCGCTGTACTGCATGTGTCAGCTGTCTGTGTGCGTAGGTGTGAGTATGAGCGAGTGTAAACTGGAGGCTTTCTTAAAATGTCGTGTTACCACCTTTATTTTGGATCACCGCATCCAACTGTTTGCACATGTTGATGCACGCTAGAATTTTGATCTGAGGAATCGTGTCCCATGCTTCGACGAGCATTACCCTCAACTCGTGAAGATTGAGTGGCTGTACGGTTCACTTCATTTTTCTGCAGGATAACGGCTTCATACCGCGCGGCTTGAGCAGAACTTTTTGGCCAATCAAGACATCACAGTGTTAGATCACCCGTCAATGAGTCCTGATTTGAATCCAATCGAGTATGTTTGGGATATGCTGAATCGTGAATTGCGTAGTCGACCCGTACAGCCAGCCAATCTTCATGAGCTGAGGGTAATGCTCGTCGAAGCATGAAACGCAATTCCTCAGATCAAAATTCGAGCGTGCATCAACATGTGCAAACAGTTGGATGCGGTGATTCAGAATAGAGGTGTAAACACGATTTTTTAAGAAAGCCGCCAATTTACACTCGCTCATACTCACACCTACGCACACAGACAGCTGACACATGCAGTACAGCGAGGGATTGGAGTCATCAATACCTTGGAAGTGAAGCACCTGGGGGTCCTGATCGCTGCCTACACACACAAACATACAGAAACACACAGAAATACGTGGGGTACTTGAAGACCGTACCTCCACGTGGTGCATCCTGGGTAACGCCAAAACGGTCTATACTCACTAAAAATTCAATAACAGAGTGAAAAAAAGTCGTGGACAAAAATGTTCCTGAACAGTTTTGAAGAGCAGACCTGAGACTACACAACCATCGTCGTGAAAATTTTTTGCGATTTTTTTTCACCCCCGCAACCAAGTTTGAAATTGTCGGATTTTTTTTTATTTTTAGGCTCTTCATTCAAACCTGCGCCAACAGGTGAGAAACAATCGCAGGTGAAATTTTCGGAAACGAGCTCGAAGATGACGTTTCAACCTGTAAAATGCTCCCTTGACCATTTTTTCGAATATTTTTTCCTCGAGTAATACCGTTTCGAAAACCGGTGTTTTTTCCGTAAAACTTGAGTGGCCCGTTATTTTTGTCACTGAGTGTATATGTTATATAAATAAAAGATTAAGGTATCAAATGAATCAAGATTCGAAAAATTCCATCGCGTACGAGATTAAATATAAATTATCGAGTGTCAAATCGTTCCGATATTGGGTCTCGTTCCGGTACTGGGTCCTTTACCTTACTGTAACGGCTTATTCCTGGGTCCGGGTACCCAAGAAATTAAGCCGAATACAAACCAAGGCCCAACGGATAGGTATGGGATTTTGATGGGCGCCAGACTTCGTCAGAAGTCCTCTCTCTCTCTCTCTCTCTGGGACCCTCCGACTAGCTATACGATAGAGGGATTTCGTAGGGGTGAAGAATAAAGACACAAACCGAATATTAGTTACTATTATTTATTAAAAAGAAAAAAAGAAAAGGTGGCGAATTGTTAACACGCCCGCTACCTGGCGTAGGTTACAAACAAGATAAATTATAATATTGACTCTACTATTCTAATGACTCGACTAATAATTAATGACTCTGCGTTACTCTAAATTATACTAAACTATCAAATAAAGAAAATATCAAAATCACAAGAAAATAAACAGGCGCACTCTCTCTCTAGGATTGCCTTCTAACAAAAATTTAAAATGATACGTCTTTGCACTAACTCGTGCTCTCGGTCTAGTTAGATGGTAGGCAGGACTAAGTCTACTCAACCTACGGTCTAACTCGCTCTCTCTCTCTAGGGGAATGCGACAGACTCTGACTCGCAGCAGCTGAGTGCGATGCGTGACGTCAGAAGTCTGCGGCGATATGGCGTCGGCTAGCTTTCTGTTGCAATCGGCGCAGCGGTGACCAAGACTGGCACGGCTACGCGCAACGAAAACAACTAACCGGTGCCGGCTTTGAATCCAACGGTTCGCGGGAAACGATTAAGGTTCAGGCACGGGGTTTCTCGAGGCTCAGAATTATTACGGGGGCGGGTTGGTACTAGGGGGGGTGGCAATTAATGGGAATCAGATGGATCCTACCTGGTCTGGAGACTCTTACGTTCCCGGGTGCGACGGTATTAGTTTATTAAACGGTCGGAGAGCCGGGGTCGTGCGTAGGTCGTCGTAGTCCAAATCGGTAGTCCAGTAATCCAATCCAAATCAATTTCCAAAGGCAAGCACGGGTCGTTATAAGTTGGCACAAGGTACACAAAACTCTCACAAACTCTCTACACCAACAAAAACTCTCTCTCTCTCTCTCTTTGCTTTGGAAAATTTTCTATAACCGCACGAGGCACTCGCTATAGCTCCTAAAAATGGAATGAGCTCCTCTTCCGTTATCTTTAGTACCAACCGGCGTCGCCCGGTCCGCGAGCGCTGGCGGCGACCTGCTCGCCATGTGCGAGGTGCAGCGGCCATTAGGACTCGGCAGAACGAGGGCGGCACGATTTGAATCGTGCGGTCGGGCTTAGGTACGTCCGTAGGCCGGTTTAGGCAGAGGTCTGACGTCTACCACGTTACAATACATCAAGTACCATTGCAAGCACTGTACTGAATTTTAGTTACCATATGTATTATTTGTCATGCACAAGATGATGAAAATAAATGAATACCTACGATTTTTAATGTAAATGCACATTAATTGATAATTTCTGAACGTGTTCTTTAAAATTAATGTGCAATGTGCATTAAAACTGCATTAAAATTAATAAAATTTTTTACAATGTGGGTTCATCCCACCCACTTCTAATGTATCTCTATCCGCGCCTGTTTCAATACCATCCACATATGAATTCTGTCCGTATCTATGCGCAGTCGAATTGGTTGATCCTATCCGTTTCCAATAATGTACCTCTATCCGCACCATCCACGTATGAATTCTATCCGTATCTATACGCACCCAATCAACTAGTCCATTCCCTCATTTTCTATTAATGTACCTGTATCCGGATGTTTGCACATGCTATCGGCCTCGTAGTTTACGTTGTCCAGGTGGTCAAACTGATGACTTACGTTACTCGGGTCGTCCGCTTCGTAGTTTTCACTATCTTTGTCATCGGGTTGTTGATTTTCGTCCTTCAGGACTTTCGTCACGTAGTTTACGTTGTCCAGGTGATCAAACTGGTGACTTACGTTACTCAGCTCGTCCACTTCGTAGTTTTCACTATCGTTGTCATCGGGTTGTTGATTTAAGTGAACGTAAACTACGTGGCGAAAGTTCTGGAGCACGAAAATCAATAACTCGAAGACAACGAGAGTGAAAACTACAAGGCAAAAGACCTGGGGAATGTGAGTCACCAGTTTGGCCACCTGGACAACGTCAACCTCAGGACGAACAACGTAGGGCACGAGAATGACCGATCGGACCACGTAAAGACTGAAAATTACGAAATAAAAAACCGAAATTTTAGGCAAACTTCATACGACGCGGGCACCATCACTTTTATCGCGGACGCGGATATGAGAGACCGATAGAATTTGAGTACGCAGTCCCAGACAAGAGCGGATATTTCGTTGTGGATATCGGACGTGGATAGAGGCCGATAGAATTGCGGGTGGATCCAGATGGGTTCGGATAGCACTAAGCGATGCGTACAGATGCGGACAGACCAGCTTTCTGTAATTGCAGTCAGAAGCGGGTAGCTCGTTGTGAAGAGCGGATGCGGATAGAAGCTGATAGAATTTGTATACGCTATTGCGGATAGATGCCGAAAAGCAGTTAGAATTCCAATAGATACCTTTTGAAATTCATAGTGATGCGTACATAAAGCTGATAGACCCAGATAGAAATTCAATGTTGGGTCACTTGTGCAGATACAGCGGACAGAGTTCCGTTAAGTTCCTATACATTTCGGTTCAATATTCTGTGGGTTTCTGATGAAATTTTAACCAGGGACAGCTACTATACTCGAATCAAGTTTAGTCGCTACACTCGGCTACTTCCTATTGGAAGAGATAAGCCATTAAAAGGTTAGTCGCTACACCGAGAAAACAGTTTATCTATAGTTAATAAAATTCATTTAATGTTAACAAATGGCATAGTTGTATTTGGCGAAATAAATATTTCTTTGTAGTGAACAAACCGTATATTTGAAAAAATCCCACGCAACTAACATATATTCACTACCAACAATTTGATGTTTGTTAATAGTTAATAAACCAATTTTGAATTAGAATTCGCAATAAGTTTGATAAAAAGGTGCTATCGTAACAGTTAATTGACATTTACGAGGAGCAGATACGTGGTTATTCGAGTCAAACAAAGCGTACTTGACACAAATATTTCCATACATTAGTTAAATCAACTATATGAATAGTTGACGTTACTGATTGAAAAAAAATTTATTGAATGAATAATTTTTCATTTTTGAAACTAAATTTTAGTGGCTAAATTTTCTATTATCATTTTCTATGTAAGATTAACTATAATAGGTTTATATGTGTGAATAGTTGCGAGTAGGTACAGGTTTCGGCTTGGAAGACTGGCTTCAATGTAATGGTCCTTTTCGCTGATTTTACATGGTAAATCTACGCCTAGTCAAGAGTTTGGAATGTTACTTTTTTCGCGAGAGAACTATCCCTGCTTTGCGATTGTTTTATTATATTTATATTATACTAACTCTATTAACTAACTATTTAACTCAAATCGGCTTCGTTGAATAGAATCATAGTAGAATTTGAGGTAAACTTGATCGCACTTCATTCAAAGAAACATTTATTAATAGTTAACAAATAATGTGCTGGAACAATACCTGATGTACTTATCGCCCGTGGTCATAAATTTGGATGAAAACGACCACATTATAGTATAAAATATAGCTTTGTTGAGATGAAGAGAATTTGGAATTTGGATTTCTCAATTGAATTTTTATTTGATTCAAGCGTATCTACAATTGTCGGGAAGAAATCCCCTCAAACAAATGAGATATCTGATTTAAAGATTGATAATTTTTTTCGTTATTCCAGTGAACAGAATATTCATTAACTATAACAAAATATAGTAACAGTAAATTTACGTTTTCAGAAAATGGCCAGCTAAATTCATTCATTAAGTGTAAATAAACCGTTTTCTCGGTGTACACTCAACTCCCAGCGCAGTTACTACTCTTCCAGGCGCAGCTACTACTCTCAAACTCGCATGAGCCACTACCCAGTAAAAGAAAAGGAATTGAGTATGTGGAAAACGGTATTAATACGAATTAGATGGAATTAAAAAGACCTGTGTGTCAATTCTTAGCAATTTTTTTAAATTCTATTTCATTCGTGTTAATTCCGTTTTGCACATACTCAATTCGTTTCAATTCGTGTTCGTTTACTGCACGGAGAAAAAAATATCGCTCTCAGAGCTATCTAATAGATAGCTCTTCGTAGATCGCTACTGTAGCGATACGTTTTCTTATGGTAACAACACGGTATCGCTATTCCAGCTATCTGTTAGATAGCTGGAATTGCTATACCACATTTTTCAACGGCCTTTATTTAACTATATCCGATTAATTATTTGTATGAAAATCTACCTTTTAAAAGACTCAAATTCAAATACATACATAGTATTTTATGTAATGTTGGTCATTTAAACAATAATGATCGACAAAATAAATGTATCTTCAAATTTTTGAGGTTATAAAATATGTCACGCGCAACACGACAGCGCAGCATATGGCTCTTTCAACTACGTATGTACATCCCGTATAGCTATTTTAGCTATCTAACGTATCGCTCTCAGAGCTATCTACCAGATAGCTACAGTAACGATCTAATAGATAGTCAACTGCGTATAGTTACTGTAGCGATACAGTATAGCTCTGAGAGCGATATTTTTTTCTCCGTGTGGGTATACCAAGACTCAGCGTAACCCCGCCGGAAAAATCCGATAGAATCCAGTTCATTCGAATAGAAATATTGACTAACTCCAATCAGTTTCTATGCGGTTTATCCAGAACCGCAAACTTGCGAATACAACACTAATCAGATCGTATACGATTCAATCAGGTAACGGTCTCTATCAGGAAATACCGATAGAATTTCTTTCCGTTTTTATCAGATTCTATACGATGTGAATTCCACATGTGATTCATTCCGATTTTTAATATAAAAAATGTATCCGATTGTATTCGGACCATCAAGAGTCTCATTCTATTTGATTTTATAGGGTCTGACCTGAATCAATTTCAATCGATTTCATTTCGGACTTACAGCTTATCGTTCCGAAATTGAAAAAACCAATTTACGTTCTATCCGGTTTCCGTGTGATCTCTTACATTCTTGTGGCTTTTCGATTCGATCCGGATTTCCAGATACCTTGCCTATCCGTCTGCTTCCGATCCATTTACCTATCCGAGTTCTTCCGAAAGTCGAGCTTCTCATTTCATCCGAATCCCACCTGCTCTTGTATGTTCCTGGCGCTATACGATTTAATCCAGATTTCCAGATACCTTTCCTATTCGTTTCCTTCCGTTCCATCCAGCAATCCTACTTTATCCGGAAGCCGAGATCCTCGTTTTATCCGGATTCCATGTGATCTTGTACATTACTGGCGCTATAAGATTCAATCCAAATTTCCAGATACGTTGCTTATCCGTCTGCCTCCGATCGATCCGCCTATCCGAGTCTATTCGGGAGCCAAAATCCCCGATCCATCCGTGATCGTGTACGTTTCTGGCGCTATTCGCTTCAATCGGAGTGTCCAGATACATTTCCTATCAGTTTCCTTCCGATCCATCCACCTATCCTACTTTATCCGGAAGCCGAGATCCTCATTTTATCCGGATTGCATGTGATCTTGTACGTTACTGGCGCTATAAGATTCAATCCGAATTTCCAAATAGGGGAGACCGGGGCAAATTGAACCATGAAAAGTTTAAAGTGATAAAACAATTCATTTTCACAATCAATTCTTTTGTAAATAAGTTTGAGATGAGCTTTGATCTTTAATAAACATTAATCGATTATAAGAATTAGTCATTTCAAGTATATATTATCATTACAAACAATTATAATGAACGAGTCAGAAAAGTTTAATTTGCCCCAGGACCGGGGTAAATTGAACTTGAGTCGGGGCAAATTGAATTTATGCAGAAAAATATTAGAAAATGGTTATTTACTGAGTTAAATTTTTTTTTTTTTTGAAATGGTACAATATTATGTTGTACTTAAATATCAAAATCAGTTCCATGTGTAAAAGAAATTTCATCTAATTAATTATCAAAAACTCATAACACATATTGTGTCAGACAAGAGAGGCATTTGAACGATTGCGCATCTTCTACGCGCAACCTCCTCCTAACCATATCTATTTCAAAACGAGTGTGAGGTGACAGGCTGATTTGAACTTATATAAAAGAGGTTACGAATCAACTTTCAGTAATTTGAAAAAAAAAAATTGATAACTATAATTTTACTTTATTTCTTGACATTAATATGTTAACATTTAAACATTTCGATATTGAATTATTTTCCTTTTCATTAAAAAATAGAAAATTTAAAACACCTAAGCAGATAACTATTGAATTATTCATTTTTCAATTCTAAATACTGTTGTATGACTGTATCTTTGCATTTATCACAAACAAAGTGGGTCAAACTTCTTATAGCAGTAATAACACAGTTTTCATGAGCCCAATTCTTGCATTTCTCGCATTGAATCCATTGCTCTCCAGGATCAGATTCAGAGAAAAGTTTTGTACAAACTAAACATCTACAGTCTTCTTGTCTCTTCTTAGAAATAGGTATATTTTCGTTCTTTCGCTTACGTTTACCTATTTTACCCATCTCATTAATATCTTTGTCAGGAACATTTAGCTGATCAACTTTTTTTACCTTCTCAATTTTCGGTTTAATTATTGATTCTATTTCTCTTCTATATTCATCAGATGTAACAATAGGAGCTCTGCCATTACGTTTGAGAGATTTTTTAACTCTATCATTATACTTCACTTTGGGTAAAGGAACAATATCACTAGGTTTTATTAATTTTTTATTCTTCATTGAAGTCTTAGAATTAATTTTGCTCGAAGTAACATCCTTCAAGACATCGTTTGTGTATTGCAAGAAACTATCAGTACAAGATACTTCTTTCGATATCGTGCATGATAAATCATGATGGACTAGAAATTTAGTTGGTGAAGCAGCAGTATGACTAGTACTTGGTTCTTCATATAGTACGTTACTTTTATCTTTATCACTTACGTTATTGCTTAGTAATACTGGTATTTGGCAATTAATCAATTCATCATTGAGTTCAGATTGCTCAGTAACAGGAGTATCACATACTTGTGATTCATCAGGTGTTATGTCGATATCGGTAGTTAAAGATGCAGCGAAATCTTCATATTTAAATTTATTCACATCTAAAGGACAGATGCCAGATGACTTGAAACCACTGATGGCATTTTTAGGCACAGCAGCAGAAATATAAGCTTTTCCAAATAATTCGCCGATATTCTTGATTTTTATCGTCACACCTGGATGGCTTCTTAACCATGTTGTACATTGTTGGCTGTAGAATTTTTTCAGTGGTCCCATAAAAGTCAAATCTAGAGGTTGAATTCTGTGCGACGTATGCGGTGGTATGCACAAAATGTGGACGTGTGACTTTCTAGCAGCATCAATAAGAGCTAAATTTTTGACATGTGTCGCATGACCATCCAGAATTAGAAGAACTGGGTCTTCTTCTGTGGGTTTGGAAAATTTTACAAAATGACTAAACCAAATTGGACAAAAAATATCTGATTGCATCCAACCGGATGGGTGGAAGACAATTAAGGGGGTATAGGACTGCTGCAGCCTTCAAAACAATTATATTTTTCTGGGTGTGATTACAATGAGCGTACTTGAGATGGGCGAATTATATTTTAGTACATGTTTATTGGACTCAAAGTGAACCCTAAAGAAAATATAGATGAACGAAATCTTGATAAATATAGAAATCCGAAGCTATTGAAGTAGCACAGGTTTTTTCCGGATTCGTAGCTGGCCCGCATGATAACTCGAGAGCCAAGGAACTTAGAGAGCTGGAATTTTCACGATTTTTTTATGATACCTTTGTGCATAGTGTGAACCAGTCTCATTGATTTACAAAAAAAAAAGGTAAAAAATATTCGAAAAAAACGAAAATTTTTCGAATTTATTAAAAAAAAAGCTGTTTTTCGTTAATAAAATCCCTCACAGAATTTTGCCGTTGATGCGACTGGTTCACACTGTGCACAAAGGTATTATGAAGATCTCGTGAAAGATTCAGCCTTCTCAGTGCCTTGGTTCTTGAGTTATCATGCGGGCCAGTTACGAATCTGCAAAAAAACCTGTGCTCATTCAATTTCTATATTTATCAATATTTTTTTAATTTATATTTTTTTTTTAGGTTCATTTTTAGTCTAATAAACATGTACTCAAATATGATTTGCCTCCCTCGAATACGCTCATTGTAATCCCACCCAGAAAAACATGATTGTTCTGAAGGCTCCAGCAGTCCTATACCCCCTTAATGTATCAGGTGGACATCCAATTTTAAATTCGGAATTTTCTTTTTTTCTTGGAAAAATCATCAGGGGTGGAACAAAATACCCAGCTGCATTACAACAGATGACACAGGTCATTGTTTCCCCTCTTTCTGCAGACGTCACAGTACCAACTTGTTTTTTCCCTTTTATACTCAGAACTTTTGGCACATAATTAGGCACTGATGTGATACCCGTCTCATCAACGTTGAAAATACGACTTGGTGAGAATTTATATTGATTCATTAAGTCACTTAGTAATGCGAAAAAAGCACCAACGTTTACCTTATTAAAACCACTAGCTCTAGTCAGAGATGTTTTTTCAGGGGATCTTCGCGATAAATCTGGATGTCGAGACATGAAACCCGCATACCAATCTTCCCCAGCCATTCGATTTTCTTTATTAAAACGATGAGTAATGTCATTAGCTTCTGCGAATTCGAAGGCTATGCGACGTAGTTCGCTTACTTGCAAGCCAAACATGCGTTTGTCCATGTCAATTATGTACTCTTTCAAAAGCTTTTCTTCTTCTACATTGAATGTTGGTCTGAATCGTCCAATCTTTATGTCATCAGGTGTGATTTTTTGACCTTTAAATCTTCGTATTCTTCTTCGAAGAGTCGAAACTGGTATAGCATACTTCTGTGATACTTGAGTAACATTTTTTGAATTACATTCTGCAATAGCTTTACATAAATCTTCTTTTTTCCAATTCTGATATGATCCTTTTGTTTTATACTTCCGAACCATAATTTAGAATTTTAGATGAATACAAAAATAAAAAAATATTCGATTTGCACCGAGTAAAGTATTAGGTTGTATTGGTTATATTTATATATTTATAGGTTATCGTTTTAACAAAACTGAAATGATATTCAGAATTTTTCAAGGCCTGCGCTACACCGGCTACACGAGATTTATTTCCACAACGATTGCGCAGCTTCTACGCGCAGTCCGTTGCTTACTCACTCAAAGTCATTTTGCCCCGACCAATTTGCCCGAAACTGTATTTTAAAAATAATATTTATTTCAATCGATATAACTAATACTTTCAATATTATTGAGAGAAGGTATCAGCCGATACACTCAGTGAAATTATTACTGTCAAATTATTAACTGTGTGACTTTTTGCCACCTCAAGGAAATAACTACAGTTAACTCCATTATTCTCGTTGCTTCATTTTCAGTCATATTTTAATGAATAATATGATGAGAAAAAATTACCTTCTCTCAATAATAATGTAAATAGTACACGATAGAGTCAAAGTGATGAGAAAGATGACGGCGGTCCGTGGGCGAGCAAGGTGGTCTATTGGCATAAGTCCACGGATAGGCTGCGGTAGGCCCGGGTTCGATTCCCGGATCGTCCGTAATTTTTTCTCATCATATTATTCATTAAAATACTTTCAATATTGTTATAATTGTTGATGTATCATTCAACGATTGCAGAAATCGATAAAATAAATTTTAATGTAAAAACTTGACGAGAAGTATATGTAAACTAACAATTAAAATCACGAAAATTATGGTTAGAGAGCACCAAAATATTAATTTCGCTTTTTTTCATCAGGAATACAAAAATTTTAAAACCTATCGACTTCTTTACTATAGCGATGATATGAGACCTCTTCATTTTTATTTTCATGTGTTTACATGTACCCATATCAAAATAATTACAGAAATTCAATTTACCCCAGAGTTCAATTTGCCCCGGTCTCCCCTACGTTGCTTATCCGTCTGCCTCCGATCCATCCGCCTATCCGAGTCTATTCGGGAGCCAAAATCGCCAATTTCCGTCCTCTAGGTCGACCACTACGTAGTTTGCGTCCTCCAGGTCCACCGCTACGTAGTTTTCGTCCTCCAGGTCCACCTCACCGTAGTTAACAATTTACCGAATAATGATGCATGAATTATCAACGTGTACAACATCAATTGTTCATCAATAATTACTTACAATCGGTCGACCTGGAGGACGAAAACTATGTAGCGGTGGACCTGGAGGACGGAAACTACGTAGCGGTGGACCTGGAGGACGGAAACTACGTAGCGGTGGACCTGGAGGACAACAACTACGTAGCGGTGGACCTGGAGGACGGAAACTACGTAGCGGTGGACCTAGAGCATGAAAGCTACGTAGCGGTGAACCTGGAGGACGGAAACTATGTAGCGGTGGACCTGGAGGACGATAACTATGTAGCGGTGGACCTGGAGGACGAAAACTACGTAGCGGTGAACCTGGAGGACAAAAACTACGTAGCGGTGGACCTGGAGGACAAAAACTACGTAGCGGTGGACCTGGAGGACGGAAACTACGTAGCGGTGGACCCAGAGCATGAAAGCTACGTAGCGGTGAACCTGGAGGACGGAAACTATGTAGCGGTGGACCTGGAGGACGATAACTATGTAGCGGTGGACCTGGAGGACGAAAACTACGTAGCGGTGAACCTGGAGGACGGAAACCACGTAGCGGTCGGCCTGGAGGACGGAAACTATGATGCGGTCGACCTAGAGGACGAAACACAGATAACGAAAGCGTATGTTGTACGAAGACAACCCCCGGCGCCGACGTCGTTAACACTCATAATTATCTGTAACTTGAATGCCATATGGTGACAGAATTTATCACTAGATTTAATCATTTATTTTCATTTCACTGAAAATTAACCCGCCACGGGTCAACAGTTACATACATATTGATGTAAATCCTCACGAATCAAAGTTTACCTATTGAGTCGAAAAGTGTTAGAGATTGTAACAGGCGACGATTAGATCCAGATCAACACCGGACGTCAGTTGATCAACGAAGTTAAGCAATTTCATCTGTGACCAGAATTTGGATGGGTGACCCACATGAAAACAAAATGAAAAAGAAAAAATAAAATGAAAAAGTTAATTGGGTAACACCGATACAAAAGAATTCTCAATAGAAACGAACTGGTATTGTATCATGATAATCTGTTTACATATCCGAAAATCCGGAACCAGAAACCTAGTTGAAACGGATAGACTCTTTTTCTATCCGTTTCTATCGTGCACGGCTGCCAGGTCAAACCAGAATATGTGCTGATATCCCTACTGAAAATTGCGGCATGAGATCTGATGTGAGACCAAATTCTTTTATGAGATCTGATATCATCTCACCTGAGATCACGTGAGATCCCACCTAGGCCTCACATCAGATCTCGGTAACGAATTTCGATTTTCAGTAGGGATAAACCTATACAGGCCATGCCTGTCATAGGATACATCCGGATTGATTCTAATTCGGAACGACGGAGCGGAGAAGGCAGTAACAGACGGATAGAGTCGTATTGGATTCGAATGGACAGCATCTGATAAGCAGCATACGTTAAATTGCGGAAGAAACGTATAAAACGGATACATAACGATAAGTATTGTTTCACGCTAGCACACGGGGTAATGCGTGCGGATAGACACCTATACGGACCATTCCCGTTGTAGGATACATACGAATCGATACCTGTTGCATTTATGACGATTCGATTTCGTTCACAGTCTATACGAATCTCACAATAAAAACGAATTGATATTCTATCCTGATAATCTGATTACATATCCGAAAATCCGGAACCAGAAACCTAGTTGAAACGGATACACTCTTTTTGTATCCGTTTCTATTCGGAACTTCCAGCAGGGAATAGCTGCGCCCTGAGAGTAGTGGCTGCTCCAGAGACTTTTCAGTGTACTTTGATATATTATATGATAGTATATTGTGTAACAAGGGATGAAACAGTGTGAATGCAGGCCAGGGTGAAGTTGTCAGCCCGAAGTCGAAGGCGAGGGCTGACATCACCCGTGCCTACATTCATGTTTCATCCCGTATCACACACTATGTTTTTCATAACATCTGCAAAAAACTTCAGGTTTCAAATTGCTTCCCATGGGACGAAAGCAACGCTGCTTTCAGACCGCTAATACATTGAAATCGCGATTGAAGCATACGTCACAGCTTTTCGCGGCATTCGCATGAAACTAGCTTGTTTCGACTCGCTAAACAGGCACTGAAAGCTGACGTTTCAGAGCAGATGTTATGAAAACACATTTATACAACGCAAGCATGTTTTACTCGCTTTTCCGTCACTGTTTTGGGGAGCGAAAGTCGGAGTTTCCATGACTATCGAGCAAGTTTGTGTTGGAAGGGATCTAAGGAGGCACTTTCTCATTTTTTCTGTCCTAGTAACTGACTTTTTCTGTTTTCTGACCAATCAAACGCATAATTAGGCGTAACAACGCGTTGTTATGCGTTTCTATGCGTGTTTGTATACCGTCGACTTTGTGTATGGGATCGAGCTCAAACTTGTAAAACATACTTTTGTTGTATAAAATATCGTGTGCACCACGGCCTCGAAGGTCTTTTCCGCCGAGCGTATTTGCAATACTCGTCTTCGACTCGTCTACGACTCGTATTGCAAATTTACGCTCGGTGTGAAAAGACCTTCTTTGCCTCCTTGGTGCACAATATACTATTGTAGTCTGTTTTATAAAAGCTGAATGTATAATAGTATATTGTGTAACAAGGGATGAAACAGTGTGAATGCAGGCCAGGGTGAAGTTGTCAGCCCGAAGCCGAAGGCGAGGGCTGACATCACCCGTGCCTGCATTCATGTTTAATCCCGTGTCACACACTATGTTTTTCATAACATTTGCAAAAAACTTCAGGTTTCAAATTGCTTCCCTCCCATGGGAAGAAAGCAACTGCAAGGGACGAAAGTAGTTGCTTTCTTCCCATGGGACGAAAGCAGCGCTGCTTTCAGACCGCTAATACATTGAAATCGCGATTGAAGCATACGTCACAGCTTTTCGCGGCATTCGCATGAAATTAGCTTGTTTCGACTCACTAAACAGGCACTGAAAGCTGACGTTTCAGAGCAGATGTTATGAAAATTACTTTCGGTCTATGCGTTCACTACAGCCTCCATCTTGAATGATCTTGATCTTGCATTCTGCAGCTATAGTTATAACTAGAAAAGATGGCTTAGAGATAACAATATTATCGATCTGACAGACATCTACCAGTAGATGACGTTGCGTTTACTAGGATATGTTGACATTCGGTAAATGAAAAAAAGATGACTAGCAGTTGTCTTGATCAGTTGACTTCTTGACGACTTCTACAAGTTAACTCCTGGTGTACGTTTTCCAGATATCTTAGCTAAGTTATCTTGTGGTCGACTTTTACTCGTGTCGGTAAGTTATCTAAA
The DNA here is from genome assembly GCA_963992785.1 of Tenthredo livida. Taxonomy (NCBI): domain Eukaryota; kingdom Metazoa; phylum Arthropoda; class Insecta; order Hymenoptera; family Tenthredinidae; genus Tenthredo; species Tenthredo livida. The sequence continues at coordinate 12,287,297 of OZ023071.1, forward strand.
AACAGACATCTTGAAGGCAACTTTCAGACACTCGTGTTTACTGGGAAGAAGAAGAAGATGAAAAAGTTAGTCCAAAATGGGGAAATCTTGTATTTACATGTTTGGTACGTACATGTTTGGTCTCACAAATAGCTAAATTAGTTATAAATGAACACTCATAAGTGTTAATTTGCTTTTTTTTAATATCAATTGAAGCGAAATCTTACGAAATTAGGGTTAAATTCGTAGATTTCAAAAATCCATAACTACTCCCAGATAACAAAAAGTTTGCACAGTGCGCGCATGGGGAAGGCACGCGTGCCGATTTCTCCGCACGACGTGTCATCAGGTGATTACACAGCTGTGTCCGCATATACTTTACATATGTGTCGCACGTCGTGCGGGCAGCACAAACCAAAAAAAAATTACTCAAGCGTAAATATTCAGATCTACATCTTATAACTCTATCCGCACATACATGTAGATCAACAAGCATCACCAGATCGCTAAGAAAAATGTCATCCAATTCTTTCGACCACACCGGGATTTGAACCCAAGTCCGCTCGCATACTCCCATGGGTACCACTAGTTGCACGCTCTACCGACTGCGCCAAACTACCGTAGTGTGATCAGCTTCATACTTTCCTATTTGTCGAAACCTTTGATCAAGCTATCTAATTCAGAGCTAATGGGAATCGAAGAGAGGCTACCGATGAGCCACTGTCGAACGTAATACAATTTTACTCAAACCATTTTCGTCTCTCAACGACTATTTCTATCGGAGGCCCGAGTGCTGAGATGTACCTCACCGAGGCTTCATAGCGTGTGGAGGAGCTTTGTCGTACCAGTTTGTAGTGCGATGAGGTAGCGTGCGAGCAGCTTCGTTGCAAGGGTTCGTGGCACGTCAAGGATATCCATCGAACATTCCTTACTCTAACGAGCATTCAACGTTCATGTCGCGTAGCAGGCGGAGAAGCTTTGTCGCAAATGTTCGTAGTGCGACGAGGCAGCGTACGAGGAGCTTTGTTGCAAGGGTTCGTAGCACGCCGACGATATGCAGTCCTTCTCTGGACTCTGGCGAAGCCTTGCCGCACAAAAATTCAATAGAAAATGCTTGCCGACGCACTGCGAACTCTCACACAAAGCTCCACTGTACGCTACCAACTCAGTACAAACACCTGTGACGGAGCTCCTCTGCAAGATGCGAAACATGAACTTTGAATGCTCGTTAGACGAGTAAGAAATGTTCGGTGAATATCGTTGATGTGCGACGAACACTTGCAACGAAGCTCCTCATACGTTGCCTCGTCGCACTGGGAACATCTGCGACGAGGCTTCTTCGCCTGCAACGAGACATGAACGTTGAATGGTCGTTAGACGAGTAAGAAATGTTCGAATAATATCGTTGACGGGCTACGAACCCTTGCAACGAAGCTACTCGGTACGCTGCCAAGCCTCGCCGACGCTGTTGCTAGCTCTCGTTTCATCGATCCCTGCTTGGTTCTTGATCACTCTTCGCAGTCTGTTGCCTGAGATCGGCTTGCACAACGATGCCGGCGATTGGACTCCTCAAGAGTTAGCGGGCGATCAGTCATTGGGTACGTAGGATACAAAGTTAACGGATATCGAAAAGACTTACAAGACTTATAAATTCTCATGATAGTCAATTATACTATCACCTTGCTGTTTCAGAGGAAGTAACGATGTCCTGGGATGGCAACATCTTCTTCAACTAGTATGAATTTATTCTTCTCCGACACCTGATTGTCGACGTACTACAAACTCCTGCGACTAATCCCCTCCGCACGCTATGGAGCCGGCCTGAGGTACATTTCAGCACTCGGGTCTCCGATAGAAGTAGTCGTTGAGAGACGAAAATGGTTTGAATAAAATTGTACTACGTTCGACAGTGGCTCATCGGTAGCCTCTCTTCGATTCCCAAGCATTCAATCTCCGATAAGTTTGTGCGTACACCATAATTCAACAGCAATGGATCCCTCGATTAACCAATAATCGTTGATAAATTTCATTTTTCTGTTAATAAATAAATAAATCAATAAATAAACCAATTTTTGACCATGTTGTCTTCAATGATTTACCCTCCACTTACCTGTTCCACTTCTTCTCAAATATCGATCCTCAAGACTGATAATCAATACTTGAATCCAATTAATTGATATTTGATTTTAAATTCGTTGATAAATTTCGAAAATAAATGTTCACATCAGGCAAATTCATTTTATTCGCGTTCATTCTTTTTAGTTTTTTTTTTTTTTTTTTTTTTTTTTAGGACATTCGGCCAAGCCGCTTTACCAAATAAACCCTTGTTATTTCTGTTTAATATTCTGTAATTAATCACTATCTTCGAGAGGCACTATACTGTTTGTCGCTCTTTCCTGAGCTTAGTTTATAGGATAATAAGTGCATATAGGTGCATAATAGGGAACTTTTTTTTTGCACATATACAGAGCGATTCTGAGGAAACCGGTCACGCTAATAGAGGCTCCCTTATTTATTTTCGTCAATGACAACGCTGTCAAATACCACGAACAAGCGATCTACCGATATTTCATTTGCCTATTGCTGATATCTTCAGACGACGTAGCGGTAGCTATCACGTCGTAGGTTAAAATGAACTGTCATATTACAATATTGTGTAATTAATTCTAATATTGTTCATAATACAACGGTATACGATATTAGTGATGAGGTTAAATTTATTGCAGACGTCAATTTCTATTTATTCCAACATTATTAGGTTATAAATAATTGACTTGGTGAAATTCACACATCTAGTAGTGATAAAGTTATTAAGTCAATAGCATACGATATTGATTCTTTATGAATTAATTCCAGGTGTGAATTTCTGTTTATTTCCTACATTAGTTACAACCGAGGATTTCTTCGGTGACTGACTAACCCGTTGCATCTCTTCGATAAGTAGGGTTACGAACAAAACGATGAGAATATCATTCATCAAGCAATATCTCATCGATCCAGTTGAAGTTTTTCATCCTACGAGATATTTGACTATTATCTTCCGCACGGTTTCGTATGATAGACGCGGACGTCCTGGTATCTTGCTTCTCTGGATCCGGTGCATCATGCTTATGTACCTTTCTGGACTTGTACGGCAGACAAGGCACCTCCCCAACAATGCGTCGTACCGAGGCCTTACATACTCCGACCCGTCGTGCCACTCTCGACGCTGTCTTTTTCCCGTCTTCTTCGAGTACTTGTAGAACTTCGACGCGGATAGGTCACCCCAGTTTCCTTGTACTTCACTAGGATATTCCGCACGGTATCCATCGCCGAACGCGGACGTCCTGGATTCTTGGCTGCGAAATCATCTGCGACGGTCCGAAAGCTATGACCGGCCGCGTGTTCCAAAACCATGCTATTGAGTTATTATTAAGTTGTATATTTTTTTTTTTTCTTCAGAAGGACAGCCTCCTTGCACATGTATCATTAATTATTTGACATGATTATGCAATATCAACTGAATAAACAAAGAATTTTATTGAATTTGTACAATTTGTTGTGATTGAATATTTTATATAAAAATGCAACGCTTTGTTCTACACAGTAATCAAATACTCAATTAATTAGATTCACAATAGGAACGATAATTTTAATTCATTTATCACTCGATGAAACTTGAACACGCATTGATAGACCAACACATCATTTATGCAGGACTGTCTTCGTACTCATTAGGCTAAGAAGACATGTAGAGTTTTATTCAGCGGAGATGCCTCGTAGGATGAAAAGCTTTTACTGGATCGATAAGAAATTGCTCGATGAATGATATTCACATCGTTTTGTTCGTAACAGTACTTGTCGGAGAGAGGCAACGGGTCAGTCAGTCACCGAAGAAATCCTCAGAATCGCTCTGTATATATAAGTCGGATCTTCCCGTCTTGTATCAGACGAAGAAGAATAAGGAGTTCTCCGATATGATTCAGGAGGCATTTTAATATCAAATCAAAGGATAATCGTAATTGACCAAGATTATAAACGAATCTACACAATTTATAAATGTATGATTTCGAGAGAGACGTATCACAGTTCCGCGGGCTTCCGATCAATTCTGCCATAATCCTAGAATGTCAGATCTTCTAAATAAAAGCCCAGCAACCGATAGTCCTTTTGATAACGAAGCGGCTATCGATGCTTTGACGGCTCTGTGCGAGCAGATCTCATGACGTCAGAGATCGTGCTCCGTCTTTGTCATCGAATGTCCAAATAATACACTCCGACACGGCCATACTGACATCGCACACGTCCTCGTGTGATTCTTCGTTCAATTCTGTAACATAGATTCTTTTTCTCAAGTATTTTCAATCGTTCGGCCTACCTGACCCCACTAGAGTCTATCAAAAGAATGCTGGAATGCTCTATCCCAAAATAATTTTTATGAATATTTCTCAAGGAACACTGCAACAACAAATTCGAAGCACAAATGAGTCTCCTTGACAGAACTACAAGATCACTCCAAATATCATTTGCTATCAAAGCAACTCCGTGTTCTCCATGCGAATCGACTATCGTCAACCATGTCAACCAACTATCACATAGCTGTCAACCATGTCAACCAGACACGGCCATACTGACATCGCACACGTCCTCGCGTGTATCTGATCCTTCATCTGCAAACGAACAATTTCAAAGCATCAACTCTAAATCGTTCCGCTTTCCTGACCTTACATTTGAAAACCAACAAGCTAAATAAAACATAAAAGCTCTGTTCCCAATTGATTTTGTCATTGAACTAGACAAAGTAATTTTCAAGAAACAACAACAGCAACACTGTCGATCACCACTGTGACTTCTGATCACCACCGTGATCTCTGATCACCACTGTGATCTCTGATCACCACTGTGATCTCTGGCCACCAATGTGACTTCTGATCACCACCGTGATCTCTGATCACCACTGTGATCTCTGGTCACCAATGTGACTTCTGATCACCACTGTGATTTCTGGTCACCAATGTGACTTCTGATCACCACCGTGATCTCCGATCACCACTGTGATCTCTGGTCACCAATGTGACTTCTGATCACCACTGTGATTTCTGGTCACCAATGTGACTTCTGATCACCACCGTGATCTCTGATCACCACTGTGATCTCTGGTCACCAATGTGACTTCTGATCACCACCATGATCTCTGATCACCACTGTGATCTCTGGTCACCAATGTGACTTCTGATCACCACTGTGATTTCTCATAACAACACCAAACCATCAACCATTCCATTGCACCATCTCATTCAACTTGATTTTAACAAAAATTAAAGTTCAACTGTTAAACTACTAATTTTTTTAATCTTTTACACTACACGCCGACACCGGCAATACCTGACTATTCTACAGTCTCAAAAACATCTAATTCTGCGGGATTAGGACATTCAGGCATCTGATGAAAACTATCATGAGCATATTCCAAAATACGACTTGAATTCAAAACCTTCAATAAATAACAATCATTTTGTAATACTTCCACAATTTTAAAAGGGACCTTTAAATTACACATTTAACTCGGCTCAATTCCTTCCATGATTCCTAACCACAACAAAATGAAAACGACTCACCGGAGTGAACCAATTGTCTGTGAATAGGTGCTGTAGAGCATGTATCAACTCGACGTTTCTTCTGCGTGGTATTTGTAATTTCAGTCATCTTGGAACAACGAGGAGCAATATGTCCAAGGTCTCCACATTTATAAGAGGTTACCGAAGTTGGTCTGGTTCTGTCTCCTGATTAGAAGTCGATTCCTGGGTATTTTTCAAACTCCAAGTTTTAGCAGCCTTCTTCTTTGAATGTTCTTTTCCAAAATCCATAAGCCATCAGTTTTGGGAAAACCAAGATACAGCTGACCTTTCATTGCCCGACTTGAAGCATTCATTAAGGTACTTTCTTGCAATATGTCTCTCTCCATGCAAAGATCGGTTGTCGTATTGCTTGCACCAACTCCATCATACTCTGATTTTAAGTTTCCAAGAAGTCAAAAGATGTTGACCGACGTGACTGCATTTCTTCGTGAATTACTCGTCATTCTGATTGCGATACTAATTGCGAATCTGGTTGCGATCCACTTTTGTGTTTGTGTTTTGCTATCCCACTTCTGAAGTCGGATCTTCCCATCTTGTATCAGACGAAGAAGAATAAGGAGTTCTCCGATATGATTCAGGAGGCATTTTAATATCAAATCAAAGGATAATCGTAATTGAACAAGATTATAAACGAATCTACACAATTTATAAATGTATGATTTCGAGAGAGACGTATCACAGTTCCGCGGGCTTCCGATCAATTCTGCCATAATCCTAGAATGTCAGATCTTCTAAATAAAAGCCCAGCAACCGATAGTCCTTTTGATAACGAAGCGGCTATCGATGCTTTAACGGCTCTGTGCGAGCAGATCTCATGACGTCAGAGATCGGACTCCGTCTTTGTCATCGAATGTCCAAATAATACACTCCGACATATATATATTGTGGTTCTTATTTTATTTATTTATTCATTTTTTTTTTTTTTCTTATGTTGAGCTCTAGCTAAGATTATACTCCTATTTTACTGTCTGAAAAAAAGCTGCTAATCTCAAGGAGATTCCAGAATCTCCTTGAATTACTATCTCGTCTATGTCTGATCCAATTTCAATCCCGCGAGAGATGAGGAAGAGACTCAAAGAGTCTCTAGAGGCAGCGTACCTGGGGCACCCCCACACCACGTGTTCCGGGGTTTCATCCTCTAGGCCACAATCACAGACACTGTCGGGAACTATGCGCATTCTTTTCAGATGAGCCTTGAGACTGTTGTGACCTGATTTGAGACGATTAAGAATACCTATTCGTTTTCGATCTAGTAAACTATTAAGGAACCAAGGGCAAGTCCTGAATTCCTGCGAGAGAGTGACAAACCTAGCACCTTTCGCAATGGGGGGGATGCATACTTGTTTATAAAAGTCCTGGTTCCCTGTATGGCCTATGCAACATTTGTATTCAAAATTCGTATATTATTTTTTATAACATCAAACGAGTGTTTCGAATATTGGAAAAAAAAAATTAAGTAGCGTCACTCAGTGACAAATGAAAAAAAAAATACGAGAAAAAGTGATTAAAAAACATTATTTCGCAAGAAAGGTTCAACAAATTTTGCTCCCAATCTTGACAATTAGGTTTGATTTCGGAAAATATTTGTCACGAATTCTCAAACATCGAGTAAATCTTACGAACTGTTTTATGATGAAAATAATATTGATCATCTCATATTGGATGCTTGCACACTGACATCATGGTGCCGCCCTACTGAAAATCGAAATTCGTTACCGAGATCTGATGTGAGGCCTAGGTGGGATCTCACGTGATCTCAGGTGAGATGATATCAGATCTCATAAAAGAATTTGGTCTCACATCAGATCTCATGCCGCAATTTTCAGTAGGGGGCGCACAACAGCGACACACGTGATTGTATGACTCCGCACGCGTGATGGCTAGATGCGACTCATCACGCTCGCACATGTGTTGGCGTCACCTCGTGCTAGCAAGAATGGCGCGTTCTCGCCCGCACGACCCGAGCCGCACGTTGTGATGGCTCTGTGCGTCGCACGATTGTTATCTGGGCTGCTTTTGCAGCCACATCTGCCATTTCGTTGCCGTGAATGCCAACATGGGCCGGGACCCATACTACTATTATGTTTCTGTGTCTTAGTTTTTCCTGATAAATTATATTTTTTTCGATCGAGTATCCGTAAAGTACGCCTTTTCGGTCGTGTTTCGTGGCCGTAAAGTACGATTTTACGGACACGTGTCCGTAAAATTTACATTTTTCATAGAACAACAAATATTGCATTAAAACTCGTATCGCAAGGAATTCGAACCTTTGTACTTCAAACTAAAGGGATTCGTCAAGCAGAAAAATGTGGGTGTACACATAAGAAAGCTAAAATCTTTACAACGCAACAAGTGAAGGATTTCCTCCATAATGCTCCTGACGTCACACATTTACCATGCAAGGTATGTATAAAATAACATATAGAAGCGCTCGCGCGCGCACACACGCGCACACTCACACACACTCACACACACACGCGCACACTCACACACACACGCGCACACACACACACTAACCAGTGTTGTACTTTGTTGTTACAGGTAGCTCTGATTCTCGGAATCGTCGGTGCTTGCAGACGGGACGATTTGTACAAATTGTCCATCGATCACATCAGATTAGAGGGCTCTGTTCATATATTTCATTTACCCGATACCAAAACAAACATATCAAGAACCTTCACCATAGAAGGAAATTACGCTAAAATCATAACAAAATATATAAAACTCAGACCTACTGGTATGAATGCCTCAAATTTCTTCCTCGCTTATCGGAATAATAAGTGTACGAAGCAAATAATGGGCATACATAATCTCGGCAGCCTTCCGAAACAAATCGCAACGTACTTGAATTTACCGAATCCAGAATTATATACAGGACATAGCTTCCGAAGAACGTCTGCTACAATACTCTCCGATTCGGGAGCAGACATGGAAGAGATCAAACGTCATGGTGGTTGGCATTCGACTAGTGCGGCTGAAGGGTACATAGAAGATTCTATAGCAAATAAAAGAAAAACATCGAATCGTATTAACAAATCCATTGATCAAGACACCGACGTGGAAGATGAGCTACCAGAAAAAACAATAAAATTGTCAGTAAATAATAATATCACCGATTGAAACAAGAATCAACATGCCTTAACACTGAATATAAATTTAAAATGAAATCTAAATATGCGTTATAGCAGCCGTCGTTCGGAAGCTACGTCCCGTACACCTATATAGTTATATCTCGGCAATTGAATATGAAGAGATTAGCGTGAGTAAATCGCAAATCAAACTGGGCTACCTGTTGTTATTATAGTCTGTAACTACGCAATGATTATTTATGCTATTTCAGCAGCCAGTTCAGCGTATAACTTGCTGCGTAGCCATTTGAGATTGAAGATTCTTATCGACGTAGTGCCACGAGCAGTCTTGACACTCATCGAACCCTCTCGCCTTGCTCCATATTCATTAGAGATTGAAGATTCTCATCGACGTAGTGCCACGAGCAGTCCTGGCACTCATCGAACCCTCTCGCCTTGCTCCATATTCATTAGAGATTGAAGATTTTCAGCATAGACTGAATATCGAAGAGATTAGCGTGAGTAAATCGCAAATCAAACTCGGCTACCTGTTGTTATTATAGTCTGTAACTGAGCAATGATTATTTATGCTATTTCAGCAGCCAGTTCAGCGTATAACTTGCTGCGTAGCCATTTGAGATTGAAGATTCTCATCGACGTAGTGCCACGAGCAGTCTTGGCACTCATCGAACCCTCTCGCCTTGCTCCGTATCCATTCGAGATTGAAGATTCTCACTGACGTAGTGCTGCGAGCAGTCTTGGCACTCATTGACGCCCCTTTGCAACATTATTTTATTAATCCATAAATGCATTCTGATTCATTATATAGAGTTATGTGCCGTACTGTTTTGTCCCGCAGTTCATATAATTAGATGACCATAAGACTCAACGTTAATTGGACTCATTGCATTTGACAACATTATTTTGCCTACCAGACGTGTTTTCACAATTCATCAAATATCGTTAATGTCGTTCAAGTAAATTTGTTACTTCGAAAAACCGTAACAGCGAACCTGTTGATACTCTTTGGATTTTCCTTAATTAAAATAAAAAACATAAATATAATTTGTGTACATTTTTTATTCGAACGCCAAACTTGGATCGAGATTGGAGATTTTCACTTACGTATTGCTGCCAGCAGTTTTTCTAGTCATCGACCCCCCCTAGGCTTGCTCCGTAGCCTTTATGCAGTAAGATGCTGAGCGTAAGACTTTTATTATCATCTCAGTTTCAGTTTGATAATGAAAAATGGATCATGCATATCGATTATCAATTCTTAATAAGATGTCAGACACCAATTCTCTGTGTTAATAATCAACTCAGACAGACCCAATCCAGGCACTTGTATTTAATAGGGATAAAGAGAATTGACAAGCCTAAACTGATTCGAAAACTTTGAAAATTGTCCAACAGGTTGACTCTGTTATTAACCTCGTCCCACCCTCTCTTATCCTTATTAGAGCTCGAAATAAATAAATTAAAATGTTTTTCAAACATCTAACACACAGCTCGCTATTGGCATGATCACGATACAGGTTAACCCCATCATCGTCGTCTTCTACACCAAATTATATTCATCGTCTAAAGACCACCCTGGGCGCTTTGAATTCTGTTATTCGCTAACCTATGAAAATAATAACATCCATGCAATTGTAAACCTTGTGGTTACGCATTCGGCGTGAAAATTTAATGATTACTTATAGGTTATTGGGAAATAATTAATAAATAAATAATTTTAATTTTAAAGGTTAACCCCATCATCGTCGTCCTCTACACCAAATTATATTCACCGTCTAAAATCACCCTGGGCGATTTGAATTCTTCAATTCGCTGACCTATAAAAATAATAATATCATTCATGCAATTGTAAACCTTGTGGTTATGTATTCGGCGAGAAAATTTAATGAACACTTTTAGGTTATCAGGAATATGACAGCTGCGAGGTGAAGCAGGTTGTGGCTGCTCTGCTTCTGCTGCTTCTTCTTCTTCTTCTTCTTCTTCCCCTTTATCCACTTCCGATCGGCTGCTCCACTGGTCATGGGCAAATAAAATATTTGTAGAAGGGAAATCCCATTTGAAAAAAGGCTACGAAAAATAGTGAGCCACTGGGACACCATCGATGAACATTACTGTACCAATTCAATTGATATGTTTCGGAAAAAAATCAGAAACAGCTTATAGGTATATTATGCAACATTTTTATTTAAAATACGTATAAGATTGAAATACGAACTACCTTAGTACTTACCGATGATCGGGCTAGCCCTCATATCGAAGCCCGTAATTTATTATCATGAAATGAAAAGTAATAATGGTAGAAAAAAAAACACAGAATGTGACATATTTTATCGTCAGTCGACCCTACCTACGCATCGTATCAACGAAAATGCATTTTACATCCACTGAAAAGACCGCCGAATTTTTCGTCCCCGCTGGGATTTGAACACACGTCCGCTTGGTTACCAGTCGCACGCCCTGACCATTACGCTAAACTACCATATGATGTATAATCTAACACTCTCCTACTTATTGAGAGCCCATCAAAGTGTCAAGTTATTACTCGAAATATTTCAGTCATCAAAATTTTGCATTTGCAGGACTAGATTGAAGTGCTTGCATATTAGGGTGTCTGTTATTTCCCAAATTGACTTTTTTCACTTGGGAATGGTCCAAATCATCTTCATGTGTCAAGTAGTTCATAGCCTAAAAACAATTATGCATTTTTTTTTCAAGTGCCATCAACCCCTGCCTGTAGGACGATATTTCTCCCATTTGATTAATATGGGATTTTCACATTTTTCATACTTCAATTTTTTTTTCCGCTTACTACTTTCATCACCTCATCAAATATTGTTGATTCTACCACTGTTCTGCCCTCTTTAGATGTATATATTTTTACATTGGTGAAAATGGAAATTTTGAGGCGCTGACCCAACACGGGGAAAACCCGATCAAATTTCTACTATAGTTGGCATTAGTCCATCGATATAATGAGGCTTTCTCTAATGGCAATGATATCAAATTATTGGGTCCCGTAAATAATTGTTCCGCTAAATTTCTATACTATACTTTCACCGTTAATTTACACACAAGTCTAGTTCAGTGCATGCGCAAATTCGAATGTATTCAAAGTTATCGGGTATTTCAAAATTCGTTACAAATGGAAAAAAAAATCCGATAAAAAATGAATAAAAACATTATTTTGCAATAAAGGTTCAACAAATTTTGCTCCCAATCTTGACGATTAGGTTTGATCTTAGAAAATATTTGTCACGAATTCTGAAACATCGAGTAAATCTTACGAACTGTTTTATGATGAAAATAATATTGATCATCTCATATCGGATGATTGCACACTGACATCATGGTGACCGCACGCGTGATGGCCAGATGCGACTCATTACGCTCGCACAAGTGCTGGCGTCACTTCGTGCTAGCAAGAATAGCACGTTCTCGCCCGCACGACGTGAGCCGCACGTTGTGATGGCTCTGTGTGTCGCACGATTGTTATCTGGGAACTATTAAACTGCATATAGGTATGGATTGCATTCTTATCTGGATTTGCTTATTATTCCGGATGAACAACGCGTGCGTACAGTACTGCAGATAGATGCGGATAGAAATGATGTCCATTTGATATCAAAATTCGTATAGGATCAGACACGCGCGGACAGGATTTCTGTCCGCTGTTGCACGAAGATGCGTATAGGAACGATTATTTCCAACTGCTGCTATCCGGAATTGCAGTGACAATAAACACATACGATACGGAAAGGATTCGGCTTCTGTCTGTTTCTGATGGAATTTTAACCAGGGGTACGCGCGAGTGTAGTAGCTGCTCTGGCGAGCGCAGTAGCTGTGCTGGCTTTAGAGCGGCTACTACTCTCGACGATATTGCTGGCTGCTCGAGAGACTTTTCAGTGTAGTTATAATGGTATATTGCTAAAAAGTGACGTATATGCTTAAAGATATGAAAGCTATTAATAGGTTATGATTAACTGTGAAAAACTAAAGAATTTTATAATTAGATAAGACTAATGCAAATTCAGCTATATAAGAAATATATCATTAGTCATCACCTATGCAGTCATTTATCTTTTATTTACATAATCGCATCCAAATATTGTACCAAAAATCAAGAGACTCGGTAGAGTCTCGCGCCAACTACATTAAAATTAATAGTATATTACATACCTAGTGCAGTAAAATAAGGAAGGTCCCAGATCACATGTAATTGTCGTCCGAGGCGAAGCCGAGATCGACAAACATGTGATCTGGGACCTTCCTTATTTTACTGCCCTAGGTATGTAATATACTATTTAAGCGCGCGGCGTGAGGCTCGACCGAGTCTCTATACCCGCACGAGAGCTCTTCGGCCGATACGGCGATGATATTATCCTTATTTTATTCCGACTCGGGTTATACACGAGATTGAAATTTTTATCTTAGAATATGGTTTCAAACAGCTTTAATTCAAGCCCAACTTTTATGCAATCGGTGCACGTAGAGCTGAGATCTAATATTCCGATTTATAGAAATGCTCAGTTTGATCAAGAATTTTCTTGGTCTTTTCCGTCTCGACGATGACGTCACGAGGCAGTTGTATGGGTATATAAATAACATAGAGAGGCGTCCCTTCTTTTCTTGGGCCGACGAAAAGACTTAGGCTAGGCGGACGGGAAATTAAAAGCGTTTGCCCGTCCAGCTGTCAACAATATAGTCCATGGCCGTTAGTGAACGTTCCGTCCTACCTCCAATAACGGGTTAGACTACATGCCCGAAAGGGCGATAAGTCGAAAAAAGGATCAATCAATCAACCTCCAATAACGGGTTAAGCAAACGGATGAAGAAGAAGATGTCATATTAGACAGAGCGATTCTGAGGAAACAGGTCCGTCTAATAGAGGCTCCCTTATTTATTTTCGTCAATGACAACGGTGTTAGATACGTAGCGGTGGCTGTCACGTCGTGGGTTATATATTGAACTGTCATATTACAATATTGTGTAATTGAATTCTAATATTGTTCATAATACAACGGTATACGATACTATTTCATAAATAAGTAGTGATGAGGTTAAATTGATTGCAGGCGATAATTTCAGTTTATTTCAAACATTATTAGGTTATAAATGATTGTCTAGGTGAAATTAACACATCTGGTAGTGATAAAGTTAATAAGTTAATAGCATACGATATTGATTCTTTATGAATTCATTCCAGGTGTGAATTTCTGTTTATTTCCTACATTAGTTATAACCGAGGATTTCTTCGGTGACTGACTGACCCGTTGCATCTCTCCGACAAGTACTGTTACCAACAAAACGATGTGAATATCATTCATCGAGCAATATCTTATCGATCCAGTAAAAGCTTTTCATCCTACGAGGCATCTCCGCTGAATAAAACAATACTCTACATGTCTTCTAAGCCTAATGAGTACGAAGACAGTCCTGCATAAATGATGTGTTGGTCTATCAATGCGTGTTCAAGTTTCATCGAGTGATAAATGAATGTAAATTATCGTTCCTATTGTGAATCTATTTAATTGAGTATTTGATTGCTGCGTAGAACAAAGCGTTGCATTTTTGTATAAAATACTCAATCACAACAAATTGTACAAATTCCATAAAATTCTTTGTTTATTCAGTTGATATTGCATAATCATATCAAATAATTAATGATACATGGTACACAATAGGAACAATAATTTTCATTCATTTGTCACTCTATGAAACCTAAACACGCGTTTATAGACCAATACATCATTCATGCAGGACTGTCTTCGTACTTATTAGGCTTAGAAGACATGTAGAGTATTGTTTTATTCAGCGGAGATGCCTCGTAGGATGAAAAACTCTAACTGGATCGATGAGATACTGCTTGATGAATGATATTCACATCGTTTTGGTCGTAACTCTACCTATCGAAGAGATGCAACGGGTCAGTCAGTCACCGAAGAAATCCTCGGTTGTAACTAATGTAGGAAATAAACAGAAATTCACACGTGGAATGAATTCATGAAGAATCAATATCGTATGCTATTAACTTATTAACTTTATCACTACCAGATATGTGAATTTCACCAAGACAATTATTTATAACCTAATAATGTTTGAAATAAACTGAAATCATCGCCTGCAATCAATTTAACCTCATCACTACTTATTTATGAAATAGTATCGTATACCGTTGTATTATGAACAATATTAGAATTTAATTACACAATATTGTAATATGACAGTTCATTATATACCCTACCACGTGACAGCTACCGCTACGTCGTCTGAAGATATCAGTCGTGGGTATATTCAATATCGATAGATCGCTTGTTCGTGGTATCTGACAACGTTATCATTGACGAACATAAATAAGGGAGCCTCTATTAGACTGACCTGTTTCCTCAGAATCCAGTATACAGGGTGTCTTTCAATTAGTCATTCAAACCTACATAGGGTAATTTCTCTTTGAAATGGAAAATAATTTTTCACAAAAAAAAAATGAAAAAAAACTTTTAATAACTGAAAAAAAAAAAAAAAAAACATGAACAAAAGGGACCCGCCTCACGTCCTCAGATCTTTCCGAATTTTTTTGAGCTCAAACTCATCGAAAAACAGCATCCCAATTTTTTCAGGATTTTTGCCCCTTTATTTTCGAAGTTACATAGTTTTATAATTCTTGTTTATTCATTTTTTTCTTGCGTCTTTTTGCCACCATACATTTTTTTCAAAACATAGGATTTTTTGTGTAAGAAAATTCCGAACAATTATTTTGTTTCCGTTTATGCTTGTGGAAAGTTCTTTCAGTTATCTTCAATTTTCTACAAAAGGCCCGCCAAGTACCACTACCTCCAAATTTTTTTTTTCATTTCTTCATTTTCATTTCTCTATGTCTTCTGTGTACACCAATAGAACTGTCAATTGCCTGTCGCTATATCTATGGTTCTGCGTATAAAGACAAGATGGCTATGGAAACCATGTAATGGAAGGCCGAATTATGAATTTGAGAAAAAGGTGATGTGATGTAGCGCTACTTGGCAGTAGCAACTGATTTTGGATTTCTTTTTACGTGGGAGGTGCTTTTTGGGGGATATATATCACATCAATGTACTTGGCGAAAGGTTTTTGCACCAGAGGTGCTTTTTGGGGATTCTAAATACTAGTCTAGTCGAGAAGTGAGTTTCCTGAGACAAATAGTTCTAATTCTCTTAAAAATATGAGCGATAGCTCATTCGATTCGGAATGCGATCCTGAAAAAGACGTATTTTTTCCCGGAAACAAAAATTGTAATTGTTATTAACAAAAAACGAAGAAAAAAGACTTCTCCGGTTTTTGACTATAACTAAAAAACTTTAAGAGATAACGAAAATTGGAAGAAAGCATCTTAGAGAGGAGGAAATTTCCAATAAAAAAGTCTAGACTCCCGGAACTCTATCTGCATTATTTATAATTTTAATTTCACGCTGAAAATAGGGTTCCGCGCGGCCGTTTCAGCACTGACGCGTCGCCGCTGAATAGAGAGTGCGATAGAAATTATTTTTTTTTCTAGGGGAGCTGGGGGCTAGTTGTAACAATTTTTGGTAAAATGCTCATATTTTGAGATATTCTCAACATTTCTCGATTATGACTGATTTTATGGAAAACGTAGCTATTCATTCATCATATGGGTGGATTTCAAGAAGTGGGCCAAAACGTGAAACCACTTCCTATTTTCAATATGTTCATCTAAATATGCCTGATCATATTTTTTTTCGGTGTAGACTGGTTTACTTCACTTAAAAAAAAATCGTGAAGCATTTCGAAGAAGATTAACATTCCTTTTTTAACTTTCAAACAGTCAAAATGTCATTTCGGCGACGAGACGTAAAGTCCGTTTCTCAACTTTACACCTTTGTAAAAATGGCATGCTATGCCCGAGCACTTTGCACTCATTCATTTCAAATCTCGAAGACCTAAGTTTAGATAAAAGACAAGCAGTTTTGGCAAGTATTTTTTATCCTACATGCGTCAAAATAACCCCATATCGAGCATGTCTTACGGGACAGAAGACCCACATATCTCCCTCGGTCGTGATATGTTATTCGACGCATGCGCAGACACGCGATTTGGTTACTTATCAAACCTAGGGAGCAAAAGTGCGCGTCATAGGCATGATATGAACGCATTACATGAAGCTGTCAGGGAGACAGGCGCGATTTTGATTCGGGTGAAGCTGCCCTCGCTTCGCTCGGTCAGCAAACTTCACCCGAATCAAAATCGCGTACGTCACCCCAACAGCATCGTGTACTAATGCGTTCATATTATCATGCCTATGCGCACGTTTGCTTCTTAGGCTTCATACCTAACCAAATCGCGTGAAAGCGCATGCGACGACTACATATCACGGCCGAACGAGATATGTGAGTCTTCTCTCTCGTAAAACACGCTTGAAATCGGGTTAGTTTGATGCATGTATGAGAAAAAATATCGTATGTCGTTCGGGAGAGAGGCGCGATGTTGATTCGGGTGAAGCAAACTTCACCCTCATCAAAATCGCTCACCTCTCTCCCTAACAGCATAATGTACTATTTTCAACATTTATTAAGGTGGTTCTTTACCTCAGTAACGTATTTCTTTGGTTCTACAAAAGGGCCCTCGCGAATATCATAATTAGATGTATAGATTTTACAATATTCAGTCAAATAGTCGATTTAAATGAGTATTGAATAAATTTACACTGCATTAAGTGGTTTTTTTAATTATTCTGGTCAATTTGTCATTTGCGCACCTAATGACGGTACTGAAAAGTATAGCAACCGAGCAACGTCGCGTTTTCTTCCCTTCCGTCTTTACATCGGATCTCTGTTCATTGTTTATTATGGGTTCGTTCCGATATTAGCTTGAAGCGCTGTCAGAAATCTTGTGTCTCTGTCACACTCCTTGATTTTCCCCAAGCCCCGTCTCTCTCACTTTAGATTTTCACCGCTTCAAGCGAATATCGGAATATAGCCTATGTTGGTTGTTTGTTTTCTGTCATCTGTCACAGTGATATAAATCTGTTTCTTTTCGATTCTAAATAGTTTTAAATGAAAACCCCAAAAGCACCTCTGGTGCAAAAACCTTTCGCCAAGTACAATATGTAAAAAATTGAGTTTCAACAAGAAAATTTCTGTTCTGGGTGACGTTCCCCCTTAACGTTTTTATTTCCGGGAATCCATTTCGATTCAATTATTATCAGATACATAATACGTAATAATACAAATATTCACTCAATATGTATGTTTCAATAATTTCTGCCCCACATAACCTCAAATGTATGTTACGGAACCTCGGGTACTATCAAGTTGATTCTACTGCCCTGTACTTGCTTGCAATCGTTCGGGAAAAAGTAGGCCAATACGCGGCAGTGCCGGGGGTTGTCGGACCTGACTAGCGACAGTGCCGGAGGTTCTACTGTATTGGAATAGTTTGAAAACATTAGTCTATCCAAACACATTATCAACCATGCCCCTCCTAATTCCTGCCTTCCCGATGGAAGAAACCACCCCACCTTCTCGTCGGTTTCCATTGAGCGATAGTACTTCTATGACCAATGATACGTGTAATAATGATTCAGATCTAAGTTGGAAAACCTTTACTATCGAGCATAAAGAAGTACTATCGGCTAAGAGTGTGGTGACATTTCTTTTTAGTGTGCTATCCGTTTACAAATCAACAACGCAAAAACCGCTGATAACCGCGCGACCGTAGCGAGTGAGGAACAACGCAAAAACCACTGATAACCGAGCGAGCGTAGCGAGTGAGGGACAGCGCAAAACCACTGATAACCGAGCGAGCGTAGCGAGTGAGGGACAGCGCAAAACCAAACGAGCAAAATTATCAGCTAGTTATTATATTATTGCTAAACAAAAAATTCATTAAACTAAATATCTATCAACTCTGAATTCGACAGCTTGATCATACCCAGATAACCACGTGCGTGCAAATTTTACAGCAATATGACAGCAATTTGTGCAGAATATTGTTAGAAATATCAGAGGAAGGTGTGTCCTCTAATGCCGTAGGAATGAGAGCAAAATTATCTCAACAAGAATTGTCAGCAAAACATCAGCAAAATGTGAATCCCAAAAACTGGTCCGTACTGAGTTTTGAGCAATGAGAAAAAGACAAGAAAAGAACTTTGCATGGGTAGTTGATGTACGGAATCATCTCGTGAATGATTGTGAGAACTATCACATTCGAATTCATTTCCGAAAAAATCTTCTGTTCCGGAGGAAAAAGTAACTGAGAGCGACTGCTAATAAATTTAAAAAAAAAATCACAATACCATTGACAGTGATAATAACTATAGAACAGAATGTTAGGCGAATTGAAGTTCCCATATACATATACAGGGTGTCACAGAATTGGTGACGGGGATTTCACAGGGTGAATCCTGATCGAAAACGGAACTGAAATTTCCTTAGCTCTTATTTCCGGAAATGCGAAGGTTTTCCGTCATAATCATTCTAATTTCAGTCAATGACACGCGGTTTATGAACGGCCGTTTGTCGGTGTGCTAACCGCTAGGGTAAGAGATGCGCACGCAACCGAGCGGTAATCACATTGACAAACGGCCGTTCATAAGCCGCGCGTCATTGTCTGGACTTAAGGTGAAGTGAAACGTTTGTCAGAACCTCGAAAACGTGAATCGTGAATTCTCGGAAACTACTGAATTGATCGCAATGAAATTTTGAGGGATTACACACAATCGTGGCAGAAAGTAGCTGATTATTCTACTTTTCCGAAATTCGACCAAAATTTTAACAGATTGACGTACCGACCACATAAATCGCGAGATTATTCACTGTTGCCGTAAATAATCGCATTTTCCCGACATTGAGCCACTCCGCAATTAAAAACCACACACTTTGAGCCCAATCCCGTGTCATTTGATGGAGAAATGGCTGAGAATTGACGATTCTCCGTTACTCAAAACTAAAAGAACCGATATTCAGTTGAGATCACTACCCGTATCGATATTTAGTTGAGATCACAGCAGCTGTATCGAAATTGCAGCCAGTTTACTTGCAAGCCGAGCAGTAGCGCTAGTGAAGGTTTCCTCTGTCACTTTACGTATAAGATGTTGGTTCCCGCTGCTCCCGCTTGACGGCGCTTGACAAGAATACAAATATTGAATATCGGATCGCACACGGCTAACCCGACTAGCAGCTAACCTAAAATACGTACAAACGATAGGTAAAATCGTGTTCGAAATTTGCGTTACGAGAAAATATTATTGCTCGTTTATTTCATCTACTCCTTTCTTTCATACTAATGTGTCTAAAGATGAGTAAGGTATATGAACAATCGATATCGGATCCCAGACGTTATAACCTCACTCGTCTGACAGCTAACCCAGACAGCACAGAATATTGCCAAATATTGTAGCAACATTGTAGCAGCATTGTATTATTGCTGCAATACTGCTACAATATTACAATGTTGCTACAATATTGCTACAATATTGGGCAATATTCTGTGCTGTCTGGGAAGCTGAGACTCGAATATAGGATAAAGAAAATTGTATGTGAAAGTCGGGGTTCATTCAGCTCGTTCATTTATTTCATGCGAATTTTTTATTTCGCAAAATTTGTTGAAAACATATGCATATACTGAAAATAAATTCGAATAACAGATACAAGATCTCAGACGTCATAATCTCACATTTCCGGCAGCTAGCCTGAAAGCCGAACGTAGAAAATGAGATTTTATTTCGGACTTGAGGTTATGGAGGGATCGATTTGTTAGTCTAGAATCTAAATAATAACAGAATAGGCAAATGACGTATACAAGCAGACGAGATATAACCTCACACTTTTGACAGCAAGTCTAACTTAGGAGGTTATTTCAGAGTTGAGGTTATGGAGAAATCGATTTGTTAGACAACAATCGAAATAATGAAAATACATTCAAATGACGTATGCAAGCAGACGAGACATAACCTCACACTTTTGACAGCTAGTCTAACTCAGGACTTCATCTCAGAGATGAGGTTATGGAGAGTTTGATTTGTCCGACAACAATCCACATAATACAAGCAGACGACATAACCTCACTCGACTAACAGTTAGCCGAACATAGGACTGAAAAAGTAGTTTTTATTTGACCTTGTAGTTAATGTATGAAAATCTTGGATGAAGGTCGTATAGAAGAAAAAACATCAGTTGACGTTTCGGTCCTGATGAGGACCCTCCTCAGAAGCGAAAATTTATTAATCTGAAAAGGTATACAAATACTAAGAGTAATTCCAAAAAAAGTAAAACTAAACCTATCGACGGGTGTATAGATTGTTAGAGAGAAGTTATAAATAATAATTCATACCTTAAAACATAATAGGTGGTAACAATTTGAAAACGCGTAGCGAAACGGATCACAATGCGGTAATGGCTGTTGGGTTAAAAGTTGTGTCAATCACATTTACTAAGGAATCAGAAACAGAGGCAGTAACACTACTAAGGAATTTACCTTAAAAGATACAGCTAAGCTGGATAAGCGGTATAATGGCTATCAAAAGGGCCCACTTCTCCATTATAACAGTTAGAGAGCGATTTGAACAGCGGTATGAAGTCTAGATGTTAGGAGAACGAACTCCGTATCACGGAAGCGGTCCCAGTTTCTGCGCTCAGTATACATATGGGGAATTCCACGCCAACTCGACCTGGGTTTGACCCTCTACTCTTTTGATTTGGTTCATAATTTTTCACATGGTTGTTCCATCTTTCGGAATGCACTCTGAATTTTTTTCAGATTTTTTGATTCAGATTTGTTCAAATATCAAAATAAAATCACTCAAGAAAAAGATCACACAGGACATTTTTTAAAAATCTGAAAAATCCTTTACTCGATTTGAAAAATTTCGGCGTGTGGACCAGAGTGGGCCGGGGCTCGCTTCTATATGTCATTCGCGATTTTCTGGGAAAAGACGAAATAAAAAAATGGACGTAACGGTCAGTTCACTGTGGGCAGTTGCATGAACAGTTTTATATGCTACCCCAAATTTTTCGGAATTTTTTCAGATTTTTTTGGAGCCATTTCATTCGTTTTCGATAATTATAAGACTTATAGATGTGGTATCATGAATGACAAATTACGTCGCATCGCGAATAACATATTGAAGCAAGCGCCGGCCCACTCTGGTCCACACGCCGAAATTTTTGAAATCAAGTAAAGGATTTTTGAGATTTTTTTCAGATTTAAAAAAAATGTCCTTCTGTGTGATTTTTTTCTTCAGTAATTTTACTTTCCTATTCGAACAAATTTGAATCAAAAAATCTGAAAAAAATTCAAAGTGCTTGCGAAAGATGGAACAACCATGTGAAAAATTATGAACCAAATCAAAAGATTAGAGGGTCAAACCCAGGTCGAGTTGGCGTGGAATGCCCCATATATATATTGTATATGATATCATACGACGCGCATCTACCGGTAGCGACAAACACTAAATATACTATGCTTAACCCGCGGTTCCCATGGTGACCAAGGCTATTGTTTAACGCCACTAAAGGCGCGTCGAATGATATCACACATTTCGCTATAGTCATACGGCAGTTACTATAGCTCGATTAGCGCAACAAACGGGGACGTTTTTCTGGGGAGAGGAGGACTCAGTTCGGTCTCCTAACATCTAGACTCCATAAACAGCGGCAAGACAGGCCGTGTCCGTAGTAGGCATAGACCAGATGAGTACTAGAAGGAACTTTCTATGGCGGAAAGACAAGCCAGAGTTAGATCGATCGTGAGAGTGAAGATCGACGTTAGAATCAATAGTGAGACCGACGGTAAGGAAGAGTCCCTTACTTGATGACCGAGGAATATATAGTACTTAGATGTTCTACATCTTGCCCACTGAAATATAATACAACTGGAACGCGCGCTCCAATGCTAAGCAAGCCTCTGGCTGTCCGGAGAGAGAGATAGCTCGAATGTGACCACCTGTCTTTTTCTATTTGCTACTGCGCATGCGCTGGACCGTCTCGGCAAAAATTTTAACCTAATAGGATATACCACGTGCAAACAGGGGTATAAACTTTTCGACAAACTGTACATGGTGCGAGAGAGACAGGTGGTCACATTCGAGCTATCTCTCTCTGCGGAGCCCCCACCACCGCAGCGCGCGTTCCAGTTGTATTATATTTCAGTGATCTTGCCTCAGATTGACTACGTTTCCACCGGAGGGTCAGAGTCGGGTTAGGTTCGAATTTGAGCCAATGAGAAATAAGCTTCGAAAAGAAATTACGGTAGTCTTTTCAAATCTTATTTCTCATTGGCTTAAATTTGAACCTAACCCGTCTCTGACCCTCCGGTGGAAACGTAGTCATTGACAGCAGAAGTGTGGCTAACTATGTTACACATTTCAAGTAATAGGCGCCTGTGGTATCGGGGTTCTTCATCCAATATATCAAACCTACCATAATTAGAAGAGTGATCGTATTCTGTGATACGTCTAGTGAGAGCGGTATGTCTTTCATCTGATTGGTTAATGTTGTTTTTGCGTTCTTTAATTCTAGATCTAACTTGTCTACCAGTTTGTCCAATATAGACACCATTGCAATCGTTGCAAGGTATTTTGTAAATTACATTTGAACGATTATCCAGCGGTAAAGTATCTTTGCCCGAATCAAAAATAAAACTCAAGTCCTTCATACTATTGTCGACAAATCTGATGTTATACTTGTGGAAAGTTTTGTTGAGAGATTCAAAAAGGCTAGCTACATAGAGGATAGATACGAACTTTGATTGAGGTGTATTCAAGTCTGGTGCGGTATCACCAAAGATACTTTACCGCTGGATAATCGTTCAAATGTAATTCACAAAATACCTTGCAACGATTGCAATGGTGTCTGTATTGGACAAACTGGTAGACAAGTTAGATCTAGAATTAAAGAACACAAAAACAACATTAAGGAATCAGATGAAAGACATATCACAGAATACGATCACTCTTTTAATTATGGTAGGTTTGAAACCCCAAAAAGCACCTTCGGTGCAAAAACCTTCCGCCAAGTCCATTAATGTGTAGATCACTCCACCAAAAAATAATCAAAGGTTGTGCTCGCTCACTCGATTGGTTGATGATTATCAACATACAAAAGCATTGAAATCAGATACAACTGCCAAGTACCTGTGGAATGATAAAAGTTTGGGATTGAAAAATTTGTTCAAACTAAATAACGTTGTACTCGTTCGCTCGCTGCGCTCGCTCACTCTATTGGCTTATGATTATGGCTTGAAAAAACAATTCGGATGAAGAAATTGAAGATGTCAACATTTATCAAAAAATATTCATAACGAAAAAATAATTTAAAAAAAATTTGAAAAAAAAAGGCGAAGGTGCTTTTTGGGGTTGATTTCACTACTTTTTGTAAAATTTTGCTTGACCACCTAATAATTGTGCTCGCTCGCTACGCTCGCTCGGTTGTTTTGTGCTATTTCATACCGCTCGAAGTCCCTCGATCAGCAGGAACGTCAACAGCAACGAGCACGCGTGTGCTCATACATTTCCCCAAGTCTCAAATTTGTAGAGTGACGCGTAATGTACTTTCATAGCGTTTACAAATTGTTCCACTACAATAATTTTTTATACCTACAACATCTAACCCTACGTGCAGCCCTCCTCCTGTCTCATCTGGGCCTGGGACCGGCAATGGCGGAGTTACTTGCACGCAGGGCTGTAGTTGCTGCTCATGACTAAATATATATAAATATCAGATATATGTATTGCAACCTCTGCAAAAAGAACATGTACGCGTCCCGGACTCATAACGTCAACTTCCAATTCGGGTCTAAACAGAAGGTATCAAAATATTTGGAATTGAGCCTATTCATGCAAGACTACCCTACATAAAATGCCGGATAGACACGATACAGATTCATATCGAATCGTATACGATCCGGAATCAAAAACCGTATAGGCATACGGTTTTTGATTCCGGATCGTATACGATTCTATATGAATCTGTATCGTGTCTATCCGGCATTTTAAGCAGGGTAGCGTAGAGCATAAAATGGAAGTTTATGAAGTCAAACACTCGCATTCTGCTCTCTTCGTCTGACTCTTGCCGTTTCTCCTATCGAATCACACTATACCGATACTTTGCAACCCAAGCGTTTTCTTTCATCATCCTCACGTCTTATACGGCAACCCGCTACAAAATTAAACAATCCATAAGAAAGATTTTTCTTCAATAATTCCATTCATGAATGATTATACGCTGAGTCTACAAATAATAAATAAATATAAATCAGAATCTCTATCATCTGAGAAAGAGGAAGTCGATCGATCATTTCTTTAATATTGAATAAGTATTTTTATTCTCACCATTTGTCGTGATAGCACTAATCTGAATTTGATTGAGCTTCTGAGCGGAGAATCTAAGCTAATTGTAAAACATGGATTAAAAAATTATCTTCACCAAAGGTCAAGGCATTACGTTGACGTGGAGTGTAGAATAAAGCCTATCGTAGTCCAACACACAACGTCGACTTACAGTCTCGTTTGGACTAGAGGATACCGAGATAAAATATAGAATTCGTTGAAATCCTACACATAACGTTGGCTCGCAGTTTAGGTCCGAGCAGACGAGCCTCTAGCAATGAGCCTAACATCGAGCTTGAAGTGGAATTTGTTGCAATCCAACGCTTGAACTCGGCTTTGTTGGTCTGGCTCCTTGCCGTTCCTTATATCAAATCATGCTATCCTGATATTTTTCAACTTCAACATTTTTTCTTGATTTTCTATTGTCAGACTTTCTCAGGCGGTGACTTGCTAGAAAATTGAATCCCCAAAACACCGTTTCCTCCGATAATTGCATTCATGAATGGAAATAAGCCAAATCTACAATGTATAAGTAAATAAAATTTAGAGGTAATAGTCAGTTAATAGTCATCTAACAGTCTTATGTCATACAAGGTAAGCCTAATCGTAAAATTATCCGTTCACAATTATTATTCTATTTATCACTATGAATTTTACACGTCAGTCGATTCGCATAACCTCAAAAGCTCAAGATCGTAGGATTTAAGATAATGAACCTATCGAAACATTTTTGTTGGCGGCTATCACTTAAATGTACTTGGTGTGAGGTTTTCGCACCTAAGTGGCTTTTGGGAGGTATTCGCTAGTTTTTGTACGTTCAAATTTTGCATTAAGCATTGCTCGTACTTTCTTTTATTTCCTTTATTTGGATTTAAAATTTTTTTTTTTTTTTTTTTTGCCTTTTTGGCTTATCTCCGATTAAGAAGGTAGCCTTGGATTTAAAAATATGAAATGACAACACAAGTCTGCTAGTGTAGCGGACGGTTTCTGTCTGCGATACTGACGCTATCTACGTCGGAACTATCTCGTATACTGACGTCACTCTATACAACTAGTGATTTTATATGGGAATGGTTTGAATTAGCTGAATCTTGGTCTGAAGAACACTAAGGAGAAGACCAAACATTGTACGAGGAAACGGGGTATCAGAATCTGAAGTTAATTATATCTCAGTACTCCGGACACCGATTTAATCGATCTAGGGCTCAAATGAAAGCTTTTCATGCCTACATCCTAGATTACATCAGTTTTTATTCGTGTATGTTGTGAGGTGAAAGAAAACGAAGATACTAGTTCGCGTTATAGTTTAGGGTAGTTGCCTCTCTGGTATATAGACTCGTTGAGTCTCGCGCTTGAAAAAATTTTTTTTTTAATGTACTTGGCGCGAGACTACCGAGTCTCTTGATATATTGGATGAAGAACCCCGATACCACAGGCGACTATTAAGCTCCATATACTTAGCCCCTCATCTACCCCGATTGAATTAATTTTTTTTTCAATCGATTGCAGGTCGTTCGTAGGTGACTGATATTCTATCCGCGACGTTTGATAGTCAATAGTTTATCCATAAAATAGAAAACAAATTCGTCTAGGGAATTAATTTAAGTTGGCCCCTCACTAATCGTAAATGGTTATCAAATATAATT
The DNA here is from genome assembly GCA_963992785.1 of Tenthredo livida. Lineage (NCBI taxonomy): Eukaryota > Metazoa > Arthropoda > Insecta > Hymenoptera > Tenthredinidae > Tenthredo > Tenthredo livida. Next base: position 12,313,941 of record OZ023071.1, read on the forward strand.
GCTATCACACGCAATCGTTTGTAGGTCATTTGTAGGTGCTGAATATCGCATTCCCGACGTTAAATAACCGAAGGATCATTCGTAAATTAATTTGAAATTATAAATCATAGAGTAGTCCTAAGGAATTTCCCTAGGATAGTTTTCCCCAGATAACTACTGACCAGGGGAGCTTTCCATTTACAGACAAAAATCGACACAGTCAGACACACAGTATTATGATTGGCCGGATCTAACAGAAGGGACCAATCGTCATGCTGTGTGTCTGACTGTGTCGATTTTTGTCCGTAGATGGAAAGCTCCCCAGAAGTCGTGACCTTATTTGTGGTTTCGAACTGAAATCTCCTTCTCCTAACATGCAATCGTTTGTAGGTCTTTCGTGAGTGTTTGATAACGCATCCCCGCGGTTTGATAGTCAATAATATATTGATGCGGAATCAAAAATCATCGGTTCCCGGGAACTTGTCCAATCCTAGACCTATGTAAAGTTAGCCGGTAACTTGATTATTTTTCCATTTTTTATATACCAAACGATTGCTCCTTAATTGCTCTTGATTGCTCCGCTAATTTCGTTTATTGCTCCAGTCTAGTTTTTGAGAAAAAATGAAAAAACGAAATGCGGATCTTTTATGTTAAAATGCCGGCTAAATTCAAATATAGGTTTCGACTAAACGGATAGAGATACGACGTTCTACATGGAACTAAAAAATTGCTCCCCTGATTCTCTCAATTGCTCCACCCTTTCTTTTAACTGTTCTTTCTTCGTTTTTAAGAAAATTAAATAATAAGGTACGAGTTCGGCCAACATAACCTCGCTATCATATGACAGGTTATTTCGAACTACACTGGAGCGTCGATTGAGTTGACAATAAATGCCGAAAAGAATATGAATCAATCGCTCCTCGTCTGCTCTTAATTGCTCCAACCTTTCTTTCAACTGCTCTCTTAGTTTTCAAAAATTGAAATAATCAACGCGACCTAGACGATGCATAACCCGTTTTCAATGTAGTTAGAAATCACCTGTTATATGATAGCGAGGTTATGTTGGCCGAACTCGTACCTTATTATTTAATTTACTTAAAAATTGAAAGCAGACGAGGAGCAATTGATTCATGATTTTTTCAACATTTATAGTCGACTTAATCGATGTCTCAGTGTAACTCGAAATTCGCTATTACATGATAGAGAGGTTATGTTGGCCGAACTCGTACCTTATTATTTAATTTTCTTAAAAACTAAGAAAGAGCAGTTAAAAAAAAGGGTGGAGCAATTGAGAGAATCAGGGGAGCAATTTTTTAGTTCCATGTAGAACGTCGTATCTCCATCCGTTTAGTCGAAACCTATATTTGAATTTAGCCGGCATTTTAACATAAAAGATCCGCATTTCGTTTTTTCATTTTTTCTCAAAAACTAGACTGGAGCAATAAACGAAATTAGCGGAGCAATCAAGAGCAATTAAGGAGCAATCGTTTGGTATATAAAAAATTGAAAAATAATCAAGTTACCGGCTAACTTTACATAGGTCTAGGATTGGACAAGTTCCCGGGAACCGATGATTTTTGATTCCGCATCAATATATTATTGACTATCAAACCGCGGGGATGCGTTATCAAACACCTACGAACGACCTACAATCGATTGCAGGTGAGAAAAGTCAAATTCGAATGGTATATGCAGGGTGCGTTCCGAATCGAGCTGGCAGCGCTGACAGCTTTGCTAGCGGCGTTCCGAAATGACTTTCAGCGTACATAGTGCGCTGTGACTCTGCTTCATAGAGGCCCGTCACGAGGCTAGGATTGCGTTCAATGTCCCTAGATTGAAAAGCTGCGGCTGCACTACCTCTGACGGTAGTGCATCCACAGCGTTTGGCATTTTCCCGCCAAATCTAGTCATGGGGGCGATACGACGTAAGCTGGTATTCGAACATTTTGTTCGATCATAAAAAATTAATTCAGAAACGTTCAATATGCGTGTAATCGATGCGGGCACAAATACTAACTATAATATAAAGGTATCACAGTACCAAAGCCGTTCCGTTATACGGCAGCGAAACCGAGTATGGGTGGGGGGTTCGTGACTAGACATAGCACTGTCGTGAATTCGGTACGCCCGGCAGCGAGAAACTGCAGCGTCTGCACTGTTAGCGCTGGCAGCTGATTTCGGAACGCACCCATGGCGTCGCGTTTGCTAGACTCTGTTTATTCTAGGGACTCTAGACCTGACTATATGAATACCGGCCTAGGTTCTCGCATTCTATGGCAATGTAGTTAGTTCTAGCGGTCTTATGCTATATGGTGAAAAGCACGAATGGAGTATGTCGTTCACTCGGACGTTACAGTCTCTACATTCCTCCGGGAATCTAGCAGTTCGTCTGGTGCGTACTCTTCCGTTCGAGTAGATTGTGACATTTTTTTCTGTTGTTACAAGATGTTTACCTGGTTAAATTGTGCAAATTCTGATGAACATTCAACAAATTTAACTTATGAAACTATGATGAAACAATTAACCCAACGGCAGTAATACAAAGGTATGTGTTTCGTGATCAAAAGTGTATAGGGTGTGTTTATAGCCTACAAACCCTGACATAGCAATGGCGTTTCTGTGGTTCCGAAATCTCTCAATTCTACAAGCAATGACTCTTTACTATGGTCTTGTCCCCGTAAGGTATTGCGGACCACCTCAAATGCTACTAAACTGCTGTAAATTATGGCGTACGTGTTATTAGCAAATAGACTCGATCAATGATATTTTTGGATCGCCACAGTTCGGAGTGGGGCGAGCGCCGACAGCCGAGCTGCGAGCGGCACGCCATCCTCTCGTGGCAGAACGAAAAATATGCAACGAAAATTATTCACGCACGTCATACGAATAGAGTGGCAACATTTTATTGTTTTATCCAATAGTTTCATTTCCACCCTGAAGTTGATAAACTTTCAATGACTAACATCAGGATTGGCCCAGTTCTTCCATTTGATAAGATAGCAAATTACAAATGAACAATAGTTTGTTGACGAATTCAAATCATTACTTGGCACAGCTAACACGTACACGTACCAATATTCTCTATGCATTCATCCCAATCAATGCTAAGGCTGATTAATATGATAATTGTCAATCTGCATGTAGTGGGTATTTCTTTCCTCACAAAAAATTCATTAATTCTGCCCTGCAAATACCTGATGAAAGATATTATCGAAAAGTCTAATTAGCAGAAAAGTCTATTTAGCTAAACTTGGCTCGTCTGCGAAGCGTTGTTCAAAAATTGAATGACAAATAAAGTTTCATGCATCGCATGAAACAACGGTATAACTGTATAAAACAATGTTCATCCAGTACATGTAACTTTTGGAATTTCCAAAGAAAATCCCGTTGCTAATATGAAAGTGTTATTTCGATTAGGGTCAGATAGAATTTAACTGAAACACTTTCTTATTCACCTTCTAAATTCACTATAATGAATTGGTTTCATCAACGGAAAACAATATATTAATTCTCCAATTTACTTCAACAAACAGAGTAGAGTTTGTTGAGAAAGTATTTGTGCACGTTATTGCATATCTATAATCTTCGAGAGAAGTGGTGGCTTTTTCTTTACTGAAAAAACTTGCAAAATTGAGAGAAAATTTCGTTCGAAATTTCAGTCGCCACCTGCACTCACATAACAGATTCTAACTAAACTACCTTCTTTTCTAAAGTACTTGGCATTCGAATCTTGAGACAATCGAGCATAAAAATTTCTGTATTTGACCTATGATTTGTTGATAGAAGAAGCGCAATCTGTGGCGCACCATGGAGGACGAAGAACGTTTGGAGGTTGAGGAAGAAATGGATCTTGACGAGGCGACCGACGGCGAAGACGATGAAGATGATGCTGGGGGGATTTCTATTTCTCCTGCGAATTCTGATCAACTCCTTGGTCCAGTTTCAACTTCTGGTAGCAGTTAGTGTCAAATAATACCTAGTTGATACATATTGGCCGATAGAATTAATAGGCATCCGTCTCAGCTACTGATTAAACTGACGACAGATAATCAATTGCCGAAAGCAGAAAGTCAGATTTGGGGAGTTAGCTCAGTCAAACAATTAATAGTAATGAGTTTAGCGCACGCCATACTTTCACACGATGGGCCTTGTTCAGGTTTTCATTTAGCATTGGGCTTATGTTTGCAACATAATTATAGAGTTCAGACAAACCGTATAATTCAAGTTTACCTTAGTGAAGGACACCGTGACACTGAAATAAGTTTCATGGAATCAATTCGAATACTTCCATATCGCTAATCTCATTTTTATATTAGTAGGTCGATACTTGAATTTATTTACGTGAAAATAGAGGTATCTCGATACCGAGATAAGACTTAGCTGGTCTATTGTACTTGCGAGTTTTCATAACAAGAGTTGTCATATGTAGGTATTTCACCAACAGTAGGGATGATTGATCTCATCTTCAAATTCCATTGATAAGGTGGTCAGAAATTATTGGTTTCGATACAGCATTGAGTATAGCTTCTCGAGATTCAGGCTTACCAGATCTCAACAACTACTCATCTTACAATTTTTTGCAATATGCATAAAATCAACCAATAGCAATGTCGTCTTTGTGTCAATATTATCCAATGGATTGTAATGACTATAAGTAGTATGAGATGCAGAAACAGTTTATCGAAAATAAGTCATTCTTCAGCAGACATCCCTGGTTAGTGACGATACATCATACATCATGAAGCTTATACCAATTCAGGTGGACTAAACTCTGAACAGATTTTTTACAGCTTCGGAAAATGACAATCTTGCGGATGTGAATGTTGATAATATGATTAAGGAGGTTCAATACCAAAATGCAAATGATAAGAAATCTTTGAAAGTTTTATCATCGAAAGATAGATAAATGAAATGCTTACTGCCAAAATTTCAAGTCAATTCACTACACCGTTTTCAAGAAATTAATTTTTGAATTTTCTTCTTATACACGTAGAGGTATGGAGAGCCGATAAGATTAGTTGAAATCTTTCGTATCACCCGCGCGGTAAGAGTAGATTTCATACTAACCTTATCGGCTCTCCATAGATCTGCGTGTATAAGAAGCAAATTCAAAAATTAATTTATAAGAAACGGTGTAGTGAATCGAATTGAAATTTTGGGAATACGCATTTCATTTATCTATCTTTCGATGATAAAACTTTCAAAGCTTTCTTATCATTTGCATTTTGGTATCGAACCTCCTTAATGGGACAATGGAATCCATGGTGTTTAGATTCAACCAGCTTGTCTCTTCTATGCCTTTTCCACGTATTTATAATGTGTGATATACATTATGAACTGCTCTGCTAAATCAGGTCTCAGTTTGTTGCAAGATGTTGATGACTATATTTTAAACAATTTAGTAATCCAAGAGGAAGTTTTCCACGATCCATTACGCTACCAGAAGTTTCCGTTTCCTGGAGGTAAACCATTGAACATCAGGAGAGGGCCTGGCAGGCCGAGAAAAGAGAGACCTCTCGTGCGAGGAGTGAGGAGTCGACCCTTTGGCAGAGGAATGACAAGGGGAAAGGGGTGAGAAAGACGTCCCAAAAATCCAAAGTTAAAACTTGAGAAAATTTCTGCCTCAAAGATTGTCTCGAGAAATACCTACTCGTAACTAATCTCTGTGCTTTAGAAAAATCATAGTCTATGCCAACTGCTAAAATTATATTCATTGAATACGACTGTTTGTATCGCTGTGATTGAAATTTTCTAGAACTTTAAGAACCGCGTGTTCCAGATTCGGGTATATGCGTGGTATGCCACGTCGTACAAAGAGTAAAGACGACGACACACATTCGGAATCTCCGAGCCCACTACGGATTACCGAAGAGTTGATCGGTGACGGAGAAGGGTCTGGAATAGATCGGTCGATGCCAGCCCCAGAAGAGCCACCATATTTTCCAGAGCAATGGTACGAATGTCGTAATATCGTGCAAATAATTAACCAGTTGAAAATAAGTTGCTCCAAATAATATCACCCATTGGATATAAACTTTGAAATTTCTCTTGAACATGAATACGAAACGGTCACCTCCTAATCACGGATTTCTTGTCTCGCATGATTTAAAGACGTTTTTTTCTTTTACAAAAATTCCCAATCCAGGCCGGGAAAAGTGTGTTCGTTGTGCAATTTGGGTGAGCGAAGTCAGCTGGGTCAAGGTGAGCTGCTGCGATTGTCCTGCCCTGAGGGATTTACCCTAGAAAAAAATGCAATCAAAGAGGAAATATCCGAGACTCTGTTGGACATATCTTCTACTGGAGATAAAAGTCCTCGTGCAGGTGGTTCCGGAGCTGTTACATGTCGGCGACAAAAAAGTCTGGCAAAATGCAGGTAGCGTAACATTTTTCGTATGTTGACGGGCTGTTTACTTTCAACGGGATATACCGTGGAGATTCGTGGACGCAGATCACTCGTTGATGCTTGACAATGAATTCACAATGAATTGAACACAGATTCATTCAACAAGTGATTCGTATCCACGAATCTTCACGGTATGTACCTTGGAAATCATTGTTTCCAAATCACTGATACGCCGTGAAGGAATATTATATTGACTCGGTGCTTTCACAGCTGCTTATTCGGAGTTTTGGACATGATTAAGAATCATTTGAAATTTCATGGCGCTTTGTGTTACATAGATTAATTGCACTGGAGAAAAAAATGTCTCAGAACAACAGAAGACTAATTTTTATCTCTATAATCACAAGTGCCTTAAACTTAATTTCCTCTGAAAGTCTTGTCACTTCAGGGTGCTTATTCACTAACTTTGGCGTTATGCGTAACCACCATCGGAAACAGCCAATAGGCTGACCGTTTCTCGTGGAGTGAAATAACTGCGAAATAACTCTAATTGTATTTTTACTGTATTCTCTAACGTTTTTTTTTATAACTCTGTTGTTATGAGCAACCAATAATGATACAAATTAGATAGATCCAGGGTGGCCACTCACCTGGAAAACCTGGAAAACTGGGAAATGTCAGGGAATTCAAGATGGTATGGAAAAGTCAGGGAAATGTCAGGGAATTTTGTACCTGCTCAGGGAATTTATGTCTCACGGTGACAAATACTTTGTTTTTCTTCTTTTTCGCGTCAACACAATTTGATGATCTAATCCTATAAGAAAAAAAAAATTCCTTTTTTTTCAAACGCGCATCAAAATTTCAATAGAGCATCTCAAATCGCACATTTCAGCCAGATATGAGCTCTTCATATTGATATTCAGAGGTTCCGATTTCCTTTTTTTCATTTTCCATTTGAATAACGTGTAAAAAAAAATCGGAAAATTTTTGAATTTTCTTTCTCGTGAGCGGCTTGATTTGTAAACTATCCAAATACAGATTTTTATATGAAATTTCACGCCCTATAAGAAATTACTGAGATAGAATTTTCATAACACTAACCGATTGAGAGGTATTCGCCTATTCGCTATGTGCACCTCTAACACACTCACCAAAGTGAGAATGTAAATTCGTGTACATACATTGTCTTTTCGGGACCCAAAGTGCCGATACCTACCATAGGCGTCGCCACTAGTATGCATGTACACGACTACACATTCCTACTTTGGTGAGTATGTATAGGTATGCACGGTCCCAATAAACATTGAGTCATCTTAAATATCTCTTAATCGGTTAGAGTTAGAAAAATTCTATCTCAGTACTTTTTCAGGGGCGTGAAATTTCTTATAAGAATCTGTATTCAGATAGTTCATAATCAAAATCAAGCTGCTTACGAGAAGAGGAATTCAAAAATCTTCTGATTTTTTTTTTTACGTTTTACAGTAGACTCTAGATATATCACCGCGCGGTATATCACCGTACGAGCGAATTCCCCGTCACACGTATTCGCACGCACACAAATAACGCTCCCCCACCTCGGTTGCGCACGCCTTTACCCTCGCCGCTGCCGGCAAACACGTCGCAGTGCCAAAATTCTGCACGCGTCTCCCCACTAGCTGCGCAGGCTGCTAGAGGCGTGACTTCGGCACTGGACTGCTGCATGGCGAGGGCTCTCCACTTATCACCGTTTTCCTCTCCTACAGCCCCATACCGCGGCGATATATCTAGAATCTACTGTATTTAAATGGAAAATAAAAAAAATAGAATAGGAACCTCTAAATATCAATATTAAGAGCTCATGTTTGGCTGAGATATTCTATTTGAGATGCTCCATCGAAATTTTGATGCGCGTTAGAAAAAAAATTTTATTTTTTTTTTTCACACCCTAATGTTGCCCGTTAAATTTTTAATAGCCAATTTCTATCACTACTCGTCTTCACCTGATTTCACTTTTTTTATTCCGTTTAGTGTGAATTAAAAGTCGGGGAAAAATGAAAATTTCGGTCAGGGAAACCGGGAAAAGTAAAATTTCGTACAATACTCGACGGAAAAACTTATGATCTTGTGTGATTGCGAGCCTCGCCTTCGGCTAGTGCTGCAACCCCACACTCGTCAGAAAAAGTTTTACCGCCGTTGTATCGTAATGTATTAATATAACGTTAAAGTTAGTGGATAAGCCCCCAGGATTCATTTCAGATTTTGATTTTATAACAATTTTGACGTCTAAAAACGTAATTATAGAAATCGCAGATGGTGCCGTTTTTTTAAGGCCGCTTTGAAAAAAAAAAAATTCCAAATTTTTATATTTTCAATTTTATTTGGAAATTATTGAACGTCCAAATTGTTATAAAATCAAAATCTGAAATGAATTTTGAAGTGACAAGACTTTCAGAAAAAATTAAGTTCAAAAGGCACCTGTGTAATATTACTTAGTTCACCTCGAAATGACATCATTTTAGAATATTCCCTCCAAATTGCAAAAAGTTTCGATTAACGATGCAACCTGTATCCTGCGACAATCTACCTTGTCTTTGGTAGGCTCAATCTATCCGAGAAAAAGTTCATGATATGTCAAATAATGCAAATGATTAATCGAAACAGGAAAATTTCTTCAAAGTATACCAGTGATTTGAAAAAAGAAAATGATTCCCGAGGTGTATTTATATAATACTCCCTTCAGCATATGACACTGTGCAGTTACATTTCTAGACCTCACGAATTGATAACACGAAACAAGCAAGTGATACTAAATATAGTAGGAACGATGATTGTAATAGCATCCAACTAGTAAAAAATATTATTTCTATCCTTAGAAATCCTAGTCTTACGAATTTCACGGAACCAGTGGAAGAGCTGAGCATAGTTGGCTACTCAGACGAACCAGAAATAGGAACAATATTTGAGCCCACAAGAAACTTCTATCTTCACCATTCGTGTGCTGTTTGGTCAACTAGCAGTCAGGAATTGGTCATGGAAACTGTAAGCCGAACAGTGGTGTTGGGTTCCTCCCGCCGTTGTGCATACTGTTCACATTACGGGGCCAGTATCCCCTGCAAGGTCAGGATTTATACTATTCACGGGGGTATATGCATCTTGAACAGAAGTATTTCTGAGGGACTGGCATGTGTCCAAATCGTTCTTCAATCAGCCTGTTCTATTACAGTTATTACAGGGTGGCCACACACCTGGAAAACCTGGAATTGTCAGGGATTTTTCTGATTCTATTGTGTGGCCACCCTGCAGTATGCCAATCGTTCCAAGCATAATCAAGTAAAAGCTAGTGGTCGTAAGTCGTCAGGTCGTGGAGTTAGATGCAGTTGAAGTAGAAGCATTGAATGCAAGCATTTGGATGAACCGCTGCCTCGGTTTAGGATACTTGGGTCACCAATTGTTCGAAAATCAAATCTTTTAGCTGCCGTACTTTTTTTTTTATTCCACGGTCTTACGATTTTTCTCAACACAAATCAATGCTTGAAAGGAGGGCTGTCTTCTCAACATTTAAAATTCAAATACCTAAAATCAAAGCAGTGGCCAATCTAAGTACCTTGGAAACTTCTAAAATCTTGGTTTTTTACACATGAACGTAGAGGCTACTGATTTTGCTACCTGTTTTCGGGGAGCAAAGAGCGGTTTTACAGACCGGAAAGTCTGTCCTGGCAGCCTTTCCTCCCTGAAAGTCTTTCCTCCCGGTCCTTCCTCCCTGAAAGTCTTTTCTCCCAGTTTCGTTTGACTCAATCGGTACAGTCACGTCTTCAAAAGCGGGAGAAAAGGCTGGTAGGAACTTTCCGGTCGGTAAAACCGCTCTCCCCAAACCAGGTAGCAAAATCGGCCTCCGTTCATGTGTAAAAAAAAATATCGTGTGAACCACGGGAGCAAACGTTTTCGCTCCCTCGGTGTAGCTTGCTACACACCTACACACTACACACTCGGGAGCAAAAACGTTCTCTGCTCCCTTGGTGCACAATATACTATTTCTCTAAATGGAGAAATCTTGAATATTGATATTTTCACCTTAAGTGTTGCACACTTATGTGGATATTGAAGATGAACAAACGTAGGGGGAGAGTAGTGATCAACAAAAGTAGTAATATTCGATTTTATTCACATTAAATCATTATTTAAAGTTTTCGAAATTTTTGAACGACCCTTGAAAAATTGCATTACCCTGTATTATAGGTATATTAATAGTAAATCACGATACGAGTGCGGTAAAATTTTATCTGACGAGTGATACAATCACACAAGATCAGAAGAAGTTTCCCCGTCGAGTATAGTACAAAATTTCACTGCATAAGGTCTGAAAATGGGGATCTCACCCACGCGAAGCGTGGGTAAAACGTCCATTATCACACTGCGTGAAGTAAATTTTATTTACCAATGGACTTATGTGTTGAACAGGTGGGGTCGTGCAATCGTTATTTTCATCTGCCGTGTGCTGCTGCCTCTGGCTGTTTTCAAGATACCAAAACGTTAAATTTGTTCTGTAGTCAGCACCTGGGACAAGTTCCTCTGTTGTGTGAGTATTAGCCATTGAATAATAGGAGAACAACGTATGTTCGCAACCATTTTATAACTTAATATAAAGAACAACCCTTGAAGGGCCTTATCATGGCTATTTGGGACAAGATGATAGCGATATCTTGACTTTATTAGGTTCCATAAGTGTTACACCGCAGAGTCAGGTGCATAATAATCAACAAATGATGTGTTATTTTTCCAGTAAACGGCGACGTAAGTTGTATGCAATGTTACGGAATGGGAGATGTATCGAACCTGGTGATGTGTTCAATTTGTGGACATCATTATCACGGAAGCTGCGTCGGACTTGCCCTTCTACCAGGGGTTCGTGCAGGCTGGCAATGCGCAGTCTGTCGTATTTGTCAGGTATGCAGACAGCCGGAAGAGGCATCTAAAGTGATGCTGTGCGAACAGTGTGACAAAGCGTATCACCCTGGCTGCCTTCGACCGATAGTTACCTCAATACCCAAGTACGGTTGGAAATGTAAATGCTGCCGAGTATGTACCGATTGTGGATCGCGCACACCAGGTGCTGGTTTATCATCCCGATGGCACGCTCACTACACGGTATGTGACTCGTGCTATCAGCAACGGAACAAGGGTTTCTCTTGTCCGCTTTGCCGAAGAGCGTACCGTGCAGCAGCTTATAGAGAAATGGTTCAGTGCAATGCTTGCAAAAAATTTGTTCACGGCACCTGCGATCCTGATGCAGATCCGATTACCTATCAACACCGCAAAGAGGCCAAGCCTGAATACGAATACGTCTGTCTGCAATGCAATCGTATGGCTGTTGTTAAGCGTAAAGACAATACCGAGGATTACGGAGGCGACTCAAGTCTCACTGCCTCCCAAGAGAGTCTCTATGGGGATGGAGATTCCTCGGAATTTGATTATCAAGGGGGGGCGGAGGAGGCTCTGTACTCGATTGGCTTGGGAAAAGGAAAGCCATTTTGCGCTTCTAAAATTGCTAAGAAGAGACTCGGGCTTGGAGGCGGAGTTATCGGTCGACCTAAAGGAGTTGGCAAGTTGGGTTATCAAAAGCGACAAAAGCTCACAGAATTTGGTCGGAAGAGAGGCCCAAAGGCTAAAATGCGAGGAATTTTCGGAGTGCCTGGATTAGGATTACAGGTAAGCCAATCACCCCACGCCTAATGTCTTGTTCATAGATGTGTACATCATAGGCCGAATTTCATTAACAAGCCAAATAAACTTATCGTGGGGTACGGAGCCCAGAATTCAATCTACTATAGTCTGAAGTCACTGCGAGAGGTATTTGCAAAGTTGACAGAGTTGGACTATTGAAATGAGCACATTTGTACTTAATTTTGTTGAGCGATAATCAGAGATTGAATATTCATTACATCGATTCGCTTGTGAACCAATAATACCTGCGTACAGATAAGTCTGCTGGTGAAACATTTTTTCTCAGCGTTTAGCAAAAAACCAAAGGCTGGAAATGAAAAAATATTGTATCTAAAAATTAAGGGCGTTGACTAGGCTTCGCCGAGTGCGCGTAAATAGACTCTCGGCGTTTACCTTCTCATTTCCTCATTTTTCAAGGTAACGGAGTTTTCGATGAAAATTCTTACAGATAAATGATGTATCCGTGTCATGGCTTTGGCCGAATTCGCGATTTCACTTTAAGCTTTGCAAAAAATAATCTTGAAAGTGAGCCATCTTTGCGATGATGTACAACGAGGAGCGATTTTTTTTCAAATATTCGGCGAAAGCCATAACATAGCCACATCCGTCACCTCCTAATCAAGATCATGATCGATACTATTGGATCAATGACTAAGGAGTAATCAGGAAAGACCTGAAGCATTGAACAGTGATTTTTTGCGCAAAATTGGGCGATTTCTAGCGCAGCCGAGGAGTGGGAGCTCACCGTCTTCAGCCTAGCCAACCACAGTTCAGTTACGATGCTCTGTCTTTCTTAAGTTTGTCTGCTGTCTCGCTCATCACAGTTAACGCGGGAAGCGGAGTAGCCCGCGCTTTTCAGCTAGTCAACGCCCTTAAGTCAATCGCTTTAATCACCTGGATTTTATCATTCCCTCTTCGTGCTTCAATATATGAAGGGTGTGGATCCTCATTTGGCAGACCCTATTATCAAAGTTTATTAAAAAATTTCTAAATTAAAAGAAGTTGAGAATGTACATGAAAACCAATTCCACATTTATTGTTAGACACTAATATGTTGGCCAATGATTATATGATATTTTAGTACCTAAAAATGTTGTATTTCAGAGGCCGATGTCTGATTCGTTTTCAAAATTGGAAGAAGAGCCGGGCGTTGAAAATAGATTAGTCTTATGCTCGGCAAAAGATAAATTTGTTCTCACCCAGGATATATGCGTGATGTGCGGAGCGATTGGTACGGATCAAGAGGGTTGTCTAATTGCTTGTGCGCAATGTGGCCAGTGTTATCATCCCTACTGTGCTAACGTTAAGGTGACAAAAATCATCCTACAAAAAGGGTGGAGATGTCTGGACTGCACGGTATGTGAAGGCTGCGGAGAACGGAACGACGAAGCACGACTAATACTGTGCGATGACTGTGACATTAGTTATCATATTTATTGTATGGATCCACCGCTTGACTACGTACCACATGGTACTTGGAAGTGCAAATGGTGCGCGCAATGTCAGACCTGTGGTTCGAACGATCCTGGATTCAACAGTGATTGGCAGAAAAGTTACACTCAGTGTGGACCTTGTGCCTCGCATACCGCGTGCGCTTCGTGCCAAGAACCATACAGCGAAGGTGAGCTAATAATACAATGTGTTCAGTGCGAAAGATGGCTGCACTGCGCCTGTGATTCTATCAAGACGGAGGTCGATGCTGAGAAATGTGCCGAAGAAGGCTACAACTGTATACTCTGTCGTCCAAGAGACGTCCCTCCGCCACACATATTATGCAGTTTACCCAAACCTCTGCCACATAAATATCCCCGCTCACCTCCTCCAGTATCTAGAAGTCCCGAATTGTACAAGCCATCTCCCCAACAGTATTTGGTCGATGGTGTTTACTTGTCCGAGGCTGGCATGCACCATATTAAGTCCTTGACTTTTGAACAACAACAGACGAGAAAGAAGAGAAGAAAGATGTTACCCTTGTTGGATAAAGAAGCTGGGATAATGGCTACCATTGAATCTGTGGTAGCCGGCGGCAGTCTTGACAATTCCCTTGAAGATAATGGAAAACTAGATTTACTCGATGTGAAAGAAGAGCCGATCGAGGTACTTAAAGAAGGTATGGTCTGGACTCCACGTGGGGACCAGCCCCCACCAGAAGGATTCAGCATTTACACGACGGAAAACGGCGTCACTGTTCTGAGACGGAAGCGGCAACGGAATTTGCAGAAACTTGGTATTGGCGGATTTGTTGTTAGATTGCGGGGAACTCGTAAGGAAAAAGAGGAGGATGGAGAAGGAGAAAAGCCATCTGAGGGATTGTTGGGTATCGGGGAAGACAAGCCGCGCCGAAAACCTCAGCGACGAAAACCAAAGACAAAATTGTCAGAGTGTTTCCCACTTTACATGCAGGAAGCTTTTTTTGGCAAAGACCTCATGGACACTACTAAAGACAAAGATATTGAAAGCAGCAGTGATTCTGACAGCGAAAGAAACGTTTCGAGCAACGCAGACACAATACAGTTATCACAGGATGAACTAAAGGCAATTGAGCAAGTCAAGGCCAGGCAGGAAAAGGACGATGAAAAATTACCCACGGATCAAACTATTAAACGAGAGGAAATTTTGGAAGACGAAGGTAGCGACGCCGAAGCTCTAGGAGACATACTTCCCATTTCAGGAGATCTTCTCGACAGTGATCTTGTCAACACTATAATGAACGAACCGGACGAAGACTTGGCTAAAGCTAGCGAGGCACTGGAAGAATTGGAGGATACTCCTGGTCCAACCAAAGATGAACTCACCGACATACTCAGCCCCCATTTCAATTTAGAATCGATGGTCAGAGACACTGGTAAGTCATTGAGCATGTCTCACGATCTATGTTACATAGGGTCGTAGGGATGTTGGACAATTATTCTATTTCTTCTTTGGTTCTATAAGATTGAATGCAGGTTTGAAAACGTTGTTTATTCAAACTTCAAGGTCTCCCTAATATGGACAGTAAAGATGTTGAAGAAATATTCAAGGGAGTTTTAACGGATGAATCACAGGAGTCTCAAGAATCATCTGTTTTTCCTACGCAATCGCAACCATCGCATCCACCTTCTTCTTCTTCAACGCCGATGGTCTCACCTTCACCGCATCCCGGTATGTAGTGCTTATAGATATGGTTTACAAAGCTGCTGAAATTCTGTTCAAGTGGAGAGACTTGACACGTTTCGATTACTTCAATAGATCCTTGAATGAGCTGTATCTCCCAAATCAGATCCACGCCCACCTTCGGTATTGGCTAAAAAATGTAATTTTCTCACAGACATTCAACTCTCCAGATCTCATCCAAATCGGGTTGGTCGAACAGTATTTCACAGTTTTTAAATGATAACGACCAGACCAATTTTAAAAAAATCAAAAACTTGGCTGGCAGGCTTTTTTTTTTGTAACATATGGGAGATTGTTTATAGATACACAAGAATTTAGACTTAAGAAATACAGTAGAACCTCGTTTATCCGAGGTATTGTGGGGAGGAGGTACCTCGGATGAGCGAAAACTCGGATAACACAAAAAACGTGAAAAATTCGAAAATTTCAATCATTTTTTATGTATTTGAAACGGTAGAATGAAATTTGATCACAAAAGTGATTATTTACGTATTTATAAGCACCATAGTAGCGATCGCAAAATACTGTTTTATTCGAGTTTTTCCGTATTATCCGAGCATACACCTCGATTAATGCGGAGTGCTCGGATGAGTCCGTTGCCTCGGATAACGCGGAGACTCGGTTGATCGAAGGCCGGATAATCGAGGTTCTACTGTATCTGAATTGACAACAAATTGTGTGAAATTTTTAGGACCCTCTGATTTAAGAAACCTAATTACCTAGCATTTAAGAAACTACGATTTCGTCAGAAATAAATACCGACGATTATGTGAGAAATTTATATTTCATCAAGAATAAATTGCTAATAATCCAAAGAATTATCACTTGTTTGAAAATAAGTCGTATGATTATTCAAAAGATTTGAGGCTGAATGAAGAGGGTTATTTTGCTGGCCTCTACGGATTTTGTCTGATAATTAGCAATTTATCCCGGCGTAATTATTCACTCTTTGAATAATTACGAATAAATATTGAAATCATTACAGAAAATAACATTATTGCTGATCTATAAATTTACTGTTAGAGAATGTGAAAATAGTGAGCTTCCTTTTGTATTTTCCTTTCAGAGTAATATAATTGTTACATTATCCAGATCGTTTGAAAAAACTTCCAACAATATATCTTTACAGGATTACAAACAGGGTTGAGCTTGAGCAGACCACAGCTGCCTGGCACGCTTCCTTCAGTTGGGCAATCGAATTTAAATTCCCCGATGAGTTTTCCACCGCCATCTCCATACCATTCCGAGTACAGCAAGTAAGACGTTATCTCATTCTTATTTCACATCACTTTTCAAATCGATTGATTTTATCATAAGTAAGAATAGAATTACTCTATTCCAATATACATTGCGTGCAAAAATTAGTGGGTCACCTAACTTTTTCTTAATTTCTTCGAATAAGGTCAAATCTTAAAGTCTCATAACTCAGCGGGAAATAGACGTAGAGAGTTGTCCTTGCATACGTTTTAATGCCTGCAACAATTGAGTTCACATTTCTTTGTTTGCAAGTTATGCAACTCGTGTTGAATATGCAAAGTGAACTTGCAGCTTTGAAACGGTACAGGAAGCCAGGATATTGAACTTTTGTGATAACCATTTTCGAGCTCAAATTCAATTTTCAATGGGTTATTCGACGTCGAAACGAGAATTGTTCCCGAATTTTCGATCAAAATGAAGTTCCCATTTTTCAATGTAGATGGTCCCATCCCAAAGGTAACCACACCTAAAAAATTCAACAAATCGACAATTGGAATGAGGTGCCAAAAAGATGAAGATTTTAGCTCCGAAATCATGTTTTGAAAATCTCGGTAAGACAACTCGTTCGCCCGAGGCATTTGATCAAAAATTTGGGAACACTTTTTGGTTCGATATCGAATAACACATAAAAAAAATGACCGTAAAGCAAATTAAAAAAATGAATTCGAGAGAGGATACTCCAAGCTTCAAAATGGTTATCGCAAAAGTTCAATTTCTTAGCTGACAGGCTCTGTGCTTCAAAACGCTTTCAACGACAACTTTCTACGTCTATTTTCCGCTGAGTTATAAAACTTTGAAATTTGACATTTGTCAGAGAGAAACTTGGGTGACCTGCTCATTTTTTCATGCAGTGTAAAAGTCTCTCGTCCTGATTTTCTTGTAAAAAATTAATTCTGCTATTCTATTTAGAATTAGAATTAGAATTGAAATTAGAATCCTCAGTCGAGTGTATACATGGGGCCTTCCACGCCAACTCGACCTGGCATAGACCCTCACCATTTTTGATTTCGTTTTTCTTCGAGTATGATGGAAGGGAAGGCGAACAATGAACGTCTACATTTTTTCAGAATTTTGGACCCGCGTTTCAAAAGTTTACTTATTTTCAGGCAGACATGTAGTTGGAGATCCGTTAGTCGTACGAAAAAAAATTACCCAGATAAAATAGTTTGCCAATAATGTGAGTTGACGAAAAATCACTTTTTAGCTGTTGTCGATTTTTGGGAAATTTCCACCATAAATTCTTTGCGAAAATACGAAAATTTTGAGACTATGCCAAAAGTGGTATTGGCTCTGGTTCAGACGCCAAAATCCAATGAATATTGTTACAATTGGTCATACTTTTTTTTCTTATCATTTTTTTGCTGTTTAGTTGTTTCATGGTGTGGAAATATATGGTACCATACAAATGCAAAGACCTCGTTCATTCCATACGTCGAACATAGTTCAAATCGTTTTTACAGTGCGTCCACTTCACTCGTATTTTCAGTGCATTCGAAATTGATTGAATTCTGGCATCTGAAACAGAGCAAGTACCACTTTCGGCATAGTCTCAAAAGTTTCGTATTTTCGCAAAGAATTGATGGTGGAAATTTCCCAAAAATCGACAACGGCCAAAAAGTGATTTTTCGTCAACTCACATTATTGGCAAGCTTTTTCATTTGGGTGATTTTTTTGTACGACTAACAGATCTCCAAATACATGTCTGCCTGAAAACCAACTTTTGAACGGGGGGACCAAAAAATCTTGAATAATTCAGACGTTCATTTTTTGCCCTCCCTTCCATCATAGTCGTAGAAAAAAGAAATGAAAAATGGCGAGGTTCCACGCCAGGTCGAGTTGGTGTGGAATGCCCCATGTACAAAGCGATTCTGGGCAAAGTTGTTTTTATAACACGTGCATGAAAAGCGGGGCGTTGCATGTCAGTTTAGCGGGACGAAAGTGGCCGAGTGCATACCAGGTCTGCAAAGTAAGGTTGACGCATGCGCAGTCCACAATTACTTCACTTTCGTCCCTTGGGAAACGTCCCGCTACTGACATGCACGCCCCACATTCATGCACTTATTATAAAAAATATCGTGCGTTATTATGGCCAACAGTTGCCGATTGCAACTCGTGTGTTTGCGGCCCTCGCTTCGCTCGGGCGGCAAACTTCACACTCGTCGCAATCGCCAACTTTCGTCCCTAGCAACGCAATATACTATTCCCTACAGGTAGGCAATTCAGTAATAGTATATTACATACCTAGGGCAGTAAAATAAGGAAGGTCCTCGGCTTCGCCTCGGACGACAATTACATGTGATCTGGGGCTTTCTTATTTACTGCCCGAGGAGTGTATACGATTTTTCGCATCGACGAAGTTTCCGTTTTTCGGCTCCGTCGATGCGAAAAATCGTATACACTCCTCGGGCAGTAAATGAGAAAGCCCCAGATCACATGTTTGTCGACCTCGGCTTCGCCTCGGACGACAATTGAAGCCTTCCATGCAACAACGTCCTTAGCGCTCGGCTCGTCGAGAAAGAGCGACGTAAAACTAAAATTTTTTGAAAGTCACGGATATAAATTTTAAAAAATACTATTATGTAGAGGATCAAAAAAGGCAACTTTCTTGTGCTGAAAGATTTTTTCTATCATCGTTAGTTATCGAAAAAAAAAAATAAAAACTGAAAAATTACAATGCGCGTTTGGACTACGTTTTTTAAACTTAATTCGTCCTAACTTCGTCAAATACCAACGAATCTTCTTAATTTTTGGTACGGCATAGTAAAATACCCTAGCGCTGCCGATAATGTCGTAAAAAATTTATAATTTGATTATCTTAATATAAAAGTTGAATGTTAAACGAGCGAGCGATTGTTTATGAGGTTATGTATGCTCAACGAGACAAAGTGTGTTGCGAAGTTGAAGACTGGAAGAACTTTCTGTGAGACATTTGTTCGTCAACATTTCAGGAAGTTTTTCAGAAAGTTTCAGATTGATTGGATGAAAAATGGCCAAGATAGAGCGATTTTACCAAAATAATACGTTCCGCGAGCGTGAAAAATGGCCAGGATAGAGCGATTTTACCAAAATAATACGCTCCGCGAGCGTGTTATTTTGGTAAAATCGCTATATCTTGGCCATTTTTCATCCAATCAATCTGAAACTTTCTGAAAAACTTCCTAAAATGTTGACGAACGAATGTCTCACAGAAAGTTTTTCCAGTCTTCAACTTCGCAACACACTTTGTCTCGTTGAACATACATAACCTCATAAACAATCGCTCGCTCGTTTAACATTCAACTTTTAGATTAAAATAATCGAATTATTAATTTTTTGCGACATTATCGGCAGCGCTAGGGTATTTTACTATGCCGTACCAAAAATTAAGAAGATTCGTTGGTATTTGACGAAGTTAGGACGAATGAGGTTTAAAAAACGTAGTCCAAACGCGCATTGTAATTTTTCAGTTTTTATTTTTTTTTTTCGAAAACTAATGATGATAGAAAAAAACTTTCAGCACAAAAAAGTTGCCTTTTTTGATCCTCTACATAATAATATTTTTTAAAATTTATATCCGCGACTTTCAAAAAATTTTAGTTTTACGTCGTATTTTAGCTCTTTCTCGACGAGCCGAGCGCTCAGGACGTTGTTGCATGGAAGGCTTCAATTACATGTGATCTGGGACCTTCCTGATTTTACTGCCCTAGGTATGTAATATACTATTCATAACATCTGCTCTGAAACTGCAAGTTTCGTTGCCTGTTTTGTCAGTTGAAAGACGCTGATTTCAGGCTGATGCCGTGAAAAGTTGTCAAATCGCGAATTCAATGAATCAGCGATGTGAATTGGTGTTTTTCAATCCCTTGGGATCGCAAAGAGAAATAACTGCCCCGTTGCAAATTTCAGCTTATATAAATTGACAGTTGAAGTTCCAGAGCAAATGTTATGAACAGGGCCCGGATCTCGGTGCTCTAAAAACAATATGACAGTCTAGCTAGCAGTGAGTGGATTGCTGAGAAGGCGTAGAATGTTTTGTATATGGGCCATTCCACGTGAACCGGATATTTTGTTCATTTCGCCTTCGGCTTCGGGCTGACAACTTCACCCTGGCCTGCATTCACCTTGTTTCATCCCTTGTTACACAATATACTATTCCCACGTAGCCAATGGGCACGCAATATGGAAAAGAAAACCTAATTGCTTGATGCTTGAGTTGCCTGTATGCAAACGTTTACGAAATTGCCTATCCATTAGGGAATAGTACTTTTCGATACAGGAGCGCAAAAGCAGCCATTCACACTTGTACGCGAATTGCTGCTTTTGCGAACTCTATCGAACTCTATTTCTCTTGACACATGCAACGGAAGGTCCCCGTCTGTGTGCCATCTGCTGCCACGCAAGCAGATTTTAGCGTACTAGTGCGCGAAAATCTATTTTGGTTGCCTGTAAACGGTGCGCAAAGGAGGACTTTGGGTGCATGTGTTAGGAACACAACTTTGCCCAGAATCGCTTTGCAGTGGTAATATTTTATATTTGAAAGATTTCTTAACATCAAATCGTATATCCTCAAAACAAGAATTTGTATTACATTATATTATTTTCACTTCCATATGTTCGTCATTTATATTCTTATATTTACTCTTTGAATAATTCGACAGCAGTCCACAATTCAGTCCTGCATTTTCGGAACCACCCAGTCCGTGGTTAAATCCAGAGGAAGATGGTACAGTGCCTGCCACCGGAAGTAGCGCCGCTATAACGTACAACCAACGAAGCAATGTCAAGATGGAAGCTGATGAACCGCTTGGATCTGGTGCAACAATATCTGCAGTCCTGTTTGCAAACATCAATCATCCTGAATGGAAGACAGAATATCCAGGTAAAATCCGAAAATAGCCAAGATAGCCAAGTATCATCACATCGCTGAAATATTTCGAATCATTTCTGAATAACAGCGTAACAGTCTATCATAACAAAGTCATTCGAATTATTGACCATTTTTTCTACTTCAAACGTTGAGATATGATTTGAGAAAAAATTGAAACTCTTGAAAAACCTCGTTGTCTTGAAACATGAGGGTCTGTGCCAAATGGAAATTGAAGCATGGCATCGGTTGTAAAATCATTTAATGATTAGATATAATATAACATAAATAAGATGATTTCAAAAAGACAATCTCTGTTGAGACTTTGTCATTTTGATGTCTAGAGCAAATTGGAAAGAGAGAATGAAACTAGAATTGTATGAATAGCAACTGTATGACAGATATTTATAAATGGGTTAGAAGATAATTAAATATTCTCACCGTATGATAGTTGCGAACAGTTAGTGCTTTGGGGTAACTAATTCTTCGATATTCTAGTTTGGGCCGAACGCTGTAAGCAGATATTAAAAAGGTGGCGTGCTTTGCCTAATGAGAAGAAAGCTCCTTACTTAACCCAAGCTCGGGATAATCGAGCAGCAATTCGCATGAAGAAAACTCAACAGGTATGGATATTGTGTTATTAAAATAGTGCATTAATGAAATATAAATGGTAAACTACTATTTCGTCATAGTAGGCGTAAAGTACGTTTGGATATGCATGTTTAGCGGGTATAAAGTTGTACTTTACGCCTGAAAAACATGCATATTCAAGCGGACTTTACGCCTACTATGACAAAAACTACTATTTCAATCTTATTTCAGTAAGTTCTGTCCATTTTCGCGGGTGTCTTGTGCTAACATACAAGTCAGACTAACAGCTAGTCCTTTGTGTTACGTTATGTTCCATTTAGTACTATTCACTGTTATTAATATCTGGTATTTTTCATAAGCTTATTTGCATAGTGAAATACAATGAAAACTTCACACTTTACTGGCTTAATATTCGTTTAGACGAAGACGATGAGGACATTTCCTGTTCTTGCCAAAGAACGTATACAAAATTAGTTTGACAAACGCGGATGTGACACTTTTCGAGTAATCAGCTTGTTGACTCAAATAGTGCCAACACTTGAAAACTGTGAGTTCAATCTAGAATTGTTTCGTTTCTTCAGAATTCTATTACCTGCCTCAAAATAATTTTACCAGAAAACAGTTCGGATGTGTAACTTGGAGGGAGTATGGCGACCCTGGGCTTTAAAAAAAAATAGGCCTGGTTTCAAATGAAATTGCAATCAAATTCGCGGTGTTTACCAAGTAAATCCGCTTTAATTGCAACCTCACTTGAAGTAAAGACTGTTCCTTTTGATACTCCAGGGTCAGGTACCCCGTTGAAGGTGACTACCATCCAAATTCAGTCGTAAGGCAATGTCAGAAGTCGAGAAAAAGTTCGGTAGATACTCCGATTTGTGGAAATCACGAAGAATTACCAATTCGAACTGAATTAATGCGTAAACTTGCAGCTTGATCCGGTACATGATAATGTTCAAATGACTTTTGGCGTCTCATTCGCTGTATAAAAGAAAAGACTTTGTGTTTAATTCTCTCTGAAATGTGAGTGCAAATTTATTCAAGCTGTGAACAGCAAGAAGCGAGATTACTTGATGAGTTCCAAATCTTCATAACAACCGTTTGTGTCGTATTGATTTGGAGTGGACAGCCGCACATATTAAATAAATATATAGGGGGCATTCCAGCTCAACTCAACCAACTATCGACACTCATGTCTTCGTTTTTTCTTCGAAAAAACCTATTTTAAAGTTCGAGAAAAAAGACAATGTTTCTGTGAGTCTTGCATCCAATTTTTTACGGTCACAGATTTTTTAATAAATGTAGGCGGCGGATAATTCAATTTTTTATCAAATGTAAATATAGAATCTTACCGGAAAAGGTTAGATACACGGAACAACCGTTATCCTATCAATTTTAACTGAGATTAATTACAGAATTTGCGAATCATTCTTCGACCCAGTTTTGATCTTTTTTTCCAATCTCGACTTTCTCGAATGTCGCCATAACCGATTTGTATGTATTTTTCACACAAAATACTGCACAGAGATATGAATTTCACAAAATATTGATTAAATACATCAATTGAAAACGCGTAAGAGGTGGATTGGAAAAATATTTGAACTGCTATAATATAAAATATTGTTATCGCAATAATGCTTTTGGGGAAATATTTCACTGAAAATGAATGTTTTATTCAGGGGTGATTAGGTGATCAGTCGAACATTTACTTGTCAATTGAGTCACATGGATAACTTACATTCATTATCGAAATTATTTGACAAAGTGTTACTATTGAAATATAATTATATTTTTATAGTTAGTCGCAGGTATACAGAGTGATTCAGAATTCGTGACGAAACTTTTGAGGGGTTAATCCTTGTCAACATTGGTAGTAAAAGTTTCTCAGCCGTTCTTCCGAAAAATGATTTTTTCCTTGAAACCATAACACATTTTTTTAACATCTTCCACCAAATGAGAATCTTTCAAAGAGAAATCTCTCTAATATCGAAAAAAAAAAAATCATTGGCATCATTTGTGATTCTTTAGAATTGACAAATGATATGAGAAAAAAAGTTGTTTAAAAAAAAAAATCGGGTGGCGGAAAGAATCATTTTTCGGAAAAATGTCTGAGGAACTTACGATCCCAATTTTGACCAGGACAACCCTCCAAGAGGTTCGTCACGAATTCTGAATCACCCTGTATATGTACCATCTTTCATACAATATCATTTGACAGTATTTCATTGATTTCAAAATGTTTCGAACCATATTTGTCTGAGAATCGTAAAAGACGAAAAGAATTAACGACAGTTCCATCTAATAAAAATATTGAAAAAATTCATATCTCTGAAACCAGAGGCCCAGGCATCTTGGTTAAGGCCTCGAAAATTTTGTTTTTTGATGCAGTATTTTGTGTAAAAAATTCATATAAATCGGTCATGGCGACATTTGAGAAAGTCAAGATGTTCGACTTTTATCGACCATAATTGGGTCGAAGAATGATTCGAAAATTTTGTAATTAATCTCAGTTGAAATTGGTAGGATAACGGTTGTTTTGTGTATCTAGCATTTTCCTCTAATGGCTCAGTTACACGGAAAAAACAAGTGCTGTCGAATTTACTCTTGAGCAGTAAAAATAGGGACAGCATTTTTTTGCAGTAGGAATTATCACAATTCTAGTATTGGGTACATTGGAGCAAGTGGGCTTCAATGTCTATATGAGTGAATGTTACCACAATTGTGATAATTTCTACTGCAAAAAAATGCGGTCCCTATTTTTACTGCTCCAGAGTAAATTCGACAGCACTGTTTTTTCCGTGTACCCTAGGTTTCCATGCAAGCGTTGCCGCGCGGTAAAACGGGCGCGGCAGCGCGTTCAGCCAATCAAAATCACACCGCCGCGCTACTGATTGGCTTAACGCGTTGCCGCACGCGTTTTGCCGCGCGGCAACGCTTGCATGGAAATCAAGGGTAACTAAGCCATAAGATTCTATATTTACATTCGATAAAAAATTGAATTTCCCGCCACCTACATTTATTAAACAATGTGTGCCTGTCAAAAATCGAATGCAAGACCTCTAACTCACAGAAACGTTGTCTTTCTACACCGAGAAAAAAAATCGTTTGGATCAAATGAATTTCAATTCGGTGAAACGAAAACGGCGATCGCGGGCGGCGAAGTGAAATGTTGATTGAATGAACAAAATCATGCAGTCAAATCAAAACTAAAAAAATGGTTGTGACGACTACATGCAGCATTTGACTCAAATATCAAAATGTTGCTGGACATGAATTTTCAATTGTCGGAACGGCCACATTTCGTTGATTCAAATGTATCACTATGTTGATTTTATGGCATAAATCATTACCTCAATACAATCATTAATTGACTCCGAATTTTTTTTGTTTGCCTATGCCCGAATGATGTTATATAGCATGAAAAAGATTTTGCCACCAAAAAACTATTTTTTTTCGGTGCTTACGACCTTATGGCCTTGGTGACGCGATATCATGAGCGTGAAATTACATATTAAAGATTTTTATATTAGAAAAACATCGCATTGTTTTGGCCGGGATTCGATCCGGGACGCACGCATTCGCTCGCATTACTAGTCGCACGCTCTACTGACTACGCTAAACTGTTTATTGGAATAAGTTATCACTTTTCAAGCCCGGCGACTTACGAAATTGCCGGGTATGGATAAATATTTTCAGAAGCAGGAGGGGGGGGGGGGGGGGCAAGGAGACTATTGGGTTTATATCGGCTTGGTAGACCTTTAATCCCACTAATAAAATTCCTCTATCCTACTGAACAAATTGTCTATTATGAGTACATTCGTGTACGTATACGCAACAAAGGTAGATCTCCAAATTTAGAAAAAACAATTTTCTAATTTTTTCAGATCTTTATTTTGAGCCCTAATTGGTGCTCATTCATTTTCACATGGGATTTTTTTTGTACGTGAAAATACTAATTTAAGTGATTTTTAGAATAAAAATTGAATCAACAAACCTGATTCGAAAAATGAACGATAATAGGTATTCATGTTTCTATAAGACATATTCAAAAATCGTATACGGGTTATTTCATACGAGTCGTGGGGGTTTTAATTCGGTTAAATATTTTTTTTCTCACGTGGCCGGGAAGGCCGATTTCCTTACCCGCTGAGAGGTAGGGAACTCCAGTTTTACCGACCAGGGGAGTTTTGCCTTCCATGGGAGGGAAGGCCGTGAGTCATGAATTTTTCTCCCAGTCCGCTGCGTATGTTTTCGGTAACAGCGCCATCGGACGAAACAAAATGATAGAAAAAAAGCGCGTCGTTCATGATCGTTTCTTTGTTCGTTGCGAAGAAGAAAGTGAAATAATAGAAAGCAAAATAGCATGACTTCCTTGTCCCACCTAAAATTGCGCGTTCGCGATCGTGCGTGGTCATGCCTCTCTGCGGGTAGGAAATCGGCCTTCCGTCCATGTGTGAAAAAAAATATCGTGTGTATCATGGGAGGAAGTTTTCGCTCCCTCGGTGTAAATAGCCGCCCTCGCGATCGGGTGAACTCGGCGAGCCTTCGGCTCGCCGAGTCCCCCCGACCAGCTCGGGCGACTATCTACACGCTCGGGAGCGAAATCTCACTTCCTTCCCTTGATGCACAATATACTATTTTATCCATTTTGTTAGTAATATAACGTCGTACTTTATTTTCTTGTGCTTTTCAAGCCTGACGGTGTTAATTTTTTTCGCGAGAATTTGAAACTATTTATGACGAAAAATTAATGGAAGAATCAGCTGCAGAACTCTAACGTTAAAATATTAAGCACTCGTGTGAAATACCTGGAACGGAGGCCCCATGGAAAATCAAGTTCACCAATACAAGAAAATGAGCTGTATTGAAAAAATAATGAAATGAAAAATTATATCTTCAACGAATGAAAAATCAATAGAACTATCAATAGAATAATCACTTCGTAAAATATTAATTTTAATTTTGTCACTCGAGTATCAGATGCAATCTTGCTAACTTAAATTAGACCTAACTCAAATAAGTATATTTACAAATGAAGGAAAATCCATGTGAAAATAGTCCTAATCAGGACTCAAAATGAAAATCTGTAAAAATTGGAGAATGGTTTTTTCCACATTTAGAGTCGATTTACGGCCATCCAACATTGAAATTCCGAAAAAAACTCATAAAGGGACCACCCTGGTGTACATATGCTATCACCCTCCGTCTATCTATACTCGATGCCTCTGTAGGGATCCACACGAAGTTGTGCAGTTCGAGAGAACACAGGAAGACGTCACGTAAAGCGCATATCGATTGAGCGATCACATCTCTCAAAAATTTGCGTAAGGCCCGTATTGATGAAAGTACATTTAAATTATTTTCGAGTAAATATGGAAGATTTTCGGGTATGGAATTCCACACCGGGAATAATTCGGGTGTGGTACGCTCCATACCCACCATACCATAGTCGCCGGGCTTGTCACTTTTTCGTATTTGTTTTGAATTTAGCATCTGTCTCGATGATATCATATCATTTGAATGCTGCTGAGATTAACTGAACATCCGAATTCCAAATGTTTTCTCAATTTAATTTCTCTTCTAGAGTTTCGAAAGTTCTCAAGAATAAAATTCAGCTCAGACTTAGCTACGTTTTCGTGTACACAATTTGAAATACTGAAATTATTCGAAACAACCCTTACATTTAATTAGTTCGACCGTGAACATAAGTAACAAAGAAATAGTTCCCTTAATCATAGGCAAAACAATTCGATGAATCCAATGATATTGTTGGATGAACAACATATCATGTTGATGGAATGAATTCGCTCACATGTAAAGTCAAAGTCACAATTTTGTTAATATATAGCTGTTTCACTTGTTTCAAGCAACAGAATATTTATTCAATGCAATACATTTACCCAAAAAAAGGAGATTGTACGTTGAACTTTATATTTTGTACATGTTACCAGATATTACTTCAGGTAACATCTAATGTAGTTGAATTTACCAAGTCTTTCAACAAAATGGATTACTTCAGTGAAAAAAACCGAAATTTTTGTTCCAATCAATATTTACTTGACTCAAGTGTCAATTGATTGATGCAATTATTTCCACACTGACTAAATATATTTGGTTAATTCAAACGATTTTTTTTCTCGGTGTACTCAAACTTTAACATATGTTTTTTAGAAGAAAAACCGGAAACATGAGTGTCGATGGTTAGTTGAGTTGAGCTGGAATGCCTCATAGGTACACTGAGAGAAATCATTTGGTTGGGGGTACTATATTATTTTAGTTCACGTGTTTTAGTCAAGAAAACCCAATTTTATAGTGCAGCTTACTAAAAAATAGTTTACCGAACTATTTCAAGCTGGTTAAATCAACAAAATGGATAAGTTCACGAAGAGTGACTATATCTATAGTGCAATCAACTATAATTTTTAGTCAGCTGGTAACTAAACCGTCATAGTTATGAAACATATCTTCATTAGTTACCACAATAGTACTCATTGTCCAACCCACTGCATCTTTGGGTCGTTGTTACCATGCACAATAATCACTGATAGAATAAACTTTATATAGTACACGGAGAGAAATTTATAGTAAATTTTCTCATACCGTATAGTGGTTGTGTCATATACTTTCAATATGACGATTGTTCCTATACTTTATACACGTATAACGTATAGGAACTCGTATAGGAACAATCGTCATATTGAAGGTATATGACACAACTACTATACGGTATGAGAAAATTTACTATAAATTTCTCTCCGTGTACATTCAACACTATTTTTTCGTTCCCACAAACGTGTTAATAGTTGGAGGTGCCGACTCATCCAGGTTTGCGGACTATATATATATTGTCAATCCGTACCATGTACACTATAGTTGAGCCAATACTTTTTTTCGTCACCGAAATACTACTCATAGTCGATCCTACTGCATCTTTCGGTATTTGTTACCATGTACAATAATCGCTCACGCAATACATACTGTGGTTGAGTCAACACTATTCTTCTGTTGCCACAAACGTGTTGATAGTTGGAGGTGCTGACTTATCCAGTTTTGCAAACTTCATATAATGTCAATCCGTACCATGTACACCATAGTTGAGCCAATACTCTTTTTCGTTACCGGAATACTATACACTAAGAAAAAAGATTCTGTTGAGGATACTATAATAACATAGTTAACATTTCAGAGTGAAGACGGCTCCTTTTTATAGTGATGTTTACTAATAACACTGACAATAGTGAGATTGAATGTAAACTATGAAAATAGTAACGGAGACTATATTGTTATAGATATTACTACATATTTATTGTAAGCGTTACAGTTGAGAACTTTTGGAACTCTAGGAAAGAAATTGAATTAAAAAGATATTTGGAATACAGATGTTCAGTTAATCAGATATCTTAGCTGCATTAAAACATTGATATCATTGAGACAGATGTCGAGTTCAAAATAAATAGGAAAAAGTGATTACTGATTTCAATGAATAGTTTAGCGTAGTCGGTAGAGCGTGCGACTAGTATTGCGAGCAAATGCGTGCGTCCCGGATCGAATCCCGGCGAAAATAATGCGATGTTTTTCTAATCTAAAAATCCTTACTTTGTATTAATATGCGGTTGAATGCAGTTAGTAGGTGTTTCTCGACGCGTCATACAATGTTACAAATTCATTGTAACGAGCTAAATTTATTTTTTGAGCAGAAAAAAAAGAGCCTTATTTAACTATTTGGTTTGGTTTTTTACATAGTACCACTATAGTACATCATACCGTTGGGATTAGTCAGTACAACTTACGTCATATGGTAAGGCTAACCTTGTTTTCAGTTGCAAGGGTATATTGTGCGCTTCACTATGTCCAAATAGTTGAGCAAATAGTAATTGGAACTAGCGATTTTAGTTACGTTAACTCAACTTCGTTGAGGTTATATATACTATAAATCGGTTTAAGTCCGTTTAGTTACTATTTTTTTTAGTCGAAAAATAGTACCCACAACTATAATTTTTTCTCAGTGTATGATCTAAGGCTCGATTCTTGAGATCATACTCCAAATTTTCGTATGCGAAATTCGCTTTTCGACCAATCATGTGATAGTTTCAAACATAAGAATCGAGCCCCTGATCACTGCATTACTTTGGTTTAACTTCAGAATTGACATAATAATTGTATTCAGAACCTTCGGGGTCCTTCTACAATCGAAAATGTTTTTATTGGGCTTAGAAGTTGATAGTTTTTTCCAGCATTCCTTTACGTCAATGTTAAATGGATGAAACTTTGGAAATCACAACATATGAATAATTATACTTGATATGTCAGTACAGAGGTCACAAAGGGAATGATCTTTCGAAATCAATACAATGTAGATTTTCTCTTTTCATTCAAGTGTTCATAAATCTTTGGAATCACGATTGTTCCAGAAAAATATACTCCATGTTCATCATTAATTTTAATTAGTGTAACATTTTACTTTTGAATACATACATACCCACTATCTATCGTATTTGCTGCACAAATTGCTAGTAACTGTTACACATGATTCTTTCATATTGATCATTGTAGTATATGATTACCGGTAGAGACAATTATGCTGTATATAAAATCATTTGAGCTATTGCTAAAATACATCGAGGTTATGTTGACAAATATGCGTCGCATACATATGTGAGGATTTCCATGAAAAGTCGGTCAGGAGACGACTCGCCCATTTCGATACTTTTTGAAAGTGTTACTTCAAAGTACGAGACCCAAGCGTGGGTAAAACAATTTCTATGTTTTCAAGACAATTTTTGGCTCGTCGACACAGAATATCGAAAATTCAAATTATTGAATGTGTCCATTACGGTGTCCGTTATTGCCCAAGAAAAAAAATGTTTCTCTACGACGCCCACTGAATCATAAGTTTATACCCTGGAACTGAAATTCACACGCAAGAAAAAATGTTCCGATTCCTTTAAACCGTGCCGAAATCACTTTACTTTTCCCATTCACTGAACATGGGATTTTTTCGCTTTGTGGAATAGTATATTTCGTATCAAGGGCGTAAAATTTTGTACTCGCGTGTGATCGCCGTGCACGAGGGTCGGCGAAACCGGTCCGAGTGATTACGGAATCACACGAGGGTATAAATTATTACGCCCGAGATGCAAACATTATTTTTTGATGAAGTGTGGGTTGAAAATGTCTATGATATGCCTTCTTTTGTGGACGTAGAATGCCAGTTTCATTTTACGCCCCTGTACCCGGGTTCTGTGACTCGCTATCGAGTATTATCGCTGTCGCTAGCTAACACAACAACATTAGCGACCAATAAGGTTTCAGGAAAGAAAAATCTACCCAATAGAAAACAAGACAAAACAAGTCGATGCGATCGTTTCGTTAACGAAAAGTTACAGAATCCGGTTACTGGGGGCGTAAGACTGGCATTTCACGCTCGCAGAAGGAGGTGTAAAATAGGCATTTTACGCCCACTACATCAAAAATATGATAAAGCCCATCCCTAGACGCCCACCTCCTTTCGGTCGAAATGTGTCACATTCCGATTATGATCCGAGCCCAGGCGTCAAAAACGCAAAAAGAGGCCAACGCTGCGCTAATTCAAATTCAATTCCGACCGCATACGTCCAAAAACATGTTCGTTTCGTGCGAAAATATAGAGTCTACAGATTGTTTTTACGTAATTCGCCGAGGTAATCGAGTTCGAGAACATTCGATTAATTTAAAAACCATCTGTAGACCCTATTTTCGCATGAAACCAACCTTTTTTTTTAGACGTATGTGTTTGGAATTGAATTTGAATTTGCGCAGCGTTGGCCCTTTTTACGTTTTTGACGCCTGGGCTGGGATAATAATCGAAATGTGACACGTTTCGAGCAAACAGAGGTGGGCGACTAGGGCTCGACCTTGAGAGCTTTTGAGCGCTCCTCTGTTTCACCGACGGAGCAGCATTTTCGGCCAGTCGTCACAACCGCAATTAACACATGCACTTAAAGTCCTCATTTGCGCACCGTCTACAGGCACCCAAAGCAGGCTTTGCGCACCACTACGCGGTGCGCAAAGGTTGTTCACCCACCGGTACGCTAAACCTGCTTGCGTGCCCGTGGATGGCACACGGACGAGGACCCTCCGTTGCATGTGTCGACAAAAATAGAGTTCGGTACGCGAACCCATAAGGCAGCAATATCCCTTACTCGTGTGAAGGCGCCTCACTCGCCACCTCCGGCTCGCCTTCGGGCTCGTTCGGGCCTTCACACTCATACGCGAATTGCTGCTCTTGCGCTCTTGTATCGGAATAGTACTTTTTATAACTCAGTGTGCGAATTTCGATTTCTCATGTCTGTTGGTAGTGTGCGAAGTGCCCGATTCACACACTGTGGCGCGCGGTGCTCCGAGTAGATACATTCACGCACTCAGTGTGCGAATGCATCTGGAGTAGATACATTCGCGCACTCAGTGCGCAAATGTATCTGGAGTATATTATACATTCGCGCACTGAGTGTAGAGAATGATTTACTCAGCACACTGTAAATAGTGTATCTATAGAATATTGTCCAAAATACAGTATTCACATTCCCAGCCGGTTTTCGGTTACTGATAGACAGATATTTATATTTATATTTATTTTCGAAATCGAAATTCGCACACTGAGTTATAAAAAATAGTATACGACACACGTGCGCGTACGTGATCTACTATTTCCTAACAGCGTGCGCAAAATTCGATTTTGCGCACGGGTTTGCGTGCGCAAAGTGCCTCAGTCCGGCATTGTTGAACTGGTAACGCCATCCAGTCGTGTAGGCTACGACCGTAATTCCATTTGCTAGTTAGAGTTATCATAGAGTCGAGTTTTGCTTGAGTTCAATTGTTGATTGTTGATAATAAACGTTTAAGTTGCTTCGCGACCTTGTATTTGGTTGTTTTTCATTGCTCTTGTGATCAAACTTCGCACAATTTTTTTTTTTTTCAATTATGCATTTTTAATTTATTTCTCATCGTTTAATATTACATACTAGTTACCGATGCTGTCAAATTTTGCGCAGCTTGTTAGGAAAAATAGTATACGCAACTAGTGCGCATAGGTGTCTGCCACACTCGTCTTTTTTGTCGCCCTCGCTGCGCTCAGGCGACAAACCTGACTCATGCGGGATTCACCTATTTGGCGCACTAGTTGCGTAATGTACTAATTTTTTTACCTGAATTTTAGTTTTATGGTAGTATAAACTTTGGATTGAGGAGGCGTTAAAAAAATGAAATAAACATTTTGGAAAATAACGGACACCCTATAATGTCCATGTCCGCACAAAGTTTTAAGGCCACACTGAAAAAAAAGTATAAGTCCTATACGCATATTTAGTATCGCTGTAGGACTTATATTTTCCGTACGATACTATAGCAAGCCACCTTCTACTCATATGTTCACGTTGTTTGGTGACAGGTGAAAATAGCACTCATAACCTTTGATGAGTTAAAAAAACAGTTAAAAAATTCAAAATTAAATTTCTAATTTATAAAAATATACAAAGAAATTTCTTTTATAAAAATGGATTGCATTTAATTTAATCGTAAGGAGTAAATTCTAATATTTTTAACAACAAATAGTAATAACACGAAAGGGGTTATATTATTATTTTCTTTTTCATGACATTTATAATGTCTTCTGTCATAACCTTTTATTTCTTAAAACTCAGTTTTAGTGTATAGCGTAACCCCAAAAAGCACCTTTGGTGCAAAAACCTTCCGCCAAGTCCATTAATGTGTAGATCACTCCACCAAAAAATAATCAAAGGTTGTGCTCGCTCACTCGATTGGTTGATGATTATCAACATACAAAAGCATTGAAATCAGATACAACTGCCAAGTACCTGTAGAATGATAAAAGTTTGGAATTGAAAAATTTGTTCAAACTAAATAACGTTGTACTCGTTCGCTCGCTGCGCTCGCTCACTCTATTGGCTTATGATTATGGGTTGAAAAAACAATTCGGATGAAGAGATTGAAGATGTCAACATTTATCTAAAAATATTCATAACGAAAAAATAATTTAAAAAAAATTAAAAAAAAAAATTTGGAGTCCGTGGTACGTTGGCGGGCCAATGTTTGAATATCTATCAGATGACATTGACATGGTTCGTGATCGATATTTTACATTTCTTTTTCTACAAAAGGCCCCCCAAGTACCACTACCTCCAAATTTTTTTTTTTAATTTTTTTTAAATTATTTTTTCGTTATGAATATTTTTAGATAAATGTTGACATCTTCAATCTCTTCATCCGAATTGTTTTTTCAACCCATAATCATAAGCCAATAGAGTGAGCGAGCGCAGCGAGCGAACGAGTACAACGTTATTTAGTTTGAACAAATTTTTCAATTCCAAACTTTTATCATTCTACAGGTACTTGGCAGTTGTATCTGATTTCAATGCTTTTGTATGTTGATAATCATCAACCAATCGAGTGAGCGAGCACAACCTTTGATTATTTTTTGGTGGAGTGATCTACACATTAATGGACTTGGCGGAAGGTTTTTGCACCAAAGGTGCTTTTTGGGGTTGATTTCACTACTTTTTGTAAAATTTTGCTTGACCACCTAATAATTGTGCTCGCTCGCTACGCTCGCTCGGTTGTTTTGTGCTATTTCATACCGCCCGAAGTCCCTCGATAAGCAGGAACGTCAACAGCAACGAGCACGCGTGTGCTCATAATTTTCCCCAAGTCTCAAATTTGTGGAGTGACGCGTAATGTACTTTCATAGCGTTTACAAATTGTTCCACTACAACAATTTTTTATACCTACAACATCCAACCCTGCGTGCAGCCCTCCTCCTGTCTCATCTGGGCCTGGGACCGGCAATGACGGAGTTACTTGCACGCAGGGTTATAGTTGGTGCTCATGACTAAATATATATGGATATCAGATATATGTATTGCAATTCGTAGGTAGTTTTTTTTTTAATGCAACTAGGTCCTTTGCAAAAAAAACATGTACGCGTCCCGTACTCATAACGTCAACTTCTAATTCGGGTCTGAACAGAAGGTATCAAAATATTTAGAATTGAGCCTATTCATGCAAGACTAGCGTAGAGCATAAAATGGAAATTTATGAAGTCAAACACCCGCATTCTGCTCTCTTCGTCTGACTTTTGCCGTTTCTCGTATCAAATAACACTATCCTGATACTTTGCAACCCAAGCGTTTTCTCTCATCATCCTCTCGTCATATATATGGCGACTCGCTACAAAATTAAATAATCCATAAATAAGTAATTTCATTCCATTTGTCGTGATAGCACTAATCTTAATTTGGAGAAAGCTTAATAGAGTCGAACATATAGACACAGGTTGCATACCAAAATGTAACAAATTTATTGAAATTTGACATTAAATTATGAATATACATTATGGATTAAAAAATTATCTTCACCGAAGGTCAAGGCACTACGTTGACGTGGAGTGTAGAATAAAGCCTATCGGAGTCCAACAAACAACGTTGACTGAAAATCTCATTTTGACTAGATGATACGGAGTTAGATTATAGGACTCGTCGGAATCCTATGTATACGTTGACTCACAATTTGAGTCTCAGCAGACGAGCCTTCGGAGATGAGCTTAACATGGAGCTTGAAGTAAAATTCGTTGCAATCCAACGCTTGAACTCGGCTTTATTGGTCTGGCTCCTTGCCGTTCCCTATATCGAATAATGCTATCCTCATATTTTTCTACTTCAACATTTTCTCTTGATTTTCTCTTGTCAGACTTCCTCAGGCGATAACTTGCTAAACAATTGAACCGAAAAAACCGTTTCTTCTGATAATTGCATTCATAAATCAGTTAATATTCATCTGACAGTCTTGTCCGTTTATAATTGTTATTTTATTTATCACCATGATGAATTTTACACGTCAGCCGATTCGCATAACCTCAAAAGCTCGAGATCGTAGGATTCAAGATTAACCTATCGAAACATTTTTATTGGTGACTATCACATTAATGTACTTGGCGTAAGGTTTTGGCACCCGAGGGGCTTGCGGTGGGTATTCACTAGTTTTTGTACGTTCAAATTTTGTATTAAGCATTGCTCGTATTTCTCTTATTTCCTTTATTATTGGGATTTAAAAACATGAAATGACAATACGCGTCTGCTAGTGTAGGAGACCATAGACATAGAGCATGGACTGCGCATTCGGGCCGAAAATCGCTCGGTCGGTAGAAAGAGACAGCATATACACGCGGCCAAATCTGTTTCTTTCTAACCAACAACGTCAAATGCATAGAAAGAGACAGATTTGGCCGCGTGTGTTACCCTTCTCTCTCACTTTCGGCGTTACCATAGGCTGTATAGGGAATGCGCAGTCCATGCTCTATGTCTATGTAGGAGACGGTTTCTGTCTGCGATACTGGCGCTATCTACGTCGGAACTATCACGTACTGACGTCACTCTACAACTTTTGTGTGGATTTTCCCGTCTAGTGATTGCATGGGAATGGTTTGAACGTGAATCTTGGTCTGACGACGACGAAAACGAAAACGAAACATTGTACGAGGAAACGGGGTATCAGAATCTGAAGTTAATTATATCTCAGCACTCCGGACACCGATTTAATCGATCTAAGGCTCAAATGAAAGCTTTTCATGCCCACATCCTAGATTAAATTAGATTCAATCTGTGTATATTGTGAGGTGAAAGAAAACGACGATACTAGTTCGCGGTATAGGTTAGGGTAGCTGCCTCTCGGGTATATAGACTCGTTGAGTCTCGCGCTTGAAAAAATTTTTTTTTTAATGTACTTGGCGCGAGACTCTACCGAGTCTCTTGATACCAGTATCGTTGTGGTAGCGAAACATATAGTCATTGGACTAAAACGTCGTTTTAGTGTATAGCATACCGGGAATATTCGGTGAATTAGAACGATCCCCTTCCTACGACCAAACCAACACAGGCGCGCACCGCGTGCGTGAGGCTCGGCGGGCGGGGCTGAGCGACCAGTGGTGCTTCTACCGAATCTTCCGCGCTAGGCCGAGTCCGCATAGCCCACCTCGATACTTAACCCAAAAAGCAATCATCGCACTGAACACGGAAAAGAATGAACGCGAATAAAATGGATTTGCCTGATGTGAACATTTATTTTCGAAATTTATGAACGAATTTAAAATCAAATATCAATCAATTGGATTTAAGTATTGATTATCAGTGTTTAGGATCGATATTTGAGACGAAGAGGAACAGGTAAGTGAAGGGTAAATCATTGAAGACAACATGGTCAAAAATTGTTTTATTTATTGATTTATTTATTTATTAACAGAAAAATGAAATTTATCAACGATTATTGGTTAATCGAAGGATCCATTGCTGTTGAATTATGGCGTACGTCCAAACTTATCGGAGATTGAATGCTTGGGAATCGAAGAGAGGCTACCGATGAGCCACTGTCGAACGTAGTAGACTTTCACTCAAACCATTTTTATTTCTCAACGACTACTTCTATCGGACACCCGAGTACTGACATGTACCTCAGCGAGGCTTCATAGCGTGCGGAGGGGATTTGTCGCAGGAGTTTGTAGTACGTCGACAATCAGGTGTCGGAGAAGAATAAATTCATACGAGTTGAAGAAGATGTTGCCATCCCAGGACATCGTTACTTCCTCTGAAACAGCAAGGTGAGAGTATAACTGACTATCATGAGAATTTATAAGTCTTGTAAGTCTTTTCGATATCCGTTAACTTTGTATCCTCCGTACCCAGTGACTGATCGCCCGCTAACTCTTGAGGAGAAATATCGCCGATGTCGTTGTCCAAGCTGACCTCAGCGATCAGACTGCGAAGAGTGATCGAGAACCAAGCAGGGATCGAGGAAACGAGAGCTAGCAACAGCGTCGGCGAGGCTTGGCAGCGTACCGAGTAGCTTCGTTGCAAGGGTTCGTAGCCCGTCGACGATATTCATCGAACATTTCTTACTCGTCTAATGACCATTCAACGTTCATGTCTCGTAGCAGGCGAAGAAGCCTCGTCGCAGATGTTCCCAGTGCGACGAGGCAGCGTACGAGGAGCTTCGTTGCCAGAGTTCGCAGTGCGTCGGCGAGCATTTTATATCAAATTTTTATGCGGCAAGGCTTCGCCAGAGTCCAGAGAAGGACTGCATATCGTCGACGTGCTACAAATGCTTGCAACGAAGCTCCTCGTACGCTACCTCATCGTACTACAAACTCCTGCGACAAAAGCCCCTCTGCACGTTATGAAGCCTTGCTGAGGTACATGTCAGCACTCGGTCTCCGATAGAGGTAGTCGTTGAGAAATAAAAATGGTTCGAGTAAAAGTCTACTACGTTCGACAGTGGCTCATCGGTAGCCTCTCTTCGATTCCCAAGCATTCAATCTCCGATAAGTTTGGACGTACGCCATAATTCAACAGCAATGGATCCCTCGATTAAGGGGGTATCCCCACCTTTAAATGGGTTAACATTCTGAGAAAGAGATTGATATTTTACAGCGAATCTGAGAGTCTGATCAAATCCAAAAAAATCATGAAGTTTAGGGAGGGGTTTGACCCTCATTATCCATACTTAACATTGAATATTACTTTGAGTCTAATAGTAGTTACGCTGAATATAGAAAAATACAAAATTACTCGGTTGTCGCAAAGAATCAGTAGTACCGTTGGATCGATTCTCAAGTTTTTGGTCTTCAATTGTTCAGAAGAGATGCCTCTATCATATGAACATAGAACTTTTTGATATCGCGAAAATTGCCTGAGTCGCTAAGTTTTTACTGAGATTTTTCTAATTCTTCAATTTTTTTTCTCTACTTTTTCTATTATCTCTACCAAAAATAGTCAAATCAAAAAGTTCTATGTTCATATGATAGAGGCATCTCTTCTGAACAATTAAAGACCAAAAATTCCAGAATCGATCCGACGGTACTACTGATTCTTCGCGACAACCGAGTAATTTTGTATTTTTCTATATTCAGCGTAACTACTATTAGACTCAAAGTAATATTCAATGTTAAGTATGGATAATGAGGGTCAAACCCTCCCTAAACTTCGTGATTTTTTTAGATTTGATCGGACTCTTAAATTCGCTGTAAAATATCAATCTCTTTCTCAGAATTTTAACCCATTTAAAGGTGGGGATACCCCCTTAACCAATAATCGTTGATAAATTTCATTTTTCTGATAATAAATAAATAAATCAATAAATAAAACAATTTTTGACCATGTTGTCTTCAATGATTTACCCTTCACTTACCTGTTCCTCTTCGTCTCAAATATCGATCCTAAACACTGATAATCAATACTTAAATCCAATTGATTGATATTTGATTTTAAATTCGTTCATAAATTTCGAAAATAAATGTTCACATCAGGCAAATCCATTTTATTCGCGTTCATTCTTTTCCGTGTTCAGTGCGATGATTGCTTTTTAGGTTAAGTATCGAGTTGGGCTATGCGGACTCGGCCTAGCGCGGAAGATTTGGTAGAAGCACCACTGGTCGCTCAGCTCCGCCCGCCGAGCCTCACGCACGCGGTGCGCGCCTGTGTTGGTTTGGTCGTAGGAAGGGGATCGTTCTAATTCACCGAATATTCCCGGTATATACGAGTATTGCTATAGCACCGAAATGTATCGCTGTAGGACTCATACTTTTCTTTCAGTGCAGTTCACACTGTTGGCCAGGAGCACGTTAGGTGCTGCCCTCATTTTTCATGCTTTTCCTATGTTAAATCAAACGGAGTAATTTAGTTACAGTGGCCGCCATTAGCGTTAAATCATGCTCTTCCCATAAGATTTACACGTAAAAGTGGTAGTCAGCGCCAGCCCTCCCCACCATATACTACGCACCCTGCCAATATATGCGAAACCGCGCCGTACCGCACCGATCACCGCACGGCACCGAATACATGCCGCCGAATAGTGTGAACACATGATAGACCAGGCAATAGAGATTTTTTCGTGACAACAAGTGTGGGGGTGCGTGGAGTGGTCTGTGGATGTTTAGTGATATGTTTTCTAGTAGTCTTCTTTTCTAGTAGTTTTCTAATAGTTATAACTATTATACGCGTTGCACTTCCCCGCGTCGGCCGGCTACCCCCACTACTCGACCGCGATCGAGCGCTCGGCCGGTTTTGGTCATGTTTGCACGTGTTTTTCACCTATTTTGCAACATTTTAACGAAAAATCAAGATTGACGTTTTGTAGTACTATACTTCTACTTTGAAAATCCTATTTGTAAATTAAAATCGGACAACTTCCGACGCATCCAGCCCTTCCGCAAAATAGTGCGTAAAGTAATTCAAATCGCAATTACGCAAAAACTATTTATCCGACAACGTCCGGGTTGTGCACACTCAAAGTACCTATCAACCACTACTTTCATTCGGAAAGCCAGCGCTACAACTTTGAAAATAGCGGAGTTATTAATTTTTGAAAAAACGCTGATTTTTACGGTTTTTCCGGCTTTTCTCCGGTAATCATGACCCGATTGAGTTGCACTAGCACTCATTTTCTTCGTTTTTTCATCCTCTACAATTCGTCTGTGGAAAGTGTCAGCATCGCTCCATTGGTTCAGATTTTACAAGCAAAAAACTAAAAAAACACCGTTTTTTTTGGTGTTTTTTCGAAATTAAAAAAAAGTAATCATATTTGCGAGTCGAAAACATATCACTAAACATCCACGGACCACCCCACGCACCCCCACACTCGCGGTTTGATTATAGGATTTTTGTCACCGAATGACTCTTTATCTGTTCTATTGCCTGGTCTATGAGTCCACAGAAGGTCGACGAAGTATGCATTTGAATGCAACCTTTAAGTGATTGGAACTGGATGTAAAATATGCATCACATAAATTCTGTTTCATTCTATTTTAAAATATCTATTTATGTATCAAGTCCGAAAAGTGTCACTCTTCGGTATGGGTTATTTCTAATATGAGCCGATCGAGTGTCCTGTGACACAGCATACTCAGAGACGAATTTTGGAGATTACCCGTACCGGATTTGACACTTCTCAGACTTGATACGTACAATATTTTGAGCGATCCGTTGTTTGAAGGTTCACTTTTTGGAGAATCGCACTTTTAAAGTGTTATACTTACTTGAGTTTCCGAAATTACTGGTATTACTGCGTTTTTCTGTATCAATAGTATATTGTGTAACAAGGGATGAAACAGTGTGAATGCAGGCCAGGGTGAAGTTGTCAGCCATGCCTGCATTCGTGTTTCATCCCGTGTCACACAATATGTTTTTCATAACATCTGCAAGAAACTTCAGGTCTGAAATGCGGGACGAAAGCAGGTGCTTCCCTGTGGGACGAAAGCAACGTAGCTTTCAGACCGCTAAAACATTGAAGTCGCGATTGCAGCGTACGTCACAGCTTTTCACGGTATTCGCATGAAATTAGCTTGTTTCGACTGGCTAAACAGGCACTGAAACTGCAACCTTCGTTCCCTGTTTTGTCAGTTGAAAGACGCTGATTTCAGGCTGATGCCGTGAAAAGTTGTGAAATCGCGAATTCAATGACTCAGCGATGTGAATTGGTGTTTTTCAATCCCTTGGGATTGCAAAGAGAAATAACTGCCCCGTTGCAAATTTCAGATTATTGAAATTGACAGTTGAAGTTCCGGAGCAAATGTTATGAAAAACATAGTGTGTGACACGAGATGAAACATGAATGCAGGCACGGGTGATGCCAGCCCTCGCCTTCGGCTTCGGGCTGACAACTTCGCCCTGGCCTGCATTCACCTTGTTTCATCCCTTGTTACACAATATACTATTGAGTCAGACATTTGACATTCTCAGACATTTTGTTTTGTAATGTGTGATCGTATAGTTAGAACTAACCTGACTATGTTTATTTTAATGAAACATATTCATACTGTACGATAATATTTTCATTATAGGCTCCTGTCCTATAATATTTCATTAAAGTTTAGTAACCTGAAATTGGTCACTTTGCGGCTTAAATCCAATGCTCAAATAGTGGACTTTCAAACAACGGGTCGCATAATACATGACGTGGGCCACTTTTTCAGTGAGATTTATCTAATCGTACGCTAATTTTACACGGAAAAAACAGTGCTGTCGAATTTACTCTGGAGCAGTAAAAATAGGGACAGCATTTTTTTGCAGTAGAAATTATCACAATTGTGGTAACATTCACTCATATAGACATTGAAGCCCACTTGCTCCAATGTACCCAATACTAGAATTGTGATAATTCCTACTGCAAAAAAATGCTGTCCCTATTTTTACTGCTCAAGAGTAAATTCGACAGCACTTGTTTTTTCCGTGTACGGTCTCTAGAGGTCCAAGAAACATGTTTGGAGCACTTGTCAACAAGGGCGTATACAGAGGGGGGGGGGAGGCTGCCCCCCCCCCCCCCAAACTTCCCTGATATTGGGGTTTTTCGCCTAATCGAGTAATTCCACGTCAAACCGGACAGCTTTCGGACCTCAATGTTACCGATTTCGCTATAATTTTTTTTACGGGTTCTACAGAACAAATAAATCCATCAAACAATTTTTCGTTTTTTTTTTGTTCCCTATTTTCCAAATTACCTGGGGGTGAAATTCAGCAAAAAAGAGCCAAAAATCGAAAACATACTCCTCTTCAAACTATCATATCTTTGATTGTATTCATCCTAGAGAGTTCAGTCAAGAACCATTTCAAAGCTATTGAATGACACTATTATTATATATTTATTTGATTCCGCGGTAACGAACAATTTCATTTGTTATAAACAAATATATTATTCAAACGTGATTTTCAAAGCAAGAACCACGGATGAAATTCTGAAAAAAATATGAGCGTATTCCTTGATGAATTCTCTACAAAATCGTTAAGTCAATAGGATGGAGAACCAATGGAAGATGAATTGTTTGATAAATGTATTTGTTACGGAGAACCCGTGAAAAAAATCATGGCGAAATCGGTAACATCGAGGTCAATTTTTGATTGATTTTGTCCGGTCTGACGTGGAATGGCTCCTTTACCTTCGAACTAACATCATGTATTTATGTATCCTCCACATCACATCTTATTCTGCCCCCCCCCCCCCCCCCCTGCCCAGAAGGCTGCATACGCCCTTGCTTGTCAAAGTCGAAAGTAAAAATTTCATAAAGCTACGCTTCATTTTCGAAATGATTGATTTCAACCAATTTGTATTTCCGAATAATTCTGTCGCCGATAATTGAATTATTTAACACGTGTATTCTAAAGGATTCTTTGCCGACTTTGACGTAAAGGTACATATCAAAAAAAAAGTATCCTCCACTCGAAAATTTCGCCGCGTATCGCCGAACTTCGGCATCGTTCGACGCGCCGTAGTGTGCATACAGTCAAAATATACTTCCGAATAGTGTCAATAGTGTGAACACTCGCATAAGACAACGTGTGATATAAAAAATTCGGTGGCGTGCGGTTCGGTGCGGTTCCGCATAGTGTGCATCGGCCTTTATAGGTCTGTAGCTGATAATGGTTTGAACAGCAAGAAATGCAAAATATTGTTTTTCATGTCATTGAAATGAATGTTGAGAAATCTTTTATACCCCGCCGTCACATTTACAGGGTGCTCCTCATTTTTACAAAAATGTACAAAAATGCTAAAAAATGCACCAAATCGTGAACTACATCCTAATAATCCGGGAGGTAGCGTTGCTAATGAAAAAGTCATAGTAAGCCGGCTGATTTTAATATCGATAGCTGATCTCGTACAACTAATCAGTGAACCGACCGTCAGCTGCTCAAGTAGCGGTGCGTCTGGGTGTGGGAGGCTGCGAAAGTGGTAAA
The DNA here is from genome assembly GCA_963992785.1 of Tenthredo livida. Lineage (NCBI taxonomy): Eukaryota > Metazoa > Arthropoda > Insecta > Hymenoptera > Tenthredinidae > Tenthredo > Tenthredo livida. Next base: position 12,357,571 of record OZ023071.1, read on the forward strand.
AAAAAAAAAACTTTCAAGTGTAGGTAATAGTACGCTGGCTGAAACTTCATTTATAAATAGTTGACATCATAGCGAGTTGAAAAAAATAGTCAGCTGCATCGTGGAGGGGGGTTATGCGTCAGCTGCTCGCATGAACTTGTAAAAAGAATACATAAAATAAAGGAATAGTACGCCAGATCAAATTTAACTACGTGATTGTATACATAATTAAAAGTACGAAAACAACAATCAGCTGCGTGCGTAGTGGGGGGAAAGGCCGTCAGCTACCGCAGTAAAGGTAGAGATTATTCGAGTATTGCTACTACGCTTTTTTTCCTTTTAGACACATATTCCGCGATAGATACTAAAATTTAGATCCTAAAATGCAACACTATACCTTCCGGACTATGTATATGGGTAGTACATTAGGTATTATAGCTATATGGACATACCGGGAGTATTCGTGGAAACGCTTCATAGGGAAGTGAAATCGCCTGCATCACATGCTTTTCACATTTGTGAAAAATATGAAAGAGTGTATAATATAGTTACATTACGATACGAGAGAGGTCAAACTTTTTCTGACGAGTGTGGGATTGTAGCACGAGCCAAACGCGAGTGCTGCAATCACACGAGATCAGAAGAAGTTTTTCCGTTGAGTATCGTACAAAATTCTTCTTCATGAGGCGTGAAAATGGGGGTTTTACCCACACACAGCATGCGTAAAACCTCCGAGATCACACTGAGTGAAGTAATAGTATATTGTGCATCAAGGGAAGGAAGTGAGATTTCGCTCCCGAGCGTGTAGATAGTCGCCCGAGCTGGTCGGGGGGACTCGGCGAGCCGAAGGCTCGCCGAATTCACCCGATCGCGAAAACTTCCACCCGTGCGAGGGAGCGAAAACTTCCTCCCGTGATGCACACGATATTTTTTTTCACACATGGACGGAAGGCCGATTTCCTACCCACAGAGAGGCACGACCACGCACGATCGCGAACGCGCAATTTTAGGTGGGACAAGGAAGTCATGCTATTTTGCTTTTTATTATTTCACTTTCTTCTTCGCAACGAACAAAGAAACGATCATGAACGACGCGCTTTTTTTCTATCATTTTGTTTCGTCCGATGGCGCTGTTACCGAAAACATACGCAGCGGACTGGGAGGAAAATTCATGACTCACGGCCTTCCCTCCCATGGGAGGCAAAACTCCCCTGGTCGGTAAAACTGGAGTTCCCTACCTTTCAGCGGGTAAGGAAATCGGCCTTCCCGGCCATGTGGGAAAAAAAATACATTTCATAATCAGAAGTCCCCAGTAATTTCTAAATAAGGCAACACGCTGAGTCACGTATTTACACATTCGAGCCAAAGAATCTGAAAGAAATTGAAATAGCTTCTCTAAACTTGTACTTCAACACAAAAAACTGAGCACAGTCTTGTAAGGGCTGAATGCATTTCATGGTCATTCTCGCTAAGTAATTCTCATTTCCTTTACAATTTTCTGTGAGCACCAATGCTCGTTTGCTTGAAAGAGTTGGCACTCGATTGCATTGAATATCGATAAATGCGTTAACTATTATTATTAGGTTAACTATGATTGCGACGTGTATGTGTATTGTTTGATATGTTGAACATTTAGTACAGTAATGTTCATTAATGGGTTCCCAGTGGCTAACTGTTTTTTTCGGACTTTTTCGGAAACGAGACTCCATTCTAGTCGTATTTGATGTGCCGATAGTCGAAATTATAATAATAATAATTATAACCCCTTATGAAAATAATATTATTTTATTTTATTGATTGTATCCGAAAAAGGCGGAAAAAAAACAGTTAGCCACTGGGACCGCATTAATGAACATTACTGTACAGTGATGTTCATCGATGGTGTCCCCGTGGCTTACTATTTTTCCTAGCCTTTTTTTTAATCAAATTTCCGTTCTACAAATATTTTATTTGCCCATGACCAGTGTCTTACTTCGTGACTCTGCTCGACCTCGCAGCTGTCATATTCCCAATAACCTCAAGCTTAGACCATACAGTAATGGACGGATTATTGCCTATGACGGAGTATAGAAGAGTCTGTTGCCGAGTAATGAGAAAAGGACGGGAGATTTTAAATGGTTTGTAAGAGAAGGAAGAAGTGCTCCCGTTAGGGATCAAAAGTTGCCAAGTCGTGTTGCTGGGTTGCCACGTTCATGAGCCCCATAGCCTCTGCAGCATAGCTCTCTCGATCATAACTAAACCTACTCGATTTCAAGAGGTAGCATAAATGAGGCTTATTTGTGTGCATATATACATCGCTTAGGCTATCCTTGTCATATTACTCGGCAACACCCTCACCACTCAAGTGCTCCGTCCATTACTGCATGGTCTAAGACCTGAAGGTTCCACTGGTCATGGGCAAATGAAATATTTATCAAAGGAAAACTCGATTCGAAGAAAGGCTAGGAAAAATAGTGAGCCACGGGGACACCATCGATGAACATTACTGTACCTATACAAAAACAAAAGAACCATGTGAATTGTAAAAATGTGTGAATGAGGCACCCTTGAACCGACAGATACCCAAGGATTTACCAAGCACGACCCCAGTCACTGCAACAAGCGCACCTACCATCACCACCAAATCCGTCACAACTATAACATCGGCCCAGGCCCAAGTAACTTCGGTAGTAACTATGGCCAGTAGCCAAAAGCAAATCGGACTTTTGGCCTCTGTCGTCGGTGATAAGTCACAGGAGAAGACTGGGGTAGCTGGGTCTGCGACCGGAGTATCAGGGGCGACATCTAGCAGTGTTCATCTAGCGGAGGTGTGTGCGGTGCAGGGACCGCCAAGGCAGCTAACATCTCTCTCCCCAAACCCATCCCCGACACATTCCACGCCTCCCTCTACCCCTAGACCTAACTCTGTCAGCTCTGTAAATTCCAATAACAGCCTGGTACACCAAGAGGTAGCGGGTGGCCAGGCTAAAGTAGCACAGTCGCCAGCCACGCCTTGCACATCAGCTTCTTACTGCAACCTGGGGAGCGGTGAAGGGCAACATCAAACATCACCATCCCAGCAACGTCCTGTACCTCTTCACCCTACCATCAGTACTAGCGCTGTTACTAACAATCTAAACATCTCTCAGGCGTCCCCTGCTGCCAACCCAGTGGTGGGGTCTAACTCTATACGTCAATTATCCTCGATAGACCACCAGATTAGAGTACTTACCCCATCTGAAATCATGCGCACACTCCCATCCCTCAGCCAGGAGCACTACGATCCGCCACCCACTGCAATTATTCACACTGTACCTGTACAGGCCCCGCCTATGGTGAGCCACCCATACTGTGCCTACAGTGTCTTGCCTTGCCACGTATCTGATCGAAGTCTAGTGATATTTCTTTCATTCTCCTTTTTTTCTTTCAAACTTTTTTTCACCGTCACTGTCATGACTTATTCCATAGTCCAAGTAAAAATTCTTTTGGATAAGATTTTGCCGTATTCTTTGATTATAAACTGCTTTTGTTGATTCTTTTTTTCTTGTTGTATCTATAAGTGTAGAGAAACATGTCCAGTTTCGTAACATACATCATGATTGTACCTGATTGATACTTTTTCTATTCATTCCTAATGATCGGATTATTTTATATAATTATATATAAAGATTTATTTCATATACTCGAGTGTCATAATTGTGTGGCTGTTATACCGGGTGTCCCATTTTAATCTTACACCTGATTTATCCCGCAAAATACCACTCTGGTCGAGTATTAAGTGGAATGATACTTTGAGGCTTCGAAGGGGGACGTTCAAAAAAAAAAAATTTGATCTTGGTCCAAAATAAAAAATGTCGGAGTTAAGATGGCCAACATGTTTTTCTTAAATGAAAACGTGACTTTTCTTTTTCACCAAAAAATTGGTCAAATTAAAACGAACAACTTTTGTGGAAAACATTTTTCCATTAAAGTTCATAATTTTTAGGTGAAAACAATTTTTGGTGCGCGTGTGCGTGTGACACTCAAAAGGATTAGGTCTCTGCGGCTCGTCACTTCCACAGTATTTTAAGACTCCAACCCCTTCATGTGAGTGTACTCTGAACACTTCCTAAAGGTGTTCAAATATTCCCCTATTCATCGGGATTGCACGGCAGGCAGCTCTTATTCGCTCCGGGATGTTCTGTTACGAACAGTTGATGGGTTCGAGAGGAGAGTTCGGGCATGTTCGAACATGAATGTGGGAATATTTCAACACCTTTAGGAAGTATTCAGAGTACACTTACATGGAGGGTGAGGAGTCTTAAAATACTGCGGAAGTGACGAGCCGCAGATACCTATAGTATATTGCGTTGCTCGGGACGAAAGTTGGCGATTGCGACGAGTGCGAAGTTTGCCGCCCGAGCGAAGCGAGGGCCGCAAACACACGAGTTGCAATCGGCAACTGTTGGCCATAGTAACGCACGATATTTTTTATAATAAGTGCATGAATGTGGGGCGTGCATGTCAGTAGCGGGACGTTTCCCAAGGGACGAAGGTGAAGTAATTGTGGACTGCGCATGCGTCAACCTTACTTTGCAGACCTGGTATGCATTCGGCCACTTTCGTCCCGCTAAACTGACATGCAACGCCCCACTTTTCATGCACGTGTTATAAAAATCCTTTTGAGTGACACACGCACACGCACACCAAAAATTGTTCTCACCTGAAAATTATGAACTTTAATGGAAAAATGTTTCCCACAAAAGTTGTTCGTTTTAATTTGACAAATTATTTGGTGAAAAAGAAAAGTCACGTTTCCGTCTAAGAAAAACATGTTGGCCATCCTAACTTCGCCATTTTTTATTTTTGAACGTCCCCCTTCAAACCCTCAAAGTGTCATTTCACTCAATAGTCGATCGGAGTCGTATTTCGCGAGATAAATCAGGTGTAATATTAAAATGGGACACCCGGTAGATCAATCTCATTGTGTATTAAACATCCATGATGGGTATTATATGATTTCTTATTGTTCACTAAATTTTGACTTTGTTTAATCAACAGCAGTTTAATAACGTTTTTTTTAACTTCAATGGCATGCTGAAGATATCTGGTAGTGGATTCTTTAAATTACACGAATTTCGTTTTATTTTTTTTCTTTTCGTTCAAACCCTTACAGATTTGCCCGGATCAAAGCACTCTTCTGTTCCATCTACATTTCCTTTCCTTGAAACTAACTACTCTGCTTATTTTGAATACTATTTCTGGGTCATTGTAGATTTGAACTGCATTGTTGTATCGTAAATGTATCATTTGATCCGTAATTAAGAAGACGTTGTATTTAGGCTTCTATTATTTTAAATGCTCTTCACCAATGTTGAATGTCGATTTTGCAGACAATTTTCCAATATTGCGAAGCTTTTTATTACCTAATTTACCAATTCTTGAAGTAACTCAGAATGATTAAAGTCTCCAACCTGGCTAGCAAGAATGATAGAGTTCAGTTTCGTTATTTTTCTTCTCTTCACTAATAACTAACACACAAAATAATACAACCCAGCAATACTTGATATAGTTACTCTCTTCTCACTTTATCAATCACATACTCATAGCCTGGAAGACAGCTTCAACGCAGCCTACAAGCTAATCGCCCGTGGAAAAGTAACGCCACAGTTGTGGGGTTGAAAGGAGTGAGATATCTTTGTTTTTATCCTCCTCTTTCCAGCCCTATAATAGGGCAGTATGTACACATGCAGTTTTATAGCATGTTGTAGCCCTGTCCTCCTCCAGGCGCCAACTACCAACCAATAGACTAACTTATGATTTATTTATGTCTGATAATCTTCGCGCTGGCATACAGTACTCAAGTACGGTTACATAAACAACAACTTTGACATAGAATCAAGCTTCGACCAACTACAGTACTGTCCATAAATTCGGGATCACTTTCCGAATTTTCGATCGAGACAAAAAGTTGAATATCTCGGTAAAAAAAAAAAATTGTAGCTAAATGGCCCGGGTGGCATCCAAAAGTGGAAAGAACCGGCTTCATTTTTCTTCTCTGTTCAATTTTCCAAAAAAATTTCCGCACTCACTATATAATGTTGAACATGACCGTTTTTTTTTTTGTTGCGATTTTCATACTTTCATAAATTCGCGTGTAATTTTGTGGGAAATAGATATGGAAACTTTTTTCCAATAGGACTTCGAAAAAGGCGAGATTAAGCTGTAAATCGTTTTTTTTTTTTTAAATTGCGATTTTTTTTCGTCAAGTTATTCAACTTTTCGTGCGGAAATCGGTTTTCAGAAAATGCGTCGTAACCCGAGCACTATGGGGTCTTAGATAAAATGTCATGATATAAAAAATGTGTATACCCTATAGTGCTTGAGTTACGACGCATTTTCTGAAAATCGCAATGTGAAAAAAAAAAAGATTGACAGCTTAATCTCGCCTCTTTCGAAGTCCTATTGGAAAAAAGTTTCTACAGTAGGACCTTGTTTATCCGAGGTAATGTGGGGAGGAGGTATCTCGGATGAGCGAAAACTCGGATAACACAAAAGAAGTGATAAATTAGAAAATTTCAATTATTTTTTATGTATTTGAAACGTTAAAATGAAATTCGATCACAAAAGTATTTACATAATGTATAAGCACCATAGTAGCGATCGCAAAATACTTCGCGCGTACAGCATAGGTATAGCAGCTCTATCCGTTTCACTAGAGTTCTTCCGTATTATCCGAGCATACACCTCGATTAACAGCGCCGGATTTACCTATAGGCCCGAGAGGCCCGGGCCTAGAGCGGCATTATCTAAGGGCGGCAAAAATTGGGTTTGACAATCCAAATTATATGCAACTTGTATGATGAAATTATCATTTTTTGTTTTGTTCAAATGAAGAAGTCCTAAGGTTAGAAAAATGTGCCTATGAAAAGATATAAATTCTCATCTAGGAATATGTAACAGAATTATTATTATTATTATCATATATATGCAGTAGGGTGTCCGTTACTTCCCGAATTGACGCTTTCTACTTGGGTATGGGCCAAATTATTAGTTTATAGCTTAAAAACAACTATGCTATTTTCTTTTTTTTTCTTAAGTGCCATTAACCCCTGCCTGTAGGACGATACTTGTCCCATTTGATTAACATGGGATTTCGGCCCTTTTTAGACTTCCATTTTTTTTTCGCTTACTACTTCCATTACCTCACTAAATATTGTTGATTCTACTACTGTTCTGACCTCTTTGGATGGACATATTTTTGCATTGATGGAAAAAAAATGTTAAGTTTTGAAGCGGTAAAATTTTTTTTTACCATATTGTTCAATATGTTTCGAATACTTTTTAATTTAAACCAAAAGCATTGGAAAGTCAATAAATTCAAAAATACTCGAAAATATTCGAAAATTGCTGAAAAATACGGTAAAAATAAATTTTGAAAAAAACTTCAAAACTTATGAAATTTTTTTTTTTTCACTAATGTAAGAATGTGTTCATTCAAAAAGGTCAGAACAGTTGTAGGATCAACAATATTTGATGAGGTAATGAAAGTAGTAAGCGAAAAACAGATTAAAATCTAAAAAGGGCAAAAATCCCATGTTAATCAAATGGGACAAGTATCGTCCTACAGGCAGGGGTTAATAGAACTTAAAAAAAAAATAGCATAATTGTTCTTAGGCTATGAACTAATAATTTGGCCCATACCCAAGTAGAAAAAGTCAATTCGGGAAATAACGGACACTCTAATATGCAGCTATATCGGAAGATCTTGAATGAAGCGACTGTTTATAAGCATGTGTAATACAAATTATTGAATATTGATCTATCCTGATTGACAAAATCTCATTAGTGAACAGATGACTAGGTAGGGGGGCGGCAAATACGTTCGGGACTACAGGCGGCTCCAAGTTAAATCCGGCGCTGTCGATTAATGCGGAGTGCTCGGATGATCGAAGGCCGGATAAACGAGATTCTACTGTATATCTATGTCCCACAGAATTACATGCGAATTTATGAAAGTATGAAAATCGCAACAAAAAAAAAAAAAAACGGCCATAATCAACGTTATCTAGTGAGTGCGGAAAATTTTTTGAAAATTGAACAGAGAAGAAAAATGAAGCTGGTTCTTTTCACTTTTGAATGTCACCCGAGCCGTTAGGCTACAATTTTTTTCACCGAGATATTCAACTTTTTGTCTTGATCGAAAATTCGGAAAGTGATCCCGAACTTATGGACGGTACTGTATATCGTGAGATTTCAGTAAAACAAAATAGTTCAGTGTGCATGTGCTAAATCACTTGTGTCGCATTACCCAGCAAAACTTAGTCACTAATGCAGTTTAGTCAGTTCTCGCTAGCCACTCTGCTTGGAATTTAAATGCACTAAGATTGATGAAACTTATGTGAATCGAACACCTGGCAGTCAACATGTATTCATTCGAAGTAATAATTCGGTCGATTGCAATATCAAATTTCCTTTGAGAGGGAGGGGGGCTGAACGAATTTTAATTGGTATATAAGATCAAGTTTAATTATTGGCTAGTCTGTTGGCAGAGCTTGGCTGGCTAATGGCGAGTAAGTAGCTTGACGGTATTGTTTAATTAAAACCTCACAGTATACATTTCAAACAAAATCCGTGCATGCATGTTGTTTCAAATTACAATATGATACAAAATTTGGTTTGATCATAATTTTGTCATAATGCAACGGTACTTCAATGTAAATTATGTCTTGTGTATAATTATTATAGACGGTGGCTGGTTGTTGTTTCCAATATCTTGCTGAACATGTTAATTCATAAACAAATATTTATTCCATTTGGTGATAAAATTTGAAATTTCATTTTGGCTGGTTGTCATTGGAGCTCGCATTCTTTCACAATTAAGCTGCTTTATCTTGTTCTCAGCCATATGATCATTATGGCCTACTCATAAAGCAATAGGTATATTATTATTCTTTTTTTGGGTTTTTATTTTTTTTCATCTCTGACAGAAACAACTTTGACCATTATCGAAGATTTTTTGCTTTGCTAAGAACAAATGATTTATAAACATAGGTATAGATTGTTGACGGGCACAACTATACCTACGTCAAGATCACATTTGGGAAGTTTACAGAGGACATCACGTAATGTCATATTATAAAAAGAGAAGTTCAACAAAAATTTTTATAATGATATGGGGGATCGCTAGGAAAATTTTTAATTCGAGATTCTTTATTAGCATCGATAATTGCCGATGTAATGATCATGTGGCATTGTTGGAAGCAAATGGTAATAAATTTTCTTTAACAGGAGCAGGATAGGCTTTCAAACAGAGATCAATCGAGCCGAGAGGCTGACCAAGAACGCCGATGGAAGCAGCTGCAGGCACTTCGACAACAACAAGCACAAATACAACAGCAAGTTATTCACGAACAACGTGTGAATGGTAAATGTAATGTTTAAGACCTCGGGCAAAAGCGGACCTTACCCATTGATAGTTATAGCCAGGATGTTGACTATGACTAGCTGAGCGCATGCGTTCAGACCATCGTAATTTTTCTGTTGAATTCCTCATTTTTCAAGACAATAAAGTTCTTCTGAAGTCTTTTTGTAAATGAACGATAGAACCCTGCGACCTTTTTCACCGGTCCTTGGAGTTCACAATCATTTCGCGATAAACAGTCGTGGAAGTAGGCAATCTTTGGGATTAGGCGCAGTGAGGAAACTTTTTGTCAACATTTTGAGAAAGCCATTACTATATCCTGCATTTTTAATTTGAAATCAAGGCCAATAAAATCGCATGAATAACTACTGAGAAAAAGCAACCGAACAGATGCGTTGAACAGTATATTATTGACGCTATAAGGAGTGGGGCAAGCGACCATCTGTCATTTGTTCGCGCTCTCTCATCATGCTCTCTCTCCCTTTGCCCTTCTCGTCACGCAGGAAACTAAAAAGCTCACACTTTCTGACTATTCAACACGCTTAACGGAATTTTCTTGGATGTTAAACCAATTGTTAAAGCTCCGTAAGATGATTCCAACTCGGCTACATAATTAAAACCTAACAGTCTCACGTCTTCCTTTCAAAATGTTCCTCTTCAGCACGAAACGAAATATTTCTATATCCAGAATTATAATTGTTACTAAATTTTTGAGTCATGAAATTTAAATATCACAGCAATCGTCACTTGTCAACGCTTGTACAGTAATTCAAGTTTATGCTGTAAATTCTCAATTGCTTAATATAGAAATTGACTGCAGTGGTGAGTACATATGATAAATGTATTTTCTATGGTTCTACAGCAATGGCCAGGGTACACCGACAGATCAACGAAGATGGCACGACTCAAATGAGCACTGAAAATGCGCCAGGATTGATAACTCAATTGCAAGTCTCTACAGCTCAGGTAAAACCAATAACATTTTGTATAACATGCACTTTCATAGCACTATTATTTTATGTATTACACAAGCTGAGCCCGTTTCTGCCTGCAACGGCTAACTTTATTTATTCTGGCCTAATTACATTACATGGCCTTCACAACACAAGGATGGAAGTCATATGGGTCCTATGGCATCACCGTCTCCTGGATCTCGTGTCACGTTTGCGACACCTCCAATCAAAGTTACTCGGAATGTAGCTCCGCAAAGTCCACTTCAAGGTATTACCCGCCTACCAAATCAACAGTGTGCTGCAGGTACTCGTCCAGTGGGTAGTGCGGTGCGGCCTAACATACCTAGTAGTTTTGCGCAGCCGCCTTCTCCTTTTTCGCCACAAGCTCCTCAATCTCCTCATGATTTCCCACAGTCTCCAGCAGCTTCCCAATCACAGGATCATTTCCAACGCTTTGAATCATCAGAACCATACAATCAATCGCCTCAAAATTCTAGGCCACAATTCTCTAGTACACCTTCTTATGCAACCTCACCTCGGAACGATCCGTTTTCTCAACCTCCTGGAACCCCTCGTCCATTGTTCAATGCTCCTACACCTCGTTCTTCGCCACATGTTTATGCCCCATCTCGAACTCCCGATCCTTACAGCAGTCAACCACCTACCCCATCTCCGGCTCCTAGTTATACTTCACCCAGGCCAGAAACGAGACAGGAAACTCAGCCACCAGAGCTTTTTAATCAGCAACCAGAAGTTAATCGTCAGCTGCGAGATTTGCTCCAGAGACAACAGTATAATAAAAAATTGGAACCTCTCGGCACTTCGTGGAATCAAGGTAATTTCTTTGCAATAACAGTTCCTCAATTATTACAGTTGATAGGGTAAAAGCGGAGGAACGGGTACAAATGACAAAACTTCGAGGTATCAAGGAAATAATATTTCCGCAACCTCAGAAAATAAATTGAAAAATAAATTAAATGACGAATGTTGAAGTTAACAACGATCATGAAAAATGGTAAAACAAATTTTATGATTACTTGCCACAAAATGGTTGAACCTCTTTTCTATCCGATTCGAAAATTTCATGGTTTGGTTACCTAATGAAAAAATCACTTCAAACCCAGTATCAAAATGGTCTCGAAAAAAGTACCCGTATATCGTATTGTTCCGAGTATAAGTCGACCTCTTATTCTGAGCTCTGGTGGGAGAATTTTTTTTAGAGACTGAATATAAGTCGACTTCTACAAAGAAATTGTCATTTATATTTTTATTTATATTTAATCATCGTAACAGTTGCGAAATTTTATTTTTCACGCGATTTTTCTGTGAATTCCCAGATTCCACTCTATCACCATTTCGAATATCTGTTCCATCACAATGTTCAATAATTTCACATGAAATCTCGTTCGCAATCTATTAAATTTTGCACATTATCCCGAATTTAAGTCGGCTCAGCGTATAAGTCGAGGGTGCATTTTTGGAGTGATGTTTGTTACTAAAACCTCTATTTATACTTGGAACAATACGGTAAGTAAAAAGAATGCAGATCTTGACGACTCGAACGCATTACAGGATTCCGACGAATACATACTATTACATTTTTTACTTATAATACAGGAGTGATTTGTTTATAAATTTTTTTAGCGCGTCTCGAAGAGATTTTATCACTGAGTAAAACAAACTATGAAATTTTGAAATCGGATTAAAAATGAAAATGTTTGAATAAGAATTCCGAGATTTCTGTCTCCCTCATTCACACCCTTTTCATTCCAATCCCATCAATTGACTTGTTTCATTATCAGCTGCTGAGCATTCAAGTGCTTGGTGATGTACGCTTGCTTTTCATAATCTATGTATATATTTATTAAGATGGACAAGCTGGAAATGAAAATGCGCAACCACAATTTGACGGAGTCCATGCTCAAGCTCCTCAACATTCCCAAATCTCGGTGAACACAGGAGAAGTTACCTTCAGGCACCCATTGCCGCCTAGTATTGTGAGACCACGGATACCAATTCAGCCGAATGTCCTCATACGCAATCCTATTGGTATAATCATGTCTTAATTCAATAATATTTATAAATTCCTAACTCAATATCAGCCGATTCATTTCAGAGAAACAGTTACCATTTATATTTATTATTGCAAAGACACTAGACTGAAAAAGTTGCGTGGTATTTAGGACAATGACACGTCCTTTCATTGCTTCCTATACCTCCTACACTGAGCTACGAAGATATATATATTTAATGCTTCAGTGAAAATCGAGGGGCTATTCACTCCTGAAATCAGCTGTACACCCCGGTTTGAAATCAGTTAGAATCAGAAAAAAAATCGCTCACAAATCCCAAAAAATCACTGAGAAATCGCTTGAAATCAGCTGAAATTCTTCGAAATCACTTGGAAATAATCGAAAATCAGCAGAAATCATCCAGAATTACAAACGAAATCATATAAAAAATCAGTTGAAATCATGTGAAATCATGCGAAATCATATATGGAATCACGAAATCACGAAATCACTTGTACACTAAAAGTTTGAGTGAATAGCCCCTCGGTGAAAATTAGCCCCCGTATCATTGCGATTTTTTCATCGATTGAGGATTTGAACATGTGAACCTTTCTACAGAATGCAGCTCCGCAATAAGCGACTTGACGTGTAATTCAAACGCATGAAAAATGATGTAGATATAATGATTTTTCACGTTTAACAGATACCAGACAGTTTTTTGAAAGTTCTTTTCCGTTTTTCTCTAGTTGCAATTTATGAGCACCTGTATTTTGAAGGCCCTACATACATTCATTAAATGTTGCCATATAAAAGTAATAGTATATTACGGCGCAGGATGAACGAAAAATTCTTACAACTTCAATCATTAATTATTCACGTAATAGTACAAACCTAGGAGAACCCTAAGTTTGTTGAACACATTGCCTTATTTGCGGCCTTAATTCGATCTCGTGTAGAAAAATGACTCCTTCAAACGTCTAGTTGCTGGTCAAGTTGAGAAAAAAAGGCAAACAAAAATCAATGTTCAACTGGTTCTTCAGTTATGTTTACGTTCAATCATACCGTGACTTTACGTGGATGCGGCCCACCTCGGATACCAACCTGAAATTTTCCCGGCTAGTGACATAGCTTCAGCCATGCCCTGTTCAAGCTACCTTTATTCTGTTCGAACTCGAGAACAGCGCGCGTAATATTTGAAGGTCAGGGGCCTAATTGAAAATCAATCAGTAAATCGTGCGAATAAGTGAAGTTGCGGGAAAATTGAACCGGGTAAGAAAGATGATTCAAATCAATCGATCAACAAAATAATGATTAATTAATGCAAGGTTTTACTTGCAATCAATTTATTATGAATCAAGCCATTTTTAAGATGTTATTGTTGAATCGTTGGAACAATGAAATGGTTACTCATTATCTTTTAACAAAATAATTATTCATTAATGTTAAGTTTTATTTGCAATCAATTTATTATGAATCTTCTTTGGACAATTCTCTGCGTCTTAGGACACCTTCGATGACCCACGATGAGTCTCAGCGAAGAGCAATCCTTGCTTCGTCGCCTGCTTTGTGGCTGCATAATATTTTGACGCAGGCACTCTTTCGAAAGCAACAGCGCAGAACGTCCTCGAATAATATCGTCTCCGTAACCCTAGAACATTGAGGCATAAGAGTGATGGATGGATCGTCGTTACAGAGTGTGCCCTGTACAGCGTGCACAGTAATCAGAAATTACCTGAGACGATTGACTTTGGAAAGTATCTAAGGATGATCGATTGTAGTTAGATGCCGCTTGAGTCAACCTCGAGGTGTATCGTTGCGGATCATCAAGGGTCTTCGTTGACTTTTATCGAGGGACTATGTTGACTTTCATCGAGGTATCCAACTACGGACAGCTGCTTCGCTACGACTCGAATGTATCGTCAAAGCTTATCGAGGGATTCTCGCCAGCACTCTTTTCACTCCCTACCGACCTACGGTCATCGCAGCGTTAGGGAGACTCAGCTGCAGTCACTGTTCGTCGACTGCAATTACTGTTCGGCTTGAGCATTTTTGTCTCTAACGCAGAAGCTCATAGGGCATGTTTAATTCGTCTCATTGGTGGTGTCATGGAACGAACCAATATCGAGAATGCATTTTGAGCACCTCCTTGGACGTCGACCACGTTGAGCGCATCTCGATATTGGTTCGTTCCACGACAACACCGATCAGATGAATTAAACATGCCCTTCTGCGGAGCTTCTGCGTTAGAGATAAAAATGCTCAGGCCGAACAGTAATTGCAGTCGACGAAGGGTGACTGCAGCTGAGACTCCCTAACGCTGCGATGACCGTAGGTCGGTAGGAGTACAACGAGTGCTGGTGAGAGTCCCTCGATAAGCTTTGACGATACATTCGAGTCGCAGCGAAGCAGCTGTCCGTAGTTGGATACCTCGATGAAAGTCAACTAAGTCCCTGGATAAAAGTCAACAAAGACCTTTGTTGATCCGCAACGATACACCTCGAGGTTGACTCAAGTGGCATCTAACTACAATCGATCATCCTTGGATACTTTCCAAAGTCAATCGTCTCAGGTAATTTCTGATTACTGTGCACGCTGTACAGGGCACACTCTGTAACGACGATCCATCCATCACTCTTATGCCTTAATGTTCTAGCGTTACGAAGACGATATTATTCGAGGACGTTCTGCGCTGTTGCTTTCGAAAGAGTGCCCGCGTCAAGATATTATGCAGCCACAGAGCAGGCGACGAAGCAAGGATTGCTCTTCGCTGAGACTCATCGTGGGTCATCGAAGGTGTCCTAAGGCGCAGAGAATTGTCCAAAGAAGATTCATAATAAATTGATTGCAAATAAAACTTAACAGTAATGAATAATTATTTTGTTAGAAGATAATGAGTAACCATTTCATTGTTCCAACGATTCAACAATAACATCTTAAAAATGGCTTGATTCATAATAAATTGATTGCAAGTAAAACCTTGCATTAATTGATAATTATTTTGTTGATCGATTGATTCAAATCATCTTCCTTACCCGCTCCAATTTTCCCGCAACGCCACTTAATCGCACGATTGACTGAATTGTTCAAAATTAGGCGTCTAACCTTCAAATTCTACGCGCGTTGTTCTCGAATTCAAACAGAATAACGCTAGCTTAACTTATTCGCACGATTTAAGTCGTTTTTTGGCGAGCAAGTGGTATACCTACCAAAGTATACCAACCTATACCACAACGTTTTGGTATGTACCAGGTTGCTACCACGCTATACCCTAGTCTTGAGCTTGGTATAGCTGGTAGGACCTGGTAGCCGTACCAACTTTACGCACCGCTCATACCATTACCTACCGCGGTAGTATTTTGAGGCTCGCCAAAAAATGCCTTGACTGATTTATTTTAAATTAGGCGCCTAACCTCCAAATATTACGCGCGCTGTTCTCGAGTTCGAACAGAATAAAGTTAGCTTGAACAGGGCATGGCTGAAGCAATGTCACTAGCCGGGCAAATTTTAGGTTGGTATGCGAGGTGGGCCGCATCCACGTAAAGTCACGGTATAGTTGAACTAATAACTTCTTTATTTGATGAAGAAGCTTCAATAATCTTTCGACGACAGGTAGAATCGTTTGAAACACATTGTTGGAAAGTAATTTTAGCAATATCGATTCTTCAGGTACACTCTCAAAGGTATTCTATAGTTGCATTTATAAGCTGTTTGTAGAATTTGAGAGAAAGAATACCAGCTGTGGCTGCATTGATGCTTAAAATTTAGAAGGTAGTTTCAATCCTCTGGAAGGGTCTGCAAAGATTGTAGCACAACTTCACACGATTTTTGAATTCGTTCGTATACAGCTATAAAATTGTTATTACTCATAATATTATACTCATTACTCCATGTGCAGGGATGAATGTGAGACTACCAACGGCAGTGAATATAGATGCCAGATTGCAAGGAATTGAATCCCGTAAAAGAATGCTACAGCAGCGGCCACCAGTACCATCCGGCATACCCCAGCAACACTTTCAGGCTACTCAAGTATTGTCCCAACGTATGCCAGGTCCGAGGAACCCTCTTGCCGAACAGTATGATATTCTGCAGCAACAAAGGTTCCCAGGTGAGGAATAAATGCGTCAATAATTTGTGCTGATTACTTCTTCCGAATTATAATGAATTCTGTAAATCAATGAAAACTAATTTCTCTGTACAGAACCTAATCAATCACAAAGCTTAGGTCAACGATTAGTGCGACCAGGTATCGACAACGTGAGCCAAAGTATAAGGATGATGGGAGCACAAGGGATAGTACGACCTCCTCTGACGCCTGCCACTGTAACGGAACCCAATGTCTCTAATTCGGATGCTTCAGAAATTCCGGACAATGTGACTGCGGAGCTTGAGAAGCTCGAACAGGAAGGCGCGCCAATGGTAGAAGTAGAAGGTGTCAGCGCAATATTAGGAGATTTGGCTGATGACGATGATGAGCTTTTAGGTAAACATGAATATTTCTATCTTATCAATTACAGATTTAGATGTGGGACCGTCCATAACGGATATGACATGCGCTGGTCATGCTATAGCTTGGTTGCCGGCAACTTTCCTACAAAATGCACAGTAGTCGTAGCAATAACCTCTCCTGCTGTATAAGCGAATTAGAAATAATTATCATCAGTACATTTTAATCGTGAAGGACAGCTGAATAGATTTCAGCAGATTTATATTTCTGTTTTCAGCCGAAATGGGAGCTGATTTTAATATATTGGAATACGCGGATCCTGAACTGGACAATATGACTGGAGGTGAAAAGACCAATATATTCGACCTTGATTTAGAACAAGTAGAAGTCGAGACTAAAGATGATAAACAAAAGAAAGAAGTCAAAGAAGAAGCGAAGACACAAGATTTGGGCGGCACAACAACTGCCCATACAGAGATTAGGGAAGCGACTGGTACTAGTACTTCACAGGCTCAGTCAGAGCCAGCAGCAATTATGCGCTCCCAAGTACAGACGCTGGCTTCAACTCCTCAAACAACGCACCAGCAACAATCTGCGCTCCTACAGCAACCAACCAATCCACAGGCTGGTGTGGTACAGCAACAAATGCATCAGCAAGTTCAACAGGCAGCAGCTATCGGAAGACCAATGCCTGCCGGTACGAGACTCATTTCACCTGATGGAGCAGTCGGCGTTGTCACTTCCACTAATACAGTAACAGTTAGCTATCCGTCAACCTTCCCTGGTCATCCGCAGAGAATACCTTCATCTCACATACAAAGTAGGTGTATTGATGTAGATTGAATTGATAGATTGTTGAAAGAATTACCGGCTTAATTGCAATCAAAATGGCAATGCTTTTACTTTTTTATGACTGGAGATTGAATACTTGGATATGATGAACTTGAATCCAGGAATATAACAGATTGTACAAAAGCACGAAACCAGCATTTTGGTAGGGAAAAAAGAGACTCGAGAGAGCAATCTAGAATAGAATGTCTAATTAAATAGTGGTCTAATAAGCAGGTCTAGGGGCCTAATATTCAGCAGATTTAGTATTATATTCGAATTTTCATCTTATCGGTACTGGATCGGAAAAAAATGATCTACAAGTGCTACGTGTGAAAAAGTCTAATCATTTTGAATATGATATTTTCAAAAAATGCAAAAAAAAAGTGAATGTTTAGTGAAGGTTCAAACCGAGTTCTTGATGCAAAAATCCCTTTGACATTTCTGAAATTTCAGAATATCAGTAGTTTCTATATGAGTGCGTAAAATATTGTATTGTGCGCGTGATCTTCCAAGAGTTTTCGAGTTGCCAAGAAGCGGTTCGAGTATGGAAAAACTTTACCTATAGTTGTCGGTCCTATGAAAGCATGAATTCGCCCCCAGTATATTTGAATAAATCCGAATTTAAACAAAATCTAGCTAGGGACAGACTTTTGAATCAGTTTTATGAATTTGTCTGTATGCATTTTCATATGTGTCTATTATCTTTTTCGGGCTTTTGCACCGGAGGATTTGTATATCAATCTAGTACTTCATCGTTGAGGCACGGGGCCAACGCTAGGATTCTCGCGCTTATTCAGTGTCATATCCAAAGTGAGGCATTTATGAAATTTTTAATAACGCACATAAGTATGCAAAGACCGGTAGTAGAATATGTTTTAGGAAAAGTAAGCAATTATTCACAAAGATAAACAGAATATGGCGTTTGGGAGAAGTGAGCAATCTAGGAAAAATTATATGAATACTTATACAATAAATAATTTAGTCGGAGACGGTCATTTCCTTACTGAGAATTTTCTTTTATTTAAGTGACGTTTCGGCTAGCGAAGCCGGCCATCCTCAGACTCTAAAAACGTGTGGGTCTTAGGTACATGTGGTTTACAGTCGTTACGTTTTTACAGTCTGAGAATGGCCGGCCGTTCGCTAGCCGAAACGTCACTTAAATAAAAGAAAATTCTCAGTAAGGAAATCACCGTCTCCGACTAAATTATTTATTACAATCTACGGTCACGAATCATCCCAAAATACTTATACAGTATCTCGAAGTAATCATCTTCTGCTGAAGTTGATATTCATATCTAATTTCTTGATATTGAAGCCATGCCATCAGAGGCAGTTACTTGGGACGTCTGAACTTTGTGAGCGATTTGCCGGAGTAGCCTCTTGATTAAGGCCCATTAGATAAACACCAGCTTGGAGACTTCCCACACGTACTGCGATACGTTGTTGTAATTACCATCGCATGAAATGCCGGCAGATAGTTCTCTGAATCGAACTAAAAACGTTTATAGTTTTGGTATATTTGTCAGCCAATGAGTTTGTTACGTAAAAAATGCGTGATTTCAGTAGATAGAATGTGATTTGTCAAAAACAATTGCCATTCTTTGTTATTCATAGAAGTATTAATTGGGATGCTTTTGGTTAGCAATACAGCAGCAACAGCAGCAGCAGCAGCAGCAGCAGCAACAGCAACAACAACAACAACAACAACAACAACAACAACAACAACAACAACAACAACAACAACAGCAACAACAACAACAACAACAACAACAGCAGCCGCAACAGCAGCCGCAACAGCAACCGCAGCAGCAGCAGCCGCAGCAGCAGCCGCAGCAGAGACTAGGGATGAGAGTAGGTGGTGTTCCTGGTGTACCAGGTCGTATAGTCTCTGTGAGTCACATGATCGGGCCTCGAGCACCTCTGGCGCCACCACCGCCACCACCGTATCCCGGCCCTCCTCCACCATATCCAGGACCCATACAGGTGCGTCATTTAACATTTGTTTTTTCTTTTTTGAACCAAATGCATTGCTTCCAGATTCAGTGTTTACAATATATGTTAATACTTTTGATTCTAACTGCCAGTTATTGATTTCATAATTTTTATGAAATTAGCCAGAAAGCGCTTTGAACATTTGGTGAAATTTTCTGTTCTTTTTACAATATCTTCTATAGTTTTTGATCGGGGCTGAATCAATGGTTTCAGATTTTTTATCTTGACACGATTATACTACAAGTACTTAGTTTACTCCATAGTACGTAATCCACTACTACATCGGCATAAAATGGAGTCGTTGCACGATTTTGCAAGCCATGTCTTTTTTCCTAAACTGCATTGCATTCTAGAGTTGAGTTACTGCGCGGAAAATTCTACTTGCTGTTGTTTGTATAAGATGCGAAAAAATCTTGTTATACAATCAATCAGTTTACAAAACAAAGGCGACCCTTTCTGCGACCCCGTATTCTATTGAAATACATGAAATTAAATCTTTGAGATGCATCATAAAACTTCATAATACACTTAAAAATTGTGTTATTTTCCACGCTTTACAAGTACTGAGTCGAAACAATATTCCAGATTTGTGCAACGACCCTATGCAATAAAAGTAGCAATCGTATCAGTATCACTAGGTCTAAGTGTACGTAGTAGGGGAAATTCAAGCGTGAATCTTCAATTTGGCTGAGAAGCAAAGGTACTTCGGCTCGGAAGTGGATTATACACATGGTGGAAACCATCTCAATAATGACTATGGATTTTCAAGTGTGAAATACAGCATGTTTGGTTTCTGGTAATAATGATTTAATGTCTCCATCAGTCAGATTGATTACAAAAGTTTTTCTAAAAGAATATAGTCATTTATATATTTTTGAATGTAAAATGTTTCCAAAAATTTTGTCAAATAGCTGTAGTCATGTCTTTATAGTAGGGCTGATTCCATTGAAAATCGTCCAGGACTTTCTGGGTGACCATCACAGAATCGTTCCGGAATACATTTTACTCATCCTCTGCACAATTTAAGGGAATGCGTGGTTCGGGATCTGTCTAAAAAAATTACAGGCACTCTGTACATGAATTTCAATTTCAATCTTTAAAAGGTCATTTTTTAAAGATTTTGTTTTTCTTATTTTTTTTTTTTTCAAATCGCTGTAACTCCTGAATCGTTGTACCGATTTTGACAGGTTTTTCCTTCCAAAAACTGCGAAGTTTCGTACACTTCCATAAAACTTTGAGTTAGTTCTAATTAGTTCATTTTTGGTGAAGTTATGAACTGTAATGTAAAAAAAAAATCAAGCTCCTCAAGCACATTTTTCTCAAGATGCATACACTTCAATTTTATTGTCCTCGGTATATGATCTTCTTGATCACGAATGCCAACTCTTCTGATAATCTCAGACAGCTAATATTTGTTTGAAAGGAGTTATGCACTTTAAAAAATGACGATTCTTTCACTTTTTTAATATTTCGATTACTTGGATGATCAACATCTTTCAGTTTTCTTGTGGTTTCTTGTTTGAATATATTAGGACTTGTATTTAACAATAACTATTATGGACAGACTGAACAAGGCGAATTAAATAAAATTGTAATACCCTTAGAACAACGGACTAAAACCGTTTATTTCATGCTGAAAACAACGAATGAAACATTTTCATCCTACCTATTTGCGAATAAAATTGAAATTAACAAAACATGCAAGTTCTCCATTGTGCAAAGAATCAAAAAAATGTATTCTGGAACGATTCTGTGATGGTCACCCAGAAAGCCCTGGACGATTTTCAATGGAATCAGAACACTCTTGACGATATCTGTAAGAGACAAATGATTTCTTTGATGAAAAAATGAGCACACGCCATTCAGAACATAATGTTTAGAATCATGTATCTAAATGTCAGATGCCAACTCACAAATACCAATATCGTTGATTCCAGTAATGCTCATTAATTTACCGAATCGTGCCAAATACAAGTTGAGGTGTTTCATTCTGGATCTGACTAAACGAATTTGTATGCAACCCGAATGCAACCTGTACGCTCCGCCGGCTCGACCGATTATTCGGGTATATTTGTTACAATTTTCTTATAAACTCGACAATAAGGTCAAAGGGAGTAGGCGCATAATTATCCAAGCACGGACCTTATGAGTTTCAGTCTTCATATAGCTAACTTGATTCAAAGTATGAATAAATAATTGGTAATTCGTAAGTGATGTGTTCTTCACGTGCTATGAGTAAAAATGGATATTCGGACTTGACTGGCACAATTCAAAGCTCAATTAGGATCTTGAAGATTATCTTTGGTTCCTGAAAATAATTCTCGAACCAAGGCCGTCAAATATAGGTTGACTCATGTGTGGCGAAATATGGTATAGGTATTGATGATAAATCTACGTGATTCTGCGTACCTCACGAATACCTGTTTATCTTCCAATATCATCGGAGCTTTAAACTATTAGCCACAGAGAGGTTTTTTTGGGGCCGAACGAGGGGTTCGGCATGTGCGCACTTGGCTTTTTTTAGTTTCACCGAATCCTCATGGTTGTTGTCGAAGGGTTTGAGTCGTATAATTACTCATCTCCTATTATGAAGATTAAAGACCGGAAGCATTCTCTCCCATTCAGAATACATGTAGAATAGCGACTAAATTTGCCATCGAGTACTACTAGGGAGCTGGTGCTACTAGGTAGGATCAAAACTCGGATTATAATTATGTTACATCGGTCATGTTCGGTACGCATGCAGTCAGTTCAGCCAAAGAAACTATGAGTACAGATTCTAGAAGTTTTTACGTTTTTATAATATATTTGTGGTAGATATACACAGCGATTATGTGGTAAGAAAAGGCTCCAAGCGCGCAGGCGCTGATTTATTAGAATATTTCGAATATTTAATTTAATTTTTTGGTATTTACACAAGATAGAGAAAAGCGTCCTTTCCTTTGTAATGAAAAGCGAAAATTTAAAGATTACAAAAGCAAGATTTTTTTTTGGCCCATTTTTAGCATGCATGGGTATAAATGAACAAACACAAAAGTCGATTTAGGTATTCCTTCTAGTGTTTTTTTATTGAAAGTTACAGCTTATAAGTTGTGACGTAGATTTTTCTAGACCCTCGAATCTGAACCGAATAATCAGACTTCGGGGTCAATCCAGTCGACAATCGGCAACAAAGATGAGGCTTGAAGATTTTAATTTTATAGCTGGCCGCCAGGCGACTATTTGCCACGTAATTCAAAACTTGCCCAAAACAAAACCAACTGCAATTATTAGTGGCGGCTGGCAACAGTACCGCGGAGAGGGGTCGGTCCGGAGAGGTTCCGGAGGGGATTAGTATGAAGGATTAACAGACGGCTCGTGACGATTTCGTGCGACAAAAAGAAATATGATATTTATTCAATAAAATAAAGGCTTGATGATAGCCAAAAAAAATTATACTTAAGAACCAAGTCTATGGGAGGCAGAGGCCGTGTAAAGGCGACCTTGCCTCGATTTGCGAGTTTTACAATCCACAAATAGACTAGTAGCTTCCACGTAGGAGAACAATAACACGAAACGATGGCAAAAATAAATAATTCGACATAACAGTTCCTCGCGGTACAAAAATTGCCGATAGAAGGCCGGATTATGCCCGCAAGGCATAACAACTAATTCACAAAATTATTACTTAAAATTAACTTAAACTATCTCTGCCATCGTAGGCGAAACCAAAAGGCTAAACAAAATTCAAAATATAATGACGTTCTGAAGCTCTACGTAAGAGAAAGAGAGCGTGACAGTGACGTATTAAGGCTATCTTTTTCGCACTCGGGTGCGAAGCCTACGGCTCTACAAAATGCAATAGTTAGAAGATCTTAGTCTACCAATCAGAGGGCTTTTAAATGACCAAGACAGGGCCGGTTCAAGAGTGTAAGTTGAGCAGTGCCCGCGTCGGGTCGATTCTTATCGATCGACGTTTCAGTCCGATTTCTGGATGAGTATGATGGCGTCGTCACCTGGAGATGTCTTCGTACGGCATAGGCATCCGTTCTCGTAGTCCAGGTCCTCGGCTGCGTAGTTCTCCCAGTCCAGGCCCTCGGCTTCGTGATTCTCGTAGTCCAGGCCCTCGGCTTCGTGATTCTCGTAGTCCAGATCCTCGGCTTCGTAGTCCTCGTAGTCCAGGTACTTCGTTTCGTATTTCTCGTAGTCCAGGTCACCGGCTTCGTATTTCTCATAGACCAGGTCCTTCGCTCTGTCATTTACGTAGCCCAGGTACTTCGATTCGCATTTCTCATACCCCATATATAGCATCTACTAACAGAGTCAGACTCGATTGAATCACGATATTAGTGTTAGAGTGCAATCAGCATTTAGAACAAAAACGAAGAGACTAGCAGATAACCAACTCTTGGTGAACGTTCTGAGAAACAAATACGTTCCATACATGTTAAAACGCGGCCAATTACTGACATTAACCACAGGCGTATATTTGGTGAGACTGATTCTGTTCATCTGAAGTGGCAGCTAATCTTGGCCAAATCGCGAAAAAGGTTAGCAATGAATAAATTTCGGACTGCTAACTAGCAGTACATTATTCACGATTCGGTTGTGATTGGCAGCAACTTAGGTGGCCAGAATTAATCTTGTCAAGTGTAGGTAAAGTTGCGTACACATTCATCCTGTCTATATCCTTCCTTTAATGAAGCCCCAATGGAAATAAGAAGACAGAAAAATGCGTGCTACTTCGGCATACATCAAATCAATATTTATTTTATTCAATCAGTGCTTCATAGAACCAACGATAACTTACCAGATAAATACAGACCAATTATCCTCACCATCAGCCACTGACCGTCACGGATAACACGAAGTGTTAGTACTGGTACACATTTGTGTTCTCTAATAACATGAAAAGCATAATATGCATATTGATTCTTAATTCTTGCCTATAGCAACAATATCGCACAGAATATGATAGTTGTTAATTAATACTCTGCGGCAGTAAATGAAAACTTTTGGTATTCTCTCGTCAACGGAAATTTCTGTCCTGTTGTATTCAATCCGATTCAATTAAAATTTCAGAAATTATCCTGTAAGAAAGTAGATGTAGATGAGTGATTTATTTGATACATAAAAGTACTGGCTGGTAATATGGTGTTTTGGCCTGGGTGTTTGCAATGCATTGGTGTTGGTGCATGTCTAGATGGGGCTGTGCTCGGGTGGGAGAGGCTTGGTGCGCCCTCCGGCCCATATAGGGCATCCTATGCCAGTGGCAGGCCCACCGCTATCCCCTGTGGTTCACACCGGTGTACCCGGCATGCCACCGCATCCCCACCGGAGACCCTTGCTTCTGCAGGTGAGCAAGCCTTGAGGCATTTTTGCACATAGCGCATATATTTGATAACGTAAATGTTTCCCAATATCAAAAGGTGTAAATTAATGGAATTTGAAATCTGTAGATAAATGGTAATCTGCTTAATAAGCCTACTTTTTCAGAGTCATACTCGTCACTTATTCATGTATATCAAACGACACAAATCGGTAATATGGTGGCATTATTCATCGAACGAGATAAAATTTCATTTTCTTCCATTGAGCTAACGGATAACAATCTGTATTACCGCATTCATTTTTTTCCGTTCTTTTTACGTTGCTGCTATAAACAATACGCATATCTGGTGATGAAGGTGATCAAGTTGTTATTTGTACTTATAATACCGTAGTATATAGACTCAAACATCAAACATCTTGGAATATCACTGTTTGTTAATTAAATTATCTGGGGTCAATATTTAACCATTCATATGTATTAGTTGCTCTCTGGTCTTGTAATTTTAGTTTGGATTCATTGGTAATAGTTGATGTTTGTTTTCACATGTATACTAACAAATATATTTATCAATACCATACTTTTCTTTAATTGTTAATGTTTTATCATAATAATCAACTATACATAGGAAACGTAATGGCTGTAGTACAAGTGTTTCGGCATGACGTTTGTTTTCCAATTTAATCTCTCTGGCAATAGTAATATTTCCTTAGAGTTTCACAATCGTCGTATATCGTTGTGTCCTCTTATTGTCCTCACTGATGGTAGACTGTCGAGACTACACACAATTGTTATAGTAGATAATCAGGTTATATATTTAGAAATTACATATTTTTTATAATATCAGAAAGACATTACCAGAACTGATATACACTCAGCAACAAAATTAACGGCGCACCCGGCACTCGGCGAAATACTGCCGATTTTTGAAATACTGTAACTCGATGAAAAATTGTCGAAAAAAATCATTCGGGAAAGCATTTTGAAGGTTGAAACTTCATCTGCAAGATAGTTTTTGAAAATTCTTCCTACGGCTATTTTTGACGTCATGGCGTAGGTTTGAGTGCCGAGTTGCCAAACGCTAGAAAAAACAAGTTTTTCAAAGTTCGCTATGGGGCGTTAAAAAAATCGTAGCGAACTTGCGAGACAGCCATTTTATAGCCTGAAATCTCCTCTTCAGAATGGTTTCTAGAAATTCATCGCACGATTTTTTGTCACCGAGTTATCCGACTTTTGGTGAAGCAATGTCGACAAGGGCAGGATCGACCCCACACACCCACACACCCACCCCCCAAACACCTACACACACACACCCAAATACCCACACACACACACACAAACACGCATACACACGGACACACGGGATGCATGGTAGACTGTACCTCCTCGCGGTGCATCCTGGATAACGCCAAATCAATCGCCTACTCGTCGATTCGGCGCTTAGTACTTCACCAAAAGTCGGATAACTAAGTGACGAAAAATCGTGCGACAAATTTCCAGGAACCGTTTTGAAGAGGAGATTCCAGGCTACAAAATGACCGTCTCGAAAAATCTTTGCGATTTTTTTAACGCCCCGTAAAGATCTTTGAAAAACTTGTTTTTTCTCGCGTTTTGCAAACCGGCACTCAGACCTACGCCATGAGGTCAAAAATGGCCGTAGGAAGAATTGTCAAAAACCATCTTGAAGATGAAGTTTCAACCTTTAACCTTTCGTAGTCACACTTCTGGAGAATAACACGGTAGTCACACATGGGTGAAATTCACCCAGCCACATTTCAAATGGTCGCTGTGTAGAAACTATCTGTCCGATCGTGATCGAAAAAATACTAGAAAATACTTTAAACTTTCTAGAACATGTATCAAGGGTCGGTATGTCAAAATTCAAATGACAACATATTGAAAAAAAAAATCGTAAATAGGTCAATTTGTCAAAAAATGGATATTTGGGCCCGAACGCCTGGGTGGAATCCACCCAGTGTGACTACGAAGGGTTAACATGCTTTCCCGAATGATGTTTCTCGACAATTTTTCATTGAGTTACAGGATTTTGAAAATCGGCATTATTTCGCCGAGTGCCGGGTGCGCCGTTGATTTTGTTGCTGAGTGTATATACGGAGTCGGATAACTCGGTAACAAAAAATCGTGCGATGAATTTCTAGGAACCATTCGGACGAGGAGATTTCAGGCTATAAAATGGCTGTCTCGAAAGTTGGCTGCGATTTTTTCAACGCCCCATAGAGAACTTTGAAAAACTTGTTTTTTCTAGCGTTTTGCAACTCGGCACTCAAACCTACGCCATGACGTCAAAAATGGCCGTAGGAAGAATTTTCAAAAACATCTTGAAGATGAAGTTTTGCCCTTCAAAATGCTCTCGCCAATGATTTTTTTCGACAATTTTTCATCGAGTTACAGTATTTTGAAAATCGGCATTATTTCGCCCAGTGCCGGGTGCGCCGTTAATTTTGTTGCTGAGTGTATTTTTCACAATTTTCATGAAAACAACAAGCTAATTCACGGAAACCTCTTCAATTAGTCTCTTTCTGAAATGCAGTTCCACGTTCGCCGCTAGGTGAGCGCTTGAGTTGCTGGTAGGGACCAACAGATCATTTTTTTTTGTTTATTTACCGTTGATATTTTCAGGAATTATAGAGATTAACCCAATTAATCCAATTAATCCGATGGCACTTGTTCGAAACTCAGAAGTGATTCACATTTTGTGTTGATCAAACTCAAAATTCCAAATTCTTCTGGATTCGATGCTAATGTTCACCTGGTGGTCACTATTTAGTCTTTTCAAAAGAAGTCCAACTGTGCTGTAACTCAAAGAACAGATAGCGCCATTAAGAGGGGACATACATACATTTGCAATCTTGGAATTCCGATACATGCTAATACAACTTACACTCTTATACCTTGTGCTTATTGTTGTGTCTTGTTTCATCGTTTTACCGGTAGGGTGTGAAGAAATTGAAAAATTTTCGTTCACAACGAGCTTTTGAACACATTCAACTTGCAATCCACAAGTCCAACGGAAAAGTCGATATTACAAAATTTGTTGTTTACATATTTAGATCTACTATTCGAAAATTCTATCTAACGCTACCGCTAGTTACAGCGGCATCGGAAAGGGTCGAAAGAAAACTCGATATACCCGAATTTGTTGAATTGCAAAAGAATGAAAACTATACCCATTTGGTGGTAGAAGCCAATTTTATCGGTCAACATCCCTCTGCCATGCCGGGGATAATTTAATCATGAAATTAAGGGTGCATGTATAGTGTATGAATTCAGTACACACTTTTCACCTTGTAGAATGCTATCAATATTATGATCGGGGGATTTGTTCTCCACTATTTTTCAACTGATAGGTAGTTAGGGAAAAAAAGGCTGCTCGAAATTTAAATGATAGTTTTCAGATGTAGGCAAGTTGGAGGCAGATTCGACGATGGGGCGCATTAAGATATTTGATTTTTCCATTCATTTGCAAGCACAAAATTCAAAAGTATGTTAAATTATACACTTTGCGAAATACCTGCTCAAATCCATACAGGTTTTGGTTCAGTCACAAGTTATGATCTGTTATGGTCATTTTTGAGCAGAGCCGAGACTTCAAAATATTGTGCAGACTGGACTTGAAGACTTGTCAAATTTCATGGGATTCCACAGATTTTATATGACTTTGGAGAATTCATAAGATTTGACTGGATTTCATAAAAATACACAGAGACCTTGTGAGACTTGATTCAAACATTTTCAATTCGGCATATTCGTGGATAATATTTGAACAGCACTTACACACACAATAAATTAGCAGGTGCAAACCATGTTGTGGCACAAAAGGCATGATTTTCGATTAGCTTCTCCGTAACAACAAAAGCTGTTGAGTCAAATGCTGAGATATGTGATAATGATGTTCGGGTAGAGCACTTTCTATATTTAATTATTGAAATCAACTATGACCTCATCGTAGAGTTCTTTTGATACAATGTTACATTACATAGGTCATTTCAATCAACATTGCTGGTTTTATCATTTCGTAGAAGTTTTCTGATCGATTTATTTATTTATTTAAGAATTTAAATTTTTTTCGATATTTTACTGTACTATATCGTCGGAAGGATCCATCCTCTGGGATCATTGCATACCGCGGACTATGGAATTTGACAAAATGCGATTTCCAAAGTCCAAAGTGCAAAGGCTGGCATGTGATATTCCTATTTGGCAACGGTGCAGAGTTGTCTCTCTCTAAATTATGTACTAGATCTGAACGGTAATGTGTTAATTTAATTTCTCTGCAATTGCTTGAAGTCAGATTCTGATATTTCCGGGCATTATTCTTTGCTATACCTGGCTATGGGAAGAACAATGGGTACGTTGAGCTGTACTTTCCAGCGGTGAATGCACTAAAAAACCGTACTTAGAATCCAAAATTTCACTGCCCTTTTATAAACTGGTCGATAGTTCAGTTGAAAGACAAATACATAGACGATATTTAAACTATTTATTTCATTTTTACGAATATTCATTCATCCCGTATAAGAATGTGTATCGTGCAGCGCCATACTTACAGCCTTCTTATTCTGGCTCTTTTCAATCCATAGTTGTTTTGTCTTTTTTTGTGGCTGTTGTCAACATTACTCAATCAAATGCTACTCCCGTAATGTCCTAACTTTATTTGGTGGTTGTAATCTCCTCTAGAATTTGATGTACTTCAGAGTGGGATACGTTCTTAATTAAAATGATGTCTGGATAAATGAACATATCTACACTTTTTCGTATGGTACAGTGATGTTCATTAATGGGTTCGCGGTGGCTAAGTGTTTTTTTTCCGACTTTTTCAGATACAACCAAATAAAATAATATTATATTACTTTTATAAGGGGTCATAATTATTATTATTCAAATTTCGGGTATGGGCACATGAAATACGACTAGAATAGAGTCTCGTTTCCGAAAAAGTCAGAAAAAAACAGTTAGCCACCGCGAACCCATTAATGAACATTACTGTACTTCACTTGTTCGCAATTATTTCGTTGCGACGCATGCTGCACTTGGAAGTCACCTTAACTGTCAGCAGTCGTGTTCGCAGGAGCAACCGTTGCTGCTGGAGGAATTATTGGAACAGGAAAAACGGGAGCAAGAAAAACAACAACAGCAACAACAACAAACAGATATTTCTCCGCCAAGTGGTGCTTTACTTAGTGATAGTGAATTTGAAAGACTCAGAGCGGATGTGCTAGGCTCTGCCCCTCACTCTTCTCCACCTCAGGGTCTCGTCCCCAGCGGAGGGGTGCCGGTCATAAGGCCTCCATGCGCAACCAGACCTCTTTCGACTTCAAGCTCAGTATGGCCACAAGGATTGCCTGATGCTGCTAAACTGGCTGCACAAATACCTAGACAACCAATCGCTACACAAACTCCGCCTGAGCGT
The DNA here is from genome assembly GCA_963992785.1 of Tenthredo livida. NCBI lineage: Eukaryota > Metazoa > Arthropoda > Insecta > Hymenoptera > Tenthredinidae > Tenthredo > Tenthredo livida. The sequence continues at coordinate 12,387,906 of OZ023071.1, forward strand.
GAGTATGAAGGCTGATATTACATTGTAACCGCCCAATGAAATCTTGATTATACTATTTTATAATACATACCATTTTATGATAAATTTTGGCAAAAGGACACAGTCGAGGTTATGAGTTTTCAATACATATATAGTAGGGTGGTTCATTTTTTTCTTTTCTCTATCTTTTCATGGGCACTTGAAGAAAGTTATGAGGAATCCTAAAAAAAAAATCTGTAAAAACTTGACAACATTGGAAAATATTTCGAGGTCGCTACCGGCAATTGAAATAATTGATTTGAAAAAAAGGAATACAAGTCGTATGGAATCTTCGGAACAGTTTGACCATTTGACAAATATATCCAGTTTACTCTCCATGACAAATATATGACCTAGAATTATTCACTATGTCTTCTATTCACACGCGGACGATTGAACGAGTACTTTCAAGTGAATACTATTATTTTTATTTTATATTTTTTGCTTTTTTTATTTTTCGCTCTTTTCAATCAATTATGAATGATCAATCGAAAATGATCGTTGTTTCCTTCATGCCCTGGTAGCGACCTCTAAACATTGTCCAATGTTGTCGAGTTTTTACACAGATTTTTTTTTTTGATTCCTCATAACTTCATTCGTGTGCCCATGCAGCAACGATTTTATCAATAGGCAGACTAGGCATTTGCCTAGGGTGGCATATTTTGAGGGCGACAGATTTTCAAAGCGGCCAATTCTAAATAATTTTTATTAAATGGTGACTCCTGCAACGTTTGTATGTACCTCAGTTCATGAAAGAGAATTTATCAGACAGGACGAACCAATTTTGAATACTTTTTCTTTTGACCGAGGAGAGATTTTTTTTCTTATCGAGCGTGTAATCCCCAGAAAGACCGGAAAAACGGAAAGTGCATCATAATCTTCTTCTTCAAGTAAACATCCCTTCAGCCCGGGTTTAAACCGCGACCTTTGAAACTGTACTGCGATGCCTTATCAAATTAGATCACGGTGAAAAATTAGTATATTGTGCACCAAGGGCGTGAAGTGGGCTTTTTTCAGACCGACTGTGGAGTTTGTAGTACGAGTCGGAGGCGAGCTAGCACGAGTCGACGACGAGTAGTGCAACCACACAAGGTCAAAAAGCCCACTTAGCCCTTAGCGCACACCACATTTTGTGTGACAGCACGATTTTCGCGTTTTTTCTTCATTATTTATATTTTTCTGGAAGAAATTTAAAAATATTTTAGTAAGGCTACCAGATCTGAACGAGTGCAATGCAGGACACCGCCATTACCCTACAACCCCCCCCCCCCCCCCCCCGAGAAATGCATGGACATAATCATTCAGTATTAATTTTTTTCATTCAACACGATAAAAGTAACTTTACAATAATAGATAAATATAATATTTTACATAAGTTTGTAGTATACTCACAGTAGGGGAGCTGGGGGCTAGTTGTAATAATTTTTGGTAAAATGCTCATATTTTGAGATCTTCTCAACATTTCTTGATTATGACTGATTTTATGGAAAGCTTACCTATTCATTCATCATATCGTCGGCGATAGTGCAATACCGCGTAACTAACATCTGCAATACCGCGTAAGTACAAAAAAAAAAAAAATGAGATTTGGTGTGCATTCGATGTAAAAATAAAAAATACATCGAATGCACACCAAATCTCATTTTTTTTTTTTTTTTGTACTTACGCGGTATTGCAGATGTTAGTTACGCGGTATTGCACTATCGCCGACGATATGCAAGAATAGATCGATCAAAAGTTGGCTGACTTCAGCACAATAGACATATTTCCAAAACAAGTCGCCTGTTACAATTTGCCTCGTACTTGGGGCAAGTTGTAACTGGCGTGGGGCAAGTAGTAACGCTAAAAAAAACATTTCAATTTAAAGTATTTTGAGTTTGCTTCTTTCATTAATATTTTTCTTTTGTTTTTTTATTATTTTTTCTTTAATTATTTTTTTTTATTTGTCTTTTTTTTTATTTTTTAAAAATATATTTTTTTTAATTTAAATTTTTTTTTTTTTAATTTTAATTTTTTTTAAGATTTCGTAAAGTAATCAGCATATTAACACTTGAGGCAGAAAGTCTAGCCACTCGAAGCAAATCGCAAGTTGCAGGCTGTATAACACGCGTTACAACATGCCCCGCGATTTCGTTACAACTTGCCCCATCGCATGATTTAGGACATTTTTATTAATTAAACGAAAACCAAAGTGATTATCAACAAAATAAAGATATCACGTGAAAGCTTAATACATTGACTAAATGAAGAATCAAAGATATTTGGAAAAAAAAATTAATTAATACACCTGAAATCAAAGTTTACAAGGCACATTTCCGTTACCTTGCCAAAATGGCACGCCCACTCACGATCGCTCGCTGCAACGTCCTGCATGGCACTTACTGTACTTACGTAATAGCCCCCCGTATATGTATTGAGTTTAGTGTGTAACCCCATGAAAATATTCGCAATCTACCGAGTAATTGAGCTGTTACTACTTACCCCTGTTACAACTAGCCCCCAGCTCCCCTACCTATCTTAGACTAGAATTCTCAATTCCTTAATCTTATATGTAGGTATTGCAAACATTAAACAAGAAAAATCTCGAAAAAAATTGAACAGTCAAATGATTGAATAATATATCTATAGTATACGTATCAGTTACGATATTGTTACTCACTACCACTATATTGTTACTCAGTTTGCGGCGCGAACTTTTCCGAACTGTGGATTTTCTTCAAGATATCCGGCTATTTTATATGTTTGAAAACAAGTTGAAACGAACTCGCACATAATCCAGGACAATGTAGGACAATTCTTATAAATGCAGTACGAATTCGGGGTGTAAGAAAATCCAGGACACTTAGCTCAAATCCTGGACTGGAATGCCTAATCCAGTACGTCTGGTAGCCTTATGCATGCGTTATGAAAAGATTATGATGCACTTTCCGTTTTTTTCGGTCTTTCTGTGGATCGCACGCTCGATAAGAGGAAGAATGTCTTTTCAGACAAAAGACAAAGTATTAAAAATTGGTTTTTATAACACGTGCATGAAAAGTGGGGCGTTGCATGTCAGTTTAGCGGGACGAAAGTGGCCGAATGCATACCAGGTCTGCAAAGTAACGTTGACGCATGCGCAGTCCACAATTACTTCACTTTCGTCCCTTGGGAAACGTTCCGCTACTGACATGCACTTATGGCCAGTCCACAATCAGCTCTACCGTATCGTACCGTACCCCACCGTAAAACGGGCGCATGCTCACACCGGCAGCGCACGCATAGATCGACAATATCATTGATGTTCGGCTATTGCGCGTGCGCCCGTTTTACGGTACGGTACGGTACGGTACGGTACGGTACGGTACGGTAGAGCTGATTGTGGACTGGCCATTATTATGAAAACTATCGTGCGTTACTATGGCCAACAGTTGCCGATTGCAACTTTCGTCCCTAGCAACGCAATATACATTGACTCGCCCGATCAATTCTCTTCTATGAAATAAATAATTTCTACTGAAAAATAATTAACCCTAGAACGCATGTACGGGGTAGAAATCTATCCCAGTGGACTTTCAAACTGCGCTCCTAAACTGGAAATTGAATTACATTTAGTTATTCAAATCAATTTTTCACCAACTAAACTTCGATGAAATGGAATTTACTTTCCACCATTCTCTTCTTTATGAAAAAACGAAGAGATTGGTGTACTTGCGAGTCCCATTATAGCTCTAGAAACGATTTTATGAACAAGAAACGCATGGGGTAGATATTCACCCCAGGCATGAGTTAGAAGGTAGAAAAAAAGATACATGAGTTCTAGGGTGAATATTTTCATATCAAGAACGGGGCGGGATTCCAGAAGTGCCTAGGGCGGCAAAATCGTAAGTTCGGCGTTGTGCCCATGAAAAAAAAGAAAAAAACAAAAAATGAACCACCCTAATGGGGGAGAGGCGGGCAAAATGGGCCCCCTAAGAAATGAAGGCTTCAAATACAGGTTTGAATCGATGGATCTTCGAATTTTGTCCGAAAAACGATAACCTGATCAATTTCGAGTGTTGAACGCCCTCACCTGAAAAGTTCCAAAATTGCGGGCAAAATGGGCACCCCAAATATTTGTCGAAATTTTTCAAAATCGAAAAAAGGTTTTAAATTCATTTTCGTATTCACTTGAGAATACTTGAACATGAAATTAGCTATGTTCAATAGGTTTGTAGAAAAAAGACGATCAAAATCTTAGGACATTAATCAATTTTGGAATTCTCTAAATCTGAAATTCGAAGTTCGCCGCGGAACACATAGTGTTTTAAAACTGCAAAAAAAATAAAATAATTCGACTATTATTTATATGTTGATTTGGTGTTTGAAGTTTGCTATAGTAAGTAAATAATGAAATTCAGAACATTTTACAATTTTTACTAAATTAAGAAAAATTTTCAGGGGTGCCCATTTTGCCCGACAGTGCCCATTTTGCCGCCTCTCCCCTATATAGGTATGACATATATCGAGACATCCCATAAGAGGAATTTCCTTTTTTTAACATAGGCCGGACTCGGAATTACTTGTGTGTGTGTGTGTGTGTGTGTGTGTGTGTGTGTGTGTGTGTGTGTGTGTGTGTGTGTGTGTGTGTGTGTGTGTGTGTGTGTGTGTGTGTGTGTGTGTGTGTGTGTGTGTATTTTCTGACATTGTGCTTACTCGATGTCTCTAGTAAAGAATGTTCTCAAATCATAAAATCGCTGAGAATTCAAGAAGCCGTTAACAAGAATTCTGATGCGGCCATTGGATATTGTTCATAACAATAAAGTCAATCAGGTTTATTCAAATTCCAATAAAAAAATGTACCACAGTCTAACTTGTGTTCTGGTATTCAATAGTTCAATTTGGCGACGAGATTTGCTCGCTTGCGACAAAATTGGAATCACCGTATGACATATAGTACTTATATCCATTTAATGGATAGTCTACTTTACCCGCTTGAAAAAAAGGCTATTTTTAGGAATTTTGTTCGAAGTTTCTATCCAAGTTACCCACACGGCACGAAATATTTCAGGAATATTTTGAAATGTTACAACATTACAGATTCATAACATAACTTCAGGAATATGTCTGAAGCGTTTCAGCAACATTTCCATAACATATATCATCTTCGACATTTCTGAAACGTTTCAGAAATATGTCGATTGCAGTATAACATTTTCAATATTTCCGTAATATTTATGAAATACGTCGATTGCAATATATCATTTTCGATATTTTTGAAATGTTTCCGAAATATGTCAATTGCAATATAACACTTCTGATATTTCCAAAATATTTCTAGAATACGTCAATTGCAATACAACATATTCAATATTTCCGAAATATATCAATTGCAATACAACATTTCCAGAATTCTCGAAATGTTTCAACAACATTCCAAATGACATAGATAATTTTCGACATTTCTGGAATGTTTCAGAAATATGTCGATTGCAGTAAAACATTTCTGGAATACGCTTGATTGCAATATATTATTTTTGATATTTCTGAAACGTTTCCGAAATATGTCAATTGCAATATAACACTTCCGATATTTCCGAAATATTTCTGGAATATGTCAATTGCAATACAACATGTTCAATATTTCCGAAATATTTTCGAAATATGTCAATTGCAATACAACATTTTCAGAATTTTCGAAATGTCTCAAGACAATTTCAATGTCCAATTTTCTGCACAACTTTGTGAAAACTGATACTTCAACTCAATTTCTTCATTGTTCTGGAAGAAATAATGTATAGGAAAAATTTGCAACACATGTTAAGTGGCGGTTTAGCCTAGTGGTTAAGGCGTGAGATTAGTAATGCGAACACCGGTGAGCGTCCAGGTTCAAACCCTAGTCAGGATTTAGAAATTAGCAAGACGAATTCGAAATGCGTTTTTCTTCATACAACTGATTTAATATAGGTACAATTATCCTATAACAGTGATATCTGACAGCGGAGATATGGAAAATCGTATTTTTTTTTTCAATCTTCATTTCACGTTTCTATAGTGTTCAATGTTCATCCCCGCGATATCCACCTATTACTGGAAGATTTCTGGTATATTACTGGAAGATTTCTGATGTATATATTTCTGAAATATTACTAAAATATTTCTGATATATGTAACCGACATATTTCTGAAATATTTCTGATACATGTCAGCTATATAACGTTAGTTATATATGCGGACATGGACATATTTCTGACATATTTCTGGAATGTTGCAATGAAATATTTCTGAAATACAACCGACATATTCCAGAAATATTTCTGATATATGTCAGCTATACAACGTTAGTTATACACTCAGCAACAAAATTAACGGCGCACCCGGCACTGGGCGAAATAATGCCGATTTTCAAAATACTGTAACTCGATGAAAAATTGTCGAAAAAAATCATTCGGGAGAGCATTTTGAAGGGTAAAACTTCATCTTCAAGATGGTTTTTGAAAATTCTTCCTACGGCCATTTTTGACGTCATGGCGTAGGTTTGAGTGCCGAGTTGCAAAACGCTAGAAAAAACAAGTTTTTCAAAGTTCTCTATGGGGCGTTGAAAAAATCGCAGCCAACTTTCGAGACAGCTATTTTATAGCCTGAAATCTCCTCTTCCGAATGGTTCCTCGAAATTCATCGCACGATTTTTTGTTACCGAGTTATCCGACTCCGTATATACACTCAGCAACAAAATGAACGGCGCACCCGGCACTCGGCGAAATAATGCCGATTTTCAAAATCCTGTAACTCAATGAAAAATTGTCGAGAATTGTCGATTTTTCGTCACTTAGTTATCCGACTTTTGGTGAAGTACTAAGCGCCGAATCGACGAGTAGGCGATTGATTTGGCGTTATCCAGGATGCACCGCGAGGAGGTACAGTCTACCATGCATCCCGTGTGTCCGTGTGTATGCGTGTTTGTCTGTGTGTGTGTGGGTATGTGGGTGTGTGTGTGGGTATGTGGGTGTGTGTGTAGGTGTTTGGGGGGGTGGGTGTGTGGGTGTGTGGGGTCGATCCTGCCCTTATCGACATTGCTTCACCAAAAGTCGGATAACTCGGTGACAAAAAATCGTGCGATGAATTTCTAGAAACCATTCTGAAGAGGAGATTTCAGGCTATAAAATGGCTGTCTCGAAAGTTCGCTTCGATTTTTTTAACGCCCCATAGAGAACTTTGAAAAACTTGTTTTTTTCTAGCGTTTGGCAACTCGGCACTCAAACCTACGCCATGACGTCAAAAATAGCCGTATGAAGAATTTTCAAAAACTATCTTGCAGATGAAGTTTCAACCTTCAAAATGCTTTCCCGAATGATTTTTTTCGACAATTTTTCATCGAGTTACAGTATTTCGAAAATCGGCAGTATTTCGCCGAGTGCCGGGTGCGCCGTTAATTTTGTTGCTGAGTGTATATGCGGACATTGGAATATTTCTGACATATTTTCGGAATGTTGCAATGAAATATGTCATGTAGCGAATGAAATATTTATGAAATATTTCTGAAATATTACGTGCCGTGTGGGTATAAACAAAAAAATGGTTGGGCTTGATAAGTACACTCTCGAAGTACAAAAAAATTTTTTTCTTCTTATTTCCAACATTTCTTATACATAATAATTACAGGTAACCGTAACGCCTCCAAAAGTATATAGGTGAGTTACGATATCCATATCTCTGGAACGAATCATCTGAAATCAAAAAATCTAGTGGCGTTAGATTCAGTATAATAGTGGGTTCGCTTCGAACTACAATTATCAATTTTGGAACATATCTAAAAAAATGGCGGAATTTGTATTAAAAAAAAAAAAGTTATTTTTTCAGTGGTTTTTGCTACAAAAGATATAGTAAAAACCAAAATTTTGGAATGATTGTAGTTCGGAGTGAAGCCACACATTTGAGGAACATGTGGTTAAAATTTCATGCGGATCGGTTCAGTAGATTCTGAGAAACAGATAACGCAAGGTCGGAAAACATAGTTTTGAGAAAAGCGCGTTTGAGGGTCTTTTTGGTGAAAAATTGCAAATAAATCTTACTTACGTCTAATCGACAATGCCTGCGCCATACATAATGCCTTCTGCTTCTTCAAAAAGTTGACTATAGGTATAAACTATAGCATACAAGAGAAACAGATGTTCGAGCAAACAAAGACCGAGCAGCGGCTGTAGTCGGCAGGCGGGCTGAGTTGGCGCGCTCAGGTAGTAAGATACGAAGGCCAGAATAGTATATTGTGATACAAGTGCGGAAAGTAGGCAATATCCGACGAGTGTCGTTTGCAGCACGAGCCGAAGGCGAGTGCCATGATGACACAAGACAGATATTCCCTATCCGCACGTGTATCACACGATATTTTTTGTAACTCCCTGCGAAGAAAGTTTGATTTAAGAGACAGATTAATTATTAAATATAACCTCACATCGTGACTGTCCGCCGCGATGACACAGTGTGCGAAAGAAGCACTAGTGCGTAAAGTAGAGTCGACAAAAGCACTAGTGCGTAAAGTAGAGTCAACAAAAGCATTAGTGCGGAAAGTAGAGTATTTGCGGTGTGCGCATGCGCTAACTCTTCTTTTGTTCATTCCTCGGACATAGGGTATTTTACGCGCGCTACACAAGCCACGGAAATCAAACTTTCGAAGCAGGTGTTGCAAAAATATATATTTAGACTGCTCGGATCATTCTGAAATTTTCAGAGAATATTTTGAAACATATAAACTTTCGAAAGATCCCACAAAAAAAATCGATTTTCTGAAAGTTATAAAGTAGACTAATCCCTTAAAATATCAAAGTATATATGATGGATTCCACGCGGAGCGGATCAAAAAAGATCTCGATGTTCCATTCCACAACACGTGATTCGATAGGAAATTTCCCGAGCTTTCCGAAAAAAATACGAGAAAAATCTTAAAAATTACATAAGTAGATAAAAACAGAGTTTCGGATTGGAAAATGATTTTTCGAAATGTCGAAGAATCAACGCAGCCGTGTCCCATTCCAAAACAAACGTGATTCCATGGGAAATTTTCCGAGCTTTTCGAAAAAAAAAATACGAGAAAAATCCTAAACATGACAAGTGGATAAAAATGGAGTTTTTGATTGGAAAATGATTTTTCGACATGTTTTCCGATGGTCACGGGCAAGATCATGGTCTGAGGTGAAGAAGGGTGAAGAATACTACAAATCACCACCTGATCACTTTTTTCATATGTCATACTGTTTCTATGATATTGGCCTCCAAAGACATCAAGAGCGTAAGAAATCGAAAACTAAAACAGCTCGTACACCATAGGTAACAAGAGCTACATATGTTGTATATACTTAAAAAATGATAATTCTGAGGGTACTTAAGGTCATACAAAAATTAGAAAAATCCGTGACATTTAGGTCTTTTTTGGTCCGCTTCGTGTGGAATCCATCATACTGAGAGAAAATCTTGAAAGTATACACTCGGCGCCGAATAATTCAATTTCTATGGTCCGTGGGCCCTTGATTTTTGGCCATATTTATCCGATAGACAGTAGCAACTGACTTGGAAGCAACTTATCCTTGACAACTCGTATTTCAGCGTTTGATAGCTGAAGTTCGGAGTAGTTAGCGTGCATGGGCAGATTGCAAAACTGGCGCACGCACAGTCGACTGTATACTTTCAAGATTTCCTCACGGTATAAGAAAGGCAGTACTGCGTTGCTTTGAGTGCACATTCACCGATTTACTCGTATCTCATTAGCCGACTGAGCGTGGCCTACAGGAGTACAGGACAGTCGATTGCTAACTATTTCTACTATTGCCGTTAATTTTTACTACAATGCTGCACTGAGAAAAATACCAGCAATAATATTGCTTGAACTACAATAAACCATTGCTGCATACCAGCCTGCAATAATTATTGCTGAAGCTGTGCAATAAATATCGCAAATTTGAACAGCAATATTATATTGCTACAGTGACAACAAATTGTTGTATCTGCGATAAAATATTGCAGATACGACAATTTTTATTGTTGCAGCAGCAACGTAGCTGCAACAATAATTAGAAAGCAATAGAATATTGTACCATAAGCAAGAAAAAATCGCTATTTTAGCAATATTATGTCAGCAAGCGTATTATTGTTGATTTTGGGATTCTCATTTTTCTCAGTGTCGCCAAGTCCGGGCTGAAATCAGTGGATTAGGATGATTATTTTTGCCATCCAAATTTCAGCCAATAGATTGCACCATTCGACGTTATTTTGCATAGCCCTCATGATATTATTTAACTGATAAAGCCGGAATTACGACGAACTTAACGTAACGGAACGTAACCCGACGGAACGTACCTATATTTTTTTGGAGTTAGCGTGCGCGCGGGTGTTTCGAAAAATCGGTGGACGTGATGGATGCATTTTGAAACCAAACAACCATCACGACCACCGTTTTTTCAAAACACAGGCGCGCTCGCTAACTTCAAAAAATATCGGTACGTTCCGTCGTGTTATGGCTCATATACAATAGTCGCTCAAACGCAAATCACCGGTCGCAATCGCAAGCAGTTGCACGAACAAATAGACTACAGGCCCATGTCAAAAATTGATGGGTCATTTGAACCACCAGAAGACCTATATAGAATGATATAAGGGTATAAAATAATAAGATTCAGCACTATGCCGTCACTTGTAAGCTGTCCAACTGAGTACAGGTGAGATTTCAAAAGCACAGGTAGAGTGAGTATATTTTGGTCATGTATTTTTGTACGGCATTCTTACTATCAATAGATGCATGGAAAATAATGAGAAAATGCGCAGTGCCGTACAAAAGTAGTACGCCACAAAGTCGGAAAATTTTTTGATTTTCCGGCAATTTTTAGGGTAAATTCGGTCATTCGATTATGTACGGGATCGGTTCTATACAGTTTCCATACCTCTTTTCATCCATAATTCCATAACGCCGTATAAAAAATCATGCGACAATGGGAAAAAATCGAGGGTTGCAACCCCCTCCCTTTCCGTGGTCCGGGGGATGATTTGATACAACATGAAATTAATTTATTTTGAAAGTATTTCATGCATAGATAACATTTTCTCAAATGCCGTATATTTTTGTTGGTCCAAAGGTCAGTAGGAGGAAAAAAACTCCAGGAAAATCCATTTAACAAAATGTACTTTACGGTGATTGTTGGTACGATATTTTTGTATACGGCATTCGGATAGTTCATTTGAATTTAATGCAATTGTCTAATCAAAGTCAATGCCGTACAAATCTGAAAGTTCATAAAAGTAATATATATACCGTGATAATCAGGTGAAACCGAATGGACCGATCCTCCACCCGGCGGATGATTCGTATTTTTATGGGGATAGCCACTCGTTGCACTGAAAATCCTCAGGGTGTTTTGTTGCATCGACCTCGCGGCCAAATCACCTTAGAAATTTTTCAGCGCAACGAGTGGCTAACCCCATAAAAATACGTAATATCCGCCGGCCGGGGAATCGGACCATTCGGTTTCACCTGATTGTCACGGTATATAAGTATTCATTAAAATACTTGTTTTTTAATGTAAATGTCCAATGCATACATATATTGCTCAGGAGCATAGAATGTCTGTGTGTGTGTGTGTGTAGATATATATATATATATATATGTATACTAGGGGGGCTCCGCCCCCCTGCGCGCTCTGCGCGCCAACCCCCCACTATCTATTATTCATTCGGGTCTTAAAGCAACGGAAATTTCTAACGGATTGATCAATATTGACATACATCATTTATAAGATGCATACATATTGTTAATAAATTATAACGAAAAAAAACATAAAAAAAAAATATGAATTCAAGGTTGTTCCATTCGAAATATTCTGAAAATATGATGTCAATAACTCAATTATGCTAATAAGTTAATGTACGTATGTAGAGTACTGAAGTGGTCTTCAAAATGTTTGGCAAGTATTCTAAGAATAGTCTTATGCACGTTGAAGCTTACTGGTCTGTCATCGGATCACGTAATCCCGAAGGGTAAGGTAACTGTATAGACCAAGAGCCCGTGTCACTTTTAAATCGTATCATAGGTTTACGCATACTGACCACGGAAACCTGTACTATCGATGTCGACGATGCTACCGATATGCTCGCCATACATTTTTTCTGGGGCGAAGTGAGGGTAGGGGCCTTATGGAATCGTTATCAAAAAGTAGGTACAAAACATTAAAAGTTCACGACTGAGTTTTCAATAAAACAGTCCGACGGTCGCCGGTTGTCAGTCGTCTACAACGAGGCGTCCACCAGCTACAACGCTCAGAAGATGTCTAAAAAACGGGGCCGAAAAAATTTGAGAGTTTACGACTGACAATGGGGGGGATCTTACCATTAGCCTTTGAATAACACAAATTTCGTCGGTCAGTCTTTTTCAATGGGGCGGAAGAGCGCTGGGCCCTCCGATTTTGGAAAAAAGTCTAGGTACTTCCCAGGTAGAAAGTGAACATTGAAATAAGCTTGCACCTAGCTAGTTTTGTAAGTGTTAGCTAAGAACTAGCTTACTAACGAACCTTGATGCAAGGTTGATCGGTAACGCTCCAACTCGCTAACGGCAAGCTTACCGTTTTAGCGTGCATAAACATTGGCAACTTAGCTAATTTCAAGATAGGGAACGAAGCTTATTTCCAGCTTGTGAAGATTTGGTATTTCAAGTCTCATATATTGTTTTACAAAGAAAAATTTTTATTCAATGATTTTTTTGTAACACCAGCACGATTTTTGCGTTTTTTTGACCTAAAAATGGGGCGTATAATCAACGTTTTTGTACCAGCGGGCAAAAAAAGTCGGTAGCGGGCAAAAATGAGCTATTTTTGCCCGCTACCGACTTTTAGCGGGCAAAAAAGAACTTTTTTTGCCCGCTACTGACTTTTTTGCCCGCTTGTTTGAAATCGCTCAAAAACGCGAAAATCGCGCGTGTCACAAAAAATATGGTGTGCACCAAGGGCTAAGTGGCATTTTTGACCTTGTGTGGTTGCAGTACTCGTCTTCGGCTCGCAAATGCACTCGTCTTCGACTCGTGCTAGCTCACCTCCGACTCGTACTGCAAACTCCACACTCGGTCTAAAAAAGCCCACTTTACGCCCTTGGTACACAATATACTATTATTCGTTTGTGACTTCATCCATTTCCTCCCTCTCTTCTATTTCACGTGATTTCTTCTCTGTAACGTCCTTTTTTCCTTTCTTAATTGCATCATCTCTTAGTTTTTTGAGTTTTTTTTCAGCTTTTTTCTGTGTATTAGTTCTTCTAATTTGAATTGGCACAGCGTTGGCCTTTTTGCTTTTTTGACGCCTGGGCTCGGATGATAATCGAAATGTAACACATTTAGACCAAAAGTAGTGTTGCCGCGAGACGAGACGAGACGAGAATTTCTCTTCTCTCGTCTTGTCTCGACATTGTCGAGACGAGAGATCATACCGTCTCGTCTCGAATATCGAGAGAAAATTGGTCTCTCGTCTCGAATTTTCTCGACTGACCGCGATGGAAAATGTCAGCATAAAATCTAAATATCGATTTATTTTTTATTTTGGTGCTTTATATCTTCGATTGTACCGCATGTACCTGTTATACTGCAATTAGTTGAATGCGGCTCGAAATATGAATAACAATTCTGGTATACTTCGAGACAGTAAACAGAACGCAACAAACAATCAAACGTAGAAAACAAATAGAATAAAAGAGAAAGGGATGGAAGCAATTGAGATTTTAAAATGTCTACCCAAGCATGTTTTTATTTATTTTCAACCATCAGCTATGGCTACGCCAAACGTCCCCAAGCTGTATTATGTCCATCCAGTCATATCTGGCCTCAAGCGCCGAGACTCTCGACACTCTCGCCGTGTCTTTCTCGTCTCGTCTCGACTTGGACGGCCGAGAGAAAATCGCTCTCTCGTCTCGTCTCTCGACTCTTCATTCTCTTCTCGTCTCGTTTTTCTCGTCTCTCGCGGCAACACTAACCAAAAGGAGGTGGGTGACTAGGAATGGGCCCTAACCTCAAACTTGTTATTCCAATGATCACTGTTATGTCATTGAATACGGTCCGTATTCAATGTCACTCATTTAGGGCATAATGAGCGTGCTAGATACGAGGTTGTAACTACTAAAAGTATCAAAAAGTAATAACAGTAATAAGTAATAAGTAATAAAAAGTAATCGGCGTTAGAAGACCCACTTTGCCTCCTCGATACACAATATACTATAGACAGTTAACTTAGTAAAATTATCCAGCAGCTAACTTATTTTTCACGTTCATTTTGAGGCTTGTACTCAGCTTGGATGTGTAGCCTTGATTTAGGCTATATATCCAAGCCAACGATAAGTCTCAAAATATTCGTGGAAAGTTATCTAGTTACTAGCTCATTTTTCACTCTTTTTTTGAGACTTGCAATTGATACTTAGCTTGAATTCAGGTTACAATCCAAGCCAAGTACAAGTCTCAAAATATGCATGGAAAATAGGCTAGCAGCTAAATAATTTTACAAACTAATTACAATTCAAAGTCCTGTAATGTTTTCCATCCTAAGAGCAGCCTTGCACTAAGGTTACAGAACAAGTCTTGGATGCTAAGCTTAAATTGAGCTAACTGCAGGTTTCAAACTTGTTCTGCTAAGACAATTCTCTACCTGGGACTGAACAAAATCAAATCCTTCAAAAGTAAAGATTCGAACAATCTACAACTTTTCAAATTTATTCTTGATAATAATGATGGAAGAAAATTATCGTGTTGTGCTTGAAATGGAGATGCCGAAAAATTTAGGGATGAAATAGAATTACATCAGGTATAAATACGAATATTAATTTATAAGATTATATTTTCGAACGTTTCTAGCGATGGCTGAAAATTGATAACATATAATCAAATTTTTCAGATATTGTTAGTCCAAAATGCAGTCGCTAAACCCGCGTCAAATTTTAACAATGGAAATCTTCCATATGAGCTTCAATTGAAACACTATACAAAAGTAAATGTGTTGGGAAAATTTAATGCTCTAGGACCCAAGGTCCAAATTCTGAAAATTAATCATTTGGAAGAAATCTGCAACTGTATTAAATATGAATCTTTTGCACCGCAAATTGATTGAATTCAAGCTATTTGGTTACAAATGACGTTTCATCGCATTGACGTCAGTAATTTGTAACTACATTTCGTTTGTTCACAATGAATAAATGTACAATAAAATTAAACTTTTCGAATATCTCATTTCTCCAATTCAAACAGGTGATTCTGCACACAGGGACGCTTGAAATTCTGAATCGTTGTTCTTGAAAAGGAACAGTGACCTTTAAGAATTGTGACGCTTGTAATCACAATGTAAAGTTTTCGGCGGTGTAATAAGTATATTCAATTTGGAAGGAATCTGTGGGCATAGTGCGGACCCAGAAGATGTATGAGAAATACCCAGGAATTGTGCGAAATTTATGGAACTGTCCGGGGATACCCAAGGATAACTGAAGAGAGCCGAGGACTTTATACTTTATACTATAAAGAGACGTCGCCGCGGTGTCAATATCGCAGGGAATCATGAGCAATAATGGGTGAAAACTGTGACCCTATGGGGGTAACTCGAACGGCCGTGGATACCGAGCATACTCAGGGTTGTCCGAAGATGCCCGAGGATGCCCGAGCATATCCGAGGAGAAGGAGTTAGCCGAGGAAACCCGGGGGGGCTAAGGGCCGAAGGGGGCCCAAAAGGCCGAGCGGAACTAAGGAGGCCCTGGAAGGGTCGAAGGGGGCCCAAAAGACCGAGCGGAACAGAGGAGGCCATGGAATCCGACACGGCGGCGACCTTTGACCTTTGACCTTTGACCTTTGACCTTGTAAATCTATGGGGAAAACAAAAGAATTCTGGGGAAGACCCATGGGGATTACCCATAATTCCCTGGAATACTGACACGGCAGCGGCGGGGGGGGGGGGGGGGGGGGGGGGGGGAGCCGAGCGGAGTCGAGGAGGCCATGGAATGTCCGACACGGCGGCGGCGGCGGCGGCGACTGAATTATATAATATAGAAGGATATATATATATGGGGTATTCCACCTCAACTCGACGTGTCCCCAGACCTTGACAATTCCGATTTCGCCAATTTATTTTGTGCATGTTGCACCATCAGATACAACTACTCTCACCAAAGCTTTTTTCGTTCCATTTTCATGCGGCTTCGTTCCGTTATAGGCTTTTACAGATTTTTAAATGATTGTAACTTCTGAACCAAAAGTCGAGCCATCTCAAACAAGGTCTTGCAATTTGCGTAATTTTTCGTGGAATATCGTGTGAAAATTTCAATGAAATCGAAGGTGGCCTATTCTTCGAAAAACAGCATCTAAGCTTTTATTCGCGAATAACAACTGACACAAGGGTTGAAGAGTTTTGAAAAAATTATTTTCACGTAGAACATTCAAAAAACAAGAAATTTTGTGTCATTCATTTTCTCGATAGGACAGATAGATTTCAAGTTACATGCGTTTGAAATCTTCGTATCAACGAAAACACCGAAATTTCAATATTTTGCCTCATCAAAACGATGAGACCAATCCCTAAAAGCTTTGGTGAGAGTAGTTGTATCTGATGGTGCAACATGCACAAAATAAATTAGCGAAATCGGAATTGTCAAGGTCTGGGGACACGTCGAGTTGAGGTGGAATACCCCATATATATATATCTTACAGAGCGAAATTTGGGCCGGGCGTTTAGGATTAAACAAGTTATATTAATGTTTGCAATATATATTACGTCAAAAAGTATACAAAAGTGTTCATACTGACATTCACAATTTTCAATTCTTGAATATAATATACACACCGTTGCATTTCAGATAGACGGCATAATGATTTATGCATAAAATCAATTGTTCTCTTCAAAAATATGTGCATGCCGTATAGTATCAGATGACCATAAAGTACCCCTGAAATGGTAAAGTTATTTTCAACAACCTGAAAATATGGTTTGCATTGAAATGTACGGCATAATTTTTTTCTGAATTACTTACTTGAATACTACTTGAAACCACGATAATATGTACAAAATTGCAAAATTTCATTGATCTATGATTATTGAAACTTTTGCAATAATTTAAAAAAAATCAATTTTTGTATTTCTCTATAATTTTTTTTAGAACAGTTTCTTTTAAACGGCAATATTATATAACAATTGTATTTAACAATATCATCTTGGAAAAAAAGTTGCCGTCCATGATCGAATGACCTTCCAGCTTTATAAATCAACTATACGAGGAAATTAAGATAATTATTGATATACATTCAAATGAACAATAATTTTTTGACGGCGTTAATTTTAATAGTACTTTTGAGTGCTGGATAATATTTTGGAACCGATGCCGTACTTTTTCAAATCATCCCCCGGACCACGGAAAGGGAGGGGTTGCAACCCTCGATTTTTACCCCTTGTCGCATGATTTTTTATACGGCGTTATGGAATTATGGATGAGAAGAGGTATTGAAACTGTATAGAACCGATCCCGTACATAATCGAATGACCGAATTTACCCTAAAAATTGCCGGAAAATCAAAAATTTTTCCGACTTTGTGGCGTACTACTTTTGTACGGCACTGCGCGTTTTCTCATTATTTTCCATGGATCTATTGATAGTAAGAATGCCGTACAAAAATACATGACCAAAATATACTCACTCTACCTGTGCTTTTGAAATCTCACCTGTACTCAGTTGCAGTGCCGTCTTTATCGACCTCGGGGCTCTAGGCCTGATGGGCCGGGGCGGGGCCCTTTTAAGGCGGCGAAAATCTCATGAAATGAATATGTAATGTAAATTTTTACGAAACGATGGCTTTCTCAAAATTTTAGCAAGTACACTCGGACCCCACTTATTTGACCACCAGTTATTTGACGGCCCCAGTTATTTGACGGAGTTCAGACTCAGTTATTTGACTCCCTCTACCCCCACTATTGAGACAAAGTGTTACGACCTTCGGGTCTGAACTAGCGTGGGATTGCGCATGTACAACTGCGCAGGAGCGGCTGCCATTTTAAGACGGAAAGTGGGGACCCCTACTTCGGTCAAATAACTGAAGGTACCCGGTCCCGAGTTGGTCAAATAAGTGGGGTCCGAGTGTACTCCTTGGCAGGGGGCCCTTGGGGATGCCTGGGGCCCTAGGCCCGGGCCTTTCAGGCCTGTGCATAAAGACGGCACTGCTCAGTTGGACAGCTTACAAGTGACGGCATAGTGCTGAATCTTATTATTTTATACCCTTATATCATTCTATATAGGTCTTCTGGTGGTTCAAATGACCCATCAATTTTTGACATGGGCCTGTAGTCTAAAACACATGTACACTGAGAGAACAGTATTTTTCCTATCAAAATACCAAGTATCACCGAGCGAGTTTAGTTGTAGTCAAAATACGTATAGTCCTTTTTACGGCTAGTTATGCGCAAGCGTATCCGCCATGTTAAAAGGCGATAATATGAAAGTTTCGGGAACTTTTTATAAACATGGCTGGACAACGAGGATTTGTTACCCTTATTATCGGTCAGATTAAATGAAAAATTAGTCGATGAAGCTTCATTAGTGCATCTCACGATAGAAGCTCATGATTTTACTCAGTTACGACGATGGTTGAAATGCCATAGGCATCCCCAAGGTGGAAATAAAGCAGAACTTGCAGTTGCGTGGTCAAAACAATCATATTCATATTAGGTTCAAAAAAATTGATATATTAATAATTGAAAAAATAGCGATTAATAATGAAAAAAAAACACATTATCAAGAGACTCGGTAGAGCCTCGCGCCAAGTACATTAAAAACAATTTTCAAGCGCGCGGCGTGAGGCTCGACCGAGTTCAAGAGACTCGGTAGAGTCTCGCGCCAAGTACATTAAAACAATTTTTAAGCGCGCGGCGTGAGGCTCGACCGAGTCTCTATACCCGCACGAGAGCTCTTCGGCCTATACGGCGATGATATTATCCTTATTTTATTCCGACTCGGGTTATACACGAGATTGAAATTTTTATCTTAGAATATGGTTTCAAACAGCTTTCATTTAAGCCCAACTTTTATGCAATCGGTGCACGGAGAGCTGAGATCTAATATTCCGATTTATACAAATGCTCAGTTTGATCAAGAATTTTCTTGGTCTTTTCCGTCTCCACGATGACGTCACGAGGCAGTTGTATGAGTATATAAATAACATAGAGAGGCGTCCCTTCTTCTCTTGGGCCCACGAAAAGACCTAGGCTAGGCGGACGGGAAATTAAGAGCGTTTGCCCGTCCAGCTGTCAACAATATAGTCTATGGCCGTTAGTGAACGTTCCGTCCTACCTCCAATAACGGGTTGAGCAAACGGATAAAGAAGAAGATGTCATATTATAAGAGCGATTCTGAGGAAACAGGTCAGTCTAATAGAGGCTCCCTTATTTATTTTCGTCGATGACAACGCTGTCAGATACGTAGCGGTAGCTGTCACGTCGTCATGCCCGAATAGGGCGATAAGTCAATAAAGGATATAATAATAAAGCTGTCACGTCGTGGGTTATATAATGAACTGTCATATTACAATATTGTGTAATTAAATTCTAATATTGTTCATAATACAACGGTATACGATACTATTTCATAAATAAGTAGTGATGAGGTTAAATTGATTGCAGGCGATAATTTCAGTTTATTTCAAACATTAGGTTATAAATAATTGTCTTGGTGAAATTTACACATCTGGTAGTGATGAAGTTAATAAGTTGATAGCGTACAATATTAATTCTGTATGAATTCATTCCAGGTGTGGATTTCTGTTTATTTCCTACATTAGTTACAACCGAGGGTTTCTTCGGTGACTAACTGACCCGTTGCATCTCTTCGACAAGTAGGATATGAACAAAACGATGTGAATATCATTCATCGAGCAATATCTCATCGATCCAGTAAAAGCTTTTCATCCTACGAGGCATCTCCGCTGAATAAAACTCTACATGTCTTCTAAGCCAAATGAGTACGAAGACAGTCCTACATGAATGATATGTTGGTCTATCAATGCGTGTTTAAGTTTCATCGAGTGATAAATTAATGTAAACTATCGTTCCCATTGTGAATCTATTTAATTGAGTATTTGATTGCTGCGTAGAACAAAGCGTTACATTTTTGTATAAAATACTCAATCACAGCAAATTGTACAAATTCCATAAAATTCTTTGTTTATTTAGTTGATATTGCATAATCATATCAAATAATTAATGATACATGGTACACAATAGGAACAGTAATTTTCATTCATTTGTCACTCGATGAAACCTAAACACGCGTTGATAGACCAACACATCATTCATGCAGGACTGTCTTCGTACTTATTAGGCTTAGAAGAAATGTAGAGTATTGTTTTATTCAGCGGAGATGCCTCGTAGGATGAAAAACTTTAACTGGATCGATGAGATACTGCTTAATGAATGATATTCGCATCGTTTTGTTCGTAACCCTACCTACCGAAGAGATGCAACGGGTCAGTCAGTCACCGAAGAAATCCTCGGTTATAACTAATGTAGGAAATAAACAGAAATTCACACCTGTAATGAATTCATAAAGAATCAATATCGTATGCTATTAACTTATTAACTTTATCACTACCAGATGTGTATATGTGTATACTGACAATATTTCTTATTCTGGGAACGAAACTTGGTATTGCTCTACTAACAATACATAGTATTTTGCTCAGAACTATAGGGTAAGGTGGTGCAGGAGTGCGCACTTTCGCATACTTCATTTTATAGGAATAAATCAAGAGATTTTAGGGATGATGGCATATTTTATTTATCTTCTTTGGTTATCTAGGTAGCGAAAAAAAATAATTAATCAACTTAAAAGTAATGCTTTATGCAGAAATTGAAAAAAGATCAGCCGCCGTAATGCGCACTTTTGCACAAGCAGCGAGGACAAGAGTGCGCAGTAAGGTGGGTGAGAGGTGATATAGCTGAATGTAAGGTCTATCGCAAGAATTCCTTCTTTGGAATTTTAGAAAAAATATATGCTTCGATAAAAGAATTGATAATTGAAAAAAAAAAGTTACAGAGTTTAATTCCGATTTTGGAGAAATGAGGGGGGTCTTTGATCGTGACCATCGAACGTTTTGTAAGGGAGAGGGGTTCAAGGGTTGTGACTTATTTGGACAACGGGCGGTGGGGGTGGGAGGTCAAAAAGTCATGAAAATTTATGAAGTACCCGCGCACTCTTGCACACTTTGGCACTGCGCACTCTTGCACTATCCGGACTGAACGATTTTGAAACGTCACTACTGCCATCCATTGAGATGAATATCCAAATCACTTGGGTGGCAACTAGTCCAATAATAACCCCATCAGAATAAATAAAAGAAAGTAGCTTATCTTTCCAATCTTTCTTACAATCCTGGTTACAAAAGTCATAAATATTAGATCACACGTGTCAGAAATCACTTTTTCTCGTCTAAATCTTTCAAAATTGCATGAAAACACGCAGATTATTTTGATGGTACACTTGAGACGTCAGTGGACTGTTAAAAACCAAAACCAACCCCAAAATACTATTTCATAACGCATGCATGAAAACGTCGCTTGTTTGGGGCTCTGTAGCGGTCATATTGTGGCACTTTTCTCACGTTTCCGTAGGCGATGCCAACATGAAACAATGTTGCCTGCCGAACGTGCGCACAACGTTCTGCGCATGTCTTGCGTGCACGACAAGATTCATGTTACGCACGGCGTGCTTAAAAGTCTAACTCGCACTAACTACAGACGTATATAAAAATGGCGCGACGTTTTTGGTACGGGTCGTATACTTCGTTCTCGGCGCTCGCCGCTCCACGTGAATCAGCCATTTCAGTTGTTGACATCGTAACACCGATCCGTGTCGCACGTGTTTTGATCGTTCTCAAATCAAATGTACTATTTTCACTATTTAATAACAATTATTTAGATTTTTATATAAGTACCTACTCTACTATGCCTGCAGAGAGGGATAAAAGAGAAGTTTTGCGTAAATAAAATTGTAATCTTTTTTTTTCAATAAGAATTTTGGTTTTGTTTTATGTCGGGGGAGCTTTGCCCCTCGACCCCGCCGGGAAGCGCAGTGGTCTGTTAAAAGTCGGCTTTTCCGAGATCTTTGGCGGTTAGCTTCTGCGAAACTTTTTCATGCATTTGTTATAAAAAATAGTGTTCGATACTCGTCCAACATGCTGGGCGTTATAGGTCGTGCGATGTTTTCAACACTCACCTTCGTCTCGGCTCCGGCTACGGTTCGTGCTGAAAACATCGCACTCACCAATAACGCCCGGCATGTTGCACTCGTATCGAAATGTACTAATTTACTGTTACACGGAGAGAATTTCATGCAAATCACTCTTACAAAAATATAATAAATAGTACTATACTGTATAAGACGATTGACTTTTTGCGGAAATGTGATAGGTATTCATATATAATGAAGTGAAAGATTACCGACGTCACATAATACACACACGTGAATAAGTCATAGTGGCGATGGGATTGTATGAGAGAGCACCATCATCAATATAGTAGTGTTCTGGAACAGTAGTATAGCACCCATTGCCATACCGTTCCGTAAAGCCAGTCAGTCAGTATAAGAGTCGACGGCTACTAGTATGATTGTTTTCTGCACGATTGACATAGTACACGTCGTCATACTGTATGGTGACGGCTATCATACTCTTTGGAAGTCATAATCAGCCGAAATAAGGATTCTTCTTATGTATGCTATAAAGACCCGTGGCATATAGGCTTATAGAGACTGTAAGCGAGACTATGAGCCTCTTAAATTGTCGTCGTATGGACTGTGAGTGAATATCGCTGTGTCTCAAATCGTTACTCATGTGATAGGTATTATGGAATACTGTAAATACAACAAGCCTTTCACTAGTGTTTATAATTATTTTTTCTATTCAGTATCGGATTTACCATAAAATTCTAAAAAATAAATTTGACATGTGGCCATTGATAAAAAAAAGTTCAATTCATAAAACATAAAACGATACCTAGATTTGCGTATCGTAATGACACCGTTTCGCGATGAATGTTTGGACAAAAGATACCTTTCTCAGAGACCCTTTTTGCATAAGTTCGAAGGCTTATAAGGGTTCTACGAATGGTTCTCTGTGTCTGAATTCTCGTCTCAGGAGATTTCAATTTCTTCACATATATATTGTACCCTGACCCTGAATATAGATATTGCTTATTAGGCCTGTTCTATCGTACTTCAAAAATTGCATATTTTCCACGAACGTGACGAAGCACTCTAGTTGGAAACCGACGGATCAGACTATCGTGCTAGCTCGGAAGCCAGAGACCGATTGCACAGTGGGAACTCATACTAGAGTAGCCGGGGCACGGTGGTGGGGGACTGCAACTCGGCAGTATGAAAATGATTCTCATACTGTTAACAAGTAGCTCTTACGTGTTAAACGACCATTCTGTGAGAAAATTGAAGTAATTTGAATCTCTGTGATTTCAATTAATGTCATCTCTGAATACTATCAGATACCACATGACCTATGACGTAATAAACAACTTCTTACATTATATGATATGCCGCAGAAGCAGGTATCTCCTATGTCAAATATGGCGAGTAATGTATTTCGTCGTTTCTTACCGGATATCATAAGTATCTTACATATAATCATGGAGGATAGAAATACGTTCTATACACGACAGCATGGACTTCTAATATTATACATAATAATCTTCAAGGTTTTCATTCGTTAACGATTATTGTTGCATCTGCAGCGAATATCACGTCTGTATATTTTCCTTGGCAATATCACATTTCAAATATCGAGACATACGTTTTCCATATAAATAGTAGATATTCCTATACCGATTGAAGTTTAATTCGTCTATTACCACTAACAATGAACATGTGTATTGCACTAACGCTCGATCTCCGGTATAAGTCAATCGTGTTATACCACTTATGACAGTGATTGTCATGAAATTCTCTCCGTGTAGAAATGTAAAAGTGTGAAAAAGTGATAACAATAAATAAGAGGTTTTGTAAAAATAATTCTAGATATAAGTATTTGAAATAGCAGAAGTTGTAAGCAATATACGAAACTTTAGTATTCTCCATGAGAGAAATTCTAAAACTTTATACGACAAACGGCCGAATATTTCCGAGCTATTCCGAATTCAGCCGAAGGGGCAGACCGCTCGCACATCGAGGACGCGCGCTCTCTTGTGTTAGTGTGGTTGCATGTGTATAACTTAGCAGTGAAAGAGACTGCAACTATACGTGTATGGTCATGTACATTACTTCAATATTTTCTCGTAAGGTGGCGACCACCGCTTTCGATATTCTCGCGGGTGCCACTTATAGAAGTTAGTGAGTATATATAGAGGCGGAAGATCTCATCAACAAGCATGGCTTGATCCCCCTACAGCACTGATCCTATGGGGATGATGTCAACACAGGCATACAAAGTACGACATGGAAAATAATTTTTTTTTTTTGCCTTTTTGGCTTATCTCCGATTAAGAAGGTAGCCTTAATGGAAAATAATAACGCGCTGGACACCGCAAATACCCAGGCCCGACCGGTTCATCGCTCACTTGCTAACCACATTGTGCAAAAGCCCCCCCCCCCCCTCCGCCACCCGAATCTAGTGTCCAACTAGCTTTTGTTTTTCCCGCGTACTCAGCACACCACGTGACCTCCATTTTTCGTATAGTGGTTTAGAAAGATCGCAACGCGTTTATACTGAAACGTACAACATTTAATTTCACTCTTTGCAAAGCTTTATACTAATTTTTGTTATTCGAGCCATTACAGATTTTAATATGAAGACTTACATACGCTGTGATTCTTTTAATGAAAGATTCTAATATTCTTATGAGTTATTCTAAAAAGATATATCAACTCGGCATTTTCAGAGTCACTATGTGAATTTTTGTGACAATACCTCGATTATCCCTAAATTCTTATATTTTATGTCAACTTTTCATACGCAATCAAACAAATATTCATACTAAAAGTTTCTCCGTGTAATTGTGGATTTTGTCTCATGGTGCAATTCTATTGGCCGAAATTTAGATGAAAAACTAATCCGCCGAATACCACTCGAGCTTCAAAATTAATCGAATATTTCCCTCAAGGTTCCCTGCAATCAAACGAAGGTGTAAAGTTTTTCAGAAAAATCACTCGCACTTCGCGCTCGTGATTTTGAATCCTGAAAAACTTGACTCCTTCATTTGTTTGCAGCGAACCTATCGGGGAATACCCGATAATTTTGAAGCTCTTGTGGTATTACATGTGATAATTTATTCATGTATATTCCTGAAAATTTTCAGATAATCATGAAACATAAAAGACTCCAAAATTCCGTCAAAGCTAGATGGTTGCATTTATAGCGGTTCTTAAACTGAAAATTAAAATTGATACACGTTGTACTATTAGTCTAAGAGCTGACGACCAAAATGGTGAGGTAATTTTATCGTCAATGAAAGTCAGGATAATACTTACCTGAAAGATCCTTATGCGAGAATCGTCGATCTGGCAGATCTGGTTCAGATATTATGAGGTGGGAAAAAAAAGGTAAAAGCCTTAATTAGGAGTACAAAAAAAAATACAGTGCGAACTCCCTTATATGCCGCTCAGGCCCCCAGGGGGAAGAGTATTTCCAAGAATTACGGCACCCCTACCATCATCACTCTAACTCGAGACGCGAAAACATTTCCGGCGTTCTCTTACACTGTTAAAAATGTTTGTGAATTTACTACACATTTACTATACAAAAGACTCCCAATTTCACAAATTCGGCAAAGCATTGTGAATTACTATGGATTTCTTTTAAATTTGCGAAAAAATTCTTAATTTCATTGAACTTGATACGAAAAGCACAAAAGTGTATCATAAATTTACTAATTTGTATAGTAATTGCATTGTGTTTGTGAATTTACTAAACAATGTTTGGAATTTGCTGGACATACTTCTAAATGTACTAAACAAGTGCACGAGAAAATTTTCATACAGACTTTTAGCATCAACAATTCGTCTTAGCAATGTAAATTACTATGCGGTATTCATAAATTTACAATTAAATTTTTGATTCCACCACACTTGATAAGAGAAACACATAGGCTAGAATTTGGGCATCCGACGGTTCTGTACAGTGGCCTTAGGGACATGACGCGGTTCCGGAATTTGCAACTGAATTTCTTATATCACTATACTTGACAGCAAAATAATTTGACTGTTTCTCAAATTCACAAGACCAGCTTAGTAAATCTATCGCATTTGTGTTAAATCGCTCGAGTAAATTCATGACTTTGATGAATTTCCGGAACTTAATGTGAAATTCATTGAGTCATTTTGTTAATTTACTAAACACCAGGTTGTAGTAGAAATTTATCAAAAACGCATGTCAAGTTCGATAGTCGGTGAAGAAGAAGATACATATTGCAATGCATTCTATCTGAACTCGAAGTTCAACCTTGAGTTTCACTATAAAGCTTGATGACATATAAAGCTATTGTATGATGTGTAGGCTTCGAACGAATAAAAAGACATTAGAACAACAATCAATAGGTAGTTTGGCGTAGTGGATAGGGCGTGCGACTAGTAATACGAGCGAATGCGAGCGGGCGTGGGTTCAAATCCCGGTTACGACCTAAATTTATTAGCGTTTTTAGCGAATTGAAAATGCGTTTCTTTGGTGTTCATCAAATGTCGATGATCATTTACGTGTTCAAACGCATAAACTCTGGTAAAAACTAATTTTTTTTCACAATTTAGGACCTGCGCCAAAGCTAAACATAGTAGAAAGGAAAAATCGGATGTTAAATTCGATATGTACATGTTTAGTAAATTTAGTCCACCGTTATTTGGAATTCAATATACGTTGTCATGAAAATTGAGCTACATTCAAACATTAAAATCACAATTTATCATTTCAATAATGATATTCCGTTTTATTAAAATTACTGTACCGTTGTTTAATGATATTATCATAATAGTACAGCTAATATGCAAACCAGATTTCCAAAATTGCACAAAATATCTATAGTAAATTTTACTATTCCGTCTTCGTAAAAAACTTCCTACACTTTTTTTAGTAAATTTGGAATCGAAATTTTTAACAGTGTATATACCGCTCTCGTTTGTGTCTACTTTTGCACCGTATTCAGAGCAAAATCGGATGCGCGTTCAACGGCATATAAGGGAGCATTGGAACTTTTTTCACATCCTGGCGAAGAAGTGGGGGCTGATGTTCGAGGATAATTAGGGAGAGGCACATACCTAGGTAACCGAGCGGCATATGAGTGAGTGCGCACTGTAATAATTTAGAGGTAATAGTATATCGTTACAGGCTTTTTTCTGCCAAGAGTTTATTTATCATATAGCCGAATAAAAAAGCCAGCCGAAAATACTGGCGGAAACGTATCGAAAAAAATGATTGAAATCGTCGCGTTTCGTACAGAAATGAGCTGTGGGGTATGATATAGGGCGCGTGGAGGGGATAGCGACCGGCGAGAGCGTCCACTATACACTGGATACAGGATAGTGTGTAATTGTTTTATTTCATGACAGTTGAAAAAATGTCAGACAATTTTTAATGTGAGATCACAACATGCTCTTAAATATGGTGACATTAGTGTGCCTGTCATGCATCAAAGCAACGAAAAATATCTACACCCCTGTCAAAGTTTGCTTTTGAAATCTCGGGAGAAATAATAACGAAGAGGAAAAGGCATCAAAAAAATTTTTTTTCTGTTTGTTGATGGTCTAGTCTATGAACTAGTCTAGTCTGTATGTGGCTCTTAGAGCATATACACATGGAGGAAGCATAGCCGGTGAGAAACCGAGTCGAGCGGCGAGAGAGAGGGACGTCGGGACCGTACATGCTCTCTCTTTCTATTCGATCATAGGGCCAATCAGAAAATAGTGAGGGCCAATCAGAGTCTGCAAGACAAAGAAGGCAAATACTGTCCCGTAGTTTGTCTCATGCCCGTTTCCCACTTACGCTGTAGGGTATCTCATGCTTCCTCCATGTCTATATGCTCTAAGATGTGGCTACAGATTAACATATTATAACATATTTTATCAGTTTTATATGTCAATGAAGGCTGTTAAGGTGCCACAGTAGTGACATGTCCTATATATATTTTGTGACGTCAGAATCGTGAAATACGAGGAATTTCGTCGCGATATTGAGCCTTATTTACGGGACGCAGATGGGTGAAATAAGTTTTCCTGAAACAAGTGTGTATTTCTACCCTGCGCTTGCTTACTGTGTTCAGTGATAGACGTATTAATCTCCTGGATGCTGCGAAAATACGACAAGTCGGTAATGGCCGGATTCTGATGCCGCCATGTTGGATATGTATAAACGACCTGTCACTTTTATTAATTCGCAATACACATCACTGGGTAATCTACGCTGAAAATCACTAAGCAAGCGCAGTACAGATTAATTTAAGCTTCAATAGAAAAATAATACCAGTGGAATTCGTTTCCTCGTTTAGGCTCAATACCGCGATGAAATTCCTCGTATTTCACGATTTTGACGTCACAAATATATATAGGACATGTCACTACCGTGGCACCTCAAATACATAAAGCTGGGTACACACCTGAGCATATTTGTGCGCACGCACATCTCTTGTCTTCTTTCTTCCTTCTGGGAGCAAGGAGGAAAAAGATGGTTCGTGCGCGCAAATATGCTCAAATATGCTCAAGTGTGTACCCAGCTTTATATTTATTTCCCACAAAAAAATTTGTTCATACCGAAACTTTACGTGGATGCGGCCCACCACGGATACCAACCTAAAATTTGCCCGGCTAGTGACATTGCTTCAGCCATGCCCTGTTCAAGCTAACTTTATTCTGTTCGAACTCTAGAACAGCGCGCGTAATATTTGAAGGTCAGGCGCCTAATATAAAATAAATCAGTAAATCGTGCGATTAAGTGGAGTTGCGGGAAAATTGCACCGGGTGAGGAAGATGATTTAAATTAATCGATCAACAATATAATTATTAATTAATGTGAAGTTTTACTTGCAATCAATTTATTATGAATGAAGCAATTTTTAAGATGCTTTTGTTGAATCGTTGGAACAATAAAATGGTTACTCATTATCTTAAAACAAAATAATTATTCATTAATGTAAAGTTTTATTTGCAATCAATTTATTATGAATCTTCTGTGGACAACTCTCTGTGCCTTAGGACACCTTCGATGACCCACGATGAGTCTCAGCGAAGAGCGATCCTTCGATCGATTGATTTAAATCATCTTTCTTACCCGGTTCAATTTTCCCGCAACTCCACTTATTCGCACGATTTACTGATTTATTTTAAATTAGGCACCTAACCTTCAAATATTACGCGCGCTGTTCTCGAGTTCGAACAGAATAAAGTTAGCTCGAACAGGGCACGGCTGAAGCAATGTCACTAGCCGGGCAAATTTTAGGTTGGTATCCGTGGTGGGCCGCATCCACGTAAAGTTTCGGTATATTAGGGGCCGTGCAGTTATTAGCCTACCTCAATACGTGCTACGCAGTATTTATCGTCGTATTTCTATTGTACATTGGTTAAAAAGTCGATAAACCCGAAAAAAAAACAGTTCCAGAATGGACTCGCGAAAACCCCTAAAAAATACCCTAAATAATTTTTCCCCCTATTTGCCCCCTAAAGCGACAACAAAAAACCCTCAATCTAGGGGGAAAAACCCTAATCTGGCAACACTGGCCCTGTGTAATAAAAACGACCGCAATACAAACTTACCTTTCTTGTATCTGAGTTGTGTCTTGTATCTTGTGTTATATGCTTCAATATTTCGTGGAGTTATTATTCATCGCTATTCAGAATCTATACTCACAAATTTAACTCCATTCCAGCAAGGGTAGCAACATTCAGCATTCCTCAGCTACCAGCACCACCAGCACCTCCGGAGAACATTCTGACGGAACAAGATCGTCGAATTTTGGTGAAGTACGAGCACTGGTTGAATCACCAACATCAAATTTTAGATCAGCAATTGAAATATTATGATACTGAAGTTCAGAAATTGCGAAAAATGAGAAAGGTATTTACTGCATTCATTGAATCCAATATGTTTGTACCTGTGATAATAAGTAGATTCGGGAAATATTTGCCAAAATTCAAAGTGAAATGTAAAAAGTGATGACAGAAACTTCTGGGGCATTTCACATCAAGCAGGCTACCTTTTCCTTTTTGCTGCATGACTTGAAGTTTCAAGCTATGAAAACTTGTGGAATCCCAATTGAAGAAACTTCACTGATTCTATCTAGAATTCCTAGTCTTCTAATGACATCTCTTTATTGTATTTTGATACCTTCCAATCAAGTATTATTGACACTGTATCGTTAGCACCAGATAACCACATTGTCACAACAGCTTTACGCATATGTTTTCACGAGTCTGATCAGAATCCAGTTATTTCAGCAACGCTGGTATAGCTAGAATGATCACAGGATTCAAGCAACCATTAACGTGCAAAAATAATCATCGCAGGAGTTCCAATTGCGATATTATATTCTGTTACAAGAATCGGAGTTGAATAGTTGGCGTGGGAGTTGGAGATACTTATAATTCATGAATTACTACAAATTAAAGCTCATCTTAGACTCGCCCGGAAAATGCTGTAACACTGATTCTGACAGGGATTCAAATGGAAATACTAGCACTCACCCAGATTATTAGCCACTGCCTAGAAAATTATCCAACTTTTGTCCATTTGTTTGAAGCTCGTTTGAAATATGTGTTTGAAAATATGTGAAATCCTATGATGAAATCTTCAAAATCCCGAAATCTTTGTTGATATTCACTAAGCATCTACCAGCATATAGATCAGGCCATCGGTATACTGAGAGGTGGCTTGGCTGATTTGAAATTCCTCATGCCTATGCTTTTAAGAAAATACAATACCGTTCAAAAGTTTAGGATCACTTTTCAAATTTTTGATTGGGGTACAAAGTTGAATATCTTGGTCAAGAAATGTCGTAGCCAACTGGTTCGGATAGCATTTGAAAATGGAAAGAACCAGTTTCAGATTGCTTTCTTTTCAACTTTCTACGACTTTTTTTAGCACTCACTAGATGTTAGACATGATCGTTCATTGCGAATTTTCTATTTTAAAAGAATCGGGTGTAATTTTTTGGGAAATGGCAATGGAAATTTTTTCTAAGAGTGACTTGAGAGGGTTGAGATTAAGCTGTGAGTTGGCTAGGAAAAAAAAATTCCTTTTTTTTTCCGTCGAGTTATTCAATTCTTTGTGCGGAAAGTCAGTTTGTAGAAAATGCGTCGTGACTCAAGAACTATGGGATTTTAGATGAAATGTCAAGACATAAAAAATGTGTATTTTTGAATTTTTAATGAGTTCAAATTTTTTCAGATTAAAAAGTTTTTTTGCCATGTCACCATTTGACCAACAAAATTTCATGCTCAACCTTTTATTTTATCTCTAGTAGCCTATTGAGCAAGGAAATTGATGAGACAACTTGCAAATTTTGCAAAAGGGTGGGTAAAAACAAAAAAAAAGTTCAATTTAACCCTTACAAAAATCCCGATTAGAAAAAATTTCCATTGCCATTCCCCAAGAAATTACACGCAACTTTTTAAAAGTATGAAAATCGCGAGAAACGATCATGTTCAACGTCATCTAGTGAGTGCGAAAAAAGTCGTAGAAAATTAAAAATAAAAGAAATAAAGCTGGTTTATCCACTTTCCTATACTACAACTTCCTATACTACAATTGGTGAGCTGCAGTATTTGATGCATATACGAGTTCAGACTTTGAAGTTCGAAGGAAT
The DNA here is from genome assembly GCA_963992785.1 of Tenthredo livida. NCBI lineage: Eukaryota > Metazoa > Arthropoda > Insecta > Hymenoptera > Tenthredinidae > Tenthredo > Tenthredo livida. The sequence continues at coordinate 12,419,699 of OZ023071.1, forward strand.
AAAACAAAACAGGATGACAGAGACGGAGATACTGCACGTTCTTGGTATACCACTTGTTAGGAAATACAACAAACGGCCTAAAATTTACATTTATAAATTCTGTCTACAACAGCAGAGCGAAACCAGCGAGTTTCCATCCGCAAACGAGGATGGAAACTTGCTTTCGCAGCGCTATTGAAGATAAAAGTTTGTTCACCTCAGAGAAAACGGTCATTGGTGCCTTATATAAAGTTGAAAACACCTCGGCTTTACCTCGGTGCTCACCTTCACATACTCGGCGTGCAAACGACCGTTTTCTCGCTCGGTAAACAATGTACTATGTTGTATCTAATATTTATTTTTCTTTGTCTTAGTCTCTCAATAGTAAACAAAGACAATTGAGGAAATCCGGGAATGAATTAGCTGAAAATGACGCTGCAGAGCTACTGAGAATTTCTAGCGAACAAGCAATACTGCAAAAACATCTAGACGCTAGTAGAAAACAGACTCGGCAGCACGGAATGCTTATTCAAGAATATCGCAGTAAACAACAGCAAAGACAGCCACAGCCTACTTCAGAACCATGTTCCCCACTGATGTCACCTTCGCAGCATTCTTCGCCAATGCACAGTCCTGCGGCCCTTGTCTCTCATAGTCCTGGACCCGGAAATGTGCCTTCCAATATAATCCAGCACTCACCAGCAACTTCCATGATTCAACATAGTCCAAACCCACCACTGCTACAGCATAGCCCTGGTAATGCACAGGCAGGCAATCCTGGAACAATGTCGCCTCATAACATGCAGTCTTCACCGAGAATCGGAACCCCACATTCGCAAGGGGAGGAAAGTCCTTTTAGTCCAGGTGCTTTGCCATCGCCAGGCATATGTACACCAACATCAACAAGAATGGCTTCCCCACAACATAGATCTGTTATTACAGGAAGGCTGGCCACAAGTCCTGGAGCCTTTACAACAGATGGGCGTACTGCACAACAAATAATGGGAGAACAAAATTTAAGAATACATACTCTTCCCCAGCGCTTTGTTCGTCCTCCTGTTGTTGGAGACCCTGGTCAGCGTCCTAGGATGCAGCTGCAGGGAGGTATTGTTTATGGACAACGTTCTCCGCTAGGAAGTCCACAGCCTTCTCAGCAGCCAATGATGACACAACAACAACACCAACAGATGCTCCAACGACAGCAAATGATTCAGCAGCAACACGAAGTTGGTGGAATTTCACACCAAGAGACACAAAATATCATAACTCAGAGAACGTTGCAGATGGTACAACAGAGACAGCAATTATTACTACAACAACAGCAACAACAGACGCAACAGCAACAACAGCAGCAGCAACATCAGCAGCAACAACAACAGCAGCAACAACAACAACAACAGCAACAACAACAACAACAACAACAACAGCAACAACAACAACAACAACAACAACAACAACTGGTGCAGCAACGGCAACAGTTCATGCAAATGCAACAGCAACACATGATGCAGAAGCCACCAAGTTCCCCAATGGTGTCACAACCTGCAAGTTCTCCCAGTCCGCAGATGCACCAACAGCTTCAACAACCCTATGGGCAGCCACCCAGCTCTCCAATGCCGCGCAGTCCCATGGTACAGCAAACTATGGGCTCTCCTATGCTGCAACAACAACTAAGTCAGAATTCACAACCACCTAGTCCGATGAATAGTAGAATTCATTCCCATCCACCAAGCTCTCCGATGATACCACAATATCAACCTCCGAGTCCAATGTCAAGGAATCATCCACCCACATCGCCAATGTTACAGCATCAGTTAAACAGCTCGCATCATCCGCCTTCATGTCAAACTCCCAACTCTCCAATGCCACGAAGTCCAATGGTTGGAGGATCGCCGATGCAAATGCAGAGGAGACAGTCGAGTGGAAACAGCCCAGCAATGCCTGATAGACCTCAAAGTGTTGAGAATCCTGGAACTAACAGGACACCCCACACAACTCACACACCACAAATATCGTATAATTCACAAAATTCAAATAATCATTCTGGGGGAAATGATCAACAGCAGCTGCAGCTGCAGCAGCAGGATCAGGTTATGTGTACGGATCATAGCAATAGAGGCGGTGGTAATCCCCATAATCCGTTGAATCCATTGCCATTACCACCCAGTTTCGGTAGATATGGATATTTCCGATTGGGTCTTAGAGGGGGATCACCGATGTGGTCAATGAAACCAGAGTCAAGCAAAGGCAAAACTGCAGAGTCTCATTTACCATGTCTTGAAGATAAACCAAATACTTCAGCAGCTGTACATAGAAAGACAGGCATTCCGCAATCTAAAATAAACTCCCTAGTCTGTGCTGATTATAATGACTTTGACGACGATTCGCACACACCTCCGCAAACTCCACCTACTGACTCGGAGCCTAAAGCAACTTCCTCCTTAGCTGATTCGAATTCGGTCCCTCTGGGAAGCCCTAGCGACAAGCTTGAGCCAATCCCAGATACGACAGACTATGATGATGACAAAACAATTGTAAATACTGAAGTAACTTTGAGCTCAACAGCTCAACGGGATAGCGATGATATCACGGTCATAGAGCAATTTGGAGACACAGAATTGGGGGATGTTATAACTGGCACGCTTGAACCAGATATGCAGGAGGAGTATGTCCTATTTGAGTCAGACATGGTAGTAGACTTGTCTGTTGACAGCAATGATTCGCTCAATCATGCTCTAGTCAATGACGGTACTCAGTCTCACGATTTGGTTCAAATTTTAGAAATCGAGCAGTCAGGAACTCGGGTAGACGAAACTGTACTGAGTGACGAGGACTTGCTTCCGTCACAAACTCGGAATAAAAAGGGGTTGAGGCTTGATATTGTCCGAACTCTGCAGGCTGGAAAAAAGTTGGTCGCCGTAACGGACACGCCGGAGTCACCGGATCAAGAAGAGCTAAACGTGGATCCATCACCTGGACCATACATCGATCAATCACCTGATCACCACATAATGGTTTCGCTTGTTGAGGAGTCAGAAGTGGTGATTATCGATTCAAGTAGCAAATCACCGGAAGATAGTATTAGCAAGGATGCCGGTCACAATGACCCTGACAAACTAGACACCAATGATATCATCCAGACAGCTGAAGAAACTGACACTTTACAGTTATTGAAGAATATCGAACCCACATCACAGCTGAAAGAAAGCAATAAATCAGCCGTGCCATCCTTCACTTTCCCAGATGAAGTTGTACACTGCGAGATGCCACCGTCTAGTTTGCACCAAGCCAATATCGGAGTACCCGGTATTACTAAACCAACTGTCTCGTATCCCACTATTTCCACAAACCTGCCTGTGTTCACCTCTGTAAACACATGTAGTGCTGTTACCGACAATGTTCCAAATACTAATAACGTACAAGCAAGTATCAATGCTTTGAAAGAAGTTACAACTACGTCCCCACTCGAGTTTCCAAAACAAATAATATCACCTTCAACCATGACTAGTATCGTGACTGATGCCAAAATTGCAGCAAGACTGTGTCAAGCTGCAGCGGAAGTCAAGGTGAATTCTGAGTTGCCTACAATACCATCGAAGCAACAAAATGCGGCACAGCCAACTACTATAACTGTGGCAGGTGATGATTACCTTCAATTTCTACAAGGCACAAAGATTAAACAACGAGCCCTACCAGCAAGATTAGCGGTAAACGTTCAACTAACATCTGTTACTTTATCCACGCCCAAGATGGCCATACTGGATCTACCTATCACAGACAATGCAAATGGTCTTTCTGATAATGCTCGGGACGAATTAGATGGAAAATCTGAAGATATGGACATGCAAAGGCACAGCACCAATCACATGGGTAGTGCAATAAGCACCGAGACAACTGATGATTCCAGCAATGTGAAAAGCGGTGCAAGTTCGAATATGAAAGATAATTGTCTGACCGATGATAAAAAGTCAGATTCTTTGAATACTACAGACGAATTGGAGAGCATGCTAGAGGCCATTCACAATCCTGAAGAAAATATTGCCAGTGGGACTAAAAGATCCAAGTCTGACAGTCAAACAGCTGAAGCTGGTAGCTTGAAAAGAATGTCACCTGTGGCTGACCATTTATCTCTTGTTAATATTTTGGAGAATGATGTAGAAACATCTGCTGCTGCCACGAATAAGATGCAAGTTACAGTATCTACCTCATCTCAGGATAAGCCAGAAACTGAGTTTGCAGAAGTAGCTCCCACCACGAGCAACATTAAAACGACAGCTAGTAGCGCATATGAAAAAACGTCGGAACGCTCGAGCGAAATTGATTCAAACAAAGATTATACGCCAAATTCAAACGAAGAAAAAAATCTGATGGAAGAGTCGTCAGACGAGATCCTGGATATGCTCCATAACATAATATCCTCTAAACCTGAGATGGCAAATACTGATATTTTGCAAGAAAATAGATCGCGTAAACCAAGTTTGATTTATCCATTACCAGCCACATTGGATACTTTACCGCTAAATATTTTACAAGATTCTTTACTTGATTTGGAGCAAGGTAACGGAGAAAATGAAAACTCTCTACAAAAAGAAGGTGAATCATTAAAATCAGGAAATGCAAGCACACTTCCGATAGATATGGCCTCGAAAAGAGTTCCTCCACCATTATCCCACGAATCAACACCATTAGCTGTGAGTGCTGTGACTCAATTACAGAAGAACACCACGACTGTGCCACATCTTTCCCCTTTGTCAAAACCAACCGAGCTAAGTTCAAATGTTGCTACCGTAACCCATCAGCTACGGACATTATTATCTTCTCTTCAGTCCAACGTACCTGTAGTATCATCAATAACATCAGCTGCTAAACTTGGGAGTATGGTATCACCAGGCAGCAGTATATCAACAAGCTTGCAAATGGTTGCTTCTACAGATGCTCATCATCGATTACAAACACCAAATACAACAAGCACAAGCGCTAACACAAAAACTGATACGGAAGGCAGTGGTACTAATGAAGTTGCTGAGTTAAAGGGAACCCTAAGTTCTACCATTAGTGTTACTTCGACAATATGTAAGCCCACTTTTAGTGAACAATATTCAAGGACAAATTCTAGTACGATGCAGACACAAACAGTAAACACTTGTATGCAAAATACTTCCATTATAATATCTAGAGCTGCGTCAAATTCAGGTGTCTCGATAACATCGAATGCAATGTTGAACGCTATGCTCGCTGGAACAAATTCTGCAAAGCCAACTATTGCTGGACACAGGACAAGCACCGTTCTCACCCAAACGAGTAATTTACTTAGCTCTGTATCGTCAACGTGCGTACAACGTACAGGTACTCAGAATCTTCAAGCAATACTACAAGTGAGCACAAGTGTCTCCTCCAATCCATCCAGAGCAGTTGTTAGCTCAACGACAAACACTGTTAATGCGCCAATGCAATGCTTAAGAACAATAGTGCCTCCGGTAATAACAACCACTCCTGTGACTATCAATGTGACTACTAGCATACTCCAATCTACTTTATCCCAGGCTTCCACACTGCTTCATACTCAGTTGACATCTGGTCAAACACTCTACAACAAACCAACAGGACATTTGCCTATTGATAATAAATCGAGTAAATTGGAAGTCCTGATCCAAAGTGCAACTATTAAAAAGAATCCAGAGGATGCGTTAACAAGAATTCAAACAAATACGGAGAAGGCTGTTACGACTACTAGATCGGAAATAGAAACGAATAAAATTAGCGTAAATTCGTCAAGAATCGAAGAGTCTCAAAATGTTCTCTTGAAACAGCTGTTACAAAACACGGCTTGTGCCACTACAATTTCCCCATCTGGTAGTAGTCAAGGACCTAACTTGCCGCTAGTACCATCCCTTGAAGCTCAGTTAGCCCGTCCTGTACCACCAACACCGTCGTCACTTCTTTCACCATTGCTCAACGAGGCAACACTCAATAAACCTACACCTAAACAGATCTTGAATAGAGAAACCTCATTTGTTTCACATCCAGTAACACCGTTAAAAACACCAAGTTCACCTACCAAGGAGGAGCAATCTGCAGTGTCACCATCTATATCTCTGTCCTCGATGACATCTGTGTCTCAACAATCTACACAGCGGGCGACGGATAGTATTTCAAAATTGCAGTCACTGGATCAACAATCTAAGTTGAATTCGGCTACTAATTCAGGAGTTCAGCCAGGAATCACTACATCAACAGTTAAAAAAGCGCCATCAACGCAACCGGTATCAACGGAAGCAATAGTTTCATCGACACAAAATGCCAAGTCGACAGTTGCCAAATCACCGATCAAGACTATTCTAGATTCAATAAACACAAACACAACTCAAACTCTCCAACAGCCAGTGTCAACATCTATGCCTACGTCGAAGCCAATCCCAGAAACTGATCCATTGACGGTCACAGTACCTTCTAAGCATGGACAGGCTGCGCAGCAAGTGGGAAGCGTTAGTCAACCTACACCACAATCAACTTTAGTCCCAATATCGCAACCACAAGTATCTCAGTCCAATAATCAAGCGCTTATACCACAGAGCGTATCTCACATAACTCAAAAATCTTCGCCCGTTAATGTAATACAACCGTCAGTGCCTCTCCCGGTCTCCCATGAAATGGGACACCAAGCTCAGCTGTCACAGGGTGCTCTTACGCAACACACAGTGCCTTTAGTTGAAGTCAAAAAAGAAATACTAGACGAAGTACTTTCTGGTGGCACTCCCACACATGTAACTGAAACCAAAGACTTTCTTCTTACTGCCAAAGATGAGTTCATTGACGGATCCATGAACGATAAAATTGGTAATTTATTTTTTCTCTTCAATCTTCTTTGCTTACACGAAATAATTGAAATCCTTATGAAGCATGAGTTGATGCATACTTGAATACTTTTAGATCTCAAAAAATTGAAGAGACGCCAATACCAACAAAAACGTAGACAAAGCCAAGGAAAAGATGCTACAGCTGCTCCTCAAAAGAAACGACCAAGAAAAGTCTCTCACCCTGAAGAGGATTATGACACTTTTGTTGACAATCTAATGTCTCAATTACGTCAACTTCAACCTATGGCAGTCCTTGAGCCGTTGCTTGGCAGAGCTTATGGCGTCTGCCCCATTTTTGGCTCTGGAGATTTATATAAGATCGCCACTCAGAGGGAATACAATACTCGTACGGGAGATTTAACGGGTTCTTATGGTGCGGCATCCTTACAAGGGACAGCCGACCATTACAATACCCAGCCGTTTGGTGAAGTTGAACCACTTCCGGCTCAGCAGATCCCTTCCACCCAAAGAGGGTTTTATGACCAAGAATTTGCTCCTCTCAAATTAAACGAGTGTAAGTTTAAATTATGTAATAAAATTAAGAATAACTCCTCATAACAAGATAATCGACTGCATATATCGAATCTAAATAGGGTGATTATAAGTATCAATTGTTAGTGAAATCAATTGTTTTTCCGATGGATAGAATTTCTTTGCAAATTACATAAGGTTGGAAAAATAAGTTTTTTCTGAGTCAAGTACTTCCTCATGCTGATCAGCTATCCTATATTAATTACATTAATTACATGCATTACAGCTGACGATAAAAAGGATAATTCCTTGACTATGACTCGTGATGTTGACACACCCGATACAATTGTTAGTTCTTCATCTCCTGAATGTGTGATCCCTGAGTTTATACATCGATTTCCTGGACTAAGATTGATAGAGGAAGAGTCTGACGAAGAATCGGATTGGCTGAAGAGGGTGTCACCTGTAATACCGCTGGTTTCACCAATTCCGATTAGGCTCAAGCCAAGTTTCACTAAAGATTCTGTTAAAATGGATAAAGAAAATTTCGGCGTATCCAGGTAATAATGATTCAAAACATAGAGGAGATAAAGGAAAGCACTCAGTTCGATTTTGAAATTGTATAGTGGAACTGATATATGAAGGATTCTTTCTCAAGTGGGCCACCCATTTTCGTCGTGGTCTCGGATTAATTTCGTTTCTTCCTGCGATGATTACCCTACTTTTCAGGAGTTTGGCTGAATTTTTGCAGATTTTTAGAACTGCCAGGAGCATAGATATCTGAAATATCTGGATAACCTGTTTGTTTTACGTATTTACAAATTACAGTGGGATCGCGATATATTGCCTCTTGATATATTGCCGCTGAGAGCACTTCCCCTGCGTTATGGAGTCTAGAGTTAGGAGACCGAGCTTAGTCATCCCCACCTCTGAAAAACGTCCCCGTTTTCTGCGCCGTATATACTTATAGCTACGCGAGCCTAACGTTCGCTGCGCCTCTAGTGGCACTACTTACAAGCTCAGGTTGTCATAGGAACCGCGAATTTCAACTGTTATTTAAAAATCAGCTGTTTTAGAAAACCGGTACTTGCCATACATTATGCACGTTAAGACTATTACTCCTGGCTGCCGATAGAGGCGCGTCGAACGTTAGGCTCGCGTATATATATGTACACAAAGCGACAGAACTGGAACCACTTCCGTAATACAGAGCTCGTTCTCCTAACATCTAGACTCCATACCCTGCGTGCGGACTACATGAGCTTCCCCCACCCGCCATGCGCGCATGCGCCGCGTAGCCTCTGCGTCTGCGCGAAACAGCAATAGACGGAGTTTCAGTGGGGCGCTGCCGCATGGAAAGGGATCGCGATATGTTGCCTTTTTCCCTCCCTACAGCCCCGAGAGCGGCAATATATCGCGATCCCACTGTACTGATGATGAAGAAAAATCAAAATACATGAAAACAAAATACATGCTTAAAATAAACAGATTATCCAGATATTTTATATATCAACGCTCCTGCTAGTGCTAAAAATCTGCAAAAATTTGGCAAAACTCATAAAAAGTATGATAATCATGGGAGGAAGTAATTAAATTAATTCGAGACCACGACGAAAATGGGTGGCCCACTTGAGAAAGAATCCTCCATATAATCTTTAGCTCTCACCGTGAATGCGAGACGGAAAGAATGTGAGCGCAAATCGGATTATTTTTTAACCAAATGAATTGTGTCGAATAATTTTTGTTATCATTGGTCAGAGTAGGATCATTTCTCTCTGAAGTTATAGGTCAAATAATGAAAATTTCTTGCACCTTAATTTCTGGTATTTAAATAATTTTATTCAACACGATGTCGTGCATTGTTCCCAAGCAGTAGCTAATGGAAACTCATAATTTCATCGAAGGCAGAATATGTTTTTACAGAAAATAGTGGCTTTTGATTTTTCTCACATGAGGTGAAGCTGTGATCGAAATAGTTTTATCAGTATCCGAGGTGCCGGTGTGACATAGATCGCCAAGTTTACGTGAAATACATTTTAATTTTGATCAATCCGCTTTCAGAATTGGAAAATCACCCCCCATGCCATTGCGAGATAATGGTAATGTCACCGTGACTCTAACTTTAAACAGCCAAGCTGCCGATGATATTATGGGAGTACTAAAAGACTTGGCTAATATCTTGAACATTGCTCCGCCAACGGGTTATCAAATAGTCGAACGCACAACCACCCCCCCGAGCCAAAAGCTGGGACTTTACAGGACAAAAGGGAAAGATGGCAAAGAAGGAGGTGGGTCTTTGTGATAACAACAGTTCTTTATTTATTGTGATAATGAAGAAGTTGCGGACAATTACAGCGCATACGATTGATGAAAAATCAATCGTATCGTAAACCTCAATTACCTCTATTATCAAATAGAGTTTTGAAATAATGCGTTTGAATTCTGCACAAAATTGTCGGGGTTCAACCGTCCGCACCTGAAGTCACAGAGTATCTTTTATCCGTGTTTGTTGAGCCTAAGACCTCTTAACCCTACAGAGATTAAGAATTACGGATATTCGTCTCACGTATTTATTGTCACGTTGCAGAACACTTGGAAAAATCGCATAAACAAGAGAGAGATGGAACAAAGTGCAATGTTTTCAGAAATTTCTCTTTTCTACGCATTTTTAGCCGCGTATTCTCCATCAAAATGATCTCTTCACATAAACATTGTCATGATCATGCAACTTCCTTATTCCACAGTAATACTATGAAAATGTGGTTTTTATAAAACTCATTGTCAACGTGAAAAAAAGATTGTATCAAATATCGATCTGTCTCTATAAAGTTTTCAAACATCCTCACATATTTACATTGAACTTGCAGCTCCTATCGATATCCAAAGCATCCTCAATGGGGCAGCTAAGTTTTGTCGACACTGTGACGTGGTCATCCTCAACAGTTTGATACGGAAAAAAGTTTCAGATCTGCCATTTTTGAGTAAAGAAGAATCGGAGCCTGGCGAGGAGCTCTGTTTCTGCTCAGCAGCTTGCTATATGCAATTTTCCTTGATACATAGATCTCCAATGGCTACTCAAGAAAAGGTAGGCTTAGTAATTGTCGTAACTATGATTTTCACAACCGTTGGTCATTATTGCATAATTAAAATATAGTACATAAGTCCAGTTGATGTGTGAATATTCAACTAGCAAGTAATAACAAACGTACAAACGAACAATAGTGAATGTTCCAATTTTCATATTTTTCATACAATAAACTTAAGATAATCAGCAAGTTTGTATGTATGATAATTCATCATGCAGGCGGCAGCGATTGTGGATCATTTGTGCCAGAACTCTCAGTCCAGATTCGGCGAAACTGAATTGAAGAAAGAAATACAAGAGAAAAAGTTTGTTGCAAAACAATCAGTAGAACACATTCAGAGTACAAAAATAGAGACAATGGAAATTGAGACAGAAGTTAGAATTAAAACCGAAAACGATGCAGATTCACATGTATTTGAAAATAAGGACGATTCAGCCGATGATAAAAGGCCGAAGAAACACTCGGCTACTGACGAATCAATCAATGATGATTCTATTGATCCTCCAGCAAAAGTTTGGAGAGGCCTCAGATATAAATCGTGGGCTCTAGGTGGTATTCAGCCGGCAACCAAATATAAGAAGCCCACGGATCGTGAGATCACAGAGGTGATGAATAATCTCATTTCATTTTGCGTAATATTACTAAGTATGATCCTACATTCATGTTCATATTCATATATCTGTGTTTATTAATCAGTTGCAAAAATGTTTCAATACCATCTTTTCTACTTCTGACAAGCTTGATACAATCTTCAAATTACTCAATGTAAAAATTCTAGCAGTTTCAATAAGTTTAATTGTACGTTTTTCGTTATTTTCCGGAGCTGAAGGCTTGTGGTGTGTCGAACAACCCATCATACAATCATGCTCGCCAGTTTCAAAAATCAACAAGATGAAGGAACCCTTTCATTCCGTTTTTTCAGATGCTCTTTCGATTAGGTGTAACTGTGATTCCTGCAAAGGCTGACGACAGCCGTCGTTGCATGTTTTGCAACAGTCAGGGTGACGGTGCTGCCGATGGACCTGCCAGATTATTAAATTTTGATGTTGACAAATGGGTGCACCTTAACTGTGCACTTTGGTCTGATGATGTATACGAAACAGTAAATGGTGCTCTTATGAATCTAGACACAGCACTGCAGCATAGTCTTGTTCTCAACTGTATGGTATGTGACAAACCTGGAGCTACTGTAAAGTGCTTCAAAATACGTTGCACCAATGTTTACCATCTTGGCTGTGCAGTTAAGGATGGTTGCGTGTTTTACAAAAATAAGGTATGTATTGATTTTCAATGAAAATCGACACAACTTACCATGACATTATGGGAGTCAGAATTATCAAGTAGGCGATCTCTACTATACGTACACTAGAGTGTCTAGAAAAGAATCGACATTCTATTTCTTCAACTCTAATTACTCTAATGCCCGGTTGTATCAAAGAGAGTTATCCCTAGGTTAACCCGAGCGTTAGCTAGCCCTAGCCTAAATTTAACCCTTGGGTTATCCTTGCGTTGGTTTTATAAAACAATATAAACCTAATTTACCTCACAAGATGGCAGGCAGAGCGAGTGCAGCTGCGCCCATGCGAATGCGTTTGAAAAAAATGTTGGCCCGAATGAGAGTTCAACAACTGAAATATGAAATAATTTTATTTTCATCTTTTTCGAGCAATTGCAAACTATCCCAGACACCAGGGATGACGTTGGGGTAACCCATGGAGACTAGAGACAAGGAGCACTAACTGCGGTTCAGAAAATGACTCGAAAGAAGTCACTGTAGGGCGGCGCTAGTGTGTCAAGCCGTCCGCAGTTATGCAGTATAATAATATGATAACAACCCTACCAGAACGCTACCCGGCGCCACCGAAATACTCGATACTAGCCTAAAACTTGACATATAGGTGTAGGTACTTAACCCTAGGAGTACACACATATTTTTCGCTACTTAGTTACACACACCTGGGTCCGTGAGACCCGGCCATCTCCAGTATAAGGGGTAGTTTCTCCGATTCAACGTCTATTTGGATGATTTTTTTTTCAAATGGAAGAGCAGACCGTTAAGAAAGCACCTGCGAAGACGAAATATGTGTTTAGCTTATATTTTGTCTGAGCAGATAGAAATGTTTCGCGCAAAACGGAAAAATGCGAGTTTTGCACTCTCGGCCGGATCTGTGAGACCCGAGGGTGTACTCCTAGGTTAACGACAATGAGCTAGTTTACACCCTAGAAAAAATGGCGGCCTGACCTATACTGTGACCTATGCCCTGACCCAAGATACGTCGCCTACCAAACGTTTACACCGGCGACTTTGAGGCGTACCTATAACTTGGGTCGACCTTGGGTCGAATTTAGTTCACCAGTTGCACGCCGTGGGAGTGAATATTTTGAAATGTTACCGCTAGCATACGCGTTGTTTTTCAAAAGCCTCTCGGAGGTGGTTAAAGTGCAGAATAATATCAGGGAAAATTCTCGAATGCGAGAAATCCTTCGCAGAAGACGCCGTTTGAGGAGAGAATTGCATCTTCAAATGAAACGAGTTCGTCCTAACCTAACCTAGTGTGAGATTTTGGTCCACCACTGTTTACACGCCTTCCGACAGAGGACCCAGGTCAGGTCAGGGCATACGAAAAAGAGCCCTGACCCGACCTCAGATAGGCCGTCTCAAAAGTGTTTACAGCATGTGACCCACATGAGACCTAAATGATTTAGGTCGAATTTAAGGTATAGGTCGCGGCCTAAACGGTGGGTGTAAACTAGCTCAATCTAACTTGATACCGCCGTGCCCGTGGATCCAAGCCAACACAAATATGTAATGATTTTTCAGCAAGTGAATTTTACAAGTTACAATACAAGTGTTCTTTGGCAAAAGCTTTAAGCAAGAAATCACAGTGGAGAGATTGGTAATAATTCTATTAAATATTATACCATTCAACGTAGCACCGCTTAGGCATTTTCACGAGCGTTGATATGTTATTCATTTATGACAGAAGAAAAAAAAAGAATACCAAAAAAGATACATTTGCTTATTTAGCGCCGAGCATTTTGCGCCCTCGACTGCGGACGACTGAGCCCACTAGCGCCACCGGCGGTGCTGTTTCACGGGCCTCAGTCAGCCGTACATTTGATATAGCAGTTAGTGCTCCTTATCTCTATTCTCCATGGGGTAACCCAAGCAATTTGGCGGGTTAAGTTTGAAACGAGGGTAACCATCGGTTAACCCGTGTGACGTCATCAACCCACGTTTATGAAACGCCATTTCATAGTAACCGCTGGGTAACCCACGGGTTTGTTTTGACTTAGAAATGACTTCTTTTATACAGAGCGATTCTGAGGAAACCGGTCCCGCTAATAGAGGCTCCCTTATTTATTTTCGTCAATGACAACGCTGTCAAATACCACGAACAAGCGATCTACCGATATTTCATATGCCTATGACTGATATCTTCAGACGACGTAGCGGTAGCTGTCACGTCGTAGGTTAAAATGAACTGTCATATTACAATATTGTGTAATTGAGTCTAATAATGTTCATAATACAACGGTATACGATGTCATTTCATAAATAAGTAGTGATGAGGTTAAATAGATTGCAGACGTCAATTTCTGTTTATTCCAACATTATTAGGTTATAAATAATTGTCTTGGTGAAATTCACACATCTGGTAGTGATAAAGTTATTGAATCAATAGCATACGATATTGATTCTTTATGAATTCATTCCAGGTGTGAATTTCTGTTCATTTCCTACATTAGTTACAACCGAGGATTTCTTCGGTGACTGACTGACCCGTTGCATCTCTCCGATAAGTAGGGTTACGAACAAAACGATGTGAATATCATTCATCAAGCAATATCTCATCGATCCAGTTGAAGTTTTTCATCCTCGATGAATGATATTCACATCGTTTTGTTCGTAACCCTACTTGTCGAAGAGATGCAACGGTCAGTCAGTCACCAAAGAAATCCTCGGTTATAACTATTGTAGTAAACGAACAGAAATTCACACCTGGAATGAATTCATAAAGAAGCAATATCATATCCTATTGACTTATTACCTTTATCAGTACCAGATGTGTGAATTTCACTAAGACAATTATTTATAACCTAATGATGTTGAAATAAACAGAAATTCACGTCTGCAATCAATTTAACCTCATCACTACTTATTCATGAAATAATATCGTATACCATTGTATTATGAACATTATTAGACTTAATTACACAATATTGTAATATGACAGTTCATTTTAACCTACGACGTGACAGCTACAGCTACGTCGTCTGAAGATATCAGTCATAGGCATATGAAATATCGGTAGATCGCTTGTTCCTGGTATTTGACAGCGTTGTCATTGACGAAAATAAATAGGGGAGCCTCTATTAGCGTGACCGGTTTCCTCAGAATCGCTCTGTATGTATACAACCTGGCAATAATGTTAGGTTTTTCACACAAAACAAATTTTCCCACAAGATCAGCTCTACATCTCAACTCTGAGAGGTGGCGCAAGTCGTTTTTGTATGTTCAATCGACGTTTTAGAGCCTACACTTTAACAACATCCTTTTGGAACTCACTCGAAGGGTTTTTCGGGTCGCTCATTCAAACTGCGGTTTCGATATGGCGTACCCAAATTGTACAAAGGAGACAGTTTTCCTTAAAAATTGGCGATTGTAGGTCTTGGGGCCGCTAATTTCAAATATAATTGTGAATTAAAGAATCACCAAATTGATATTGACGATCGCTGAAAATGCTGAGTAGCAATTCCCACCAACTATTTCGATTCACGATGTTTTGTATTTCGTCTCTTGATTTGTAGTTGGAAATAGGGATGGGCGATGTTCAAAATAAAAATCGATTTTTGAATAATCGATGTTTGAAAAGCATCGATGTTCAAACATCAATGTTTGAAAAATAAATCGGAACATCGATTATTTATTTTTTGAGTTTTTTTTTTGCGAATGGCATGATGTTTCATGAAAAATTCGTCAATAAAAAATTCGACAAAATTCGTGCTAGTTAATATCGTGAAAATTTACTTTGAAAATTGAATAAAATTGGTGAAACGGACGTTCTGGTATGACTTTGTTCTCAGATTGTTCGTTGAGATTGGTCCGAAATTTACTAAATTTCAAAAATCCGTTTTCGCGCCTTTTCATCGATGTTCGGTGAAATACATCGAACATCGATTAATCGGACCTCAAAAACATCGGTCGAAAATAATCGATTATTGAAAAAAAAAATCGACCTATTCGATTAATCGGTGAACATCGCCCATCCCTAGTTGGAAATGAGCGACTTCAAAAACTGTTGAGTACCAATGGGGTTGGCTACCGGTAAAACTGTTAGACTTTGATGCTAGTAAGTATGGAGTCTATATGTTAGGAGAACGAACTCTGTACCATGGAAGTGGTCTGAGTTTCTGCGCTCAGTCTAGCATACATATATATATTGTATAGCATATCATACGACGCGCCCCTATCTGTAGCGACAAAAACTAAACCAGATTATTCGATGCGTTGAATGAAAATATTTAAATAACAACCGAATCCCGCGGTTGTCATGAGGGGTAAGGCTTTTGCTTAGCGTCACTAGAGGCGCGTCGTATGATATACTACATTTGCTATAGTAAAACGACATTTACTATAGATCGATTAGCTCAATAAACGGGTACGTTTTTCTGGGGAGAGGAGGACCCAGCTCGTTCTCCTAACATATAGACTCCATACTAGTAAGCCACGCAACCAACATGGCGTCTCCAATATGGCCGATTGTTTCAAAATTCAAATGAAGTGCCATTAGTGGCCCGCGCACATTTACACACATAACAGACATGTATTGGTTACTGAAATATAATATAACTGAAACGAGCGCTCCGTGGCTAAGCAGGCGTCTGGCTGTCCGAACAGAGAGATAGCTCGAATGTGACCACCTGTCTCTTTCTATTTGCTACTGCGCATGCGCTGGACCGTCTCAGCAAAAATTTTAACCTAATGGGAGATACCACGTGCAAACGGGTATAAACTTTTTGACAGACTGTACATGGTGCGAGAGAGACAGGTGGTCACATCTAAGCTATCTCTCTCTGCGGAACCCCCACCACCGTAGCGCTCGTTCCAGTTGTATTATATTTCAGTGGTATTGGTAATCTGCGCCATTTTTATTACTTGGCTCGCTAGCGCCACCTGGAAGAGCTTTGCGTATTCAACCCCATTTAGATGTAAATCAGTAAATTAGTCTACTTTTTACAATTTTGATGCAAGTAGAAGTAATGAAGGTGTCGACTTTTTCTTCAGACACCCTAATGGATATATAATATCAAGTGGTAGACCCGATATTTTTATAATTTTCCATCCGTCACACAACTAATGAATTATATTTATGTATTACACGTTACAGAGTACATATTGTTCGCAACATGTCCAGAAAAATGAAAAAGACAATGAGTTGACAACACTATCGGTATACCGACGTGTCTACGTTAATCGGGATGAGAACAGACAAGTAGCAGCTGTGATGCATCATTCTGAACATAATCATCTCCTGCGCGTCGGAAGTCTGATATTCTTGAGCGTGGGTCAATTACTGCCTCATCAACTGACTAACTTTCATACGCCCCACTACATCTATCCAGTCGGTTACAAGATAGTCAGATTTTATTGGAGCATGAGGAGGCCAAACAAGCGTTGTAGGTACGTGTGTTCGATTCATGATGTATCTGGACGACCGGAGTTCCGAGTTCTAGTCCAGGAACCCTCACAGGAGGATGTTGAGCTGCGAGATGCAACGCCTCGCGCTGTTTGGAGTCGTATTTTAGAACCATTAGCAGAATTACGCAGGACTACACACAGTGTGCAATTATTTTCCCGCTACGTTTCTGGGGAGGATTTATTCGGCCTTACTGAGCCTGCAGTTGTTCGTGTACTAGAAAGTTTACCTGGTATAGAAACACTCACAGATTATAGATTCAAGTACGGAAGAAATCCTCTGCTGGAATTGCCACTGGCCATCAATCCAACTGGTAGTGCGAGAACAGAGGCTCGATTGAGGAATCAATTACCATGGAAAAGGCCGCACACACAACGTACCGGATCTTCTGCACGGGCAGCTTTTGTGCCTACAGCAACTGTTGCTGGTGAAGTCGCGTGCCCTTACTCGAAACAGTTTGTGCACTCTAAAAGTTCCCAATATAAGAAGATGAAACAAGAGTGGCGGAATAATGTTTATTTAGCAAGATCAAAAATTCAAGGATTAGGCTTGTATGCAGCTCGGGACTTGGAGAAGCATACGATGGTCATTGAATACATTGGAGAAATCATTCGTTCCGAACTAGCTGAAACCAGAGAAAAGCAGTATGAAGCGAGAGTGAGTGTTGATTACTTATTAGCTGCCCATATACACCTTGGATGCAATTTTTTTTTTCAAATTACTGCTACGCTGTGAACAAGTATTAGATCGACTAAGTTTTTTGCGGCTGATCACTAGGATTTTCAGTCATAATACTCATAATTCAGAATTGTTTGACATTTTACCGGGCTTTGTGTTACATAGATTGATTCCACCAAAGAGAAAGTGGTTGTCGTAGGGTATAGATCGAATCGTTTCTTGAAACTTGTTCAAATTTAGAGGGGGAGGATACTCTACATCGACATGATTTTGGGGCGAACCAATAATATTCCATAAGTTTTATTTTTAGATACGAAATTTGTTCACTTTGGCCGTTCAAATTTGTTTTGTTTGTAAACGTTAAGGAAATGGTACATCATGCACCGAGAGCGAAAACGGGCGCTCGCGCTTCGTACAAAGTTAAGGGCGTTGACTAGCTGAAAAGCGCGGGCTACTCCGCTTCCCGCGTTAACTGTGATGAGTGAGACAGACAAACTTAAGAAAGACAGAGCATCGTAACTGAACTGTGGTTGGTTAGGCTGAAGACGGTAAGCTCCCACTCCTCGGCTGCGCTAGAAATCGCCCAATTTTGCGCCAAAAATCACTGTTCAATTCTTCAGGTCTTTCCTGATTACTCCTTAGTCATTGATCCGATAGTATCGATCATGATCTTGATTAGGAGGTGAAGGATGTAGCTATGTTATGGATTTCGCCGAATATTCGAAAAAAAATCGCTTCTCGTTGTACATCATCGCAAAGATGGCTCATTTTCAAGATTATTTTTTGCAAAGCTTAAAGTGAAATCGCGAATTCGGCCAAAGCCATGACACAGATACATCATTTATCTGTAAGAATTTTCATTGAAAACTCCGTTATCTTGAAAAATGAGGAAATGAGAAGGTAAATGCCGAAAGTCTATTTACGCGCACTCGGCGAAGCCTAGTCAACGCCCTTAACAACCCCTCGGCTCCACCTGGGGTGGGATTCTGTAACTTTTGCTAATTTGCTAAATTTTTGCTAACTCGGCAAAGACCGTTGGTTGGCTGAGGAGCGCCCAATCGGAGGTCGTTACGGGTCGGTCGTACGGTGGCGCCGTGAGCTTTACCGGCCGCTAGTCGTAACAAACGCGAGGTCCACTGACACTTGATATACACGCATTGGTGCATGTGTACCACATGTACCACAAGGATAAATCGAGTAGATGAAAAGAAAGAAATAGAACGAATAAATGAACCAAAATATTGGACTGCCGTGAAACTGCTTGTATAACATTATGAACTCAACTTTTGACTTGTAGGCTATCGATGATAATTTTCTCCCACCGATTGAATTTATATTTAACGTCTCCCTAAATATAAAACGGATAAATACGATTTTATCAATGATGAATTTTTGTCCCGTATATGCTTTTTCTTGTGTTACAGTTAGCTAAATAATAATGAATAATATTATAATTGATGATTTATAAACGATGTAAATGAAATAATGTTCCATGATAATGCATCCTACTTTTACGCTGTAGGTACGTTGATAGAAGGTGAAATAAATATTATAATACATACCTCTGTGTGATTCATTGTAGAAACATTTAGCTAACTGTCACACAAGGTAAAGCATATACGGGACAAAAATTCGTCATAGATAAAGGCGCATTTATCCGCTTTATATTTGGGGAGATGTTAAATATGTTCAATCGGTGGGAGAAAATTATCATCGATAGCCTACAAGTCAAAAGTTGAGTTCATAATGTTATACAAGCAGTTTTACAGCAGTCCAATATTTTGATTCATTTTTTCGTACTATTTCTTTATTTTCATCTACTCGATTTATCCTTGTGGCACATGTGGTACACATGAATCAATGTATGCATATCAACTGTCAGTGGGCCTCCCGTTTGTTACGACTAGCGGCCGGCAAAGCCCACGGCGCCACCGTACGACCGACCCGTGACGATCTTCGATTGGACCACGAAGTAAGAGGTAAGGAGACTGAACTCTGATCACAAAAGTGGGGTCAGTTTTCCAGCGATAAGTGAGCAGTTCGCTGCGAAGAATACCGAGATGACGAGTCACGCATGCGCAGTACGACTTAGCTGTGTCTTTCTCTCTCTCGCAGAAAGTGCGAGTGAGACAGTTTTGTTGCGACAGCAAGTTCATGAGGTTATGGTGCGTAATTTCTTGGCATAATAGTTTATTATTATTTATTATTTGCAAAAAAGATACGTGAGTACGCTGCGAAGTGAGAAATCATAAGTGAGAAATCACAGGTTAGTATTTTACGAACGTTATTTATGGAACTTTAAGCCGTAAATCGTGGAGCTAAGTCGTACTGCGCATGCGTGACTCGTCATCTCGGTATTCTTCGCAGCGAACTGCTCACTTATCGCTGGAAAACTGACCCCACTTTTGGGATGTGGACTCGGCAGAGTTCGGTCTCCTTACCTCTTACTTCGTGGATTGGACGCTCCTCAGCCACCCAACGGTCTTCGCCGAGTTAGCAAACATTTAGCAAATTAGCAAGTTAGCAAAAGTTACAGAATCCCACCCCTGAGGGCCGCAACTTTGTAAGCGCGCAATCGCCCGTTTTTATCGAGGTCCACATACCATTTTCTTCAACAGCGGAGTGAATGCGAGGTTCGGCTCTGCTCGGGAGGAGCGAAACCGAGCGTTTTCGCTCCGCTGTTGAAGAAAAGCGTGTTACCTGCTCACAACAATATAAGACTGACTTGATCTCTGTATATCGAGGGCTTAGGACCAAAAGGTCGTAACTCACTGTTGTTTGGCTTTTGATGACCTTCCTGCCATAAGGACGTATCCCCAACTTTGAGACGGAAGTTGAATAACAGAAAAATTAAGCAGCCTACGGCCAGAAGGACATAAGCCACTACAATAGGTCTTTTGGATAACATACAGACACGTTGAGAGCTATGTACACACATGATATCGGTATCTGTCCATATGAAGTTGGCACCAAAGTCTTTTGTTTCATTCTGTCCTTCATGGTTACATAGAGAAAAAATGAGAAAGAAGACTCTGGGACCAACTTCATACGGACAGATACCGATATCATGTGTGTGCACTAAACGTGTTGGATGTTGACCGGTTCAAGGCCACGCACATTTTCGACAAATGCGAATCTAGATGAAAACCGCTTGATTTGTCTGTAGCGCCGCTAGTGGCCTCTGAGGGAATCTCGTGCTGATAAAGATATCGATAGCTGTTTTTCTTTTTTTTAGCCGAATTTATCAATGTCTAGCCCTTTAAAATCAATGTCGACAAAACAGCGAGTCGAAATCTTTATCGGGGCGAGATACCCTCCGAGGCTACTAGCGGCGCTACAGACGAATCAAGCGTTGCTCATCTAGATTCGCATTTGTCGAAAATATGCGTGGCCTTGAACCGGTGAACATCCAACCATAGAGATATAAAAATAGAGTACGGGAGTCAGCGAAGCGCCCGTAAGTGGCAGCGATATCGGAATAGAAAGAGAGATAAGAACTAGGCGGTTGGATGGTTCTTGTTTAATGACGCATGCGCCGCGTTTATGTTTATAGGAACATAACCTGCGTTCAGTGTGCGTGCATACAGTCGCTCACTACGCATGCGTCATTAAACAAGGGCCATCCAACCGCCTAGTTCTTGTCTCTCTTTCTATTCCGATATCGCCATTTCGGCTGACTCCCGTACTCTATTCTTATATCTCTATGCATCCAACACGTTTAGTGTACATATACCATAGACATATAAGAATAGACCGCGCATGTACCGAGGTAGCCCGTAAGTGGATGCGAGAACTGAATAGAAAGAGAGGTCGGAGTATATGGGCCCCTTCTATCCTTGTCTAACGCGCATAGACACAGAGTCCCATATGCAACTTTCTCTTTCTACCGTTCTCCCGGCTTCTCGGCCTGGATGCGTGGTCTATTCTTATATATCTATGACATATACGGCCGACAGCGCCACCTTGCTTGGACGTCTGCCGAAACTTGGACGTCAATTTTATGCATGTATAGTGTATACGCTACACAAGCTTAGTTTACTTTGTCTGTATGTTATCCAAAAGGCCTATACTGCCAGAAGGGCGCAACTCGCGAAAATAAAAAAAAAGTGGGTTACGCTCTTCTGGCAGATGACTGATCATTTTTTTCTGGATTTAAATCGCCTTCTTACAGCCAGAAGGTCGTAACCCTCAAAAATTGAAAACGTGATGTTCACCTTACTAGATGTGTGTCACATTGCCGTTTTTGGAACTTGGTAACCTTGTTACAGCCGGAGGACACAACTAGAAGTCATCGTATGAGAAAAGAAAATACCTATGTAACAGAAAAAAAAATTGAATCAAAAAATGAAAATCTGCAATTATCTTAAGGTAGTACTGTCGGTAAATATCTAGTCAAGTTCATTGTGGCTCTCATTTGAGTCTGTTAGTATTTAGATGTGGCAACGTCGCACGATGTTTTCACTACACTCAAGTAGCATGCAAGACATTTTCGTTCATATTCAACATCACTTGCCAAATTGAAAAAAAAAAAAAAACGGAATTATGGAACCTCTGTTAAGATTCACTCATGTACCCAGCCCGTAGCATTTTGAACTGCGCACGTCCTAACCTCTTTTACGCCTTAGGGCGTTGCCATATACGATACATAATTGTCAGCTATTCGCAGTTTTCAATTTTCAACTGCTTACCTTTCTTATCACACGCTCCTAAACTGTGTTTTCAAGCATCTGAAATGTTCAGCAGATCGATACCCACGTTCTAATATGTCGTAACCCACATTTGTAAAATTGTTCAGGAGGCCATGAAAACGCTTCACTATCACCATTGAAAGGATAGAACTTGACGGATTGGAATATTTATTTAGAAATAGTAAATCAACGATTTGACCGCTAAAACTTGAACATAAGCTGCACAACATGATTATCATTCAATTTTTCAAAAAAAAGTCAATTTCTGAAATCTTGTGGGTTACGACGTATTAGAACGTGGGTATCGAGATATTGAACTATCATTCTGTGTAATTCGATTCGAATCTGAAGGGTAGTCATTACATAATCTTAGTTTGAAATTGCCAAAAGCGTGATTGTCCACAAGTCTACGTGTTAAACACGTGAAAATGGAAATGCCCAGAACTTTTCTGTCGGGCTCCTAATCTTTACAAAAATTTAACTGAGTCACTTTTGGGCCAACATCTACGAGCATAATAAATTTCATCGATATCTGTACGGTAAATCGTTTAGCGACAGTACTACCTTAAAGCAGTCATATCACAGAGATAATCATGTGAAACAAGCAATGTGCGTTGTTTCCAATTAACGGGATGAGATAGGCAGAGGTCGATGAGGTAGGGGGTGTTTTTACCAATTTTTTTTGTCTTACTCTGCATATCGCAACGAAGGCACAGAATGGATTTTCGCAGAGGCATTCGACGTACTATATGGTGAAGTATTGCCGCAGACGAATAAACGTATTGAAATCGAAAAATAGTTTGTTTTCGTAAATTACGATATGTAAAATAGGGTAAAAAAATGGCCGCTCGGGGCTCGACTCTCATATGCTGACCTTATTATTCAAGTTCGCGCGGTATCCAACATTGAAATGTATAGCTGCGTCAATTCTACGACCTCGCACAAAGCGAACGATCCGTTTATTTATGAATATTCCGTGAAAATGGAAGCGTGAGTTGTAATGCTGCATTTCGTCGACTCCAACCGAGTCAAAGCGGTTTTTGACAGTTACATACACTGAACGTGTTCAATGTTGACCGGTATGAAGTTCACCCCACAGTCTTCTGTCTCTTTCCTCCCTCGCGCCACTGATATATATGGATCATTCCATATCAACTCAACGACGTTGCGACGGTGACCCTCTTCGATTTTTTTGATTTTTTAATATGTTTTCATACATGTAAAAAGGAGTCTTCAGCTAAATTTTCAGCTCTTTATCTCCATCCATTCCGGAGTTATCAATTTTCGCTTAAAAAATGTATATCTTTGACTATAATCATGATAATCTCACTTTATAGGGGGTCATTTCTTTTCTTTTTCAACGCTCTTTATGAAAAAAAATGAAAAAACTGAAAGAAAAATTTTTTCAATGCTTTTTCGGCCATTTTTAGCCAAAAAATTAGTTTTTCGTTCAATTGGACACTTTTGATTTTTTTCAAAAAAATACACAAAATTCTACGTTAAAAAACGAAATTTTTGAGCCATAAACCAATATGGGCTTCAAATAACTTCTACTAAAAAAAATTAAAAAACAATTTTTTTTTCTGAAATTAAATAGTGAATTAAATAAGATGTAAGATGTGAGAGAAAAGTTATGTATTTTAAGACTATTTGGAGAAGATACATGACCTTAGTAGGAAAATAAATAAAAATTTCAGAAAAAAAAATTGTTTTTTAATTTTTTTTAGTAGAAGTTATTTGAAGCCCATATTGGTTTATGGCTCAAAAATTTCGTTTTTTAACGTAGAATTTTGTGTATTTTTTTTGACAAAAATCAAAAGTGTCCAATTGAACGAAAAACTAATTTTTTGGCTAAAAATGGCCGAAAAAGCATTGAAAAAATTTTTCTTTCAGTTTTTTCATTTTTTTTCATAAAGAGCGTTGAAAAAGAAGAAAAATGACCCCCTATAAAGTGAGATTATCATGATTATAGTCGAAGATATACATTTTTTAAGCGAAAATTGATAACTCCGGAATGGATGGAGATAAAGAGCTGAAAATTTAGCTGAAGACTCCTTTTTACATGTATGAAAACATATTAAAAAATCAAAAAAATCGAAGAGGGTCACCGTCGCAACGTCGTTGAGTTGATATGGAATGACCCATATATAACTGAATGGCGGATGGCCTGTCACCCGTGATTCCTAATTGAACCGAAAGCCGAGGCCATCTTTGACACCCAAAAGTGTGAGAATTCAATTTGAGGCGCATGAAATTTACTTCATACCCAACTTCATAGTGCGAACTCAATCACACGTACAGGCGTTGACATACATACTATCCCATTTTTGGGCGTCAAACATGGCTGCTCCAAGGCTTCTAAGTAGCCTTCTTTTTTCCAAGGCCGGCATGGGCTATCCTCCATCCAGTTAGTATATACATCAGTGCCTCGCGCTAACTGTCAAGACCCGCTTTGACTCGGTTGGAGTCGACGAAATGCAGCATTACAACTCACGCTTCCATTTTCACGGAATATTCATAAATAAACGGATCGTTCGCTTTGTGCGAGGTCGTAGAATTGACGCAGCTATACATTTCAATGTTGGATACCGCGCGAACTTGAATAATAAGGTCAGCATATGAGAGTCGAGCCCCGAGCGGCCATTTTTTTACCCTATTTTACATATCGTAATTTACGAAAACAAACTATTTTTCGATTTCAATACGTTTATTCGTCTGCGGCAATACTTCACCATATAGTACGTCGAATGCCTCTGCGAAAATCCATTCTGTGCCTTCGTTGCGATATGCAGAGTAAGACAAAAAAAATTGGTAAAAACACCCCCTACCTCATCGACCTCTGCCTATCACATCCCGTTAACCAGTATTTATCGTTAGCGGAAGTTGACAGCTAGCATTCTGAAAGTGCCGAAGTCCTATTAAACAAACAAGATTGTTCCACAGAAATCGATGAACTGTTTATAATTCTGTTCCTCTCAATTGAGGGATGTAATTTTAATAAATGCTGGTTGATTAGAAACAACGCACATTGCTTGTTTCATATGAACATCGCTGTAATGGGACTGCTTTCGCAGAATCGCAGATTTTCATTTTTTAAGGTTGTTAGCTTGTAAATGCGGTTGTCGACAGATTTGTGTAAAATTTTACTGGTGGATAGCTTGAAACAAGTTCCACAAAATGAGACGAAGTTCATTGAATTTGACCACATATTACTGACGAAGGAAATTATTGAAGGTTACATTATTTGCAATATACGTATGGCATGGGATGACCCATAAACAATTTTGAGGGCAGAGGGGTGGCAATTTTTTTCCACATAGCAGCATTTCCGTAGACCAATCTGTGAGAATTTCAGATTTTTATGTCCATAATTAGACCCACCGTGAAATAATAACTGAAAAGACCGCGGAACCCCGGGTTTTTCAAATTGAGAAGTTCATCCTCTGTCGTCAAGGGTCATGCGTTAAAATAAAAATCTGAAAAAATTACAGAATGAGTTTTGATTTATTTGGAGTCGATTTGGAGGGCGCATAGTGGGGAATTTTAACGAAAACGTGGCCATAATCCAGGGGATCATCGGAATTTTTTCAAATTTGGTATACCAATGTTTTTGGGGTCGCTGATTACGAATCTGGTATCCAAATTTGGGAAGCAAAAATGGCGGCTCCAATATGGCCGATGAACACATGAATTTCGTGATAAACTAGATTGATTATACACTTTACCGATGTTTTCGGGGTCGCTGTTTACGGATCTGATATTCAAATTTAGAAAAACAAAATGGTGAACTTAAAATATGTGTGTGGAGTGGCTGCTATACTAGATGAGCAAATAGATTCGGGAATTTCTGGGAAAATAATTATTTTCTGCAATATAGGTGAACAAAGTCTTTATTTTTAGAAAATTAAAAGTAATAAGTCAATCCGAAGCCGGATAGAGATCTTCATGTGTGATAGTTGGGCTCGCTATAATAGCGGAATGGCTTCTGCCGAATACTGCTTTCATTTTTAATGGAGTGAATTTCCCTTTGGTTGAAGGTGATGAGAGAAGTTCCAGAACCTAGAAAAGAAGGATAGTATTTCGTATTGTGTCATTATAAAATTGACATTGTAATCCGAATGAGGATTAGACATACGCCTTCGTGCATTTGATAACATTTCATTAGAATGCGGATTTGGCGTTCCGGACACAATAACAAATTTTGAATAAATCCCTTTGCCTCTGGAAAACAAATTGTACGTATGTCAAATCAGGTATCAGAATTTTTATGAACAATATATCAATATTTAGAATGTATTGTGAGAGTAGACCAGCTGACCGAGTCCGCTTAGGGCGAGGAAGTTCCAAGTAAGCGAGCTACCTGGCCAGCTCGGCTGACTAGGCAGCGCACTGGCATGGAAACGCGGCGCGGCACGGCGAGCGAGTGCCGCCGGGGGCCTTCTCGGAACACGCATACGCTCACCAAGAATGCTCTGGACCAGCCCGCGCACGTTTGCGCACTCTCATCCACACTTCATTCGAAGGCTGATATTCTAAGCTTTAATTTAAGAAAAAAACGAAGGCGGGATGTCGTGGGACTCTAAACTAAAAGTCTACGCAAAGTCTATATTTATTCCCGACCGAAGGCACTTTTCAGGATTATCGTTAGACTACGTAAACAGGGACAATAAATATTATTTTTCAATTGTAAAATGGGCAAAATTTTCTACATACATCGAGGAAGATCATCCATTTTGCTGAAATCGATTATCACTTTACACTGTTGAGTTATAAGTGTCCAAAGTTAGAGCGGATATGATAGCAGAATTCAGGTACGCAATCGTCACGGACGAAGTTCAACTTTGAACTGAAATATCTAAGAGACTATTGGCCGGTTGCATAAACGTAAGGTTTAAATAACCCGTAGGCTACCCCGCAGATACTACCCGTTCAACCGTTTTTTCATCTGACAGCTGTCATGAATCGCTGTTAACTTCCGAAAGTCTATGGTTGAACGGGTAGTATCTGCGGGGTAACCTACAGACATTGGGGTAACCCACGTTTATGCAACCGGGCATATGAGGGTTAAAGGGTCGGGACAAACGGGAGGTTACGCAGAAATTAGTTCTTAACCAATCCCCTCGATCGTTATACCTGCATAGGAAAGTTCGTTGTTTGAGTTTTGGCCACGTTTTCGGGAAAATTCTCCACTGTGGGGCGGCCCGGGAAATTCATGTTTTTCTCGTTTTAACGGCCACCCTAGTATGTTGTACATAGGGAAAATGCCAACCTTTATCACTTTCACGTTTTTTATGATTCAACTACACTGAAAGAAAAAGTTGGTTGTGGTATCCACTAATTGGATACTGGGGAGCCATCCCATTTGTTGGACGGGACAGCCATTTTAAATGCGGGGGTAGAAATTAGTTGTGTCACCCAACTGAGTTTTTAGCTGGTCTATCATTCAGAGCAGATGTTCTGACTGATTATTCCTCAACCAAGGAAAAATGGCTAAGCCAGCTAACCTTTTCTTTGAGTGTAGTCGACAGATTTTAATGAGAAAGTAGTGTGTTATGAATTGAAATTTAACGCACATTTTGAGATCAGAAACAAAAGTATTCAGCATGTGATACAATAGTATATTGTGTACTGAACCGGATGTTTTAGACAATCGAAGAAACAGCCATACGGCGCTTTGAATTTTTCTAATCCAGAGCGCCGATTGGCTGTTTCTAGAATTGTCAAACACATCTGGCTCAGAATCCATTTCATTAGGTTTACCAAGGAGGTAAAAAAGGTGTTTTAACGCTGAGCGTAAGTTTGCAATACGAGTCGTAGACGAGTGGTGCCTCCTTGGTGCATACGATATTTTATACAATGAAAGTATGTTTTACAAGTTCATGCTCGATTCGGTACACAAAGTCAACGGATACACACACGCATAGCAACGCATAACAACGCGTACGTCAGAGACCACTTTTAACTCCTAGGATATAAAAAGTAGCTTCATTTTGCTACTAGGAGCTAAAAGTAAACTCTGCGCATGCGCATTCGCAAGCCCGCTCAGCTGTCACTCAAACGCCTCCTTTGTGTACCGAGATCGAGCATGAAAATCGCGTAAAACATGCTCGCATTGTATAAAAGATATTATTAGTTAAACTTAAGTATCTCTTCGATATTTGCGTGTGAATCAGATGCTGATGTGATAGATGTGATAGATGTGGCAACAACATTCACGTACCTTTGGGGGGGGGGGGGGGGGGGGGGGGGTTATACCCGACTTGTTACCGACACCGCCTATATCTCCGAAACGGGGCTATCAATCGACTTGTCCTTTCGGCAGCCGATGTTTGACGAGTAATGAGTTCGAACTAGTACATTTGATCGAATGAAATCGGATTTTTTTTTTTTGATCGAAAAGTCTTGGCGTGCCATTGATGTCGACTTATATCAAAGCCTACGCATAAAAAATGCAAAATCGACCGAGAGAGCCCGCTTCTATCGGGAATTCCGAACACAACCATCCCAAAACATCTTTGTTTTCGACAACGATGAAGGGGCCAGTTGTATTCTACGTTTTTGTGGTAATTTTCGCGATTGTCAACGGCTGAAAGCAGCTGAGAGCGGCCATTGCCGCTAATGTTAATATATTAGTTCCCAGACCGCCCGTGAGATGTAGCCACGCGCAAATTTTTAGCTTATTAGTGAGAGGCGATTGGACTGCAGGCCGAGTCACGTGGTTACAGGTGTATCAACGTAACAGCGTGGCGACATCTCACGGGCGGTGTGGGAACTAACATAATGACATTAGCGGCAATGGCCGGTCTCAGCTGCTCTCAGCCGTTGACAATCGCGAAAATGACCACAAAAACGTAGAATACAACTGGCCCCTTCATCGTTGTCGAAAACAAAGATGTTTTGGGATGGTTGTGTTCGGAATTCTCGATAGAATCGGGCTTTCTCGGTCGATTTTGCATTTTTTATGCGTAGGCTTTGATATAAATCGACATAAATGGCACGCCAAGACTTTTCGATCAAAAAAAAAAAAAAATCCCGATTTCATTTGATCAAATGTAGCAGTTCGAATTCATTACTCGTCAAACATCGGCTGCCGAAAGGACAAGTCGATTGATAGCCCCGTTTCGGAGATATAGGCGGTGTCGGTAACAAATCGGGTATACCCCCCCCCCCCCCCCCTTAATGAGTTCGAACTGGTACGTTCGATCGGATGAAATTCCGCTCCCAACCGTGGAAATCGCTAAAATTACCACAAAATCGTGGAATACGTTTTTCCCCTTCATCGCTGTCAAAAACAAAGATGTTTTTGGATGGTTGTGTTCGGAATTCCATATACGATCGGGCTACAGAGGTTGATTTTGCATTTTTGATGCATTGGCTGATGTAATTATTTATTTATTTTTTTTATCGAAAAGTGTCGGCGTGCCATTTATTTCGACTTATATCACAGCCTATGCATCAAAAATGCAAAATCGGCCTCTGTAGCCCGATTCTATATGG
Source organism: Tenthredo livida (assembly GCA_963992785.1). Lineage (NCBI taxonomy): Eukaryota > Metazoa > Arthropoda > Insecta > Hymenoptera > Tenthredinidae > Tenthredo > Tenthredo livida. The sequence goes on from OZ023071.1 coordinate 12,449,656, forward strand.
AATTCCGAACACAACCATCCAAAAACATGTTTGTTTTTGACAGCGATGAAGGGGCAAAACGTATTTTTAGCGATTTCCACGGTTGGGATTTCCAGGCTTATGCCGGCGACACAGACTTTTCGTGTTCCGTGTTCGCCTCACCTACAGGCGCCACGATCGTTCAGACATAGCTGTGATTGGTCGGCGCTGCGTGTGAGTGACTGTACACTGGTCACGATCTCCATAGGTGAGCCGACACGAAAAGTCTGTGTCGCCGGCATTAAGCTAGGAGCACAAACTCTTCGCGTCCCGTGTTTCGCCTCACCTACAGGCGCCACAATCGCTCACACATTGATCGGCGCTGCGTGTGAGTGAATGTACACTGGTCACGATCTCTGTAGGTGAGCCGACACGAAAAGTCTGTGTTGCCGGCATTAAGGAGGTTTGGTAGTCGGAAATTACTACTTTTTGACGAATTTACTACGGCATATTCGTCACATTGAGTATTCATCGAATTATTATATTCGTAAACTGATAATTGCTTCAAAATGTCGAGGTAGATTCAGTACAGCGTAAGCAATGTATATAGGTAATATAAATTCAATATCCGAGTATAATACACACGGTGTCTAATGTTTTTTTTTGTTCGCTGTTACAGAATCGTGGAATTTATATGTTCCGTCTGGACGAAGAGCGAGTAGTAGACGCCACACTATGTGGAGGACTAGCTCGTTACATCAATCATTCGTGTAATCCGAACTGCGTAGCGGAAATTGTTGAAGTTGAGCGTGATCTTAGGATTATTATCTTTGCAAAGCGAAGAATCTCACGTGGTGAAGAGGTATTCCTGAAATTAGATACTTGTTCGACATACGATAGTACAGTAATGTTCATCGATGGTGTCCCCGTGGCTCACTATTTTTTCCAGAATCGAGTTTTACTTCTATGGATATTTTATTTACCCGTGACCAGTGGAACCTTCAGGTTGTTAGGAATATGACAGCTGCGTGTTGGAGCAGAGTCACGAAGTAAGCCACCGGTCATTGGCAAATAAAATATTTGTAGAAGGGAAATTTGATTTGAAAAAAGGCTAGGAAAAATAGTGAGTTACAGGGACACCATCGATGAACATTACTGTACCTATCAATATTGAAGGAAGAAGAAGACAGAAAATTTAATTGACTCTTTTATTTTTCTTGCAGCTGGCGTACGATTATAAGTTTGACATAGAGGATGACCAGCACAAAATAGCATGCGCATGTGGTGCGCCTAACTGCCGCAAATGGATGAATTAGGAGTCCATATATTGTTATTGGATAGGTTTTACATGGATTACATACACGTACACGTATACATGTAGATATATGCATGCATATAAGTATGTACAGATATCATAGATATATTAATATTTAAAACTGTAAAGTGCCATTGTGGTTTACTAAATGATTTTTTAGAAAAAGTTGGTGCCGAGCCATCACAACATTCCTCCAAAGTTGTACAATATTAGTTTTACTTTACCAACCAGGAATTTTAATCGCTTGTATATTACCGTAAGACTCCAAGAGAACGACGAAACATAATTAAAGGAAGTTGGCGAGTTCTGTATGTAAGGAAAGTTTGTATCTTTGTATGTTGACCGTAGTCGATGATGGTTGATCATATTGTAATATAGGAAATAATTTAGTTATTATTATTGATGCATATACGTTGCTCTGTATTTGTACATAGGTAGAAAGCCAATGTTATTTTGACCACCAGAAAATTATGTAAAGTATCAGTACCCAATTTAGCATTGTATACAATTATAACTATTTGAATATACAATTGACCAAAGTCAAACACCTTATATTCCAATACGAATAATTTCAACGCGAACGTAACATGGATCCAATATAAATTGGACTTACTACTAATTTGGAAATATCTCAAATATAGGTCAGTAAAGCAGACGATCGCTCGAAAGCCATTGAGGGGGAGCTCTAGTAGAATTGTTACCGACCTCTATAATTTCTCGAATTTCTCCGATACGCAGCTATCAATCGGATTGTCTTTTCGGCAGCCGATATTTGACGAGGAATGAGTCCGAGCTAGCAGTTGAAAATCAATTATTTCGATTTTGTGTTTTTTTTCATCGCCAAGTGTGGGCATGCCATTTATAATATTTGGACTCGTATCAAAGTCAACGTATCAAAAATGCAAAAACAGCCGTCTGAGTCCGATTGCATTTTGAATTCCGAATCCAACCGTCCATAAACATATTTTGCCGCGTCCCAATCGTAGAGATATAAGAATAGAGTACGGGAGTCAGCGGAGCGCCCGTAAGTGGCAGCGATATCGGAATCAAAAAAGAGACAAGAACTAGGGTGTTAAATGGCCCTTGTTTAATGACGCGCGCGTAGTGAGCGACTGTATGAACGCAACACGCAGGTTATGTTCTTGTCAACTTGTCCACATAAACGCACAGCGAATGCGTCATTAAACAAGGACCATTGACCCCCTAGTTCTTGTCTCTCTTTCTGTTCCGATATCGCTATTGTGACGTCGGAGCGGAAGTTCGCGGACAAATCTAGAGTCTAACTACTGGAAATATCACTACAAACAACCTAGACGTTCACAGTAGTTGTGGGTCTGTGACACTGAACTCTATATAATACTATCAAGAGACTCGGTAGTCTCGCGCCAAGTATATTGAAAAAAAAATTTTCAAGCGCGAGACTCAACGAGTCTATATACCCGAGAGGCAACTACCCTAACCTATACCGCGAACTAGTATCTTCGTTTTCTTCCACCTCACAACATACACGAATTGGAATTAATTTAATCTAGGACGTGGGCATGAATAGCTTTCATTTGAGCCGTAGATCGATTAAATCGGTGTCCGGAGTGCTGAGATATATTTAACTACAGATTCTGATACCCCTTTTCGTCGTACAATGTTTCTCCTTCGTCGTCTTCTTCTTCTTCTTCTTCTTCTTCCTGGGCTTTTCCCGTAATCGGAGACCTACGTCGTCTTCAGACCAAGATTCAGCCACTTCAAATCATTCCCATAAAATCATATTTCGTCGCTAAACGCAGGACGTATGTCCTACGCTTATACACAGAACATACGTTCTTATGCATCTGGGAACATGACATAGAAGGGAAAATCCACATTATTATTATTATCCGTTAAAGACTTATCGCCTTGGTATAGGCATGTAGTCGAGGGAAAATCCACACAAATTTCTTTCCTGTTCTTCAGACCAAGATTCACACTCATGACATAGGGACCGTGCGCGTAGACTATGACGCCAGCTGGTGACTAAAATGTGTAATATTTTTCGGTCAAAACTAGTAGACTGTAACATGTGATTTAATGTTTATTTATTTTAATATAAATAAATATCAATATTCTCCGTGATGTCTTTATCAGTAAAATCTTGTTGCATTAAGGGATGTACAGATAAGTCGCGTCGAAAAAGCGAAGTCAATTTGCCAGTGAAATTTTATTGTTTTCCGCTCCAGTACGCTACTAGCGTGTGTAGAATTTATGCGTGTATATGATCGCCAGCGCCGCCTGACTTCAAGTCTGGCAGTCGGGTAGTCTGGAAATTGTTATTAGAAGATCCATTTCTTGTAGTGAGAACGTTTTGTTCATCTTGAGGCATAATCTGCTCTACGGCCAATGATAAAGCCTGCGCACACTTACCCGCGCACACTTACCCCAGCGAGACAAATTCTATATAGATGCTCAAAACTTCACCAGCAACGAATATAACTTCAAAATTTTTGCTGAGCCTTAAGCTTAAATGAATTCCTGATATGAAAAAAATTAATTTATTTCAGATTTAATCCGGGTTTAGGCGTCACACTATTTGCCGTGAGCGAAAAAACTATTCTGGGATCGCCTGTTTTCGTTTTTTTAACAAAAAAATATAAATGCAGCGCAGCGCATCACTTTTATTTGTCCAAACTAATTCTCCATTCAGGCTCGTCTGATTTGCTGTAGCATACCGTTAACCCCTTTCATTCCGTTCGGAGATAAGCCACGTGCGCACACTTACCCACTGCGCACAGTTACCCCTAATGACTCCAGTGCAACCACACAAGGCCAAAAAGCCCACTTAGCCCTTAGCGCACACCATATTTTGTGTGACAGCACGATTTTCGCGTTTTTTCTTCATTATTTATATTTTTCTGGAAGAAATTTTCAAATATTTTAGCGGGCGTTTTCAGGTTTTTATTGCCCGCTTATGCTCGAGTAGCGGGCAATAATAGCCCGAAAACGCCCGCTGCTCGACGTAGCGGGCAATAATAACCTGAAAACGCCCGCAGCTCGATGTAGCGGGCGTTTCTATTTTTAATTTTTTGCCCGCGCGTCTGAAAACGGTCACTCACGGCCCGCTTAATGGGTCAAAAAAACGCGAAAATCGTGCACGTGGTGCAAAATTAGTACATTTTAGTACCAGTACGAAAAGGCTTTTTTGACGAAACGAGAGGTTTACGAGGTTCGTCAAAAAGCCTCTACGTCCAAGTAACGATTATTATTTTTCATCACGAAAGCCGAGAAATCGCGACGAAGTTGCGATTTTGAGGTTAGAATGATGAAAAAAAGATTATGATGCACTTTCCGTTTTTTTCGGTCTTTCTGTGGATCGCACGCTCGATAAGAGGAAGAATGTCTTTTCAGACAAAAGACAAAGTATTAAAAATTGGTTTGACTCGTCCGATCAATTCTCTTCTATGAAATAAATAATTTCTACTGAAAAATAATTAACCCTAGAACGCATGTACGGGGTAGAAATCTACCCCAGTGGACTTTCAAACTGCGCTCCTAAACTGGAAATTGAATTACGTTTAGTTATTCAAATCAATTTTTCACCAACTAAACTTCGATGAAATGGAATTTACTTTCCACCATTCTCTTCTTTATGAAAAAACGAAGAGATTGGTGTACTTGCGAGTCCCATTATAGCTCTAGAAACGATTTTATGAACAAGAACCGCATGGGGTAGATATTCACCCCAGTCATGAGTTCCCTAGTAATCAAATCTTGTAAGAACTTAGACAATCCTCTTTCGCACGCATCCTTCGGCAGATTTGCAGCAGACTTGTGAATGAATCTTGCAAGAAACTTGGACAATCCTCTTTCGCAAGCATCTTTCGGCAGATTTGCAGCAAACTTTTGTATGATCATTTCAAAAGACTTGAAATAATTAACATCTGGCGCAAGTTCATAGCATGCATGCGGAAACAGACTACTAGTGGCTCATATGTAAGCATCTTGCAAGAATCTTCCGAAAACCTTGCAGCAGATGGTTGCTAGGGTTAGAAGGTAGAAAAAAAGATACATGAGTTCTAGGGTGAATATTTTCATATCAAGAACGGGGCGAGATTCCAGAAGTGCCTAGGGCGGCAAAATCTTAAGTTCGGCGTCGTTCAAGTTATAGGTTAGGAATGACTACGACTAGGGCGGTGCGCGCCTGCGCAGAAAGGAAAGACGCCGCGTTAGGAAAGGAGAAAGAGATATATCTCTGTCTCAACATGTTGGCGTCAGCCCGACAGGTCCTATTCCCCTTCCAGTAATATAAGTTCTATGCTATTGACCGACGATCGACCAGCTCACCTGCTGCCATCTGCTGACCCGCTCTCTGCTCCGTCGGTAACCAACCGACTCTGTGCCGTGCAGAAAGGCCTCTTTATCGATGGCGCCTCGCGCTGTTCTTGCTGTAATGAGCATATTGCCACTGAATCGGTGCGTTGCACTGGCTGTGGCTCCTTCTTTCACCCGGGGTGCCTGAAAAAGAAGACCTCCCAGGCTGGCACTGTTCGCTGTTGCCCAGCCTCGCCCTTAGAATATCTCCAGCAGGGCGCACAGCCTACGCCTTCAACCGCTCGTCCGGGTTCCTCAGCCCGATTGTCTCTCACACCTACACCTACACTGAAAAAAGATTGAGAGTCTGGCGCTCGCATAACCTTTTTGAAGCAGTACGGTCACACGCCTACTTATGCGCGCTACAGAGTATCCCACTTTTCGAGCGCGGTCATTTGAGAATACCTATCATGCTGCGATCGCAGCTACTGCGCGCGTAGTCATCGCAGAGAGCGAGACTAGCAAGCGCTCGGCTTGTATTTATGAAAACTGAGTGGGTGATCATCGCAGAGTGCGAGGGTTAAAGACGGCACTGATGGGGCGCACTCATTATAATCTTGTTTGTTCATTTCCTATTTATTTATGCACAATCTGAGTTTGAAAATTTTTATATTTTCATAATAAAACGATATAGGGGAACGTGGGGCAGAACGGGCAGCGGGGAGCGCCACATTTTATAAAAAATCATTTCCGACCACATTATTGTTTTTTCGTTTTGGTGCCCGTTCTGCCCCGCTGCTCATTCTGCCCCACGTTCCCCTGTATATATATACAGAGCGATTCTGAGGAAACAGGTCACGCTAATAGAGGCTCCCTTATTTATTTTCGTCAATGACAACGCTGTCAAATACCACGAACAAGCGATCTACCGATATTTCATATGCCTATGACTGATATCTTCAGACGACGTAGCGGTAGCTGTCACGTTGATAGGTTAAACTGAACTTTCATATTACAATATTGTGTAATTAATTCTAATATTGTTCATAATACAACGGTATACGATATTATTTCATAAATAAGTAGTGATGAGGTTAAATTGATTGCAGACGTCGATTTCTGTTTATTCCAACATTATTAGGTTATAAATAATTGTCTTGGTGAAATTCACAGATCTGGTAGTGATAAAGTTATCAAGTCAATAGCATACGATATTAATTCTTTATGAATTCATTCCAGGTGTGAATTTCTGTTTATTTACTACATTAGTTATAACCGAGGATTTCTTCGGTGACTGACTGACCCGTTGCATCTCTTCGACAAGTAGGGTTACGAACAAATCGATGTGAATATCATTCATCGAGTAATATCTCATCGATCCAGTGAAAGCTTTCCATCCTACGAGGCATCTCCGCTGAATAAAACTCTACATGTCTTCTTAGCCTAATGAGTACGAAGACAGTCCTGCATAAATGATGTGTTGGTCTATCAATGCGTGTTTAAGTTTCATCGAGTGATAAATGAATTAAAAGTATCGTTCCTTTTGTGAATCTATTTAATTGAGTATTTGATTGCTGCGTAGAACAAAGCGTTGCATTTTTGTACAAAATACTCAATCACAACAAATTGTACAAATTTAATAAAATTCTTTGTTTATTCAGTTGATATTGCATAATCATATTAAATAATTAATGATACATGTGCAAGGACGCTGTCCTTCTGAAGAAAAAAAAATATACAATTTAATAATAACTCAATAACATGGTTTTGGAACACGCGGCCGGTCATAGCTTTCGGACCGTCGCAGATGATTTCGCAGCCAAGAATCCAGGACGTCCGTGTCCGGCGATGGATACCGTGCGGAATATCGTATTGAAGAAGGAAACTGGAGTGACTTATCCGCGTCGAAGTTCTACGAGTACACCGTTTTCGCCACAATTTTTAAAGCATTCAATTTTCATAACTTGCTTGTCGCCCATGGTTTGTTGCATGGTCATTTCTTTAAAGTACTGCCCTAATTATTCAGGGATATCTAACAGATATTAGAATGGGTTATTTGTGGGTGGGATTGATCTGTTCGGAAGAGGTGCTTCATACAATCATGATAGAACTTCACTTACAAGTTAGTTCATTTAATCATGTAATTGTATTTCGCGCCTCTTTCTCTAGATCAACACGTAGATGTTTAAAGCTTATTACGGCAGATCAATGAATTCATGCATCAGGACTGTCTTCCTACTCATTAGGCTTAGAAGACATGTAGGGTATTGTTTTATTCAGCGGAGATGCCTCGTAGGATGAAAAACTTTAACTGGATCAATGAGATATTGCTTGGTGAATGATCTTCACATCGTTTTCTTCGTAACCCTACTTATCGAAGAGATACAACGGGTCAGTCAGTCACCGAAGAAATCCTCGGTTGTAACTAATGTAGTTAATAAACAGAAATTCACACCTGGAATGAATTCATAAAGAATCGATATCGTATGCTATTGACTTAATAACTTCATCACTACCAGATCTGTGAATTTCACCAAGACAATTATTTATAACCTAATAATGTTGGAATAAACAGAAATCGACGTCTGCAATCAATTTAACCTCATCACTACTTATTTATGAAATAATATCGTATACCGTTGTATTATGAACAATATTAGAATTAATCACACAATATTTTAATATGACCAGTTCATTATAACCTACGACGTGACAGCTACCGCTGAGTCGTCTGAAGATATCAGTCATAGGCATATGAAATATCGGTAGATCGCTTGTTCGTGGTATTTGACAGCGTTGTCATTGACGAAAATAAATAAGGGAGCCTCTATTAGCGTGACCTGTTTCCTCAGAATCGCTCTGTATACACTAAATGTTAATCCGAAGGCGTTTCTTGCCGATTCTCGATTTAGATTGAAAATGATTGAAATGATTCAGTAATTGATTTATTATGAATGATTAACATAATTATCCAGGTGGTCAAACTGATGATTTACATTCCTCAGGTCTTTTGCTTTATAGTTTTCACTCTCATTGTCATCGGGTTGTTGATTTTCATGCTCCAGGACCTTCGCACCGTAGTTTACGTTGTCCACGTGGTCAAACTGATGACTTACGTTACTCAGGTCATCCGCTTCGTAGTTTTCACTCTTTGTTGTCATCGTGTTGTTGATTTTCGTCCCGATGACAACGATAGTGAAAACTACGAAGCGGACGACCTGGACAACATGAGTCATAAGTTTGACCACCTGGACAACGTAAACTATGGGGCAAAAGTCCTGGAGGATGGAAATCAACAACCCGATGACAACGAGAGTGAAAGCTACGGAGCGCAAGACCTGGGGAATGTAAATCATCAGTTTGACCACCTGGATAACGTCAACTACGGGGCAAAAGTACTGGAGTACGGAAATCACGAGCCTGGCGACCTGGATAACGAACGATACAAAGCAAAAGACCTGGGGAATGTCAATCGCCAGTTTGACCACTTGGACAACGTCAACTACGGGGCGAACGACGTAGGGCACGAGAATTACCGACCGGGCGACATAAAGACTAAAAATTACGAAATGTAAAAACCGAAATTTCGGGCAAAGTTCATACGACGCGGGCACTATCAGTTTGACAGAATTGCTACGAGACTGAGCACGTCACTTTACGGCCGTATTATTGGTTAGACTAAACCTTCCATAACTCAGCAACGACCGGGCCCTGGAAGTTTTTGATATGGAACTTTATCCTTAGATTTCGACAAGGAATCTGCATGTGAAATCTTTTCCGCGACTTGGGAATCACGCTGTATAAACACCAAGGTAAAGTAAAAAATTGATTCAAGGACATAATTTACATAATGTTATACCTACAGTAAATTAGGCAGTTTTATAAAATATATCGTGGAATAATACAGTGCCAGTATTCATTTTTTATGGAAGTTTCTATTGAATTAACCTGCATAATCAAAGGCATATATTCGTAATTGATATCCCTAGCTTTTTCTGGTTTGTGCGATACACGATACACGTGATAGTGACTATCAAATTGAATTTCCTCATAAGACTCGATCGTAAAAATAACTTTATCATCAAGTACTTTCATTTTAATGATTTTACCAAACTCTTTTTGAAGACGATTTATATTAGTGACAACAAAATTTCCCGGCCTATACTCTATACCATTGATTTTTACAAATTGATAGCACACTTCCGAATCTTTTGACAATATTGGCCCAAATATAGTTGAATTTTCACATTTCATGTTTCATTTGACACATTCTAACTACCTGTTTTATTGCAATTGACTGCAATAAGTTTTTGTTACTTGAAGTACTTTGAGCGTTACATTTTAGATTTCTGTGCCGAGATTCAAAATTCATACACCAAAATTTTTTGCAAGGGCCCATCCAAGCCATCAATCTGGCATAATGAAGCAAAAAATGAAATTTAGGTTGTAATGTACCATAAAAATATGAATATGAAGTAAGAAGCTGTTCAATAAGATCTCTTAAATCTCTGAGGAGTCCTGCGTCAACACGAGGCGACATAAGAATATCAATGATTTGCCTTAATGGCATGCAACAGTCCTTCTTTACCACCTTATAATGTACAGTTTTTCGTTTCATTGACAACCCAATCGACGGAATCGATTCAAACTTGATCAGTACATTGCTGAGGCGGTATGGAATGGTGGAAAGTATATCACTTATGGAAAATAGGGCAATGTCATCTCAAATCGGCCTGCACAGGATCGCGTAGTTTTTGAATCGGTTGAAACTTTTTTTACTTGAAATCTATGTCAAAAAAGTTGACCCGTATTTTTTCGTTGGTCCAAAAAAATTTTTTTACGCTAGTTATGAATTATCGCATTTTACTGCAAAAGTGGCGCGCGGGCGGCTAAGAATTAATATCTCGGGTCCCCTTTACCGTAGAGAGATGTTCCAAAACGCGTTTCAAAGGCGATGAAAGACATTTTTTGATAAAAATTTGCAACTTTTCAAAAAATATAGTTTTGTTGTTTTTATAAGCAATTAAAATGTTTATCGATTTTTTTCGCAAACTTTAGCCATTTTTAAAATTTTCAAAAAAATATTTTCGCATTCCTTATTCAATTCTGAAGATGACGATTTTTTGAAATTCATGGAGCGATTTTTCAAAGTATTTTTTTTGCAATTATTTGTCCGGCGGTGCGTCGGGCTGCCGTGCCGCGCGCCTCGCTACTACCGCGTCGTACGGGGCTCGTAGTCTAGTCGAGAAGTGAGTTTCCTGAGAAAAATCGTTCTAAGTCTCTTAAAAATATGAGCGATAGCTCATTCGATTCGGAATGCGATCCTGAAAAAGCCTTTTTTTTTTTTCCCGGAAACAAAAATTGTAATTGTTATTAACAAAAAACAAACCAAAAAAACGACGTCTCCGGTTTTTGACTATAACTAAAAAACTTTGAGAGATAACGAAAATTGGAAAAAAGCATCTTAAAGAGGAGGAAATTTCCAATAAAAAAGTCGGAACTCCCGGAACTCTATCTCCATTATTTATAATTTTAATTTGACGCTGAAAATAGGGTTCCGCGCGGCCGTTTCAGCACTGACGCGTCGCCGCTGAACAGAGAGTGCGATAGAAATTAATTTTTTTTTACTATTAAATATTAATTTTGAAATTTTAAATAATTATGCTATCATCAGAACACTCCAAAGAATCTATCCCCGCACAGAAAAAATTTTTAACTTCATTTTTCTAAAAGCTATGCAATTGTTAATTAACTCATTTTTTTCCGACTTCTGTTTTCATAAATGGCGACATAAAAGTTTAAATAATTGGCCTAAAATTTTTTTACTTCTTGGGAGCCCCTCTTATATGTATACTCAACAAGATTACGTGATAAAAGATCAAGAAAGTTTATTCATTTGTTTATAATAAACGTATTAAGTTCCAAAAAAATGATAAATCAAAAAAATTATGGTGAAAAATTTTTTTTTAAGGAAAATGATGTTCTGGCTGTTTTCACATCTAACAATGACATCAATAAATGTTAAAGCAAAATTTTTTACTTTATTTGTTGAAAAATTTTTCATAAACAAATGGTCAAATTGAATATTTTCAAAAAAATTTTTTTTGTTTTTCTATTGAGAAAAGTCAATCATGGTTTAGAAAAAAAAAAATAGGGTTCTGTTTGAATGAATCAAGTTGACCTTGATTTCAGCTCGGCAATGTCGTATGGAAAAATTTTGATTCGGCTTAGTTATTATACCTTCGGAACCCTTCATCTTTTGCAGAAAATATTTTTTTGTTTCTCCCTTCCGTGTCGAGATATCACCCTGTGTCAATTAAAACCAATCACCCTGTATATCAATGCAAAGTATCTAGTACAATTTTTCGTTTGTGTAGTAACATTACCATTGGTACACGGAGAGACTTTTCATTAGAATATTTGCTTTATTGCGTACCCATAATTACAATAAAGTCTAAGAATTTAGGGATAATCGAGGTACTGTCATAATCAATCCTACCATAATAGGAGATCATGATATTTCGTTATGTTTAATTATAATCTTTAAGGCCAAGAATTAGTATTGGACTTTGAGAACCAGTATTATTCACTGTTGGAGAATTGTAAATGTGAAAAAGTGATAGTGAGAAATAATATGTTCTGCCAGAATAACTCTGAAAGTAAGTATTTTAAATGACATAAGTTGTTTGAAATATATGAAACTTTAACATTCTAATACGAACGCGCATTAAAATGCAAGGCACTTATACCTTCTGCAACGGAGACATGAGAGAAATTCTAAAGGACTATACGAAAAATTGTCGAATGTTTGCGAATTATTCCGATTTCGGCCGACGACCAGACCGGCTAGGGCTATTCCGCTTTACAAGGAAATCGCCCATATATTTCGCACAGTCTAGCAGTCATAGAAGATAAATGATAGGGTCAGTCGGGGTAATATGAGCACGTGGGGAATATGAGCATCCCCGGCCATTTTCTTTTTTACTCGTCGTAAATTGGTAATACTGCCGTGAACTGTTGTCACAGTCAGTATTTGCCATAGTGCAACAGTTGGTGTATGTGTCGATGCCAAGGGAAACGCACTAAACGTAAGTATTCATTTAATATATGCAACAATGTGTCATTACTTATATTAGGGTGGTAATTTGGACTGTGGCTTCAAGTCAATAATAGAGATAAAATTTCTTCTATTAGGAGGGTAACAAATGTATGCCCTGACAATCTGCCACTGTGTCGTATAACCTCTAAAAGTCGTTCTTGTTCATGTTATTTAAATTTACACTCCAAAAGTGTGATCGGGGTAATATGAGCATCCAGAATCGGGGTAATTTGAGCATGTAATTTTTCGATACCTATAATAGAAACAAGCCTTTATGTGATCTAATTGAAGAATGAATAGTTCACATATAATGTCGACATAATGTTTTCCACCTTTATTGAATCCTACATTTTATATTTCATATTCTCAGATGCCACGTCTGCATAAGCAACAACGAAGTCGCCAAGAATGGACGATAGAAAATATGGAACGCGCCATCGCAGCTGTTCGCAATGGCGACTGTTCCGAAAAACATGCTGCTATGATGTACGGTGTACCAAGACAAACCATGAGGCGATATTTGGAAAATGATCAAACTGCAAAGCTAGGACTGGGTCGGCCATGTGAATTCGGAGTAGAAAGTGAAATGCAGCTCGTAAATCACATAAAAGACTTGTCTCAACATGGGTTTTCACTAACTAGGCTGCAATTAAGATAATTGGCATTCGGCTTAGCTGAGAAGCTTAAAATACCGAACAGGTTTAATAAAGAAACGAAATTGGCCAGGTGGGATTGGCTGTGGGCGTTTATCCAACGACACCCTGATTTATCTATTCGAAAAGAACAAAACCTCTCCATTAATCGTGCTCTATCAATGACGAAAGAAGTGGTTGGTGGATTTATCAGTCTACTTGAAGAAAATATTTCATCCTTGAATCTATTGGGTAAACCGGAAAGAATATTCAATATGGATGAAAGTGGCTTCCAACTCAATACCAAACCAGCAAGTGTTATTGCTCCAAAAGGTCAAAAAGTAGTACACAGAATCGCACCAAAAGAAAGAGGAGAAACTATTACATTGGTTGCTTGCTTTAATGCTGCTGGACATTATCTTCCACCAGTGTTGATAATCAAAGGAAAGAGAACCATAATCGGACTGGAGGAACAGCTTCCACTCGGGGCTGAAGTCCATATGAACCAACAATCTGCCTATATTAATGGTGAAATTTTCTCACACGTGATAAAAAAGTTCATCGAGTTCTTCCACGTGCAGCCAGAGGCTCCGGCGATTCTAGTTTTGGACGGCCATGATTCTCACTGCACGAACCCTGAAGTACTCGAGTATGCTGCAACAAACGGATTGTGCATGCTGTGCTTGCCATCGCACACAACTGCATGGCTTCAACCAGCGGACCGAGGATTATTTGCACCTTTGAAAAAAAAGTACCATGACTTATGCCGCAGATTTGTCGTTCAAAATGGTAGAGCTTTCACTAAAATTGAATTTGCAAACTTGATTAAACAGGCTTGGGAAGGATGTGCGAAAATTGATTTGGCAAGCCATTCTTTCAAAGCGACTGGGCTGTGGCCCCCAAATCCTGATGCTTTCCCCGAATACGCTTACATCGATGGCGATCAAGGGCGACATAATGACATCCAAGATACGTTGCCACAATCGTCAACGTTGAATGCTGGTAATACCAGACAACTTCAAAGACAGATACCAGTGCTGGCGATACCATCAACCTCGATGACGGATGAATCAATTGTATCAGATGATCAACCTGGAACATCTTCAATTCCAACGATGCGCAATGTGCTTGAAAAACTCTCTCCACGACCGCAAATCGAGCGCCCGTCATCATCAAGAGGAAGAGTCCGCGGTAAAGCCAGAAATTTGACATCGAAAGAGACAATTGATACAGCACGGGACGTCAGGAAAAGAAGAGATGTGCGGATGAGTGAGAAGAAAACAGTTTCTACGATGGGAAAACGCAACAAAAAAAAACGCAAAGAATACGAAAAGCAAATGGGGGGCAGATGACTGCAGATGTCCTGTGTGTCACCAAAAATTCAGTGACGATAGTCATGGTGAGACGTGGCTTCGTTGTGATGATTGTTCTGAATGGTATCACGAGGATTGTGTTGAAGTAAGCGACCCATTCATTTGTTCAGCCTGTTCATAATCCATGTCTACATATCTTGTCATGACATTATGAAGAATAGTGTTACCTTATAATAACCGGAAGTTTATATTATTTTAAACATGTTACATTATAATAAAAAAAAATTTATGTTATTCTAAATATGTTACATTATAATAAACAAAATTTTATGTTATTCTAAATATGCTACACCATGATAAATGAAAGTTTATGTTAATTTAAATCTGTTGATCATGATAAATAAAAGCTTATGTCATTCTCAACATCAAATAATAACAAATAAACGTTAAAATATGACAAAAGTGTAACCTCCTGGTAAATGAGAGTCCTTCACCCCTTATTCGCTGTTAGTATATATGATTTTGCGTATGCTCATATTCCCCAACAGCATGCTCATATTACCCCGAAAAGTTTTCAAATTTAAAAATCGCATCTTCTGATATTTCCAATCGTAGCATGTACAGTATGACGCATAATTTTTCAAAACTTCTAAGAGAAGTTCCTGAAGGTTCAACGAGCTACATGAGCATTTAGCCAATTTTTTAATCCGTGTCATGCCATTCCTACCGCCGTTTATATTAACTATGCTCATATTTGCCCAACTTACCCTAACGAATAAATGATGCTGAATAATTGAAATCTCGGGCTATGTTCCTATTTTCACTGCCAGTACTGTAGACTCGCGGTACTGGCAGTGAAAATAGGCACACATCATCGGTTGCTGTGTCAACTGTTAACGATCTTTGTGTGTGCGACGCCTGTAATTGTTTGGAAATCGTATGTATGTATGTATGTGTGTGTAACGTCCGAAACGCGAGCGAGACTTAGGTCAACCGAGCAAAATCCAGAAGGATTAGAAAAGGGAACGAATCGGTAGTACGTAGATAAGCGAGTCCGAGTATAGACGTATCCGAACGAATCAAACTGAGCGACTATTTGACTTTATTGATTAAACTTCCCGTGCAGAAATTTGACTAGTTCGATCAGCTTCTGGCCAGAACCAGACCTGGAAGGTCTTGGATTTACTAGCTAGAGCGAACTATCCGATGCCTGACTTGGCACTGTCCAGAATCCTTCTGGATTTACTGGCCAGAGCGAACTCGCCAAGCCTGACTTGGTACTGGCCAGGTTTCTTTCGGATTTACTGGCCAAAGCGATCTCGCCAAAGTCGGACTTGGTACTGGCCAGGTTTCTTTCGGATTTACTGGCCAAAGCGATCTCGCCAAAGTCGGACTTGGTACTCGCCAGGTTTCCTTTGGATTTACTGGTCAGTGCGAACGCTGGATGACAGGTTAGGCTAGAATCCAAATTGTTTTGTTTTGTTTTGTTTTCCTGATCCCAAACGTTTGATCGTGTGAAAATGAATTCTGGAAAAAATAATAAACGGAAACTAACTCGAGACCGAGTCCGGAAGCATCGTGCTCTCCACAAAACGCTTGTGATTTCGAGTGAAAGTGAACCCGAGGGCTTGGAAGCTGGAGGTATGTCAAATAACAGTATTTATTAGACATGCATTTTTTTGTCTTTCTATTTTTTAGGTGAGGTCATGAGGGAGAAACCTCGATAATGATAAATAACAAATAAATGAATAAATAAACTGGCTTGCAGGACCTCATGGACAAGAAATTAATTCATGTGTCGATATTGAAGAGGATTCATCTGAGCCAGCATTTTGTGATGTAGCCCTTCGTGCAGAAGTTATACCTGGAGCAGAGCCTGATGGAATTTCTTACTGTGAATATGGAGATGATACATTCATCTCACAATCCAGTAGAGAAGCTAGTGTTTTAAATTTTAATGTTTCGGACCATTCAGCGGATGATAGTCTCGAGCTCGAAGATGAATCTCATGAAATTCAGAGGTGGGCGATACAGAACAATATCGCGCACAGTCAATTAGACTCACTTCTAGCAATCCTGAGGAGACGACTGCTTCCCAATCTACCTAAGACAGCCAAAACATTTTTGAAAACTTCATCGGCCACCTATGACATACATCATATCGCAGATTGCGAAGGGAATGCAGCAGAATTCGTATATTTGGGTATCGCAGATCAGATCAAAGCTCGCATCAATGCAGACGCACATCCCCATAATTCAATTACAGTGCAAATTAATATTGATGGACTGCCCCTTTTCAAGTCGAGTAATACACAGCTTTGGCCTATTTTATTCAAAATCATTCACAAGTCAGAGATATATAAACCATTTCCCATCGCTATATATGCTGGTGGTGCTAAGCCGATGGATTTGAATGAATTTATGGGTCAATTTGTCACAGAAATGAATGACTTGACAGCTAATGGTATATTCATTGATGGAAAACTATTCGAAGTCTCTATTCAGTGTTTTATCTGCGACACACCAGCTAGATCTCTCTTGAAGTGCGTAAAAGGCCATACTGGATACTTCGCATGTGAACGGTGTGAAGTGAGAGGCTGCAGAAGTAGTAAATCTACTGTGTATCCAGAAACTAACTGTCCGAAAAGAACTGATGAATCTTTCAGGCGTCAGAGTCAACGAGAACACCATAAAGGCTTTTCACCATTGTTACAATTACGGCCAAAGATAAATATGATCGCTGCATTTGTTCTGGATTTCATGCACTTGTGTTGCATCGGTGTGATGAAAAAACTGCTCAAAGAATTTTGGCTCTTTGGGAATCTGTACACTAGACTGAGTCGTCGAGCCCGCATCGAACTATCTCACAGGTTGGAATTCTTAAGGCCTTTGACACCCTCTGATTTTCAACGCAAGCCAAGATCAGTGTCTTATCTAGCTAAGTGGAAGGCTACTGAATTAAGATTTTTTTTGCTCTATTGTGGACCTGTTGTACTGAAAGGCATTTTGAACAACCGAATGTACAAACATTTTTTGTTATTTCATGCAGCCTGCAGAATTCTGTGTCATGAAGACCTAGCTGTGAAATACAACAAGTTTGCCAAAAAATATTTGAATAACTTTGTACTACTTTTGAGGGAATATTATGGCGCTGATTCGCAAGTGATGAATGCTCACAATTTAATTCATCTTGCTGACGACGTTAAGAACCTAAACTGTAGCCTCTCAAAAATCACTGCATTCCCTTTCGAAAACGCACTTGGCAAACTGAAAAAGTTTGTTCGTACACCAAATAGACCCCTCGCACAAATTTGTTGCCGGCTACATGAACTAAGTAGTATGGAGAAAAAAAGGCCAACTGTACCACCGTTGGTGACGATTATAAAGCAATCTCATGACACCAACGAAGCAACGAATCTCAGGGAAATCTTTAAACTGAAGTACGGAGGATATTTGCTGTCAACCCATTCTCCCGACGACACAGTATTACTGAAAAGTGGCACCATCCTTAAAATTGAGTACATGACTTATTGCGAAGAACGACCAGAAGATATTACAGTTTATGGTAGAAAGTGGAAAATAAAGCGATCCTTACTAACATATCCATGTGATTCTAAATTTCTGGAATCCTGGGTACTGGATGCCATATTTTCGGAAATCAAGATTTCATGCCCTTTACGTAACATTAGACGGAAGATGGTCGTAATGCGTTTACCCAACAAAATGAATCAAGCTTATGCGACGTCTCTTCTGCATGATTTACTGGTAAAGCATTATTGCTGTTTTTGCTATCCTTCTTAATATATAAAAAAAAAACAATTCGTTTGGGCTAAGGCCGTAATTCCATTTGCTAGTTAGCATCATCACAGAGTCGAGTTTGGCTTGAGTTCAGTTGTTGACTGTCGATAATAAACGTTCAAGTTGCTTAGCGACATTTGAGGGTAACAAGTCGGCCATATTGACGACCCAGAGAAATATTAATATTTATCATCTATAGTAAAAATGAGTGAACATGAAAAATCAGTAAACACCTCGGGAAATACTGACGATGAAGAAGTAGAAGATGGTTATCCTTACCAACTAATCAAATTTGAAACTACGAATAAAAAAGGGGAGGCACATATAGACTGTGTGCCATCTACATGGGTGAGCTTTGATATACGCAGAGGAAAGTGCGAATGCAAATTTCCACCACCCCCATACAATAAGGATAAAGCTAGGCTTCTAGACGACTTTGTTAAAACCCAAGAGCTTCCACCACCAACTTGGCCATCATATCCAGTTATTTTGCGAGGACATGCGAGTGCGTAATTAATTTACACACATTATTCTGAGTTTCTCATATGATAGGATGATGCGAGGGATGATGTATTTGAGCTGAAACGATAAAATTCATTTTGTTCAGAAAATTATGATGAAGCAATCGAGCGGCTGGAAACACTTAGGACGCAAGAATATGCCTACACAACTGAAGACGGTGTATCAAAAGCCAATAAAGCTGAAGTTATCACGAAATCGTACCGGCAAAAAATCGTAAAAAGGAACTCAAAATCAGTGAAAAAATTAAATTAAGCCAGAAATTGTAACGTCAATGGATGATGACAACTCAGCAGCTAGTAGGTGTAAGGTGAGATTACATTTTGAATGAATCATTATTTCGATGTATTTAATTTCACAGCATCCAATGAAAGCATTGATTCGTCGGATGCTAGAAAGGCTAGCAAGCTAGAGAACAGACATAAGAAATTCAAATATAACAAAAACAAAAAATTGACACATGAAATCAGTGATATTACTGCTGAAGCAGCCCACAGACCGGATAAACGAATAAAAATTTTACAAGAAAGGACCAATTTTCCCAATGAGCAAGAATATATTCGAGGTATATTATAGAATTTTATTGTATCGATTATTATTATTATTATTATTATTATTATTATTATTATTATTATTATTATTATTATTATTATTATTATTATTATTATTATTATTATTATTATTATTATTATTATTATTATTATTATTATTATTATTATTATTATTATTATTATTATTATTATTATTATTATTTATTATTATTTATTATTATTGTAGAGGCCCCGAAAAAATCATTCATGTCATCAGGACAAAAAGTTATTTCGAAAACTTCTGCTGTCGAAGCTTCAACTAACCGCAGCTTTAGTGTTTCCAATGCAATATCTATTCCATCTACAAGTTTCATCGATACAAATTCTAGTGGTATGTATGTCGAATATATAAAACTACATAATTAAATGAAAGTATCATGAAATAACTTGGCTGAATAAAATAAAATGAAAGAATTTTGATTTTTCCAGCATTACGAACCCACTCACAGCCTGTTACACCAGACAAAGTAGTGAAAGATCCGGTCATAGCTGCTATCAAAAATATGACATATCAGTTTGAACTGATGACGAAAGAGTTTCGGGAATTAAAAAACGTTATACAGACCTCCGCCCTTGCACAGGACGCTTTCGGTGTGAACGTTCAAGGTTTCACTACCGAATACGATATATCTCTACCAATGAAAGACAAATCAGTATTTAAGGCCTTTGACGATCGTCTAGAGAATGAAAAAAAATTTCGCAAAGAATTTGTAAGTGATGAATATAGAATTATACAGGTTACATGATTTCATTTGTTTAGAACAACCTACCGAGTTTAAGCTGTTACACAATTTGCAGACCAGTACATTACACTATCTAATCGACACTAGAACGACCTTATCGAAAAATATCACCGCTGTTTTAAAGAAGCATCTCACCAGAGAGCTGGCAGCGAACTTTACGGCTGTAAAAGCTTCAGGGACTAAGTCTGTTTTTAAAGATACCGCCTTCTGCAAGTGTTTGATAGGTGAGTAATTTCTATGACCAGTCACGTCGTTATAAAACTTTCTCCTGTCTCTGATGCACATTATCAAAAACAAATTTATATAATGAACAATTTTTTTGCTACAGAGGTTGCTCGCATAAAATGCAAACTCGTTGATCAGGACCGGACAATACCGATGACAGACAAATTGTTTTATCGGGAGCTCGGGAATTCCCTCAGTAATTCAGTCGACTGGGTTGGCCAGCGCAAGCTGCGGCCAAAACCTAAAGCAGATGACCCTATCCCTACAGTAAACGACCAAAGGAAGGAGCAGGTAGAAGATGGAGCGAATCACATTGACAACAGTCACGATAACACTCATCAGCATACAGCTGACCCAATTTTACTATACATGGAAATGTAATAAATAATAATGCTAATGTGCGTGTTAATAAATATTTTCCTATATAAAATCTCATTATCTACTTGAATGTACCCTATGACCCATTAAATACTAGAAAGATCGTTGACTGCACATATGGAAAAAAATCCTCGTTCCAAGAAAAAGATTTATTGTTTTTAGAAAATGTAGTTGATTGAATGTTTTTTGATTAAATCAAGAAAATATGTTCTTGATTCGAATTAAAAACATATTTTCTTCATTCAATCAAAGAACATTTAAGAAACTACAATTTCTTTGAACAATAAATATTTTTCTTTATACGAAGATTTTTTTTACCTGCTGGAGCGAGGTTCCTGGCTAGGAACTGTAGAGTTTTATGACTAGAGCCTGGCGAGTTTCTTGACTAGGAACTGGCGAGTTTTCTGTACAAACTAGCGAGTTTTCTGACTAGAAACTAGCGAGTTTACTGGCCAGAAACTCGTCAGTTTGCCAGGTCCGGCGCTAGACAGTTTTGCGTTACATGCCTAGTCCGGAACTCGGCAGTTGTCCAGCTTATCAACTGGCCAGAAACAAGGAAAACTAGGCCGGATCTGCCGAGCGCCACTTTTCATTTTCTGCGCGGGCTTAGAAACTAAGTGCATGAACAATTCAATAGGGCCGTGTCCCTTTAATTCTTGTTAGTGATTTCTGTCGTGTCGTCCTATCTTATAAGTTGTTGTTTATAATAAATATATTTTGCCGGCAACTCCGATCTCAATTTCACCCGCCCGTTCAACGATTCCCTCAGTAGATTATAAGAATCTCGAATCCATCCTCCAATTTAACACAACCGACATTATTGGACAAACAGTTTTAGCAATATATGCATAAAATGTTTAATGACCTACTGGAGAAGGACGATTTCCGAACAGAGACCCCGGTAAGCATCGTTATAGATACTTTCAGTCAAAGGGTAAATCACGAGGAAAAAACACGTACAGCACTTCTCCCATCTCCCAGCATCGCCCCATAAATTTTACGAACATTTCTTTGATTTTTCAAGATTTCACAAGATCTTCGGTCATTCCCAACATCCCTCAGCACTTATCTCCTTTTATTTCTCAATATTTCCTAAATATCTCCCGCATTTTGTACACCACATCTCCCCCGTGATAATAATAATAAGATTACAGCCTGTCAGGTAGGTGTAATTACAAAAAATGTTATTTTTCGGAAGAATGTCTTACAAGACCTAGATTCTGGAAAATTTTATAAAAAATTCCGTTCAAAGTCTCCTATAGAAGTGAGTAAAATATTGAAAATTCAAAAAAATGACGCATTATCTTTGCATAAATTTGTTTGCTACGTATAATGCACATTTCTCAGGAGATACGACCAGAAATTCAGGGTGAAGCAGAGCAACGTCCGATCGAGGAGTCAAAACAAAATGGAGAACAGGCTACTGGATTACTAATTGATAAAAGAGAAATAAATTTAAGCTTGGATAAGGAGGTATTGGATCTTACACAAGGATCTACTATCTTACAGAAGGATATTGGATCAGACCGATCTGCAGAAATTGCTGCAGAAAATGTGAGGAAGGAGGGCGTTGCGTCTGTTACACAAAATAACACGACTCTAGAAGAGGTGAGACTTGACGAATTATGATTAACTTTGGATATTGATTAGTACTTATGAGCTGCAAGATCTTCCGTCAACATTTAATAATTGCATTACTATTATATAAAGTCTGTTAATTTCATCTCTACACACATGCATTCATACATCATATATGTGTTGCAGAATTTACCAGCTTATCTGAAAGATGACGGTGACGGTAAATTGATTCTGCAACATTTTAACGATCACAAGAGCTTAAATCCCGAAACCAGATCATTATTAACAAGGACAATTATTAAAAAGTTTAAAGACGACGCCTTGAGGACTTTAGAAGTTGGACAAAAGCTTGCCAAATTTGCGTAAGAGAAAAACTGTATACCTATTGTGACAATATTTATTTTTCATACCTAATTCACATCATGAATCATATTCTTTCAGGATTGAGACCAAAGTTTTTATTGTATTGGCGAAAGCAATAGAGAAGTTATTCCCTGGCGAATCGGCTTGTACCTACTACTCTCCTTACAAATCTGAAAATGGTATCGCAATTCAAACAAGTGGCACTCTATGGGCTCATTTCAACTATGTCGTAGAGAAGTTACGGTCACAGAACCTCCTCGAAAGACGAAAGTCGTCTAAGAATAATGATAAGCCCGTTCTACAACGTCAAAGTATGATGTCTGAATTAAAACATTCATCCATCATAAATTAATATTTTTAGTACAATACAACAGCAAAGAAAAAAAATTGCAAACAAACTCCTATACATTTATTTACAGCTGATGAAATAAAGGTAGCTCTAGACACTCTGGAAAATTCTATAGATCCGTCAACGTGCCTCGATGCTTGGCGAATAACACAGAAATCTAGACAATTTATGCTTTTAACAGATAAGATCTCGATTACAGATTACATGAACAAATTTCCATGTTTAAAAGTACAGGGTGCAAAACAGTTGGTACGACTAATACAAAACTTTTTTGTGGAATTGAATTATTTGAAAGTGATTACTTAATGATCACTATATTCCGATTATGTATTTCCTTTACAGATTGAACTCGATTTTGATAGTCTTAAACCAGGCAAAAGTCATCTATTGCAAGTACGGTGGCCGATAATAAAGAAAATTCTGATTAACCAGCTTCAAAAATTGGGTGCAAATCAAAATTAAAAAAAAATGTAACTGTTGACGATTTGTCGTACATCAAGTTGTTACCGGTTCTGGAGTCTGGTAAGTAGATGTCGTTAAATATTTGTGGTGGAGTGAAACGAACTAATTTATATTGAATATCCAACTTTCAGAGCATCAAGATATTCTAGTTTCGTACTTGCTCCAATTATTAATCGGGACAGGTCAATCTGAAAAAAGGAAGAAGAACGATCCTCCGGAAACTGTGAAGAAATACCAGCCAAGGGACATTCGAGAGTCTTTTATTTATCGAGTCGAGGTGTGTTGAAGTACAATACTTGCCGTTGTTATAATCAAACTCGTGCAAAATTTAACTTCAATAAACTAAAACCAATAAACTAAATTTACAGACAAGATCGGGATGTTTCGCCTTCTACCGAAGACAAAACATCGCGATACCAATAATTCTCCATTTCATATTCTTATTAATCTATAGCTTCTGGGAACTACAGTGGAGAGTAGTTCAAGATTAAACACCTTGCCTTTTGCGCTCATGCCTTTGAGACACTTTAATGGCGTCCTATACGCCTATGCTAAATTACCCTGCGTCAGCACCCTGCTGACTTAAGGATAGCAACTGAGTTGCAATACTCGGACCTTCACTCTTCTTCTAATTGCCAACAACGTAACACTGTTTTAATAAAGCCTTACATTGGCAAACTGCCTTAATATTGGTCAATCATAATTCAAACACCCAATTCCCACTCCTAGTTATAAATCACTTATAACACCGTGCTTAGGTAAAAGGCAGAAAAGTTAAAAAAGTGATACGAGAGAGAACTGAAATCTAAATTATAATTTTTTGAAGAATGATACTTTTTTCCGCGATTCATGACAGGAGGATAAATAAAACCTTGGATAATTGTAAAGCAAATTATATCTTATTATTTCTTATTACGCAGAAAACAGAAGATACAGATGAGAAAATCAAGACACTAAAGAGTCAGGTTTTCCAGAGGAAAGAAACATTACAGCCACTCATAGTTGTCGTGGGACCGCTGCTGAAAATCGAGGAAGCATATGGGGTATTCCAAAATATTTTTAACGGTCATTTACCCCGACCCCCATCGATTTCCGAATACATTATTCTCAGGGTAACCCTAGACCCAGGTATGATTGCTGAATTATTTGAGAATTTTGCGATTTTTTTTTTAGAAGTTACGATTTTTTGAAAATCACACTTTTCGGCAACAGCTCGTTTTTCATCCAATTCTAGTTGGCAACCAAGGTATCCCACGGAAAAGTGACTGATGCACAACTGTCCAGTTTTTTGACGTACTTCGAAATGAAAATATTTGTAGATTTTTTCAGACACCGGAAGTGCCGAAATTCTCGTTTCAAAAATCAAAATCTCGGATTGCAAAAAGTCGCCGTGATGGATCTTTTTGAAATTTGTAGACAAAATTCGACATCGGAAGACGGAATTTTTAAGACCAGGCCGAAGTTGGGCCTACATCGGGTTTAGGAGGTATGGCTATTTTAATCACGCGAAAATTCATATTCCGGCGTTATTTTTGTTATTATTATTATGATGATTATTAAAATTATCAAAATTATCATTTTTGTTATCAATTAATAATGATAATGATAATAATAATAATAATAATAACAAAAATAATGATTTTGATAATTTCAATAATCATGATAATAATAATAACAAAAATAACGCCGGAATATCAATTTTCGCGTGATTAAAATAGCCATACCTCCTAAACCCGATGTAGGCCCAACTTCGGCCTGGTCTTAAAAATTCCGTCTTTCGATGTCGAATTTCGTCTACAAATTTAAAAAAGATCGATCACGGCGACTTTTTGCAATCCGCGATTTTGATTTTTGAAACGAGAATTTCGGCACTTCCGGTGTCTGAAAAAATCTACAAATATTTCCATTTCGAAGTACGTCAAAAAACTGGACAGTTGTGCACCAGTCACTTTTCCGTGGGATACCTGGGTTGCCAACTAGAATTGGATGAAAAACGAGCTGTTGCCGAAAAGTGCGATTTTCAAAAAATCGTAACTTCTAAAAAAAAAATCGCAAAATTCTAAAATAATTCAGCAATCATACCTGGGTCTAGGGTTACCCTGAGAATAATTTATTTGGAAATCGATGGGGGTCGGGGTAAATGACCGTTAAAAATATTTTGGAATACCCCATATACAGTTGTCGACGATCAAAAGTATAAGGCTGCTTCTTGTCTAGCTGCATTAGAATTAACTTTTAAGACTTTTTTTGCGCTAGATTGTGATTACCCAAACCGTCACTCAGACTCGGGCAGTTTATTCAATACGCGGCTTACGACATTCATATCCCTGGCGATACATTGATAAAAGCAGTCAGAGAACAGTTAGGCTTAATAAAACAGGCCTTTCTAGAATCTACATCTCTAAAACCTGAGGATATCTCCTTGTCGATAACATGACTGTTTGTCAGGCTTTCAAACTAACGTTTGCAGATAACATCAACTTTATTCGGCACCTAAACTTATCGCATCCTCATTTAGAAGAATTTCTTTGTGCAGAAGAAAACTGTAATAGTATATTATGCTACAAGTGCGTAAAATGCGATTTTACGCACTAGTAGTGATCGCTGCGCACGAGGGCCGGCGAAGCCGGCCCGAGTGTCGCATCGATCACACGAGTGCGTAAATCGTACGCACGTGTGGCATACGCTATTTTTTGCAATAGTGTGCGTAAAATTCGGAACAAATGTGCATAATATTATGCATTTTTATTCAGATCCTACAACGGGACGGTGCATATCAAAATCGAAAAAGATAGTAAGGCGTAGAAAAGCAAGTCCAGGTGCAGTCCCCAAACAGAATACTCGACCCTCAATAAATACTTTCAATTAGTTTATATTTACCAACGAAATGGAAACTGACCTGCACGCGGAAACTATGTTTCATGCAAAAGGTGATTGCTACCGGCCGCCGGGGGTCCAGGGGCGCAGCCCCTGGTAGGGTCCAGGGGCGAAGCCCCTGGTGGGGCCCAGGGGCGAAGCCCCGGTAGGGGGTTCGGGGGGCGAAGCCCCCCGAGTACCGAAAAAATGAATTTCATTTGATACAATAAGAATAGTCAACGTATTGAGAATAAAATCTAAAAAAAACACGACGGATCTTGCGCACTCAGTTAGGAAAAGAATTATTTACAACTCTATGGATGAATTATGCAATAATAAGTATTGGTTAAATCAACAAAAAACGTTACGAATTCGGGAATAATCAAAACTTCATTTTCTTACAATTATTAGCACTTAATTGGTCTTCACTTGCTAACAACAGATATCGTACTAAACGTAAGTACTATGTAGTCCGAGATGCCTCTCTTAATATTGTAAACAACCTGAGGATACACTATTAGGTCGATTCTATTGTTTATTTTCGTTACAGCTATGGTTACAGTGTCGGACTGTATCAAAAAGTATCATTTTACGCACTGAAAACAGCAAGAGACACTGTATCGAAATGTTTCATTTTACGCACCGAAAAGAGTGCGTAAAATCGAATTTTACGCACACTATTGCAAAAACAATCTTTTGTGTTGTTAGATAGCTTTATTAAACATATAAGACGAAAACATCTATCTGAGCAGGTAATTTCTGATTCTTTGTTGGAGAATCCTTCAAAATCATCTTTGATTATACCTGAAGATTCTTGGACTTTCGATCTTGATGATGAATCTGCTTCAGAAAATCCTATCCGTATAGTAGAATCTTCTGAGTCAAGTGACTGTGATTCGGATAACGATTTGCTTTGGGATACGGATGGTTCAAAACCAGTTGAAAATTCATCTAACTTAATAAATGCTTTGAATAAAGTTGGTGTTGAGTCCATACGATTTTCAGCAAAGCTATATCAGTATTCGGATGTACCGAGAAAACGAGTAAATAATGTGATCACTGAGGTTCCTGAATTATTCGAATCCACCTTAAATTCAGTTCAAAACGAAGTGTGCAGTCGTTTTCAAACTTTAGGGGCAAATGAAGAATACTTGCTAGAGATAAAAGAAATATTTGAAAAATTCGCACAACCTTTTCAAAACGTAAAAACTGAAAAAAAAACGTTTTTCTACATTCGTTTCTTACGACACATTCATAGAACCACAAAGTTACAAAATTGGAGAGAGAACGGAATTCAAGTCAAGATCTACAGGGATCAGCCGCGAAGAAGTTCCAGTTATGGCACAATTTATTCCAGTTCGAAGGGTGTTTAAAAAGTTTTTCGAAATGCCTGGTATATTTGATAAAACTATAAATTCCGTAAAATCTTTGAAGTCTTGCGATAAAATTGTATCAAACATTGTCCAAAGTCCTTTTTGGGCAGAAAAAAGTGCTCGATACGGAGATAAAATAGTTTTCCTACTTTTGATGTATTTTGATGACTACGAGAACAATAATGCCCTCGGAAGTCATAAAGGCATAGCAAAATGTGGTACAGTCTATCTAAGCATACCGTGTTTACCACCAGAATTTCTATCTAAAATTCAAAACATTTTTCTATTCATTCTCTTCAACACTCTCGATCGAAATACCTTCAAAAATTCAATCATTTTTGAAAAAGTAATCGAAGAACTTAAATTTCTTCAAAGTGAAGGAGTAACTTTAGATCTTCCCACTGGTGAACAAAAAATTTATTTCGATTTGGCGTTAATCATTGGCGATAATCTTGGCCTTCATTCAATATTGGGGTTTGTGGAAAGTTTTCGAGCAAACAAATTTTGCCGGTTTTGTTTGACTGACTATATAAATATCAATAAAACATTCAATGAAAGCGACTGCATACTTCGTAACATTACTAATTATGAATCATTAAAAGCAAAAGATGATCCGTCTCTATCAGGTATCAAAGAAACTTGCGTGTTCAATAAATTACCTGGTTTTCACGTAACTAATAATCCAGCAGTGGATGTTATGCACGATTTTTTAGAAGGTGTATGTCGATATGATATTGCACGTTTGTTACACTATTTTATCTACATACGTAAATATTTCTGTCTTGATCATCTTAACACAAAGCTGCGTGCATTTTACTATGGGTCTAATAACCATACAAACAAACCCCCTGAGATACTGGAGTCACATTTACATAAAAAATGCATAATATTATCCTCTGCTGAAATGTTAAATTTGACGAAGAATTTAAATCTAATTATTGGGCTCTTGGTAGACCAAAATGATGAATATTGGCAGCTATTATTAAGATTACAAGAAATTTTGGAGATAGTATGCAGTACCAAGGTTACTTCGGATACTCCTAAAATACTGGAATTAATGATAACAGAATATTTGACTATACTAAATGATAAATTTCCTAACACCATGAAGCCAAAGCATCATTTCATGCTTCATTACCCTTCTGTAATGCGAAAAGTTGGACCATTATGGAACATATGTTGCATGCGGTTTGAGAGTAAGAACTAGGAAGGAAAAACGATCTCTCGTTCTGCTCTGTGTAGGGTTAACGTTTGTCGAACAATTGCAATCAGACATCAGCTTATATTGAATTATAGGTTCCTTACAAAAAGTTCATCGTATCCAACGTATATGGGCAAATCCAAATAGAACTTAAAAATTGAGGAAATCGACAATATAAAAAAAAATTTCTGGGCACACCCACCGCGATTTTTTTTTAAACGCCTGGAACGGTTATCTACTAAGAAAAAAGTGTGCCGTTGTAAGAAAATGCCGGCACAGAATTAGAAAAAATTGTTCTTACAGAAATTTTCACGAAAAATGTCCTTACCGTCCGCGTTATGCGAAAATTCTATTCCAGCCATGTATCTCAAGTTTTACCTCTCAATTTTGCCCAGGAAATAAATGTACCAACCTCCGCATGAATTCTGTAGAGTGTACGAGTAGACAGAATACGCTCAGATACTTTTATATGCGGTTACTCTTCCAAATAAAATAAAAATTACAATTTTTCTCAGTTACTAGTTTTTGAAAAATGTTTTCCGATTAATAATGAGATATAATGTCTTACTTTTCAATAGGTAGTTGTTCCTTTAATGTATTAGAAGTGAAATAACCCGCTTCATGAAGATTTTGATGTCGCTGGTATACAGTTTGAAGTTGGGGATGGTAAGGACTTTAGTGGCTGATTTACAAAATCTTAGCGTAGAATTGTTCTTGAATTCATTGAAATCCACTCAACCCATTCAAATTTGAAATATAATTGTATGTCATAACTATAAAATGTAAATAGTCGATTTACTGTTATAATCAAAATGCACCCTTTTGAAGATAGAACGATCTTTTTTATGTGAACTCTTAAATTACACATTAATGACATCTCTTTACAGTATTCATAGAAAAATAGTAGCAAGTACTCAATTGCATTATCACATCGTTTTCGGAACGTATAGTTTATTTAAATTTAACACACTTATTTAACACATAGAAACAAAAACATTTAAGATGTGATATCATCACACTTCTATTACTCAAATTAACGATTTTTTATTGGAGGTTTTTCTTGTCGGTTTTTTCTGCTGCCCTTCATTTGGAAAGGTCCAGCTTCTAGGATTAAGTTCAAAATGGTCACAGCTTGGCGATTCTTTGCACGTTAAACATGACAATGAGCGAAGGTACAAGGTGAAAGGATTTGAAGTTTTCCAAACGAGTTGATGAATTTTCATTATGTTTGGGACTGGTTTGAGACCAATCGGAACAGCGTCATCAAATTCTTTCATAGCTTCTTCGTTGATTGTGAAAATTTTGGTTTTGCTACCACTATCATTGATTGCCCCTACCACATCATGGGCACTGTAAATGTCCTTCTTTTTAATCAGTACTGCTCGATCGCATAGTCCCTTTACGGTTCCACCAACTCCGTCCGCTGGCCCTTTACCATGACCAGCCTCTGAGAAATTCCAAGTTGCCGCTTCCAATCCGTAAGAACGGCAAAATGATGAAAATAAGTAAAAATTTGTTTTGTTTCGGTACTGCGTTGAAGGGCCGTCACTTTGGAAATGAATTACTTTCAAGTTCTCTAGTTCCAACTTGAGCATTTCCAAAACAGGTTTCAAGTACGCCCAGACAGCAGGAGCATCATGACGAAGGCTCTCCGATACGGTAGCAAAGGAAATGCATGTCGGGGATTCAGAATGGGGTTTCCTAAAATATACAACTCCAGTGTGAAGCGTCAGCTGCTTCTTTGAAGCCCCAAAATGTACAGCTTGAATTTCTTCATGGTATTTGCACACATAGTTTTCGCTGAAATCGATGATAATCATCGCCTCACTCGGCTTTAACTGTGACTTGGTTGACGAATAAGCGAAGTATTGGTGCGCTGCATTGTACATGTGCTCAAAAAACTTTGGCACGCCTTTCATACATTCCTCTGCGAGTGATTTAGTCGTTGCTGGGATTCTGTTCTTTGAACATATTTTGACATTGAAATTTTGTCCTTTTTTGCCAACTCTGTCAACTGGCGCAGTCTCCCACTTGTAAAACCACGTTCGTGTATCGTTTTCTGGGATTTTTATCGAGTTCTTGCTACATTAAGAGCAGACTCTATACATACAGTTCTTATTATAGACGTCACAGCACAGTTTTGCGGCGAAAGATTGAATGCCTTTCTCTATTATGATTTTTTCCTTGTGGAGCTTTTGCACCATAAACTCAAAATTAGCATGTTTCACACACCTACAAGTGTCTCGAGCAGCGTCCGTCGGCTTGATCACCCAGAATGGCTTCATGCTATAAAAAGTAGATCGAGACAGTTTTAATTTGGTCTCCTTTAAAAATTTCTTATAGAGACTTTCGACCGTATCCACTAAGTATCTTTTCCGTTTTTTTACTTTCTGACGCGTTATGGTGTCTCGTATACCCGGAGCAGTAGCACACACGTCATCTCGTTCATAAAACATTTCAATTGCTCTACGTGTTTTGGCGGCCATACGATGGTTGCCTAGAGTTTTTTTGGAAGAATTCGTTGAATATTTCGACGAACATCGGTAGGACGAAATGACGTGCTTCAGAGCATTACGGCAGCGATACTTCTGAAGAATTCGCCCAGAAAAATTACCAGCAAATATCCTTTTTTCCTTTTGAGTGCTCAAATTAGATTTACAATTTTGAAGTTGCGTCACGAGAGCCTCACAGAATACAAGCCGTTTCTTCACCGCCTCATAACCGGAATTGATGATTTTTAAAGCTCTAGTAGTAGGATCAGTAGTCAAAGGAACTTCGCCATCGTTCCTTTTCTTCAGCCTAAAATACCATTTTTTCCACGCTTCAGTCCGACGTTTCGAATTACTCAGTAAGATTTTTTGTTTTGTAATTTCCGAATCTTTATAACGACGCCTTGTTCTCTCACTTATAGGCGTTGACTCCGATGAAGATTTCGTAGAAGCGTTGGTATCTTTATTTACTGAGTCCTGTACTTTCGATGCTCGTAATTTCCGTTTGCTCTCTTTCCACTGTTTTCGCTTTGCATTTCTCTCTCTAATCATCATGTCAGCAATATTCTTCAGTTTTCTCTCGGTTTTTCTTCTTTGATTTCGAGCGATTTCATTTTCCTTATATTTCTGATGTAGAATAGGATCATTTCTAATTTCTTCTCTATGCTTTCGTTTCCGTTCACGATCTCTTGCTTTTCTTATTTCTTTAGAATTTTCCTCAGTCACCTTCTTATTCTTTGGAGCAGAAACATCGCAATTTGTTATTTTCTTCTTGCCAGCCTTTACAGTAATCTTTACTCTGGTGCAAAAACCTTTCGCCAAGTACAATAATGTGATCACTACCCCCAAAATAATCTACCAATGAAAATTCCTCCACAACGAAAGTGATACTATAAAAATGTCTACCTACAAAATGATTGAAATCAGATACAATTGCCAAGTACATGTCCGCCGTACAATTATAAAACAGAAGATATAAAAAAATAAAAATTTGGAGTACGTGGTACTTGGCGGGCCAATATTTCATATCACTTCAGGATTATTGACATAGTTTAATGGCTGTTTTCTCGTACTTATCTCTAAGAGGCCCGCCAAGTACCACTACCTCCAAATTTTTATTTTTTTATATCTTCTGTTTTATAATTGTACGGCGGACATGTACTTGGCAATTGTATCTGATTTCAATCATTTTGTAGGTAGACATTTTTATAGTATCACTTTCGTTGTGGAGGAATTTTCATTGGTAGATTATTTTGGGGGTAGTGATCACATTATTGTACTTGGCGAAAGGTTTTTGCACCAGAGGTGCTTTTGGGGTTGATATCACCACTTTTTGTACAATTTTGCTTGACCACCTAATAATTGTGCTCGCTCACTACGCTCGCTCGTTTGGGTATTCCTATATCCTCGCTCGCTTGTCAACGTTCTGCCAATTCTGTCTATGAGTAGCTCAATGCACGTACGCTATACATTTCATACTATCTTACACCCTTGATAAGCAGTAATATTAAATGTGGCAATATAATATAAATACTTTTTCTAAAATTTTACTTGACTACCTAATAATTATGCTCGCTCGCTACGCTTGCTCGATCGGATTTTTCTATATCCTAGCTCGCTAGGGTCGCTCCGTACTCAGCATTCTGCCAATTGTTTCCATGAGTATCTCAATGCATGTATATGTACGCTGATGCAGTTTATATCATCTGAATCCGTCGATGAGCAGTAATGTTAGATGTGGTAGTATAATATAAATATGTTGAAAGCACAAAGGCCTGAAATAATGACATACGCTATCATTCGTTGCTTTCCGAGCCCTGTAAAGATATGTTCTTGTGTGCATGTATTAAATATGATATATTTGACCCATTGGATATATACGAAAATATTTGGAAATAAATAATATTATATTGAACACCTGCCAGGTTGATTGGAAGCTGTGTCACTTATTAACTCATGTTATAGACTAAACTTTATGCGATTCAATAACCGTATACCTATAACCTAACCTCAAAATTGCACACTTCGTCATTTCATGAGAGATTGTTATAATTTCGCCCTCCACTTTAAATGTCAATTTTATCATAATAAGTAAGTATATGAAGCATAAAAGAGAATTGAGAGGAATGAAATTTGCAAAATGTTCAGATATACGAATATGAACAGAACTGACAGCTCTGTCTCGTAAGCCCGTCTGTCCGTACTCCGTGGTCTAGTGGCATCGATTCGCGATCATACGTCAACAGCGTCGACAAGAGCGCCACCTGGCACTGCTATTCAGTGGTGGCCGCTCTTTCCTAATTCTCAGACACATAGGTTTAAGGACCACTTGGTCTGAACCGCTCTTTCCTAATTCTCAGACACATAGGTTTAAGGACCACTTAGTCTGAAAGAGAAGGAGACGAAAAAATTTTCAGACGAAACGGGTACTCATAAACTTAAGCTAATCATATCTCAGCTTTTCGGGCACTGATTCAATTGAAGTTGGTCTCAAATGAAGGGCTCTTCGTCCCTACATTCTGAGATAATTATTTCAATCCCCGGGATATCGCGAAACGGAAGATATTAGGAAAATACTGTCTCCCCACCACGCTGGTTAGCTCCCGTGCGGGTATATAGACTCGTCGAGTCTCGCGCGGCGTATATAGATATATATACCTTATATGATATTTTTTTTTTTTTTATTGTACTTGGCGCGAGACTCTACCGAGTCTCTTGATTTTCGGAGTTCGCTTATCACCAATTTTGAGTGAAAGTAGTTCGATCTTAGTTTTCCGATTATCTTCAAGTTTTTCACGTTTTTTCTTTTTCTTTTCAATATCTAAGTTTCGTTTTCGTCTTATCTGCTCTCTTTATTCCTCATTTCTCCTCGACAGGACCTCATTTTTGTCTTTCGTAAGACGTTTCTGTAAGTCTTTGTAACGGTCCATTGCGAATGCTGAGGGGAGAATAAAAAATATATAAAATGAGAGCAATCTGAAAAAGTAAAAAATAGGTCAAAAGTGCGTGTAACTTTTGATGTACATATTATAGAATTTCGAGTTATCATGCTATCATTTCATATTTTAGATATGAGGAAAAAAAAATTCGCGATTTTGAGATTTTGCTGAATACGACGCTGGGTTCGAATTTATCATGAAAAAATCTATATAATTATATGTTTTTAAAACCATGAATTAGTATCACTTTTGTGGTACTGATTTGCGGCCTGACAATATTAATTCGCTCTTTGCGGTAAATATTCCGGAACAAAATCAAGCGGTGGACGGTAAGGACACCGACGATTAACGAGAAACACTTATTTCTCGGATTTTCAAAGAGGTTAAAATACCCGCGCGATGATGTAACTTCGTAGAAAACAGTA
The DNA here is from genome assembly GCA_963992785.1 of Tenthredo livida. Lineage (NCBI taxonomy): Eukaryota > Metazoa > Arthropoda > Insecta > Hymenoptera > Tenthredinidae > Tenthredo > Tenthredo livida. Next base: position 12,484,539 of record OZ023071.1, read on the forward strand.
TCTCATATTGGAGAACCCCAAAAAAAATTGAGAATTTAATCAATACATGTGCCAAGGGAGCTTTTTCCCCTTGGACGGTAAGGACACAATTTACAAACTTACCGAAATTTTGATAGTTTTTCCGTATACACCATTACACATCACGCATCGCAGTTGATTAACGATTGTTTTGAGTAACATAGGTGATCGTTGTAAACAACTGTAATCAAGGGCGATCTTGATCTCATCGCATGTTCGCCCAAGAGCGACATGAAAACTGCAGACGGTAAGGACACAAAGACCGCGGGACAGTTTTTAATAATTTTTGGTGGCGATATGGTTCTGAGCACAGTAAACTTACTGTTCCATATGTGTAAATAAGACATGCCAAATTCTATATTTTTTTTTGTTTCATTATAACCGAACGGCACAGGACTTTATTCTGTCATTAAACTTTGAAAAGCTGTGCCAGGGACAAGGACGGTAAGGACATTTCAGTGACTTTTGGTGAAATAACTTGTATAATTTCTTGATTGCGGGCCATTAGTTATATGCCTCTAGTGCAGGACATCATAAAGAGTCTGTTGATAGCAACAGTTTGTCATATTCTATAATTTGAGTCCCTCAAAAGGCCAAGGGACACGCTTTTTTAAGTTCTATTTGGATTTGCCCATATATGTAGCAGCGTTTGATCAGTTTCAATAGAGAAGTTCTCATATATCTCAAATTTATCGGACTTACTACCCGATGATTCAATAGACAAAAGCAACTCCGTGACTAATTCCATCGAATTTATGGGAAAAACTATCAAGCCAAATAGTGTAATAGTCACTTTTTTAGAATAAGGTTTGCAGTTTTATTTCGCAGATTTAATAATTTTGAATGGAGAAAGCGATTTTCTGGTGGTTGCGAAATCTTTAAATGAGTGTTATTTTAATGAGCACACTAGAGCTTATAAAATATACGATCCTGATAGTTTTCTTTGGGAAATTCTTTCCAAAGCTGATATAGAAAATGCTTTTATTTCGTATGTAAATAAGTTGAGTGATGGAAAGTATTATATAAGTAAAAATTGGATATGACTGACATAATACTATAGTAATGTAGTAGTGTAGTATTTGAGTGTATCCAATAAATGAGATCATGACAATATTTGTAATGTTCTAATTTTTTACGAAACACTGATTTGATAAATATTTTTTAGGACCTGAGTAAGCACACGAAGGACCGTCAGCCGTTTGTCGAATCACCTCCAGGTAATTCGTTTACTCACACGCACGCGTGCGACATCGAGCGTCTCGTGTGAGTGAATGTACAGCCAGTAGGTGATGTGTCTTACGACGTATGGTATTTCCTGTGCACACAGCGCCAGCAAAGATTGTAACGCGTTTATACCAAATTATGTGAGAGTTTATTCCGCTCTTTCTAAAGCACTATACTCATTTTTGGTCACGTGACTCTTATTTTTAGTATTGGCAGGGTGCGTAGTATATGGTGGGGAGGGCTGGCGCTGACTACCACTTTTACGTGTAAATCTTATGAGAAGAGCATGATTTAACGCTAATGGCGGCCACTGTAACTAAATTACTCCGTTCGATTTAACATAGGAAAAGCATGAAAAATGAGGGCAGCACCTAACGTGCTCCTGGCCAATAGTGGTTTAGAAAGACTGCACCGCGTTTATATGCAATACCCAAACATGCAAAACTTCATGTCGCTGTCTCTAAAACACTATACTAATTTTCGTAATCGAGCCAATAACAAAATTGAATAACCGGACTTGGAAACACTGTAATTCTTCTACGTGAGAGTCTAACATTCTTTCGAGTTATTCCGAAAAAAAAGTTACCTCTGCATTCTCATAGTCACTATTAGACTTTTTGTAACACTGCCTCGATTATCCCTAAATTCTTAGACTTTATTGTAATTATGGGTACGCAATAAAGCAAATATTCTAATGAAAAGTCTCTCCGTGTACAATTACGTCTGAAAAATTTGAAAATATCTGCTAATCTTGTCACTTCTACGAGTGACCTGCATCCAGTGAATCTCACGGTATAACATAGTGTGCAGGGTTCGGAGTGGCATCAATAACTGCTTACGAAATATATTAGGATGACCTTCAAGATTTCTGCATCTGCAAAAATGAACTTTGGCAAGCTGTAGCTTCCAAACGATCCATCCGAAAGCAAAATTCTACCCGGATTTTTTCTTCCTCTTCGATTATCTACTGGCGGTATTTTTTATTTTTTTTGTTTTAAGATCTACGCAAACCCCGATTTTTCATCGATTAGTACTTGGGCACTACGTAACTCCGGAACGATTCGTCTGAAGGCAAAATTCTACTAGGGTTTTTTTCTTTCTCTTTCGATTACCTAGTGGCGGTATTTTATAGTTTCTTTGTTTCCACGCAAACTCCGACTTTTCCCAGGTTTCCCAGATATAACCTTTTTGATAAAAAAAAAAAAAAAACATAGTATAAGGTAATCAGTTTGACGAAAAACAGACTTTCCGTCGGCCTTATAAAAAAAAAAAAATGAGACAAAAATTGAAAAAATAAAGATTGAAAAACTAAAAAATACCGCCACTAGATAATCGAAAGAGGAAGGAAAAACCCTCGTAGAATTTTGCTTTCAGACGAATCGTTCTGGAGTTACGTAGTGCTAAAGTACTAATCGATCTTAAAAATAAACTAAAAAATAACGCCAGTAGATAATCGAACAAGAAAGAAAAAATCCGAGTAGAATTTTGCTCTCGGATGGATCGTTTGGAAGCTACAGCTTGCCAAAGTTCATTTTTACAGATGCAGAAATCTTGAAGGTCATTATATTAGGTCATGTTGTCGATATTATTACGTCGTTGTTCTTTTTTTACCATACAGACGCTCTCTTAGACGAAAAATTCGTCAATTTGAAGAAACGCAGGAAGTTAGCGAGGTGTCAAAAGGGTCTCTGCATTTTCAAGTAGACGCGGTGGAAGAAATCACTGCCCCTGTTGGTACAAATTCTCAGGAAGTATTTAAAAATTGGAAACCCGAGTGCGTCGAAGATTTGCAAAAAGAAGTTTGCTATGAAAAGCTACACGAAAAAGATGGATATGAATCGCCAAGCAAGAGGTCAAATTCGCCACTCATTGCAGATTTACATGTGAAAGTACAATCCCCGAATGATGAAAAAAGTATAGATGCTCATAAATTGTGTGTAGACAAGAGTGTCGATACGTTTCACATAGAAGAAGCTCGGTTGAAAGGTCGATGTATAGTAGACCTTTCATATTTTCTGGACCAATTACATGAGAAATTTGATAATCATCATCGAGCATTATCTTGTCCATTCCGAGATTTAGTTGTAGTAAACTCACGTCAGCACGGCCTGAAAGTACAAATTTGTTTGCAATGTCGGTTGTGTCACTTCCAAGACTGCATTTGGACAGACAAAGCTGAAGCTGACCAGATGGATATCAATCGCTCCGCTGTCTTAGGAACTATGGCAATTGGGATAGGACACTCACAGATGGAGGAATTGTTCGCATGCATGGATATTCATACCATGGCGTCATCCGCCTATAGAAAATATGACATGGATATGGTAAAAGCACTTCAAAGAGCTGCAAGACAAGAGATGCAAGAAGCCGCGGAAATGTCGAGTAGATTAGCTGTTGCACGTGGCGATTTCATAATTCACAATGGTAAAAAAATACCTTTTATTACTGTGGCGGCAGACTCCAGTTGGATAAAAAGGTCCTACAAAACTGGGAAATACGATTCTTTATCGGGCGTTGGAGCAATTATTAATAATTTCACCGGGAAGGCTGTTTTCGTCGGCGTCCGTAACAAATTTTGCGCTGTCTGTGAATGGGCCACACGACATAACGTACCTTGTAAAGAACATACATGCTTCAAAAACTGGGATAGAAATCGAGCGTCCACGGCTATGGAGAGTCATATTATGGTCGAAGGTTTTAACACGAGTATCCAGATGCACAATTTGATTTATAAAACTTCAATCGCCGACGGAGACAGCAGTGTTTACAAGTCTGTTCTGGACAGCCATCCTTACAAAGAGTATGATATAGTAGTCAATAAAAAAGAATGTGTTAATCACTTGCAAAGAAATTTAGCCAAAAAAATGCGAGACGTTTCAAGAACTAAAGGACGAAATATTTCTCAGCAAAAGCGATTAGTGGGCAACAGTATCCTGAAATTTAGGAGAGCGATTGAACAAGCTGTGACCTTTCGTCAAGAAAGTGCGGCTCAGGATCCATCAACTACGAATAGCTGTATCGAATTATTGAAGAAAGATATTCTCAATGCACCATATCATGTGTTTGGTGATCACTCAAAGTGTAAAGATTTACGTGGTTATTGTGATGGAGACGCTCCTGCGAACGAAACAAATGTAGTTCAGACTCAGGGCCGTGCCTAGGGGTGGTTCAAAGGAGCAGTCGAACCAGGCGCCGTGCCGTGAAGGCGGCATCCAAGTGATTTTCTTTGGAAAATCAAAAAATATGTGCGAAAATTTGTATTGAAAAAGGCGGTTTCTCTCGGCCTGCGCCAGGTGCCCCAAGGGCTAGGCATGGCGCTGTTCAGACTATAAAAATAGCTGGATTATTCCAGTCTGTTGAAGATGCTATTATATACCTAAGTTATCATGCCGACAGCCTATTCTACGGCGCAACAAACAACGTTGCTGAGGCATTTAATTCGATCGTGTGTAAAGTTGTTGGTGGTAAGCGAATCAATCTTGCCATGAGAGGCTCGTATCAAGGTAGATGTGCTGCAGCTACGTTACAGCACAATACTCAAAACATGCTCAGCAAAGTACATGCAAGCGAGAATAAGGTCCCAACTGATAGAATCATTGCTCTAGAACGTCGCCGGAAGCGCAAAATCCGCAACAATGCAGAAATTCGACTGAAGCAGCTAGCCGTACGAGAAAATTCACCAAAGATAACCATCACGAAACGAGGATACGATAAACATTATGGCCCTAACGCAGAAAAGCCAGATGTACCCGACTACATCTATGACGATCTTTGCCGAATACACGAAGACAGGTTACTTGTAAATCAACAGAATCGTAATCGGATTGAGATAGACACAAGAGGGCAAGATCGAAGTTCTTTTTGGCATTCCATACGAAAATCTATTCTAACTGCTTCGCATTTTGGTAGAGTGATTAAAATGCGTAGCACTTCTTCGTGTTCACCGCCCGTACAATCTATATTATACCCGTCGATTAGAAGTACACCTGCTTTGGTATGGGGTCGTACAAATGAATCAATTGCTATCAAGACTTTGGAAACAAAATGAGCTGCAGAGGGTATAATAGCTACCATAGTATCGTGCGGATTATTCATCGATGCATCGTTGGAATACCTCGGCGCCAGTCCGGATGGTCTCATCGGTGATGATGGTATAGTTGAAATTAAATGTCCGATATCAGCTGAAGATTATAGCCCGAATGATGCCATAAAACTAAAGACGACCGTAATTTGCAGTTACTTTGACAGAAATCATTCGTTAAAAATGAACACCTCGCATGTTTATTATCACCAAGTGCAAGGTCAATTACACATTACTCAGAGGAAATATTGTTATTTCGCTGTTTGGACACCACACGGGTTGAAATATGTAAAAGTACTAAGAGATGACGAATTCTGGAAAAATCGCATGGAGCCTTACCTTTCGCGGTTTTATAGGTACTGCTTGTTACCAGAAATAATTGATGGACGCTACAATCGGAACATGCCCATCCGAGAGCCGGCCTACATTTTGGAGGCTAGACAGCTGAGAGATGAAGCTTCCCAGGCCAACCGTGGAACTCAGAGTAGATGTGTGATAGGTAAGGGCACTACGGAAAACGCCAAAAAATGGGTGGAGGGAATTCAAGATACTTTGCCGGTTCCTCATAACAAAGAGAATTTGTCACAAATATCGGAGACTGTGACGCATGCTGTTCTTCAACGATCAAAACCATGCATAATCAGTGACGTTAGAGCTGATAATTTACGAATAACGTTTCAAAAAGCAATTCCGAATGACGATAATAGTTGGAGTGATTCCAAAAATCTTTCGTGCATGAAAAAAGTCTCCCTATTAAAGATCTTTAAGACAGATTCTGAAAATGAAAGTTCCTGGCTTGTTTCGTCTGTAGATGAGCGAATAAAGTTAAAAAGATCAATCTCGGGGGATGATATTAGTTGGTCTATTTCCAAAAATCCTCCGTTCATAAGGAAGGTCCCCGCATTGAAGCTGTTTAAAAGAGATTCGGAAAATGAAAGTTCATGGGTCGTTTCGTCCGCAGATGAGCGAATGATTCCTCGAACACTAAAAAAGGAAGTATCGAATCGTAGGGTTCAGTCAATAAATAAGAATGTCGAAATAGCTGATCTTCGAAAAGATATACTATCTGCACATTCATTGCTCAATGACTCGTCTGTAGACACATTTCTGCAGATAGTTAAAGATACGACCGATTTTGTAACAGTGACAACGCTTTCCGTTGCTTATCCACGAAGCATCACGCCATCATGCACATCACAAGATATTCAAATGATTGGTGGTAATTCAAATCGGCACTGGCGTTGCTTTTATTATGATGGATCAACAATACAAATATACGATAGCTTAGGGTGCAATGGGTACGATGCTTTGAAAAGTGAAGAAAAGCGATTCATATCCTTGCGTTATCCAATGCTCCAATTGCACGATATCACTTTCCCAAACGTGCAGAAGCAACCTGATTGCTACAGCTGTGGGGTTTATGCAGCAGCTTTCGCCACCACGGTCATTTTAGGCGGAGATCCTTCAAAAGAAATTTATTCGAACGATGCTATGAAGATGAGAAATCACCTAATCGGGATAATCGAGACTAAAAAGCTATCCGATTTCCCACATGAATAATATGTCATTTCTAGTTTGCAGCACTAGATTTCGCAATTGTGTGATATAACTGTGCACAATAATTTTCATTATTGATACTCTTTCAGAAAACTTTAATAGCATATGATTTACAATATTTTTGTCATTTTCAACTCGTAACCATGTACCTAAATGAACAATTATCGGTAATACTGCTACAACAACGATGTAATGGATACATTTCAACAATTTTATATTGCTTATATTTTTGTAACTTATGATGTACTAACAATATATGTCATAACTTTTTATACTGTGCATGATTATATGAATGGTATAGTTTGGCAAGTGATGTTAGTTTAAATAAACACAGCTATGATAAATGTATTTAGGGAACTTATACAGACGATTGCACGGAAGTACTCTTCTATTGCTTTTTTTAACGGTTTTCGAGGATCTAGCTAAAAACCAATTTCATATTCGGAAAGATCAGACATTTTGACATTAAAAGCACATTGGATCGAATTCTCTTTTCAGCGATCGAGATGGGATTAAAATTCGAATGTAAAAGACAATGTGCTCGAAGTTCAAAGATTAATCAGCAAGTTTCTCCTGAACGGTAGGGCTTGGAGGTCTAATACTTGGTGGATTTTTACATCTCAACACACACTATGAAATATCAAAATTGCAGACAAATCGAAATTTTGACCTCGGATCGTTCACAGATAATTGGTGGACCTGCCCTGGTATCTTCCACATTGAGAGTGGTCAGACAATTTATGAGGTATTCCATGCGAAAACAAAAGTGATATTTTGATCTTCGGGTTTTCGATTTCGATCAAAATTTTTTTTCGTATCACTTTTTGCAAGCTAAAACGATACCCCCAAAGGGTTTTTCGATTGCAGCTGTTGTTTTCTTCAAATTATCAATCAATGAAAATATGCCAGATTTACCGTTTGACTAAGTTTTCCATTTTTTTCTCGGATACCTCGTGCTCTGGCGTGAAATGAACCGGATACAAAATGTTTGTTTTCTATCGTATTTTCCGAAAAACATTTTTTCGAACCTCCACCATTAACGATCATGGAAGATATTAAAAGTGTAAACACTAAATTCGAAATTCCAAAAAAAGGCTATTTTTGATTTAGATTATTTTTTCTTCAAAAAAACTCAAGAAAAAAAACGAAACTTTTAATTAATAATTATTAATTTATAAATAAATAAAAACATTAATAATTAGTCAATAATTTGTGCGGAATAATAAATCCGGCCAAGTTGAGTTGCTAATTTTCAGACAAACTATTAATTTTCGCAAAAATTATAGTAATTCAATTCTACCTAATTTTTCATTTTTCAAAGAATGAGTAATCGATTATCGAATAATTATAATCCAATTTTTAGAAAATTAGGCAATTAATTTTGCTTGATTGTTTATTTCTCAAAAAAATTAGTAATTAATTGGTCATATTAGATCGATAAAAAAAAATGCGAAAATTCCGTATCTAGATAATTAGATAAGGAACAAAAAACGTCATTGGAAGTTTACTCTAGGGTCGACCGTTTAGGTGCTTGCCAAAGTTTGAAAATGCAGATGCAGAAATCTTGAGGGTCATATTGATTGTCGATCTATTGAGAGATATTGGTATTTGGTAGATAATTGTGCCTTATTGCGATTTTTTTTGGAAATTAGTAATCGATCATTTTTGACTGATTAATATTAGCAAAAAATTAATTCTCAACTAATTGTTTATTATTATGACAATCAGAAATTGCGTAACAAATATTTATACAAATATTTATACGAATTAATCAGTAATAGTGAACGAAAATATTCGTGAAAAAATGAATATCGCCATTCTTTGCTCAATATAGGGGACGGTGGGGCAAAGCCGGCAGTGGGGGCAAAACCGGCAGCAAAAAAAAAATGACCTAATGGTATTTTCGAATTAAGGCGAGTAAAACAAAACACCATACCGAGTATCTCCGCTGGAAGCGATAAAAATTTTAGAGGGTGGGGCAAAACCGGCACCAAAAAGTAAAAAGGCTGAATCGTATTTTTTCTTGTTTAGTGGCCGGTTTTCCCCCATTTCCCGGCATTTTATCGTTTTCAGCAGAGATACGTTAGATACAGCTTCTTCTTACTCGCCTCAACGCGAAAATACAAGATTTAGCCTTTTTTTTCGGTGCCGGTTTTGCCCCACCCTCAAAATTTTTTATCGCTTCCAGCGGAGACACTCGGTATGGCGTTTTGTTTCACTCGCCTTATTTCGAAAATACCATTAGCTCATTTTTTTTTTTGGTGCCGGTTTTGCCCCCACTGCCGGCTTTGCCCCACCGTCCCCTACATATATACGTCCAAAATCTTCAATACTTCAAGAAGCGTTCTAGCGCTGTGGCAGTGTAAGAGTCTACAAAACGATAGGTCCCGTGTTCGATTCCCCAGGCGAAGAGTTTTTTTTTTTTTTTCTATCACGATTCATCAATTGATGATAAATTACGTGATAATTTACACAATAAGTTATATTATAAATGGCAAGTGGAATCTGGTCATAACTTCTTAAAATTTATTGTGTAATTTATCAGGTACTTTTTCACGTGATATTTTACCAAATCTTTTTCAGTAGGGGCAGACAGAAAGAGCGGGAAATGTCCACTGGCACAGCGAAGTCTTGCAAACACGCTACATGACATTGTTATAAGGAAAATTAAAACTTGAATTTCGTAAAACCATGAACTTTCCCGCCTTCATACATTTGTTTGTAATTGATTGTGAAAGTATGAATTGATTTCGTTGGTTACTTTTCGAATAAAACGAAAAACAAAAGTTCGGCGTCGACTATTGCATGCCCTTAATACTTTGTACAATTCCCAATGTATATCGCCGTGAGGAATTTTTTCCCCTACTAGTATGCCTAAATACTTAACAAAAACTAGCATTTCCGCTGCTGACATTTTTCCATTCATTCTTAACTTAAGACTATTAGCCTTAATCTCAGGCGGAGTATTACTCTCATCACCAAAATCTAGTTCTCTTAATTTGCTATTGAGCCAGGCTTCAGTGAAATAGTGTTTTTCGTAAATGAATGTATACATCAGCTTGCCAATTACATACATGCAAACTCCCTCTAAACCATCATGCATTAGGTCTATGCATTTATTTTCTGTAATGAAAAACCCATCGACATCATTGAAAACACATTGTTCTTTGATTCCTGTTAGACATACATTTTGCGTTTGAACATCCAAAATATAATTATGTCTATCTTGAAACCGGGCTTTGATTTCAGTAGTCATTGAAGCAGCTTCTTTAGCAGTAACTTTACAAAAACGGCACCAATAATCAGATTTAAAACTATTAATAAACCCACAAATTTGATTGCTTCCTAAATTATCCCCTAAAATAAGAATTAATTCAAGCTTCACGACTTTTTCGACTCCATCTACAAGAATCGTTAAACCAGTTCTAGGAAGAAAATTTAATTCTTCAATAATTTTTCTGAATATTTCCTTATTGGTACATTTTTTCATGTCCTCAGCGTACATCAATGTTGAAAACAAGATACTACTGAGGCGTGAAGCAATATCAGGTGGAAGACATGCAATACAAAAATAAACAGCTCCAAATTTATTTACGCCGGAATGGCTTCCTACAGGATTTCTCACTTCTATTTCATCAAAATACATGAAAATTGGAAAAGCAATCTCATTTTTAAATTTTGTCGCATATTTATCTAGCCACAGTTTTCCTTGCATAATATTGGTAATTATTTTGCTATTTTTTTGTAATTCTTGAACATAATTATAAATTTTATCGAACATTCCCGGAATTTCTAGGAACATTTTAAAAGAATGTTTCAAAGGTACGTAAACGCCAAAACTATCAATTTGCACGAACATGGGGTCATTATTAACTATCAAATGTTCCCAAGGTCTTCTAAGTTTAAATTGAATAGGTTCTAAAAACCCTTTTGGTCTTAACAAATTAAATCGTTTAGGTTCACCTGAAACATCCTTAAAAATGTCAAGTGTTCTCGGAAGCATTCGTGAATTCTATAGTATATTGTGTAACAAGGGATGAAACAGTGTGAATGCAGGCCAGGGTGAAGTTGTCAGCCCGAAGCCGAAGGCGAGGGCTGACATCACCCGTGCCTGCATTCATGTTTCATCCCGTGTCACACACTATGTTTTTCATAACATCTGCAAAAAATTTCAGGTTTGAAATGAGGGACGAAAGCAGTTGCTTTCTGCCCACAGGGATGAAAGCAGTTGCTTTCTTCCCTGTGGGACGAAAGCAACGCAGCTTTCAGACCGCTAAAACATTGAAGTCGCGATTGCAGCGTACGTCACAGCTTTTCACGACATTCGCATGAAATTAGCTTGTTTCGACTCGCTAAACAGGCACTGAAAGCTGACGTTTCAGAGCAGATGTTATGAAAAAAAATGATCAGTGACCATAGATCTACATTATATATTTATTTGATAAAAATCGGTTGAATATTGGGGTTTAAACTGAACAGCATTTATGGAAGAACGGTATAACTCGAGTTATTCCGTTATTCCAAATATCTCGCTATTAAAATGAGATGGAAACATCGGAGTGTTTGGAAACGTATGTTTGATAGCGCCGAGGTAATCGAAAAGATTTCGGACGCTGCTTCAACTGATTTATGGGTATTTCTCTACAAACGGGGAAATTCGGTGTCTCGCACCGATTTTATCACAAAATTACGCCTTTTTGCTTAAACTATTAGCAAACATGAAAATTTATAAGTTATTCCATTCGTGCATATCATAAAAAGTTACAATTAAAGCGCTGTAATTTTTCCATATTCATCTGAATACAGAAAAAACAGTTCCCTGGTCGGTCACCAAACCAGAATAACTGTCAGAGGATCTAATTTGAGAAAAAATACTTTCGAAATCCTAAATGCACCGCCACTGTATTGAAGAAGAAGAATGATTATTTGAGAATTTCCTACTTCCGTATTTTAAAATTGATATCAATTGGTGTAAAAAGTCGGCTACATCTTGTCTCGAAATTGTATGAACAGTCCCCTGGCTCAATTTCTAAATGATGCCCAGTGTTGTCTATGGTACACTAAACGTAATGGATTCTGAGCCGGATGGTGTTCGACAATCGAAGAAACAGCCAATCGGCGCTCTGGATTTTTGTAGTCCAGAGCGCTGATTGGCTGTTTCACCTATCTAGATTACACATCCGGCTCAGAATCCATTACGTTTAGTGTACATAAAACGATGATCCTGGGTTTGACGGGACGTAGCCGGTGTAAAGTTGACCCACATAAAGTCAGAGGCACGCTGTCGCTATTTTGTTTAGCTCCACGCGAGCTTTTACCGTAGCAACGTGAGTCAGGGCCACGATAAACAACAATCCCCTGGTAATGTATATTCTGCTTTTATAATTATAATTATAACTTTTTCTATTATATTCAAACAACGGACATCAAACATTGCATACGTTAATAAGAGTCGATACTTTAGTAGTTTTCACGATATTTTGAAATCAAGCCCGATTCAACAGTCCCCTGGCCACAGTCCCCTGCTCTAAAAGAAGCCAGGGGACTGTTTGTAATACCAGAGGACTGACTTGCTCATGTGTTTTATAGGCAATGGCACCCAAAAAGAAAAATAAATTAACTAGAGAAGAGATACTGCAGCGAAAAAGAGAGGCGGAACGTCAACGGTATGAGCGTGTTAAGAATGATCCCCAAAAGAGGGAAGAAATGAAGGAAAAAGAATGTGTCAAGTATTTGAGAAAAAAAGAGCAGGGAACCAGAAAACTAGTTAAAGATATGAGCAAACGTGAACACCGAAGCGCGAAGAAACATTGGAGGAAGCATTGTGCCAAATATCGTAATAAAAGGAAAATTTTAAGCAATATCACTAACCAATTTGTGAGAGAAGATACACCGGATACCCATGTAGAAACTGACAATGAACCTGAAGGGTCCAGAGAAAGATTTGCTTTTAATAAGTCACGCAGAATGAAGAATAAACGGAACGACAAGTTGAGAAAAAAAAACATGAAGCAGAAACTTGAAGAAATTGCTGATTTGAAGAAGAAACTTGCTAAGTATAAAAAAAGAATTTCAAGATTGGAGGGGACAAAAAACGCTAACAAAGTTGACACACCGTCTAAAAAATTAAACAAGATGCTAGACACTCCAGAGTCCAGGAAAAAATTGGTTCAAAAGGCACTTTTTGGGGAAGCATTAAAAGATCAACTGAAACAACATCATTCAAAATTGAGTTCTTGGAAAGATAAACGTGCTCTGGGTCAAGTTATTTCGGGAAAAATTGTTAAAAAATATAAACTCTGGAGGATGAAAGATACAGGGATTTTAACTTATAGGAGCGTGAAAAAGGGTAGCACTGCCACGATACAACCCAGATTAAACAGACTATCAGACGAAACTGTTACTAATATTGTCAACTTCTTCGAAGACGATTCTAATAGCAGATTAGGTGCGGAAAAAAAAGAATTCATAACAAGGAAAAAAATTAAAAAGCAAAAAAGATATCTACTAGATTCTCTGACAGGTCTCTACAAAAAATTAAAGACGAATGATAACATCAAGTTAAGCTATCAAACATTTTGTCGCCTCCGCCCTTTTTGGGTAGTAATGCCTAAAGTAGATGATCGTGATACGTGTTTGTGCGTTACTCACGCAAATATAGATGCAAAGTTATCTGCATTATGTGGAGCAAAAATATTGAATTACAGTAGTCATCAAAAGCTGCTACAAAATCTGTGCTGTGATCGGTACAATACGAAATGTCTGTCTAGACAATGTGAACTCTGCATTGATAAAACGCCTTCCTACCAGAAATTTGATAATAGCAAACCTATAATTTACAAAAAATGGGTAGTAGAAAAACAAAAATATCTTGATCCAAAAACCAAACGGTCACGGGAAACCAGAAAATACTTGAAGAAACCATTTACTACTGAACCCCACAGCCTCATCGAAGACCTAGATCAGGATTTAAAGGAGTTTTTGTGTCACGAGAGAAACATTGTTCATCAATTTGATACTCTAAAATTATTGAGAAAAAACCTCACCGAAAACGACGCAATAATTCATATGGATTTTTCAGAAAATGATTCAACTAAATACGGAGAAGAGATACAGGCGTTTCATTTTGGAGGATTTCGCATGCAGATAACTCTTCATACAGTAGTCGTTCATCTGCAGAATTTGACCCAATCATACTGCACTGTCTCTAAGAATAATTCACATTCACCAGCTGCTATTTGGACTCATTTACAAACAATTTTTGATGCCTTACCACCCCAAATCAAACATCTCCACTTCATAAGCGATGGCCCGGTAACGCAATACCGCAACAAAACTATGTTTTACATCTTGGCTACGAAATTATCGGAACGACTTCCAAATATACGACAGTTCTCATGGAATTTTTCAGAAAGTGGACACGGAAAAGGCGCTCCAGACGGAATAGGCGCAACTTGTAAAAGAACGGCTGATTCTGTTGTGGCAACTGGAGGCGACATCGATAATCTTGATACTTTTGTGAGGGCTGTAGCGCAGAGATGTCCGGGAATAATATTAAATGTTGTTGAGGATACTGGTATTCAAAAAATGATAGCTGGAATTGAACAAGAAGCAGCGAATATAAAGCCTTTCAAGGGGACTCTTCAAGTACACCAGGTAGCAGGAAAGGTTCACAATCAACCATTAGGTTTGAAGTTTAAACCGGTAACAATCACAATGAGGAGTTTGAGCTGTTTCTGTAGCGATGTTGACTGTAAACATTTTAAGATTGGATCTTTGAATTATGAGCGACAGTCGAAGCTTACCGTTGAAGATGTCTACACTGATCCGGAAAGTGACGATGAAGCCGGGCCAAGTTCTGCGGTCGTCAAACCCTTCACAAATGGTGATTTCATTTTGGTGAAACTCCCCGCAAAAAACAAAGAATATCGTTACGTGGGTGTAATCGAGAAGATTGATGAAGACGATGGTGAAATTACCGTTACGTTTTTGAAAATTCGCGATGCTAAGGCTCAAACATTCAAGTATGATTCAAATGACGTAGCAGATGTTACCTTTGACCAAGTTATAGAAAAGCTTCCAGTACCCCGTGTAGAGTTGAAAGGAAAGCGAAAATATTATAAATTTGATGCCCCTGTCAATGTTTTTGAAAAATGAATATGAAATTAAAATAATTGGTAAGTTCAGAAGCATCTATCATAGTCTTCAACTTGTTAATACGTATGTTTGAAAGTCTATATCTAGTAGAAAGTAAGAATTCTAAACATTCAAACGTGTTATTATCTTGTCAGTATTATTACGAATGAGGAATAAGTAATAAAAATTTTTTACCTACCATTCGGACTTTGTTTTACTTTATACAAAAACAGTCCTCTGTTACATGTAACAGTCCCCTGCCTAATTTTTTTATAAAATCGCCAATAAATCATATATTACTGCGAATCTTTTTAGGCCCTATGCACGACAGTACTTAGTTAATTGTTATCTTCATTCTAGAACACTTTTTTGCATTCATCAGAGAAAAAAAATGACGGGACACTTTTACACGGAAATTCGCCCTGTTTGTAGAGAAATACCCTTATATCATCGGCAAAAATATAGATAACCTACGAACTTTGATGAAATTTGCAGCTCGACGGCCCCTAACGAAATCAGCTTATCTGAGCGCTGTCTTTATAAACAGCGTATCTGTATGTTAAAAGTATAAGAGATGCGATGTTTATAACGACAGCGCTCAGATAAGCTGATTTCCTTTAGGGGCCGTCGAGCTGTGTTATCAGAGAAATATATTCGGAGAATCATCTGTTAAAATTCGGGAGTGAACTGTTAATACGTAGACTAGAATTAAAGAAAACGATATAGCTGGGGCATTCCATGCCAAATCGACCTGAATAGCAATCAGATCTTTTTTCAGATTTTTCGAAATAAATTTAAGTGCCTCATGAATTTTCAAAGTTTTTTTTTCAACACCTGTATGGCCGTGATCAAAAAATCTGGGAAAATGTTCGAAGATTCTGTGTCAGAATTGAAAATTTTTTAATGGAAATTTCTAATGTCTGGGCTCTTGTTACAACCTGTTTTTTTAGTTTTCTAATCATAATTTTACGTTGTTATCCCAGATATAAAAATATGTTTAAAAAACTCTGAAAGCATTTCTAAGAATTCTTGGCTATCGTTCGAAATATTCAAGCAGCAGTCCACGGTGTGTTGATCACCGCTTCTATTTTTTTCAATTTTTTTCTTAGAAAACAGCTGAAAAGAAATAGATTGAAGCAAAAGTCCAAACATTATGAATTTTGGGTAAAAAATTTTCATTTCCGACATAGAATTTTTGAGAAATTTTTTATACATTTCGATCACGGCCATCGGGGAGTTACAAAAAAAACTTCGAAAATTCATGACGCGCTCAAATTTGATTTGAAAAATCTGAAAAAAAATTGCTTTGCTATTCAGGATCAGAAGAAGGATACAAAAATCGCGGACCAGATATGAGAGGTCGAGGGTCAGGACCCGGTCGATTTGGCATGGAATGCCCCAGCGATAAACAGTTTCTTGCATAGTTCTTTTTAACTGTTTGTACTCATTGTCAAATTTTTTTGTGAAAATAAAATGTGAGATCAGTGAAAAACAGCCTTGTTATCTGGAAGAACGGTATAACTCGAAAACTTAATTGTTCGTTCATTGTGAAGGGTTGGAACTTTTTGTGGCTCCATCTATATAATCAGAAACATCAAGAGACTCGGTAGAGTCTCGCGCCAAGTACAATAAAAAAAAACATTATCATATATGATATATATATAGGTATATACGCCGCGCGGGACTCGACGAGTCTCTATACCCGTACGGGAGCTGGGCGGCGTGGTGGGGACACAGTATTTCCCTCATATCTTGCACCTCGCGAAATCCATGGGATTGGAATATTTATCTCAGTTTGTGGGCAGGAAGAGCTTTCATTCGAGTCCAACTTCGATTGAATCGGTGTACGGAGAGCTCACATATGATTATTTTAAGTTTCTGAGTACACGTTTCGGTCGAAATTTTTCGTCGTCTTCACCGGCTTCAGCCAGATTCAATTCATCCTTTTATGACTTATCGTCCTTTCGGACATGTAGTCGTGGCTTCAGCCAGATATCACATGTCACATACACTAAATCTATGCGGATGAAAATTAGGAAAGAGTGGCCACCACTAGACAGCTGAGATATAAGTACTCAATATCAGTTGTCAGATGGCGCTCTTGTCGACGCTGATGACGTATGATCGCGAATCGATTGCCCATCTTAGACCACGGAGTATACGGACAGATGGGCTTACGAGACAGAGCTGTCAGTTCTGTTCATATTCGTACATCTGAACATTTTGCAAATTTCATTCTCTTTTATGCTTCTTATACTTACTTATTATGATAAAATTCACATTTAGAGTGAAGGGCGAAATTATAACAATCTCTCATGAAATGACGGAGTGTGCAATTTTGAGGTTAGGTTATAGGTATACGGTTATTGAATCGCATAAAGTTTAGTCTACAACATAAATTGATAAGTGACAAAGATTTCATTCAACGTGGCAGGTCTTCAATATACTATTATTCGTTTACAAATATTTTCGTGTATTCAATGGGCCAAATATATATTTAATACATGCACACAAGAACATATCTTAAGAGCTTGGAACGCAACGAATGATAGCGTGTGTCATTATTTCAGGCCTTTGTGCTTTCAACAGTTGTATATTATACCACCACATTTAACATTACTGCTTATCAACGGATTCAGATGATATAAAATGCATCGGCGTACATGGATTGAGCTACTCATGGAAACAATTGGCAGAATGCTGACAACGAAGCGAGCCTAGCGAGCTAGGATATAGAAAAACCCAATGGAGCGAGCGTACGAGCGAGCACAATTATTAGGTATAGACAAGCCAAATTTTACAAAAAGGAATTATATTCTACTACCAGATTTAACATTACCGCTCATCAAGGGATTCAGATAGTATGAAATGCATCACCATACGTGCATTAAGATACTCATCAAAATAATTGGCAGAATGCTGACAACTAAGCGAGCCTAGCGAGCTGAGACATAGGAAAATTAGATCGACCAAGTGTAGTGAGCGAGCACAATTATCAAGAGACTTGGTAGAGTCTCGCGCCAAGTTCAATCAAAAAAATATTATATATGATATATATAGATATATATGAGATACTCAAGTAAAATTTTAGAAAAAGTATTTATATTATGCTGCTACATTTAACATTACTGCTTATCAAGGGTCTTAGATGGTATGAAATGTATAGCGTACGTGCATTGAGCTACTCATAGACAGAATTGGCAGAACGTTGACAAGCGAGCGAGGATATAGGAATACCCAAACGAGCGAGCGTAGCGAGCGAGCACAATTATTAGGTGGTCAAGCAAAATTGTACAAAAAGTGGTGATATCAACTCCAAAAGCACCTCTGGTGCAAAAACCTTTCGCCAAGTACAATAATGTGATCACTACCCTCAAAAAAATCTACTAACCAAAATTCCCCTTTGATAAAAGTGGTAATATAAAAGTGTCTACTTACAAAAGGATTGAAATCAGATACAATTGCCAAGTACATGTCTTTTGTATAATATATACCAACTCGTAAAAAAAAAGCCGAAATTAATCCGAAAAAAATTAAAATTTGGAGGTAGTGGTACTTGGCGGGCCTATTGTAGACAAGTAAGAGGAAACAGCAATCGAACTGTGTCAATAATCCTACAGTGCTATGAAATATTGGCCCGCCAAGTACCACGTACTCCAAATTTTAATTTTTTTCGGATTAATTTCGGCTTTTTTTTTACGAGTTGGTATATATTATACAAAAGACATGTACTTGGCAATTGTATCTGATTTCAATCCTTTTGTAAGTAGACACTTTTATAGTACCACTTTTATCAAAGGGGAATTTTGGTTAGTAGATTTTTTTGAGGGTAGTGATCACATTATTGTACTTGGCGAAAGGTTCTTGCACCAGAGGTGCTTTTGGAGTTTTATTATGTACTACCATGCTATGTTAAATTATATCAAGATATGTTGAGTTTATCTTAGTTTCCTACGTTTTTCTAATTTATCTAAAAACTATGTTTTCTGAGTTATACCGTTATTCCGCCCATCCCCTCAATTAATACATCTCTTTCAAGTGACGGAAAGTATGTACGTTGAATGAACTCGTGAAATGAATTGATAACTGAATCAACTATATTTGTGGCTAAAGATGGATCGCCATATAACGATAAAATTATTGTCAAAAGAGCATTTAATATTACAGAGTATTCCATGTTGTATATTAAAAGAAAGCTCAGGGAAATAACTAATTTTAAATGATACTTCAGAGTACCAATACAAAATTTATTAACTTATAGAAGAAAATTAATATGGTACCTATATCAGAGAGTTATCTATCTGCTATTCTACACTCATATTCCTAACTTTGTTTGCAAATGTTGAGATCGGTAAATACGTCGTAGGTACAAAAGCTGCAGTCAACTTAGAACATAACTTAAGGCTGTCCAAGGGGGACCGCCATTTTTTCGATCGTTCGCAGCGCCGCTGCGCGTTGAGTTTGAGAATTAAGCCCGACAGGACCCCGCTAAAATATGGGCGCAAATCAGAGGGCCCTAAATTTCACACCATTCGTTAAGGGAAGACCCTACTGAGATTTTGAACAAAATCGCCTAAAAATTCGATTTTGCGATTTTGCTGGAAATATACTCTAGGGGCCTGTCTCCACCTTGTGACAAATATTCAAGGCCATCTGATTTTTTTTAGTTCACAGACAGCTAATTTTATAAAAAAAATTAATTAAAAAAAATTTTTTTTTTTGCTTTTCCACAATAAACTTCTAGAATTTCATGAAACTATTGAAAATACCATTGAAAGTAAGTTTCATAAGATATAAAGTCAAAGTATGAACTACATAGCCATGTATGGGTATAGGTACTGCAGGACTCCGAAATGGAATGAAAAGCTGGAGCGCTCAGAATATAAAATTTCTTCGTGAACATATTTTCTTGGTTTTAAATCCAACTTCTGTGGGACAACAATTATGTGATGGATAAGTAATGTCCCTGAATTGAAGGAAACCATCAATGCTACGCTGAGAATTGGCAGTCGCTAGATTGAAAATCCTTACTAATTGAGTAACTAATATCTTTTCATGAGAGATTAGCCATGGAAGAGCTAAGAATGCCAACGAAAGCTTTCTTCTGCAGCGTATCTAGTGTAAGTGCTCAAACAAAGCTCTATTCAAAATTAAGGGGGTGCATACACCTTTAAAATAATTTTTTTCAAATTACTGCTATGCTCTGATAAAACATTCTAGTGACTCAGTTTTTCTACAGTTGATTAGTGCTATTTTGATACATAGTTCATGATTTTTCCAGATTTTATGTCCTCCGTTGAACATAAATTCAGTCCATCGAAGAAAAAGCAATTGTCGTAGGATGCAGGTTGCTGCGTCGGATGAAATTTCTTCTACTTTTGAGGAAATATTCTTTATGAATGTAATTTCGGACCAAACCAATAATATGTGATGAATTGAAGTTTTAGACATAGAAATTTTTTTTCCATTATTCTGGAAAAAATGTTTTGAAACCAAAAATTTCTATGTCTAAAAATTACATTCATCAAATATTATTGGTTTGGTCCGAAATTACATTCATAAAGAATATTTCCTCAAAAGTTGAAAAAATTTCATCCAACGCAGCAACCTGCATCCTACGACCACTGCTTTTTCTTCGGTGGACTGAATTTATGTTCAGCGGAGGACCTAAGATCTGGAAAAATCATGAACTATGTATCAAAATAGCACTAATCAACTGTAGAAAAACTGAGTCATTAGAATGTTCTCTCAGAGCGTAGCAGTAATTTGAAAAAAATTATTTTAAAGGTGTACGTACCCCCTTAACGGCAGCTGTTGGGCGATGCGTGCGTTACTGTTCTAAGGCAACAGCCAGAGATAAACGAGTGTTATAGATCAGCGCCAAGTTTTTCTGGGAACCGCAACAGCTAATTTAGTTCTTGTTTTGATTTCCTTTTTTGGGACGGTGAATCTACAGATGCAGGGCGAAGAGGAGTCACGGTCCGAGATGCCACCGCAGCAAAAATAGAAAATCTGAGATACGTTGATCATAAAGTTTAATGATATGACCGTTCCAATCATTTTGTGCCATATATTACGGAGAATTTAATTAACTTACACCAGTTTTCACTAAAATGCCATTTACTCAGAACTATCTTTTCAGCTACGCTAAATGCTTCTTGCGTCTGAGTTTTGCTCCGATCAACTTCTCCTTCGCAGTGAAGATTCACACAGACCTTATGCATAAAATGAGGGATCGGTTTTAATCTATTGCAAAAGGAACATTTTGTTTGGTCTTATATAAAATGAAAAACGCTCAAAATTTGAAATCAAAAATAATAAATTCTCTCAAAATGAAACGAGTAATCCAAACTCAAATCCGATCCCTCACTTTCTTCGCCTCAGTGTGCTGAAGACATCAAACGAAGAGGAATATGATGCAATGAAAACTAAGACGCAAGAAGCATTTTGAAGTTCAGTACATTTTTACCATTGAATGTTGCGTAGCTTCTACATTTCTCAAGTAATCTTACAGCTTAAGGTGTGATTTTCTTAGGTTTGGAATACAGTTTCACATGACCTACAAATAATTTCGATCATAAGAAAGATATAAAAGTTTTCAGTTCCACTAGGGTCTTCCCTTAAATATCAAGAATATATCTCAAATCTGAATTCTTTCGTGTCTGTAAACAATTTCACAGCCAATACATCACAAAACTGAAATTATTTATTCATATCTTAACATCGAGTTCATTTATAAACTGGGTACATAAAAATTGATAGTAGACGTGACACATTAAACATTAATCCAGTAATTCTACTTGAAATTATCGTTCAAACAATTCTAAATTTCCAAATAAACTTTCGATTGTTCCAATAATGTCAACATGTATAAACTGAGTTGCACATTTTTTTATATAATTTGATGTTATTTGGCATGTTTGTGATTATAAAAGGTCCAATGAGAAAACACTTACTACAATCCTTACTTTATGGTGTATTTGTATAGAAAAAATAATTCAATCGTCTGCGATAAAATTTCAGCACAGGGAACCTTCGTAGAAATACGTAGAAGATCTTCTGCGAAAGGTTCCCTGCGCATACAATTGCATTGCAGAAAATTGAAATTCATGCTCCAATACATATATACTTCCATAATCTAAAAATTGTAGAAAGCATTTCTCTAGTTTTTATTAATTTGCAAAAAATGAAATAGTTCTTGTAAAAATCTCAGTCGCAGACCCCCTTAGGAAGATCAGTCGACTGAGTTCTTAGTTCCCAACATGCTTCCATAGGTATGCTAAATCTTATGAGTTGCCCTACAAGAGAAATGCAGTAAGCTAGAAAATACGAAAACAATCTTACGATTCTTCTCTACCAAACATAATTAGAACTAGAAACGTATTTCCGAGTATCATTAGGTGTAGTCAGAATGATTTATTATTCATCATCGCCTTATATCATGTTGGTTTTATACATTTTGAACTGGCAGCTAATTATGCCTACGATTCGAGTATACCTACTAGTATTGGTGCCTATCCCAAATGTTTGGTCTGATCTTCTGTGCTTACCATCAAAAGAAGACCCTACAGCAACTAAAAACTTCAACATTTTGATTCATTTGAAATTATTTATACTCAATTATTGAGGATTGTTGATCGGTGGACTGACAAGTTCTTAGCCTATCAGTAATGGCTTTTTTGATTCAGGTACCTTTATGTCCCCCTCATATCTGTCATCAAAGTTAATTTGAGAAAATGGGAAGAAGCTTTAGAAAGAAATTTCATCTCTTCAGCGCTCAAGCTTTTCATTGCATCTGGGAGTACTGAAGTACCCATACGTTTGACCATGTGGCTTACACCTTGACTTGATATTTCATGAAACTCACATTCGATGGTGCTCCCAATAGTTTTATGAGATTTTAGGAGTTTGTGAGGAAAAAAAATAAAAAAATTCGTTGACTTGATTTATAAAATCTGCTGCCCATAAACTAAAAAAAAATCTGAGGGACTGGAATATTTCTCACAAAGCGGGAAAAGGCCTCTCGAGTACTTTTCTGGCAAAAACGAATAATCGATTTTTTAGTGATTTCGGAGCTAACAATTACTGTCAAATAAATGCGAATCTGTAGGACATTCACGTAGCGCACTGTTTCAAGCCGCCATAGTATGCGTTTTGTATAAGATGGAAATGTGTGTGATTGTGTGAGTGAAACAGACGGGGCTCTCGGAAATGTTTATTCGGCGATGGGTCCTGACGGCTTGAGTTGACTTGAGTCGACGAGCCAATAGCGGCGCCATCTATTGACTAGAAATTTTCGCACGCTGAATTCTCCGAATGTGGATAGCTTTACAACCGAGGATGGTGGTTGAACTATTTCTGCTAGAATATTGTTGTGGGTGAAATATCGCTCAGTACACGTCGAGTGCAAGAAATCATTATATCGCCAAAATTTGATATCACTCGTCTTACGCGGCGGCCATGTTTACTGTGTCAGTGTGTGTATCCGTGTGCCAGCTGTCACGAGGAAATTATATTAATGTTTAATTAGGACGTCAGGCTTATTCGTGGCTAACCTGCACTATTTCACCCAGAACAATTTCGATCAAGGAATATTTCGTACACATCAGATTCTTGAAATGATTCTTTATTCCCGAGAATTTAGCGTGCGAAATTTACGCGTAGGTGTGTACATGTGTATGTGCCGTTACCCCCACCATACCACCCCCTCGGACAGCCTTAAAATCAAAAACACACTCTGTAACAAATTGCCATATGTGATTTACAAGCTCAGGCCAACTATGCAGAGCTGTGCACAATTGAAAACATATTTCGTCGGCTTCAAATGGATTTTCATACATGTAGGTGTGATTGTTGGGTGAGGTATATTGAAATAAAGGGATTGCATTTCAGGAATTAGATATTTGAACGTGTTTTATTATTAGCGTGTTACAACCATCTTGTGGTTACGGAAGAAGAAAGAACCTTAGGAACTAGCGGCAATATGCCTAACTTATAAACTAATATGGCGTCAGCCCGGGAATATTTAAATATACATTTCTAACACTTCCCCATAGATAAATATTCCTGTACTCTTATTTTAAACCAAAAGTTTCAATATATTTGGCATGTTTGTTTCCAGCCAAAGGTTTCGTTAATATGTCAGCCACCATGTCATCAGTTTGTCTATATTTTATTTCTATAACTTTCTTTTCAATAGCATTCTTGATAAAATGGTGTCTCACATCTATATGTTTTGTCCTTCTATGATGTTGCGTATTATTAATCTTTTGCGCGCTTTGATTTTTTTGTACAGAGTTATCACCTTTGTTTCTCCTATCATTTCTTTCAACAAATTTTTAATAAAGATAACCTCTTTAGCTGCATCACTTATACTCAAGTATTCAGCCTCTGTACTTGAAAGCGCAATAGTCTTTTGCTTTCTCGATTCCCAATTTATGGCACAATCTTCCAACTTCATTACTAAGCCTGTGTAAGATTTCCTATCAACTACGTCACTAGCCCAGTCTGCATCTGCAAAAGCTTCAATTTTTTCTCCATTCTTCTCAAACGTTAGCGCATAATCAATTCGATGGCTCAGTCGAATATCGCAGTATCTCGCGCTCGGCTTCAAGATCGCAGTATCTCGTGCTCGGCTCCAAAATCGCAGTATCTCGCGCTTGGCTTCAAGATCGCAGTATCTCGCGCTCGGCTTCAAACCCGCAATATCTCACGCGTGGCTCGAAAACCGCAGTATCTCGCGCTCTGCTCCAAAACCGCAATATCTCCAGCGAACATTGGTTTTCTCAAATTTTGAGTTGGTACCAATGACGCGCGCAGGATTTCTGATGGAAATCGCACTATCTCATTTTTCGTTTCAAAAACTCAGTATGTCCAGTGTCTCTGATCGAATCTCTAGAAAAACGATAAATTTCGAAAAAACTCCAATGTCTCCGAGGCAGTACTAAATATTATCGTACGAATCTCGTCTTGAACCAAAATGCTCATTGAATGAGAAGCTAGAGGTAGCTGGATGAGCACTTTGATCTGAGAACTTTGAAATTGCCAAAAATGACAAAATTTCGAAATTTTAACTTCAATGAGGCAGTAGTAAATATTGTCCTATGGAGCTCAAAAAAATGGAATATTTTTCAAAAATCACAAACAACTTATTCACGAATGAGTAGCAACATCTGAGAACATAGGACTTTTTTGAACCACCCTAGTCATCATATTTGATATTGTAGGTTTACACTATTGTTCAGAATCAAAATAATTTAATTTTTTTTTCATTTCTCCGCGTATATTGCTATTTCACTTGACTTTGTTTCTCCATAAATGTTTAAAAAAAATTAAATCAGTTGTAAATAATGTTCTGAATTGGGTTCCATGAAGTGATGCAATACCTGGAAGCTTTGGAAAATAACGTTCCGTGCTTTCTACTTTTATTTTCTTTACATTATCATTTTCATCTCCAAAAACGTCTTCAGAATAATCAATTTCCATGATATTCAATGTGCCATTCATACTATGATCACCACTAACCTATGTTAGGGTTTGAGGAGGAGTTATAGGTGCAGGCAAGGATACAAGTACCAAAGGTGTTAAATCATGCGATTCTTCTTCAGCCATTGCAACTCTATTAGTCCAGTCAAATTAGACTTGAAGATGGCAAAACGGATTGAAAAGCCATTTTTTTTAGGACAAGTAGAGGGTCATAAGAGATGCCCAAAACCACCATAATCCAACAAAATTTCCTTGTGCATCGTCCGTCATCTTGAAAAAGAGGTAATCCTCAATATCTCGGCTCTTATTGGTTCGATTTTCGTTCTTTTTTTTTTAGTTTTGTAGGGAAATATATTTTCTACGACTTTTACTATTCTTAGCATTTTTTGATAGCTGTGAAGGAAAAAAAGTTACGATGGAAAAAAGTGCCATAAACATATAGTCTCCATATTTGTACCAAAGCAACGTAAGACGAGTTAAGGTAGTAGTCTCGCGAAATCATCAGTCAAGAGGTTTGAGGGCGCGTAATGGTAGTTGCTCGGCCATTTGCCGGGTTCTACTCAAAAACTTTTGATAGTTATTATTATTTTATTGCGAGCATTTTTACTACTATTATTATTATTATTATTATTATTATTTTATTAATTATATTCATAATTTTGAAGCTTCTATTTCTTGTTGGGAACGGTGAAAACAGATAATTTTTTTTTAAATATGTGGAAAGGATTATTCTGCCATTGGGCGAAGTTTTTTCAAAATCTATCTCGTCGTTTTTTCTTTTATAGCTAAAGTTCGATTTCGGCCATAAGAGCGCGTGTAAAAAAACGATTTTCCAATAATTAATATCTTGACTTCTGAACGGTACAGTTCCTCCAGACTAAGTCAATGTTTTTATAGCACTAAAAAGATCATCTATAAAAATTCGCATGGAAATCTATCTCAAAAAGTTTCACGAGACTACTACCTTAAAACTACCAGCAAAAAATTCATATTTAGCTATAGCATGATTATCGGGATAAATTTCACGAGATTGGCTTCATCTCCTTCGAATAGTTGGGATAAAAACTGTTCACTTAAGAATAAAAAAGTATCTTCCATAACGCCACCATCTACACTGAAGACATTTCATCTTTATAAGCTAGTGGAACCATACCCATTTATACATTTACATTCTGTAGACCTTTGAGAAAAAACGGTCCATACTTGCTAAAAATTCAATAACCCGGTGGAAAAAAGTCAAAGAAAAAAATTTCTAGAACAGTTTCGAAGAGCAGACCTGAGGCGTGTCGACCATTATCGTGAAAATTGAGCGATTTAGTTTCACCCCCGCAGCCAAGTTTGAAAATGTTATGGTTATGGTCATGTTTTTTTTCATATTAATATATCACAGTATTTATGAATTAAAACTGACTGTGAAACTTTACATACAAATATTACCTCCGTGTACTACAGGTGTTTGTTAAAGCACTCGTTCATTGCCAAACAACACTTTTATATCTAAAACAACTATTTAGTAGTGTAACGGGCTTCTTAGCCGGTTAGAAATTTATGGAAGAATAGGACGGGGAATGAGGGTGATAAACGTGGTCGAGTCGTGTAATATGGGTTTAGAAAATTATAATAATCGGTTTATTCAATTTATTCTTAAATCTAGTACAGATGTGTACGTGTAGAGTGGAGGGTGAGTGTGAATGAGAGTATTAAGTAAATTAGTTAAGATTGGGTGAAGGTACTGACCTTGAATCAATTGGATTGGTTTCACAGAAATATAATTACTAGAGTTTGCACTTGTCTCTACGACGTGAGTTACTCGAGTGACGATCGGACCTCGTGTCCGATCGTCCTCGGCTATCTCCGATTTATTTCGGCTACTTTTTGAATACTTCGGTTTCCCCGCGTGGCTTGGGGAGATTTGTGACTTGCTATGTCACAGTAGGAATTGTTTGAATTAGCAGATGTCACGATCGGCGGCCCCAGTATCCACATGAACGTAGCGGTACGCCGTACGCACGCCTATCGCACTTTCTGCAATCCGCGCGTTCTCAGACAGATAGAGTCCCACATATTACCATACGTGTGAGATCACCTGTAACTCACTATGAGACGCTCGCTTTCTCGTTCTGCTAGCGTGGGCGGCGTACAGTAATGTTCATTAATGGGTTCCCAGTGGCTAACTGTTTTTTTCGGACTTCTACGACTGCGAGGCTATTTCGTGCGAGCGCCAGACTCTCAATTTTTTTTTCAGTGTAGCAGCTCGACTGCGTTAGACGAGGTTCTTCGCCAACTTAACCGTCGGTTCGACGCCCTCGAATCCCATTTGGAAGGCCTGCAGGCCCAAGCTGACTCTAATACGGCTTGAATCGTAGAACTGGAGCAACGGGATGTTGCTGCCTCTCGTGATCACGGCGAGCTACGTGATGAAGTGGCTGATCTCCGTCGTTTAACGGCTGCTGACCAGCTCGCATTGCGTCGTGCTTCTGCGCGGCTGTGTGAGCTTGAGCTTATCTTCTTGGGGGTGCCCCGTTCGTCCTTTCGTGAGACGCGGGCCTCTATTTTGCTCGTGGCTCAGGCAATTGGGCTTGTGT
The DNA here is from genome assembly GCA_963992785.1 of Tenthredo livida. Taxonomy (NCBI): domain Eukaryota; kingdom Metazoa; phylum Arthropoda; class Insecta; order Hymenoptera; family Tenthredinidae; genus Tenthredo; species Tenthredo livida. The sequence goes on from OZ023071.1 coordinate 12,512,625, forward strand.
TGGCGGATGGCGATATCCTGGATTGTCGCTTTTTAATCTCTCGCTCCAAGGCTCGCAATGGTAAGGATACTCTCATTTTCATCATCGCTAAGCTTCGTACACGCGAACTCTGCCTCGACTTTATTGCCGCCAAGAAGCGCAAAGGGATCCTCCGCTCATCCAACCTGAGCCCTCCACCCCCGGGTCCAATGAGCACCATTAAGGGGACCAGTACAGCTTGGTTTAAGATATTTCAAGTACTCCAGAATCACTTTATTTGTCAACCAAAGTTTATTTTACATAAAAAAAAATATTTCTTCAGAAAACTGTGTTGTAAGGTTTCAGGTACACCGTTGATCCAATCCAACGTTTCGACGTCTCAACTTCTTCAAATAACAGTTCCACATCTTATGAACGCGGGGATCTGAAAAGAAACAAACATGTAAAAACTTACAGTCAATTATCTGAAATTTCCAAAATTTGAGCCACTGATTTGCTAATAACTTGGCCAAAACAGACACATTCAAAAATTCTCTCGTTCATATCATGAGGATTTGTCGCCCGAACAAAATGAGCCTTCAAAGACCCCAATCAGAGCAATGGTGCTCCTAAATCCTTACGACACAGCTCCAAAAACATAGTTCTGAAATAAACGAGTTTGAAGATTTTGCAGAAAAATCGGTATATGATTATATACTCCTCTGGAGGCTCATACATCAAAAAGTTTGTTATGCCAAAGTTGAGTGAATTTTTTTATTTTTTTTTTATTCTCATTTTTCAAAAATAATTTTTTTTTCTTGTTGGAAATTTAATTTTTCTTCCTTTCTGCAAACGATTTTCTCAGAACTTTTTTTTTCTATATATTTTTGTGTCCCATACAAGCTCCTTTCTCTTACTTACTTCTTGAAAAAGCTCCAGCAGCATATGAAGGCCCGGCGGCATCCTCCGCAGACTCATTGTCCGCAAGCCGCAGCCTTCTCATGGCGATCCGTGTCTCACGGGAACTTCTAGCTGCTTGTTGCTCAGCTTGCTCGAGGCGTGACTTATCTGCCTGAATAGAGTGAGCCTTTGCGTTGGTTCCCGGACTGACTTTGAGCGCAGTCATGATCTTCAAAAGTCCTGTGGCTCCTTCGGAAAAAGTTACAGCTCCCATGTTAGCTGCTATGCGCACCAGATTGTGTCCAGTGTAAGTCCTATTCGGACAGAATTTCCAGATGACGTTGTTGAGGGACTCGTTTGCATTTTGAGTCTTACCTCCGATGCAGCGCGTAAGTAGTTCTGGAGACGTCAAGTTGTGGAAAACAGGCTTGATCGTCTTCATTACAGCCTCTGGTAGCGAACTCTTATGTTTATATTCCGCCACTGTACCTTTTGCGACCGCCTTATTATATTGGCACCAAGAATTTTCCCCACTTGGGCACAAATGATGCTGAGGCTTGTCATCTGTTGAACACTTATGGTGCCAGATTGCCCATATCGCCTTGCTCATATCTTCAACGGAGCCTGCATTGTTACAGATAGCGTTGCCGTAATATGACTGCATTTGATCTATGATTACGTCGGTCAACCTACCCTTTCCGGCCAAGAGTCTGCCGTCAGAAAGTTTTTGCCCCCGCAGTTTCACTTTCAGCTTGCGCATTTGGGTTCCAAATCTCTTCTGAACGTGTCCGCAGCATTCAACTTTGTTAATCATTCCGTCGGGACCGTAAGGCTCTGCTTTCACGACGGCAGCGTAACTTTTGGTATCGCCATCTCCAGTGTAGTTGATATACTTCGCATTATGGTTTTCTTCGGAGCGCTGGAATATCCTGACCATACCACGTACAGTAATGTTCATCGATGGTGTCCCCGTGGCTCACTATTTTTTCCAGAATCGAGTTTTACTTCTATGAATATTTTATTTACCCGTGACCAGTGGAACCTTCAGGTTGTTAGGAATATGACAGCTGCGTGTTGGAGCAGAGTCACGAAGTAAGCCACCGGTCATTGGCAAATAAAATATTCGTAGAAGGGAAATTTGATTTGAAAAAAGGCTAGGAAAAATAGTGAGTCACAGGGACACCATCGATGAACATTACTGTACCTCCATCGCCCCAGCACAGCCAGTGTGATTAGTAGGGCCAGGGACTTCGTATGGTGGGGGTAAACTAACACACATTAACCACGTCTGTGTGATGGCAATGTTCAGGTTCCGCAGTGACAATTTCAGATGTCAACGAAAACTAACACATGTAAACACATCTGTGTAATCGGCAATGATTGTTCGTTCGTTTCCGGTTTCACAGTGACAGAGTTCAGATGTCAGAATAAAATGTTGAACTTAACCCTTCTGACCAGTCCGATAAGAGTAGACCACAAAGAGTATGTAGTATACATTTAAGTATACATGCAAGTTCAAGACTGCCCGTGTGTGGATAACGGGCAGCTCTCCGTGACTTAGATATAGGAAAAGCTATTTATGTCACTGCGTATTGGAAACCACTATTCTTACCTCGCTTCGCTCGGTTACAACGCCATTCTTCACCAGTCTGCTTTCCTTTCCATCGTATGCATGCATTGCAGTGGGATGAAAGCACCTCGACGTCTACCACCTTGCCTGTTTCGCTGCCAATGACGGTACAAACACCGTTGAGTGATCTGAAGCCTCGTTTCTGCCATGTCCCATCGCACTGTACAGTGATGGCTCGAGCTTCAGGTGTCACTGAAGTTTCTATTTCTTCTCTGACAGCTTATTGGAAGACTCTTTTGGCAACTTGCGACGAAGCTTCCACTAGACGTCCTACAATTGCATTGTATGTTGGCCGTTTTACAGGTGGTGGCAGGTCCATGACTCCGCAAAATGTTTCTAAACTGTCCAAGCCTTGCCCAATACAACGCATCGCTAGTATGGATCGCCTATTGATTTCATACGCGCTTCGTGTATCATCAATCATAGGGCTACTTTTGAAGGTTTTTAGCTGGACACAATTTTCACAAGAGATACCGTATGTTCCACCCAGTCCTCTCAAGCTAACTTCAGTCATAACTATCGACCCACCACATGTCTTGCAAGATAAATGCTCCCGCAGAGCACGGAATAGTGTTTCAACGTGAAACAGCCTATAGCCAGCAGAATTGCTGGCCTCGTAGTCGCCACTGATTTTTCTATCCGAAGCATTTGAAACATGAGTGCTCTGTTCATCAGGTGTTGTTTGTTTCTGCGCAAATAATTTTACCCTCTTTTTTGACTAGACACAATTTTCACAAGAGATACCGTATGTTCACTGATATACAGGGTGATTCAGAATTCGTGACGAATCTCTCGTGGGGTTAATCCTGGTCGAAATCGGGATCGAAAGTTCCTCAGCCATTTTTCCGAAAAACGATTTTTTTCCCTGGAAATTTTTTTTCCGACAAACGATTTTTTCTAACAATTTTTTATTTTTCTTATTTTTTCATCATATGTCACTTTCTAAGAATCCCAAATAATGCCAATCAGTTTTATTTTTCTCAATATTAGAGAGATTTTTCGGTGAAAGTTTCTTATTTGGTGGAAAATTTTGAAAAAATTGTCATCGTCATAAATTTATAAGTAAAGGGCGCACATGTATCGGTAACGGCCCTGAGTTACCATGGTAACAAACAATCGGACCGAACTTTGTGTAGAGGCCCAAGGAGGGCAATCTCAGCAATTGAGCCGTTCGCTACAACAACAACTTAAGTCGACTTAAGTGATTTTTTTAGAGACGCTTATCTCGGTGTTCCATACACTATTAGCTATATTCCCTGTAAATTTCGGATGTTTTTGTCGACCTTTAACGCTACGATGACCATAACAAGGGGCGTGCGCATCGTGCTCAAGCTAGTCGGTAGTCGCTGCGACGTGGTTCAGTACGCTCATTTATGTATGTGACGAAAATGTTAGTCTGTAGTTTGGATTCTGCCGCGCTCCCGTACGGGTAAAGTAGGGATCGCCTTAGCATAGAGAGAAGTAGAGAAGGAGAGAAGCATATGAGATAGAGAGGGCTAACGCGAGTTAGAGTAAAAAGCTGGGTTATAAGGAAATCTGTAGAAAGGGACTGACAAATTGAAAAATAAACTTTGATTGTCGTTTCTCTAATTTCAGGTAAGAGTTACGACACATCAGGTAAACAGAACATTAAAGTAATGTTAATAAAATAACTCTCATTGCAGAGCAACAAAACCTGATTTATTTTGAGAGTCACCTCCCAACAAAAAGAATTCATCTAAGATCTTATATGTATACGGGGCATTCCACGCCAACTCGACCTGGGTCTGACCCTCGACTCCTTGGATTTGGTTCGTAATTTTTATATGATTGCTTCATCTTTCGAAAACACGCTAAATTTTCTCAGATTTTTGCCATAAAATTTGTTCAAAAAGAAAAAGAAAATTACGTGAGAAACAAATTACACTCGGGCCTCCGCTATTTGACCGAGTCGGGACCGAGCGTTTCTGCTATTTGACGAAAGTAGGGGTCCCCCACTCCTTGTGGACGGTTTTCTGCGCAGCCAGTTCACGCCACTCCGTGTCACTCACGGCCCCGATGTTAAGGGGAACGCTGCCGAATAGTGGGGGTAACGCCCGTCAAATAGCGGAGGACGAATGTGGTCAAATAGCGGAGTCCGTCAAATAGCGAGTGTTCAAATAGCGGAGGTCCGAGTGTACATCAAAGAATACTTTTTAAAAATCTGAAAAAATTTTCAACAATCCCGTACTCGATTCCAAAAATTTCGGTGAAAAGGGAATGGTACAAAAATGTACTGCAAAGTACACTAACCGTGTTTGATGTTGACCGGTTCAAGGCCACGCATATTTTCGACAAATGCGAATCTAGAAGAGAACCGCTTGATTCGTCAGTAGCGCCCCTAGTGTCCTCGGAGGGTATCCTGCCCCCAGAAAGATTTCGACTCGCTGTTATATCGATATTGATTTTAAAGGGCTAGACATCGATAAATTCAGTTAAAAAAAAAGAAAAAGAGCTATCGATATCTTCATCAGGACGAGATTTCCTCAGAGGCCACTAAGGGTGCTACTGACGAATCAAGTGGCTCTCATTCAAATTCGCATTTGTCGAAAATATGCGTGGCCTTTAAGCGGTTAACATCAAACACGTTTAGTGTACATGCAACGGCAATGATTTGACTGAATTAGACGAGATGGACTCGGACTGAGCCTGAAAGATACCATTTTCTGAAACTGATTTGGTGATGTAACTTTTTTGTATACTAGAATAGCGAAAAAACACCTTCTTTTGTTTGAACTAATTCAGTTATAACGTTTTTTTTACCGTTAGTACATTATTGAAATTCAGAAATGTGTTTCCATAAATAAAAAGTTGTTCTATGGAAAAACCCCTTAAGTCTCACTCCAAACCTCCATGTATCTCACCGTACTGCAAACTATATTCGATTGTTTTATATTCCTATATCACTTTTAGGTACCCACCTACGTAAGAAAAAATGTGTCTCTTGTGAAATGCCTCGGTCAAATTGAAATACCAACTGTCGAATTTCGAATCGCCTATTTTCGGCCAAAACTTAAGTCGACTTAAGTTGTTGTTGTAGCGAACGGCTCACCTCCGTGAAGTTGGCCGAATAATGTCGATTTTTCAAAAAAGACCCTAACAAAACGTTTGTTGCTCGTTTGTAGGTGAATGTTGGATAGATAAAATCGTTTGTTGGATTACAGTTCTTTAGTTAAATCCAAAATAAAATTTGGCATAAAGTTAGCCGGACGATTTTAAGATTATAATATTTTTCAATCGTTCAGGGGTTCAATCGATGCGCAATCGTTTGTTGGACACGAATATAGCAATTAGAACGTTTGTTGGATCGTAGTTTGATTAAAAAATGAAAAAAAAACATTTCATCGGATCGGCCAGGGAACAAGCACCTGTTAGTCGTAATCCGGCGTGAACCTAGCCGGTTGAAGTGTACGGCTGACTCTGGCTGTTTACAACATATGATTCCGTATTTAGGCTACCGCTCTTAATAGAGGATAAGCCAAAGGTTCAAAAAAAAAAAAAAAAAATGATTCCGTATTTGGATCTAATCTTTCTTCAATGGACAAGCAATCGTTTGTTACTGGGTGCGGATCAGCGCGATTAATGAAACGCTCATTGGAAACGGAGCTTTGAACCCTAAACCCGTCAACAGGCAGTGTCAACGATACAGGTGAGCGTTTGTTTTTATTCTCTCATAGGTTAGGTTGTATTTTAAACGTATTATACAATTATACAATCATACAATCAAATCGCAACATGTTTTGTCTTTATTTAATTTTCAGGTCTCCATTTCAATAAAATAGTTTTTGGCTTCGGTTCACTTCGTTACTGCATTACTGTGCGCAGGCCTCAAATCAATTGAAGATAATTCCAACTTTTACTGAGTATTTGTACCGAATAGACAAGTTCCACATTTGCTTTTGGCAAAGCATACGATCATTATTTTACCGGCTCAACGTTTTCCAACCGTATAAAATGTAAGTATACCAGAAACGTTCAAATAAGAGGCAAACAAGTTTTCGCTGGATCAATTTTACATTTTACCTTTTAGCGTTTTCGGTTGGGACAATTTTTCGTGCACCGTGCTGAACTGGGGCTGAACTGGTGCAGAATTCGCCTGTAAATATGCTATAAGGCGCACTCTACAAGCAAATTCTGCACCAGTTCAGCCCCAGTTCAGCACGGTGCACGAAAAATTGTCCCAACCGAAAACGCTATTTATATTTCAATTTCACTTTTATTTCATTTTATCTATCTATTGATTCCATTCCAAATTTGAGTAAAAACTTCTGCATAGGAATCAGCATTTAATAAATAGGTGAGATTGGATCAATTACTAGTGATTCTATGTAATGCATACCTTATCTTCGTTTCAGGGTATATCGCCAACATGTGCTGTTGTTGAAAATGATTGCAATGAAACACACTGGTATTACCGCGATCTCTTGCCCCCGTTGGCATATGGCAGCATAGATAAGTAGGATGAGAGCGTAACTGAGGAACAAATTATCTGCAGTGACTTCACAAACCGTATATTATATTGCTTATGAGTATGTACGAGAATTTGTGTGACAACATTTTTGTTGGAGATTTGTACAATGATCCCAATAAAGTTTTTACTTATTAAATTTCAAGTTTACAATTTCAGACTAGCAGCTAATTAAATGGCACTTTTGGCGCAAGTTTTGAGTACTTCTTAGCAAAAATTCACATATCCTTATTCTTTACTTTGATATTATCGCAACAATCGGCTGAAAGCAAAGAGCTTGTTGAAAGGAGAAATTCACCAGGAACTTCAGAAGTACTTGAGATAGATACAGTTGAACAATAAAGCGTTCCTATTTCCCTCGGTTGAAAAATGTTTCATGGCAAGTACTAGGATAAATTCATGGTATGTATGTATGGCTACGAACTAATTCAAACACTAGAATTTCAGGCACAAATTTCGAATCTTTCGAAGCAAGGATTTTAGTCGCTGACAAGCTTCATTCTCTATTGAAGTATTATCGTCATTGAATAGTGCTAAAATTTTTCAAAATTACTACAGATGTAACATTCACCGTGGAAACTAGAGGAGTTCTTAGATTTTTCAAAAATGACCTTTACAAAACGTTTGTTGGTCGTTTGTAGGTGATTGTTGGATAGGCAAAATCGTTTGTTGGATTTCAGTTCTTCAGTTGAATCCAAAATAGAATTTTGCATGAAGTTAGCCGGACGAGTTGGACTTTATAATATTTTTCAATCGTTCATGCTTGGTCTACAGGCTGTGTTCAAGTAGGGATCTTGAACGTAGTGTCTTCAGAAATCTGTCAACTGATTGGTCACTTCTGTTGTGGAAATTCAGTGATTGGCTCAGACCCTAAATATACCTTTATGGTTACTGTGGTTTTGGTCTTTGGGTGGGGGTATGTATTTGCCTACCGACTTCGCAGAGGCGCTGAAACTCGTATACGCAAAAATACATTACGGGCTAATGGCAACTATATATAACCTCAATAAATTGGGGTTACATAAATTATAGCAAATATGGAGGTCCCAAAATTCTCGAATTATTACAGTTGTTTGGTTAATGGCTGGTTTATGCAGCGCCGTAACTTAACTTAATTTAAGGATTGACCAATCAGGAGGCTCGATTCACCTGGCGCGTGGCTAAAGCAGCCTCCTGATTGGTCGATTCGTAAATTAAGTCAAGTTACGGCGTTGCGTAAACCAGGCATAAACCAGCCATTAACCAGCCACAATCAATCAACGGAATTGTCAGCGGTTTGTCCAAGAACAAATCAAAATTGGCCTCTACGACCAATTACATACGTTAACACCGACTGACCTGCGACCCTCTTTTGCGCAAGAACAAGTTAGCCGGAAATATCTAGATTAGACATGTATTCCGAAAGTAATCCACAGAAATTGGACAGATAGGTGAATGAATTTCATCCTCAATTTTGAAAACTTCTAATTCCGCTAGTTTCTTCTCCAGAATTGTAATTGAAAATAAATCTAAGGCACGCTTCCGTGAATTATATTATTATCAGACATAGTGAGAAATGCTCAATGTGCAGATGAAGTCAAATCTTTTCATGCTACAAAATCCGTGCAATAATCTATAATATGATCGTCGTATGTTTATGTTATAATTATTCTATCCATTGTTCATGAAACATCGCTGCACTTGACATTGTAAAAGATTCTACGTACTGTTGGTGAGTATTATAACTGTCTGGATTTTTTTTAAATACGATCAAATATATTGAAATTAATTAGTACATTACGTATCTAGGGAGGGAAAGTAGACTATGCCAAACTGCGTGTGAGATTGACACCCGAGCCGAAGGCGAGGGTGGCAAAAACGCAGTTTGGGATGGCCTTTTTCACTCCCGTGTGACCTATACTATTTTTAAGTACGACTTCCCGCTCACGCGAGGGGTGAAAATGTGGTGAAAATATACTCTAATTATCTTATCTTCCCTACTTCACCTTACCTATTTTACTCTTACTTTATTTATATTCCATTCTTATTTGTTCATTTAGATTCTATTTTTTTTTTTCTATTGTACCTGCATTCAGCAATTAAGTTTGCTCCCAAGCAGACCCATATTCCATAGCACTTCATGTATCGTGTAAGTATGTTGGACCAATAAATTGAAACTGTCAACTGTACTATCGTGAAGATCCTATCGTACAGCATTAACCCGTTTTTTTACTACAGGTTTTGTGGTAAATTATGCCACGGATTGCTGCAGTAAGTGTAGACGAAGCTGTTACAGTCATTGTTCAGTTTCGGTCACACTTTGAAAGCGATGAGCTTCCAATCTGGTGGTCAGAAGTATGGCAGAAGATGAGTACTGCCTTGGGCGGTAAATGGAGTCGGGACTGCGTCTATACCAATGTCACAAAAAACCGAAGAAAAATTTTAGATCTTGCCTGGAAGCATATGAACATAGAGGTTTTGAAAAAACAAGATCTTAACAATAATTCTCATTTTGACGAGACAGTAGTGAGCTCGAGTGAAGGCGAAGAAGCAGATGATATGCGTAAGGATGGTCAAGGCATGGAGATATTTGACCTGGTATTAACGGAAGAAGAATGGGCAGAGATAAAACCACATCTCAATAGTCCGTCTGAGGAGCATGATATCCGCCTGAAACCTTGGTGTTGGACGAACGTTGTGGCAGACGCAATGTGGCTACAATTCCGAATGCCTTGTGCCTGCATATTTAAGCGAGCAGACGTATCGCTATCGGCCGATGGGCTCACTCAAATAATGAGCATCAACGGTAAATGCAAGAGCAAGAGATGTGCAAACACCTTCAATGGAAATGCTACAAAAAATATCAATAACATCAACGGTCTTACCATCTCAGTTCGAACACGGGACACTCGCGGAAAGGACCATGACATGGTAAAACGTCCGCTCAATGGAAGGAGACGGGCAGAAGCTCGACGAGAAATAAAAGCTGAGGGAAGTTCAGTCTGGAAGAAGCGACAGGCTCGAAAGTATATGAAGCCTGGCGACGTCGAGCCACCAATTATATCCCATGATAATGTTATTCGACAGGCTTGTCAAGAGGGTGTCAATGCAGAACTGGGTGTGAAAAAAGGTGATGGGCGGGATGTAATACGGACTATTGAAGACATCGCATTGGAACCAAAATTTTGCGGTATCATCCACAGCGTAGCTTCGCGACCATTTCATGCGTTTTATTATTTACCAACTCAATGACATGCGTACAAAGAATACTGTCGCCTAAATCGGGATTCATGCTTCATATGCATTGACGCAACAGGCAGCGTGGTAAAGGCTTTGGAACGATCAGATGGCACAAAGTCAGGACACATTTTTGTGTACTCAATTGTTATTAACTTTGACGGTACAACGATCGCTGTTAATCAGATGCTAGCTGAGCAGCATGACACAGAGTTTCTTGAATTTTGGATAAAGCGATGGATCCGGGCAGGTGCTCCAAAGCCAAAAGAGGCGGTATGTGATTATTCCAGAGCGTTACTTTCTGCATTATGCCTGGCGTTCAACAATCAGACTATAAAAGCATACGTCGGTTCCTGTTCGCGCGTAAGGCGAGGAATTCGGAGTCGGGTGAAGGAAGAGTGACTTGGTGGGTTTCAGAAAACGGTACACTCTCAACTTCCTTACGATAACGAGGGTTTATTGTCTAATAGATTACATCCGTTGTTTTAATATTAGATATATAGAGATATCGGTTACGTCTGTCCGCGATTAGAGATCTGAGTATACTGGTGTCCAGTGTTTACAATAACGAGAGTCGGACTCTCTCACACATATAACCTAACACACTGTCAACTCGGCAGCATGTATGGTATGTGCGCTACGTTCTGGTCTAACGAGTCGTTTGGCCTGAACATACCGCCCGCCTCGTCGCCCGGACGAAATGATTAGCCTGTGGTTTGATTAAGCTCCTTTCTCGATGAATCACAGTAGGCCGGTCAGGGCTCCTAACCGCCCGCCGTGAGCACCTACCAGGTGTCAAAACGCCTAGTACTCGTTCTCAGCAGGGTCAGACTCCTGCACCGGGAGGAGCACGAGTTTGACTATCGGTCTTTTGTACGTGGAAGCGGCGGTCTTGACTGTGACAACTCTGGTCAAACCGTCCGGCCCGGGGTGTGTCGCGATCACTCGGGCGAGTGGCCATTTCGCCGGAGGTAGAAGGTCACTGCGGACGAGTACTAAGTCCCCAGTAGTGATATTTCGACCCTTTGACGTCCATTTGTTTCGTTGCTGGAGGTGGTGCAGGTATTCGCTGGACCACCGGTGCCAGAAGTCCTCGAGCATATGAGACGTCAGCTGCCATCGTCCCATTCGACCTACGGGCACGTGGGAAGTGCTCGGTTCAGGCGGTGTGGTTGGAGCACCTCCAATCAGGAAGTGCCCTGGCGTGAGGGCGACTAAATCGGTCGGGTCCGAGCTCAAAGGACTGAGCGGTCTTGAGTTGAGGCATCCCTCTATCTGAGCCGCCACCGTGGCAAACTCCTCGTAGGTCAGAATGGTGTCACCTATTACTCTTCGCAAGTGGTGCTTCGTGGACCTCACTCCAGCTTCCCACATGCCACCGAAATGAGGTGCGTGCGGAGGAATGAAGTGCCATTGGGTTCCATCGTTGGCGAGGGCAGCAGCGATTTCTCGCGATGTGGATGACGCGGCGAGAAACAGAGAGCGTAGCTCTTGATCGGCTCCGCGGAAGTTTGTCCCATTGTCACTGTGCAGCTCGGAACAGATGCCACGTCGGGCTGAGAAGCGTTTAAAGGCAGCGAGAAACGAAGCCGTGGTGTAGCTCGATACGACTTCCAAGTGTATTGCTCTCGTTGATAGGCAAACAAACAGCGCAAGGTAAGCCTTGTACGTAGCACGGCCTCTCCCCGAGCTGGCGCGGAGGAGGAAGGGACCGGCATAGTCCAATCCTGTCCTTTCGAAGGGTCTGGTAGGTTTCGTGATGCGTGAGGGTGGCAATTGTCCCATCAATTGTCGCGGTGTAGCTGCTCGGTGACGAGCGCAGTCGACGCAGCGATGCACCGCAGCTCTGACTCGGTTTCTTCCGTTGAGGATCCAATAGAAGCGTAGGAGGTAGCTCCAGGTAAGCTGAGGTCCTCCGTGCAGGGTGGCTTCGTGAGCATGGCGTATGAGCATTTCCGAAAACCGTGACGTCTTCGGCAAGATATCTGGATGTCGTTCCTCGTAGGAAAGAACTGCTTTTTGCAGGCGCCCACCCAAACGCAGTACGCCCACCTTGTCGAGAAAGGGCGTGAGTTTGATGAGCGGGCTGCGCACGGGTAGCCGTTGATTTCGTTCGAGAGCGGTGATCTCGTCAGGGAAGGCCTCGGCTTGCGTGATGAGGATCCAGCGTTGTCGAGCTAAGGCTATTTCGGTAGCACTGAGCGGTCGTGCGTCCTTGGATGCTTCGTTTTCGTTTCGATTTCGGGTCCGTAGGCGCAGACACCAGGCTGTTATGCGCAGCAGCCTTTGTAGGCGAGAGAAACGATTGAGGAAGTCGTTCTCCGGCAGTATGTGCGCGGCGTGAGCCTGACGTTCGAGTCGCAGATCGAGATTAGTGGTGATGACTGACGCGGAAGCGCGCTGAGGCCACTCCGAGGCTGGGCTTCGTAGCCACCTTGGGCCTTGCCACCATAGTTGAGCTTCGATTAGTTTCCCGGGAGGGATTCCGCGCGTAGCTAGATCCGCGGGGTTTTCATCCGACTTTACGTGCTGCCAAATGGTATTGGGCAATAGTGTGTGTATTTCAGCGACGCGGTTCGCGACAAAGGTTACCCAGCGCGAGGGGTGTACCTGTAACCACGCAAGAGTGACGGTAGAGTCTGACCACGCGAACGAGTCTTCAACTAAATCGTCTTGGAGTGCGTTCCTGACTGACGCCATAAGACGAGCTAACAGCACAGCTCCGCAGAGTTCGAGTCGCGGTAAACTGACTGATTTTAGCGGTGCTACTCTAGTCTTTGCGCACAACAGAGTTACAGAGCAGGTATCGTTGTCACTGGGAACGCGCACGTATATTGCGGCGGAAAACGCACGTTCCGACGCGTCCGAAAACCCGTGTAATTGGTACCGTCGCGGTCGACATGATGGCCCGGGCCAACGCGGTATGACTAGTTCTTCCAGTAGTGGCAGCGTAGAACGGAGTTGCAGCCACGGCGTGAGCAGTCCCTGTGGAAGGGATTCATCCCAGGCAATTCCAGTAATCCAAGTATCTTGGAATAGTATTTTGGCTCGCACCAGGACCGGCGCGAGCCAACCTAGAGGGTCGAAGGTGCGGGCGAGCTCGGAGAGGAGGCTTCTTTTGGTCGCTGTCGTGAGTTTCGAGTCTAGATTCAACTTGACGCGGAACGAGTCGTCAGAGGGGCTCCAAACGACTCCGAGGGTTCGGACCAAGTCGTCTGGTTCGAACGAGAGGGTTGAGTGCGCTGGGAGCTCGGTGTCATCTAGGAGTGCCTGCGAATTTGACATCCATTTACCAAGCTCAAAGCCTCCACATCTCAGGAGATTGATGAGGGAGTGCTTCAGCTGTCTAGCCGCCTGAAGATCGTCTGCACCAGTTAAGGTGTCGTCAACATATGTGTCGTGGCTGACAACCTCGGCTGCGCCGGGGAACCGATGCGCTTCGTCTTGCGCTAGTTGCTGGAGTGTGCGTATTGCTAGGTAGGGTGCGCATGCGGTCCCGTATGTGACTGTTAGCAGTCGCGCGTCTTGGATTGGGCTGTTGGAGAGTCTCTCCACACAATCCTTTGGAAATCGCGATCTTCTGCTGCCACCAGGATTTGCCGAAACATCTTTACGATGTCTGCGGCAAAAACTATACGGTGTCTTCGCCATCGCATCAGCACAGTAATGATATTTGCCTGCAGTTTGGGTCCCGGGAGCAGAAGGTCGTTCAGGGATTTGCCTGATGACGTCGGATGAGATGCGTTAAATACGACACGTAATTTGGTAGCACCACCTATTTCTCGTACGACCGGGTGATGCGGCATATAATACTGGGGCGCACCGTCACTAGCGTTCGCGCCGACCGGGGCTAGTTCCATGTGGCCCAGAGACAGATATTCCGATAAGAACCGCGCATATCCCGATTCGAGCGTCGGATCGGCCTCACGACGTCGTTCGCCGCGCTCGAGCGCTCGGCAGGCAAATCTGCGAGATTCGCCTAGGGCCCTGGCGGGGTCCTCGCGGAACGGGAGACGGACTACGTACACTGTAAAAAATGTGGTGTTGAATTTAACACCGATTCAACACGCCTCACGGATTCTATAGTGGTCCACCCCGTTTTGTGTGACTTAGCAGTGTCAATTGTCTGGTGTTAAAACTGTGTGAAAATAAGAACACAGAAAGTACTCCGTTTAGTGCATTGATAAATAACACCAAAATATCGTTACTTTCACTCAACACCGGTAAGCATTCTATAGTAGTCCACCAGTCCAATTTGGTGTTAGTAAGTCGGTGTCAAAAGATTCGTTCTCAACACATCATTTTTGTTCTACAGACACCAAAGTGTGATGCTTTCTCACCCGATTTGTAGTTTAATTATTATGGATTGACACCAAAGATGGATCATGCTTGCCTCAGCTTGCTGTTAGATGTAACACACATTACGATTCCGCGTGAATCCTTTTGGTGTAACACATTACACTGAAGTTAATCACTCTGACGACAGAGATAACACTTTCTGATGTGATCAGTTTCACACTGTTTGGTTTCATATTCAATAGGAGAATAATGTAATTAGAAAACTCCTACCGGTGTATTCGATAACGCAGAAATGTGGTACTTTTTTACTCTATTTGGGGTGGAATTATTTCGGATTAACACCCTACATGGATCATGCTTGGCTCAGATTGGTGTTAGATATAACACACATTACGATGCCGCGTAAATACTTTTGGTGTGGCACATTACACTGAAGTAAGTCACTTTGACGACCGAGATAGCACTTTTTGGTGTTATCACGTTCACACTGTGTTTTTTTTTTCTGAAAATAGGTGCTCTATATAATCTACTTCAAGGAAAACAAAATTATATCCATTAAAAACATGACATTTATTTTCATATACAATGGTTTTGTTTTGTCGGCGCAAACAATTAAAAACAGTAGTGAAAATACATAGATTACATAAGGTTCTTTCGTTTTACAAAAAATTGGGCTGCACCGGGCTGCACTGAAGCTTAGACTAGTATACTCACCTTGAAGCTTAGACTAGTATACTAGACTATACTAGTCTAAGCTTCAAGGTGATTGGTTCAGGGCAGCCCGGTGCAGCCCGATTTTTGTAAAACGAACGAATCTATAAATACTTATTCTATTCGAGAAATTAAAAAAATCGTCTAAAATAAAGCTAACCTAAACATTGCACTGACATAATATTATCTGAGTTACCACATAAGAATTACGTTGTTTTATTAAGAATATCTGAAGGAAATACTATTTGTATACGTACGAATATGAAAAAATAAAATGTGACGTGTTTTATCCAAGTTATATGTAAAATAGCATCTTTACTAATATGGATATGAAGTATATGACTAAGAATATTGCACGTACAGGTACACGATATAAAATACATACAAATGATGAAGTTGCGTGCATGTTCAACTTACATAATACGATATCTCGGCACAATATAGTAATCAATGGCATTAAAACTTTGGTGACGTTCGTAAGCAGTTTGGTGTTCTAATAAACTCAAATTAATGAGAGAAAAACGGTTTTCAGTTCCGGCACTAATGGCAAATGCGTGGCAATGCTCATTGAAATCTGTTGTTTTCCACGTTGTACACACAGCAAATGCTACATTCTCATGAATGAATATTTTCTCAATCATATTAAAACTAGGCAAGCCAGAGAGTTCATCTAAGCAAGAGACAACAAAAGACCCTGTTCTATAAATATGATGGAATTTCACTTGATTTGTCACAAACACCTTAGCAGATAGTGGTAGTTTTGTACCACTGTTCTGTAAGGAAAATTCGGTCATTAGATTTTGATACATATTAAATTTTCCCGGCCCGGGATGTAGCACAGTGTTCAATTCTTTGGTGCAAACTTTCCAGTGAAAATACATATATCGTTGATGCTGATTAGCAAGAGTCTTGGCAACGTTTTTAAAGTTACAATACTTGCGGGCTAAATCTTTAAAGTAATTATGCTTCCCTTCGAATCGCATGGACCATAAGAAAATCAGAGGTCCCATACGCTCGATAACAGTAGGATAGTGCAGCATGAAATGATGTTTTGGTATTAAATGTCTTTCAAATTCTATTTGGAATAAATTATGATGTTCTTCTATTAATAATCTGAGTTCTGCTATCATCGCAATGGTCACTACGGGGGAAAATATAATGTCCATACACTCTAAAAGTAGCGTAATCACACGCCATTTTTGCTTTAAAAGATCGTATTTAGAAGACGTCGGTTGAACTAGGTCTCCAATTATCAGCGGAAGATACCTTGCAAGACACCACGTCTGTGCAGCGCGTTGCCCGATTAGCACACCAGGTTTTTCCAAAACTATTGGACTAGGCTTATCTTTCACGTCAATGTTACCGTAATTGAAAGCTCGTATCCTTTCGTTCAACTCGTGTAATTTTAGGAGTTTCAAAACATCAATAATATATATCAAAAATAGTTTAATTTCAAACTGTGCTACACCCTCCAAGATGTCATGCATTACATCGACGGACATGCTATCAATTGTATTGAAATGTTGCAAATTATTCAAAATACTCCTTGTTTTTAAACCGAGTACATGTAATGATTTCCCACCCAGATTCTTACAATTTTGTTCGTATGAAACTTTGGTTCGTAATAAGTTTATTTTCTCTTTGCTCATGGTTCGTGTATCCTCTTTGCTTGCTGTACAGATTCGACAAAAATGACTGGCTGAAAATGATTCCACCATACCAAGGATGATGTTGCCCCCTAAATTGTCGAAGCTCAATGCAATAAGTGTGCCTCGTATAATGACGTTCTCGATTTTGATGCCTTCAGTTTCTAATAATCTTATATCCCTAATAATAGGTTTCAAAACTTCATCAAAGCCGCAAGTTTTCAAGTCAGGTACGTAAAATAATGCCAACAAATGGATATTTTGTAATTTCGAATTGCATTCAGGAGAAAGATTACGTATGATAAAGTATATGGCGCCTAACTTATGCGCATTAGTTTTACTACCAAGTGGATTAGTAACCTCAAATTCGTCGTAGAATATCTGTAATTCTAGAGTGTGCATAATTTGATTGAAAAAAGGATGTGATTTATAATACGAGCCATCGTGAATATCTTTCAGAATACCGTCGAGTTCTTGACGATCAGATAACAGCATCTTCATCACATCATCATTTTGCAATATAAACTTGAGTGTTTGTAAAACAGGGATGTACATGAACGTGCATGGAACTGGTACGGTTTTATGGATATTCGCAGACTTATCAAATATTTGGTCATAGCGTGTACCGATACTCAACTCGACGGGTTTAACGTAATCGCTCAAACCTGAATAAAATTTCTCTCTTTTATATCTAGAACTAAATTTATCAAACTGTTGTCTTTGTTCGTTCAGATAAACTCTCAATTCTGCATCATCTCCAATATTATCTTCATCGAGGAATGCTAATACTTTGTCAACAACACCATTGACTACTTCAGTAGTAGATTCTACTACAGTTTGTACTAACGATTTCGCCATTCCAGTTGATTCCAATTTCAGAATAATATATTGAGCTGGTGTTACGAACGGAGCAGCGTCTAACGTATTATGACTGTCCCCCTCTATATTTGAGGTCGGTTCATCTGAATCATCTGATCCTACACAGCTATTTTCATCGTTGCATTGCGAACTGCGACTAGAAGTATCAAATTCAAGTTCACAGTTTGTTTCGGATAATAGAATTTCGGGATCCGATAGCAGTTCAACTGGAGTTTGTTCTAATTCATTACTATTTTCGCTGACTTTCATCCGTTTCAATGGCGGGCTCTGAATTTTGTCCCCGATTTGCACGTGTTTCACTAAATGTTTTCGAAGACCGCTATATGTCTTAAATGCCAGCAAACACATGGGAACACAACATTTAAGGGTCAAATTTGAGCTAGGGAACAGGGCATGGTCACTACGGAGATGCCTAGTTACTAAGTTGATTGTTGGTAAATCGGTATGGCATATATAGCAAACAAACTGCATAATGGATTGTAATATTTTTCCTCAAAAATTTGTAATTTTGATCAGATTGATTCTATCAACTTGCTTACGAACGTCACTAGTTTTAACAAAATAACTTAAATATACTTGACTAGATATAGATCTATATCTAACTTTTATTAATGTTTTGTCAACAATGACTATATACTACAGTCCTACAAGCTGGATATACCTGTACACTACATATCACATAACAGGTGTTTCTTTGGCACATTAATGTAATAGGAACTATAGCTGGTAGGAGAACAGTATGGGAACTAGAAACTTTATCTTAGATTATGAGAATACATCACTCACACGATTGAGTAGCGTTTGTGAGCCATGTGCGTACTTCTCGCATCCTAGGGGTGAATTGTACAGTCTCCGGTGCCATATCATAGAAGAAAACCTGTATAAATTCGTAATACGAATTCAGGTTGTTGTCAAAATTGGTGTTCAGCACAAAATGCGACTTGAATAATAAGTCGAATGCTGCATCTGAGGCTAATGCGTCAGTTGGAAGCAGTTTTCCATCGACAGCAATGTAGTAATTGACGATCGTTCTCTTATCAGGGCCTACAGCAATAAGGCAGGGCTGTTTTGTTTTCGGAGCCACGTCTGTCAACGGGATTCCACTCTGAAAAAGATTGTTCTTGAATTAATATCAATACTTAAAACACAACAATCATGATGCAACTCTGCTAAAAAAAAAGCATCACTTTTTCAATGTTTCCTGGACATATGGGAATGATCCATTTTTTATTGAACACAACCACTGCCAGTATCATTCAGAAGTATTCGAGAAAAATTTCGATAAGATAGATGAAGTAAATATACATACGTGATGAAATATAACGAGCCTGTCTAAAGCTGACAGTATCCCTTCACGTGCTGCCTTTTTACGGCCCCTTGCGGTAGGGGGTAGGAGTTTCAAAAGGCTCATATGTGCTCGGGTTACTTCATCCCAATCTGTAAATTATTCATATAACAGGTGACGATTTATATTGACTAATCAGAATTGAAATGCTGAGTGGATAGATCTACAAGAATAGAAATTTTTTATATAATTTGCAGCCCTAGTTCAGCCACTGTCCATACTATTGAGACATCAATTTTATTCCAGAAAATATAACAGCTAGTCTAATTCTGTACGGGTTTCACAGTGAATACTATACGCCACATGGCCTAACCAATATACTTGCGATATTACAGAAAATCACAATAAAAACCGAAAGTTGAAACTTCGCAAGACATGCTAAAAGCTAATCCTTCAGTAAAGGATATAATGTTTGAATTGATAGTTCGGAATCATTATTTATGAAACCAACCTGCTTCGGCTGTAGGGACACGTCCATTAGAGTTTGCACTCAAATGTGTTTCAGCGGTCTTTGAAATAGCAGCCGTATCAAAATTAATGAGCTTCACGTTGGGGTACATCAACGCAAAGTCAATATTTATCTGAAAAACGGAAATTTTGTTTATTAATCTACTATTCATGATCGTTATTATAAAACTAATAATAGCTATATATTATATATTATAACATAGAATTAGAATATAGTATACATATATTATATATATGTATATTAGACTGGCCGTTAAAAAAAAAGTTTGCGCTCCAACTTGGAAAATATCAAGTTCAACTTGAAAAAATGAGATCCTCAAAGTTTCAATGCTCTATCTCATTATTAAGGGGTGCCGGCAGTTTTTTGTTTTATTTTAATAATTTTTTTTTAATTCATTCGAAATTTTTTTTTTTTTTTTCTTCAAAATATAATATTATTTGTTCTCAGAACTTGATCTTTTAGAATTTTATGACGATTCAAAAAAATCAAACGGTAGACAAATAAGTCTGGGATTGAAAGTACTTCTTACTCCAATTTTTTCAATTTTTGATTGATTTTCTCATTTTTGTAATTTTTAATTGATTTGTTTTGTTTTATTGTTGATTCATCTTTTGTTAATAATTTGATTTGTTAATTTTTTATTTTAGGCTTCCTTGAAATTTTTTTAGACTACTTCCCAGGCTATATTTTTTTTGGACATCATGTTGAATATTCCATGATGAAAAATTAAAAATGTTTGAGTGAAAAGTATTTTCAATCCCAGATTTATCTGACTACCGTTTGATTTTTCTGAATCGTTATAAAATTCAGAAAGATCAAGGTCTGAAAACGAATAAAATCTTATTTTAACGAGCATAAAAAAAAAAAATTCAATTTTTAGAAAACTTACAAAAAAAAATTAAAATTACAATTAAAATAAAAAAAAAAATTGCCGGCACCCCTTAATAATGAGATAGAGCATTGAAACTTTGAGGATCTTCTTTTTCCAAGGTGAACTTAATATTTTTCAGGTTGGAGCGCAAACTTTTCTTTTAACAGCCAGTCCAATGTATGTTGATATACCGACCAAATATGGTGTATCCAAAAATCTAGGCCACAATAATATTATTTTCTCAGGATCTGCTCTCCTCATGTGAAATGTACTCTTCATCGCTGACTCGATTTGTGTCCTCTGTGTTTTTGGACACGCATTATGTAAAAATTGCAACTGTTCGGTTGCTTCTGTCTCATCTACGGAAGATACTGTATTGGTAGGAGGCGCATTTTCGGTGTGAGTAACCTTGGCCACTTTTTTTTTCACAGCTGTTCTATCAACTAGTCGTCGATTTAAGGTCCGGAGCCTCCATGCAATATACCCTGTTCTGGTGTGTGGATCGAAAAATGCTTCCTGTTGAATTGAACAAATATTTTTCAATATAGCCAGATATGAAGGAAATTGTAATTCATGAATCACAGCAGCAAAGCGACTGAAAAATGGATCTCTTACATAGCCTCCGGCAGATCCCGGATCTTTTAATTTTGGAAATAAATCAATGATGGCCTTTGCATAGGCAGTTTTCTGTTCTGTGGAAGGATGATACCCAAATTTGTCGACCATTAGGTTTACGACGATATTAACTAATTTTCGTCTAGTATTGGAACTTAGGCTTTGGCTATTTTGGTATTCTGCTGTAATGTCTATCCCTCCAGGGGATGACTGTATTCCGTTCAGGATATTCTAAAATGAAATCTTACATTCAAGTCCAAAGCTGACCACACAATGTCAGATAATTTCATATTTTCTCTGTGACATTGGTGCGACTAAACGTTGAAAGGCCATAGAGGGATAAGAATGTTGAATCGGCCCCGGAAAGATATTTTAACCATTATACTTTGAGGTTGTGTAGGTACTGATAAAATACTAAGATCCTGGAGCTTGCAGATCTCTATCCCAATTGGTTTTCGAGATAAAAATAAGAATTAAATAGTACAAATTTATTTATTTCTCTGGATTGACTTCACCGATTAATCTAAAAATTTAGTATGTATTTGAGGCTCATAGAAGCTCTTGGAAAACAAAAGAAAAAAAAAAACAGATTTGCAGCTTTATAAGATATTTAAAAAAAAATAGTTTTTTAAAAAATTCTGCTATTCAACTATGACATAGTTCTGGCACAATTATGAAACTAACTATGTTCTTTTCAAGGCTTATACCACCGTATAACATATACTTTTTTCAGATCTTTCAATAGGGTACGCCATAGTAGAAAAAAATTAAGATTATTTTTAGCTTTAATAATTACGTAGTTTATCCTGATGTTTCTAGCTTCAATTCATCAAATTTAACACGTATTCTGATAGGTTGTAACTATTGAGAATGATACTTTGGAATGGAAGCAGTAAAAAAAATTTCGTCAAATTGAAAAATAAATACAGTTGAAAACAAATAACCAATTATATATCAACATGAATAAATATTTTTTAAAATAACTGTCAATTATAAAGCTCTAGTATTTATAAATTTTTATGATATTATTACATATAAATAGAATTAAAAGCTATATTATAAAGATATTATACAGTAGTTTTTTTTTCCGAGTTATTATGTGCCTCAAACTAAATTCTTAGATCAATCAGTGAAGTAAAAAAAAAAAAAGAAAATTTCTATCAAATTTTTGTATTTTTTTTTTTCCTCGAAAATAAATATATGCCATTGCTGTCCGATTTCGTGGCCAATATTAACCTGATTTCCCTGTCCAATTCTAATAATTTTCAACTTTTCACTGAATAGTTTATAACATTTTTCCAAATTCGTAAATATTAAACAAATTACCAGATCAGTGAACTTTCGTTTTCTGGAGGATGACGAAAAATCTGATTCGTTCGTTATGTCAGTCAGTGAGCTGATGTTCGATACTGATACCGTCTCTCCTACATCTGTTCAAAAAAACGCACGTGATTCGTATTTGGCTATACAGCGATTAGCGGTATAAAATTAATCGACATTTAACAACAAATATAATACCTGAGGGTGCTGCTTCGAATTTCACAGATACATGGAAAATGATATTATTAGGAAAGCAATCAAATAGCTCAGGTTCTATAATAGCCCCATCGTCATCTTTAATGATAATCTCTTCGGAGTTTTCGAAGTTGCAATTTGATTTTACTGAAACGAACGTATATGGCATGAGCACCGATGTAATGTATGATATGACAATGTATTACAAAGTTCTAGGGGGTTGCATGTCTGGTCGACCACTGAATTCAGTATGTATCGCCAATTATACCTATATATAGTATAGCCTTATGAGTTGATAGTGCAATTTGTTGATAATCAAACGGAAATTATCGAAATATAAATGACCAGTATGAATTTGTTGTCAATGTGAGTGAATATTCATTAAAGAATTTCACTATTAAAAATCTAGAGGGTGACACTATAATTATTTCTCCGTATATGCTAAAGGGTGTTTGTTTGAATTCTCTTGTATTACGAAAATGGTGTTGTCCATTGGCACATGAACCACGACGATATTAATATAGTGTAGATCTCTTGATTACTCTCTCTTTCTTTCTTATCTTTGAGGTAAGTAATCTCGCGAAGCAAGAGGGAAAAAGACTGCTGGATACCACACTGGCCTGGTTCGATCTAATGAAGAACACCATAACTAATTCTGTATATATAACTGAATCGTATAGATTACACGCAGGAATTGATTCAGAAGTTATTCCAACACACTTCCGTGTCGGTTCGAACAAAGGATAGTTCTCAAATCTGAATTAAACAATATCGCTATTCTTAATATAAAATGATTACTGATTTATTGAAACTTACCTGCTTGTATAAAATCTGAATACTCGATTTGTTTTTTTTCGATGTATACTTTAATCCATTTTACGATCCC
The DNA here is from genome assembly GCA_963992785.1 of Tenthredo livida. Classification (NCBI taxonomy): domain Eukaryota; kingdom Metazoa; phylum Arthropoda; class Insecta; order Hymenoptera; family Tenthredinidae; genus Tenthredo; species Tenthredo livida. The sequence goes on from OZ023071.1 coordinate 12,536,051, forward strand.
CGCGTGCTTGATCTTTCTAAGTTCGAAACGTCTCGGTTCGGGGCCTTGCGGCGCGGGCGTGACGTCCAATTGAAATAAATCTCTTGCAGCGTCCAACAATAAACAGTTTTCGTCGTAACCTGAACATACGTCTACGATCGGATCCATGCTTGTAAACTTACCTTTGAAATTAATCGAACAACCGCGAATTTATTCCACCACAAACAACTCACAAGTATGAAGTAACGCACCCGGTCCAACGCGAAGACTGAACTGACGATACGTGCCAGCCCCTGTGTTTCTCGAGCACGCTTGAGCCTGCACTCCATTGACACCATACAAAGATACCCTTACAGTAACGACACCGTACGGAATCAAATTCAAATTCGGCGGTTTCTGCACGTCAGGGCGGTGTTAGCCCAAAGACGCTACGCACAGTTCGGAGCAACCGGTTTATTAAGGTGGGGGTCGGTTATACACCGCCGAGCGTGGACTAGTGACACTGCACTGAGTACTAATTGTTTACGACACTCAATGCAATGCGATCTCAAGTCCGAGTGGTGTTGAAAGAGAGTTCTTGAATCTTTCACCATTTTTCATGAAAAATTACTAACACGCAATATTATTGTTAACCATGAAAAATTCAGGCTTTATTCTCAAAAGTCGAAAACCTGAAAGGAGAGTGGCGTCAACTTCGTTCAAACTAATTTGTATGTGCCCAGCAGGGAACTTAGTCGAATGATTTATCATTGAATCGCCACCAATACACCATTTTATGTATTTCATTGTTCACGATGTTGAGTAGCATTCATAATAAATGAAAAAAAAAAAATTCGTTAATCTCGAGTAAAATCAGTTTTATTTTCAAAATGTAATTTTCCTTCGCGATTGATTGAATGAACCTCAACATGTCTGTGTTTTCATATAAAATTCGTTATAGCATTTTATCAACTCTTATCGTTTACACCGGCCAAGCTTAAAGCTGATCTTTCGACACTGTGCATGAATAAAACTTGACAAGAAAGGTGCAAAGTCGAAACACTCTATTCGATTGACAATATAAATAGCACTGAAACGATGTTTCTCTGACCTAATACAGCAATTATAATTCAGTACAACACCAAACTGATCTTACACCAAAAGTACTACACGATTTTTATGTTGTCAACCCAGAATTGTGTGACGTACGCCTAAGAACTAGGTATTGGTGTTAAATAGTATTTAATTTTGATGAAATAGCATTGAACATGGAGTTATGGTGTACAGGGTGAACTTTCACATGCAAACTGTGTCGATGATAACACCAGATCCCTTAACCACTCACACCGGACCAAAGCAACACTGCTCATTTTTTACAGTGTAGCGACCCGCTTCATCCCGGCAGTGGGTCTCACGGAAGTGTGCTTCGCACTTCTCTTCATCGTCAGTCAGGTGATTGGAGGCCGGAAGTTCATCGAGCTCCCAGAATTTACGTACGAGCCCGGTGAGATCTTTACCTATGGCGCAGTGATGCACGCGTACGTCATGGCATACGTCATTCGTGGGAGCCGGGGGCTGTGAAACGGAGCCAGTCAGTATCCAGCCGAATATCGTTTCCTGGGCGATAGGCGTCCCGGGAGGACCGCTGCGAACGCCGCTGAGAAGAAGCTCACGGTAGACATCCGCACCGAGGATCATGTCGATTTTCCCTGGTTCCCCAAATTCAGGATCTGCCAGGGGCAACCCTGTCACGTGATTCCACCCCCCTGCTGGTACAGCGCGGGATGGGAGATCAGCTGTTACTCGCGGAAGCACGTACGCGACGACGGACATCTTTACCGAGGGGTCCCACCGAGAGCTTACTTCGACGGACACGGAGCTCTTGGATACCCCGGCTTTTGCGCCCGCGACTCCGTTTACCGGCACGATCACGGGAGTTCGTGAGGCGCGTAAGGCTTGAGCCTTGTCTTCACTCGTGAAGCACCCTTCCGAGCAGGGGTCAATGAGAACGCGCGCGAGTACCCGACGTCCCGATTTCGAGATAAGAACGACCTGTGCAGTGCCTAGGAGAATCGCTCGCGCTTGGGGTTCTACACTGACGTGGTTCGCATGTACTGAGGTGTTGTTCGTAGCGGAACCTGTCGTGCTTGTCGTGTTGGATGAGGTTGAAGCTTCTGGGGGTTGGGATGACCTGCGATCCGCGCTGTGTAACGTCGTGTGATGACTTGATCCGCAGAGGTTACACCGCTTGGTTGAAGGGCAAGCTGCTACCAAATGTCCACGTCCTAGGCAATTGCGACACAGACCCAAGCGACGGACGTGTTCCGATCTTTGGTTGGCGTCTTGTGTTTTGTACTGCTGGCAGGCTCCGATGTAATGAAGCTCCGAACAGAGAGGGCACTTGCATCCTTTGTTTTGCGCCGCACCTTGATTGTTTGTTGTTACTGCGTGTGTTGACACCCCAGACTTGCCTGTTTTTCCGGAAGGAGTTGTTGCAAGAGAATTGCTGTTAGTGCAGTTCGCGTTTGGGATACGAGCGGCCTCCAGTGCACGGGTCCGGGTTTCAAGAAACGTCGCGAGTTGCGCCCAGGTCGGAAACTCCCGTGAGTTTCCCAACGATGTCTCCCAGTCCCTTCGTGACTGTTGATCGAGACGGTGGCACGTGAGATCCACGAGGATTGCATCCCAGTGCTCTACGGGTTGTTGCAGGTTCTTTAGTGCACGCACGCATTCGTTTGTTGAGTCGAGAAGCCTTTTTATACCCGACGCTGACTCTTTACCGACCGCGGCGAGGGAATTTAACGCCCGGAGGTGGCTTTGTACGAGAGTACGCGGATTGTCATAGCGATTGGCGAGAGTGTCCCACGCATCCGCATAATTTGCATCCGAAACGGCGATGTTTCGGATGAGCTGTTCAGCCTCACCTTTGACAGTCGATTTCAGATATTGCAGCTTCACCGCGGCACTAAGACCGGAGTGATTATGCACCATTGCCTTGAAGAGGTCGCGAAATGTTTCCCACTCACGCAGATCGCCGGAAAACTGCGGTAGGTCGAGCTTCGGGAGCTTGCCTGACAGTGAGGCTGCCTGGTTAGGGGCTTGCTGCTCAAGTGGAGGGGCAGTCGTCTGCTGCAGAGGCTGCCTCCATAAGTCTAGAAGTGCCTTCTCTTCGAGGTAACATTCTTGTACAGCGTCAAAGGTGTTGTCTACTACATATGGCACTTCCAGGGAGCCAAGGAGTTGCAGAAGTTGCATATACAACCCGAGATACTGATTCCAATACTGCTCGAGTAGCTCCGTACGTGTGCGGCAGAACTGAATCGTTCGTTTGTCCCTGGCGGTCTTTCTCAAATTAATTTCGAACTTTAACAGTAGGCCCGAGGAGGCGGTGAGGGAACTGATTATTTGATCCATGGTGTGTGAGGTTTGAATCACCCGCGTTCGCGGTAACTGACCTCACGTAAGAATCAGCTGACGGTATACAATTGCTCGAGACGCTTAATACAGTTAACTCTTCACACACTCACATGTTATAATCCAGTCTGTTGAACTTTGGACATGGCACCAACACTATCCGGGTTCTGTTGTTGTCGCGAGATACCGCCTGGCGTAGCTGTTAAGCCGTTCCGGCCGACTACTCTGCTATAGGATACGCGGAATTAATGTTCTGCACGAGCAATATTACGTGAAGACTCGAGATGAATATCCGAAAGATACACGCACTCCCGTATTCACTGTCACGTTTTAAGTCGAGAGAGATGGTCGCTTTATAGAGATAAATCCTGTTGTATGATTCCCGATTCACTTGTACGCTTCACGCCGAATCCGGCTCGAAGGACCAAATGTTCGCGCATAAGGCGAGGAATTCGGAGTCGGGTGAAGGAAGAGTGACTTGGTGGGTTTCAGAAAACGGTACACTCTTAACTTCCTTACGATAACGAGGGTTTATTGTCTAAAAGATTACATCCGTTGTTTTAATATTAGATATATAGAGATATCGGTTACGTCTGTCCGCGATTAGAGATCTGAGTATACTGGTGTCCAGTGTTTACAATAACGAGAGTCGGACTCTCTCACACATATAACCTAACACACTGTCAACTCGGCAGCATGTATGGTATGTGCGCTACGTTCTGGTCTAACGAGTCGTTTGGCCTGAACAGTTCCCGTTTCAACAGCATTGCAAAATCAGATATCGGCCTCTCTCATGATCCCGCAACCCTTTTGAGCGTCGATGTGGCGCATTTGATCCATCTAGTATGTGGATGGAAATGCTTCAAATCGCTGAGACACTCATCCATCAAAGAGTTCTTCGTTCGTTGTGTTGCACTCATGGTAGACTGCATATCTTTTTCAGATTTTGAGGCCATTTTTAGCCTCATTTGTGCTGTAGGAATGCAAACCTATGAGGATGCAGAACTGGATATTCCGCAGGCTAGTACTACAAAAGAAGCTCGTCAAAGACTGGAGGAGATGATAGCAACGTGGGGTATCCAAGTAGACTCCGACATCAAAAATCCAACGATTGAACATGAGCAGGACCGTCCAGAATCATTTGCTCTTAACGATTTGAATGAGCCTCACTGTACCGGTGAAACTGGCATCAAGAACTGGATTGACCGGAAAGTTGCTGGAGCTACGGTAATACGAACCACTGGTCAGGATTTAAACCCGTTTTTTTTACCCGAATTTGTAAAAAATGTATCCAGGTTGTGTTGCGAATTTCCACTCTGGACCAGGGTTGGAAGATATAACAGTAAAGGTCGTGCGACGTCCAGTTATGTGGAGTCCTACTTTAATTACTCGAAGACTCAGGTTTTCAGAAATACAAAGCGACCTATTCGTGTAGACAAATTTATCAAAGTCCATGCTCGGGATATTGCTGGGGCAACCTTGCCTGGCTCATCGAAACTGCTTTAATCCAATATGCAGTGCTATTCAAATCCATCTCATGAACCCCAGAGGTTTGAGGAGGTTTCAAATGACGTAGTACAATTGCCAAATTCAGAAATCCCCGATCCAGACCTGCTGTCTTGCGAAAATTGGCGTAAAAAGCCGGAGTACTTGATGTCGTCAACCTGGAAGAATCACCCATAAATTGGAATGTTGACTCAGATTGCATAGCTGTTGCGAAATGGCCAACTGAGGCAACTGACCCTGATGAAACAAACTCTGTGCAGATAGTTCCAAATTCAAGTGTTCTTGACTCAAATATGAACCTATCTTCTACACCATTGGGAGATAAATCCCTAGACAATGAGTTCATGCTTTGGGCTGTCGTTGACCATTCGTATGCTAAACTTGAAGATATTACTGGGGTCGATAATATAATGGATGATGGTGCTTCTGTTAATCTGTTTTTGCCACCAGACAGGACTTCGCTCCTAGAACAACAGCGTGAATCATCGAAACAAACAACCAATTTCAATTTTACAGGTATTCATTACTTATTCTGGATTATACAATACAGATGTTATCACATATATAAATAGATATATATATATATATACCATGATTATTCGTGTATGCGGGTCACTTGTTGAATGAATCTGTGTTCAATTCATTGTGAATTCATTGTTAAGCATCAACAAGTAACCCGGAGATACGAAAATTCACTGTAAACAAGCTGATTCAGTTTGACCAGACCATATTGAATGGGCATATTCCTTGTCAAATTCTAAGACTAAAGTTCCTTAGCGAAAAATTGAAAAATTGAAAAATTGTGAAAAAAAAAACTGAAACAGTGAACTTAGACAACTGAAAACTAAGGAGCGGACGACCTGGCTGCCAAAGATTGAAAACGGAATTGTCAAAGTGAAGATTAACACCTATTATCCGTTTATATTGCTGAAAAAGGTACTCTATAGCCAAATTAAGATATTGAATAACTCGGACAAAAATCTATGTATAGATTTGTGTTATCTATCAATGGACTTGACTTATATCACATTATGGTGTTCGAGGGGCTAATTAGATGAAAGATAGTCTGAAAATATGATTTGAATTATATTTTGCGAAAAAAATATGTGTAGAATGAGACAGAAATACTCAAAGCTCAACGTGAAATTTATTCCACAGCAAACACAAATGCAGATGACGCACAACAAGAAGATATGCCCACTGACAACCTGAATGCCTGTATAGAAGATGCGCCGAAACTATGTGCAATGGCAGCTTCTTCAGAGCTTGAATCTGAAAAACTTCACACAAACGGCAGGCTAATCAAGCCTCCAAAGACGAGCAAGTATTTCAGAGCCTACCCAGAAGTCCGTCACATGAACGAGCATTTGTTAAAGAATAGAAGCGCTGTTCTCCTACGGAATGGACTGTGTTGCCGTGAGGTCAAAGTGAACGGGGAATCATTCTTTGTACACAAGACGTGTAGCTTCGATTCCTTTGCACAAATATTACTTACAGCTGCGATTGATAACGACAAGTACTTTGACTTTATTCGGAGCTCTACCAACAAAACTTTACAACAGATAGTTCAACTTATTCAGAAGGGTATCACACAACGAACTTATCTTGACAGGATGTTGATTCTCAAACCATTCTGTCCATTGACGGTAAAAATGAGTACAAAGAACCGCATAATATCTTATTTAATCGATGCAGAGCTGAGTATTGCTAATTTAGTTGAAAAAGTAATGCAATCCGAGTTCACCATCAACAACGTCCAAGAGTGTTCACACTGCGGTCGTCGCACATATCCAACAATACTTATGGCACCGAATCACAAGACCATTGGAAGACTGGGTTTCAATGGTTTGCAAATAGCATTAGACTTCCACTCACCCATTTATAACATTCGGTGTCGCGATCCGTGCCCAGGAAAATACACACTTTTCAGAGAATTGAATAATCACGTTTTTATTGAACTGGATGTACGCCCAAATCTGCAAGCCACCAGCGGTTTACAATGCAAGCTAAGGCAAATACCTATCACATTACGCCCAGGACAGACTGGAGAGATAGTCTACGAATACAGGTGTGGTGATCTACAATCAGTTAGCGCAATTTCCAAATTTTTTTTTGAATAAATTAATGACTTACAATACTTTTCCAGACTTGTTGGAGTAGTAGCCTATACGCCAGGCCATTATGTAGCGTACTGCCTACGCAAGAATGGAAGTTGGGAGCTCCATAATGACATGCGTAAAGACATCGAAACATGCAAGTTGGACACCGTAATCAATCCCCATCTCGGTGTACACATCCGTACTGGTAATCAAAATTCAACTGGATGAGTCCACAGCTGTGACATTGCAATACATATCGACAGTTCAATAACATAGTCACGTAAGTGCCAGGATTTTGGTATTTTTTGATATTTATGTGACAAAAACGTATCTCCATGTTTCTTCATTTTTGCACTCGTGAATCTACTTGAAACGGATACAGATACAGATACGTTTCTATGTTACAAATCATTTGATACTCGGAAAAGTGAGTAGATTCCTATTAATTTATGGAATTATGTAGTTTAGAAATTATTTATAACTAAACCCCGTGAGTGTGGAGTTACGACTCTGTCACATAAAATGCGTGGTGATACGTGTCTCACCTCGAAGAAGGCAATTTTTGGCTGCATTTACGTGACTATGTTATTAAGCTGTCGATATTTTCTTTAACTTTTTTGCTTATATTTTATATGTTATGTATTTCGTCGCTTAAGCACATGTATTGACTTTGAGTTAGTGAGTGAGCACACGGGCTCACTAACACTTGTACGGTAAGACTTTACGTCTTTTTATACCTTTATTTTATTGGTTATATAACTATTATAAACAATCACTAACTCAAAGTCAATACATGTGCTTAAGCGACGAAATACATAACGTACAAATCGTGCACACGAACTAGACTTGAAAAATGACGAGTTGAATTTGAAGGCGGCCAGGTGGTCTAGTGGGTGTAAGCCCCCGGATTGGCAGCCAGTAGGCGCGGGTTCGATTCCCGTGACGCCGGATAAATTTTTATCGTCAAAAAAATTTTAAGTCTTCTAGCTTATATTTTATACTTCTCATATTGAATCTCGAAATAGCGTGATATTGCGTACCTGATTATACCATAATCTATACCTGATACTTATTATGAAACATGTTTACACTCAGAGAAAAGTATCGTGGGATCAACAATAATTTTGCTTAATCAACAAAAAAATTTGGTAGATATACAGTCTACAAAATGCTTTGTTGCTTCAACAAACATTGTTTGCTGGCTGATTTAGTTTGATCAACAAATACACCAGAATGATTTAACAAAAGCATTTGGTGAAATCAACGAATGTTTCGTCAAATCAGTTAAATTACTTTGTTGATTCAACTAAATTTATTTTGTTCATAAAACCAAAAAAATACTGGTAGGTACATGAATTGAAGCTTATTAGTTTTACAAAGTACAATACAGTATCTGAAAATTACATCAATTAACATAGGATCAGCTTTAGGGGGACTAACATGTACTGATAACATACATATTTACAACACATAACCAATACAGGAATTAAGCGACGCTTAGAGAGGAGATCTTCTGCCACTATATATACTAACCAGCTCCTATAAGTGGTACTCGTGAGAATATCGAAAGCGATGGTCGCCGCCTTACGAGAAAATATTAAAGTAATGTACATGACCATGTAAAATCAAGAAAACATTTCGGCCTTCCAACAAAATCAGAATACACAAAATAGTGTTGTTGAAAATATTCCACCGCTTTTGTTATTTCAACAAATTATTTGTTCATTCAAATAAAAACTACGTGACAGAATAATTTTGTTGTAGCGAACGAGCAAATCTCAGCCATTTGGTGATATCAACAAAACAGTTTGTCAATCCAACAGAAAAAATTTGTTGAATTGACTAAAATTGCCCACCAAAAAAACTTTGTTGGATACAGTCGGACCTCGATTCTACGGAGTTCGATTCTGTGGACAGTCCCCACTTTTCTACCCTTTTTTGCTAGTGGTGGGGAACTTTCGAACCACGCCGCTCAGTACCGTAGCATACATACAACATATAACCTGTGTTCATAAATTTTCTCGTGGCGGGCTTTTTTTAGGTTATGTAGGTTGTACGTTTTCGACTGTGATTACATATGTATGATTATTTCGGAACTTATTGAATACATAATAATGGAACCACCAAAGAAGGTGAAGAAAATTAAAAAAAACAGTGAAAAACTGAATTTAATTGTTGAGCTGGATAAAGGCACACGGCCGATGGAAATTGCTGACAAATACATACATACACGCGAAAAATTAGAAGGGCGACGACGCTACCATACGGTGATACGGTACTGGGAATAGAGCCGTGAATGGCCCAACGCGCTCTAGGGGCTGGGCTTACGAAGCCTCGATTCTGTGGACTTCCGGTCCCGAAGTGTCCGTAGAATCGAGGTCCGACTGTATACCGAATTTTTTCTCTCGGTGTATCACTAAGGTAGCTGATGAATGCTGTGATATTTAGCTATATATCTAGTTTAAATTAGATAATATCAAAGAAAAGGACAAGTCACAGAATGTTCAAATCTACCATTAATATTAATTACTTTATTAGATAGATGAATATTTGACCAATTTGTTTGAGCATATGTATACATGTTCGCACAAATGAAGTATGTTGACAGTATACTCGGCAAGGTTGATTCTGGCCCGGAGGTGATCGGGTTAGCGTGTTGAGTGATATACCAAACACTCACTTCCGGGCCAGAATCAACCTCGCCATGTGTACATTACTGGATTCTGATAGACAAAAAAATCAAAAATGAAGAGATGTATTATTATGATATTTATTCAAAGATATGTTAAAATTTACATATTTAATTTATGTTATACAGTGTTAAGGAGCTTCAAACTTGTAATTATAGATTTGATATCTGATAACAATTTATGAGTATTGACTGAAATCATTAGATGATACGGAAAGTTTCAATGCTCAGAGATGTATAGACCGAACGCAGTTATTATATGAATGTATAGTAAGTCTTGGACTACGTAAAATATATGATGAATAAATAAACATTGAATAAAATGGTATATACAACTGTATAATATATTTTATCTTTCTGTATACTATATTCGTATACTATATAATAATAGTATTTTCGATCGAGTATCCGTAAAGTACGCCTTTTCGGTCGTGTTTCGCGGCCGTAAAGTACGACAACGGACAAGTCCGTAAAGTCTTTTACGGCCGCGAAACTCGACCGAAAAGGCGTACTTCTTACAGATACTCGATCAAAAAATGTTGTTAGCACCTCGGCCGTAAGATTTTATCGCCTCGTGAGGATTGTGCGTTCCTCGGACTGCTCCGCCTCGGCTCCGCCTCGGCTTAGCCGGTCCTCGGACGCGTCATCCTCACTCGGCCGTAAAATCCTACTTTACGGCCTAGGTACGAAATAGTACATTTCAGTACGAGTACGGACAGGCTTTTTTGACGAAACGAGAGGTTTACGGCACGAGCCAAAGGCGAGTGCTGTAACGAGGTTCGTCAAAAAGCCTTCACGTATAAGTAACGATTATTATTTTTCATCACGAAAGCCGAGAAATCGCGACGAAGTTGCGATTTTGAGGTTAGAATGATGAAAAATACTATATCTGTTTATGCGTACATACATCTGTGGAGTGCGATGTAGTAACCGATAACCGTAATCTATACTAGGTCATATTGAATACACATAATATATTATACACCCAGATAACAATTTCCATAAGAGAATTGTTACACAAGAGAAAATTGTACAAATTATGCAAACTCTAGAGTGTAGAAAACTCAACTCCTCCAAAATTTGGAAGTTATACATAATTTCTCACGTACGAATAAATTTGTAAGACAAATTATATTCTTTTTACAAATTTTTAGAACTGACTTAGATTCATTATTCTTCTTTTCTAATAATGATACAGAAGTCATCGTTACTTCAATGTATGTACAAAATGTTCAATAAATGGCATAAGTTTAGTTTCTATTGTAGTCTACACCAACAAATTAATAATAAGTGTAGGTTTGACAGGTCCTAATATGTTCATACAAGAAAATAGAGAAGATAAAGTGTATAATTGTTGCAGATTTGACATTGTGGGGAACATTCGGTTTGCTGAATATCTAAGTATTATATAATTAGCGATACACAATAATCATTCACAGCTAAGTGTCCAGTTGGTTTGAAATACCGTTTACATTTAAAACTGCAAACCTATAAATGTATACTGATTATATATTACCGAAGTCACGGTAGAAAAGTATACACACAGTATATAATTTCAGCAAAAATCTAGGTTGCATTACTCCATACGATAATTTAACTTTGAATATATCCATAATGAGAGATACGCGTTATTTATATAATTTTGTAAAAATGTCATGATATAATAATGTTTTCCACAAAATGTACATCAAATCCATACGCCAAGAATAGAATCTCACATTCCGGGTTACAAGAAATAATCATTAGAAGCTTATAAACGTGCCGTTGCTCTGATGTGCTGTGAATATAGATTCTCTAACGCATAGACATTATTTTTTGTGGCTGCATAGTTAGCAACCAGTGGTTGAATCATCAGATTGTGGTGCTTTAAGTGTGTGAAAAATAGGTCAAAATTAGGTGTTACAATATAATTTTCATTACTCCACACTATATTCTGTTGTTACGGAAATTAATTTCTTTTTTATTTAGTCAATTCACCAGCATATTAACTGTATCATTTTTATTCAATAAAACATGTGTGATATAAATATTAAAACTATGTATAAATATGCCGTTTTCTCAAACTCTTCCAATCTACCTCGGCTAGCGGTTCACAGAGTATTTTTTCAAAAACTTGTCAGTCTTCATTTCTGCTATTTTAGTAAGATAACAATTACAAATCCATTCGCCTAGAAAAATATTGTATATACCTCTATAAGAAAAAGAAGCAGAGAATGGAAACGAGATACATAAGCAACATGTAATGCGAATTCATATATTATTCCGATTGAACAATGCTAATAAAAGAGGGAAGAATAATGCCCTTAATTTCAAACGATATATTGTACAAGAAAAGAGCAGCCGCAATTTATGATTTTTCCGACCCAAAAACTAGTGATTAGACACTGACAACTATAACTGATTTTTTCACAAAACAAACTATACGAAGAATCGTTATGAGTACGACGTATTTATTTTAAGTAGAAAATTATGAAATTCTTCGGTATCGAAAATTGGTAATAAAACAGTGACAAACACGACACTTTTTCCTGTATAGAAAATTATACCAGACATCGTAATCAGCACGATGTATTTATTCCGAATTAAAAATCATAAGAATTGCGTAATAGGCTTGAGTCATTCGATACACATGCCGAAGTTTAACAAAATTAGGGATTTATTCGAATTTCATGTAGTAACGAAAAGTACTAATAAGTTACACGAATAGTGTTGCAAAATTATGAGATTCGTCCATAATTATTATATATCGATTATTACCAATCTCATAATATTCGATATATAATTATTAGCAATAAATTATGAAAATTGTTATCTGGGACATATACAAATATTATAATAATGTTTTAGACACAACATATACATATATTCGTTTTTTTACTGTGGTTTCTGGTTTCTTTTCATGGATAATAATTGATAATAAGAAATAGAATAATATAACTTCTTGATATTATTAGGATGAATAAAATTTGTAATAGAGATAAGAACACATATTATGGCTGTGGGGTCTGGTTTCCTAATTATTCATAATCCACATTTATAGTGGTTTCATTATACTTTACTATATTGTGTGTAGATATAGTATTATATAATTCCTAAATAGTTTCCTCGAACTTTCCATTTCTAAATTACTAGAACAAATATTGTATTTCTCATTATTCCTAATTATATATAGGTTGATACTGTCAGCTCAGTTTTTAATAAGCCCTTGGTCTGCTTTGTTCCGAACCTACCGCCGAACGAATGCTTCTAGCTATTGAATAATAATCGAAGATTGAAGTAACTAAATGGAAAGATTCAAATAAGATCAAAATACACATGCCAATCGTATGTCAACCGGCTAGGTTCACGCTGGCGAATTGTTTACAAATGTTTTTTAACTTTTTTTTAAAAGTAAACCACTGATATATACACGGAGAAGGAATTGGGTAGACGACAGCGCCAATCTCGATAGCGGTGGCTTATGTACTGTCAGGCAACGCCACGCGCTCTCCTTGGGAACGCTCAGCTCCCAAACAGTAACGTTGCGATGGCGTTGGCCAAAGATTCCTTGACCGCGCGTATCGCAACGTTACTGTTTGGGAGCTGAGCGTTCCCAAGGAGAGCGCGTGGCGTTGCTTGACAGTCATAAGCCACCGCTATCGAGATTGGCGCTGTCATCTACCCAATTCCTTCTCCGTGTATAATAACTGGATAGACGATAGCCCATGCCAACATACGGCTGGCGGTGTGCCGCTTAGAAGGCCGGCGGCGGCCATCTTTTTAGAGAAAAACAGACGAAAAACGGCGAATCAAACTGCTGCGAATTAAAAGCTCCGACAGCGACGTCAATTGAATAATTGAATTCCTCGCATTTTTTGTTTTTTGTCTGAAAAACCGGCGACATTTCTCGGTTCAAATCGGAACCAGATTCGCGAGTCGTTCCTCCATCCAGTTAGTATATTGTAACTTACTGCACCAATATCTCAGCTGAAGGCTGGAGATATGGTGCTAGTCCGCGTGAGTGTCTTTGTCACGGGTGATGTCTTTGGAGCTCCTCCTGAGGGAAAAGTGAAAAACCTCTAAATACCCAAATGATAGACTCGGATTAGGTTTCCTTAATCAGAGCTGTGATTAGCAGAGCTGGATATATCACGCTAGCCAAGCCTGGCAAGTAGTTCGAAAACACTCTCAGATCAAGCACGCGGATACGGGTTTGGTAGACCAGTACCGCCAACCTGAGAGCAAACTCAGAACTACAAATCGACAGAGCTGGGCGAGCCACACACACCAAGCCTACCTTGAGATGAATGATGATGATGATTTATGAATGCTGAAATGTGGTAACAAAAATGATAGAAAGCAAGGAAAATGAAAGAAAAGGATGCAGTTTAACAAGAGTAAATTTAATGTTAATCATCTAGAGTGCATAGCATAGAAAAAACATAGAGTAGCGTGTTTTGCATAGCATTAAAAGAAAAATCATAAAGAAGTAGAATAAAGCATCAATTAAAGAATTAATTAGCCGAAATTAAAGTTAAACTAAATCTAAATTTCTAAGTTAAATCAATGTTCCGATCAGGTTTTTTATTAGTAATTAAATTTGTTAATGAGATAATCCGGTAATTCGCGATGTTTCAAATCGCGAATTTATTAAATTGCGCCGTTAATTAATTTAAGGCGACTTTTACGCTTGCCGTCTAATTTTTTGAGTTTATCCAAAATTAGCAAAACTATTTGTGAGCAATGTGAGATTAATTAGACTTATATTTCATATCAAAAATTGTGATTCTAAGTACTTCAGTTTTAGCAAGTCTCGAATACAATTTAAGAGCAAGAGCGGTCACGCACTATTTTAGCTACGTGCCTAATTGATTTGATTAAACGATGTGACTCGACGGGCGCTTTGCCACACAATCGGTAGCGGTTGTTCCGGTACCCCCTTTTTATAGCGGAATCCGCGACACCCGCGGATCTGCGGTGCGGTTGCACGGAACTCGCGATCTGCACGGAATTTTGGCTCACTCACGGTCGCTCCTGCGCGTCGCGGCTGCGCGGTGGTCATTTGCCGACTGCACTGGCTAGGCGGCGGCCGTGCCAGCACAGCCGGAACGTTACAATATATATCAGTGAAGTAAACCGAGATCCAACAAACGTTCTAATCGCTATATTCGTGTCCAACAAACGATTGCGCGTCGATTGGATGCCCGAACGATTGAAAAATGTTAGAAATTAAAAATCGTCCGGCTAACTTTATGCCAAATTTTATTTTGGATTCAACTGAAGAACTGAAATCCAACAAACGATTTTGCCTATCCAACAATCACCTACAAACGACCAACAAACGTTTTGTAAAGGTCATTTTTGAAAAATCTAAGAACTCCTCTAGTTTCCACGGTGAATGTTACATCTGTAGTAATTTTGAAAAATTTTAGCACTATTCAATGACGATAATACTTCAATAGAGAATGAAGCTTGTCAGCGACTAAAATCCTTGCTTCGAAAGATTCGAAATTTGTGCCTGAAATTCTAGTGTTTGAATTAGTTCGTAGCCATACATACATACCATGAATTTATCCTAGTACTTGCCATGAAACATTTTTCAACCGAGGGAAATAGGAACGCTTTATTGTTCAACTGTATCTATCTCAAGTACTTCTGAAGTTCCTGGTGAATTTCTCCTTTCAACAAGCTCTTTGCTTTCAGCCGATTGTTGCGATAATATCAAAGTAAAGAATAAGGATATGTGAATTTTTGCTAAGAAGTACTCAAAACTTGCGCCAAAAGTGCCATTTAATTAGCTGCTAGTCTGAAATTGTAAACTTGAAATTTAATAAGTAAAAACTTTATTGGGATCATTGTACAAATCTCCAACAAAAATGTTGTCACACAAATTCTCGTACATACTCATAAGCAATATAATATACGGTTTGTGAAGTCACTGCAGATAATTTGTTCCTCAGTTACGCTCTCATCCTACTTATCTATGCTGCCATATGCCAACGGGGGCAAGAGATCGCGGTAATACCAGTGTGTTTCATTGCAATCATTTTCAACAACAGCACATGTTGGCGATATACCCTGAAACGAAGATAAGGTATGCATTACATAGAATCACTAGTAATTGATCCAATCTCACCTATTTATTAAATGCTGATTCCTATGCAGAAGTTTTTACTCAAATTTGGAATGGAATCAATAGATAGATAAAATGAAATAAAAGTGAAATTGAAATATAAATAGCGTTTTCGGTTGGGACAATTTTTCGTGCACCGTGCTGAACTGGGGCTGAACTGGTGCAGAATTTGCTTGTAGAGTGCGCCTTATAGCATATTTACAGGCGAATTCTGCACCAGTTCAGCCCCAGTTCAGCACGGTGCACGAAAAATTGTCCCAACCGAAAACGCTAAAAGGTAAAATGTAAAATTGATCCAGCGAAAACTTGTTTGCCTCTTATTTGAACGTTTCTGGTATACTTACATTTTATACGGTTGGAAAACGTTGAGCCGGTAAAATAATGATCGTATGCTTTGCCAAAAGCAAATGTGGAACTTGTCTATTCGGTACAAATACTCAGTAAAAGTTGGAATTATCTTCAATTGATTTGAGGCCTGCGCACAGTAATGCAGTAACGAAGTGAACCGAAGCCAAAAACTATTTTATTGAAATGGAGACCTGAAAATTAAATAAAGACAAAACATGTTGCGATTTGATTGTATGATTGTATAATTGTATAATACGTTTAAAATACAACCTAACCTATGAGAGAATAAAAACAAACGCTCACCTGTATCGTTGACACTGCCTGTTGACGGGTTTAGGGTTCAAAGCTCCGTTTCCAATGAGCGTTTCATTAATCGCGCTGATCCGCACCCAGTAACAAACGATTGCTTGTCCATTGAAGAAAGATTAGATCCAAATACGGAATCATTTTTTTTTTTTTTTTTTGAACCTTTGGCTTATCCTCTATTAAGAGCGGTAGCCTAAATACGGAATCATATGTTGTAAACAGCCAGAGTCAGCCGTACACTTCAACCGGCTAGGTTCACGCCGGATTACGACTAACAGGTGCTTGTTCCCTGGCCGATCCGATGAAATGTTTTTTTTTCATTTTTTAAGGAGGAACATCAGCTTCATGAAAATGGTGACAACTAAATGAAACTTTCAGAATATATTCTTGAATATACATTCGATGGCCTCTCAAATTTTTGAACAGTTTCATTCAGCCATTTTTTAATAAATAATTTGCAAACTTTGAATGTTTTACACGTGGTCATAGGGAATAACTCGTCGGCCACATCTTTACATATTCATAGTGAAATGAAAAATGGTGATAGCTTAGAAAAAAACTACCACTGAACAGCTCAAACAATCAAGGACCTGTATGCAAAGTTAGAGGTGTTTTCATTCTGCCATTTTTCTATAATTAACAGAAACTCTCCAAGAAATGCGATATTTTGACGTTTTTTATGCCGAAGCATGGAAAACGCGGCAACACGGGTTCATCAGCTGATCGCAGAGCGCTCGTATAACTCAAAATCATGGCACACTCGTTGTGAAGGTACGGTGCTGTACTTTGTGTACATAGTGTTGAAATCGAAAATGTTGTAGATGATATTTTGAATATTTTTATTATCTCATTATATTTGTTGTTCGAATCGCATTTATATTATATTTACTGTGAAACGAATTACATTCTTATAAACAATTAAACGTATATTATGAAATTATTTGTGACTTTCAAGATAACTGATGACTTTCTGAAGGACATTCTTACTTTTGCTGATACGAGGTTTGTTGTTAACTTTCTCAGAAAATAATGTGACGATTCCATCTTCGCCCTCAGTGGCAAATATTTCTTTCAATTTGGCCATTGTCACATTCTCTCCAGCTAGTTTTTCGCGCAAAGGAACTGATATCACTTTCACCAAAGGGCGAAGAGTCATTTTAATTGCCGTGAGACTGACCTCTTTTTCTTTTTCATTAATACATTCGTCAACAGTATGACTCTTGGATATTAAGTACTCAACTGAAAACTCGTGCCTTACAAACGTTTCTAATAAGTAAATATCAAACGCTGCATCATGAGCTTTTTTCGCTGCGTCTTCAACAAGTGGTGAGACTAATGTTACAAGTTTGCAGTCGCCTTTTTTAAATTTTCGTCCTGGAAATTTATCTTTGTAGCTGATGAGAGAGCATACAAAGCCAGCAACAACTGATTTGAAATCGTCCATTAATGATAACTTCTTCAAATCCCGCAACAAACGAGAAGAATCGAATGCACAATTATGTGCTACTAAGATGCAAGGCTTTTGGAATTGCGCTAAAAAAGTCAATAATTTTCCTAAAACTACTCTCAATGGATACGTTGTTACTCTAACTCCGTGTAAGTAGAGTTCTCCGCGGTTGTTCGTTAAGCCATTAACTTCAGCCGCTCTTGGATGAACTGGTTGAATAGGATTGACGTAGCAATTGAATCGAAGAGAACCTTTCCCAGCCGCGATTTGCAAGATGTCACAAGTTGAACAGAGACTTGAAGTCTCTAGATCGAAAAATACGATTTCATGTTTCTCTGATGTATACTCTGTAGAGAAAGAATAATCGTTTAGAAATGTATGCTCTCCATGACCATCAGCATTTTCATTATTGCAGAGGTTGACGGCAGGTGTGCTGAGTAATCCAACGTTTGATTGATATGTCACTCCTTCTTTTGACTCATTTTTGTGGCGAAGCTCTGTCCGTTCTTTTTTCAGCTCAATCCTCTTCCGTTTGAATTCAACAGTTTTAGCCATGGTTCTTTTACGTGCTTTAATTACTTCTATGAAATTGATGTAATTTGTCGTTAATTCGCCAGCATTCAATCGCAACTTTTCACAAACAAGTTGAATGTATTTTTCACCCAGATTCTTTTCAGCAACGGCAGATGCAACTCGGAAGTCCATTGATTCACTTTGACTATAACAAATAGGTTTCGGTGCCTTTCGAGATATTGCCGAATTTAAGCTTTCATTTGCCTGGCTCGAAACAGAGAAGGCGAACTTATCTGAGTTCGTTGCTAGGTCGTTAAAGATTTTAGTGAGTTCAAAATATAATTGCGGGTTTGCCAATCCTTCGCCAATCGTTTTGTGGGTATAATTCTCTGGGTCATGTTTGTATCCACACCAAGAATTCGTCACACAACCGTCATGATTATTGAATGCGTGCTCAGGAATATTTCTAACGGCAGTAGCTAGCGCCACACTATCACCGTGATGCTGAGCTGTTGCATATGTGAAGCAAGTGAACAAATAGTCGATGGTTCTGCCATTCAGCTCTTTATCAAAATTTCTGGTCTTCAACAGTTGGTATAAAATTTTTTTCAGCCCTTTGTTTAAATGATTTCTGTCCGATAATTTAACAATGGGATGAGAACTATTAGCTCGAATAGCTGCGATCGCACAGCTGTCCTCATCGCCACATAAAATTCCCAATTGCAAGTTGTTCTCACTTAAAATTTTACTATTTGCCGCTATATCGGCTGCTAAATTAGCTTCCATGGCCTTAGCGCTTCCGGTGAAATTTTGGCGACAATCGTGGTCACTCTTAGGGTGACTCAATAAACACCTTTTGCAAAGTCGATTCCTCGTGCCATAGTCAATGATAAGTCCACTTTGTGTACCAAACATTGCTCCATAACCATTCAAGCTGTCGTAATTGCGACCCGAACCACGTTTGGACCAAGCCATATCAAATGATAGCATCAATCTGACTATACCCATGGCAGTGAGAAGATCCTTCGACTGTCGACCTATACATAATAAAATATATAATATACTCACTTCATTGCAATTCCCAATAAATATTAGTTATGCTGATCCTGGACACGAATTTTCATCAGCAGATTGTTATACAAAAAGAACAAACCTACAGTTGCACTTTTTCTGTCTTTTTCTCCACTCATCACTTCTGTCTCGTCGGTCGTTGAATTCGAAAAGGACTGAACGTCGTATGACTCACTGTTATTGCTTGAATCACTTTTTTGTGGATTATTATTTGGTGGCACACTATCATTTTGCTCAGTATTTTTTGATTGCGTCGTGACTAAATGGGGGACAATAAAACCTTTTCTAAGGTCTGGGGGCCTGCAAAGGTATGGGTCAAAAGGTATAAATCAAGTGAATTACGTCATACATATTTTTATTCATACAAATTCCATGAATTGTACACATTTCGTGATATACAGGTGTAATATTATGTAATATGTGGAATGCTATGTATAGATAAGAGATTATGTATATGTTTGATAATTCACCCTGATTTATCAAGCGCAATATGCAGACGTGTCAGTGTCACAATTTCATTGAAGGAAATTGAAAGGCTAACGAATATTGAATTCCGATATAGGTACAGTAAAGCTTTTCTTGACGAGTGTAAGGCTGCAGTACGAGCCGAATGCGAATGTTGCAATCACACGAGATTAGGAGAAGTTTTTCCGTCGAGTATTGTACAAAATTTTACTTTATAAGGTGTGAAAATTATCACATTGAGTAAAGTAAATTATTTTATGAAATTGCCGTAAATCGCCATATGTTTTACAATTTATAACGCCAATCATGAAACATCTTACAACATTTTTTCGATTTCATCTCTGTTCTCCAAAGTTAGTGATCGTTCAATTTTTGCAGCTTCGTGACAACTCTCCTTGGCTACTTTTTCTATTTCTCGTCCAACTAGCCGCTCGTAAAACTTGAATGTGCCTGTTACAATGGAATGCATGTTCAAACATGCACAAAACTTTTGTAACATTTTTAATCCACTGCCAGAATGTAGAACGCCTTGAAGAAAAAAATGATGTGTTACTCAATCAGTATCACCTGATGTGCGAGGAATCATCCGTATTAAAAGTTCATATATATATTTACCAATCACAGCCTTGAAGTTAACCTCAAAAAGCATACGTTTCGATTCAGCATTACGTATTTTTGGACTTGTATGTACAAAATTTTCCAAAAGACATTCATCACATTTGATATGCCAAGTAGATGCAAATCCATTGAACGTTTCATTGGTTATGTTGTCTAAGCTCAATGCTTCCTGACAACTTTTGCATCTCAGTCCATTCTTAACTGTCTCTACGTGAATCATACGATATCCTTGCACAACGTATGGAGCTTCTTTTTCATTCCTGTTATCTTCGGCAGCGGTATCTTCTTCGGTTTTAACCTTCTTCGAGTCTGCACTGTTATCATCAAACTTGTGCTTTTTCCTACTCTCTCCAGCTTTTTGCTGAGCGATTCTTTGATTGTGGATAGCTTCCGATACTCTTTTGCCCTTCCAGTAAAAGACACCAGCATTGGAAAAGTTTGGCATGACACACGTAAAGATATTCGCACTTGCAGTGAGAAATTATTGTTTACTCGTACACAGCCATCAACATAACGTCAAAACGTCAATTTACGTGAATATCGAGTCGCGAGTCGTTTTTTTTCTCATAGCTCAATACTACCAACCCAGAAACGAAAAATGCGGTGTTGTGAAACCTTGCAGTCTCAATGTAGATATTATAATTAATTATAATAAATAATAAATCACGATATAATATGTTTGTATCGGTGATATATTACTTGTATATCAAAATCACTTCGTTTGTACTGAAATAATTTTCGGAAATGTATAAATTATAAACTCAATTTTTACGTTGTAAGAGATGGTAGCAGCCGTAGACACAATTGACCCTCCCTATGAATTTCCCCTCACGCGCGAAGCTGATGTTCCTCCTTAATCAAACTACGATCCAACAAACGTTCTAATTGCTATATTCGTGTCCAACAAACGATTGCGCATCGATTGAACCCCTGAACGATTGAAAAATATTATAATCTTAAAATCGTCCGGCTAACTTCATGCAAAATTCTATTTTGGATTGCTGAAATCTTTTTTTTGCGTTTTTGATCAAACCACGATCCAACAAACGTTCTTATCGCTATATTAGTATCCAACAAACGATTGCGCGTCGATTGGATGCCCGAACGATTGAAAAATGTTAGAAATTAAAAATCGTCTGGCTAACTTTATGCCAAATTTTATTTTGGATTTAACTAAAGAACTGTAATCCAACAAAAGATTTTATCTATCCAACATTCACTTACAAACACGCAACAAACGTTTTGTTAGGGTCTTTTTTGAAAAATCGACATTATTCGGCTAACTTCACGGAGGTTAATTATGAGACGGCTAGTTTTCTGGACAAAACATTTATGTTGGCAACACAAAATAAACCCACAGCGCTACATAGTGGGCCGATCGTGAAGCTTAGTCAATCTCACTAAATATCACATAACACGTGACAGTCCCGATAGCCAAAATAGGAGAGGAAGAAATTATGACAGTCGAATCTAACCCAATACCTACTAACCTAATAACCTATAGATTGACGTGTGAATCAGTTGGAAAATAATTGTAATTCATAACTTCCCCCTCGAAGAATACAAACGGGCGAAAGTTTATGTTTTCAATCTTTTCAAGTGATGACAGAAGAAATTGTAACCTGAAAATTTACGGTAAGTTGATTTGATAAAAATACAATTAAATTAGGAAATGCAAGTTACGCTGTGACTGACGAACAAGATTCTTTGTTGATTTTGCGTGTGAAACCATGTCCAGGACTAGATTCTAGATCATTGAGACTATCGTGTAACTCATTAATACTTCTTGACTAATACAAGACATTTATCAAACACAGACTGAACCCTGCAAGAACCACCTGTCGAAACAGGCAAATAGAGGAAACATTCAGCTTCAGAAAATGTCTAGACAAAATTAAAATTCTCAGATATCCAGTGATAAGATTTCAGATTTCGCGAAATTAATTGATTTCGGATGGAAGATTATTTTCATTCTCTCATGCGATAGCGCACACGACAATTCAGTCTTCCCTAGATCTCTACATTTCGATAAAGTCATTGATTAATTTTCGATTGGTCAACGTATACAATCAAATGAAAATAATGAAATTGATTCAATTCAATTGCAAGAAACAAAAGTAATGTATCAATTGCAAGCTAATTATTTCCCTCTCGCAACTCAATCATGGATTGCAAATGGAGGATACGTACCACTATCGTGGCAGAGCCTTTGATAAAAATTGTGATGGATTGTCGGTATGATTTTTGTGCGACATAATTCCATCAAATCGTCGTATTTTGATTTTGAAATGGGAATTGGCTTTCGGTGTGCTTCTTCTATATCCACGTCATCAAAAGCTGCGCGCAAGTTCACCTTCTTCCAATCTTCGTCATCAAATTCCGATTTCACGTAAACCATTCTGTAAAAGTTTGAATAATCACTATTTTTTCTACAATCATGATAATTTCATCGGTTGTGAGTTTACAGAAATTTTTATCTTATTACGGCTTTTCACTTGAAATCGGACTTTCAATCCCTGTATCACCATGAATAGTAAAATTTGTTATTTTCCTGAATGTTTTTTTGCACAATATTTGCTGCAGTATGAACAAACTAATTCTCTAATAAAACAAGGATGACAGTGGAACGCAGGTGCAGTTTATATCCTCAAAAGCAAATTCTATATTTTAATGGATGCAAGGTGGAAATAAAACATGCTGTACTATTATCGAAGTTGAATTTTGAGTCATCTATTCTCGTAAAAAAACATAAGTATCACATACGTTGGATTTCTCTTTCGAATTTGAATCCATCGTATGTCGGACCACGTCAGTCTAGTGCCGTCCTCTGTGCGAAGGGTTGATTGTATAAGCTGAAGTAAACATCAAGATTCTATATAAATATAGTGAAAGTAGTAGAGAATATTTTATAATATACCGTGTAGCTTGGAAAAGTAAATTTAAAACGTTTCACGTTTGAAAGATAGTGGTTCTGTGTCGGATTGTTGCTTACTCATAATTCTAACTATGAAATTTCTCAAATAACCGGTGTACTGTTGAATATATTCTGCCAGCTTAAATACCTGAGCTTTGTATGCCTTGAAATCTGTGAAATCCGTTTGCGTTAAGACATTTGTTACATACTCTTTTCCCTTTTTTTTTAGCACCGCGAATAACTCTCACCCAATCGTTTGGAACGTATATGCGTTCTTTTCGGGCCGCTCGTTCAATTACAGCGTGCATTGAATCGCACTCCATACCGGGAAGAAATCTTGATAGTATACAGTCGATTGCGCATGCGCCAAATAATTTATTTTCATTGGTCGATAAGATCGTCCCGTTGCCGACTACGTCATAATACTGCCGCGGGACGACCTTACCGACCAATGAAAATAAATTATTTGGCGCATGCGCAATCGACTGTATACTATCAAGATTTCTTCCCGGTATATGTGTGGCCTGGTTCGAGGTATTTCATATTAATTTTTTTGAGTGTAGGGTGTTGAAATAAAGCATACCCCAGCGATGATAAAATGATAGCAGTTTTGTTTTGACCTATGAAAAAATAATACAAGTTCTCAGTCTGAAAATTTTATCTTTCGATGAAGAAAATTCAATTTGAAGTATATAGGTGTATGTATAAGTAGATGCAGCTGCGTGAAATCGATTACTATATAACGTGGCTTTACTCAAAGATCGAAATTTGCGCGACCAGTTGCGTGACCACAGTTATGCTAAGACTCCATGTATGCGTTTCCGCGCGGCAAAACGCATGCGGCAGCGCGTTCAGCCAATCAAAATCACACCGCCGCGCTACTGATTGGCTCAACGCATTGCCGCACACGGTTTGCCGTGCGGAAACGCATACATGGAGTCTTAGCTTTACCACGTCGTAAGATATTCACTCTTTGGCGACATACGCGTAAACACGATGACATTTGGCGACATACACATAACACGATGACATTTTATTTTGACATTTACGGAATTAAAATTTTGTAAAGCTAAATCTTACAACATAATTATGTGACTTACCAGGACAGCTATCGGAAAATAAGTTGAGCGTCTTTACGTGACTCGCAACGTTCTCGTTGATAAATTTTGCGAGGCAACTCCCCACCTCGATTGCACTTTTTTTCCCTTGATCTTCCCGCCATATATAACAATGTCCTTAGGATAAATAAGATTTTTTTTTTTTTTATCCAACTTTCTCGTAGAGAAGAAGCTGGAGTATTTTTATGTAGAATAATCAGGTGGCAGAAAACATGCTAACGAATATCAACCATGGCATACATGAGACCCATCTTTTTTCTTTGAAGTGTCAAATACAGTTAAATTAAAAGTTGTTAACTTTCGCTTATAAAAAATCTGTTGGTCTGCGAGTAGGGGTGCGTACAAAATAGCTTGCCGGTCAAAGTTGACTGTCTGAACAGTCTCATTGGTCTTAGCTTCCTCCTTATTTTTATTTTTCTCCTTTTGAGCAGCGTCTGTTAAAATTATCAATCATGGATTCAATTTCTATTCTACTTGCACTCCAATAACTTCCGAAATCATGAAGAGACTGCATTTTGTATCGGGAAATAAAATGAAGAGCATAACCGGAAGTTTTGTTTCAGATTAGAGGTGAATGTAATTTACTAATTGAGGGAATCGAATCGAATGTTGGCGGTTTTTCGTCGGAAAAAAAAAACATGATGAAGATATTATTTACAAGCATCATCTGTGTTCAGAAATGATCCTATATTTACAGAATTCCAGGAGTGGAATATGCATAATTATCACGATAGCATGCTACAGTACCATGATGTAACATGGGAACGACCTCAATCGGGTCAAGTCGCTCTTGCATCCGATTCTTCCATTCAAATACTCTACCTTTTCTGCGAATGTGGCACTCATACTCGGCTTGAGATTTTGGTCTATCTTCAGCTCGTTTTTCTTCGAAAGCGTAGCACCAACAGCGATCTTCCTTGGGTTTGAACAGAGATATGTTCATTTCTATAAGTTTTCTTGCATACACAATCGATGACGCAGTTCTTATTCCTCGTTGTTCTGCATACTGTTTGTACAATCTGTAGAGATCGCACTTGGTAAAGACTCTTCGATATAAATTTTGTTTGTATCTTTTCTAGTCCAGTGAGAAGGCACTTTTGGTAGCGAGTGGATGTGCTCCTTTATACACTCAAGAACTTGCGGTGGCAAAGCATTAGCAGGAATATGGCGGCCACGTCGATCCTCCCAGGATTCCCATGTCCTGTTTGGCCTTCTTCTTCAGAACAACGTTGACTCTTTTTTCTGTTACGTCTCGAGTATTCAGAAAAAAAACCTTGCACACTTGAGCTCGATGTCGGTTCAATTCCAAAAAATATTGGACACTGTAGCGACGTCTTGAGAGGCCGCATGTGTACCTCTGCTTACATGGAACTTGTTGAACTAAGTTCGATATGACTTGGCTTTGCCGGTTGATGTCACCTAGGTCCCAATATTTTCTAAATATTTTCCTGCGATGGGATATTAAGAATTTCCGATAACACTGTCGTGGGCAAGTGCACGGGCGCCCAATCGACCTCTTTTGGCGAACTTCTCCAGTGGTCATCACATAGGCCTCACCTCTGTTACGCCTAGACTTGCGTTGAGATTTTACCCATAGGGCGGGATCAGCTATCCTCCTTCGTTTGAGTTGTGGTTCGGATATATCTGAATCATGCGTATTACTCATGCTTAATTGATCTCGAGATAGGGATTCTCGTAATGCATCGCGGCTGGTGGATTGAAAAGAAGATTCTGGTAAGGTTCTTTTTAGTAGACAAACTCTCTGGCAAGTCTTCTTTTCTTGCGTAACTAAAGTTGATTCCGGTAAGTTATTCTCATCTCGGAGGGATAACTGCGAAATATTTCTGGTAAGATCCTGAGAATCAGACTCGGAAGTCTCCGGTATTATGATTTGTAATACTGAGGTTCTGTTGCGAGAACTATTCAGTAAGAGGTGATCTATGCTGCTCTCACTATTTTCCGCCATTATCACCTGTATTCTGAAATTATAATAATTATTTTGTCTTGTCATTTTTGTTCGTGTAAATTCAGAATCGAGGAGAATTTGTGGAAACAGCTCGATTTTTTTATTTCGGAAAGTACCGGAGAGATCGATTCGAAAATCGCACCGTATAGCTTCAGCTGAATGAGAAATTTTATTAAGTTTTTCAATCTCATAACGTCTAGTGCGATCGTTTTTTTTTCTGGGAGAGAATTGAAGTCTCTACTCCAAATTTTTTTTCAAAAATCTCTATTATGAATATCATTTTTGAGACATTTTTTTCAAGCAAAAAAAAACTGTCCGAATCAGGAAAAAGCACAGTTCCAAAGATATTTTTTTCTAAAAAAGGTTTAAGAAATTTTTGTTTTTTTAATTTTCCCGAAAGATAAAAAAAAAAAAAAAAAAAAATCTCAACAATTTTTCTCTCCTTTCCCAATTTATCACGCCATGTGAAAATGATTGAGTAAAAATATTTCTGGAATGCAATGACCAAACAATTTAAAAAAAATTCACGTAATTTTTTTTCATCCCCATAATAACATGTACAATAGACTGCCCCATTTTTTAAACTTTTTTTTTTGCCTTCCATATTTTATTTGTATCATTCATCCCATAGTATTCCCTGCATAAAATGCCGGATAAGAATCCGGAGTCCAAATTCTATACGGCCCGATACGGCAAAGTGTCGTATTTTGAATGCAAATTCCTTACGGTTTTATGCCATTCTATTCGGACGCCCCTTCGGTGTCCCTATCCGGGTCTATGCGTGACAGAACCGCGATTTTTAAAAATATCGGTACGCCTCTTATACGGTTTTATACGGAGTGTAGGATGCCCCCTGCGTATGCGGTTCTATACGGAGCGTATTCGGTTCAATCTGTAATGTACGCGCACATAAAAGTATGTTCGGGATACTGTCCTATCCGGAACGTACAAAAATTACATCAATTAACATAGCATGGAGCATCATCGCAGTCCTTTTTTTTTTTTTTTTTTATCTTCAAGCATCAGCGCTTTAGGGGGGAGCCCATATATCGACAACATACATACTGATAACACATGACCAATACAGGAATTAGACGACGCTTGTAGATGATATTCTCCGCCTCTATATATACTTACCAACTCCTATAAGTGGCACTCGCGAGAATATCGAAAGCGGTGGTCGCCACCTTACGAGAAAATATTGAAGTAATGTACATTACATGGAAACCGGATAGGTACGGATAAAACCCCGATCCCAACTTAGAAAATTTTGTGTGAATAATCACATCATGAATCGCGGGATAGAACCCGGATAGGTACGGACAGAGCCCCGATTGGGACTTAGAAATAATGACACAAACAGCAAATATTTCTATGGCCTTGCAATGCGCAGCATCCAAGCCCGACGGTAACGGATATGGCCCCGTGACGTACTTTATAATATTATAGACGCGATTTTGATGACGAACGCTGACCGGATAGAGCCGAATACATCACTGAGCTCGAGTTTTCGCTCCCGAATATATTCCTGATAGGGACGGATAGAGCGCCGCGTGGGACTTTGATGTTAGAAACTGCGCGAACGAAACCAGATAGGGATGGGTATAGCCCCGTGACGTACTTTAAAATATTTTAGACGCGATTTTGATGATGAACGCTGACCGTATAGAATCGTATACATCACCGGACTTGGGTTTTCGGTCCCGAATATATTCCTGATAGGGACGGACAGAGCGCCGCGTCGGACTCTGATGTTAGAAAATGCGCAACCGAAACCAGATAGGGACGGATATAGCCCCGTGACGTACTTTAAAATATTTC
The DNA here is from genome assembly GCA_963992785.1 of Tenthredo livida. Lineage (NCBI taxonomy): Eukaryota > Metazoa > Arthropoda > Insecta > Hymenoptera > Tenthredinidae > Tenthredo > Tenthredo livida. Next base: position 12,564,416 of record OZ023071.1, read on the forward strand.
AGGCGCGATTTTAATGACGAACGCTGACCGTATAGAATCGTATACATCACCGAGCTTGCGTTTTCGGTCCCGAACATAATCCGGATAGGTCCTCCAGCGGCCCGAGTACATTCTGTCGATGCGATAGGATGCGGATAGAACCGCATGAACTGGTGTCGGACATAAATACTGAATTCTATACGAAATTCTATACGTTCCTATAAAATCCTATACGGCATTTTAACCAGGGTTGAATCTCTCGCGATGTCAACCCTGCAGAGAAATAATATTTAGAGGGTGGCTCAACGTGATTTTCGATTTCCCATTCAGTTCAACAAACGAAAGTTGATCTTTATCCCTGGTAGAAATTTCCTGGTTGTTTCCTCGATAATAGAAAGGCCCCGACCGGGCTGAGTCGAGGCGTGCCCGGTAAGGAAAGCCTAGCTAGTACCTAGCTGGGCGCATACGGATACGCAAAAATACTGTAATGCTACTTTCCACGTGCGACAAGGCCTTAGCGCGGACCGAACGTGGCGCGCTCTCGTATTTCATTACGTCACTCGCTAGCACTACCAGTCTAGGACCCCGCCATGTACTGGGCAGGTTATGTTGATACGTTCGTAATACGTTTTAATCTCGTCGCTAACGATTTATCGCGCGATTTGAGTGTGCAATAGTGAAAATTTATGCAAAATTAGTGCAAATATCTTGTGTCAGTATCAGTGCTCTGTGTATTTTATATTTTTTATAAACTGAATATATAAACTTATGATTTATGTATAATTGTTTCGATTTTTCTATCTCATTGGCCCATACATCCTATCGTCAAAACTACCGTTATAATCGCCTAATTCGGTCCCCATATATTGACCATGCCCAGCTATTCAATTCGGGGTTCTGGTAGGGAAAACTGACTAGGGCCCGGTCGGTTTAACATGACTAGTGACTAGACGGGGCGAGCGTTACCACCCCGGCCGGGTACTAGTCAGTTTTCCTAACTAGTGCCTCGATGAAAATCGGGAATACTGGCGAGTGCCCGGCTATCGCCCGGTCGCAATTTCTACCAGGGATATGGCAGGTGTGAATAACTTTTTTATCATGAGGTAGGAGATTTTCTGATTTTCAGAACTTTTTTGTAACTCACTAAACTAAATTCACAGCGTGACATCGTTGTTGGTTTTTTTTTTTTTATTCAATAGTGAAATTTAATATTTCTGCGACGAGAATTGATGATAGATATCGACTGGAAGGTCTGAAATTTTCTGTGTCTTTAATTATATATGTCATATGTTTACTCCAAAAATTATCCGACTATTTGATAAGTAGACACATAGATATTCACCTGAGATTTATAGTTGAGTTATTATTTATTAGTTGAGCCACCTCTAAATATTATTTCTCAGGGCCTAATAGAAGTAAAATATGGGAGGCAAAAAAAAAAAGTTGAAAAACAAAATGGAACGGTCTCATATACAAATTATTACGAAATATTCTGAAGCCTCAAATTGAATGGGTGGCCCACTTGACGAAGAAACCCTTCTATACGAAGGTGCATGAAATATTGGAAATTCTAACTTACCTGGTATTTATAAAACTTTAGTACAGTAACAACGTCGTAGATTTATTTTGCTGTATCAGTTGATGCAAAATATATATTCAATTTTCACCTTTTCACTCGCAATAATATTCGAAAGATATTCTATGTATATTCAATACTGACCGCACTCACAATAGTATTTCACTTGTCTTTTTATATATAATATTCTACCATCCGAACGTCGTCGATTATCCGTAGTGAGTTAAAAGCGCGCTGGAATTAGTTCTGAGCGCGGCCGCCCGCGCCACGCTGATCGGCGTGGTTGGTAGTCATTCGGCGCCCCGATAGAGTGTATTCCGGTATTAATGTTGTAGAGTTTCTCTACAATTTCAAGCACTTGAAATATTGTTCTGTCACTGTTTGTTACCCGGAAATAGACAGAGACGGACAATGTTCGGATCGCTGCAGGCGAATATCGAAACGCACCCACAATATCACTGCGGAAAATTATTATTATTATTATTATTATTATTATTATTATTATTATTATTTTATTGATTATTTTCATAATTTTGAATCTTCCATTTCTTGTTTGGAACGGTGAAAACAGATCACTATTTTTTCTTTAATATGTGGAGAGGTTTATCATTGGGCTAAGTTTTTTCAAAATCTATCTCGTCATTTTTTTCTATAGTGGAAAGTCCGATTTTGACCATAAGAGCGCGTGTAAAACAGCGATTTTTTAATAATTAATATCTCGACTTCTGAACGGTACAGCCCCTCCGAATCGAGTCAATGTTTTTATAGCACTCCAAAGATCATCTACAAAAATTCGCATGAAAATCTATCTCAAAAAGTGCTCACGAGACTACTACCTTAATTGGAAACAACGCACATTGCTTGTTTCATATGAACATCACTGTTATATGACCATGCTTTAAAAGAATCGAAGATTTTCATTTTTTGATTCCATTTGTCCTAATTTCTTATTTTTTCTTTTGTTATTTGAATTTTTCTTTTCTGTTATAAATTTTTTCAGCTCATACGGTGACTTCTAGTTATGCCCTTCGGGCTGTAACAAGGTCACCAAATTCCAAAAACGGCAGTGTTACACAGATCCAGTAAGGTGAACATGACGTTTCCAATTTTTGAGGGTTACGACCTTCTGGCAGTAAGAAGGCGATTTAAATGCGGAAAAAATTATCAGTGATCTGCCAGAAGGTCGGAACCCACTTTTTTTATTTTTCGTGAATTACATCCTTCTGGCAGTAAGGAGGCGATGGAGATTCAAAAAAATTTAACCGGTTATCTACCAGAAAGACGTAAGCCACGAAAAATGAAAAAAAGAGGGTTACGACCTTCTGGCTGTAAGAAGGCGGTTTGAATCCGGAAAAAAATAATCAGTGATCTGCCAGAAGAGCGTAACCCACTTTTTTTTCATTTTTGCGGGTTGCGTCTTTCTGGCAGTATTGTCGTGGGTTTACGTCCTTCTGGCCGTAGGCTGCGTAATTTTTCTATTATGGAACTTCCGTGTTAAAGTTGGGGATACGTCCTTATGGCAGTAAGGTCATCAAAAGTCGAAAAACAGTGGGTTACGACCTTTTGGTCCTAAGCCCTCGATATATGATCATATCTGAGCATTTTTTCCCGGGGACACTCGAAACTCGCGCTATTTCAATAATCGAACTATTGATGGTCTGCAACGCTCTGAAAAGTTTACGGTTTTTTCATGACAGCTTAGGTCGGTTGTTAGTCTCACAGCTGAGTGTCTATCCGATGAGTGAACAAGCGTAAGTCGAACTCTAAAATTGCAAAAATGAAGAAAATGTCGTTCAATGCTATGTTTTCTGCACCCACAAATAATTTGTAACTTGCTAATACTATATGATTCGATGAAAAAAGAACCCAAGTTCCGTTTTTTGGAAAATTTGTGTTTCGACAATCTCATTTATAGAATGAACGAATTATTATGATGGAATTCGATCATTGCCTTCCGCAAAGACACTTGGGACATATTTTGTCTTTGTTCAGTCAACAATAATTGTAGCTTCCACAGTCGATTAAAAACAGCTGGCTGTTGACTCACTTGTGCTATAGTCTATAACATTTGCAATTGTTGATTTGGAGGAAGCAGACAAACATGCCCCTGGTATTTTCAGCTAACCTACCAAATACACGTAGATTGCACAAATGTTGTTGGAAATACCCTAATTCTAAAACTCCAACATTGAAATCACGGAAACAAAAATCTCTGATGAATATTTAGAAATACGGGCGTTCTGCATTATCAGAAGTCGGTGGATCTTATAGACCCATAGTAGCTATCTCTAAGAATAGGTAGAATCTTTGATGACAGTAGTAAGCTAGAGTCAACGTGTGTATTTGCATCAGATGCTTTGTCTTCACTTGCAATCTATCGCGTAGAAAACTTACATTTCAATGTTGGATATTCCAGCTAATTTTAAATATTATCTGGTGTATAATAAGTGTCGTTTGCGCTGTTTAACAAATCTTACCACTTCGCGTATAAAAGGCTCGGTCGAGTTAACCGCTAGTGAACCCGCACAAGACTCTACTGACTTCGATGATTCGAAGGGTGTCACGGCAAAACGGTGTAAGTGCCATTATTCTGATTTTACAGGAGAGCAAAAAAACTATCCCAAAACTCAATTAATTGATTTTAAAAAAAATGACAAATTACTTTCCAGAGTTTTTCTAGCTCTTTCAAATGGTCTTCACCCCGATTCAATATAGCAATCCGTCTTCGATAAAATGACGCACGAAAATCGATTTTTTCCGTGCCAGTGTAATTGCCCGGTTCGTGCCAACTTCTTTTTTCACTTTGGATGCTGACTAAGTACACAATCACGATATTAAAATTACGAAACAGATATAAATCGAAAGCTCAAACCATAACGAAGAAGATCCGGTTGTGGATCTTCAAATTCGTAAAAATTAGAGAATATTACGGGGCAAAACGGCGGACTAGGGAAGGATCGAAAACGGTGTAAGTGCTAAGATGAACATAATTTGCTAACAAAATCGTGAAATTTGAATGAAAAAACAGCAAATAATAGTAAATTGTATACCAAGGAGGCAAAGAAGGTCTTTTAACGCCGAGCGTATATTTGCAATACGACTCGTAGACGAGTCGAAGACGAGTATTGCAAATACGCTCGGCGTAAAAGACCTTCGCCTCCTTGGTACACACGATATTTTATACAACAAAAGTATGTTTTACAAGTTCATGCTCGATCCGGTACATAAGGTCGACTGACATACACGCATAGCAACGCATAACAACGCGATTTGAAGGCTACGGCGCGTACGTTAGAGACCACTTTTAACTCCTAGGACTCAAAAGTAGCCAAAAGTGAACTGTCCGCATGCGCGTTCGCAGATCCGTTCAACTGTCTCTAAAACGCCAACTTTGTGTACCGAAATCGAGCATGAAAAACGCGTAAAACATGCTTGCGTTGCATAAAAGTATATTAATACCATATTAATAAAAGTATATTAATATATTAAGTATATTAATAAAGATGAATCAGCATCCCAAGTCGGGAAAAAAAGTTCTCATCAAACCGCGGACTGAAAAATGAATTTTTGCGAGTCATTTTCTCGAAGACGGATTGCTTTATTGAATCGGGGTTTGGACCATTCGGAAGAGCTTTAAAAATTGAAGAAAGTACTTTTTAATTTCAGAAAGAAATAATTCATCAAATTTTGGGACAGTTTTTTGCTCTCCTGTAAAATTATAATGGTGGCACCGGATAGCACTTAGACCGTTTCTCCCTGCCAACTTATGATAACTTTGCAAATAAATTTTTGTCAGCCATATCGTTTTACAAAGACGTGCGTATGGATTTTTTTTAATTTTTCAAAATAAAAAACGTGTTTTGGATTTTTTGGCACTTACACCGTTTTGCCGTGCCACCCTTCATTTCATCGTTCTTGTAGGAACAGAGGATGTGAGAGGAGAATTAGTTCTAACAAAATTCTTTGGAAATATTATTTTATCAGCTCTTCACAATGACATTCACACTGATGATCAAGGGGTTCTTATTTTGAATGCATCACAAGTTGCGGCGATACATTGCAAGCTGCAGAACGTGGCTTTATTTTTCTGTCGAATTGAACCCATTTACCGTTGCGCAAGCAAAACGCTGTGTAATGACCTATCGGATCATCGAGCATTGTACTCGAGGCGTTGCTCAAGTTTCGAGGTATTGCAGGGTCATCGAAATGGATGAGGCCTCTGAGATGAAATTCTTCGACCATGAAAGAGAGTTTCAATTTTTGCGGAATCTGCTTCAATTGCACCTTGTCGTCTCCGTTTGACATAACTTCGAATGTTATGAAGTCACCTATGACATAAAAATACGAATGTACTGAAGTCACCTATGACATAAAAATACAAAATACATCTGTGTTTTCCGAACTCTTATGCTATCAACTAACCTGTTATGCTCAAGTCCGTGTTTAATTCGCCAATACAATTTTCAGACGGACATTGCCTGACGCGGTCTACAATAATTTCGTTCTCAATATTTGCGTTGTGTGTAGAAGCTGTTAATGCTCTCAAACTTATGGTGAGAAGTGGAAAGTGTTTCACCAGTGGTGGACACTCAGCCTTGCACACCGATATTTCTCTGAAGCATGGAAGATTTTTCAACAATCTACGACACATCCCCGCTACAGTTAATCGACAATCGACAAGCAGACAGTTCACTTCTGGATGGCCTTGTTTCACAAAGAGCTCGCACAGGATATCTGATCGTGTGCGATATGTAACGGGTGTCACTTTCTTTTCGTGAACGTCGTGGATCATTTTGACGAATCGGTCGATAGCGATATTGGCTTTAATGGTATTGTGGAGAAAGATTTTAGAATCGAACGTTGTGGTCAGCATCAATTGAAAGAAACTATCAAAAGCACATGTGTTCGTTAGGTCAATTAGCTGTCCCCGATATCGAATCGGTTTTAATTGTGTCTCCTTTCCACTCTTCAGTATCGGCACCGTAGATGGCTCGCCGGTTAAAAGGAACTCCTGCGGAGGGTAAGTTTCTTGAAGATATTTTCCTCGTGGCTTCGCTCCTTCCTGAATTTTTGTTAAACCAATGGCAACTTTGCAGGACCGTAAAATGGTTGGTTTCCTTTTATGCGGTTTTTCACGGCAATTGCCGCGAATACGTTGTTGCCCGTATCCCTTCCCCACTCTATCTACTGGCAGAGAGCAAGAATCGAGAGCATGGACCGGTCGGTCACAAGTCTGTAGAAGGAGTAAATAGAATAATCATGATTCATAGGCTCACATTAGATGCATTTCGTACGATAAACACAACGTTCTTTACCTTACAACGATGTTCTCCTGCAGGCAAATCACCATTTCGGCATGCTGGACAATCTGTAATAACTGGTACCATCTCGCTCGGTAGACTGTCGGATTCTCGATTCATTAACGAATTGCCGTTTGCACCATCTTCATTAGTCTTCTGACAGTTTTCTCGAGTAGCTTTCTCAGGCCCTTGCGCCATGAACGCATTTTGGTTTTCGAAACGAGAGTTCTTATCGTCAAGCTTTTCAATGCGAGAGTCTTGTTCTCGTCGACGTGCAGTTCGAGATCTTTCAGTCCGATGAGGTCTAGAAGCTCGTTTCTCTTGGAATTTCTTCGTCTGGTTACGCTAATTCTCATATGCGTGAGACTCGATCAATTGTGGAGCATTCGGCTTTTGCATGCAGTCAGTGCAAATGCGTTTTTCTCCATATCCCTCTTCCCTTTTGTCGATTGGCAATGAGCACGTATAAAAAATATGTACGGCTTTTTTACAAACTTGCAATAAACGACGTACACAGAGTGGTTCAAAATGCGTGACGAATCTCTAGAGGGGTTAATGCTTGTCAAAATTGGGATCAAAGCAAAAGTTCCTCAGCCATTTTTCCAAAAAATGATTTATTCGTTGTCCAAATAATTTTCCGACAGACGATTTTTTGTCGACAATTTTTTTTTTTTTTTGCATTCATCAATTTTGAAGAATTCCAAACGATGCCAATGAGTTGTTTTCTTCAATATTAGAAAAATTTCGCGGTAAAAGTTTGATTTGGTGGAAGATGTTACAAAATGTGTTATAGTTCAAAGGAAAATGGCTGAGGAACTTTGAATCCTAATTTTGACAAGGATTAACCCGTCAAGAGATTCGTCACGAATTCTGATCTCACCGTACAAACTGTTAACACTCACTACCATGCACTTAGTACGATTATTAGAAAAATATGTACCATACACCGGTGCGCCCCGGCTGGGAAATCCCCGTTTTGACACGCTGGACAATTCGTCCCCGATGGTGTACTCTCTATTCGTGAACTATTTGATACTGGATGGCTCACGTTTAGATCTTCACTTGATACTATAAAATCTTCCGTCGAAGGCAACATTTCTATCGATGAACTGTGTAGAACTGGATGGCCGAATTCACTACCCAGCTAAAAACAGTTCATAATAAGGGGTATAGCGGTGACAAATTAATGATTTATAATATGATACTATTCCATAGATTCACGAGTAGATATAATGTGGGGGTTCTGAATATGACTTCTTTACCGGCCGAGTTGTGCTGGTAAGTTACCGACCGTGCGGGGTAAGTTACCGACAGTCAGATGGTAACGATTTGGGTACCGATCGTCGATCTTTGTTACCGACAATCGGATGGCTGCCATTTTCCGTCGTGCGATGGCGCCACTGCCGATTGTTACCGATATTCTGATGGTAACGATCGAGAATCCTGCATTGCCGATCTCCGCTTACCGACAATCTGATGGTTGCGATTTTTCGCAATGCGATGGCGCCACTATGGATCGCCGATCTTTAGTTATCGATAGTCTGATGGTAACGATTCTGAATCATGCATGCCGATTTCCCGATACCGGCAATCGGTCGGCTGCAATTTACCTGCAGATCGTTGATCTTCAGTTATCGATGGTCTGATGGTAACGATTCTGAATCATGGTTGCCGATTTTCTGTTACCGACAATCGGACGGCTGCGATTTCGAATTCTTAGCTTATATACGAATTATACTAGCTGAAATGAGTGGCGGGGTGTTTAATTATGCAATCAATAACGCGAATCATCTGATAATGACATATCTGTTTATTTGTTACTACTTAAGTCTAACCTATTATAAAAGTGATAATTTTCTTAAAACTAACCTAAACTATATGTCTTACGTATAACCTATTCTAAAGTAACAATTTTCTTAAAACTAGCTTAAAACTATGCTTATTTTACAATTTTCTTAACCTAAACTCAAACTATATATATATATATATATATATATATATACAACTAGGTGGCGGTAAACGCACCGGGGTTTACACACGCGGATCTGACACATACAGGTATTTCAATTGTCGAACGATATATAATGACAATTACGGATACTTACCGGGTAATATGTGAACGTGTGGTTCGATTGGAATCACTCTTGGCGGCGGAGGTATCCCCGGAGAAGATGATCTCGACGACGACGACGATGGCGAGCGGACCCGATCGCATCGATGAGGCTGATCTGATCGATGGCGATCGGCCTCTTTCTATACTCACACGCACCGTCGTCGCATCCGAATCATCCGCATCTTCTTGCACGGAAGATGTTACATCCGTGCATTGGATGGCCGATTGTGTAGAATCTTCGGCATCGGTCCTACGCATCGCCCAGTAATCGTTTATCTGATGCTGCCGTGTAAGGTTTTCTATCAGTTCATAATAGGTATTTTCGGTTTCGGTTACGAAGCGCTCATCCATATGCTGCTCGCGCAAAATACGCAACACCATCCGAGCGTTTCGCAGAAATCGTGCCCTCGACTCGGCCCTTCGTCGCAGCTGAGCCGCTCGCTGTGCAATTCGTCCATGAGCAGGATTCATCTGAATTAATCACACATCCTTATGTTTTAGAATCTGTTAAATTCGAATATCCGATGCAGATAACATACCTCATTTTTAGGTTTAGTTTTGGAATCAGTGTTCTTCGTCTTCTTAATGCTTTTCCCTCGATTCTATGAACTTCCACTATTCACCGATCTTTTTAATCTGAAAACTGTTTTCTCTTCTCAAACCGATCTGGTGGGGATCGAGCTGCAATTCTATGGGTTGCACACTACCCCCAACCCAAAATAAAATTGAGCCTAACCAACCTGAGAACGGCTATCAAAAGACTCCGCCTCGACTCATAAAAATAGGCAGGTCTCAAGGTTTCAGCAATAAAAATCATTCGGAAGTTTTTCATCATACTATCGTCACTCGAAAACGCATGAATTTTGCAAACACAAAGACTGCGATGGTTAAAAGATTCCACCTGGGCCCATAAAAATCGGTAAGCCTCAAAGAATTAAGCAATATCGAGAACGCGTGAATTTTGCAAACACGCAAAGACTGCGATAATCAAAAGATTGCACCTGGGCCCATAAAAATCGGTAAGCCTCAAAGAATTACGCAATAAATATCATTCAAAAGTTTTTCATATCCTTCCACCACCTGAAAATGCTATAGAATTCTTGTCAACACAAAGATTGTAATAATCAAAAGATCCCACCTGAGCTCACGGAAATCGGGAAATCTCAAGGGTCGGGCAATAAATATCATTTCAGAATTTTTTTCACACGTTATTCGCGGCTCGAAAACGCGAGAATTTTGGAAACGCAAAGATTGCAATAATCACAAGATCACACCTCAGCCTATGAAAATCGGCAAGTCTCAAAGGATAGAGCAATAAATATCATTCAGAAGTTTTTTTTTTTTTTTCACACCTCGAAAATGTTAGAATTTCTTAAGCATATATATTGTTTAGAACACCTGCATTTTTCCCACATTTTTCCGGCATTTTTTTTTTTTTTCACATGGTGCCATCTGCACACCTGCATGTGTACCGATCCCATGCAATAAATGCCCAGCTCAGTCAATTTCCGGCTTCGCTTGAGACCGCACATACAACTGTGAATATGGAGCTGATATTGGATCTACAAGGTTTTGGGCGATTCACTGATAAATTTGTGATAAAAGAGCTGACCGTAATAAACATTCGCACACATGAGGAATATCAGCAGGGTCTCACACGCATCCTCTTCAAGGCACCGTGCTCCTGGGTGACTCTCTCAAGCGAGTTAAAAAATCTTTATTCGCTGCAAACATGGCATCATCATGGAATACCCTGGAGTGATGGAGGAATGCCGTATATAGATGCAGTGAAAATTGTGAGGAAATTTGCACAAGATGCGAGTCGCATTTATGTGAAGGGATTGGAGAAGAAACAATGGATCGAAAAAATCCTCAATGACGACTCGAAATCGGTGATTGATTTGGATAAGCTGGGGTGTCCGAATCTTCGAATACTGCGATTGGAATCAAGTGTATTTCGTTGTCTTTCGTATGAAGACTGTCATAGCGTTGTACCTGAAGGCTACCATTGTGCCTTCGAGAACGTTCAGCGGTTGAAAAACTGGTATTTGGAGGAGGGCCGTAAAAAATCCTCCCCACATGTCTCGAGGGCGGGGGATGATGGCTTAAAAGCCAAGGGCTCGCAGGGAGCTGCATTCGTGCATTTCGACATCCCACCGTCGATACATCCTCCTAGTATATTCGAACCAGCAAACTCTTTCGACATCCCGCCACCAATACATCTTCCCAGTATATTCGAACCCGTAAACTCTTTCGATCAAGGTAAGAACTCTTTTACACGATAATCATATTCAATTATAATATATAAAAACTAATTCCGAATTATTCATTTTTGTGCAGATGGACTTCAGCAGCCTAAACAGCACCAGCCGTATGGATAATGATATGCAGATGAAAAAGATGTCCGAGCTGGAGATTGGACAAAAGTACGACATCTCAAAACTGAGACTAGTGAAAACGAAATTCGGTTCTAGAATCATCGCTACGATTGCCGACGAATTCATCGTATTCCTACCTGCGAGAGTCGGAAAGGCCCTGGAGAACGACTCCAACCAACTGGATCAGTTGAACAACGAGGCGGATCAGAAACGTCTGCAGATACTTTATCTTGGAGGACCATACAATAAATTTGAATTCTGTGGCAAAATATAAACACACACACACACACACACACAGACACATACAGATGTATATATATATGTAATGGGAATGGGTGAGGGTTGAATAAATAACAATGAAATTGCAATCACATTTATTTATTGTTCCTTTAGAATAAGCTTAATCTGTAGTTCTCAAAGATGCAGATCCCTTAAAATGTTGCTAATTTTTTGACGGTACCGCTAATGGGTTTGTATTCAACAATGCGATCGTGTATAATCATACAATAGGCTGAAGTATTTGCTGGAAATGCAACGCTAGTTTCGAATTCCAAACGAATATCCACCGGTCCACTCTTTAACGATTCATTCTGCTTGGAACAGTCTATAGTAATTTAAGACTAGTGTTTACATGGTAAGCAGCGTTGAATACATCCGAGCATGCAGTTATTTCCATCACATTTTCCTTTATACTCGCAGGTTATTCGGTTGTAGAAAGATTCGGCCAGTCTGTCATTTGACTCCAGATTCCCACTGAAGATACTTGTGAACCGTTGAAGAGTGAAACCCTGATTCATATAGTGCAGAAACATAATGCAGAATTGACCGCATACGCGGGATGAAATACTCTGGAGTTGTTTGTCATTCCATCGGTAGGTCGTACAGTTCCGCCGTAGGCCGCGTAGATAATGCGGTATGATCGGTGGTAGACCCATACTATCGAAGTATACTCCATTACTAGAGTTTGACACATAAAAAGCCACCCAGTGGGATCCTGGCTTGGTATGCTCATCGGTGTTTGCCACGATCGTTGTAGGGTACGACCATAGCAGAGGTATCTGGTCGGCTGCAAACACCCCCTTGGAACGGCTAGGGATCATCTCCAGCGCTTTATAGATTTGAAGACTGTCCATTATGTATCCTGGTTAACTAGATACTGCGACGATTATTGATGTCGGTTGGACTTGTACAGGTATCTATCTCGTCGTAGCACAAATATCTCCTATTGAAACATTCCGATTGATCATTTGACCTTGAGGGTTTATTAACGTATGAAAATGATGACACGGTCCTCTCGCGTAATCTCTTGTTCTCCAGCTCCTGCACCGTATCACCACACTTGTTAAGGGGACCAGTACAGCTTGAATTTTCGAAAAAATTGGTTTTTCGTTTTTTGCAGTTTATGTTACCTAAAGATCTTCTACGTCTGTGAAAAAATCGAGTTTGACGAAATCGTCACGGTTTAGAAGTTACGGTCAAAAGTTCGTTATTTGGCTATCGCGATTTGGCGCAAGTGGCGCTGGTGCTTGATTTCGATATTGATCACATGGTGTATGATCGCCATTACTTGTGCAATACTTTTCGAGGTTGCGTGAGCGTCTGCTCGATTTCCAGTGTTTCAGAATTGAAATAAATGAATAAAAACAGTACTTTTCAGTACTAAATAATTATAAATTTACCTAATATCTATAGCGCGTAATCGTTGTACGGGTGTTGTGACTTGGTGCTTCGAAAACTATAACCTAAAAGTAAGTATTCAATCAAAATAGTAATATCTACACTAAGCTTCTGCCGAACTGTGCGTGCGGTCGAAGTTTTTTTGCTTTTTGTTCACAGATTTTTTGATAAAACAGAAAGGAAATATATAAAATATATCCAATATATTCAATATGAAAAGAAGACAGAGGAGTTCTGGTGTTGTCACAAAAGGATGCATTGGCCGGTCAAAGAAGAGGGCGAAAACATTTCCGCAGAAGCAAACAGCGGCTGATGGACAGAGCACTCATGTTTCAACAGCTTCGGATAGAAAAATCAGTGGTGACTACGAGGCTAGCGATTCTGCTGGCTATAGGCTGTTTCACGTTGAAACACTATTCCGTGCTCTGCGGGAGCATTTATCTTGCAAGACATGTGGTGGGTCGATAGTTATGACTGAAGTTAGCTTGAGAGGACTGGGTAGAACATACGGTATCTCTTGTGAAAATTGTGTCCAGCTAAAAACCTTCAAAAGTAGCCCTATGATTGATGATACACGAAGCGCGTATGAAATCAATAGGCGATCCATACTAGCGATGCGTTGTATTGGGCAAGGCTTGGACAGTTTAGCCACATTTTGCGGAGTCATGGACCTGCCACCACCTGTAAAACGGCCAACATACAATGCAATTGTAGGACGTCTAGTGGAAGCTTCGTCGCAAGTTGCTGATACAGTTTTCCAACAAGCTGTCGAAGAAGAAATAGAGACTTCAGTGACACCTGAAGCTCGAGCGATCACTGTGCAGTGCGATGGGACATGGCAGAAACGAGGTTTCAAATCACTCAACGGTGTTTGTACCGTCATTGGCAGCGAAACAGGAAAGGTGGTAGACGTCGAGGTGCTTTCATCGCACTGCAATGCATGCATACGATGAAAAGGAAAGCAGACTGGTGAAGAATGGCAGACTTGGTACAGTAATGTTCATCGATGGTGTCCCTGTGACTCACTATTTTTCCTAGCTTTTTGTCAAATCAAATTTCCCTTCTACAAATATTTTATTTGCCAATGACCGGTGGCTTACTTCGTGACTCTGCTGCAACACGCAGCTGTCATATTCCTAACAACCTGAAGGTTCCACTGGTCACGGGTACATAAAATGTTCATAGAAGTAAAACTCGATTCTGGAGAAAATAGTGAGCCACGAGGACACCATCGATGAACATTACTGTACGAGCAACATAAGCCACACTGCCAGGCTAATCACACTGGCTGTGCCGAGGCCAGGATATTCCAGCGCTCCGAAGGGAAACATAATGCGAAGTACGTCAGCTACATTGGGGATGGCGATACCAAAAGTTACGCTGCCATAGTGAAAGCAGAGCCTTACGGACCCGACGTGAAGATCAACAAAGTTGAATGCTGCGGACACGTCCAGAAGAGATTCGGAACCCAAATGCGCAAGCTGAAAGTGAAATTGCGGGGGCAAAAACTTTCTGACGGCAGACTCTTGGCTGGAAAGGGTAGGTTGACCGATGTGATCATAGATCAAATGCAGTCATATTACGGCAACGCTATCCGTAACAATGCAGGCTCCGTTGAAGATATGAGCAAGGCAATATGGGCAATCTGGCACCATAAGTGTTCCACAGATGACAAGCCTCAGCATCATTTGTGCCCAAGCGGGGAAAATTCTTGGTGCCAATATAATAAGGCGGTTGCAAAAGGAACAGTGGCGGAATACAAACATAAGAGTTCGCTGCCAGAGGCTGTAATGAAGACGATCAAGCCTGTTTTTCATAACTTGACGTCTCCAGAACTACTCACGCGCTGCATCGGAGGTAAGACTCAAAATGCAAACGAGTCCCTCAACAACGTCATCTGGAAATTCTGCCCAAAGAGGACTTACACTGGACACAATCTGGTGCACATCGCAGCTAACATGGGAGCTGTAACTTTTTTCGAAGGAGCCACAGGAATTTTGAAGATCATGACTGCGCTCAAAGTCACTCCAGGAACCAACGCAAGGGCTCACTCAATTCAGGCAGATAAAACACGCCTCGAGCAAGCTGAGCAACAAGCAGCTAGAAGTTCCCGCGAGACACGGATCGCCATGAGAAGGTTGCGGCTTGCGGACAATGAGTCTGCGGAGGATGCAGCAGGGCCCTCATATGCTGCTGGAGCTTTTTAAAGAAGTGAGTAAGAGAAAGAAGCATGTATGGAACAAAAAAATACATGGGAAAAAAAAGTTCTGAGAAAATAGTTTGCAGAAAAGAAAAAGGAAAAATTAAATTTCCAATCAAAAAAAAAATTCTTTTTGAAAATTGAAAATTAAAGAAAAAAAATTCCATTCAACTTTGGTACAACAAACTTTTTGATGTATGAGCCTCCGGAGGAGTATATACCAATTTTTCTGCAAAAACTTCAAACTCGTTTATCTCATAACTATGTTTTTGGCGCTGTGTCGTAAGGTTTTTGGAGCACCGATGGTCCGATCTGGGTCTTTAATGGCTCATTTTCTTCAGAAAATGAATCCTCATGATATGAATGAGGGAATTTTTGAATGTTTTTTTTTTGGCCAAGTTATTTGCAAATTAGTGGCTCAAATTTTTGAAATTTTGAAACTTTGAAATTCCCCGCATTCATAAGATGTAGGACCGCTGTCTGAAGAAAGTGAGACGTCGAGACGATGAATTAGATCAACGGTGTGACTAAAACCTTACGACACAGTTTTTTTAAGAAACATTTTTTTTGATGTAAAATAAACTTTGGTTAACAAATAAAGTCATTCTGGAGTACTTGAAATATCTTAAACCAAGCTGTACTGGTCCCCTTAATATCCCTGACGCTGTTGGTACCCTTCTGCTCAAGGCTCTCGTTGAATTCTGATAGACAACGAGTGTACAGCACCTCAGTCCGGAAAGGAATTGCAGACAACTCTTTTGCGGATAACCCCTGGGACTTTAACCATGTTGTCAATTTCATAGCATTACGTAATGCACAGCTGAGGGATTCTGCAACGGTTGAGTGTACGTAGCATACCTCGTCCGCTGACATATCTCTGAACGCTGGGCATCTGCATTCACCACGTTCTAGGTTTACAATTTCACGTGTCGTCACCTCTTGAAGAAATTTAGCTTTTTGCACACCACGGCAGAAGATATTTTTTGCCGTAAGTGTAATCGTGCGTAAATTCGTGTGTAGCTGCTTGAGTGTCACATCACCTTCGAACCATTCCAACCCGTGGTGGTTATTGGTCAGCCAGTTGATCCGTGAGCGGTCTGATGAGCAGAGATTAGAGATGGAGTACGGCGGAGCGATGATCCAGTGAGCCAGAGTCTTACACTCGTATCCAACAACGGCAACCTCTTTCGGTATGAATTCGCCATTTTCACCAGTGAAACCTTGTATGTCGACGATGTAATTCATGGTGATCTTGAGAGTTGAACAGCTGGTACTTTCAAACGTTCAAGACACTACTAGTAGACTGAGGAGAAGACTGGACAGCCTGAGGTATTTAAGCTCTACTGTTTTATGGTTGCAATTCTGCCCCTCCGTATACAGTGAGCTGGAGGGGGTGAGCAGGTTCTATCAGGTTTAATGATGGTCACAGCACGTTTGTCGAGAGGGTTGCTTCAACTGCAGATTATGGAATACAGATTCCGACAGGATTTCGGGACGTCGCATGGTAAGCTTTCACAACTAATTACCAAAATCTGTAATGACTTGACGCATCGAATCGATCTCTATTACGTTAGAGAATTCGGCATACACAATACAGTTTATAGTCGTGGTCAGGGGTTCCTTAAAGCGTGTCTCTATCCGAACACTACCGTGCTTGATGAGATTCCAATGTCCGTTATCACTGGCTGAGAGGTCAGGTGTGAGGTCGAACGCGGTAAGACAGTATCCATATGCATAGTCCTGACGGGGAATTGAGTTTCCCTCGTTGAGGAAGTGTATACCGGTCCCCGTGGAAAGGGGGCGTCCATTAATCACGTGATGCGTTTTGGGCTGATTTTGACCCCTCCCCTCCTCTTCGTGATCTTAGGTGAGACTGTATCTAACCCCCCCCCCCCCTGCTCTGTATCACGTGATTTATTGAATTTAAAAAATCGATATTCTACACTAGGCTTAAAAAATATGAAATAAAATGACTCATAAATATTTTTAAATCCTCTATTTATCTAACAGTAAAATAACAGAATATTCATATATAATCATATAAATATAGGAAATAATAGTTAACGAATTAATAATAACATATATTAAGAATCCTGGAGCCGTCAACAGTTCTGATTGATTAATATTCTTCTTCCACCCAGGGATTCTGTATGCTTTGCGCGATACTGACAAGTGCCGGGGTGTTTGCCACCTCTTGCAACTCTTGTACTTCGAGAGTATCAACCTCATGTACGTCATGCAATCCTTCTGCTTCATCCATTTGTTCATCAACTTGCTCATTACGTATACCTTTCTTTTTTCTGTGAAGAGAACTGTTGTGTGCAGTCACAGCTTTTTTTGAACAGAAATACAGGCCACATTCCTTGCATGTTCTGCCTTCAAGCTCTGATTGTACACTCGGGCAATACATGTCGTAAGGTAATTGCCGAAAGGGACCCTGTGGAGGCACAAGACACAGAGACTGTCGCAATAGAAAAGGGGCGAACGTCTTGCCGTCGTGTTCTTCGTGCGTCGGAATACTCAAACTGTTGGGAGTTTGAATGATCGGAAAGGGAGCAGGGAGGAAGCGTTCGGGAAGGACAAGTTGCAATGAACTACGAAATTCAGTACAGCAAGCCCTGTCGTTACATTTTACCACCTGTTGATAAGAAAAACTGTCACAAAACCATATTGCAAACGTCTACATTAATTCGAGGAAACGTCTGTAAAATCAAAGTACTTAGTAAAAATTTCGAAAAACAACCTGAAGTAAGTATTGGCTGTGTCGAACGTGATTGCTACACCACTGTTGCGAAGGCATCGCCGGTAAGAAGCTCTCGGCATGGGTATCAGGCTCGACATACTCGGCGACAACGCTTTTTCCGTCGATTACAACGCTGCTCCATATCTCGGCGAGGACCTCACCTGCCTTGCGGAAGTTCTTGTTCTCGAGCTCCGAATCGACCGTTTGACCCCTTTCATTAAGGTGACTCCCAAATGAGTCATGCGGTAGAATTACACCTGACAATTCCCTACTAAGAGGGGCCATTCTTCTTTCAACTCTGTTGAATGCGCTCCTTCCCGGTGCATTTGTGAAAACGAATATTGCATCAAGGCCAAACTGGTTGAAGTGGTGTATCGCATTGGCAACGACTTTTGGATAGCGAGGGTTTTCATCAGGCCCACCATCAGAGGAAATCATGAAAACAGGCTTCATATCTCCGTTTTCTTCTCGCATAATTTCTTTAAAACTGTCCAGGGTGGCAAGTTTGTCGAAGTCCGCGGCATGCGATGAGGCGGTTGAAGACGAGTGCTTGCCACTTCGAACCGAGATGTAGGTTGGCCCCGTATATGTGACAGCTTCTGGGCGACCCATAGCATTATCTTTAATAATGCATCCGGCGTATACGCTAGGAATTAACTTATGTTTCGCAGCAACTACCCAGTCATGGTCCGGCAGAGATACTCGATACTCCATGTGCATTAATAGTGGTGCCTGCTTGTTGGCAGCTGTCAGACCTATCGGAACTCGCGCTTTATCATCTTGCGAAATGAAACTAACTTGCCGGGGACCTAAAATGGATGCTACGGTTTCGAGCGATCTAACTGTCGCCGTGCAGAAGTGTTGATCTGGATGAGCCTTGTGATGATCAGCTTCGGGGCGACTTAACTTCACTGGTACCGTGACAACGTGCCGCTTTCCCTCTAATGTATTATACCTCCTCGGCAGTAAACGAATATAAGTTCCACTTCTCGAAATTTGGAAGCCTAACTCTACCAATCTGCCATGAAGATCACCAAGTGTTCGGCAACTTCGCACGATCTCACAGCGACGACGTTCCTCTGCAGACGCTCCAAACATTGCCAAATCTACGATCGTCTTCAGCAATTCAGGTTGCTTTTCTTCCAAACGTGGGCGGCCTGGTTCAGTGCGAAGTTTCAAAATATTAGCAGCATCAGGGTTCTGAATGCACACCGCATTGATTTTGGATCGCTGAGTGCTTCTGTGTTTTCTGGCGTGAAGAGTATGCTGCCGTTTCTTGTGCAACTCCTTCTTGGATGACTTGATATTTTGTCTGAGCTTTAATATCTGACGTTGTTCGCTACCATCTGAACTAATGCAATCTCTGCGACGAATAGCAACTTCAAGTTCCGCTTCTAGTAAAGAAATGCGGTTCTTTAGTTCATCCTGTGCGGGGGTTGGTCGCACAATGTTAACTGAGGTACTGCTAGAGCCCGGGTCGTCAATAGCTTCTTCGTCGCTTTCCAAAACTCTTACTTTGCGCTTACGAGTCCCTGGAACGAAGCATGTTCAAGCTCAGAGCTATATACACAGAAAAAAAATCCTTCGTTTCAAAGATAAGATTTCTCGTTTCAAGAAACCTGAGTTTCTCGAATGTTTTTTGATTAAATCAAGAAAATATGTTCTTCATCCGAATATATGTAATTAATTCGAACTAAGAACATATTTTCTTGATTTAATCAAAAAACATTTAGGAAACTACAGTTTCTTAAAACAAGAAATACTTATTTTTCTTGAAACGAGACATTTTTTTCCATTGTGTACCGCACAATAATAAAATCGTTGAATATCGTAAATCTGGAGAGACAAACATTTTTAAACCGGCGAAATTCGCGTATAAAAATGGTACCTGATGGGATTGGAGAGGTGCTACTAATGATAACTTCGTTATTATCATCATCATCAGAATCCTGCAGCAATAATGACCTTGAGCCTAGTTCATTTGCTTCAGGTTCATGAGTACCAGACGCCTGCGAGACTATATTCGTGGATGAGTTTGGGACAATGGGATTCACCACATTATTTGTTGTAATAGTAGTTGATGATGCTGCTATATTTTTTCCATTACGCTGCAAATGTTTTATGACCACAATATAATCATAGAATAAAACGTACACAATCGACTTCGTAAACACACACTACATTTTTAACGATATCTCAATGTTTTGAGACGACAAGAGGAGCTGATCATTGTGTACATTCAAGTCCTCTCTCCCAACAATTTCGCATAATGAAATATTGATAAGCATTCGGAAAATTTATTCTGGTTCCAATTACGGAGATATTTTAATTTATTATAAACATTAATAGTAACCAGATAATAGTCTGTGAATTTTAGCATACTATTTCTTTTGGAAAAACCATGAAGTATATTAGAGTACCAAGAGTATCAGAGTTAATTCTTTCGATGTCGTATCAAATTCATTTTTACAATTCGTTGAAATTCACACAGAATAAATGTGACAGATAAAGTTGAATTAATAATGTGGAAGTGAGTGAGATTTCAATGCATCTCTTTTGGTGACTTTTGCTATTTAAAACCATGCAAATTTTCACTTACCTGTTCATTTTGTCTCGAGAAATAAAATAAAATACTCGCTGCCTTCTTAGCACTGTTTCTTTTTCGATAATCTGCCAGAAGATTTCTAGCAAATTTAACGAACTCGTCTTTTGTGGGGTTTCCAGCTTTCGCCTTAGCCCAGAGCAAATTAAACTCTTTTTGGGCGTGTTGTCCAGTTTGCGATTCGTGCAATAATTTGTAGAGCTTAAAGCTCTCGTTATATAAAGAGCCCAGCTCGGAAGCCATATTATCAAAATATTACTCGATTTTAAGTTTAAAAAGATCCAACATCGACTACAATCAGTGAACAAATGCGTCTTAATTGAAATAATAGTATCGACAAAAATCTTACAACAATAAGATTTGAAAAATCTGACGGTCTGAATACGCGTCGGTGGCGCGCCCTTCGCGGCTGCGCAGTGAACTCATGCTCAATGTAAAGCGCATAAAGACAATTGTCAATGGCGGGACATTTGAGAGTCGGAAATAATAGGAGATTCTTCCGGATCGTCGGAAAAAAAATATACGTGATGCGTCCGAATGACCCCTCCCTCCCCCGTGTGAGCGGCCGTGATTTTTCTAGTGACCCCCCCCCTCCCTGCCTGAAGCCTCACGTGATTAATGGACGCCCCCTAAGAGAATACCTGGACTGATTTTGACACGCCGTACGAATAAGGTCACGTCCATGATATCCACCTTATGATGATCGTTGGCCTCTATCAAGCAAAAGGCGTCCCGGGATCTGACTAGCCTCAATCTGAGTTCCACCCCGTTCAACAGAAACTTTTCCTGGTTGAAGACGTCGCAATGCAAACGACCAAGCATATCAACGGGCTTGCTATTAGCGAAATATTTACATCTACTTTCGAATCCCGTATTGTTGGCGCCCGTAGTCTCCTCAAAATGCCGGGGAGTATCGGAATACCATAAGCCAGATGTGAGATGCGATTTTTTAGCTGCATCGCCATAGTTGAGCAGTGTTTCGATGTAAGCTCTGTATGCGTATGAGTTGTTACTCGGGGAGACCAGTTTTTGATTGAAGTATACATCCGTCTGGTTGAAAAGAGTATGCAAGAAATTGTTCACCGGGGCTACTATTGCTGTTGTTGGAGAACCTGGACTAGTTGAAGACGTTCGGACAGTGAGTACACGTGCACATAACCTAAGCATTGTGTGTGAGAGATCTAGGTACTCGTCACCCTGGCCCGGCACGATGAATTCAATCGGTGAGTCATCTGTTAGTGCAGACACGGGTTGGTACTGCACCCATTGCCCACCTTCGATAGAGGTCTGTGTAGGCGGCAGAGTGAAGAGATCTAGTTCAGATTTCAAACATTCGCAGGAATGCGCATGTAGGTAGGCCATTTTTGTAGCTAACTCGAATAACACTACTCACTTTAGATTTTTTCTTCAAAAAGGACCGAAAATATCCGTAATAGCCCTTTTCTTGCAACAAATCTTCTTTCTACCCTTACCAAGTGATCTTTTATTAGTACTCGGTGACTTTTTCTTGGAAGTGGACTTAGCCGTTTTCATTTTCTTTATTTTCTTAGAGGGTTTACGGGTTCTAAGCGATTTAGACGAAGTAGCTGCTATCGATAGTCGCGGTGCACGGACAAGTCCAGACTGGCCCAGCGTCCCTCCGCACCTGAGTTTATAGCCTTCCCCTTTCATAACCTTTGCAATACCCTCCTGGGCCTTCCGCTTCAGATTCTCCCGTGTCTCGCTGGCTCGTGTTTTGAAAGCCTGTTTCCACGGTACATTACCGTCTAGGTCTGACATGAAATTCATACCACTTCGCAAAACCTCTTTACCGAGTACACGTGTGCCCCTTTTTAAAAATCATTTGCTAACTCTACGCTACAAGCTGTCCACAAGTTTAAATCTCGATGCTCGCATAGCACGAGAACATAGCGAAAGTTTTGGAGAAGATCAACGTATTTGGACCCGAGCAAAAGAAAAGATTGCGGTCCTCAAGGAGGAAAATGAATCTCTGGAGAAACGGTTGGCGATAGTTGAGAATAACGCTGAAACACTTCGCCGGCATTACATCCACGGAATTCCGATCCCACCCGAATTTTTAGACAACATATACGTTGATAATTGGGTGAAGACGCATGAACATGAAGTCGGTAATAGCGAGCGAACTTCAAGGTGGGTCTACAATGCGACTCGATATCGTCGACGTTTGACGCTACACTCACGCTGCGCTTACGCGTGACGTCACGAACAGGCGGTGGCCAACCTTTCGTCGGTTCGCTGTTTCAAAGTACAGTGATTTTGCGGTAACGCGTGACGCAAATATTCCCCATAATGGTTGACTATGCGCCGATATTCAAAAATGTTCAATCTTTGAATTCCTCACTTGTCTTCAATGCCATTCGTTATAATCCCTATTAGTAAAATGTTTCTGAATATTTTAAGAAGAAACTGTGAATAAGTTTAATAATCTCTGATGATCTTGGATTAATTTTAATTGATTTAGACTAACTTCGACTTCTCTATCAACCAAAGATCCTATCGAATAGCATAGAAGATAATCGACGAATTCAAGGAATGAAAAATTCTATAATGAAGAATGTTATGTACCAAAACTTAAATTAAATATACATAATCGGTGTTTCGAGATAAAACTTCGAAATTGATATCTAAAGTCAGTTAGGTTGAAATTGGGTTTCATTATTCCTGATACGTATACTACTATAAATATAATATTTAAGAAATGAAATTATATCAAGAATCTTTATTTTGGATATAAATAAAAACTGGATGAGATCAGCAGATAGCTATTACAATGTTATTTCCTTAATGTTAAAGATTTATAAGAATATGAATAAGATATAAACAAGAGTTGGAGTAAATTTTCACTAAGGTCGAAGAGCACCTTCTTCCGATTCGAAATATTCTGCTAAAATTTCCCGTTGTTGCACGGCATGAGCATGTCGTTCATCAACTTCCTCTTCCCCTAGATCGTCCTGTTCAGCCTGATTATTTCTATCGCGTGTATGTACATTCGGATGAGCATACAAACGATGCTCTTCTTCTCGCACCAGCTCGTCACTCAAGATAAAATTGTGCAGGCAAACTAGTGCCTGTACAATTGAAATAGATGTATCCAACTTAAAATCCAGTCTTTTGTGGAGTATTTGCCATCTGGCCGTGAGTAGGCCAAAAGCGTCTTCAATACAGTTCCTGGCTCTGGATAATCTATGAAATATAATGCCATTTAATCATGAACATTTTTTAAATTTCAAGAAAGTAATACATTTAGATATATCTACCTGTAATTAAAATTCTTTTGCCTTCTATTTAATCCATTGTGTCTTGCGAAAGGCCTCATCATGTATGATTTTAAAGTGAATATTTCGTCTCCAATAAAACAATAAGGTGAAATAATCCTTGTCCGAGGTAGGCGAGAATTGTGTGGTAAATTAGCTTGGTTATTTTCTAGGACTCGATAAAACTGTGTGTACTGAAACGCTGATACGTCACTGACTGAACCTGCATTCGAAAATCAATATTTCTGACGTTAAACGAAAACGACCTTTTAAAGTTAAATGATCTCATTGCAATAAAATCAAATATTATACGTGTTAATCCATTCGCTAACCATAGTCTCCAATGTCGATCCATGTAAAACGATAATAAGCATCGCAGGATGCTAGAAGTTTGAAACTGAAAAATTTTTTGTAGTTGAAGTAGAGACTCCCAGATCTAGGCGGATTCTTTATGCGTATTTCCTTTCCGTCCATTGCACCCACGCAGTTTGGAAAATCCCATTCAACCCTAAAACCCTCTGCGATCATTCGCCAATCAACCGCACTTTTTCTACTCAAATATCGAACGGACAGCAGTTCCCATATAATCGGACACACCTCAGCTATTATTTGGTAGGTGGTCGATCGACCCACACGAAAAAAATTCGCGGTGGTCCGATTACTGTCACCGTTTGCAAGGTAGCTGTGAATGAATCAAAGGGTCTGTTTGAAGGATATGTGTTGAAATAAATCCACTTGGTTTATATTAACCATCAAACTATAATATACAAAATGGGTACAAATTTCACCATTCGAAATATTATTCACTTACTTTAAAGTAAGAGCCAAGCGAAGTCTTGTTGGTAATGGGCGTCTCAAACTAACTTTGTGAAGACGATGTCCCACAATGTCGTGCAAAAATTCGAATTGATCTGGAGTCATTCTTGTCATTTTATAAAACTCTTCGTGGTCAGAATCGGCGAAGTACAAGAAAAGTGTTTAATATGCACCCAGCAAATCGCGCATATAATCTTTGACATGCGGTTTCACCCACCATCGCCGAAAACGCTTCCTACTTTCGTACCATCGCATATACAAGTATATTAAATTCAACCACTGTATCGTAATCAAGAATATCGGCGCATAGTCCAGCATTTTGACAAATATTATAGTGTAAACGAGTAACCTCAAAAGGTATACATCCCGAAACAACAGCTACTCTGCTGGGAAAATGAATAACAATATATTAAAACAAAACTCATGTGACGTAATCTTTTCCAATCCACGAAATACTGGATTTTAAGTTGGATTCATCTATTTCAATTGTACAGGCTGTAGAGGACGATCTAGGGGAAGAGGAAGTTGATGAAGGACATGCTCATACCGTTCAACAACGGAAAATTTTATCAGAATATTTCGAATCGGAAGAAGGTGCTCTTCGACATTAATAATCTTTGAAATGTTATTTTTATTATAAACTGAATACATGACTGCAATTCAGTCTGTTCAAACACACTTTTTTTACATGTAGTTTCAATGAAAAGATAATTTTATACGAAATAATATAATATTATATCTCTCCTTATACTATTATCAAATATCAATCGACTAATTCACTATCAAATATTAAGTATTGCCCATTTCGCAATCCTGTTTCCTACTTGGGTCATTTTATGATAAACATGTTTGAGTGCAACTAGCAGCCCCTAATCTAAAGTACTACCTGTGAAGTCCTACTGAACCTCGAATTCTTCCATTATATCCAGAATGTCTGGAAATATTTCATCTTGAGTCTTGACAGGCAGATCCAACCACTCTTTTTGTAGAAGATTGAAGAAACCATCTCTACTCTGGATCACGTCGCTCATCTTGGATGTTTCGACCTTTGCTCTCCCTTCTTGCAGTCGTACTTTTATTTTTCAGCTGTTATTTTTTCGATCTCATAACGTCTCTTAATTTAAAAAAACATTTCTTCCTGTTTTTATCTGGAATTTTGTAATTACATGGAACTTGTTGAACTAAGTTCGATATGACTTGGCTTTGCCGGTTGATGTCACCTAGGTCCCAATATTTTCTAAATATTTTCCTGCGATGGGATATTAAGAATTTCCGATAACACTGTCGTGGGCAAGTGCACGGGCGCCCAATCGACCTCTTTTGGCGAACTTCTCCAACGATTCAGTCATTTTGTACGCAAAAAATGCGAAAACGTAAAACTGAACTGCTAAAGCTAATATTTGGAAAGCGTAACCTCAACGATTCAGTCATTTTGTACGCAATAAATGCGAAAACGTAAAACTGAACTGCTAAAGCTAATATTTGGAAAGCGTAACCTCAAATTGTCGATCAATATTAACAATGTTAAAAAAAAAATCGACGAGTAAAATTAAGTACGAAAAAAAAAAATGCAATAAATAATATCGGTCGGGATTTGAACTCGGGCCGCCCGCGCGTCAGCCGTGAGCGCTAACCGCTAGGCCACGCGACTTCACTTGTTAGTGTCTACATGAGCACATTCAAAATTTATCTACTCGTACAAATCAGCCGAGACGATGTCCATCTCTTAGGGGTGGCTGCCGCCCTCCCTGACAGGGTCGGGGGTGGCACCCCAGATTTTTCTAAAAGTGCTCGACCTTCATCATCGATTGGCACTAGTTTCAATCATAAGTTCGATGAGGGAAGTTTAATCAACAAAAACAAGCCGGAAGTGGCCTTTTTTTAGACCCTTCGGTCAAGATACAGGGTTTGTAAGGCCTGGCACCCTCTTGACCACTACATTTTCCATCGATTCATATATAATATAGCCATAAGTCCGATGAGGGAACCTTCCGTGCAGCCGGCTCTCCGACTATAAGAATTCGAAATTGCAGCCGTCCGATTGTCGGTAACAGAAAATCGGCAACCATGATTCAGAATCGTTACCATCAGACCATCGATAACTGAAGATCAACGATCTGCAGGTAAATTGCAGCCGACCGATTGCCGGTATCGGGAAATCGGCATGCATGATTCAGAATCGTTACCATCAGACTATCGATAACTAAAGATCGGCGATCCATAGTGGCGCCATCGCATTGCGAAAAATCGCAACCATCAGATTGTCGGTAAGCGGAGATCGGCAATGCAGGATTCTCGATCGTTACCATCAGAATATCGGTAACAATCGGCAGTGGCGCCATCGCACGACGGAAAATGGCAGCCATCCGATTGTCGGTAACAAAGATCGACGATCGGTACCCAAATCGTTACCATCTGACTGTCGGTAACTTACCCCGCACGGTCGGTAACTTACCAGCACAACTCGGCCGGTAAAGAAGTCATATCCAGAACCCCCACATTATATCTACTTTCACGGATCAAAATCCGTATTCAAAGCAATAGAATTTTTGTAAATCGTTTTCAATCAAATATCTACCAAAGTAAGGTCGACATCGGTGAGTCCAGCCTCATTCCCTGAATGTTCGAAATTCACGGGTGAGAAATGGTTATTTTGGTCCACAGTGACGAGCGATTCATTATTGGCGGTGTCTTTTATGAAATCGTCTCCACTTTGGTTCTGCTTTCTCCTACGTCGCTGCCTTTCGATGGCCATTTTAGCTCCGTCCAATTTGCATATTCCATCGATATAATTTTTGTGTTTCTGAATGAAGACGTCTGGGCGGAGTCGCCCGTTCCCATCCTTGAGAAGAAGATCTTTTATTATCCGGAATTCGGCTTCGACGCAGGCACTGGACGCTGGGCATCGTCCGTATCCATATTTATCTCGGATAATCCAGCTCCACAAGGGCAGCCATTTCAAATTTTCGACGAGGGGATCCGCAAAAGTTGGTAACCAGTGAGCATTTACATCTGTTCCCGGATCCTGTCTTATGTCTTCTAGAACCATAGCATCGATTTTTCGACCCCATTCACGCCACTTGCTCGGTTCAGCTCTACTTCGGACAGATATCGCCTGGCAATCGTCCACTTCTTCTGCCTCTGCAGCAGTTTCCTCAGTCCATTCGTCATCGAGATCAAGTTCCTCTAAAATGTTTGTTGTTATGACTTGCTTTATGTAGGATTTTTTTCTGTCGCAGGCCGACATTCTGCCGTCATCGGTTTCACCGCAATGGTTGCTGCGAGCGATCGTCAATAAGGCCCGTACAATCCGTTCCGCGTCCTCGATGTTCCTGCACATTATTGATTTTCCGATTCCGACTTTATAAAACTTCCCTACTTCGGATCGAACATCACGCATACAATCGACCCACGTCTTGATAAAATGGGCAACGTCAATCCTTATATAACATGCCGGTAAATCGTTTGTAAAGAATTGATCCGCATACTGATTTATCGTTGTCTTCGTAGTGAAGGCACGAACTGCTGCGGACAGAAGAGCTGTCGATGCATCGCAAATTATTTCTTGAGGAGGCGTTAATCCGCACTGCTCAATCCACTGAGTTAACCAAAAATGTATTGCTCCCGTTGTTTGCCGTTCGCTCAGCATCTGTGCAACGGACAAGGGACTGGCAGAAGTAGTAAGAACAGCGATATATAAAAATATCGGTGCTGAGTTCGTTTTATTAACTCGTTTAATTGGGATAATTATTGACCCTGTGGCATCGATAGCGAGACTAACGTGTTGTCTTTTGCTTGCAGTTGTGTATATTGTCCTCTGATGCATTGTCGAATAATGTACGAAAAAAGGCTTGTGTCCGATCCACGGAATTTCTCCTTTCATGTTGAACGTACTTAATACTTCGAGTGCTACAATTGGATCTGGATGTAGATAGTGACATGCAGCCGTTTGCGATTTTACTGTGCGCATGACATCCGTTGAAGGCAAATGTGGTGGCTCGACATCACCATCGTTCATCATTTCATTCGCCATTTCGCACCGAACCACATGGGCAGACTTTCCTTGCAATTTCTTGCCAAGCTCTTCTCTGGCAGATCCTCGTACATATCGCTTTCCACATTCTTGCTCGCCTATTGGAGCAGTGGTGGAGCAATTTATTGACACGACATCGTTTTCGTCGCGTTCTACGATGCAATTTAGCTGAGAACCGCAACGGCACCGACCAGTGATTATTCCGGGCGTACATTCACTATTGAGATAATGATAGTGGAAATTAAATGCACACTTAACCGCGTACACTTCCAGATCTTTTGAGTGATGAATTCTTGCCACATCCCTGAAAAACGACGGTGACAACAGTGTCGGCCAATTTTTGATCAATTACATCTTAATTACAAATTGATTTTCGTCATTCAAAGAAAATTGCTAATGACAATTGTAGTATGCGCCCCCGGATCATAGAAAGGATCGCGCGAACGAAATCACATAGAAGTATTGTCACTTCTGGACATATGCCGATCGGGAAAAAAGAACAAGAAAAGGTCAATCAAGAAGTAGTGACTATTTTTCGTTGCAGTGGGCGTAAAATCCGATTTTAAAACGTGTTATGCTTAGATAAAATCGAATTTTGCGCCAACAAGTAATTTGAAAAAATCGAATTACAAATTTCAAATTACGGGTACAAATATTAATTTTAATGTAATTAATTACAAAAAGTAGTTAGCGATGTCAAACTTAGGATGAAACATAGTATTGTAGAAATTATGGATGATTACTGGATAAACTTGATCACATGTCAGATATTCAGGGGAGGAGTCCATAGAAAGATCTAGCTACCGATAATAACATTAGCAATTTTCATTTGTTCCTTACATTATAACTCAAATAAGATACACCTATAGGCCTGGCTTAACCAGAATGTTATAAAGCTACTTGACTGTTGTTAGTTAACAAAATTATCGTAAATCTACTGATTATCTTAACTTACGGAAATTTTGAAATATCGGACCAAATTTTTGTATATGACTATCATTAAAGGATGATTGAAATTTAGCGAGACCGTTCAAGTGTCTGAAAAAAAAATGTCACAACCCATACTAAAAAGTAGAATAACCAAATATATGTTCCGATTCGGAATATTTTTAGCTGAAATTCGGATCGCGTATACTGAGTCTACTATGACGAAAAACTATCGAGATAGATATTTGATATCCTCAATTTTGGTAGGTAATAAAAGTCAAACATCTTCACAATATTTTATTCGATATAGTATGCGTAAAATTTCATTTTACGCATACTATGTCGAAATAATACGTTTCGATACTAGTGCGAAAGTGTTAATTCTCGGACGAGCGTGAAGTTTTTCGCCCGAGCGAAGCGAGGGTGATAATCACACGAGTCGAGAATCATCTTTCGCACGTGTATCAAACTTTATTTTTCAACACAACGCGCGTTAAGTTGGATTTTATGCACGCGGGAATCGAACTTTGCGCACGCAGTGTGGAAAAATATCGTATGAAACTCGTGCGTAAGGATTTACGCACTCGATGCATAATATACTATTTCTTAACACATGCACCCAAAGTCCTCCTTTGCACACCGTCTACAGGCATCCAAAGTAGGCTTCTGCGCACCCGTGCGCAATGGTGTTTATCGATACAAGAACGCAAGGTAGTATTCCACGCACGAGTGTGAGGGCCTGAACGCGCCCGGAGGTATATAGGCCAGGCAATAGAGATTTTTTCGTGACAAAAATAGTAGCAGGCTACTGACTGCACGGAGAGAAAAATCGGGCTGTAGTGCCTTGGTAAGTTACAGCGCTAGTGTCGCTTGTCATCCACTCGCTACTAGCGCTCGCATGCAAGTCTGAACCATTCGGAACTGCTGAAGAGAACACAGCATAAGACGCGTCTGTTTCATAATAATAATCTTCGATAATCGCATGGCTGTTAACCTGAAATCTCTTAACATTAGAGCGATTCCAGCTCATTCGCACCGAAAAAAGATCGGAGGCGCTGTAAAGAACAGTTGCGGTTATAGCTACAATCACATGTTTTTCGGGGGTTATTTCTATAAAACAATAACGAGCGAAAAAATGAAGGGATCCGAGCGATGACAGTACGACTCACAACAAATTATGACGTGTCAAAATATCAAGAGTTTACAGCGTGAGGGCGCAAGCTGCAATAACCCGATTTTTCTCTCCGTGTGTACCATCACACGAAGGATACTCCGTAGTGTTGTTCTGTTGTGTTTTCGACTCGCAACTATGAGCAGTTCTTTTGTTATAAACATTTGAAATCGAAAAATCGTTTTTTCTTTTTCCGTTTTTCGCTCATAAAATCCAAACTAATGAAGCAATCTTGATGCTTCCAGAAGATGAATTGTAAAGAATCAAAATTCGAACAAAATGAGCCATAGAACGACCCGATCGGGTAATTAGTAACCGAGAAAAATCTGATAAACCGGAAAAATCAGCCTTTTTTCGAAAATTCATAACTCCGCCGTTTTTTGAGTCGTAGCACAGGCCCTCCGACGAATAGAAGCGATTGATATGTACTTTATGTGTGCGAAAGACGGGCGCTGTAGGTTCATTAGTTTTTGCACAATTGCAATTTGAATTTTTTTGTGCACTATCTTCCAGCATGCCTGGATGCTCTGGAGATCGTTCAATTTTCAATTTCAATTATCCAAAAAGATTCCGAAAGTAGAAGTATAGTACTACAAAATGTCTATTCTCATTTTTCGTTGAAATGCTGCTAAATAGGTGAGAAATACGTGCAAACATGACCGAAAACAGCTGTTGGAGATTTTTTTTTTTATTCTGCGATAGCTGAACCCGCGAAGACTGGTTTTTCACCCAGATTTCGGTCAGAATCAGTGGAAAAGCTGCTGTTGAATTTTGAACGCCTCTCCTCGTCTGGCGTGCTGCCCCGACCACTCGGCGGCTTTCGGTCATGTTTGCACGAATTTCTCACCTATTTAGCAGCATTTCAACGAAGAATGAGAATAGACGTTTTGTAGTACTATACCTCTACCTTTGGAATCTTTTTGGAAAACTGAAATCGGACGATCTCCAGAGCATCCAGGCACGCTGGAAGATAGTGCACAAAAAAATTCAAATTGCAATTGTTCAAAACCTAATTAACTTACAGCGCCCGTTCTTCGCACACATAAAGTACATATTAATCGCTTCTGTTCGGTGGGGGGCCTGTGCTACGACTCAAAAAATGGTGGAGTTATCAATTTTTGACAAAAGGCTTATTTTTCCGGTTTATGAGATTTTTCTCGGTTACTAATTACCCGATCGAGTTGTTCTATAGCTTATTTTGTTCGAATTCTGATTCTCCACAATTCATCTCCCGGAAGCAACAAGATTGCTTCATTAGTTTGGATTTTATGAGCGAAAAACGAAAAAAAAAAACGATTTTTCGATTTTAAATGTTTATAACAAAAGAACTGCTCATAAATGCGAGTCGAAAACGCAACAGAATAACACTACGGAGTTTCCTTCGTGTGATGGTACAGTCGGTAGCCTGCTACTATTTTTGTCACAGAATCACTCATTTTCTGCTCTATTGCTTGGCCTAATAAGCGAGTGAGGCGCCTTCACACTCGTACGCGAATTGCTGCTTTTGCGGTCTTGTATCGCAAAGTACTATTTCGCAACACATGCACGATTTTGGCAGTTTTTTTTACCTAAAATCCGAGACCAAAGAAGCCTTTCTCCGATTGACGGGCGATGAAAATCGGCAGCGGGCAATAAAAGTTTTCAAAATCGTAGAATCGAAAAGCCAAATACCCAAAGTATATAATGCATATTATACATATACAGGATGATTCATATTAATCGCCCCGGGCCGAAATTTCCGAAACTAAGCAAGGTACGAAAAAAAGTTTGGTATAAAATATTAGGGGTTGAGAGTAGGACAAAAATTGGTGGTATCAGTATTTCCGTAAGTGGAGCCGCCGAGGTCGGGTGAAGGTCAACTTGGTTTTTTTAAATGGATCGATATTTTTTTTTTCTCCAGAATCTGGAATAGCGTCAGATTCTGTACCAAAATGTACTCACATACATATGGCCTAAGGTCAATGAGTAATGAGGTAGAGACGGTCAAAACAGTATAACACATGCGGCTACGCCTCGCGGTCGCGTTACAGCGCCCGCCAGCATACCAATCCACAGATCTCTTGTCGGTATTGTGAGGAGACTTAAGTATCTATTGTAACTTTCTGCTTATGTTTCACCAGCTGAAGGCTGGTGAAATTATGCTAGTTCGCGTGAGTTCTTTGTCACGGGTTATGATATTTGGAGCTCCTCTGGGAAAAGTTGAAAAAACCCTTAATTTACCCTAATGCAGACTCGGATAGATTTTTCACTACCAGAGCTGCTTCCCTCGGATCTGGGATATGTCAAATTCCCCAGACAGCGATAGGTGCTATAGAGCTACCGTGCTGTTGAATTTGACTCACCGATACCGTTTTAATCAGATCTGGGATATGTCTCACTCACCAGACGAAGGTAGGTGCTATAGAGCTACCGTTGCTGGTGAGATCAACGCACCGATACTGATATCTAGCTAATGATTTTAAGTTGACTGAAAATTTAAAGAAATTATTAAACAAAATCAGTTAATAAGAAAATAGAACAAGAATCAGATTCCTGATTAACTAAATGATTATAAAATCATTTCTTTTTTATTTCAAACAAAAATTAATGTTCTAAACAACCTAGGTTTTAACAAAAATAATATAAACAAAAAATAATATAATGAAAATGTTAAACATAAAATAATAATGTGATTGATGAATGAATTGAATGAAATAAAATGAAATGCTGATTTTACTTAATCTAATTTCCTTAAAATTACGCGCGCTGGCTCAATGGCCGGACTTTGAGTTTGACTTGTTTTTCTGAATTATTGAGTTTTAATAGTGCCGCTTTGGCTAAACTATTTAATTGATTGATTCTACTCGAAGGTATAATTCCCGCTTTGGGAATTATCCAAAAAAAGAAATTATTAAATTTTTACTTGTGGCCGCTTTGGCTCTTGCTATGATAATGAGTGTGTGAGAAGCTAAGAATTAATGTGAGAATCGCAGTGAGACGGTAGGCCGCTTTGGCACAAGTCCGCTCATGAGCCGTGTGACGGTCGCCTTTTATATTCGTAATGACGTCACATCTGATGTTCTTGCTATGCGTGAGCTAGCTTGCGCGCTACTGCGCTGCTCTATACAGTGACATTGATGGTATGAGTGTATTGTCTAAGGACCTATACTATGATAACGTTTCGGCTATTCGGCTATAGGCCGAATACGTTACACTATATTTTGAGGAATATGAAGGGGTCAGATTATTTTTCACGTGGAGTTGCTAAGGGTAAGTAAAGTGTGGCTATAGTTGATTCTGATTTTGTTTCGTTTATCAATCGAACAACAAATTTTTGATCGGAATTATTAAAAAAAACAAATAAACATCACAAATTTGACGTAAAAATGAAAAATAAAAAACACAATGAAATAATTCCGAACAAAAACTTGTTGTTTGATTGATAAACGAAACGAAGTCAGAATCAACTACCCGTGTAGAAATTTAAACTCACCGCTATCCAGCCACTATCCAGATTCGGCTAGATCTATCTAGCCGTTTTCGACTGGTGGGCACCTAGTAATGTAACGCTTGGGCGATATAGTAACTGTCAAGCCGGAGTAAGACAGCCACTACCTAGCCGAGGTTAAACAGTGACTATCTAGCCTGGGCTAGGTGGTGGCTAAATTCAAAAAATCAATTGGTAATCAAAAATTCATTATTTTTTTTGGTGGTATTTTGTTATTCCGATGAACTTTGATGTCGCTGATTCCATTACCTGTACTTTTCGATTGGTAGAAAGTTTAGAAATGATTATCATATTCACATGAAAATTTGTTTCAACTTGATGAAAATTCGAACCCTGAACCTTTGGATGCTGAACCTGTAACGTTGTCCACTGCGCCACTGCCACTTGGTTGACATTGTACACTTTGTTTTGATCTATAGTCTAGTCGAGAAGTGAGCTTCCTGAGAAAAATAGTTAGAATTCTCTCAAAAATATGAGCGATAGCTCATTCGATTCGGAATGCGATCCTGAAAAAGATATATTTTTTTTTTTTTTTGCGGAAACAAAAATTGTAATTGTTATTAACAAAAAACAAAGAAAAAAAACGACGTGTCCGGTTTTTGACTATAACTAAAAAACTGTAAGAGATAACGAAAATTGGAAAAAGCATCTTAAAGAGGAGGAAATTTCCAATAAAAAAGTCTTGACTCCCGGAACTCTATCTCCATTATTTATAATTTTAATTCGACGCTGAAGATAGGGTTCCGCGCGGCCGTTTTAGCACTGACGCGTCGCCGCTGAACAGAGAGTGCGATAGAAATTTTTTTTTTTTATTATTAAATATCAATTTTAAAATTTTTGAAAATTGTACTATTATCAGAACACTCCAAAGAATCTAGCCCCGCAGAGAAAAAATTTTTAACTTTATTTTTCTAAAAGTTATACAATTGTTAATTAACTCATTTTATACAACGCAAGCATGTTTTACGCGTTTTTCATGCTCGATTTCGGTACACAAAGGAGGCGCTTCAGAGACAGTTGAGCGGGTCTGTGAATGTGCATGCGAATAGTTCACTTTCAGCTACTTTTGAGTCCTAGGAGTTAAAAGTGGTCTCTGAAGTACGCGTTGTTATGCATAACACCGCGTTATTATGCGTTGCTATGCGTGTGTATCCGTCGACTTTGTGTACCGAATCGAGCATGAACTTGTAAAACATACTTTTGTTGTATAAAATATTGTGTGCACCAAGGAGGCGAAGGTCTTTTACTCCGAGCGTATTTGCAATACTCGTCTTTGACTCGTCTTCGACTCGTCTACGACTCGTATTGCAAATTTACGCTCGTCGTTAAAAGACCTTCTTTGCCTCCTTGGTACACAATATATTATTCTTCGGACTTCGGTTTTCATAAATGGCGACATAAAAGTTTAAATAATTGGCCTAAAATTTTTTTACTTCTTTGGAGCCCTTCTGATATGTATACTTAACAAGATTACGTAATAAAAGATTAAATTTTTTTTTTTAATTTGTTTATAATACATTTATAAAGTTCCAAAAAAATTATAAATGAAAAAAATAATGGTCAAAAATTTTTTTTTGAGGAAAATTATGTTATGGCTGTTTTCACATCTAACAATGACATTAATAAATGTTAAAAAAAAAATTTTTACTTCATTTGTTGAAAAATTTTTTATAAACAAATGGTCAAATTGAATATTTTCAAAAAATTTTTTTTTGTTTTTCTATTGAGAAAAGTCAACTATGATTTAAAAAAAAAAAAAAATTTCTTGAAAAAATTTTTTAATCGTGTATAATTGCTTTTTTCATTTATCTAACATTTAAATTATTAGTTGAGGAATAATTTTTTTTGCTAAAATCATTATTGGTAGTTCTCTATATAGTAACAAAAACAAAAATTTTTTTTAGCAGCAATTTGATTCTTTATTAAGTTACCAATTTGTTATAAACAAATTATCATTTTCATTTCATTTTTTTTATTAAACTATTACAAATTACGAAAACAACGATGTATAACAAAGTGTCAAAATAATTTTTTGTCCATTTTTTATTGCTTTTAAAAAATATCGTGGTATCAAAGTTGAAGCGGTTACCTGATTTGTCAACTTATAAATTGCTGTAACTTTTTAACTATTAAAGATACAGTCTTTGACATTCAAAACGATTATTTAGAGAATTAATTTATCTTTTGAATAAATTTTTCGCCAGCTCGGTATCTATCATAATTCCCTTGTTACAAGCTTTTGTTTATAAAAATCTTGAGTATCTGCATCTTATAATCCTTATATCTTATAAACTATTGCAATTACACCTTTTATTATTCAAGGCAATTTTGTAGGCTTATTATTAAGCTACTTGAAAAAAAATATTTTTTTTCTTCAACGCCAATTGTAAATAATAAAAACTTCTATAAGCATTTCAATTACTTACTGCTTCAAAACATTTTCCCAAACCCTGATCAAATAATCTTTACTTTTTGAATATTCGTCGCTCAAAAGTACGTAAAAAATATTATTTAATAATGCACGTTTCCTTCCATAAATTTACTGAAATGTAATATAATAAACAATAAAGACAGAAATAGGTAAGTATTATAAGTATTTCTTGAGTCATTGTTAATGAGGAATTCTAAAATGTATATTTCTATCCGCGGTTTCCTCACCGAATGTAATAATTGTTTAAAGTATGAAGTTAAGCTTTCAAAAAACGCAGAATAAGTAGTTAAAGATCAATAAATAAAACACTATAGACAATAAAAATAGAAATAATATGAATTAGCACAGAAATAAATGATAAAACACCAAGAAATGTATGAATTTTTATTCTGAAATTAGAATAAATACGAATAATTTTTCAACAATTGGCGTTAAAAAAAAAAAATATTTTTTTTCAAGTAGCTTAATAATAAGCCTACAAAATTGCCTTGAATAATAAAAGGTGTAATTGCAATAGTTTATAAGATATAAGGATTATAAGATGCAGATACTCAAGATTTTTATAAACAAAAGCTTGTAACAAGGGAATTATGATAGATACCGAGCTGGCGAAAAATTTATTCAAAAGATAAATTAATTCTCTAAATAATCGTCTTGGATGTCAAAGACTGTATCTTTAATAGTTAAAAAGTTACAGCAATTTATAAGTTGACAAATCAGGTAACCGCTTCAACTTTGATACCACGATATTTTTTAAAAGCAATAAAAAATAGACAAAAAATTATTTATACACTTTGTTATACATCGTTGTTTTCGTAATTTTTAATAGTTTAATAAAAAAAATGAACTGAAAATGATAATTTGTTGATAACAAATTGGTAACTTAATAAACAATCAAATTGTTGCTAAAAAAAATTTTTGTTTTTGTTACTATATAGAGAACTACCAATAATGATTTGAGCAAAAAAAATTATTCCTTAAATAATAATTTAAATGTTAGATAAATGAAAAAAACCATTATAAACGATTAAAAAATTTTTTTAAGAAAATTTTTTTTTTTTAAATCATAGTTGACTTTTCTCAATAGAAGAACAAGAAAAAAATTTTTGAAAATATTTAATTTGACCATTTGTTTGTTACGTCTTTATTTGGGGTGTTGTCCCCTGTTTTAAATATCAGAATATAA
The DNA here is from genome assembly GCA_963992785.1 of Tenthredo livida. NCBI lineage: Eukaryota > Metazoa > Arthropoda > Insecta > Hymenoptera > Tenthredinidae > Tenthredo > Tenthredo livida. The sequence continues at coordinate 12,602,310 of OZ023071.1, forward strand.
CTGAGGGATTTGTTGATGGTTAGAACAAAAGTAACTCGGTTAACCAACTAATATTTATTAATAAGTACTGTACACGGAAAAAAAAATATCGTTCTCCGAACGATATTATATTGTTGTAGTAACGATACACACTCAACTATCTATTAGATTGTTACTGTAACGATCCACTAGATAGCTGTAAGAACAAAACGTTAGATAGCTGAAATAGCTATACGGTATCGTCGTGGCAGCTATACAAGGTTTATATGAGTACGCTGTAGGCATGCGCGTTGCAAATCTTGTGACATATTTTATAACCTCGAAAATTCAAAGATTGTAATTTATTATTTACTGTATAAGATCGTATAAAATATTATGCTGATAAATTTATTACTAAAATATTATTCACCCACATATCCATAATAATAAATATAATTTGTTGTAAAAAACTGTAATTAATAATAACTTAAACAACATCACTTGTCACTCGACTTGGTGCGGGAGCTAGAGGGCGCCGTGAGAGGGCCGCTGAGATTTTTGTATAGCAATTTTAGCTATCTAATAGATCGTTCCAATAGCCATACCGCATTGCTGTAGTAAGAATACGTATTGTTGTGGTAACGATCTACGAGGAACTATCTATTAGATAGTTCCAGTAACGATATTTTTTTTTCCGTGTAGGTGGAATAGGTAAAGTAAATTTTGGAGTCCCTTGTTGTCAGTAAAGAGGATCGTTGAGAAGTAAAGAATGTGTGATGAAAAGGAGAGTAGAAGTGAAGGAGATGGAGGTTGACTGGGAAGTGAGTTCGCTATTAGAATAGCATAATGAGGATTGTCAGTAAAGAGGACGATTGTAGGCAAGGTGGGGATTAGAGGATTGCTGACCGATGCAGCAGGTCAGCGTGAGAAAGGTAGCGAGGTAGGAAGACAGGGTGTAAGGAGATATGATAGTAAGGTTGGAGAGAGGAGCGTGGAGTAGGACGTAACAGTTTATAAAAAAATTTTCAACAAATAAAGTAAAAATTTTTTTTTCAACATTCATTAATGTCATTGTTAGATGTGAAAACAGCCATAACATAATTTTCCTCAAAAAAAAATTTTTGACCATTGTTTTTTTTCATTTATCATTTTTTTGGAACTTTATAAATGTATTATAAACAAATAAAAAAAAAATTTTAATCTTTTATTACGTAATCTTGTTAAGTATACATATCAGAAGGGCTCCAAAGAAGTAAAAAAATTTTAGGCCAATTATTTAAACTTTCATGTCGCCATTTATGAAAACCGAAGTCCGAAGAAAATGAGTTAATTAACAATTGTATAACTTTTAGAAAAATAAAGTTAAAAATTTTTTCTCTGCGGGGCTAGATTCTTTGGAGTGTTCTGATGATAGCACAATTTTAAAAAATTTTAAAATTGATATTTAATAATAAAAAAAAAATAATTTCTATCGCACTCTCTGTTCAGCGGCGACGCGTCAGTGCTAAAACGGCCGCGCGAAACCCTATCTTCAGCGTCAAATTAAAATTATAAATAATGGAGATATAGTTCCGGGAATCAGGACTTTTCGATTGGAAATTTCCTCCTCTTTTAGATGCTTTTTTCCAATTTCCGTTATCTCTTACAGTTTTTAGTTATAGTCAAAAACCGGAGACGTCGTTTTGTTTCTTTGTTTTGTGTTAATAACAATAACAATTTTTGTTTCCGCGAAAAAAAAAAATACGTCTTTTTCAGGATCGCATTCCGAATCGAATGAGCTATCGCTCATATTTTTAAGAGAATTCTAACTATTTTTCTCAGGAAACTCACTTCTCGACTAGACTACAAGGCGTTTTTTATTCAACAGAGTAATGCCATAGGTAATATTCGGCGGATAGTCTGATGTATCAAACATTGTCGCAACATCGCGCTTGATGATTTCGTAGATATTTGGAACGGTAAATTGATATATCAGACTGTCTGTATCGGTATACATTAATTTCGATTCGGTACTTCAAAAATTATTTTTCGCATAATCATAGTGGAAGTTGTATAGAAATATTTTTGAAAGATCGAGAATAGCAGCACCAATGTAGATGGGTTTATTGAAATATACCTTGGTTCGACTTAGCTCAATAATCACCATATCTTCATCAAATATGGTACAGCTATGAAATGTTGGCCATGCAATGAGAGCACGTGCACCGCACCTACCCTTCCATTTCGTGATTAGTTTCACGGTTTTATGGTTACGCACATTCTCCATGGTCTTGCCGAATACAGCGTTATTCATGAGCTTGTGGAAATTCTTCTCAAACTCGTTTTTTGACTGCTTTCGCATATTTGTGTTGAGATCGATGTATGACTTGAACCATGGCGATTGTGCGAACCTTAGAATTCTATGGACCCTCGTTAGCTGCAAACCAAATTGGATGCATTGCTTCAAATTACGATAGTGCAGAACATATTTTTTCTTGGGTAGAAGCGTTGTCGCAAGTTTTCTAATTTTACTACCCGGCGGTGTGAAATGCTCGGGACAGAGAGGTAAGTCGGCATATTGTTTATGGAGCTCTATGGGATAATCTAAATCCACCTCTAGAATACTATAACCGATTGGTGCGTCATCCGGATGGGACATCACATCAATGGCATCATTTTGCCACTCGAACGACCCACTCGGCAAATGCTCACTCATAGCTGCACCATAAAGATTATTTACATGGAAATACATTGAATATGATTCCGCTTTGCTTGGATCAAAATCTTCACCCATGAATCGATTATTTGCTCTAGCATAGCGATTTGAGCACTGTGCCACACCATCCCTCATGCTTTTCTCAATGAATAATATTATTTCTGGATCGTCTAAAAGTTGAAGATTAATTTTCGTTTGCATTAGCGTAGCATCAAAAGCAAGCCCCGGCGCGGTGTAATAATGCAGAGGATCCAAGTTGTACGTTTTGAAGCAGCTATCGCGAAAATTTTGAAATATATCGGTTCTCAGATACACATCGGAATACTCGCCTAACGTTTTCAAATCAAACTTGGTCCAAACATCTTTCGCGTGTTCGTAATCCGCATCGGTAATACCCGCGACACTGAATTTCGAATAGAAATCTTTTTTATCGGGTAATTTTATTTCGTCGAGTTTTTCCCAAGAATCAATATACTCGTACGGAAAGACACCTTTACGAATCATCAAACTAAATTCATCCTAATCGTTGTAAAATTTTCGTGTTATTTGCTTATCGGCATCGTCGACGTACGATGCTAATTTCTCTATACTGCTAGCCATGAATCGAAGTGAATCTATGAACCTCAGACTAATCACAGTACCGTCGACTTTCTTTGTGAATGATATGTATTTTTCTTTATTGATGAGTAGCAAGGTAATATCACCGGGAAAAGTTGTAGCCAGAGATTTGATGATAAAGTGAGACTCGTAGCCTGATAAATTGTGAAAAACCACCGGAATCGTGTGCGACTCTTGAAAATTGAGTTTGCATCGATTGTGTGCGACCCCGCGATATTTACCCGTGAAATGACAGTGATCGCGACATTTTTTCTCCTCAGGTAAAAATGGCTTCTCGCAGATATAACAATTTTTCGCTCGCATGTGACGATCACGTTGCGTCTGATTCAACACCTCCATTGGAACCACATTTTCCATACGCAACTCTACTTTTACGGCTAATTCACGAAGCTCCTCGATCAACCATTTAATGCAATCAGAACCGCAGTGACCCTTGTATTCCGATAATGCATCATCGTACACGCAGTGTGTATAATACGCCGCACTATGCGGAATATGCTCTTGAGATTCTTTTACCCCGGGTTCCTTCATGCATTCAAGATTGGCATATACGACGAAGGGTACAGTGCTCTGATTTTCAAAATTGGAAAATTCCAAAGTGTTCTCCTTGGGAAATTCCATTCGCACTTTATTCAACCGCAGACAATCTTGTCTATGATTTTCATAGGCATTCTGTACGTTAAAGTGACACAAACATCTATCACACAAAAATTGTGCACATTTATGATTTGACAATTGCATGCTAACCAAACGTGAAAGATTATTGATCCAAGCAAAGTGAAATTGTGGTTTGAAATGATCTAAATCACCATCATCGTCATCATCTAGTTCGCTCCTACTTTCAATCATGAGCAGGTGGATTGTATTTTTCTCTGTTACATTTTTACTCAAATATAGCGGGGTAATTATACCATTTCTAGACTTTTTCTTGCTTTGAAAAGTTTCCGACTCGATTCCATACACGTTAATACTGAAATTGTTCAACTTCTCGAATTTTTCTACACTATGCAGGGTTGCGGGCAATTTGATACCTGTACAATCTAGCTCTGAGATGTATCGTCGATAACTATGTGTTCTGGTTGCGTTGACGTCTATGGGGTGGAGGGCTGCGGCAACAGACCACAGCAAACACCGATCATCGTCGTTTTGCACGTTGATCACCGCTTTTTTTTGCTGAATATCCTTAGGCAGCTGTGTGAATGTCGAGAGTCCACCGCAAAGAGGCTCGTATCAGTTGATGCAGATCACAACATTTATGATCTCAATCATGCTCCAACCAGAATCACACTGCTCGAAATCCTCCACCATGTTTAGCAGAGGATTCGTTACATTATCAGCGAACCAGGTTTCCAGATCCGTCGATGGAAGAATCGTGGCGTTGCGCGTACTGAAGTTCTTCACTTCCACACTGATCTCATCGTTTTTGCATTCTCAAATTTACACGAAACCCCCACATTCATCTTAATACTTCCCTCGTCGCGTAGCACATCTTTCAGACGTTCCATCGTTACCATCCCAGCGTCAGTCAAAAATCTTGCAAATCTTTATGTTGGAGATTTGTCACGGCTCCGGTGCGTATACGACACTTGAAGGCACTCTCCATATCATCCCATCGAACACGTTTATGAATATCATCGCCGATATTACCACCAACGATAGTCGCACGGTGTCGTTCAAATTTCACCACCCACGATTGGAGGAGTGAAATTATATGTTGCAGTCGTTGTTTTTCACTCACACTTGGTTTAGATTGCGTCAAAATATTGTTCAAGAATTGAATATTTTCGAGGGCCATATCGCGCCAATGAATGAAAATATCTTCATTCGCTTGTTCTGGGGGTAGTGTACACAGTAACTTGTATGCATCTTCCATCATCTCAACGAGATTCATATACACGGCGTTGTTCATTTTTTTCGGTGAATTTCACAACTGGGTAGTCAAACTGACACTGTACGAATGTGCACACCCACCGTAGGCCTTGGGGTTTTAGATGCACACGCCCCCCACCACACCGGCGTTCAAATACCATGAAAATTCAAACGTTACCAATCATCGGTCAGAGATTTTGTACCTGGGAGGCTTACATCTTTTGCATCTTTATGGAGAAAAAATATTATCCAAGTGTGCCAATGGTCAGCCCCTCCAATATTGTAGGCGTATTTCGAGTTTCTATTTGTGTATAAAAGTGCGAGTTTGCTTCGGGATTTCACACAGTCTGCAACCAGTCAACTCGACAAAACCGAAATTCAAGAAAAATTTCAGCGAAATTCTAAAGAAAACTCAAATTTGAAGAAAGAAGTAAGTATCATTATTCTTCGATATCATAGTTTTTTCGTGATGGATATAGTTTGTAATTGATATTTTCTATTACAGAAAATGGAACATCATCCAATTAATGTCTTTGAGCTGGTGGACGATCATTGGAGCTCCGACGATGGCGGATATGAGAGCCATCATGAGGAGATGGAGGTCAATGGGGTTCTCTATCATACGATCCATTAAAGAGACGGTGAACCTTTGTGGATTGAGGCTCCACCACGGAATGGAGAGGAGATTCCGGCGGTAGTGGAGGTGCCGGAGGTGCCGGGAAATTGGGATGAGGAGGATGAAAAGAAGGAAGTTGAGGAGGAGGAGGAGGAGGAGGTGGATGGGGATGACAATAATCCATGGTAAGTATACGTAATTTTCATTACATATCGTTCGGATATTGAAATACCTGTATGTATGTTTCAGATACGTGTGTAAACCTCGGTGCGTTTACCGCCACCTAGTTGTGAATATATAGTTTGAGTTTTAGTGAAGAATAATGTACATATATAGTTTAAAGTTATTTTTTCAAGAAAATTGTAAAATAAACATAGTTTTAAGTTAGCTTAAGATAATAGTCACTTTCGAATAGGTTATACTCAAGACATATAGTTTAGGTTAGTTTTAAGATAATTATCACTTCCCGGGAAAAAATGTTCAGACATGATCATGCCTGTTCATGTATGATCAGGCCTGAAATTAGACATGATCATGTCTGTTCATGCCTGTTCATATCTGATGCCAGACATGATCATGCATGATCATGTATGACTATACCTGTTCATGTATGATTATGCCTGATGCCAGACATAATCATGCCTGTTCATGTATGATTACGCCTGCTGCCAGACATGATCATGCCTGTTCATGTATGATCAGGCCTGATGCCAGACCCGATCATAAATACGTTCATGCCTGATCATGCATGGCCATGCCTGTTCATGTATGATTACGCCTGCTGCCAGACATGATCATGCCTGTTCATGTATGATCAAGCCTGATGTCAGACCCGATCATGAATACGTTCATGCCTGATCATGCATGGCCATGCCTGTTCATGTATGATTATGCCTGCTACCAGACATGATCATGTCTGTTCATGTATGATCAGGCCTGATGTCAGACCCGATCATAAATACGTTCATGCCTGATCATGCATGGCCATGCCTGTTCGTGTATGATTATGCCTGATGTCAGACATGATCATGCCTGTTCATGTATAATCAGGCCTGACGTCAGACCTAATCATAAATACGTTCATGCCTGATCATGCATGGCCATGCCTGTTCATGTATGATTATGCCTGGAAGGTTGAAAACCTCCGCTCTGCTCTAACTATGTCGCTCTGATCAGGCCTGATACGTGATCAGACCATGATCGGCCATGAGCATCAGGCCTGATCAGACATGGACAGGCATAATCATGTCTAATTTCATACGATATGATCAGACATAACTGATATAAGTCAATGTCCAATCATTTATAGGTCTATATATAATTAAAAAATATTATCATTATTATATTATTATTATTATCATTAATCATATATGGTCTATATATAATTAGATATGATCAGACCTGACTGATATAAGCCCATGTATAATCATGTTATATAGGTCTGATATAGGTCTATATATGATCAGGTCTGATCAGACCTGATTGTTAGGAAACCTAGTTAATTTGTTTAAATCATAGATAGTTGTGTATATGTTATTATTAGGTCTCATGATATCTTACTCAATATACAGGGTGATTCAGAATTCGTGACGAATCTCTCGAGAGATTAATCCTTGGCAAAATCGGGATCGAAAGTTCCTCAGCCATTTTTCCGAAAAATGATTTTTTTCCTTGGAATCATAACACATTTTTCAAATATCTTTCGCCAAATAAGAAACTCTTGGGATTCTTGAAAATCGACAAATAATACAGACAAAAAAAAAATTGTAAAAAACATCGTTTGTCGGAAAAAAATATTTCCCAGGAAAAATGGCTGAGGAACTTTCGTTCCCAATTTTGACAAGGATAAACCCCTCAAGAGATTCGTCGAGAATTCTGAATTACCCTGTATACCCATACATATACTGTGACAATTTAAACAATAAAAACCTGAATATTATGATATTATTAAAGTAGCCATTTTACTCCAAAACGTTATATTAAATACTCCAGTCAAGAAAATACACGTTTGATTTCTCTCAATGAATAGAATAAACAGCATTTTCAGATTAGTAATTTTTTTTCACTGAAAAATTTAGAGTGGCCATGTTGCCTCACATTCCCTAAAATACAGAAACAATTCAAGAATCGTTCGATCGCATCATAATCAATATTAAGTGCATCAGTTAAGATTGATAAAATTTTCGTGACAGATACATATAGACATGCGGAAAGTATCAACTATCAAATACGTAAAGTAGCAAAGTGGTAGAAGCCTCGACTGATACGCAGAAGGACCCGGGTTCGAATCCCAGTAAGAAGCGGTGAGAAAATTTGAATTGACTGAAAAAAGTTAATCATCAGAAATAACCATAAATCCGTATCATTACGACGTAAAAAAGATATAAAAACAATAGTTTGTATAATTTTTTGATATAATTCGCTGTTTTATTCTAATTTGTCAAAAAAAAAAAAACCCGGGAAAAATGATCAGGCCTGATCAGACATGAACAGGCACGAGTCTTCAGACCTGATCAGACATGAAAAATGACCGGGCATGATCAGGCATGATCAGACATGAACAGACCTGATCAGGCCTGTTCAGTCCCGGTCATTTTTCATGTCTGATCAGGCCTGAAGACTCATGCCTGTTCATGTCTGATCATGCCTGATCATTTTTTCCCGGGTTTTATAATAGGTTAGACTGAGGTAGTATCAAATAAACTCATATATGTAATTATCAGATGATTCGAGTCATTGATTGCATAATTGAACACCCTGTCACACATTTCAGCTAGTATAATTCGCATATAAGCTAAGAATTCGAAATTTCAGCCGTCTCGGATGGATTGTCGGTAAGGGTGAAAGAAAAAAAGATCGGTAATTGTTACCATGATCCGAATCGCTAGTGGTGCCATCGCACGACGGATAATTGCAGGTAAATTGCAGCCATCCGATTGCCGGTAACAGGAAATCGGCATCCATGATTCAGAATCGTTACCATCAGACTATCGATAACTGAAGATCAACGATCCGCAGGTAAATTGCAGCCGTCCGATTGCCAGTAACAGGAAATCAGCATGCATGATTCAGAATCGTTACCATCAGACTATCGATAACTAAAGATCGGTAATCCATAGTAGCGCCATCGCACGACAGAAAATTGCAGCCATCCGATTGTCGGTCACAAAGATCGACGATCGTTACCATCCGACTATCGGTAACTTACCCGCGCGGTCGGTAACTTACCTACTGCCTGGCGGCCGGTAAAGAAGGCTGGATCCAGAACCCCCTCATTATACCTACTTTCGTCTGTGTCGCAAACTGCTGCCTCTGCAGCTACGTATACAGCTTGTATCAACCCTGGTTTTTTCTCTGATCGATTACTGCTGCATCATACACCTTGATTTGACAGACGAACTCACCCTTCTGCTCCAAAGAGCCCTTAATTCGTGCGTTAGATTCATCTACAACATTCGTCGAGATGAGCACGTAACTCCCTACTTCACGCTGTTAGGATGGCTAAAACTAAACGCCAGGAAAAAATATCTATTAGGCTGTAAGGAGTTTATTAGGGTGTCAAACATATTGCATATGGTGGGGGGTGCTCGTAGCTGGCTATGAGTACCACTCCGAGATTTATTTGCTGTAATAAAAGAGGAGTTAACGCTAAAAACCCATACGAGTGTAAAACATGCAACGGAATAGCCCATCCGAGCTGCGTAAACAGAAATTCAAGTAGGAAAATCGATCCGGAGGAATACACTTGCCACAAATGCAGGGACAAAGGTAATCTAACCTCACAATCTGTCACAAATAAGAAACTGAGCGGCAGAACTAATATTACCGCAACGGGCAAACACCGAAGAAAGGTAGAAGAAGATGTACCTAGCACTGATGAGGACGAAGAGGAAAGCCAGCAGTCCGACGAGGAAGATGAGGCTCGACGGGATAACGAGCATCTACCGCTAGACAGCGCCTTTGAGGTTAGGAAGGACGGCAGCATCGATGAGTTAGCGGCTTTAAGGCGCGAGAACGTGCTATTGAGAAAATTAGTAAACGAATTGACAGACAAGAACGAGCTATTGATGAGCAAGGTAAACTCGCAGAGAGACACAGGTGCAAACACGAAAAAAAACGTTAATATGTCGTACTCAAATACCTTACGACAGAGCAGCGGATCCAAACCGCCGCTCCCAGCCAATGTACCCGCAATATTAATTAGGCCGAAAGATACGCAAGATGCAGCAGTAACAAAAACCTTGATCCAAAAAAAGATCAACCCAGTTGAAATGGGCATTGGAGTAAGTAAAATGCTGGAATTGAAAAACGGAGGGGTTGTGCTGAAATGTAGCAGACCGGGTGACATCGATAAACTGCAGAAAAAATTGGAGGAGAACATCGGAAGGGGATACAATATCAGCGTTCAGCAACTGAAGAATCCAAGAATCAAAATACCTGGAATAGAAGCAGAATACACGCTTAAGGAAATAGAGGACAAACTGCATAGCCAGAAACAGCGCATACTTGGTGAAGACCAGGTAAGGATAACACACGTCACGTACTCCAAGAAAAATAAAACGTATACAGCACTGGGGGAGGTACCACCGACGCTATTTAAAAAACTTATTTCCGAAAAAAGAGTTTTCATAGGATGGCAGAGATGTGCAGTCTACGAAGACCTGTTTATAGGGCACTGCAGAAAGTGCCAAGGATTTAACCATAGCGCGTCCAAATGCAGAAATGAGGTGGTTTGTGAGAAATGCGCGGGAGACCACAATGCTCAAGATTGCCAGAAGAAAGAAAAAGCCTGCAACAACTGTATCCTCTCTAATGAGCGGTACAAAACAAGTTATAACACGAAGCACGCGGCTTTGGAGTCATCGAAATGTCAAACTCACGAATTCCACAAAAACCGGCTAATAGCCAGCACAAACTACGGGTAACACTAATAAACTAAACATTAACACATAGGGATGGTTAATTTTTTGGATAATTTCGTAGACTACCTACCTGTAGACTGCTCCTATGCAACGCCCGAAGAATGCGGCCAAATATTAAGAGCACGGAACGGAACCGCTATAATGCACCTCAACATAAGAAGCATCGACAAACATTTTGAAGAAATGCAGGCACTTAACACCAGAATAAACAGCGAAATAGACATAATAGTATGCACAGAAACTAGGAGATTAGACAACTCAGACCTATATGCGCTAGAAGGATACCAGCACTACTACAACAGCGGAACAGCTTCGGCCAACGATGGAGTAATAGTTTACATAAATGAGAACATCGAGCATGATGTGGATATAGTCGGGTTGGGTGAAGTGAGTGTCCTGCGATCCAGACTTCCTAACGCAGACAGCTCAGTAACTCTTACCTCAATTTACAGCAGTCCGAGCACAGACGCAGAACTTTTTATAGACAGTCTGCGTAGCTACCTGGAGGACAATGAAGAGAGGGAACATATAATTATCGGAGACATAAACATGAACACGCTTGAGAATAATAAGACATCGGAAAGATACCTAAACACACTATACACCCACGGCTTCATAGAAACTATCAACCTACCCACAAGGAGGCAGAACGGAAGCGAGACCATAGATCACATTTTCGTGCGGACCGAAAAACAAAAAGGGGCGCTAAAGACGATGATCTTAGAAACCGAGATAACTGACCACCTTCCAGTCCTACTCAGCTCGACAAGGGAAGCCCTAACGAGGGACCCAGTCAAAGGGAACATAGAGCAGCGGAAGATCAATTTGCATAAACTTGAGAGATGGGCATTGACACAGAGCTGGGACGACTACCAGGGGGAGACGGACCCAGAAAGAGCTGTGGATAAACTAACTAAGGCACTGCAGAACGGTATTGAGTATGCATCCTACCTCTGCAAAAGGAAACTGCGGAAACGGAAAACATGGATCACAACCGGGATAATCGCCTCAATAGCGAGGAGAGACAAACTGGCTAAGGAAGCAAAGAACGGAAACGAAGAAAAAAACAAAGAATTCAAAAAGTACCGCAACATGCTGAATAAGGTGATAAAAAAAGCCAAATACGAGCTAAACAAGAAACAGGTGGAGAACAACCTGGGCGACCCGAGAGGCCTATGGAGATGTATAAATGAACTTGTGAACCGGAACCCAAAGAAGAAAGCTAAAAATCCGAAGAACATTACGAAGGACGATGGAAGTGTGGTGGACAAGGAAGAGGACGTTGCCAATGAGCTCAATATTTTCTTCGCAGAGGTGGGCTCTAAACTCGCAGCGAATATACGGAACAAAGACACCAAAACCCAGAGGAAAAAGCTCGTCAACTCTATGGTACTGAGACCAGCTAGAGAGGAGGAGATACAGAGGATCATCAGAGAGCTGAAACCGAGGAAGGCGCCGGGCTACGACGGCATCTCAGGGGAGGTGCTGAAGGTCTTGAGTGCACATATCACCAGACCGGTGACAAGAATTGTAAACCTATGCTTCGAAAGCGGCACATGCCCGAGCAACTTTAAAAAGGCCATAGTGATTCCTGTACATAAGGCAGGGGCTACATCCTTGTGCAATAACTACAGACCTATTTCGCTAATCTCGACGATGGCTAAAATCTTTGAGAAGTGTTTTAAAATAAGGCTAATGAGTTTTGTGGACAAGTATAAACTGTTAAGTCCCTCGCAGTTTGGGTTTAGAAACGGGTTATCGACTACTGACGCACTGGCTAAATTCAGTAGGTTAACCTACCAGGCACTTGACCGCGGGCGCGCAGCAGCGGCGATTTTTGTAGATTTGGCAAAAGCATTTGACACGTTAGATCATAAGCTACTATTTGATAAACTACAGGACTATGGGATTCGTGGCATGGTCCATAAATTAGTTGAGAACTATCTCTCTAACAGAGAGCAAAGAGTGAAACTTGGAAACACAGTTAGTAGGGCGCGGAAAATCACGCATGGGGTACCGCAAGGAACTATATTAGGCCCAATCTTATTTGTTTTGTACATAAATGACATCTTTGGCATAGAGTCTAGCGGCGAACCGATAGCTTACGCGGACGACACGGTCATACTCTACTCAGCTGCAGACTGGGCGTCACTGGAGAACTTGGTACGGCGAGACTTCACTAAATACATCACATGGTTTAATAACAACTCACTAACCATGAACGCAGATAAAACGCAGATCATGAGATTCGGAGCCTATAGGGATAGTATACCAAACGATGACCCACTAATTATCGACTTGGGTACAGAAAGCAAGACAATCAGAAGCACCAAGGAGGCGAAGTACCTCGGGATCATAGTAGATTCCCAACTAAGATGGGAACAGCATGTGATGTATATAACTAAGAAAACCAGGAGTCTGCCTTTCACGTTCAAAAAACTGAGGAAACTATTAGACAGCGAACAAATTCTGCAGGTATACTACGCACTCTTCCAATCCATTGCAACCTATGGTATTATTGCATGGGGCGGCGCCTACGAAAATGTGCTGAATAGCATATCTACGCTACAGAAATACGCCCTAAAAGCAATCACTGGGAAATGCAAACTTTTCCCCACGGAAACTCTCTTCCAAAAAATTAACGTGCTGCCAATTAAAAAGATATTTTCCTACGAGTCAGTCATGAAACTAGTCAAGGACAAAGATTGAGTGCCACTAACAACAAAGTTAAACCCCCTGGTAGAAGCAAGGAAGTAGGACGTAAAGCATACGACTACGCCGGGAGTGTGTGCTTCAATGAGCTGCCTGCAAATGTCAGAAAAAAGTGGGAGCAAAAAAACTTCAAGAAACTATTAACAGAATGGCTAAAGGCAGCAAATTGAGCGGTAAAACTGTCTCGCGGTTAATATGTAAATAGCTACCAGTAAAAATCCTTGGCCTCTTCTAGGCTAGGTGTAATAGTGTATACTAAGCTAAACTCCGGCTACTATAGGGGTGAACCTGTTTTATAATTTAATATTTTATTGTGGAGAACTTGTTATATATTTCATTATTTATTATTTTTACTATTTAATATTATTTATAGGCTAGAAATAGGTAGATTAGGGAGAGAGATCGCGCGCAAGCCCGGATGTGGGGCTTATGCGATCCGCACACGGTACTTGGTGCCTATATGTACCTAAGTAATTATTTGTAATGTAATTTGTAATGTACCTGTATGATGTACAATGTACACTCACGGAATCTGATCCTGAAGCCCCGTCGGTAAGGTGATCGAGCAACCCGTACATACACGTTGATATACGTTGTTTTTAATTGTCTTTGACAATTTGAAGACAATTAAAAACAACGTGTATCAACATGACGTACGGGTTGCTCGATCACCTTACCAACGGCGCTTCAGGTTCAGATTCCGTGAGTGTACTTAATACGGGCACACCTTTGTACTTGAGAGATAAATCCAAGCGTAAAACGGAGGCAGGCATCAGAAGCACGAGAGCACCGACTGATAATCTAGCTATCAAACCATGTAGAACTCAGTACTTCAAAAAATCGTTTACCTATGGGGGTGCTGAGTACTGGAATAGTATACCGTTAGACATTCGAAACTGCCAATCGGTAGTCACTTTCAAACACCTCTTATACAATTATGAACTCTCTAGTCAGACTCTAGCGAACGCTGTGCAATAATCTAGTCACCGAGACAAGGTCCTTCCCCAGGTTCTTTGGGCCATGGTTTTTTCCTGCGGACTTGGGGCGAATGCCAGGACCTGCTAAGGAGGCTTCCATGGCACGTCAAATCCACCTCACTTAGCTTCACCTAGCTGTATAGGCCAATGCTTATAATGCAATAAATATCCAGTCCTAGAATTTATCAAGTAGAGTAGGTTAACTAATTGATTGATTTTCATTTTCATTTTTATCTTTTAATTTAATTTTATTATATATACAATACCTGCACGATTATGATACCTAGATTAAAATGTATTACTATCATATGTACAAATGTCAAAGCCCATATGAGTCAGTCCACGTCAAGCGGGACGGATTTTGCCAAAAATTTACCTCAATCTTTCTGATTCTCCTGCAATTTTTTTTACATATTCGCTGGGTAAAATAAATGGATGAAACATTTTTTTTTTTTTTAATTCGAAGGCATTAGAAGCTACCAGGAGTTGAATTTCCTAAAAAAAACCACTAAAAATCGGAATCGCGCTCTCCTTTAAACGTTGATATCTCCCCATTCCTTTGTCGTACAGACATCAGCAAAAACTCATGTTGAAGCTCTTGAATCGCACTTTCATGTTATGAATTTTTGATTCATGGAATAAACAAGTTGCTATTTGTTATTAACAATTATATTCTTCAACCGTGATTTTCGAGGTGACTACCACCTTCGAAAATTCTGAAAAAAATACGAGCGTGTTCCTTGATTCATCCTCTACAAAATCTGTAAGTTTTAAAATGGAACTCCGATGGAAACTATATTTAAAAAGCGATTGATCCGTGTGGGACGTCGCGCGCACCGGCTACGCGGGCGCGCCGAGACCGAGGCTCCTTTGCTCTACATGCAAAGAATATAGGGGGGCATATTATACGTTCAAATCCATCTAATCCATCAATTTGCGGAATTATTTATTTCAATTCATGCTGAATACTCGACTTAAAATTACAAAAATGTAAATATGGAGGTACACACTTGACTAAAGCCTTGAAAATAACTGGTGAATATAACGTATTTTTCATAACACATGCATGGAAACCTTCACTTTCTCCGCGTCTAAGCAGTGGACAAAATGAGTCTTTGCTGAAGAGTGTGGCAAAATCTTTTTTATCATACATGCGTAAAAAACTCGATTTTCGATTCCTGTGTTATAATCAAATCGTTTCTATTTGATGACAAAATTCAACTCAATAAGCAATAAATTTATAGACAAGATCGGGATGTTTCGCCTTCTACCGAAGACAAAACATCGCGATAACAATAATTCTCCATTTCATTATTCTCGGTAATCTTGGCTTCTGCGAACTACAGTGGAGAGTAGTTCAAAATGAGACACCTTGCCTTTCGGGCTCATCCCCGCTCATGCCTTTGAGACACCTTAACGACGTCCTATACGCCTATGTCAATTTACCTTGTGTCAGCATCTCGCTGACTTATGGGTAGCAACCTAAGTTGCAATATTCGGACACTCACTCTTCTTCTAACTGACAACGTCTTAACACTGTTTAAATAAATACTTATATTGACAAATTGTCTTAATACGATCAACCTTCAATAAATCACCCATCTCCCATTTCCTGTTATAAATCATATCTAACACCTGTAATACGTGCCTAAAATGGCGGATTCTAGCGCTGTTGCGTAATCTGAATCGTGAAAGATACTGTGCGTTGCTACGCACGCGCCCTTTGAATCGTATAAAGCACTGTGCGTTGCTACGCACGCGTACTTTGGTTTGTATAAAGCACCATGCACCATTACGCATGCGCACTCGAAGCAAACCGAGTTAGGCTAGGTCTATTACATAGCTGACGTTGCAACGCCATTTTCCACCAGTTGTTGTTGTGATCTGAGGCATAAGTTGCGATTTTTGCAAACAAAAGAAGGAACAATGAGTTCAAATCAAGATCCTGGTGACAGTGACTACAACGACGACGTGCCATGTGAAATTTTGGAAGAAGCAAACAATATTACTTTAGATTTGTTGCCAAAGAAGTCGAAAAAACATTACGAAACCGCTTACCAACATTTCAAGGAATGGAAAGTAATCAATAAATCAAGTTCGTCGTCGGAGGAAATGCTGCTGGTATATTTTAAAGAGTTGCTGGACAAGAACAAATACAAACCAACAACATTGTGGTCACGCTATTCGAGGCTGAACTGCACCTTGAAGAATTATGAAAATATTGATATCGCTAAATATCTAAAATTGACTGCTTTCTTGAAGAGACAGGCTGGTGGATTTCAAAGCAAGAAGTCAAAAGTTTTTACGGCAAGCGAGATTCAGAAATTCGTCAATGAAGCGCCAGATAACGAATATTTAGTCATCAAGGTATGAATAATATAATACGTAAACTGTAAGATTCTCTGAATGCAATATAATCCATGCTCGCAAAGAAGTACACTTGGCAAAATTGATTTTAACGCAGCTAGTTTTTCAAAGGAGTTGGTTATGTTGGTATTGCATGGGATTCTAACCTCAAAATTGTCATGAGCTAAAATGTTGAGGTCAGAATCCCTCGCAACACCAACATAACCGTAGCTGGGCACAGTTAATCCAAAAGTTAACTTCGTTAATCGTTAAATCGTTAATTGAAGAGTTAACTTCGATAATCGTTAAAACGTTACATTTTCGAAGACTTAACGCAAGTTAAAGTTAACCGTTAAAAGTTAACCATCCAAAAACTTTACTGCTTTTGGGCCGGGATACATAGGTGAATAAGACAAAAACAAGTAGGTAGATTAAAATTGAACACACATTTATTTAAAAAAAAAAGGCTTTTTATTAATCGTAGTTTTAGAAACTATAAAAAATGGCACTATCAGCATAGCAGTCCATAAAAACTAAAAAAGTTAGGTTATAATTGTCGTATTCACTATTCACTGGCACTGATGCCGCGTTTGCGGCCATTTCCACCTTTTCATTTCCTTATATGGCGCGTGCGCATGCGCATATCGTTATATTGATATCTTTACACCAAATAAATTTCAATTTACAATAAATAACAAGAATAGCTACAATATGAAATAAACACAGAAGAAAAAGTTTTTTTCAGTAATTGTAACAGACTAAAGTTAACGGAGGTTCAATTTAACGGAAGTTAACAAGAGCGTTAACATTTTCATGAGTTAACTTGAAAGTTAATTCGTTAAGCAGATTGTTAACTTCGTTAATTAACGATTAACGGATTAACGAGTTAATGCCCAGCTATGAACATAACCAACTTGTCCAAAAAACTGTAGCTACGTCAGAATCAATTTCGTCAAGTGTACTAGAGCAAGGACTAAAGTCATAGTCGTCCAAAGAAGTAAATCCTCGGTCTTCTCAGTAGAGCCACTTTGAGCCAAGAGTTGTCTGGTTCGAATGCACAGATCATTTTGTATTCAGAGAAGCTCGCAGTTCACACTTCTTTCAACGAAACCTATCATTGATTGATATACAACTAAGCTTATCATATTATTTGCAGGTTGTGTATATTCTTGGAACAACCGGAGGACTTAGAAGACATGAACTCACCGATCTAACGGTGGACAAATTCGTATCGTTGACTTCAAGCCAAGGGAAACGTTTGCTTTAAGTTCATATTCCAGATACCAAAACTCAGAAAGCAATAGTATATTGTGTAACAAGGGATGAAACAGTGTGAATGCAGGCCAGGGTGAAGTCAGCCCGAAGCCGAAGGCGAGGGCTGACATCACCCGTGCCTGCATTCATGTTTCATCCCGTATCACACACTATGTTTTTCATAACATCTGCAAAAAACTTCAGGTTTCAAATTGCTTCCCTCCCATGGGAAGAAAGCAACTGCAAGGGACGAAAGCAGTTGCTTTCTTCCCATGGGACGAAAGCAACGCTGCTTTCAGACCGCTAATACATTGAAATCGCGATTGAAGCATACGTCACAGCTTTTCGCGGCATTCGCATGAAATTAGCTTGTTTCGACTCGCTAAACAGGCACTGAAAGCTGACGTGTCAGAGCAGATGTTATGAAGAATCATTTGTAATTTCAGATGAATTCATGAATATTGTTGAAAGATACAGATCTTTGAGGCCGAAGAATGCAACTTCCAATCGGTTTTTCTCAAACTATCGTAACGGTAAATGTTATCTACGAAATATTGGAATCAACAAAATAGGTAATATGCCAAAACAAGTTGCAAATTATCTGAAATTGGAAGATGCCGACCTATATACGGGTCACAGTTGGCGTAGAACTTCAGCAACGCTGCTTGCTGATGCCGGAGCAGATCTAACCACTCTCAAACGCCACGATGGATGGAAATCTGACAGGGTTGCTGAAGGTTATATTGAGGATTCAATACACAGCAAGCAAAAGATTAATGAAAAGATAACGGAATCCGTAAAGTTAATTCCTCTTGCTTCAAGCCAAAACTTTGTCGATACACCTCCAGCAAAACGCGCAAAGGGTGACGACCAAGTACGTTGCCCATCAGCAACATTTACATCAAGAGAGTCTAACACTAGTGAAAATGCAAAAAATCTTCAACCCTCCGCATCAACTTCAACAAAGTCAGCCTCTGGCACAAATGATGAGATTATCAGCTTGTCTCCAGCATCACCAAATAGTGTGACAAATGTATTTAATCTGCATAACTGTTCTAATTTAACATTCTTGACTGGTCCAAAATGAATGGTATACCTATCTATTTGTTTTACGATTGTTCCAAGAACATTGAAAAAACTCGAGTCACTAAACAGTTTTTCATAAACATTGATGGATAATACAATGTGATTTTTTTGTTTTGTAACTACTTTGCAGATGCAGTAAAGGTTAAACGTTTCTATTAATATTAAGTTAAAAAAGTATAAGACAAAGACATAAAAATATACTATGAGTGAAAATGTTAATATTGAGGTAAGTTTGGTAAGAAAAAAAAAGATATTCTATCAATAATAAGTCGAAAAAGTATCAAAGAGAAAAAAATATGTACTATGAGTGAAAATGTTGATATTAAGGTTAGTTGAGTAAAAAAAACAAAGATATGCGAGTCATGGTAGAAAAATACATATTTTATAACGTAAGATGTTACTATTAAAGTTATTTTATATTTCTATAAAAAGTACAAAAAATGCGAGTCATTAAAAAAAATATATGTTATAAGTATAAAGATGTTACTATTGATGAAGAAAAAATACGATAAATGGAGATATTTCTAATAATATGAGTTCCAAAAAGTTTAAGGAAAATGCGGATCATGAAAAATCATGATATGATAAGTTAAATTGTTTCTATTATTGTTAAAACCATTATTGAACCATATATGTTTCTATTAGAGTTAGAACTGTGTTCACTCTCTAAATTTGAATCAGTGAAAAGTCAGTAATCAGCAGTGAATAGTCACTGATGGCTACAGTTATAAGTCTGCCACTGGAAATCAGTGAAAAGTCACTGATTCAATCAGTTAAAATGTACTCACTGATTGAATCAGTGGAACTGCACCGTTCAAATCAGTGAAATTGCACTGTTTAAATCAGCGAAAACTTCACTGATTGAATCAGTAAAATATACTGGGTAATAGGCTTAAAAATAAATATTCCACATGTATTTTTTTATAAGGTTTTATTGTGTACGGTTAACTTGCATTGCAAATGCAAGAGACTTATGAAAAAAATTTCAAAATATTATATTATAAAATTTATATAATATAATATAAATATATTATATATATATATTATTATTATTATTTTATATTATTTTTTTAAATTATTTTTTAAAATTTATGAAATACAAAAATATTGTTCGTTGGAATACAGAATATCTTATATAGAAACAGAAATCAAGTAAAAATAATATACTTAAATCTAATATCAATCACTCTATAGCCCGGGGAAATTGCAAATCTCCATACATTGGCTCTTTTTGATAGGGAGGTTGATCACATCGCGTTTCGCTCGCTCACAGTGCGCTCAACAAAAACGTATCTATACGTTATAGATTATAATATTTGTATATATATGTACATATGCTATAGAAGTACCGGTGAGGTAAGATTATATTACGTTCGGGTTAATTATTTATTTATTATTATAGATTTATTAAATTATAGATATGAACACAAGCTATAGGTCGTAGGTTGTAGGTACACACTGAGAAAATTTTCCCGCTGTTGTCTTGGCGAGCCACACTTAATAGTTAATATCCAGCGATAGCTGATTGAATATTCCACAGGGGTGATAATACTTGGTACTTCTTCATCGGATTGAGTTTTTTTGGCCAGAATCTGTTATGATACCACAGAAATGTGATTCAGTATGTTGGAAAACATATATTGCACAGGTACAGCGAGCTGGGAGTACACTTGTTATTTAACGGACCTCGCGACCCAGGTAACACGCGCACCCTGGGCTCGCTCAGCTAAACTACAACCGTTACCCTCCCGATAGACCCAGGTCGGAGAAATGGGGAGAATGGGATTCATTGAATATTGTCAATAAACAACTCGCAAGCAGAGTCTTATCTCATCATTTATTTATTCAATTCATAATAATCGAGATACGCTAATCCGTTATGTCAGTATCAACGTGGGCAATCTATACTACTCGTTTTCAGACACGATTCTATATACGCGGGCAGAACTGAAGCAGATCGCGGGTAAACGATTAAATAGGATTCTTATACCCGCTTTTAGGGGAGAGAACCTAATTACGATTCCGCGGGCTTATTATCACGCTGGTTTCCCAGCGTGTCAACCACCCGGGAGTCCCCTGACATCCCGGAAGGTCAGCCCACGCAATCAACAGATTTTCTGTTTTATTAACTATAGCACGGGCTGTATAACAATACTGTTCCACAGTAAGTCAACCGTCTCAGAAATTTCATCAAAATCCGAAACTACTCTGAGACGGCCAGCCCGGCGATACCCGGCTTTCCCGGTACAAACGGTAACCCGTGAACTGTAATATCACGCTGGTTTCCCAGCGTGTCAACCATCCCGGTCGGTCTCACCATCGTGAGACCCCGGGGAAGGCCAGTTCACGCGTTTCCGCGAAATCGTTAGTTCACGGGTTGTAATAACCACGCTGGTTTCCCAGCGTGTCAACCATTCCGGCCAGCCTCACTTTCGTGAGGCCCCGGGGAAGGCCAACCCGCGAACCCCCTGTACCCTATTCAGTTCTGCACTTAAAGCGTCCCGATTAATTGACTAATATCCCCAAAACAGAAAGTTATCTATTTGACAAATTGATAGCCCGACATTCACACCCACTACACCATATGGTGTCACTTTTGTATATAGCACGTTAAGAAAGTTTGCTTACGTCTTGTCTGTACCAAGGTAAATTCAATACTACTCTAGTCTAAATTGTCGACCCTTGATCTAAGCTCGGTGCGCACACACCGAGCCCCCTCTCTTTTTCCTTTTCTTATCTGGGGGTTATCTGACTGTGCATTACGGATTAGGCTTAAGCCTCTTACCAGTACAATACCTTTATCGTTTTAGGCTACCTTCTTAATCGGAGATAAGCCAAAAAGGCAAAAAAAAAAAAAACTTTTATCGTTTATAGGTAATATAATTCAAACTGAAAACGAGATTTTGTAACCAAACATAACTGCATTTCTTTGATATAACGTTATCCTAAGTGCAAATAATAGTAAATATAATTCAAACAAAATGTAACTCAAACTGCCAATTCTTTTTTTTTTCTTTTAATTTTTTAACTTAATTCCGGTCGCCAACATTCTCCCAACCGTACAGGGATATGCTTCCCTGTACCCTATTCATCAGTCAACCAGGTGGCGATCTTCGTGGCTGGTCGCGTGAGTACCCCTCTACTGGTTCGTACGTCTGCTACTCGGACTCGTCCGTCCTTTCCGGGGTACGTTCTCTCGATGACCCCTTTGGGCCACACATTTCGGGGCAGATTGCTGTCTATGATGACCACCACATCGCCTGTCTTCAGTGAGCGGACCTCCTTGGTCCATTTGCCACGGGTAGCGAGCATGGGGAGGTACTCCCTGACCCATCTCTTCCAAAATTGGTCCGCTAGTTGTTGCGCTACCCGCCACTGTTTTTTTTGTACACAGGTCTATTGCGTCGCATTTTCCTGGGCTGGCACTTCCGGAGGATGACCCGATGAGGAAGTGGTTCGGGGTCAGTGCCTCTTGATCTCGATGGTCCATTGATATATGTGTATTTACTGTGTGCTCTGCCTCGGCTAGCAATGTTGCGAGGCTTTCTTCCTTCGGAGCTGTTTCCTTCATTGTGGCCCTCAGTGCTACTTTGACACAACGCACCATTCTATCCCAGCTTCCACCCATATGTGGTGCGGCTGGCGGGATAAATTTCCACGTTACGTCCTGGTTTGTGGCATACTCCCTCTGTTTCTCCGTGTCCATTTCCTCCAGTGCTCGACGGAGTTCGACGTCTGCGCCTCTCAGATTTGTGCCGTTGTCTGAATATATTTCAGTCGGGTGACCTCGCCTTGCTGCCATCCGCCTCAAGGCCATGATCGCAGAATCAGTCGTTAGTGATGCGGCCAGTTCTAGGTGCACCGCTCGGGTTGTGAGGCATGTGAAGAGGACACCCCAGCGTTTTTCGTGTCGTGGGCCAACAGTAACGTTCATTGGTCCGAAGTAGTCCATGCCGCAATAGGTGAACGGACGGTGATGATGGGCTACCCTCGCCAATGGAAGATCCCCCATGCGTGGTGGTTGTGCTTCGGCCTTCCGGATGCGACATTGTAGGCACTTACTAGCTACCGATCGTACTGTTGGGCGAAGGTTGGTGATCCAGTAACTTTGCCTGAGTTCGTTTATTACCGTCTCATGACTCCCGTGTCCCATCTTTTCATGATAGTCTTGGACTAACAGCCTGGTGAAGGGGTGTCGTCCATCAAGGATTGCTGGGTATTTGACGGACTTTGTTACGCCCGTAGCCACGTGCGTCCGACTTTGCACCCTTAAAGTTCCGTCCCGGTCGAGCTTAGGCGTCAGTTGTAGGAGCTTGCTCCTTTGGTCGATGGTTCGGTTCTGTCGTAAGTCGTCTATTTCTGTTCGAAAGCTATCTCTCTGTGTCTGCTGGACCCACAGCAGTTCTGCTTTCTTCAGGTGTTGCACCGTGAGTCCCGTCTTTGGTCCTGTCCTACATAATTCTATGAAGTATATAACCCATGCCGTGCTTCGTATTAATCTTTTCCATGAGGAGAATCTGTCCAGGTCGGGTAGGCTGGACACTTGTTCTCCTTGAGCCGCGACGAACTCTGCCCGTCTTTCTTTTTCTAGGTCGGCATTCGTTTCCTGGGTTGGTGCCGTTGGCTGTTTTGGCCATAATGACCGTGGTTTCTTCAGGAATGGTGGACCTTGAAACCATCTCGTTTCGTAGTCGAGGTCAATCTTCACGTCTCTGGTCGCGTCGTCAGCGGGGTTTTCTGCGGAAGGAACCCACTTCCACTCGATCGCGTTGGTCAACTCGTCTATTTCCCCAAGGCGGTGTGATACGAATGCCTTGTATGTCCGGGGGTCTGAGCACAGCCAGGATAGTACTGTTCTGGAGTCTGCCCAAAAGGTGCGACTGGTGGCCTGAACCTCGTGCTCGGCCTCGATCGTTTTAGCGAGCCGACTTGCTAGCAACGCGGCTTGTAGCTCAAGTCGTGGGATCGAGTGTGGTTTGAGTGGTGACACGCGGCTTTTGCTGGCGATGAGGGTGACTGTTGTCGGCTTACCCTGCCGTTGTACCGCCCAGTAAGCGACTGCCGAGTACGCTTTTTCGCTAGCATCGCAGAACACGTGCAATTCTGTTTTGTTGGACCCGTCTGTCTGGCTATTCAGATAACACCTTGGCATGGCACAGCTTTTCAGGTGTTCCAGGTCATGTACCCATCGTTGCCAGCCGTCATGTTCTGCGTCCTTCAGCATTTCGTCCCATCCAATTCCACTTCTCCACACCTCTTGCAGTAGTATCTGACTGCGAATCGTGAATGGTGTCAAAAAACCCAATGGATCGAAGAGAGACATAATCACTCTAAGCATTTCGCGCTTGGTTGGTCATTTTCTTCCGGTCATGATGTCGATAGGTATCTTTTTCATCCCAACTTCGAACGAGAAGGTATCGCTTCGGGGGTCCCACTTTAATCCCAGAGTTTTTTCGGAGTGTTCGTCCTGTCCGTCTAGTGCCAGGTTTATAGACCCTGTGGCGCGTCTACTTTCTGGTATACTGTCGAGTACCGCCTGGTCATTGCTGGACCACTTGTGCATTTCGAAGCCTCCTCTCTCGTTGATTTTTGTTACTTCCTTTATCAGTCTGATTGCTTGTTCCGATGACTCTGCGCTATCCAGATAGTCGTCCATATAACACTTTCCCGTAATGGCTCTTACTGCTAGTGGCATCTCACTTTCGTGCTCGCGGGCGTTTCGATTTTTGACATATAGCGCTGTGCAGGGGGAGGACTTCGCCCCGAAGATCATGGAAACCATATGGTATGTGTCCGGTACTCGTGTTCTGTCTTTACCTCGCCATAGGAAGCGTTGCGCGTCGCGATCTTCTTCTCGTATCCTGATTTGTAGGAACATCTCTTTTATATCTCCCATAAAAGCCACCGGATTTTGCCTAAACCGCATCAGTACTCCCAGTAGCGAAGCGAGCATGTCAGGTCCGGCTAGCAGTTTGTCGTTCAAGCAGACTCCACTTGTTTTGGCCGCTGCGTCAAACACCAACCGGAGTTTTCCTGGCTTGTTCGGGTTTATCACGCCGAAGTGTGGGAGGTACCAAACGCATCGCCCATTGCAGACGGCTTCGTCTATTTTCTTCGCGTATCCCAGTTTGATGAACCTGTTTATCTGCTCGTGGTATAGCTCAGCATATACCGGGTCTCTGTTCATCTTATTCTCCAGGTTATTTAACCTCCGGAGCGTGTTCTCGCGGTTTTCGGGTAGGTTGACCAAGTCTTCTTTCCATAGTAAGCCTGTAGTCCAGTGGTCTCCTTCGCGTCGTGTATTTTTGTCTAACAATTCTTCGGCACGTTTTTCCAGCGTGTTGGTGCGTTCTAGACGCGTCACGCCTATCGCTTCCATCCGGAAGTTTGCCTTGACCATCTCGTGCAGGTACGCATCGGCGTCCTGTTTTCGTTTGCTCGTCACATTTACGTCGTGATAACTGTGTAGGACGGTGTCCCTGGATCCTATCCTACACCTGGCCGTGGTGTAACCGTGGATGACCCATCCCAGTGTGGTGTGTGAAGCCACTGGTGCTCCACGGTGGTCCCCTTCGAGGATTTCCCTTGATATTATCAGATCCCAATTGTCTTGACCGAGCAATATGGTAGGCTTAGCATTTCTATAATATTGTATATCGATCCCTCTGAGGTGCGAGTAGTTTCGTATATCTTCCGCTTGCAGAGATTGCTCGTGGAGTGACAGATTCTTTATCGTCCTAACCCCTTTCAACCGATGTGCTTTTCTGTTCTTCGTCCCGCTGATATCTAGAGCAACCTTTTCGCTGTCCACCTCTACTGCTCTTGTGTCCTTAATACCTCAAATGGACAATACTGTTTTTGGTCCTGTGGCACCGATGAGCCTTGCTACTCTCTTTTCGATTAACGACACCGTAGAGCCTTCGTCCATCAAAACGTATGTCTCTATTCGACTCTTGGGGCCCCGTAGCAGGACCGGTACTATTTTTAAGAGTGCTCTATCTCTCCTGTCTAGTCACAGATTGGCGGTTGTTTCGGCGGGGTTTTCTTCGGTGATAAGTGGTGGTGCTGTTTGAGCAGTAGCGGACCTGGCCTCTGTTCCTCGGTCTCTATGAAGCAGGGAGTGGTGTCGGTTTTCACACCCATGCTTATTGCACTCCTGTCCGCGGCAGTGAATGCGCTGGTGGGTGCTCACTAAGCAGCGGAAACAGATCCGTTTCTGTTTCGCCCATTGCCATCGACCTTTAAGTTTTAGCGCGGCGAATTTGCGACAATTTATCACCGTATGATTGGCTAAACCACAGTACCCGCATTCTTTGCGTAGTCCACTCCTCCCGTCTGACTTAGGTTTGTCGTTTTTGACTTGCTTGTCTCTCCCACGTTCTTTGACTGAATACACGCCTTCCGGTCCCTTCTGGAAACTCTGTTGGCCGGAGTTCTTTCCTCTTTTGGGCTGCTGCTTGTCTCCGTGTTGTCCTTGGACCGGTGCGACACGTACTGTGCCTGCCTTACACGCCATCTCGGCCTCCTTGTACAGAAATCTCGAGATCGTCGTGAGTCGTGGTTCCTCGGGGGTAGCGTTCTCATGTAAGAATCGATTATATTGATAAATCATCGGTGATGACATCTTCCGGATGATCTGTTGGGCCAGTTCCGGGCTGTGAAGATAACCCTCGTGTTTCATGGCCTCCATGGCCGCCACGGCGTTCTTTACTTTCGTGGCAAGTATCGCGATATCTATCTTGCCGGAGTTTATTTTTGGTAGTTTTCGAATTTCTTCTACGACTTTCTGTAGAATCAAGTCTCGGTTTCCGAATCGCATCTCCAGAGTCTTCATTACCTGGTCAGTGTTACTTGCTGTTAACATGAGCGAAGCTACTGCTTCTTTCGCTTCTCCTTTCAGACAGTCATAAAGGCGGGACGTGTTCTCGCGTTCCGAGTACTCTCCTACGTCTGTGGACAGGTCGAACGCATTTTTGAATCTAAGCCAGTCTAGCCCATTTCCGTCGAAGTCGGGCAATCCTTTGTTTGCCGTTAGTCTGTTGATGAGCCGATTCGAGCCCTGACTGGCCGACGAGTCTCGTACTGTCTTCAGGGTGTCGATAATGACCTGAGTTAGACTTGAGATATCTGTCTCACGTATGCCTGGTGAACTAGTCCGCGGTACTTCCGGTGCAAAGTTCACTGCGGGTGTATCGCCAAGATGGGTTGTGGAGTCTTCGAGCCACGCGTGTACGCTACGTGCGCTGCGACCGGTGCTTTGCCCAACCGTGTCTACCTCCATGTGAGCTTCAATCAGGTCGGCAGCTAGCTTGTCTTCTACCAGTTGCAAGTCTATTTTTTCCCGCTCTTCGAGGGCTTGCCTTCGGATCTTCGCCCTCTGCTCTGCGGCCTCTAATGCAAGGCGTCTTTTTCTTTGCACTGAGCTTTGTCTCGTTAATTCTTCGGAGACGGTGACGAGGGTATCCTCTCTCGACGAGGTGAGCCGCTCTACGTCTGGGTTTATCATCGTGGCTAGTGCGCTAGTTGCCCCCCTTTGCGTCTGCCTATCCTGCTGAAATTCAGCTCGATTAGCCGTCTCTTCTGCTCTAGGACTTGTACTCGTTCTTGGTGCGTCGATGGTTCGTTCAACCTCCCAGATCGATGCTGACCTCCCCGACCTGCGTCTGGGTGTAGGCCCTTTGGCTCGTCCTCTTCTCATCGTCATTGTATTTTATTCCTCGGCGGCACAGTCAGCCTTTCAATCTCTGAAAGACAAAACACTCGCGGGCTACCAACTTGCCAATATCTACTACCCTGTTAGCTAGCTCGAGATCCGGCTCGAAGGACCATGTTATTTAACGGACCTCGCGACCCAGGTAACACGCGCACCCTGGGCTCGCTCAGCTAAACTACAACCGTTACCCTCCCGATAGACCCAGGTCGGAGAAATGGGGAGAATGGGATTCATTGAATATTGTCAATAAACAACTCGCAAGCAGAGTCTTATCTCATCATTTATTTATTCAATTCATAATAATCGAGATACGCTAATCCGTTATGTCAGTATCAACGTGGGCAATCTATACTACTCGTTTTCAGACACGATTCTATATACGCGGGCAGAACTGAAGCAGATCGCGGGTAAACGATTAAATAGGATTCTTATACCCGCTTTTAGGGGAGAGAACCTAATTACGATTCCGCGGGCTTATTATCACGCTGGTTTCCCAGCGTGTCAACCACCCGGGAGTCCCCTGACATCCCGGAAGGTCAGCCCACGCAATCAACAGATTTTCTGTTTTATTAACTATAGCACGGGCTGTATAACAATACTGTTCCACAGTAAGTCAACCGTCTCAGAAATTTCATCAAAATCCGAAACTACTCTGAGACGGCCAGCCCGGCGATACCCGGCTTTCCCGGTACAAACGGTAACCCGTGAACTGTAATATCACGCTGGTTTCCCAGCGTGTCAACCATCCCGGTCGGTCTCACCATCGTGAGACCCCGGGGAAGGCCAGTTCACGCGTTTCCGCGAAATCGTTAGTTCACGGGTTGTAATAACCACGCTGGTTTCCCAGCGTGTCAACCATTCCGGCCAGCCTCACTTTCGTGAGGCCCCGGGGAAGGCCAACCCGCGAACCCCCTGTACCCTATTCAGTTCTGCACTTAAAGCGTCCCGATTAATTGACTAATATCCCCAAAACAGAAAGTTATCTATTTGACAAATTGATAGCCCGACATTCACACCCACTACACCATATGGTGTCACTTTTGTATATAGCACGTTAAGAAAGTTTGCTTACGTCTTGTCTGTACCAAGGTAAATTCAATACTACTCTAGTCTAAATTGTCGACCCTTGATCTAAGCTCGGTGCGCACACACCGAGCCCCCTCTCTTTTTCCTTTTCTTATCTGGGGGTTATCTGACTGTGCATTACGGATTAGGCTTAAGCCTCTTACCAGTACAATACCTTTATCGTTTATAGGTAATATAATTCAAACTGAAAACGAGATTTTGTAACCAAACATAACTGCATTTCTTTGATATAACGTTATCCTAAGTGCAAATAATAGTAAATATAATTCAAACAAAATGTAACTCAAACTGCCAATTCTTTTTTTTTCTTCTAATTTTTTAACTTAATTCCGGTCGCCAACAACACTATTTGTGGGTACACGCTAGTAAAATCAATGAAATTGTATGAGAATGATAAAAAAGTAAATCGAAGCAGTCCAAATGGAGCCTGTATCAAATCCTACTGTCGAATTATGATCCTTATACTGGTTTGAGGTAGTTCAACCAGCTTTCAATACTTTGACGAGCCCACAGATGGTCCTCGGTCACAGTGAAATAGCCTTCCTTACTCATGTCGTTGGCTGTGAAAGAATCCCTACGACCTGAGACCTTCAAACTCACAGAACTTGTTTAAAATTAGGTAATAAAAGTATTAAGGAAGTAAAATTAGAAGATTTTTTCTTTGATTTTTGTCTGAATACATATTTTTCGAATAATGAGAAGCAAAAGATTGAATCTAATCATGTAACAAAAATAAAAAGAAAACATTTCTGAAGTTATAAGTCATTCTTCGAATTTCACTACCTTCTTACTCTTGTCAGCTAATGTTGAATGAGCTTTGCGAGTTTGAAGATCTGTGGTCAATGTGGAAATTCTCCTAAAGCCAACTACATGGGCACCGAAGGCCATTTTACTATGGTGGAGAACCCTTCGCAGACCCGTCTGAGGCTTAAAAGCTGGTTGAACTACCTCAAACCAGTATAATGATCATAATTCGACAGTAGGATTTGATACAGGCTCCATTTGGACTGCTTCGATTTACTTTTTCATCATTCCCATACAATTTCATTGATTTTACTAGCGTGCACCCACAAATAGTGTACTCCCAGCTCGCTATACCTGTGTAATATATGTTTTCCAGCATGCTGAATCACATTTCTGTGGTATCATACCAGATTCTGACAAAGAAAACTCAATTCGATAAAGAAGTACCAAGTATTATATCACCTGTGGAATATTCATCTATCGCTGGGTATTAACTATGAAGCGTGGCTTGCCATGAGAACGGAGACCTAATGGATGGAATGGAACATCGACGGTTTCATTTTTTGGGCCAAGGAAACACCCCTTCCAGATTGAGCAGAATCTACAGTGATCCAGAACTCTCCTTGTTGGACCAGTTTTCATTATTCAGTTCAACCCTGTGGAATTGTGGATAATGCAGCTTGGGCACAATACAAAACAATTGTCTACTCACTCTCAAAAATTTGCGGAGTTTCAGCATCACTCACTACTGACCGCAACCAATGAGTGAGCTGGTCCACTGAAAATGCGGAAATGATGTCCATTTATTCCTTTTTTTCCAGTTTAATTATCCTAAAGCTGAAAATACACAAAAAAATAGCTTCTGAGGATATGAATCAATTTTGAAGAATGTTTCAGCTATCAAAGCACTACAAACTGCAGATGTATATTCTTCATTGGTCATATACAAATATTTCATTCGAGACAGTAATGACGAGGATTGTGTGTAGGACAGTCGTAAATGAGTTTCAATTAGTTTTGATATAAAATGCAATACACGCGGCCACTAAAATCAAAAGCTAACCAAAGCTCGCATATTCTATCTTCTGACTCAAAGTCAGGCGTGTGGTATGCAGGAGTCATACACGATAATGCAGTAAACTCGTGGTAATATTATTATCATTTTTCATGATAGACCAGTCATGAGAACCCAATAACACGTAAAGTACGAGTAAATATCGTATCAATCTAAACAATATGATTCAATGTGATTCGACATAATCTAACCTATCAACAGTATACCGTGAAAAAGATCGAGTAAAGTTGATGTTTGTGCAGGTCACACCTGATATTGGAATTCTAAAGTATTTCATGAATGTATGTATGTATGTACGTACTTACCAGTTGATATTAAACACCTTCCCTCTTCAGATTCTCATATACGACGCCGCGTCCCACGATCAAAATGAACGTAGGTATGTAAAACGCAAGTCACTACAGGACCACAATTTACGCAGCGCCCCTAGCGGAAGAATAGTCACTGATGAAATAGTGAACTAGGGCACTGGTTCTGCAGTGGTAAAATCACTGACGAGAGGGAGTTAACTGAATGATCAGTGAATTAGATATAAAACCACTGATTCAGCAGTGAAAACCTGAATCACTGATTCAATCCGTGAAATTTTCACTGATTCAAATTTAGAGAGTGCAGGTATGCCAGTTTATTACTCATTAAAATAAAGTAAACTTGAGTTATTATTTTTTTTCAATCGGAATTCTGTTTCTATTTTGAGTGGGGGGGACTTCACCCCCCAACCCCCCGCGGGGGCTTCGCCCCTCGACCCCACCAGGGGCTTCGCCCCTGGACCCCGCCGTCACGCACAGTGGTCTGTCACAAGTCAGCTTTTCCAAAAACTTTGGACTCAAAGCCCCCTTTACCCCCGCGAAAGCTTGAAACCTCGTTTTTGACGCATTTATGATAAAAAATATTGTATACAACTCGTGACAAAACCGGGAAATGGTGACTCGTTGCATAAAGTACTATTTCACACTACTTCGTCACACTATCATGGCGTCGAAAGTGAAGGTTTCCATGCATTGGTCATGAAGAATAGGATGTGGTGCGAGTGGGGGACAGGGACTTAGCACTCGTGTGATGTTTTCAGCACTCGCCTCCATCTCGTTCTGGCGCCTGCGGCGCCTCCACTCGACTGCGGCTCATGCTGAGAACATCACTCGTGCAAAGTCCCTGTATCCCCACTTGTATCACAATATACTATTTTGATTCCATCAAACGGAATACGACACCGTATTTTCCGATTAATCACTTACTGAATTAATACATTTGAAATTACATACCAATCATGAACTACGAGAACTGCGTAAGGTAAAGTTCAAATATTGTGTAATATTTCTGAATTACAGTTCAAAATATTGGTAATCTGCTGTAAAAAAACTGATTGTGAGTCGATTTTATAACAGTGTACAAGTGATTCGAAGAAAAGTTTTTTTGAAGGTGTAAGTCCCCTCTTGAGATTTCATAGAAATGTATAGTTCTCGTGGTTGATGATTGAGTAATTTCAAATTCATTAATTCAGCACGTGACTGATCGAATGATACGCTGACGTATTATATTTGATGGAATAAAAAAATACGTTATATTCACCAGTCCAGTTATTCTCCAGACTTTAAGTCAGGTGTGTACCTCTATATTTAAATTGCTGTAATTTGAGGTTGAGTATTCAGCATGAAATGAAATGAATAATTCCGCAAATTGATGGATTTGATGATTTTGAACGTATAATATGCCCCCCTATATTCTTTGCATGTAAAGCAAAGGAGCCTCGGTCTCGGCGCGCCCGCGTAGACAGTGCGCGCGACGTCCCGCACGGATGAATCGCTTTTTGAATATAGTTTCTACCAAAGTTCCATTTTGAAACTTACAGATTTTGTAGAGAATGAATCAAGGAACCCGCTCGTATTTTTTTCAGAATTTTCAAGGGTGGTAGTCATCTCGAAAATCACGTTTAAAAAATATAATTGTTACTCACAGATAGAAAATTGTTTATTACATGAATTACAAATTCATAACATGAAAGTGCAATTCAAGAGCTTCAAAATGAGTTTTTGTTGACGTCTGTACGACAGAGGGAACCGGAGATATCAACGTCTAAAGGAGAGCGCGATTCCGATTTTTGGTGGTTTTTTCGAAAATTCAACCCCTTGTAGCTTCTAAGCCCTTCGAGTTGAAAAAAAAAAAAAATTGTTTCATGCATTCATTTTACCCAGAGAATATTTAAAAAAATTACGACGATTTTGAAGAACATGCGGTCAAAAAGGTGTCCCGCTTGACGTGGATTGACTCATATGTACCTGATGTGTCAGCGCTTGAGAGGACTTGTCCCAGAGCGCTCAGTAAATAAATAATTTTTTCTTATCTTAATTATCTTATCTTATCTCTCTCTCTCTCTCTCTCTCTCTTGCGGCTACCTTTCGCAAGTCATTCTATTTGTCCGCAGCCTATTTTTGGAACGCGTTACCACCTGAGATTGTCTCTGCACCCACCATAGGTGTTCTTAAAACTTGGCTCTTTGCTCATCTGTTTGCAACCGACACTAATTCGACCTAGTCACTTACTTGTCTTACTTCTACCATCTTGGTCCCGTCCTATCGCGGTACCCAGACAGTATATTCGCCTCTTCTTGCCTGTTTTTGCTATCTAGTTTTACCGCTACTTTATCCTTATTTTTAGTTTTATCAGCATTTTATTGCACTACTATACTTGTCTAGGTTAAGTCCAAATCTTGGTATCCAGCTGATATATTCACCTCTATTTCGCTTATTCTGCCAATCTATTCATCAACCTATTTTAGTTATCGGTTTAATTTATTTATTATTGTACCTCTGTACTTTTCTGGGTTAACGGGGGGGTATACCCGATTTGTTACCGACACCGCCTATATCTCCGAAACGGGGCTATCAATCGACTTGTCCTTTCGGCAGCCGATGTTTGACAAGTAATGAGTTCGAACTGGTACATTTGATCGAATGAAATCGGGATTTTTTTTGTTTTTTCGATCGAAAAGTGTTGGCGTGCCATTTATGTAGACTTATATCAAAGCCTACGCATAAAAAATGCAAAATCGACCGAGAGAGCCCGATTCTATATGGAATTCCAAACACAACCATCCCAAAACATCTTTGTTTTCGACAACGATGAAGGGGCCAGTTGTATTCTACGTTTTTGTGGTAATTTTCGCGATTGTCAACGGCTGAGAACAGCTGAGAGCGGCCATTGCCGCTAATGTTAATATATTAGTTTCCAGACCGCCCGTGAGATGTAGCCACGCGCAAATTTTCAGCTTATTAGTGAGAGGCGATTGGACTGCAGGTCTAGTCACGTGGTTACAGGTGTATCAACGTGACAGCGTGGCGACATCTCACGGGCGGTGTGGGAACTAATATATTAACATTAGTGGCAATGGCCGCTCTCAGCCGTTGACAATCGCGAAAATTACCACAAAAACGTAGAATACAACTGGCCCCTTCATCGTTGTCGAAAACAAAGATGTTTTGGGATGGTTGTGTTCAGAATTCTTGATAGAATCGGGCTCTCTCGGTCGATTTTGCATTTTTTATGCGTAGGCTTTGATATAAGTCGACATAAATGGCACACCAACACTTTCCGATTAAAAAAAAAAAATCCCGATTTCATTCGATCAAATGTACCAGTTCGAACTAATTACTCGTCAAACATCGGCTGCCGAAAGGACAAGTCGATTGATAGCCCCGTTTCGGAGATATAGGCGGTGTCGGTAACAAATCGGGTATACCCCCCCCTTAAGTCCTTTGTACTTTGTATTGTTAAGTATTGCTTAGACCAGGGGTCGGCACACTCATTAGGCCAAGGAGCCAAAGCCGTAAATCCACTTAACCCATTCACTGGCACTAATCCTTTTCACGCCGTTTCTAGGAATTTGGCAGGTATGGGTAGGGATATGCAGGTATGAAAAGACTTGGACGGTCAGACGCAGTTTTCGCCGTCCCAAATAGACCGCACACCCCTTAGTTCCTTTTATTTCTCCTGAACGCTGCCCCTACTATCGAACTTTCAGGTAAGGACAACTGACCGTTCTCAGGTAGACCGAGGGGACTTACGGCCGTAGTAATTGACACTTAGAGCCAGGTTGGCGCATTGCGCCAAGCCTGCCGATCTCTGGCTTAGACTACACTGTTTACCATTATCACTTACTGTAAATTACTACATTATCATCTGCTATCTGCTGTTCTACACCTCACAGCCATATCTATTATTTTATTTATATGCATTCGTTATTTATTTCTATTATTTTTATTGTTTCTTACTTTCATTCGCATGATTAGCGATATTGTGTTACCAAATTTTGTTCAAGTTGCTTGCTTACCCATTTGCCTCTAAGGTATCCAGGGCATAATAATGAAATCAATCAATCAATCAATCTCTCTCCGTTCGTCGTCTATGTGAGTATTGATGGTCGTGTCTTAGTTGCTCTGTACTTTTCGATCTTTTTCTGCCGCTTTCTGCCTCCGGGCCACCTTGTTACAGATTCATAGCATGCTACTAATTGCTTTTCATCTGCTGAGTGCATTCTCTCGCCTGCATCTGTAAACTGCATGCACGTTGTTTGGATAAAAAGTTGACACTTTTCCTAACAGTAGGGTATCTATGACAGCCAAGATTCACGAGAGCCCAGATTCACCCTGTTCACTTGTCTGGAGTCAGGACCCGCGCCTTTACCTTTTTCTAGAAAGTTCTAAGCCGCGCTTTTATGTCCGATTTTTATGTCCGATGTTATGTGATAATTAATTGTGCCAATCAATCATCAGATTTTTTCTTGGGGGTAATCCTACCGGTTATCCCCTACCGGTTATCTACATTCCCGTACCTGCGGTGAGTGACCCCGCGTTCACGTCACAGTATAGTATCTACAGTATAGTGAGTGCAAGTTCCACAGTGCAAATCTACAGTATAGTGAGTGCAAGCTCCCCAGTGCGATGACGGCAATCGTCAGAATTTTTTACGGTAGGTCATACCGGTTAACCAGTGATCTACGGTAGGTATATAACCGGCACCGTGATCGTGAGGCCTCAGAATTTCATACCGACAATTTGTAAGCGTGATCGGGAGGTTCCAGAATAAACCTTTTCCACCAACGATTTGTAAGCGTGATTGTGAGGCGTCAGAATAAACCTGTTTAGCTGCTTCACAGAAAAATTATTCAATATAAATACGCCACTACTCGTTGAATACAGCCGCATTCAGGAATGAACGTTAGAGCAAGTATTCTAAAAATGGCTGCAATATTGGATTCAACAATTGAGATGGAAAATCAATTGACTAAGATGTTCCGACTGATCAAGAGTTTGAGGAGTCCTGAAAAGGTTGAGAGATAGATTCACCATTACGATGTCACTATACGTTTGTTGAAGAAGGTCCTGAAAAAATCAAATCTATCATGTGGACTCAAACACAGTCTGGAGTCGCGAATTGGCCGATTGAAGAGTATTAAAGTTTTAGTGCAGCACCGAGTCAGGACGGGGCAGGGAATCGGAAACACCACCCCACGACTACGAAGCAGTCGAATATGCTGGCAGGATACTGAATCAGCATTCAAAGGACGAATTCGTACTGGATTAGTAATCAATATCCAACACATAGATCCGAAACAATTTTTAGAAGATGCTGAATATCTGGTGATCATTCGTATTAAAAATGCACTACGGAAGCACACCTGTATCAAAGTAAATACTGCGCTCAACGGAGAATTTCTGTTAAAAGAGAGAAGTGATACAAAATGCTTTAACACAGCGAATAGGCAGCTTCTTTTAACAACAAATCTAGAGGAATGGTATTCTAACCATGTTGTCGCACCCATAATAACCCAGATGGAAGAATTTCAGGAGAGTAAGAGTAAGCTTTATTTGGCGCTCTGGGACAGGTCCCCTCAAGCGCACCACCGATACAGCAGAAAGAAATCATAGAGATACTTAAGTGGTAGTAGTACAAATAGTAATTATCATAAGTATCATTAAACAAAAAGAGTAAAATTAGATGAAAGAATATAGAAAATAAGATGAAAAGAATGTAGGTGAGATAAATTTAAAGAAAAGATAAACTACAAAAACAAAGATTCAAGCAGCAGTAACAAAAGAGTAGAGATATAGTATAGAAATTTTGCAATATGAGAAGCATAAATTGTTACTAGCTAGATGACAGGAATTTTGTCTGCACACGAATTCAGAGGAGTACCCCCATTTGGTAACGTGGCTATAGGGAAAACTGCAGAAAAACCTATGCCGGGTACATCAAGAGAAGAAGACTTCAGCTCGCTTCTGGGCAAGAGCCAGTATATGCCAGTTTGAAGAGATGGGTGAAGAGTTTGGCTTTGAATGACTTGAGACTGTTCATGTTCCGAATTTCAGTGGGCAGTGAATTCCAGAATTGTGGTGCTGCTGATCGAAGTGACTTCTTGAACAGTTCAGTTCTACAGTTCGGCACAATAAGATGGTCAGTTTGTGCTCTTGTGTCGCGTGATAACGTCCGATCCCTGAAGACAAGGTACTGCGATAGGTAGAGAGGTGTTTTGGTCTTGAGTATATTGGAAATCATACATCCGAGGAAATATTTGCGTCTATCGCTGATCTTGAGCCATCCAAGCTGTTTATAGTACGGTGTAATATGTTCATCTCGTCTCAGATCGTAGATGAACCTCACACATGCGTTTAGGGCTCTTTCCAGGAGAAGATTTAGTTCACCCGTCAAGTCCAGGTAGGGGAGACTGGGAAGGTTTGACCATACGGGAGGTTTGACCATGTGTGCTTTTCTCTGCAATGACGCTAAAATAAATTGCGCCATCGCGTGTTACAAATTCATAACTTCAACCAAAACAAAATGCATGTGGTCGTCAACTGTTTGAATCGCAGAGAAAGTGTTACTAGGTGATTTCCTGAAAAAGCGAAAAAATTTGTTGTTTTTGCCCGCTGTTCGTAAGGATATACGTAAGTACTATGAATATTTTACTGAAGTATTAAACCATAGATTTACTCAGTGGAATGTCCTCTAAAAGATTCTGCATGTGATAGATTTATGAGATTGCTGAATTGAATATTTTTTAGTGCTATAACTGAAAAGCGAGGTTAGGGAGGTTTGACCCATGCACGATGGTGGGGTTTGACCATACAATTAATCGTGAAATATCATTAAATGCTTATAGAATGCCGTTTGTGTGGAAATCTCAGGGAAGAAGCCGAAAAAAAGTACCTGCTGAAGTGATGAAAAGTGCAGTGAAGCGTGTTCTGGAAGGTCAGAAAAGTGTCGCCGGAGCGGCGAAAGAGTTTGAGATCGATCAGAAAACTCTAGGACGTTACGTTAATAAAGTAAAGAATAATCGAGAGACTTCCTTCGTGGCTGACCACGTGTCTTCTCAGATATTTTCAAACGAAGAGGAAATGTTATTAGAGAAGTATTTGATACATTCAAGCAAGCTCAACTACGGGTTATCTCCGCAGACTGCGCGAAAGTTCACTTATCAGTTTGCTGTTGCGAATAATAAAAAGTTGCACGCGAATTGGGAAAAGAATAAATCAGCGAGTTACGATTGGCTTCGTGGATTTATGAGCAGACACCCTGGTTTATCATTACGAACCCCTCAAGCTACGAGTTTGTCACGGGGGACGGCATTCAACCAAACTACAGTAAACGAGTTTTTCAGCAATGTAAAATCAGCATTTAGTAAGCATGCATACGGTCCAGAGGCGATCTTCAACATCGATGAGACTGGCATAACTACGGTACAAAGGCCAGGTAAAGTTATCGCACAAAGAGGTGAAAAACAAGTGTCTCGCGCGACTTCCACTGAAAGAGGAACCTTGGTCACAATGTGCTGTGCTGTCAGCGCTATCGGTACGTCAGTTCCTCCTTTTTTCATCTTTCCACGAAAGCGCGTAAGTCCCCGCATGTTCATCGGAGTTCCTCCCGGTTCGGAAATTAGCGCACATGATAGTGGATGGATTACCGCAGAGAATTATGAAGAGTACTGGTTACACTTTATTAAATATACCAAGTGTTCCAAAACTGATCCGTTAGTGGTGATTTTTGATAACCATGAGTCGCATATTACACCCAAAGGATTACAAATATGCAAAGATAATGGAATAACATTGGTTACCTTACCACCACATACTAGTCACAAGCTACAGCCACTTGACAGGAGTGTTTTTGGTCCATTTAAACATTTCTACAATGCTGCTGCTGACGATCATATGGTGACTCATCCGGTGGAACCAATCACGATCTATGATATTCCAGCATTGGCAGCACAGGCTTACCCGAGAGCATTCAATCCGATGAATATACAAAAAGGGTTTGCCTGTACTGGAATCTATCCATTTAATTCAAACATGTTTGGTGAGAAAGATTTTCTCAGTTCATACGTAACTGATCGGCCTGATCCCAAGGCTACCACTGTTGATATTGGATCTACTTCAATAGTTCCCGCAGTATCGGTTCCAAACGACACCATTGCAGCTAGAGACGCCAAACCATCGAAAGAATCCTGTTCAAGGCTGTAACGCGGCCAAGCCACGACCTATACCGAGAACAAATCTTGATACTGCACAGTCGATGCGCCTGACTGCGCATGCGCCGAATAATTCAATTTTATTGGTCGGTGAGATGGTCTCGCGATAATATTATGACGTATGAGGCAGGGGTACCAGCTTGCAAGAAATGAAGCAACAGCTGTCAAGCCTTCGTGCGTAGACTAGTCAATTCAGGTTATGTTGTTGTTTATTTTAATTTAACGTGAATTATCAGAATAAAAGTAGCATCGATTAGCAATCTTGAATAAAATAGTTCATATCGGAAGATAATTCAATCGGCACAACGAAGGATTTGATGAAAATACAAAATCAATTGCTACAAAACTCATGATGGAATTATTTATTGAAAAATTAAATCTAAACTTAAATCTGAAACTGGGCAAACTGAGGCAGGTAAGTGAAAATAACGTTTATTACAAAAATATTCTTTATTCACATAAAGTAAAAAATAAATGGATTGTTGAAAGTAAGTGAAATTGTGAAAAAAATTTTTGCTTCAAGTTTCATGGTAATGCATTTGAGTAGAAATTAATTGAATCTGAAATCATCAGTAGCACGTCTGTTATTAACACCTTTTATTTTTTATTAGGAAACAATAAAACAGTGAAGTGGGACTGAAGTCGTCAACGTTCAAATTTTCTCCTCACAGAAATCATCAGGGCTTGTAAGTAGATTTCCAATTCTGTGATCTCTGAGCGATACAACATTTTTGCATTTATTTAATGATGAAATTCGTTCTTTTAGGAGGCTCGAGCTTTCAACATTGGTCAGCAGTAGGAAAATCCTGTAAGACCTGATGATTAAAACGTTCTGCCAGCGATCACCATGGTTTCTTGATCTGTTGGTGCTACCATTCTAACCATTCGATCTGGACGTTCCGTCAGGCAACAGGTGTTCAAGTGATTTTGTTGGACCATCACCTTCGTCTTTACTTCATAGCGTCAAGGAGTCATTTGAATATTTGTATTTATTAATATTTTTATTTTGAAGTTGTTGGGTTCAGAAAAATAGTGTTTCAGGTCTCTAATAAAAGTCGGAGAATAGATTTTGCTAGCCAAACTGATATAATCAAAATCTAGGAATGTTGAATACCTTTAGTTGAAAATGTCTTTAAACTTAGTTTTAGCTGATAATTTCACCCGGCTAGCTAGTTACAGCTGTCTCAGGTA
This sequence comes from Tenthredo livida, assembly GCA_963992785.1. NCBI lineage: Eukaryota > Metazoa > Arthropoda > Insecta > Hymenoptera > Tenthredinidae > Tenthredo > Tenthredo livida. The sequence continues at coordinate 12,642,693 of OZ023071.1, forward strand.
CCGCTGTCGCTGTCTCTGTACTGGTGTCTTCTTGAAAATCCATCGGCACACCTTGTCAAAGGCTGAAAATGCATTCATTTGCTAATACACGTTGCATTACGATTAATCAATTAAACTAGACTTCCTCAAAAGAAAACCACAATTCAATCACAGATGATAAAATATTCAAACTTCTTAAACAATTGGTTTGATATTTTGCAATTTTAAAGTTTGTGAGATTAATGTTCCTTTCTAGCGAGAAAGTTACTTGAAAGATATGTTACATGCAATGGTTTCAAATTGGAAGAAGTCATAACGATTTCCTTTGTCAACCGAGAAAAGTGGCGATGATCTCTGGACTCAAGAAATTAAATGGAAGGTATCAATGAAAGGCAGAGATGCAATTATTTGGCTGTTGCAAACTCATTCTTGAATTTCCCAATTTAACAGCATTTATTCACAAACATTTCCTGTTAATCAAAAGAATTTGAATTATTTCTAATGTGTCAAATTAATACAATTTAATAAACTGTTCCCACCTACCTGCTTCGTTTTTTTTTCAACCCGTCATGAGACCACTAGTTTCCAATTTTAATTAGATGAAGCAAATCCTTGAAAAATAAACCGATGAATCCAAGAAAGCAATCAACTGTTCGAAATAAATTGCGACCGTCGAACATCAAGTTTCAATAAAGCTTTCCAAGCCTTTCTGAATCGGTACCGCAATTCTTTGAGATTTTAACCTCAAAAATTCATGTCAATTACATCGCCATCAAAAACAAAGTTTGACAGCTAAAACTCGGGATGGCTAACCTGCCTCAGCGGACGACGGAACTCGCGCATGCGCTGTCAGGCGCTCGACTGTGCAGTATCAAGATTTGTTCTCGGTATAAATAGTAATACAACAAGGCGTATAGCGCGCGCCATCTGTCGTTAGCGCGGTCAACCATATCAAAGAGCCATCTACCGTAGGCGCGGTCAACTTACGGCAAATCGCCATATTGCCTAAAATCTCTGTCGCTTACAAAGTAACTATATGAATTAGATAAGTTCGGCAATTAAATAGCATTTAATCAGAGAAATATCTCTCTGGATATAGCAGAGTGAGATACTAGTGGGGGATCGCTTCGGTACACCACCTGTCTTCTCGTTTTGGCATGTCTATTGCTTTTTCAAGTACACGATCTCGTTTGAGGAGTGGGGAATAGCTAGTGGGGGATCGCTTCGGCACACCACCTGTCCTTTCTTTTGCTTCTTGGACACCATCGTGAGAGTCAAATCAGTAAAGTCTTTATATTTTTGAGGTAGAAGATAGCTAGTGGGGGATCGCTTCGGCACACCACCTGTCTCTTCTTTTACTTCTTGGGGGGTCAAATCAGTAAAATCCTTTCTTGTAATTAAATTCTCTCTCTAAATATTCAATCAACTCAGTAATATCATATCAAATATGAAGTAAAATCACTCGCAGTAAAATCACTTATAATCAAATCACTTAGTACAGGTAATAGAGTCCCAATAATTAGTCAGATAACTTCTGATATAAAACATAATATAGAAATCCTAGTTACTTTCAGGCAAAGCGATTCAAATAGAGTCATTTTAATTAGCGCTATCGAGAACTACTTAGATAAAATCAGGTAGAACACACAATATAGAAGTCCTAACGAGTCATAGGTAACGAACTCATCTAGAGTTATTATATTATATGCAGGCAGTAGTTTTTAAGATAAATTTCAACTCTCTAAAGAGTCACTTCATTTAATATAGGATATAGTCAGAGTCAACTCACTCAACAGTGATTTCAATTAGTATAGGTATTAGTTATTAAGATAAAAGCACAATTAGGATATAGGAGTCCTAAACAAGATATAGGGCAAGTTTAACTCATTCAGAGTTATAAGATTTAGCATTAGGCATTAGATATTAAGATCACGGTTGACCGCCGGTAAAAGCTTACTAATAAAAAAGCCAATTAATATAGAAGCCCTCAAAAGAGGCATGTGAGAGTTTCACCTACAAATGTTCAAACCTTAGCCTTATTGTTTTAAAACTGTTATATTCATTTGAACCATATTATTCTAAATAAAACGCATTATTTATATGTAACAAAATAATCTGAACTGAATCACCTTCCCTAATTCTTAAAGTATATAAAAAGGGGGCCGGTGGATTAATTCCTAAACACCCTGAGATTAGAGTTTACATCGGCATTTCGCCGATATAGGTTAAGTAAAATTTTAGAGCACCAGAAGGCAGTTGTGGCCCGAAACTGCGTTAACTATTGTGCTGCCTGAAGAACTCAGACCATTTCCAAAAGCAGGAGCCCGAAAAAGGACGAGCTCTCGCAAAAGCGTGCAAAGTCGTGTACTAACGGTGTTAAAACAGCCATAGAAAAAGCATACCAAGAGCGGCAAGAAAAAAAGAAGAAAACAGAAGAGTTGAAAAACCAGAGAGCCGCCAAGAAAATTCATCCCACGACTGGTAGCAAGGGTATCAGGGGAAAAATAAAAAATAAGGGTCTGGTACCATTTTACCATTTATACTCGTACAAGTTCCGTGTGAAGTGTTAGTTACGTAAAAATAAAAATATGTGCAATGATATTCTGATTCTGGTCCTCATTTATCTATTGGTCAAACCTCCCTAAAAGCCTTGGTCCAACCTTCCACAGCCCTGGTCAAACCTCCCGTATATGGGGAGGTTTGACCACCGTTGCACGCGCCAATAACACGGAAGATTATTTTTGTTTGAGTGAATGAAAAATTATCAAATAATTCAGGTACATTCTGCAAAGTACTCTTGAAGATGACATAGCATTGCGCAAGCCTATAATTCAAGTATGACGACAAGCGAGACGATGCAACAGAAACGTGGTCAAACCTCCCCAGTCTCCCCTAAATGAGGCAGCAGTAGTCGATATGTGGGAACACTAGTGTGGTTATGAGAAGAACCCTCAGTTCCTTCGGGATGTTTCTTCTATTTATCCGCAGCTGATGAAGCGTGGCGAAGATCTTTCTGACCGTGGAGTCAGTGTGTTCATGCCACTGTAGTTTGTTTGTTAAAGTGATCCCAAGACACATATTGTTCGTCGAATATTGAAGGGGCTGCCCATGAACAGTGACTGGAGCTAGGCTAATAAGGTTGATCGTGTTTATATGCCTAGTTGTTCCGATGACCATCACCTTTGTCTTATCTGCGTTTAGTAGAAGTCCTTTCTCACTCGCCCATGCATAGAATGATGCTATATCTTCGTTGACTTGTCGTATGACAGTTTTGAGTTCCGATGGTGCACAGTGGAGATAGAAAACCGTGTCATCCGCGAAGATACTGTGATTGCAATACCGTATCCTTTTCCTGAGATCTGAAGCATAAATGGAGAATAGGAGGGGTCCGAGAACCGAACCCTGAGGAACTCCATTCTCAACCTGAAGCCAATTCGAAATGTTTTCTTGTCCGTCCCGGACCGCCTATTTTCTGCCAACAAGGTAAGAGCATAGCCATCCGAGGGCCGAGTTTGAGAAATTTAACTCCCTGAGTAGCGAGAGAAGCACATCATGTCGAACCCTGTCGAAAGCTTTCGAGAAATCGAAGAAGACCGCTACTGTTACCATTCTAAGATCTGCAGCCTTGCGAATATCGTCCGTCAGCCGGAGTAGAGCGGTGTGCGTGCTGAAACCCTTTCGATACGCAGATTGAAAGGGATCATGAAGACCGTTTTTGTCAAGAAATTCCATGATCTGCTCTGTCACAATTCTTTCTAGGGCTTCAGAGAGTGAAGGAAGTATAGAAATTGGTCGGTAATCTCCGCTTGAGGTAGGTGTTTTAACTTTGGGTAGAGGAGTGACGAACGAGTATTTCCAGTTTTCCGGGAAGATGCCCTGTATTAAGGAGAAGGTAAAGAGCTGATGAATTTGTGTCCTCAGACTTGGAAGGGCCAGTTTAATGACGTTTATGGCTATACCATCAACGCCTGTAGCGTTCGACCTAGAGTGATTCAGTGCCTTGTCTAATACCCTAACAGAGATGTCTTCGAAATAGAACTTACTATCGTCATATTCGACTTGCCTTAGGTAATAGGGAGCAACTGAGACGCCCTCTCCCTCGCCACTCATTCTCACAAAATGTGCATTCAACTCAGATAGGGGAAGGTCAATCGCAGTATTTGTCCTCTTTGTGGGAATAAGCCCAAATTTACGAAGCTCGGACCAGATTGCTCTAACGTCTCCAGCTGACCTAAAAGCGTCGATGTAATGTCTCGATTTTGCATCCTTGACCATTTTCTGTACTTCATTTCGGAATTTTCGGAATTTGAGGTGAAGCCAAGGGTTTCCACGATTTTTCTTCCAGGCCCTGCGTGCCCTGTCACGTTTCGCCATCGCCTCCTTTATATCGGAACTGAGCCAAGGCGCAGGTGAGTTTTTACAAGAGAAAATGCGGGGAGCCTGCCTTACTATCTTAAGATCGTAGGTTATGTATATTAGATCGTGCGCCGAGAGGAAGGGGACTTCATGTTGTCCGTGGTCTGTTACCTTATCAAGATCGTCTACGATATAAAGATCAATCAGCGTAGAAGAGTTCTGGAGGTGATGCGTCGGTTCCGAAGGAGCTAGATGAAGGTTTGAGCTGCCTATGAACCGCCTCAGGTGATTGCTATCGTGGTTTGGATGCAATAGGTCTGTGTTGAAATCTCCACAGATAATTTGATTTCTGAACATAGGGTCAAGTTTAAGAAATGCATTTTCGAAGACGTCAAGAAAACCTAAGTGAGGTGGTCGATAAACCACTGCCAGGAGGACTTTAGAGCCGTAGCCCGGTGAGAATTCGGCTATCAGATATTCAGGTTTACCCTGATAGGATCCTCCTGAGTCACCCAGCACCCGTACTTGAAAATTTTCGCGGATGTAGAAGCCTACGCCTCCGGCAGTTTTTCCTAGCCTATCACAGCGAAAAACTTTGTACCCATGCAGTGCTATAAAATCGTCAGATGTGGGTGGTTTCAGCCACGTCTCAGACCTACAGATGACATCGTAGTCTGCAGCTTCAAAAAACATACGAAATTCGTCAAGGTGACCGACAAGCGACTGACAGTTTACATGGCACAGCCTGAGAGCGCCGCACGAATCTCTATCCGAATTATCCATAATTTGTCATTCTGACTTTATCGAGTATGCGCCTCTTAAGGATCGGACATGTCGTGCCGTCTAGCGCGGTGTGCGCGGAGTCTGTACCGGCAGACTTGCAGTTTCGGCAACAAGGAGGTTTATCCCTTTTATTACAATCGTGCATCTCGGAAGCGGCCGAGCAGTGCCCACAACAGGCAGCCGATCTGCAGTCGCGCGCTTGGTGTCCATATCCGAGACATTTGTAGCATTGCGCTACTTCAACGTGGTCGTCAAATCTACATGCCGAGAGACCGATATAAATCCTCTGCACGTCTTTAATCGCAACCCGAGTTTTGGGGGATACCTCAAGGACACAGTTTGTGTAAGCCTTACCATCTCGCGGAGGATATATGTAAACAACCTTAGTGAGTTTATCGTCCGTGCCGCTCAAATTCAAATTGATCAAGTCTGACCGAATTTCCTCCTTTGTGAGTTCTTTAGAAACGCCGTAAATTATGACTCGCGGATTATATTTGTGATCTTCACCAACCTCGAGTCCTGCCTTCGCAAGAGCTGGATGCGCCCGGATTTTATCGAGATCAACTTTGTTGGCCTGAATACGTATGCCGTTGTTTCTGGATCCACTGATCCTTTCGACTTGTAATCCGACCTCAGCTGGCTTGACGAGGTCGGAGGTCGGTTGTCACAGCCTTTTTGGTTGCACTCGACGATTCATATTTGGTGGCAGAGTCGGCTCTAGGCGCGATAATGAAGTTTACTGATTTTTTAACCTCTACCGTGGGTCCTTTCGGTACATGAACTTTGTTTTGTTTCACTACGGCGGAAAAACTTTTTTCTTGGACCGATTTTTGTGCAACGGGATGCTTATTCAAGGCCTCTATCACCCCGGTAGTGCAGTTTCTGGTTATGCCCGCGCATGCTTTGATGACTGCTTTTTTGCATTCATTAGCGGTCGTGATTTGAGCTGCTAAAGTTAGATATGCACTCATCAACTTACTAAATGACGTTTGATACATTAGGAATGCATCCTGAAGCGCTGTTTTCTTTTCAACCGTTTCTTTACACGCCCTAATGTGTTTCATGACTATGTTGTCCTGTTTAAGCAAGTTTGAACGCAGTTCATTTATTTCATCATTTACAATTGGGAGATAGATCTCACAATCCGCTCTCGACGCGTTTGGACTCGAAAAAACCGAATTGTCCAGAAAAGACATAGAACTAGTGTTCGCGCCTGATCCCTGGCTACCCGTACGGCTCCTCGCAGCTGATGCCATATTCGCCGTCGGTAATTAGGCTTGAGAGCCGAGTAAACAAACGAAGATAGCGCAAGATAACACCAGACAGCTCTGGCATGCGCAAGCCAGGCTGCGTGTTGGAAATCCAACTGTCAATCGAAGAAAAGGTTAGAATAAAACGTGCATTAAATACCTGATTTTTGTACAAATGAGTGAAGGAAAACGCAATCTCTCAATATCAACGAAGCCCACCGTGAAAACCACTTGAATTAGTGCCACTAGGTATGAAGAAGAATCAGAATAAACACTTATACAAGCGCAAATTTGAGGAGCAAAAGAAGAACACAGCCGGCTCTTCCAAAGAGAGAGAGAGAGAGAGAGAGCGGTATTTATTAGGCCTTGGAGCGATGCTGCCTCAGGCCACAGGCATGGTACAGTAGAATACAAAAAAATAAATAAAAGAAAACATAAGATATACTAGGCTAAAATATGAATTAACAAGTTGACCAAGATTAGGCTAGCAATAAGATTGAAATAGAATAAGAGTAAAAAAAGTAACATCTTCAGCAGTATAGGCAAAACACGGAAATACAAACAGATGAATTAAAAATAAAAATTAAAATTAAAATTAAAATTAAAATTAAAGATAAAAATAAAAATTAAAGATTAAAGATTAAAGAGTATAGGCAACGGTCTTCAGAAGCTTGGGCAAAACCCCGAACAACAAAATGAGGTTAAAATACATGTATAATAATAATAAGAAGACCAGAAGTCATAAAGTATAGCGAATCAAGTTTTAGCGAGGTGAAGACCAATCATAGAATAAGTATACCTGACAAATAAGTAAATATATCACATAATATAACAAAAACAAAAACAAAGACAAAGACGGAAACAAGCGCATTACACAGCAACGCGAGGCAGGCCCGCCTCCCGCTCCTCCAGCGCCATCAAGTGGCAGTAGCAGCGAGAGCGAAAATCCGCAAGTGACGTCGCAGAGGTTACTTCCGGCGGTAGTGAGTTCCAAAAGTGGATACCCGCAATCAGAAAGGAATTCTGCCATGAAGCCGTACGCGCTGGAGGGACGAGAAGCGTATCCGTACGCGCTGGGTTGCGGCGCGATGCCAGGTTCGCCCTGAGCCTAAGCTGGTCCCCAAAAAGCCCAGACTGCCCAAGACAAAGAGCCTTATAAAAGATGCAGCCTAACAACTGCAATCGACGACTGGAAGGCCGAAGCCACCCACAACCACGCCTGTGCGCAGAGATGCTGACATCGCGCGGCAGACGGAGTAAAAAGCGCACGCAGTTGTTCAGCGACACACACAACGAATCCTCAAGCTCCTTAGTCAAGTTCGTAAGCACCGGCGCACAGTAATCATACACAGGGAAGACCAAGGCGATAATCAACCGGCGTTTCAAAGCCGTGTCTAAGTTAGAATCATTCATGCGAATGCGATAGAGTGCACCCGCTGCCTTCCTTCGCAGTAGAGAGACATGCTCCGTCCAAGCCAACGTGCTGTCAAGGACCACCCCGAGGTACTTGTACGAACCAACGAACAGAATAGGGGAGGCTCCTAGTAGAATCTCCGAAAAACCCGTTAAACGCACTTGTTTAACATATCTAGAGCTGCCGAAAATCATCGCCTTGGTCTTGGCTGAATTAATATACAACTTATTGGCTAAGCACCACTGCCATATTCCCTCAATATCATCATTCAGCAACTCGACGTGACGCTCGACCTCTGAAGGACGACATCTAATATAGACTACCAAGTCATCAGCGTACAAAAGGTACGAACAGTAACGCAAACACCGTGGCAAGTCGTTAACAAAGAGCGAGAAAAGGAGGGGACCCAGAACACTGCCCTGAGGCACCCCCGACGTTAAAGGAAGCCACCCAGACAGACTGCCATCGCTACCCCGGACTGCTTGTACCCGACCGCGAAGATAGGAATGAAACCATTGAAGCACATTGGCCGAAAAGCCTATTGCATGCAACTTACGGAGCAACAGCAGATGATCGATGCTGTCAAAGGCCTTTGTAAAATCAAAAAACACGGCTAGCGTGATCATTCGATCATCAATACCCTGCCGAATGTCGTCTACAAGCCTCAGGACCGCGGTCTGTGTCCCCATCCCTTCGCGAAAGCCAGTTTGACGCGGATCTAAAGAGTTGCGCTCGCAAAGAAAAGCCATAACTTGATCGTAAACAAGCCGCTCCAAAACTTTTGAGAGAGCGCATAGCTGGGATATTGGACGAAAATCGGAACATTCAAGCGGTGCTCGGATCTTCGGCAACGGGCAAACAAACGAGAACTTCCACAAGGAAGGGAATACACAATCCGCGAGGGAGGCATTAAATAAAGTCAAAATAAGCGGAAGTAACAGCGGACGCAAGATTTTGTACGCCTGAATTGGTAAAAAGTCCGGGCCCTGCGATCGAGTACTTATACGCATGAACGCGTTTTCCAGCGCACTACCGTTAACAGGCCGAAAATCGAAATTATCATTCATATTAATCATAGTAATCGTATCAATTATATCACCAGCCCCCAAGACGGGTGTGTAACGACTAGTAACGTTAACATCGTTAAGACAAAGCGTGAGATCTGGCAGTGGGGCACCAGAAGAGACTGCAGCAAACTGCTGGTTCAATGACAGCAGTGAGACGTGCGCAGGAAGCTCATGCCTTGTAGAGCGCGTGATCCCGAGGCTGTCAATTTCTCTCCAAAAGACACGTGAGTTGCCAGCCGTATCAAATTTAGATTGCAAAAAGCAGGACTTAGTAGTTACAAACTCATTTTTAAACTCACGACGAAGACAAACGTACTTATCAAAAAGCCATTGCGACCCCGACCGCTTAAAGGCACGATAGCAGGCGTCCCTGTCATGTTTCAATTTACGCAACTCTTCAGATAACCACGGGGCTGGTGGCCGCTTAACCGAGACCTTACGCAGAGGAGCAGCTCGATCTAATGTATCACGCACAAGACAGTTAAAAACAGAAAGCTGGCAGTCGATACTCGGCTGAGTCGCAAGCAATGACGAATCAACGGATGAAATCACCTCAGCTGCAGCCTCCAGATCTGCGTCGTCCCACGCACGGTAATGGAAAGTCCTAGGCAAAAGGCGGTTAACAACGTACTTGATCGTAACGTAGATGAGGTCATGACCAGAAAGAAAAGGCTGTGCAGATTGACCCCAGCCATCCAGAGAGCGAATGTCACTCACAGCACAGACATCAAGCCACGTGTGCGACGACTTAGTATGGTGAGTCGGACTGAGTGGCACAATACACAGCCCCTGAGCAGTCAGAAAATCTCTGAGGTGAGCAGCATCGGAATGGACCGAAAGCAGGTCCGCGTTGAAATCGCCGAAGACGCAGACAAACTTGTAGCGCGCAGCGACGGATACGAGCTCTTTCTCAAAAAGGCCGAAAAAGCCTACTTTCGGCGGTCTATACACTACGGCTATCAGGATCTTTGGCCGAGAGGGAGTCCAAACTTCGGCTAAAAGGAACTCCGGCACACCATCACGCTGCAGCGAAGCTGACGAAGTCACAATCTTACCACTCACCCCACTTCGCAAAAACAAAGCAACGCCGCCATCGTTCCGCCCCCTGCGATCTACCCTAAGCACAGTATACGACTCTAGAGCAATCTGGCTATCAAGAATCTGGTCATTTAGCCAGGTTTCGGTTACAGCAATAAGGTGGTAAGGGTTAAGCCTAAAAAAATCGCGGAATTCGTCGATGTGCGGAGACAGAGACTGAGCGTTGAGGCAGCAAGCGTTCAGAAGTGAGCTACCCGATGAGGACGCAAATGAAGCAGACAGTGGAGGGAGGACATCAAGAGAGGGCGGTGTGCCCAGGCCAAAGAGTCATATCGAGAGCTGAGCCAGATCCGCAGATGGCAAGACTCTAACAGGCTTTGCCGCGGCATCCTTACGTACAAAAACAGCCCCATCCGCGATCCAGACCTCGTTATGCTTAAGCACAGGAAACTGCCGCAGAATACGGGACCGCAACTGATACAGCGGAGCAGGCTGACGATGATTGACATACACCTTGCTATCAGGGTATGTAGAGATAATGCTAGGGGCACGAAGATCAGGCACAAGCATCTTTCCCGCAATAAGTTCTTCGCACTTGGCTTTTGGTGTAAGTTCAAGTAAAATAGCACGAGCAGCCGCACCAGCGCCACCTGTTCGTCTTTTACCCATCCGCTCAACTGCCACGATGTTCCAGCCAGCCAACGGTACCTTCAGTGCAAGAGCAAGCTTAAGTACAAGAGCTTGCAGGTTCTCGGCTCGGTCAGTGCACTCAGGGACGCCAGTTATTACCACCTGCGACGCCATATCACGACACACAACTCGAAGGAGCATGGCTTCATGCGACTGCGACAGACCTCCCGAGGAGCTGGTGGCAATGGCGCCCTCCACAGCAAGCAGACGGTCTTTGTTCTCAGCAACGTCTTTGACAACGTGGTCTAAATCCTTCCTAACTACGTCGACTGACCCACGCAGGTCCAGGGTGTCTTTCTTAACAGACGCTTGATCAGCAGCCAGTGAGTCAACCTTACGGTTTAAATTGTCCAGGTTCGTCACCAGCCGTTCAAAATCCCCTACAAGCGAATCGACCTTATCGGCAACACCGTCAAGTCTAGCCAGCCGAGCGTCGATGCTTTTTACGTGTGATAAATTCTCGGATGACGCCTGACACAAAGGGCAGGACAAACGGACCGCATTGGTAGCAGCTCTGGATGAGTTCAGTGAAAATCTGACACGAACACAGTAGACATGGAAGCTGTGTTTGCAAGGTGCACTAGAACTTATACATTCACTCGGCTTCACCACCTCATCAAAACATAAGGCACACACTGGACTTGACATACTAAAAAAGAAAAGAAAAAATGTTCCAGGCGAAGGCTGAGGAAATATAGGCCAGGTACTGGCTATAATAAAGTCACCGATCACAGAGATTTAAAATTCAAAATTCAAAATTCACTGGCCACAACAATGGGCAAGAGGTATATAATATCTCAGCGTCACAGTTTCCAGAGTTCACAATAACATTAAGGCGACTTTACGGAGCGCGAACACGAATGAAACAAAACAAAGATCAGCCGGCGATCTAGCTGACAACACGAAGTTTATGACAAGTCACCACAACGGCACTATACCCGACTAGACTAAATTAAAATTACACACAGATTTAGCAAAATTAGAGCAGAACCGCCTCTCAAAAGCCAATAAAATTTTTCAGGCAAAAACCTAGTGGCCTACGGAACACAAGGGGCGACTACTGAAGACAGTGAAAAGGGTAGGACCCACTAGAAAGATGAAATAACGGACTGAAAAGACACACACGTCAGCCACCGGCGATATCACACTTGAAGAGAGAGAGAGAGAGAGAGAATGAATGAATGAATGAATTGTTTATTTATGCCCTGGACAATCCATGGGGCAAATGAGACACATGTAGGTTAACACAAGAACCAAGAGAGAGAGAGAGAGAGAGAGAGAGAGGAGAGGGATAGTGGCTGGGTACTGAATAGACTGATTAATTTAGAAGTCAATATGAATAAATGTGAACCTCTGATTGGATCGAGTTTTGTTGAATTACCTCGTGCGGTTAAAGTTCGAAGAGCAGTGATAAATGTTCGTTCGCGAGACGATGCATTCTTTGCCTGGGCAATCGTTTCAGCTTTACATCCTACAGCGATTAATCCGAGTCGACCAAGTTCGTGTCCACATTTCTCAGGGATATTAAATTTAACCGGAATTTTATTTCCCATGACAATCAAACAAATACCAAAGTTTGAGAAAATGAATAAAATGTCCGTTAATGTTTTTATTCTAAATATGAAACGTTATAGTAGTGGCTTCGAAATCCAGCCATTGCAATTAACTGATGACAAAAAGGCGACCCACAATAATTTGCTTATGGTCCAAAACGGTGAAGGGAAATTACACTTTTGCTGGATCAAACATTTCTCTAGATTGCTATCGGAACAGATATCAAAACATCATGGTAAAAAATTCATATGTGATAGGTGTTTACATGTGTTTTATAGTGAGGTACGGTTAAGTAATCACAGCGTTGATTGCACTAAATTGAATGACTGTGCAATACAGCTTCCGGATGAAGAAACTAAGTGGTTGCAGTTCAAAAATCATGTACGGAAAGAGGTTGTGCCATTTATAGTGTACGCAGACTTTGAATGTCTGCGTAATGAACTACCAACCGAAGGGTTGACTAATGGGGAGTCCCATGCATATCAAAAGCATGAAGCATTCAGTGTTGGATATCATTTTTATTGTTCATTCGATACTTCACGATCAAGGTACGCATCATATCGAGGCGTCAACCCGTCAGAATGGTTCGTTAAGGAACTACAAACAATTGCAATTGACCTGGAAACAACCTATCAAAATCCAGTTGAAATGAATAAATTAACTTAAACAGAAAATTCGGAGTATAGGAACGCAACAATCTGTCACATCTGTGGGGGTCCACTTACTGATACAAGGTTACGCGTTCGCGATCATTGTCATTATACAGGTAGATATAGAGGTCCCGCGCATAACGCATGTAATTTGAATTATCAAGAAGATCGGATTATTCCAATCGTACTCCACAATATGACTGGTTACGATGCACATTTCATTATAACAGAACTCATGACAACATTAGAAGGAAAAGTAACAGCATTGGCGCTCAATAAAGAAAAGTACATTTCATTTACAAAGGAGTTTAAGGAGGGTAGTAGTTTCAAGTTGAGATTTATCGACTCATTTAAATTTTTGAATTCCAGCTTAGACGAACTTAGTTCATATTTGGGGATCGAAGAGTTGAAAATATTAAAAGAAAATTTCAATGACATTAGTTCAGCTCAATTCAAACTCTTGACGCGAAAAGGTGTGTTCCCCTATGATTACTTGAACTCACTTGATAAGCTAGATGATACTACTCTACCACTGCGGGAAGAATTTTATAACAGATTAACAAATACCAATATTTCAGAAGAGGATTATTTACACGCTATTAATGTTTGGGAATCATTCAGCATAAAGACGCTGGGCGAATACAGCGATTTGTATTTGAAAACAGGTGTTTTGCTCCTGGCAGACGTATTTGAAAGTTTCAGAAAAAGTTGCATGAGGACGTATGAGTTGGATCCTGCATACTATTTCACTCTTCCGGGACTGACGTGGGATGTAATGCTCAAGTATACGAAAATTAGTTTAGAGTTGTTGACTAATATAGATATGTTATTATTTGTAGAACGAGGTATACGAGGTGGTTTGAGTCAGTGTTGAAATAGGTATGCATGCGCTAATAATAGATATATGAAGTGTTACGACGTTAATGTACCTCAAAAATATTTCATGTACTTTGATGTAAATAATTTATATGGTTGGGCAATGTCTCAGCCTTTGCCTACTAGTGAATTTCAATGGCTTGCAGATGTATCACAATTTGATGTGCTACTGATTTCCGATGACGCTTCAATAGACTATATCCTGGAAGTTGATTTAGAATATTCTGAGGAATTGCATGATCATCATAAAGATTTGCCATTCGGTCCCACCCATAGCAACGCCCCAAATACAAAAGATGTTAAGCTGCTTGCAACTTTGCATCATAAAACACGATATAACATTCACTACAGAAATCTCAAACAGTGTTTGAACCATGGTTTGAAATTATGTAAAATATATCGAATTTTACAGTTTGAACAGTCGGCTTGGCAAGGTTCATATATTGCTTCAAACACAAGTTTGCGCACACGTGCCAAGAATAATTTTGAAAAGAATTTGTTCAAATTGATGAATAATGCAGTATTTGGTAAAACAATGGAAAATGTGCGCAATCATGTGGACATAAAGTTGATCAGTGAGTGGGATGGACGATATGGAGCAAAATCTTTGATCGCAAAACCAAATTTCCATCGGCGCACAATATTTTCTGAAAATTTCGTTGCAATAGAACTGCGTAGGTTGAAGGTGAAAATCTTAAAACCAGTTCATGTGGGGATGTGCATATTAGATTTATCTAAAACCTGCCTATACGCGTTTTATCATGAATATATGAGACCCCAATTTCAAAATAAATGTAAGCTACTGTATACTGACACAGACAGTTTAATATATGAAATAAAATGTGGCCATATTTATGAAATAATGAAGCATGATATTGAAAGATTTGACACAAGTGATTATAGTCCGAGTAATCTGTATAATATTCCCCTTAGAAATAGAAAAGTTCCAGGACTGATGAAAGATGAAAATAATGGTGATATAATGACTGAGTTTGTCGGTTTGAGATCTAAAATGTATTCAATTAGAATTGATGAAGAAGAGGTCAAAAAGGCCAAGGGAATAAAAAATTGTGTTGTACAGAGAGGAATAACGTTCGCGGATTATCTGAATTGTTTAAATACAAACCTTGACTTAAACAAACAGCAGCAATCCATACGTTCAAAGTTGCATAAGGTATATTCAGTATGTGAGACGAAAATAGCCTTGAGCTCAAACGATACCAAACGTTATGTAATTTCCAATTCCACTGACACGTTGCCGTGGGGTCATTATAGTATACGGAGTGAGTTGGAAAGTGATTCAGAAAAAGGTCGCAGCAGTTGATTGATTTTTTGTTATTTATTGAATGTTAAAATATATTTGTATTGCAATTATAAAGCATTGTTCTTATTTATCCATGAATTGTGTGATGAATCAAACCCTAACCATTTAACATAAACCTGATTCCCCCTCTTACGTAAGATTTTTTCCACTAGATGTACATCGGGATATTTAGCCATTTTTAATTCATGTTCATAAAATCCCCCCATAGTAGGCCCGATTTTGAATTTTGCAGGCCCCGCTATTTTGATCTTACTGTATACGGTTGTAAGAAGTTTCTTGGCAATCGTTGGTGTAACTTTTTGCGGAGACATTCTAATCGTTCTGTGCACGCGTTTATTATAGTCGGCAACCAACCGGTGAAGCGTATTCACCCATTCGTAGGATCCGTTAGCGGTAAAGGCCATCCACATTGCGTTTTTCACGGTTCTGTTCCAACGTTCAACTACGGATGCCTTCATGACGCTGTACGTTGAGTAGTGATGAATTCCATTTTTAGATAACAGAGACTCAAACGATGCGTTATAAAATTCTTTACCATTATCAGTTTGGAGATTTTTCGGTTTCCGTGAGTCTGATATAATTACAGTAAATGCTGCACACACGTCCTTTGCGCTCTTACTTTTAAGTGGAATAGCCCACGCATACTTGGATAGAACGTCCATTACTGTAAGTATGTACTTAAATCCCTCGTTAACTTTTGCATACGGTTGCATGTCAACAAGATCTGCCTGCCACAAATCGTCGTATCCATGTGTGATAACCCTTCGACGTGGATAATTACGTCGCGCTGGCACATGCAAACTTCATCAACATATTTTTTTGTTAACAGCATCGTTCTCAGCCACTGGTGTATGCACTTGTTTTATTCGTTTGTTTCTTAAATTATAATGCCCCCCATCATGAGGAGTTAAAAAATTAGTGTCGACGTAATCCTTCGTCACGACGTCGGTCGACTCGGTAGGAATCGCAAAATTTGTTAACCTTTTACCGCGGAAGTCAAAATTTCCATTTACTTGCAAAATATTGCTGCCCCCATTAGCGGCGGGTGTGCTCAATCTGGGGATACGTTTGTCAAGATGTCTTCCGAATTTATCAACAGACATTTCTACACTGACGAGTAATAGTGTAGCTGCACCTATATATGAATAATATTTGCCTCACGAAGTTCCTCTATGATGGACATTATTTCATTGTCATGCCCTGTGTGACCAGCATTCCTGGACGCAACTAGAAGTCTCAATCTCTCAACAAGTTCGTTCGGGTTGTCCGAATGGACATAATCTACAGGATGATATGTAACGACCATTCTGTTCGGAACCAAACCTTGACCAGACGATTTGCTACGAGCCGTAGTGTTGAATAATTTGGCGATTATATGTTTCCATTTGTAACTTTTATTTCCATTCATCTGTTCGCGTTCAGTATATCCGCGCTTGTGTGCGTTAGTCGAATGTAATATGCTTCTGTATTTTATAAGATCAATATCCGTAAAGTCTGCTTCATCGGGAATTCGATTAAAAATCAGCTCCATTAATCCCATGGATCCCTTGCACATGACATTATTGATTATAATATTATCATTTTTATCTATTTCGATAGGGGAATCACCGAGCGACCAGAATCCATCCGCAAAACGAACCCCATACGTTGTATCATATTCGTGTTTCGTGTCAAAAATCAATCCCTTGAAATACGGCTTAGTCAATTCACCAAAGTGCTTATTGATATATTGGACAGCCTCATCTCGACCCTCAGGGGTTTCTAGAATTGATCGCAAAGTTGTTTCAGGTGATGGCTCAGGGTATGACTGAGCTACGGGCTCTAAGTTCAGAAAAACGAAGTCGTTTCTTGGCTGTGAAGAGTCTATTTCCATCGAAGCGGATGCATTCTCAGTAGTACCCCGGCGTTTCGCGATCGGGGTGCTCGACAGTTTAAAACGGATAGTTCGGTTCAGCTTCGTGTCATCCTCATCGTCCAATTCAAGTTTTCGTTTCACCTGCACCATTGATTTTCGTTCGACCGACGTATTGATGTTGCGACCCTCGGCTAGGATCTGTAGAGGGGCCACGATTGGTGCTAGGTCTTTTTCCAGGGCTTCAGCAGCCTCCGACTGATTAACTTTCAGCGCTCGGTATTTTGCACGAATCGCTTTACTCGATCGCGAAATTGCTTTTTTAATTTTTTATCATTAACTTTGGTGGAATCATTTTCATTCTTCATGTCTCCGACAAGCGCTGCAGACTCGCTTACCAATTCAGACATGGTGACGCTTAGAAAGTTGAAGGGTAACTGAAAGATTCGGCGTGGCAAACAACGTATTCATCGAACCCTCGTCGGTAACGACCCACCTGAAGGGGGTCGTCCTTAACAATTACAAGAAACCCAAATTTTTTGAACCAACATAGTGCACAAAGTTTTTGAAATACATCGTATGCCATATCGTTGTTGACATGATCATCATACACGTGACGTAGATTCAAACTGTCTTGCTTGAATAGGATGAGAACATTCGCGTTGTCTCGAATCAGGTGTTTGGGGACTCACGCATATGTTTGACACAAATAGAAACAGTCAACATGAGCATGTCTTCCCATGCAAAAATATTCCCGAACTACGTCTTGCTTGTCACAGGCCACGTCATCAAATATAAACACTGAGTTGGGTAATGATTCGGTAGGGGGGATTACATCGCAATTGTTTGAGAATGGGAAAAATCTAATTTCTTCGATATTCGTTCGAAGTTTTTCCAGATATCGATATTTGGGTTGTTGCAACGATTTTGAATAGATGTAAACATTCTCAAAGCGAACTCCATTACAACTTTCCAGCAGACTTATCATAACATTTGTCTTCCCACAATTGGAAGGCCCGCAAATTATTGCTCTGATTGTATTCGGTAGTAGGGGACCGTGCCGCTTAGGGCTATCGACCTATGTTTTATTGTCAAGATTTACCACCCGAATGGAGTACGGCTGCTTGATAAAATGCATCGTTTGCTTGTGATTAAAATATGGCTCGGTGAAGGGTATTTATATGATACGCAACCATTATTTTTTCTCAGTTTTGAAATGTATGTGGACATTGATGTATCGTCGGATCAATTCTTTACTACCGAACTACTGAAATATATACCTAAAGTTATATTGTTGCAATACTACGGCAATCTGATCCCAAAACTATGGAATAACCTTCCCGTACATATAAAGACAGATCCAGACCTCGCCCAGTATCGGGTGTGTCTGAAACATTATAATAAAGGTATTGATCATATTGACGGGCCCGCGCTCCAGATAAGAAAGTGCAGTCAATGCCAAGAGCACGATCCCTGGGGCAAGGTCTGTTGAATAGCGTCATTAATTCACTGCCTTTCGAATTACACATACCAGGCTATCAGTATTGCGGACCCGGCACACATCTAGCCAGGCGTCTTGCTTGAGGTGACGCGGGCATCAACCCGTTAGGCAAGTTGTGTCGCGAGCACGATATAACCTATTCGCAAAGTAAAGACCTCGAAACACGACACAACGCTGACAGAAAACTAGCGGAACAGGCATCACGACGAGTCGAGGCTGGAGACGCAGCATTGCTTGAAAAAGCGGCTGCGTAGGCAGTTTGACGCGCTATGAAGGTTAAATTAAAGATGGGTGCTGGGCTGAAACGTGGTAAGCGAAGAAAAAAAATTTCAGGCGGAGAGTTGCCAAAAAAGAATAAGAAAAAAAATGTTTCACAACCTCGACGGAAGAGGGTGAAGCGCGTCAAACCTCGAATTTTGCCGCCGGGAAAGCGTGGAGGATTTTCACCATTCTTGATTCCATTACTTGCGGGATTGTCAGCTGTAGGCAGCTTAGCGGGGGGAGCCGCAGGCATTGCGAAATCTGTCAATCAGGCATCTAACGCGCGGAAACTGTTATCTGAGACTGAACGACATAATCGTGCTATGGAGCAGCCTGGTCGGGGGTTATATCTGAGTCCCTATAAAAAGGGTGGTGGGATGGAAAAATGTCGAGGAAAAAAAAAAAACCTTGAAATGAGATGATTATTCTACCTGACGGTCCGACAACTAACATCGAGCTACTCGCGTATGCGAAACGTATGCGTATTCCATATTTCAAAGGTGTGTTTATGCGATCTGAACTACTTCAAAATAAAAATTCCATTCAAGCTAATGAGTGTGGAATAATCAACCTGGATACTTTGCACGGACCTGGCACACATTGGGTTGCATATGTGAAACGTGGAAGTAAAATAAAATATTATGATAGCTATGGAAATCTGCCCCCACCCAAAGAATTTATTCAATATTTTTGAAACAATGTGCAAATTGCATACAACCACAAACAATATGAGAATTACAATTCTGCAATATGTGGCCAGCTTTGCTTATATTTTTTACGTGATAACGCATAGATTACATTGTCAATTCACTGTTTGTATTTAAAACGATAATACATAGATTACATTGACATTTGAACTTCAGTATACGTAAGACCGCGATATGTCTCTGACGCTCACGCTTTCGGGGTCAGCATCTGTTCTAAGTGCAAACTACTTTCCACCTATTGTCCTACGTGAAAATGTTGAATATGTACTGGGATTAGTAGATTTTGAAACATTCAACTCAGTACCTAATGTTGACAGAACAAACAATACATCTTATTATGATAGTGACAAAAAGATTACTATTCCAGAAGGATCCTATGAGATTGATGATTTGAATAGGTATTTATCTGGGAAGCTAGTTGACGATTTCGAATCTCCCCCCGCGATAGTACTTCGCCCAAACAACAATACATTAAAATGTGAGTTGAAGTGCGAGTATGACATTGACTTTAGTAAGGAAAATAACCTCGGCTCGTTGCTAGGTTTTACAAAATGGAAGCTTGAAGCTAACGTCTGGCACGAATCCGATTTGCCAGTCAATATTTTGAGAGTTAAGGGGGTATAGGACTGCTGGAGCCTTGAAAGCAATTATATTTTTCTGGGTGTAATTACAATGAGCGTACTTGAGATGGGAGAATTATATTTTAGTACATGTTTATTGGACTCAAAGTGAACCCTAAAGAAAATATAGACGAACAAAATCTTGATAAATATAGAAATCCGAAGCTATTGGATTAGCACAGGTTTTGTCCGGATTCGTAGCTGGCCCGCATGATAACTCAAGAGCCAAGGCACTTGGAAAGCTGAAATTTTCACGAAATTTTTATGGTACCTTTGTGCATGGTGTGAACCAGTCTCATTGATTTACAAAAAAAAATGTCAAAAATATTCGAAAAAAACGAAAATTTTTCGAATTTATTAAAAAAAATCCTGTTTTTCGTTTACAAAATCCCTCACAGAATTTTGCCGTTGATGCGACTGGTTCACACTGTGCACAAAGGTATTATGAAGATCTCGTGGAAGTTTCAGCTTTCTCAGTGCCTTGGTTCTTGAGTTATCATGCGGGCCAGCTACGAATGCGCAAAAAAACCTGTGCTGATTCAATTGCTATATTTATCGATATTTTTTTCATTCATATTTTTTTTGAGGTTCATTTTAAGTCTAATAAACAGGTACTCAAATATAATTTGCCTAGCTCGAATACGCTCATTGTAATCCCACCCAGAAGAACATGATTGTTCTAAAGGCTCCAGCAGTCCTATACCCCCTTAATATTATACGAATTGAGTGTAACATCACCGCTGAAGCATATAGCAACGCTCGACCAGTGCACACGATTCATGAATTCTCTGCAAACGTCCCCCCGGGCTATAAAATCTCGGAGTCACCTTACCACGTCATTTACTTACCTCTCAGCTTTCGCGTAATATACAACATAACAGTCCGCGTTGTGGATCAAGACGGTAACCTAGTCAACTTTCAGGGAGAAGAGATAACGATTCGTTTGCACGTAAAAGAACGGTGATTTTTTTCATCATGTTGATCTATGAAAGCGTGCACAAATATCCCGTGCCCGCACAGCCATCTCTCAGTATTCAAAGTTTGGTCGAACAAACAACACCATACGCAGTTCGCCAATTGCTAACACCCCATAACGCCGAATTTTTAAAATCATTAGGATTTCGTGTGAAAGATAGAAATGGCAAGTATGTTAAACATTGCGAAGAGAATTATTGGAAATGAAGGTCCAGAAATGAAGACACAAGGTGTTGTGTTAACGTTTCGGCCCGAGTGGGGGCCCTCCTCAGAACGAATATCGTTTATTAAACTGTCGAGAGGAACAATGACATATAAGAAAGAAGTACAAGAACTTATACAAAAAAAAACATTAATCAGAAGCTGAAGGATTCTTTTAGAAAAAAAAAAGAAAAAAGAAAGAATGCTTAAATTTATATAAAGACGTACAATAAAAGTCTAGATATAATTATTGCAACCCACGTGGAATTCCACGTGGGATTTTTGAACATAACTTAGTATGAGATTTACTATACCTTAATCAAAACGCAGTGCACAGTATAAAAAAGAAGAAAAGAAATTAAACAATGCTCAACAATAAGTGAAGCATTTTTAAATGATTGCGCTCAGTAACTCCCACTTCTGCATTATCGCGAACTTAAAAGAAAAGCACTTGCATAAGAGTAAACACGTGTGCTTCGTGCGATAGTCAGAAGAAGAAGGAGAAACGGAAGGAAACGAAGTCGTAGACAAAGAATAAACTTAAGCTAGTTATCTAAAACACACTTAGAAACTTAAAAACCATAGAACAGTGCAAAGATAGTAAGAAAAAGTCCAGAGAACAAGTTAGACATACAAGTTAGTCCTAGTGTGATGCGTTAGAAATTAGAGACTTATAGATGTCGCTGAGTCGTTCGACATCTTGCCTCAAATTCACAGAATTTGAATGGCTGACGATATTACACATCTCCAAAATCAAGCGTTTGTAATAAACTGGTTCTTCGTTCAAAACACTAACCCTGCTGTAATCAAACATATGGTCCTTGTCCACCATATGTCTGGTTAGAGCAGTGTAGTGATCGTCGCTGTCGTGTATATTTCTCTTATGTTCATTAATTCTAGTGTGCAAATGTCTGCTAGTTTGTCCAATATAAACTTGATTACAATCCTTACAAGGGATCTTATAGATGACGTTGGAACGCTTATCCAGAGGTTACTTATCTTTTCCAGAATCGAACAAAAAATTAAGATCGTGGGAATTCTTCCCAACAAATTTGACATGGTATTTCCTGAATACCCTATTAAGAGACTCAAATAACCCAGCGACGTAGGGAACTGAAATAAATTTGGTAGGTGGTAAGTCCAAGACAGCTGGGTTATCAATGCTGTTGTTGGAAGTGCAAATGATACGATTCTTCCTGGCATTGATGTGTTTTCTAAGTAAACCTGGTGGATAATCGTTCCAACGTAAGACATAAAAGATTAAGGACAAATTTTTGTCATGAAATTCAGGACTGGACAACTTCAAACCCCTATCAACTAGATTGAAAATAGTACCTATCTTATACGACCTAGGGTGATGAGAATGAAGATTAAGATATCTTTGTGACCAAGTTTTTTTGTGGAACCAATCTGTCTTGATCCTATTGTTGGAATGTATCACAGATACATCTAAAAAAGAAATCTTATTATCAACTTCTTTCTCTATGGTGAACTGTAGTCTTGGATGGAACTGATTTAAAGTATTCAAAACGGTATCTACTTTATCAAGCGGAACAGCTGTTAGGATATCATCCACATATCTAAAGAAAAAAGGTGGAACAAAGTCTAAATTGCTAATACAAGTGCGTTCTAAATCTTCCATAACTAGGTCGGATAAGATAGGTGATAAAGACGAGCCCATCGGGAGGCCAAAACATTAAGAGTAAGTGGTGTCATTGAATTTGAAAATCGCAGCATCGAAACAAATTTTAAGAGCCGAAATCAATTCGCATTTCGGAATTGAGATATTGTTATGCATGTCTACCCATCTGTTTTCTATGGCAGCGATGGCCAGATCCTGCGGTACGTTGGTGAATAGTGACACCACGTCCAAAGAAATTAAGATGAAGTTGTCCGGGATGACTAAATTCTTTATGGAGCTGACAAAGGCAAAACTATCCTTGACTCTCGACGCCGGAGGTATAACGCTGGATTTGATCCAAGAGTTCAAAGCTTTAGCCAAGGCATAAGTAGGGCTGTTAATAAACGAAACAATGATTCTAAGAGGAATGTCTTCCTTATGAATCTCAGGTAGGCCATAAGCTCTAGGTGGAACACTGTTGTTTACTGTTATAGACCTGCACATAGCCTTGCTAATATACTCCTTCTTAAGCCAACACGATGAAAGCTTGTTGACTTTTTGTTGCAAAGAGCTGGATAAATCATACCTCACAACCTTGTAGGTGTTGTTATCGGTTAGCTGGTCTAACATTTTCTAGGTGTAGACCGATCTAGGTATAGCCACAGAAGTGTTGCCTTTGTCAGCTTTCATGAACATAATATCAGGGTGCCTCTTTCTAAAAGATTGGGTCTCAGAGATTTTTTTGTCAAGAAGTTTGACAGTGCCAATGTTGGTAGGAATATTCCTAAAACTCATAAGTTTGTTGTTGAAATCTGATCTGGCTTGATTTCTCAAGTCATCAGGTATAGCTGAGATATTAGCTTCGAAATTTGAAACGAGATTATGAGTAGGTAATTCATTGTTTTTGAACGGACGTCCAAAGTTGGAGCCTAATTGAACCACTTCCGACACGTTATCAGGAATCTCCACATCCGTTAGATTAACCAGCCACTTATATTTCACAGATCGAGCCGTGGCTTCCTTACCAATCTTTTGAGAAGGAAGCACCAAGAGCTTGTTTATATTGGGCCGTTTGTGCTTATCAAATAAATACTTAAGTTTTCTAGACTGCGTTTTGAAAAATTTCTTGGATAACTTATCAGGTAGCGACGCTTTGATGTCAGTCGATAGACGAGAGAGGTCCTTCTCTAGTCTAACGACCGAGGCGTGAGCGTCAGTAATTTCAAGATTAAGTAAAAAGTATTGAAACTTGGAAAGAGACTGTTTAAATTTGGTTCTAGACCTCGACATATTAAAAACGATTTTGTTAGAGACTAGCTTAGGGAGTCTTAAATGTAAAGGTATGATATCCTGTTTTTTGCACCGAAGGAGAAAAATCCGATGGTTCCTCACCCTCGATAACTTCTCTGCCAACGACGTCCAGCGTCGAAGGTTGTTAGACATCTTCCTCCCATGTGAGAGAGCAATGTCGTGGAAAAAGCCCATGTTCCCAGTTATTAATCCAGTCGTACAGTAATCGAATAGTTTATTGACCTCATATAGGGTTTGCGAAGAGAATTATTGGAAATGAAGGTCCAGAAATGAAGACACAAGGTGTTGTGTTAACGTTTCGGCCCGAGTGGGGGCCCTCCTCAGAACGAATATCGTTTATTAAACTGTCGAGAGGAACAATGACATATAAGAAAGAAGTACAAGAACTTATACAAAAAAAACATTAATCAGAAGCTGAAGGATTCTTTTAGAAAAAAAAAAAGAAAAAAAAATGAATGCTTAAATTTATATAAAGACGTACAATAAAAGTCTAGATATAATTATTGCAACCCACGTGGAATTCCACGTGGGATTTTTGAACATAACTTAGTATGAGATTTACTATACCTTAATCAAAACGCAGTGCACAGTATAAAAAAGAAGAAGAGAAATTAAACAATGCTCAACAATGAGTGAAGCATTTTTAAATGATTGCAATCAGTAACTCCCACTTCTCTATTATCGAGATAAAATATACACGACAGCGACGATCACTACACTGCTCTAACCAGACATATGGTGGACAAGGACCATATCAATGGACTAATTCCATAGGGGCGTAAGGAACAAAAAAAAAATTTTTTTGCGGATATGCCCATAAGATTCTCCATTGCATGAAAAAGATTTTGCCACTATAAAAACGAATTTTTTTTTTTGCCGCTTACGCCCGTTTGGCGTTAGTCCATCGATATGTTTCATTACAGCAGAGTTAGTGTTTTGAACGAAGAACCAGTTTATTACAAACGCTTGATTTTGGAGATGTGTAATATCGTCAGCCATTCAAATTCTGTGAATTTGAGGCAAGATGTCGAACGACTCAGCGACATCTATAAGTCTCTAATTTCTAACGCATCACACTAGGACTAACTTGTATGTCTCACTTGTTCTCTGGACTTTTTCTTACTATCTTTGCACTGTTCTATGGTTTTTAAGTTTCTAAGTATGTTTTAGATAACTAGCTTAAGTATATTCTTTGTCTACGACTTCGTTTCCTTCCGTTTCTCCTTCTTCTTCTGACTGTCGCACGAAGCACACGTGTTTACTCTTATATAAGTGCTTTCCTTTCAAGTTCTCGATAATGGAGAAGTGGGAGTTACTGATTGCAATCATTTAAAAATGCTTCACTCATTGTTGAGCATTGTTTAATTTCTTTTCTTCTTTTTCCAAACGGCGTGCGCAAAGTTCGTTTTCGCGCACGGTTTTGCGTGCGCAAAGTGCGCTTTTCCCGCATGTAATTTAGCGTGCGGTAATGAATTCATTTAGCGTGCGGGAATGGTTTGTTTACGTTTTTGCGTGCGGGAATGGATTCTGGAAACTGAGTGATAGCACACCGACCGTATACTTTGTAGCGGTTTGTTTACATCGTTGTCTGGAAGATCTGTTCGAACCTTTTCAAGAAAGGCTATACAAAAGGAAAAATTGCAGAAAGCAGTCAGTCGCTTGTTCGGTCTCGCGTGTGCGAGTCACAAAATTACGAGAATTAGTGCAAGTGATAGTGATAGTGCTGTAGGAACTGACGTGACTGAAGAAATGATACAGGCTGCAAAGGAAATTTCTTTGGAGTTACTGCCTACTATGTCGAGGAAAAAATACACTGCAACTTATAATCAATTTAAGGAATAGCGGCGTACGAAAAATACGAAGTCTTTCGCTGAAGATGTGTTTATTGTGTATTTTAGTGAATTATCGAAAATGTTCGCTCCATCAAGTTTGTGGTCTAGGTTTTCAATGCTAAAAGCAACTGTCAAGGCTTATGACAACATCGACATGAGTTCCTACAAAAAATTGTTCGCTTTGTTAAAGACGAAGAGTATCGGGCATAAACCGAAAAAATCGAAAGTTCTGACAGCAGATGACGTTTAAAAATTTTGTCACGAGGCGCCAGACAATGAATTCTTAGTAGTAAAAGTAAATTCGACTACACGTATATGAAATACAGACTTATATAGAAATCAAGCATAAGTCGGGAATTTTATTCTTTTCCAGGCTGTTCTTGTAATAGGAATATCAGGTGCTTGCAGACGAGAGGAGTTAACGAATATTACAGTGAACGATGTTAATGATATAACCACGAGCGACCATCCATTCTTATTGATACAGATTCCGAAAACGAAAACAAAAATAGAACGTTCATTTACCGTCACTGGAGATTTTTACGCAACATGTAAGAGGTATATGTAAAAAAGACCAGAAAACGTCAAAACAAACAGATTTTTTTTAACATATAGAAATGGCAAGTGTATTCAGCAACCTATAGGAATGAACACAATCGGCGCAATGCCTTCACAAGTTGCGAAATACCTTGAATTACCGGAAGTAGAACGATATACTGGCCATTGCTTCCGACAAACTTCAGCAACACTGTTAGTCGATTCGGGCGCGGATATTACAACACTGAAGCGTCATGGGGGCTGGAAATCGAGTGCGATCGCAGAGAGTTACATTGAAAATTCGACAGCAATGAAAAAGAAAATAGGTCAACAAATAGAAAGATCGATTCCATCAAAAGCAGTGAAACGTGTTTCAAATCGTGTCATCAATGAAGCAAGTGATGATGAAGTGATCGATAATTCGATTTCAACAAAATAAGCTAAAACCGTATCAGAATGTTCAAGATTGAATAAAAACAATAATTCAGTACGTTCAATTCCTACACAAGCCTCAACAAGTATGCGAAGAACTTCTGATCTATCACAAGACTTTTTTCCCGCAACTTTAATTACAGCCATTCAATGCACAGCACCTGTCTTAAATAGCATACAAAATGTAGAAAAGAGAGAGAGACAATCATCTGATTCATCTGATCAAAATGTAATTGATGTGAACATTCCAGATCCAGTGACATCCAAGTCGCCTGCACATGAGAATCTACCATTTTGTTTTAACAATTGCAATGTAACTATTAATATCAACAAATAATTATGCCTTTTTCTGTTTTTGTACAAAAGAGATCACCATTTTGTTTTAACAATTGCAATGTTACTATGATTATCAACAAATAATTCTGCATTTCATGTTTTGGTACAAGAGATTTCACCATTATGTTTCAACAATTGCAATGTCACTATTGATATCAACAAATAAATATATCTGATAATATTTTCAACACGTTACTACTCTTATTGTTTCAAATGACAATTTATTTTCCTAACAATCGGGGGGCTTCGCCCCCCGAACCCCCGACCGGGGCCTCGCCCGTGGGCCCCACCGGGGCTTTGCCCCGGACCCGACCAGGGGCTTCGCCCCTGGACCCCGTTGGTGTTCACAGGTAACGTCTACAGTTGACATCGTACATCACGACATACTATAGCTTAGAAATACGGCTCGGAAGATCAGTGTTTCCATGCACGTGTAATAAAAAATATCGTGTGCAACACGGGAGGATAGGTGATTGCTACCATGCCCGCTCAAGTGACGAACTTTGCGCATCTTCTTTGGAAAAATAGCGTACGATACTATTTTATACTGTGCACTGCGTTTTGAGTAAGGTATAGTAAATCTCATACTAAGTTATGTTTAAAAATCTCACGTGGAATTCCACGTGGGTTGCAATAATTATATCTAAACTTTTATTGTACGTCTTTATATAAATTTAAGCATTCTTTCTTTTTTCTTTTTTTTTCTAAAAGAATCCTTCAGCTTCTGATTAATGTTTTTTTTGTACAAGTTCTTGTACTTCTTTCTTATATGTCATTGTTCCTCTCGACAGTTTAATAAACGATATTCGTTCTGAGGAGGGCCTCCACTCGGGCCGAAACGTTAACACAACACCTTGTGTCTTCATTTCTGGACCTTCATTTCCAATAATTCTCTTCGCAAACCCTATATGAGGTCAATAAACTATTCGATTATGTTAAACATTAATGCTCGACCGGTATTTGATAACAGTATAACTCGGGTTGAAGTTCATGCTCATGCCCCTTACGCAAGTACATCATATCAAAATAACGACGAGATACGAATTCCAATTCGACAGCAAGATTTGTATACGCTGCCTTGCAACAGTTTTTCATACCTCGAGGGCACATTACTGAATTCAGTAGCGGACGCATCCGGTGTCCATCAGCCGGTGAAAAATGTCAAACTTGTCAACAATGCGATGGCTTTTCTCTTCGATGAAATTCGGTATGAATTGAATGGGGTTGAAATTGATCGATGCAAAAATGTTGGAATTACCACTACTATAATAGTAGATTACGATACAAGTGCGCGAAGTATGTGATTCTCGCACGAATTTAGCTTGTCGCCCGAGCGAAGCGAGGGTGACAAAAACACGAGTGCGAGGATCACGTACGCGCACGTGTGTCGTATACTATTTTTTATAACACAGTGTGCGAATTTCGATTTCGAAAATAAATATAAATATAAATATCTGTCTATCAGTAACCGAAAACCGGCTGGGAATGTGAATACTGTATTTTGGACAATATTCTATAGATACACTAATTACAGTGTGCGGAGTAAATCATTCTCTACACTCAGTGCGCGAATGTATCTACTCCAGATGCATTCGCACACTGAGTGCGTGAATGTATCTACTCGGAGCACCGCGCGCCACAGTGTGTGGATCGGGCACTTCACACACTACCAACAGACATGAGAAATCAAAATTCGCACACTGATGTATAAAAAAAATTATTTATCATTCAGTAGGGGAGAGTGGTCCTGAGTCGGCCCAGTAAGCTCTTTGTCCAAAAACAGAAGGTCAATCGAATTTTATGGCGCTGCTAAGTGTTCAGTTGCGTACAGCGATCGTTTGCCTACAATTCTATGTCATTTAGGAATGTGTAGTGCGGCGTTTGCAGTCGCAATGCAGTCCGGAGTGAAAAAATACATTTTGACTATTTCTCAAAATAGTGTTTCTGAGTCGGCACCCCCCTGGTCTTGAGTCGGCACCCCATTTTTTTTCGCTAAAATGCAGGAAAAAGCGCAGATTCTCTGAGTCACAACAGAAAATGGACGATTTTTAACCATTTAGAATAATAAAACATGCATTCTTTGTCCAATTTTATATGGAAACATATTTCGAATAGTAAAAATGATAATAATAATAATAATAATGTTGCGCGTAGAAGCACACAGGTATCACGCTTCGGTGTCTTGCGTTTGACATTACGTCCATGACTATAGAGCAAAAACACCGAAATAGCGAAAAAAAAAAAAAAATATCACCTGTTGGTGCCGACTCAAGACCACTATGACTTTCCATACGTTTCATGTGATTAGGCACGCGAACAGATCCGAATGAAAAATCGGCATAACCCATCAATTAGAACATTGAATAATGAAACCAATGCACTCACTCATTTCAAATTTTTGACATATTTACATACTTGTAGCTGCTTCAGAATGAATGACGAAAATTAAATTCTGTCACAAACGAAAAATATAAACGCGCTCACGCTGCGCAGCACATTCCAAACTGACAACTGTGGACATAATTCACGTTAGTGTTCACCAACATGTCATACGACAAAATAATTGAGCTGACACGCACACCATCTCCGAGAAACACCATGGTGCCGGCTCAACCCGCAGTGCCGACTCAGGACCACTCTCCCCTACTAATGCTAGCAAAGCCTTAGAGGTTGCAAATTGGGCAGTAGCGGGAAATTTAGTTGAATTGGATAACAGGTATTCCAATTATTGCATACCACTCAGCATTCTGCTCGGGTTCTGCGAACATTATAAACGAATTATCACCAACGTACGTCATGAGCTGATTTTAATTCGATCAAGGACTGACTCGAATGCTATTTCTATCGGCGACGCCAATACAGCGGCAACTTTGGAACTTAATAAATTATAATGGCGTTTGCTACATATAACCGTCGAAGACTTGCGAAAATTGGAGCTTTTGCATCTTCTTGAGAGTGGTACATCGATTCAAATGAGTTTTCGTTCATGGGATCTGTACGAGTATCCAGTGCTTCAAGAAACTACTCATCATACCTGGTCCGTAAAAACCGCCGTTCAACTTGAGAAACCTCGGTATGTGGTATTGGCGCTGCGGACTGGACGTAGAAATATACTTACCCAAGATCCCAGCGTATTTGACCATTTCCAATCGACAAACATTCGCCTATACCTTAATTCAGAATCATATCCCTACGATAATTTAGATTTAGATTTCAATCGGAAACGGTATGCCTTGCTTTATGATATGTACGTTAAATTTAAGGCATCGTACTATGGTGCGACTGAGGCGCCGGAACCATTGCTTGATTTAGATACATTCAAAAGACATGCTCCTATCGCGGTAATAGATTGTTCGCGTCAGAATAAATATCTCAAAAGTGCAAGCGTAGATATACGTCTCGAGTTTCAGTGCAACGCTAACGTGCCTGCAAACACAACCGCATATTGCTTAATTTTTCGTGATAAAATTATTGAATACAGCCCGCTAACGAACGTGGTTCGAAAGATGGTTTGAATAAAAAATTGAAGTCGTCGGGGTGAGATCACGAGCCTCGGTAAAAGTTATCGGGGTGGGATCACGAGCTTCTATAAATGCTGTGGAGTCCGAATATTTTGCATAAAGGTATACGCGACCATGGGGTACACATTTGCCGATGTTCAGGGGTTTGCGGGGCCCAATGACATGTTTATTGTGAAAGAAATTGCAGTTCTAAAAAACGAATTTGATTTGCAACATTTTATCTTCAAGCCCCCATATACCTGGTCAATTTTATCCAAGGACCACCAACGTTTGGCGATTGAGAGTAAAATCAATCATGGATTCAGCTGGAACGACGGAAATATACCTTACTCGGAACTACTATATCTCGTGCGATCTCATCTCGAAAATTCTCCATCAGTTTTAGTAACAACCAAGTCGGTTAAAATAATTTTAAAACGATTGTTTAATGTTAATGCAGCCTATTTAGCTGATGAAATAGTATCTAATATATGGCAACCAAGGTGTGACAGCTACTTGGGTGACTGTGCTATTGAAAATGTATTTAGAATTAGTGATCGATGTAGGGTGGTAAAATAACAAACTATATTCGTTTCACAAAAAATACTGTCTATTCAGTCGTTACCGCAGCCCCATATCCCGTTCCTCCATGGAGATTCGCCGATTCTCTTCCCTAATCTCCTGAAGTTCACGCAGAACCTCTTCACGCGTCTTCAACTGAAAATCCTCTTCGTCGTCGTCGGACTCTTTGCCTGCGGGAATACCGATTGCCTGAGCAATTGAGGTTTGGGGGTTTTCCTGGAAATAAAAAAATGTGTGGGCATTATTAAAACTTCAATTGTGAATATATTTCAGAATTGCACTCTCTTAACATATAATTTATTATTCACACAATAGTATAATTTTGAATCGTACCTGCTCGACTTTTGACTTTCAGCTCTCCGGATGCATCGGTTCCCCAGGGTTCACATCCTGTTGGGGTTGCGCCTCCAGTGATTTGTTTTCAACACTCGCCATTTTCAATTACAAACTAAATTCAAAGAAGAAATAAATGTATTGGTATAGGTTGAATGGTATTGATGGAGCAGAGTCTGTACTTACTGTTAAGTTCGCTTCGGTAAATCGACTGACTGAGATGTGGTCCTTATCCTCGGAACACTTGTCAAACCCCCTCTACAATGTTCAATTATTTTTTGGGGGTAACCGGTCGACCCAAACAGATCACCCTGCGTTAAAGCTCGGTGCAATTACCCCCTCTATCTCTCATGAACAGTGAAGCGGCTATCAATATTGCAATATTACCTTTATCATGCTTAAGGGCAAATCTCGTCGCGATGCAGAACAGTTCTGCTGATCGACAATAATTTCAGCCCTTGGACTTAGCTCGTGACCCGAATTTTGCTGAATTGACGTTTTCCACATGGTTACAGTTTGCACACGATTCGAACAAAGTTTGTACCTTTGGCCTAGCGCATGACGCAAATGAACATTTTTAACGGAATAGCTCGAATATATTAACTGACAGCGAGGCTGATAGCAACATCTTACAGAAAGTTCCAATTTAACTAAAATATACAATCCGTAGTTTGTTTAACTAAAATATAAATCGGCAGTTTCAACCACTAATATAAGAATTCAATTTGTAAGACGTTCAATTTGTTGAAACATTTGTCATTTTGTTGCGATGCCTCACATATTCATTGATACGTTGGGTTTCACGGGGCAAGATGACGAATTTGTCTTCAAAGAAATCGCATTAGTGAACGATAAGAGTGAAAAATTAATACACATAAAGTTTCAAGAGCCTTACGATATTTACGACCTGTCGGATGATCTGCGTGCAACTGTAGCAGAAGATAGTGAATGGCATGGAATGTCCTGGTGGAATGGTTGGGCTCCTTACACCGAACTTGAATCATTTTTATTAAAACATTCAAACGAATCGGAAGAGTACATTTACTTTGTGCAAAATCGGGAAATATCTGATCGGTTCAGAAAGTGGAGCAATGCAAACTTCGTTGAAATGGACAAGTATGGCTGCCCTTCATTGAACAAGTTGGGGGTGTTGTACCCGCGCGAACTCAGGTGTAGTGACCATCATATGCGTTGCGCTGTCAACCATGCATTGATGCTAAAAACGTGGTATCTCATGCATAGATCAAAACTGGGAGTAAGGCTGTGATTGAGTATGAAAGGGCTCGAATTCAAGTCTTAAACATCAGTCTTCAACTCGCACTCGATGAGAACCATTCACAAGCAGCAAGAACTGAAACTGCGAATAAAACTACATTTGAAAAATATTCGCGACGTAAAAACTCTGATTCAGACAAAATTGGATCTGAATCATATTTTGAGAAAGTTGGGAAGTATGAATCTGATATAAATAACGCCATGGACTTGACTAAAATCAACAAGGTTGGACGCTGCGATGAATACCTTCCTACAAAGAAATTGGCAGATCTTGAAGCGAATAAACACTACCTCGTCACCAGCTTGCGAAAGGTTCAAACAAGATTCGGTACGAGGATTGCTATTGACTTAGAAAATACATTTCCGGCTATTTTTACCTGCGAGGATGTCGAAAGTATTGACTGATGACGAGGACTTATTCCAAAAAATGATAATTGCTGCCGATGAGAGTCGCCTTCACATGCATAACCTCGGAGGACTATACAACCGAGTTGAGTTCAACTATATCTGAATCTGTACATCACCTTGTTGAATAAATTGATACATACATATTAGGGTGTGTTGAAAGAAATTTTATTTTATTTTTTTTACGAGCTACCTTTCGAAACGGCAGTGTATATCGCCTAGAAGATTCTCTCAAAATTTCATCCCAATCGATGAAGATTTAGAGGTGGCTCACACAGGTTTTGTATTTCCAATTTGAATAAAACGCTCAAATTCATTTTCGCATTATCCGGCTGCAAAATTTCTGTTTTAGTTCAACATAAGACTGTTTTAGTGACTCTAATTAGCAGTCGGGGTTACGTAGAAGCCACTGAAAATTGAATATGAAATGTTACTTTTGCAATTTTTGATATTTTTTTCGAATCATCAGAAAATGCGACTAAATGAAGCTCATTTTGTAATTTTTGATTGTTCTTCCAAAATTGATGGGTTGATCAAATTTCGTACTGTAAGGAATTCTTCAGGATGGGCTTTTCGAATAAATGGACATTCATAAGTGGTCAATATACTCAAGGATTTATTTTACTTTGTCGGTCGTTACATTACTTTTCAAGACCTCGTGTCGAACTGTCGCCAGGCGATAGTCTTTTTCACTTTCCGGGCGCTGCGGTAGCCGATCATGGCGTATTTTTCGAATATACAATAAAATCAAATGATATTATATTACTTTTATAAGGGGTCATAATTATTATTAATCTAATTTCAGCGATGGGCGCATGAAATTCGACTAGAATGAAGTCTCATTTCCGAAAAAGTCAGAAATAAGAAGTTAGCCACCGCGAACCCATTGATGAACATTACTGTACCCTTCCGAATTCAAACATCACACTACTAAATTTTCCGAAGATGTGTACTACAAATACGATGATTTTCATCAATCGAAAAGCACACGATGTTTATGATCGACTATTCACATATATAATTTTAATTGTTTAGAATAACACAAAAATGATGATTTTTATTATCCACAGTGTAACGACCGACGACGTAAAATAAATCCTTGAGTATATTGACCACGTATGAATGTCCGTTTATTCGAAAAGCCCATCCCGAAGAATTCCTTACAGTATGAAATTTGATTAACCCATTAATTTTGGAAGAACAATCAAAAATTACAAAATGAGCTTCATTTATTCGCATTTTCTGATAATTCGAAAAAAATATTGAAAATTGCAAAAGTAACATTTCATATTCAATTTTCAGTGGCTTCTACGTAACCCGAACTGCTGATTAGAGTCACTGAAACAGTCTTATGTTGAACTGAAACAGAAGTTTTGCAGCCGGATAATGCGAGAATAAATTTGAGCGTTTTATTTAAATTGGAAATACAAAACCTGTGTGAGCCACCTCTAAATCTTCATGCATTGGGATGAAATTTTGAGAGAATCTTCTAGGCGATATACGCTGCCGTTTCGAAAGGTAGCTCGTGGAAAAAAAAAAAAAAAATTTTTTTCAACACACCCTAATACATATATTGTTCTGGTGAGTCTACCTTTATCTAAGATTATTTCCCTCTTAAATATTAGTTCTCCACCTTTAGATAAGATTATTTCTCTCTTAAATATTAGTTCAAAACATCTGATGCTCATCATACTATCGAAATGTTCAGTTCAAACAATCCGATACCGGTACAACTGCTCAGTTCAAACCTGATACCTGTTGAATTTCCAGTTCAAAGACCTGTTTATAAGAAATTTTCATCAGCGTTGTTGGGTTGATCAGTTTCATTCAATTAATTAATGGGTGGGATCTACTGATGGTAAGATTGATTAAAAGTTTGAAGGAAACCGGCTTATCTAGTCATTCCACACGTATGAATATGACTGCCTTTCGGGATCGGAGTTACTTGCTGTCTGAATTCGCGAGGGTGAGCATCGAATAAAACTCACAAGATTTGCAAAGTTTTGTTAAGAAAAATGTTCAACATCATGAGCCTTTCTGGAAACACTGATGTATCTGACGTCAACGTGTTCAACGCGACGAAGTTGGTTGAGGACCTATCTACCCACAACTTCACCGACGAAGAGTTAGTTAAAATCGGTCAGTTGGGCTTATGCGGTGAACGTCTTCCCATGAGAAAATCGATTAGCGGTGTGCATATCGACGGGTCCTATGGAAACAGACGTATCTCGGCGTGCAGTCTAGAACAGACGTAACTCGCCGGGTCGGCTAGAACGGACGTATCTCGCGATAAATCAACCAAATCTTTTTCAAACAGATGCGACATAGATTTGGTATGAAGAAGAAACTTTTCAATAATTAGCTGAGACTGCGGAAAACTCGGCACGTCGGCTGCAAATTGATGAACTTTTGTGTCTCAAAAATCCTTACTACCCGAAATATGTTTGAAAATTCTGTATTCTCTCAAATATCTTATGGCTTCAGAAACATGAAAATAAAGGAATATGTTTATACCTTCCATGAAAGTTGTTCATTATCAATTTTTCGTGGTCCAGGTCGTTCGCTAAGTATTTCTCGTAGTCCAAGTCCTCGGCTTCGTAGTTCTCGCTGTCCAGGTCATCGGCTACGTAGTTCTCGTAGTCCAGGTCCTCGGCTTCGTAGTTCTCGTAGTCCAGGTGGTTCGCTAAGTGATTCTCGTAGTCCAGGTAGTTGGCTACGTAGTTCTCGTAGTCCAGGTCGTTCGGTAAGTATTTCTCGTAGTCCAGGTCCTCGGCTTTGTAATTCTCGCTGTCCAGGTGATCGGCTACGTAGTTCTCGTAGTCCAGGTCGTTCGCTAAGTATTTCTCGTAGTCCAGGTCCTCGGCTTCGTAGTTATCGCTGTCCAGGTCGTTCGCTAAGTATTTCTCGTAGTCCAGGTCCTCGGCTTCGTAGTTATCGCTGTCCAGGTCATCGGCTACGTAGTTCTCGTAGTCCAGGTCGTCCGCTAAGTATTTCTCGTAGTCCCGGTCCTCGGCTTCGTAGCGAACGACCTGGACTACGAGAAATATTTAGTGAATCACCTGGACTACAAGAAATACTTAGCGAACCACCTGGACTTCGAGAACTACGAAGTCGAGGACCTGGACAGCGAGAACTACGAAGCCGAGGACCTGGACTACGAGAAATACTTAACGAACGACCTGGACTACGAGAAATACTTAGCCAACCACCTGGACAACGAGAAATACTTAGCCAACCACCTGGACTACGAGAACTACGAAGCCGAGGACCTGGACTACGAGAACTACGTAGCCGATGACCTGAACAGCGAGAACTACGAAGCCGAGGACTTGGACTACGAGAAATACTTAGCGAACGACCTGGACTACGAAAAATTGATAATGAACAACTTTCATGGAAGGTATAAACATATTCCTTTATTTCCATGTTTCTGAAGCTATAAGATATTTGAGAGAATACAGAATTTCCAAACATATTTCGGGTAGTAAGGATTTTTGAGACACAAAAGTTCATCAATTTGCAGCCGACGTGCCGAGTTTTCCGCAGTCTCAGCTAATTATTGAAAAGTTTCTTCTTTATACCAAATCTATGTCGCATCTGTTTAAAAAAGATTTAGTTGATTTATCGCGAGATACGTCCGTTCTAGCCGGCCCGGCGAGTTACGTCCGTTCTAGCCGGCCCGGCGAGTTACGTCTGTTCTAGACTGCCCGCCGAGATACGTCTGTTTCCATAGGACCCGTCGATATTATCATCGGATTACGGAAAATAACAGCATTATCGGGACGAAAAAACGTAGTAGTCGACATACTTGGTGGAGACGATCCGTATGAAACCTTTTCCGAAAATCTACCACCACGCATGGCTGCTAGGCTACTGAGTGACGACCACCTATTCCAAAAATTGAAGATGGTTGCTGAAGATGGCGGCGTGTACTACCGTCATGTTTCTAAACGTATCCGCCCGATTTTATTCACTTTGCGAAGTATTCCCAACCTGGATGTATAATATTTTGAAATAATGTAGAAAGTATCCTCGAACCTGAATATGATGTTTTGAAATAAATCTTTAATAACATATCATGAATTGTTGTCAGTATCCTTCCCATATTTAAGATGACTGTCAGTTGGTGGGAAGAAATCAATTAGCAATTCACATGCAACGCTTGATAGTAATCAGAATTCCTTTAATACATGGGTAAAATTGATTAAACCTTCCAAGCGTATAAATATAGTGATTGTCGTAAACGTCAATTATATCGTAGCCCCCCAGGCGGTTGCGAACTGATTGCAGACGTTAATCTTAAGTGACGTGCAGAAGCTCAATCAGGTGAAGTGAAACGTTTGTCAGAACCTCGAAAACGGGAATCGTGAATTCTCCGGAACTACTGAATCGATCGCAATGAAATTTTGAGGGATTACACACAATTGTGGCAGAAAGTGGCTGATTATTTCACTTCCCTAGCGGATCGGTTTACACTTAATATACACCGAATTCGCACGGTGTATATGCGGCAATTTCAGCCTAAGTATACACCAAGTATACACCCAAAATTTTTTACAAGTCCAGCTAGTACAAAAATTTCAGTTTCGTTCCGATTTTTTTTTCTTTTTTCGTCAAAAACTCAGGAAGCTCAAACGGCTACTCACACTCAATTAGTGAAAAGTACTCAGTGGCCTGAAACATCAGAAAGTCCAACATCACCACACTTTTTTGAGTTCAACAACATTTCCGCTTATACCGACGTAAATTTTCTAAGTCCAGGTTTATAAACTTTTTTTGAGTTCAAGTGTCAGAACTTTTTTTCAGACACAAAAAAGTATGTACCTATCGATTCAAAGTGTACTGAAGCGGATAAATAACTCTACATTAAGGTGTTTTTTCTCTTGTGTAAGAACTTTTCTAGTTTACACCGACAAAATATTCCCAAGTATCATTTTTTTTTCCATCGAAAAAAGTAGGTACGTATAGATTCCAAATGGCCTGAAACGGATAAATAACCCGACATCAAAGTGATTTTTTTGGGTGTAAAAAAAAAAACTGCGTTTACACCGACTAAATATTTCTAAGTGCACTCTGTTTTTTTTTATCGAAAAGAAAAGAAGGTACGTATAGATTCCAAATAGCCTGAAACGGATAAATAACCAGACATCAAAGTTATTTTTTTGGGTGTAAAAAAAAAAAATGGGTTTACACCGACTAAATATTTCTAAGTGTCACTCTGATGTAATTTTTTTTCCGTCGAAAAAAGTGGGTACGTATAGATTCCAAATGGCCTGAAACGGATAAATAACCCGACATTAAAGTGATTTTTTTGGGTGTAAAAAAAAAAAACTGCGTTTACACCGACTAAATATTTCTAAGTGTCACTCTGTTTTTTTTTTATCGAAAAGAAAAGAAGGTACGTATAGATTCCAAATAGCCTGAAACGGATAAATAACCAGACATTAAAGTGATTTTTTTGGGTGTAAAAAAAAATGGGTTTACACAGACTGAATATTTCCAAGTGTAAATATATAAATATAATCTAAATTGAAATATTTAATATTTAATATTTAATATTTAATTCCCCGGCCGGTCGAGGAAAAGACCCAAGCGGCAGCCCGCAGAATTTATAAGACGGGTCACGACGTTCGGGCGCTGAATTGACAGGCTGAGGATTTGAACTTGGTTCGGCTACACCTGGGCAAGGTCTTCTGCAGTTTCCCTTGCCCCCTGTGCAAATGCAGGTGTTTCTATGGAACAACTTAAGTCGGCTGCAGACGCATAATAATGGTTACTGACCATTCGCTCCCTTGCCCCGTACAAGCTCCTCGTGAGGTTCTGGGGACATACCCTCTCGGGTATGGCGGGTTGGTAGTAAATTATTATTATTATTATTAATATTATATAATGTTAAATACTAAATGTTTGCCTGTTAGAATACATCCTTTTTTCGATGTAAAAAAAATTACATCAATCTTAAATTGATTAATTTAATAATTGA
This sequence comes from Tenthredo livida, assembly GCA_963992785.1. Taxonomy (NCBI): domain Eukaryota; kingdom Metazoa; phylum Arthropoda; class Insecta; order Hymenoptera; family Tenthredinidae; genus Tenthredo; species Tenthredo livida. Next base: position 12,681,938 of record OZ023071.1, read on the forward strand.
TGTAATTTTTTCTACATCGAAAAAAGTATTTTCTAAGCAATTATTATCCTTATTTTCAATTAATCGACATACAAATAAATTTCAAAAATAAAAATGAAGTAGAAGGAATTCGGGTTTAGGGTGTACAATAGAATACATTTATTTCAATAAAAACGAAGGGGTCGAAATCTAATGAAATTTTGTTTTTAGATCGTAGTATATATGTTTCACCACACCCTGGCATAGGAAAGTACGACTTACCGCTCACGCGATGGTCAGAAAGTCGTACTTTCCTTGCAGGTGTGGTGAAAATTTATTTTCTTTGCGCTAAAAGCCTTCGTTTTTCTGATAATCTGTCCGCCCTCTGTTTCGCTGATCGTTCTCTCTGCTTAATTTTATATTCTTCTGTCTTGTGTCGTTTCGCATTTTTCAAAAAATTCCCCACCCATGTTTTCATTTTCCGTTGTGGATTCTGTTTTCCTGTGGTATTTCTTATTCTGTGATTTTTTTGTAATTCGAGGCAAATATCTGTAAAATAAATGATTCATTATTTCCATACTCTTTCAGATTATTCATAATAGCACTCATCACTTGTAGAAAAACTGAGTCACTAAAATGATTTCTCATAGCGTAGCAGTGATTAGGAAACAAAACATTTTTAAAGGCGGGTATACCCCCTTACTTTAATGAATTTATCAACTTGTGATGAAAAACTTTCATCTCTACACACAAATGAATAATGAATCTTGATTGAAGAAAATATTACTCGAATTTAAAAGTACATAATTTTGATTAAAGTGTTAAAAATGAGCTGACTCAAGATAATAGTGTATTACGTATCTAGGGAGGGAAAGTAGGGATGACCTTTTTCTCACCTCCGTCGATGCGAAAAATCGTATACACTCCTCGGGCAGTAAATAAGAAAGCCCCAGATCACATGTAATTGTCGTCCGAGGCGAAGCCGAGGTATGTCATATACTATTTCACTCCCGTGTGACATATACTATTTTTCACCTCCCCCAGGCAACGGAAAGTACGACTTCCCGCTCACGCGAGGGGTAGAAAATCGTACTTTGCGTGCAGGTGTGGTGAAAAATTTATACATTCAAGATTCTGAAATTTAACCCTGCGCCGGCAACGTGGGGCTTTTAAGGAGGTTGGCTAACCAAATGCATATGTAGAGAAATCTTTGAAAATTTTATCATCGAAAGATAAATTAAGGAAATGCTTCCTGCCAAAATCTAAAGTCGATTCACCACAACGTTTTTGATGAATTAATTTTTGAATTTTCTTCTTATATACGTAGAGGTATAGGGAGTCGGTAAGGTTAGTTGAAATCTACTCTTACCGCGCGAGTGATACTAAAGATTTCAACTAACCTTACCGGCTCCCTATACCTCTACGTGTATAAGAAGAAAATCCAAAAATTAATTTATCAAAAACGGGGTGGTGAATCGACTCTAGATTTAGGCAGGAAGCATTTCATTCAACTATATTTCGATGATAAAATTTTGAAAGATTTCTCTACCCTAACGACTTATTTTATGAGGTTAAAAGGGGTCGAACTACCGTATTATTCACGTTGATAAACGGTAAGTTTACCCGGTTTACTACCGTCATGCGACGGTATATAACGACCACATTTCATACCGTACATATACGGTCAATCTACTGTCGAACGATAGTAGTATTCACCTGGTATATACCGACTGTGCTTGGTATATACCGGGTATGAAATTATTATTCAAACTTGCTGTGAAAATAGTATATATATAAGATAACGGAATACCGTATGTTGACCCTCTACGAACCCTCTATCGACGGTATCTAGCTGGTGAAGTGACAGTCAAAATACCGTACTTGATACAGGTTTTTGACGGTATGACGGTCACGTGTTTACTTGGTTTTGAAACGGTTCAACGACCGTCAAACAACGGGATAAAAACGGTTTGGTTATGGTCGCACTTGTGGTCCGTATATACCGTCACCACGCAGTGGTTCGACAGTGGTTGGACCGTATGTATATGGTATATGCAAGGTATATACACGGTCAACATACTTATACCCTTGTTAGCTGCTGTTTTGACTCTATTTTGACCCCAAAAAGCAAGTCGTTAGGGTAGATATGCATTTGGGTAGCCAACCTCCTTAAGGTAGTTGCCTTGCGAGATATAGTTTGTGCTATTGCTTACTCACTCACTCGCTATCGTTTCCTCTCTCACTCACTATCGCTTACTAGTTAAAGCGAGCTCGCTTTCACTCATGACTATATCCGACTCATTTACTCAATTATTATCAATATCTGAAAAACTATGTGGTAAATAATTTCAGAATTTTTCAGCATAATCGTAAATATATAGTTCTAATAGATGTCAGTTTTTCAAAAAGATGGTAATTTCCCTTCAATACAATAATAGTAAAATTTGTTAATTTACGACGGTTGTCCTTTACGCTCTCATGCTGCATGTACAAGAAGTATCATTTTCAATGGTAAATATCTTAGGTTTGCTGTGGTCAATCGTCTCCAAATTTTAATATTGTATGTATTATGCATTCAACTACTTATGGTCAAAATTTGAAACACTTCTTAAAATTTTGCATCGCGAGGCAACTACCTTAAGGCACAGTCGTTATTACGTCTATCCAACATCTTCGCTCAAATTTAAGGTCATAAAATGAAAAAAAAAAATTGCACTGTAGATATAGGTTCTAAAGGCCCTAGAAAGTATACGTGGATTTTAGCAGATTTTTAGTAGTGCTACAAATGATTAAAAACCGTGACTGAATCGGAAAGACCCAGGTTGCCGACGGAGTTGGTAGAATTACACGTTGCGCAGGGGTAATTAAAATTTCAGTCTCAATTCCCCAACCCTTAAATTTTATGGAACGAAGAATATTTTTCTCAAGTCAAGAATTTTTTAAAGCGTAGTTATGATTGTTATATGGTTCTCTTTCACTTAATTTGAATAATGTTATAATCTTTGCCAGGAATTTCGATAGCGTCTGGACGAGAATTGCTTCTTTTTTTTTGTACCAAACGTTTTACAATTTTCGGCGACCAGTAGCCATGCATTACATGGTTCGCACGTATCGACATTTTGTCAGCGTCAGTGGCCAGTAACGCTTGTCCGGCTCTTATGGGGTGGCCACATATTTTGATCTGAAAATATTATTCATTTTTAATAACTTATTTTTCTTAGTAGCAAAAAAAAATTTAAAGTTGTGTAATAATAAATAATATTTTTTTAAAATGAAAATTATTATAGTTTGATAGTTGTTCAACATAGTTAATTGTTTTACACTACTTCAAAAAATTAATATAACCAAAAATTATGCACATGCCGCCGCGCGAACCTTTCATTTACAACAGTAGCTGTCATTCGGAATCTATGGTATTTTGACATACAAAATCTTGTTTAAAAACTTATTTTGTTATTTAATTATAATAATCAACGGTTATATTCGTGGAATTCGAAAATTCGCACAATAACTTTCGTCTCGGAAGTTGATGACTCTGGTTTTCAGAGTTTTTGCTGTTAAATTCGCCATTTTTTTTCTATTCAATATTAAGACTTGTTTCTTATTCTGAGACGTCTCACAGAAGGCTTCAAGGAAGACTCCGTAAAAATTTCAAACAGAAATCATGAATAGAAAAAAAATTGCAGCGAGTTGAAATGAAAAAAGTATTTCGATTGTTAGTCATAAAAATTGGCATTTTCCTCATATCTCGAGAAGGAAAAAGAACTTACATATAGTTCCAACACAAAAAATGTACAGAATGACCTACCCTATCGATCCCACAAGGACAAATCAAGATTTGAATTTATTGATTTCGAGGTTCTACGTACACAACCTAGCCGGCCCCTCAATTACTTACGTAATCATCATTTCCATTCAAAATATTTCCATTTTGATTATCCTTCGTATGATTATTATTTCCATTGTTTTGATTTTCGTTGACCACCTCCAAGACGGACCGAATGATATGTTTACTTATTGCAAGTAAATCTTTTCGAAGATCTGCTCGTGTCAAAGGCTGTATTTCTTTTTCATTATCATCGAAGATTAAATTTGTATTATTAGACTTGGAGCTGGACCGAGATCGAGAATTTGAGATGGACCGAGACCGAGACTTTGAACTGTACCGAGAACGAGAATTTGAGCTGGACCGAGACCGAGACCGAGACCGAGACTTTGAGCTGTACCGAGGACGAGAATTTGAGATGGACCGAGAGCGAGATTTTGATATTGAACGACGCAGAGACTTTGAGCTGGACCGAGACCTAGATTTAGAGATAGACCGAGAACGAGACTTTGATCCAGACTTTGAGATAGACCGAGACCGAGACTTTGAGCTGTATCGCGAACGAGAATTTGAGATGGACCGAGAGCGAGATTTTGATATTGAACGACGCAGAGACTTTGAGCTGGACCGAGACCTAGATTTAGAGATATACCGAGAACGAGACTTTGAGATGGACCGAGACCGAGATTTTGAACTGGACCGAGACCGAGACTTTGAGCTATACCGAGAACGAGACTTTGATCCAGACTTTAATTTAATTAAACTGGCACGAGACCTAGAATTTGATCCACACTCGGATACAGATTTTGACCGAGACCGAGACTTTGACTTTGACCGGGATTTAGACTTTGACATTGAGCGAGATTTTAATGTGCAGTGGTTCGAGTTTGTGCCAGATACAGACGGTTTTTTCAAAATTTCCTGAAACATAATTTTTTATCAGTACTATAAGAGTATTTTTGTTGTAAAGTTAAAATCATTTCAAATTTCATAACATCTTATATATTTTTAGTTTGAATATCAGTATATTAGACAGGACAATCCATTTTCAGGTAGATACTATAAAGAAAACTTACATTTAATTCATCCTCGTATTGACCATCACTTCTGTCTGTTACCTGTTTAACAGAGTTGTTGACGTTCTTCTGTAAAAACAGTCAATCACTAAAGTTTATAAAATAATCATTATACTTATATTTTTTTGAATCTAGAAATCAATTCTTTCGATAGTAAATTTAAATTGCGTAGAATTTTAAGAATAAACTTTTATAACATTTTATAACATTTTATGAAATTCAATGAAATTTTGGTAGAATTTACTAAAATTATAACGCTTAATCACATTCTGTACATTTTTTTTCAAATATTATATAAAAGTAATGTTGAAGAACTTACACAAGTTCAATAACATTACTGGAAATTTAAGTGGGAATATACACCTGGAAACGAAAAGAAGGTAACATTCGATAATTTTTTTCAGGGAAACTATTGGAATTATCTGATCGGGGTTTTTGCTATTTAAAAATATATACTTTCAAGATTATTATGAATTTTTTTAATTCAAAAATCTTGCAACTTCGAGGAGTACTTGAATCGTTTACGGAGTACCGTAAAAATATCTACAATAGCGGTCCCCAGTCGCATTCCGAAAAAAATCATCAGAAACAAAAAAATTAAACAGAATATCAAAATAGATACTATTATCTTGTACTTGTCATAGCCGATTATAGGATATCGATTTTTGATAAAATGGCGGATGCTTGAACTCGCCGTAGAGATTTTCAATAAAAAATTCATACGTATTTTGTAAAAAATACGAATCGGAAAAAAAAAAACATTTACCAAGTACTAGATAATTATGTATACGATAATCACACAAAATTTCAAGTCAATCGGTTAAGTGGTTTCAGAGATATTTTGTGGACCAGTTTGAAAAACGTTGTTTCGAAAAAAACGCGTTTGAAAATGTTTAGATGGATGGATCATGAAATTTTTTAAACTCACACATAACTACTTGTGCGACCCGAAGAGTGTCATTTAAAATTATCAAAGGTATGAAGTGAAACCGAAAAATCTATTTTGAATCTTTTTTAATGAATTCTAAACGAAACTGCAACACATACCTTTGCAGAAATTGCTTTCAGTTTTTCATCACGAAAAGCCTCTTTGATTGCCATTCTTTTTGTTGAATTTTCTATAGGGCTGAAAGTCATCCTTTTTTTCGTAATTTTGCGTTTCTTTGTAAATATATTCGATAATGCCTCAGGTGTATCTAACGTCAAAAAGTCATGATATGAAATTATTAAGCAATTCTAAATCGTGAAATTATCAAACAATATATAAATAATTCAGGGTGATTAATAATGATTATAAATCAGGTTGCGCGTATCATTTTAGGTGGGTGTATTCATTGCTAAAATCTACGACTAAATTTCCTTTAGCAAAAATTCGAGGGAATAATAGTTTATGAGATAGAGAAGATATGATTGACCAATCACCGGGCTTATGAGTGACCAAGACAGGGCCAGTTCAAGAATGTAAGTCGAGCAGTGCCTGCGACGGATAGATTCTTATCGTACGAAGTTTAGGTTCGATTTTTGTATGAGTATAACGGTGACGTCTCTTGGAGATGTCTTCGTACGGCATACGCCTCCGATCTCATCATCCTGATTCACGACTTCGTGGTTCTCGTCGTACAGGTCCTTCACCCCGTAATTCTCGTAGTCCATGTCCTTGGCTAGATAGTTCTCGTGGTCCAGATCCGCCGCTTTGGAGTTTCAGTCGTATAGGTACTGTGTTCAGTAGATTCAATCGTCTAGGTCAACCTCTCCGCAGTTTGAGTCGTCTAGGTCGACCACTTCGTAGTTTCAGTCGTCTAGGTCCTCAGCTCACACTCACACTCTTGAACAGGCTGTGACTTGGTCAATCATAAGCCCTGTGATTGGACAACTGAGATCTTCTCTAGCTCCGAAACTATTACTGCATCGAACTTTTGTTGAATGAAATTTATTCGTAGATATTTTGGAGGAATTATACACCCACTAAATGATCTGTGCAACCTGAATCACCCTGTAGAATAATTATAATTACCAGCAAACGCTGTAATTATCACTTCGATAAATTTGCCATTTTCTTTAACATAATAATGTTCGAATGGGCCTTGGCTGTCAGCGATACTGTTGTATTTTCCATCTTTTACATACAAAACTTTTTTGGTTGTGTAAATGAAATTGATTTCTTTCGCATCTGTTCGAGAGACTAAAGCAAATTGCTTACGCTTCAAAACCTATTCATAACAAATATAATTAATCAATATTTACTCATCAGTATCATAATAATCATTGATGTAAATAACCGATATTATTGCTTATTCATAAAAATATACGTATAACATAAACACAATAGTTATTTATTATTATGAATAATCAAACTACTAATGGATTTGTATTTAACTTACGTTCGTTGCCATTTTTCTCTCATTCAAATAAAACACGTTGTTCGACTTGTTGTTAGGAAATGGTTACTATAGTTACCACGGAGACATGGCTTGACGTTATACAATGTGATTCAGGTGGCGCGGATCATTTTGATTTTCAAATAAGTTTCCCTTTAGGATGCACACTGTTAATGAACCTTATTATGAATAACTAAAATAAAAATGGTCGAATAACTTTCTTCATAGATTAAACTGAAAACAAAAGACTATTTTACATTGTGTTTGCGACTTTTATTCGATGAATAGCGTTTATTCTATGAATAAGAAGTTATTCGACGATGGTGAAACCGGCCATTAGAAAAATAACTCTGTGAATGTTAATTATGCTTGTATGTGATGGATTTTTATATGTGTAGAAAATTTTATATTCTTAGCATGAGTGAAGATAATGAACGAAAAAGAAATAAGGAAGCAGTTCATAAACGTAATCGTAAAAAAATGCAGCGATATCGTCAATTGTGCTCGAATGATGAGGAGTTTCTTTCATTCAGTCGGGGATTTTTAGAGCAGGTAAACGATAGTTTTATTTAACTCGAATCAGTGTGATATTGGACATTTGATGTGTTTTTAAATTCAAATCAATAACAAACTGCAATTAATATGTCAATTTATACGTTACGAAAGTAAATTTTCAAAAAAATTTCAATTTTCACATTATATACTAATATAACTTCAAAATACGTATGAAACAATATGAAAATTAGATTTACGAAAGGTATAATTATTTTCATTTCAGGAATCTCAATTGCGACACCAAGTCGATGATCGAGATGTACCGAGTTCATCAGGCTGGTGAGTGCAAGTAATTGTTATATCAACTGTCAAAATTGGTAATAAAAATGTGGATATTCTCATTCATTGTCTAAGAATCATATAAAAAATTCGACTAATTTTAAATCATTTTATTTTATAATTTATGTTACAAGAGCATTCGAAGTATTAACTTAATACTAAGAAAGATGAATATCTCAAATCATAAACACCTTTTTGAAACTCTATAGAGCTATTTACAGAAACATCAACCCTCTATAATAGCCCCGGGTCATAGTGGAAAAAAATAAAACAGAGGCATTTTTCATCATTTATTTTCGCGAATTTTTTTAACATGTTTGAATTTTTTTTTGGTTGCTATTTTTACGTCGTTCTAGGTAGGTGCTATTATAGAGGGTTAAAATTGAACTAAACACAAGTAAACTAAAGCATAATTGTTTATAAATTATTATTGTATTTATTACAGTAGTACGAGCACACAGTCTAAAGACGACGATCATGCAGTTGAGTTAAATAATGATCGTTTAGCCGAAGACGATGGTTGCGAAGGTTATGCCACTGATAGTTCGGATGAATTGCAGAACGCTGAAGAGGTTGAACACAATAACTTAATCAACCCAGAGAGATTTCATGACAATGATTATGATAATTGTGGATATTCAGAATATGGTTCTACTATTCAGAATGAAATGACAAATGATCATTCTTCAACGGGCTCTGTACAGTTAAGTAGCAATGGAGATGACGATGATGATAATGATAATGATGATGATGATGATGATGATGATGATGATGATGATGACGATGATAGTAACAATGACGATGGTGACGATGATCACAATAGAGTACAATCATTTTTCCATGCTCAACCAATGGAACTAAATTTTCCATTCAATTCAAACTCTAAATTTCATCAAAAAGATCACCTGCTTTCGATTATAGCTATTTCCGTTCGTCATAATTTTTCTTATGAAGCTACTCTCAATATATTAAAGTGGTTAAAAATAACTCACAATAATAATACTTTGCCAACAACAAAAAAAGCGTTGTGGAAATCATTAAACAGGAACGATTCTATAGTCATTCGTCATATGTACTGTAAAGAATGCAAGGATTATTTAGGAACAGGCAAAAAATTAAAAAAACAATGCTCATGCAAAGAGTGTGATCCAGAAAAAAAGTCGCCAAGTTTACAGTATTTTTTACAAATCGATTTGAAAAGTCAACTTTCAGAATTTTTTAGAATTCCAAACATTGTAGAATCTTTGGATTATAGATATTCAAAACAAAAAAAAGATAACAATGCAGTAGAAGATATATACGATGGGAGTGAGTACGTAGAGCTATGTAAGCCTGGAAACTTTTTATCAAATCCACGAAACTATTCTTTAACTTTTAATACCGATGGTTGTCAACTTGCAAATTCATCAAGCGCCAGCGGGTGGCCTATCTACGTCCAAATCAATGAATTATCCCCGCATATGAGAAAAAAATACATTTTATTAGCAGGAGTCTTCGTTGATACTAAGCATCCATTAATGAACAACTTTTTGACTCCATTTATAAACGAGATGAAAGAACTTTTTGACAATGGCATACGATGGCAGCTTGACGAAAATGTTGAGGTGACATCCAAATTTATAGTCACTACTTGTTGTGTTGATTCTCCTGCTCGTGCATTAGTGACTCGTATGAATCAGTTCAATGGGTATTATGGGTGCACATTCTGTTATGCAAAAGGCGAAAGAAACGGCCAAAAACATACATATCCATTGGATAACTGCTTCAAACGTCTGCGAATAAAAGATGAAATGCTCGAAGATATGAAAACAGCCTTTAATACAAAAACAACTACAAATGGCATCAAAGGCATTTCATCACTTATAACACTACCAGTATTTGATATCAGCAAAGGAGTAGTAGTTGAGGCTATGCATGCAGCATTTCTCGGTGCAGCAAAACAACATACAGATCTCCTAATGACGAGTGCAAATGCAGAATTTTATATTGGAAAGCCACATGTTTTAGAAATAATTAACCAGCGTTTACTTTCAATAAAGCCAACAACAAGGCGATCACGGGCGCCAAGATCGTTATCAACTTATAAACAGTGGAAAGCATCCGAGTGGCGTAATTGGCTCGATTATGCACCGGTATGTTGTGAAGGTGTCTTGAATATACAATACATAAAACATTTATCGCTCCTATCACAGGCAATACATTATCTGAACAATGATTCAATATCAAATAATGAACTGGATAGAGCTGAAGAATTGATTAAAAAATATGTTGAATTATTTCAAGCGTATTTCGGTATAGACAATATGAGTTTTAATATACACTTATTGACTCATCTCACGAATACTGTACGTTCGTGGGGTCCAATTTGGGCACATAATGCATTTTCATTTGAGTCATGGAATAAAAAAATTGTCGATAAGATAACTAGCGCCTATGCCAGAGCTGATCAGATTGTTACACGATATTTAATGTCGAAATTCATTGAACTATCAATTCACAATACTGCAGTAGCTGAAGAAACGAAGAAATTCATATGTGACACGATGAAAATCGTCGAACATCATCCTTCTGTTGATACTTTTGTTAGTATAGGGCGGTCAGAAGAACGTTCACTAACAGCAGTTGAGAGTGAATGTCTGATAGACATTGAGATTCAGCCACCTGAAAATTTAATTTCGTTTTTCAGAGTAAAGGTTGACAAAATCGAATACAGATGTAACGACAGTGTGGATAAAAAATTTTGTAACGCTTATATATATTCTAACAAATACGGATTTGGCAAAATTGTCTCTATCGTTGAATTTACATCCGTTGATCGAAGTGTCCGCGGATTTTTCATCAAATGTTTGCAGGAGAAAAAAAAAATGTTCGACATTGACTATCTGGTAAAAATTGAAGAAAGCGAAAACATAAAATTCTTAAAAGCAGATGAATATATTAGGCCAGCAGTAAAAATTCCGACTGTAAACGGAACATACGCATTTAAACTTGCTAACTGTTGGGAAACTGATTAAAATTGTTATGACAGAGCATGTATTTTTTTTTATTGATTGATTTTATTTTTTACTATACAGGGCGACCCAGAACTCACGCACCGAACTGAACAGGCAGATTCCTTGTCGAATTCTAAGACAAAAGTTCTTTTACGCAAACTGTATAAGGCCAACAGCTCTCGAGTTATTGAAAACCGCGATTGGCCAATTGTAGTGTCTTTCTAGTCCTTCATAGTTTCAGCTGTCCAGGTCGTCCGCGCCATAGTTTTTGGCCGTTCACGTCAACCGCTACACAGTTTTAGCCACCCAGTTCATAGGAACTGGAACTTTAAAGTTCCAAGGAACTTTCGTCTCAGTATTCGATAAGGAACCTACCTGTTCCAGATGGTGCGGGAGTTCTGGGTCACCCTAATAAAAAAAAATATGTTGATTATAAATATCAGACTAACTTTAATAGCCTACATAACAATGTGCGGATCTGAGGCGTTTAGTGAGTAGGGTAGGTGGTGGATGTACCGCTCACCTAAGGTAAATTAATTGTTTTCAGAGCCCAGAAATAATGTAAAAGAATAAAAACTCCACTGATACTTTCCGTAAACTATTTAAATTAAATTTCTCACAACACAAAACATTTATTATTAACTGAAAGTGACAAATACATATTTTTAATAGGGTCGGCGCTCGAGCGGTACTGGACGCACTTGTGGGTTATACCGCTCGGAATGTTTTTAATACCGCTCGGTTCGAGGAGCTTATCGCCTGTCTCTCTTTCCGTAGAAAACTATCAGAAAAATACAAATAAATTATTGTTTATTGGTGCATTCATCACACATAAAATCTTCGGCACTACTCGCTGATACGCATTCGGCGTGGGACCATTCAGCACATTTACGACACCTGTACCACAGTTCATCTTTGCCGTAATCTTGACACACAGCACAAACCGCATCCTCGTTTCTTGACTGCTCTGTGTATTTTTTACTCCTGCTGGCGTTTTGACCAAGTCCCGCTGAATTTTTAGAACTTCGACCTGAGAATAAAAAAAAACAATCTTCATTTTTTCGAACATCCTTGAATTTTGTAATTCTGTAGAAACCACAATGTCTTTCATACCCGCTGGTGCCTGTTCCAAAGCCTTCGTCACTTTGCGTCTCTTAGCGTCCGGAGAATTTTCTTTCTCTATTTTCACTTTAACATTTTTCTCTAGTCTTTTTTGCGCCGTTTCTTCCCTTTCAGTTCGTTTGCGATTTTTGTCCTCCAACACTTTTTGCATTTGAGAACTCGTCAAGATCGTTGAATGTTGTTTTTTCCGCCCTTTTGGTGCCTGCAATGGATCGGCGGGTGTTGCCTTTCCTCCGCTTCCAATGATTGAGTTCGGCGATGTGACGTTGAGTACGATAATTTGAGGACTCATTGGGTGGCGCGAACTTGCGGAATTCAAAGTAAGAGGTCTTAGAAAATTTGACAATGGAGACTCAGGAGCCGCCAGCAATTGCTGTATGCCAGGGGTCATCAGGCTCGGATTACAAATGCGAGATTGATATTGGGACAGTGTTGGTGTCATCGACGATGATTCGGCTGTGGGAACTGTCAAGGTAGGAGGAGTTGCTGAAACAGAGTTTTGTGTTCCGTCGTCATGCAGCGAAATTTTCGTAGAGAGCTGCGGGCGACGATGGCGATGAGACGTCCTGGAGCTCATTCCTGTTGGAGCCGTAGTCGTTGCTTCTTCCTCAAAGCTGTCATCCGCTGATCCCTCGTTTTCATCGACTGTGGGCGGGAGATTTTTCTCGGTTGAAGGTTGGGAAGTCAAATATCTGAACTGATTACCATCCTGGACAATGACAGGAAGGTCCAAATGCATTGGGTTACCATCAAAACTGATGGAGGCACCCAGTGATGTCACAGGACTTTCTGTCAAAGATTTTAAGACTTCGGCCGGCATGAAGTCTTCCTCGGAGAACTTGTTCCTGTTGAAGGGCCATATTCCCGCAGCCTCGAATCCTGCGATCGCATTACTCATCGTTGCAGCTGTGATATAAGCTTTATTGAAAATGGAAGCTATATCATAAACAGTGACTCTGACTCCCTTCGAGGCTTTGAGAAAGGCGTTAGTTTCTCGTTTCATGGCCTTTTTTAGAGGACCAAAGAAGCTGACATCGAGCGGCTGCATTCGATGCGAAGTATGAGGAGGCAGAGTTACCAGTATCATGCCATTACCGCGACAGAAGAAATACGCGTCGAGTGATATGTGACTGTCGTGGTTGTCGAGTATGAGGACCACGGGATTTTCCTCCGAACAGCGTGTAAACTTAGCAAAGTGCTGGAGCCACTTCAGGAATAACGTTGGATTCGAATAGCCATTGGCTGCACACTCATAAATTGCGTTCACAGGACCGCCAGTTTGTAAACCTGGGGCCATTCTCTTCCGAGGAAAAATGAACATTACAGGGCCGAATTCCCCAGCTGCACTGCTAGCGCATATCGCAGTTACATTCTTCCCTCGTTCTCCACTTGCTGCGACTCCAACTCTCTTCTGCCCCTTTTCAGCGACCACTGCAACTGGCTCTGATACCACTGAAATTCCCGTTTCATCCATATTGAAGATTCGGGATGCCGAAATGTTGTACTTGGTCAAGATCTCGGCCCAATTATCATAGAACAGCGAAACCTCGTCTCTGTTGAAGGCCTTGATGCGGTTAAAACTCGTATTCTCCGGTTTCCGCACGGCCAACGTTGGATTTCTCTTCAGAAATGCTTCAAACCACGCACGTCCTGCTACCTTTGTCTCGCGATTAAATGTGTGAGGAATGTTGTGCTTCTCAGCGAAGTCGAAGGCAGCTCGGCGGATCTCTTGCTGTGTCACGCCGTAGAACAACTTGGCCAACATCTTGATGTCCTCTGCCATTTTCTGTTCTATCTCATGAGAAAATATCGCTTGACGACCCATACTTGGTCCAGTTGATACCCCAGTCTTCATTCGGTCGCGAAGAGTACTGAAAGGGACTCCAAATCTACCCGCAGCTTTATGGAGTGACAAGCCATCTCGGACTGAATTGATTGCATTAAGCAAGTCAATTCCCGACCACCTTCCCTTTACCTTCGAGTTTTCACTTTTTTTCCTTCGCGGCATTCTAAGCAGCAAAAGAAAACCTTAATTACGGCAGTGAATCTGAGATAGTGACAGGTGTACATAACCTCTGTCCTACAACATCATTATTATTTTTATGTTTATTTGTACTTCGCGCTAATTTAATGAATGAATAATAAACGTACTTACTTGATTTGAGTCGCAGTACCGAGATCACAAGCGGCGGGTACTGAGCGGTACTACCACCGATTTGAGCGGTATTAGCCGCTTGTGCCGAGCGAAATTACCCGCAAGTGTACAGTTCGAGAAATCATTGATTATAATTGATATAGAGATAACATTCAGACTGCTGCGAGATCTCAAACGACGTGAAAAAGTACTCGGAATTCACATTTGATCATTTCCCGTCACGATAATTTGAATAACTTATGTAAAAAGCTTATTCCCTGCACGTCAAATCTGACACCGAAAGTAGCCCGGATCTTCTCGAAATTAATTTCGCTAGTAAATTCGATTGGAGATAGAAAATCTCTCCCGAAATTAGTTCGATACATTTAATATTGTAAAAAAAAAAAAAATTAATTTTTTCTGTTGAGTACGTATGGAGAAATGAGGGTGAGCGGAATTACCCACTGAGCGGTACAGGCACCGCCTACCCTATACATCGAAGACAGTCTTTGGAATTTTTACTCCAGTTTCCGACTTTGTCGCACACGTCCATTATAACCATTCTTCGCTAGTGTTTTTCGTTCGTTGCTTTTTCTGTAAATATTCATTAATTGAAAAAAAAAAAACAAAAAAAAAATTTTCATAATTTGTATAATTGTTATAATTTTTTTTTTTCAATTTACGCGTTTTAATTGTTATCAAAAAAATTGTAAGCTATCTAGTGGACATTGACCAAAGAGAATTGTTATATACGATAAAAAATAAATAAATAATCAACAAAACGAAAATAATGATAAGAGAATTGTATATATTGTATATGAAAAATAAATAAATAATCATCCCACGATGGAATAGCACTCACTGAGGTTATAGCTTAGACTTTCTACACTTTTTCTACACTTCTTACACTCGCCCAATAGGAGTTGAATTCCTAGGGAAAAGTGTAAAAAGTGTAGCTAGCTAAAAAAAAAAACAGAGTGACACTTAGAAATATTTAGTCGGTGTATACCCAGTTTTTTTTTTACACCCAAAAAAATCACTTGAATGTCGGGTTATTTATCCGTTTCAGGCCATTTGGAATCTATACGTACCCACTTTTTTCGACGGAAAAAAAATTACATCAGAGTGACACTTAAAAATATTTAGTCGGTGTATACCCAGTTTTTTTTTTACACCCAAAAAAATCACTTTAATGTCGGGTTATTTATCCGTTTCAGGCTATTTGGAATCTATACGTACCTTCTTTTCTTTTCGATAAAAAAAAACAGAGTGACACTTAGAAATATTTAGTCGGTGTAAACGCAATTTTTTTTTTTACACCCAAAAAAATCACTTTAATGTCGGGTTATTTATCCGTTTCAGGCCATTTGGAATCTATACGTACCCACTTTTTTCGACGGAAAAAAAATTACATCAGAGTGACACTTAAAAATATTTAGTCGGTGTAAACGCAGTTTTTTTTTTACACCCAAAAAAATCACTTTAATGTCGGGTTATTTATCCGTTTCAGGCTATTTGGAATCTATACGTACCTTCTTTTCTTTTCGATAAAAAAAAAAACAGAGTGACACTTAGAAATATTTAGTCGGTGTAAACGCAGTTTTTTTTTTTACACCCAAAAAAATCAATTTAATGTCGGGTTATTTATCCGTTTCAGGCTATTTGGAATCTATACGTACCTTCTTTTCTTTTCGATAAAAAAAAAACAGAGTGACACTTAGAAATATTTAGTCGGTGTAAACGCAGTTTTTTTTTTACACCCAAAAAAATCACTTTAATGTCGGGTTATTTATCCGTTTCAGGCTATTTGGAATCTATACGTACCTTCTTTTCTTTTCGATAAAAAAAAAAACAGAGTGACACTTAGAAATATTTAGTCGGTGTAAACGCAGTTTTTTTTTTTACACCCAAAAAAATCAATTTAATGTCGGGTTATTTATCCGTTTCAGGCTATTTGGAATCTATACGTACCTTCTTTTCTTTTCGATAAAAAAAAAAATAGAGTGACACTTAGAAATATTTAGTCGGTGTAAACGCAGTTTTTTTTTTACACCCAAAAAAATCACTTTAATGTCGGGTTATTTATCCGTTTCAGGCCATTTGGAATCTATACGTACCCACTTTTTTCGACGGAAAAAAAATTTCATCAGAGTTAAAAAAACGCTGTGTCTATTCGCACGGAAGAGTGAACGCAATAGGTTCACGCAGGTCACGCAAGGTTCACGCCAGGTGGAAGAGTGAACGCAATAGGTTCACGCAAGGTTCACTCTAAAAAAAAAACCGCACCGCATTGAACGCGAGCGGAAAATATTTTCGGCATGTCTCATTCGTGTGTGCATAGGCAAATTGGAGTGAACGAATAGCGTATATAGCGTGAACGTAACATAACCTGAGCGAGCTTGGCTTCTATCTCTCTCGATCATGCCGATGTAGCTGTACACGGGTACACACACAACTACGCGCAACGAATAAGTCTCGTTCACGGGATCGACTTCGATATATCGATAATCGAATACCTTTTTCGTTCATTGAGTTTCCGGAGTCGTGTTCACATTGAAATCAAAATGATTTTTTCAATTATTTGAGATGATCTGGTGAAACATCATTTTGATTTCTCAACACGAATATAACTCCAGATGATTTTTGTGTCATGTTTAGGTTTATTCATTTTCATTGACGCTTCGAATGATTACTCACCGATTGTAGAATTTTTAAAATCGTTCCAGATGATGTATATGTACGAGATGGCCAAGAATAACTAATAATATATAACTGTTCATATTTTGATTATTGCAATATCCAAAACTTATTGTTATTATTACTTCTTTATGTAATAAAGGGAGAAAAATAGTGAGACATACTGAATTATTATTTTTTGTTCAACCTGCACCCAAAGTATGCTTTGTCGTAGAATATAGGTAATCTTACATGTGGGTATATGATAAAACTATATAAATCAAAACGAACGATAATGTTACAAATAAAAGACAGTTCTCCGCAGTTCATTGTTCCGAATACGATATTATTCAGACACAACAACCGACCAAATTACGATTAGTTATGATAAAACTATAGTTGCGTTCGTTTTATAAATCGAGGGCTGCCCCGGGCTGCACTGAACCAATCAGCTTGAAGCTTAGACTAGTATACTACACTATAACTGGTGATTGGTTCAGTGCAGTCCGGGGCAGCCCTCGATTTGTAAAACGAAAGGACCTTATATAAATCAAAACGAACGATAACGTTACAAATAAAAGACAGTTCTTCGCAGTTCATGGTTCCAAGTACGATTACATTCAGACACAACAACCGATAAACTCGATTATAAGAGACCAGCAACCTGCAGTCTATAGCTCCATGGACCAAAGTCTGTCAGTGTTCTTATCCTACTGCGGTGCAATTTTTTTCAGCGAGTGCTCCTGCATCCTTTGCAAAACCAATCTGCCGCCTTGGGTTTACGCTTCACCTGTACACAACCGTAATGGTACCACAGGAGGCAACTGTCACAACAGACACAGAATTTCTCAACTCGCTCTTTACAAGTTCCACATGTGAACTTTTCGCTCTCACGTTTTCTAGAGACAATATCTTTCAGCCTGGAGAATCCCTGGCTCTCGAAGTAACCCTCCACGATACTGAGGTCGACCGCATCGTCCACAACAGCATCGGTGAGTGTTTCTTCATTCAGATGTTGAAGGTCAGATGTTTTGATCTGGTATTCTCCAAGCAACACGTTTTCCATAATCTCGGCCCGGATCAACCAGCTCAAGATCGTTCTCGCTTTCGACTCGGAGGATCTGTTCTTGAAGCTGATCCCCTGATTGTGAGTCTTGCGTTTTGGGAGTCCCAATGTTGTTTGAGAAGCAGCTTTTGGTCGTCCACTAATTTTTACCGATACTCCCAGTTCAATGTCATGAAGATTCAATTTCGAAGAGCACCCAGTTGAGGATTCAGCTAATGGAATAGGAGACGACAGATTTTTTTCATCTATTGACAAATTGGCCACCATGGCGTTTAAACCAGAGTGAAGACTTAAGTCTGTGTTCTCATCACACAATTGAATAGCAGTCCTTGAGACCTGAAAGTGATTTGCGACTCCAGGTTTATCATCATTACGGTTTTGGGTGGTGTCATTTTTCATACTATCACATGGTGAAGAACCTGCTCTGCTGACCCATACATCATGCCCTTCTCTCCAACAGGTTTGAATTTCTCTGAGAATATTTAACTTGCTTGTAAATTTTGCATCAGAGCACTGGGATGCAAGTTGTACCATGTCGCTCATTGTCGCCATCATTAATTTTCTTTTTTGAGATGTTGTCAAATTCTTTGGCGTAGTCACTGCGTCAATAACATGAGGTCTAGATGAGACTTTACTAGATTGAGACTTGGGTGTGAGTTGCAGCAGTTGGTTGGCTTGCTTATTATAGTCCGTGGTCCATCTCTTTGCACAAAGCTCTCGTTCTAAAAGCGGTAAGCCAAATCGTTCTCGCACAGCAAAAATATGTCTACATGGTAAACTGACAGACTTCCATGTAGAACACTCACACGTGGAATTAGAGACTCTGAGCATAACGTCTTGTGACCTTATTAGGCACTCATTAGTGGCAGTGATTGTGTGAATTGTTACTGAAAAATGTCTTTGGATCTCTTTAAGGACCTTGGTAAATGCGTACTTTGTTAAATATGTTTTATATTGCTGCTCCGCTGTACCGTTCTCATAAACTTTCACATCATTTTTTAACAAATTTTGAATTTTCCTATAGCTCATCTCGCAATCTTTGCTGTTCAGCCATTTAAAGAAATCCGTCACAAAATCGGTCAGAGTGCTGTTTCGTTTCACAATTTGTTTTATTTTGCTATTGATGGATTCCAACCGGTTATTAGTATTATTTCCCAAGTTTCCTTCCCTCATGTTGAACTTTGTCCATTCTGTTCTTATGCTGTGCCAGTTTTTATTGAAATAATTCAGAACTGGTTTTGGCACTGTTCGGCAGAATTCTTGATACGCTGCTTCATACGCTATTTCCGATGAACTTTTAGCCAATTGATCCAGAAGTTTGAGTGATGCATTCCTTTCCGGTATGGATATTTGCATTTTGTTGGTAGAAACTTCACGGCTAAATGTCCTCAAAGTGTGGAATAAGCATATATACATGGGGATACCAGGAAACAGTTCTTTGATCACATCTCTTTCTGTCAAATCCTTATCTCCCATCATGCATCGCATATGGCTACATGCCGGTTGGTTTGTTTTCTTGAAACACTCCATGAACCATCTTAATGTTGTTCGCTCTTCAGTTGATAGGATACCAACACCCACAACTCTACTCTCACCATCAGAATCTTCGATGATCAAAATCATCAATGTGTAGTTGCGTTTGAAGAGTTTGTATGTACCATCGATAAATACAATTTCTGGCCAGGTGTTCATAGCACTTCGCATTTCTTCGGTTGAAAAGTATAATCCTTTGAATTGCCTATCTTCGTGAAGAATTGACACATCAGCTCCTACAAACACAAGACGACACCGAAATCACAATGATTGTACATTTTGTATGGGTGAATATATTGCTGCTTACCGTAATCTTTTTCTAAAAGAGTTACAGCTTTATCAAGTTGGTCATCGTCTGCGTTTTTCAAACTGCTAGCTAGATTGACTAAGTCTTTTCGATGAACGATCTTATTATAATCAGTTGCAAGTTTATGTTGCAGAAATTGTTTATTGCATCGTAACTGTAATAATTCTTTAGCAACTTCTTTCTCTTTCTCGTCGAGCCGTCTGTTTTCAGGTAAATGCTCATAGTAAGCCTGTAAGTATAAAATTGAAACAACAAAGATGAAAGCAATAGCTAAGTAAAAATGGAAATTAAAATGATTATATCATCGAGAAAGAACTTAGGCCATAGTCTTCTATATTTCTTCGTGTGCGATCGAATCTGAATAGAATAATAATGATAATGATAATAATAATAATAATAATATCATTAATAACAATATTAACCATTATAAATGTTCTATTATGTCCAAAGGATGGTTAAAGAACAGTCTGGATGCATACAGAAAATACATTTCATACTCAGAAGGTAAGCATAAAGAGTATAAGAGAATGATAGACGATGCATAGGCAGAGATTACAGCAACCCCAAGGAACAAAATGAAAGTAAATATCAATTTCAATATTATAATTTCCGCGCCACGCTAATTTCAAAAGTGGGTGCCTAGTAACAAGCAGGCAGTCAGGATTGAGCCATGGCGATGCATGGTTGTGGCATATTAACGAAAACTTCCGATCGCTTCGCTTCGGCACAGTGCGCGTTGAGCTTCAGAAATTCAAATTACCTCTGATCCATCATGGCCTTCGTGGTTGTCATTAAAGTTCTTGATTTCCAAGTGTTCTCCGTCCTGGGTAACTCCAATAGAAATTGATGCTCGACAGCCATGATTGAAGGTTCTGTAAAAATCAATCCAATTCCAATGATTTCACCCAGTAAACGAAACTGGATTGGCGAATCCGATTTTTTGAGATTCCGGATTGAAACGGATAGGAAAGAACCGAAATTTACATCAATTTGAATTCTTTTTAATTTATTTCAATCTGGAATCTCAAAAAAACTGATTCGCCAATCCAGTTTCGTTTACTGGGCAGGTTTCTGAAGCATGAATTTGAGTGAATATTATCGGTCTCATATTTCTTGGCGTGACTGGTATTATAACTTGTATTGGCTTGTTCCACAGACTGTGTTGCAATTTCCTATTTTACTAATTGGACTTTGATGGGGATTATACATTTGCAGTAGATGGACGGTGTTCAAGCCAGCTCTTTGGTGGCGAAAAAATAAAGTAATGTCAGTATTTCATTAGAAACTCTGGAAAGATTTGCTAGTGATTATCAGAAGTTAAATTAGATACTTGGCACAGATGATAAATACAAATGATATTCATGAGAAGTATGAACCTGCTGTTTCGGATTCCTGTAGATTGGGTCGTTCGCTTTGGTCCAAACTTGCAAGCATACTGGATCTCATATTATTTCAGCCTTTCAGGTATTTGTTTCTTCACTTTGCATGACGATAATAGTTTGCTATTCTTTATTGTGAATTGTTGTCTCTCTTGGTTTTGGTATTTCTTCAAGAAACCTTTGAAATCTTCGAAACTAGAAAATTTTTTGCGAATTTCAAGCCTTTCTTGACACGCCATCTGGGAAACAATGAAAAATTATGTACCGTATTTACGCGGAAATAAGCCCCACCATTTTTCGCTTTTTTGACCTCTCAAAACCCGGGTGGCATTCTTCAAACACGCGAGGCATTAGTATATCGCAATATACCGTGAATCTCAGACGAAACTATATGGCTCGTGTCTCTGTAATCAGGCAAGCCATATGGCATAGCCTCGCGAGGGATCCCATTATGGGTCACATTACAACAGATGCAGGTTGAAGCAGAAGGCGTCGGAAGTGATTCTGAAGGGGCGACAGAGTTTGAGATTCCGTGTCTTGAGTCTGTCGAGCAAAAGTTTTCAGCCTTGGAGGCATCAGAGTTGATTCCGATGATACGACAAAGTTTGTTGTCGTTCCTAAAGCGTCAGAAGTATCAACAAAAACTAGCTCTGAGATGGAAGATCTCTAACTCCATTGTCTAATCGAAATCACTTTCAACACCTTCAGAGCTGACAAGAAACTTCCTCGCCCCGTCGAAATCAACTCTGACACCTCCGCAGCCGAGCAGTTTTGCTCTGGTGACTTGAGGCAGAAAATGACAAACTCTGTCATCTCATTGAAATCAATTTCGCCGCCTTGAGTCTCAGTTTCAGTCTGTGTCTGCGGTAGTATGGTGTGACCCATAATGGCCATATAGTTTTGTCTGTGGTTCATGATACTATTGATAGGCTGCTACCTATGCCGGCGGTACAATGTTGAAGAGAGGTTTGCAAACTTGGGCAGACTTGTATAACCTTGATCAGTACCTATGTTCCATTATCCTGACAAATCTATGTTTTTTTAACTCTTTTTTGCAGATCTATGAAAACAGGTTGTCCATCGTATATTAAAATAAAAGTCTCTGCGAGTGGAACATACCTAGAGGTGGATTCTTTCAACGAGGAGCACAACCATCCAGAGTTGGAAGAAGTGACCACGGTATGTATCTCCATAACTCGAATATTATTATTGCTCGTGCATGTACCCTCATGAAAAATAAATTAGCTGATCCATTAATTGATGTCAGTAGGGTTAAATGACAAATATGTATTTCAGTCTTACTGTTATGATAATTCAAATAATCTGTTAACATTGTATGAAGATATTCAGTATGGTTGACTAATAAGAATCTCCAAACATGACTACATCAGGAAAAAACAGAGTCAGTGAAGACCCTTTTTCCAGTCAATCTGACATCAAATGGATATTTAGGTCAGCCAGTCAAATGCACTAGCCGCTCTGAATTATATTCATTGCGTATAACTTTTCTAGGGAAAGTATCTTGACGATTGTGCTGATCAAACAAATGAAAGAATACAATCGGGTGGTGATATCCTTCAGGATAGGGTGCCTGACATAGAGCTGCGTGAGAGGTCTCACGATGATCTAGATATTGCTGGCCTATCTATATATATTGCACAAGAGGCACATAGTGACGAGAAAATATCCACTGTTGATATCAATGCTAAGGATTTGAATGTGACACTACCAGTTCTTTCAATTGCTGGAGTTCCTAGCAATTTACATCTAGTAAAGACAAAGATGTCAGGAAAAGAAAAAGAAACATGTTTGATATCAACTGAAGAGCCTCACTTTGAAGAAGATTTGGTAGCGGTATCAGAAGCATCAGAATTTCTGTCTGAGGACAGAACGGAAATGCCAGAATTTATTGCTGTTCAGAAACAGGCACAAGCACCATCAGCCAGTGGACCATCACCGAATGAAGAGAACCAATGTGGACCCGTGATATATTCCATCTCAACAACACATCCATCATCGATTGTGGTGGCAGATACAATCAACAAGATGATTGACATCGCTATGCCACCAATCCCACGGTCTCGAGGTCGTCCCAAAGGAGCAGCGCTCACTGCTATTGGTCTCCCCAGAAACCAAAAGCAGGGTAGCTTCAAGAACAGATCCTCCGAGTCGAAAGCGAGAACGATCTTGAGCTGGTTGATCCGGGCCGAGATTATGGAAAACGTGTTGCTTGGAGAATACCAGATCAAAACATCTGACCTTCAACATCTGAATGAAGAAACACTCACCGATGCTGTTGTGGACGATGCGGTCGACCTCAGTATCGTGGAGGGTTACTTCGAGAGCCAGGGATTCTCCAGGCTGAAAGATATTGTCTCTAGAAAACGTGAGAGCGAAAAGTTCACATGTGGAACTTGTAAAGAGCGAGTTGAGAAATTCTGTGTCTGTTGTGACAGTTGCCTCCTGTGGTACCATTACGGTTGTGTACAGGTGAAGCGTAAACCCAAGGCGGCAGATTGGTTTTGCAAAGGATGCAGGAGCACTCGCTGAAAAAAATTGCACCGCAGTAGGATAAGAACACTGACAGACTTTGGTCCATGGAGCTATAGACTGCAGGTTGCTGGTCTCTTATAATCGAGTTTATCGGTTGTTGTGTCTGAATGTAATCGTACTTGGAACCATGAACTGCGAAGAACTGTCTTTTATTTGTAACGTTATCGTTCGTTTTGATTTATATAAGGTCCTTTCGTTTTACAAATCGAGGGCTGCCCCGGACTGTACTGAACCAATCACCAGTTATAGTGTAGTATACTAGTCTAAGCTTCAAGCTGATTGGTTCAGTGCAGCCCGGGGCAGCCCTCGATTTATAAAACGAACGCAACTATAGTTTTATCATAACTAATCGTAATTTGGTCGGTTGTTGTGTCTGAATAATATCGTATTCGGAACAATGAACTGCGGAGAACTGTCTTTTATTTGTAACATTATCGTTCGTTTTGATTTATATAGTTTTATCATATACCCACATGTAAGATTACCTATATTCTACGACAAAGCATACTTTGGGTGCAGGTTGAACAAAAAATAATAATTCAGTATGTCTCACTATTTTTCTCCCTTTATTACATAAAGAAGTAATAATAACAATAAGTTTTGGATATTGTAATAATCAAAATATGAACAGTTATATATTATTAGTTATTCTTGGCCATCTCGTACATATACATCATCTGGAACGATTTTAAAAATTCTACAATCGGTGAGTAATCATTCGAAGCGTCAATGAAAATGAATAAACCTAAACATGACACAAAAATCATCTGGAGTTATATTCGTGTTGAGAAATCAAAATGATGTTTCACCAGATCATCTCAAATAATTGAAAAAATCATTTTGATTTCAATGTGAACACGACTCCGGAAACTCAATGAACGAAAAAGGTATTCGATTATCGATATATCGAAGTCGATCCCGTGAACGAGACTTATTCGTTGCGCGTAGTTGTGTGTGTACCCGTGTACAGCTACATCGGCATGATCGAGAGAGATAGAAGCCAAGCTCGCTCAGGTTATGTTACGTTCACGCTATATACGCTATTCGTTCACTCCAATTTGCCTATGCACACACGAATGAGACATGCGGAAAATATTTTCCGCTCGCGTTCAATGCGGTGCGGTTTTTTTTTTTAGAGTGAACCTTGCGTGAACCTATTGCGTTCACTCTTCCACCTGGCGTGAACCTTGCGTGACCTGCGTGAACCTATTGCGTTCACTCTTCCGTGCGAATAGACACAGCGTTAAAAAAAACATCCCGAGTTACACTTTTAAATTTTGACGTCCACAGGACTTAGAAAAAAAAATTCGGTGTATACTTGCTCTAAACTCATGGTATATGATTCCAATTCACACTCTGTATATTAGGTGTATATTTCATCTATATTTAGTGTTTATTCAATATACACCGGATATGCCCACCGTATAACCCAAGTTCACACCACACCGAATTTACACCGAATTCACACCGAGTATTCACGGTGTATACGGATCCGCTAGGGTTTTCCAAAATTCGACAAAAATGTCTACAGATTGACGTACCGACCACATAAATCGCGAGATTATTCACTGTTGCCGTAGATAATCGCATTTTCCTGACATTTAGCCACTCCGCAATGAAAAACCACACACTTTGAGCCCAATCCCGTGTCATTTGATGGAGAAATGGCTGAGAATTGACAATTCTCCGTTACTCAAAACTAAAAGAACCGACATTCAGTTGAGATCACTACCCGTATCGACATTTAGTTGAGATCACAACAGCTGTACCGAAATTGTAGCCAGTTTACTTGCAAGCCGAGCAGCAGCGCTAGTGAAGATTTCCTATGCCACTCTACGTATAAGATGTTGGTTCCTGCTGCTCCCGCTTGACGGCGCTTGGCAAGAAACACAAATATTGAATATCGGATCGCACACGACTAACCTCACCTGACTGACAGCTAACCTAAAATACGAACAAACGATAGTTAAAATCGTGTTCGAAATTTGCGTTACGAGAAAATATTATTGCTCGTTTATTTAATCTACTCCTTTCTTTCGTACTAATGTGTCTAAAAATGAGTAACGTATATGAACAATCGATATCGGATCCCAGACGTCATAACCTCACTCGTCTCACAGCTAACCTGAGACTCGAATATAGGATAGAGAAAATTGTATTTATCGTTGATTTATTTCATGCGTATTTTTCATTACGCTAAATTTGTTGAAAACATATGCATATACTGAAAATAAATTCGAATAACAGATACAAGATCCCAGACGTTATAATCTCACATTTCTGGCAGCCAGCCTGAAAACCGAACATAGGCAATGAGATTTTATTTCGGACTTGAGGTTATAGAGGGATCGATTGGTTAGTCTATTATCTGAATAATAAAAGTATATTCAAATGACGTATACAAGCAGACGAGACATAACCTGACTTTTTTGACAGCTAGTCTAACTTAGGAGTTTATTTCAGAGTTGAGGTTATGGAGGGATCGATTTGTGAGTGAACAATCGAGATAATGAAAATACACTCGAACCTCCGCTATTTAACCACCCGCTATTTGACGAACTCCGCTATTTGACCACATTTGCCATCTGCTATTTGACGGGCTTAACCCCCAGTATTCGGCAGCGTTCACCTTAACATCGGGGCCGTCAGTGACGCGGAGTGGCGCGAACTGGCTGCGCAGAAAACCGTCCACAAGGAGTAGGAGGCCCCTACTTTCGTCAAATAGCAGAAACGCTCGGTCCCGACTCGGTCAAATAGCGGAGGTTCGAGTGTACATTCAAATGACGTATGCATGCAGACGAGACATAACCTCACACTTTCGACAGCTAGTCTAACCTAGAAGTTCATTTCAGATTTGAGGTCATGGAAGAATCGATTTCTTGGTCGAAGATCAAAAGAATAAAAGTATATTCAAATGACGTATACAAGCAGACGAGACATAACCTCACTCTTTTGACAGCTAGTCTAACCTAGAAGTTCATTTCAGATTTGAGGTTATGGAGGGATCGATTTGTTAGTCTAGTATCTGAATAATAAAAGTATATTCAAATGACGTATACAAGCAGACGAGACATAACCTCACACTTTCGACAGCTAGTCTAACCTAGAAGTTCATTTCAGATTTGAGGTTATGGAGGATCAATTTGGTCGATAACAATCCACATAATACAAGCAGACGACATAACCTCACTCGACTAACAGTCAGCCGAGCATAGGACTCTTTCAGATTTGAGGTTAGCGGAGAGATCAATTCGTTGGACGAAAATCAAAATAATAAAAATGAAGTCGAACGCATGGAATAGATATACGAGCGAGATTCTCTCCGTAACCTCAAATCTGAGATGAAGTCCTATGCTAGGCTATCTGTCAGAAATGTGAGGTTATGTCTCGTCTGCTAGTTGTATCCTATGGTTGTATCCGTCCACTGGAATGTAGATAATCATTCGAATTCATTTTCATTATTCTGATTTTTGTCCAACGACTTGATCCTGAAATAGAGTCCCTATGTTTGGCTAATTGTCAGTCTAGTGAGGTTATGTCGTCTGCTCGTAGTATGGGGAATTGGAGATTTTCGTCTAACGAATCGATTCTGAAATAGAGTCCGTATGTTTGGCTAACTGTCAGTCTAGTGAGGTTATGTCGTCTGCTTGTAGTATGGGGAATTGGAGATTTTTGTCTAACGAATTGATTCTGAAATAGAGTCCCTATGTTTGGCTAACTGTCAGTCTAGTGAGGTTATGTCGTCTGCTCGTAGTATGGGGATTTGGAGATTTTTGTCCAACGACTTGATCCTGAAATAGAGTCCCTATGTTTGGCTAACTGTCTGACGAGTGAGGTTATGCCGTATGCTTGTGTTGTTTGGATTTTTGTCCAACGAATTGATCTCTCCATTAACCTCAAATCTGAAATAAAGTCCTATATGTTCGACTCATGGAGTAGAAGAAGACATATCTCCCTATACACGTTGTATTGAAAAAGTGGCACGAATTCTGCACGTAATGGATGGCGCTTTTACCAGCGAGCCAACGCGGACTTCCTGTGAGTGGGAAAATTTACCATACAGTTTGTGACGTCATAATATACCTTGGAGTGCGCGCGCAAGCGTTTGCAGGAAGTTCGGGACTGGTCACTCACAACAGTGCCACCTATTGCGTAAACCCATTTTCAATTCGAAAATAGGTCTCCTTCTACTCCATGGTTTGGCTGTTAGGCTAGCTGTCAAAAGTCTGAGGTCATGTTGTCTGCTTGTATCCGTCGTATCCGTCATTCCAATTAACTTTCATTATTTTCATTGTCTTCCGACAGATCTAGGGAAATTAAAAATACGATAAGAACAAATAGCGAGAGTCTCTACCAGTTGCAATAAACGCATTTTGCCCGCCTTCGTGTTCGTTCGCACCAGTTCGCACAAGCCGACGCTAGGAGACATGGAAACACGTGAGCTTCAAAGATCAGTCAGAGCGGTCAGAGCTTGTAGTGAAAGATGATAATGAAAAAATAATTGGATACTAAGTTTCCGAACAAAGCGTGTGCTAATATGTTAGTTCACCTCATTACTATTCGTACTGAGTTTATTTCCAGTGTCTACGCATGTGATAGTGCTTATTCCGCCAGATGTCACGCTAACCTCAAAATCCTTTTGCGCGCATGTGCTTCTTACTCATTGCAAGTAAGGTAATGAACAACCGTGCTGGTATGTATTGTAACTTTTGGCGAGTTTCTCAGGCTCAAGGCTGTAGAGAAACCCGCAAGTTATTGTGAGTTCTTTACCTAAATTGGAGTGAATTTAATAATAAATAATTAGGGCTTTTTCTTGAGGTAGAAAGGTAGGGAAAAGGATGGGACTTACCACCAAAAGCCACCTATCTAACCTTTTGATTCTACTCTAAACTGGGACTCGGGTAGGTTTCCCCGCCGGAGCCTCGGTACGTCGACTCGGAAGTTAATCAAAGCCGACGACAAATCTAAAGATCAGAACCAGGAAGTTAATCCGGGCCTGATCTGCTAAACTATATTTCTAAATTTTCTACGGAACCGGGAATATCTCGACTCCGAGACCGTGCGCCAGACTCGTGATCGTATGCCTTGGCCCTCGGACACACTAACTTAATAGAATGCCGTGCGCTCTTTGCATTTATCAGAGCCTGTTCCCTGCTGGCTTTTTGTAGGAATGAAATAGCTGGGAATCGGGGCTGAAACTATCAACAAAGTCCAACGTTCAAAATAAAGAAAAATAAAGAAACATAATTTAATCTACTTTGATCAGTACAAAATAATCTTATTCTATTTTTCCCTATTATCTAATGATCAGTGCGGTAACGCTCGTGCGTGACGATTTTATATTTGTAAATAAAGCTAGGCGCTTATTTTCTATCCTATTGAATCTATATTCTGAAATATCTGTTTTCTCCTATCCCATCGATTTAAATTATAATTATCAGTAATGCTATATTTTCTGTAATTTTGACTCTAATACAATGAATTTATTTCCGACAATTAAATCAAGGCGAAGTAATGTAGGCAAGTGATTTTATATTAAACAAAGAATGAGCTGTCGAGGCGCTCTGCCTTTCGACGCTCTATGTAAATCTACGTGATATGAGTCGCTGTGACGCTATGTCTACGAACGCTCGAGTAACGAGTTGTGAGTCGCTGTGACGCTATGTCTACGAACGCTGGTGATGCCTGCTGAGCGCGTTCCTTATATAGTCGAAATCCCCACTCCTTTGGCTTCACAACGTCGTGCTCGACTGCAGAGGATTAGTATAATCCTCTGGCCTTTTGTTCGATCTATTTCAGCTGATATATTCGGAATATATCGCCGAATATGTTACAGTATACAACGAAAGACAGAAGTAAACATTTTCCTCCTATCATTCCGCTAGATCCCGACCTGTCAGTAACTCATATTTACGAATTTATCCCTTACTAACTTTTACTCAACTCTTGTTGCTATACAGCTCGACTAAGTGTTTGTGAAATTAGACAGTAGACACAGTGCATTAGCTATACTTACTCATTAACCCTTTCACTGGTGCAGCCTTTTTTACTGTACGTGCCAAAAATGGTAGGACAATAAACTAAACAAATTATACGATTACAGTGCTCCCTCGCTAATTTTTACGGATCCGGGGTATGGGTGCCTGGAATTGAATATTAGCGAGGCCTCCCACTATGTCCAGGGGCGGAGTTAATGACGTATGCACATGAGTAGAGGGGAAATAGCTGACAGCTGACTTACTGGAAAACCACAGGCTTGTGAGGTTATGTGACGTGGTTACTGCGCATCGTTATGCGCCAACCCAAACGACCAGGCTATACAGTGGGGGAACCTACTCCTCTCCGACGGCGGAGAGGTAAAATATTAGAGAGGTGAATATTAGTGAGGGAGCACTGTAACTATGAATATACACACCGAATTTGAAATGAATTGGTTGAAAAATGCAGCAGTTATTCAATTCGACCGTATATGATACATCGCCAGTTGTGGCACGACTTTTTTTTGATCATATATGATACATTGCCAGTGAAAGGGTTGAATTTTACTATTTTAATTTGCTCTGAGTAATAATTCAGGGAATTCCGATATCACTCATATCAACCGCTCTGCACAAGAGCGAGGGGAACAACCAAGGTTTGCTTGTCATACCGATGGAGTTTCCACACAGGGATTTTCTTTGTGTTTATTAATCATGTCTAATTATAAGCTAGAAATATCATTGTGAACTAGTTTCACTCTTATGAACCGCTCTGCACAGGAGCGAGAATAAGTCTCTCCAGCGGAGAGCCACTCGACTGATGGTCGATAGAATCCAAACGGATTTAGATTATTAATTTATAGAACATATATCTAGTCATAGAACTTGCATAAATTAATGTTTTTCTATCAGTTTCTCCAATGGAGAGCGACTCGACTAATTGTCGATAGAATCCTAACGGATTAAGTACATTATAGTGAATTAGTCTCACTCGTATCAACCGCTCTGCACAAGAGCGAGGGGAACAAAGGTTGCTTGTAAAACCAATAGGGATTCTGAACAGGGATTTTCTCTGTATTTATTATTCATTTTTGACTTTATGTTTTAGAAATATCATTGTGAACTCATTTCATTTATATCAACCGCTCTGCACAAGAGCGAGGGGAACAACTGAGGTTGCTTATCAAATCGATGGGGATTGTGAACGGGGATTTTCTTTCTATTTATTATTCATATCTGATTATAAGTTAGTAATAGTAGATAGTGACTCTATCGTTCGTAGTATTGTATAGATGGTGAGAAATTATCGGACGAAACGAACCAAATTCTTAACTAAGTCTTCTAACTGAGGAAAGACTTCTCTAATTCGAGAGTGCAATCCAACAGAAAGACCGAAAAAAACAACGGAAAGTGCATCCAATTCTTTATTGTCAAGTAAAAATTTCTTCAGCCCGGGTTTGAACCGGGACCTCCGCATTTGTACTGCGACGCCTTGTCCAATTAGACCACTGAAGGACTGAACGAATCTTTACTTGAATTTCGTGTTATTGTATTTACCTCTTTGGTTATTACCATGTGGACAATTGATTGCACATTAGAGAATTGGATGCACTTTCCGTTGTTTTTTTCGGTCTTTCTGTTGGATTGCACTCTCGAATTAGAGAAGTCTTTCCTCAGTTAGAAGACTTAGTTAAGAATTTGGTTCGTTTCGTCCAATAATTTCCCACCATCTATAAGTTAGTAATATTATAGTGAAGTAATTTCAATTATATCAACCGCTCTGCACAAGAGCGAGGGGAACAACTGAGGTTGCTTATGAAACCAATGGGGATTCTGAACAGGGATTTTCTCTGTATCTATTAACCATGTCTAATTATAAGTTAGAAATATCATTGTGAACTAGTTTCACTCTTATGAACCGCTCTGCACAAGAGCGAGAATAAGTCTCTCCAGCGGAGAGCCACTCGACTGATGGTCGATAGAATCCAAACGGATTTAGATTATTGATTTATAGAACATATATCTAGTCATAGAACCTACATAAATTAATGTTTTTCTATCAGTTTCTCCAATGGAGAGCGACTCGACTAATTGTCGATAGAATCCTAACGGATTAAGTACATTATAGTGAATTAGTCTCACTCATATCAACCGCTCCGCACAAGAGCGAGGGATACGAAGGTTGGTTGTAAAACCAATGGGGATTCTGAACAGGGATTTTCTCTGTGTTTATTAATCATGTCTAATTATAAGTTAGAAATATCATTGTGAAATAATTTGACTTATATCAACCGCTCTGCACAAGAGCGAGGGGAACAACCAAGGTTTGCTTGTCATACCGATAGGGTTTCCAAACAGGGATTTTCTTTGTGTTTATTAATCATGTCTAATTATAAGTTAGAAATATCATTGTGAACTAGTTTCACTCTTATGAACCGCTCTGCACAAGAGCGAAAATAAGTCTCTCCAACGGAGAGCCACTCGACTGATTGTCGAAGGAATCCTAACGGATTAGATACATTATAGTGAATTAGTTTTCACGCATACCTATCGCTCTGCACAAGAGCGAGGGAAAAAAACAAGGTTTGCTCGTCATACCGATGTGGTTTTCAAACAGGGATTTTCTCTGAATTTATCATGTCTTACCTCTAAGTTGGAAATATCATAGTTGATTAATTTCAACTTTTATCAATCGCTCTGCACCAGAGCGAGAATATAAGGCACTCTTGTTGCTTGACACTGCGACGTTTGTCCAACACAGTGTTGGTACACGTGATGTACCTACATAATTCTCGATTTGTTCGGGTTGTTATTCAGTGCAATCATTTGCAATATGCCTTGCTGTGTTTATAGACACTGTCGCAAAATAATCGCGATCATTAGTGTACGTATATATATACTGACGTAGCGCGCATCGGACCCTGTCGACCTGCAAATATTTGTCGCGGTCTTCACTTGATTTCACAGGACGCGGAAGGGATTTTCGACTATGCAAATGTTAATGGACTCAAACTTAACCTCGCCAAGTCCAAAGTGCTTATCCTTGGCAGTAGTGCTCACGTCAGTGACTTGAACCTAAACCAGCTTCCTGCTATCATCGTAAACCATACGTCCCTACCATTTGTGAGGTAAGCGTGCAACTTGGGCGTCATCTTCTCTTCTGATCTCTCGTGGAAGAGGCACATTGCGCATGTGTCGCAAAAGGTGCATTTGGCTTTGTACAAATTAAAATTTAATAAAAACTCTCTTTCTACCGCGCTTAGATCTAGACTGGTACAAACTTTGATATTGCCCCATATTGACTACTGTTGCCTCGTCTACCATGGCCTTAGTGATGAACTTAACATCGCGTTGCAAAGTCTTGTAAACTGCTGCATACGCTTCATTTTCGACCTTGAACGTGACGAGCATGTGTCTCCCTACAGACAGCGTCTGGGATGGTTGTCAGTGCGTGATCGCAGGCTTTATTTTTGAGGTATCCAAATCCATCGCATTCTCCACTTGAAGTCTACGTCCTATCTGCGTGAACTTTTCATCTCTCTCGACCCTCTATTACGCAGATCTGACCGTCTGGCTACCCCAGATGGGGTAGTACCCCTGGTCGGGTTAACATCTACGGTGACGGTGTGATGTGCTCTTAACCCTTAGCCTTAGCCTATTTTGTTTTACTTTATTTTATTCTATTCTATCTATGCACTATTCTGCTACTTCATTTTATCCGTACCGATAATGCTAGTCTGTATATTTATTTTATTTTCATTTTTATGTTATGTAACGTGGTAGACGTTCGGACCTCTGCCTAAACCGGCCTACGGACGTATCTAAGCCCGGCCGCACGGTTCAAATCGTGCCGCCCTCGTTCTGCCGAGTCCTAATGGCCGCTGCACCTCGCACATGGCGAGCAGGTCGCCGCCAGCGCTCGCAGACCGGGCGACGCCGGTTGGTACTAAAGATAACGGAAGAGGAGCTCATCCCATTTTTGGGAGCTAGAGAGTGAACCTCGTGTTTTTCTAGATTTTTCCCCAAAGTAAAGAGAGAGACAGAGAGAGAGTTTTTGTTCGTGAGAGTTTTGTGAGGTGATTTTTGTGATCCCTTGTGCCATATATAACGACCCGTGCCTTACCCTTGGATTATTGATTTGGATCGCGGATTATTGGACTACCGACTGGCTTTATAGTGACCCCTGCATACCCCCGGCTCTCCGACCGTACTTGGAATAATACCGTCGCACCCGAGGACTCGTAAGAGCGTCGCTACCAGGTAGGATCAATCCGATTCGTTTCATATCCACCCCTAGTATCAACCCGCCCCCGCGCTTAATCCTGAGCCTCGAGAAACCCCGTGCCTGAATCTCAATCGTTCCCCGCGAACCGTTGGATTCAAAGCCGGCACCGGTTAGTTGTTTTCGTTGCGCGTAGCCGTGTCGATCTTGGTCACCGCTGCGCCGAGTGCAGCAGAAAGCTAGCCGACGCCATATTGCCTCAGACTTCTGACGCCACGCGTCGCACTCAGCTGCTGCGAGTCAGGGTCTGTCGCTTTCTCCCCCAGAGAGAGAGCGAGTTAGACCGAAGGTTGAGTAGACTTAGTCCTCCCTACCGTCTACCCGATCAAAAAAGATTATATATAATTATATATAATTATATATAATTATATGTATATCCAGAGGTCTTTACCGGGTCATTATTTGGTATACAGTGGTTTTTTCCGGGACAATTGGTACTTTCCAGGTCGGACCTGGAAGTTTTTTATACGTAAAGTGTGTTACCAGGGCCGTACCGGTAACAACCAATACATAACAGAAAGGTTTATTCTGGGACCGTAAGAAATATATATTTGTATAAATACGAAGGATTGTGTCTTTCCAGGACATGGTCTTGAATAAGCCGATATATCGCTTTTATATACTTTCATACAGTATATACACTTTCATACACTTATACACTTTCATACAGTTATATATATTCGCGCATTCCCAACGGCACATTACTTCGATTGAACACTTCGTCGGCAAATCAAAGTATTTCTAAACCATGAACTGAAACAATGATCGGGCGAGTCAATAGATGCCCCAATCGCCTTTATGAATCCACCGATGAATGTATTAAACATCCGCCCGTATATTTGCAACGCGTGTATACCAAGAGAAGGCTGCGACGGTCTGTGGGTCTGTTCCGGGACCTCGTCTAGGGATGGAAATACTATTTCATTGCAGGAACTGAACATTTGATCGGGCTGGTCGAATGATGCCGTGCAAACGCGGGCGTGTGAGGATAGACGATACGTAAGAGTCGGATGATCGTCGGCATTAGCCAGAGTCCAGAATGACACGGTTCTCGAATAGACCCTTTAGCATGCCCAGGTAGCCACCACGTGCATCGGCTTATTTTGGACTTCTAGTCGATTGACAGATGACTAACAGTCGACGAATGTCCGCTTTGCAGTCAATCTCAAGACATCGACGATAATACGGCTAACAGACTTTGATGAGTTGTCTTTTTGTCAATGTCTTCAGATTAACTGCAAAGCGGACATTCATCGACTGTTAGTCATCTTTCAATCGACTAGAAGTCGAAAATACGCCGATGCGCGTGTGTGCTACCTGGGAAAGGGTCTCTTCGAGGACCGTGTCATTCTGGATGAAACGCCTGCGACGGCCTGTATGGGTCTGTTCCGGGACCTCATCTCGGAATCGGAATATTCTATTTCAGGAACTGAACAGTTGATCGGGCTGGTCGAATGGTGCCGTGCAAACGCGGCACAGTGGGAGAAAATCGACGTTTGCGGTCAAAATTCTACAAAAGCCGGACCGAAATTCGGATTCACTTGAAAATTGGTTTCCAAAGGTTTTTGGGGTCGCTGAATCCGAATCCGGAGTCGGAACATTGAAATTCAAAATGGCGGATGAAATATGTACGACAACAAATTATAAAGTTGGGAATCTGACCTCGAAACTTGGTATTCGGGGGTTTTCGAGGTTGCTGATTGTAAATTCAAGGTCAGATTTTAGAAATTCGCAACTGCGAACCCGAAATTACAATCCCAGACCCAAAAGCCATCTGATATCGCTCCAGCTTGGTGTTAAGGGGACTTGAGCGTCGGCAATTCTGAATTTGTGTTCAAACATGCAAATGAACTCTTAATTTAGCGATGTACCCAAACTTCGACCGGTGAGGCACCTAACATGGAGCCGAAAACGTTGAAAATACTGAAATTTAGAGTTTCAACCCGATTTTCACACTAGTTAGACGCGATGCGACGGGCTCTACTATGAATGAAATTGTACGTTGAAATGTCGCCAAAAACGTGGCATAAGACCCGTCTCTCTATATTTGCCTATTCGCACACTGTAAGCCTGAGAAAAATTCAATAACATAAAAAACGAATCAAATATCATCTCACAACACGGATATCCAAAATTATTATTATTATTTTTAGTATTCTGCAGAGGACTTTGGTTCTCTGAGCAATTTTTCTCTTAGTTTTCTTGGTCACTGTCACTGTCAGGTGTATCTTTCAACAATCTCTTAGCCTCATTCGTGAGTTCTTTTGTTTTTTTTTCACTTTTCAATCTTATACTACTGATGACCGGATCTGATGAAATCAGGAGATGGTGTAGTACATCTTGATTACTCGACTGGCGAGAACACATCCTACTATGGTGAGCTCGAGCTGTTTTGAAAACTTTGTTTCCAGCCTCCTGTGCTTCTTCCGAAAAGCACCCTATTGGTAAACTCACCGTTCTCATTATGTCAGCTCCGTGTATCAACACTTTGTGCACTGACGGAGGCATTCTGTACCATTTGTACAACTTGACAAACAATTCAGCGGTTTCATAAGCATATGTTTCGAACCTATCGCAATTTACTTCTAGACCACATGCCATGACTTGCAAAATGTTCGCGAAGCGTTCAATCAGATTCTGGTTCAGCCCAAGTATATCAGCTACTGTAGCGGGTGCAGAGAAAAAACGTCGAGCCGTATTGCCATCATTCGTTGTTCCATAACCACGCTTAACTACATCGACCGTTATAGAAAGTTGAGATTTTAACGAATTTTGGATTCCTTTTTTTCTCTGTTGCTTCAGAACCTTGTTCTCTCCTCTAGCGGAACCTTGTTCGAAGTCAAGATTGTAGGAAATATGCAGAAGGCATTCCATAAATCTAATCCAACAGTGCAAAGTTGACAAGCCGAACTTATAAAAATCTTCGTGACATTCTAATTTTCGCACAAGTTCCAAATTATTCATCTGAGTGGGCTTGGCTCTACAAATATTACATGACGCAGACGATCTCTGGTTAGTCAACACGTTGCACGTTTTGCCATCAATCATAGTGCATTGCATCACGTGTGAGACTTGGAACATTTTGTCATTTTTGTTCACTATACTAGGAACGAGTTTGTTTATTTGATCCATATGAAAGCCGTACTCCTTAGAAGTATTAACTGTAGTTTCTTTGATAAATTCGAACTTGATTGGCCGACAATACCTGATCGATGATGGTCGGTCGTTTTTCCACAGGACACGGTTGCCTGATGATATCTGAAGTGGTACAAACGCTATTATGAATACAGTTTCGTCGGACGGTATCTTCTGGTCTACTATTCGTTCTTCATCGGAAACAGCCTCTCCTTCTAATTCTCCACCGTCAGATTCTTCCGAGCTATTAAGATCACGTTCTGGGCATGATTTCGGCGTTGCATTATCCGTACACCACTTTCGTTTTATAGTTTGTTGTCCGGAAGCACCGTCCATTCCCCACTTGCTATGCAGCACCAATTTTCCGGTTTCAAGATTAGACAGTTCTTCATTTTCGACTGTAAACATTATTCGTTCAGTTGTGTGATCTAGTAATGATTGGAGTTCAACACTTGCTCCACGTTCCGTACAGTGTATATTGTTTGGATAACAATTTTTCTTTGCAGACATTATGGTTTGATAAGGGGGGTAAGATTTGTCTCCCAGTAATTGTTTATTATAAGCTCGGAGGGTCTCATATTTGGATTTGGTTAAATCTAAGTCCATATACATGGCGAGAGCACCATTAATAGACGAAACTGATCGTTCTTTGGTTTGCACAACTTCCATAACTTCTGTCTGGATAGATAAAGCAGCTCGTCCTAATTCATTCGCACTGTAATTCGACCGAATTTCTTCAATACGTCTCCTTTTTGTCCGATCAGAACTTTCGTCGTACGTTGAGCGCGGACGACCTCTTCCATCAGGTGTACACTTTGACGGCATTGCAACGGATACAGGCCTACCGTGATGGATTTCCATACTTTCGGATATCGGGCTTGGAAATTCAACGATGAATCTTTCTTGTAGGAAGTCTTTGTATTTTGTTTCAAATATAGCTTTCGTTCGGTTTACCGAATTCCATTTTCGTGAATAAAGCGATATGAAAGTACGAGATAGATTTTTCCGAATTTCCGCAAGTCGCATTTCATTGTACTCGTAGATTTGTTTGATATTTTCTATTATAATATCTACACTGGATTTAGTCTTGTCTTTGTTACTCCATAACCACTTACACAGGACTTCTTGCTTTACTGAAAAATGACTCATTTTCATTCACTTTGAACACATCGATGAACCGGGATCAAGTCTGTGGGCCTCGAGATTTTAAATACCGTCAGCAATAGCAAAGAGAGCCAAGGCTCATGATATAACGTTATCTGAAAAAGGAGTTCAGTTTGTTACAGCTACATGCACTATATAATTTGTTGGCTGTTGGATGTCGAGTAGGAGCTGAATACTTTTTAATAGAAAATATAAATACCTTGAAAGTATATGGTTGATTGAATGTATTCGAGACAATTTCTAATACGAGTTGATTGTTGATGGATACCAGGTTAGTATAATTTGAGACGTTTGAACTGAAATGGTGCATATACCTGTAAGCTGTATAAACTGCACTGTGTTGAGTACGGACGTACACACAAATCGTAGGTTATATTCTTTGGTGCTAGTAAGATGAATACAGGCTATCACCCATGTTTTGTTTTTATTTTATTTTATCGTTATATGATCTATACAAATCAGAAGTGAAATCGGATAAATTTCCACACTTATCGTATTTGAAGTAAAAAGCACAGGAGGCTGGAATAGTACTTTTCGATACTAGTGCGAAAGTGTTGATTCTCGGACGAGTGTGAAGTTTTTCGCCCGAGCGAAGCGAGGGTGATAATCACACGAGTCGAGAATCATCTTTCGCACGTGTATCGAACCTCATTTTTCAACACAGCGCGCGTTAAGTTGAATTTTATGCACGCGAAGCGAAATTCAAATCGAACTTTGCGCACGCCGTGTGGAAAACAAAGTTTTCAAAACAGCTCGAGCTCACCATAGTAGGATGTGTTCTCGCCGGTCGAGTGATCAAGATGTACTACACCATCTCCTGATTTCATCAGATCCGGTCATCAGTAGTATAAGATTGAAAAGTGAAAAAAAACAGAAGAACTCACGAATGAAGCTAAGAGATTGTTGAAAGATACACCTGACAGTGACAGTGACCAAGAAAACTAAGAGAAAAATTGCTCAGAGAACCAAAGTCCTCTTCAGAATACTAAAAATAATAATAATAATTTTGGATATCCGTGTTGTGAGATGATATTTGATTCGTTTTTTATGTTATTGAATTTTTCTCAGGCTTACAGTGTGCGAATAGGCAAATATAGAGAGACGGGTCTTGTGCCACGTTTTTGGCGACATTTCAACGTACAATTTCATTCATAGTAGAGCCCGTCGCATCGCGTCTAACTAGTGTGAAAATCGGGTTGAAACTCTAAATTTCAGTATTTTCAACGTTTTCGGCTCCATGTTAGGTGCCTCACCGGTCGAAGTTTGGGTACATCGCTAAATTAAGAGTTCATTTGCATGTTTGAACACAAATTCAGAATTGCCGACGCTCAAGTCCCCTCAACACCAAGCTGGAGCGATATCAGATGGCTTTTGGATCTGGGATTGTAATTTCGGGTTCGCAGTTGCGAATTTCTAAAATCTGACCTTGAATTTACAATCAGCAACCTCGAAAACCCCCGAATACCAAGTTTCGAGGTCAGATTCCCAACTTTATAATTTGTTGTCGTACATATTTCATCCGCCATTTTGAATTTCAATGTTCCGACTCCGGATTCGGATTCAGCGACCCCAAAAACCTTTGGAAACCAATTTTCAAGTGAATCCGAATTTCGGTCCGGCTTTTGTAGAATTTTGACCGCAAAAGTCGATTTTCTCCCACTGTGCGCGGCCGTGTGAGGATAGACCGTACGTAAGAATCGGATGGTCGAAGGTATTAGCCAAAGTCCAGAATGACACGGACCTTGAAGAGACCCTTAGGCCAAATTTACGAGGCTCACCCTGCACTGGTTGTACTTTTTATTGGAAAGTGAGCCATAGAAAAACGGTTACATCGTGATTGACTCGAGATTTACCGAAGACCCCCGTTTTCTTCAAAGTAATGCGCTTATCCAGGGTACCGATGAATGAACCGGATTTCATTGCCTGTATGTACATTTGCGACAAGTGTATAACATGGAACGCCTGCGACGGTCTGTAGGTCTGTTCCGGGACCTCGTCTCGAAATCGAAATATTTCAATTCATAAATTGAACAGTTGATCGGGCTAGTCGGATGATGATGTGCAAACGCGGGCGTGTGAGGATAGACCGTACTTAAGAATCGGATGATCGTTGGTATTAGCCAGAGTCCAGAATGACACGGTTCTCGAAGAGACCCTTTAGCATGCCCAGGTAGCCACCACGCGCACCGGCTTATTTTGGACTTCTAGTCGATTGACAGATGACTAACACTCGGTGAATGTCCGCTTTGCAGTCAATCTCAAGACATCGACTTGAATAAGACATCGCATTTGAATAACCTAACTTTCCTTGAATAGAAAGCGAGGAGTAGGAAATACAAAGTGAGTCAAATCAGGATATTTATTGCCTCTTATTTGTCACCTGAAATAATATTTAGATCGATAGAAAAAAAATTTCACCGGATAAAAAATTTATATTGACAAATAGAACGATCTCAAAGTAAATAAGACAGCGGTCCCGGAAAATACCAGCACAGTTGATGTTATAGGTAGGGGTCTGAAACACACCTTTACAGAGCATCAGCACGGGACCCAGGAAAGACCGGGAAAGCTTTTGAAGGGTCTGGAACACACCTTTACAGAGTATCACTACGGGACCTAGAAAGGACCAGTGAAGCTTGTGGGGGGGCTCGAAAAAACCTTTACAGTTTTAGGGTATTTTCCAGGACCACGTAATTTGTCTTGCGTGCATCAGATGTTATTACTCCACATGATTCAATGGGTGGATCCAAGACTGATGTTTCTCGAAGTTTAATCAAAACCTGTTCTTAAACTAATTCATAATAGTATTTATAAGCTTTACTTGATGAAAATAACCGTAATACCAATGCGATAGTTGAAATGGTCCTGGTAACCACCACGCCACAGATTTTTCCGTTTAATTCAAAAAGTAACACTGTTTTTCGAAAATTTTTAGTTGAAACATGGAAATATACTAGTTTTTTGTATTTTTAAAGTCTTAAACCGAATGTTCACAAACGGTCCTGGGAAGTACCTTTTTCCAATCGGACCTGGAAACAATCTTTACGTACTAATGTCGACGGAGGGAGAAGAGTTCTTCAATTAGTCATGAAATTGTTTTTGCATACTCAATGTGAAGCTGGTGTTCATGTTTTTAATCCA
Source organism: Tenthredo livida (assembly GCA_963992785.1). Lineage (NCBI taxonomy): Eukaryota > Metazoa > Arthropoda > Insecta > Hymenoptera > Tenthredinidae > Tenthredo > Tenthredo livida. The sequence goes on from OZ023071.1 coordinate 12,723,473, forward strand.
AAAAAACATGACCAAAATTTTGGTCCCTGAAACGACCTCTGGTCATACATATATATATATAATTATGTATATAATTATATATATTTATATATGATTATATATGATTATATATAATCATATATAAATATACATAATTATATATAATTATATATGAACCTTTTTGCAATGATATATATACATAATTATATATATCATTGCAAAAAGGTTCATATATAATTATATATAAATATATATAAATATATATAACTATATATAATTGTATATAATTATATATATTTATATATATTTATATAGAATTATATAGAATTATGTACAGACTTGTATAAAATTGTATGAAATTTATAATATAATTAGGGGAGCTGGGGGCTAGTTGTAACAATTTTCGGTAAAATGCTAATATCTTGAGATATTCTTAACATTTCTTGATGATACTTGATTTTATGGAAAGCTTAACTATTCATTCATCATATGCAAAAATATTTCAATCGAAAGTTTGTTCACTTCAGCACAATAGACATATTTCCAAAACAAGTCGCGTGTTACAATTTGCCTCGTACTCGGGGCAAGTTGTAACTGGCGTGGGGCAGGTTGTAACACTAAATCACTTCAATTGAAAGTATATTAACTCTTATTCTTTTATTGTTTGGAATGACTAGAAGTACATTTGGCATGACTTACATTTGTGCTTCAGTTGAGTAAACAATTTTTGGTTAATTAATGCATCTGGAAGACTTATTATCATAATAATAGTTCCAAATTTAATCAGCGATATAAAATGGTTTATGATATAATAACTATATATATATATATATATATATATATATATATATATATATATATATATATGTATACATAATACATATATACATAATGGTTCAATATATAATAAACGATTAAAATGGTTTATACCGACGTTTGTACCTATTAACAGTACGTGAGATAAAAATTTCTACCCAATCAACACCAAAGTCAGTCTTCATCAGAGTCGCAGTTAATGCAGACAAATAATGTAGTATCCCCTGTCACACATTTAACGTGTGCCCACATTTTGCAATTTAAACATTCCACCCATTCACCGCCATCAGATTTGCTGTATTCATCTCCGCAAGCCAAACAGAACCACTCTTCTGTTTCGGAATCTCTATCAACGGTTAAGATCCTCCTCTTCACCTTTTTTATAATCTCATTCTCTTTTTGGTCTGTTCCTTCGGCTTTTCCCTTTCCCTTTCCCTTTCCCTTTTCTTTTCCGTTACCCTTTCTTATTTCTTTGCCTTTTCCCTTTTCTTTCTCTTCTTGCTTCTGTTTCTTATTCCTTTTTTCTTCATATTCTTTTTCCAACATTTCTTTTTCTGGTGTGTCGGTTAGGACTGCAGATTTCCTCTTGCGACCGCCTCTGTTCGAGTGTTTCCGAGGCGGAGCCTTAGGAAGAGGTCTAATCTTCAAGGGTGAAAAATTTATTGCGATGTTCTGACTGCCTGACGGTCCTGGAATCGGTTCAGCAGATATCTCACCTTGCATCTGGTTTATGACTTCAGAAACACTTATATCCAATTCCGGTACGGATTGCAGCAATTCGGGATTCTCAAGATCTAATGACAATTTAGTATCAATCTGTGTTGTGTTCGGTGTCACATCTGCATTAGGGTTTGCGCGATCAGTGACATAAGATGGCGCAAAATCTGATTCTGTGAAAATGTCAGTATTTAAAGGCCAAATACCGCTTGTTTTGAATCCACTCATGATGTTGGAAGGGTTCATCCCCAGTGGCAAACTGTCTTTCACTATCGCTGGAATATCATAAATCGTCATAGTTTTGCCAGGGATGTTATTCATCCAGGAAGTCTGTGATCTGTTCAAGTAATTTTTGAATGGGCCGTACACTCCCACATCCAAAAGCTGCAATCTGTGCGAACAATGAGGAGGAAAGGAAAGCATGATAATATGATTTACTTTGGCCTTTCTTACAACTTCAATGTTCACATGTGAGCTGTGGTTATCGAGCAACAGAAGAACCGGCTCCTCCTCGGTAGGTTTCACATGATGGATGAAATGATCTATGAATTTCACAAATTCTTTTTCGGTCATCCAGCCTGAAGAATTGCCACATCCAATGCTGTCTGGTGGGCCACTTCGGATGAATATATCCGTGTACCGGATCCTAGGGAACACGAACATTGGTGAAACACTATTACCTACGGCGTTAACAGCGCAAGTGAGAGTCACTAACGTTCCCCTTTCAGCGGACGTGATCGCACCAATTTGCTTTTTACCACGTGCAGCCACGATTTTCTTTGGTTTCTGTACGGTTGTTACACCCGTCTCATCGACGTTCCAAATGCGAGAGGCTGAAAGATTATATTTCCGTAGGACCTCTTGATATTTCGAAAAAAAAAATCTCCACGTTCGTCTTGTTAAAAGATGTTGCTCTGCTTAGAGACGTAGCTTCCGGTGTTCTAAGTGACAGTATTGGATTTCTTTTCATGAATTTGTTAAACCAATCTGGTCCGGCCATTTTATTTTTGAGCCAAGAAGTCGGGATTTTTTTAACGCCATCTGATATAGCGCACTGGAACGCAAGCTTTCTTACTTCTAATGGAAGCAATCCGAAATAGATATCCGCGCATTTTAGTAAATACGAAGCTATTTTTTCTTCTTCTGCAGGTACAAATACTAATCGCGGTTTTAAATATCCGACAGAAAGAGGCTCATTGTTTTTCTTTTTTTTCATATATCTGTGCAAAGAGACACGGCAAATATCGAATAACTGAGCTGCTTTTCGAACCGTTGTGTCTTTTTCTGAAACTTCTTTTGCGGCCAACCCGTACACATCTTCACTTTTCGAGGCTCTTTCGGACTTTCTTTTATAGTTCCTCATCCTAAAACCAGAAGGAACTATATGTCGTAAGGTAGTCAGCATATTAACACTTCAGGCAGAAAGTCGAGCTGCTCGAAGAAAATCGCAAGGGGCAAGTTGTAACACGCGTTACAACATGCCCCGCGATTTCGTTACAACTTGCCCCAGCGCATGATTTAGGACATTTTTATTAATGAAACGAAAACCAAAGTGATTATCGAAAAAATGAAGATATCATGTGAAAGCTTAATAACTAGGCTAAATGAAGAATCAAACATATTTCCAAAAAAAATCAATTAATACACCTAAAATCAAAGTTTACAAGACAAATGTTTTTCCGTTACCTTGCCAAAATGACACGCCCACTCACGACCGCTCGCTGCAACGTCCCGCGTGGCACTAATTGTACCTATGTAATAGCCTGCCTCATAAGTGATGCCCTTGGTGCAGAACCCCATGAAAATATTTTCACCCTACCGAGAAATTGAGCTGTTACTACTTACCCCTGTTACAACTAGCCCCCAGCTCCCCTACATGAAATTATCCAAGGCCTCGAAGGACTTTTTAATTGCTTGAGGATTTTGGTTCGCAAGAAGTCAAGAATGTTTAATCTTATGTAGGTGATGAGGATTTATTTTTGATGATGAGTCGGGAGTAGAATTTTGGATTTGTTTCGTGGAGTTTTATTATCCTTATTAATTTATAAAAATGATTATAATAAATCATTATTGTACTGAGTCAATATTATTATATTATTGTTAAACAAAAAATTCATTCAATTGAATGTCCATTAACTTTGATTTCGACAGCTTGATCATAGGTTTCGACAAATAGGAAAATATGACACACATTAGACAAGAGCAAATTGGCGCAGTCGGTAGAGCGTCCGACAAGAATAAGCATTCGAGCGAACTTGGGTTCAAATCTCAGTGAGGGTTTTTTTTTTTTTCCATAGAAGCACCTGAATTTAATTATATATGAATATATACAAATATATATCGGGCCATTTTTCATATATAATTATATATAAATATTCTATGTATAATTATATATAGTATGTCAGCGTTTATCTCTGTAATGTGTTTATTGTATTTCGCGCCTCTTCCTCTAGATCATACATGTAGTACCTCCTACTTCCGCAAGTGTCTCCATCAATTCAAAGCTAGGGAAAACTTTTTCCCTATGCCCCGCGGTTGGCGCTGCCTTGCGCGCGTCCGCGGCCATCTTCATTCTTTCGCTTGATGCAAGTGTCTTCACACGAAATTTGCATAAAGAGATACATAATTATCAATTATGGGCAAGAAAAGTAAAAAGAAGAGGACAAGATCGGAGGAGGACAAGGAGAATAGAGAGCTGCGGCGGAAGGTTCGACGGTTGGAAAAAGAATTGGCTCGAGAGAGAGAGGAACGTCGTAAGTACGAACTTAACCTCACTTTTCAGGGTCGAGGAAGAAAGAACGTTCAGGCAGACGTGTACCGATCCAATATTATTGGATGTGTCAAGGATTTTATCGTTGACACGGTGTTATGGGTTTTTCCCAGAAGACACACCCTCGTTTGACGATGGGTTACGGTACAAACGTCGACGAACGGGGTTTGACCCATATAGTTCGATGACTCGTGAAAACAATACGAGGAAATGCGCAATTGCAGGTGAATGCGATTTTTCAGGAGAAGATTCGTCAAGACGCTCAAGTTCGAACCTCTCGACGGAGGATCTGCGGCCTCGACATTCGGCGAGGAGACAAGGTTTGCGGAGAGATTTCTCGCCCCAATACTCACGGGAACGATTGAGGGTTCGGCACACACCGAGTCACTCGGTGTCTAGTGAGGCCTCGGAGCGCTCAAAACGTCCGAGACGTTGGCGTTCGAGAAGTAGCTCGTGCTCGATAAGGTACTCACGCTCGAGAGGACGGTCCCGTCCGAGAAAAGACTCGCGCTCGAGTAAACGCTCGCGATCGCGAGATCGTTTGCGGCGTTGGACGCCAAAAAGTACGGAGCGCTCAAAATCCCGCAGGCGAACGACAACACGATCCCCGGCGAGCCAGGGCTCGACTTATTCCACACCCACAGCGCGACGCTCAAGATCTCGCGCACAATCGAGACAGTCGACATCGAGCGTCCGAGGACGGTACCAAACAGAGGACAAAAATAAGAATGACACGACGAGCAACCAGGTAAATGAGGACGGTGGACCAGCAACGGAGACGTTGGGAGGAAATTCGACGGATATACAAACGACGGAAACGTCAAAGGATAAGGAAGGCGCTAACCTAAAAGAAAAAGCGATTCCAGAACACGAGGTAGAATTACAGCAAGAATTATTGAGTGTAATGGGAGCTCGCTTGGAAGCGGACAAGAAAACAGATTCTGCGGTTCATAAGGACGTGGCACTTCGCTGGGCTGAAATTATCAAAAAAGGGCTCCCGGACGAAGAAGTTAAGACGCTTTTACAAAAGTATCCTCTGCCAGAAAATTGTACGGTGATTATAATCCCGAAGCTAAACGCCGAAATCACCGCCGCCGTGCAAGAAAATACAATAAAACGGGACAAGCGGATTATGGAGAAACAAGAACGCATAGCGGCTTGTTTGGCAGCCGTGGGTAAAGGGATTTCGATAACATTAAAGATCGATCATCCACAGCAGATTGCCTTACTCGAACTGTGGAGCGATACGGGAAGAATCCTGGCTTCGATTCATAGAGAGGAATCGTTGGCGAGAAAAAGCCTAATTCTCGCGAACTTAAATTCATCGTTGAAAACAACGCTCACAAACACCTCGGTGGACGAATGGCTCTTCGGCACGGATTTAGAGGAAAAAATAAAAACGGCAAAGAGCCTAGAAAAAACGTTGAATGAATTAAAGCCACCGTCGAAGCAGTTGCAACAAATCAAGAACACACAAAAAAGACCAAAAAACTGGAAGGGCCCGCCGAGTCGCCCGGCGTACAAGAAACGCGGAGCAACATCGAGCGGGCATCGACAGACGACATCGAGGCCGGCGGAAACGAGGAAACCATATTATCGAAGAGATGCGGGCCGATCAGCGACGAGGCGTCGCTGAGTACAAGTCCAATCGTAAGTAAGCCAGCGGGTCGACTCCGGCTCTTTGCGGACAAATGGTCAAGAGTCACGAAGGACTCAGTAGTCCAGAAATGGGTCCAAGGCGTAGAAATTCCATTCGCGGCACGGCCCTCCCAAAATCGAGCGCCAATTGAGCCAGAGTGGTCGACGCAAGAGCAGTTATTGATCGACGATCAGATTAACAAATTAAGAGCAAAGGGGGCGATCGTTAGTTGCGCACCGATCTCAAATCAGTTCCTATCGAATATTTTTTTAACACCGAAACCGGACGGTTCATACAGACTAATTCTTAACCTTAAAAAGCTCAATGAATTCGTGTCAACCGAGCATTTTAAGCTCGAAGATTGGAAGGTCGCGAAGAGGTTGATCAACCCACGAGATTTTTTAGCGACAATAGATCTAAAGGACGCGTACTACCTCGTACCTATCGCAGAAAATTATAGAAAATTTTTACGGTTTTCGTACAAGGGAGAGTTATTCGAATTCACATGCTTACCTTTCGGACTAAACATAGCACCGTATATTTTTACCAAATTATTGAAACCGGTGGCGAGTTGTCTAAGAAAACGCGGGTTTGCCTCGGTTTTTTATTTAGACGATATTCTGGTAATAGGAAACACGTACGAAAATTGCTTAATGAATATGCGAGAAACGAAATCATTGCTGCAACAATTAGGGTTCGTGATTAATCGGGAAAAAAGTCTCGCGACCCCGACTCAACGCTGTAAATATTTAGGATTAGTGTTCGACTCCAAAAAGATGGCAATAGAGTTGCCAATAGAGAAATCACAACGTACGCTTGAGTTAATCAAAAAATTTGAGAAAACAAGCCGTTGCAAAATAAGGGAATTTGCATCCTTCGTGGGAACATTAATTTCGCGATGCCCGGCTTTAAAATACGGGATGGTTTACGTAAGGGGGTTCGAGAAAGTAAGAGAACGTATGCTCGAAGCTAACGCGAATAATTTTGACTCGATGATGGTAATCCCTAAAAATCTCACGAAAGATTTCGAGTGGTGGAAACATAACATTCGAATAGCTAGTGCACCAATAATTGAACCGATGCACGAATTAGAAATTTTTTCGGACGCCTCGCGTACGGGGTGGGGCGTGTTTTGTGAGGGCCGCCGGAGTCACGGGTTCTGGACCGTCGAAGATTTGGATTCACACATTAATATTTTAGAGTTGAGAGCAGCTTTTTTCGGACTAAAATGCTTTGCGAAGAACAAGAGAGGCACGAACATTTTGTTACGCCTGGACAATACGACAGCGATCGCGTACATAAATCGTATGAGAAGCAGCTGTTTTGAAGACCTCAGCTATTTGGCAAAAGAAATATGGCAGTGGTGTGAGAGGCGAGAAATTTGGATCACGGCAGCGTATATACGCTCCAGGGAAAACGTAGAGGCCGATTACGAATCGCGGCGATTACAGCCAGAAACAGAGTTTGAAATTGCAAATAGCGCATTTCAAAAGATGGTTCAAGCCTTCGGCCAGCCACAAATAGATTTATTCGCCTCTAAGGCGAATGCAAAATGTCATCGTTACGTATCATGGCGACGAGATCCCGACTCGATGGCGGTGGATGCGTTTACCCTAGAGTGGAAAAAGTGGTTTTTCTACGCTTTTCCCCCATTCTCGATTATTTTAAGAGTATTACAAAAAATTAAGAGGGATGAAGCAAGCGGGATAGTCGTTGTGCCATACTGGGAGGGACAACCGTGGTTCCCATTATTCTTATCGCTTCTCGAGACAAAACCGATAGTTTTTGAACCAAATGATAATTTGCTTCGTTCTACCCGCAGAGAGAAACACCCGTTGTCGCATCAACTTACCCTGGTTGCCGGCAAACTTTGCGGGAAGCACTCATCAGGAAGAACGTACCGATCGAAGCAATGGAGGTTTTAATAGCCTCCTTGTCGGAGTCATCAGTTCGACAGTACAACGTCGGGCTCAAAAAATGGTGGGCATTTTGTGAAAAAGAAGAACGCGTGCCTTTCAACGTATCGTCAAACAACGTGTTGTCGTTCCTCGCAAACGAATTCAACAGAGGAGCTTCCTACAGCTCGTTGAACTGCTACAGGTCTGCCATTTCTCTGATTGAGGGAGCGGAATTAGGAGCAGACGAACAAATTCGACGGTTTTTTCGAGGAGTAGCAAAACTACGACCGGCAACACCTAAGTACGACTCAACGTGGGACCCAAAAATTGTTTTAAATTATCTAGCAGCCTGGTTCCCGAACGAAGAGATAAATCTCGAGAAGCTCACTCTGAAATTGGTTACACTATTAGCGTTAAGTACGGGACATCGCCCGCAGACGCTTTCCTTAATCGATACGCGAAATATTTATCAGACTAATGCTAACTTACTAGAGATTAAGATTCCGGACACCGTAAAAACGTCGGGTCCGGGGAAAAAACAGCCGGTCTTGAGACTCCCGTTTCTCAGTCAAGACCAAACAATCTGTGTTGCTTCAGTCTTAACCGAATACTTAAAAAGAACCAAAGAACTGAGAGGGTTAAACGGAAAGCTGCTGATTTCTTTTAAAAAACCACATAAAGCGGTGGGCACACAAACAATCAGTCGATGGATCAAGGATGTGATGTTTAAGAGCGGGGTAGATATTAATGTTTTTTCGGCATATAGTACGCGGCATGCCGCGACCTCAGCGGCGAAACGTAAAGGCGTCAGCATCGACGTCATACGAAGAACAGCGGGCTGGTCAGGGGAATCGTTAGCTTTCGCGCGTTTCTATGATCGCGACGTTGACTTGCAACAGAATAGTTTTGCAGAAGCCGTGCTCGAGAGGTAAAAAAAAAAAAAAGAGCCCAAGTTTGATGGCAATGCACAGATCCTCCCTTAACCATTACCGTGCGTTATTAGATGTAAGGTAAAATCTTTGTAATAAAAAGTAAAAGATTTTTTATGTTCTAAACTGCCGTAACTGACTTTAAACAACTACATGTATGATCTAGAGGAAGAGGCGCGAAATACAATTAATGATTAAACGAACTTACCTAAGTGAAGTTCAATCATGATTGTATGAAGCGCCTCTTCCGAATAGATCAGTCCCTCCCTCCCATTTATCTCGAGGGAGATACCCGTAATTCATGTTACGGCAGAGCTTTCAAAAATGAAGATGGCCGCGGACGCGCGCAAGGCAGCGCCAACCGCGGGGCATAGGGAAAAAGTTTTCCCTAGCTTTGAATTGATGGAGACACTTGCGGAAGTAGGAGGTACTACATGTATGATCTATTCGGAAGAGGCGCTTCATACAATCATGATTGAACTTCACTTAGGTAAGTTCGTTTAATCATTAATTGTAAGCCAAAGGTAGAAACTCTAGAGCTACGAGAAATTGGCCGTATGGGGGTGTGTTTTCTGGATTTTGGTTGGTGAAGGTTCCGGCTATGTCTTCTCGTCTTTCTATATCAGATCTAGTGGGTGTTGCTGTTGACTCTGAGTCCGTGATCGGATTCGTGTTCGAGAGTTTTTTATAAACCTTCTTGCGTATGTAGGGCGCAGGTCTTGGCTTATCATTTTTCGACGTTCCCGGCTCAGCATTGGGTGGTTTGTTTTGCTCATTTGTACTACGGTCCGTATGAGTGTACCGAAGTTCACGTTTTGTTTGTTTTTCATCGGAAATCGCGCCTGCGGTTTGTTTGCGAACTTTTTTGTGAACCCTTCGATTTGAGCTGGACGAGGTCGTGATAATGCGCTTACGGCGGATGTGTATCTGAGTGTCTGAGTCGTCCGTAGAGTCTGAGTCATTATCTACGTTCGGTTTACCTCGTGGTGCCGGGTTACCTGAAGATTGCGTATCGCGATAACGTTTATTCGGTTTTTTAACGCTAGGGTAGGTTTCTGGAGAGTTTGTTCGTTTATCGTTGTCTTTTTCTGGCGGTGTTGAGTCATGAGCGAACTCGGATAGGTGAAAGGTCTCTTTCTTCCGTGGGGGCTGGTTACTAGAGGACTCGGTAGTCTTTCGTTTTTTTGGGGGTTCAGGTTTTTGGTGGGTAGCTTCAGTGTCTGAATTGTCCGACAGAGTTGACGTTGTCATAGTTGGCGTTCGTTGTTCGTTAGGTCTTTTAGTTGGGGCAGGGTTGGTGAATTCGTCTGTGGTTTGTCGGGGACATCTTGGGAGTCGATGTGTTATCTTTATCTGTTTGTTCTTTTCCTCTGAGGGTTCGGTATCGGTTCTAAGGCGCTTTGAGTCCAGAGGTAGGATTTGGATTGTGTCAGGTGGTGGGTTTCTGGATAGCGCATCTGCGTTCGAATTCATCTCTCCTTTTTTGTAGATAACGTTGTAAGAATATTCGTCGAGTGTCAGGCGCCATCGTAGCAGTCGTGAGGTTGGGTCTTTCACATTGTTTATCCAAACTAGTGGTCTGTGATCTGTGACGAGTGTGAATGTTCGTCCGTAAAGATATGGTCGGAAGTGTTTCACGGCGAAGATGATTGCTAAGAGTTCTTTGTCAATCGTCGAGTAGTTGACTTCCGCCTTTTCGAGGGATCTCGAGGCGTATGCGATAGGTAAGTCTTGGCCGATTTCTCCTCGGCTGAGAATTGCGCCTACGGAGTTAGAGGCATCGGTCGTCAATATAAACGGTTTCTCAAAGTCCGGGTACTGTAAGATAGGTTCGTTACAAAGGTTCTCGCGTAGTGTTTCGAATGCGAGTTGGTGTTCGGACGTCCAAAGAAATCGGTTGTTTTTCTTTAGTAAGTTGTTTATGGGCTTTGCGAGTTTTGATAAGTTAGGTATGAATCTGCGGTAGTAGCCGATCAGTCCGAGGAATTGTTTGATTTGCTTCGGATTCGTAGGGACGGGCTAGTTTTTGACGGCTGCTATTTTGTTGGGATCCGGTTTTACTCCGTCTTTTGTGATGACGTGGCCTAGGTATGCTATCTCTTTACGTATAAACTCGCATTTGTCGGGCTGAAGGGTTAGTCCGGCATTGGCTAATCGTTCCATAAGTTTTTTGAATTTAATGGCGTGTTCTTCTAATGATCTCGCATAGATTACTATGTCGTCCAGATAAACGAAGACTTCGTTGCCGAGGAGTCCGGACAGTACCTGATCCATTAGACGTTGGAAGGTGGATGGTGCATTTTTTAGGCCAAAGGGCATTCCGTTGAATTCATAGTGGTCATGTGGCGTTGAGAAAGCCGTTTTGGGACTGTGATCAGGATGCATCGGTATCTGGTGGAAACCTGACGCCAAATCGAATTTAGAAGAGTATTTGGCGGATCCTAATTGATCTAAAATTTCCGTTATGTTGGGTAGCGGATAGGCGTCGCCGATAGTTTTTTCATTCAGTTTACGGAAGTCTATGACCATGCGCCATTTCCTATTGCCGGCGGCGTCTGTTTTCTTGGGTACTATCCAAACTGGGGAGTTGTATGGTGAAGAAGAGTGTTTGATGATATCTTGATCAAGAAGTTTGCTAACTTGCGTATTTATCTCTTCTTTGTGAATTTGAGGATATCTGTACTGTTTTGTATGAATCGGAATGTCATCTGTGGTAGGGATGGTATGACTGACCAGTTGTGTATGTTTTAATTTGTCGCCCGGTAGGAAGAAAAGGTGGTTAAATTCTATAGCAAGGTCAGTTATTGACTGTTTTTCTTCGTCGTTCAAATGGTTCAATCGAAGGTTTTCCATAAGGGTGTGGAGGCGTTCCGAGTCGTCGTTAGGGGACAAGTGAAGCGAACGGGAAGTGTTATTGGTATTAGTTTACCGAGCCTTGGTTAGTAGGATTGATTGAACGCTGGTGAGTCTTGTGTCGGTCAGCTTAGGTCTCGTATCCTCGAGTTCGTCGACTTCTTCTAAGGTTACTACCGGCCTCCTTATCTCTACAGCTGTTTCGCTGGAGTTAATCACGTAGGCATATGCTAAACCGTTTCTGTTCGTGACTAAGGCTTTGCCGAGAAAAATACTGGGGCCAAGGTCTATGTTATCAATTAATCCTGTTTTTAACGTCGGGTTGGCGACTTTCAATGATATTACTTTACCAGTTCGGCTAGGGATAGATACAATATTTTCGTCTAGTATTTTCAATGGTTTACAGTTATCCGTTGTTACTGTACCAGTTCCGAACGAAATTGTGGCGTTCTCAGTGTATAGGAATTTCGTACCCAAAATGCCGTCTTCTTTTATTGGGAAGGAATTATCGACTAGGTGGAATACGTGCCAACTATTGTCGATTTGTACGTTGACGCTTCCTAGAGTTTGTATAGCACCGTCTGTTGTGACGGTTATCTGGGTATTGTCCGTCGGGGTGTAGTGTATGTTTGGTTTGACTGCGTTAACTTTTATCACGTTTATGTCGGCTCCGGTGTCAACCAAGAGTGTGCTCATCTGTTTTTCGAGTTGAGGCGTGTGTAGGTGTATCTTAGGTGTTTGTGTTGCCGCTGTTGTAAGGATGCGGGATGTTCTTATATTATTGTTCGAGGATTTGTAATGTAGTGGGATAACGCCTGTGTTTCGCGAATGGAGTTGGTCGTTTTTAAAACAGATTGTTGCTTCCTCGAGTCGCAGGAAATCGGCGCTTAGGATGCCGTCTTCTTGTATAGGAAATTCGTTGCTTATTAGGTGGAATTCGTGGCAAGTGCCCGCAAATTCTAGATTAATGCTACCTTGTGTTACTGTGAACCCTTCTGTTATTCCCGAGATGTAACGTTTATCCCTTGATTCGACACGAGTGTCCGGGGTGATAATCTTTTGTTTTATTAGGTTTAAATTGGCACCGGCATCTACTATTAGTGTTCCAGTGTTGCCGATGATTTGGGGTGATTGAATTCTCATAGTCGGTGATTCTAAATTTTTACGTATTCGGACGCATTTCTAGAGTTCGGGACGTCGTTGCGTCCGTATGGTGGTCCCGTTACTCGTTCAAAGTCTGCGATTCTAATGGGAAGTTGTCGGTATTCGCGAAGTTAGTATTTGTGTTTGTAAAGTTTATGCGTGCGTATCTTGGCTGTTCGGAGTTTGGTTGGTTTCGGTTTTGGTTATTAGGTTGATTTGGTCGCTGACCAGCGTTATTATGTTGAGGTCTGTTGTGTGCCTGAGGTTGTTGGGTGTATTGTGGAGCGTTTGATTGGTAAAATGAAGGATTCTTGGGTGTTTGTTGGTTTTGGTAGTTTCGCGCGTGGCACCTTTCAACCGTATGACCTTTACGTTTACAATATGAACAAGATAGATGGTCGGTACGCTCTCGTCATCTACAGTTATCTATTGAGTGCCCAACACGCTTGCAGAACCTACAGTTCAGCGACGGGTTGTGAGGCGGTGTTCGTTTCGAGCTATTAATGCTACAGTTTTGAGTCGGTTCATTTGTTTTTGGTGTCTGCGCTCTTAGATTTTGCCTTTCTGATACTATTTTTTCCGCGCTCACCACCTTATCGACTGCCGCTCGCAGCGTGTTTGGCTTCTCATTTAACACCCTTTGTTCTAGCGCGTCACACTGACCCTTTATAAATGCGCGTACAGCGTTTTCTTCAACGTTTTTTATTAGTATAGTCGCGCTTTCAGCGGATTCTTTTGACTCTATAATGTCAATGGCCGTATCTACGAGTTCTTCTATCCTAGTTCCGTAATCTAATGCGGTCTCGTCTTTCTCTTGGCGTGCACACGCTATAGCACATTGCACGTCTGATAGTCTTTGTTTCGGTTCAAACGTGCGTTTTAAGTTGTCTATAAGAGATTGTAGTGATTGGAAGCTTTCTCGCGGGAGTGCCCTTTCTGCGCGGCCTTCAATTTTTGATCGTACGAGTGCAGCGAATAGGAGTGAATCTCGCGGTGCTATTACTATATTAGTAATCTTATGTTTTCGATTTTTTTAAGGAAAGATTTTATCGTGATATTTGTTCCGTCAAAAGTTGGGATCGCTGTAGTCGCGACTTTCAAATTCATGAATGCTGTCTCTGTGTCAGACATGGTTTCCGGCGGGGTTTATGACTTATCTTAAATGGTATACGTATGTTAAGGTAGCTTACGTTCTGGAAATTATGGTGAGTACAATGAGAGTGATTTTTCTTAGCATGTCTCTAAAGTGGTGATTGTTGCTGTAGAGATCTTGACTCTGGATCTGAGGGTTGAGCGATAGCGTTGGTGATATTGGTGTCTTGGAGTTGTCAACAGGTTTCGGGTCGTCGTTGGAGTGAGTTCGCTCTTTGTGGGGCTCAGATGAGCCTTTGGGGGGCGAGGTGCCTTTGAGGTTCGGTTGCTGCGATTTGTGTTAACAAATTCTGTGATTGCCAATTATCGCCAGGTTGATAATAGCGGTTTAATAGTTTACACTTTTCGCGTATATGAGCGATTCAGGTCGTACAAGATGTATCGTGCAATGAACAGGACACTGTTTTTTTTTTTTTCTTTGTATTAGGCGCAGTGGTTCATACCGAGTGTTGCTTTCTTGGTTATTAGTTCACACAACTGATTTTGCACATTGGTTCACTATTTGGTGTCACGATTTGTTTAGTTAGTGGTTTATATTTCGTTAACTTTTCTTTCACATGCCCTCAGTAACAGGGGGACCACCGCTGCCACCAGTGTTACGTCTTTATTTGGGGTCTTGTCCCCTGTTTTAAATATCAGAATATAACTGACGGATTTGTTGATGTCATGAAGGTTTAGTTAGCGAACAAATAACTTTTATTCGGGTTAACAGTTGTTTGTTATAATGGTACTTGTGTTATATATGCTAAGTGATCCTAAGTGTTCGCACGAAGAGGTATAGTTGAGAAGTGAGCGAAGAAACGAGGGAAGCATAGCTAGGTAGGTAGTTGCTAGGACAGTAAGATAAAAGGTTTTTGCTGACTCGTTGCATTTGGCAGTGCCGGGTGCAACGAGTCTTTTCTAGAAGTACACGGAAAGAAAAAGAAAGCACTGGTTACTGTTCTGTGCAGTAATCGGCGAAAGATATGAAGAAAAATACTCTCAAACATGACTGATTCATATTAAAACAGGAGTGAATCATGTTTCAACACGTACTATTACTGTTCGAATAGTAACTAGTGCTATGCTGCACAGTACATCAAAGAATATGACTGGTTACTGGTCAAACAGTAGCCGTTCGTCTTCAGAATAGTATACGAACCTCTCAGCATAGCATTCGTATCGATTTAGAACGCGAACACTTACTTTGTAGCGAGACGAAAAGTTACTCTGCCGCATAGGACTCATTGCCATCCCAGCATAGGACTCATTCCTATTCTGATATGAACTGTTACTAGAATTTATATGTGTCTTTCCTTTTCTTGACGCTAGAGGTCTATCTTCGCTAACCTCTCTAGATGGTTGAACAATCTTTCATTTTGACAGTGTGCTTTCATGTATTTAACAAAGTGATTTCGAATTGATGATTCGTGATGAGAAAAAATTAAAAAATAACAGTGATTTCATCATTACATGTCCACATGTACCATAAGGTAAGTAATCCAAAATGTTTAAACATAATTGTCTGTTAAGGGGGGACGGTACTGAAATTGGAATTTTCTTTGTTCGTGTATGGATATTTCTCAAATGTTGACAACTTTTATGAAACTCTTTAACTAGAAACTAGCCAAAATTCAGGATATATAGGTCAAATACTTTAGAAGTTATGGCTATTTGTCTAATTCTAAAGTATGCTTCTTCGAAACGCTCTTTGCGCATACAGTGTTATCGCAGAGGGTTGAAATTTGGACTCCACACATATACTACCATAATCTAAAAATTGCTGGAGGGAATTTTCAAATAGACCTTTTTTGCCTATTGAAACTATTTTCACCGTAGAGGTATTTTTTTTTATGATAAATTTTCGTACATTATGTACCAGAAAATGAGTTCTTTTCACACTACGCCAAATTCCCTCCAGCAATTTGAAGATAATGTGCCCTAGAATATGTGTTTCAAAGGGGAAAGTGATCCGACTAAAACCAATGCGCAAGAGATTTTTTGAATATCCAAAAATACAGTTCTGAGATAAACGCGATTCAATAAAATTTTGTTGGAATAATTCCTAATAAGCAAAAAGTGAATGGGAAAGGATGAACTTTGTTTTGTAAAAATTCGTGACAATAAGTAGTTGATATTGAAAGTTATTTATGGCCATTACGAATTATCACAAGTGGAAAAATTGTACAACTCAGTAAAATTCAAAACATGAATTATTTAGCATGAATCTGAGATCAATATCTTGATGTAAAAAAGTATTTAGTGAGTGATCTTCTCAGTTATTGGTCGATCTCCTCCGCTGCTCCAATCTACTTCCAAGTTCGCTCCTCCGTTCCAGCTCCGAGTTCACTTTTGTCACCCATTATACATAGTGAGTTTTGGAGTTTTGGAAGTGCTCGGTCATAAAAACAAAATGAAACCAAAAATGCAATAATTTTCTTGTGGAGTAATTATTAGGGCCAGATAAATATCTTGATAATATTTTGAAAAAACAATTCGATCTGCGATATTCATCCAGCCCATACGAGTCTACTGTGAAATAACGCACCTGAATTCAACTTTGGCGCTCAGGGCTCGGAGACTGGCCTGCCAGAAGATCCATTAGATTCCTCCAGCGCTGGGATCACCTATAGAAAAATGTTAAAATTCTCCCGCGCTGTACGTCGTTCCTCCAACCTGCTTCTTCGTCTCCTCAGCTCCAGATCCATCAGACTCCTGAGTGTCCTCGTCCCAAAGTGATCATAGCATCAGCTGTTCGTCTATTTACTTCGAATGGTGGTCTCGTTGTAGTGACATCTTTGGTTCGGGGGCTCGTATAGCTCTCTCCCATTTTATAGCCACACGCTAGGCATTTCAGAATGAGTTTTGAACATAATCCATGCTGCTCTCTCACCTGTACGACAAGGGAATTTTCTGTGCATTCACTACATGCGGTGTTCTTTAATAATTCCGTCCAGCAGGTGGAATGTACAAGGAAAAACTCATCCTTGCCTTCCTTCTGAGCTCCTTCTTCTTCCGGTGTGCACATTATGTCGAACAGACTGAGTTTTCCAAAGCTCTCCGTTGCTTCAATAGTCGTATGCCGATTACGAGTCGATACTTCTTGCACTTCCGCTGGTCCAGGAATTTGACGTCTCGATTGTACTCCAGATGGTCCAGCCACTGGTTCGATCCCTTCATTTTGAACGGTGGTTGGGGTGCGATTTGGTATGGGCAGGTTAGGTACGGGAATTGGGTTGAATGCGGGAATTAGGTTAGGTACAGATGGGTTATTGGGACGTAGATTTTTCACACAGTGTTTCATTCTTTTATTTGAGCGCCTCTTGCGAGAGCGCCGGCGAGAACTGTGTTTATCCATTTTGAGAGGCAGATCTCTTCAAAACGCACGGAAATAGTTATTCGAATCGTAAGAACAAACTTGGACAGAAGTCGTGTATCAAGCGTGTATCTTTCGATAAAAGCAATATGGCGCGTAAAATTCGCGGCAAACGACGACCTATGTTAAAGCAGATTACAGATGGAACAACTATATCACAAACTGATTGTTACACAAATTATCCACGACCCCCACGCCCGATGGGGGCGCTAGTATAGCAAATATGACGCGAAAAATGCTTTTGTTTGTTTATGAGGCTCAAAGTCACCTTAAAAAAAATCGTTTCACCACCATGTAATTTTTTATAGATAGAGGAAGGTTTCCAGGCAATTTTTCCGTCAGAAACGAAAAATCGATTTTTCGGTAATTTTGGACGAATTTTTCAGTACTGTCCCCCCTTAATGTAAATAAATATTAATACTAGTTTATGGTATCACTATTATTATCACTCTCCTTATCTTATTATCTTTCTTTAATTTTGGTTTTGTTCTGTAAATTGTAGGCATGAATGATTCCAGCATGAATGGAGGATCATTAACCTAAAATTTGAATACCCCAAATTCAATCAATGACGTTATGGTCAACATCTCACGCATCATCTAGTGTCAAGAAAAGGAAAGACACATATAAATTCTAGTAACAGTTCATATCAGAATAGGAATGAGTCCTATGCTGGGATGGCAATGACTCCTATGCGGCAGAGTAACTTTTCGTCTCGCTACAAAGTAAGTGTTCGCGTTCTAAATGGATACAAATGCTATGCTGAGAGGTTCGTATACTATTCTGAAGACGAACGGCTACTGTTTTACCAGTAACCAGTCATATTCTTTGATGTACTGTGCAGCATAGCATTGGTTACTATTCGAACAGTAATAGTACGTGTTGAAACATGATTCACTCCTGTTTTAATATTAATCAGTCTTGTTTGAGAGTATTTTTCTTCATATCTTTCGCCGATTACTGCGCAGAACAGTAACCAGTGCTTTCTATTTCTTTCCGTGTAGGAAGGGAAGACGCGGATGATCTGGTAGCAGGCAGATAAGAAGAGTGGAGACGTAGAGGGAAAAGGGGGGAAGCGTGTGAAGAGTTGAGGTACTGAAGTAAGTGAGGGGCGAACGTGCGGGCGGTGATGCCCGGACGTAACACAATGATGACAGAAAAAAATTAAAAAATTTCAATTTCTTTAAATTTTTTTTTAAATTTAAAAAATTTTAATTTTTTTATTCTATGACAACAATTTTTTCACTTGTTTATACCGCGTGATTCCTCGATTGCACCTCAGTGATTTGGGTAGCAGACCGTCAGGTATAGTCGGCATTAAAAAATTATCCGTGATCGTAGCGGCCAGTTCTTGTTTGTTTTATTGAGTTTTGACGGGTACGGTGAAGTGGTGTCATATTATTACGGAGAAGAATTATTACACGCTCAAAATATTCTTTGTGCACCGAATGATCGTTATCCAGGGGATTGCGACTGATTAGCGTGTCGATAGATGAGTAAGTAAAACTATTTTTCATAATTACGAGTGCATCTGTAAGAGCGTAACCTCAAAACGGCAAGTAATCTCAAGGACAAGTGACCGTTCTCAGGTAGGCCGAGGGGCTTTACGGTCCTAGTAATTGACACTTAGAGTCCGCGGGGCTCTGCGAGCCCGGGCGTGCCGACCTGGCACTACATGACCCAGAACTGGCCAAAGTCAAAAGTTAGTGCAATCTGTCGTAGTGTAATGCTCATGATTATGAGCATTAGGTTGAATCTGTTCTTGTGGTTACTTACGTATTTTATCAGGGTATACAAAAATGATAATAACTCAAAATTCAAGTTTTTTGACTTGTCCTAGTTTAGATCAAGGTGTGCGATATGTTTAACGAGAAGGACATCCAACTGGGACGTTGGTTGCACAATGCTGAAGAGTTGGGGCATTTTCCACCGCATACCAATTGACACGAGTAACATGCTAAGCTAGCATGTTCATAATCAAAAATCAAGGCGGATTAATTAGGTATGAAGAGAAACATCAACGGGGGTATACCCACCTTGAAGATAATTTTTTCAAATCACTGCTACGCTCTGATAATAAATTTTAATCACTCAGTTTTTTTATAGTTGATTAGCGCTGTTTTGATACAGAGTTTATGATTTTTTTCAGATTTGGTGTCCTTCGCTGAACATAAATTCAGTCCATCGAAGAAAAAGTAGTTATCGTAGGGTACAGGCTGCTGCGTTGCATGAAATTCCTTCAACTTTGGAGGATATATTCCGTATGAATGTAATTTAGGGCCAAACCAATAATATTTCATCAATTTGAATTTTAGAGATCGAAATTTTTGCTGGTAAGACTTTTTTCCATCGTTTTGGAAAAAATGATTTAAAATCAAAAATTTCCATCTCTTAAAATTAAACTCATCAAATATTATTGGTTTGCCCCCAAATTACATTTATACAAAATATTTCTTCCATAGTTGAAGAAATGTTATGCAACGCAGCAACCTGTACCATACGACAACTACTTGTTCTTCGATGGACTGACTTAGTTTAGCGGAGGACACGAAATCTGAGTAGAATAAAAACTACGTGACAAAATAGCACTAATCAACTGTAAAAAAATTGAGTCACCAAAATGTTTCCTCAGAGCATGGCAGTGATTGAAGGAAAAATATTTTCAAGGTGGGTATATCCCTTAATCCAGCGAGGGGCGTATGTGTGTATTTGATAGTTATTGGATATGTATTCTATTTCAAGCAATATATTAGGTATGTATTCTATTTCAAGCAATATTCCACTCACAAAACCTGCAATTGGATGTTACGTCGATGTAGTTATTCCGAATAAATATATTTGAAGAAACCAATATCTTACCAAATATTTAATACTATCTACAGGAAATTGAAAGTTGAGAATGTTATGGCTGATTACAGCAACTACGGAACGATTGATTTTCCGTGGAAATATCAGGGGAACAAACAAGAATTCGGAACACAGCTGTTGATGGCTTTAATATGATTTAATTGCAGACTACACGAGGCTTCATTAATACAAAGATAATACATGACCTTTTGCAGAATCTTAAAACTATGACCAGTTCTGTTAGACCAAGCTAGCTCTATTGTACTGTATCGGTGGCCTGAATCGCAGCTTGGAGTTTCACCGCTGATCAGAATTAAAGTTTAGGGGAGCCATCTGTATCGTGTGTAGGTGAATATATTTTTTTTTATTGAACATAACTTACAGGTGCTGTGCATCTCTGCAGTATACAGGATTATAGTGTATTGTATTGTATTGTCACCGCATGACCTGATTAGATAAATCGTTTCGATGAATAAAATAGATAAATATATACCATTATACAAGTATACAATTATTATATCTACTACGAACTCCAATCCCAATCCTTGCACCTTCCGACGCAGTCATGGTTGACTTAACCATTGTGAGCATTGAGAACTGTGACTGCATCAATATTAAACTCATTATTTATGTTCAGCGAAGGACACAAAATCTGAAAAAATCATAAACTCTATATCAAAACAGCGCTAATCAACTATAAAAAAACTGAGTGACTAAAATCTATTATCAGAGCGTAGCAGTGATTTGAAAAAATTATCTTCAAGGTGGGTATACCCCCGTTGATGTTTCTCTTCATACCTAATTAATCCGCCTTGTTTTTTGATTATGAACATGCTAGCTTAGCATGTTACTCGTGTCAATTGGTATGCGGTGGAAAATGCCCCAACTCTTCAGCATTGTGCAACCAACGTCCCAGTTGGATGTCCTTCTCGTTAAAGATATCGCACACCTAGATCTAAACTAGGACAAGTCAAAAAACTTGAATTTTGAGTTATTATCATTTTTGTATACCCTGATAAAATACGTAAGTAACCACAAGAACAGATTCAACCTAATGCTCATAATCATGACGACAGATTGCACTAACTTTTGACTTTGGCCAGTCCTGGGTCATGTAGTGCCAGGTCGGCACGCCCGGGCTCGCAGAGCTGATTGATTGGTCCTTTTTTCGACTTATCGCCCTTTCGGGCATGTAGTCTACGGGGCTCGCAGAGCCCCGCGGACTCGAAGTGTCAATTACTAGGCCCGTAAAGCCCCTCGGCCTACCTGAGAACGGTCACTTGTCCTTGAGATTACTTGCCGTTTTGAGGTTACGCTCTTACAGATGCACTCGTAATTATGAAAAATAATTTTACTTACTCATCTATCGACACGCTAATCAGTCGCAATCCCCTGGATAACGATCATTCGGTGCACAAAGAATATTTTGAGCGTGTAATAATTCTTCTCCGTAATAATATGACACCACTTCACCGTACCCGTCAAAACTCAATAAAACAAACAAGAACTGGCCGCTATGATCACGGATAATTTTTTCATGCCGACTATACCTGACGGTCTGCTACCCAAATCACTGAGGTGCAATCGAGGAATCACGCGGTATATCTATATAATTGTCGTCTGTATCTTCTGGGTTTTATCACTACCTTCTACTCTAGTTTTCTTTGCGGCTCGGCATATATCTGCATTTTCATTTTGCTTCCGATGATCGCGATATCTACGCTGCTGTTCCCTCCGCAAAACTTGTCTTCCCTCTGGTGTTACCAAAGATACTAGCCGCCCTTTTTTCTGTTTTACTATTGATATCAATTTTTTAAAATATTTATCCGTACCTTCATTCTCTATATTTCTATCATCACCTTTGATTCCATTTTCATGCGATCCCCCGATCAGTACTGTTTCTTCATTTTGGGCCGCTAATACAGGACATCCTTCCTCCCGATCACACCGTTGAACAATTTCTTCTGGCCCACTTAACTTCGAGCTCGGTTGTCCACTTTCTTGCTTCATTCCTGAATAATAACTTACCTTTTGCATACTTACCTCTTGCGTGGGAACTATTTCTTCGACGACATCGAAGTGTCCACTGTTTCCGTCGCCAGTAAACAGCATCGAAAATTTTTTCTCACTTCGCATGTCGCCAATGACTCTTGGATTCGGGACACCGCATCGGTATACCAATACACACAGCTTGTAGATTATCGCAAGAGCGCTGATCTCCACTTCACCACCGTAGCTTCCCATATGTCCCATGTGAAATTCGTATTCGCTTGGTGACCGTATACGCGTACCGGTAGATTCATCCCCAATGATGAAATTTTCGAATGATGACCAGTTACGCGTAATAAAGTCAACGACATTCAACCGCACCTCCGCATGTCTTTCTTGAGTGTTGTACACACAATACGATATCGCGCGGAAAAGACAATTCCCGTCGGGTTTCATTTTCAAAACTTTATGCTCCATCTTGATGATTTTTCAATCGTATCAATGGTATTAATGTCAAATTGACGTAAATTAATGTTTTTCTTATTATGCGAATAGTTGTCAGATACAGAAATAGCTGTCAACTATCTGTCAGAACTGAAACAATTGACGTGTTGAACATGAACTGGGCTGACATTCAACCGCAACTTCATGCGTATACTATTATTATTATTATCTTTTGATCTTCTTTTTTCATTTGTTTGGTGTGCAAGATTTTTTTATTAGATAGCGGGATAGGGGGATTCGATAATTTTTTTTATATATGGGCGGGTCCACCGATTATCTGTAAACGATCCGGGGTCAAAATTTCGATTTGTCTGCAATTTCGATATCCCATAGTGTGTGCTGAGATGTAAAAATCCACCAAGTATCAGACCTCTAAGCCTTACCGTTCAGGAGATACGCGTTGACCAGTCTTTCAACTTTGAGCACATTGACTTTTACATTAGAATTTTTATCCTATCTCTATCGCAAAAAAACGGATTTGATGATACATGTTTTTCATCTAAAAATGTCTGATCTTTCCAAATATGGAATTTGTTTCGAACTACATTCTCAAAAACCGTGAAAAAAATGCGTTTTTTCAAAAAAAAAGGTGTTTTTTCAACGTTCCCCACATTTTTTTTCAAATTTGATATTTTCATCTGGAAGCTTGCAGTTTTCAACTGAAGGAACTGAAATTGGTTTTGGGTGCTCGGAATGGGATCCGGCAGGATTTGCATTTATGTTCATTAAATTGAGGATTCTTGGCTCAAAAAACAAAAAAATACATGTTATACTCAATTTAAAAAACATAAATGCAACTCCCGCCTGATTACATTTCGAGCACCAAAAATAAATTTCAGTTTCTCAAGTTAATAACTGTAAGCTTTCAAATAAAAATATCAAATTTAAAAAAAAAATTGGGGACCGTTGAAAATACACGTTTTTTTTTTCGGAAAACGCATTTTTTTTACAGTTTTCGAGAATGTAATTTGAAACGAATTCCATATTCGGACAGATCACACATTTTTACATAATAGTATATTGTGTACCAAGGGCGTAAAGTGGGCTTTTTTAGACCGAGTGTGGAGTTTGCAGTACGAGTCAGAGGCGAGCTAGCACGAGTCGAAGACGAGTGCGTTGCGAGCCGAAGACGAGTACTGCAACCACACAAGGTCAAAAAGCCCACTTAGCCTTGGTACACACCATATTTTATATAACAAAGCCATGTTTAGCGACTTGTTGATGTTTCTGTATAGGATCTAAAGTAGTACTTTTAAGTCCTAGGACCTAAATGTGGCACAAAAAGTCCTAGGACTTGAAAGTACTACCTTAGGTCCCATACAGAGGCATCAAAAAGCGAGGAAAACATGCTTTCGTTATATAAAAAACATGTATCATCGGATTCGCGTTGTTGCGATAGAGATAGGATAAAAATTCGAATGTAAAAGTCAATGTCCTCAAAGTTGAAAGACTAATCAACGCGTATCGCTGGAACGGTAAGGCTTAGAGATCTGATACTTGGTGGATTTTTACATCTCCATACACACTATGAGATATCAAAATTGCAGACAAATCGAAATTTTGACCCCGGATCGTTTACAGATAATTGGTGGACCTGCCCATATAATTTTATATAATTTTACATAATTTTATACAATTTCATACAATTTTATACAATTCTATACAATTTTATATAAATTCTACATAATTCTATACAAATTCTATATAATTGTATATAATTATATATAATCTTTTTTCCCCGGGATTTCCGACGGAATTATTGTTGTTTGGAAACACACCTATACTCTCACCTTCTTGAATTCTATAGTCACACACACTTTCACACAAACCCCCACTCACCTCAGTCACACGTAAACGAGGCAGTTACACCCACTGATCTCTACTAATTACTGGATGGGGGATAGCGCGAAATTCTTATAACCAATTGAACGGCTGTGGTGGCCATTTGCTTTGAGTCTCTGTGCCACCCCACGTGACCTCCGAGCGAACCGAGCGCATAAACCGTTTGAAATTCCAGCAAAAAATTGTCAGGGCAACCCAAACAAAATGGCGACCGTAAGGAAATAAATGACTCCAAATTGTTTTAAAAATTTCCACAGCAGAGCCGCCTATCCCCCATCCAGTAATTAATAGAGATCAATGGTTACACCGTTCTTACCGAACAGTACACTCATACAATTCAAATCCGTCTCTGTAATTTATTTTCAAATACATAAATATTCGTTTAAACCAAAACCAAGTGCATTGATTTTGACCCGGCCTCATCCCGATTGAAACATTTGGTCCTTCGAGCCGGATCAGTGCGGTCTCCGTGCAGTTCAGTGGTCTAAACAACATCTTGCTCCGAAGTGCAGTATAGACACTAAAGTGCGGTACCTTTCGGACATGAACCGTTAACGAGTAATAATCAGGTTCAAATGCCATTCTGTAAGCTGTGATCAGTGAATTAGTTCGGAATTGAGTGGTTACGTTTCTAATAACTGCAGTGACTAACGGCATACTTTCCATAAACGTTCTCAAGGTAGACGTGGGTGTTTACATTTCGTGTCGGTGTGTCGCAGTGCGATAGTGTGACACCATTATAATCCCGCTATTGAACTCGAAGCCTCTCGACCAGCATTTCAGAATCAGCTGAGAGGAGTAAGCAGGCACCCCCTTGCTGCTCGTTCCACACTCTGGCTCTTCGCTGAAATTCACCACGGCCACACCGCGGCGCGCGCGCGTTCTTTTACACTCGATGCGGTAAGAACTTTCCTGTTCAAATTTACGCCGAATATCACGGACCCTTACCATGGAGAAATCAATTGAAATTCAAATCGAGCTATATCGATCAATTTGCAAGGCACACGATAATTTGAAAAAGAAAGGCATGGACAATGTGTCGTCCGGCGACATTCAATCTCGTTTGCAAGGGCTAGGGAAAAAATGGAAGGATTTCGAATCGAATCACGCAAAGCTCTTTTCCATTAAACCCCCCCCCCCCCCCCCCCCCCCCCCGAGGATTATTTCAAGGCTGATTATTATAGTCAAGCCGAAGAGCGATACTACGACGAAAAGGCTAAATTTTACAACACTGCCCAGCAGATTGAGGCCGCCTCGCAAGGCGCCCATCGAGTAACCACGGGTTCACCGTTGACACTAACAAGGAGAATATCGCACCTCCGGTTCATCGATCTTGACTAAACTTATAGGGGTGTTTCCTTGACCCAAAATACCAAGTACCTGCTGAATAACTCTCCGGAATGGGCCCTTACTCTATGAATTTACTTGAATGTACAATAAATTATAAATATTTATAAATATTGCAGTACAATATAGAATCTCATAACGCAGCACAAAAACCCAGATTACACTGATTTCTATTGTACATTCAAGTGAATTGATGGAGTAAGGGCCCATTCCGGATAGTTATTCAGGAGGTACTTGATATTTTGGCTCAAGGAAACACCCCTATAAGTTTGGTCAAGATCGATGAACCAGGGGTGAGATATTCTCCTGGTAAGTGGTACATCTCGCTCGCGCAAGGAGTTGCCTAAAATAGAACTTTCGAAATTCTCAGGCAGCCCAACCGGGTGGGGTGTATTCCGAGATCTTTTTAGCGCCATATTCAAGAATGATGAGAATCTGGCATTAGTTAAAAAGCTTAATTACCTAAAAATGATCTTAACCGGTGAGCCTGCCCTTCTCATCAAAAACATACACAGGGATCACAGCACCCCCGGTCGCCAAATTCAGGGAAAAAGAGGGATGACATGGATCAAAATAGGGGACGTTTAGGAAACTCCTCCAATCTCAAATTGACAACAAATTATGCATAATGAAATGTAGTAACTTTTATTAAACTGTTTAACAAACATTAATATTGTAATAAATTACACCCTGTACATTATATGGATAATTTAGTAATATAGATATGAAATTTTAGAGCTTTTGTTTTTTGCTTACACGGTCGATTATGTTATTTTTCCTCTTATGGATATCTTGCCGCAACTTATCCAGATCTTGTCTTTTGCGTTTTTCTTTGTCGCGTAGTATTTCCGAACTTTTATGCATTTCCTGAACGACTGCTGTTTCATTCAGATCTTTTTTTTTTCACAGCTTCACTCAAAACTTTTTTAATTTCACCTTGCATCGTGTCAGAAATTTTTACAGAGCTTTTGTAAAACTCTTGAGCAGTTTTCAACTGAATTTCTAATTTTTCAATAGTTTTGTTTTCCTTGTCCACGGTTACTAATACAGCCTGCTCTGCGGCAAGGCGTTGTGCCTCTTGATCCTTTTTTTTAGAATCCTCTCTTGCAATGCGCTGCTTTTCTTCCAGATACAAATTATACAAGCGATGCGCATTTTGCGCTAGTTTCAGAAGATCTGACGTAATAGGGACATTGTGGACTTGTCTATCATATGGTTTAAGCCCATCGGAAATATATAGCTTAGCGTTAAGGGTTCTTTCATCCATGTTTGCTCGATCTTCTGTGAGCAATCTGGCAGACGTGGAAAATCCTCTTTCTACATCAGCACTACCGTGGGTTGAAGATAATGCAGCTTTCACGACGCGGATAATAGTAGGGTACCGAAGATTTGGTGCAGACTTTAGCGAAAAGATTTTACTCCAGTACTGGTCTATTCTTTGACCGTCCAATGCAAATTTTATCTCTTTATCGATTTTAACTAACCTCCACTCACATGCAAGCCTGTCAAGGTCTACATTGTTGAGTGGCATTAGCTTCGTCAGTTTCATGAGGAAATCGAGGCTCTCTGGTTTAAGTATATTTTCCGGAGAGAGGCACTGAAAATATTTCAAAACCTTGAAACTTTTTACTTTATTAATTATACGTTCTGTTGCTGCTATATAAAATTTCTTAGCGTCTTTCTTGAAAAACAATCTATCTTTTTCTGATGAAGCTGCCAGTGTTTCCGTTAACGATTCACCACAGTAAACGTCCTTCAAGTCTACGAAGTTATTCAAGTCTTTTACCAGAACGTCATTATCAATATTTTCAAGCGCATGATCGTTCAAAACTGATGGTTTGAAAACGCTGTTTAATAACAGCAAGACTGGTTTTTGCAATTGTTCATACAATACATGAATAAGCGGCTCATTTTTTTTGCATGATTAAAATAAACTCGGTAGTAAATATTTTAGCGGTAAAATAGACGAATTGCAAGTAGGCCTTTAATTGCACGTTCTTAATATAATTTCTGATGTCAATATACTGTTGTTTTGTTGAAGTGGTCTTTTCGTTGTTTGGGATGAATTTCAGAGAATATTCTTCCAACGCACTCAGCTGTTCTGAAACTCTTTCAGCCGCTGGCCCTATAGTGAGCCACCTCGTACTTATATGTTTGATAAACTTGTGCTGGGGTGAATTCAACTTTGCCTGAATTTTTTCGAAATCTTCACACCTTGCATCTCGTTTGTGAAAGAAGTAATATATTTTAATTATAAAATCAGAGACGTCTAACGTTAAACACTCTAGTCCTTTTAGAAACGCATTGTGAACGTTATCAAGTTGACAAGAGCCTAAGTCCACGAGAGGTTTAAGGTTAAGGCTTTTCAGTTGTTTTTGAAATAACCTCATGACTTTTTTATTGACGTTAGGACCATCGCAACCTAAAGTTAGCACGTTCTGTAAAGCAAGATTATTTTCGTCTAATGCTTTCAGTAGATGACTGAATAAGATGTCACCGGTTGCGTGGCCGATGAAATAAGTCACTAAGTGCCTATCAATGACACAGTCTTCGATATTTGACCAGAACCTCACCCTGATTTGCAATTCTTTCTGGCTCTTAAGGGGGGGGAGGGGGGGGGTAAGGTATTAAATTTTTTTTTTTCATTTTTCCAAATCAAGTCGATCTGAGCAAAATTAACGGAGTTATGAGTATTTGAGCATCCGTTGCTCCAGGCCGGGTTTTTATAGGTTTTGAGAGTTTTGCGTAGACAAATGCAAAAAGATGCTCTAGATCATGTGGATGGAAGCTTTTTGCTCCACGGACCTGGCATCGACGACTCTGTGAGCATAAGAAAATTATCGAGTTTTATTTTCAATTTTTTAGTGTGCAAAACTTTGAAGCGTTTTTCTGAAGCTTGTCATGTTTGAAGTCCGTGTTCAACATACAGTGGACTCTCGCTAAGTGGCACTCGCGCGGGGCTTTAGGGGAGAGAAAAGGCCACTTATCGCGAGCTCCCACCACTGTCCAACGACACGCCTACTGAGCGTTGTGGGGCAACGTGGCAGAGCGCGGAACTATAGCGTGATAGGCGACAGGCTGAACGCAGGCATGGAAACAGTGCTGGGAGAGTTACAGTTGGGGGTATCAGTGCCGTAGAACGCGCGCGCAGCGGGAGCACGGTGGGGGAACGCAAGTAAATGTGTGAGTGAATCCGTGTGCGGGGAAGGCGTCCATGGTGCCACTTAGCGAGCGGCCACTTAGCGAGAGTCCACTGTAACTCGAGATCTACTGGACCGATCGTTTTGAAATTTTGCACAGTACTTCTTCACATAATTCACCAGATATTGTCAAGAGCTTTTTTTTTGTTTTTATAATTGTTGATTTTACAACAACAAATTAGACGATTTTTCTAGCGAAAATGGGTTTATCGGCTTCCGAGTGCTACGAAAAATTGAAAAATCAAAAACAAAAAAAATCCTCTAGTCATTACCTCAAGAAACATCTTCTTTAGACAATGCATTATGGTTTTTTTGTTTCTGATGATTCTATTGCGAGTTATGATGAACACCGCAAAACCATTTTTTTTCGTGGCGCCTCCGGAGATTCACTGTCACTCGCTCAATTTTCAATATTTTGCAATGAAAATTTAGGGAAATATTGTTCAAAAGTTGCATTATTATATGGAAATTGACTGAATGAACTAACACTATCTGTATCGCCAAAAAAAATCTTAGAAACATGCCTTTTTTTCACTGAATTAACCTTACCTCTCCCTTAACGTTACTCGTTTCGTCGTATTGCAGCGTGAAATAAGTGTCATTTTTCTGAATATCTTTCAGTAGTCAATTTTTAAAGTGAGGCCCTAAGGCTTCAGTAATGATATAGTGCGCTTTACTCGGTGACAACGAGAATTGTTCAGAAATGTTTCCGGGGAACATCACTCGGAACAACCCTTTTTTACCACTGCAAAAGTTTACTGAACCTTGCGATACAACATTTTCGATCGTCCATAGTAATTCGGCTCTCGTTACAGCTTCTTTGGGACTGAATAAGCTTATTGTTTCACGGTTTGAAGTAGATGACAATTCAGATTGAGGTACTGGAAGCAACCGAGATTGTTCTTGTGCTATTTTAGAAAGGTTTCCAACGTGTTTGATGGATTTAGCGTATTGGTTAAGTTTTTCAAAGCCCTTGGCTGTAAAAAAGGATGTGTTGCAAATATAACAAAAATAGGAGTGAAGGTCATCTGGCACCCTCTTAGCCCAATTGGAAATTATGGTTGTGTTACAATCCTCCGTATCCAACCACTTCTCTTGGAATTTGGTTAGGTGCGGAATTTTACTTTCAGCGTCGGAAACTAATAGCTTATTCGACTGGTTACACTAGTGTACACTGAGTGTACACTGAGGTCCTGCACCGTATTTGGCTCGTACTTCGGAACTTCACACACTTTTATGCACTGTTCATACACCGTGTTTTGCTGGCAGCGTTGGTGCAAGAATTCTGCACCGAGTGCGGGGGTTCGTGTCAATGTAGTGTAAATATGGCGGCGCCCATGAAGATCTCCAACGCGCGAAAATCAATTATTATTTCAGAGATTTTGACGTCTCCGTCGAGTAGTGACGAAGGAATAGAAATTTCAATTAGGGGAAAACATGAAAAACTAAATTTAAAAAAAAATTATTCATGAATTTTCAGATGAGGAAGTAGGTTAAGTGGTAGAAAATTTTCTATATCACGAAGGTAGCCTACCACTACTATCAGCTGAACACGACTTGTTAAGGGCGTTGACTAGGCCTCGCCGAGCGCGCGTAAACAGACTCTCGGCATTTACCTTCTCATTTCCTCATTTTTGAAAATAACGTAGTTTTCGATGGAAATTCTTACAGATAAATGATGTATCCGTGTCATGGCTTTGGCCGAATTTGCGATTTCACCTTAAGCTTTGCAAAAAATAATCTTGAAAGTAAGCCATCTTTGCGATGATGTACAACGAGGGGCGATTTTTTCTTAAATATTCCGCGAAAGCCATAACATAGCTACATCATTTACCTTCTAATCAAGATCATGATCGATACTATCGGATCAATGACTCAGGAATGATCAGGAAAGACCTGAAGCATTGAACAGTGATTTTTGGCGCAAAAATTAGGCGATTTCTAGCGCAGCCGAGGAGTAGGGAGCCTACCGTCCTCAGCCTAGCCAACCACAGTGCAGTTACGATGCTCTGTCCTTCTTAAGTTTGTCTACTGTCTCGCTCGTCACAGTTCACGCGGGAAGCGGAGTAGCCCGCGCTTTTCAGCTAGTCAACGCCCTTAATGTTTCTATGGTCATTTCGAATGTTATATCACATGATATAAATAAATATAAATATTCATTATATAAATTCATTTAAGAAAGATTAACATAAAAGTCAATTCATTTCAATAAGGTGTTGTGAAAAGTTGTGCGTTATGGAATCCACAGCTGATAGTGGTAGGCTACCTTCGTGATATAGAAAATTTTCTATCATTTAACCTACTTCCTCATCTGAAAATTCATAAATAATTTTTTTTTTAATTTAGTTTTTTATGTTTTTCCCTAATTGAAATTTCTATTCCTTCGTCACTACTCGACGGAGACGTCAAAATCTCTGAAATAAAAATTGATTTTCGCGCGTTGGAGATCTTCATGGGCGCCGCCATATTTACACTACACTGACACGAGCCCCCGCACTCGGTGTAGAATTCTTGCACCAACGTTGCCAGCAAAACACGGTGTATGAACAGTGCATAAAAGTGTGTGCAGTTCCGAAGTACGAGCCAAATACGGTGCAGGACCTCAGTGTACACTCAGTGTACACTAGTGTAACCAGTCGAATAAGCTATAAAGGTATTATAGTTAGAGGTTGTGAGGATGGTATTCTGAAAAATAAAATAAAATACGTATGAAAAGTCAACGGTTATTTTGCGTTAGATCCTTCAGAATTGTAGGATGGTTTCCAAATTAGTTCACTGTAACGGGCTTGATAGCCGGCTATAAATAAATGGAAGAATAGGACGGGGTATGAGGGTGATAAACGTGGTCGACTCGTGTGGAATAAGTTCAGCAAATTATAATTAGGGTTTATTCAAAATAATACTCAAATCTAATACAAGTGGGTGGATGTGTGACGGTGAGTGTGAGGGGTTATTATCTAAGTTAGCTTCGTTTTAATGCAAAGTACTGACCTTAGCTTTAGGGTTTGGAAATAGCACAAAATCCAATTAATTACTTCTACGGCACTGGTCGCTAAGACGTTCGTGACTAGAGTGACGATCGGACCTCGTGTCCGATCGTCTTCGGCTAGCTTCGTCTATTTTCGGTATTTTTGAATATTCTTCGGTTTCCCCGCGTAGCTTGGGGAGATTTGTGACTTGTTATGTCACATCACATAAAAGGGAAATTATCTCCATACCTGGTGTAACCGACGGACCTCGCGAATCCGGTACTACACGAAACGGAGTTCGCCCAGCTAGGTCGTACCGTCGTCTTTACCGACATACTCAGATTGAGGGGAGGGAAAGAGGGGTGAGATTATGGTTAGATAATGAATCAAATCAAACAGACCGTTCACTGGTCATTTATTTGGGCATTTCTCACCATTGGATTGACCGATTCAATTAATCGACTACTACTATGAGGCTATGCGAGCATCTAATATCTACGCTATGTATTATTTGTCTAGAGATACGAGTCTATTCGCGGGCAGAGCCGGTGCATGGCCGTAGGGAAACATATTGGAGTACAAATTGTTACTCATAAATTAGAACGCGGGCTGTGTTTCCATGTTGGTTATCCCAACAAGTCAACCGCCTCTCGGATCTCCTCTGCACGAGGCTACCAAGAGACGGCCAGCCCGCGATACCGGACTTTTTCCGGCTCTTATTGTTAACCCGCGAACTGTAATATCCACGTTGGTTTCCCAACGTGTCAACCATCCCGGCCAGTCTCACCATCGTGAGACCCCGGGGAAGGCCAGTTCGCGTGTTTACAAATTTACATTGATTCGCGGCTGTAATAACCACGCTGGTTTCCCAGCGTGTCAACCATTCTGGTAAGTCTCACCAATGTGAGACCCCAGAGAAGGCCAGCACGCGAACCCCCCGTAACCCTACACAGCTCTGCCCTACTATACTAACTCGATCCCGTGAATTTAAGAAATATTATGATCCGTTTTCTGATTCTCAATTATCATTTATAAACTAGCTCTCGGGCCCAACGAATTCTACTAAGTGTTCGTGTTATCTAATCAATCGTCGAATCGACAGCCTCACATGTACACGCGAAATCATATTTCTCGCACACACTACGTGCTACTCGAAATTCTCTTACGTCTGTTCCGTACCGAGGTTTTGCAAATACTGAACAGTCTTAACTTCTTTCTTATTAAACTTCTCCCAAATTGCGGACGCCACGAGTACCCCTTTTTTTCGCGCTTTGTATTACCTGACTATTTACCGGCTGTTTGACTATACATGGCAATGGTGTGGGTGAGATAATCCGCTTAGGATTAGCGCATACCTTTAAACTATGACAATACTGACATACTACAGACTACAGACAATTACTCAAACTTTCACACCTACAGACCAACACTCACATATTTCTTCAACGTATGTTATTATGCACACTTTCAATAGGTTAAACCGTTAACATCAAGACTACAATTAACTGATCCATTTTCAAGGAAAGTATATCTTTATTTAATTTTTTTAATTAATCGAAAGTGATAGCCTCGGTCGGCAACACCTGGGGTGACGGAGTTATTCTGGAATGTGTGAACTGGTTACATTATGTTGATACTGATAGGTATTGCACGGACAAAGTTGATGGTGAAGTAGGAGCTTCACATTATTTTATATGAAAGTCTCTTCCAAATTTCAATCTATGTATATTTAAATTTCTATCCATGGCCTTCATCGTGTGATAACTCATGCATGCGTGTAGTGAAATTCTGAAATAGGAAATTAAATTAAATTATTCCAACAGAAAATAAACTGAAACATGAATAGTATAAAAACGGAATTTATTGACCTAGACCTCATATTAAACTCTGGACTTACCTATAATTTTTTGTTTCCAATAAGTGTTTTCGGTTTGTTGTGTTATTTTGCAAGGTTTTATTCGGCTTCAATATGATAACTCAGATACGAGTACTAGGAAAACTACGTTGTTCAGATCAATCTAGAATATGAAATCGCATGAAAATTAATTTGACATCGTAACAACGGAACAGTAATCGAAATATCGAATAGTAATTTTGAGGTTAGAATACGGTGCAATGTATTACTGTAATCTCATTTGATTATGTGATAATAGCAATAACTACATTTTATAGAACTTGTAAGACTAACGATTGCCTGAAAGATGTGTAATCACGTACTACGTGCTTACCTGTGTCTTGCAGAGAATTTACACTGTAATTTTGAACAAACACAAACCGTCAAGTTACGTGACTCTCGAAAGTTAAGATGGACGATCTTAGATCGATATCTTTGGGTTCGAGATCTCTATAGTAAGAGAATAACGCGATACACTCGAACTCCCGCTATTTGACCAAGTCGGGGTCGAGCATTTCTGCTATTTGACGAAAGTAGGGGCCCCCCACTCCTTGTGGACGGTTTGCTGCACAGCCAATTCACGCCACTCCGCGTTACTCACGGCCCTGATGTTAAGGGGAATGCTGCCGAATAGTGGGGGTTAAGCCTGTCAAATAGCAGGAGGCGAGTGTGGTCAAATAACGGAGTTCGTCATATAGTGGGAGTTCGAGTTACTGTTGGCCATTTGGCGCTTCGTATACCCTCGCTCGATGACTCTCAATGACCCTGAGCATCGAAAGTTTTCATTTTTTTTTTCTAATCAATTACAAGGAAATAGGGTGCTTTTAGGGGGTTACGTCGTAATTAGGGGACTTTTAGGGGACTAAAATGAAAAAGGGGACTTTTAAGGAATTAGGGGAGTCACTATGATCCCTGCATACAGGTCACAGATGAGAACTTCGAACGTGCCTGGAAAACCCTTACTGATCGGTACGAAGACGAGCGGCTGATGATTAAAACGTATATAGATCAGCTGTTCAACTTTCAGCCCATCAAGACGGAGTCCGCTACGGCGCTGAATCAGCTGTTCGACGGAACCAACGGCGTCATCGGAGCTCTGAAACTTCTCAATCGACCTGTTGACAAATGGGACGACATACTCCTCTATCTGACGGTGCAGTGGCTCGATTCCCGCACCTGCTCAGATTGGCGCAAGTCACTGGGGGATAAAAGGACACAACCTAAGTATTCAGAACTTGAAGCATTTCTAAGAGGTCGGATTACGTCTCCAGAAGACGAATGCATCAGTGAGTCAAAAGCAGCTGCATCAACAAACTCACCTGCAGTTGAATCGGCAAAGGGAAACGCCAAAAAGGGGTCACCAAACGCATCTCAACCAACCCAAGTCAAATCGTATAATGTGTCGACCAAAAGGCCAAGCGCTTCTCAATGCGCTTGTTTCAATCAAGAGCACTTCATTACGGCCTGTGAAGCATTTCGAGCCAAGCCCGTAGCTGAACGTAGGCAATTGGTTGAGACCAAACGCTTATGTTTTAACTGTCTAGGTGCGCATCCCATACTGACCTGCGGTTCCCAGAAATCTTGCATGGTTGCAAGCAACGCCATCACAGGTCCCCACCTGCTCAGACTCCACGACTGGCGAATCAGATGCAGTACGAACGCTTCACGAAGTCGGCAGCCAATCGACCTCGCAAAATACCGCTCATACGACGTCGACGCGCACTAGTAAGACTGTACTACTCGCTACCGCTCTCGTCCCGGTGTCTGCCGTGAACGGTCACCAAATAATCGCTAGGGCACCTATCGACCCGTGTTCCGAAGTGTCCCTAGCCTCGGAAGCACTCATCCAAAATCTACGATTACCTTGATCTCATGTCTCGATTCAGGTAGATGGTATTGGCGCCTGCAAATCTGGTCCAACCCGAGGAGTCACTACCATCCGCATTTCATCCCGATTCAACGCCAACTTCCAGTGCGACGCACAGGTGCTGATTCTATCTCGACTCACATCTTACACACATCTTACACACAATCCAATCTGATTGGCCTCACCTACAGGATTTGCCGTTGGCAGATCCACACTTTTCGGAGGATTCAACCATTGATCTTCTACTAGGCGCGGACGTATTCGCGAACCAGGTCTTGCCAAAGATCCTCCCGTAACCCCATTAGGACAACAGACGGCACTCAGATGGATCCTGACATACTCGAACGAGCCACTAGTGGTCTCTCAATCAAGAGAACCATCTCACCCAACCACGCTACAGTGCTCGCTTGATTCTGACCTAGGCTCAGACTTGGAACAGTTTGTAGAATTGGAAAAGGTTCCCGAACCCACTCCGTCATCGCTTCTCACCAAAGAAGACTTCCTATGCGAACAACATTTCGACACCACCCACGAACGATGCGCTGATGGTCGCTATGTTTCCAGACTCTCGTTCAACGAGTCAACTGAACCCCGCAGCGATTCATACCCCGTAGCCGTGAGCGCACTCCACCGTATGGAGCGGCGACTAACCGCCAGTCCCAACCTACGTGACCTCTATACTTGTTTCATGACGGAATATGAATCTCTGGGACACATGGAGAAAGCATCTCCCCTCCGTGACTCAGACACTCGACCCTGTTTCTACCTTCCGCACCATGGGATCTTGCGTGAAACCTCTACGACGACGAAACTGCGCGTGGTCTTCAATGGATCAGCTCGCACCAACCTGGGCCGATCATTGAATCAATGTCTTCACACCGGACCCGTTTACAACCAAACTTAAGCGGCATTCTGCTCCGCTGGCGTATGCATCGTTATGTCTGCTCAGCAGACATCGAGAAAATGTACAGGCAGATCCTCATCCACCCAGATGACACAGACTTCCAACGCATACTCTGGCGCAAAAGCCCCCTCGATCCAATCCAGGAATATCGACTCTGCGCCGTTACATATGGGCTTTCCATCGCGCCGTATCTCGCGCTGCGAGTACTACAACAGTTAAAACAAGATGAAACTCAAATATTTCCCATCGCAGCCAAAATCTTGGAAGACAATTTTTACGTAGACGATTGTCTGTTCGGCGGCGATGACCTCGAATCTACGCTCGCAGCACAACAAGAATCAATAGATTGTCCCATGGCGGGCGGCTTTCCTCTGAAAAAGTGGACGGCAAACCACCCTCGCCTGCTAGAGTCTCTACCGGAAGGTTGGCTCGCGTCAAGTCCCTCCCTCGAATGGCACTAAGGACAGGAGCATGGCCTCCTCGGATTAACCTGACAATCCCATGAAGACTGCTTCGTATTTTCCTCGCGATCAACAGACCATCCTTAGCAATGCACCAAGCGCACCGTCTTGTCGAAAATCGCGCAGCTGTTCGACCCACTCGGCCGGTTGTCCCCGATAATAATCCGCGCTTAAATCTTCATGCAAAGGTTGTGGACACTGAGACTTGACTGGGATGCACCCCTACCGCAGAATGTACAAAAGCAGTGAATCGACATTTACTCAGAATTTTCTCAGTTGACGACGCTGACCTTCCCTCGCTGGAGTGGCTTCACCCCGAACCATCGAATACTCGAATTTCATGGGTTCTCGGATGCGTTCGAGGATGCTTATGCTGCCACCGTATATTTTCGAGTCGTATCGCCCTCTCATAAAGTCACGACCGCCCTTCTATGCGCTAAAACTGAAGTCGCACCGATCCAGAAACCGTCGATACCAAGATTGGAGTCGTGCGGTTTCGTTCTGCTGTATAAGCTGGTCCGGCACGTTCAGACTGCATTACGTTTGCACAACGCCAGCTTGCATCTATGGTCAGATTCCACGGTCGCTCTGGCCTGGCTCTACAGCACGCCAAATCGCTGGCAGCCCTTTGTTGCTCATCGCGTTGCCTTCATTCAATCCACGTTGCCAGCAGCCCAATTGCTTCATGTTGCTGGCTCTGACAATCCAGCTGAACTGGCTACACGTGGCATAAGCCCTGAAGACCTAGCTGCGACTTCACTGTGGAATCAAGGCCCCGAGTTTCTTCGTGCAACCTCAGCCCCATGGGAACCGTCAACCCTAGCGCTCGACCCTGAACAATGCCCTCAACGCCGAGCTTCAGGACATGTTGCCCATCAAGCCAGAACGGAACCGTGGGATCTCGTCCATCGGTTTTCATCTCTCCAAAGGTTGTTGCGCATCACAGCCTAGTGTCACCGTTACATCTGGAATCTGTACGCCAAATCCAAAACCGCGCCAGTATTTTTGCAACCATGTCTAAACGCCGGTGAGCTTCGCTCAGCAGAACTATACTGGACTCGCATCACTCAACGTTACCACTCCGACGACGAAATTTCATCGTTGGAACATCAAAGGACCCCCTCAACCCGCAGCAAGCTCATCAAACTTACTCCAACTCTCGACCCCAACGGATTGTTGGGACTGGGTGGACGACTCAGGCACTCCCACCTGTCTCCAGACGAGAAGCACCCCTTGATTGTGCCCGCAACATCGGCCTTCACGGAGCTTCTCATTTCCGACCGGCATCTTCACGCTCTTCATGGTGGAGCCCAGCTTACGCTAAGCACAATCCGCCAAACCCACTGGGTTCTCAATGGGTGGCGAGCCGTCAAGAAGGTTATATCAACCTGTTTGCCCTGCATTCGATACCGTGCATCAGTTTGCCAGCAACAGATGGAAAATCTCCCGGCTGAACGAGCTCAACCGTCTAGACCCTTTCAACACACGGGCATGGATTACGCGGGACCTATCAAGCTTTGCACAGCTCCCGGACGCGGACATAAAACTCACAAAGGGTACATCGCAGTCAACTCGTGCTGTGCACCTTGAAGTCGTATATGGGTATTTCACCGAGCACTTCCTCGCCGCCTTGCGCCGATTCGCATCCCGACGGGGCCTCTGCACAACGCTTCACAGTGATTATGGGACTAACTTTATCGAGGCTGACGCTGAATTGCGGGCTCTCTTCACTCAAGGGTTACAATCTGCCAACGTCCTAGCTCAGTCGCTAGCCAAAGACGGGATCCAGTGGAAATTCAATCCACCATCAGCCCCCCACCACGGTGGCTTGTGAGAGGCTGCTGTCAAATCAACCAAGCATCATCTCAAGAGAATCCTTGGCGATTCCACGCTTACCTTCGAAGAAATGACGACGCTCCTGACCCAAATCGAGGCGTGTTTGAACTCACGTCCATTGCAGCCGCTAACCGATGATCCTGACGACTTGGTCACGCTCACGCCTGGCCATTTCCCGATAGGAACTCCCATCACTGCGACTCCTGAGAACTCCCTCA
This sequence comes from Tenthredo livida, assembly GCA_963992785.1. Classification (NCBI taxonomy): domain Eukaryota; kingdom Metazoa; phylum Arthropoda; class Insecta; order Hymenoptera; family Tenthredinidae; genus Tenthredo; species Tenthredo livida. The sequence continues at coordinate 12,762,602 of OZ023071.1, forward strand.
TCGATCCACCCTCATACTGTCTCTCAAGATGGCAACAACTTTGTAAAATGAGAGATCAGTTCTGGCGGCAGTGGACCTCGCACTATCTTCTTTCCCTCAATCAGCGTCACAATGGGCAACGGGTCAGCCGTCTCTCAAAGTTGGAGACTTGGTTCTCATTGTCACGCGAGGGTGAAGCCCGAGCAGATGGAAAATGACTTCACGCAACCAAGAGATAATTTATATTTTTGACTTAGCTTTCAATAAGCCGGTATATGGAATCTTGCTTTCCTAGCTCTATACAGAGCCGTACGTCTATTTAAATATTCTAACTATGAGGCCAGTGACTAGGGTTAGGATTAGGTATTTCGATGGTATAACTCAAATGAAGATGATTGTTTAACTGGTAAAAGCAAAGTATATTCTGCAAGCGATTCGGAAAAAATATGCAAATGAATGGTTAACAGAAAAAATATGATTAAAGAGGAAGCTATGTTTAACTACGCTGTTTACTATGGTTATTAATGCCTATAAGCATACTATACTTTATTCGGTTCTTTATTATGGCAACTCTCTTTCTCTCTATCGTAATCATATAAAGACAACGTAATCTCATATCTAAAGAAAATAATAGCGTTGTGTTTCTCTAGGCAAAACTGATTTGTGCACGAATGACTTATGCGCAAATCAGCCCTATGATCCCTCTTGGGTGATTTTCCTAGTAAGAGAGATTTTGATATGTAAGACTTACACCAAAATCTGTCTTTTGATCACTCAGATTTAATGGTAAACAATTGTTAATCAAATTTAAAGACTTAACGCTGCTGTCTGACTGTACTGAGGTTGGGTCCCGTCGGATAGAATCGGAGCTGTCGGGTAATAAGTACTCCAGTGGATCTCACCTCGTCGTTAGCACGTAACCAATACTAAACCAGTCACTTGTTCTGAAGTATAGTTTATGAACTGAAGCTATTAATTAATAAAATACTCGAATAGTCTAGATTCGATTAAGAATGTCAATGAGCGAAAATGAAATATTATTTTAACTTGAAACAATTACGAATTATTCAATACTGAATTTGATTTGATTCTGTTAAAGAGAATTATGAATGTGTCCATGCACTTAAATTAGCTTTCGCTATTCATCATTTTCTTCAATGACATGCATTTGTAAAATTTGAACAGGCAACCTCTTTTAGTTTTATGAATGAAAATATTGACGAGAAGACAATTTTCACATTTGAATTTTTGTACCATCAAACTTTAAAGGATAAAAGAAAAATTGAATAATACGTAGTAAATTACAAATTTGAAGTGGAAACTAAACACGAATTAAACGATAATAAGAAATAACGTATCCAAACGATTTCTTAAGGTTATTTCGGTAAAAAGTATCAAGTTTGGAGCGATAATCGTGAAATGTCCTTCGTTTTCCTCGATTCAAATCAAGAGACTCGGTAGAGTCTCGCGCCAAGTACATTAAAAAAAAAAAAAATTTTAAGCGCGAGACTCAACGAGTCTATATACCCGAGAGGCAGCTACCCTAACCTATACCGCGAACTAATATCTTCGTTTTCTTTCACCTCACAACAGACACGAATTGGAACTAATTTGATCCAGGATGTGGGCATGAAAAGCTTTCATTTGAGCCTTAGATCGATTAAATCGGTGTCCGGAGTGCTGAGATATGATTAAGGGCGTTGACTAGCTGAAAAGCGCGGGCTACTCCGCTTCCCGCGTGAACTGTGACGAGCGAGACAGTAGACAAACTTAAGAAGGACAGAGCATCGTAACTGCACTGTGGTTGGCTAGGCTGAGGACGGTAGGCTCCCTACTCCTCGGCTGCGCTAGAAATCGCCTAATTTTTGCGCCAAAAATCACTGTTCAATGCTTCAGGTCTTTCCTGATCATTCCTGAGTCATTGATCCGATAGTATCGATCATGATCTTGATTAGAAGGTAAATGATGTAGCTATGTTATGGCTTTCGCGGAATATTTAAGAAAAAATCGCACCTCGTTGTACATCATCGCAAAGATGGCTTACTTTCAAGATTATTTTTTGCAAAGCTTAAGGTGAAATCGCAAATTCGGCCAAAGCCATGACACGGATACATCATTTATCTGTAAGAATTTCCATCGAAAACTACGTTATTTTCAAAAATGAGGAAATGAGAAGGTAAATGCCGAGAGTCTGTTTACGCGCGCTCGGCGAGGCCTAGTCAACGCCCTTAACTACAAATTCTGATACCCCGTTTCCTCGTACAATTTTTCTCTTTAGTCGTCGTCTTCAGACCAAGATTCACATTAAAACCATTCCCATATAAAATCACTAGACGGGAAAATCCACACAAATTGTATAGAGTGACGTCACCACGAGATAGTTACGACCTAGATAGCGCCAGTATCGCAGACAGAAACCGTCTCCTACACTAGCAGACGCGTATTGTCATTTCATGTTTTCAAATCTCAATAAAGGAAATAAGAGAAAGTACGAGCAATACTTAATACAAAATTTGAACTTACAAAAACTAGTGAATACCCACCAAAAGCCCCTCGGGTGCGAAAACCTTACGCCAAGTACATTAATGTGATAGTCAACAATAAAAATGTTTCGATAGGTTAATCTCAAATCCTACGATCTCGCGCTTCTGAGGTTATGCGAATCGACTGACGTGTAAAATTCATGGTGATAAATAAAATAACAACCGTAAACGGACAAGGCTGTCAGGTGGCTATTAACTGACGATTACCTCTAAATTTTATTCACCTATACATTGTAGATATGGCTTATTTTCATTTAGAAATGCAATTATCAGAAGAAACGGTTCTTTCGATTTAATTATTTAGCAAGTTATCGCCTGAGGAATTCTGACAAGAGAAAATCAAGAGAAAATGTTGAAGTCGAAAAATATGAGGATAGCATGATTTGATATAGGGAACGGCAAGGAGCCAGACCAATAAAGCCAAGTTCAAGCGTTGGATTGCAACGAATTCCACTTTAAGCTCCATGTTAAGCTAATCTCCGAAAACTCGTCTGCTCAGACTTCAATTGTGAGTCAACATTATGCGTAGGATTCCGACGAGTTTTATAATCTAACTCCCTATCATCTAGTCAAACCGAGACTGTCGGTCAACGTTGTGTATTGGACTCCGATAGGCTTTATTCTACACTCCACGTCAACGTAGCGCCCTGACCTTCGGTGCAGATAATTTTTTAATTCTTGATTTATTAACAGCTTGAATTTTCCGTTCAGAACTATCTCAAAGTCTGTATAAATATCTATGAATACATGTAAATTGATAGTACAAACTATATATTCATAATATAATGTCAAATTTCAATACGTAATTCTGTTAGATTTTGGTATGCAACCCGTGTCTGTATTTTCGTCTATCTTCAGCTTTCTTCAAATCCAGGTTAGTTCTATCACGACAAATAGAATGAGAATACTCATTTGCTATTTAAAGAAATTATCGATCGACTCCCTCTTTCTCAGATGATAGAGATTCTCATTTTTTATATTTATTTATTCATTGTAGACTGAGCATATATACCGGGAAGAAATCTTGATAGTATACAGTCGATTGCGCATGCGCCAAATAATTTATTTTCATTGGTCGGTAAGATCGACTACGTCATAATACTGCCGCGGGACGACCTTACCGACCAATGAAAATAAATTATTTGGCGCATGCGCAATCGACTGTATACTATCAAGATTTCTTCCCGGTATATATCATTTATGAATGTAATTATTTCAGAAAAACCTTCTTTATGGATTGTTTAATTTCGTAGCGGGTCGCCGTATAAGACGAGAGGATGATGAGAGAAAACGCTTGGGTTGCAAAGTATCGGGATAGTGTGATTTGATACGAGAAACCGCAAAGGACAGACGAAGAGAGCAGAATGCGAGTGCTTGACTTCATAAACTTCCATTCTATGCTCTACGCTAGTCTTGCATGAATAGGCTCAATTTTATATATTTTGATACCTCCTGTTCAGACCCGAATTTGAAGTTAACGTTATGAGTATGGGACGCGTACATGTTCTTTTTACAGAGGACCTAGCTGCATTGACAAAAAAAATGACCTAAGAATTGCAATATATATATCTCATATTTATATATATTTAATCATGAGCAGCAACTATAACTCTGCGTGCAAGTAACTCCGCCATTGCCGGTCCCTGCAGGCCCAGATGAGACAGGAAGAGGGCTGCGCGCAGGGTTACACGTTTCAGGCATATAGAATTATACCAGATTGTAACAAAACAATTCGTAGAACTTAATGATAGAACACATGTTACGTCTGTCCACAGAAATTCAAGGCTCACAGAAAAGTATGAGCATACGTGTATACTATTACATTACTTTCATTCATTTGAAATTATACTACGACATCTAACATAGCTGCTTTTTGAGGGATTTGGATGGTACAAAATGCATCACCGTACATGCATTGGGATGTTCATAGGAACAATTGGCAGAAGGCTGCCAACTGAGCAAGCCTCGCGAGCGAGAATATAGGAAAACCCAATCGAGCGAGCGTAGCGAGCGAGCACAATTATTAGGTAGTCAAGCAAAATTGTCCAAACAGTGGTGATATCAACCCCAAAAAGCACCCCTGGTGCAAAAACCTTCCGCCAAGTACATTAATTCGGTCACTACCCCCAAAAAAATCCACCAACTAAAATTCCTCCTCAACAAAAGTGGTACTATAAAAATGTCTACTTGCAAAAGGATTGAAATCAGATACAGTTGCCAAGTACATGTCATCTGTATAACAAAAGTTTACAACAGAAGAACAGAAAACTGAATAGTCATGTATCATTCACTCGCTACGCTCGCTCACTCAATCAGCTCTTGATAATTACATGGAAAAAATCAGAAAAAAAAAATTTAGGAAGTGGTACTTGACGGGCCATTATAGCAATATGTATAAAACAAATGATGCATAGACCTAAATGAATATTCTTTTACTTACTCATAAATGGCCCGCAAGTACCACGTACTAAATTGTTTTTTCTGATTTTTTCCATGTAATTATCAAGAGCTGATTGAGTGAGCCAGCGTAGCGAGTGAATGGTACATCACTATCCAGTTTTCTGTTCTTCTGTTGTAAACTTTTGTGATACAGAAGACATGTACTTGGCAACTGTATCTGATTTCAATCCTTTTGCAAGTAGACATTTTTATAGTACCACTTTTGTTAAGGAGGAATTTTAGTTGGTGGATTTTTTTGGGTATATTATATTATATCGGTGACAGATAGCAGCAGTACAAATAATCATAGAATATGAAACTTATCAGAGAGAAAGTCGATGGTCAAAACTCAATAGAATAGACTTACAGTCTATCGGATACGTAATTCCACCCCAGTCTGTAATGAACCGTTATATCAACAAGTATATTCTTGAATAAAAGTGCTAAGCTATAGAATCAACTAGAAACGTGTCTGTATCGATATCCCCATCCATCCTGCTCCCAAGCCTTAGTAGCCTAGATGACAATAGGTTATTTAATTAACTGCTACAACAGGTTATGGACCTAACTGTGAAAACAATACAAACTGTGGAAGCGAGACTCGGAGGCGGAAGTGACGCAACGGAAGCGTTGGCTGCTGTGAAAAACGGCGCTGCGAAAAACAAAACGCAGGTGCCAGGACCATCGAAAAATCGGCACTCCAAGAAGGATCAAGAGTGCTACGAGTGTCGGAAGAAAGGTCATTACGCGCGGGACTGTCATAAAAAGAACCAGAAACGAGGAGAAAGAGATGGTAGTGGATCGAGAGATTGTGCATTTGTGGTATCAGTCAAAGAAAGACAGGAGGAAAAGACACTAGAAAAAAACATATGGATCTCTCTGTTGCGCAAGTGCTGCGACTGCTCGAGGTCAATAACCAAGATGAGGTCCGGCAAGGTGGCACCCCCACTGACGGAAACGAACTATATTATATACGGAAATTTTGTGCTAATTATGTGCTCTTTTTGTACCCCATGCATGATTTTTGTGCTCAAACCGTGTAGCTACAATCATGCACTTCCGGTGGGGGTGCTGAGTTGGATGCAACGGGACACCTCCACCTCGCAAAATCAAAGATACCCAGAAAAAACTACGTGCCAAAATATTGTGCTTTTTATGTGCTTTCCGAAACCAGTGTCAAAATATTTTTTTGAACTACCCAGCTCCGATCCCTGCACCCCCACCCCGTCGAACTATAGCGAAGATGAAAATACTACGCGTGAGAATTATCTGCTCTTTAAGTGCTTTCCGAAACCATTGTCAAAATATTTTTTTGAACTACCCAGCTCCGATCCCTGCACCCCCACCCCGTCGAACTATAGCGAAAATGAAAATACTACGCGTGAGAATTATCTGCTCTTTATGCGCTTTCCGAAACCATTGTCAAAATATTTTTTTGAACTACCCAGCTCCGATCCCTGCACCCCCACCCCGTCGAACTATAGCAAAGACGAAAATAGTACGCGTGAGAATTATCTGCTCTTTATGTGCTTTCCGAAACCATTGTCAAAATATTTTTTTGAACTACCCAGCTCCGATCCCTGCACCCCCACCCCGTCGAACTATAGCGAAAATGAAAATACTACGCGTGAGAATTATCTGCTCTTTATGTGCTTTCCGAAACCATTGTCAAAATATTTTTTTGAACTACCCAGCTCCGATCCCTGCACCCCCACCCCGTCAAACTATAGCGAAGATGAAAATACTACGCGTGAAAATTATCTGCTCTTTATGTGCTTTCCGAAACCATTGTCAAAATATTTTTTCAAACTACCCTGGGTATAAGAGTTCACCCCAGTCCCGAACTCTGCACCCCCACCCCGTCAAACTATAGCGAAAATGAAAATACTACGCGTGAGAATTATCTGCTCTTTATGTAATTTCCGAAACCATTGTCAAAATATTTTTTTGAACTACCCAGCTCCGATCCCTGCACCCCCACCCCGTCGAACTATAGCGAAGATGAAAATAGTACGCGTGAGAATTATCTGCTCTTTATGTGCTTTCCGAAACCATTGTCAAAATATTTTTTTGAACTACCCAGCTCCGATCCCTGCACCCCCACCCCGTCGAACTATAGCGAAAATGAAAATACTACGCGTGAGAATTATCTGCTCTTTATGCGCTTTCCGAAACCATTGTCAAAATATTTTTTTGAACTACCCAGCTCCGATCCCTGCACCCCCACCCCGTCGAACTATAGCGAAGATGAAAATAGTACGCGTGAGAATTATCTGCTCTTTATGTGCTTTCCGAAACCATTGTCAAAATATTTTTTTGAACTACCCAGCTCCGATCCCTGCACCCCCACCCCGTCGAACTATAGCGAAAATGAAAATACTACGCGTGAGAGTTATCTGCTCTTTATGTGCTTTCCGAAACCATTGTCAAAATATTTTTTTGAACTACCCAGCTCCGATCCCTGCACCCCCACCCCGTCAAACTATAGCGAAGATGAAAATACTATGCGTGAAAATTATCTGCTCTTTATGTGCTTTCCGAAACCATTGTCAAAATATTCTTTCAAACTACCCTGGGTATAAGAGTTCACCCCAGTCCCGAACTCTGCACCCCCACCCCGTCAAACTATAGCAAAAATGAAAATACTACGCGTGAGAATTATCTGCTCTTTATGTGCTTTCCGAAACCATTGTCAAAATATTTTTTTGAACTACCCAGCTCCGATCCCTGCACCCCCACCCCGTCGAACTATAGCGAAAATGAAAATACTACGCGTGAGAATTATCTGCTCTTTATGCGCTTTCCGAAACCATTGTCAAAATATTTTTTTGAACTACCCAGCTCCGATCCCTGCACCCCCACCCCGTCGAACTATAGCAAAGATGAAAATAGTACGCGTGAGAATTATCTGCTCTTTATGTGCTTTCCGAAACCATTGTCAAAATATTTTTTTGAACTACCCAGCTCCGATCCCTGCACCCCCACCCCGTCGAACTATAGCGAAAATGAAAATACTACGCGTGAGAGTTATCTGCTCTTTATGTGCTTTCCGAAACCATTGTCAAAATATTCTTTCAAACTACCCTGGGTATAAGAGTTCACCCCAGTCCCGAACTCTGCACCCCCACCCCGTCAAACTATAGCGAAAATGAAAATACTACGCGTGAGAATTATCTGCTCTTTATGTAATTTCCGAAACCATTGTCAAAATATTTTTTTGAACTACCCAGCTCCGATCCCTGCAGCCCCACCCCGTCGAACTATAGCGAAGATGAAAATGGTACGCGTGAGAATTATCTGCTCTTTATGTGCTTTGCGAAACCATTGTCAAAATATTTTTTCAAACTACCCTGGGTATAAGAGTTCACCCCAGTCCCGAACTCTGCACCCCCACCCCGTCAAACTATAGCGAAAATGAAAATACTACGCGTGAGAATTATCTGCTCTTTATGTGCTTTCCGAAACCATTGTCAAAATATTTTTTTGAACTACCCAGCTCCGATCTCTGCACCCCCACCCCGTCAAACTATAGCGAAGATCAAAATACCACGCGTGAAAATTATCTGCTCTTTATGTGCTTTCCGAAACCATTGTCAAAATATTTTTTTGAACTACCCAGCTCCGATCCCTGCACCCCCACCCCGTCAAACTATAGCGAAGATGAAAATACTACGCGTGAAAATTATCTGCTCTTTATGTGCTTTCCGAAACCATTGTCAAAATATTTTTTCAAACTACCCTGGGTATAAGAGTTCACCCCAGTTAGGCTACGGCCCTTTTTAGGGGATAAGCCATCGGTTAAAAAAAAGTTCACCCCAGTCCCGAACTCTGCACCCCCACCCCGTCAAACTATAGCGAAAATGACAATACTACGCGTGAGAATCATCTGCTCTTCATGTGCTTTCCGAAACCATTGTCAAAATATTTTTTTGAACTACCCAGCTCCGATCCCTGCACCCCCACCCCGTCAAACTATAGCGAAGATGAAAATACTACGCGTGAAAATTATCTGCTCTTTGTGTGCTTTCCGAAACCATTGTCAAAATATTTTTTTGAACTACCCAGCTCCGATCCCTGCACCCCCACCCCGTCCAACTATAGCGAAGATGAAAATACTACGCGTGAAAATTATCTGCTCTTTATGTGCTTTCCGAAACCATTGTCAAAATATTTTTTCAAACTACCCTGGGTATAAGAGTTCACCCCAGTCCCGAACTCTGCACCCCCACCCCGTCAAACTATAGCGAAAATGAAAATACTACGCGTGAGAATTATCTGCTCTTTATGTGCTTTCCGAAACCATTGTCAAAATATTTTTTTGAACTACCCAGCTCCGATCCCTGCACCCCCACCCCGTCAAACTATAGCGAAGATGAAAATACTACGCGTGAAAATTATCTGCTCTTTATGTGCTTTCCGAAACCATTGTCAAAATATTTTTTCAAACTACCCTGGGTATAAGAGTTCACCCCAGTCCCGAACTCTGCACCCCCACCCCGTCAAACTATAGCGAAAATGAAAATACTACGCGTGAGAATTATCTGCTCTTTATGTGCTTTCCGAAACCATTGTCAAAATATTTTTTTGAACTACCCAGCTCCGATCCCTGCACCCCCACCCCGTCAAACTATAGCGAAGATGAAAATACTACGCGTGAAAATTATCTGCTCTTTATGTGCTTTCCGAAACCATTGTCAAAATATTTTTTCAAACTACCCTGGGTATAAGAGTTCACCCCAGTCCCGAACTCTGCACCCCCACCCCGTCAAACTATAGCGAAAATGAAAATACTACGCGTGAGAATTATCTGCTCTTTATGTGCTTTCCGAAACCATTGTCAAAATATTTTTTTGAACTACCCAGCTCCGATCCCTGCACCCCCACCCCGTCAAACTATAGCGAAGATGAGAATACTACGCGTGAAAATTATCTGCTCTTTATGTGCTTTCCGAAACCATTGTCAAAATATTTTTTTGAACTACCCAGCTCCGATCCCTGCACCCCCACCCCGTCGAACTATAGCGAAGATGAAAATAGTACGCGTGAGAATTATCTGCTCTTTATGTGCTTTCCGAAACCATTGTCAAAATATTTTTTTGAACTACCCAGCTCCGATCCCTGCACCCCCACCCCGTCGAACTATAGCGAGAATGAAAATACTACGCGTGAAAATTATCTGCTCTTTATGTGCTTTCCGAAACCATTGTCAAAATATTTTTTCAAACTACCCTGGGTATAAGAGTTCACCCCAGTCCCGAACTCTGCACCCCCACCCCGTCAAACTATAGCGAAAATGAAAATACTACGCGTGAGAATTATCTGCTCTTTATGTGCTTTTCGTAACCGTTGTCAAAATATTTTTTTAAACTACCCTGGGTATAAGAGTTCACCCCAGTCCCGAACTCTGCACCCCCACCCCGTCAAACTATAGCGAAGATGAAAATTTTTGTACAGCTTGTTTAAAAACGCTGCAAGTCTTCTTATTCCAATACAAGTCCACGCGACCATACCAGCCCTTTGGGTCCACCCTAACGGTATGGCAATGGTTTTTCGAAAAATCTTCATTTCGAATTTCATCACAACACACATGGCAGCAATATCAAAGAAATCGGTGTTCATAATGGTTCTGTCGTGCATTTCGTAATCTACACAGATAGTCCAGTAAAATAGAGCCTGAAATCGTTGTTTTTGTCTGCCAGGCTGCTTTTCTGTGACGCGTTGTATTTTGGTCCCCTGAAACTCCCCGAGAAGTGTGGAAGTCATACCCTTTCGTGAAGGGCTCAAAATAAATTAAAAACTACTCCAAAAACGTATTTTCTTCAAATAACTCGAGAACAACGCAAGATATGTAAAAAAGTATCGAGTACAAATTTTTCGAGCGTAAAATCTTTCACCGAAAAGGTCCGGAACACTTTGCCCCCACCGCCCACGGTTCATCCCCTAGAGCCACCTAAATATTTATGGTCAGAAAAAATTCATAAAAAGTCCAAAAATTAGTATTTTTAATTTTTTTCTTGTTCAATTAGCTCAAAAAGTTGAAAAAATATTATTATTTTTATTCATCCTTAATTAAAAAACAAAATGAAAAATATTCATTCAATATATAAAAAGATATCGTTGATTTTGATTGTTATTTTTTGAAAAAATAAATATAAAGAAAAAATATTATTTGAGGAAAAAGGTTGGGAATTTTTAAGCTAATTAAAAAAAAAAAAATTGAAAATACTAATTTTTGGATTTTTTATTAGTTTTGTCCGACCATAAATATTTAGGTGGCTCTAGGGGATGAACCGTGGGCGGTGGGGGCAAAGTGTTCAGGACCTTTTCGGTAGAAGATTTTACGCTCGACGAATTTGTACTTGATACTTTTTTTCATATCTCGCGTTTCTCTCGAGTTATTTGAAAAAAAACGTTTTTGGGGTAGTTTTTATTTTTTTTCAGCCCTTCCCGGAAGGGTAGCACTTCCGAACTTCTCGGGGAGTTTCAGGGGACCAAAATCCAACGTGTCACAAAAAAAGCAGCCTGGCAGACAAAAACAACGATTTCAGGCTCTATTTTACTGGACTAAGAATCATTCTGACTAACATGACTACTTTGTTGTGAAGCGTTGTCGGAAGATTCGGCGTTTCATTATTGGTTGCGGTCCTCATCAAACACTTTTCATTCATTGGCTTTGTGAGTTCGGTTTCTATCCTCAGAAGGTTTCTGTTCTACTCTTCAGTATTGTGCGAGCAAGTTTCAGGACGGTAACATACTTATACACATTCGAGTCAACTTATAGTTAGTGTAGCGTTGTCCTTTACTATTATAAGTAAGTCGCGACATATTTCATGGTAATGGCACCTACTCGTGGAAGACCTGCTACCATTGACCACAATAACGTGCAATCTGTATTATTGAAGCATAAAAATGATATTATTAAGAAAGATAATAAAATAATATCGAAGTTGGATAAAATATGGTCATCTTTATCTGCTGCAGTGAATATGACGCCAGCTAATTTATACAGTTATGTTTCCTGCAACCGAAATGATATCCGAAGTAGCTTATTAGGTGAATCTGGAATACTAGTCGACGTGACCAATTCGAATATCGCTACTGGTATTGAGGCTGCTACTGATACTACTGCAGGTTGCGATAATAGTGCTAGACATATGACAGATACCGATGACTCAACCGATATATCTGAGAACACTGATTCAAGGTGTGTAAAAATTTTCCTAAGCAAAAAAGAATTTGAGGGTTTATTAGAGTACAGGCGTTACAAAAGAAGAGAGAAGAACCGTGCTTATCTCAAACATCGAAGATACGCAGTGTGGAGAGGTGGTGAATGGGAGAAATTAATCATTCATAAATTGATAGCAGAGCGAGTATTCTGCGGCTTTCAATTTAAGAAACACAAACTGTGCATGACATTACACACTGGATCTTTTAGCGGTAAGTGTAAATGTGGCGCTAATATTTTCGGAAAGCTCGAGAACACAGACCAAGAAGTGATTCCTGTAATATGCGAAATCACACCTGGCGACGACAAAGACTGCGGAAAACGACACCTCCATCAACCCGAGAGAATGGAGGTTGCCAAAGAATTATGCGCTACAAATACATTCGCGAATGTATATCGGTTGCGAAAGGCAGCTGAAATTATGAATGAAGGAGATCCCGAACCATGTAACTTATACTCGAATAAAGTAATCTCACAAGCTGTACACGAGTACAAAAAATCACAATACCGTGACAATGATCCAGCACAAGCACTGGCGATGGCGCAACTTTCCGACTTAAAGTTTGTGATTCGTAAGATGGGCCGAAACCCTTTCTTCGTCCACTACTGGAGCAACCATCAAAATCATGTATACAGAACATACTGCAAACGCGAGCATTCGTACGTTACCATCGATGCAACGGGAGGCGTTGTACGAAAAATAAAGCATGCAGACGGTTCCCTGTCCGGCAGTATTTTTTTGTACGAAGTAGTCGTGAGAGGAAATTCTGGACAATTTCCTGTAAGCCAAATGTTATCGGAAGAGCATGATGCTGTTGCAATACAACATTGGCTAATGACTTGGATTAAGACCGGAGCACCCTCCCCTAAAGAGGTATATCGAGCATTTTGAGAACTTTTTTTTTCGTACTCACACTGATAACAAACATATATCCAGCCATCACTTACAATGGCTTCGATTGTTTTTCTTATTTCTTCTTCATTATTAATTTTTTGAAATTGTTTATTACCGTCAGATATGTAAACCGTATCAAAACTATAAGTCAGATAATTTTTCCAATTGTTGAATCAAACATATAGAAAGTTCAATGAATTTCTGACCTAAACATTTATCAAATCACCTGTATTATACATTTCACTTCCGACCACGGTCGTATATGGGCTATTCCACGTGAACCGGATCAGTCACCTCTCGGATATTTTTTTAATTTTGCATGTCGATTGTCCTTGGGAAGTTAGATTTTTGTGCCAAAGGATTTTTCAATTAGTGCAAAATTCGTTGAGTTTTTTGCATAAACAAATTCGAGCAAGGTTTTTTTCAAAAATTCATAACTCCGCCAAAAATGACACTAGACTCAATTTTTTTTTTTTTAGCTTACGCGGAAAGATCCATAGAATGTATAAAAAAATATGTACTTCGTGAAAAGTTTGTTTATCCATTGTTTATTTAACAATTAAGTTTTCAAAGATTTTTAAAACAGTGAGCAACACGACCAAAAAATGTTTTTTTTAATTCTGACATGTTCCTTGTACTATACTACAACCTGTGAATTAATTCAAAAGATGTGTTATTTTTCGTTTTCGAGTAAAAAATCATTGAAGGTGTCGATGCGCATGAAATTGCGGCGCGCCGAGTCTCTACGTAATGGCGGGCGGCCGGTTGCCGTCCACCGCTACTCCGCGGTGGCGTCGCAGCGTTAGTTTAGAGTCATTTTCACGATGTAGGACATGATTGAAAAATCTGAAAAAAAATACTGTACCTTCACAAGGCCTGCTCGAAGCGATAAGTGAAGTTTCAAGAATGTGTTTTTCACCGTTTTTCTATTACAGAGATTCAAAATAACGGTTACATACCATGAAAGTGCACATGAATAATAATAATTACCTCTGTCAATAAAAACTCTAAAATGTAGGGTTTACTCTTCCTCTGATGAGTCATTTACCCGTAGATCTATGCGCTAAGATAGCCATGTAAGTTATGACGAAAACTTTTTCTCACATTTCTAAGTTTAATGCCCAGTTTGATCAAAGATTAATAGATTGTATCCATAGAATAAGCGATTTATTTGTATAAAATTTATAATTGTAAGTGCGTTCATTTCGCAGCTTCCACATATATTCGGGGGTGATTATAAGTACGAAAATAAGTAGCAAGTTTTGTAATTATTATTATTTATGTGCACTCTCATGGTATGTAACCGTTATTTTGAATCTCTGTAATAGAAAAACTGTGAAAAACACATTCTTGAAACTGCACTTATCGCTTCGAGCAGGCCTTGTGAAGGTACAGTATTTTTTTCAGATTTTTCAATCATGTCCTACATCGTGAAAATGACTCTAAACTAACACTGCGACGCCACCGCGGAGTAGCGGTGGACGGCAACCGGCCGCCCGCCATTACGTAGAGACTCGGCGCGCCGCAATTTCATGCGCATCGACACCTTCAATGATTTTTTACTCGAAAACGAAAAATAACACATCTTTTGAATTAATTCACAGGTTGTAGTATAGTACAAGGAACATGTCAGAATTAAAAAAACATTTTTTAGTCGTGTTGCTCACTGTTTTAAAAATCTTTGAAAACCTAATTGTTAAATAAACAATGGATAAACAAACTTTTTACGACGTACATATTTTTTTATAGATTCTATGGATCTTTCCGCGTAAGATAAAAAAAAAAAATTGAGTCTAGTGTCATTTTTGGCGGAGTTATGAATTTTTGAAAAAAACCTTGCTCGAATTTGTTTATGCAAATAACTCAACGAATTTTGCACTAATTGAAAAATCCTTTAGCACAAAAATTTAACTCCCCAAGGACAATCGACATGCAAAATTAAAAAAATATCCGAGAGGTGACTGATCCGGTTCACGTGGAATAGCCCGTAGGCAGATAGATATAGTTGGGTAGATGGATGGATGGATATAAATGAGTAGATGGGTAGATAGATATACAGGGTGATTCAAGATTCGTAAGGAATATTCTACCGGGTCAATACTTATTAAAATCAAGATCGAAATTTCCTCACTCAATTTTGTCAAAAACGTTTTTTTTTCTAAAACTCTTAATTTATTATATTGTGCAATTGACATTCTGTATGCTACCCAGTACAATGAAAAGAACAGATATTATGCTAATAAAAAATGGGTAGGATATTAATATGAGCCACCAGTGAGAAGTCAGCTGCCTGTGATTAGGATTGAATTATTTAGGAATAAGTCCAGAAAATTGCAATGAGTTATTAATTGATGATTAGTCATAAATGAAGGGTGGCACGGCAAAACGGTGTAGGTGCCGAAAAATCGAAAATACGTTTTTTATTTTGAAAAATTAAAACAAAATCCATACGCACGTCTTTGCAAAACGATATGGCTGACAAAAATTTATTTGCAAGGTTACCAGAAGTTGGCACGGCGGAAACGGTCTAAGTGCCGTCATTATAATTTTACAGGAGAGCAAAAAAACTGTCCGAAAATTTGACGAATCAATTTTTTCTCAAATGCAAAAGTACTTTCTACAATTTTTAAAGCTCTTCCGAATGGTCCAAGCCCCGATTCAATAGAGCAATCCGTCTTCGAGAAAATGACTGCAGAAATTCATTTTTGTTCGTGCGCGTGTAAGTCCGCGAACTTTTTTCCCGACTTGGGATGCTGATTAATCATTGATATACTTTTTTACTGTTTTTTCATTAAAATTTCACGATATTGTTAGCGAATTATGTTCATCTTGGTACTTACACAGTTTTCGATCTCTCCCTAGTCCGCCGTTTTGGCCGTTAACATTTTCAAATTTTTACGAATTTGAAAATCCACAACCTGATCTTATTCGTTATGGTTTGAGCTTTCGATTCATATCTGTTTCGTAATTTTAATATCGTAATTGTGTACTTAGTCGGTATCCAAAGTGTAAAACAAAAAGTTGGCACGAACCGCGGACTTACACTGGCACGCAAAAAATCGATTTTTGGTACACGTGTCCGTAAAATACGTATCTTTAGGGACTGTTCTGACTCCGTAAAGTTTGATTTTAGGGACCCAAAATAGTCCGCGAAGTACCACTTTATGGACACGGCTACCAAAAAATAGTGTTCTCTCCACGGCCCTAAAGTCAGATTTACGTGACCGAGTGGGGGATTCCATATCCTCTGACCGGCTGCGCCGGTCAGAGGACGCACAATCCCCACTCGGTCCGTAAAGTCCGACTCTAGGGCCTAGGACCGAAAAGTCCAAATTGCACGTAATTTTCTCGAAGACGGATTGCTATATTGAATCGGGGTATAGACCATTTGAAAAAGCTTGAAAAACTCTGAAAAGTGCTTTGTCATTTTTTTTTCTTTCAAATTGATTAATCGAATTTTGTGACAGTTTTTTTGCTCTCCTGTAAAATCATAGCGATGGCACTTACACCGTTTTGCCGTACCACCCTTCAAATGCAATTCGTCATATAATTAAATAGGTATGGGTCTCAACATGTTCTGGAATGTTGAACCAAAATCCCATGCGCCCACATCTAATCTTGAAACTTAATACATGTGCCTAATTGCTGTTAAAAAATTAATTTTTGCAGGTAGTATGTGATGCTTCGAAAGCATTATTGATATCGGTCATTCGTACATTCACGCCCTACAAAACAATTTGCGAATACGCTAATGCTTGTCAACTTGATATTATGCCAAAATGCTATATTCGCATTGACGTAGCACATTTTATCAAGACATACGCAAGTTTCTTGAAAGATGAAAGGCCCATAGTAAAAAAATTTTATCTGGCGTCAATTGGACAGTTGATTCTTGCGTGTGACGATCAGCAAGCCAGAAAACTAATCAAGTACATTTTCACAATCTGCAAAAGCGAAACTGAAGGCTGTACGAGAAACGGGCAGAGAACCCATTGCGAAATTTATAAGGATACTCTAAGAGATTTTCTGACTGATGAGTATTCTATACTAGATGCAAATATTGATGGAGATGGAGAATGCGATTCAAATGGTCAGTAAAATGGAAAACAAATAGGTTAACTATTCCGAAGTTTTACGCTCTGTCGATTTTCAATACAGCAGATCACATCGATGATAGAAAGTCGTATCTGCAAGTTTTTTCGTATATAACGTCGTAATTGCAAAAATCAAAATAAATAGTCTCTAAGGGCGTATGAGCGACGCCTGATCACCTCGAAAGCACGATTCGTATACTTTCTCGGAAATTATAAGACCAATCGAAATGAAACTATAAGAATTATTTGAGTATTGGCAAAAAGTGCCTAAGTATTTCGCTTATTCGAAATATTCATAGGATTTTAGGAGCAGTGAATATTTTTTGTGCTAGCTAGGTTAGGTCGTTGGGTTGTGGGCAATCTGTCTTATATCCTCTTAAGGGGAAATCGCGAAAGGTTAAGCCGTATCTCTAAGACCGCGTGCAGACTTTAGCAGATTTGCGTGCACGAATTATTTTCGTCCCCCTTACTCCAAGAAGAAAGAAAGGAGATGAATAGTATATTGTGTACCAAGGGCGTAAAGTGGGCATTTTTAGACCGAGTGTGGAGTTTGCAGTACGAGTCGGAGGTGAGGTAGCACGAGTCGAAGAGTAGTGCGTCTGCGAGCCAGAAAAAAAGGTCAAAAAGCCCACTACGAATTTTGCTAAATTTTCGAAAATTGCGTTTTTTCATACTCGACAAAACGCAATTTTCAAGAAATTACCAAAATTCTCAAAAAATTCATACGTATTTAGAAAAATTAACAAATCATGTTCACCTGAAAAAAAAGTTGGGTCTTCGGCTAATTTCTTCAACAGTTTTTTTGCCATTAATTTGTTAATAACTTTGTTGAATTATTATAATGCAAAATCAATCTCCCGAGGATCTTCTACATGCTTGATTTTTTTCAGACATTTTCCCTATCGAGAAGTATTCAAAATCTTCTCTGAAACTCACGTTTGGTGGGACTGTAAGTGAAGAACCACCTTAAATGAACTGAAATAAATTAAAATGGATAATGTATTTTGTTAAATTTTACTCGACAAATACGTTAGTTTTCTGACTTTTCAGTCTATTTCCCCTGATTCCCCTGATCACCATTCGATAGAAAAATCAGTTTCCCAAAAGTTCGGAGAAAGGATAACTCTATCAGTATAACATCTGATCAGAAGTTTTCATCACCGATGAGGATTTTCAAGAAATACGGTTATATAATCTGGTTTTTGAGGATACGGCTTCATTTTCTGCGCCTTTTCCGTACGACTATATTTATCTTGATTTTCCGAGTTACGACTTTATAGAACGGAGCTCACAAATACGACTTTATACCTAGCTAGGGCGCGTAGACATTTTTCATACAACATTTGATGTCAATAGAACGAAATGATTCAGTAATTTCTATTAGTTGTGATAGAACGATTACAAGTTTCTTAATGCTTCTTCCAGTCAACGTCGATGAAGAGATAGACGAATGTCACGAAAATGGTTGGCACGAATGGGGCAAAGGAATTAATTCTGAAGTTGATAGATTGGTTCAAATGGAGAACGGCGATCGCGTGAACGCGCATTATTTACCAAGGCTTGCTGACCGTCTTTTGAACGACTTGAAACAATTACCTATGTGGTCTTGCGTATCACGCGAAAAATTCGGATATGGCAGAGTGCCGGCCTCGAGTGCATCTGTGGAGTCAGATTTCAATGACCTAAAAAGTCGACTGCTCAAAAATTATAAATTACCTTTAAGAGTCGATGAATTTGTTTCAATTCATGAAAATTATATTAAAGGGAAGATTAATATAGCTGATGCGAAATATTCAAAACAGCAGCCCCAGTCACAATCAGAATCGCTGCCACTCTCGATTAACGCTTCTTCTGAACAGCTAACAGCAGATAACACAGAATCACTGCTGCTGCATCATCGATGTCAAGTGTGTGCCGATGGGAATTTTCCAACTGGTGCCCACAAATGTGCTATTTGCGGGACATCAGTACACCTTATGGACGGTTGTTCTGTCCCTCTCGATAATGATGATGAGGAAGGATATGGTTCTCGGCGAATTTGTGTCGCATGCAAATCTTTGCAGCAGCAAGATATAAATGAGATAACTTCCAGCCAAGAAATTGAAAATTGGGGTGGTCTGGCATCCAAAGATGAAAAGAAAAAGACGTCGCTCTATCTGAAGAGAGATTTTGTAAAGAACCAATTTATCACGGATGAAAAAGTTCATGAGATTCCGGTTCTGACTAACGGGCACAAATCTAAAAATGCAGTCATAATTAAAGATCAGTCCGTTTCACTATCTAATACCTGTGCTTTCGATAGTATCTTTCAAATATTTCTATGTGCTAGTTTCGATTATCCTTCAGTAGAGTCAAGAATAGAGAACGCTTCAGATGAAAACATCTTCTTCAAAATGGTGATTCAGGTTCGGAAAAGCGGAGTAACCAGCCAAACGTACAGTCTCCGAACCCAAATACTGCTGAAATCATCCTCCGAAAGAACAGAACAAGGCAATAATTGTGTCATAATAGATTGCACGACCGACACATTAGCGATGTGTTCTTTACTTTTGAATAATGTACCCGCTATCCGGGAAGTTTCGACGTGCAATAGAGGCTGCCATAGTGAACAAACACCGTTTTACGTTATACCTATTGTAGCATCGTCCTTATCTTCAGAACTGGTAAATTCCTGGCTAGACGAAAGACTTGATTTTTCTCAAACGAAACCCTGCACTGCCAAAGGTTGCTCCGGTTTCGTGTCAACTGTAATCTCCGAAATAGGTAATTTCTGTTTTGATATATTGTTTTATATATCTTTCATCGGCGTGCACAAGAATTTATTCGTTACTTGACTTCACGCGAAGAATTATACCCATGTATTTGCTTTATACGTGTAATGCATTATGTACAGCTTTATAGTACACATTTTCATCGCAAATTCAGACCCTCCCACCAATAAAGTGGATTTTTTCATTTAAAATACCTAAACGTGTTTCGGCTTGACTCTCGGTATATCTTTCATTGAAAGAGTGATGATATTTTTTGAAAATCTGTACCTGCGAGATTTCAGTGGTCATTAGTGCTGGCATCTGATGAAAAATGCACATTATTATATTAAACAATCTCGACGAATTGCGGAACTTATCGATATGCAGAAAAGTCAGATTTAATGGTATGCGATTCGACGTCTAGATTTCCTGGTACATATAGTGATGTAAATCTTCTACCAGATAGTAGCACACTAGTGACCTGCACTAAATATAAATCTCACAGGTACAGATTTTTTTTATCGATATTATTACTCTCACAATAAAAGATATACCGAGCGTATGGCGAAACGACGTGTATTTAAAAAGGGAAAATCTACCCTATTAGTGGGAGGGTTCAGAGTTGAGATGAAATCTTTAAGAATCAGAGAATTGTTTTTTACTTATTTAGAATCGATTAATGGAATATCAAGGACTCGATTCTAATCTAATAGCTTCATGTGCGATTCATTATTAGCATATGCCCCAATTTCTTATTTATTGCGTACAGGTAAATTCATCACCTTCGAAGTATATAGTGACAAGAAGATAATGCCCGATCCGGTCTCCGTGGATAGTATACCGCAAGAAATACAGGCAAATTGCATGCCTAAAAAATATTTTCTCTGTGGCGTACTTATTTACTACCCCCCTGCAATTCCAACGAGACGGCGCTCTGCAGAACTGATTACCAAAGAAGCCGGGCATTATACAGCCCTATGTCGGCGAAAAAATGGGTGCTGGATTGAATATAATGACCTTAAAACCGCCAATGACCAAGTAACAAAAAGAAACAAAACAATGGTCAGCAAGCCAAGAGCAGGAGGCTTTAAAGTTATTCTTGACTTGGCGATTTACGCAGAAGTCCCTTAAAAAGTTCAAAATGATATTTTCTATATATTCAACCAGCTGTACGTAGTGGAGACGCTATGATTGTTTCAACAATAAATATTACCACAGCTATGATGTGATTATCGTAAAAACGATTCACAATCAAATGATTAAACTTGTGTCGTCTTTAATTCCCAATAAACTTAGGATCGTTGAGCAAACGTATGATTGACATTTACACTGTACAAATGAGGCGTCCGTGTGAATATCACGCTTGGCATATGGACACGACTTCGAATGACCGCGTGTATGTGCGAAGGATATAGGTATGTGAATATGTGGGGTACTTCCAAACAAATTCTTAGTGTTTTCTACGTATCCCTGATTTCTACCGTAAACACGTAGGATACATCGCGTGTCTAATGGCAAAAGGTCGTAAGCGCGAAAAAAAAAAAATCGTTTTTTTGGTGGCAAAATCTTTTTCATGCAATATTACATCTTTTGGGCATATCCGCAAAAAAATTTTTTTTTTGGCGCTTACGACCTTATGGCAGTAGTCACGCGACATGTCCTTGAGAAGCAAATTATTATGAACGCGAGAGTTCGGGGCTGGGGTGAACTATCATACCCGGGGTAGTTTGAAAAAATATTTTGACAATGGTTTCGGAAAGCACATAAAGAGCAGATAATTTTCACGCGTAGTATTTTCATCTTCGCTATAGTTCGACGGGGTGGGGGTGCAGGGATCGGAGCTGGGTAGTTCGAAAAAATATTTTGACAATGGTTTCGGAAAGTACATAAAGAGCAGATAATTTTCACGCGTAGTATTTTCATCTTCGCTATAGTTTGACGGGGTGGGGGTGCGGGGATCGGAGCTGGGTAGTTCAAAAAAATATTTTGACAATGGTTTCGGAAAGCACATAAAGAGCAGATAATTCTCACGCGTACTATTTTCATCTTCGCTATAGTTTGACGGGGTGGGGGTGCGGGGATCGGAGCTGGGTAGTTCAAAAAAATATTTTGACAATGGTTTCGGAAAGCACATAAAGAGCAGATAATTCTCACGCGTACTATTTTCATCTTCGCTATAGTTTGACGGGGTGGGGGTGCAGGGATCGGAGCTGGGTAGTTCAAAAAAATATTTTGACAATGGTTTCGGAAAGCACATAAAGAGCAGATAATTCTCACGCGTAGTATTCTCATCTTCGCTATAGTTTGACGGGGTGGGGGTGCAGGGATCGGAGCTGGGTAGTTCAAAAAAATATTTTGACAATGGTTTCGGAAAGCACATAAAGAGCAGATAATTCTCACGCGTAGTATTTTCATTTTCGCTATAGTTTGACGGGGTGGGGGTGCAGAGTTCGGGACTGGGGTGAACTCTTATACCCAGGGTAGTTTGAAAAAATATTTTGACAATGGTTTCGGAAAGCACATAAAGAGCAGATAATTTTCACGCATAGTATTTTCATCTTCGCTATAGTTTGACGGGGTAGGGGTGCAGGGATCGGAGCTGGGTAGTTCAAAAAAATATTTTGACAATGGTTTCGGAAAGCACATAAAGAGCAGATAATTCTCACGCGTACTATTTTCATCTTCGCTATAGTTTGACGGGGTGGGGGTGCAGGGATCGGAGCTGGGTAGTTCAAAAAAATATTTTGACAATGGTTTCGGAAAGCACCTAAAGAGCAGATAATTCTCACGCGTAGTATTCTCATCTTCGCTATAGTTTGACGGGGTGGGGGTGCAGGGATCGGAGCTGGGTAGTTCAAAAAAATATTTTGACAATGGTTTCGGAAAGCACATAAAGAGCAGATAATTCTCACGCGTACTATTTTCATCTTCGCTATAGTTTGACGGGGTGGGGGTGCAGGGATCGGAGCTGGGTAGTTCAAAAAAATATTTTGACAATGGTTTCGGAAAGCACATAAAGAGCAGATAATTCTCACGCGTAGTATTCTCATCTTCGCTATAGTTTGACGGGGTGGGGGTGCAGGGATCGGAGCTGGGTAGTTCAAAAAAATATTTTGACAATGGTTTCGGAAAGCACATAAAGAGCAGATAATTCTCACGCGTAGTATTTTCATTTTCGCTATAGTTTGACGGGGTGGGGGTGCAGAGTTCGGGACTGGGGTGAACTCTTATACCCAGGGTAGTTTGAAAAAATATTTTGACAATGGTTTCGGAAAGCACATAAAGAGCAGATAATTTTCACGCATAGTATTTTCATCTTCGCTATAGTTTGACGGGGTAGGGGTGCAGGGATCGGAGCTGGGTAGTTCAAAAAAATATTTTGACAATGGTTTCGGAAAGCACATAAAGAGCAGATAATTCTCACGCGTACTATTTTCATCTTCGCTATAGTTTGACGGGGTGGGGGTGCAGGGATCGGAGCTGGGTAGTTCAAAAAAATATTTTGACAATGGTTTCGGAAAGCACCTAAAGAGCAGATAATTCTCACGCGTAGTATTCTCATCTTCGCTATAGTTTGACGGGGTGGGGGTGCAGGGATCGGAGCTGGGTAGTTCAAAAAAATATTTTGACAATGGTTTCGGAAAGCACATAAAGAGCAGATAATTCTCACGCGTAGTATTTTCATTTTCGCTATAGTTTGACGGGGTGGGGGTGCAGAGTTCGGGACTGGGGTGAACTCTTATACCCAGGGTAGTTTGAAAAAATATTTTGACAATGGTTTCGGAAAGCACATAAAGAGCAGATAATTTTCACGCGTAGTATTTTCATCTTCGCTATAGTTTGACGGGGTGGGGGTGCAGGGATCGCAGCTGGGTAGTTCAAAAAAATATTTTGACAATGGTTTCGGAAAGCACATAAAGAGCAGATAATTCTCACGCGTAGTATTTTCATTTTCGCTATAGTTTGACGGGGTGGGGGTGCAGAGTTCGGGACTGGGGTGAACTCTTATACCCAGGGTAGTTTGAAAAAATATTTTGACAATGGTTTCGGAAAGCACATAAAGAGCAGATAATTTTCACGCGTAGTATTTTCATCTTCGCTATAGTTTGACGGGGTGGGGGTGCAGGGATCGGAGCTGGGTAATTCAAAAAAATATTTTGACAATGGTTTCGGAAAGCACATAAAGAGCAGATAATTCTCACGCGTAGTATTTTCATTTTCGCTATAGTTCGACGGGGTGGGGGTGCAGGGATCGGAGCTGGGTAGTTCAAAAAAATATTTTGACAATGGTTTCGGAAAGCACATAAAGAGCAGATAATTCTCACGCGTACTATTTTCATCTTCGCTATAGTTCGACGGGGTGGGGGTGCAGGGATCGGAGCTGGGTAGTTCAAAAAAATATTTTGACAATGGTTTCGGAAAGCACATAAAGAGCAGATAATTCTCACGCGTAGTATTTTCATTTTCGCTATAGTTCGACGGGGTGGGGGTGCAGGGATCGGAGCTGGGTAGTTCAAAAAAATATTTTGACAATGGTTTCGGAAAGCACATAAAGAGCAGATAATTCTCACGCGTAGTATTTTCATTTTCGCTATAGTTTGACGGGGTGGGGGTGCAGAGTTCGGGACTGGGGTGAACTCTTATACCCAGGGTAGTTTGAAAAAATATTTTGACAATGGTTTCGGAAAGCACATAAAGAGCAGATAATTTTCACGCATAGTATTTTCATCTTCGCTATAGTTTGACGGGGTGGGGGTGCAGGGATCGGAGCTGGGTAGTTCAAAAAAATATTTTGACAATGGTTTCGGAAAGCACATAAAGAGCAGATAATTCTCACGCGTACTATTTTCATCTTCGCTATAGTTTGACGGGGTGGGGGTGCAGGGATCGGAGCTGGGTAGTTCAAAAAAATATTTTGACAATGGTTTCGGAAAGCACATAAAGAGCAGATAATTCTCACGCGTAGTATTCTCATCTTCGCTATAGTTTGACGGGGTGGGGGTGCAGGGATCGGAGCTGGGTAGTTCAAAAAAATATTTTGACAATGGTTTCGGAAAGCACATAAAGAGCAGATAATTCTCACGCGTAGTATTTTCATTTTCGCTATAGTTTGACGGGGTGGGGGTGCAGAGTTCGGGACTGGGGTGAACTCTTATACCCAGGGTAGTTTGAAAAAATATTTTGACAATGGTTTCGGAAAGCACATAAAGAGCAGATAATTTTCACGCGTAGTATTTTCATCTTCGCTATAGTTTGACGGGGTGGGGGTGCAGGGATCGGAGCTGGGTAGTTCAAAAAAATATTTTGACAATGGTTTCGGAAAGCACATAAAGAGCAGATAATTCTCACGCGTAGTATTTTCATTTTCGCTATAGTTTGACGGGGTGGGGGTGCAGAGTTCGGGACTGGGGTGAACTCTTATACCCAGGGTAGTTTGAAAAAATATTTTGACAATGGTTTCGGAAAGCACATAAAGAGCAGATAATTTTCACGCGTAGTATTTTCATCTTCGCTATAGTTTGACGGGGTGGGGGTGCAGGGATCGGAGCTGGGTAGTTCAAAAAAATATTTTGACAATGGTTTCGGAAAGCACATAAAGAGCAGATAATTCTCACGCGTAGTATTTTCATTTTCGCTATAGTTTGACGGGGTGGGGGTGCAGAGTTCGGGACTGGGGTGAACTCTTATACCCAGGGTAGTTTGAAAAAATATTTTGACAATGGTTTCGGAAAGCACATAAAGAGCAGATAATTTTCACGCGTAGTATTTTCATCTTCGCTATAGTTTGACGGGGTGGGGGTGCAGGGATCGGAGCTGGGTAATTCAAAAAAATATTTTGACAATGGTTTCGGAAAGCACATAAAGAGCAGATAATTCTCACGCGTAGTATTTTCATTTTCGCTATAGTTCGACGGGGTGGGGGTGCAGGGATCGGAGCTGGGTAGTTCAAAAAAATATTTTGACAATGGTTTCGGAAAGCACATAAAGAGCAGATAATTCTCACGCGTACTATTTTCATCTTCGCTATAGTTCGACGGGGTGGGGGTGCAGGGATCGGAGCTGGGTAGTTCAAAAAAATATTTTGACAATGGTTTCGGAAAGCACATAAAGAGCAGATAATTCTCACGCGTAGTATTTTCATTTTCGCTATAGTTTGACGGGGTGGGGGTGCAGAGTTCGGGACTGGGGTGAACTCTTATACCCAGGGTAGTTTGAAAAAATATTTTGACAATGGTTTCGGAAAGCACATAAAGAGCAGATAATTTTCACGCGTAGTATTTTCATCTTCGCTATAGTTTGACGGGGTGGGGGTGCAGGGATCGGAGCTGGGTAATTCAAAAAAATATTTTGACAATGGTTTCGGAAAGCACATAAAGAGCAGATAATTTTCACGCGTAGTATTTTCATCTTCGCTATAGTTTGACGGGGTGGGGGTGCAGGGATCGGAGCTGGGTAATTCAAAAAAATATTTTGACAATGGTTTCGGAAAGCACATAAAGAGCAGATAATTCTCACGCGTAGTATTTTCATTTTCGCTATAGTTCGACGGGGTGGGGGTGCAGGGATCGGAGCTGGGTAGTTCAAAAAAATATTTTGACAATGGTTTCGGAAAGCACATAAAGAGCAGATAATTCTCACGCGTACTATTTTCATCTTCGCTATAGTTCGACGGGGTGGGGGTGCAGGGATCGGAGCTGGGTAGTTCAAAAAAATATTTTGACAATGGTTTCGGAAAGCACATAAAGAGCAGATAATTCTCACGCGTCGTATTTTCATTTTCGCTATAGTTCGACGGGGTGGGGGTGCAGGGATCGGAGCTGGGTAGTTCAAAAAAATATTTTGACAATGGTTTCGGAAAGCACTTAAAGAGCAGATAATTCTCACGCGTACTATTTTCATCTTCGCTATAGTTCGATGGGGTCGGGGTGCAGGGATCGGAGCTGGGTAGTTCAAAAAAATATTTTGACACTGGTTTCGGAAAGCACATAAAAAGCACAATATTTTGGCACGTAGTTTTTTCTGGGTATCTTTGATTTTGCGAGGTGGGGGTGTCCCGTTGCATCCAACTCAGCACCCCCACCGGAAGTGCATGATTGTAGCTACACGGTTTGAGCACAAAAATCATGCATGGGGTACAAAAAGAGCACATAATTAGCACAAAATTTCCGTATATAATAAAGTTCGTTTCCGTCAGTGGGGGTGCCACCTTGCCGGACCTCGAATAGGTGGTGAACTATACGTGCCAACACTGAAGAAAAACCTCTTTTCGGTGAGCATGTGTACCGAAAAAGGTTACGAGGTCGAGTTCAGTGGTGAACAGGTGACATTCAAACGAAAAAGTAAGGTGATGGCAACCGGTGTCAGGCAAAACAATGCGACGTATCGAATGCTATTCCGCGTAGTGGCACCGCGAGTGACAAGTGAGGCCAATACTGCCACTGTGGACTTAAAAGTGTGGCATCAGCGCCTTGGACATATGGGAAGCCGAGCACTCAGTGACATGGTGAAAAATAACTTAGTCGAAGGTGTAAAAATAAAGAACACAGGAAAATTCTTCTGTGAACCGTGTCAGTTCGGGAAGTCACATGTATTGCCATTCAGAGACAATACTCGAGCGAATAGAGATACCAAACCGGGTGAGTGCATACACACTGACGTGTGTGGAAAAATACAAGTTGAGTCACTAGGTGGCGCGTGCTATTATGTCACGTTCATTGACGACGCGTTGGGATTCTGCTATGTATACTTCATGAGAAATAAAGACGAAGTGTTGGACGAATTTAAAGTATGTGAAAAAATAGTCGCGAATAAGTTCAAAACAAACATTAAAGTAGTGCGCTCCGACAACGGCGGTGAATATAAGAACGAAAGAATGAAAAACTACCTGGAGGAACGTGGAATAATAATGGAAAACACAGCTCCGCACACCCCACAGCAAAACGGGAAGGCGGAGAGAGCGAGTCGAACGATCTTCGAGTGTGCTCGCACTATGCTACGAGCGAAGGATCTCTCGAAGAATCTGTGGGCCGAAGCCGTGAGTACAGCGGTACATTCTGAATGTTATTATTGGAGGTAGGAAAGGGGCTGGAGGGAGGGGGGCCACCCGCCCACCCGCCCACCCACTTCCCCCCCTTCCTCCAAGGGGTTACTTGGACTAAGTCCACTGCTGATTCGAAACTTCTCCATCTCGACGTTTCGGGCGCTATAATCTGCTCCCGTCCTCAGGAAGGAAGTCCTGCGACTTCCCATGAAAAAGTGACTCAAATTCCGTGCTGACCGGTATATATAGGCAGGTTGTCAGTGGCGCCAGCTATGATAGGTGGCGCCGCCTAGGCTTGCTCATGGCTTCCTTCACCTCATCCCTGTACAAAGGTAACCACAGTTTGTTCAGTTCTATGCTGGGTTGACTTACAGCATTCGGTGCGACTGCTATACAGGCTGACTCCTTCAGTTTCCGTATAATAGGATCGCATTCCCTCAACAATATCCGGGTATCATCCCATTGAAAGTGGTGTTCATTCTCCCAGGCGTGGTCGGCCAATCTCGATTTCGATCGTTCACACATTTCAACGTTTTTCCGGTGTTCCTGGATACGAACGTTTAAGGGCCTTCCAGTTTCGCCAATGTACACGTCCCCACATTGGCATGGAATTCCGTACACACATTCCTTGCTTTCTTGCGTAGTTTGCCGGGGTTTGGTTTCTGTCAACAGGCCACGCAAAGTGGACGTTGATTTGAAACGTACCTCAATGTTATATGCTCGGCATATGCGGCGGATCTTCTCAAAAAAAAAAAAACCTCATCCCTACCACAGCGAAACAATCAAGACGGTGGAAGAGTCGACGCGAGCGATGACGAAAAAATGGTCGACGCCAGAGACGATGGAGATATAATCGAACTCACAGACGAAGAAAAACAGGTACCTCAGCAGCAAATAATAAGGAGAGAACGAGACAATCGGCCGCAGCTCCGAGACCGAGAGACTCTGAGAACGCCAAGGAGGTATGACATCGACTTCGTCGAACTCAAAGCACCTGAGACGTTTCGCGAGGCAACACAAGGGCCTGACAAAGAGAAGTGGATTGCTGCCATCGAAGACGAGCTACAGGCTCATAGGAAAAATAACACATAAACAGTAATCAAGACAACAGAAAAGATGAAACTAATCGACTCGAAGTGGGTCTTCAAGGTGGTGGAAGAAAAAACGAAAAACAAACCACGGTGCAAAGCAAGGCTGTGCGCTAGAGGGTTTCTTCAGCGACCAGGGGCAGACTATAACGAAACCTTCTCCCCGGACGTAAGATATGACTCCCTGCGCATACTACTGGCACGAGTAACACAGGAAGATCTCGAAATGATACAATTCGACGTCTGCATGGCATTCCTATATGGCGAATTGGACGAGGAAATCTTCATGAAGATCCCGGAAGGCCTGGTCATCGGTGAAGAAGACAGTGAGAGTGTAGTGTGTCGACTGAACAAGTCACTCTACGGGTTGAGGCAAGCACCTCGGTGCTGGAACCTAAAATTTAGTAAATTCATAAAGGAATTCAATCTTGTGCAATTAGTTGCCGATCAGTGCATATATACAGGACCTCTGTGTACCTGGCCCCCCACCATCAGCAAATGGAAAACCAACCACATGGAATTAAAGAGCTATTTATGACCTCTTGATTCCTCCCGGTCCCGATTTTCGAGCTCGTACGGTTAGGCAAGTATTACCAATTTTTAGTGGGGCGGGGGGGGGATGGGGGCTGGGTACATACGTAGCCCTTAGTACCCCTTAATAATCATTGTAAAAAAAAAAAAAAATACAGGAATTACGAGCTATTTATGAGCTGACCATTTTTGAGCTACCACCCCTAAAGAGTTAGGAGTAAAACACCGTTATTCCGTCAGTCACCACCCCCAATAATTATTAAAAAAAAAAAAAAAAACAGGAATTACGAGCTATTTATTAGCTGACGATTCCCCCTAGTTTCGATTTTTGAGTTACCACCCCCAAGTATTGTAATTGTATTGTACTTCATTTTTTGGAGTAACAGTTTTGCAATTCAACCGCCTGAAACATTGCTATCATTGTTTAACTCACGGCGTGTAACGGCTGCCCCCGAAAGATAGTGCAAGAAGAAGAAGTGCGTCTTCAACCGAATGAGTAATTAAGATTAATATTTTCAGGACAACGGAACCTCGGGGTTTAGTGCGTTGAAAACGTAGGATCATTGAGAACGATCGAGTCGACTTTATATTGATACAACGGCTGAACTAAATAGCTCATTTGACATCAAAATTGATATAATTACACATAAACAAATATATCATGAATTGTTTCAACTGACCTGGAATAATCTATTCTTGTTCACCGACGGAAACAGATTTGAACTCATCGAGTAGGTTTGTTTCGTTTCCGAATTACGCGTTCTACATTGTTGCATTTAGTGCAGCGATACGTTTTTGATGATCGTTTCTGGTGGTTATTTCTTCAATTGTTCTTATACTTTTGATGTTTCCGAAGTAGAAAAACTGGTGGGAGAAGAGCACTGATTTCTCAGTTGCCTTCGGCTTCCTACAGCGTTAACATCTACGTCAGAGCAAATTAGTGTAATAAGTTTAACGTAGTTCGGTGTGAAATAACAGTTTGCAACGATCATGTCCGTGAGCGATTGGCATTCAGCCACATATTTTCGTACAACGTGTTTTGGTATAAAATATAACGTGTTTTTTTCGCATAATTTTTCCGCAAGTGTAGTTTCACATATCATCAACAATGAAACGCGGACGGCCACGTAAGTTGGACAACGATGCTATTGTTTCAGCCGTGTTAGCACGTAAATCGGAAGTGGTATCGGGAACAGGAGAAGTTGTTTCAAAAAACGACAAAGTGTGGAGAGTGATTTCGCACGAACTTGACAATATAACACAACCACATGCCTTGTTCACTTTTGTTGTAAACAATCGATATAAAGTCAGAGATATTTTGATTCCGGCGACGGAGATAACACAGACAGAAGTTTCCGAGGCATCTATCCATGAATCCTCAAATACCCTTGATTCATCAACGGCTTCTGTTAACGAAGAAAATGATCAGCAAATAATAAATATCACGTTCGATAAAGCCGAGCTGGAAGTCTTGCTGGTCAAAAAGCAGAACAGCAGATCAGAGAAAGATAGGTCACAACTTTCATTACGGGAGTATCTAGTTTTACAACCTGGTAAGTGGCAGGAGGGTGTCACGAAGAAGCTCTTGGTAGCCTGTCAGAAAAAATGTGCGTTTCAGTTCAAGCGGAACAAAATTTATAATGATAAACCTGTGGTCTCAGGTAAGTGCAACTGTGGCTCAGTTATTGAAGGATCAATCACCCGTTTGAATTTCAATTCCGAAACAAACATGATGACGTGTGCTATAACTTCTGGCGATGGCACGTGTGGAAAACGCTATTTGTGAGATCCAATTCGACTCGAACTCGGAAAGATGCTATGTGAGACGAATAAAACTGCTGAAGTCCATCGAGCAGCAGAAGCCGATCAAATGATGCCTTCTGGTGACCCGGAACCGCCACATTTATACAAGGCTGAAGCATTGCGGAAGGCAAAAGAACAGTACCAGGCATCACTCAGCTTACATAAAAATCCGGTAACATCGATCTTGCACGCACAATTGTCATCGCTCAAATATTTCATCCACAATCTCGGCTTGAACCCATTTGAGGTTCATTATTGGTCCAACTTGCAGACAAATGTTTATAACCAGTACACCCTTTCGAAGACGTCTTCTATAGCAATTGATGCTACCGGAAGTATTGTCCCTAAAATTAATCGCCCGGATGGATCCAAATCGAAGCATATTTTTTTATATACATGCGTTGTCAATTCGCCTGATGCAGAAAAATGCCCAATTACGCGAATGCTCAGCGAATCGCAGACAACTAATTCAATATGCTTCTGGCTTATGGAGTGGATACATACTGGCACTCCACCTCCGAAAGAGGTTACTTGCGATGCATCGAAGGCATTGTTATTGGCTGCAACGAGAATGTTCACGAACTGTGCATCCGTTCACGAATATGCTGACAAGTGTTGGAGAACCTCTGGTATGCCCGTTTGCTATATCCGCATAGACGTCGCCCACTTTTTCAAGACGTATGCTAACTTCTTGAAAGGAGTCATAAACCCTAGAATTAAAGCATTTTACATGGCATCGATTGGCCAGCTCATTCTTACGCGTACGATCCGTGATGCCGAAAGTATTTTGTTTTCTGGCAAAATCTGGTTTCTCTCATTTTGGCAATCTCTCAGAGCAAAACGGAAGGCTCACTCAAAAATGGACGAGCATCACTCTGCGAAGTAGAAAAGGCTAAATTAAACGACCTGTTATTAGATACTACCTGTGATACAAACGTACCCAAAAATCCCGAAGATGATGTCTTGGGGGGTGTGGAAATAAATGACACAGGAAGAGTAAATAACATGTGGAGTGATTGGGCTATGGGTATGCTTGAAAAAGTCTCATCAGAATTCATTGACACCGGCGATAGAGTGAACGCGCACTACTTTCCACAATTGGCAGATCGCTTATTAAAGGATATGACGTGGTTCCCTTTGTGGTCCTGCATTTGTCGCGATCGTTTCGGATATGATAGAGTTCCTGCATCTAGTGCAGCAGTTGAGTCGGAGTTTAATAATATTAAAACCCGATTGCTCGCAAACGAGACATTGCCGATCCGAGCGGACGTATTTCTGCAAAAACACGCCGAGCATATTAATGGTCGCATGACAATTAAAAGTGCAAAGAACGACTCACCAAATTGCCTTGTTACGACAGATGAAGCCGAAATAATTGAGCCTGTGGAACAGCGAAGCGACACTGCATGTCCGGCCTGTGCAATGGGAAATGAGCTCTTCGGAGCTCACGCGTGCATAATTTGTGGCGCATTCGTTCATGCTCTTGAAGAATATTCGAAGTCTTTACAAAATGAAGAGGAAGGCTATGGTCAAAGGCGGCTGTGTATTTCATGTTCAGGAATTCCAAAAAAGACAGCTATGAACATGATCGATTCTGGTGAGCGGGAAAATTGGGGAAGTCTGTCGACAGAACCACCGATGAAGAAATCTAGATACCTGCAAAAGAACTTCACTCACAACCAATTCCTTTCACACGATAAAATAAAAACGATACCGATTTTGAAGAATGGTAGCTCGTTGAACTTGGAAGCAAGCAATTTGAAAGGAAAGCGGGTGTCGTTATTGAATACATGTGCTGTCAATAGTGTGTATCAAATCTTCCTAACAGCAGCATTTGATAGCGTTGACTTTAGAGATGAATTTAAATAATTTATGTGATGAGAACAATTAACGGACGATCCGGAAATCGAACCCAGGATCTACGGAAGCCTATCCAGGGACTTACACCCGAGACCACCTAGCTCGCCCACGGATGACCGCAATCTTTCTCATCTTTTGATATTCTTGTGCTCAGTATATATGTATAGTTTGTTTTGAATCTTGGGTATGTAGCAACGATGGAAGTACGCAAGGCAAAGTCATATACACTATAGCACCTGTATGACGGATGTGTCACGAGCAGGCTGTGTGAGTTTATTGCATATTGCGGCCTTGTATATGTGCGTATTATTTTTATTAAGTAATTAATTAAATTGTTAATTAATTATTTGACATTTTTTTTTTTTTTTTTTTTAGAGATGAATGTCGTCGGCTGGCGGAAATGAACATCTTTTTCAAAATGATAAAAAACTCTTCAGAAAAAGGTATAACAAGAAATACGTATCATTCAAGAACCGAAGCCCTGATTGCCATATTTCCGGCGGAACCCAGTCTTCACAACACGCTGAGTGTACAATGTGCGGTCACTGTGAAGACCTTATGCCGAAAACTATTTCAAAGCACACCGTGTGTCATGGAGGTGTCATCTTGTGATGAGGGATCTCCACCAAGGATCAAACCGATTCAAACGGTACCAGTTGATCGCAGGTTCCTTCTCGAAAATGATTTCAGCAATGCAGTCGACGAAGACTTTTTGCTGATTGGTGCTAGTGTTACGTGCGTAACTTTTGATATTATCAAAAGCCTAAAATGCTTTTTCAATAATTCATTTTCATCTTGAGAATCAGATAAATATTTTTTGCTTTCATAAACTAACTTCATTTCTTTTAAACGCGCAATAGTTACTCTTTTTACTATCGAACGTGATTTGGAACGCAAAAGCAGACCATAATGAAATATAATATTTCAATGTAAAGAATATTTATCCCTTCTTGAAATGGCTATAAGTCACGTAGGAGTAGATAACGGCGAGGCAAGACTGGAACCCCAGTATTGCTGACCCTTCGATTTCACACTACGAAGCTAGTGTACGTAGATGTAATTTGCTCTCTCTCTCTAATTTTCCATTAAAATAGGAAAATTAAGCTACATGATAAGTAGAATAATGAGATACTAAATTGGGCATTACCAGAATTTAAAGAGCAATCGAATGAGCCATAATTCGAGTATAAGATAAAATTAATAATGCAGTTTAAATATATTCAAACTGAGCTAGTGTCAGTAGACTATAGGTGAGGCATGGAGTAGCATGGCACCGCGTAACGTCACCAGGGCTTAACTGCAAGTAGTCCCTCAAACCAATCAGGCGACAATTAGCCACTAAGCAAGGCCCTAATTGGCTAAGCCACGCGCGTAGTAATACATACATTGTTGCAACGGCGGGGACCTCGTCGCCTTTGAACTTGAACTAGCGTCTTTCTTCTGTCAAGTCGCGAGGTGCGTGGACGTAAAGAACCGTGTGTAACTTCGAGCCGCGAGTTGTATTCAATCTTCTCTTAAATCAAATTTAAAGTCAAGTGGTAATACAAAGGACTCTATACCCGTTAAACCTAAAGTAATAATCGTGATATAATCCACAGCGTGGTGGTCCGCTTATTCACCCTTAAATTCAGTGCAGAGACACAAAGTGATTATCTTTCATAATCACCTTTGAACTATTTAATATTTTCAATATTAAGCTATAACTTCACTTTCCGCCTTATACTCACTCTGAGTATTTGTAATATTAAGATAACTTTACCATCGAAATCAAATCAATTTCACTTCCATTCACTTCGATTTCAATTTACTATTACTATTTTAAACTGACTATTATTAGCTTCATAATACAAATCTGTGCATCGAACCAATTACGAACAATAGACATTTGCTCAAATAATATTAGCTTTAGTTCAGAACATTTAAAATAACTATAAACATTTAAACATCATAAACTATATTCTAAATTCTACGCTAATCAAAGGCTTCGAGGTTCTCAAGGTGAGGGAGGCAAATACCTAAATATCGAAAGTAGTCCCATACTACGCCATCTCAGCCAAAGATAAGTAACCACAATCGCTCACACTATTCGCTCATTTATAATTATATTTTTGTATTCAAAAATCGCTAGACTGTTTTCCAGAATTCTCTAATTATAAGGATTTTGCATGACTATAAATATATTGAATAAATCGAATGAGTAATAAGGGAACGGGAATATCGTTCAAAGCTAATACCCACAGGTATTTCGGGGCTACCCCTTGCTTATTAACGAGACCACCCGTCGAGCTTGCACTATTACTCATAGTTCCGATCCTGAATTTTATATCTCTTTACCAAATAACCATATAATATATAGTTAAGAACTTCATCATAATAATTATAGGTCGAGATTGGTATTATAATAAATTTGATAAACCTACTGGGATAATTCATAGAATTTCGGGTAATACCCTAATCCCGTAGAGTCTTTCTGTTCAAACAATATAGAAGCTTAAGTGAATAAATATTAGTTTCTAATTCAAGTCATTAGGAATCAATAAACCAATCTCGACATATATAGATATATTTCCTTTATTCGGAAATACCTAATTTTCACGATACATGAATCCAGATCGGTACGATATTTAGCCTGATAAACCAACTGGGATAATTCTACAGGATTTCGGGTTCTACCCTGATCCCATTGGGTTTCCTCTTCTTGTATTGTTAGAACATTAAGACTCATTAAGATCCTGACTATCGATCTCGAATTATATATATCTCATTATATTATTGCTATAATTGAACGCTCATATAATCCTATATAGATTATCCATATTCAATATTCTTTACTGGGGAATTAAAATTACTATCCATTAAATGAACCAAGATCGGAAAGATTATTAATCGACTAAATCGCCTGAGATAATTCATAGAATTTTGGTTACAGCCCTAATCCCGTCGGTTTAATGTTTTATCCAACTATAAAGAATCACTTTCTGAATAACTAACATTTAATTAAGTTATTCTACAACAGAATACCGATCTCGGTTCATCCATAAATATTATACACCATAGACTTATATCAATATTATCCGAGAGAGAGAGAGAGTTCCTATTTCAGTATTTCATTATATTCTTTATATCAACGCGTGTGAATCGTGAAGAGCCTTTTCTTACATTTCTTACTATTTTACATTGATAATAATTCTTATATAGCAACAAGCCTTCACGATCCCCACGTCGGTGATCTTTATATTATTTCATTATTTTATTATTATTTCTGATTTCATTATTTTATGTTATTTATCTATTCAACCGGCAATGATTTGTCAGTCGGTTGAACCACATCATTATTTCTTTAAGGCCTGCGCGCACCAAACCGCGTCGAACGGCGGCGAACCGAAGAAAACAGTGGCTATCATCAATTTTTGTTTTCAAAAAACATGATTACAACAATATTTTGTTGATGCTTAGGGTGATAGCCACTGTTTTCTTCGGTTCGCCGCCGTTCACCGCGGTTTGGTGCGCGCGGGCCTTTAATCGTTCGAGAATATAAATTGAATTTACCAGTCAATTTCCATTATCATTTGAACCACCTTTTGTTCATTTATTTTATCTTATTTTACTTCAATTATATTATTGGGTGATTAGTGACCGTAGAATGTAGTAGGTAAAATAGTCGGAGACGGTCAGGAATTTGAATATGTTGAAAACATTCTTTATTGACGTTTCGGCTGGCGACGGCCGGCCATCCTCAGACTGTGAAATAATAGTCACAGTTACCAAAAGTTTACAGTTCTAGAATGAATAAGACTAGAAAAGAGGTCCTAAAGACTAAATAACTGAATGCAGGTACAAGTTTTATATATGAATAAGACTAGAAAAGAAGTCCTTAAGACTAAAGCAGTGAAGATGGTTTACATTCAGAAAATGATACAGAAAAACAGAATAGAACAGAGAGTCTGTTAAAGAACATAGTAAAGGTTGAACACATAGATATGGCGTAGTGAGACATGTGGTTGGAAATGCGGTTAGGTTGACACGTGGTTGACATACGGTAACCTTCTTATCCTAGAGATGTAATGTTACAGAATTGATTTTAATTTGGATAGTAGAATTTAAAGTTTTAGAAACTAAGGAAACAAACGTTTGAGGTTAATACCAGAAAAAATTAATTATCAAATTACCGAAAAGGATCTTCCTCCACACTTAAGGTGTTAGCGGTACGGCATGACGACGGGAAGTGATCCAAAAATCGAAGAGTAGAAGTTAGATGCGCCACAACAGTGAAAGGTCCAGAATAGTTAGACGTGGTGCAAGAGCGTCTAACTAGGTTTAAGGATGTCAGAATATAGATAGCTTAAATTTTGAATGTCAGTTCGCTTATTGCAAGCTGTGTTGCTAACCTTCGTTATTTGAATCATTTCCTTAATCAAGCGTTTTTTAGATTATTTTCAGTGTCCAGAAGTCCAGTTGGTCTGGTAGATACTTGAATTTTGAATCTGATCACCCACACCAATACAAAAGAAGTGTTGTGGTAGGTCTTTTTGATCGCTGTTTAAAGCTAGCTCATCCAAAGTTCAGAAAAGATGACATCAAAATAGTTACCAGCGCGCTAAGAGAAAATGGCTTTCCTGAACGTCTTATTGATGAAGTGAAAAAAGAACGAATTCATTCAATGTACAACTCAATTCAGTACATCAAACTTACATCTCACAATGAACGTAAAATTGTTGGCTCGATTCCGTACATCAGAGGCCTCTCGGAGAAAATCAAGAGGATTCTTGATAAGGAAGAAATCTTCACATCTTACAAGATGGTTAACAACATTGACAGACTTTTCTCTAATTTAAAATCTAAGACTCCATTGGAGGATATAACACACACTATATATAAAGTTCCTTGTGCAGACTGTGGTGCTTGCTACGTAGGTCAATCCTCTCAACACTTGAAAAACAGAATTAGAGGACAAAAATCAGATCTCAAAACGAGAGACCCGGACAAATCAGCTCTGGTTTCGCATTCTCTTTTAAATCATCATAAATTTGACTTCGACGACACCACAGTTCTGGACACTGAAAATAATCTAAAAAAACGCTTGATTAAGGAAATGATTCAAATAACGAAGGTTAGCAACACAGCTTGCAATAAGCGAACTGACATTCAAAATTTAAGCCATCTATATTCTGACATCCTTAAACCTAGTTAGACGCTCTTGCACCACGTCTAACTATTCTGGATTTTTCACTGTTGTGGCGCATCTAACTTCTACTCTTCGATTTTTGGATCACTTCCCGTCGTCATGCCGTACCGCTAACACCTTAAGTGTGGAGGAAGATACTTTTCGGTAATTTGATAATTAATTTTTTCTGCTATTAACCTCAAACGTTTTTTTTTTTTTTTTGATTTTTTTTAAACGTTTTTATTCAAAATCTTAGTTTGAGTGGTAGCTCTCCAGCTGTACATTGTTACATGCTTACATCTACTTTCACTATGGTGTAATTGGAGTATTGAGTAGTTGGTATTTATAAAGTTGTGGCATGCCCTTGTTTATATTGTCATTTTTGTTTTCTATTCTTTTTTTTGGTCGTGGTTGCTTTTGCTGCATTTTTATGTCTATCTTACGCCTAATTTTATTATATGGTTATATGGGTGTTACTCACAATCTAGGGGTAGTCAGCAGAGGGTTGAATCTACGTGGTGTTGTGATTATGTTCATGCTTGCGGCTTGAAGGTATTCGTCGTTAATTGTTTTAGTGTTTTCTAGCAGTCGTTTGTGTAATTTTGTTACTCTGTCCGTGTAGTTTTGTTCGTCAGTCATTTGATAGAGTCCTTGAGTTTCAAAGGAGCGGGGTAGACCAGCGGCTCTTTTAAGGCAAATTTTGTACGCTGTTTCGATATGTTTCAGCGATGTTTTGCTGATGTATGGTAATAACGCAATTATGCCATAGTCGAGTATTGGTAAGAGGCATGTTCGAATCACTTTATATTTTGTGTTTATGTCAACGTCCGTATAGTACCCGATAATGGGTGCTAGTGTGTTTGTGGTTGTTCTAAATTTGTCAATTGTGTTTTGGATGTGTTTTGTCAGTCTAAAGGTTTTGTTGAAAGTAACACCTAGGTAGGTAATATTTTGTTTGATGGGGATGTCCGTGTTATCGATAATTATAGTTTTGTCGAATTTGAGTTTGTAGGTAAACATTATTGCTTGTGTTTTTTGTGCGTTCGGTTGCAGCCCCCATTTTTTGTAATAGTCGATTATGTCATCAGCTGCAAGTGCAGCACTATGGCCCGCTATGTCCGGATTTTGGGCGGAACACATGACGGCCAAGTCGTCCGCGTATTGTGAGGTGAGGCTACATGAGCTATTTGTTTGTGGGACGTCGTACATGTATAAGTTAAACAGTGTAGGTCCTAGGACGGATCCTTGTGGAACACCATGTAAAACTCTCATGGGGTCTCCCAGTGTATTGTTGTACTTACCTCTAACTATTCTGTTCGATAGGTAGTTTTCTATTAGTTTGGTGATCCCGAGTTCTGTGTTAAGGCTTTGTAATTTGTGTATGAGTGCTTTATGGTTTATCGAGTCGAAAGCTTTGCTGAGGTCTGTTACAATCATGCAAGTGGATTTTTTTTTTTCGAATTGTTGTTCAATGAAGTGTGCTGTCCTGATGAGTTGCGTGTGGGTACCCTTGGTTTTGATAAAACCGTGTTGAGCGTGTGGAATGTGGGCCGTTACTTTTCCCAATCTGTGCAGTATAATTTTTTCAAAGGTTTTTCCCATGAGGTTTAATAGTGTAATGGGTCTATAACTTGTAGGGTCTGTTCTTGGTTTGCCATGTTTGTGCAGAAACACGCAGTTACCTGTTTTCCAGGCGTTTGGGAAATAGTTGTGTGTTAAACAGGCGTTTATTATGTTGGTAAGCTGTATTATTGCTGTCTTGTGTAGGTTCTTGAGCGGTTGTGCAGTAATCGAGTCCGGGCCCGGTGCTTTGTTGTTCTTGAACTTCGATATTGCGTTAATAACCTCCGTAGGCGTCGCATGTGTTATTGGAAGTGAGGGCGTGTAAATCTCTGTCGATCTAAGATCTTCGCTTACTTGCGAGTTTTTGACAAGTGAGGAATCTGTTAATAAGTTTGCCACTTGTTGTGGGGTGTTGCACTTGTCGAGGATGGGTTGTAGGGTACCTGGTCTTTTTAGCGCTTTTTGTATTCCCCACAGCTTTTTAGAATGATTATCTGGGTTATCTAAGATTCGGCACCAGTTTGAGTTGTTATGTTGTTTGATGGCTTGCTTCAATTCGTCCTTTGCTCGATTATACTGCTGTTGTACTCGTGGGTCTCTGCTCGACGCCGCTCTCCTTCGCCAGGTGTAACGTCTTCTAATTAGTTTTTTTATTTCTTTTGTTAGTTGGTTCTTGAGGTTCTCAGTTTTAAGTGGGGCGATTTCGTTTAGCGCATCATTAATGCAGTTCTGTAGGGTAGTAATGGAGTTTTCTATTTGTTCCGGTGAGTTGTTGGTGGTAGGGTTAAGCTTTGTAAGGTTCTTGTATTTTTTCCAGTCTGCGTTTCTAAGGTACCTGCGCTTTGTTTTTTGTATCTTTACTTTGTTTCCAGTATTTAGTAGAATAGGAGTATGATCGCTTATTGGTATAAGGTCTCTAACTGTGGTATTTAGGTTTTCGATGTTTGTCAGGCCGAAGTCCAGCAGTGTGTTTCCTCTGTTGAAGGGTCTGCTGCAGGTCAGGTTGGGTGGTTTGAGTAAGTAGTGTGATGTTGTGATTGCATCGTATATTAGTCTTCCTCGTTTGTTCGTGTTTGTCGAGCCTAGAGCAGTGTGGTGTGCATTCCAGTCGCCAATTATTATCGCGTTTGGAATGTTTAATAATTCTATTATATCGGCGCATATGTTCCTGTCATTATTATTAGAGCAATAAATGCCTGCTACGACTATTTGTTTTTCATTAGGGTACATTACTTTAATGATACATCCTTCCACTGATTCTAGATTTGTAAGTTCAACAAAGTCGAGTGTTTTGTGGATGTACATAAATGTACCCAGTCTTGGCATTTTGATGTCGTGGATCTTGGTATAGTTCGCTATGTTGTGTTTAAAAGGCGTTTTTGTATTCGCTTCATCAACTATAACAATTTTTGGTTTTTCTTTCTCCACAAGGTTTTTTAATTCTGTGATTTTGTTCCTCACACCGTTAATGTTCACTTGCAGGATGGTGAGGTCAGCACTCATTGTTGTTGTTTAGTAGTGCCAATAGTACCTCCGTGGTTTGTTTTACCGTTGTCTTAGCATTGGTTAGTATTTCGATGATGTCCAACGCCTCTTCTAAGTTGATGTTGTTGCTCAGGTTGTGGATGATTTCTATAGCTTTTATTTGTAGCTTAGTTCTGTTTATTGAAATTTTGTCCCCCGTTTTCACCTGTGATGAGTTCAGGATTGATTGTAGTTTTTCTTGGCCAGTCGTGTCCTTTATGGTTTTGACTGTATCCGAGTATGTGTGTAATGTATTTTGTTCGCTATGAGGTCTTGG
Organism: Tenthredo livida; assembly: GCA_963992785.1. Lineage (NCBI taxonomy): Eukaryota > Metazoa > Arthropoda > Insecta > Hymenoptera > Tenthredinidae > Tenthredo > Tenthredo livida. The sequence goes on from OZ023071.1 coordinate 12,804,378, forward strand.
TGTCAATTCTCTTTGCTGTGAGCTTTGTTTTTGCTGTAAATCCGGTCGCGGGTCGGCTTCGTGTTGGATTCCTGATTGTTGGTTTGATGTGGCGGGTTGGGGGTCGGCTTGTCGTTTTGTACCTTGGTTGTCTTCTAGGTAGTGTTTACTGGAGTTGTTTTTATTTTTAATTTTACTGTACTTCGGGCAAACCATTTTATCTGTAGCCCGGTGATCGGCGGCTCCGCAGTTGGTGCATTGGTTCTTTTCAGTTATTTTTCTTCTGTTACAATATGCAGATGAGTGTCCGTAGTGACCCTTGAGAATTCCCGATTTCCGTGAGCTCAGGTGGGATCTTTTGATTATTACAATCTTTGTGTTTACAAGGATTCTATAGCATTTTCAGGTGGTGGAAGGATATGAAAAACTTTTGAATGATATTTATTGCTTAATTCTTTGAGGCTTACCGATTTTTATGGGCCCAGGTGGAATCTTTTAACCATCGCAGTCTTTGTGTTTGCAAAATTCATGCGTTTTCGAGTGACGATAGTATGATGAAAAACTTCTGAATGATTTTTATTGCTGAAACCTTGAGACCTGCCTATTTTTATGAGTCGAGGCGGAGTCTTTTGAGAGCCGTTTTCAGGTTGGTTAGGCTTAATTTTATTTTGGGTTGGGGGTAGTGTGCAACCCATAGAATTGCAGCTCGATCCCCACCAGATCGGTTTGAGAAGAGAAAACAGTTTCCAGATTGAAAAGATCGGTGAATAGTGGAAGTTCATAGAATCGAGGGAAAAGCATTAAGAAGAAGAAGAAGACTGATTCCAAAACTAAACCTGAAAATAAGGTATGTTATCTGCATCGGATATTCGAATTTAACAGATTCTAAAACATAAGGATGTGTGATTAATTCAGATGAATCCTGCTCATGGACGAATTGCACAGCGAGCGGCTCAGCTGCGACGAAGGACCGAGTCGAGGGCACGATTTCTGCGAAACGCTCGGATGGTGTTGCGTATTTTGCGCGAGGAGCATGTGGATGAGCGCTTCGTAACCGAAACCGAAAATACCTATTATGAACTGATAGAAAACCTTACACGGCAGCATCAGATAAACGATTACTGGGCGATGCGTAGGACCGATGCCGAAGATTCTACACAATCGGCCATCCAATGCACGGATGTAACATCTTCCGTGCAAGAAGATGCGGATGATTCGGATGCGACGACGGTGCGTGTGAGTATAGAAAGAGGCCGATCGCCATCGATCAGATCAGCCTGATCGATGCGATCCGGTCCGAGCTCGCCATCCTCGTCGTCGTCGAGATCATCTTCTCCGGGGATACCTCCGCCGCCAAGAGTGATTCCACTCGAACCACACGTTCACATATTACCCGGTAAGTATCCGTAATTTTCATTATATATCGTTCGACAATTGAAATACCTGTATGTTTCAGATCCGCGTGTGTAAACCCCGGTGCGTTTACCACCACCTAGTTGTAAATATAGTTTGAGTTTAGATTAAGAATAATGTACATGTATAGTTTAAGTTATTCTTGTAAGAAAATTGTAAAATAAGCATAGTTTTAAGCTAGTTTTAAGAAAATTATCACTTTTATAATAGGTTAGTCTTAAGATATAACCAATAAACAGATATGTCATTATGAAATGATTCGAGTCATTGATTGCATAATTAAACACCCCGCCACTCATTTCAGCTAGTATAATTCGTATATAAGCTAAGAATTCGAAATTGCAGCCGTCCGATTGTCGGTAACAGAAAATCGGCAACCATGATTCAGAATCGTTACCATCAGACCATCGATAACTAAAGATCGGCGATCCATAGTGGCGCCATCGCATTGCGAAAATCGCAACCATCAGATTGTCGGTAAGCGCAGATCGGCAATGCAGGATTCTCGATCGTTACCATCAGAATATCGGTAACAATCGGCAGTGGCGCCATCGCACGACGCAAAATGGCAGCCATCCGATTGTCGGTAACAAAGATCGACGATCGGTACCCATATCGTTACCATCCGACTGTCGGTAACTTACCCCGCTCGGTCGGTAACTTACCAACACAACTCGGCCGGTAAAGAAGTCATATCCAGAACCCCCTCATTATATCTACTTATTTCGTATCAAGGGCGTAAAACGAAAATACAATTTTATGTTTCTACGCCAAAATATAGTCGAAGCGAGGTTAGAATCGCGGTTTTTCTTGCCTAGATACGTAAATAAACTTTTTGCACAATAGTCAATGAAGGGATTACTCTACTGTTAAAACGGGAAAAATGTGACTTTTTTAAAATGTCCATGAAAACAAAAGTGAAAGAGATATCGACCTCATTTTTTGCATGTATGCAAATCATATGATAAATTACATTCAGATTTCTTTCATATTATTATGTAATTCATCACATGATTATTTTCAGTAGGGATGTCCGTGTACTGCGTTCGCGATTCTGCACAGCAAACTCCGCTCTTGCGCTTACTATCACGTAAAATCCCGTATTTTTGACGGCCTTCAACAGCAGCGTGTGCTTAAATACTTATGGCGTCGCGTAGGTTAGTGATCAAATCTTCGGTGAAAAGTGTTCGTTCCTAATTAACTTCTGAGGCGTACTATTGATCAGCTAGTGGTGATATAATGCAACACGCAGTTTCCAGACCGGTAACAACAAATAATTGATGTAGGGTGAGCATTTTTTCATGCGCAAACTTTCAAGATTTGTAGGTTATGTTGTCGCCCTCGTATTGGTTTGGTCTTTCATTGGAACAGTACGAACTGAGGATTCATCTAATTGTTCAATATAAATTGAGACACTGTATTGTAAAGACGTACTAGTTGATATATATTGTAACGCGGCCAAGCCACGACCTATACCGAGAACAAATCTTGATACTGCACAGTCGAGCGCCTGACAGCGCATGCGCGAGTTCCGTCGTCCGCTGAGGCAGGTTAGCCATCCCGAGTTTTAGCTGTCAAACTTTGTTTTTGATGGCGATGTAATTGACATGAATTTTTGAGGTTAAAATCTCAAAGAATTGCGGTACCGATTCAGAAAGGCTTGGAAAGCTTTATTGAAACTTGATGTTCGACGGTCGCAATTTATTTCGAACAGTTGATTGCTTTCTTGGATTCATCGGTTTATTTTTCAAGGATTTGCTTCATCTAATTAAAATTGGAAACTAGTGGTCTCATGACGGGTTGAAAAAAAAACGAAGCAGGTAGGTGGGAACAGTTTATTAAATTGTATTAATTTGACACATTAGAAATAATTCAAATTCTTTTGATTAACAGGAAATGTTTGTGAATAAATGCTGTTAAATTGGGAAATTCAAGAATGAGTTTGCAACAGCCAAATAATTGCATCTCTGCCTTTCATTGATACCTTCCATTTAATTTCTTGAGTCCAGAGATCATCGCCACTTTTCTCGGTTGACAAAGGAAATCGTTATGACTTCTTCCAATTTGAAACCATTGCATGTAACATATCTTTCAAGTAACTTTCTCGCTAGAAAGGAACATTAATCTCACAAACTTTAAAATTGCAAAATATCAAACCAATTGTTTAAGAAGTTTGAATATTTTATCATCTGTGATTGAATTGTGGTTTTCTTTTGAGGAAGTCTAGTTTAATTGATTAATCGTAATGCAACGTGTATTAGCAAATGAATGCATTTTCAGCCTTTGACAAGGTGTGCCGATGGATTTTCAAGAAGACACCAGTACAGAGACAGCGACAGCGGTACCTGAGACAGCTGTAACTAGCTAGCCGGGTGAAATTATCAGCTAAAACTAAGTTTAAAGACATTTTCAACTAAAGGTATTCAACATTCCTAGATTTTGATTATATCAGTTTGGCTAGCAAAATCTATTCTCCGACTTTTATTAGAGACCTGAAACACTATTTTTCTGAACCCAACAACTTCAAAATAAAAATATTAATAAATACAAATATTCAAATGACTTCTTGACGCTATGAAGTAAAGACGAAGGTGATGGTCCAACAAAATCACTTGAACACCTGTTGCCTGACGGAACGTCCAGATCGAATGGTTAGAATGGTAGCACCAACAGATCAAGAAACCATGGTGATCGCTGGCAGAACGTTTTAATCATCAGGTCTTACAGGATTTTCCTACTGCTGACCAATGTTGAAAGCTCGAGCCTCCTAAAAGAACGAATTTCATCATTAAATAAATGCAAAAATGTTGTATCGCTCAGAGATCACAGAATTGGAAATCTACTTACAAGCCCTGATGATTTCTGTGAGGAGAAAATTTGAACGTTGACGACTTCAGTCCCACTTCACTGTTTTATTGTTTCCTAATAAAAAATAAAAGGTGTTAATAACAGACGTGCTACTGATGATTTCAGATTCAATTAATTTCTACTCAAATGCATTACCATGAAACTTGAAGCAAAAATTTTTTTCACAATTTCACTTACTTTCAACAATCCATTTATTTTTTACTTTATGTGAATAAAGAATATTTTTGTAATAAACGTTATTTTCACTTACCTGCCTCAGTTTGCCCAGTTTCAGATTTAAGTTTAGATTTAATTTTTCAATAAATAATTCCATCATGAGTTTTGTAGCAATTGATTTTGTATTTTCATCAAATCCTTCGTTGTGCCGATTGAATTATCTTCCGATATGAACTATTTTATTCAAGATTGCTAATCGATGCTACTTTTATTCTGATAATTCACGTTAAATTAAAATAAACAACAACATAACCTGAATTGACTAGTCTACGCACGAAGGCTTGACAGCTGTTGCTTCATTTCTTGCAAGCTGGTACCCCTGCCTCATACGTCATAATATTATCGCGAGACCATCTCACCGACCAATAAAATTGAATTATTCGGCGCATGCGCAGTCAGGCGCATCGACTGTGCAGTATCAAGATTTGTTCTCGGTATGAATAGTAATACAATAAGGCCTTGGAGCATATAGACATGGAGGAAGCATAGCCGCTGAGAAACCGAGTCGAGCGGCGAGAGAGAGGGACGTCGGGACCGTACATGCTCTCTCTTTCTATTCGATCATAGGGCCAATCAGAGAATAGTGAGGGCCAATCAGAGTCTGCAAGACAAAGAAGGCATATACTGTCCCGTAGTTTGTCTCATGCCCGTTTCCCACTTACGCTGTAGGGTATCTCATGCTTCCTCCATGTGTATATGCTCTAAGAATAAGGCGTATAGCGCGCGCCATCTGTCGTTAGCGCGGTCAACCATATCAAAAAGCCATCTACCGTAGGCGCGGTCAACTTACGGCAAATCGCCATATTGCCTAAAATCTCTCTCGCTTACAAAGTAACTATATGAATTAGATAAGTTCGGCAATAAAATAGCATTTAATCAGAGAAATATCTCTCTGGATATAGCAGGGTGAGAAGCTAGTGGGGGATCGCTTCGGCACACCACCTGTCCTTTCTTTTGCTTCTTGGACACAATCGTAGGAGTCAAATCAGTAATAGTATATTATGTCATAAGGCCGGTAAGCGGAGGTTTGCGAGGAGAGTGAAGTTTGCAGCACGAGGCGTGGAATAGTCGGAGACGAGGCGGAGCCGAGTCGGAGACTACCACGCCGAGTGCTGAAAACTTCACACGACTTGCAAACCAACGCAGCCGGCCTAATGCCATATACTATTTTTCGTCATGAAGGCCCGAGAAGTGGGGTTTTTATCAGGCCTAGGCCTGCTAAATGTATTTACCGGGACTAGGCCTCACTTCACGGGACAGAACTGCTAACCGCCATCTATCGGTCCGCAAATAGACCCGTAAACGCCACTTATCGGGCCTCAATGACGAAAAATCCTTATATTTTGGAGGTAGAGGATAGCTAGTGGGGGATCGTTTCGGCACACCACCTGTCTCTTCTTTTACTTCTTGGGGGGTCAAATCACTAAACTCCTTTCTTGTAATTAAATTCTTTCTTTAAATATTCAATCAACTCAGTAATATCAAATCAAATATGAAGTAAAATCACTTGCAGTAAAATCACTTATGGTCAACTCACTTAGCACAGGTATTAGAGTCCCAATAAATAGTCAGATAACTTATGATATAAAACATAATATAGAAGTCCTAGTTACTTTTAGGCAAAGCGATTCCAATAGAGTCATTTTTAATTAGCATTAATCGAGAACTACTTAGATAAACTCAGGTAGAACAAATAATATAAACGTCCTAACGAGTTATAGGCAACGAACTCACCTAGAGTTCCTACATTATATACAGGCACTAGTTTTTAAGATAATTTCCAACTCTCTAAAGAGTCATTTCATTTAGTATAAGATGAAGTCAGATTCAACTCACTCAAAAGTGATTTCAATTAGTATAGGTATTAGTTATCAAGATAAAAAGACAATTAGATATAGGAGTCCTCAATAAGATATAGGACCGTTTTAACTCATTCAGAGTTATGATATTTAGCATTAGGTATTAGATATTAAGATCACGGTTGACCGCCGGTAAATGCTTACCAATAAGAAAGCTAATTAATATAGAAGTCCTCAAAAGAGGCACGTGAGATTTTCACCTACAAATGTTCAAACCTTAACTTTGATTTTAAAAAACTGTTATAACCATCGTACATTTTATTCGAACTATATTATTCTAAATGGAACGCATTATTTATATGTACCAATATAATCTGAACTGAATCACCTTCCTTAATTCTTAAATTATAGAAAAGTAGGCCCGTGGATTAATTCCTAAACACCCTGAGATTAGAGTTTACATCGGCATTTCGCCGATATAAGTTAAGTCAAATATTAGAGCAACACAATATATATAGCTAAAGTTTAATCATTTTATCATAAGCCCTAAGGACTAGTCCCGCGTCTACGCAACTAAATTAAGAAGCATGTAATAAAGAGATAAATATTTGAAGAAATTATTTGAAAATCGAAGAAACTCGGTTCGTGGTATTATACTTCAAGACTGGTTAAAGTTTCTACTTGTGATATTATATCTTCGAAACTACAGGTTAAATTATTGTTCCTAATATCTATCATAATAAGAAATATTGAGATGGATATTGTGACGTTCTCACCAGCTACCAACGACCGACAATAGTTTTCCTTTCTTTACCCTTTATAATAATTAATAACGAACACATATAATAAGCATACATATATAATTATATGCCTATAGTACATATACGCATGAGATTATATCCGTTAAAATAAAATCTATATTATAATATATTATATTAAGAAAACTCTCTGTTTGCTCCAATATCAGTTCGCTAAAACAAACCCATCCGGTCGAAACTTGCCTAAAGGACCCCGCACAAATCTTATGGAAATTGGATCCCGGTCAAAGGACCCCGCACAAATCTTATGGAAATTGGATCCCGGTCAAATTGTCCAAAATTGTAGTATGTTGTGCTTCAGGTCATCCTGATCAAAAGTCATCATGGTCACAAATTTGACCGGGATCCAATTTCCATAAGATTTGTGCGGGGTCCTTTGTGACCATGATGACTTTTGATCAGGATGACCTGAAGCACAACATACTACAATTTTGGACAATTTGACCGGGATCCAATTTCCATAAGATTTGTGCGGGGTCCTTTATTTACCGAAGGTATCAGCTCACCACTGATACCAAGAACTGCAGTCTGCACTGAGAGAATTTTATAGGAGAGATTCTCATACTTGTATAGTAATTTTGTGACATACTTCCAATATGCCGATCGTTCCTATACTGTATACCAAATGTCACCATAAATATAGGAATGACTTTCTTATCCCACACAGCATTGAATATTTCAGAAATATTTCAGAAATATTTCAGTGAAAGATTGAAACATTTTAGAAATATTACAAGGAAATATTTCTGAAATGTTTCTATGTCCGTTATCCCATGTATTTATAATATTTCATGAAGTATTTTTGAAAGATTTCTGAAACATTTTCCGAAATATTCCTTGAAAAAATTAAAAAATTAATCTTCGAAAAAGTCTTTGGAATATTTCTGAAATATTTCTGGCAAGTATCTTACATATATATAATATTTCCAAAAGTTGAGTTAAACGTCAAATATTTTTGAAACGTCCTTTTGAAATATTTCTGAAACTTTTTGCGAGATATTCCATGGAATAATCCTGGGATGTTTATGAGACATTTCTTGAAATATTGGTGAACATTGCATTGCATTATTTCATGTTATATTCGTGAAATATTTCACAAATATTTCGCGGAAACAATTCACAAAATCTTAAGTAAATATTTGAGGGGATATTTCTGAAATATTTCCGAAATGTTTCCATGTAATAATTCAATTTGAATATTACATGAAATATTCAGTGCTGTGTGGGATATTCATGGAAAATTATGTATGTTCATGGTGACATTTGGTATAAAGTATAGGAACGATCGGCATATTGGAAGTATGTCACAAAATTACTATACTAGTATGGGAATCTCTCCTATAAAATTCTCTCAGTGTGCACCTGACCCAAACAATATGGAACAAACAGACGAGTCATACGCACCCGGTCAAGCCTACCGTGGGATCGCTATGTCTTAACTAATAATACTCCCACTACCTAATTCAAGTTCACAAGCACCAAGACCATGCCCACCACCCCTCTCTCGTAGATTCAGGTCAGTAAGTCAGGCAGTCAGTCAGTAGACGCGAAGCCCTCAAGCAATACTCATTGCACTAATTGATTGCAGTTCAAACTCCAATTTCACAAGTCCTTCGACTTCAAGTCTAACTCCATGAATCGTTCAAGTTCAAATCTAATTCCATAAATCAATTCAAACTCCAATTTCACAAGTCCTTCGACTTCAAGTCTAACTCCATAAATCGTTCAAGTTCAAATCTAATTCCATAAATCGTTGAAGTTCAACTCTAATTCCATAAATCAATTCAAGCACAATAAATCTAATTCCATAAATCAATTCAAGCACATTGAATCTAATTCCATAAATCAATTCAAGCACATTGAATCTAATTCCATAAATCAATTCAAGTTGATTAACTTTTATTCCATAAATCGTTGAAGTTCAACTCTAACTCCATAAATCATGGTCTTGGTGCTTTAAAGCGAACAGTTATAAAATTGTTTAATCATATATTAACCTGGAACAGTTATAAAATTGTTTAATCATATATTAACCTGGAACAGTTATAAAATTGTTTAATCATATATTAACTTGACATACGCATAGATATAAGGTTAGTGTTGAGAATATCAGCAAATTCAAGATACACAACTACCTATATCTGTATCTAGGTATAAGTATTATGTATGTGTGAGAAGCGCGCGCAGGATGTACTGAGCGGAGCTAGCCAGTACCGAATGATACCATGTACGAACATGTCCTATATTAAATGTAATTATACTAATAAATATCTCATTACTAAATAATTAGAGTGTGCATCTTCCTCTCCCACAATAATTCTAACATGGTAGCAGAGCGTGGTTTTCAATGTATCTCCAGCGGTGTAAATTAAATAATATGGAAATGGAAGGAAGTGCTCTTTGCGGTTTCCCATTAGTAAGGTTATGCATACACGTGGCTGTAATTCGAAAAATGTTTTAAATGAAAAGAAAGAACCAAAAGTGAAAGAAGAGCTGTCTGCTGAAGAAGAAAAAAATAAGCGAAGGAAGTTTGTTAAGAAGCTTGAGAAAATTACCAGGAGAGTCCTGATCTTGAAAAATTTAATATTCCGGGAACGAGGAAGTTTGAACGCAAAAGAAATCGGAGAAGACATCATGGCTGACGAGGTAAAGGTATTGATACCCGTATTTGATGGAAAGGACTACAGCACATGGAAAAAAAGAGTACTGGTGTTTCTGAAAATGAAAAAGTGCGATAAAGTGGTTAAAAGTGAGAGGGGGCCAACGGAAAATGAAGCTGCATGGACTGAAGCAGAACTGAAAGCAACAAATTATATATATAGTGCACTTTCTAACCGACAAATGGAATTTATTGATGAAGAACAAACACCGTATAGTATTATGAAGAAACTAGATCAGATGTACCTGAGAGAATCTACAGCGTTGCAAATCTGCGTAAGAAATAAATTAGAGAATTTAAAATTAAAGGACTATACGGAGAGCAGTGAATTTTTTAGTGTTTTTGAAAAACTCATAATCGAATTGAGGAATGCCGGTGCAAAAGTTGCTGAAAAAGAGAAACTTAATTATCTTCTGAGAACTCTTCCCAGTTCATTAAGTCATATAGGTGATCTGATTGATGTACTAAAAGAGGAAGATCAAACGGTTGACTTTGTCAAGAATAAAATTAAAATGTTCGAAGAAAAGGAGAAAGAAGAGAATGTGAGTAACAAGAGTCGTACGGGAAGTGCAAATGTTTTCAAAAGTGAGAGAAGGCAGGACAGAATATGTTATAAGTGTAATCAGCCTGGTCATGTACAGTTCGAATGTACGAGCTCACAGTCCTCCGGAACCTTATGGAGAGGTGCAAGAGGAGGGGGGCAGCAGCGAGCGCGAGGAGGCGCACGCAACCAATCATTTTCACAACAGCGAAACTTCAATTCAAACAGCTCGGGAAGAGGTAGAGCTTGGAATCCGCGTGGACGCTCAGGTAGCTGGCAACAACAACGAGGAGGTCAACACATAGGACGTTACAATAATAGTAGCCATGGCGAAAGCAATACATTTTGTACAGAGGTAGACTATAAATTAGAAAATAGTGAGGTATACAATTGCGAAAATGAAATTGAATGGGTATTAGATAGCGGATGCTCTGATCATATTATAAATAACGAAAATTATTACACAGAATCAAAGATATTACAGGAACCTATAAATGTTAAAGTAGGTGATGGAAGAATTTTGAGAGCCACTAAAGTCGGTGAAGTAATTAATAATTTCATGGTAAATGGAGAGAAGATAGAGGTAAAAATGGAAAATGTACTTCTTGTTACAGAAATGGATAGAAATTTGATCAGCTTTGGTAGAGTAACCGACTCAAATAAAATAATATCAGTAGGAAACACATCAAAAATATTAAATAAAAATAATGAATTAATTGCAGTAGCAAATAAAGTTAATAATTTGTACAAGGTAAACAGCTTTGTAAACGTAAAACAGAGTTATTCATGTAACAGTATAGAAAGAAATATGACCTTAAAGGAAAAGTTTCATAGAATACTCGGACATGTAAATTTCAAGTATTTAGATATATTATGTAAAAATCAATTAGTTGATGGTATACCAAACCAACTTGAGAGTGAAGACTTAAAGTGTGGTACATGTGTGCAAAATAAGATGCATAACTTGAGCTTCGAAAATAATAGACATAGAGCCAAAGATATACTTGAAATCGTTCATGCCGATTTAAATGGTCCTCATAGCACTGTAGGATTCATGGGTGAAAAATACTTCTTAACGATAATAGATGATTTTAGTAAGGTCGGTAAAGTCTATACCATTAAAGCAAAAAATGAAGTATACAATTGTTTTGTAGAATATATAAACCTAGTCGAGAATCTGACAGGGAAAAAGATTAAAAAGTTAAGATGCGATAATGGCAGAGAATTTCTAAATAGTGATATGTATAAACTCGCCAAAGAAAAAGGAATTTATATCGAGCCTTGTCCCCCATATGTACATGAACTAAATGGGACAGCTGAGCGATACAACAGGTCAGTAATGGATACTGCTAGGTGCCTATTGTCTGATGCAAAAATAAACAAAAGATTTTGGCCGGAAATAATTAAAACAGCCGTTTACTTAAAGAATAGAACGCTAGCAAACACGATTGATAAAAAGACCCCGTACGAAATTTTGATAGGAATCAAACCGAATATTAAAAATTTGAAGCTATATGGAAGTAGAGTTTTTGTGAGAGTCCCAGAAAGTCAAAGGAAAAGTAAATGGGATAGGAAGGCTGACCTAGGCGTTTTAGTGGGCTATGAAAATGTAGGCTACAGGATTTTGATTAATAACAAGGTAATTGTCGCTAGGCATGTAGACATAATTGAAGAAAATGTAAATCTCGTAGGCTTTAACGGTGATGATAATGTTAAAAATCTTGAAAATGAAAATGAAAATAACGATGAAAATGAGGGTGAAAATGTAGAAAAACAAAATGACGAGACTAAGCATTTAAACGAAAATAGAATAGAAGATGAAACTCAACAACAGAACAAACAGATAACACTTGAACCTCGAAGGACTACTCGCGTTAGAAAAGAACCTGATAGATATACGGAACAAACATCTCAAGCAAATGTACACTATATTTATGTAAATTACGTTAGTGCAGAAAATCCAGAAAACTACAATGAGGCATTAAACAGTAGTGACTCTAAACAATGGCTAGATGCCATGAATAGAGAAATGGAGTGTGTGATTAAAAATGATACATGGGAACTCGTAGATAAACCCAAGAATAAGAAAATAATTGATGTTAAATGGATTTATACAAAAAAGGGAGATGATAAATACAAAGCTAGACTGGTAGCGAGAGGGTTTCAGCAACAAGAAGTATTGACTGATTTATACTCTCCAGTGGCTAAAATGCAAACACTAAAAATATTATTAGCTTACTGCGTATAATATGGTTTACTTATAAATCAAATGGACGTCGAATCCGCCTTTCTGAACGGTAAAATAATATCAGAAGTATATGTAAAGCAGCCGTTAGGTTTCGAAGATGGCACTGATAAAGTTTATAAACTAAACAAGGCATTATATGGGTTAAGAGAGAGTCCACGAGCGTGGTATGAGTGTTTGGATAATTATCTCAGAGAATTAGGATTCACACGTAGTGACCATGATTACTGTTTATACTATATAAATAATAACACTGATACAATATACTTAATAATGTTCGTAGATGATTTGCTTATTTGCTGTAAAAATAAAGAAAAGCTAAATTACGTCAAATACCTATTAACAGAAAGATTCAAAATGAAGGACATGGGTGAGGTCGACACGTATCTAGGTATAAAAATAAAATATGATTGTGAAAAACATGTTATGGAACTAGGTCAACAACATTATATAGAATCGTTAGCAAAAAGGTATAAAATAGAAAATGCCAAACTGTACGCTACTCCAATGGAACAACACTTAAAGTGTGAACCAGCAAAATCACTATCCGATAATATACAGTATAGAAATTTAATCGGAGCACTTCTATACGTAAGCTCAGGAACAAGACCGGAGATAAGTTATAGTGTAAATTACCTAAGTAGGTTCCAGAATTGCTATGATCAAAGTCACTATAGGTATGCGTTAAGAATTTTGAAATACTTGTATCTAACCAAAGACTTAAAAATGACGTATGTAAGGAACCTTGAATCTGATGTACTAGACTGCTTTGTTGATGCCGACTGGGCGGGAGATGTAGTTGACAGAAGATCAACAACTGGATATGTGATAAGAATGTTTGGAAATATAATTGACTGGAAGTCAAAAAAACAGAGTAGCGTGACAAAATCCTCAACTGGTGCTGAATACGTAGCCCTATCAGAATCTGTAAGCGAGCTAATAGTTCTAAGAGATGTATTGAAGGATTTTGGAATAGAGATTACCAAACCCATATATGTTTATGAAGACAATTCCGGAGTAATTGATATAAGTCACCTCGGAAATTTCACAAAAAAATCAAAATATATTGAGGTACATTATCATTTCGTAAATGAAAATTACCTGGCAGGTCTTATAGATGTCACAAAAATAGAGTCAGAAGAAAATATCGCAGATATATTCACAAAATCATTAGGAAGGAATAAGTTCGAATACTTAAGAGGAAAGTTAAACCTGATTTGAACAGGAACATTTTTTTTGTTATTATTTTTTGTTTATGAAAATTAGTTATTTCCGTTGCTGTATCTTAAATTTGAGGAGGCGTGTTGAGAATATCAGCAAATTCAAGATACACAACTACCTATATCTGTATCTAGGTATAAGTATTATGTATGTGTGAGAAGCGCGCGCAGGATGTACTGAGCGGAGCTAGCCAGTACCGAATAATACCATGTACGAACATGTCCTATATTAAATGTAATTATACTAATAAATATCTCATTACTAAATAATTAGAGTGTGCATCTTCCTCTCCCACAATAATTCTAACAGTTAGTAGATTGGACAAGTTGGGAAAATTCGGGGTCATATAGCAGTATGTCACAAAATAATAGTGACAACGAATGCTGCCCTCTATATTTGGTGGTAAAATAGAACATCGATCGATATAGTCAAAAATTTTACCCGTGTGCTCGAATCATCTAAATATTCTGTTGGTAAAATGCCAAATTTCTTACCAACAAAATACACCACGTGGTCTAATCCTGAATTCCGATTTTCAGACTTACGACGCGCTGACATTATACTACAGCTATATACAATGTATAGGTACACAACAAATGCAATGTGCTCCGTTAAGTTAGCGGCTTATATCATTTATTTTATGCTAACAGGGTGATTATCCTGTCTTTTTCGAAGAATTAATTTTTTGTATTCACTCAAAAAACATGTTGGATAATTTTTTTTCCATGATACGGGCACGATAAGAATTCGAATGTAAAAGTAAACTATATCCATGGTGAACGGCTTTGGGGTCTGAAACTTGGGGGATTTTTACATCAAAGTATACAGGGTGATTCAGTTTGACCGGACCATATTAAATGGGCATATTCCTTGTTGAATTATAAGACTAAAGTTCCTTAGTGAAAATTTGAAAAATTGAAAAATTGAGAAAAAAAAAAACTATGCAACGGTGGACCTAGGCAACCGAAAACTAAGGGGCCGTACGACCTGACTGCCAAAGATTGAAAACGGAATTGTCGAAGTCAAAATTAACACCCGTTATCCGTTTTTATTGATGAAAAAGATACTTTATAGCCGAATTAAGATATTTAATAACTCGAACACCGTTGATCTCCGGAATTTTTCGCTAAGGAACTTTAGTCTTAGAATTCGACAAGGAATATGCCCGTTTAATATAGTCCGGTCAAACTGAATCACCCTGTATACTATTATATAAAATATCAAAATTGCAGACAAATCGAGATTTTCGCCACGAATCGTTCATAGGTAATTGGTGGACTCATATATTATGTGGGGCATTCCATGCCAAATCGATCTGGTCCTAACCCTCGATCTTTCAGATCTGGTCCGCGATTTTGTATATCATTCTTCTGACTCTGAATAGCGATCACAATTTTTACGGATTTTTCAAAATAAATTTGAGTGCGTTATGAATTTTCAAAGTTTTTCTTTCCAACACCTCGATCGCCGTGATCGAATAATCTGAAAAAATTCTCAAAAATTTTGTGTCAGAAATGAAGATTTTTCAACCAACACAAAACAGATTGAAGCAAAAGTCCAGACATGATGAATTTTGGTTGAAAAATTTTCATTTCTGACACAGAATTTTTGAGAATTTTTTCAGGTTTTTCAGGCCATAGAGGTGTGGAAAAAAAACTTTGAAAATTCATAACGCACTCAAATTGATTTTGAAAAATCCGAAGAATGATATAAAAAATCGCGGACTAGATCCGAGAGGTCGAGGGTCAGGACCAGGTCGATTTGGCATGGAATGCCCCATATGTATTATTTTGAGGGTGACCGCATATGCCGCAGTTCAATAATTCTTAGCTATTATTTAGCTCATACTATGCTACAAATAATAACATTTTACGTTGTGAGGTAGCACTGGATAATGCGCAGATATTAAAAATCTATGGAAAAAATTAAAATCTATATTATCGATCAATGTGTGCAGATCGTTTACAATGCAATTCTGTTGATAAAATAGCGTGCTAAAGCGAAATACACGAAAAAGATGTTTTCGACTGCCGCTCCGCCTACATTCGTATCGCGATACTGTTTTTAAAGGCCAACTTGTCCAATCTACTAACCTTATATCTATGACAAACGTTATAAAATTGTCAAACCTTACCTAAAACCTGACGTTCATCAAGAGACTCGGTAGAGTCTCGCGCCAAGTACATTAAAAAAAATTTTTTTCAAGCGCGAGACTCAACGAGTCTTTATACCCGAGAGGCAACTACCCTAACCTATAACGCGAACTAGTATCTTCGTTTTTTTCCACCTCACAACATATACACGAATGAAACTGATTTAATCTAGGGTGTGGGCATGCACAGCTTCATTTCAGCCCTAGATCGGTTAAATCGGTGTCCGGGATGCTGAGATATGATTAACTAGAAATTCTGATAATCCGTCTCCACGTACAATGTTTCTCCTTCTCTTTAGTCTTCTTCTTCTTCTTCTTCTTCTTCTTCTTCTTCTTCTTCTTCCTTGGACTTATCACCCGTTAGGGCATGTAGTCGAACTCTTTAGTCTTCTTCAGACCAAGATTCAGGCAATTCAAACCATTCCCATATAAAATCACTAGACGGGAAACCACACAAAAATTGTATAGAGTGGCGTAAGTACGAGATTCACGAGGTAGATGGCGCTGGTATCGCAGACAGAAACTAGAGTCCCTAGAATAAACAGAGTCTAGCAAACGCATGACTCTTTTTGATTGGTCAGTTTGAACTCGCTCAAACATGGCTGCCGATCTAGTGACTTTTGTCTAGTAACAAGCTTGAACCTGGCATTCTACCCTCGACTTCCACAGTCCTCAACCTCATGTCGTGGAGTATGGACTTGCTGTTAATGTAAGTTTACATTCAATATACCATGCTGATTAGCACAATAAAGCACAATAATTCGGAATAAGTAGTTTCGTGTTCAATATTTCTTTCTACAATACCCCACCCGCAATGCGCGCGACAATTCAAACATCGCGCGTACAACTCGCTCAGACATGGCGTCGCGTTTGCTAGACTCTGTTTATTCTAGGGACTCTAACAGAAACCTTAGAAATATATGCTCTAAGACCTTAGAGCATATAGACATGGAGGGAGCTTAGAGCATATACACATGGAGGAAGCATGAGATACCCTACAGCGTAAGTGGGAAACGGGCATGAGACAAACTACGGGACAGTATATGCCTTCTTTGTCTTGCAGACTCTGATTGGCCCTCACTATTCTCTGATTGGCCCTATGATCGAATAGAAAGAGAGAGCATGTACGGTCCCGACGTCCCTCTCTCTCGCCGCTCGACTCGGTTTCTCAGCGGCTATGCACGGAGAGAAAAGACGTGCAGTCACTGTACGAACGGTAGTGGCGCTGCTGTACCACGAATTCGAGGAGTAGCAACACGCTTTCGGGGCAGCAGCTCTCCCGAAAGTTCGAGGGGCTGCTGCAGACGTTACACGAAAAAGTGGGACTCACGCCGTCGGTACAGTGAAAACCCGCCTGCGAGGCAGTCAGTACTCTTTGAGGAGTAGTGGCTCCCCCGAAAGAACGGATAGCGGCGCTACTACAAAAATGACAATCTCTCTCCGTCGCGGGGGACTCACTGCACGTCTTTTCTCTCCGTGTGCTTCCTCCATGTCTATATGCTCTAAGGGAGGGAGCCTTCTGGCTGAAAAGCGTGATGACAAAGACGGGAACAGCGGTGTGATAACCTCTCTCTCTCTCGTACCGCTTGGCATAGCTCTGACGTGGGTCACGTGACTAGTTTAAATCGACCAATCACATTTTGCCAGAGAGAGCGAGAGGATATCACACCGCTATGTCTATCCTTCCTGCGCTTGCCACTTATGGAACAAGATAGGACTGGCTCCCTCCATGTCTATATGCTCTAAGTCTAAGACAGAATCCGTCTGCAACACTAGCAGACGCGTGTTGTCATTATTTTAGGGTTGGGCAATATACAGGGTGTCCCATTTTAAAAAATGCAGCCGAATATCTCGGAAAGTATTGGTTGCAGAGAAAAATATTTCAGATCAAAGTTGTTTGGTTTCGAGGGGGACAGATTCTGATGATATTGGCTTTTTTGTAGGTGGAGGCGTTAAGGTGATATGAAGGTCAACTTTTGTTTTTTAAATGGAATCATGTATTTATTATTGATTCATCAGATCAGGCGTTAAATTTTACATCAAAAAGCACTGCTGAACTGATGTCCTAACATGAACGGTTCCGTAGATATTTCATTTTTCATATAAGTATTCCGAGAATTGTCCTTCTCAAAACGGTTGAAAGTTTCGAAAATAGGCTGCAATTGTGTATCAACCAAGAAGGTAATGTGTTCGAGCATCTTGTCAATGCTTGAAGGTTGATCGTACATACATCAACCGAAACATGAACGCTCACAAACTTATTTTGAGAAAAATGAAATATCTACGGAACCGTTCATGTTAGGACATCAGTTCAGCAGTGCTTTTTGATGTAAAATTTAACGCCTGATCTGATGAATCAATAATAAATACATGATTCCATTTAAAAAACAAAAGTTGACCTTCATATCACCTTAACGCCTCCACCTACAAAAAAGCCAATATCATCAGAATCTGTCCCCCTCGAAACCAAACAACTTTGATCTGAAATATTTTTCTCTGCAACCAATACTTTCCGAGATATTCGGCTGCATTTTTTAAAATGGGACACCCTGTATATAAAAGTATCGATATTTTGTATCGATACGTATTTACTACTCTAGTATCGATACGACCAATATATTGAAGCCGTAGTATCGATATTGTCAATATCGAGTATCGATACATATATTTTCATTATGAAGTATGAAGTTATGAACCATGTAGAATCTAAGTTATTTCAGCTACAAATATATTTTTCAGTTTGTAAGGTTGAAAATAGTTAGAATTTCTTATTTGAATACAAAATTATTTTGCAGATATTGCGCCTAATAGTCACACTGATGACTGAAGGTAGTCACAAGGCGCGGAAAATCAGTTCAAGTCACCCTGATTGCCTAACGCAAATACGTATCATGTGGATAAAATTTTTACCGCTGGGTTACACTGATATTTTTCAGCTTCGGAAGAGTCGGAAGATTCAAGACATTTCAAGCAGCTTTCAAATTTTTAATCTTTTAAGATAAAAGTATCGGAGACCAATACTTGCACATGGAGTATCGATACATCAATATATTGCTACATGAAGTATCGATACAAAATATCGATAATTGAATCCAAAAGTATCGATATTCGGATGTATCGATATATATTGCCCAACCCTACATTATTTCATGTTTTTAAATCCATAAGAGAGAGTAGAGTAATGCTTAATATATATTTAGTTATGAGCAGCAACTATAACCCTGCGTGCAAGTAACTCGGCCATTGCCGGTCCCAGGCCCAGATGAGACAGGAGGAGAGCTGCACGCAGGGTTAGATGTTGTAGGTATAAAAAATTATTGTAGTGGAACAATTTGTAAATGCTATGAAAGTACATTACGCGTCACTCTACAAATTTGAGACTTGGGGAAAATTATGAGCACACGCGTGCTCGTTGCTGTTGACGTTCCTACTTATCGAGGGACTTCGGGCGGTATGAAATAGTACAAAACAACCGAGCGAGCATAGCGAGCGAGCACAATTATTAGGTGGTCAAGCAAAATTTTACAAAAAGTAGTGAAATCAACCCCAAAAAGCACCTTTGGTGCAAAAACCTTTCGCCAAGTCCATTAATGTGTAGATCACTCCACCAAAAAATAATCAAAGGTTGTGCTCGTTCGCTCGCTGCGCTCGCTCACTCGATTGGTTGATGATTATCAACATACAAAAGCATCGAAATCAGATACAACTGCCAAGTACCTGTAGAATAATACAAGTTTGCAATTGAAGAATTTGTTCAAACTACATGACGTTGTACTCGTTCGCTCGCTGCGCTCGCTCACTCTATTGGCTTATGATTATCGGTTGAAAAAACAATTCGGATGAAGAAATTGAAGATGTCAACATTTATCTAAAAATATTCATAACGAAAAGATAATTTAAACAAAATTTAAAAAAAAAATTTGGAGGTAGTGGTACTTGGGGCGCCTTTTGTAGAAAAAGAAATATGAAATGTCGATCGCGAAGCATGTCAATGTCATCTGATAGATATTCAAACAATGGCCCACCAACGTACCACGGACTCCAATTTTTTTTTTTTAATTTTGTTTAAATTATTTTTTCGTTATGAATATTCTTAGACAAATGTTGACATCTTCAATTTCTTCATCCGAATTGTTTTTTCAACCAATAATCATAAGCCAATAGAGTGAGCGAGCGCAGCGAGCGAACGAGCACAACCTTTGATTATTTTTTGGTGGAGTGATCTACACATTAATGGACTTGGCGAAAGGTTTTTGCACCAAAGGTGCTTTTTGGGGTTACTTTATACTTTACACTACAAAGAGCCGTCGCCGCCGTGTCAGTATCGCAGGGAATCATGGGCAATAATAGGTGCAAACTGTGACCCAATATCAATGAGTAACTATGTTCGGTTTGGTCGAAACAAAAAATAAAAATACGAACAGTAGAAGTGAAGTTTTATAATATTTCAGTTCTTCCACGTGAATCGGATTCACATAATCTATGTGACTACCCTGCTGGAAGTTCCGAATAGAAACGGATACAAAAAGAGTGTATCCGTTTCAACTAGGTTTCTGGTTCCGGACTTTCGTATATGTAATCAGATTATCAGGATAGAATATCATTTCGTTTTTAGTCTGAGATTCGTATAGACTGTGAATACAATCGAATCGTCATAACTGCAATAGGTATCGATTCGTGTCTATCCTACAACGGGAATGGTCAGTATAGGTTTCTATCCGCACGCATTACCACGTGTGCTAGCGGTGAAACAAGACTTATCGTTATGTATCCGTTTCTATACGTTTCTTTCGCAATTTAACGTACGCTGCTGATCAGATGCTATCCATTCGAATCCAATACGACTCTATCTATCCGTCTGTTACTGCCTTACCGCTCCGTCGTTCCGAATTAGAATCAATCCGGATGTATCCTATGACAGGCATGCCTTGCTCAAAATGTCAGATAGGATTCGGAATTTTATCGGTCTTATCCGGAATGCAGGTGGTTTTTGATACCGGTTTTTGTTCGGTCCTATGCGGGACTTCTTTTGCCATGCCCAAATTTTTCAACTGATTTTTATCCGGTCCAATATGGAATGTGAACGATACGCGGTATCTGCTCGCATTCGGTCTTATCCGAAATCAGATTCTTTTTTCTCTTTTTTTTCTCTTCGTTAGTCTCCTTTTTTTTTTTTTTTTTTTCTCCAAAGGATCAGACCTTTAGGGAGAGCAACATACCGAGAAGATTCGGTGAGAGTAGACAGCCCCCTTCCTACGCCAAGACTAACACAGGCGCGCACCGCGTGCGTGAGGCTCGGCGGGCGGGGCTAAGCGACCAGTGGTGCTTCTACCGAATCTTCCGCGCTAGGCCGAGTCCGCATAGCCCACCTCGATACTTAACCTACAAAGCAATCATCGCACTGAACACGGAAAAGAATGAACGCGAATAAAATGAATTTGCCAGATGTGAACATTTATTTTCGAAATTTATGAACGAATTCAAAATCAAATATTAATCAATTGGGTTTAAGTATTGATTATCAGTGTTTAGGATCGATATTTGAGACGAAATGGAACAGGTAAGTGGAGGGTAAATCATTGAAGACAGCATGGTCAAGAATTGGTTTATTTATTGATTTATTGATTTATTTATTAATTAACAGAAAAATGAAATTCATCAACGATTATTGGTTAATCGAGGGATCCATTGCTGTTGAATTATTGCGTACGTCCAAAGTTATCGGAGATTGAATGCTTGGGAATCGGAAAGAGGCTACCGATGAGCCACTGTCGAACGTAGTAGACTTTTACTCAAACCATTTTTGTTTCTCAACGACTACTTCTATCGAAGACTGGAGTGCTGGCATGTACCTCAGCGAGGCTTCATAGCGTGCGGAGGGGCTTTGTCGCAGGAGTTTGGAGTGCGATGAGGTAGCTTTCGAGGAGCTTCGTTGCAAGCGTTTGTAGCACGTCCACGATATTCATCGAACATTTCTTGCTCGTCCAATGAGCATTCAACGTTCATGTCTCGTAGCAGGCGGAGAAGCTCCGTCTCAGATGTTCGTGGTGCGATGAGGCAGTGTACGAGGAGCTTTGTTGCAAGGGTTCGTAGCACGTCGACGATATGCAGTCCTTCTCTGGACTCTGGCCAAGCCTTGCCGCACAAAAATTTGATAGAAAATGCTCGTCGACGCACTGCGAACTCTGGCTGCGAAGCTCCTTGTACGCTGCCTCATCGCACTGCGAACATCTGCGACGAATCTCCTCCGCCTGCGACAAGACATGAACGTCGAATGCTCGTTGGACAAGTAAGAAATGTTCGATGAATATCGTCGATGTGCGACGAACCCTTGCAACAAAGCTCCTCGTACACTGCCTCGTCGTACTGGGAACATCTGCGACGAGGCTTCTTCGCCTGCTACGAGACATGAACGTTGAATGGTCGTTAGACGAGTAAGAAATGTTCGATGAATATCGTCGACGGGCTACGAACCCTTGCAACGAAGCTACTCCGTACGCTGCCAAGCCTCGCCGACGCTGTTGCTAGCTCTCGCTTCTTCGATCCCTGCTTGTCCTCCTCTTCGCAGTCTGTTGTCTGAGGTCAGTGTGGACAACAACGCCGGCGATATTTCTCCTCAAGAGTTAGCGGGCGATCAGTCATTGGGTACGTAGGATACAAAGTTGACGGACATCAAAAGACTTACAAGACTTATCAATTCTCATGATAGTCAGTTATACTCTCACCTTGCTGTTTCAGAGGAAGTAACGATGTCCTGGGATGGCAACATCTTCTTCAACGAGTATGAGTTTATTCTTCTCAGACACCTGATTTACGACGAACTACAAACTCCTGCGACAAAGCCCCTCCGTACGCTATGAAGCCTCGCTGAGGTACATGTCAGCACTCAGGTCTCCGATAGAAGTAGTCGTTGAGAGACGAAAATGGTTTCAGTGAAAGTATACTACGTTCGACAGTGGCTCATCGGTAGCCTTTCTTCGATTCCCAAGCATTCAATCTCTGATAAGTTTGTGCGTACACCATAATTCAACAGCAATGGATCCCTCGATTAACCAATAATCGTTGATAAATTTCGTTTTTCTGTTTCAGACCTAAGGACGTGGCCTGTGGGTGGCAGCCTTATCCTCGATGACTTCATTCTCTGCATTGTACTCTGATCAAATGATTGATTATGTTATTATTAAACTAAAGTTGACACAAACACCGAAAACTTTCTCACGAATTCTTAATTTTCATTAGATTGAATACTAGTATTCCGAACAGATGTTTTGAATAAAATCTAGATCTGAAAATAAATGAATGAATAAATAAATCAATAGATAAACCAATTTTTGACCATGTTGTCTTCAATGATTCACCCTCCACTTACCTGTTCCACTTTGTCTCAAATATCGCTCCTAAACACTGATAATCAATACTTGAATTCAATTAATTGATATTTAGTTGTTATTAGTTGATAAATCTTAAAATAAATGTTCACGTCAGGCGAATTCATTTTATTCGCGCTCATTCTTTTCCGTGTTCAGTGTGATGATTGCTTTTTAAGTTAAGTATTTATCGAGTTAGCGCGGATGGGCTATAGTATTTATCGAGTTAGCATGGATGGGCTATACGGATTCGGCCTAGCGCGGAAGATTCGGTAGAAGCACCATTGGTCGCTTAACCCCGCCCGCCGAGCCTCACGCACGCGGTGCGCGCCTGTGTTAGTTTTGGCGTAGGAAGGGGGTTGTCTACTCTCACCGAATCTTCTCGGTATATTGACAGCATACATGCTGATAACACATAACCAATACTTGAATTAGGCGACGGTTATAGATGCTATTTTCCGCCTCTGTATATACTCACCAACTCCTATAAGTGGCACTCGCGAGAATATCGAAAGCGGTGGTCGCCGCCTTACGGGAAAATATTGAAGTAATGTTCATTGCATGGAAACCGGATAGGTACGGACAGCGCCCCGATTCCAACTTAGAATATTAGCTGTATTGCTCAAAATGTCAGATAGGTTCTGATAATTAAGAACGAATAGAAAACTGGACAGAATTAATCCGGATAGAGTCCGACTTGGTTCCCGACTGTCTCTATCCGCACTCTATTCGGTCACAAAATACTATCTGGGTCTGATCTGGGCTTGTCCGGAGGTCACCCGGAATTACCGACCTCAAAAAACCGAAACCTATCCGCTCCTATCTGAATCCTATCCGGCATCAAACCGTCAATGACTACTGTCCGGGTCTATCCGGAATTCTTTCCGGTTTTCTATCCGTTCTTATCAGAACCTATCTGACATTTTGAGCAGGGTGGTCGGTATAGGTTTATATCAGCACACATTCTGGTTTGACCTGATGGCCGTGCACGATAGAAATTGATACAAAAAAAGTGTGTCCGCTTCAACTAGGTTTATGATTCCGGATTTCCGTATATACAATCAGATTATCAGGATAGAGGACCAGTTCGTTTCTATTGTGAGATTCACATAGAGTAATGCAATCGAATCGTCATAACTGCAATAGGTATCGATTCGTATCTATCCTACAACGGGCATGGTCTGTATAGGTTTCTATCCGTATGTTGCCCCAGCGGATCTGCTCATCGTCGCTTATCCGTATCTATACTTTCTTCCCGCAAATGACGTACGCTGCCCACCAGATGCTATCCGTTTGAATCCAATACATTTCTATCCGTTCGCTGCTGCGCAACCGCTCGGATGATCCGAATTGGAGTCAATCCGGATTTATCTCGCGACGGGGATGGTACGTACAGGTTTCTATCCGCATGTATTCCCTGAAGACCTAGCGGCGGCACAATTTATTACATGCTCGAAGTAAACCACAATACAAAGTACGATATGTTTCAGAAACTTTTCTCAAGTTCTTGTATTCATTTCACATTTGTTTTATTTGATAATGTTCCTGGAGGTCAAAAAGAACTTTTGAGCAACTTTTAGTTTTTGTCATCTTTGCCCTTTTTGTACCGAGCCCCTCAATTGTGCTGTAGAAAAAACTATGTGGAACAATTTAAGTAGAAGATTCCACATGTGGAACATTTTCTGCAGAAAAAAAACCTCTTGAATCAAAAACGACGATCTCGGCTTCCGGATAAAGTAGGACAGGTGGATGGATCGGAAAGAAACTGGTAGGAAAGGTATCTGGACACTCCGATTGAAGCGAATAGCGCCAGAAACGTACACAATCACGGATGAATCGGGGATTTCGGCTCCCGAATAGACTCGGATAGGCGGATGGATCGGAGGCAGACGGATAAGCAACGTATTTGGAAATTCGGATTGAATCTTATAGCGCCAGTAACGTACAAGATCACATAAAATCCGGATAAAACGAGGATCTCGACTTGCGGATAAAGTAGGATTGGTGGATGGAACGGAAGGAAACGAATAGGAAAGGTATCTGGAAATCTGGATTAAATCGTATGGCGCCAGGAACATGCAAGATCAGGTAGGATTCGGATGAAACGAGAAGCTCGACGTTCGGAAGAACTCAGATAGGTAAATGGATCGGAAGTAGACGGATAGGCAAGGTATCTGGAAATCCGGATTGAATCGAAAAGCCACAAGAATGTAAGAGATCACACGGAAACCGGATAGAACGTGGATCGGTTTTCTCAATTTCAGAGCGATAACCTGCAAGTCCGGAATGAAATCGATTGAAATTGATTCAGGTCAGACCCTATTAAATCAAATAGAATGAGACTCTTGATGGTCCGAATACAATCGGATACATTTTTTATAGTAAAAATCGGAATGAATCACATGTGGAATTCCCATCGTATAGAATCTGATAAAAGCGGAAAGAAATTCTATCGGCATTTCCTGATAGCGACCGTTATCTGATTGAATCGTATACGATCTGATTAGTGCACACGGAGAAAAAAATATCGCTCTCAGAGCTATACTGTATCGCTACAGTAACTATACGCAGTTGACTATCTATTAGATCGTTACTGTAGCTATCTGGTAGATAGCTCTGAGAGCGATACGTTAGATAGCTAAAATAGCTATACGGGATGTACATACGTAGTTGAAAGAGCCATATGCTGCGCTGTCGTGTTGCGCGTGACATATTTTATAACCTCAAAAATTTGAAGATACATTTATTTTGTCGATCATTATTGTTTAAATGACCAACATTACATAAAATACTATGTATGTATTTGAATTTGAGTCTTTTAAAAGGTAGATTTTCATACAAATAATTAATCGGATATAGTTAAATAAAGGCCGTTGAAAAATGTGGTATAGCAATTCCAGCTATCTAACAGATAGCTGGAATAGCGATACCGTGTTGTTACCATAAGAAAACGTATCGCTACAGTAGCGATCTACGAAGAGCTATCTATTAGATAGCTCTGAGAGCGATATTTTTTTCTCCGTGTGTTGTATTCGCAACTTCGCGGTTCTGGATAGACCGCATAGAAACTGATTGGATTTAGTCAATATTTCTATTCAAATGAATTAGATTCTATCGGATTTTTCCGGCAGGGTACTATTTTTGATTTTTTCACTTTCGATACCCGAGGAAAACCAAGGATACCCGAGGATAGCCGAGGATACCTTAGGATACCCGAGGAAAACCGAGGATACCCGAGGATACCGGAGGATACCCGAGATACCCTTAGATGGGTTGGGTTAGGTTAGGTGAGGTGAGGTTGGGTTGAGTTAGGTTGGGGTAGGTTGGGTTAGGTTGGGTTAGGTTGGGTTAGGTTGGGTTAGGTTGGGTTAGATATTGAGGATACCCGAGGTTAGCCAAGGTTAGCCGAGGTGAGCCGAGGATAGCCGAGTACAGCCGGGGATAGCCGAGGACAGGTATCAGGTTAGGAATTTTTTCAAACTTCGCTCAAATATAGATCTTATTGAAACTGACAACTTTTCTTTATGAGCCCAAAAAAGTTGACATCTGTGAAAAAAGATATTCCTGGACAACGTAATCTACGGGGCGAAGGTCCTGCAGCATGTAAATCGACAACCCGAAGACAACGAGAGTGAAAACTACGAAGCGAAAGACCTGGGGAATGTAAATGATCAGTTTGACCACCTGGACAACGTAAACTACGGGGCAAGAGTCCTGGAGTACGGAAATCACGAGCCTGGCGACATGGATAACGAACGCTACGAAGCAAAAGACCTGGGGAATGTCAATCACCAGTGCGACCACCTGGACAACGTCAACTACGGGGTGAACGACGTAGGGCACGAGAATGACCGACCGGGCGACGTAAAGACTAAAAATTACGAAATAAAAAACCGGAATTTCGGGCAAAGTTCATACGACGCGGGCACTATCAGTTTGACAGAATTGCTACGAGACTGAGCACGTCACGTTACGGCCGTCTTATTGGGTAGACTAAACCTTCTATAACTCAGCAACGACGGCACTCTGGAAGTTTTTGATAAGGAACTTTATTCTTAGATTTTGACAAGGAATCTGCATGTGAAATCTTTTCCGCGACTTGGGAATCACGCTGTATATTTCGATTTTGAATTCGATTTTGTGATCTTTTAATTCTGTGTAATTATCATTCTTACACATATTTAATTTTCAATATTCTTTTGAATTATGATCATTGACAGTAGAGTCATTAGGGGTAACTGTGCGCACTTTGCTCTTTGGAGGGTTGTAAATCTCAGACAATAAGGGTTAGAAAAAACAACCCATACTTGTTAGATAAAGCATTTATTTGACTATTCAATAGATAAAGCAGTTTTACAAAAAAACGTCACACTTAAGAAAAAAATAATATTAATTAAGAAAACTCAGAATGCGCACACTTGACCCGCATTGCGGGTAACTATGCGCACCCCTGTGGGGTAAGTATACGCACCCTGGAAATACGAGTGCATTCTTCACAATTATGAATGTGAATGCTCTGAACAATAAAATTTGAGTAAAATGAGCAAATTATGTGACCAAAACTTGTAAATCTCCATAAATGTCCTTCTACATGAAGGTCACTGACGGAGGCGTTTTCGGGAGCCCGAGTTTGACTGTTGCGAACACCATTTACCCCAAACCCTACCATTGGCTGGTCGAAATTGTTATTAGAAGATCCGTTTCTTGTAGTGGGAACGTTTTGTTCATCTTGAGGCATAATCTGCTCTACGGCCAATGATAAAGCCTGCGCACACTCATCCGCGCACACTTACCCCAGCGAGACAAATTCTATATAGATGCTCAAAACTTCACCAGCAACGAATATAACTTCAAAATTTTTGCTGAGCCTTAAGCTTAAATGAATTCCTGATATGAAAAAAATTAATTTATTTCAGATTTAATCCGGGTTTAGGCGTCACACTATTTGCCGTGAGCGAAAAAACTATTCTGGGATCGCCTGTTTTCGTTTTTTTTTTTTTAAATATAAATGCAGCGCAGCGCATCACTTTCATTTGTCCAAACTAATTCTCCATTCAGGCCCGTCTAATTTGCTGTAGCATACCGTTAACCCCTTTCATTCCGTTCGGAGATAAGCCAGGTGCGCACACTTACCCACTGCGCACAGTTACCCCTAATGACTCTACACATGGCTGCGATCTACATTTTTTCGAGGTTAGGTGTCCACTTGTTTGTCAATATTGTCGTGCTTTCATTACGTATTCAAACCAATAGTAGTTTCCACTATCGAATAAACACAGTGTTTATATATATATCTGAGATCAGACTTCGGATTCGAAAGAAGATGATCCATCAAAAAGTGCGTTTGAAATCGATGCCAGGAGACTAGACATTTGGATTTCTAAAAAGATGAGTATTTCTATAATACACATGGGGGGTTCCATCTCATTTCACCTCATCGGCGAAGGTCACCAAAGCCGATCTTTTTGTCGATTTTTTCCGCGATTGTACTTTCAAAAAAAGTGATGACGTGTTTGGCCGTTTTTCGAACAGGCGACCTCTATTGTTTTTACGGATTATCCAATTTATCCACATTTTCGGCAACTGACATTTTTGAACTGGCTCTAACATCAAGAGCAGTGATATTTTTCAAACAATGGCCGGAACAAAAAATGCGTCGTAGGGTTCAAGTTAACAAAAAAACAAAGATTCAAATTTTTCCAACAAAAGGTTCTCGAGATTTTTACATTCCAAGAAATAAATCGTTTTTTTTTTTGAATTGCGACACCTTCGATTTTTTCGAAATTTTTTTCCAGCATTTCTCTAGTTATAAAGAAGATTTTCCCCAAAGGAAATTATGGGCCTCGATCTAGTTCAGAAGTTACACTGGTATAAGTGCTGAAAAGTCGTGAAGAATTTCACGCAAATCAATTGAAACTTCAAATAGAAGAGTTTTCACGTTCAAAAAATAAATTTTCGATGAAGAATGAAGCTGTGCGTGTTATTAGGGGGAAAAGAATTCAAAAAACTGAAATATTCTAATAAATGAAATATTTTCATAGTTGAAATATTTTAATAAAAATAGTTATGTGTGATTTTGGTTTTTTCCGTTTGTTTTTTTTTTCTTCATGATGACACCCACAGCTTCATTCTTCATCGAAAATTTATTTTTTGAACAAGAAAACTCTTCTATTTGAAGTTTAAATTGATTTGCGTCAAATTCTTCACGACTTTTCAGCACTTATACCAGTGTAACTCTTGAACTAGATCGAAGCCCATAATTTCCTTTGGGGAAAATCTTCTTTATAACTAGAGAAATGCTGGAAAAAAATTTCGAAAAAATCGAAGGTGTCGCAATTCGAAAAAAAACGATTTATTTCTTGGAATGTAAAAATCTCGTGAACCTTTTGTTGGAAAAATTTGAATCTTTGTTTTTTTGTTAACTTGAACCCTACGACGCATTTTTTTCTCCGGCCATTGTTTAAAAAATATCACTGCTCTTGATGTTAGAGCCAGTTCAAAAATGTCAGTTGCCTAAAATGTGGATAAATTGAATAATCCGTAAAAACAATAGAGGTCGCCTATTCGAAAAACGGCCAAACACATCATCACTTTTTTTGAAAGTACAATCGTGGAAAAAATCGACAAAAAGATCGGCGTCGGTGACCTTCGCCGATTAGATGAAATGACATGGAACCCCCCACATATTAATTGCATGAGTTCAATAAATATTATAAGAAAAAAAGTATGATTGATAAAAGATGAAAGAATTTTCGTAGTATTGACAAAAATTGTGATAGCATCTTCTGAATCTCAAAAATATTGAAGATCAAAAATTTTAGAGAATTTTTATGTTTTGGAAAATTTTGATCAGATTTTTTTCTGAAGCAATTCATTATTTTTCTAACAGCCTCACCGGACACCTAACGGACACTGTGGTTATACAGAACAGGTCAAAACTCACTACAAACCCCCGCCTGGCAAATGTGTCTAGACTCGACTCGACTCATAACTCATCGATACGAGAGCAGCTGCGGATCCAGCATATTAGTCATAAGCAAAATCTTAAAACTCGATTTCCTGTAACTACATTTTTCTCTCTGGGAAAAGTAGGAAATAAAAAAAAAATTTAAACAAAAAAGTTTGAAAGTTGATTTCTGGAGAATGACTATTTTGACCGGTTGTCGTAAAGAATCAGGAGCATCGTTGGACCAATTCTGGAGTTTGTGGTCTACAAATTTGTAGAATCGAAGCCTCTATCATATGAACATAGAACTTTTGGAAATGACTATTTTTGGTTGAGACAATAGAAAAAGTAGAGAAAAAAAATTGAAGAATTAGAAAAATCTCAGTAAAAACTAAGCGAGTCAGGCAATTTTCGCGATATCAAAAAGTTCTATGTTCATATCATAGAGGGATCTCTTCTGAACAATTGAAGACCAAAAATGCCAGAATCAATCCACCGGTACTACTGATTCTTTACGACAACCGAGTAATTTTGTATTTTTCTATATTCAGCGTTACTACTATTAGACTCAAAATAATATTGAATGTTAGGTATGGATATTGAGGGTCAAACCCTCCCTAAACTTCATGATTTTTTTGGATTTGATCAGACTTTCAAATTCGCTGTAAAATATTAATCTCTTTCTCAGAATGTTAACCCATTTAAAGGTGGGGATACCCCCTCAATAATATATTGATTGCAAGTACAACCTTGCCTTAATTAATAATTATATTGTTGATCGATTGATTTAAATCATCTTTCTTACCCGGTCCAATTTTCCCGCAACTCCACTTAATCGCACGATTGACTGATTTATTTTAAATTAGGCGCCTAACCTTCAAATATTACGCGCGCTGTTCTCGAGTTCGAACCATAGAGTAGAAGGAGACCAAACTTCAAAGTAAAATGTGGTTTACGCTATAGATGGCACTGGGGCGGATACACTGTAACGTCCGAGCGGACGACATACCCTATTCACGCTCTCCACCACCTAAAAACACCAGAACTTACCATACTATCACCAAACATAGAAACCTGCCGAACCAACACACGGTACGTACATATTGTCCAAACCCATCCCACATCTAACTAATCCCATAAACACCAGACGAACCCCGCATTACTTCCCACGCCAGTAACCAACTATGGATATACACCCTGCATCACCTCCAAAACAAATAACCATAACGTTCACATCTCTATACTCACTAAACCTACATTACCCAAATATTACTACATACTTATAACCATTATTATAATTATAAGACTTACGAATTTAACATTTACCATTAAAACTATAACCACCTAATCATAATTATGATACTTATCCCTTAAGCTGATCTATACCCTTCTCAATATTATTCACGTACTTACTACCCATAATGTTAAGTAATTATCGTACCATTATTATATAAATATATTTTTCATAGAGGCCTATTAAAACATAAGTAATCAAACATATATTAATATTGAGTTATACGCCAGACTTAGTTAAGCCTAAACGTAAGCACACTCCTCTAAAATAAGCAATGTGCGCCCAGACATCCCTTGCACATACCAAGAACGAAAGCCACCCAACAACCGCCTAACGGTCAAAAACCTATACGACACTAACCATACGAACCAACTCAAATACTAACAAAATAATATCCTCACTAACCATACAATACCCAGCCCGGCTCAACGACCATACATCTCCAACAACATCATACCATTAACTATTCTATAAACAATATCAATCCTTCACATGACCAGATCACTACAGATCCGTTATTTGAATATCATATTCATACTACACCCTAATCCCACATTCGCATGTTAACTATAAGTTATACTCATATACGAAACACCAAGTTATATCTTTACGTTGTTACTTTATATATAATCGAACTATTACGCATTTGTTCCATGTCTTATAATCTTAACAAATGCCATAACGATACATATATACTCATATATTATAACCATATACTCATTTAACCATAGTCGTTGGACTATGCTATATACGCATATTACTCTTTTACAATTACTCCTTTATATTATCCACCGTAGAATATTATATCTTGCATGTTAATTATTTAGACAATGTTAATCCGACTTTTGGTTGACGCTAAGTTAAGTTATCATACTATAATATTACATAAATAACTATACTATATTATATACCACTACTGACATATATACAGATGACCAAACCAGCAAATTGCCAATCACTCTGCACTATTTTATGACACCAACCCATTAACTCGTTAAATCACCGACCATAATATCCTATATTATTCCCAAGTACCAAGTCATCAGTCTATACTATGGCAGTATCGGTATAATCCAAATCATTAAGACTCAAAACTAGACTAGAAATAGATATAAGAGAGAGAACCCCTCAAAATACTTATTATTAAGAATTAACGTTAAGAAGGAAATCATAAACTACAATTTATTGTATGTATCTTTAAATAAGCTTCACTGGAAACTCCTAAACTCATAAAATCTCGAAACAGTATGAACACGTGCGAAAAACTTAAAAGAGCGGGTAAAGACAAAACCCAGGTATTAGAAGATCATATAAAACCTTAAATGACCCTTACGGTCACAGAGGAAAGAGTCGCCCTAGCAACAAGAGAAAACGCAACGCGACAAACATCGAAGCTCAACACGCACCAGGCACGTGAAGAGGCATAAACAAAGGCAAAGATCAAGGAACTCTTCAAGAGACAAAGAACTATGAGGAACAAGAATAAGGACTACGAGAGGCGACCACCAGCCGGGGGGCTAGTCGAAGGGAAGGAAAAACACCACGAGAACACCCCCCAAAAGAAGATTTAAGACCATATAAGGCAATGTCACCAACATCTCCGGGCCCTAGACCAATCATAGGCAAACCAGAACCCCACGTGAAACTGCGGCCCAATCAGCTAAGGCCCTTCGCACCAGCCTAATCTTGGACCCCGCACCCCCGATTCTTCATATAAAACACCCCGGCAGACTCAGCAACAGTCTCTTCCAGCACATACCCCTCTTCTAGAGCAACTCTCTCGCTCCAGCCTCTGGTCACTCGACGATTCTTCACATCATCTTCGCAGTATCTCCAATTTCACATCACCGACTTGAAGACGCATCGAAACTCAAACGAAGATTCAGAACTCAACCCTTTACATATTACGCTCAAGTTTTCAAACGTCCATTCATTCACATCTTTCCGAATACGGAACT
Organism: Tenthredo livida; assembly: GCA_963992785.1. Lineage (NCBI taxonomy): Eukaryota > Metazoa > Arthropoda > Insecta > Hymenoptera > Tenthredinidae > Tenthredo > Tenthredo livida. The sequence continues at coordinate 12,837,854 of OZ023071.1, forward strand.
TAGCTTCAAACCAAACTCATTTTTAAAATAACGAATTCCAGTGAGGGTTATATTTAAAACCAGGAATCATAGTATAATATCAATAAAGTTAAATAACCAGTTAAATTCGAGTAAAACAAACGAAATCATTTATCCTTCGCCACCCCTTGATCCAGTCCAAGCTTAAACAACACCGAAGATCAAGGGACGAGCCCTCATCGAAGATCCAGAAGAAACCGACTCAAGGTAAGAGCAATCATAATAACACTTTAAAATAATCCATTCCCGCATTATTCAATTAAAAAGACTTTAAGTCCGAATCCAGAAGATAAGATTCAAATACTAAGATATTCAAACGAGTAGTTAGATGAGAGCATAAATAGTTAGATAGCGCGACTCCTCTGAATTTGATACTAGATTAATCCAGTCCACTGTATTTCAATACTTTATCGATAATTGGTAACCCAGAACTCTCGAGTGAACGTCTAGGTTGTCCGCCGCGATATTTCCAGTAGCTAGCCTCTAGAATTATCCGCGAACGCCGCTCCGACGTCACAACACTGTGCCGAACTTCCAGCAAAACGCTTGCGCACGCACTCCAAGGCATCATACCGAGAACAAATCTTGATACTGCACAGTCGATGCGCCTGACTGCGCATGCGCCGAATAATTCAATTTTATTGGTCGGTGAGATGGTCTCGCGATAATATTATGACGTATGAGGCAGGGGTACCAGCTTGCAAGAAATGAAGCAACAGCTGTCAAGCCTTCGTGCGTAGACTAGTCAATTCAGGTTATGTTGTTGTTTATTTTAATTTAACGTGAATTATCAGAATAAAAGTAGCATCGATTAGCAATCTTGAACAAAATAGTTCATATCGGAAGATAATTCAATCGGCACAACGAAGGATTTGATGAAAATACAAAATCAATTGCTACAAAACTCATGATGGAATTATTTATTGAAAAATTAAATCTAAACTTAAATCTGAAACTGGGCAAACTGAGGCAGGTAAGTGAAAATAACGTTTATTACAAAAATATTCTTTATTCACATAAAGTAAAAAATAAATGGATTGTTGAAAGTAAGTGAAATTGTGAAAAAAATTTTTGCTTCAAGTTTCATGGTAATGCATTTGAGTAGAAATTAATTGAATCTGAAATCATCAGTAGCACGTCTGTTATTAACACCTTTTATTTTTTATTAGGAAACAATAAAACAGTGAAGTGGGACTGAAGTCGTCAACGTTCAAATTTTCTCCTCACAGAAATCATCAGGGCTTGTAAGTAGATTTCCAATTCTGTGATCTCTGAGCGATACAACATTTTTGCATTTATTTAATGATGAAATTCGTTCTTTTAGGAGGCTCGAGCTTTCAACATTGGTCAGCAGTAGGAAAATCCTGTAAGACCTGATGATTAAAACGTTCTGCCAGCGATCACCATGGTTTCTTGATCTGTTGGTGCTACCATTCTAACCATTCGATCTGGACGTTCCGTCAGGCAACAGGTGTTCAAGTGATTTTGTTGGACCATCACCTTCGTCTTTACTTCATAGCGTCAAGGAGTCATTTGAATATTTGTATTTATTAATATTTTTATTTTGAAGTTGTTGGGTTCAGAAGAATAGTGTTTCAGGTCTCTAATAAAAGTCGGAGAATAGATTTTGCTAGCCAAACTGATATAATCAAAATCTAGGAATGTTGAATACCTTTAGTTGAAAATGTCTTTAAACTTAGTTTTAGCTGATAATTTCACCCGGCTAGCTAGTTACAGCTGTCTCAGGTACCGCTGTCGCTGTCTCTGTACTGGTGTCTTCTTGAAAATCCATCGGCACACCTTGTCAAAGGCTGAAAATGCATTCATTTGCTAATACACGTTGCATTACGATTAATCAATTAAACTAGACTTCCTCAAAAGAAAACCACAATTCAATCACAGATGATAAAATATTCAAACTTCTTAAACAATTGGTTTGATATTTTGCAATTTTAAAGTTTGTGAGATTAATGTTCCTTTCTAGCGAGAAAGTTACTTGAAAGATATGTTACATGCAATGGTTTCAAATTGGAAGAAGTCATAACGATTTCCTTTGTCAACCGAGAAAAGTGGCGATGATCTCTGGACTCAAGAAATTAAATGGAAGGTATCAATGAAAGGCAGAGATGCAATTATTTGGCTGTTGCAAACTCATTCTTGAATTTCCCAATTTAACAGCATTTATTCACAAACATTTCCTGTTAATCAAAAGAATTTGAATTATTTCTAATGTGTCAAATTAATACAATTTAATAAACTGTTCCCACCTATCTGCTTCGTTTTTTTTTCAACCCGTCATGAGACCACTAGTTTCCAATTTTAATTAGATGAAGCAAATCCTTGAAAAATAAACCGATGAATCCAAGAAAGCAATCAACTGTTCGAAATAAATTGCGACGGTCGAACATCAAGTTTCAATAAAGCTTTCCAAGCCTTTCTGAATCGGTACCGCAATTCTTTGAGATTTTAACCTCAAAAATTCATATCAATTACATCGCCATCAAAAACAAAGTTTGACAGCTAAAACTCGGGATGGCTAACCTGCCTCAGCGGACGACGGAACTCGCGCATGCGCTGTCAGGCGCTCGACTGTGCAGTATCAAGATTTGTTCTCGGTATATGGAGACTATAAGAAGGAATTGAAACGCCGTTTGAATGTAGACCTCAACACGCTAAATGCATACATCCAATTCCTAGCGGATACGGGAACGGGAACGTCAACGTCAACGTCTTATGCAGACCGGCCTTCATGCACCAGCTAGCATAGAAAGAGAACGAAGGTATTCAGGCTACATTCTAAACAGGAGATAGACCAAAAGGTTAAAAAAAAAAAAAAAGAAGGAAGGTATTCTACCTATTGTCTTCTCTTTTGACACACTCTTGGATTGCCTGCGGTCCCTCCAATAGTGGGAGCTTTCCATCTACAGACAAAAATCAACACAGTCAGACACACAGCATTACGATTGGTCCCTTCTGTTAGATCCGGCCAATCATAATACGGTGTGTCTGACTGTGTCGATTTTTGTCTGTAGATGGAAAGCTCCCAGTATGTGTGCCTGCTACACGCAGTTATAGGTATATATGTCGATGCATTTAACCGTATCGGCGGGTAAAGTAGATCTACAACTTATCGTTTAATCGTCTGCAGTCTGACAAGTGTCTGAATCAACTGAAACCAACTTTGCCAGTGGTGCCCCAACCTAATGTTAACCCGCATGATTTAAAATGATTTGAAATTAATCTTACTTCATGAATCTGATTGCCACTTCCTTATCATGTTCTATTAAGATAGTGACTCAGATCCATTGCATTGGCGGATAATGTCGCGTTCTGGATAGAAACATATAGCCAAATCGAAAAGGATAAAAAAGAAGAACAATGTCGCCCTATTTTGGATGTGTTCTTTTTTCCCTACCGGTACTTTTCATTTATTTACTGGGTGCTACCAAACATTTTTTCAACCAAGAGGAAAATACTTGCGGAATGACATACATGTTTGAAAAACCGCAATATGTGGTAAGTGAAGTTTTCGTACAGCATGGCCAATATGTACTATTCAGAAGCGGTACGTAGCAAATTTGTATATCACACTAGCTCATGCAGCTATACACAACATATGGAATCAAACCGCTGCAAAACCTGCATGAGAAAGCATAGGGGATACAACTTCGCTGCACTTCTCAATAGTCCGTATTGGCCTGTAACGGTTATGTGTTATATCACGAGTTACCTGAGTACATTTTCTATTAAACTAGCGAATACAACTGCAAGAGGAGATCCAACAGGAGTTTCCAAGGTACGGATTGTACGCGTATGGTGAAGGCTTTACCTTGTCAAGAATCCAGGCTATGCGTTTTTCTGGTATACCTGTATTATTTATACCTGGAAACGCTGGGTCTCATCATCAGGGTAAGTTGCATTACGTGTTTGTTGCTTGATACTGGGTTGTGTTGATAAAGTACACTTGAGATAACTTAAACATATTTTAGTTTTTTTCTTCTTTGAAAGAGGGCAAAGAGTAAAGCATAGTCCGAGGGGTGAATCGCGGGGGAGATTTGGTGTACAAAATGCAGGAGATGTTTAGGAAATATTGAGAAATAAAGGGAGATAAGTGCTGGGAGATGTTGGAAAATGACCAAAAATCTTGGAAAATCTTGAAAAATTAAAGAAGTGTTAGGAAAATGTAGGAGGAGATGTTGGGAGATGGGAGATGTAGTGTACGTGTTTCTGCCTCGTGATTCACCCCTCGGCATAGTCCGACTGATTTGGGTCAAGTTTATCAACATAGCCCTGGTCTTTGATACTAAAATTGAGTGTTATCTAGAGTAAGCTGATTTCACGTTTAAATGAGCTGAATTTTAAGTATTGCTAACTGCGGATGTTGCTAACTTTCTTGACCAAAGAAATTGAGTTGATTAAATTACAAAATATTCGTCGACTGATGGATTAATTAGAAAGTTAAATTAGTTAACAGTCCAAGCACAGAAATGTGAAACTAGAGATGGTCAGGTTCCATTTGTTATTCATTTGGTATCAGAGGCTGAAACTCAAGGTCAAAATTATCACATCTCAGCCCATTGAAAGGGGCCCTCTCCAGATGAGTCGTACAATTTATTTATATTCATTGCAAACATGTATTGATGTGGATATCATAGAACGCTGCTATTTTCAATTACCTGTTACAAAACTCATCAACCTATGTTAACTTTAGTTGAGGATTTATTTTATTCTGTTTTATGCCTTTCTTTATTTTTTGATACAGGGAAAGCTTTTGCTCCTGGTTGATACATGATTGCATTACATAATTCACCTTACTGCATAAGTACTTGAAGTACTTGTCTGCAACCCTGGCCTATGATAACTCACTCAAAAGATAAACTGGCCTAGTTACGTTGTTCACATTCATTGTAAGATGAACACAATTTAAATAAATACTAATGACTAATCCAGAAAATCATCCAGTGAAAGAGCTCATTCATAATGTACAACTGTTCCTTCTTACATTACATAATTAACAGTCGATTGCAGGGCTGGGCCTGACTTTTCCAACTTCTTCATACATCTTCTGTCAACTTTCCTGTTTAAGGATGAACTGGCGGAGGAGGATGAACTAGCATGTAGGAGGTGAAACACAGGGGAGGGCTGTGCTACGGTATGGGCAATATCAATCCCTGAACATGAAAAATGTTTCCTCTTCAACTTAATTATTTGACCATGTTTGATGATTTCTATGGTCAAATTAATTTTTTTTAAATATGTTTATTGTTTTACAGAAGTTAAATCTCTTAAATTATTCATCTGAGTTGTTTTAATTGCAATTGAAAAATTTCCGATGTGCGCAATTTCATTTTTTTGCAGCTCTTCCTTTTATTATATATATTCCTCTATTCCGACTCTACACGTGTGCAAAATTTGATAATATTTGTATTTTTCAATTTTTCAAAACATGTTTTCCGAATTTCCATAAGACCCCATGTTAAATGATGTTTTTTAAAAATGAATAACTTTACATCCAGACAGCAGATCGATCCGAAATTTTGCACACGATTTCGAAATCGATAAAATAATCTACAAAAAAATCGTCAATCAATCTCTTGCATTTTTAAAATTCCCCAAAAGACGCCAGCTCATCCTTAAAATATGTTATATAGAAAAGCGTGTATGGGAAAGGCAGGAATGGATAGGCCTTTGCGTTTTGATACAGGTTCTGGCACTCTTTTCACTCAGTTCTACCCTAAGCATTCCATTTTTTGATAATATTTGAATTATTGTGGAGCATTCCGAATTTTTACTCAAGCATGACAAGATTCATGTTTTCATTTTGGGGTAGTGAAATTATCCACTATCCATTCGACAATTTTTTCAATATTAGAGAATTAGGTGTTTAAGTAAACACAGTTTGAGCAGAACACAGACCTTGGTGTGCAAAATTTGTCGAGATATTTCATATTTGCAATACAATACTGGCCTAGCGATAAGATTTTTCATTTACGCCAATTTGCAATAGTTCAATCATATTCGAATAATTCCAGGAGCTTATAAATATTGAAAAAAAAAAACTCGTACTTCAAATTATTCATTTGGTTGCCCAATAATCTAAAAGATGTATATTTTGTGTTGAGTTGGGACACCGAGCGCATGCACGCTGCAAACTGTGAAGATTTATTTCTCAAAAATGAAGCAGAAGACGTCTATAAAATCAGTTGAAGAACGAATCTCAGATACTCATAATTGAAAAAATCTTTGAATATTTGGGCCTTTCTTCCCGGCAAGCAGTTTTATTTAAAAAAAACTTGGAACAAGTCTGAAACGTCATCGACCTTGATCGAGATATCATAAAATGCCCCATATGTATATAAGTTTCTTTTTTTCCTCTTTTGCGCTCTGAAACAAAAAAAAAACTTGATAACCAATCGCGCAATTTATTTTTATGACGTTACATATTTTTGGATTAGGCTTATGCCTTTTTTCGTATAAACCGTAAAATAGAGCTTCGATCGAACATCGTTAGTGACAGAGTCATTAATTTAAAAGAAATCCTTGCAGAAATTTTGCTCCGTCAATAATGTGACCAATTTTACATCCTGAGGTAATATGTGCTTTGGAGTAAAAATCTCACTCCAAGAAGACTTTCCACTCGCAATCTCAAAAAGACAATCCATATTAGCTTGGAAGAAATGAGCATTACATATAGTTAGTATCCACTTATTAAGAAATCGGAAAGACTGTGCCACTTAAAATATTGTACATTAATCAACTATGTAAATAAATCCGTCACAGTACACGTATAGATGCCCTGATAATATATTAACAAACCCTTTCCAATTTTAATTGAGGTGTTCTTCAGTCACTATTTTGAGTAATAAAAATCACTGTTACTTATTGCAAAGACTTTACTGCTCCCAGCCCTAAAATTGTTCAGTTTGTGGTTTGGAACTATGTTCGTTGGTAACCTTGGCGTCGGCAATTGACGGTTGATATTGTGATGTATGAAGAATTTATACATTTTTCAGTTTATCCAAAGATTGACTGTAATGGAAGAAAACGTGATAATTTTAACTTTGATTTACAAGCTTTGTTAACGAATGAACAAGAATTGAAGATCCCAATAATGTCAAAGTAAACTGCACAAAATAGTGAGGTTTCCCAACGCATTGAGCTATTTTAATTAATTGTAAGTATGAATTTTGTTCCATCTATTTGATTTCTCATTGGAATGGTTATTGAAACCAACAGAGTAAAAATTTATAAAAAAAAAGTTGAACAATAAAATAAATCATACGGACAGACACATCACATTAAAACAAAGAAAATTAGAATGTGATGTAAACCGTTACTCAAGTGTTAAGGCCATACCTTGATAATGTTGCATGTAAACGTTTTCACAGTAAGTATAGGACTAGCAGCCTGGCTATCAGAGATATGCTGTAAATCATACATTACAAGTGATATTAGGGGCTGCCAAAAGCACTTAGCGTGCATCAAAATTCACCAACTCCATTAAAATTTCCGCTACCTATGATTTTATGAAAGAAGAATGTATCTTTGTAGGTATTGTGAGAGATAATCTATCTCAATATTTGGAAAAAAGGGTATCAAGTCCTTGATATTAATATGATTTGTACAAAGGGTGGAGGAAAAATAGAGAGCTATTGAATATCAGCGTATAATTTATGACGATTCTACAAGTATTTTTTGTTTAGCTCTCAATCATCCTTGTTCACAGTGAGATCCCTGGCATCAGTCAGCTTGAGAAAAAGTCTGAAGAATCAGGTTCCCTTTCATTTCGACTTTTTTACAGTTGATCTCCATGGAGAGTATTCTGCGTTATATGGAGGTAAAGATGCGCTACTATCGCGGATACCATATCATGTTATTTTATGACTAAGAAATCTAATTTCTCATCAATGGGTCAGAAGTGCCCTCTGAACAATTTCCCAGTCAACTGCCTTTTTTCTTTTAGGTGTATTAGCGGAACAAATGGAATTTGTGTCACACTGCATACAAAGGCTATTGAAATTTTATGTCGGCAAGATAGACAGTGTTATACTTATTGGCCATTCAATGGTAGGTACATTTAGCAGTTTACAAATTTTATACAGATTGTCAATGTATAACAAAATGAGATTTTTATCTGGATGCATATTATTTGAATTTATATTTTTGAGGGGGGCATCGTGTCCAAGGGAGTTTTACTAGAACCAACCATGAACATTAGTCAAGTGAATACAATAATTATGCTTGCAACACCTCATACCCCAGCGTTACTGCTGGACACTTCTGTAGCGGCTATTTATCAAAACCTGCAAGAGTCTGAAAAACTATTCAAAGAGTCAGAGTTGATCACTATTTCTGTTGGAAGTGGTCCTGGTGATGTGGTAGTTAATAGTAATCAAATTCTGGATGTGACCGCAGACCTGAATGTTCTTACAACGCAAATTCCTGGTGTTTGGAGAACTACAGATCATCTAAGCATACTATGGTGTAAAGAATTCGTTTTGACCGTAATACGTGCACTATTTGACTCCGTTGATGCCACTGGAAAATATGCTAAGATCAGCGCAGACAGGGAATACAGGTTGAAAGTTTTCAACTATCATTTCTCGCAGGTAAGCGGATAAAAATGGGCTTTTTGAGGAATCAAAAGCGCATAGTATAATAAACGAATAAAAAATATGCTGTAGAATCAAGATAAAGTTTGATTTGCTTCTGATCATCAGCGCAGTGCTGGTAAAAAAATGGGGCAGTATCAGACAAAGGTACAATTTAAGCCTGGCGGTGAATGGATTGAGGATATTCGTAGGCAGTACACATGGAAGGGAGAAAACCTAACTGGAACTAATAATAAGTCGCAGATTTATTTAATGATCAGGTTGATCGGTCGGCAAGATCGACTTACCATTCAGACAAGAAACTTAGATGCCCGAGACTGGCTATTTGCCTGCTCTGCATCTGCAATACAGGGCCATTCTAGAGTATGGTAGGTTGACGTATTCCTTCTATTAAATAAGACCTGTAACTGGGGCTGCTGAAATGTTTAACTCTTACGAAAAGTTTCCTACGTACCATTTTTATCAATTTATTTGTGTCGGTTTATTATTCTAGTTTATATTTAGGAGATAATGTCAAGTATTCGAAAAGGTACATTTTGGCAATGATTTTTGTGGAGTAAATAACTACGGGAAAACAACTTATAGAACATTTTATGTATCATCTAGTCATTGCAGCTTTTCGATTATTATTTATTACTCCTAGAACGATGTCGCAAAAGCTTGATTAATATTGATATTATTAATAATTTGGTATTGTTGGTAGCGAATGGGGATGGAATCTAACAAACAAAAGTCGTATATCTTTGGATGGCATCCACAGAAAAAAGGTAGTAGACTTGGATCTGGAAGAGCTGAAGGCACTTCACCTAACGCATGTTGTAATCAAAGCACCGTCTACTAATCATAATAAAGGATTTTCCATTGGTGTGGACCTCCACCAAAAAAGTGACCGACTTACAGAATTGAAAAATAAATTCAATCCTATTTATTCGGGCTTTGATAAGCTTGGCACAGTCGAGTCAAGTGAGGGAGCTATTCGAAATGAAGTGAATCTTGATAATAATACAGATTCCGTATGGTTGAATCTGCGCCATGTTGAGTGCAAACAACGCAATCATCGTCACAGAGCGACTGTTGAACTGCTTGAGAAATGGACGAATGAAATCAGCCAAGTTAAACTTTTCACATATCAGTAAGCATTTGTTTCTTAAACCTGCACAGCCTCCATAGAGAATTTCATTGAACGAGATTTAACTCTAAATTTGATGATGTATTCCGTTATTTTAGAGATATGACGGCCAAGGTCCTTAAAGTGCAGACTCTAAGTGAGGTGAATGGAGTTAAAAGTGTTCAAAATGTCACGCTCAAGTTGAAATTCACATTTGATCCAGAGTGTACCTATATCATTGAAGTATGGCAGGGTGGACTTATGGAAACCTTAGCTTCCGCGGTACGAGATCGCTGGCCGAATCTGTATGGTGCAATTGTTGGTCTGTTACTACTTGCTCTGGCGAAACAAGTAGATTATGATATAGGATTGATCAGTTCTACCACCACAACTATGGCCACTCTTGCTTTGTGCTTTGGTATTGGCATTGGACCAGAAAGTTTTGTGGCTTTGGCGATCATCCATTTACTTGCACTCCTCGTATGCTGCACCGTTGTATTTTTTGGGTCAACGGTCTACAACTTAGCAAACAGGTTTGAAAAACATGATACCACATCTCGAATATACAGTTATGCCCCGACATCTTACCCATCACATGTTATCGCCTCAATCAAATATCTTCCCAGCTATTGATAATAAGAGTACATCATAGTTAACCGACGATTTTTTATTCAATAGGTTTCTAGCCCATGCTCTGAAGTTTTCCTTCACATGGTCAGATTGGGTCTTAGGAGGCCTTAATCAACTTCCCCTGTTAGCTGCAACTATATTATTATCCATCGTGCCAATCTCCTGCGGGGCTCTGGCTATGTTGCTTTTCATCGCTTTACAATTCCTCAAATTAATAAAGTTGTATGAGGATTATCTAGAGCAACTGTTACTTGCTTCGTTGCGCTTTTCTTTTATCAAAACATTCGGAGAGAGGAGAAAGAAGCAGAATGGTGATGACCAGAAGCAACGTGAGAGTGGCTTACATGAAAAGCAGATTTGGTTTCAGTTAGTATTGTTCCTTGTATGGTGCGCTGCTGCTATTCCTGCGATTCCCTCAGTTCTTGTATGGGCCAAGAACTACAGGTATGCATTCACCAATTGATTAGATCAGATATATTTCAAAAGTACATTTGGTCCCAGTTGATTTAGGTAATCAATGTTCTACTGTATTGGATATGGATTCGCTAGTTACGCTATGATTATTGTATAGAAGAAAAACTGGTTACAGATATAATACAACGCTGATAACAGAAGACCCTTACCTAATGATCTGCTGGATGATATTAGTGGGTTTTGGCTCAGCGGGCATCACATGGATCCCTCCTAATAGCCCTGGCTATTATTCTCGGGAGATTGCTACTGTTCTCCGATTGCTAGGGTGGACTGCTTTGATGATCACCGGAGTTGGCTATCCACGTCAGTACCAGTACTTGATGCCTTCTTTAATAGCAGTGGCTATTGGCCTTCTTGCAATATGTCCAATAATCGGATTACCTGCTATATTACGGCAATGATTTTATACCGTGAGACACCATGTGGAACAATCACGGTCATAATTGATTTTAGTGGCAGCTTATACAAAACATATCACAAAGTTATCATTATGGATGAAATAGTAACAATACAAACTACGATCATTAGGGCGTGTCAAAAATAAACTTGTTTCTGATTTTTCACTGCTCACACCTCAAATGATAGATTTTGATGTCAACTTGGTCTAGTCCAAAGAAGAGGCCTGTGAGCCAAATTTCATGTACTCGCTGAAACGAGGTCTCAATTTCCCAAATGGAAATTCCGTTTGAGCGGGTTTGAAATTTAGCTACAGGCCTCTTCTCTGGAGAGAAGCTACTTGACATGAAAATCCGTCATTTGGAGTGTTGACAGTGGAGCAATTAAAAACAGGTTGACTTCCCAGCAAACCAACCAACGTAACAAACACGCTAGATATGCGTTAGCTACTAACGTGCCGTTCAGGCTGTAACGCAAATAATGTAGAGTTCTGTGTCGCTATAAACCTCAATATCTAACGTGTATAACGCAAAATTGGCGCTACTTTTGAATCAGTAAGAAACACGAGAAAAAAAAGTTCTTACTACATCATTGCGTCAATCAGTAACATTAGGATGCAATCGAATTTTAACTGCATACTAGCGCTAGCCAGTGACGTGAGAATGCTGCAAATATCATAAAAATTGGAAAGAAACTGGAAAAAAAGTGATCACACGAAGACTTGAACCTACGACCCTCGTCACATGAATCCGAACTCTTGCCGCTGCGCCAACAACTGCTTATGATTGATGTAAATATAAATATGTAATAAACCAATTCGCGATACACTATGCGATTCTTGGTACATTTTGCAAAAATAAAGTGAAGTTAGACTGTTAATCAAAAAATTGCGGTTACCGGTGAACGCTAGTATGCCGTTTACACATAACGCTAGAATGCTGTCACAACCTAACGTCGACATGGCGGCAGCACTGAATGGCTATATATTTGCACCTGCTGTACGTCATTCAGTAACGTTACTCACTGACGCTAGAACCGATGCAAGTAGCGACACAGAAGTCTATGGATCAGGCGCTACAGCCACCATAAATCTGACCCTGATCTGGCGTCATTCTAGCAAAACGCTGTTTTGAACGACAGGTTTTGTCTGCTGGGTTATGAGACACCCTTATGATAATGTTGTATAATGAGTGCGCCAACCTTGGTAGCAATTGTGGGTATGATAACTCGGCCCTAGCGAGGTCCATTTCCCTGGTGGAAAAAATGTCTACAAAACAAATTACGCCAATATATAAAGAGTCAAATTGTGTGGAGAAATAGTACATTATGTCATTAGGCTGAAAACTGGAGGTTTTTCGAACCGCACAATGTCCGAAACACCTGAGGTCGAAGCTAAATGACATATACCATTTTTCGTCACGAATTCACAATTGGCAGCTTTCCGGTCCGATTTTTCAATGCCTAAGCTGAAAAAAATTGGTTTTCACCATAGAACTTATATTACTGGAAGGGGAATAGGACCCGTCGGACTGACGCCAACATGTTGAGACAGAGATATATCTCTTTCTCCTTTCCTAACGCGGCGTCTTTTCTTTCTGCGCAGGCGCGCACCGCCCTAGTCGTAGTCATTCCTAACCTATAACGTGAACCACGAATAACCGTTGTCAGATTGTTTGCTTGGATGATAATTTTGAATAGCATATTAATTTATAACCGTTGTCAGTAAATGTATAACTTAACTATTTCTGTGATACATAATGAATTACAACTTTACGCTAACCCTAACCTATCAATCTTCGCGCGGTACTATGCCGGCGAGGGATATGCGCGGAGAGGGGACTGCACGTTAGGAAAGGAGAGAGAGATATATCTCTGTCTCAACATGTTGGTGTCAGTCTGCCGCTCATTGCGCAAATGGGCTATTCCCCTTCCAGGAATATAAGTTCTATGGTTTTCACTGCCTAGGCAGTCGCACGTCGACTTTTCACGAATAATACGAGAAAGTGCCATCTAACGGCGCCAAATCGGACCGGAAAAGGCTGCCAATTGGGCAGGAGCACTGAATGAAGGGATACATAGGCTGCGCTCGTTCCAGTATTATAATAAAGTGCAGTGGGCATGAATGACGAAAATATTTTTAATAATCTAGCATCTCGGTTTTTCATCGTATACGTATGAGTTTTTACTGATAATAACAATCGACTGCACCTTTCCAATTTTCAATTTCAATGTAACCATTGAAAACTATCTACATTATACCAAAACTCGATGTTGGTATAAAAGAGTTGATGTATTCTTAGTTGAATTTAATTAACATCATGTCGTTATTATTAGGGATCCTCCGGGTGAGGATTCAGATAATTTGCTGCCGTTAGTGGGATTCATAGCAGGATCTGTAATCTGTTCATCTTTTCCAATTGATTCCTTATGGAGAATCTGATTAATGGCTGGCGACTAATGTGCAGCCTACATAATCGGTGGCTCACCCATTACTGGCCGATCCCTAGTTATCATAGATCCATTTTCGTAAGTGTGATCTTTGGATTTGGTTTGTATACAAAGTCCAATAATTATTGCCAAAAGACTCATAGAGCACTCCTGAAGGAATAGCGTGGCCAGTAATGAACAAGATACAGTCGGGACTCCCAATAAGAGCGCTACGGGGCTGTAGGAGAAGGAATTTCCGAGAAATGTAGTACCCCGACTCTCTACCGAGAAGCTCGCTCGCTCAGAACGTAAGCGGGTCTCTTATTAAGAGCGAAGTCGATGCTCCCTGATTCTCGTTCTCATACTGCGTAAAAGTCATTTAAATATCAAACTTCACCCAACGCTCTTATTGCGAAGCCTGGAAATGAATCCAGCGGCGCTCGGAACAAGCACGGTAGTGGGGGTACTGCTCGGTCGCGGATTAGGGAAAGCGCTCTTATTGAGAGCCCTCTTATTGGGAGTCCCGACTGTACAGCGTAATTATTTAATTCACTCCGACTTTCTGCAGAGATGAAATGTTGTGTCAGAAAAAAGTACGAAATCTCTACCATTCACCGTGATAATCGACGAAAAATTAAGACTTCTACAAAGAGAGAGTATACAAAATTACGGCACAGCTATGATTTTTTACAAGAAACTACGCCAATCTATGAGATTAGCGTAGATTTATGCTACAAGGCTTTGAAGCTTCTCTTTCCGTAAATCGACGAATACTTTGCACTGTTGTCTGACCTGAATGTCCAACATTTCCATTATTCTTAGGATAGGGTAAAACTCTTCGTTGAAGCTATGAGTGGCAAGATAAGCAGTAATTTCGATTGTCTTTGTATTGCAGTGAAGGTGTTTTGGAATCAGACTCCACAAATTTGCATTGGAACTTTTATTGGAATTTTTCTTTGATATTAAATCCTGGCCATAGGGCTGTAAATCCAGAAGGGTTTTGAAAGACTTGGACTCACCATATCTGAGACAGCTTTAAATGTAGTATAAATGTGTTCCACAGCAGCATAGTATACGGTATTATTGAAGCCTTCAAAGTGTAGTGAAAATAACAGTGTTTCATAGAAATTTTTTTTCTTCTACAGCAATCATGTTCAATAAGAATTTAATGGACCGGGTTCAGTTATCATTATTTTCACCCCTCGAATGGTGTTGAATTTTTGGTAATCTCACAATATTAGTGAGATTGACCCTAGAGAGATTGGATGTTGATTCATCCATAGCAGCGTTTCATAATATGTGGTTCTGTAAAGTGATTTTGCTTTACAGAGATTTATGCTTTTATCTTCACAAAATTACAAATGAAATATCTATGGTAACGTATGTTGGTTGTTGATAAAAATTAAAATGAAAGTTCAACTTATTTAAGCAGGTTGTGACGAATGATAAAATGATAATACGAGGTTGATAACATTTGACAATGTATACAAAACTAAGTCTTGCAATTTCGTGACATGTAGGCTGACGTAACAACGGAAATCGTTTCCTAGATGATAATTGACCCTAAGACTGGCTAAACTAATTTCACTTGTATTTGTCAGCCGGATTTTAAGAGCGCCATAATGATGATTAACGTCCTCATTTCATTTGCTATATTCCGGGTTTTAATTTAACTTCTATTCTAAAGAAGCTATTGCGTATCGCTCACTTTCGCTCAATTAATATTATAAGACTTTTGGACTATGATTTGTGTATCATCGTTTTTTTTTTTTTTTGTAATCTCCTAGCCATATTTGAATCTTTCATTTGGTACGATTGTCTTATCTGCTATACATATTTTTGTGTTTCGGTGAATAAACTCAGTCCTTTGAGGCTTTTTGACAGTTTGCCGTATATTCAAGTGTGCATGTCGCAACTGCAGTGTGTGCCTTCCCCAAACTTCATCCTTCATTTAACATCGTACAAATTAAATATAACATAGTTGGTAGTAGCATAATATAATCAATGATAGAGAACGATTGGGGATTCAATACTTGTACCACTTTGGGGGGTTTAGGAGAGAAAAGAAAATTGAAGAATTCATATCTCGCAAGAATGTTTCGGTCGCGGCTTGTGTAAGAATCAATCGTACGTTCGTCAAAACAATCGGACTGAAACGAATTTGGAAGCGCAAAGAATTGAAATATGTAATGACAGTCTAAGTTTCCGATAAATCAGGACCTGCAAGTCGTAAATGAATGCGTTCCAATTTAGTTCAATCCAATTAGGGTTCACAATAAGATTAACCTTCGGATCAGAAAGGCAGTACTACGAAGAATTAAAAGGTGAATATGATAATTTTAGAACATGATTATGTGTTTGATGCCTTGTATATGTATAATTGGACTTATGACAACGTTTTACCTTTCAAAACGGTTCTAATAATAGAAGATCATTCGAACATTATCCTTACTTGAACAATTGTCGAATTCGATGATGAAATGGCTGATAGACCAGAATACGCTAGTGCAGGATTATACAGGATGAATCGTCCCTGGTATCGCATGACGGAGGGGCTTATCACAAACGCCCCGCCCCTTTCTATTCATACTTGTTATTGTCATATTGTGAAACCCCACTTTTATTTTCAAGTGCCGTCAAAACCATCAGAAACCCCACTCTGTTGTTACTATCCCAAATAAGAACATACCTATTTCAGACTCCGGACAAGGAGGGCATAAAAGCGAGGTTTTGCGATACGACGATAATATACAGTATGAATAGTAAGGGACGGAGCGTTTTCGATGATAAGCCCCTCCCTCATGCAATATCAGGGACGATTCATTCTGTATATGCTCAAAATTTGTACATCGATCATGTTTTTATTATCAGGGAAAACCCGCCGTTTCCACCTTCTCTTTCTCTTATAAACTCTTAATTTCATGACCGGTATTCGTTTATTGGCAAATTGTTGTGGCGATAATCAGTGATAACAAAAACACGAATGTGAAAAATATCAATCTATATTAAAGCAATTTTTAATACATTTTCATGACATTATGATTTATAGTTTGGATGACATGCACCTCGATAATTAATTTCAAAGGGCTTTCTACCGTAATGATAACAAAAATATAATTTATACGAATTTACAAAACTAAACGCAGTCTACACATAATGGCGTTGGCAAAACAGTCTACGTTTATAATATGAGTCTTTAATTGCCAATGAGCTAACTCGCGCAATTATTTTGCATCTCGAGCCGTTTGGATGAGATAAAATTCGCGCGTTTTCATCGTCCTTTTTCGTTCCTATTTATTTTTATTTGAGAATAATAGCTCAATTTTCAACTGACTAGTAGTAATCTAAATGATTCATTCTGTCCCATCATGAGAACAAAGAAGTGCAAAGTGGTGACTGAAACCTGCAAAACAAATATTTCCGTATTTGTAGTTTTCAAATAAAAACTATTTACAAAATTTTATTCTCTTTATTATAACAGAGAAGAGGATAAATATTTTGTCATTTCTTATCTTCGTACACTCTTTTTGTCCTGGGTTACAAGTGATACATGAAAATATATTTTTAAATCATCATGCCCAACACTTCAATTTTAATTATGTATTTATATCTAAGCATTGATTGTGTTGAAACACGTGTGTTCATGATTAGTTATGCAAAACGTGAATTGTAAATATAAAGTTTTTGTTTTGAACTCGAAATATATATACCTATATATCACTGATCTCTACTAATTACTGGATGGGGGATAGCGCGAAATTCCTGTAACCAATTGAACGGCTGTGGTGGCCATTTGCTTTGAGTCTCTGTGCCACTCCACGTGACCTCCGAGCAAATCAAGCGCATATACCGTTTGAAATTCCCGCTCAAAATTGTCAGGGCAACCCAAACAAAATGTCGACCGTAAGGAAATAAAGGACTTCAAATTGTTTCAAAAATTTCCACAGCAAAGCCACCTATCCCCCATCCAGTAATTAATAGAGATCAGTGCTATATATATGAGGTATTCTGCCCCAAGTGAGACCGATCCGGTTCCTCACCCTAATCAATATCTTTGATAATTTATTTTTCTTATCAGCAACCCAAAAGGAAGCTACGTGAATTATTTCAAATTTTTCTTTGGAATACTTTTCGAGTTGGAAATTGTGAATTTTCCGGAATTTTCTTAGTAACATAATTTTCAATTAATCATAACTCGGCTCGGATTGGTCGAATCACAAAAAACAAAAGCATGAAAATGACTCTCAGAAATCGAACTTGTCAGAAAAAATATTGCTGAAACTTCATGACGTATCGTTCATCATTATTTCTAGGTTAAAATGCAAAAGCTCGATTCTCGGCAAGTATGCCACTTTTGATTTTTTTCAAAAAATTTCCCATTGTTATACATTTGAATACAAAATTTTTGAGCCGTGTCTCATGGTGGGCAGAATTTTCCTTCTATTTTTTTTTTATTTTTTATTATTCATTTAAAATTTTTTTTTCAGTTTTCGAGCAAAATAAACGATAAATTGCTGATAATTCATATTATTATTATTCATGCTTTCAGTTCCAATTCGTTGAGAAAAAAAAATCAAAATCGGAAAAATGTATATAAAAGTATGAGAAGTAAAAAATGAAAAAAAAAATAGAAAGAAAATCCTGCCCACGATGAGGTACGGCTCAAAAATTTTGTATTCGAATGTATAATAATGGAGAATTTTTTCAAAAAAATCAAAAGTGGCATACTTGGCGAAAATCAAGCTTTTGCATTTTAACCTAGAAATAATGATGAACGATATGTCATGAAATCTCAACAATATTTTTTCTGACAAGTACGATTTCTGAGAGTCATTTTCATGCTCTTGTTTTTTGTGATTCGACCAACCCGGGCCGAGTTATGATTAATTGAAAATTATGTTACTAAGAAAATTACGGAAAATTCACAATTTCCAACTCGAAAAGTATTCCAAAGAAAAATTTAAAATAATTCACGTAGGTTCCTTTTGGGATATGTATATTTGCCTTAGGCCAAGGAAAAAATAAATTTGTTTACCATCTCGCATTTTACTTTACAATTTTGCATAAGTATTCCAGTTGTGTCATCTAAACTCTCTCAATCGCTGTATGGGCCACGAATTATCTCGTTCGATTTGCTTGCAACATAATAGGGAGGCGCGAGTTAACTTGTCACTGTTTGTTCAAGAGATAAGAGACAAGTAGGATCAGAGATTTTTCTGTACCCTTGCTATAGAATACATTTTATAATTACAGTAGTGGATTTGAATAAAATAATGATATTGGGGATTGGATGGTATTCATTAGACTACATGGCATTCAGTAGTCCAGCGCCCATTCATTTTCTTGAAGAAACGAGTCAACGACTTCCTTCATGGATAGGTTGGGTATAAGCTGATCTTGGGTCAGACGAACTCTGGTTACAGGATCAAAGTGACCCACCCTCTGTAGATGTTCCTCTATGTCTTTACGTTCATAAGTGATTCCGCTGGGAGTTATCACAGGCTCCTGAAGGATCTCAAAACTGATCTTGCCACATAGGTAGTCTGGCACCTCTCTCACCTATTTTACAGTAATTCCTTAACTTATCACATCACGTGTATCATACTTAGTCAACGTAAAAAATAAGCTGATATTGTTGATGTATACAACCATTTATTCCAAAAGGAATTACCATCTATATATGATATTCTTGTAAGGTCCCTCCTTTGACTATATAACCCTGGACTGCTAATGCCCCCCACTATTCCCATAAGCCGTATGCGAAGCCGATGTTCCCAACATCTACCCCACTCCTTGGACTTCTCGGCAGTCAATTCCGCGGGAAATTTAAATAAGTACTTAGTACCGATACAACACATGCTTACAACGATAAACAAACACATGAACATTCTTTCGATGTATTGTATCGACTGAGTAGTTCTGAACTCGACCGTTGACTGCCTGTAGCGCCACATCCTGACAACACGCCTGAAGTTAGCGTTAGCAGTCCAGGGTTATATAGTCAAAGGGTCCCTCCCACCCATCTCCCACTCCTTTCACTTATTTGTAGCCCTCCCACCTTCTTTCGAATTATAGGGCACGAAAAATGTGCACGAAGAGTTAGTATCAAATATGAATAAAATTTTATGTTAGGAAGCATTAAACTATGTGTACAGTCTTCTTTTTTTTCTTCTTTGCCTAAAAAATATCCCATCCAAGAACTGACCAGCATATGTCAACAAGATGGCACAGTCCATTGTTTTCTAATCTTTATTTAGATTTATGAAAAGTAGACTGATTTTCATTGAAATTAGTGCTCGACGGCTTTCCGGGTGGCTTATTTTCAATGACAATATTAAGTCAAGATATGTCTGACAGGGTGGCCACAAATTTGAAGCGTAAAAATTCCATGACATTTCCAGGTTTTCCAGGACCAAATACGCAGTTTTTCCCTGACGGTTTGCTCGTCCTGTTAGGCTTTTGAATGCTTAAACGTTCAGTTTATTACTATTTTTTTTAACTATTTTTTTTTGCCTACGGAAAGAAGTAAATTTGGCACCTTGGAGAATGATTTCTATAATTTGAATTTAACTAAATTGATATTTTCAGTTTTTTTCATGACCAAAATAAAAATTCCCTGACAATTCCAGGTTTTCCATGACCATTTTTAAATTCTCTGAAATTTCCAGGTTTTCCAGGTGTGTGGCCACCAATATGACAATTTAAAATGATGAATCGAAATCGTGGCAAAATTACTATTGAGGGTGTCCATTGGGGAGAATTTGGATATTTTTTGGATTTAGATTGAAAAATGTAGCTCCTAAAACCGTCGATTACTAATTTTGAATCTCTATATTTCGACTCCAGATCTGGAATCAGCGACCCACAAAACTCTTTCACAGGGGGTGTTTCTTGAAGATTGGTGGTCGGAAAAATGTAGGCTTGAAAAAGTTACATCAATACTTCTTAGGTTTAAAATATACAGCTCATCTTGTGATAGGATTTGTTTCGCGTCAAAAACTAACATTTAGAATGGTGGGAGTATAAGAAATAGAATGTTTTAGGTTTATGATCAATAGGAAATATTGAGCAATGGGTTACTATACTGACCCTTCGCCGTTCATCCACCTTGGCAAACAAATCGTTGAGACGAGCAATGCAGTTGTCTCGATATTCTTCGACCTGTTCTCTCGTTCTTCCAGTTCTGCTGGTATCAGTTTCATTTTCTGAAACTTCACCCTCTTTGTCTTCAATGCTAGCAGCATTGCGATCTGCGTCCTCAATGATTAATTGATTGAGATAAGATTGCAGTTCAATATCTTGCGCGACTCTCTGTTCTTCCCTCAATTGGAAACGTCGTTTTCGCGCCTGCCTCAGCACACTTGTTACATCGTCCCCATAATTCAACTTCTGTTCCTTAGCCAGATCTACTGCTGTAATTCCACATCGTTTGTTAGTCTTTTAAAAACTCCTATTTTGCCAAGGAGTTACCAGGTTCATACATGCAATGTGAGAATTCCTTAAATAAGGGTGGCCATAATAACTGAAGTTTGAGTTTCTTTGACTTTAACGAGTTTCAAGGAAATAGGATTTCACTCGGCCCCCCCCTGGTTACGCCACTGGAACTCACATGTAACGGTAAATTTGTGGAATTTAATTGTTCATGGATTTATCCTATAAATGCACACTGGGCTTATGCAGAATAATTTGAGTTCCGAAAAAAAATTAAAAAATTTCATCAAGTATATACTGTAACGAGCAATTTTCCTACCCGGAGGAAAAATGAGTAGAAAAATAAATCCCGCTCAAAAAGGTCCCAACGTATTCTCACGAAAAGATACTGAACGGTACGATACAAAAAGGAAAAGAAAAATAGAAATAGACAAAAGCTAAAGTTGGGCGCCAGGCACACGAATGTGCCAGATAAAGTGAACAGAAGAAAAAGAAAAAGAGATATGCTAAGAAACAACTAAATTCAAAATTGAAAAGCTAATCATGAAAAGAAACTCTAATAAACGACTAAACTCAAAATTCAAAAATTAACTAGAAAAGAAAATACTAAGAAAACAGTTAAATTCAAAAGTCAAAATAGTAATCAGGAAGAGAAACACTAAGAAATAGATAAATTCAAAACTCAAAATATACTCGGCTAGTAGACGGTGAGGGGAACGTGGGGGCGTAGAAATAACACACTTACTCGGTACAGGTAACGGTAAGAGAAATATAATTTAAAGGCAAGGCGAACGATACAAAAAAAAAATAATAAATAAATAATACAAGACGGCAAGGCCAGTCAGGCCGAATACAATGAAATTAAATCGAGCCAAATACCAGCGAAAATAGTTAATAATCAAAAATAAAAAAAAATAAAGTAACAAAATAAAGTAGCGGCGGAATCGAAGTCCGACGTCGCCAAGGTAGAAGGCGGTTAGGCCGCGAAAAGAAATAAAGAAATAAATACAACAAAAAGAAATACGAGGTAACGCTAAATTATCCTCAAATTAACGCTCGCAACAAGAAAAGAATCCAAGAAATTGGCTGGGGAACGATACGGCACGGAGATTCTTCTCCGAGCAGCGCAAGTCCAATGGAAAAAAATATAAAGAAATTAGGTCTCTTTGGCCTAAAATTAGCCTAGAGAAATTCTAGACCACGACTACCCGTCACTGGCGAATTTTGAATTACGGCCGTTAGTCGGTAACGCAAGAAGGCAGCTAGAGGACGGATGGTCAAGGTCTTACAGACAAGAGCCTACCTTTAAGGTGGGACGCAGCCCAGGCGGCTCCAAAAAAATATCACACACTCACAAAATAATAAAGCTAAATCACAAGAAAAAACTAAAGAAAAGTGTGCAAGAAAACTAAGAAAAACTAAGAGAAACCCCAAATAGAAACTAACGAAAAACCACAAGAGAAAAAAAAATAGATAAAAAGGAAAACCCAAAGAAAGATAAGATAGACGGTAAGGTACGAGATATCTCGACGTTTTCGGTGTGCTGGTCGGCAACGGAGTGTCCGTCGATCGGCGATCCAAAAAGGGTGGGGGAAGCCATTCCACGCACGGCATGTTCGCCGCACCTAAACGGCGAACATTTTCAAAATTCTGGCCGGGAGGTAGGTGTTGGCGGCTTCATGAGGCTGGGAGGTGCAGCCCTCTCCCGGCCGGCAGGTGACGAGGCTGCAGAAGATGACGTAGGTGCGGATACTAATGCCGCGGCTTCCAGGACATCCCCCAGATGATCCAGCGTCGATCGACGGATGCAGGTGAATCCCGCGATGTCCTGGCGGTGATACCTGCGTCTCACAATAAAAAAACTTAAGGCAGACAATGATCTTAAAAGACATATGTTGGACTTGCGCTTCGGTGAAGAATTTGCGGTACGGCAGCGGCATGGTCGCTCACGTTTGCGAGTGGAGGCGCGGTCAGTGACAGATGTAAAATCTGCCACGTTACAATACCTAATGAGTACTCTGGATTGTTATCAACAAAATGCTGGAGCAAAATGGTCGTTCTTGATTTTCTGATGGGTTAATAATAGAATGATACAAATATGCTGCATCTGATGCAATGAACATCTGTCATGAGTGTGCTAATTTTGTCCCAAGTTTTGCATATACTTGAATATGTTTTCACATAATAAATCCAATAATTTATAATATACAGAACAATTTTCTTATGAGTACAGAAGTTTCACTCCTTTTCCCCAAGTTCTCGCTCGGCACAGATAGGTTTCTAGGTAAATAGAAGTTGAATGTATTTTGTTTTTGGTGTGTAGCTTAGAATGTCCTCTTTGGAAACTCGGTGAATTTTCCATTTATCTTCAATGGACAAAAATAGCAATTCCTCAAGGGGACCAGTATGTTGTCATTGGTAAAATTAAACATAGTTGAGAATGAATTTATTTCTTCACCAAAGTTCATTTCACATCATTATAATCGTCTCATTCCAAAACACCTGCTGCACGATTCCAAGCATAGCATTGATCTGATTCGACTTCTCTGGATTCAAGATTGTTAGAAAGCTGCATCGTCATGAAATGAATGAGGAAAATTAATTGGAAAAATTTATCATAGAAAATATAGTCGATTTTCCAAAAATTTAATACTTCCATTTCACTTTTTGGCAAATTATGCGGCCCAAAAGTCGAATTTTCAAATTTCCTTCACGCATTTTTTGACGGCCCTGACGGATTCTGAACCTAGAGAAGTCGAGTCGGACCAACGGTGTGTCTGGATTCGTGCAGCAGGAATTTCGAGATGAGAAGATTATATTGATGTGAAATGAACTTTCATGAAGAAATAAATTCATTTTGGATGATGTTTAATTCTTTCAATCACGACATACTGGTCCCCTTAAGCGATTAACAATAACATCATTTTGTTCCAACATAATTTGATGCCAGCACAATCTGGTCCACTTTGAACTCATTAAAACTAACATCAGTACACAGTATACTAATACGGTTTTGGCATCCCGAAAGACGATAGGTCTCTTGAATTATAGTGTCCTGAAAAATTGAACCATCAATATCCAGGACTTATCGAGGATTTTTTCAGGACCAAAATATTGTTTTGAGGAAAGTTTTTTCATGTGATTTTCCGCTGTATTAACAAGTAAATAAGGCTCAGCTTCATGAAAGCTCTTATTTTACTTAATTTTCTATTGCTTTGAACAGAATTGAAACGCTTGCTAATTCAGAATATTGTGTTTGAAGTAAATAGTTCACATTCTGAATTAAATAAGTGTGCTGAAACTTGTAGTTTCTTGCGATAGAAAATATTGAAATTTTTTTTGAAAATTCCCAGGACGCGTTCAAATTTCAGAATAATTCTATAATATTTCGAGGAGGAAATTAATATCCAGATATTTCCAGGATCTCCAGGACTTCCGGGATCGCCGGAGAGCATATGAATTAAATTTAGACCGGCAGGAAGAAAGTAATGTAAGATCAAAGTTAGCTGGTTCACTGGATCCCAGTCTGCGAATAACTAGACACTCAGACAGGTGGATGTTTCAGGGTGAAATAAAGTTTGTTTACAATCTGATCATTATACTTATTAAGCTTGTGAGTATGCTCTGCAAATGTGATACAACAAAATTGGAGATACCTATATAGCCGATCTATGAGTAAGTTTTAATTGATTCACACCACTAGTATGTATGTAAACCATTATTAGACGATCTGGGTAGTTCTTTGAAGCTTAGATATGCATAGTTAATTATACTTGAAATTACCTCTTTGTAAATGCTTGACAGCCTCGTCGAAAAGTTCCAATTCAAGTAGTGCTTGGCCTAAAAAGAAGTGACCCTTCACCAGACACGGATCCATGTCTAAAGCTCGTCGGCAATCCTGACAGGATGAGTCCCATCGTTTGAGCTTGAGATGACACAGAGCACGGTTTGTGAAGTATGTAGCTTGGGTTGGATTCTTGATCTGTCACAACGTGTTACGAAAATGATCTTTCTTCATTTACCGATTTGTATTGTAATACGAGTAGACGTTGTTGCTCGAAATGACAATCGGGAGAATCTAACCATACCCATATCTATTGTTTTTGTATGTACAAATACGGAGCAATACTTACAATGGCTTTTGTGTAACAATTAGCTGCGTCCTCGTATTTGTGCAAATTGAACAGGCGATTACCCTGCTCTTTTAACTCCTTATCCGAAAGGTTAGCCGTCGAGTACGTTTTACTCATTATAATTTAGTTGATCGATAATTGAGCAGCGATCCAATCCCTGAATTTAATTAGTGATGCGCGTAATAATACCAGGAAATATAAAACCGTACTTCAATTAAATTTGTCATCGTAGTATAACTTTGACGATAGCCGATTCCATTTTGCTTGTTACTATACCCATACCGAGACTTTACGTGGATGCGGAACACTAGGGATACCACACTAAAATTCGTGTGACGTCCTAGGTACTTCTGGTAACTACCAGTAGGCGTCCGCATGAGAGTTTGTTTTTAAATAGGCTGAACTTCGTTAGCCGCCAAAGTTCTTATGAACACTTCAGCAAGAAATTGGACAAAATTATTGAGAGAAGAAGGATTGGTGTGAAGAGGTGAGATTATGATGCAATGTATACTGAGAGCACCTAATTATTTTATTGAAAATATAAGATAGAGACAATTCTACGTGTAACTTGACCAAGTCCCAAGATAGAAGTGAGTCTCAGGCGGATCTCCAGGGAGAAAGATCCACACACACACACTAGCTTTTATTCATATGTATATTTAGCATACATCTTAACCTAGCCTTAAGGGGTGAGAAAATACGGCGGAGGGGCAAATGCGCCATAGCCCTTGTTACGTGCAAGCGAGATGTGGCGAGATTGCCGTCTATGCTGGTCGTAATTTAGAATACGGACGTCACCTGAGCGGTTAAGTAACTTCCGTTGTGGGTCTTTGCTTTATTAAACCACTAAAATGGACCTGAAGGATTGAGTGAAAGGATAGTAACTCGAACTGGATGATGCCAGTTCGACACAATTAAATTATATAGAGATGTATTCCTGCCAACGAGTACTATATGATAACAATTTCAGTAGTCGTGGTGGGGATTTGAAATAATAGAATTTATTGTGCTAATTACAGTTTTAGTTGCGTTTATAGTTGTAGTTATACTTAAGGTTATAGTTGGGAATGATAGATAGGAATTTAGATGGTATGAGCCAGTGGAAACAGTGATACCTGACTGCGCGGTGCGTCAGCTTTTACAACCCGTCACCAAGGAGGCCGATTGGTCGAAGAGTACGGATAGCCCTTGAGGTGTCTTGGCGGTTGCCGTGCGATGTGCTCCTGTACCAAGCCGGTCTTCTACAGTCGGAAAAACCTCCAGTGACAAGGTGTGACGATCCCAAGTGCACGGTCACTTCCGAAAATAATTCTGACTACACGAGCAAGGGATACGGGGTCTTTTTATCCCTTGCTAATCGGCCTTTGGCGGGGGATGGAATTTCCTTGGTCAGCTTCCAGGGAACCTCTGTTTCGCCCGCGCAGTTTGGCTTACTCATCCGCTAGCTCATACCTGTGTTGAAATTGCTGAACCGGCGGCCTAGATTCTACCGTCGCGTGGTGTATTGCGACACACTCCGGTTCGTTCGTAACACCCTCCTCCGACTACGGGGGTTGGGCCTTGCCCCGTCTTGAGATCGTCCCGTTTTCTCGGACCTTCTTTCTGGAGCACTTGTCGATGCGTCTGGTCTATATCACCTATCGCCTATCCATTTATGCATCCCCGAGTTCAATTCTCACGGACGTTGGTCCGTGAGAACGTAAACAAATGCAAACGGACTTTCTTTAAGTGTTATTTATATTGAACTCTCTATTGCTTGAAACCTAAATATAATATATAATCTTTTAGTTGAAGTGTTCTATAAATATTAACAAAAGTTCGAGGGAACGTTCAGTCTCTCATCTATAATCATTTTATATTATTCATTTGAATATCTAATTGGACTTTTATTCGAATATTAGCGCGCAAATCAAGTGGCGTCACCTATCAAACTACTAGATTACTGCTGGTGACGTCACATTCGCGCGGCTAGTGACATTGCTCAGCCATGCCCTGTTCAAGCTAACTTTATTCTGTTCGAACCATGGAGTAGAAGGAGACCTAACTCCCTATGCACGCTGTATCGAAAAAGTGGCTCGAATTTTGTACGTAATAGATGGTGCTGTTAGCAACAGTCGACTCGGACTTCCTGTGAGTGGGAAGTAGAGATCACTGGAGTGGGAAAATTTACCATACAGCTTAGAGCATTTATACCTGGAGGGAGCATGTCATATCTTCTCCCATAAGTGGCGAATGCAGCAGAGACAGACATATGACGCTGAGAGCCTCTCTTTGTCGCGCAGGATCTGATTGGTCGTCAGATTTTAGTCACGTGACTAGCTACACCCGTAAGTAAAGAGTCGCGGTGCCCCGTGCATTTATTTTCACTAGTTCCATCCGATCTCTTAAGTATGATATGTGTGTTTGGGGGTTATACCAATTGATTATTTAATCAGATAGTGATTTCAAATCATTTTAGAAACGACTTGTAACCTGTAAATATTTCATGTCATGATTTCTCGTTCACTATAGCGCGGGTACCCGGCTTGTCATGTTACGCTCCTGGCGTAGAAAGAGAGAGGTTATCTGCGAGTTGTTTCCCTCTCTGTCTGCATGCTTTTCGACCGAGATGCTCCCTCCAGGTATAAATGCTCTAAGCCATACAGTCAGTGACGTCATACCGAGAACAAATCTTGATACTGCACAGTCGAGCGCCTGACAGCGCATGCGCGAGTTCCGTCGTCCGCTGAGGCAGGTTAGCCATCCCGAGTTTTAGCTGTCAAACTTTGTTTTTGATGGCGATGTAATTGATATGAATTTTTGAGGTTAAAATCTCAAAGAATTGCGGTACCGATTCAGAAAGGCTTGGAAAGCTTTATTGAAACTTGATGTTCGACCGTCGCAATTTATTTCGAACAGTTGATTGCTTTCTTGGATTCATCGGTTTATTTTTCAAGGATTTGCTTCATCTAATTAAAATTGGAAACTAGTGGTCTCATGACGGGTTGAAAAAAAAACGAAGCAGGTAGGTGGGAACAGTTTATTAAATTGTATTAATTTGACACATTAGAAATAATTCAAATTCTTTTGATTAACAGGAAATGTTTGTGAATAAATGCTGTTAAATTGGGAAATTCAAGAATGAGTTTGCAACAGCCAAATAATTGCATCTCTGCCTTTCATTGATACCTTCCATTTAATTTCTTGAGTCCAGAGATCATCGCCACTTTTCTCGGTTGACAAAGGAAATCGTTATGACTTCTTCCAATTTGAAACCATTGCATGTAACATATCTTTCAAGTAACTTTCTCGCTAGAAAGGAACATTAATCTCACAAACTTTAAAATTGCAAAATATCAAACCAATTGTTTAAGAAGTTTGAATATTTTATCATCTGTGATTGAATTGTGGTTTTCTTTTGAGGAAGTCTAGTTTAATTGATTAATCGTAATGCAACGTGTATTAGCAAATGAATGCATTTTCAGCCTTTGACAAGGTGTGCCGATGGATTTTCAAGAAGACACCAGTACAGAGACAGCGACAGCGGTACCTGAGACAGCTGTAACTAGCTAGCCGGGTGAAATTATCAGCTAAAACTAAGTTTAAAGACATTTTCAACTAAAGGTATTCAACATTCCTAGATTTTGATTATATCAGTTTGGCTAGCAAAATCTATTCTCCGACTTTTATTAGAGACCTGAAACACTATTCTTCTGAACCCAACAACTTCAAAATAAAAATATTAATAAATACAAATATTCAAATGACTCCTTGACGCTATGAAGTAAAGACGAAGGTGATGGTCCAACAAAATCACTTGAACACCTGTTGCCTGACGGAACGTCCAGATCGAATGGTTAGAATGGTAGCACCAACAGATCAAGAAACCATGGTGATCGCTGGCAGAACGTTTTAATCATCAGGTCTTACAGGATTTTCCTACTGCTGACCAATGTTGAAAGCTCGAGCCTCCTAAAAGAACGAATTTCATCATTAAATAAATGCAAAAATGTTGTATCGCTCAGAGATCACAGAATTGGAAATCTACTTACAAGCCCTGATGATTTCTGTGAGGAGAAAATTTGAACGTTGACGACTTCAGTCCCACTTCACTGTTTTATTGTTTCCTAATAAAAAATAAAAGGTGTTAATAACAGACGTGCTACTGATGATTTCAGATTCAATTAATTTCTACTCAAATGCATTACCATGAAACTTGAAGCAAAAATTTTTTTCACAATTTCACTTACTTTCAACAATCCATTTATTTTTTACTTTATGTGAATAAAGAATATTTTTGTAATAAACGTTATTTTCACTTACCTGCCTCAGTTTGCCCAGTTTCAGATTTAAGTTTAGATTTAATTTTTCAATAAATAATTCCATCATGAGTTTTGTAGCAATTGATTTTGTATTTTCATCAAATCCTTCGTTGTGCCGATTGAATTATCTTCCGATATGAACTATTTTGTTCAAGATTGCTAATCGATGCTACTTTTATTCTGATAATTCACGTTAAATTAAAATAAACAACAACATAACCTGAATTGACTAGTCTACGCACGAAGGCTTGACAGCTGTTGCTTCATTTCTTGCAAGCTGGTACCCCTGCCTCATACGTCATAATATTATCGCGAGACCATCTCACCGACCAATAAAATTGAATTATTCGGCGCATGCGCAGTCAGGCGCATCGACTGTGCAGTATCAAGATTTGTTCTCGGTATATATATAGATTATACATCGATAATATATGAAAAACGGCCCTATATAAATATATATAAATATTATATATAATTTATATATAATTATATACATTTATACATATTTGTATGTATATTCATATATGAATATATATGAATGAAAGCTGTACCTTTTTATATATGAATATATACGAATATATATAAATGTATATAATTAAAATTAATAAATTATATAGAAATTATATAGAAATTAATCTATTTTTATGATTTGGATTTTTTTTATCCCGTATCACCGCGAACTGGTGAACACTTTCGATTAATTCTGCATCCGACATATCTGCTGTAGTAGTTTATTTGAAATATCTGATATCTTTCTTTCTCAGTATTCGACTACGCATCCGCTGACGTCTTCCACGACTAAAATTCGGTCAGAAGTTGAAATTTACGAACTTTGTGGGGGCAAGAGTTTCGATTACTTAAACCCATAGACATATAAGAATAGACCACGCATCCTCGCCGAAAAGCCGGGAGAGAAATAGAAAGAGAAATAGAAAAGAAATAGAAGAGAAGAGAATAGGAAGAGAAAGCATATGGGCCCTCTGTCTCTTTGTCTAGTCGCGCATGCGCGGGCACTCTATCCATTCTCTATTTCACTCTTACTCATATTCCTACTAAAAGAACGCTCAGCGCGCATCTCGACTACATGTCCGAAAGGACGATAAGTCATAAAAGGATTGATTGAAACGCTCAGCGCGCATGCGCGATTAGACAAGGATACAGGGGGACAATATGCAGCTTTCTCTTTCTATCCCTCTCTTGCATCCACTTACGAGGCACCTCGGTACATGCGCGGTCTATTCTTATATGTCTATGCTTAAACCATAGTTAAGTCTAACTTAAAGTTCCGACCGGTGCTTAAACACCTTAAGGCCGAAGTAAGAAGTTCCTAAATTTTTAGGGTTACGGCTAAGTCTAGTGCTAAAGATCTTACTGTATAAACGGCCTAGTCTAACTCTTCACATCCATCTTTTAGGTTGGGGCTAAGTTGAAGTTACGACCGCTGCATAAACCAGCCATTATGGTTAAGGCTGCCGTCCCATGTAGGCCCGGAACGGAATGACGGAACGGAACGTTGTATGTGTCGGTGTATACATACACGCAATACATGGAAAAAGTCACTAGATTCCATTCCATTTTTCCGTTCCGGGCCTACATGGGACGGCAGCCTAATGGTGCCGTCCCATGTAGGGCCGGTCACCGGAATCCGGTATAACGTCCGAGCGGACGACATACCCTATTCACGCTCTCCACCACCTAAAATCACCAGAACTTACCATACTATCACTAAACATAGAAGCCTACCGAACCAACACACGGTACGTACATATTGTCCAAACCCATTCCACATCTAACTAATCCCATAAACACCAGACGAACCCTGCATTACTTCCCACG
Organism: Tenthredo livida; assembly: GCA_963992785.1. Taxonomy (NCBI): domain Eukaryota; kingdom Metazoa; phylum Arthropoda; class Insecta; order Hymenoptera; family Tenthredinidae; genus Tenthredo; species Tenthredo livida. Next base: position 12,869,220 of record OZ023071.1, read on the forward strand.
CCAGTAACCAACTATGGATATACACCCTGCTTTGACTATATAACCCTGGACTGCTAATGCCCCCCACTATTCCCATAAGCCGTATGCGAAGCCGATGTTCCCAACATCTACCCCACTCCTTGGACTTCTCGGCAGTCAATTCCGCGGGAAATTTAAATAAGTACTTAGTACCGATACAACACATGCTTACAACGATAAACAAACACATGAACATTCTTTCGATGTATTGTATCGACTGAGTAGTTCTGAACTCGACCGTTGACTGCCTGTAGCGCCACATCCTGACAACACGCCTGAAGTTAGCGTTAGCAGTCCAGGGTTATATAGTCAAAGACACCCTGCATCACCTTCAAAACGAATAACCATAACGTTCACATCTCTATTCGCTCCGTGCATACCTATACCCACTCACCAAAGTAAGAATGTGTAGTCGTGTACATGCATATTAGTGGCGACGCCTATATTGGTATCGGCAAGCTTGGTGCGGAAAAAAAAATGAAAAAACAATGTATGTACACGAATACACATTCTCACTTTGGTGAGAGTGTGTGGTGTGCACGGAGCGAATACTCACTAAACCTACATTACCCAAATATTACTACATACTTATAACCATTATTATAATTATAAGACTTACGAATTTAACATTTACCATTAAAACTATAACCACCTAATCCTAATCATAATTATGATACTTATCCCTTAAGCTGATCTATACCCTTCTCAATATTATTCACGTTACATACTACCCATAATGTTAAGTAATTATCGTACCATTATTATATATATATCGCGTGACTAATGCCATAAGGTCGTAAGCGCCAAAAAATTTTTTTTTTGCGGATATGCCCAAAAGATGTAATATTGCATGAAAAAGATTTTGCCACCGAAAAAACGAATTTTTTTTTTGGCGCTTACGACCTTTTGCCATTAGACACGCGATATTTTTCATAGAGGCCTATTAAACATAAGTAATCAAACATGTATTAATATTAAGTTATACGCCAGACTTAGTTAATCCTAAATGTAAGCACACTCCTCTAAAATAAACAATGTGCACCCAGACATCCCTTGCACATACCAAGAACGAAAGCCACCCAACAACCGCCTAACGGTCAAAAACCTATACGACACTAACCATACGAAACAACTCAAATACTAACAAAATAATATCCTCACTAACCATACAATACCCAGCCCGGCTCAAGGACCATATACAGCGCCGGATTTACCTATAGGCCCGAGAGGCCCGGGCCTAGAGCGGCATTATCTAGGGGCGGCAAAAATTGGATTACGAATCCAAATCATATGTAACTTGTATGATGAAGTTATTTTTTTCTGTACAAATGAAGAAGTCCTAACGTTAAAAAAATGTACCTATGCAAAGATATAAATTCTCATCTATGAAACAACAGAATTATTATTATTATTATTATCATACGTATGCAGCTATATCGGAAAATATTGAACAAAGCGACTATTTATGAGCATGTGTAAGAAAAATGATTGAATATTGATCTATCCTGGTTGACAAAATGAGTCTTTGCTGAGGCGTGTGGCAAAAACTTTTTCACACTACTTTGTCACACTATCATGGCGTCGAAAGTGAAGGTTACCATGCATTGTTAATGAAAAATAGGATGTGGTACGAGTGGGGGACAAGGACTTAGCACTCGTGTGATGTTTTCATCACTCGTGCAAAGTCCCTGTTTCCCCACTTGTATCACAATCTACTATAGTGAACAGATTACTAGGTGGGGGGGCGGCAAATAAGTTCGGGACTGCAAGCGGCTCCAAGTTAAAACCGGCGCTGACCATATATCCCCAACAACATCATATCATTAACTATTCTATAAACAATATCAATCCTTCACATGACCATATCACTACAGATTCACCACTTGAATATTATTTCACCTTCGCATGTTAATTATAAGTTATACTCATATACGAAACACCAAGTAATAGCCTTCCGCTATTATCTTGTGTAATCGAATTATTACGCATTTGTTTCATGTCTTATAATCTTAACAAATGCCATAACGATACATATATACCCATATATTATAACCATATACTCATTTAACCATAGTCGCTACCCAGTAAACACAAACATAAAAGTCGTCTTAAAGTCGTGGTATAGACGTCCAATGTCTCACTTTTTGACGTCTAAATGTCGTCTTATGTCTTAAAGCCGTCTTATAGACATAAGACGACATTTAGACGTCAAAAAGTGAGACATTGGACGTCTATACCACGACTTTAAGACGACTTTTGTTTTTGTGTTTACTGGGTAGATTATACTAAGTACGCATATTATTCTTTAGCAATTACTCTTTTATGTCATCTACCTTACAATATTGTATTCGCATGCTAATCGTTAAGACAATGTTAACCCGATTTTCGGTTGACGCTAAGTTAAGTTATCATACTATAATATTACATAAATAACCATACCATACCGCGTGATTCCTCGATTGCACCTCAGTGATTTGGGTAGCAGACCGTCAGGTATAGTCGGCATGAAAAAATTATCCGTGATCGTAGCGGCCAGTTCTTGTTTGTTTTATTGAGTTTTGACGGGTACGGTGAAGTGGTGTCATATTATTACGGAGAAGAATTATTACACGCTCAAAATATTCTTTGTGCACCGAATGATCGTTATCCAGGGGATTGCGACTGATTAGCGTGTCGATAGATGAGTAAGTAAAATTATTTTTCATAATTACGAGTGCATCTGTAAGAGCGTAACCTCAAAACGGCAAGTAATCTCAAGGACAAGTGACCGTTCTCAGGTAGGCCGAGGGGCTTTACGGGCCTAGTAATTGACACTTCGAGTCCGCGGGGCTCTGCGAGCCCCGTAGACTACATGCCCGAAAGGGCGATAAGTCGAAAAAAGGACCAATCAATCAGCTCTGCGAGCCCGGGCGTGCCGACCTGGCACTACATGACCCAGGACTGGCCAAAGTCAAAAGTTAGTGCAATCTGTCGTCATGATTATGAGCATTAGGTTGAATCTGTTCTTGTGGTTACTTACGTATTTTATCAGGGTATACAAAAATGATAATAACTCAAAATTCAAGTTTTTTGACTTGTCCTAGTTTAGATCTAGGTGTGCGATATCTTTAACGAGAAGGACATCCAACTGGGACGTTGGTTGCACAATGCTGAAGAGTTGGGGCATTTTCCACCGCATACCAATTGACACGAGTAACATGCTAAGCTAGCATGTTCATAATCAAAAAACAAGGCGGATTAATTAGGTATGAAGAGAAACATCAACGGGGGTATACCCACCTTGAAGATAATTTTTTCAAATCACTCTGGTAATAGATTTTAGTCACTCAGTTATTTTATGGTTGATTAGCGCTGTTTTGATACAGAGTTTATGATTTTTTCAGATTTTGTGTCCTTCGCTGAACATAAATAATGAGTTTAATATTGATGCAGTCACAGTTCTCAATGCTCACAATGGTTAAGTCAACCATGACTGCGTCGGAAGGTGCAAGGATTGGGATTGGAGTTCGTAGTAGATATAATAATTGTATACTTGTATAATGGTATATATTTATCTATTTTATTCATCGAAACGATTTATCTAATCAGGTCATGCGGTGACAATACAATACAATACACTATAATCCTGTATACTGCAGAGATGCACAGCACCTGTAAGTTATGTTCAATAAAAAAAAATATATTCACCTACACACGATACAGATGGCTCCCCTAAACTTAAATTCTGATCAGCGGTGAAACTCCAAGCTGCGATTCAGGCCACCGATACAGTACAATAGAGCTAGCTTGGTCTAACAGAACTGGTCATAGTTTTAAGATTCTGCAAAAGGTCATGTATTATCTTTGTATTAATGAAGCCTCGTGCAGTCTGCAATTAAATCATATTAAAGCCATCAACAGCTCTGTTCCGGATTCTTGTTTGTTCCCCTGATATTTCCACGGAAAATCAATCGTTCCGTAGTTGCTGTAATCAGCCATAACATTCTCAACTTTCAATTTCCTGCAGATAGTATTAAATATTTGGTAAGATATTGGTTTCTTCAAATATATTTATTCGGAATAACTACATCGACGTAACATCCAATTACAGGTTTTGTGAGTGGAATATTGCTTGAAATAGAATACATACCTAATATATTGCTTGAAATAGAATACATATCCAATAACTATCAAATACACACATATGCCCCTCGCTGGATTAAGGGATATACCCACCTTGAAAATATTTTTCCTTAAATCACTGCCATGCTCTGAGGAAACATTTTGGTGACTCAATTTTTTTACAGTTGATTAGTGCTATTTTGTCACATAGTTTTTATTCTACTCAGATTTCGTGTCCTCCGCTAAACTAAGTCAGTCCATCGAAGAACAAGTAGTGGTCGTATGGTACAGGTTGCTGCGTTGCATAAAATTTCTTCAACTATGGAAAAAATATTCTGTATAGATGTAATTTGGGGGCAAACCAATAATATTTGATGAGTTTAATTTTAAGAGATGGAAATTTTTGATTTTAAATCATTTTTTCCAAAACGATGGAAAAAAGTCTTACCAGCAAAAATTTCGATGTCTAAAATTCAAATTCATGAAATATTATTGGTTTGGCCCTAAATTACATTCATACGGAATATATCCTCCAAAGTTGAAGAAATTTCATGCAACGCAGCAGCCTGTACCCTACGATAACTACTTTTTCTTCGATGGACTGAATTTATGTTCAGCGAAGGACACCAAATCTGAAAAAAATCATAAACTCTGTATCAAAACAGCACTAATCAACTATAAAAAAACTGAGTGACTAAAATTTATTATCAGAGCGTAGCAGTGATTTGAAAAAATTATCTTCAAGGTGGGTATACCCCCGTTGATGTTTCTCTTCATACCTAATTAATCCGCCTTGTTTTTTGATTATGAACATGCTAGCTTAGCATGTTACTCGTGTCAATTGGTATGCGGTGGAAAATGCCCCAACTCTTCAGCATTGTGCAACCAACGTCCCAGTTGGATGTCCTTCTCGTTAAACAAACCGCACACCTAGATCTAAACTAGGACAAGTCAAAAAACTTGAATTTTGAGTTATTATCATTTTTGTATACCCTGATAAAATACGTAAGTAACCACAAGAACAGATTCAACCTAATGCTCATAATCATGAGCATTACACTACGACAGATTGCACTAACTTTTGACTTTGGCCAGTTCTGGGTCATGTAGTGCCAGGTCGGCACGCCCGGGCTCGCAGAGCCCCGCGGACTCTAAGTGTCAATTACTAGGACCGTAAAGCCCCTCGGCCTACCTGAGAACGGTCACTTGTCCTTGAGATTACTTGCCGTTTTGAGGTTACGCTCTTACAGATGCACTCGTAATTATGAAAAATAGTTTTACTTACTCATCTATCGACACGCTAATCAGTCGCAATCCCCTGGATAACGATCATTCGGTGCACAAAGAATATTTTGAGCGTGTAATAATTCTTCTCCGTAATAATATGACACCACTTCACCGTACCCGTCAAAACTCAATAAAACAAACAAGAACTGGCCGCTACGATCACGGATAATTTTTTAATGCCGACTATACCTGACGGTCTGCTACCCAAATCACTGAGGTGCAATCGAGGAATCACGCGGTATACCACTACTGACATATATACAGATGACCAAACCAGCAAATTGCCAATCACTCTGTGCTATTTTATAACACCAACCCATTAACTTGTTAAATCACCGACACGGAAAGATTGAGACCCGACTGGTTCGTGTTTTGCACACGACTCAGTCGTGTGCAAGGAAAAAATGGAAGAAAAATTCGTTTACACCAGACTGAGTCGTGTGCGCACACGACTCAGTCGGGTTCCACACAATAATCAATCGGGTGCTGCACCAGAATCCGTGCACAGTAACCAGTCTGGTGCCGCACACGAGTCATTCGTGTGCGCACACGAATGACTCGTGTACGCACATGAATGACTCGTGTGCTGCACATGAATAACGTTTCTTCTGTAAAATTGAAAATTAAACGCAGAGAAAGCTATTCAATCAATAATTTTGAAATAATGAAACAGAATAAATTATTGTTGTAAACGGAAAACAAAGAAATGGAAAATTTTATCAAACAAAAAATACATAGGCAAGAAAATCTTCATATTTCCAGTTTCATAATAAAATCAAATAAATTTATTACGATAAATATCAAAAAATACGCTGCAAAGTAATACCCTGGTAGAAATTGCGACCGGGCGGTAGCCGGGCACTCGCCAGTATTCCCGATTTTCATCGAGGCACTAGTTAGCCCTGGTTAAAATGCCGTATAGGATTTTATAGGAACGTATAGAATTTCGTATAGAATTCAGTATTTATATCCGACACCAGTTCATGCGGTTCTATCCGCATCCTATCGCATCGACAGAATGTACTCGGGCCGCTGGAGGACCTATCCGGATTATGTTCGGGACCGAAAACGCAAGCTCGGTGATGTATACGATTCTATACGGTCAGCGTTCGTCATCAAAATCGCGTCTAAAATATTTTAAAGTAGGTCACGGGGCTATACCCATCCCTATCTGATTTCGTTCGCGCATTTTCTAACATCAAAGTCCCACGCGGCGCTCTATCCGTCCCTATCAGGAATATATTCGGGACCGAAAACCCAAGTCCGGTGATGTATACGATTCTATACGGTCAGCGTTCATCATCAAAATCGCGTCTAAAATATTTTAAAGTACGTCACGGGGCTATACCCATCCCTATCTGATTTCGTTCGCGCATTTTCTAACATCAAAGTCCCACGCGGCGCTCTATCCGTCCCTATCAGGAATATATTCGGGACCGAAAACTCGAGCTCAGTGATGTATTCGGCTCTATCCGGTCAGCGTTCGTCATCAAAATCGCGTCTATAATATTTTAAAGTACGTCACGGGGCTATATCCGTTACCGTCGGGCTTGGATGCTGCGCATTGCAAGGCCATAGAAATATTTGCTGTTTGTGTCATTATTTCTAAGTCCCAATCGGGGCTCTGTCCGTACTTATCCGGGTTCTATCCCGCGATTCATGATGTGATTATTCACACAAAATTTCTAAGTTGGGATCGGGGTTCTATCCGTACCTATCCGGTTTCCATGTAATGTACATTACTTCAATATTTTCTCGTAAGGTGGCGACCACCGCTTTCGATATTCTCGCGAGTGCCACTTATAGGAGTTGGTCCCTACTGAAAATTTCCAGGTGGGAAATCCATGGATGATTCCACCTGGAAATCTATGTGGGAATCCCATGTAAATCTTCATGGTTTTCCATCGGAATTTCGAACTGGGAATCTACAGGATTCTATGAATTTCCAGGGGCTTTTCATACATGAATACCATGGAAAACTATGGATTTTTGTATGGGAATCCCATAACAATCGTTCATGGAAACCTATAGGATCCAATAGATTTCGAGTTCAAAAGTGGGAAACCATGAAGATTTACATAGGCTTTCCATAGATTCCTAGGTATAATTATCAGATGGGTGCTATGGGATCCTTAGGGATTTCATATACGGAATCCATGGGAGCCTATAGATTTCTATATTGTTAACCCATATGAATCCATAGGATCCCATAGATTCCCAGTTCGAAATTCCTGTGGAAAACCATGTAAATGCATGGTGGCAGGAGTGTAGGGTAGTTGGGCGGACATTTACACAGGCGGAGGGGATGTCCAATAAAAGTAATTGATTGGGTATTCCAGCAGACAATTTATGCAGGTGAACTCCACACGTATATGTGCCTTGTCCGGATGACGAAGGCGGTCGCAGCGATAGCTGCACGATGTGCTAGCGAAGGAGTCGCTGTACGGTGTGTCGTGGCAAGTGGACAAATACCAGGGTCTATAATCATATCATCGCATCACTTTTCTTGCGAGACAAATTCCTGCGATGCGCCACGTTGTGGCGTCGCGCGTAAGTGCGGCGATAGCCGGCCTCAGAGCGTCGGCTCGCTCGTCGAGGCGGGGCGGGTGCGGTGTGGTGGCCATGTATGGCTAGGTGGCCTGCCTTTATCCTTAGATTTCCACCTGGAAATTTTCAGTGAATACTATGAAACCGTATGGAAATCCGTAGGCTCCTCGAACCGATCCGTTTCACGTGGAACACCCCATATAATTTGTGAGAAGTACCTAATTTATCTATTATAGAAAAATAGGGAGTTCGGATCTCTTTAAGTAGGTTCTGATCCACAAAAATATCGCCGTTATGTATCCTAATAAACAATTCAAAACGTATATGAGTTTTCAATCGATTAGCTAAGTGATATGAATTCCTACCGACCATAAACTCCGTGTATATAGGGTGTCCCATTTTAAACAATTCAGCTGAATATTTCGAAAACTCATGGTTGTAGAGAAAAATATTTCAGATTTATTAATATAGATGATATTATGAATAACATTCTCGAAGTGTTTAACCCTTTCACTGGTGCAGCCTTTTTTACTGTACGTGCCAAAAATGGTAGGACAATAAACTAAACAAATTATACGATTAACTATGAATATACACACCGAATTTGAAATGAATTGGTCGAAAAATGCAGCAGTTATTCAATTTGATCATATATGATACATCGCCAGTTGTGGCACGACTTTTTTTTGATCATATATGATACATTGCCAGTGAAAGGGTTAATGGATCTAAAAAATGACTCGCCATGATTAATCAATAAAAATACGAAAACCTTTTGCTCTTGATATTTTTTTTCCTATCTCATATTTTTCATGGAAATTTTTTTTTTATTGTCAAACAAAAAAATCTTTCAACCAACAAATAAGATGAAAAATTGAACTTTCAGAACAAAAAAGTTTTCCATAAAAGTATTGTATTTTTTTTTTTTTTTTGTAGATTCCGAATCTGCACTAAAAAATAAGGGTTTCTATTTGAAAAACTAAAGCTACCTTATCAAAACTCCATAAAACCTCATAAAAATTCGCAACCCATATTATTATCAAATGTCCCCTTCAAAATCCAACAAATTTCATCCGAAACATTTTCTTTACAACCATTAGTTTTCGAGATAATCAGTTGGATTGTTTAACATGGTACACCCTGTTTATAGTATAAGAGAATGAGTACCAAATCCCAGATTACAGAATTTCTCAGTATTTTGCTATACCTATAGTTTATCTATCCACGGCCTATGATCGATAAGGTTGAATCTATTTGTTTACTTGATTACTCATGTTATGCTATATTATAACTTTTGATATTGTTGGTTCACTTTTTCACCTTACCTAATTTCGTTGAAATGCATTTACGATTAGTATATGATTGTAATTCTCTCCAGATTTCACATGTATGCATGATTGCTGGGTTCCTACGACACTATGGATATCAATTGGAAATTTCACATGATATTCCTATGGAAATCCACAGATTGATGTGGATCCTCCACAGTAAACCCTGTAGTTGTCTATAGATTCTTTTTGGGAAATTCATGTGAGATCGCTGGGTTTTCTCTGACTATGTCCAGGAATAATAATCGGAAATCCACCATAGTATTCCTGTGGGAATCCACAGATTAATGTAGATCCTCCTCAGTAAACCCTGTAGTTGTCTATGGATTTTTTTTGGGAAATTCATGTAAGATCGCTGGGTTTTCTATGACTATGTCCAGGAATAATAATCGGAAATCCGCCGTAGTATTCCTGTGGGAATCCACAGATTGATGTAGATCCTCCCCAGTATACCCTGTAGTTGTCTATGGTTTCTTTTTGAGAAATTCATGTCAGATCGCTGGGTCGCCTATGACTATGTCCATGAATGATTGTTGGAAATTTAACATGGTATCCTTATGGAAATCCACAGATTAATGTGGATCCTCCATAGTAAACCCTGTAGTGGTCCATACATTTTTTGCGGAAATCATATAATTTCTCTCTGGGAATTACATGTGCCATTGCTGGATTGCCTATAACATTCTTCGTAGTTGTGATTTACTAATTTTATGCGGTTCATACGTGTAAATCCGTGGATTCCCATAGATTTCCCAAAGGAATCTTGCACTCATCCAATAAATTATCCATGGTTCTTCGTATATGTAATTTCTGGAAATTACGTGTATCATAACTGGATTTTTCACGATATTTTCCATGGAGAAAACATGGAAATATTACATGGTTTTTCAATAGAAATCTAGGGATTCCCATAGATTTTCTATGAGAATCTTTCACTTATCCATGTTATTTTTCATGGATTCAGACACATGGATTTCAATGATCGTTATCCATAGGAGAGCTATAGAATGCCTGTATCAATTTCACTAGACTTCCTATGGAAAACACATAAATGATCCAGATAGATTTCTCATGCTACTGGATGTTGAATAGATTTCTATGGAACTCCATAAAAATCCACCTGGATTCGTATGTTTTCCCATGGATTTCCACCTGGAAATTTTCAGTAGGGGTGAGTATATATAGAGGCGGAGAATATCTTCTACAAGCGTCGTCTAATTCCTGTATTGGTCATGTGTTATCAGTATGTATGTTGTCGATATATGGGCTCCCCCCTAAAGCGCTGATGCTTGAAGATAAAAAAAAAAAAAAAAAAAAAAGGACTGCGATGATGCTCCATGCTATGTTAATTGATGTAATTTTTGTACGTTCCGGATAGGACCGTATCCCGAACATACTTTTATGTGCGCGTACATTACAGATTGAACCGAATACGCTCCGTATAGAACCGCATACGCAGGGGGGCATCCTACACTCCGTATAAAACCGTATAAGAGGCGTACCGATATTTTTAAAAATCGCAGTTCTGTCACGCATAGACCCGGATAGGAACACCGAAGGGGCGTCCGAATAGAATGGCATAAAACCGTAAGGAATTGGCATTCAAAATACGACACTTTGCCGTATCGGGCCGTATAGAATTTGGACTCCGGATTCTTATCCGGCATTTTATGCAGGGAGGAAAACTGTCTAGTACCCGGCCGGGGTGGTAACGCTCGCCCCGTCTAGTCACTAGTCATGTTAAACCGACCGGGCCCTAGTCAGTTTTCCCTACCAGAACCCCGAATTGAATAGCTGGGCATGGTCAATATATGGGGACCGAATTAGGCGATTATAACGGTAGTTTTGACGATAGGATGTATGGGCCAATGAGATAGAAAAATCGAAACAATTATACATAAATCATAAGTTTATATATTCAGTTTATAAAAAATATAAAATACACAGAGCACTGATACTGACACAAGATATTTGCACTAATTTTGCATAAATTTTCACTATTGCACACTCAAATCGCGCGATAAATCGTTAGCGACGAGATTAAAACGTATTACGAACGTATCAACATAACCTGCCCAGTACATGGCGGGGTCCTAGACTGGTAGTGCTAGCGAGTGACGTAATGAAATACGAGAGCGCGCCACGTTCGGTCCGGGCTAGCCCTGCATAAAATGCCGGATAAGAATCCGGAGTCCAAATTCTATACGGCCCGATACGGCAAAGTGTCGTATTTTGAATGCCAATTCCTTACGGTTTTATGCCATTCTATTCGGACGCCCCTTCGGTGTCCCTATCCGGGTCTATGCGTGACAGAACCGCGATTTTTGAAAATATCGGTACGCCTCTTATACGGTTTTAAACGGAGTGTAGGATGCCCCCTGCGTATGCGGTTCTATACGGAGCGTATTCGGTTCAATCTGTAATGTACGCGCACATAAAAGTATGTTCGGGATACTGTCCTATCCGGAACGTACAAAAATTACATCAATTAACATAGCATGGAGCATCATCGCAGTCCTTTTTTTTTTTTTTTAAAATCTTCCAGCATCAGCGCTTTAGGGGGGAGCCCATATATCGACAACATACATACTGATAACACATGACCAATACAGGAATTAGACGACGCTTGTAGATGATATTCTCCGCCCCTATATATACTCACCAACTCCTATAAGTGGCACTCGCGAGAATATCGAAAGCGGTGGTCGCCACCTTACGAGAAAATATTGAAGTAATGTGCATTACATGGAAACCGGATAGGTACGGATAGAACCCCGATCCCAACTTAGAAAATTTTGTGTGAATAATCACATCATGAATCGCGGGATAGAACCCGGATAGGTACGGACAGAGCCCCGATTGGGACTTAGAAATAATGACACAAACAGCAAATATTTCTATGGCCTTGCAATGCGCAGCATCCAAGCCCGACGGTAACGGATATAGCCCCGTGACGTACTTTAAAATATTATAGACGCAATTTTGATGACGAACGCTGACCGGATAGAGCCGAATACATCACTGAGCTCGAGTTTTCGGTCCCGAATATATTCCTGATAGGGACGGATAGAGCGCCGCGTGGGACTTTGATGTTAGAAAATGCGCGAACGAAACCAGATAGGGATGGGTATAGCCCCGTGACGTACTTTAAAATATTTTAGACGCGATTTTGATGACGAACGCTGACCGTATAGAATCGTATACATCACCGAGCTTGCGTTTTCGGTCCCGAACATAATCCGGATAGGTCCTCCAGCGGCCCGAGTACATTCTGTCGATGCGATAGGATGCGGATAGAACCGCATGAACTGGTGTCGGACATAAATACTGAATTCTATACGAAATTCTATACGTTCCTATAAAATCCTATACGGCATTTTAACCAGGGAGGGCCTTGTCGTACGTGGAAAGTAGCATTACAGTATTTTTGCGTATCCGTACGCGCCCAGCTAGGTACTAGCTAGGCTTTCCTTACCGGGCACGCCTCGACTCAGCCCGGTCGGGGCCTTTCTATTATCGAGGAAACAACCAGGAAATTTCTACCAGGGTAATGCATCCCCTCCCTTTGTTATATGGTGAAATTTGTGAGGAATATGGTGAGGGGTGGGATAGGTGCTGGGGACGTGCTTCTCTCCTTCTAGTCAATGTTCTACGAATAACTTCAATCGGTTGGCGTGAACTTTGGTCTCCTTCCGACCCTTCCGGATGGTGTAGTTGACATCCGAATGCTTTTCCGTGATCTCGTATGGACCTACATACTTTGGCGTTAATTTCACTGATCTTCCCCGCCGAACCGTCTCATCTAGTAGAAGAACCTTATCTCCTGGCTGGAATTTTGTCTCTACCGTTTTTTGTCGTAGTATGATTTTGCTTTTCCCTTGGCTGCTTCCAGATTCTCTTTTGCTTTGAGATTAGCCGCCCTAAGTCTTTCGCGTAGTTTCTGAACGTAGTCGTCATACGCGTAAGTAAGTCTCGGCGCTTGCTTTACCGATGATGGTATTTCTGCCGGGTGCCCGAAAACAAGCTCGTACGGGGTGTACCCTGTTGCAGTGTGAGGGGTTGTGTTGTACGTGAACATAGCGTACGGCAACCACTCATCCCAGTTGCTCTGGTCCTCTTCGATATAATTCTTTAGATATTCTGCTAGTGTTCTATGTGATCGTTCCAGTGCTCCGTTAGATTCTGGATGATATGCCGTCGTTTGAATTTTCTCGACTTTCAAAAGCTTACACATATTCTTAAATACATTGCTTAAAAAATTCGTTCCCTAATCAGTAAGGATTACCTTGGGTGTTCCATATTCGCATATAATATTTTTTACGAATTCTCTAGCCACTGTGGAAGCTTCCTGGTCAGCCACTGGCATAGCTTTGCTAAATTTGGTTAAAGCATCTTGAAACGTAAGTACATACTTATTGCCTGTATTAGTTACAGTCAACGGCCCTACGATATCTAGCCCACATTTTTCGAAGGCTTTCGAAGGAGTATCGGTGATTATCATGGGTGCTTTCAGTTTTCTCTGCGTTTTATTTTTCTGACATTTCTCGCATTTACCTATGTAGTCTTCTACTTCTTTGCGCATATTCGGCCACCTGTGTTCCATTTTTATGCGTTCTAGTGTACGCGATACGCCTTGGTGCCCACCCATGCGTGCGTCGTGATATTCGTACAAGATCTTTTTCTTCTTGTCTTCTGTGTATTCCGGTTCCGATTCATCATCATCTTCTTTTTCCTCTTCTTCTTCTTCCTCTTCTTCTTCTTCTTCTTCTTCTTTTTCTTCTGACATTACGAGAATGTTTGTACCTTCTGAAGGTTCCGTACCTTCTTCCAAAGGTTTTTCCTCTTCAAATTCCTGGCTATTGCTGTAAATCTTATATATTCTGCTGAGCGCGTCCGCGTTCGTATTTAGTTTTCCAGGTTTATAGACTACATCATACTCGTGTTCAGCAAGTTTTAATCTCATTCTCATTAGCCTTGATCCAGGATCCTCGATTTTGAAGATCCATTTAAGAGGGAGGTGATCCGAGATCACAGTGAAATGCGTTCCATATACGTATGGTCTAAACTGCCTAGTCCCGAAGACGATTGCTAACATTTCCCTCTCAGTGGTCGAGTAATTTCTTTCGGCCTTGTTGAGCGTTCGACTTGCGTACGCTATTGGTAAATCTTGCCCAATTGGTCCTTGAGAGAGGATTGCTCCGATTGCCTTGTCGGATGCATCTGTTGTTATCAAGAAAGGTTTCGTGAAATCCGGATACTTTAGGATGGGTGCCGTGAGGAGCTTTGATTTTAGCGTTTCGAATGCGCTTTCTTCTACCGTTGTCCACTCGAACTTGCGTCCCTTCTGCGTAAGTTGCGTTAACGGTCGTGCTATACTCGAAAATCCTTCTATGAATCTCCTGTAATAACCTGCTAGCCCTAAAAATGACTGCACTTGTTTAACGTTTGTCGGGCTCTTAAATTTCTTGACGTCCGCAATTTTCGAGGGATCTGGGAGAATTCCCTCCGAGGTTATCACATGCCCTAAATAACTAGTTTCCTTTCGAAGAAATTGACATTTGTCTGGCTGGAGGATGAGATTGCTCTCCTGCAGTCGCTTTAGTACCTCGATGAGCCTATCGTTGTGCTCTTTCAGTGTTGCTCCGTGAATTACAATGTCGTCTAAATAAACGTAGCACTTATGGCCAGTTGCATAAAAGTGGGTTACCCAAAGGTTTAAATAACCCGTAGGTTACCCCGCAGATACTACCCGTTCAACCGTTTTTTCATCTGACAGCTGTCAAGAATCACTGTTAACTTCCGACAGTCTATGAAGGTTGAACGGGTAGTATCTGCGTATTTAAACCTTTGGGTAACCCACTTTTATGCAACCGGCCATTAGATGCTTGTAGTCCTGCTAAAACAGTATTCATCAAACGTTGGAATGTCGCTGGCGCATTCTTCATTCCGAATGGCATTGAATTATACTCATAATGCCCATGTGCTGTTGAGAAAGCAGTTTTTTCCTTGTCTTCTTCAGCCATCGGAATCTGATGAAATCCCGAGGCGAGGTCTAATGTAGTAAAGTACTTCGCTTTTCCTAACTGATCCAATATTTCTGTAATATTTGGCAAAGGATACGAATCCCCTACCGTGATCTCGTTCAATTTTCTGTAGTCGACGACTATTCTAAATTTCTGCTTTCCTGATGCATCAGGTTTTTTCGGTACTACTAGAAGCGGTGCGTTACATTGGCTACGACTCGGGCGTATTATGTTACTCTCTAACATGGCTTCTATTTGCTTGTTTATTTCTTGTTTCTGCGACTCAGGTAGGCGGTATGGACGAACATTAATCGGTTTTCCCCCATCCGTCAATGTAATTGTATGGCTGGTCGCGTTAGTAACGCCTAGCTTATCCCCTGGTAAATAGAAGATTTCGCTATACTTTTCCCATATCTCAAGTAGAGTATTTCTCTCCTCCTCGTTCAGATGATCTGTGCGAATGGTATCATGTACTAGCTTGATTCGTTGGTTATCCCCCTGCACGGAGAAGGAATTGAGTAGATGACAGCGCCAATCTCGATAGCGGTGGCTTATGACTGTCAGGCAACGTTCTGATTCATCCTTTTATGACTTATCGTCCTTTCGGACATGTAGTCGAAACTGTCAGGCAACGCCACGCGCTCTCCTTGGGAACGCTCAGCTCCCAAACAGTAACGTTGCGATACGCGCGGTCAAGGAATCTTTGGCCAACGCCATCGCAACGTTACTGTTTGGGAGCTGAGCGTTCCCAAGGAGAGCGCGTGGCGTTGCCTGACAGTACATAAGCCACCGCTATCGAGATTGGCGCTGTCGTCTACCCAATTCCTTCTCCGGGTGCGTTCCGAAATCAGCTGCCAGCGCTAACAGTGCAGACGCTGCAGTTTCTCGCTGCCGGGCGTACCGAATTCACGACAGTGCTATGTCTAGTCACGAACCCCCCACCCATACTCGGTTTCGCTGCCGTATAACGGAACGGCTTTGGTACTGTGATACCTTTATATTATAGTTAGTATTTGTGCCCGCATCGATTACACACATATTGAACGTTTCTGAATTCATTTTTTATGATGGAACAAAATGTTCGAATACCAGCTTACGTCGTATCGCCCCATGACTAGATTTGGCGGGAAAATGCCAAACGCTGTGGATGCACTACCGTCAGAGGTAGTGCAGCCGCAGCTTTTCAATCTAGGGACATTGAACGCGACCCTAGCCTCGTGACGGGCCTCTATGAAGCAGAGTCACAGCGCACTATGCACGCTGAAAGTCATTTCGGAACGCCGCTAGCAAAGCTGTCAGCGCTGCCAGCTCAATTCGGAACGCACCCTCCGTGTGGTAGAAATTTCCTGGTTGTTTCCTCGATAATAGAAAGGCCCCGACCGGGCTGAGTCGAGGCGTGCCCGGTAAGGAAAGCCTAGCTAGTACCTAGCTGGGCGCGTACGGATACGCAAAAATACTGTAATGCTACTTTTCACGTACGACAAGGCCCTAGCGCGGACCGAACGTGGCGCGCTCTCGTATTTCATTACGTCACTCGCTAGCACTACCAGTCTAGGACCCCGCCATGTACTGGGCAGGTTATGTTGATACGTTCGTAATACGTTTTAATCTCGTCGCTAACGATTTATCGCGCGATTTGAGTGTGCAATAGTGAAAATTTATGCAAAATTAGTGCAAATATCTTGTGTCAGTATCAGTGCTCTGTGTATTTTATATTTTTTATAAACTGAATATATAAACTTATGATTTATGTATAATTGTTTCGATTTTTCTATCTCATTGGCCCATACATCCTATCGTCAAAACTACCGTTATAATCGCCTAATTCGGTCCCCATATGTTGACCATGCCCAGCTATTCAATTCGGGGTTCTGGTAGGGAAAACTGACTAGGGCCCGGTCGGTTTAACATGACTAGTGACTAGACGGGGCGAGCGTTACCACCCCGGCTGGGTACTAGACAGTTTTCCTAACTAGTGCCTCGATGAAAATCGGGAATACTGGCGAGTGCCCGGCTACCGCCCGGTCGCAATTTCTACCAGGGTAGTAGTAATATCTAAATTGACTTGCAGATCATGCCTGGCGATGGCGCTGGCAAAAGAAGAAATCAGTCCATCTTTCAAGATCGAGAGGTTCAGGGATAATCCGGGCGTTTACTTCGAGAAAATAGGGACGCTGCAGGCGTACAAGGATAGGTGGAGCTTAGTAATAGACATGGACCTCCGCACGGTATTCGAGAGAGAAAAAAATGTGAAGGCACACCTGAACAATATACGCAAGAGATGCGAGATTCCAGATAACGCAGGCTCGCTTTTATGTGAGACTATGAGTGAAACAGTAGGAAATTTGTTAGATAAGGTTGATAGGGGTTTGCAACTAGTCCGCGACGTCACATGCGTCGGGCCGGCACGAAAGCGCCGAGGTTTGATAGACGGTTTAGGCTCGATAGCAAAATCCTTGTTCGGGACTATGGATGCAGCAGACGCGGCTAGGATAGATCAAGAGATCGATGATCTTCGGGAAGATCAAGCCAACCTAAAAACGGCAATGAGTAAGCAAATCCAAATAGTATCGTCGACGCTAGGAGTGTTTAATAATACCATGAGGGTAGTGGAAGAAAATGAGCAAACTTTGCTCGAGATAACTAAGCAGCTTAGTATCAGTCTTTCGAACGGTATAGAGAGAACAGCAGCGAGGCAAAAGCTCGACGAGCATATAGAAGCAATAGGCCTAATAGTAAATGCGTTGCTGAGTGATGTGAAGGATTTGGTACAATTTTTAACAGAAATAAAAAGGGGTATTATCAACCCCACCGTGCTTACTCCAGCCAAAATACTAGAGTACCTCTCGTCGGCACTACCACACCTGCCGGCGGGTCACAGCTTCCCTATACCATTGACGCGACCAGGGGTATCATTGTTGATGACAGTCGCGGATATTAAATCTTACGGGAGGGAAGACACGGTAGTTACAGTAATAGAAATACCTCTGATAGGTAGTGAAGAGTATAGCATCAGCAAAGTATATCCTCTGCCTGTAAGGGCACAAAACGATACCTATTGTTATCTAGAAACAACGGAGGAATTAGCAGTGGTGGACCATGATTATAGAAATTACCTACGAATGAAGAAGGCGGACTTGGGGACGTGTAAACGATTAGGTGAACACTATTTGTGCGACCCAAGGCGCCCTACGAACTCGATAGGAATAGGTTCACCCTGTGAAATTGCTATTCTCTCGAAGCTGGACGTAGAACTATCACAATGCCCGAAAAGAATAGTTAGGGTAAACAAGGCAATAGTTTTAGTTTTGAATAGACCAGAAACATGGTTATACATAGCTCCAGAGGCCGAGGCAATCACAGTAGCCTGCGAAGGGTTGCCTGCGAAGGGTTGCCTGCGGCGCGTGAAACATTGATAGGCACTGGCATCATAGCTCTCAACGGGAAATGCGCTGTAACTGCGAAGGACTTTCGAATGGAGACATTACGGCAGTATCAAAGCAGGCAGGAATTCAGTTACCTGCCGCCGTATAACCTTAGTTTGCACGAGACGGACTGGGAGGCAATCCCTAACCCAGGTAGCACGCTAGTGCCGAAAATGTACATTTTTCACGCATAAGCGCATGCGGTTGAGTGCATGAGAAAATGCACATAAAATGCACAAACTTTATCCAATGTAAAATGCGCATTTTAAGTGCTTTCAAAATGCGTTTCGGAAAATGCGGTTAAAATGCACTCGTAGATGGGCCTCCAGGTGGGCGATGGGTGTGGTTAGTGGATTTCTGGTATTCAATTTCCAACACAATGTACTCGTAGTATAATTTATTTTCTTTATTGCACATGAATGACTGTTATTAATTCTTTATTATCGCATTTCACTATGGAACTATTACTCATCGTCACTGCAGCTGAGCTCGGATTGACCCTCGTTCTCTGGCCCCAGCTTGTTGGTGGACTGATTTCTCAGCCAAACTCCCACTGCTGACTTCGCTTTCTTTAAATCGAATTTTTTGTTCAAGGCCAACTTGCATGCACCTGTAATAAGTGATTATACGTAATATAGTACTTGAGGTTTGCCTTTGACTCCGTGGACAGGGAAATTCTGTGGGAAGGAATGCGAAAGAGGGGAGTGTGTACAGAACTGATTCGTACAATGAAAGAAATATACGTGGCCATAAAGTGTAGAGTATGTGACGGCGGGTGATATAGTCCATCGCGGATAAATGGAAAGTAAGAGGGAAAATGCGATGAAATAAAATTTCACCTAACAGTTTTCACGAGAGGTGAATCACGCATCAATTAATTTGGGGGACACCAGATTACAAGATAGGAGAGCTTGCAGAAGGTTTCACGAGATTCCATGAGATTCACAAATGGGTGTGCACCAGATTTTATAAGTGAATTAACCCGTCAGTTTTCCATCAAGTACATGAAAACTTGCTTACCCATGATCATTTGGAGGATTTTTAAATCATTTATTCCGGTCTTAACAGCCCCGCCTTTAAGGTTAATGGTGCTGGCCAGGGATTTAGAAAAAAGACTGATGCACACTGCTCGTACCGCCTCCTCACTCGTATTTCCTCCACTGGTACTAAAGTAGTCAACCTATAATTAGAGACAGTGTCATACTGAACCGGTAATTCCAATCGTAAATGTATATTTTTTTTTGACAATTGCGTTTACTCACTGCAAATTCCATGAAATCAGTTTCATTTAGACTGTTTTCGAATTTGTATAGGTTGGCAAGCGATTGAAGAGGCAACACTTTCGGCCAAGTAGAAGGCTTTTTGCACCCATCCGTGGCTCGCACGCCTCTGAGAACTTTGTCCAATTTTGAATCCAATTTTTCCTGCATATTCATTACAACTTCCTGAGTTGTAGTCAAACCCTCGATGGCACTCCAGATGCCTACCAATAAACCAATACAGCAATCATATAACAGTGAGAACAAATCGGTCTCCATATTACTGATAACAAAGTTGTTACCATTTAATGCACGCCGCAATGACTCCAGTGTGATAGGTGATTTATCAGCTGGTTTGAGCAAGGCGACCTTATTAGTTATATCAGCCTGCGGAATCTCCGTTGTTTGACATTTTGGAGATTTTAAAAGCTGTAGCAATGCAGCTTGTTTCAGCGCTGCTATATTTTCCATGGTACGGGTGGGCTTCACAATTGTGCTGGGAACCTGGACGTGGGCATCACATTCCACTTCAATTGTTGAATCTGAGAAAAAAAAAATCACCGTAAACTTTGAATCGAAAATAATGATATGAATGAATTGGAACGATTCTATTCGCCTCGAGGTGAGTCACTCACCTGACTGTATTGCTTCCAAATTTGCGGCGCTACCTTCCGGACTGGCATGACCTGTGAAGCCAAAACATATTTTGTTTTGAAGTGATACCGCAGTTTAACGGCGGCTATAAAGAAAGACGTAAACGGCAAGGGTTGATTCTAAAAGACGTATATCTGCTGTGTAGAAGCAAAAGAGATACATCTCCTAGAACTAGCCCTCGCCAGTTACCTCTTTCTTAATAGCCGCCGTCGATATGTTAGTTGAGGCGCAGTGGCATGCAGCTATAACTTCAAATTGCGTTTCGCATTATGCTTCACTCACCTGGCACAGTTTTTCCCTCTGCGTTCTCCTCCGAAGCTGACATGTGACCTATAAGAAAATAAGAAACTATCATTAACTTGTTAACGAAAACATCATTAAGCCTCGTCTCAAATCATATGTATCAAACGAAAGGTCAAATACTTGAAGATGGTATCACAGCCAATTTTAGTTTGCTTTTAGAAGCGATCTTCTGAGCAGCCATCATTCGGGCTCTTGCCTCAACACGTCGCTCAGCATCAGCTAGACCATCAGGTTCTGTCATTTTGATTCTGTTATTCGTTGCTGGATTCTTCTTTCCTATCTTGCTCTTTAAAACCACTTTACTTTTCTTCTTCTCTGACATATCCTTTTCCATTGTTTGTTTCAAGGCCGCCTTCAAGTCTTTCAGATTCCTGTTTCTCATCTCCTCGTAGCTGTTATTGGAGGAAGCATTTTCTCCATCGCTATCATCATCATTTCTCAAATATTTCGAATTGACAAATCTTTTCCTCTTTCCCTTTCCTTGTTCAGCTGCTGACTCAAGGCCATCAGTGTCCTCTGCCTTGCTAAGCCGCAGTCTTGCTTCACGGTAGGAATCTGTTATACAGTGCCGGGCGAATTTGTAATTAATTGATTACAAATTCAAAATAAAAACCGTATTAAGTAATTGAAGAAAATTAAATTCAAAAATACAACTGTAATTTTCAATTTAAATGTCATCAATTACAAAATAAAAGTGGATGGTGCCCAACACTGGTCATGAAACATAACAAAACATTGTAGAGGCATTTGTGCTGAGGTTGTCAATATGGCGCAATTTTTCTAAACCTAAATCTAGCTTACCATAGGTTTTTCGTAAAATACAGGGTAGAAAATCCCATGTATCGTCGGGATCATCGTAGGCCATTACCGACTTCAAACCCCCCTGTTTAGGATAAAAGCAGAATCCATCTGTGTCTTGCAACCACTTGTGAGGCACAACTGCAACAGATGAACTTCCATCCTCCACAGTGAAATCTACGATGCTGTATTTGTTGTGTTCCTGTAAGAGAAACCAAAAATATGTGAATCAATACGAACATGAACAGCTGATTTGAATGTGATTTTTGAAACTTGACCACCGTATTTAATATACCGTGGGTTCACGAGGAAATGAAACAGTCCGAACTGAACACAGGCGCACGCCGCACTCCGCACTCGTCCGTGTGTCGGTCCGTGTGTCGGACGAGTGCGGCGCGCGCCTGTGTTCGGTTCGGACTGTTTCATTTCCTCGTGAACCCACGGTATACAGTCATCGTGCATCACATTACTATTAGACCGGTTTTTTTTCTAACGTTAGCAAGAATCCTATGTTAATCAAATGGGAAAAGTTCAGACCGACTGCGAAACCTTTCAAAATTAAGCCACCGGGTTCCGGTTTCACGAGGCTTCGTTTTACACTAAAAACTCACTTTTACAAGGGTGTACGAGGTAAAATAGTAAAAAAAAAACCGGTCTAATAACTATGTTTCGGAAAAATTCCCACCCATGCAGATTGTTTGAAACTACTTTATCCAAGCCTCGGCACACAAACTGTTAAGCCATGCAATGCGATCTATACCTCTATTGTAAATGCAGCAGGGGAAAAACTGCGAAAGCCTCGTTGAGAAATGGTAGGCACATACACTTGAACTGTATATCTCCGATTTCGTAGACATGAACAGTTTCGGTTAAGTCTCGTACTAGACACACGCCAAGTTCCGAGGATGGAATTGGATAAAAATAGAGATTTTCTACTGATTGATACAAGCGAGCAATTATCTTCACTTCTCTCGTCTGTGTGCGGACAATGTTTAGAACACACCCAAATTTTCCGTCTAAAAAGCAGACTGTATTGTTGGGCGCTTCCAATCTCAAACTATAGGATTCAAGCTCAAGTTTCCGGTACTGGGCTAGCACACCCTCAATATTAGCTGTGGGTCCATTGCGATGCTCGTATAGTAACCCCCTTTTTTTCTTTTCCTTGAGTTTGATCTCAACCTTGTCTCGTTCACCCAGTCTTTTGACTATCTGTTGCAATGGTTTAGCGGATGATCTCACTAGTTTTTTGATGGCCCCCAGCTTTGACTCAAATGGGTAGGCACTAAAATCCATCAATGTGCCGTACAGCTCCACATCATCAGGAAGGTGCATTATTGAATGAATGTTGTAGGACACAAAATCTGGGCTAAATATTTCCGCTGAATAAGGCACAAAAAGCAACAACCAATCACGAGCTCGTTCAAGAAATTCATCTTTAAACAACTCACTGGACAAAGCAGAGACTGCACAGTGATAGAGCATAAACAAGTTGTACACCTCTGGTTTCAGCAGAATTTTGAAAATTACGACGCCAACATACAGCAGAAGTAGTCTCCATTCTGTGGCTTTCCACTTTGAAATGTGGCGAAAGGATCTTGGCTGCCTGGAAAACTCTGACGGAATATAATCTGCATACAGCTCAAAAAGTTCTGAAAAGTCTTGTAGGAGTTCAGCACGTAGTCGAAATTCGGCGGGGGCTCTTACAGTTGCATATAGCACAAATCTCTTGCCAACACCAATGTCAGACAGGTGCATTGGATCCCTGGGGAACTGAGAAACCATTTCTGTGTTCAATTCCTCTTCGAGTGGTGATATGCCTAGATGATGGTCCTCATCTCGCCTTGTTCGGAATGACTCATCTGTGCGAAGCTCTCCACACTCAGTGTCAAACACGACATGATTGGTCCAACCACCTTCCTGGTTACATCCCTCACATCCGAAATATGCTGTATGACCCTTAATACATTTGAGGTAAGCACGCGCGGGTGCATCACACAAATAATATCTGACCCTGAACTGCAAATTTCTGCCATCGTGTAACACACCATCCTGCGTAAGTTCTTTCACTTCCCGAATGTAGTCCGCAAGATAATCGGAGAGAGGTCGAGGCTTTCCGTCACCCCGAAACAGGCCGATGACAAACGGTCTCGGATCTTTGAAATGTCTGCACCGCCCCAGAATTGGCCAGGTTTCAGCTGAATTGCTATTGTGGAAAGATATACCATCGCAATTGATGTCTAGCTCTATGACATCGCCAAGAAATCCTCCTTTGAGCTTGTTCATAATTCCGTGCTTGAGGCCAATGTGAACATACTGGCCGTTTTCAAGCACTTTCATTGCAGTTTTTGCTCTTGGTGTCTGCTTCAGGGTTCTTGCATCCTTGGGTAGCTCGGGATGATTATGTCGCCGCAAGACTACCAGTAGAGCGCTGATTGCTATATTAGTGATATTATACTGGCTACTCCACACCTGCAACGCATCTTGGAGATACTCAGGCTCATCGTCATCTACACTTTCAGCATCGCTTCCGTCACTGGAGCTAGGATCTGAACTATGCTGGTCACTTTCTATACTGCTAACACTATCAGTATCACTGTCTCCATCAGATTGATCTGCATCTTCATACATTACTCCGTCTTCCACATCCTGTTGACCATCACCTACACCGAACTGTAAGATGTCCGGTTCAACATCATCAGCAACTGGCATTTCTGCATCCTGTTCGAAATCAGCGACAGGCATTTCAGCATTCTGTCTAACATCAGCAGCAGGCATTTCTACATTTTGCTCGATATTAGCAGCAGCAATTTGTACGTCGTGCTCTTCGCCGTGGATCCCCTCTCCTAGACCATCACCGGCGTCAAGTCGATTGAGAACATTTCGTAGTCTTGCTGCAGCTGATGCAACAGCAACTTTTCGGATGTAGCTTTTCGTAAGAATGTCCTTCATAACGTGGTCTAAAAATATATACAAGGTCAATCCCCGAGGAACTTGTAATCTAATTTTCCAAAGCCGTTCTTCCAAAAAACATTTTTTTTTCAATTTAGAAGGAATATGCGTTCTTCGAAAGAATGGCGGAGGGAATTTCGATCCTGATCACTCATGCAAGGATTGACTGTGTATATAACCTCGGTTGTCACAAATTCTAAAGATATACCAAGAGTCCAGTTGAGATTCCTGCCCATAGATACGATTTTGCCATAACAGTTTGCGGTAGCAGTTTTGTCATAGTTTTCGACGTCCTGCGTTCAATGGTGCAAAAATTTTTTTGAAAATTGAAACTGAAATATAGCGATAACGACAAAGAAATTGAAAAAAAGTTTTATACAAGACTTGTAGTCAGAAAAATGCCGCGTAAAAAACGTTTGAACTTTTTTTTCTCTACAATCAACGAGTAATCGCCCTATGTAGGTTTGTATGTCTAATTGAGAGACACCCTGTATAGCTATTGAAAATCTTAAATTAATTCCACTGGCTCACCTATTGATTGTAGAGAAAAAAAGTTTCATCGTTTTTCACGTGGCTTCTGTTTATCTACAACTCTTGTATGAAACTTTTTTTGAATTTCATCATCGTTATCGCTATATTTCAGTTTCAATTCTCAAAAAAAATTTGAACCCCTTCCGCAAAGCCTAGCGCAAAAATTCTCGTACCATTGAATGCAGGACGTCGAAAACTATAAGAAAAATGCTACCGCAAACTGTTATGGCAAAATCATACGTATGGGCAGGTATCTCAACTGGACTACAACTTCGTGCATGACATGCAGTCACGCGGTAACCATGAAATATATGATATATATGAGGTATTCCATACCAACTCGACCGCTGATTTTGCCTCACCATTTTTGATTTTATTCATAATTTTTTCTACCACTAACCCAACTCTAACACTCACTCATGAATTTTTTCAGATTCTTTTCGCGAACCGTTTTGCATTCATGAATTTTCGAAACTTCAAACCGAAAAACACTTTGGATTTTTTTGAAGAAGATCTAAAAAATTCTGTGTCCGAAGACGATCATTTTGACCCCTACTCGAAAGTAGAAACTATGGCTGTGTTCCAATTGGGCAGTGAAGTATACTTGCATGCACACTTGCACCCTTGTACACTTGCCCTTACAGCAGAGATATATCTAGATATATAGATATTAGGGTGGTTAGATTAGATCGTTAATTTCTAGCATATACTTGCCACCCCCTAAATCGAAAGATAATGACCCAAAAACACTGTGTAATTTTCTTCAGATGTTTAGTTTGCTGGAAAAGCGTGCCGAAATCAATTTGAAGTTGAAAAAATCAAAAAAATAAATACATTTTTTTTCTCCAATTTTCGAGTAAAAAAGCGGTAAATAAAGGTAGAATGACAAAAAACTTTTCCACAAAAAATGTATTTTATTGTAAACTTATCATATTTGTAATATCGCGTCACTAATACCATAAGGTCGTAAGCGCCAAAAAAAAAAATTCTGTATTTTTGGTGGCAAAATCTTTTTCATGCCATATAACATCATTTGGGCATATCCGCAAAAAAAAAAAAAAAATTTTGGCGCTTACGACCATATGGCATTAGTGACGCGATATCATCTTCACGTTAGACTATATCTATTTTTTTAATTTTATTTTCTCATTTTTTTTGTTCTAATTTTTTTGTTTTTTTTTTATCAATTCATTTTTTCAATATAGTCTTTAAAACGTTGTAATATTATAAGATTACCATAATTATACATTATTTGGTTGGAAAGTTTTCGTTTTTCGTCATTCTAAATTTATGTCCTGCTTTCATACTAAAAATTAGAAAAAAAAAAATAAAAATGATAATTTAGAAATTTTTTTTTTTTTTTAATTTCCAACTTCCAATTGATTTCGGCACGCTTTCCGATCATGCTAAAAATCTTTAAAAAATTACGCGGTGATTTTGGGTCATTATCTGTCGATTCAGGCCCAGCAAACACAGTTATATTACATTTGCATAACGGCAGTGCTGCAATGTGTAACATGTAACAATAACGTCAGTATCACACCTGTGTAACATGGGCGTTAGAATTTCCCACTCACTAGTAGTATAGTTGGTACATAACGAACATGTAACATTGTTCCGCTACAAGTTATTGCTGTTATATAACAGCAATATGTTAGTTACTGTATGATGAATGTAACTGTTACATAACAGCAATACGTTCGTTACTGCATGATAAATGTAACTGTTACATAACAGCAATACGTTCGTTACTGTATGATAAATGTGGATTTTATATAAAAACAATGCTGTGCGTATACTTGATATTTATATGTTTATTACACTTCTACAAGGCTCAAACTATACAGACATTTTTATTTTCATGTAAAGGATTCATTTTTATTTTTATTTTCATTGGAAGGATTCTGGGGGTGCCCGTATGAAATTTAAAAAATACCCAAATACGGGGCTTCCAGCTGATGCGTATAATATCGTATAATACGTCTCCACTAGGGTGGTTCATTTTGAACTTGTATTTTTTTTCGTCTTCCGCCTGATAACTCGGTGCCAAATTCGGAAAAAAAATTCTCCCCAAATCGCAGAGCATAAAAAAAAATATTTAGAGGTCGCTACCGGCAGCGAGTTTTTTCAAATTAGCATGGTATTTTTTCATTTTTGTTCAATTTTTTTTTTGTTCTTTTTAATTTTTTTTTTCGCTCAGAAGTCAATCATGAATGTTAATTCGAAAATGATTGTTGTTTTTTTTATCCCTCGGTGGCGACCCTCAATATTTTTTTTATGCTCTGCGATTTAATGAGAATTTTTTTTCCAAATTTGGCACCGAGTTTTCAGGAGGGAGATAAAAGAAAAAATACAACTGTAAAATGAACGACACTAGTCTCCACGCATATATATGTACCTATATATGTAGGGTGGTCGTTGAAAATTAAATTTTCTCAGGCACCCCCTAAAAAGTTTTCTTTTCGTCTAAAAACATGAGGGCAATTTTTTTTTTATAAAAGACGATCAGTTTTTTTAACCTGCAGTTTTTTGGAAATGTCTTACAAAATGTGCAGATTTGACGAAAAACTCATGGAAAAAAAAATTCAATTTTGAAAAAGAAATTTAAAAAAAACTGTCGAAATAATATTTTTTTTTCTAAATTAAATTTTTTTTTTCACGAGTTTTTCGTCAAATCTGCACATTTTGTAAGACATTTCCAAAAAACTGCGGGTAAAAAGAAAAACTTTGATCGTCTTGAGTACTTTTTCATTTGTAAAAAAATAAAAAAAAGTTGCCTCCATGTTTATAGACGAAGAGGAAATTTTTTAGAGAGCGCCTGAGAAAATTTAATTTTTAACGACCACCCTGATGTATGTGCAGTATATACCGTGAAATTTTAAGGAAGCGGAACGATGGGCGTGCTATTGGGACCGTGCATACCTATACACACTCACCAAAGTAAGAATGTGTAGTCGTGTACATGCATACTAGTGGCGACGCCTACGGTAGGTATCGGAACTTTGGGTCCCGAAAAGACAATGTATGTACACGAATATACATTCTCACTTTGGTGAGTGTGTTAGAGGTGCACATAGCGAATAGTTCGCCCAACACACGCTCGCGTTGCGTACGTGGGCTTTGTCGCAGGAGTTTGTAGTGCGATGAGGTAGCGTACGAGGAGCTTCGTTGCAAGCGTTTGTAGCACGTCCACGATATTCATCGAACATTTCTTGCTCGTCCAATGAGCATTCAACGTTCATGTCTCGTAGCAGGCGGAGAAGCTCCGTCTCAGATGTTCGTGGTGCGATGAGGCAGTGTACGAGGAGCGTTGTTGCAAGGGTTTCGTAGCACGTCGACGATATGCAGTCCTTCTCTGGACTCTGGCCAAGTCTTGCCGCATAAAAATTTGATAGAAAATGCTCGTCAACGCACTGCAAACCCTTGCAACAAAGCTCCTCGTACGCTGCCTCGTCGTACTGGGAACATCTGCGACGAGGCTTTTTCGCCTGCTACGAGACATGAACGTTGAATGGTTATTAGACGAGTAAGAAATGTTCGATGAATATCGTCGACGGGCTAAGAACCCGTGCAATAAAGCTCCTCGTACGCTGCCTCGTCGCACTAGGAACATCTGCGACGAAGCTCCTTCGCCTGCTATGAGACATGAACGTTGAATGGTCGTTAGACGAGTAAGAAATGTTCGATGAATATCGTTGACGGGCTACGAACCCTTGCAACGAAGCTACTTCGTACGCTGCCAAGCCTCGCCGACGCTGTTGCTAGCTCTCGCTTCTTCGATCCCTGCTTGGTTCTCGATCACTCTTCGCAGTCTGTTGCCTGAGGTCAGCTTGGACAACGACGCCGGCGATATTTCTCCTCAAGAGTTAGCGGGCGATCAGTCATTGGGTATGTAGGATACAAAGTTAACGGACATCAAAAGACTTACAAGACTTATAAATTCTCATGATAGTCAGTTATACTCTCACCTTGCTGTTTCAGAGGAAGTAACGATGTCCTGGGATGGCAACATCTTCTTCAACGAGTATGAGTTCATTCTTCTCAGACACCTGATTTACGACGAACTACAAACTCCTGCGACAAAGCCCCTCCATACGCTATGAAGCCTCGCTGAGGTACATGTCAGCACTCAGGTCTCCGATAGAAGTAGTCGTTAAGAGACGAAAATGGTTTCAGTGAAAGTATACTACGTTCGACAGTGGCTCATCGGTAGCCTTTCTTCGATTCCCAAGCATTCAATCTCTGATAAGTTTGTGCGTACACCATAATTCAACAGCAATGGATCCCTCGATTAACCAATAATCGTTGATAAATTTCGTTTTTCTGTTTCAGACCTAAGGACGTGGCTTGTGGGTGGCAGCCCTATCCTCGATGACTTCATTCTCTGCATTGTACTCTGATCAAATGATTCATTATGTTATTATTAAACTAAAGTTGACACAAACACCGAAAACTTTCTCACGAATTCTTAATGTTCATTAGATTGAATACTAGTATTCCGAACAGATGTTTTGAATAAAATCTAGATCTGAAAATAAATGAATCAATAAATAAATCAATAGATAAACCAATTTTTGACCATGTTGTCTTCAATGATTCACCCTCCACTTACCTGTTCCACTTTGTCTCAAATATCGATCTTAAACACTGATAATCAATACTTAAATTCAATTAATTGATATTTAGTTGTTATTAGTTGATAAATCTTAAAATAAATGTTCACGTCAGGCGAATTCATTTTATTCGCGCTCATTCTTTTCCGTGTTCTTCTTCTTCTTGCCTTTTTATTGGCTATCTGGGCTTCTTCGAGCCCATGTGCCACTTCTCTATATATTATATGTGATTTATTTCTTTATTTCCTTGTTAATGTTATTAATATTAATATTTTTATTATTATTGTTATTATTATTATTGTTATTGGTTTTTTTTTTTTTTTTTTTTTTTTTTTTTTTTTTTTTTTTTTTTTTTTTTGTGATTGTCCTTTTCTTGTGAGTTCTGGGTGGGTGAGTTGTCCTTGTTCTGATGGCTTAGCGTGTAGAGGAGTCCGGCTGATTGTAAAGCGTAAAATCTAGCACGGTTGCTCCTTCATGTTCGTTATTTTCCTCCTTTCTTTTGGTGCTCAGTCTGTGCTTTCGGGTGTGGCTGCTCTGGGATATTGTCTACTTGCTTTGGGATGAGGTGTAGGGAAGAACGATAAGACGCCACAATTCGGTTCTATGGACAAAACAGGTTGTTAGTTCATACGCGCGTGGGCCATTTGGTTGTGTTATATTTGTATGTTATTTTTGAGAAAGAAGTTGACTATCGGGAACGCCACTGACAGGTCCTTCCTGAGGAAAATTATTCTAATATCGATCCCCCGAGGGACGTTTGCCCTTCTTAGTCTTTCAACTGCTACACTCCTGCCTATATTATATGTCGGACATTGCCAAAATAGGTGGTTAACATCCATAGAACTGTGCCCGCATGCGCATTCCTGGTCCGCGATGATGCTCATCCTAAAGAGGTGGGCCTTGGTAAGGTTGTGGTTTGATCTCACCCTATTTATTAACCCTATTCTTTTCCTATCCAACCCCAACCCCTGAAACCAGGGGTGGAAGCTGAACGGCCCTGCCCGTTCGCAGTAGAAGGAGCCCTTGTCTAGTCCCTGGTATTTGATGATTCTATCGGAGTTTTCTAAGAGATTCTGTTTGTACGTGGTTATTTTGTCTGATCCCGCGCATTTACTGATTACGTCGTTGCCTGTGACGATGCTCAGAGCTGATTTAGCCAGAGAGTCGGCAATTTCGTTGCCTAGTATCCCGCAATGCGCGGGGACCCAGACCAAAGTAATCTTTATTTGTCTGTTAATGCAATTGTATAACGCTTGTTTTATTTCCAATATAAGAGGGTTGACTTTGGAGGAAAGCCCTAAAGTGCTGATAGCTTCTAGGACACTCAAAGAGTCCGAGCAAATTATCGCGCCTCGGTCGTTGTCCCTGGACGTTTTAAAGGTATTAATCGCCTTTAGTATTGCTACTGCCTCTGCCGAGAAAATGGAGGCTGCGTCGTTAAGCTTTATTCTTGAATGCCTACCCGAGCCCCATTCAAGACAGGCGCATCCGCATTTTGGAGGGGTTCCTGCTCTAGACCCGTCCGTGTAGTAGATCGAAGTCCCAGGGTACAACCTTGCTATGCCCTGCGAGAATGCTCTACTTGGGGAGCCTGATTGTTTCGCCTCCTTCCCTATTGTCATGTTGATGTTGGGTTCTGTTAATTGACTGGCGTAGCTATAAATGAAGCATGGAGGTCGTGAGTAATTGAAAATGTTTGCTAGATTGTCTTTGATTTTGGCCCAAACCCTGAATAAGTAAGGAGCGTACGACTGTCTGGAGCCTGGATGCCTTTCCAATTCCAAACTCATTAGTTTGAATTTGGGAATTAGCATGTTTTTCTTGCCAGAGGCGGTTCTGAGGAGATACTTCTCAGTTAAAAACCTCCTCCTCAAAACAAGAGGCGGTTCTCCAGCCAGGTGTAGGAGGACGTTTGTGGGAGTTGTCGAGATGCATCCCAACATAAGCCTTAGTGCTGAGTGTTGGACCCTATCAAGTTTTTTTAAATCTGTCCCGGAGCCGTCATTTATGAAATACCCCCCCCATTCAATTGTTGCCCTAACCAGACCTCTGTATACTGTGTTTAGAGTCTGGGGATGTGCGCCCCAAGATATCCCTGCAATGGCTCTGAGAATCGAATTAGCCTTACCCGCTTTCTCTACCAAGTATTTGATATGATGTTTCCAGGTTAGTTTGGAGTCTAAATATATACCTAGGAACCTGCAGACCGGGCTCGTGTGAATTTCTTCTCCATCTAGTTTGATATATAAGGCCCGCTCTGGCATGCGTCTTCTAGTGAAGACCATTACCTCGGTTTTGCTTTTGGATACCGTCAAGCCCCTCCCGCCAAGCCAGGTGGCCAGGCTCTGTAGGGCCTCTGCGGTGGAATCCATGGATCTATTCAAATTATCGTCGGTTACATAAATGACCAGGTCATCCGCGAATGTCAATGTCCTAGCCCTGTCCCCTATGTGATACAATATTTTTGATAAGTATAAGTTAAATAGAACCGGGCTTAATATGGAACCCTGAGGGAGCCCCCTATCCGTTTCCCTTGAACCTAAGTCGAAGCCAGCGCAGTACCCGTGGACGGATCTTCTGAATGTTATGTTATATATAAATTTTAGGATTTTAGCAGAGACCCCTGCCTCTTGAAGATCTCTAATTAAAATGTTTGGGACAACGTTATCGTAGGCCCCCTCCACGTCGACGAAAGCTGCCGTCAAATACTGGCCTTTGAGAAATGTTAGGCTGACATCCGACACCAGGACCGAGACGTTGTCAAGGCATGATCTGCATCTCCTGAAGCCAAAGAATTGGTTAGGAAGTTTGTTCTGCGACTCAACCCAGTACTGTAGTCTGTCATTGATTATTCTCTCCAAGATCTTTAGTATGGCTTGGGACAAGGCTATCGGTCGATAACCCCTATTGCCGGGCTTTGGGATAAAACAGACTACGTACTGGGTCCATTGTGGCGGGACCTTGCCTGCTTGCAGAACTAGGTTGTAAATGCCGATTAACCAAGTGACCCATATCGGAGGGCAGATTTTTAAAACCCTATAAGAGATGCCATCCGAGCCCGGTGACGATTTTGGTTTCGCCTTTTTAATTGCGTTATTGACCTCGCTTATAGTTATTGGCGCGTCCAGGTGGGCGTTTCGGGTTTCGACTAAGGATAAGTCTAGTCTCTGCGCGCTGAGTGGCCTCGATATCTTATCAAACGCGGTTTTAATGCCTGGATCTTCCGCGGAGTGGATTGGGTTATGCATAACCGCATTCTTTCTCTTCTTAAAGGCTTTAATTTTGTCCCAGATCAATTTGATGTTCGTGTTTGGAGCTAAGCTAGCGCAAAATTTCTTATATTCTATGTCTCTATGTCTATTGAATGTTTTCTTGGCTTTGGATTCTAGTCTTCTGTATTCTCTGTAAGCCTCATCTGAGGGGGCGGCAAAGTATCGTTTCAGCGCTTTCGATCTCTCTATCCTAGCTTTGGAACATTCATCGTTCCACCACGGGCTTGGAGGCGGTGTTTTGAAGTTTTTGGGATCTTTAGGGATTTTCGCTCCGTTGTGCAATAGGGCTTCCCTTACAACCCTCTCGGCCGAGTTGTATTGTTCTAAGAGGTTGTCTTCGGTTAGCGCTTCTTGGGTTGCCGCGATCGTTTCAGATTCTACCTCGCGCACGAATGCCGCCCAGTCTACCTGGTT
This sequence comes from Tenthredo livida, assembly GCA_963992785.1. Lineage (NCBI taxonomy): Eukaryota > Metazoa > Arthropoda > Insecta > Hymenoptera > Tenthredinidae > Tenthredo > Tenthredo livida. The sequence goes on from OZ023071.1 coordinate 12,902,742, forward strand.
TATCGATATTTTGGCCCTCGTCTTGTTGAAGGAGAGATTTAGGTTTCCTATCGTTATTTTGATGGGGAGGTGATCACTACCCATGGGGTCGTCGAGGGTTTCCCATCGGCAAGTCGGGAATATATCTCCTGTGGTTAGGGAGACATCAGGCACGCTATTTTGCCCGGGTAGATTTGAAATTCTCGTTCTCGATCCGCTATTCAATATTATGAGCTCCCCCAACCTGACCGCGTTATAGAAGTTATTGTTATCCCCTTGACTGACATTGCTACCCCAAAGAGGGTGATGGGCATTGAAGTCCCCGCATATTATCAAGTTTTCGTATCCCGCTAGGTCTCCCAGGAGGTTTTCCCACTCTAAGGCTGTGACCGCCTTGTTTGGGGCCCTATATATGTTGGCTAGGTGTATGGTTTTTCCTTTGAGCTTTATCTCTAGGAATATGAATTCTATATTCGGAGGAAACCTAGGTCCCGTTACGCTTTTATACTCTATTTCTGAAAGCAAGAAAATCGCGACTCCCCCCCCCTCTCCGTCGTCCCTATTCTTGCATACCGTGTTGTACCCCTTCAATATAAATATATCTGAATCCCTGAACCAAGTTTCCGTTATACAGCAAATGTTGAACCTATTAGCAAAATTTGAGAAGTCTGGCCATTTGTTCCGCAGACTCCTCGCGTTCCATTGACATATGTCAATGGAGGTGTTAGAAAAGGAATTTTGGTTACTCATATTGAGCGAGCATGCAACGCTCCTCCGTAGCTTTGATTTCCTGTATAATCTCTTTCGCGTCCGGGAACTTCCCCCTGATATTCTCTACTAGTGTTTGGAAAACTTGTTTCAGGTGTTCCTTCACTTCTGCCATTACCGCGCCTCTAAATTCTTGGTACTTCTCTTGGAAATTCCCGAAGTTACTATCGCCGTCTCCCGTATCGTCGCTCATATCGTCTAACTCCCCTTCAATTGACGCGCCCGTACGTCCCCCGGTATGAATTTGCTTCGTGGTCTTACGGGTCCCATTTGTTTGTTTTTCTATCCCTGTCTCACCCCCCTCTGAGTTTTCGTCTTTGTCTGTGTTATTTGCCCCCCTGCTACCCTCTTCTGTTCCCCCCACATCACCTCCTCCAGAGGAGGCCCCGTCGGATCGCCTCGCGATTTGAATGGCCTCCCTTAGCGGAACATTCATCACGGCGCGAATCCTGTTGACCCTCCCCTGAAAGAGGTAAGCGGGACAGATCCTGTCCGTGGCCCTATGCTTGCCTTTACAGTTGACGCATTTAGGGTTTTCCGTGTCTGAGCAGTCTTCGGCTTTGTGTGCTCCGGAACAAATCTCACAGACCATGGATTTGGCTTGACATTGCGCGATAACATGACCGTAACGCATACATTTTATGCACCTCCTTACTGGATAAATGTATGGTACGACCTTCCTCGTTAGTCCCCAGATTCTTATCGAGCTTGGTAGGTCGCCTGTAGTACGGAAAAAAACTTTAATGTTCTCTGATCTAATTAAGTTTTTTCTGTCTTTAGGATCCCTACTCATGATCCTCTCGATTTTAGCGACCGGGGTATCGCCCGGTTCCTGTTCTAAGCCTTCAAGTACCGTTTGGTTATCAAAGGAGGTCTCCACATCTCTCACCAGGCCCACTCTCTGTAGCCTTGAGTCTGGGATGAATGCTCTCCATTCGGGGTTAATTTTTGGAACTTTCGAGATAAAATCATTGGCTAGTTGCCAATCTTTGAAGCTTATTACTATCTTGTCTTTTGAAGAGTTCGATAAGTGGACTATGTTTTTGTGATATGGCGAGATTTTTCTGGCTATCATCATGGGGTGGTAGTTACCCAGATGGCCCAGGGGATCAAACAAAAAGACCAGGAATGGAGCAGTTGACTGGCTATTATAACGGTTTTCCATCAGGTGAGAGGGGGGCGTGGGAAGGACCGGAGGAGTCAGTAACAACACCTCCTCCTCCTCCCCCCCGCCCGGCCCCTCAACAGCCTGGATCTTGTTTACATTACTTAGTTCTGTCGTCGAACGCCTTTTGTTTCCTTTATCTGTCTTAACACCCCCCCCACTCGATTTCCCCGAGGTCGGCGTGTCAGTGGAGCCCATGCTCAATCAGGATTTAGTATAGCCTCCTATTGTCTGTATACGCTGGTATTGATTAGTCTAATCTCTTGGCCTAGTATTTATTTTTCTTATTATTCGAAGTTGAAGGTTCTGATATGGTTTTTTTTTTTTTTTTTTTTTTTTTTTTAAATATATACTAACCCCTACGTTACGGTTTTAGCCCTATATCTACTTCAATTTGAATCACACTTACCCTTTTCCGACTGGCACAATACTCGAACACAGGTGGGAGGGGTACAAAAAAATATGGGGAATAACAAAAAACACAAAATTATCTTGTAGGTTATGGAAGGATGTAGAGGGACTGAGTATTGAGCTTGGTTGTTTCCCGGTCTCGTGAGCACTGAGGGCCAGTTATCCCCCTTTGGCCTTGTGCTTCTGGCTTTTTGAGCGATTGCGCTCCGACCTGCTTTCCGCCGTGCTTTACAGCTAATCTCTGCCTCCGTCTCCTTTTTGCCCCAGATGTTGTTATTCTGACTGTGATCGTGATTGTATCCTTGGGTTCTTGGATAATTGTTGCACTTTTTGACTTGTGACATTAACCTTAAACTGAAGTTGTTTTCTGTTTCACTATAAATCAACCTTCCGCTATGGCGGCCAAAGTCTCGATTTGCGAGGTGCGAGCTGGCTGGCTGATCCGAGAAAACGATTTTTGGTTGGGTTCCCTTATTCGCTATGTTGACTGTGTGACCTCCTTCCCCACCTACGCGCCGCGCGGACCAGGATTCTAAACTCCGCTTACGCTTGTGTATGCGCTGCTTATTGGCCTCTTTTCCGTGTTCAGTGTGATGATTGCTTTTTAAGTTAAGTATTTATCGAGTTAGCGCGGATGGGCTATAGTATTTATCGAGTTAGCATGGATGGGCTATACGGATTCGGCCTAGCGCGGAAGATTCGGTAGAAGCACCACTGGTCGCTTAGCCCCGCCCGCCGAGCCTCACGCACGCGGTGCGCGCCTGTGTTAGTTTTGGCGTAGGAAGGGGGTTGTCTACTCTCACCGAATCTTCTCGGTATATATATATATATATATATATATATATATATATATATATATATATATATATATATATATATATATATATATATATATATATATGTATATAAGTATATTATATATATAAATTATAGGGTGAATCAAAGAATATTTTTTTTCGAGACTAAGCAAGCCTGTCAGAAATAGATAGGTGTTGTTGAAAAAAAAAAAAATCTAGATTTTCATTCGAACAACATCTTGAGGTGCCCCCCAGAATTATAACTTCATATATGAGTATCTTCAAATTCCATTTGATAGCTGTATATGGATCTAACTAAAATCATAATTTTAGACCATTATATATCACGTATACTTTATAGAAAGAACAAAATGATTTATCAATGTATCCAGTAACAATGCTTTATTAACATTCACAAATCGTGAAAGACTCGTATTTTCCAATAAAATGCTAAATTTTATGGGAAATGTTTGTTTTGGCAAAATTTGTACTTTCGCACGTTGTTACATCCCAGGACAGGGGCAAGGACAGGGATAGGGATAGGAAACAGGGAAAAACCGGTATAAGAGTTCAAATTTCGTCAAGTGGGGGGGCTAAAGAAATAAAACAAGCATTTCCTACGAAATTTGGCATTTCATCTCAAAATCCTTGTATCTATATAGTAACGATTTGTGATTGTTAATAAAGCATTGTTGCTTACGATATGTAATCTTATGAAATTATTTGTATTTAGTTGGAATCATAACTATGATTGGGATTAGAAAATGCTCAATCTTCAAAATTCGGGGTGCACCTCAAGATCTTGCCTGTATGAAATTTTTTATTCGACAAAAAATTATTTGTACGTCACCCCTACCTCTTCCTAACATAGGCTTCCTTAATTTGGAAAGAATTTTTCTTCCGCTTCATCCGAATATACTATGAAATAAGACATATGCAGTAGTCTTATTTACATATTTACCATTTTATGCTTATTCTTATTATTGTTATTATATTATTATATTATTATATCGTTATTATTATTATAATTATCACATGTATAATTGCACTTTTTTCGTGTCCGTACATCAATTTTCTGCTGTGGCCTTGTCTTTCAACAGTCTTTCTCGGTTTAAACGCTGCTTTCCAAACCGGAACCATTCTGCTGTTATTTTGTCAAAATCTCTCTCTTTGAGGGTTAAATGAGTTGAGCACAGCGCATCTGTATAAAATTGAAACCGATTTGTAATAAAAACAAATTAGAAATGGAATTCAGTTGTCGACAAAAAAAAATAGTTCCTATACTTGATCTTCGAAGTATAAATATTCTGAAACCAGACTTGACTCCCATAATTTTATAGTTCCTTATACGATCTATAGATGAATGCCTCGAAAACGCGACTATGAATACACCGATTCATAATTACAATACAGCCCTTCAAATTCTATACTATAAATATTTAATTACCGCAGCACGTGGGACGTACCTCTTATGATTCGGATAGTCAGTAAATCGTTGACACCGAAGTTATTTTCCCCTTTGCCCTTCCATGTGGCGTGAGCAGCACAATAATTTGAGAATACTTTTTTCAGGACTCTTTGTATATTGTCTTTCGGGGAATCTCCACCAGTACGAAGCACTAGCTTCTTCTGAAAATCAAGAATAAAACGCTAACAATGTATACATATATTCAAGTATATGATTATTGTTATTTCAAGATGAGTGTAGACTAGTCTCAACTCTCAGTATCAGTGCTGTTCTCAGATCAAATACATATCCTTCTAATTGGATGGAAAAATATTTCGGACACTCACAAACTGAGCTACCACTTGATCCTTATTTTTGTGCAAAATATCCTCAAGAAATGTAATGCTCTCTACAGTTATTAACGGAAGGTAGTCACATATCGATTGATATACATCATGCTCTATATTAATACCCGTTTCCATTTTTTCTAATCTGTTATTGATTGAGATTAAATTTACGTTTATAGCTGCGATCATTCGTTGAAGTTTTTCGAAAATTTCTAGAACATAAAGATAATAAAATGACATTAGAAATCGAAGATTTGCATTGGAATAGTCATACTATGACCAATTCAAATATATGAAATGACGCGATCACCTTGAATTGACAAGTCAGGTTTCTCTGGTCGTGGCTTCTGTATTTCAGTTGCAATTATATTGCGCGTTGTTTGTGTTTTATTCGGTGCTCCCAAGTTTATGTCAGCTTCTGGTAAGGTTTCCCGATTTATAAAATTATCAACCTTTATTGAATAGTTGGTGGTCTTTGGCGCAATGACTTTAATTTTCGTCGGATTTGGTTTGTCCTTTACTGGTACATCTATTGAATCTGAGTTTGTGTCCACTTTTCGATTAATTTCTGGATTCATAGAATGGAAGCTTTTTTCCGTATTATAGTCATTTGCCCTTGCAGGGTTTATCACACGTACTTCGGTGATGGTCGGAATTTTCTTCTGGAAATTCAATGCATTCGAGTGCATCTCCAATTGTTGAAACGTTTCGTGACTCGCAGTTCTCATCTCTTCAGAGCAATCTTGAATATCTTGAAGACAAGTATTTTGAATAAAATATTGTCGATATACTTATCGCGTTCCAAGTATGTCTTATGTTATTGTCATAAATCGTAATAAAATGAATATGTATGTACCATAGGGTGTGCCAAAAAAAAAAAAAATTCAAACGCGCATCAACATTCCGGTAGAGCATCTCAAATAGAATATCTCAGCCAAATATGAGCTCCTAATATTGATATTTCGAACTGCCTAATTTAGTTACTAATTTTAGTTACTAATTTTGGTTACTAATTTTAGTTAATAATTTTAGTTACCAAAATAGGCAGGTCTTAATATCAATATTAAGAGCTCATATTCGGCGCACTAGGAGAACATCGCACCTCCGGTTCATCGATCTTGACCAAAGTTATAGGGGTACTTCCTTGAGCCAAAATATCAAGTACCTGCTGAATAACCTTCCGGAATGGGCCCTTACTCTATCAATTTACTTGAATGTACAATAAATTATAAATATTAATAAATATTCAGTGCAATGTAGAATCTCATAACGCAGCACAAAAACTGGTTATTTCTTGGCGATTGGGGAGAACCCAGGTTACGCTGATTTCTATTGTACATTCAAGTAAATTGATAGAGTAGGGGCCCATTCCGGAGAGTTATTCAGCAGGTTCTTGATATTTTGGCTCAACGAAACACCCCTATAAGTTTGGTCAAGATCGATGAACCGGAGGTGCGATATTCTCCTGGTGAGATATTCTATTTGAGATGCTCTACTGAAATTTCAATGCGCGGTTGAAGAAAAAAGTGTTTTGCCCAGAGTCATATGACTCCATGACGCTATGACTCAATGTTTATAGGCGAATATCTCTTATGGCCGGTTTCACCAACGTCGAATAACTTCTTATTCATAGAATAAACGCTATTCATCGAATAAAAGTCGCTAATACAATGTAAAATAGTCTTTTGTTTTCAGTTTAATCTATGAATAAAGTTATTCGACGTTGGTGAAACCGGCCATTAGTCGGTGAGAGTTAGGAAAATTCTATCTCAGTACTTTTTTATAGAGCGTAAAATTTCCTATAAGAATCTGTATTCAGATAGTTTCTAAATCTAGTCGCTTACGAGAAAAAACAATTAAAAAATTTTTCGATTGATTTTCCTGTGTTATTCAAATCAAAAATGGGAAAACTGAGTTAGGCAGTTCGGAATATCAATATTAAGAGCTCATATTTAGCTGAGATATTCTATTTAAAATGCTCTACCGGAATCTTCATGCGCATTTGAATTTTTTTTTTTGACACACCCTAATGTAGCATCAATATAATTTGTACCTTCCGTGAAATTGCTGTTTAGAATATCATGGTCTATTGTGGATAAATCAAATACAGGTTCATCTTCGAACACTATGGGCATGGTTGATATATTGAATTCGTCTGGTAAAGATGGTGGTTTAGTAAGTTTAAATTTGTCGCCTCCTGCAGTGTCACAATGAGTAAAATCTAGTATTAGGATATTTAAAATCAGCCCATTTGAAATTTTGAGAAAAACTAGTCTGTGGTGTGTTAAATGATTAGCAAAGGTCGAAACCAAAAATTCGTGCTACAATCTTTATAGATTATCACAGTATATGAGTATTTGATAATGAGCAAGCCAATCTACTGCAATGAAAGTGTATACACAGAGAAGATATTGTAGATATAAGGTAAACGTCCCAATGGCCGGACAGGTCCCAATTACCGGACAGAAAGTGAGTGTAAGAGAGACAGAAATACGATTTCGTATGGATGTCCGGCCATTGGGACATCAACCTTAGCTGTCCGGCCATTGGGACATTTACCTTATACAACGTATGCAGTAATCCTTATTCTTCGATTGGACATTTTCGAGTTATATTCAAATAATGAAAAAATTATTGCTCCCAAAATTCTGAAATCACGCTCCTCTGAGGGAAATGATAGTAAGATTTGTAAATTAATCTGAAAATCATAATAACTCAAATTGACCAATCAACAATAATAGGCCTAAATGAAACCTTACTATTTTTAAATTATGATCATTATATCAGTTCAAGTTATTTTCTTGAGCCTCTGATGAAATAGGTAATGCTCCGCAATAAAAACCAGTCTTTCAAAGCTAAAGATCGTATATCGAGCATCATCAACAAAGCTATAGAAAGTTCATCAACTCGACTTGGAAAAATACAATGATCACAACAGAATGACTGCAGTAAGTTTTTCTCTACAGTTTTTCAATCTCTCGATACTGATTTTGTGTGATTTTTATACAAATTTACATATTTTAAGACTATTTCCGTTTATTAATACTGTAGTTTCTCAGGAAATGATTGTGGTAACGTCACAAGTGTAGTATCACTGGTGTGAAAAAATAAAAAAATGATAATTGGCCTCGTAGTAAGAGCTGATTATCAAGACGAATGCCTTGCCTAACCAAAGTAGATAGATAGATGGATTCTTTTACCAGTACAGGGGTGCGTTCCGAATAAACGCCTGGGTGCTCTCAGGTGTGTCTTTATCCTTGCTTCACTCATGGCAATAGAGAAAGATACAACATACCCGAGAGTATCACGACTTACCGACCGACCCCAAACGATCTCCGATGGGACGCTCCTAAGCCAACCAACGGTCTCCGCTGAGTTAGTGGAGTTAGCGGAGTTAGCGGAGAGTTACAGAATCCCACCCCAGGCGTTTATTCGGAACGCACCCCAGAAGTAGTAGAAATGAGTGGAATGGTATAGAGCATGTGCGGAGAAATATACTAACTTTTGAACTGTTTCTTTGGGTATACAGCTGTTGAACTATCATCAGAACTATCGTGTACAAGTGGGATAGCTGTTTGCCTTAGACCTCTTCCCAGTTGCTCGTCATCAGTAGTTATATAATTTCTATCAACTGCTCGCTTGCGTGCTTTATCCAGAGTAGCTGCAGAGCAAAATATTTTATATCATTGCAGGAACATGAAGACTATGTTTATAGTATGTGAACTTACAACAATACGCTTCAATCTGAACAACGAACTGCCCCCAAGTTTTCGGATTGGGTGTAGCTTTGTTCGCAATGAGCGAGGTTACGTTCTTTGAATTTTTTGGCCACCAACATAGATGCTGTTCTCCTTTATCGAATAGCCAGTTTCTAGGAACTTCGGAGGCTGTATCTTCTGCAAGGAATCTCACGACTGCATAATCAGCCATTATTTGACTAATGATTCAAATCTGTTTGATTAACAAAACTGCACATGAAATATCGTTGTATAATTTATATGACCTTATAGTTATTGCATAAAATTAACCCTTTGTGTCACGTTTTTCTCTGGAAAATATTTGGTATTTTTGACTTTTAATTCGTAATCAGTGACCTCAAAATTACTAAAATAGTTATTTTTGAGCATACTTTCATAATCAAAATTTGTCAGAAACGACTTTATTCTCTAAAAATGCCTATTGTTTTATGTAGAGTAGTTGATAACAGTTAAATTTTTTATTTAAAATTTTTCAGAATCTCCTTCATAGTTAGAGAAACATCTCAGGAATCCAACAATAACAAATTTGTTATACTTATTCATGCAGTACTTAAATTATTAAAATAATTAGCTTCGTTGATAGGTGTGCATCTCAGATGCACACTGTGACACAAAGGGTTAAAATAACTGGAAAGATGATTTCTTCTAAATGTGAATAAACTAACGAGGAAAGTACCACTCCCTGGGTCGTAGATTTGACTGAGGCTTTCCAAAGTAATTTCATGTACACAGTCGGACCTCGGGCACTGTTAAGGGGGTACCATACACCTTTAGAATAATTTTTTTTCAAATTACTGCTACGATATGAGAAAACATTCTAGTGACCCAGTTTTTCTACAGTTGATTAGTGCTATTTTGATACATAGTTCATGATTTTTCCAGATTTTATATCCTCCGCTGAACATAAATTCAGTCCATTGAAGAAAAAGCAGTTGTCATACGATGGAGGTTACTGCGTCGGATGAAATTTCTTCAACGTTTGAGGAAATATTCTTTATGAATGTAATTTCGGACCAAACCAATAATATTTGATGAATTGAGGTTTTAGACATAGAAATTTTTGATTGTGAGAATTTTTTTTCCATCATTCTGGAAAACTCACGCACCTCCCAACAGCGCTCACTGCTGCCGCTCATTTTGAATAGAGCTTTGTTTGAGCACTTACACCTGATACGCTGCGGAAGGCTTCTGTTGGCATTCTTAGCTCTTATCTATGGCTCATCTCTCATGAAAAGACATCAGTTTCTCTATTATTAAGGATTTTTGATCTAGCGACTGACAATTGTTTAGCGTAGCAGTGATGATTTTGTCAAATTCAGAGACATTTGTTATCTTTCACATAATTGTTGTCCTACAGATGGTGTATTTAGAACTAAGAAAAAATTTTGATGAAGAAATTTTATGTCACGAGTGCTCCAGCTTTGTATTGCATTTCGGAGTCCTGCAGTACCCCATACCCATACATGGCTATGTAGTTTATACTTTGACTATATATTTTATGAAACTTACTTTCAATGGTATTTTCAATAGTTTCATGAAATTCTAGAAGTTTATGGTGAAAAAAGCAGGTTTTTTTTTATAATTTTTTCCATAAAATCGGCTGTCCATGAACTAAAAGAAAAATCAGAGGGCCTTGAATATTTGTCACAAGGTGGGGACAGGCCTTTAGAGTATATATTTCCAGCAAAAACGAAAAATTGAATTTTTAAGCGAATTTGGTCAAAATCTCAGTACGGTCTTTCCTTAAAGTTCTAACATCACCGAGCGATTTCCGGAATTGCCCTAAAAGTAATCAATACAAAAAACAAATTTGAATACTCAGAGAGTCAAGGATGTTATTCTGCTACATAAGGAAGCGTCACGGCCGGGCTCTCAGAGCCAGCCTGGAACTGAGTGTCAATTACTACGACCGTAAGTCCCCTCGGTCTACCTGAAAGCGGTCACTTGTTTTTACCGGAAAGTTTAATGATAGGGCCAGCATTCAGGAGAAATAGAAGAAACTAAGAGGTGTTGGTCTGTTACATGATCATCATTACATAAAGTACACCCTTATGTTTCTAAGTACTCGAGTATGTGTTTTATTTTTGCATTTTCAGACCATTTCAAGAATTGCTCGGTAATATCAGAACTTTGAGATCGAGTAGAGAATAAGAACCTGCCAATAAGAGTAACTGGAGGAGCATGGGTTTCATATTTCGGCACAATAAAACCTCTTCAAAAGTGTGATCCAAACCTTTGGATACAGTCTGACTTCACTTATAAATCATTATGGTAAATTGCACAATTGGCCGCACATAGCGATGAATATCGAATATAAAAGTATAGAATCAAGCACATGGGACGTTAATGATTAGAATGCAGCAATGGAATTATAATGTGAGCGTCACTTTCATTAGATTCTTTAATCCTTAGACATTTTCTACTTATACTTGAAGCTGGTAGTTTAGTAAGCTCAGATAGGGATTGATCACATACAATTGATATTCCAAACTTTACAGAATTGCACGGAGTATTGAAATAAGGTTTCGCATTTGAGAAAGTTCTAGCATTCAGAAAGGGAAGACCATTTTCCTCGTAGATGTCATATATTATAGCTGTAGTTCTGTTATTTAACAGAATACAGTTTTCTTTTCTCGATACAGTGAATCCATCAAACTGCAAATTGGAAATTGATTTATTTTGTGATTTACTTGAACTGTCAGCATAATGTACGACTGGGTATTGCTTTGGATATGATGTTTCCACTGGAAGTTGATTTTGCTCTGAAATTCTATTTACAAGCTGCTCTAGTGGTCTACTACCGTGCTTAACCTTTTTCTTAATTTTCTGCATATAATTTTCATATTTAAATGCACTGAAACTGTCGAGACTACCGAAATTTTTGACATCCTGACATGAGTGCACGAGATTATGGACATTATATGTAATGAATTCATATCCATAAAGATCTCCATAATTATTGACGAAGTATAATATTAACGATTGTGCATAGTCGTTTAAATCTATACAGACTTGAGGGTCAGCCAAAATCCTGGCAGCAATACTCAAACACATGAAATGTTGGTAGTAATTAGTTGACAAAGCATTTTTCAACACAATTTGCCCGGTATAAATCAAAAATTGTCTCAACTCAGATGCTTTCCACCGGTCAATATCGTGAAGGGTTCTAGGTCGACGTGCAAATTCACTTGTAATAAACTTTCCTAATTTAATTAGGAGTTCACAGGCCTCATCCAACAAATTTGGCTGTATTCGTACATCCTTTTTCCCTTTCACCCAGAATTGTATTAAACGTTTCATTACACCTAAACACCATAAATGCATATAATCGCTGGGGATCTGAGAAACCATCTTTATACCCAATAATGTCTCCAAGTAAGAATCCCCGGTGTGATGCTCGCACTGCTGTCTGCAATTGAAGGAGGCATCTGATCTCAAGGTACAATTTGTTTCAGGGAAAGTAACTCTGTTCTGAATGAAATCACCTTCTTGAATACATTTGGAGCAAGCAAAATATCCTGAATGTCCCTTTATGTAAGAAATGAAAGCTTTTGCTGGGGCGTCACAGATAATTGCATTTATTTTTATTGAAATTGAATTATTGTTGATATTGACGCCCGTTTCCGAAATACTGATCATGTCATTTACAAAAGGTCTCAAAAATTCATTAGCGTCGATAGGTTTTTTCATGCCGTGATATATACCAACGATAAATGGGTCTGTATAAAAGTCAGCTACTAATGATGCCATTATTGGCCAAAACTGGCTACCGGAACTTTTCGTGAGTGGAAGACCATCAATATTGAGATTTATAGCTATATTTTTAGGACAGATTTGGAAATATTTTTCGATAGAACGTTTGATGGTTGCTGCTAGACCAAAATGGAAATATTGACCACCATTATGAGACTCTAATATTTGATGTGAAACTAATCTCGGAGTTTTCATCAAAGTTCTAACATCATTTGGTAGAACTTCGTGGTGACCATGACTTCTCAGAATTTTAAGTAACGAACTCGCAGCGCTATGTGTAATGTTATTTTGAGATACCCATTCGCATAGGTCATTTTTCAAGTTAGGTCTAGGATTAATATTACTATTTTCGTGATCACTAATATTTGTTTGCGAGCTACTCTCGTTAGACGTGTCCATGATCTCATGATTCACCTCGTTGTCATGATCAAAATCGTCTAATTCAGAATCACTATCATTTATGAAATTGTTAGATGCCTCATTGAACAAATCATTTTCATCTACTACGTTCATAGACGTAGGCACATTTTTCAAAGCCGGGCCATTGGACAAAGAGATCGGGTTTTCTGGTGGAGTCTCGTGCCGCTGGATTTCCAAGTTAATCAGATGATTTCTTCGTCTTTTAGATAAAATATGTATATCCTTGGGCATTTTGAATATATAGTTACGACCAAACGCTGATATATTTTATATATATCAGATATATATATATCAGCGTTTTTATATATATATATATAATGTGTATAGCAGGAGTTATCATCAAGAGTTCCAATTATCCACGTGTGCTATGCTACGTGTTATAGTTACAGGTTAGGTTAGGTCACAATAAAGCACTCTATGTATAATTGAATCAAAATAATACAAAGATCATGCGTAATTGAAAAATATCAAACAAACGCGTTTAATAATCTTTAATCAAGAACTTACTTGTTCAAATCGTCTGCAGCTTGGAATTAAGTACGGCTTGTAACTGGACTCTGCACGTTGTCGAGAATGTGCGAAACACTTAACAGGCGCGAATATGGCGGGATAACGTGCCAAGACCAAGCGAACGTAACCAACAAAACGCTCTGTGCACACCTATACTCTCTCACCAAAGTTAGAATGTGTAGTCGTGTACATGCATACTGGTGGCGACGCCAATAGTCCGGATCGGCATTAGCTCCCGGAAAAAGTGAGTGTATGTACAGGAAAACACATTCTCACTTTGGTGAGCGTAGATAAATTTGAATCAGTGAGAATTCACTGATTGCAGTTATAAGTCTGCGACTGACACCAATCAGTGGCAGACTTATAACTGTAAACCAGTGACTTTTCACTGATTGTCAGTGGTTTTCACTGATTCAAATTTAAATAAATTTAGAGAGTAGGTGTGCGCGAAGCGAAGATGGTATTGTAGCACTGCCGTTATGCAAATGTAATATAACTGTGTTTAAAAATTAAGGCCTCCCGAAAGTCGGCCGCTGTAGCTCAACTCTATACTAAGAGGTCGCTATTTTCATTTTAGTTTCCTATTCATTTAACACGGGAATTTTCGTTGGGTTATTTAAACCGAAATTACACCTATTCATTTTAATTTTTTTTGAATAACCATTGTAAACTCAGAAAGCTGGTTTTTCAAGCTTTCCAAACCTATATAATGAAAGTCGAATACCTGAATTAGAAGATTAAATAAAGTCATTTAAAATCTAGAGCTATAGCTGATTCTAGAGATTCTAAATGATTTATTTAATCTTCTAATTGAGGTATTATCATATATATTATAGGGTCAACACTCAACGCTATACAATAGGTAATCCCATCCACTTACTAAAAGATAACAGTGTTCTTCAACTGGAACTGTAGCGATTTGAGAACATTATTATGTTTCATCAAATACTACATAACGGTCAAGGATCTGATATGCTGTATTTGTTATGTTACACTGTTACGTCAATCGAATTTCATGAGGGGCCAAAATATATAACAGCTATGTCACCGTTATGTTACGTTTGTAATGTCACTTTGTTATCTTGAATATAACATAACAGTTATGTTCTGTTACTTTTTGTGTTTACTGGGGGGGGTGGCAAGTATATGTTGGAAATTAACGATCACCCTAATAGATATGTATAGATATACATCAGTGTCTGAAGCGAGAACAAGTGTGGATCCAAGTATACTCCACTGCTGAACTGAAACACAGCCTAATTTCCCTATATTTAATAATAATAATAATAATAATTTTCCATATATTTTTAATTCCATCGAAATCTATTGAGATCGCATGCACCTACTCAGCATGCTATTTAGTCAAACATATATTACTTTTAATCCCCAGTATAGTCGTTGTACTTACCATATCTATTTATTGGCGGGCCTCTTTATACTTTAACGTCATTCACTTCACCAATTACATACGAGACACGTGATCGTTTGACAACAAACTGCCGCCATGATCCTTGGCCGGTCGATACCTATATACTCGATCACAACCTGGATCGAGCTCGATATATCGATGCGGGCCGCGCGCGGGTATTTCAAACTCAGCTGCGTAATTAACCTGATCGCCTCTACACTGCATGCGCATGAAATGCGCTTTTTCACCGCATTCGCTCAGCGTCTTATGGCATTATTAAAAATGCACTCATAAGGCGCCTCTTGACATGCTTATTTTCACGATGCATTTGGAAAAGCACGAAAAATGTACATTTCAGGCACTAGCGTGCTACCTGGGAAGTCCAGTGATAAAAGTGTCAGTGTAGTGCTAAAGAGCGTCCTGCGAGACGCGAATGAACTCAACTCATTAGGATCTAGCCTTGAAAATTTACATAAGGAATTAGATAATAATAAGAGTAGTCATAGGCGGCACCTGCCGTATGTGGCACCGTTATACCCAATAAGTGGGTTAGTACTAGTAGGCATGATAGGTTACATTATATATAAATGTGCAACTTCAGGAAGATTTAGATGTAAAGAAACATCACGACAAACAGCGACACCGGAGCCTCCACAGCCGCGGAAACGGACCCCGATAGCCAAGGAAACTGTCATTAATTTCAAACGTAACTCGCCTATCACGGGTACGACGTAAACAACATTGAGTATTAATTGGGTTTCGCTAGTAAAAACATATAATAAATTGGGATAAAACATTATATATAGGTAATTACAGATCAAATTATTGTATCTTTTATCGAAATAATAAAAACCGGGATTGGACTAAAATAAGATTAGCAGATAAGGTTAACACTAAGGAAATTTGTACTTAGTAAATAAGAGAAAAATAGTCCGGAGGCCTATTCTCCTAAGGGGGGAGGGATGTTGAGAATTGTTACTCAACATTCCAATCCATTTCGTAAATTGACTACCTTTAATAATTAAGCAAGGCGTGACCTGGAATGCGGCAAAGCGCAACGCATGCAGGTGACGCCAATAATCGCGTAAGCATATTGAGGTAATAAATTAGGCTAGAGTCTGAGCTCCACCTCAGTTCTGAGCGGATATTAGAAGGAGCGAAGAGTATCCCTTCGAATACTCAGACTCGAACCGGAGCAAGTGCTCCAAGCACACTTTTGTAACTTTGATAAATATTAAATAAACACTATTTTCGTTGCTATCTTGCACTAGAGTGATCTTTAATAATCACCTCTGGGAACAACCCAATAACTCCCTGTATCCCATAATAACGGGGGTTAAATATTACAACACTATGGAGCTCAAAAAAATGGAATATTTTTCAAAAATCACAAACAACTTATTCACGAATGAGTAGCAACATCTGAGAACATAGGACTTTTTTGAACCACCCTAAGATATATATTATGACATTTGTTAAGATTATAAGACACGGAACAAATGCGTAATAATTCGATTGTATAAAGTAATAACATAAAGATATAACTCGGTGTTTCGTATATGAGTATAACTTATAGTTAACATGCGAATGTAAAAATAGGGTGTAGTATGAATATAATGTTTAGTTAACGAATCTGTAGTGATCTGGTCAAGTGAAGGGTTGATATTGTCTATAGAATAGTTAATGATGTGATATGGCCATTGAGCCAAGCTGGGTATCGTATGGTTAGCGAGGATATTATCTTGTAAGTATTCGAGTTGCTTCGTATGGTTGGTTTTTGACCGTTGGGTGGGTAGGTGGCTTGAGGGGGTTGTTGGGCGGTTTGCGTATGTGTAAGGGATTTGGGACTGCCGTTCGGTTGTCCGTGTGCGCGAGTGGGTACGTGTGGGATGTCTGAGTGCGCATCGTAGTTTGGAAGAATGTGCTTACGTCTAGGCTTAACTAAGTCTAAAGTATAGTGTAATATTTGACCATCTCGAACGAATGGTTCTAATGCAATATATAGTTGATTATGTTTGTTTATATAGTATTTGCGTTTAATAGTCCTCTATGAAATAGAGTGATGAGTTAAACGTTGTGCTAATAATGGTACAATAATTATTTTATATTATGGGTAGTATGTACGTGAATAGATCAGGGGGTTTAAAAGCCCAGATAACAATCGTGCGACGCACGTTATTGGCACGACGTGAAGGTACACGTCTGCGTGCGAAAATGAATCAATTTCGCCGGCATGATGTAACAGGCACTCAGTGCGAGCGCAATGTGTCGCATCCTGCCGTCACACGTATAAGCACGCAATGCAAGACCGTGCGACGTGCACTACGTGCTCGCACTATGCCTGCACGATGCCTGCACGCTGTGCTCAGGCCCGTATTTCCGCCTAGGCCGGCAAGGCCCGGGCCTAGGGCGGCAGACACTCAGGGGCGGCTACTGATAGCCCATTTTCTTGTACTTCTCTGAACAACCTGAATGTCATTTGGTAGGTATGTGTACAGTAGGGTGTCCGTTATTTCCCAAGTTGGTTTTTTTTTGCAACCGCCCCCTAAATTTTTAGTTTATAGCCTAAAAACAATTATGCTATTTTTTTTATTTTTTCAAAGTGCCATTAAACCCTGCCTGTAGGACGATACTTGTCCTATTTGATTAACATGGGATTTTTGCCCTTCTTAGACTTTAATTTCTTTTCGCTTACTACTTTCATTACCTCATCAAATATTGTTGATTCTACTACTGTTCTGACCTCTTTCGATGGACATATTTTTACATTGATGGACAAAAAAAAATTTGAGTTTTGAAGCGGTAAAATTTTTTTTTTTACCATATTGTTTGACATCCTTCGAATATTTTTCAATTTAAACAAAAAGCATTAAAAAGTCAATAAATCCGAAAATATTCGAAAATTACTGAAAAGTACAGTAAAAATAAATTTTGAACAAAACTTCAAAACTTATGGAATTTTTTTTTTTCACCAATGTAAAAATATGTCCATTGAAAGAGCTCAGAACAGTAGTAGAATCAACAATATTTGATGAGGTAATGAAAGTAGTAAGCGAAAAAAAAATTAAATTCTAAAAGGGGCAAAAATCCCATGTGAATCAAATGGGACAAGTATCGTCCTACAGGCAGGGTTTAATGGCACTTTGAAAAAAAAAAAATAGCATAATTGTTTTTAGGCTATGAACTAAAAATTCAGGGGGCGGTCGCAAAGAAAAAACCAACTTGGGAAATAACGGACACCCTAGTGTACAGTCCGGTAGGGAA
This sequence comes from Tenthredo livida, assembly GCA_963992785.1. NCBI lineage: Eukaryota > Metazoa > Arthropoda > Insecta > Hymenoptera > Tenthredinidae > Tenthredo > Tenthredo livida. The sequence continues at coordinate 12,920,769 of OZ023071.1, forward strand.
AACTTCAGAATCAATACGTTTTGCGTTATACTGATCGACCATTTGCGGGTTGAACTTGACGGACGAGCCATCTCTTATACTTCGTTATACGATAAATTTGGCTTAATAACGAAACTACCACCAATGGCGGTATAGAAGGATCACAGAACGTTCGCACAATCTTCGATCATATTATGCGTGTTACCTATAGATCAAACATTAGACATTGAATTTCAACACCTCAGTGTACACTTAAGTTCTGTCAGAATTGAAAACATTTTTATTCTAGATCTGTGCTAGACACACAGAAAAATCTGAACCTCAATCATGACTGACCAATTGTAATTTACATTTTCATGAGCGTAATTAACGTTTTTAGGGACAACCTTAATCATGCTTTGCGTTGCCTCAAAAGAGGATCGAATGTCCTTCACGTACGATCTCATTTTCATATAGTGAGACAATTTTCCCCTTATTCCATGTTTTTCGTTCCGTAGTAAATTACGGTTTTTTCTAATCGTAAAATATGACGTTCTAATACGTAGATTCTGTTTTTCATATCGTATACAAAGACACTAGACATCATATTAGTGTAATGAAATCGTACGTGAAGGACATTCGATCCTCTTTTACGGCAACGCAAGGCATGATTTACGTTGTCCCTAAAAACTTAAATTACGCTCATGAAACTGTGAATTACGATTGGTCAATCGTGATTGAGGTTTAGGTTTTCCTGTGTGTATGTTTTACAAGAACGACCTTTCAACCGTGTGTCTTAACGTGAATATTGCACTGCGGATTTTTATGAACACTGTTAAAAATTTCTATTGTGAACTTCCAACACTGTATTCGAAGTTTTATACGCAAACATGAGTAGTAAATTTAAAAGACATTTCCTTAAAATTAATTTACAAATACTGCAAATTCACTAAATAATTTAGCGAATTCAAATTATGAAAGTCCAATGAAATCTAGAATTTATTTGTTAATTTATAGAACAAGCTCAGCAGTTTACTTTGCTATACCACATTTGTAATTTTGCAAAACTTTCGTGTAGTAAATGTGTTGTAAATTCACAATCATTTTTAACAGTGTATACCGAAATGGAATTGTTCTGGTGAACGCTCTTTTGCCGTACTGCGGCGCGTCAAAAATTATTTGAGATCGACAATTGGGCGAAAAAGACTGAAAACCTTAGCTCTATTGGCGATAGAAGCAGAATTAACTACTGAGACGAAATATGATAATATGATAACCGAATTCGCCGACAAATAAGTTCGTAGAGTTAGTCTGTGAACAAATATACTATACTGCCTAAATATAATAACTTGAACAAATATTGCAAGCATTTTTATTTTCGAACGCCTCATGTGAATATCCTACGGAAAATTTTTCATCATAAAGACATGGGGGCATGGGCGGCGCCTTGTGATGGGCCTAGGGGCGCAATCGAGCTAAAGCCGGCCCTGGCTGTGCTGATCGCACGCGTGCGGGAATAATGTCCATCAATGGCGCGCGCATCTGTCTGCTTAACTGCATGCAGTCGTGCGGCAAGGATAGTATATTTCATAGGATGGCTCATCGGTCCTAAAAGTTTCCTCGGGGGGTTGGGACGGGCCGGAGGTAGTCACACAAGCGGTAGCCCCATCTGTCGCTTACTAAGCGCAACATATTATAATAACAAACAGAATCCTAGCCTAAAACTGCTGTCACGCTACGACGCGACGGATCGTTCTTCTTCTTGTAGTTTATAAAATGCCAATACCCTTTTTCTTTTGTAACTATACTCATATCTATGACTCCACATATTGTATCACGTCCAGACAAGAATATTACTACATTAAATGCGATACAAATGGGTTCAAGCTTCATAAGGTGGTCGAGAGATGGCACTACCGCTTGTGTGACCCTTCTGCCGTCTCCCACTTCCCCTGGCAGGATGAGCCATCCTATGAAATATACTATCCTTGGTCGTGCGGTTCATCCACACGCGTGCGTGCATAATGTATCGCATACTGCACGCATTTTGTTATCTGGGAGGTAGATGTCATAATTTATGATTAGGTGAATATATAATAGTGTTAAAGTAAATATTAGGTTCGATTAAAACGTAAGTCTTATAATTATAATGATGGTTATAAGTATATAATAATATTTGGGTAATGTTAAGATACATGTCTATATTTAATAAGTGAAGTAACTAGGTGTTGGATAAACGTCGGATATTCGCTGTGTGCCGCGCTCCTATCGCCCCCATTCAGGCGTGCAGCCCATGTTAAATCTTATGGAGTAAAACGTAGTTAATGCGGCCGCCACCGATAGCGGGCGTGCGTCCATAAGAATACATGTTAAATTGCCAGAGCGCTTCGATCGTTTCGGCAATCCCCTCCAACCAGCGGCACACAGCGAATAGGGTGCGTTCCGAATCGAGCTGGCAGCGCTGACAGCTTTGCTAGCGGCGTTCCGAAATGACTTTCAGCGTGCATAGTGCGCTGCGACTCTGCTTCATAGAGGCCCGTCGCGAGGCTAGGGTTGCGTTCAATGTCCCTAGATTGAAAAGCTGCGGCTGCACTACCTCTGACGGTAGTGCATCCACAGCGTTTGGCATTTTCCCGTCAAATCTAGTCATGGGGCGATACGACGTAAGCTGGTATTCGAACATTTTGTTCGATCATAAAAAATGAATTTAGAAACGTTCAATATGTGTGTAATCGATGCGGGCACAAATACTAACTATAATATAAAGGTATCACAGTACCAAAGCCGTTCCGTTATACGGCAGCGAAACCGAGTATGGGTGGGGGGTTCGTGACTAGACATAGCACTGTCGTGAATTCGGTACGCCCGGCAGCGAGAAACTGCAGCGTCTGCACTGTTAGCGCTGGCAGCTGATTTCGGAACGCACCCATAGTAAAGTAAGTCTAAGTTCCTAAATAAGTGGCTCATGCTGAATGTATGGGTTCTCTAGTGTTTATAGAATTAGTGAGATGTAGAGTGAGTTGGACAATATGTATGTACCGTGTGTCGGTTCGGTAGGTTCCTGTGTTGAGTAATGGTATGGTAAGTTCTGGTGATTTTTAGGTGGTGAAAAGCGTGAATAGGGTATTTCGTCCGCTCGGACGTTACAAGCAAAGTAATATTGTGACGTCAGAGCGGCGTTCGCGGATAATTCTAGAGGCTAGCTACTGGAAATATCGCGACGGGCAACCTAGACGTTCACTCGAGAGTTCTGGGTTACCAATTATCGATAAAGTATTGAAATACAGTGAACTGGATTAATCTAGTATCGAATTCAGAGGAGTCGCGCTATCTAACTATTTATTCTCTCATCTAACTACTCGTTTGAATATCTTAGTATTTGAATCTTATCTTCTTGATTCGGACTTGAAGTCTTTTTAATTGAATAATGCGAGAATGGATTATTTTAAAGTGTTATTATGATTGCTCTTACCTTGAGTCGGTTTCTTCTGGATCTTCGATGAGGGCTCGTCTCTTGATCTTCGGTGCTGTTTAAGTTTGGACTGGATCAAGGGGTGGCGAAGGATAAATGATTTCGTTTGATCTTACTCGAATTTAACTGGTTATTTGACTTTATTGATATTATACTGTGATTCCTGGTTTTAATATAACCTTCACTGGAATCTGTTATTTTAAAAATGAGTTTGACTTGAAGCTAAGTTCCGTATTCGGAAAGATGTGTATGAATGAACGTTTGAAAACTGAGCGTAATATGTAAAGGTTTGAGTTCTGAATCTTCGTCTGAGTTTCGATGTGTCTTCAAAGTCGGAGATGTGAAATTGGAGATACCGCGATGCTGGTGTGAAGAGGCGTCAAGTGCGGAACGGTGCAGAAGATGCGAGGCGAGCGAGAGCGAGGTATATTCTAGAAGAGAGGTATGTGCTGGAAGAGGCTGTTGCTGAGTCTGCCAGGGTGTTTTATATGATGATCGGGGGTGCGGGGTCCTAGATTAGGCTGGTGTGAAAGGGCCTTGGCTGATTGGGCCGCAGCTTCATGGGGGGGCCTGTCAGCCTATGATTGGTCTATGGCCCAGAGGTCTTTCTTCGTTTTTTTGTTAGTTTTATTTTTCCTTTTAGTGGGTGCTTTTGTGGGGTTACCCTCCTCCCGTCGGGTGCGCTGTGGGGTTTTCTTTCGTCTTGCCTCCCTGCCTCAGTGTTCCCCTCCCGTAGCTCCCGTACTTGTTTTTCGTAGGGTTCCTTGATCTTTAGCCTCTTCCCATACTTCTTCACGTGTCTGGTGCACGTTGAGTTTTCGATGTTTGTCGTTTTGCTTTCTTTGCCTCTCGGGGCAATTTCTTCTATTGTGACCGTAAGGGTTATTTAGGTTTTATGTGATCTTCAAATACCTGGGGTTTGCTTTTACTCGCTCTTTTTAAGTTTTCGCACGTGTTCATACTGTTTCGCGATTTTATGACTTTAAGAATTTCCAGTGAAGCTTATTTTGAAGATACATACAATAAATTGTAGTTTATAATTTCTTCTCTTAATGTTAATTTCTTAATACTTAATATTATAAAATATTGTCTTACCCGTGTGGAAATTACTTCGGGACGCCCCAGGTAACATTAGGGCCCTAATCGGTTTAAATTGTGGCTTCCACAATAAGATATCCCTACCATCACCCGACTAGGACCCGATCAGGTATCAATCAGTCGTCCCTAAAAATGCACTATTGAGATTCTGATAGAGCCAACAGATCAGGTCCAGGTCAGGAATCGATCATCCGTCCTGAAAATTTAATCTCGAGGTCTCGATAACGGCCGGTAGACCAGGTCCTGCTGAGGCATTGATCCAGTGTCCTCAAAAATAAATTTCAAGATTTCGACGCGATCCAGAAGTCACAGTTCCAGGTCAGGAATTGATCATTTTTCTTGAAAATTTAGTCTTGAGGTCTCGATAGCGGCCGGTAGACCAGGTCCTGCTCAAGCATTGATCCGGTGTCCTCAGAAATGAATCTTGAGATTCCGATGGGGCCCAGAAGATCGGGTCTGCTCAGGATGCGGTCATTCCTCCAAGAAACTTGGTCCCGTGGTCTTGAGTAATGAATCGTGAGGTTTTAGGAGGGGACCATTGATCCAGGACCTGGTCAGGAATCGATCGGACGTCCTCAGTAACGGATCACAAGGTTTCAGGGGGGACCAGTAAATCAGGGCCTGCTCACGAAATGATCAGATCTTCTTATAAATCAACGTTAGGGTTTTTATAAGGCCAACAACTCAAGGCCAGCTCGGGAAATAATCAGGTCTTCTCATAAATGAACGTTAGAGTTCTCATGAGGCCAACAGATATAAGGGCCTGCTCGAAAAATAATCAGGTCTTCTCATAAAAAAACAGTTAACCGGATTTGTAAAATATCAAATGCATGTTAGAGAAAAAAAAGTATTCTAGGAGATTCACTACAATTTTTACGTTAATTTCAAAACTGTTTTCAGTTGATACGAGAGAAGAATTTGACACTTCAAGTGAATTTATGCTGTTTTAACTAGAAAAAACCATCAAAATAGACATAAAAATTCTAGTGAACGTCTTGGGACATTTTTTTTTTCTAACAAAGTGTCATATTTCATTCGGATAAACACATGACCGCGTAAACGAAAAATGCATGATACAAGATTCAGTAATTAATCGTAATAATATATGCAAGGACTTCAATCTCGTCCTGAAAATGCCAAATTTTTAAGCGGACCGGTGAGTTGCATTTCTACAAGCGACTCCGCGAGCTACGTTCTTATGAGCGGAGCGCCGAGTTACGGCGATACTAGCGAGCCTCGCGAATTAGGGTTTTGCTCTTAGGAGCGGTCGATATGGGCGAGTTCCATATGAAATGTATAATTGGTTGTCCACACCCCTTTCGATTTGTCTCAAACTTAGTCAAGTTGAGTAATGGGTTGAAAAAAAAATTCCTCTAAATAATGAAAATTCTACCTTTTACAGGTCGCGAGTAACACCGATTCACAAATTTTGAATTATTTTTTTCAAATCGCTGTAGCTCCAAAACTACATGTCCGCGCCTGAAAATCAAGTGGGTCAAAAGTTTTGTAATTTGATGTACTTTCCGATGTTGCCGCGAGACAAAGTCGATTTTCAGTTGATGGTGAAAAAAACGCGAAAAATGCGATATTGATCTCGTTCCCCAAACTTTTCTGGGGTCCATTTTTCATCATAAAATGCGGCTATTTTTCCCGCAAATTTCCGTGTAAAGAAAAGTCACGGGACTCAACTGGTTGAAGAGATATGAGGGAGTTTCTAGGAAAAACTGACCGGATTTTGACGTTTTCTGAATTTGAATTTTTCAAAACTATCGAAACTTTTTTTTACGTGAAATGGACGTAAAAAGAGCCAACACTATACAGGGTGGTCCCAAATTTGGGTTATACAATAAATATAACTATTTTGGAAGATATTTCTAGAAGACTTTCATTGAAACTAATAATATGTAAGCTTAGTGGTAAGCTTAAGAAGCTGCGTAAGCTCACAGAATTGAAGTTGAATACCTCCACTTGAAATAAATGTTTGAATTATCGCTCAAATTTGAACATAACAGTATCGTCTCAAGCAACAGTTCAGATATTTTTCCAACATTAGTTTTTCACTTTAATCCTGAAGCTGTATATTGGTGAGCGGGATTGAAATGGAGAAGAACCTTAAGCGATCTACTAGCACTCTGCAGAATAACTGGCGCTCTGCAGAATAACCCTGGTAGAATTCCTGATAAATAAATCCCGTCCTATTCCGCTTGTATATATATGGATTTTTGCAACGTATTGTATCTCGGATATCCGTTCGGATACATCCGGATAAAATACGTAGACAAAAACCATATACAATCGAAAGACCGTATTTATATTTAACTGACATTTTTATCTAATAAGATTCTGCACTGAAGTATCTGATGTCAGCCTCACACTCAAATGTGGAAGTAGTCCACTAGTGGTCTTCAGTAAGATCTGCAGAAGACCTGCAGTAAGACTGCGAGCAGACTTGAATCATTTTGCTACTAGGGGGGTTAGTGAGGATATTATTTTGTTAGTATTTGAGTTGTTTCGTATGGTTAGTGTCGTATAGGTTTTTGACCGTTGGGTGGGTAGGTGGCTTGAGGGGGTTGTTGGGCGGTTTGCGTATGTGTAAGGGATTTGGGACTGCCGTTCGGTTGTCCGTGTGCGCGAGTGCACGCAAAAAAAAGTGCTGTCAAATTCACTATTCGAGCAGTGAATATATGGACAGCACTTGATTGCAGCAGAAATTATCACAATTGTGGTAACATTCACTCATGTAGACATTGAAGGCCACTTGCTCCAATGTATAAGGCTACCAGATTTGAACTAGGGAAATGCGGGACACCACTATTACCCCCCCCCCCCCCCCCCCCCGCCCCTACTGCCCCGAAATAATGTATGCATTCAATCATTCAGTTGTTCAATTTTTTTATTAATATTTTTTTAATAATACTTGAGATGAGTGTAGGGAATTTTGTATTTTATGATTATGACATTTCACATAAGAATTGAACTTTTAATATATTTTTTTATATTTTATAATCTTAGTATCGCAGACTAGCATTCTTTAGTCTCTGACTCGTAATGCTATTTTTTTTATATTTCATAATCTTAGTATCGTCAAGCAGATATCTCGACTCTCGGGGTAGCAGGCGCGAAGACGCGTTGTTTCGGGTCGTATCGATGCCTAACGAATACTTGGGAAAAAAAAAATTGAAACGAACTCGCACATAATTCGCGACATGCGGGACAATTTTTATAAATGCGGTACGAATTCGGGGTAAAAAAAAATCCAGGACACTTGGCTGAAATCCGGGACTGTCCCGCCTAATCCGGGACGTCTGGTAGCCTTACCAATGTACCCAATACTGCAATTGTGATAATTTCTACTGCAATCAAGTGCTGTCCATATATTCACTGCTCGAATAGTAAATTTGACAGCACTTTTTTTTGCGTGTGGATACGTGTGCGATGTCTGAGTGCGCATCGTAGTTTGGAGGAATGTGCTTACGTCTAGGCTTAACTAAGTCTAAAGTATAGTGTAATATTTGCCCATCTCGAACGAATGGTTCTAATGCAATATATAGTTGATTATGTTTGTTTATATAGTATTTGCGTTTAATAGTCCTCTATGAAATAGAGTGATGAGTTAAACGTTGTGCTAATAATGGTACAATAGTTTTTTATATTATGGGTAGTATGTACGTGAATAGATCAGGGGGTTTAAAAGCCCAGATAACAATCGTGCGACGCACGTTATTGGCACGACGTGAAGGTACACGTCTGCGTGCGAAAATGAATCAATTTCGCCGGCATGATGTGACAGGCACTCAGTGCGAGCGCAATGTGTCGCATCCTGCCGTCACACGTATAAGCACGCAATGCAAGACCGTGCGACGTGCACTACGTGCTCGCACTATGCCTGCACGATGCCTGCACGCTGTGCTGATCGCACGCGTGCGGGAATAATGTCCATCAATGGCGCGCGCATCTGTCTGCTTAACTGCATGCAGTCGTGCGGTTCATCCACACGCGTGCGTGCATAATGTATCGCATACTGCACGCATTTTGTTATCTGGGAGGTAAATGTCATAATTTATGATTAGGTGAATATATAATAATGTTAAAGTAAATATTAGGTTCGATTAAAACGTAAGTTTTATAATTATAATAATGGTTATAAGTATGTAATAATATTTGGGTAATGTAGGTTTAGTGAGTATAAGGATGTGAACGTTATGGTTATTCGTTTTGAAGGTGATGCAGGGTGTATATCCATAGTTGGTTACTGTGTGGACAATATGTACGTACCGTGTGTTGGTTTGGTAGGTTTCTATGTTTGGTGATAGTATGGTAAGTTCTGGTGATTTTAGGTGGTGGAGAGCGTGAATAGGGTATGTCGTCCGCTCGGACGTTACAATATCACTGGTCGGATTCACTGAACTCTAATAATACTGGAACGCGCTCAGGGTATGTTCTTCCATAGAGCAGAGGCGAGCCGAGAGAGAGAGCGACTTGATGTAGTTTTCTCTCTGTCTTATTGCGTCACGCATGCGCACTTCCAACTATAGTATAGCAACTGCAAAAAGTTAGAAATCTCATGCCCATGGACCTATAAAATATAAGGCCGGAGCACAAGGTCCTATCTTAGGCAAGGGGGTGGTTTCGGTATATCGGGAGAGGGGCTCCCCACTTCATTGGTGGCGTTCTCCGGATTGGCGGAGCAGTAAAATGTTGCTGGCACGCCACCAAAGTAGTGGGGAGCGCATGCGTAGTTCATGCACTCCCCTTACTTACCTGTGATAGACAAGGGGGGTTTGTGCTCCGTCCCTATATTTTATAGGTCCATGCTCATGCCTCGGTCACTGCATTAATGTATTTTTCGTCCAGTTGAAATAACTTTTTGAATGGGACTGTACGGAGAAAGACAGAACTACATCAAGTCGCTATCTCTCTCGTCTCGCGTCAGAGACGTTTGAGCGCATTCCAGTATTATTAGAGTTCAGTGGTCGGATCCAACGGAAACGACCAATAAAATCGTTCCGTGTTAGATTAGCCAATTGTGAATAGGCCTTCGCAGCGACATGAAAGGCCAGCATAATCAGGCCAGGCAACTGCCACGCAAACGTCACAGCGTCACAGCACGGCGTGCTCTACATTATTATCCAGCCTGAAAACATTAACCCTTGATGTTGGCGGTCGGCCATCTGCAGCTACAGCCACGTCATATTTGTGTGTTGTCCTGTCGGATCCGCGAGGATTTCACTCGCTTTTCCCGTGATATTAAGTTGCAAATAAAAAGCAAGGATATGAATATATTTCGGCTCTTGGGTGACCTCTCGCATCTTCTGGCAATAATCGTGCTTCTCCTCAAGATATGGAAGACGAGGAGTTGTGCCGGTGAGTAACGTAACTATTTTCAGAAAATTTTCAGAATTCTGTAAAATAGACATGGATCTGAAAAATTCCCATCAAAGATTAATCTTTCGTGGTTCCATCCAACTGACATCCTTTCATCTTCCCCTTTTAACAGCCGATCGAATTTCCACTAAGGTATCATACCTCACTCACATGTTTTAAACGTCTCTGGAAATCGCACATTCGACAATACTGTAACGTTCATTCACTCGGTTTGTCGATAATTGTTCGGCATTACCTGGACGAATGGTGAACCAGTCTCAATATCACACTTTATGCATAAACCAATTTTTCACGTTTTCAGGTATCAGTGGCAAGTCACAAATTTTATTTGCGATCGTATACACATCGCGCTACCTAGACTTGGTGACCACTTACATCTCTGCATATAATACATTTATGAAGCTCATCTTTGTCGTTGCTGCTTATGCGACTGTCTATCTCATGTACATGAAGTTCAAGGCAACCTATGATCACAACCATGACACATTCAGGTACTATGGCATATCTGATTAAAACCGATGATAACGAGCAACATCTTATTTCTGACTAAAGTTATGAAGAAATGGAGAATGTATTGTAGTTTGTTGAACCTTCCTGTTCTAGGATGGAGTTTCTGGTGATCCCTGCCCTTGCGCTTGCATTGCTAATTAACCACGAGCTAACTGTGCTGGAGGTCCTCTGGACTTTCAGCATTTATCTGGAATCTGTGGCAATTTTACCACAACTCTTTCTGGTCTCCAAGACAGGCGAGGCTGAGAGTATCACCAGCCACTACCTCTTCGCTCTGGGGTCATATAGAGGTCTTTACCTTCTGAACTGGGTTTACCGCTACTACGCCGAGGATCACTACGACCTCATCGCCATAGTGGCAGGCCTTGTCCAGACAGTTCTTTACTGCGATTTCTTCTATCTTTACATCACCAAAGTGCTCAAGGGCAAGAAGCTTCAGCTACCCGCCTAACGAGTATTACTTAAGTACCTATGCTGTGTGAGCTAACTGCCGATTCAACTACCACCAATCCGCCCTAAAGGCTATTAAAGCACAGCAGTTGTCAATTTATTATGCCAAGAAATGAGCTAACCAATTTGAGCTTAGATCTAGGCTTCATTCTCAATTGATCTATTCTTTTCTTCATCCCATACCATGTAATGGTCATACTTTTGTTCTTCTGCATTGTAAATATTAAAGATACGTGGTGAATACCAAAGTATCGAGTTTCACGGCAGTCAATCTGGCACGAGCGCACGTATTTTTACGAAGCTGCCTGCGCACGCGTGTCATTTTTCAATGAGTGGAGTAAATTTTTACCGGATGATTGAAACGAGTAGAATGAGTAGAAAAATCGCTGTTTGTAACGTTTAAGTTGTTATATTATAATTTTAATTAATTGAATATGACTATGATAATTATTATACATATAAATTGTACAAGTTCAATAAAACCAAAAGACCGATAAAGCTAAGGCAAACGATGTTTTTTTATTTATTACCCTTTGCAAAATAATATTCTTCAAAAACTAAGTGCAACAGGTTGCAATATGTTGAGCTAAATTAGATATGTGAACTTTCTCGCCGATAGTCGTCAAACGGCTGACTACTTGAACGATACCATTTTTTAGACTCTCATTATCTACTACGACGACATAAGGAACTCGAAGAGTTTGCGAGTCGTTGCTGTTCGTAGATACAATGGTGTTCAGGCTGTCTGCCCTCAATTGATTATTCAGATAGACGGCTAACTGCATCAATTCTCCTTCACCGCTGATACAGTCTGCTGTTATCAACGCTTTGTAAGGAGCGAGTTTTGGATGAATGTGCAAAGATTCACCATCCTCGGCGTAACCGTCGCATAATAACACTAGAAAAGCAAGCTCCAAAGACGTGGTGTGCTCCACAACATATGAATCTTCGATACTTCCGCTGGTACACTCCTGCATATAAAAGGTGAATTCATCAGTTAATAATAGCTTAAGATATATTTTTACTGTACTCGAGTTCAGTGCACACGCGGTGAGAAAAAACTAGGGATTAATGCGTGAACATTGGCCACACTTCTATAGCAAGCATTTCTCTTGGAATATTTCCATGGCTGCTTCCGTTGAATCCAAGGAACGACGCCACGGACAATACGCTATGCGCATATGGATAAATCCCTAGAGTCACTTGGGCTAATAGCAAGCGCTGCCATGCACTGTAATCGTAAAGTCGGCCGAGGAATATTTTCAAGAGAGCTGACGGACTTTTTCCGTGAGGCTCCTTGCGATTGCAAGCTCGTGTCATATCGCCGAACTGCCGGGGCGTGGTCTATAGGGCAATCGCAAGGCATCAGGAAATATCCCTCGGACAACGTCACGGTTTACGCGCAAGGCGGCATTACTATGAATCCAACTGATTCTTGAGATCTTCGCATGGGCGCTGGTGCATGTGGAAAAAGCATCAAACCCATGAGGTCCTAGGGAGTTGAGCAAGAGGTGCCTGCGTTGTTCGCACAACAAATACTCCGCATGTGAATCCCATGAATTCTCTTGCATTAAACCCTAGATTTTTCTCTCCGTGTAGGTATACAGAAATTCTCTTTCCTCTTCTATATGGATTCGCATGGGTGATCATATAGGCCCATATGAAATCTCATACAAATTTGATAACCCACCTAGAACTTAGTAAGACCGATTTACTCAAACCATAGCAAACATTTCAAATTTCAATAGAGACCATGAATATTCATGTGACTGTCTGGTAACATGCGAGTAGTCAATATACAAGTTTTAATGCATGAGGAAAAAAAAGTAAACTCCATTTCTTTCCTTAGACATAGAGATAATTGCATGTAACTGTCCATGTGCATGTAGTGCAAATTGCATTGATTTTTATGAACACATCTTTTTTCTCAATAAAGAGAGAGAGAAAAGTCTGCAAGGATGAGAGGCATTTCATTATAACTTGCTGGGTAGAGAATTAATGTAGTTACGATCTACACCGACCTGGAAGTAACATTGTGCTTTGCCAAAAGATATGACCTCCACGGTTAAATCCTCAGAAGGAAATTGAGCTTTAATGTCCATAATGTCACGATTTTCATTTTTCTCAGAATTCATAACTACAAATCTTGACGGATTGTTGCTAAACTTTCGCCACCAAGCTTTGCGCTCTCTTTGCTTTCTGTAGAACAAATCTTTGGCTGAAGATTTCTCGCCGAACGTAGTTACCTTCATCATTCGACAAAACGCAGGGAGAGGAAATCCGAGCACATTGCTGTGCTTCGGATCACCTTTGATGGTTTCTATTGAAGTCAAACCAAACGGTAGATCGTCACTGTTTATTTCTCCGAGATATTTCAGGGTTTTTGAAGTTTCGGAAATCTTTGTCGGATAAACATTGTACTTTGATGATACAACGCAATCTTTCCACCAATTGTCTTCTATATTCCGCAACAGAAATTGCCCCGAAGGACCATACATGAGTTTGGTTTCAGAGATGCTCAGAAAGCCCTTTCCTAAAGCAGACAATATTTTGTCAGCTTTCATAGTACTATGAAGATACTAGTATTCGTTGTTGGTAAGATTGACGGGAACGTTGCCTGGCGGTGCTACAAAATAATTTTCTTCTATCAATACAGCGTTTTTCAAGACTTTTTTAACGTAACCACCGTCGGAAACTTGGTCGTCTCTTAAATAAAGTTTTTCGTTTTCTAGTACGGTGTACATCGGCTGTATATCGTCGTCGAGTTTTATCGAGTGAAGCTGCTTCGCAAAATTTATTGCAGCTTGAAGCCTCGCAACACTTTTCTCACTGCCGAAATCTACCAATGATAACCTCTCCAACTGTTCTATAGATTTTCTGTCTACAGTTAGAGCTACGTTTTCGACGTCGTGTGATAATTTAGTAGCGAAATTTCGCTGCCAATATCTCTTCCATACCTTACAAACTAGACGTTCGAATTTGATCATTTGTTTAGATGGCGAAAGATTAAAAAAAAGCAATATGGTGTGTGGATCAGTGGGATCTCGCGACCGACTGTTTAAACTTGTTTTATTCGTCGATGATGTGATTGGTTGTCCAGATAAACATCGTCTGCTAAAGCACTGGAAGGGTAGGGTAATAATTCAAATTTCAGAGATATGATAAAGTCGATCCGTGTTTCAAATGTCATTCTTATTATTTAAGGAGATTTCTGCCTGTATGTAATATATATACATCGACAGGAATTGGTATTCCATCTCGATTTTAGAAATGACCCAGATAGCCGAATAACGGTTGAAATATACACAATAATGGATTACAAGTACTGTGGTATTGATAATTGGCAATTGCAGTAAAATGTCATCAATATGCTGATAACTGAATGAGCCACAAACACACCAATAAAATTACCCCAATGTACACGCAGTTTTTTTTATCCCTACTTTTGCCGCAATTGTAATAGACTAACTTGCCGCTACCTTATGTCATCATCAAACCTGCACACTAATATTGCAATTCGTGCGATTCGTGCAAGATCACGGGAGAGATATTACATCTAAAGTTATCATCCAATAACAACTGATCTTTATTTTCGTAATCTTTCTAGTTTGGTCGTAAATTAGAAGAAACAAATCTGGGCTTTTTGTTTTTTACACCTTTGGCTTATCTCCTTTCAAGGGCGGTAGCCCAAAACAAATCTGGGTATTAGAGAGAATTGAATTTTCAGTCGTCACATGGACTTAACCATGCGTATGCGCATAAATATGCTTTCCGTTGTGTCCCAGCGAAGTAAAATTACATAGGTGATTTTAATTTGTGGCTACGGCCAATAGGTTTGTTCGAGCTAGCTACACTTTTCACAACTTTTCTTAAACTTTTTACCACTTTTTACACTCGCTCAATAGAAGGTGTAGATTTCTAGTGGAAAGTATAAAATCTGGTGAAAGTGTAGAAAGAGTAGCCTGCTCGAACAAACCAGAACAAACCTTATGACAGCCTGCGAGACAAAGAAAATATGTGTTCAACATTTCATTCAAAGCAACCTATACCTCTCTCTACCTTGTTTTAAGAGTACCCAATGCTCCCTCCAGAGTACATGTTAACGCGCACGGGTCATGTGACGAAATGTCAAAATATAGAACTATAGAAATGTCAAGCCAGTGGGGTTAGGATTTTCAATTTAGTTATCATCAATCGTAGACGGTGGGTGGATGTTCACGAGATATATTCCGACACATCATAAAATATGCACGACACGTCAGAGCGTAGGTTTGAGATCGAATGTAAGCTAGAAGCTGAGGCAGGGGGCCTAACTGCGTTAAAGGCTGAGATTGATCGTAGCAAACGAGTAACTGACGGTATTGTTGGGATTCTATCGTCATTGGAGCAACGCCTAGCGAGGCTGCAGCGTACCATCTTACCAGTCTACACTGAGACAGGAAACCTCCAACGCCAACAGCATGGTAAACAAAACTTGCCAGTTTTGGAACATATACTTCAGAACAGTGTTGGCTGTTTACACCCAGCATTTACTTGAATGTCACTATAGCTGGCATATGTACTTGGACAAGGCATTAACACAGTTAGCAATAACAGTAACAGCAACACAGACACAACACACAGAATCAGCGTTATTGTATTAGGATGCATTGTACACACATGATATCGGTATCTGTCCGTATGAAGTTGGCACCAAAGTCTGTTGTCTCCTATCCTTCATGGTTACATAGAGAAGAAAAAAGAAAGAAGACTCTGGGGCCAACTTCATACGGACAGATACCGATATCATGTGTGTATCTATGGTGTTCCACCTACTGTTACTGCTTTTGTCCCTAAGAGTGTGGGCCAGGCCTAAAAAGTACTAATACTCTGAATTGCAACCTGATTAAACCACTTCTGAAAATTGATGAATTGTAAAGTAAAAAGTAGAAAAATTTTTCAAGCATTTACACGCACCAGAGAAAAATGAAAATATTTGTAATCGAAATAGATCAAACTTTGAAGGTGTATCTCCACCTTTTATTTTTCATTAACTCTAAGGCTCTATGCAAACCATTGAGGAAGTCGGTTTGCAAAAAAGCTTAGCATGTTAGAAATTTGGATACGCATTACGAAGAATAGAAAGAATCTACTTTTGGGATCCAGGTAATTGGAATTAGAGATGTCTAAAGTTAGAAGAGAATCGGAGATGGTCAACTTCAAGCTTAGTTCATAAGTGGTGGAACCACCCATGTAATTAGAATAGGTGGGAGTAACTGAAAAGTCATGTATTGTCCAGTCATCATTTTGGTACCTGTGTTTTTTTCAGACATAGAAAAAACACTGTCAATACTCGACCATGCTATTGGTTATTACGGAGTTTGTCAAGAAGTTGAGTCGGCGGTGCGGAGTGGACCCACGGGTGCGGGTGGGCTGAATGCTTTTCTGGATGCCATGAACCGGCTTCATAACGCGCAGCGCTATTTCCAGAAGAACAATCCTAGCTCGGTTGAATTGGAGAATGTCTCAACAATGTTCACCGTTGGTTCTGAATCTCTCTACGCTGAATTCAAGGACATTCTGGCAAGACAGAGCAAGCCGGTCTTGCCAATTACTCTACTAGACTTTGTAACATCGGACGAAGATCCCAGCGGTGGTGAAGATGCTTACCACTCTTTATGCCAACTGCCAGAAAGTGTTCTTGACGATTTAGTCAAAATAGCCAACTGGCTGGAAGAAAGAGGCTATCGTGAGCACGGGCAAATCTACTCGTCTGTTAGATCCGCAATAGTTCTCAGATCTCTTCAACTTCTGAAGGAGCACCAGAGAAGTGCCAGCGGTGGAAGCATTCATGCTACCAGTCCCATGCCTGTAATATGAATATATTTTCTTTGTACTGAGTAGCTGCACTATTGTAAATAACAATAGTTTTTATAGTTTTTATTTGCAGCTAGTGTTGTCCGTGTTGTACCGGGTGGTTGTTGAATATGTTCCCGAAATAACAGGCTTTTCCCGCAGTGGATTAATAATTTTCTGGATCAAATTCAAATCCATGTCTCCCATATATGAAGCCACAACTTCTTGTAGAGTGGTAGCTAAGAATTGAGAAGAATTTCATCCAAGTAATTAATCAATAATCAATCAATATTACAGAGAGCCAAATTTGCGAGCAGACACTCATCAGTTGCACAAGAGAACGTAGGGCGCAGAGCATCAAGAAGACTGCAACAGGTATTGGAGAAAAAGGCTAGCAAAATGTTATTCAAGGCTTCGCAAACAACAGGATTAGGGCTCTCTTTACCCTCATCTCGAAGGTCTCAGCCCCAGATCTCTGGTTACATAGCGGAAGACGCTGCACCAGATGAACAAGAAATGGATAATTACTTGTTGCTGGCTGCCGGGCTCCATAAACTCATGCAGTCTGAACGAGCTCTTCTAGCTCGTATATTGCCTCAGGCATTACGACCGCAAGTGCTAGAGGCAACTGTGCGCGATGCTATGGACTTGGTAGCGCACGACGGAGAGAGCATTGCTGCACGTGCTAAGCGGTGCATAGCACGACGTGATTTCTCAGCTGTTCTCGTTGTCTTTCCTATTCTTAAGCATCTTGGCGAATTGAGACCAGACTTGGAGCGAACTGTAGAAGGCTGCGATTATGCGCTGAGGTCTAAGTTTGCCTCAGTACTCAACACTTTAAATTCTACGGTATGTGTTTTATCGATGATTGCTTATATGAGGAATTTATTCGAGATTTATTCGAAAAATGTATATTACTAATAAAATTTACTGATTGACCACAAAGGGTGCCAAAGCATTGGAGGATTTTGCGGAAAGCGTTCGAAATGATTCAGGAGCTGCTCTTCCCAAAGATGGAACAGTCGCAGAAAGTACAAGTAATGTTCTGGTGTTTTTGGAACATTTATCCGAATGCGCAGACACAGCCGGCACTGTCTTGGTGCGCAGTACCGGTACAGATACTTCTTACGGCAATGCATTGGCTTCATTACCGCAGCAAGGAGATGATAACCACAGGATATTACTCGGGGTTTACATCAGTCAGTATTACTTTGCTATTCACATTTGGTTTTAGTGTAGTAGTAACTGATATCACAAATCATATAACAAAAGTGAAAAAAAGTAATTATTACTGCAATCCAAATATTATGCAGTTTAAATTATAAAATTCTAAGGCTACCTTGGCTGCACACAAACTTCAATGATTTTCTATCTGTCCTGTTTTGCACAGAAAAGGTACTGGCTCAGCTCAATTTGGCCCTTGTGAATAGAAGCGACACATCCTATTCAGATGGTGCATTGCGAATGCTGTTCCGCTTGAATAATCACAACTATGTGATAAACGCGTTGCGTCGTAGTTCACTCATGGAGTTGTTACTGCTGGCAGAACCATCGGCCGAGAATACATATCAGGACTTGTTGGCTCGGGATAAAGTAAATTACGTCACTGCTACGTTTGCTAAAGCATTGATTCATCTTGAGTCATCGGACGAACTAGGTAAGATTGATCAAAGTACACTTTATGAAATCATAATGTGAAATGATTGCCTGCATCTTGAGACATAATTCGAAATTATTTAAGATTCTATAGACTGTGCCTTACACAGATTGAGTCCACCGAAGATAGAGTGAGACTCGCCTGTACCATGCGAAAAATGGACATGGACCCAGCATTTCAACATTTCAAATGATAGATCGTTCGGCATGCTGATTGATTTCTAATCTTTGTTCCAGAATTAGGACCAAAAGTCATAAAAGAGCGATTCACAGGATTTACACGAGAGTTTGACGAAGCTGCCAAGAATCAACGCTCATACTCGGTTCCAGATTCTCGACTTCGGGAGGAGTTGCGTCATGCTTTGAGAAATTTCCTGCTACCGCATTATACCAGCTTTTATGCCAAATACCGTAGTACTCAGTTTTCAAAAAACCCTGCGAAACATGCGAAATACCCACCCGATCAAGTTTCGTCTCTGATCGGAACATTTTTCGATGCTGCCGCATAATCACATTATACCGGGAAGAAATCTTAATAGTATACAGTTGACTGCCGTCGATTGCGCATGCGCCAAATAATTTATTTTCATTGGTCGGTAAGATGGTCCCGCGGCCGACTACGTCATAATACTGCCTCGGGACGATCTTACCGACCAATGAAAATAAATTATTTGGCGCATGCGCAATCGACGGCAGTCGACTGTATACTATCAAGATTTCTTCCCGGTATTTATAATACTATGTACACAATTGCCTGGGCCGAGTTGTCCGGCATATTTGACTTTGCTTGTTTCACATGGTTCCACTGCACTATAAGAAAACCATTGACCTAATAATATGGTCTTGGAGTGTAATCCTAAAAGGATGGCAGGGAATTCAATTAATATTATAGATAACAAGACTATGCTAGATAGTTCACGTAACGGGAATTTGATTTGATCGAAACAAGCAGTTTAATACAAAGCTTGAAAGACAATGTAATGATACAACTAAGGAATGGAGAATATATTGTGGTTACCGAAAATAATCCAATTAATACCATTACAACCACCTGTTCTTTCGATAGAAAACAAATCTGATATAAAAAATGGCAATGTTCCGGTGTGTTCCATACTTTGTGGATATTATCGTCACGATCCTATAGGTGATTTGAATACCCGTGATCGACGAACTAGCTATAATATCATATTCGAAGGAGTTTGAAAGTAATGAATTAGTGTGAATTAATGAATGAAGACTAAATATAGAAAAAAAAGGTATAACAGGCTAATTAATTATGTACAACCAGGACTGGGCATCACACAGTCACAACTATTTCGAATATGTAGGTATTTAGAAACATTTTTTATATCGTATTTGAATACAATTGTGAATGTATTTTGCCCAGCCATGAATTTAGGAGTCAATGAATATGAAAATAACAACAAGGTATAATAAACACCCATTTAATAAAGCCAATTTAGTTACAATAACGGTTTCTTTAAATTTCAATTACTTGATTCCTTATCCTGCCGTTATCTTGCATATAATTTACAACTGCTACACGGTCATCTGTTACGTTGTAGCCAAGATGTAATAGAGATGTGTGCATTTGATTTTTACTATAAAAACAAGCAACGTGTATTTTAGATTCTTTTAGTAGCTATGTTACGATAATAGCAGGAATAAGCTTTAACCTCGGCAATTATATACAATTAGAATATGGTTTTGCTCACATTCAATTTCTCTATCTCTCACTCTCTCTTTATCTTTCTTTCTCTCTCTTTTCCCTCACACCACTCTCAACACTTGCAATAACATTTATTCATTGCCTGGATCTGATTTGTTATTATTATTATTGCAAGTTATTGTTACAGTTATGTAGTGAGTTTACAATAAAAGACACAGTTTATTACAAAAAATCTCTATAAGGTCCAACAATAGTCAATTACAGTAATAGACAGCAACAACACAGTTTGTATTACACCTGAGAGATACACAGTTCTTCGTTATGGTAATTAGAAAGCACGCTATCGGCTCGGAGGATCTTCCATCTAACATTAGATCCCATACTCTTGCTGGAAGATTGTCATTTTTCTAAGTCAGTTCACTAAGCCAAAAGCCGCAAGTAATAGTTGTTCTAGTTTCAAAATGCAGCAGCAAAAACGCCCCTCTCTCTCTGACATTAGCAGTTTTTGCGTGACTGGTTAGGGGGCCTCAAGAATCATTCATTGCCAATGTCAGCTCCAAATTTCGCCATAATGACACTTGAATATATATTCTGAATGCCATATGAACAAATCACAGGCGTAATTCATCTGATTTCATATGATTGGATCGTATGCATAAAGACTGGCGGTGGGCGGCGGTGAGGGTAGGGATGGGGGGGAGGAGACATAGTAACGTCATTGCTTCATCGTTATGTAATATTATTAAAATCGCGTATACCTAAAATCTATATATCTATACTTTATGTTGTGGTATGTATAATATAATCATAGTAGGTTTAATTTTTTTTTTCCTCATCATTTATATATAATTATTAATAATCATTATTATTATTATACTCTAATATACTGTACACAATCAGTTTGGTTCCTTCTACATCCCTCCTGTCTCATTAGCCGAGTCACCAATTTGAAATATAAGCTGTTTCAACGTTCTCAACTTAGTTCAATGCGCATAGCTATAGCACTAAAATCATTTGATTTATTTAACGGACGTTGTCGTATTATTAATATTATTTGATAACACAGTATGGAACCTAAGTAAAGAAGAAGATATATGACATAAAAAAGTAACAAAGCTGTATTATAAATGCAAATCTATTGAATTTCGACCTGTGGAAATTTAAAAATTTAGCAGCTAATTTCTCAAAGAATGAAATTCATCCAACAAGATGGTTTGCATGTGTATATCGTTACATTGTGCTGCTACATGCCGCTTTGTGCATTATGAACTTGTGCTAGCTACGGTGGTGACCGCTATTTCCAATATTTCTTTTTAGCATTAGTTGTTGGAAGATGGTGGGTTCCTGTGCGAATCAAACAGATGAAGAAACGAATGGGGGAAATGGAGGGGGCATACAGGTGGGTATACTGGCATTGGTTGAAACAATTAATATTATAGGAGAAAACACCTGCGCTTAGGCTTGTGATGGATTGGGGGAATGAGGACGGCGCGTATCGCTTCGTCAAACACAGTCTTCAGGCCTTTCTGCGTCAATGCCGAGCATTCCAGGTACTTGACGGCTCCAATTTCCTTTGCCATTGCCAAACCCTGTTCAAATCATAAATTACATGGATAACATAAGACAAATGGACTTTATACATTATTTCAGAAGCTGAAGGGAAAACGGGACGAAATATTCATGTCTGAACTAGATTATTCAAATCATTAACTTTTTTCATCCATCTCCTGGATCATTATTAAATTTCAGATTGAATCCGCTGATTGAATTCCTGAATCCGCGATAGCTGGACGACTTTGTTAAATGCCGTTTCACACATTTCTCGTCATTCAGAAGGTATTAAATAATATTTGAACTATCTATAATCCCGTGATCTAGTATTTGCTCTACTTTTTTACGCAACATAACTTTGCAGTAAGACCATGACTCGTAGCCTTGGAACTTTTAAAAGCTAGAGTTGTTTGTTGTTCTGCTTCCAACTCTATAAGAAACATGTCATCTCTTTATACAAATTCGTTCAGATCGCATGTTGATGAGATTTCTCAGTTGTTTGTACAACTAATGTAAGCTTGGCAAGGGTAATGAAAACAAAATTCGGAGGCTGATCGTTGCTCTCAGTATACCTTATATTTGAATAATGACTCAGACGACTTTTACTACTAGATGATAGACCAGCTTGATATAAAAAAATAATCAAACACTATAGCTATACTTGAAACAGAAAATACTACTCTCAAGAGAATACAGGGGCTTCGAACGTCTAATCTGTTAAAATAGCCCATAGTCGTGTATATTTTTGCGTTATATTTTTCCGCTCACAGAGCATAAATACCAATTACACTACAGTAGAGTCCCGCTTCTGTCAGCCTCACGGGAGGACTGATGACAGAACCGGGAACGTCCAAGCCCCGCCTAAGGAGGTGTACGAGTCAGTGAACGCCAGTGGCGTAGCGAAAGTGAAGTGGTGCGCTGGCTTCGTGAATAAGTGAGTCTGCCAAAGCGAGGTTTGTTTACATACATTCCTACACCACTGCCGGACACCTCGGGCTACGCCTTCGCCTCTCTTTACTTGGCGTGACGCACGAGCGGAGGAGAGCAGCGGTAGTAGAGTGGGAGGTAGGGGAACGTCTAGCTTGACAGAATCGAGGCTGACAAAAGCGGGACTCTACTGTACTTGATGAGACGAATCATAATTAAATACATTATGACATATGTATTACATAATGTAATATCAGTAATTGAGCAAGTTTAGGTTTGGACAACCATATAACATCCAGTTTCACATCTCCTATTACCCTGACACTTGCATCACTAATTACTTTTTATCAGTGCCGGATCATAGATTTTGCTGGCCCCAGGCAAATGCGGCAAAATCAGCCCCCCCCCCCCCCCCCCCCCCCACAATATACTACCTGAATATGAACTTGATCTATTACACAAAGGAATTTGTAATTATTTTTATTCAAAACAGACAAGAATACAATAAAGGCATGATACATCTGCAGTCAGTTTTCGCAGTCATTTGAATCAGTTTTAACTTTGTTTATGCGACCCGTTGTTTGAAAGTTCACTTTTTGAGCATTGGATTTAGGCCGCAGAGTGACCAATTGAAATAAAGTATAAGATGCTCTAAAAAAAGACAATAATATTAATATAAATAAAATTATCCATCAATATTTCAATTGAAATTGGTCATACTGCAGCCTAAATCCAATGCTCAAAAAGTGAACTTTCAAACAACGGGTCGCATAAACAAAGTTAAAACTTTTAACATACAAAATATGCAACTATGAAAACAAACGCTCCAGCACCCATTGGAATGGATGTATATTATGTTCACCGAACATATTTTCGCTTGCGAGATGTGAATTTCTGATATTTATTTATTACTCAGGACTCTCTGAATCAGAGCATTCGAAAATTTGTAAACTTTCGAATTTCAGTTGGGGCGCGATCAGGGCCCCGTGAATCGCCGGCCCCCAGCATTTGCCTAGTTTGCTTCTATTATAATCCGGCCCTGCTTTTTATAACACGTGCATGAAAAGCGGGGTGTTGCATGTCAGTTTAGCGGGACGAAAGTGGCCGAATGCATACCAGGTCTGCAAAGTAAGGTTGACGCATGCGCAGTCCACAATTACTTCACTTTCGTCCCTTGGGAAACGTCCCGCTACTGACATACACGCCCCACATTCCTGCACTTATTATAAAAAATATCGTGCGTTACTATGGCCAACTTTCCTCCCTAGCAACGCAATATACCATTTCAATAATGTCCAATTCTGGAGATCAATCTCACTACAAATACAACGTGTGGCCTCTGTCAGTTATTCCTTATAACACTCCAGTTTCGACTATTCTCAACAAAAGATTTTTATAGTTCTTTACCAAGGGTTATCACAGGTTTGAGCCAGGCATTGCATTTCGAGTTTCAGTGCCTAAATAGTAAATAGTCTGTTCAAACTTATTGAACTGTTCCACTTGAAGCTTATCTGGCGAATCAGTGCTACTCTATAGAAGGGGATGGGGTGAAAAAACACCACAATTTTCAGAATATTCATATGAAAATACAATTATCATTTCGGAATGCTGTTGAATTCAAAATGTGTGAAGAGTAGTGTGATTATAGGTAGACAGTGAAACATTCTTATACATTGATCGAAGATTGACCAGTGAACATGCAAACAGTTATTACTAAATTTCGTGAAGATTCCCCATTTCAAGCATTCCATTTTTTAAATATTGGTGTTTATCTTTCCGTAAAATAACTATGAAAATGATTGACTGAAGTAAGGAATAGTTTAGTATACAGGTAGAGAAGAGCTGTGGTACTTTTTACAAACTATCTACAGGTAGCTTAACAGATTGCGGCACCTGCAGAGTACATTATTTTATGAAACACCCGAGTGCACAGCGGCATTGTTGATTTCACTTGATTTTTAAATTACCAAAGTTTGCTATTCTTTTGAAGCATAATCAAGTCAAAGGTAAAAGTTCTGAGTCATTGGGTCGCAGAGTTAGATACAATCAAAGTAAAAGCACCTAATGCAGGGACTTTGAACAATTGATGCTTTCATTCCAGATATTTGGTTATCGAACTGTTGCAAAAATTCATCTCTATCTGATAACCAGACAAATTTGGCAGTAATAATCCTTGTATCAAGTGTTTTCACTTTGACTGCATTCAACTCTGAGACTTGATGGATCAAAGCTCCTAAGAGTCTTATTTGATTATGCTATAAAAGATTGACGAACTACTGTAATAAAACTATTTGATTCATAGTTCTAGTATTATGAATTTTTATCTTAATATAAATATCCGATATATGGATTAAAGAGAAGGTCACCCACCTGAGGATAGGTGATCGGTGCAAGCTTTTTGTCCTTGAGTCGTTCAATGGTTTCCTTGTCCTCACGCAAGTCTAATTTAGTTCCGACCAATATGATGGGAGTGGCTGGGCAGTGATGACGAACCTCCGGGTACCATTTAGCTCGGACATTCTCAAAACTGGCAGGATTTACCAGTGAGAAGCATATCAGGAAGGCGTCAGTCTGTGGGTAAGAGAGTGGACGTAGCCTGTCGTAATCTTCCTGCCCAGCCGTATCCCAAAGACCAAGATTTATTGGTTTCCCATCGACCATCACATTGGCAGAATAATTGTCAAAGACCGTAGGAATATATTCCCCGGGAAAGGCATTGGTCGTGTAGCTGATCAGCAAGCAAGTCTTACCCACGGCACTGTTTGAAAATTATTAAAATTTACTAGTTGCATGTCTATGTGGTATAAAAATTGGTTTGAAAATTCATAGTAAATGATTTGTTGAACAAGTAGGTAATGGGAAAAGTATGTCGAGCATTATATTTATATTAGACAAAATGATCGTAGATGTTTCGGAAATAATTTTTATATTTTTAATCAGAACGCGAATACGGATCTTGAAAATGTTATTTATATCGCATGTAGATAGATGGTGATGAATAATAGCAAGGAAATCCGTTGAGATTGAGATAACAGAGGCAAGAAAGAAGAGCTAATCGCGGTCAAATACAAAAACTCGGGGCATTGACGTTCGATTTTTTTAAATTCGCTCCTCTATCTGGTGGGTAAAGGGCGAGCCGGATTTTCGTCATATAATAAATGATCGAAGTTGAAAGATTTTAAGGAACAGCCTTCCCCTCGACGTTGACATGATGATGACCATTGACCACACACCAAGAAGATAATGTCAAAAGAGGATTTTACTTATTTTTAAACGCTGCACCGGCGTTAAACAACTACTGTTTATGGTAAATAAATAAATGTTATTAACTCACCCGTCGCCGACGACAACACACTTGATTGCCTGCATTATAACGTTAAATCTATCGAAGAAATCGCACGAAATAGATGAGGAATAATTGAGACAAGACCACACGTAAAGGGCGGGGAGACGGCCACGGGAGATACACTATGTACTGCTTGAGTCTTTTGATAACTCGGAATTATAACTACATATTCGGATATTATTATTTTAAGAATATGTAATATTAACGGCGAAATAGACGGATAGCAATTGAATGTATGTGAAAATGGATATTACAGCTCGTATGAGAAAAAATAATTATTCCTTAACTGAACAGTTGTGATTTTGACGGATGACGGATAAACACAGACAATGAACGAATCGGCAAAATGGGTGCCATGTGGCGTCAGCAGGTGTTTGCGCTCGACGCTAAATACAATTCCCATCGAGCTTTGAATCAACCGAATCTCAGTACGTAATCTGAAAGATTCTGCATCGGTTATAAATAAGTAGAATTTATATAAAATTATTTCGTGCACCGATTCGCTGACAATAGTAGAAAAATTTTGACAGGTGCCACTTGTCAATTTGACGTTCTGATCAAGGTCGCCTGTCGATTGTTCACCTACGGTTGGTAGTTTCGATACACAAGCCGCCAATTTTTTAAGGGGGATTCCTCATGAGAAAAAAAATTATTTTCGATTTTTTATTTTTTGCTGTTTTGCTATCCTTAATGTTTCTAGAATACTTTAAATGCGTTTTTCTCAAATCGTTGTTTTTTAAATCGGTTGCAAGGATTGTGATTAAACGGATGGATGTTTCTGCCTATTTTTTTTTGCATATTGTTCAAAAATATTTTCTTCAGTACTTAGACCTACAAAATTTGAAAAAAAAATTTTTTTTTAGATTTATTTTAACTAGAAAATGGCGGGAAAAAAGATCATTTTTTCAATTTTTTTTTTTAAATTCCTGCCATTTTTTGAAATTTTGATTTTCGAAGGTAATTGTAGGTATAAGTACTACAATTGTACCTTAACTTTAAGAGTTTTTTTGGTTTTTTTCTTTGAGACCACTGGGGAGGGCGCTAGGCTTCCAACCACGGAGGGCCTCAAAAACGAAGCGTCATCTATAACGCCCTCTACATCCGAACACAATACAAAAATAAAAATTCGTTTAATGGTTATTAATACTTCAAATTATACTTTTCATTGTGTTAAAAGTCTTTTTAAATTTTATAATAAACTAAACGCGAAAAAAAATGTTGAATTTTGACATATTTTTCACACTTTTCATGAGGAATCCCCCTTAAACTACACTAAATATAAAAAATCATATGATGCATCGGCTAATGTTACGTATTGATGAAGGAAGCTACCCTCAGACTTTTTATCGGTGATATCCAAGTTCCAACGGACGACTTTGAAAAATAACTTCTTATTGAAACTGAACAGTTGTTGCAAAAAAGTAGCGACTTTATCGTTCTCACCCATCGATAAAGAGCCAATCTAATCGTCGAACCTACGTCTTAACTGCTCCAAACTCACATTTCGTCAAGCTCAACAATCCCTTCACAAATGGGATTAGAAAAATCTGTGATCAAGGGTGATAGGACAATATCCAAATTGACTCTCTAGATTTTTAGTGGCCAGTAATCTTAACAAATGTCAATGTACCATTGAATTGATAAGAAAGAGATATAATCAAACGAACAATCGATATTATGTTTACATCCCAAAACTCGTGTATATTTACTTGAATTCTCAATAAAAATAAGTTTCATATAATGTGCACAAGAATTTACATCTCATGCGTCAGACCAACGGATAGCAACATTCCAAAGTTTAGTTAGCAGAGGAATCTTGCTTCCATATTAGAAGTTCCACAGCCCAATTCGTTTTCGATTAGGGGTTGCACCTGTAAAAACGGTGGCTAAAATAAAATCGTAAAACTTCGTTTATCCGGCCATCGATCAATCGAGTCTCCGCGTTATCCGAGGTGACGAACTTATCCGAGCGCTCTGCATTGATCCAGGTATATGCTCAGATAATACGGAAAAACTCGGATAAAACGGATGGAGCTGCTATGCCTATGCTGTACGCGCAAAGTATTTTGCAAATGCTACTTTATTGCTTATACATACATATGATGTACATAAAAAATGATTAGAGTTTAGAATTTCCTATTTTTTCCGTGTTATCCGAGTCTTCGCTTATCCGAGGTACCTTCTTCCCATATTACCTCAGATTAAAGAGGTTTTACAGTATTTGTACTCACCTTTACCACCGTTGGACGACTTTTTAATGAACCGATTCATTTAAATCAGAGAGTATGTGATATTCGGATTCAAATTTTTCAGAATGTATTTTTTTCTCATTTTTCGGCATTCTGTGAGATAAGAGTATTTCTAAAAATGAAATGTTCGCTAATCGGATCGCTATAGTGATGCAAGACCTTGATGAACGTTTTAAAATTTCCTCGAACAATTCATTATTGTCACTGTACTTATTTCCAGTAGTCTTTATATTATGATGTAGATCTATAATCGGAAATATTGAATTCAGATTTTTGTTCTAGGAACTTTGTACATACGCCGTCGTTCCCAACTACTCAGAGAGAATTTCTCCAAGGATCTTGAACTCCAAATACAGTATCTAAAAATACGCTCACAATTGTTGCAACGTAGATATGGTAACATCGGAGAACAAAGTAGCACGAGTCTCAGCAGTCGAAGTCGGTCTACTAGCATTCGAAGCTGTAGCATTTCGAGACTGTCAGACCGTGATCTGAACATTAATTTCAATAATTTGGGTCTTCAATCGCTACCTGCGGATGGGAGTGGCAAGACACAAGCTGTGACAAAGACAAGAAGATCGATAGCTGACAACTATGCCTTTGTTGGTGTCCATCACATATTTGATCAACATTCTGCGGCTATTTCAATGCTGAAGTTTGCAAACAACGACAGATCAAAACTATGCTGCGCTTCCCTGGACGGCGTTATTTCAATCTGTGAAGTAACCGGGGCAACTGGAACGCCGCCCAAGGTCGTCGCACTGCTAAAAGGTCATGAGAAAGGAGTCACAGCTATCGACTGGAGTGTCAGTAACGATTTAATAGTTTCTTGCGCTCTGGATGCTACTATTAGATTATGGGGTGTTCAAAGCACGTCATTTGATTCTGACACGAGTCAACATGATCATTCAAAAACAAGCTGTTTGAGGACCGTTCAGGACCAGCTACACGCTGCTATCTTGTGCTGCGCCTTCCTACCAGCCAATAACAACTTGGTTGTAGCTGGAAACTCCCACGGACTTCTTCAAGTGCTCAACATATCGACTGGGATTTATCCACGCGGAGGAACCGCTAAAATCGGTGGAAAGGTTCAGATCAAGTTTCATGAAAGACGTATAAAATGTATAGCTGTTCACATAATCTCAAACACATAATTTCAATCATTGCTGTTCCATTGTCGATAAGACTTATAACATACGTCTGGATACGTTAGTAGCCAATAATGATAGCGACTTGAATGAGTGCTCTGTCCAATCGACGCTGTCACATGGAATCAAACTGAAGACTATTCTCTACTGCCGTCATTTTTCAGATCCTGGCATTAGCATGCGAAGAAAGTGGAGGAGGTTCCTTGGTGTGGGCTGGAAATGACAGAGGCAGCGTGGTGTCGTGTCAACTGGAGGTCGGCTCTGGTCGTTTGACAAAACTGCGACGTATTGATGGAATTGGTGGAGCTGTGACTAGTCTTTCTTGGCGTTCATGGCTCTCCAAAGAATCCCCTTGGCCAACTCTTTTATTGAGCAGCGCCTGCAACAGTGTCTGCCTTTATCGAATCGTTGATAATCAAGGAACGCTTTCCCTATGGAGAAAGTATCCTGTCAGGCATAGGTGATTATTGAGCCATATTTTTGTGAACCCCTTGCTCTGCCCTAAAGAAAATGAGGCTTCGAGCTACATATGAGCCATTGATTTATTGATCAATTCAACTAATTTTGCGTTCAATGATTGCGAATGGGGCTTCATTTTGCGCCATTCATATTTTTCATTTTGATTGACAATCAAGACAGAAATTGTTTATTTTTTACGAAAATCTGTGACCCGTGTTCAGAAAAATTTCCCGGATGAGCATGAATACACTATAAACAATACTTTACTATATGGGTGTTTCTCTACAAACAGAGAAATTCGGTGTCTCACACCGATTTCATTACAAAATGACGCCTTTTTGCTTAAATTATAAGCGAACATGAAAATTTATAAGTTATTTCATTCGTGCATATTATAAAAAGTTACAATTAAAGCGCTGTAATTTTGCCATATTCATCTGAATACAGAAAAAACAGTTCCCTGGTCGGTCACCAAAGCAGAATAACTGTCAGAGGATCTAATTTGAGAAATAATACATTCGAAATCCTAAATGCACCACCACTGTTTTGAAGAAGAATAATGATTATTTGTGAATTCCCTACTTCCGTATTTTAAAATTGATATCAATTGGTGTAAAAAGTAGGCTGAATATTGTCTCGAACTTTGAAGAACAGTCCCCTAGCTCAATTTCTAAATGATGCCCAGTGTTGTCTGTGGTACATAAAACGATGATTCCGGGTTGAACGGAACGTAGCCGGTATAAAGTTGGTCCACGTAAAGTCAAAGGCACGCTGACGCTATTTCGTCCAGTCCCACGTGAGCTTTTGCCACAGTAACTTGTGTCAGGGCCACTACAAACAATAGTCCCCTGGCGCGACAAATGTATATTCGATTTTCATAATTAAAATTATAACTTTTTCTATCGTATCGAAACAAAGAACATCAAACATTGTATACGTTGATAAGAGTCGATACTTTAATAGTTTTCACGATATTTTGAAATCAAGCCCGATTTAACAGTCCCCTGGCAACCGCCGGATTTAGGCAGGGGCGGACGGGGCGGCCGTCCCGGGGCCTCCACATCACAGGGGCCTCCACAAACTTCGACATGGATTTTTTTTCTCTATTTATGAATACGAAAATGTATAAGATCGTTTGAAGATATTATTATTTTAATTTCTTCTTTGCATCTTTAATCCTCATTGCTTTCTTGAAATAAATATGATGACCGATACTGGTGAAACTCCTATCCGTTTAATATGCGCCCCGGGGCCCCCACCTCTGTAAATCCGGCCTGGCAACAGTCCCCTGCTCTTAAAGAAGCCAGAGGGCCATTTGTAATACCAAAGGACTGATTTTTTAATGTGTTTTATGGGCAATGACATCCAAGAAGAAGAATAAATTAACGAGACAAAAAAAAAAAAATTTTTAATTCGAAAAAAAATAAAATAAAATTAAAAAAAATTAAAAAAAAACTTTTTTACGTGCCATTCGAACTTTATTAGCCATTTCAACTTTTCCTTATACAAAAACAATCCTCTGTTACATGTAACAGTCCCATTAGCTAGTTTTTTTCTAAAATGTTCAATAAATCATATATTACTGCGAATCTTTTTGGGCCCTATGCTGAATAGTACTTAGTTAATTGTTATCTTCACTATGGAACACTTTTCTGCAGTCATCAGAGAAAAAACATGGTGGGACACTTTTACACGGAAAGTTGCCCTGTTTATAGAGAAATACCCATATACGGACACAGTCTCGAAAATTCTTTGGAGTTGACTTTTGTCACCAAATTATTGTTAATGAAGGAAGTAGGTATTTTACACACAACAAAACACGAGTATTATCGCTGATATTATTCAAATCAAGATTTTTTATTGACAGTGATATTGTTAAGTGAGAATTGAACGTAAATTCGAAATTTCACATAGGTTCGATACTTCGCACCACTTATTTATGCTTCTCAACAAAAGAATCACATTCAAAAAGAAGTTTACATTTCATTGTTTTCACTCTTTCCATTCTGAATATTAGTCTTTGACACGAAACGAATTTTACCACAAGATCAGTTCTATATCTCAACTCTGAGAAGTGGGGAAAGCCATTGTTTTTCTGTTTATTAAATTTTTTGCAGTCTGCACTTTTCCTTAGATGCGTATCACATATGGTTTCTGGCTATGCATTTTGGATCTGAGGTCAGAATACAGAGATTCAGAATAGTGGGACCATTATAGTGCAGCAAGACTATGGAAAGTAAACGGACTTACATGAAAATTAGTAATCAACGGTTTTTGGGGTAGCTGATCTTCCAATCTGAAGTCAAGGTACCAAAATTCAATATGGTGAATTGAAATTGAAGAAAATAAGCTGAGTGGCGTGAAAGCTTCTACTCATGGTTTTTAGTCTCCATCAATGTGAATTCACTAACTTTTGGTTCAAATTTAAAATTAGCAGTCCCAAAAACCCTCGATTGCCAATTTTGATGCGAAAAAGTCGCCTCCATTGTGAACTCATGTTTCTTTTTACTTCAGATCTGAAATCATTGCTCAAAAAAAAACATTCTGAGTGAGTTTCAGGAAGATCGAATATCAGGAAGAGTGTAGATTTGTAAAATTAAAATAAACATGAAAAATGGTTTGCGCTACTATAGATTGTGCCACCACTTAGCTTGTGCTAAGATTTTTTTCTTGTCAAAAACTAATGTTTAGAGTGAAAAAAAAAGAATGTCGATTTTTTGATTGATACCTTACTCTGCATGTAAGGAATTCCCTTGTCAAATTTTCATTTCAAAACTCTCACCATTTTTTATCGACCCGAATATTCTTATACGTCGATTTGCACTGAAAATCAGGGCTTCCACTGAGCCACTCAAATAGTTATTTTGCCACTATTTTGAGATCTGCCGCTATTTGCCTCTATTTTGAAGACATTGCCACTAAACGCCGCTATTTTCACGACCCTTGTTAAAATGAAACAAAATTCATTGATATTTGAAAAAGTATTTATGATAGTTGTTTCGAGATAGTCACGTTCAAAAATATAGCTCGTCGAATTAAAAGTATAATATAGCTAAAGCGTTAGTTGAAAACCGCCCATTATAAAACTTTTGTACAAGTACACTTTTACTGCTCTCACACACATCTAAATACTATCTATACGTGTATTTATTCATGAAAATTTCCAGAATTTTACAAGTTATATGTCAGTAACGGCGTGGTCAAAATTTTTTTTTTGTTTAATTTATAACTTCGGTTTTCATAACATATCAAATTTTTATCGATTTCCTTGGTTGCGTTTTGATTTTATTCGAAAATCTCGCGTGTAACTCTATTCTCCATAAGAGCCCATGCTAAAATTACAAAACTTTGATATCGTTTAAGGGGGCGTCCATTAATTACGTGAGGCGATTTTGGCAATTTTTCGACCCCCCCCCTCCCCCCTGGTGAGATGTCATGAGATTTAGCTCGACCCCCTCCCCCTAATCTCACGTGAGATTTTTCAAAATGCGTATTTTTAGAGTAAATACGTTAATCTGTCCTTGATTGCGTTGAATTTATTAAAAAAAACATAATTTGCTCAAATATTTTTATTTAGACTTCTCGCAATTTCACACGGTTTTTGCGAAAAAAAATTACGTGATATTGGCTGCGTCCCCCCCTCTCCCCCACGTGAGATTGGGTGAGATTCGGCTCGATCCCCTCCCCCCCCTAAACGCCTCGCGTAATTAATGGACGCCCCCCTGCCTCGAAAAATCGAAATCACTATACCTTACTGCTGTAAAAAGGTCATTCCATTTTCGAATAGAGCTGAAAATTTCCGTAATTTCACGAGAAAATGAAGAACAAACAAAAAAAAAAGTAGAAATCCCAAATAAAAAAGGGTCTTTTCATTGAGACTCAAGTTTTCGGGGTTTAAAACGGAAAAAGGCACATTTCGACATTTCGCCAAATATTGTATCAATTTTGTTCAGAAAGCAGATTTAAAACTGCATAAATTTCACTGAATAATTAAAAAAAAAAAAAAAGCCTCTGGTTTACTAGATATAGTCACCTCCAGAAGAAGAGATGGACTGGGATCTCGGAAACTTCAACTAGCCCTGAAAAATGTAAAAAATTATCAGCTTTAATAAAACCGAAATGCATGTCGCGTATTTTTAGTGCAGATCAACATATGGAATATTCAGAACAATGAAGAATGGTGGTGGCGTTGAAATGAAAATTTTATGTATGACTCCCCATATGTGTTATTCAAGGCCAGATTAAAAAAAAGTCATGAATAAGCTAATGAATAATTGTAATGTACTTGTCAGGCAGTATCTGGTACGCTCAACATTCTGTCCACAAATGGGGGCCTGCTTGATAGCTACTGGTTCGGAGGAAGGTGCTATTCATCTGATAGATTCTGCCAGAGAAGGAAGAGGAGCCCGAGTTAATCGTCTTCAAGGTCACGCCGCCCCCACATCGGCTCTTTCCTTTAATTACGACGAATCTCTATTGGCAACTGCCGATTATCAAGGCCTTATAATTGTGTGGCTTAATCATCAACATTATCATCAATAGATTGAAAAAGCCTCAATCCTATTAAGTATCGAAAGTGATAACTGATAGATTTTTCGTTTGCTGTTAATTTTTTTTTATCAGTCAAAAATCAGTTGAACGGATGTTATTAACACTCACAGTTCAGGTTACGAAGATTAAAATTTAAATAATTCTCTAACTTTGGAAACAATCAGTCATAATGAAAGAAAGGTAAAATTGGGGCGTCACGAAATTCATCGTATCATCGATTCGCATCACGATATTCATCGATTTTCGGAATGATGAGAAGATCAAGGAAACATGAGGTTATAGAATATGTAAATATCTGTATATAAAGGTGTTATTTTTTAAGATAAGCAAATTCATTCAATTATATAATGTCGATGTTTTTGTACCAGCCATAATAGTTGTCTGAACGTATCTCGTCCGGATTATGCGTAAAATGCGTCAAAAGGACACTAATACAAACTTCTAGGTAATAGATCATGAAGTTGATTAATTTTTGCGCATATCCAGAATGAAACTAGGTACATTACTTCCCAGATAACAATTGTGCCACGCACGTTACACGCACGGCGTGCGAGGCACGTCGTGCATGCAAAAATGAATCTTTTCCGCCAGCACAATGTGACGGGCACTTGGTGCGTGCGCAATGTGTCGCACTAGGCAGTCACGAGTTTGATCACGCAATGTCAAGACGATGCGACGCACAGAGTGCTGTCATGATGATGATGTGACTTAGTTTTTGCACTAATAATTTGCGCTTGCGCTTTTTATTCAAAATGAAATAATATAGATATTCCACTGTTGAAATTACCGAATATACTATAATTATATAGATGAAATATTTTGAGTATGTAATGATTTTGAGTAGAGTAATATAATGATGTGATAAATGGATCGAATGAATAATTATATCAAATAATATGCAAATTACAGTAAAAATTAAAGAGCCGTCTGTAAAACTGCATGATATCAACATTTATTATATCTGTATTTCGACTTTACAAAATGGTATTAAATAACATGCGGGCAGACCTGAGCAAAGTGAGTACCCCTTTCATTTTTTTTTTTCTACAAATCTTTTCATGTCACAGAATTTCAAAAATTGTATTTTTTCTTCACTTTTTTTTCTTCCATAAAATCTTTAGTGATCTCATTTTTTCTCAGAAACCTATTTGTTCTTATAAAATGTAGAATCTTCCAGAATTTCACAAAAAATAAAAAAAAATCTTGAAATTTTAATTTAAAATTTAAATAAATTTTAAATTATTATAAATAATAATAATTAATAATTTGAATTAATAATTAATTAATTACGTTTAGTAATTGTGTGATGTCGAGAAAAAACATTTTTTTCTGTAACCAAATGTCATATTTCATTCGGATAAACATATGATCGCGTAAACGAAAAATGCATGACATAATATTTAGTACACCCAGAAAAGTGATTTATTTGAAGATGAACCTATTAGATTATTTATTTGACAGAAATAAAATTTATTTGCGGCAAATAAATAATCTAATAGCTTCATATACAAATAAAATTTATTTAGATTAAATAATCATTTCCCTGGGTGTAATCAATCGTAATAATATGTGCAAGGACTTCAATCTGGCCCAACAAATGCAAAACTTTGATAACATCGAAATATTTCAAGTGATAACTTGACACTTCGATAGGCCGTGAACAAGTAGGAGAGTGTTGGACCTCATGCTATATGGCAGTTTAGCGTAGTGGCTAGAGCGTGCGACTGGTATCCGAGCGGACCAGGGTTCAAGTCCCGGCGGCGAGAAAGATGCGGCGGTTTTTTCAGTAGGTGTATAATGCAATTTCATCGATAGGATGTGTAGGCTGTGTCAACTGACGATGAAATATGTCGCATTTCGTATTGTTTTTTTCTTCTACTATTATTACTTTTCAACTTGTGGCACGCGTGCGAGCGATATGTCTATCATATGCGCGCACATATGTCTGCTCATATGCTGGCAACGTCGGGCGGATCAATCGGCACGCGTGCGTGCATAATGCGTCGCATATTGCACGCATTTTGTTATCTGGGTTAAATGTTTACTGAAGTCGAATTCGATCTTTTGAAGATAGTACACTGCGTTCAACGAGATAACGACACAAATCCGTAACTAAGTTCGTCCGGTACACGGAGAAAAGTACACGGAGAGACTTTTCCTACACTGAGAAAAAAATGTGGTTGATTTGAACAAAAACTGATTGTCTGAACTGAACTTGGCGGTCACGGGCGGGGAAACGCCGTTTCGGTTGGAACAATCGAAAATATGATCATTTCGAATAGTACAGCTAGAATTGAATGAAACAGATGTACATTTAGATTAACACCGAGTTAGGTAAATCAACTGAATTTTTAATTGAAAACGCTAACTTGAAATATTCACCATCCAAATAACATGTTGATTTGACTTAATATCTAATCAAGACAAACAGTCACACGATCGCTCCAAACACGATATACACGGAAAGATTGAAACCCGACTGGTTCGTGTTTTGCACACGACTCAGTCGTGTGCAAGGAAAAAATGGAAGAAAAATTCGTTTACACCAGACTGAGTCGTGTGCGCACACGACTCAGTCGGGTTCCACACAATAATCAATCGGGTGCTGCACCAGAATCCGTGCACAGTAACCAGTCTGGTGCCGCACACGAGTCATTCGTGTGCGCACACGAATGAGTAATGTTTCTAAAATATTTCAGCCAAAAATTTTATAGCACATGACTGACTAATGTTTGTCACACGATTGGTTCTGGTTTCGCACCGTAACCAGTCAGGTGCTTCACACGACTCAGTCTGGTCTGAGACGAGCAATTACTGCGCATAACCTAACCTAACCTTTACATTCCCGTGAAAAAATATTCTGATCAGACCATATCAGGCCTGATATAAACTGTCCATATCAGACCTGATATGGCCTGATATAAAAATTGGCCATATCAGACTATATATGCTTTGATATAAGTATATCAGACTACATATGACCTGATATGGGCATATCAGATTATATATAGTTAGATTTACATATCGGCCCAGAGAAGGAAAAAAAAAAAAAAACTCCCCGCCAGGGATCGATCCGTGAACCGTGCGCTCGCCAACACTGCCCGCTACCGACTGACCCAAGCTCTGTTATTGAAATTAGGTGCTTAAACGAATATCAAATATACAAATGTCATATATTCCAATTCTTATTGAACAAAATTCTACATCTGACGTATTAATTATCAATTTTATGGTAATTAAATGCAACAAACACGCAGTTATCATTAAATGATATTCTGTGTGAAATATAAATTGAGTTAGCGAAATTAAATTTATTAAATGAGCATTCAAGTAATTTGATGAATCCAGAGTTAATTTACATGAATGCTGATTATCAATTATGTTAATAAAAAAAAAAAAACATGACAAAAATGCACTAGTAATTTTTTTAATCTCCTGGAAGTGCATTTTTTCAAAGAAAAATTTTCTGTAACAATTATCAATTAAAACGATGTCAAAATTATTCAATATTTGGTAACTTCCATTTCCTTCATTAGAACCTGAAAATTAATCAAGTCATAAAAACAATCATGGAGAAACGTTCTTCTGTGATTTAATTTTTAAATTATATATTTACTTTTTCTATGATAATAAATATAAAGTATACCTTCAATGATCAACGCGTGACTTTTCATTTTTTTACAAATTTTGTATAACTATATAAAAGTTAAGTTTTAAAATCGATCAAGTTTACTTAATATTTTCGAATTGTAATATTTATTGAATGCATTTATTTACAAAGTGCACATTTTTGCGTCAAAATTAGAGAAAGAATATACACCTCAGTAAAAGATGACTTGACAATCATCGATTATCTATCACCATTCACGTTCATATACTGTAAGTATTTATATGTAATGACAAAAAAACTATATGATTATATGGCAATAATCATTATATATTTTAATGTATAACAACGTATGGTTTTTTATACCGTAATATAAAGCCATGCGATACGCTGTTATATAAAGTTTAATATAGTTTTATATAATTATATAAACTTATATACATTTATACATATTTATATATAAATATATATAATTTTATATAAACATTATACATAACTATATGAAACTATATTTAATTATATAAACTTATACATAATTATTAATTATATATGATTATATATGATCATATAAAATTTATTGTTCCTATTTTTTTCTCGTAAAATCCGCTAAACCATTATATTAAAGTATTATTGCTCATATCAGAACTGATCAAGCCGTACCAAAGAACTATATGTGAACATGTTAGACTAGATATGGCCGTATCTGTCTAGATCAGGCTAGAGACGAAAATTTTTATACAAAGGAAACACAAAAATAACTATTACATATGCCCATATCAAGGCTTATCAAATTATATCAAGCTTGATCAGAAATATTTTTCCACAAGTACATCAAAATATACATATCCTATCAGGCTATATCAGGTCTTATCAAGTTATATCAGGGTTTATCAGAAATATTTTTCCACAAGTACATCAAAATATACATATCCTATCAGACTATATCAGGCCATATCAGGACATATAAAAAAATTATATATGAACTTATCAAGTCATATCAAGCTTGATATGGGCATATCAAGTTGATAAGGCTTGATCTGGCCTGATCTGGCCAATTTTCATATCAGGCCATATCAGGCCATATCAGGACCTATCCAAATTTATATATGGGCATATCAGATCATATCAGACCATATCAGACCAGATATGGATATACAAAAAATTTTGATATAGCCTTATCAGGTCATATCAGGTCTGATCAGAATATTTTTTCACGGGTTATTCACTTATGTCGTCTATGTGATGTGACAGTGCAGCAACTTGTAATAAGTTTGAAATTATTTATATATGATGAATTCCACGCGAACCGGACAAAAAAAAAAAAACTTTTTCTCTCATTTTTGCATGAGCTTTAGTACCCTCAAAATTAGAATTTTTCATGTATATAAGACATATGTAGCTATTTTTACCTATGGTGTACGAGCTCTTCTAGTTTCCGGTTGATTACGCTCTTTGATGTCTTTGGAGGCAAATATCTCAGAAACGGTATGTCAAATGAAAAAAGTAATGGAGTGGTGATTTGTAGTATTCTTCACCCTCTTTCACCTGAGTCCATGATCTTGCCCTTGACTATCGGAAAACATGTCGAAAAATCACTTTCCAATCCAAAACTCTATTTTTATCCACTTACGTCATTTTTAGGATTTTTTTCGTATTTTTTTTCGAAAAGCTCGGGAAATTTCCCATCGAATCACGTTTGTTTCGGAATGGACCACGGCTTCGTTTGGGAGCTATTTTTAATTTGCTTAAATGAATGTATAACTATTCAAGAATGTTGTGTTCAAATTTCACTTCGATCGGAGCAAAATTGACAAAGTTATGAGCATCTAAGCGTCCCTACGCTGCCCCGCCTATTTGCAGATTCTTTGGTACCTGACTGGCAGCTGCCGCGCAGCTGCTCGCAGCGCTTACCGGCCGAGCTATTATATTGTACCTCTAACCCTAAATTGTGTCCTAAATTGATGGAAGTTCTCTACTATATGGACCTGGGATAGACGACTCAATGTACGAATAAAAGAATTATTCAGTTTTTTTCCAATTTTCTGGTTTCTAAAACTTTAAACCGTTCTCCTGAAAACTTGCCCTTTTTAAAGTCGGTGAACACGATAACTCAAAAAGTATTGAACCGATCGTCTTCAAAATTGGCACAGTACTTCTTCATATAATTCACCAGGTAACGCTGGGAGCATTTTTCGTTTTTTTGATTATTGTTGATTTTACAATAACAAATAGGTCGATTTTTTCGACGAAAATCGGACTTTTGACTTCAAAATGCCGCCAAATTTTGAAAAATCGAAAATTATCGAAAAACATCTTCTTTAACTAACGAACTTTGGTTTTTTCATTTCAGATGATTCTACACCGAGTTATGGTGTTCACCGCAAAACACCTTTTTTTCGAGGCGCCTCTGGAGATTCACTGTCACTCGCTCAATTTTCAATATTTTGCAATGAAAATTTAGGGAAATATTGTTCAAAAGTTGCATTATTATATAGAAATTGACTGAATGAACTAACACTATCTGTATCGCCAAAAAAAAAATTTTAAAACATGCCTTTTTTTCATCGAATTAACCTTACCCCCCCCCCCCCCCCCCCCCCCTTAAACCACTAGCCTAACTTTACCTACTCAACATAACCTCAACTCAACGCTCGCAATTCCGGACGCATCGCAGATATATGTTATCGTGTAGTTTTTAGCTTTCCTTATATTCGTTGTGTGCCGCGCTCCTAGCGCCCCCATTCAGGCGTGCAGCCCATGTTGAATCTTATGGAGCAAAACGTAGTTAATGCGGCCGCCACCGATGATAGTGGGCGTGCGTCCATAAGAATACATGTTAAATTGCCAGAGCGCTTCGATCGTTTCGGCCATGGACCTTATAAAATATAGGGACGGAGCACAAGGTCCTATCTTAGGCAAGGGGGTGGTTTCGGTATATCGAGAGAGGGGAAGATCCCCACTCCATTGGTGGCGTTCTCCGGATTGGCGGAGCAGTAAAATGTTGCTGGCACGCCACCAAAGTATTGGGGAGCGCATGCGTAGTTCATGCACTCCCCTTACTTACCTGTGATAGACAAGGGGGGTTTGTGCTCCGTCCCTATATTTTATAGGTCCATGGTTTCGGCAATCCCCTCCAACCAGCGGCTCACAGCGAATACAAACGGATATAACTATTTGGCACTAGTGAGAGCAATATTCTGATGTTTCGCCATCTATCGACGAAGTGAGACCCGCCGAACTTGTTCGTCAATTCGCAGCGACGAAATTTACCATACTCGCTGGTAATCATTCTCACGTGTGTAGCAAAACGTCTTATTCGACTAGTCTATGATTCCAATCCCTCCAGGAATACCTACTAATATCTATGCCATCTTTTACTACTCTCCGTTTCCCTATACGCGAACAGTAATTTTTGCTATTCGCTTATTATTTGTTACTCTCACAGAATATCAAAATGCATTATCCGAATAATAGATTTTTCCGGTACCGTAAGAAATATTGCCAAATCAGCTGATATATCCCAGATTTACTCGCAGTTATTGGAATCTTTACCAGGAAAAGTTTCTCCGTGTATTTCGTGAAACTTTACTGAACTGTTGAACAAAGTTCGGATATATAGAGACAAGTTGATGAGTTTTTCACATTTTTGTAGTAATCAGTGACATACTGAACGTTATAAAATGCATGACAGTTTGGTAAACTTTAATAATGTACAGTGAAATTCTCATATGAAGAGCGTAGCAAACTTTAATAGATTCACGTGAATTATTCCCTTAAGATTAGTTAAAGAATGACGAACGTTGACGAATCATTCTTATTAAGGAATTGTAAAAGTTCTGCAAAGTTTTATCATCGATATAGGCAGAGAAAAGTTTATTTTCCCTATATAAAACTTTATAGCACTATAATTAGTTGAAAGTTTAATTTTTTTTTTTTCACTGCACAGGAGTTTACGGTTTACCGAACTGTTCGGTGAAGTTTATCTTACGTTCATTATATCTTTCAATTGTGCGCATTGAAATTTCCAGAGCCAAGTGCAGTATTAATTACAGTTCTAGTTCGATAGATATTCTTTTAAATTCATCAACATTTCACG
Source organism: Tenthredo livida (assembly GCA_963992785.1). Classification (NCBI taxonomy): domain Eukaryota; kingdom Metazoa; phylum Arthropoda; class Insecta; order Hymenoptera; family Tenthredinidae; genus Tenthredo; species Tenthredo livida. The sequence goes on from OZ023071.1 coordinate 12,962,736, forward strand.
TTCTATGCATGAGGTTTTCTTGAATTTCACTTTACTGAACTGTAAGTGAAACTTTACATAAATGTCCCTATATGTCCCAAGTTTACTGAACTGAGTTCGGTAAAGTTTCGTGAAATACTTTTCTCCGTGTACGGTCAGGCCCCGCTCATTGCAGTATAGATTTTTGGTGCAGGGCCCAAACAATACCATAATTTAGCTACGGTACTAAGCAGCAAGTCCCACCACCCGCACCGTACCGGACGAATTTAGTTTCGGATTTGTGTCGTTTTCTCGTTGAACGCAGTATAGCTGTAAGTAAAAACTGAACACACTTATAGTAGAAGGTATTGTAACGTGGCAATTCTTATGAGGGAAAAAAATCCCTAACTAGCTGCCGATCAGCGTTTTATCGAAGAGAAACGATAAACAAAAACGAAACATTTGATAAGTTGGGCGCCAGCTGACGCTATTGCGTCGTTCTTCAAACCAGGGCCGCCACAGGGGGGTGGGGGGGCGATCGCCCCGGGCGCTGCGTGTCGGGGGGCGCCGTGAGGCGCCTCCCGCACGCTTTGCGCAGTACTGCATCATAAAATCGCACTTTTTTATATACATTTTTTATCCTACGAGTCATGAAAAAAAAAAAACTCTTGTTTATACCTTTTTTTGCTGTGGACTATTCGTAATAAATGAAGGTTCTCTTATAATGTACAACATTTTTTTCACTCCACGAAGTTTTTTTTTTTCTGTGATTCACCCATTTCAGACAAAATCAATGATTCAGTACTGTTGGTGGGCAGGGAGGGGGCGTAAGTTTTCAAGCTGTCCCGGGCGCCGACTTACCTTGTGGCGGCCCTGACACTAGCTACCTCTTTACGGATGTACCGGTGCACGAGGCGTGCACACCAGCTCAGTGCTGCCTAGTGTAACCAATGCGCACTCAGTGTGCACCAGTGTAACCAGTCGAAAACGCTATTAGATGCGAATGCGGGCGTTGCGGAAAGTTTGTCAAATGGCACTGCAGATCCAATCATCTATAGTTCGTTTGTATACAAGACTGACGGCAGCTGACTTCAATAAGAAAATGTCTAGTTCAAGTTTTAACTCTCAATATCAGGGGTGAACCCTGAGAAAGTTGACCTGAAAATTTACGGGTTAACCCGAAAGAGTTGACGGTAGTCCCTGAATAGTTGCGCGGATTATCATTGGAATTTGAATGGGAACCGTGAGAGGTTTATTGTTGACGACCAAGTTGGGTAATATGTAGGTATAGTTGGATGTTAACCCCAAATTCGCGGATGTGAAGTCACTGTCACAGTTGGGAGTAAAGCCCAATTACGGCGGTTGATCCTGAAGTTAAAAGTGTCCCGCATTGGAGGGTTTACCCGCAAGTTGGGGGAACGACAAGTCACAATAGAAGTTGAGCGTTCTTTTTCAAAGAAATTTCTTTCCGGAAGATTGGATACCATAAATTTAAGAAGACTCAATAAAGTGAACAACTAAAGAAAGGTTTCAATGGCAACTATTTTGACTTGTGACCTCGGGAAAAGTCTCTTTGAGCTGGGAATCTGGGATAGTGAAGGAGTAGAAAAAATGGTGGGCTTCACTCTATCAATATATACTTTCTGTTTTTTTAAGAACAATATATTAATAATCTAACTATAGAATATATGATATTAACTATTATTAATAATATATAGACTGTGTCATAGATAATAATCATAATCATAATAATAATAATAATAATAATAATAATAATAATGATAATAAGTATTTACATGGGTAACGATGCCAACTACAATACATGCTACAAACTTAATAGAATTGATTTAATACGGTTGTTACAATTAATATCAAATTTAATGCGCCTTCAATACACTGGTAATGGGTATTTGCGATATTTTAGTATATTGGACGGCGATATATGTATAATAGGGTGGTCCACTTTTGAACTTTTTTTTTGGATTTTGCGGGGCACCTCTGAATATTGTTCCAAATCACGTAGAAAAAAATCTGTCTAAAACATAAATCCAATCGGAAAATATTTAGAGGTCGCTACCGAATATTATACACGGAGAGACTTTTGCTGGCAAAGATTCTCAAAATTCCTAGCAGACTTTACTATTTTTGTTCCCAATCCACGGACACATCTGCATTTTATCGGAAATTCCTACATTGTGTAGTAATGTCCAAGGTTACTGTTTGTATGGGAATAAAACCAAACAGGCTTGAGCTATTTCCCGAAAGTGTTACAAAGTTTGCCAGCGAGTATTGTAGGATCACTATACCTATGAGGTTACTATGGCCAATGGTAATAAGTCTTGCCAACCTTGGACTCCATACTTAAAATCAGTAGCAACACTTCCCAGACACTATGGTAAAATCGTGATCGCCGTGACCAGCGAATTACCATATGTTTTGGAAAATATGGCGGTATTTCAGCAAGTTTTACCAGTCCATTTGAGAAGAATCACGGCAAAATTTTTCAAAAGTTTGTATCAATATTGGGGTTGGGTTTCGGATTTTATTTGACATTTAGAACTTATTTCGAACATCTGAGTATTTTTATGTACAAGTTAGGGGTATTGAACGCTTGACACGCAGCGTTACAATGTTGTCGTCGCTCCCCCTATCCTTCTCATCGCTGAAAATCAAACCTAACCTTGTCTTAACTTATAACGCTCGCTTGACCTAACGCTTGCTTAATATCACGCTCGCAAGTCCGGACGCATCGCTGTTATTTACTTGGCTGATGCTGGTTCTTATATACCGCACGATGATCCGTTCTAGCACTAGTGAGAAAATTCTAAGCGTCTGTGGCCACCTATCGATAAGCTCGTGAAGCCTATACACTCGAACCACGTGTAGTTATACACAAAACATGTAACGAACGCTGCGAGTCGAGACTCGGCTCGAATCGGATACACTCGGGAATCCTCGGCAGCGAGTTTACTATTCTCGCTGGTAATTTTTATGAGAAAAGATCTCAACTTGTATTACGTTTGGTTGAAACACATACAATGTGTATCTATTATTTTTTACGACTCTCATTTTTACTATTCGCAGATGCCTATACTTAACAGCCGTTTATTATTTGTTGCTCTTCTCGATGGTAAAATATTTCATTCGAGATATCAGATCTCTCTATTACCATCGGAATTATTGTCAAAACAGCAGAAGTGTCCGTGAAACGCCAGCCATTATGGGAATCTTTGCCACACTGTTAGAAGTTTCTGATGTAAATTTACTAAAAATGTATAGGAAGCATTATTCGTGTTGGCGATAGTGAATTTACCGAACATTCCTACAGTAATTTTAAGAACGAGTTTTTTAATTTTCTAGCATTGTGATAGTAATATTACTAAACTTTGAAGCAGGTCCTAAATTGTAAAAAAAAAATAGTTTTTATCCGAGTTTGTGCGTTTGAACACGTAAATGACCATCAACATATGATTAACACCAGAGAAACACATTTTCAATTCGCTAAAAACGCCAATAATATTTTGGTGGTAACCGGGATTTGAACCCATGTCCGCTCGCATTCGCTCATATTACTAATCGCACGCCCTATCCACTACGCCAAACTACCTATTGATTGTTCTTCGAATGTCTTTCTATTTGTTCGGAGCCTACACATCATACAATAGCTTCATATGACATCAAGCTCAGTGAAACTCAACGTTGGACTTCGAGTTCAGATAGAATGCATAGCAATATCTTCTTCTTCACTAACTATTGAACTTGACATGCGTTTTTGATCAATTTCTACTAAAACCTGGGGTTTAGTAAATTAACAAAATGTCTCAATGAATTTCACATTAAGTTTCGGAAATTCATCTCGTGCACTTGTTTAGCACATTTAGAAGTATGTCCAGCAAATTCCAAACATTGTTTAGTAAATTCACGAGGACAATGCAATTACTATACAAATCAGTAAATTTATGATACACTTTTTTGCTTTTTGTATCAAGTTTAATAAAATTAAGAATTTTTTCGCAAATTCAAAAGAAATCCATAGTAATTCACATTGTTTTGCCGAATTTGTGAAATTGGGAGTCATTTGTATAGTAAATATGTAGTGAATTCACAACCATTTTTAACAGTGCAGCAAAAGTCTCTCCGTGTAGTATTTTTTTCGATTTTTTAAATATTTTCATATAAGCTTTACTCCCGATGCGTCGGGAGCTTCTCAACCTTAATCGGGTGACTTAGTCTCATTGCACGAGGTATTTCTTGTATTGATATTGTACTATGTTGTATTAGTACCACACTGAGAAAAAAATATGATTGACTTGACTGAATATTTTTGTCTACATATTCGATGGCTTGAACGAATAACGTTGCACCTCGCGTTCAGCTTCGAAACCGCGCCATCTCGCTCTCGGCTTCGAAACCGCGCTACCTCGATCTCGGCTTCAAAACCGCGCTACCTCAGAATTGGGCTCAAAAACGTTGCATCTCGAGGGGCGATTATTTTTACTGAAATTTATGTTGGCAACACACCAGCGCGGTTTTAAAATTTCGACTCATTTATTCGAAATAAAACTGGAGTGATGACACTGGTCAAGTTTACATCACGTATTCATACATAAGGACTAAGAGAGATAATAGAATGTGTTTAAAAAGAAAAAAACATTCTCAATTGTCAATGAATTATTTCATATTCTTCTGTAATTATTATTCAATATACTGCACTCTTCAAAAGTTCTCAAGGAACACCTACATTTTGCATGAAAAAAAGAACAAATTCAAAACTTCGTATCTTTGTCAAAAAAGCGAGCAGAGACTTCACCAAAAAATTATTTCGAACGTCTGAATGTCTACTTTGAGATTTTTTGCGTAGAATTATTTTATCCGATGTTCTCTCTGAGTTGGATTTGTTTAAAGCGAACGTTCGAGACTCACGAACATGTACCTTGAAGTTCGACGAAACGGAATTTTTTTTTTCAATCCACACTGTGAAAAAATTATAGTTGTGGGTACTATTTTTCGACTAAAAAAAATAGTAACTAAACGGACTTAAACCGATTTATAGTATACATAACCCCAACGAAGTTGAGTTAACGTAACTAAAATCGCTAGTTTCAATTACTATTTGCTCAACTATTTGGACATAGTGAAGCGCACAATATACCCTTGCAACTAAAAACAAGGTTAGCCTTACCATATGACGTAAGTTGTACTGACTAATCCCAACGGTATGATGTACTATAGTGGTACTATGTAAAAAACCAAACCAAATACACTCGAACCTCCGCTATTTGATCGAGTCGGGACCGAGGGTTTCTGCTATTTGACGAAAGTAGGGGCCTCCTACTCCTTGTGGACGGTTTTCTGCGCAGCCAGTTCGCGCCACTCCGCGTCACTGACGGCCCCGATGTTAAGGGGGAACGCTGCCGAATAGTGGGGGTTAAGCCCGTCAAATAGCAGAGGGCAAGTGTGGTCAAATAGCGGAGTTCGTCAAATAGCGGGTGGTCAAATAGCGGAGGTTCGAGTGTAGTTAAATAAGGCTCTTTTTTTTGTGCTCAAAAAATAAATTCAGCTCGTTACAATGAATTTGTAACATTGTATGACGCGTCGAGAAACACCTACTAACTGCATTCAACCGCATATTAATACAAAGTAAGGATTATTAGATTAGAAAAACATCGCATTATTTTCGCCGGGACTCGATCCGGGACGCACGCATTCGCTCGCATTACTAGTCGCACGCTCTACCGACTACGCTAAACTATTTATTGAAATCAGTAATCACTTTTTCCTATTTATTTTGAACTCGGCATCTGTCTCAATGATATCAATGTTTTAATGCAGCTAAGATATCTGATTAAGTGAACATCTGTATTCCAAATATCTTTTCGTCATAGTAGGCGTAAAGTACGCACTTTACGCCCTGTTTTGCGGGCGTAAAGTTCGACTTTACGCCCGGTTTATGTAAACAAAAACTATCCTAACATGCGACGCCCATTGGGCATCGCGCGTAGAAATAGTTTTTGTTTACATACACCGGGCGTAGAGTCGAACTAGACGCTTGCAAAACAAGGCTAAAAATGCGTTGTACTTTACGCCACTATGACGAAAAATATTGTTCGCAACTCGGGCGTAATTAAACTTAACACCCTCGTGTGATCGCGCGGTCCTCGGGCCGGCTTCGCCGCCCTCGGACGCGACGATTACAACTCGGGCGTGAAGTTTAACTTTACGCCCTAGATACGAAAACTACTATTTTAATTCAATTTCTTTCCTAGAGTTCCAAAAGTTCTCAACTGTAACGCTTACAGTATATATGTAGTAATATCTATAACAATATAGTCTTCGTTACTATTTTCATAGTTTACATTTAATCTCACTATTGTCAGTGTTATTAGTAAACATCACTATAAAAAGGAGCCGTCTTCCCTCTGAAATGTTAACTATGTTATTATAGTATCCTCAACAGAATCTTTTTTCTTAGTGTATAGTATTCCGGCAACGAAAAAGAGTATTGGCTCAACTATGGTGTACATGGTACGGATTGACATTATATAAAGTTTGCAAAACTGGATAAGTCAGCACCTCCAACTATCAACACGTTTGTGGCAACAGAAGAATAGTGTTGACTCAACCATAGTATGTATTGCGTGAGCGATTTTTGTACATGGTAACAAACACTGAAAGATGCAGTAGGATCGACTATGAGTAGTATTTCGGTAACGAAAAAAAGTATTGGCTCAACTATAGTGTACATGGTACGGATTGACAATATATATGGGCATATCCATAGAATTTTTAACTTTTGTGAGGGATAGTGGTTGTGTCCATTCCAAGTACAAATTGGATACCCCAAGGGTGTTTTCGACTGACAAATACTTTTTCTTGAAGCTAACTGTGATGTTCTAGTATATTTTAATTCATTTCCGCACGTTATGAGTACAAAAATCCTAAAGAAAATGACAAGTCACTGTAAGGATGGAGCATTTATTTTTTTTTCAACCACTATAACTTGTTGACCGATGATGATAGCAACCGATTTTTTTTTTTCATTAATTGTAAGCACGTAAACATTAGAAAAATGCGAGTCAGATATATGTGCCGGCCAGGTAAGCTCTAATAAAAATTAATGAAATAGCGATGACGAAATTTCTTGAATCGAAAATGATTTTACTTTTTTCATTACAACTTTTTGACCGATCCATTTGAACGAGCGACCTTGAAGTATCTTATTCTACGTATCTTAAGCTATAAAACGGTACTCGACCGGAAAGTGTGCCCACAACCTGAAAAAAGTTGCAAGCTTTTGAAAATTACTATCTGAAGAATAATTCGAAGAAAAAAATCACTATTTCAGCTGGCACACCTGTATATTGATTGCGATCCCATTCCAAGCAATAGTAATCGATAACATTCGTTATAAGAAGTATATTATCAAATCGGTCGCTATTTTTATGCATATTTCGAAGAGATAAATACAAACGAGTAAATATTTTCATAAATCATCAATTTTAATATTTGTTAAAGAAATGTTTACAAACATATCTTTCACGTGCAGTATCCCAAATGTCGTTCCAAACAGCACGAGTATTTATTTTTTATTCATTTTTATTCATTTTCATTCATTTTATTTTTTTTCAATTTATTTTTCTTTCAAATTTTTTTTTTGTTTTTTCATTTTATTCTATTTTTAGTTATACGCGTAAGACTCTAGGCTCCGTCGAACCGGAGTGCGAATTCGACCACAAAAATAGTTTTTCAAAGATTATTTGAAAAAGAAAATTGAATTTTGATTTTTGCTCCATCAGCACTTGACCGAACCTTGAAAATGAATTATTCTAATTTTTTTCATGTATACTGAGACTCAAGAACACAGATCATTCTAGTTTTATAGGTGTGCCGTCAATTTTTCCGAAATTTATTTTTGTACCTCAAAAGTTAAAAATTCCATGGATATGCCCATATATAGTCCGCAAAACTGGATGAGTCGGCACCTCCAACTATTAACACGTTTGTGGGAACGGAAAAATAGTGTTGAATGTACTATATAGAGTTTATTCTATCAGTGATTATTGTGCATGGTAACAACTACCCAAAGATGCAGTGGGTTGGACAATGAGTACTATTGTGGTAACTAATGAAAATATGTTTCATAACTATGACGGTTTAGTTACCAGCTGACTAAAAATTATAGTTGATTGTACTATAGATATAGTCACTCTTCGTGAACTTATCCATTTTGTTGATTTAACCAGCTTGAAATAGTTCGCTGAACTATTTTTTAGTAAGCTGCACTATAAAATTGGGTTTTCTTGACTAAAACACGTAAACTAAAATAATATAGTACCCCCAACAAAATTATTTCTCTCAGTGCATGGTTTTCCAAATGAAACTTAAATTTTCAGCTTCAATTGACGGGAAAAAAAAAAACCGATTGGGAAGCACACATTTTAACACCATCATCCCAAGGCAAAATTCAAATAGATGAAAACAAAAAAGCAGATCTCCAAGCAGGCGTGGATACAAGGGAGGAGAGGGGGGGCATAGGGGCGATGCCCCCCCCCCCCCCACACACAAATTTCAAGCTCGCCGGTGGTCGCTCGCGCATCAAGTCGCGAATGACTCAAACGGTGACGAGAAAAATCATAAATCAATATCAACAAAATGTTTTTTTGATTGAAAAAAGGCCTCTCGAAGTCTGAATGCACCACTATACTCTAAGGTTCATTTTTACCCCTCTCACCCCTCATTATGCTGGCAACGTCGCCCCCCCCCCCCCTCCCCAAATCAGAAACCTGGATCCGCCACTGTCTCCAAGAACTATGCGATAAAAGAATTATCCCAGAAAAGTACTGGCCATTTTATAACGACATAGTGGAGTAAATTTTTTTTCTGATGAATGTTATATTTTTTTTGCAACACCTACATCGAAAGACCTGTTTTATGCATCGTCTATAGGCACTTAAAATGCGCACCAGTGTTTAAAAGACTTTTCAGTGCCGATAGACGGCATAAAACAGAACTATCGATGTAGGTGTTGCAAAAAATAGTGTTCGATACACGAGCGAAACGCGGCAATGCCACTCGTGTCGCGGCGCAGAGCACGAGCCCGAAGTCTTGTCTTCGTCTCGCCTTCGGCTCGCCTCCGACTCAACTTCGGGCTCGTACTACGCCTTCACACTCGCTGTGCGGCATTGCCGCCTTTACGCTCTTGTATCGAAAAATACTATTACAATTGAGAGAATGGGCACACTGCGCCACTCTGCTCTTGTGCGCATGCGCGTAATCTGGGTCACCGACGCTGCGTGCGGCAGGCTGCGCGTTGCACGAAGTCAGTCAGTCTGAGCCTGACGACGATCGGGTGAACTTAAGACCGTATCCATGTATATGAAGAACTGAATAAACCTTTGTTGACTATAAATAAGTATCTTCATTTCTCCAACCTAAACTATCAGGTTATGGGCCCAGAGCGCTTTCACTGCACGGGTTAAAAGTGAGAAAACTCGTGATAAACTTGCGAGAGGAATCAGAAGATTCTTTTCGTGCCGCAGTGCACGTGGCGGTCGACCCACGCCGCTCTGTCGTGCCACAAGAGCCAACTCAAGAGCGCGAGTTTGAGAAGTTGGTGAGTGTTATTTTTTTAAGAAAGGACCACAGTCCACGAGAGTGAATAACTTGAGACGCGGAAAAGAATAATAAAGAAATAAATCAAGGAAAATCTACCAGTGGCAAAATGGCGGACGGAGTGGACGAACGGGTGCCAACATGCAATGACAAAGGTAAAAGTAAGTGGAGAGTTGTATATATAATAACTAAAGAAAAAGTTGCATATACATAAAGCTGAGAGCAAGCTGCAATTAAGTAAAGGAATCCGTATTCCGGGGAAACATAAAGATGGCCGCTTTTACTGCACGTGCCTTTAGGTGCAAACCAGCCATAAAAATGGCCGAACTTACTGCAGGCCCTTTTGGCGCGAAGCGGAAGTGGCAAGGAAGCCATAGTGTTTGAGCGAGCGAAAAAAATGGCCGCCTGGCAACGCACATGCGAGAGGCCGATAGCGACGATCAGAAAGCGCTATAACTAGAGCACCCTCGCACTTTATGCCAAAAGTAGGCAAAGGGTAAAAGACTAACGAAATGCTTAAAAATCCTAGGTACCGAAGAAAAATTCCAAAAACTGATCGAAAGACTATGGGAGCAGCTACAACTGCAACTCACGTACACTGGAGAGAGGATTTACCTGGCCAAAGCAGGAGAGAAAGACATATATCTGATGGTCTCACAAATAAAGATGGTCAAAATAGGTATACCTAACTGAAGTAAAATTAAAATGTGTCGTCTAAGTTAAGATCGGTCAAGATGAGTTGAAGCATTTTGCATTTGAGACCCATTACGATGAGTAGACTCAAGATGTGTCGAAAAGAGTAGACTAGAGATGTACATGGAATAAAAAAAAAAAAAAAAAAAAAAAAAAAAAAAAAATTTCAACAAAGAATTAAATCAAGAAACAATACATGAACTTGTATCAAACCAATGGTTAAATTAAAGTGTGTGTTCCATTTTAATTTAACACCAGTTACAGACAGCAGAGGCTTGTGTTCGGCAGTGCTGTCCTGTAACGTCAGAATAAAGCATGTAAAACTAATGAAAGCTCAAATTTTATATAGATCATCTTCTCACTGAAAATGAGACTCAACTAGTGAATGCAATATGGCCAACTGGGGAGAAGATCTTTGTGGTTACCCCACCACAGAGTCAAAACGAGAACCCTAGAACAGCTGGAAAAGAAAAGTCTAGTCGAACAGAGAACTCAACAGAGCCATCTGCTGACAGTAACAACAGCTTTGTCACACTGGATCAAGTACAACAGCTGTTGACCCAACTGGACAACAAACACCAACAGAGGACTGATGAATGTTTGGGAAAAATGATTGCATCACAGAGGGAATTCCTAGATAAACAGGCAGAGTCAAATCAGCTGAGCCTGGAGAGAGCGGCAGAGAGGATGTTCCTCAAATTTGAAAACATGCAATCAAAGGCCGTCGGTCAAACTGGGAACAATGTACTGTCTCTCGAGGGAATAGAATCCCCAATAATTACTGAAGTAACGGAAGAAATCCAGGAAGTCCACACAGAGGTGCCTACAAGGTCAAGACCTAAGATAATCAGCGATAAGATAATCCAGAGACCTGCACTTGTATTAATGAATCCTAACGAATCAAATAAAAAGCCCCCAGTAAGCCCTAAAACAACAGCTGACAAGCAGCAAGCTGAGAATTTCGGAAAAGAAAATAGTATGCCTGAAGATGAGAATTTGGTTGAAGAAAAGAGCAAAACTGATACAATGACAGACGAAGGACTGCGCTACAAAACAGTAGAGGATAAAAATCACCCAACAATGTCTGATACATCTTCCGCTGAAGAAGGGGAAATAAGAGATAGCACTGCCTACCAGTGCATAAAGAGAAATGACACACTTGATGGCAAGACTCGTGTAAGAGTTGATTTGGACGAGACATTAAGAGAAGAAGGTAGAGAAGGGGTTGGAAAAACCACTGATGGGATACGTGACAACTTAAACAACAATGAAGGTGAGAATGGAGCACCCAAATTTGACTTGACCAAGTATATCGATGATAAAGTGAACTCAATCCTTGCACAAAAACAAAATATAGATTTAAATGCCAACTCCATTGCAAATCTGACTGATAAGATCCAAATAGAGATCTCCAATAAAGACTCAGGAACTAACAGAAACTATAAACTGCTGATTAACTCTAAATTCGATGTCTTTGAAGATTATTTAATGTCAGAGCTAAAGACTAAGAAACTGGATTATGTACTGGATCAAAAATTGCATAAAAATGTTAAAGAAAGTAAATTGACAGACGACAGACACAAAGTCAGAGATATAATTATAAATCATATAGACATAGTTTACTATTCCAAAATCATTGACTTAAGAGAGCCAATTGAAATAATTGCAAAGCTCAGAGATTTTAAAAGACTTGAGACTAGAACAACCAGGTTATCCGCGCGACGAGATTTATACAATATTAAATATAATTCATCTAAAGAAAGCGCGGCTGAATTTTGGGATAGATTTGAAGACAAAGTTCGTATTTATGAAAGCGTACCCGAAGCAGGTAAACTTCCAGAAAAAGAAAAAAGAGACCTGTTTCTTCAAGCCGTAATCGAAACAGTACCGGATGTAAATGTAGCTGACTGTGTGTGTCGAGAGTCTAATGGAAAGGAAATGTCATATGCCCAACTGAAAAACTACATCTTACAAGTTGAGGCTACTCTGCCAAAGAGAGAGGCATCGAGAGCTGCAATGACAGCCAGAGGTGGCTTCAGACAGCGGAATTTCCGAGGACGTGGGGCACGCAGAGGAAAAGCGTACAGTGAAACTGAGTCTAGGGGAGTAAGATGTTACTCGTGTGGCAAAAATGGCCACACGAGCGATGAGTGTCCAACACCAGGACAAGTGCAGTGTTACAACTGCAACAAGACTGGAAGTCACATCGCTAAAAACTGTCCAGTAAGAAAGAGACAAACCAATAACAACTTCGAAAGTCAAGAACCAAAGAGACGTAAGGAGGAGCCTGAAGACGAGAATCGTTACTCGCACTCATCCACTAGGGGCTTCGGAAACAACCGAGGCGGGCGTGGTGGCCAGAGTGACCAAGGAGGTAACAGAGGCCGAGGAGGCCGCAGGAGCAGAGGCTGCCGAGGAAACAGCGGAGGACGAGGCAGCCAAAGCTCTCAAGACCAGAACAAATATCGAGGAGCGGCCAACCTAACGATGGGCGAGACACATTCAGGTAATAGTAAAACTGATTCATTTAAGAGTGTTAACTATTGCCTTAGAGACGAGGTATTTAATAAGGGAAATAAGAACCATAGAAATAATCTCATAGTTAAATTCATTGCAGACTCAGGAGCAACTGAGCATCTAAGTAAAGCTAAACTCATTTTTCAAACCTTAAATACAAACGCTAGAGAGGTAATCAAGTGTGCTAATAAAGACGGTCAACTGCACACGCAAGGTATAGGCAAAGTTAGAATAGAAACCAATGACGGAACATATTTCACCCTCAATGAAGTACTGTACTCCGAGGACTTATCGGAAAACTTGCTGTCTCTCAAACAATTTGTAGATCAGGGCCTAAGAATATACCTAGATAATGAGGTGATTAACATCTATGATCCAGTCTCTAACAAAAACTTGATTACAGGAATATATAAAAATCCCTTCTGGCAAATCAAATTGAAAATTGTACACGACAATAATGAAACAATTGAAAATCAAGAGGCATTTGCCCTTATTAGTAATACCAATCACAAATATAATACCAGAAGCAGTATCGTTAATAGACCTACTGATGATGAGGAAAACGTGAACAAAGATGAATCACCTAAAGAGAATGATAGCGAACCTGAAGTCAAGTCAATCGAAAAAACATGTCAAGAAACTGAAGAAGGTAATACGAGCAAACCGGAAACAATTGACAAAGCTGAAATTCAATCTGACTTAATCAGCACCTTGAACGATAGGAAAATTCACTCATTCGAAGGAAAAAACATCGCAGATGCTAATCGTGAAATAACTTACGAAATCACCCCTAAATTACCTGACAAAAAACTAAGTAATGGTATGATGTGGCATATGCGCTTGGGGCATGCATCGGCACCCTACCTAAAGGAAATCGCTAAGCTATACCCGGACATTGCTGATCTAAAGGGACTTCAAGTTGATGACAGTATTTCGGAGTGTGAAACTTGCTTGATTACAAAAAGTAGTAAATTACCCTTTAATAAAACCAGAACAAGAGCATCGAAACCTTTGCAAATCATACATGCTGATACTATGGGACCTATCAGTCCTGCGTCTCATCCGAAAGGTTATCGATTCATTGTAGTTTTTGTAGACGACTATTCTAGAGCCGCATTGGCCTATCCCATTAAACACAAAAGCGAAGTACCTGCCCGTCTTAATGATTGCATTATTAGCATGCGAAATGCTATAGGAACTGATGAAAAGGTGTGCTATATGAGGTGCGACCGTGGAACTGAGTTTACCGGTAACGAGACGATAGAAGTCTTGAATAAATTAGGTGCAGAGCTGCAACTGGCCTGTCCGGATACACCGGAACACAATGGGGTAGCTGAAAGGTTCAATCGCACGCTGCAAATGAGAGTTAGAGCTAACATGTTTGATTCGGGGCTGCCACCCAGCATGTGGGACTTAGCAACTAAGGCAGCTGTTTATGCATATAACAGAACCCCACACAAGTCAAACGACTTGGCAATACCACTAAAGAAGTTAGCTATCAACTACAGTTGTGAGATCAAACAGCTTAAGAGGTTTGGGTGTCTAGCATACCTGAAAATTCCAAGGAAAGTAGGAACAAAGTTTAGCAACCAAGCAATTAGAGGTTTTCTGGTTGGTTATACACAGACAGGCTATGTGCTCTTTGTACCTGAAGAAAATAAACTATATGAGAGTAGGCATGTCAGATTTGTAGAACGTTATGTGTATAAAGACTTCTTCAATAAAAACAGCGAATCGGAGGTAAACGATCTAAACTTTGACTGCCTGAAAGAATTAGAGAAAGAAGAGACCGAAAGTGACAAAGAGATGTTAAAAAGAGAGGGAGAAAGTGAAGAACCACCTGCGAAAAGAAAGAGAGGAAGACCACGTAAGAATCTTGATAAATCTAAAGTTTTCTTCACTCTTAATGAAAAGTGCGATAATCAAGAGATCAATGAAAAAGAGAGTGATATAGCCTATCATGCCCTGCTGGCCAAAATACAGGGAGACCCCCAAACCTACAGGGAAGCGGTTACTTCTCCAGAGGGAAACCAATGGTTTAACTCTATTCAAGAAGAACTAAAAGCCTTGAAGGACAAAGAAGTGTACGAAATAGTAGATCGTCCCAAGACAGAAATAAATAACCGAAGACCGAACATCATAGACTCAAGATGGGTGTTTAAACGTAAACGGGATGAGCGTGGCAATGTCAAACATAAAAGTAGACTTGTAATCAGAGGTTTCAAGGATAAAAATACGTACGATCTGAGAGAAACTTATGCACCTGTTTCACGATTGCCCTTAATTAGAGCATTTCTGGCTATAGTTAATAAATACGACCTGGAATTAAAACAACTAGACGTTGAAACGGCATTCTTGTATGGAGATTTAAATGAGACTATATACATGGAGATACCTGAAGGAGTATCCACTGATAGAGTCTTCAGACAAAATCATGTGTGGAAGCTAACTAAATCCTTGTATGGATTAAAGATAAGCCCTAAGAAGTGGAACGATAAATTTACGACGGTCATAACAGAGATAGGGTTTCAAACCAATGAAATAGACCCATGCCTATTTATTAAACAGACCTCCAAGGGTATCACTATGCTGCTACTCTACGTTGACGATATTTTATTGGGAGGAAGTGATAAAGATGAGTTAGACCAGATTCGAGACAGCTTAAGTAAAAGATTTGTGATGAAAGACTTGGGAAGTCCCAAAGAGTTTTTAGGGATCACAATAGAAAGAAATAGAAAGGAAACGACATTGAAGTTGAGTCAAGAGAAATTCATAGATAACATGCTGAAGCGTTTTGGATTCGATAAAACAAAACCCATTACGACCCCTATGATTTCGAGTCAAGTGTCAAACAGAGAAAGGAAAAACAGGGAAACCAATGAAAATGCACCTGCTAATGTTTCAAATCGACAGTATCGTGAGGCGATCGGATCTCTGCTTTACCTGTCTGGTTCAACACGACCAGATATATCATTCGCTGTTAATGTCTTGAGCAGACATCAGGTAAACCCGACAGACTTTGAGTGGAAAATGGTTAAGAGAGTGTTTCAATATCTGTCAGGAACCAAACGCTATGCACTACACTATAAAGGTGAATCAGAGGGTGTACAAGCCTATTCAGATGCTAGCTTGTCGGATTGCAAGAACGCTCTTACGACCTGCGGTTACGCAATCCAATTGTTCGGAGACACAGTAGCGTGGAGAACGCACAAACAGCCAAGTGTAGCTCTATCCACGTGTCAAGCAGAATATGTCGCAATGAGCGAGACGTGCCAAGAACTGATGTCCCTACACAACTCTATCAAACTCATGTTAGAAACTGACCTATTCCCCATGAACTTATTCTGCGACAATTTAGCTGCTCAAGCCTGTGCTAAAACGGATGGCGGTAATAAGCTGAGGCACATGGTGGAAAGAAGAGAGCACTATGTTAAAGAGTGTGTTAAGAAAGGTCATGTAAATGTGGTTTGGGTTCAATCTAGCGACCAACTCGCTGATATTTTCACTAAAGCTCTCACGTTTACAACTCATGAAAGGTTGACTTTGAGATTACTAAACATGAATGAATATTAATCATCTGTATACTCTGTTTCAGATGAAGAAGCTGACTGAAGATTGCTTAAAACAACTAAAGACTAGACACTACTGGAATACAAATGGAGTTGAACTCATAGCAGAATAACTTGTGTCATAAAGACTTAAAAATTAATGTTCAAGATTTTATTTAAAATATTGTTGTGCTTATATTACATGTCTATTAATTATTAATGAGTATCTATCAGAGGTATGAGTGGCTGGTTTGAGAGGGAGTGAGAGAATGGGCACACTGCGCCACTCTGCTCTTGTGCGCATGCGCGTAATCTGGGTCACCGACGCTGCGTGCGGCAGGCTGCGCGTTGCACGAAGTCAGTCAGTCTGAGCCTGACGACGATCGGGTGAACTTAAGACCGTATCCATGTATATGAAGAACTGAATAAACCTTTGTTGACTATAAATAAGTATCTTCATTTCTCCAACCTAAACTATCAACAATCATATCTAATACTTATGTTCGACAGATGAATTTCATTTCATTTTCCAAACGTATAGAAGCCAAAGATTATAATTTATACGTAGGTCTGTATTATTTATGTGGATTAATATTTACAAAAAAAAAAAAAGAATGCAGAATAATATATTATATATATTAGGCCTGGCCAAAACAAAAAATTGTTTCTTGATTTCGTCTCTGGCAACTTTAAACATTAGTCTTGGGTCCAATAATGACTCTGTCAAAATTTGGGCTTCGTCGGATAATTCTAAGAGGTTGCGCATCGAGTCTCAATATTTGCATTTGATTAACACGTGAAAAATAACTTTTCACCGTTCAAAGCTGTTCTAGAAAAATCTAGGCGATCGCGGGGGGTGTACATTGGTGTGCGGCTTCCTTCATTTTTTTCAAATTTTTGGGCATTTTTTTTTTTTTTTAAATTATTTAGTATTGTTTTTTTTAAATTTTTTATTCAACAAATTTTTGAAATAAATAATTTGAAGAAAAAAAGCCAAAAAATTTAAAAAAAAATAAAGGAAGCCGCACACCAATGTACACTCCCCTCGATCGCCTAGATTTTTCTAGAACAGCTTTGAGCGGTGAAAAGTTATTTTTCACGTGTTAATCAAATGCAAATATTGAGACTCGATGCGCAACATCTTAGAATTATCCGACGAAGCCCAAATTTTAACAGAGTCATCATTGGACCCAAGACTAATGTTTAGAGTCGCCAGAGACGAAATCAAAAAACAATTTTTTGTTTTGGCCAGGCCTAATATATATATATATGGAAAAATTGAAATCTTTTTTTTTCAATTAAGGCCCTCTCTCTCTCTCTTCGTTATTATATCATCTTCGTCTGCTATGTTGGGTACTTGATGTATTGTTTTTACTTTAAGTTACTCTGCCTCTACCTTTATTAATTGATTTATTGGCATTACTTTAAATTACTCTTGTCTCTACCTGCATTACTTTCTCTGTCGCCCTAGGGGACCTGTCCCATGGGCTAAATAAACTATTCGAGTCTATCTCTCTTACTCCTTATGTATGAATACGTGATGTAAACTTAAACAGTGTCGTCATTGCAGTTTTATTTCGAATAAATAAGTCGAAAATTTAAAACCGCGCTGATGTGTTGCCAACATAAATTTCAGTAAAAATAATCGCCCCTCGAGATGCAACGTTTTTGAGCCCAATTCTGAGGTAGCGCGGTTTTGAAGCCGAGATCGAGGTAGCGCGGTTTCGGAACCGAGAGCGAGGTGGCGCGGTTTCGAAGCCGAACGCGAGGTGCAACGTTATTCGTCCAAGCCATCGATATAGTCGCAAATAAATATTTAATTGTTTCATCTCAATATGGTTCGCGGTACAACTCAAAGTTGGTTGATTTTGGGTGACATTCATTTGTACCGCAAATGATATTGAGAGGAATCAATTAAATATTTATTTGCAATTATAGGCAAAAATATTTAGTCAAGCCAATTATTTCATTTCTTAGTGAGATACCAATACAGGGTGATTGAGAATTCGTGACGAATCTCCAGAGGGGTTAATCCTAGTCAAAATTGGGATCGAAAGCTCCCCAGCCATTTTACCGAAAAATCCTTTTATTCCTTGGAACCATAACACATTTTTTCAAACATCTCCCGCCGAATAAGAAATTTTCACCGAGTAATCTCTCTCGTAATCTCTCTAATATTGTAAAAAAAAACTCATTAGCATCATTTGGGATTTTTTAAAATTGACGAATGATCTGAAAAAAAAATTGTTGAAAAAAAATTGTCCACCGGAAAAATATTTGTTCCAAGGAAAAAAATCATTCTTATGAAAAATGACTGAGGAACTTTCAATCATAATTTGACAAGGATTAACCCCTCAAGAGATTTGTCACGAATTCTGAATCACCCTGTATAACATACTACAATATCAATTGAAGAAATACCTCGTGCAATGAGACTTAGTCATCCGACTAAGGTTTAGAAGCTGCCCACGAATCGGGAGTAAAGCTTTACATGAAAATAATTAAAAAATCGAAAAAAGTACTATAATATTCGGTAGCGACCTCTAAATATTTTCCGATTGTACTTATGTTTTACATAGATTTTTTCTACGTGATTTGGAACAATATACAGGGGTGCCTCGCGAAATTCAAAAATAAAGTTAAAAAGTGGACCACCCTAATGTATATGTATATATATTATATGTATACACGTACTGAATATACATATATATATTTTCTAATGAGCGTTCTTCCAATTAAAAATTTGGTTTCCGATACCAAAGTTCAAGTTCAAATCATCAATATAATAATCGTGTATTTACATACTTCTGTATTAAAATAGAAATAATAATTTTCTCAGTTTTGAAATGGCTTCATAACGAGAAATGCTTTGGACGGACTGTAGCCTTAAGGGTATTCTTTCTTCCCCGCCCACCCCCCCTCTCGTTCCAGTAATGGATAAACAACGTTCTCTCATTCGTACATATAAAGTTATTAGTGTACATTAGTATTCGAAATTAGAGATGCAGTATATTTGCACGAATGTAAGATGACATTTGTGTTTTTGCTTAAACTTCGTCAAATGCGGATTCTGCTTCATCGCATATTTTGATCCGAATATTTCTCTGCGTATTTATGTGGAATTGTAATTGAATCATAGGCGAAAATTTTCCACGTTAAGTAATATATTTTGATAATATTTGATCAAGTTTATTAGCGATGCAATTCGCAGTCAGATTATTTCTCAATAGCAATAAACAAAAAAAGTCACATAAATTGTATAAAGTTTTTTCATGTTGGAGTTTTGAGCATTTTCGGATAACCACTACCCATTTCTTAAAAATTCACACTTGAATGCGGGCCAATAAAACTTCGGTTTTCGTTTATATTAACAGGATTGAGCTACTTGTATATCATTATTCATGTAATTCAACAAGTCTATTAAAAAGTATCAACGCCTACGCCATCCCAAAGTAAATCAAAAGTTGTGTTCAACATTCCATACGCAGTAGAACCTCGATTATCCAGGATCGTTGGACCGGGGAGATCCTGGATAATTCAAATTACGGATAATCCGCTCAATCAGTGCCCTAATAAGTAGTCATTTTTCCGGTGCAATAAATTATAAATATCATAATGACTTACCTGTACATTAAGCATATTAATTTTTATCTACTAACCCTAAAACTACAAACCCATTTTTCTACCTTTAAACTACAAACCGGGGTAAATATCTACCCCACGCGTTTCTTGTTCGTAAAATCGTTCGGAAAGCAGTAATGAGATTCGTCATTAGGACATGAATCTCTTCGGTTTTTTCATGCAGAAGAGAATGGTGAAAAGCAAATTCAATTTTATTAAAGTTTAATCAGTGAAAAATCGATATAAATACCTGAAAGTGTTAAGAAAACGACCAAAACGTCAATTGTCAAAGTACGCTTGGGGTAGATACCGTGAATATTCGGTGAGAGTTAACGATCCCCTTCCTACGGCAAAACCAACACAGGCGCGCACCGCGTGCGTGAGGCTCGTTCGGAAGGGGATGCCATGCTACTGGCACCTCATTCCCTTCCGAATGAGCCTCACGCACGCGGTGCGCGCCTGTGTAGGTTTTGCCGTAGGAAGGGGATCGTTTACTCTCACCGAATATTCTCGGTATATACCCCGGTTTGTAGTTCTAGGGTTAAGTATTTTCGAATAAGTTGCTCATCATTTTTTGGAAATATAGTCAGTAATTTGAAACAAAAATTAATCGATTCCGGACAATCCGTCTCCCGGTTAATCTGATCTCGGATAATCGAGGTTCTACCGTAGCCCTGCATTTGTGCAAATGAGGCATGATCTGGCTCTGAAACGTAGGATTAGGAGACATCTTAGTCTGCACAACATAGTTTAACATTAAACAGCTAGAAATTCCGCCATTATTGGGAACGCTCTCTGATAACCTCAGTCTACACATCCGCGGACATGATGGTATGTATTTATTTATCGTTGGAAGCAATGCTTCCCTCAAGCAACAGATTGATCATCAAGCGTAAGCAAGGGAGGAGATATCCCTGTAACCTCATTCTGTTTCTCTTGATTAGTGGTTGTAATTTTTGCCATATCTTTTTCCAAAGTAATCTCTGCTTTACATGCTCCCAATGTGTCCAGATCTAATTCAGCGGTGAGGCTTTCTTGACGTTCTTCAGCTGGGCTGGTGGTAGGTGCAGCCGCAGCCTGGGATTCCGTCAGCGGTAAGTTCAGCTTCAATCGATCTCTAGTGTGTCTCAATTCCCCAAGTTGTTGTTGGCGTTGCAACAAACTGGAAGTAGCACCTGGGAAGAATTGACTCACTTGTTCCCCATCTCCTGTTTGGAATTGAAATGGTCGATTCGAGCTGCTCACATAAAATTCTTCTCCTGAAATTTCAATGAATTGGTGAGACTCTGATTGTTTGGGAATGCAAGAGATATCGATGAGGCCTATTTTCTTATGAAATTTTGTTATTCATAAAGAAATAGGGTTCTGCATACTTGAAAAAAAAAAAAATATATATTTTACCCCACCCCGCGGGCAGGTATATAAAAAAATCTTCAATATTTCAAAGCATTGGAAAACGAATCCAATATTCGCAACCAGTTTTTCAAGCTTTCACATTGTGAGTTTGAAAGTTTCAATACAAGTTTCAGTCTGGTGTGGATGTAAGTGTTGATGTATAAATTGGTTAAGAAATTTACCATTATCGTCAGATTCATCATATTCCAGAGGGTATAAATCGAGTCGTGGTTCCTCCATTAACTCTTCCCAATCTGTCGACATCAAATAAAATTCACTGGTCTACAAAATTAAAAAAGAAAATTGTGACAAAATCCATATGGCTTATGGATGTTTACTATCATTTGGTCGAATTGTTTGTTATGAAAGAAATCCACACCGCAACGATAGCACGGGCCCTAAAGCTCAACGCGCACTATGCCGAAGCAAAGCGATCGGAAGTTTCCACTAACATGCTTTCTTAAGCTCAACGCGCACTATGCCGAAGCGAAGCGAAACGAAGCGATCGGAAGTTTCATTAACATGCTTTTCTTATGTTTTTTATAGAAGTATGCACGCACACTCCTAAAAATGCATGTTCATGAAAACTTCCGATCGCTTCGCTTCGGCATAGTGCGCGTTGAGCTTTAGGCGTGTGCGTGCATACCTTCATAAGAAACATAAGAAAAGCATGTTAATGCAACTTCCGATCGCTTCGCTTCGGCATAGTACGAGTTGAGCTTAAAAGTGAACGTCGGCGCTATGTTAACGCCCGAATATCCAGAATCGCTTCTGGATAGTTTGACAAATAAAGATATAATTTAAGCGTATCCAAGGGGCCCCCCATCGTTGAGGTATCGGCACATGAACAATTACGTACGCACAAGTGAATTTGGCCCCCAAATACTCAAAAACATAGAAATGTTGCGAGAATCTGTTATGGTTCATTGGAAACGAATGTTGTATCGAAGGCAGTCAGAAATGGTCAGAAATGAGCCCGAAGTTGTAGTAAAATGTAATACAATCTCCTGGTGTGGATACGGGCAGCAGAAAGCCAACAGTAGAGAAAAGCAGTCAGAGAAAGAAAAAGTACAAATGGAGGAAATAAAGGAAGTAGTAGATGAAGTGCTAAAGGAGATGAAGGAGGTAAGAGCGGAGATAAAAGATTTAAGGCTGGAATACGGGGAATGGAGAAAGAGGGAAGAAGAGAAAGAAAGGAACGTAGGAGGCAGGATGAGGGGTACGAAAAAGACGAAGGAGTGTTTGCAGAAGAACGCGGGGCAGATAGAGCAGAAGCAGCAGGAGGGCTGGAAAGGCAAAGGTCAGAAAACGCAGCCGAATAAAGGGGATATACGGGATCAGGGACTGGAGAGAAGTGGCAACAAGGATTGTGAGGGAAGCGGCTGGAAAGAAAGTACAGATAGATAAGGAGTGGGAGAGTGGGACGGGGTCAGAAGATAAAGAAAGCGGGGTGACAGTGGTGAGATTATGGAGTGAAAAAGAAAAAGAAGAGGTGATGAAGGGGAAGGAAGCGGTAGAGAGAGAGTCCGGTATAATAATAGAGGAGGACCTCACTTTTAGAGAAAGGGAGGCTAGAAGAAGAAAAAGGGAGAGAGAAGCGGAGGAAGAAAGGAAAGAGAGGTGGATGAAAGCAGATTGGAGGAGAAGGGACAAAAGAGAGAGGGAAAGAACATGGAAAGACGATAGACTCGTAGAAGAGCAGGAAAGGAAGGAGAGAGAGAGGAAAGGCATAGAAGGAGAGAAGAGAGGGAAATAGAGGAGAAAGAAGAATAAAGGAAGAAGGAACTAAAAGAAAGAATGGAACGCACGATAAGAGAGTGGAGAGAACTGAGAGAGGAAGAAGAAAAGAAGAAAGGGGAAAAGGAGAAGAGAGGAAAGGAGGGAGAGAGGCAGTAACAGAGAAGCAGAGGCGTTGGACATGCAAAGGAGGAGGGACGTAGAGAAGGACGAGAAGACAACGGAGCCCACGAGCACCAGATTACCCTCAGATTGAGATATTGAGTTTGCTTTTTTTTTTGTTTCTTTTTTTCTTTTCTCTTGTTGACTTTGATTTCGATTTTTATTTGGAGTTTTATTTCTGTCTTGGTTTAATAATAGCAGAAGGACAGAGGAGAAGTAGTGGCTAAACGGTCCAGGCGCTAATGACAGGTTATTTTGTTAATTCTGAATCGAGAACTCTCATTTAGGTGTGGGGAATGGTAACTTGTGTAGGCTACAGGACGAGCGGGCCGGGCCGCGTACTAGGAAACATAAGTATTAGTAGATAGTAGGAACGAAAGTACAAAGTAAATAGGTTAAGATTAGATTTAAGGAACATGGAGTACATAAACAGAGTAAAAAGCAATGACTGTAAACAAGAAAGCATATCGATACCCACGTTCTAATACGTCGTAACCCACAAGATTTCAGAAATTGGCTTTTTTGGAAAAATTGAATGATAATAATGTTGTGCAGCTTATGTTCAAGTTTTAGCGGTCAAATCGTTGATTTACTATTTTTAAATAAATATTCCAATCCGTCAAGTTCTATCCTTTCAATGGTGATAGTTAAGCGTTTTCATGGCCACAAAATTTCAGAAATTGACTTTTTTTTTTTAATCGAATGATAATAATATTGTGCAGCTTATGTTCAAGTTTTAGTGGTCAAATCGTTGATTTACTATTTTTAAATAAATATTCCATCCCGTCAAGTCCTATCTTTTCAATGATAATAGTGAAGCGTTTTCATGGCCTCCTGAACAATTTTACAAATGTGGGTTACGACATATTAGAACGTGGGTATCGATATGGAGTAAGAAAAACGTGTATGATAATTGTAACGCCGAAAGGCAAACAAAGACAAATAAAGATATATATATAATACAATCTCCTTGGAACAGTTGACACACGGATATACGTACTAACATAATAAACATGGCCGCCGTGTCAAACGACTGTAATCATAAAATTTTGGCGATATAATGATTCCTTGCAGTCACTGGGTATTGAGGACTTTTTTGTGTACAACCAACAATGTTATGGCACTAATAGGTTAACCATGATTCCGAGTTGAAGAGCAATCTGGATTCTGAGAATTCAGGGGGCAAAAATTCGTAGTCGACAACGGCCTCCATGTTAGAATCCATAGCTGGCAAAAAATGTCCGAGAGTTCCATTCATTTCACCCACACGAGCCCAATTATTTGTATTGCACAAGAAACATAAGTACAGGGATAAAGGAGGATGGTCAATTTAAGTATTCTGAAATATGGCCTGACAAATTATCACATGTAATACCACAAAAGCTTCAAAATTATCGGGTATTTCTCTATAGGTTCGTTGCAAACAAATGAAAAACTTGACTCAATATATAATCAATATATAATCAATATATAATATAATATATGGGTAATTCTCCAGAGATACAGTAGAACCTCGATTATCCGGCCTTCGATCAACCGAGTCTCCGCGTTATCCGAGGCAACGGACTCATCCGAGCACTCCGCATTAATCGCGGTGTATGCTCGGATAATACGGAAAAACTCGAATAAAACAGATAGAGCCGCTATGCCTATGCTGTACGCGCGAAGTATTTTGCGATCGCTACTATGGTGCTTATACATATGTGAATACTTTTGAGATTAAATTTCATTCTACCGTTTCAAATACATAAAAAATGATTGAAATTTTCGAATTTTTCACGTTTTTTGTGTTATCCGAGTTTTCGCTCATCCGAGGTACCTCCTCCCCACATTACCTGGGATAAACGAGGTTCTACTGTACTCATTTTTCGGGGTACCAAAAAAAAAATTAAAAAAACTAATCATTTTTACTTTTCAAAGTATGTATGAATTAATAAGACATAATTACCACTTGGACAAACTCGCGTTACTATTTTGCGGGATTTTTTTTTTTTTTTTCATCTTATTTTCTGGTGACAAACTCCCCGTTTTATTTTGCGGAAGTTTTTTTTTTTTTTTTTTTTTTCTATCACCCATAGGAATGACGCCAGAGGAATGACGATTTTGACGATTCTTGTTCGTAATGTAACATCCGCGGTTTTTTGAACCTCAAAACGCGGTGATGACTTAGTGTTCAATAGTTTCACTTAAAAACATACACAAAGATTTGATTTAGTTGATAATATATATTTGACACTCGCCAGAGGAATGACGCTCCAGCTTGTGACATCTACTCGAGTCACACTTTTTCATAAAAAAAAGTCATATAGGGGAACGTGGGGCAGAACGGGCAGCGGGGCAGAACGGGCACCAAAACAAAAAAAAACAATGTGGGCGGAAATGATTTTTTATAAAATATGGCGACGTATTTTGGATCAATAATGAAAAAAAAAAAATTGAAATTGTTTGTAAAAAAGTAAAATAAAACGGAAAAAAAAATAATTTTTTTTGGATTTTTTTTTCCATTATTGATCCGAAATACGTCGCTATATTTCATAAAAAATCATTTCCGACCACATTATTTTTTTTTGTTTTGGTGCCCGTTCTGCCCCGCTGCCCGTTCTGCCCCATGTTCCCCTACATGAAAAATCAAACTTTGAAAAACTGGCAGCTTGGTCAATTAGATCTAGGATACACTGCTCTCGAACGCCTGGTTAGTTACCGCTACCTATTGCACTAATATCGACTCATTTCCAACGGTCCAGAGGAATGACGGAAAAACTGGTTACAAGATTTCGATTTTTATTGTGAGATATCTGTGGACATTTTTCTTCTTTGGATTTTAGAAGAAGGTTATAAATGTGCTTTAGTTTGAAAAAATATTCATGAATTGCAATTTTTTTAATTTTAAGTACTTCTTCAGTTCGCTACAATATGGGAAGATGTGATGGTTACTGGCCAGAGGAATGACATTTATGCGTCAAACACAGCAAAAAAACGATTAACAGGATTTACCAAAAAAATCTGTCCTGTAGCACTATCTCAAAATATCACAATCTAATATATTCTGATAAAAAAATTTGAGAAAGCAGAGCGATTATTGGAAATGAACCCGGTTACCGGGAAAATGAGTATCTCAGGAGAATTACCCATATATATAATTAATATGTAGCAGCGGTAGTTTACCCCCTTGGACACCTTTAAACTTATTCATCATTCGAAATCTGTAGTTTGCAGTCTGGGGCAGAAGTAATGTCACAGTCCACAGATGATAAAGTTTCTCTGGTAATTTCGAAATAACACTACTATTGGACATTCAAGATATTCATGTATCACTATTTTGACACGGATGTAAGAATTATTAAATAGAATCAATATCATATTGGTTTATTATGGTATATTTATCAGTCAATCCACTCTAAATACCTCATTTTCAATAGCACGAAATCATTGGGTAGCCCACGTTACATTGTAACACTCATTGGTGATAAAAGTCAATAGAAGCTTACATACTTTGGATGGAATTCTATAGATCCGGATTACAAAAACCGAGTAGGGACCAACTTTTAAATCAGTTTTTAAAATCCGTCTGAATCCATCCTGATATGCTTCTATTATTTGTGTCGGACCTTCTCGCCAGGGCTGAACGTAAGAACTTTCGAACGATTATTGAAATAGCAAGATGTACGACAATTCAATCAAACTTGTCATCGTTTTAACAGAAGCCTTTACTACAAAAGTCTCGATTGATAAGTATCGTATAAAATCGAAAATGGTGGATCGAGATAGTAGAAAGTAAGCTTATTCGTGTAGGAATTGCTATCCAGGCTTTTTAACGTCTATCAACGTGAATTTGGTAATTTTAGTCCAGGCAATGGGTAGTTTTGACCTGCAAAAGGTCACGCAAAGTTCTAGTTTGGTTGGTTTGTACAGTTTGGTGTCCTGATTGATATCCCAAGTTTTCGACCTTGAGCGACCGCCGCTCGCACCACCATCTCGAAAAATGGTAGGGCAAAGGTGGCCTAGTTGTCACAAGTACTAGTTGTCACATTATCAATATCTCAGGAATGGTAGAAGTTTTCTAAAAAGTGTTGATGCAGTTTTTATACGTATGCAAGTGCTACCAACCTCAGAAAGTGTCATGGCGGCCAGCTTTTTAAAAAACACTTTTTAAAAAACTTTTATCATTCCTGAGATACTGATAATGTGACAACTAGTACTTGTGACAACGTGGACACCTTTCCCCTACCGAAAATCAGTTTTTCGAGAATATCTTCTCTCCAGCGCCACCTAGGCTGCAGATAGTTATTATCGATCTTATAGCCCACAAAATTCTCTACGAAATGTCTCACTTGACCGCTTGTGTACGATCGATAACCTCCGAAATAGAGCGGTCCGAAGAAGGGGCAAGACACGAAAAGCGCGTTGTCCGCCTACCCGGGTGCCGAGTTTCGGTTGTATCGTCATACAGTCGAACTAGTACCTCTGATTTCAAAATGTCCCGTATACTTTCTATAGATATTGAATTACCCTCAGAAATGCATTTTTAAAACTTTCGATTGTTCCAAAATGCTTCAAGTTATAGGCATTTGAAGTTGCGAGTAGGTACTTTCAAAAGTGTACGAGAATTTACCCTCATTTATGCGCTGATCTTTCTCGAATCTTGTGCGGAAATCGCAAAGTCTGGCTGGCGCAAGTTTCAGGAAATTTCATGCTCGTAACATTATGTCCCCTGCACTACCCGTCTAGCGCCAACAGTATTCGAATGCGAAGCAAATAACCCAAAACCGGCGCCGCCGGCTCGAGACCCCCAAAGCTGCGTCGGGTGCGCGCTGCAGGGACCAACCTACGGGACTGAGTGACGCGTTACCGCGTGGCCGGCTCATTATATCGTCCTTCCCCGTCACATACGTATATTCCGGTCTCCCGTAGGCCCGATCCAGATCACTCAGTCCCGTACAGGACGCAGCTTTGGGGGTTTCGAGCCGGCGGCGCCGGTTTTGGGTTATTTGCTTCGCATTCGAATATTGTTGGCGCTAGACGGGTAGTGCAAGAGACATAATGTTACGAGCATGAAATTTCCTGAAACTTGCACCAGCCAGACTTTGCGATTTCCGCACAAGATTCGAGAAAGATCAGCGCATAAATGAGGGGAAATTCTCGTACACTTTTGAGAGTACCTACTCGCAACTTCGAATGCCTATAACTTGAAGCATTTTGAAACAATCGAAAGTTTTTAAAATGCATTTCAGAGGGTAATTCAATACCTATAGAAAGTATTCGGGACATTTTAAGATCAGAGGTACCAGTTCGACTGTATGACGATACAACCGATACTCGGCACCCGGGTAGGCGGACGACGCGCTTTTCGAGTCTTGCCCCTTCTTCGGACTGCTCTATCTCGGAGGTTATCGATCGTACACAAGCGGTCAAGTGAGACATTTTGTAGCGAATTTTGTGGGCTATAAGATCGATACGAACCATCTGCAGCCTAGGTGGCGCTGAAGAGAAGATATTCTAAAAAACTGATTTTCGGTACCATTTTTCGAGATGGTGGCGCGAGCGGCGGTCGCTCAAGGTCGAAAACTTAGGATATCAATCAGGACACCAAACTGTACGGACCCACCAGATTAGAACTTTCCGTGACCTTTTGCAGCGAAAACCATATTTTATGTCTTTATTGCCTGGGCTATTTTTTTAGTTCAGGATTGGAGTGAGTGGCCTTAGGAACCTACGATTCCCAATTTTTCTACAAGACTGTCTACGTTTCATAATTTCGGTACAAACTTAGTATTTATAGTCCACCAAGTGTTCAGAAGTATTATAGAATTGACGAAGATTACCCGATCAAAATACTGGATGAAATAGTACATTGTTTACCGAGCGAGAAAACAGTCGTTTGCGAGCAACGACCGTTTTCTCCGAGGTGAACATACTTTTTCGTTGCAGTGGGCGTAAAATCCGATTTTACGACTTGTTCTGCTTAGATAAAATCGAATTTTACGCCAACTGCATCGAAAAATACTATTTTCTTCAATAGCGGTGCGAAAGCGAGTTTTTATCGGTAAGCGAGGATGGGAACTCGCTGGTTTCGCTTCACTGTTGTAGAAAAGACGATTGAATTGAATTGAATTGAATTGAATATTTTCGGTAGGCCATATCCGATCCGCCATTTGAAATTTCTGTATTTTTACTTGAGATCTGGTATCAGCCATCCAAAAAACTCTTTCCAAATGAGTTTCAAGAAGATCAGAGGATGTCAGGAAAAGTATAGGCTTCGAATAGTTGAATAAATATAGAAAAATAGCTGCGATACCTCTCAGAATTAAGATATACAGTAGAACCTCGTTTATCCGAGGTAATGTGGGGAGGAGGTACCTCGGATGAGCGAAAACTCGGATAACACAAAAAACGTGAAAAATTCGAAAATTTCAATCATTTTTTATGTATTTGAAACGGTAGCATGAAATTTGATCACAAAAGTGATTATTTACGTATTTATAAGCACCATAGTAGCGATCGCAAAATACTTCGCGCGTACAGCATAGGCATAGCGGCTCTATCTGTTTTATTCGAGTTTTTCCGTATTATCCGAGCATACACCGCGATTAATGCGGAGTGCTCGGATGAGTCCGTTGCCTCGGATAACGCGGAGACTCGGTTGATCGAAGGCCGGATAATCGAGGTTCTACTGTAGAGCTTATTTTGTGGGAGAACTCGTACCAAAAACTACCGTTTAGAGTGGTGGAATTGGAAACAAAGTCGATCTTACCGGAGACATTCTATAATACATAATTATATGCCAAGCTCTTCGCTGCAGATGAAATCAATGCTATTTGCGTGTGGTACAGATAAGCATAATATATTTCATCTGACCTGCATAAGATGTTGGTTCCCAATTGGTGATAGGCTGTTCTTGATTGTTGGCTGTTGAGGCTTCCTTTGGATACTCATAGACACAGTGGTATCTTTGTTTCTTGAACCAAACACTTTTTTTTTGATCCTGAGAATATCATATTATAATCATTTTAGTTCGGTGTAAGTTAATAGCGAGGCTTTACGTGGAATATAGTTGGTACTCATCACGTCTAAAGACAAATTAAAAATTATGAAGTATAGGACCAAAAGAATTGGTCAGTTTCAGGGTGAAATTAGGCTTGTTTAAAGGGTGACCACTCCTGCATTTACATATCAAGTGTGATGTATGTAACACATAATATGTAAATTGGAAGAGTTTAGATAACATGATTGTCGTTTTACACACGGGACTACTCTACCAATATTGCCGCTACTACTTTATGAACGATAAAAAGATTGGCCGAAAAAAAACAAGTCTACTATGGCCAACCGCAGATTATGTACATACCATTTCTTCCTGGTAGCAAGATTAATTCAATTAAGATTAGATGTTGTTAATATGGACACTTTTGCTCATGATAGATAATAACTTATGTATCACTTACAGGTCTTTGAGTTTTATCAGGGGATCTCATGGCTGATCTGTGGGGTGCTAACGTAGCATCCCAAGCAGATGGTGTGAATTCTACATCTTCCTCGTCTCCGTCCCCTTCGTCTTCCGCGTCATCTGCGTTACCTTCGTCGGCCTCCGCTTCCTCTTTAATTCCATCCATTCCTAAATTATTATGAAACTAAAAACAGAAAGTAAGTTCTGTTTTGATAAGGGAAGTAAACAATTCGGGCTTTGTGGGTCATAAGTCATGAGTTCTGTTACTATACAGTTGACCTGGTCATTTAGATATTCACGATGTACTTTTTTTTTGTATTATTTTTCATCTGTAGCATGCCTTGGACTCTTGATGTTTGCCAAATCGCAGAATTCTAGGATCGATCACTTTGGAAAAACATGGTAATTAATTTTACTTCATTCATGTTATAATGGACATTTAACCCACGCTTCGCGTGGGTAAAATCCCCATTTTCTGACCTTATGAAGTAAAACTTTTGTACTATACTCGACGGAAAAACTTCTTCTAATCTCGTGTGATTGCAACCTCGCCTTCGGCTTGTGCTGCAACCTCACACTCGTCAGAAAAAGTTTCACCGCACTCGTATCGTAATGTACTATTCTCGCTTTGAACAGGTTAAGCTTTCAATTGGAATTTATTTCTCCAATGTTCTTCGATTCGGTGATTTAACAGTTAAACACTGTCTATAATTCCTTGGATTGAACATTAACAACTGTTATTGATCAAGTATTACAGTCAGATTACTCTTCGCACGGAGAAAGTAAATGTGTAAAAATCTAAATCAAATCACGTAATCTTGTGCAATTATACGGAAACAATCTATGACATTATGACATTATGACAATTTTCAACTTATTTCTTGACTCGGGTTTCGAGTGAAAACGTAAAATGAAATTTTGTGTAATTTTTATTACCTGGTCCGTCGCGTCTGATCGTGTACATCTGGGTGACATCCTTTCTCCTTCCTGATAAGAAATTTTTGTGTTAACGTCATTGGTACTGGTAATAGGGAAGTGGCCTACTTTATTTATATTATGTTTCCGTGAAAAATCGATGCTTTTCATTCAAACAGAATCATTGAAAACAATCAACAATGAAAGAAATGTGTCTCAGTGACTATAAAGAACGATAAAAAAAAAAATTTCACTTTGAGCGCGAACTTCGACGAAACACAAAGGTATCAGGTTGTGCGGCGTTGCATGTGCTGTTAATAGTATATTGTTTACCGAGCGAAAAAACAGTCGTTTGTGCGCCGAGTATGAAGGTGAGCACCGAGGCGAAGCGGAGGTATTCTCAACTTCATACGAGACGCCAACGACCGTTTTCTCCGAGGTGAACATTAGTATATTGTGCACCGAGAGCGAAAACGGGCGATTGCGCGCTTACAAAGTTGAGGCCCCGAGGTGGAGCCGAGGGGTTCTCAACTTTGTACAAGGCGCGCGCGCCCGTTTTTATCGAGGTCCACATACGATTTTCTTCACAGCGGAGCGAAACCGAGCGTTTTCGCTCCGCTGTTGAAGAATAGTATATTGTTTACCGAGCGAGAAAACAGTCGATTGCGCGCCGAGTATGAAGGTGAGCGCCGAGGCGAAGCCGAGGTGTTCTCAACTTCATACAAGGCGCCAATGACTGTTTTCTCCGAGGTGAACATACTATTTTCTTCAACAGCGAAGCGGAATCAGCGAGTTTCCATCCGCAAACGAGGACCGGCAATCGACTGGTTTCCATCCTCATTTGCGGATGGAAACTCGCTGGTTTCCCTCCGCTGTTGAAGAAATCTTTTTCTTCAATAGCGGTGCGAAGGCGAGTTTCCATTCTCGTTTGCGGTAGGAAACTTGCTGGTTTCGCTTCGCTGTTGTAGAATAGTACATTACAGTACGAGTCCGGTAAAACTTTTTCTGACGAGTGTGAGGTTGTAGCACGAGCCGAAGGCGAGTTTTGCAATCACACGAGATTAGAAGAAGTTTTTCCGTCGAGTATTGTACAAAATTTTACTTCAGGAGGTGTGAAAATGGGGGTTTTAGCCACGCGAAGCGTGAGTAAAACGTCCAAAATCACACTAAGTGAAGTAAAAACAGTTACCGGCGGTTTACACCGCCGATTTCAGCTCATCATGCGCCGACAAATCATGTGAAAACGAGTGATAATTAATTCGATTTTTCTGATTTTTCACCAATCCTTAGCACCGAATTCACAAAAAAAAAGCAAAAGAAAAAAAACATGCAACTTCGCTATTGAATAATTATGTGAGACGAAGTAAAAGACAGCTGATTAAAATGACATACCTTCCAAACGAACTCTCCGGAACTCGAGCTGTTGTCCTCGTCCGGACTATCCCAGTCGTGTTTTGTTGTAAAACTTGTTGACATGAGATCATCTTGAAGTGGAAGAGGAAAGGATAAAGACAACTGTTGCCATTTTAACTCATCTTCGGGACTTGGTAACGGTGCACTACCTCCCATTACGACACGCAGTTGTTTTGCAGGGTCTTGCATTGAGTCAGGCATAGCAATTCTATAATCGAAATTTTCATCATCAGACATATCAACGTTAGATGTGTCCTGATCTTCTTTTTCTACTTCCGTAAACAGATCTCTATCTCTTTCTAGAAGAACAGCTTCATTAGTCGCAACGTCGACTAATAATAGATCTTCATCGGCATCGTCGTTCGGACTTTCCGAATGTTTTGATTCGAGAGATCCTTCGTACGAGTCTTTAGAAGCTA
This sequence comes from Tenthredo livida, assembly GCA_963992785.1. Classification (NCBI taxonomy): domain Eukaryota; kingdom Metazoa; phylum Arthropoda; class Insecta; order Hymenoptera; family Tenthredinidae; genus Tenthredo; species Tenthredo livida. The sequence continues at coordinate 12,996,170 of OZ023071.1, forward strand.
AAGATTCTGATGTAATAATACTGAATGTTTCGCGCTCCTCTAAGATAGGACTAAGCGGCGTGTTGTATACATTGTATCGAATCGAAATATCGACGACGCCGCTTCCTTGTTCAGCTTGTAATTCTTCATCATTCCAAGGCTCATGATCCATAATGTTCATTTTATCTTCTCCGGTAAGATCTCGGACATGGCATGGTTCTGGAACTTCTTCAACGGGCATTTGAGCATGGGGTAATTTTTCACTCAATTCTTTTCGTATAGCAACTACATATTCTTCATCCAGGCCGAAAGAGATGTAAGAGTTATCACTGTGAAGGCTCTCCGTTGATCCATTCCCTTCCTTATCAGCTGCATATTCTAAATCCTCCGTAGTTATGCAAGCTTCTTTTCCAAACTTGTTTAAGGACTCCAATTGGTGATCCGCAACTACAGTGTGTTCATCTACTACGTTGCTTCGTAGATTATCATTTGAATCCGGGGATTCCAAACATTCCTGCACTCCAGTCTGTATACTCCCGCTCAAGTTATGACATTCAAGTCTTTGAACATCTGAAGCTAAGCTGTCGATGTTATCTTCCACATCAGCGTTTGTATCAGAATTCGAGCGAAGTAGTTGTAGCGAATCTGTTTCACGTCGGTGCAAGTACCACCCGTCACTGTCACCCAAGCTTCTAGGTTCCACGGATTCCGTATACTCGTCAGACTTCGGATCATCTAAATCGGTAACTTTTCTTTCAATAGAATCAGGCGAAAGTAATTCTTCCATATCATCCAAATCAATGAAATTACCACGTGATTCTGCATCTAGTATTGCATCTAATTCAGAAATCACATGCAGATGTTCTTCTTCCGTCGTCAGTAAAGATGAATGAAGAGGATGGGCTAAGGCAGCTGGACTTTCTTCTTCTTCGCAAGATTCTTTATCACGAAAACCTGAGTCAGAACTACGCTCGTCATCTGGGGTAGAGAATCGTTTGGCATCCTCTCCGCCTCCATTGATATCGGGTCCTCCAACTCTATTTCCTATCTTTAATTCTTTTCCATTCAAAAAATTATTCTCAGAATATTCAGTTGCACACACTCTAGGGGATAGGGTATTTTGCTCAGAAGCAATGGTTACAACCATTCGGGGACTCGGTTCGCTGATAAATTCATCGCTCTCGTGCATTTCATTATGTTGTACAGCCACTCCTGTTGGTAGATTTGCATCTAATGACATATTTAAAATAATTTCTGGAGATAAATTTTCTCTCTCAAGGGGTTCTTCTGCTGCAATCACCTCCTCCTCAACAGCCGTAGTTACACCTAATTCCTCGAAATCTGTTGACGATGCTATATCCTGTAGAATCTTGCTGTCAGAGTTGGTCACCTCGGTGCTCTCGGTGTTAGATTTGCTGGGATGTGATTGGATGGTGGACGAGTTCACCGATTGCAATGAATCTCTAATCAATACTGGATCAATTTCTACTCGTTCTAAATTATGGGAATACTTTATTGCAGAATTGTTGCTATCTATAATACATTGTTCGGCCTCGTTAGTCTCCTTCTTTTTATCATTAGAATCACATTCGAAAATTTTATCACAATTATTAGAGAGGCCTTGTGTTTCTTTGTGTTTGTCATCTATCATGCACTGATCCTCATCATTTATGCGAAGATCGACTGCAGGATTAGAGTCGTCTCCTGATTTTTCTTTTCTACTAGTATCTAATATTTGAGATTGCTCTAGTGCATTATTAGCCTCAGGAACTAGCCTCAACAATGGTGGGAATGGATTTGACTTCGGCACAAGCCTTAAGATATGCTCTTCAGGATGCATCACCATGTCTTGATTAAAAAAATTTGAGGATTGTGTTGACAAATGTGTATACTTATCAGACTTGTCAGGAGAGAGCTTAAGTTCTTCTGTGATCTCACCTGTTCTAGGTGAATCTCCTGACATACATAGATTATTACAATCGCCGGATTTGTGGGGTATTTCAGAAGCCAGGTACTCGTTCTTTGTCTTGGTATTTGATTGAATAACTGGAGACGATAGCCTCAACATTGGCCTTCGTTCGACATCTGTAGTCAATGTCAGGACATTGGTTGTGTCAGAATTATCACAGGTAACTACCGGCTTACAAATTGATGTATCCTCTAAACTAGAATGATTGAATAGTTGCGTTTGCATGGGGTTACGCAGTTTTTTCAAAGCTTCAGTAAATTCGTCCGCAAGAACAGTACCTTTCAGGTTGCTGTCACTTCCAGCAGAAGTCAGCCTTTTCTTAGGCTGCTCGGGTCCCGGTATACCAATAGACCAGTCAGCATCAGAATCAGAATCTATATGAACGAGAATCATTAGATCCGCTACAGACTTCGATTTCTGTCTAACTTTTTCCGTATAGGCTCCACGCTTCACACGATCCAACCAACTTTCCTCTTCAGTTTCTGAATCAGATTCGCGTATGGTATTATTGGGTCTGATTCCCGGAACATTCTTAACGGGTTCTTCAGGTCCCAAACGGAAAGACGTTGATAAAATTTTATCATTATTATTCGTTAATTCAAGACTATCTGATAGGTGTGGACTGACCCAACCGTCGGAATCAATGCTGCCGTGTAAATTGAAAAGGCTAGCACTTTTTCCCTGCTCTTGCAGTGTGTTTGGTCTCAGGGTTTCCCATCGCAGTTCAAAGTCTCGAGCCTCAAGCACTTGACGAACTTGATCTAAGCCTGGACGCATGTTCGGGTCTATGGTCCAGCATGAACGCATCACATGATAAAGATTCTGTGGACAGTCTTCCGGACATTTTAAAAGCAGCTCGGAGCAGTTTGTTTGGGATACCGATGGATTAGCGGTATCCGTAGAGGATAACACTGCCTGAATTACTTCTTCGTCGCATAAGCTATCGTACGGCCTTCTACCCCATGTAACTATTTCCCACAAAATGACAGCGTAACTCCAAAGGTTTGCCTTTACAGTGATTTCAAGGGTCTCAATGGTAGTGTCGGTACATTTCAAGCTCTCTGGAGCTGCCCATCGGATCGGCAATGCCCGATCACCAACAACATAATAGTCGACGGGATACTTTTCAATACTAGTTCCATAGTCACCTAGTTTAATGGACAGGTCAGATGCTACAAGGCAATTTCGTGCTGCAAGATCTGTATGTGCGAGTCCATGAGCATGCATGTGTTCGAGTCCAGAGGCAACTTCCACGGCCATTCTTTTAGGAATATTTCCACGCAATAGTACTTCTCTTGTCTCAGAGTCGCAGTTGGATCTCAAGAACCCTTTCAGATCTCCACGGGGACACGACTCAAACAAAAGTAAATATGGGTCGGTCTCAAGGCAGGAGCCTAACAATGATAATAGATTTCGATGTCGCAGCTTTAAATAAGGTGTTGCTTCGCGAAGGAACCATGATTTTTCTTGACTTGTAGCTTCTTCCGTGAGGATTCTAACAATCACACCTTTGTTTTGTACATGATTTTCCGTGCTGTTAGTATATTCCAAGTCCACTCGCCCTTCGACAACCTTACCAAACCAGCCATGTCCAATCTCTCTCAAGTATTTCAATTTCTCTCTAGGTATGTGACTGGAGGAGTCAAACCATTCGTTGCACAGATCAACTGGCACGGACCAGTTCTGATCTAAGGTGAGAGGAGTAGAATGTGGTAGTTTCGGTTTTGGAGTAGAATGCTTGTTGGTTGGAGAAGCCAGACAATCAAGGGGTAAAGGTTCAAAAGAAATACGTTCCAGTCGTGATCCTGCCTGGGGCACTTCTAGCTCTAGACCGCTTACTGGATTTTCAAATGTCAGATCGCAACCAGACGTATGCCCATCCTTGAATTCCTATAACAGTATTACAGTTCCTACATTACAGCTATCCATCAAATCATAGTAGTTGAACAGCATTCATTAATACTGCTCAGTAGCAGTCATTTTTTAGCCCTACAGGGTTAATATTTTAGGTGTACTCTACTCATGCTACATAGACTGTGGTAACTGATAATATATGTTAGCATGCTCCTGCCATCCTGTCTGCAGTATAATGCTCACAGACAACATCCATATTTCCGTTGGACAATAAAAAAAAAGGGATTGATATTGTTACATTGGGTAAAATCACCCTTATTCTATTGATTTCATATGATCACCATCTAGTAGCCTACATGATAAAAGACGTCTTTTAAAATATAGGAACCTCGGTTGCTGCGTCAACAAACATTATTGTAAAACAAATCAGTCTTGCTCTAGCTTATCACTAGTGCAGACCTGTACTTCAGAATACATAACCCTTTTTCTCAATTCATATTGGGAAGTCTGCCGGGGGCGGAGCTTAGAATTTCTAGCAGCTTATATTAGTTTCTCAGTAGTCCGCCAGAGAGCGAACACAAAACTTGTAGGTCCAAGGGTGTGTGGCGAGGGTTGGGGCAGGAAACTCCGACCGGCATACAGTAGTTATTAATTTATCCGCCAGAGAGAGTGTCTAAGTGGAAGACTTCCCAATAATTTCACTTTGATTCACTTTATTTCCCTCGGGAACCTACACTGTTAAAAATGTTTGTGAATTTACTACACATTTACTATACAAAAGACTCCCAATTTCACAAATTCGGCAAAGCATTGTGAATTACTATGGAGCCCTTTTAAATTTGCGAAAAAATTCTTAATTTCATTGCACTTGATACGAAAAGCACAAAAGTGTATCATAAATTTACTAATTTGTATAGTAATTGCATTGTGTTTGTGAATTTACTAAACAATGTTTGGAATTTGCTGGACACACTTCTAAATGTACTAAATAAGTGCACGAGAAAATTTTCATATAGACTTTCAGCATCAACAATTCGTCTTAGCAATGTAAATTACTATGCGGTATTCATAAATTTACAATTAAATTTTTGATTCCACCACACTTGATAAGAGAAACACAAAGGCTGGAATTTTGGGCATCCGATGGTTCTGTACAGTGGCGTTAGGGACATGACGCGGTTCCGGAATTCGCAACTAAATTTCTTATATCACTATACTTGACAGCAAAATATTTCGACTGTTTTTCAAATTCACAAGACCAGCTTAGTAAATCTATCGCATTTGTGTTAAATCGCTCGAGTAAATTCATGATTTTAATGAATTTCCGAAACTTAATGTGAAATTCATTGAGTCATTTTGTTAATTTACTAAACACCAGGTTGTAGTAGAAATTTATCAAAAACGCATGTCAAGTTCGATAGTCGGTGAAGAAGAAGATACATATTGCAATGCATTCTATCTGAACTCGAAGTCCAATCTTGAGTTTCACTATAAAGCTTGATGACAAATAAAGCTATTGTATGATGTGTAGGCTCCGAACGAATAAAAAGACAGTCGAACAACAATCAATAGGTAGTTTGGCGTAGTGGATAGGGCGTGCGACTAGTAATACGAGCGAATGCGAGCGGGCGTGGGTTTAAATCCCGGTTACGACCAAAATATTATTAGCGTTTTTAGCGAATTGAAAATGCGTTTCTTTGGTGTTCATCATACACTACAACCTCCGCTATTTGACCAACTCGGGACCGGGCTGATTCCCCTATTCAACGAAAGTAGGAGCCCCCACTTCATTCCCAACTGCGTACCCCTACATGCGCAGATCTTGCACGCGCAAGCAAGTTTAGACCCGTAATGGCTGAAAGTGGGGATTGAGAATAACGCACAGTCCAAAAGTGGGAGTTGGGCCAGTTAAATAGCGGAACGCAGACTCGGTTAAATAGCGGAGTTGGTTAAATAGCGGATGGTTAAATAGCGGAGGTTGTAGTGTATGTCGATGGTCATTTACGTGTTCAAACGCATAAACTCTGGTAAAAACTAATTTTTTTTCACAATTTAGGACCTGCGCCAAAGCTAAACATAGTAGAAAGGAAAAATCGGATGTTAAATTTGATATGTACATGTTTAGTAAATTTAGTCCACCGTTATTTGGAATTCAATATACGTTGTCATGAAAATTGAGCTACATTCAAACATTAAAATCACAATTTATCATTTCAATAATGATATTCCGTTTTATTAAAATTACTGTACCGTTGTTTAATGATATTATCATAATAGTACAGCTAATATGCAAACCAGATTTCCAAAATTGCAGAAAATATGTATAGTAAATTTTACTATTCCGTGTTCGTAAAAAACTTCCTACACTTTTTTAGTAAATTTACAATCGAAATTTTTAACAGTGTACTACTTAGGTATTTTCATTACAAAACACATTTTGCAACATTGGTGTCAGAAGTGGGATCTTACCGAGATCGATAAAGTGAATCAAAGTGAAATTATATGAATTGAGAAAAAGGGTTATGTATTCTGAAGTACAGGTCTGCACTAGTGATAAGCTAGAGCAAGACTGATTTGTTTTACGATAATGTTTGTTGACGCAGCAGCCGAGGTTCTTATATTTTAAAAGACGTCTTTTATCATATAGGCTACTAGATGGTGATCATGTGAAATCAATAGAATGGGGTGATTTTACCCAATGTCACAATATATATATGGGGCATTCCATGCTATCTCGATCAAGATCTGGCGGTGACATTTTAGATCTGGTTAATAATTTATTATTTTAAACTATTTGTCAAAAAATGCATACCCAATTTTTTACAGACTTTTTCAAGCTTCCGTATATGAGATACAATTTTCAAAGTTGAAAAAAAACATCCATTTGTTACGTCGCAACTCCGTTTCCCCAACATCCACCCGATCCATCACTTCCTTTCGCCTGATCATCAAATTACCTGATCCTCGCTTTCCGCCAGAATCACGCGAGTTGCACACGGACACCGGATGTGCAACTCGCCCAAAACCCCCTCTCAAAACCGAGTCTACCTTTTCCACGCCTCATCTCCACTACTCACTACCAATTCCAATCTAAAACCACTCACTTCGTAACTACTTATTCCCATTTCACACTACCTATCTCGTAACCTAATAAGCGACCAACCAACTCTCAGTACCAACTATTAGAACCACCGACTATACGGATTATCTAAATAAATCTATTTCACTTCAATAAACATCAGTCTACGTCAATCTACACCAACTTCCACCAACTTCCACCACCGATCTCCACTGTGACATAACACATTTTCTAAAATCTGAAAAAAAATCAGCAAAATCTAATTAAATATTGCAAAATTTTCGAGCGCTATTAGAAGATGGAGGTTTGATTACAGGGAAAGGTAAAGTTGAAAAATACGGAAAAAATATGTATTCGAAATATCGGAATGTGTTTTTGACATACCGTGCTGTTAAAAGGAAGCTGAACGATGGCCGCGTCATAGTTCGACCAACACACGCTCGCGTTGCGTACGTGAGCTTCTACCTTAGAGCATATACACATGGAGGAAGCATGAGATACCCTACAGCGTAAGTGGGAAACGGGCATGAGACAAACTACGGGACAGTATATGCCTTCTTTGTCTTGCAGACTCTGATTGGCCCTCACTATTCTCTGATTGGCCCTATGATCGAATAGAAAGAGAGAGCATGTACGGTCCCGACGTCCCTCTCTCTCGCCGCTCGACTCGGTTTCTCAGCGGCTATGCTTCCTCCATGTCTATATGCTCTAAGGCTTTTACTCGCTGCAGCGAGTATGCCAGTGCTGCGAGTAGCAGCTCACGTACGCAACGTGAGCGTGTGTTGGTCGAACTATGACGCGGCCATCGTTCGGCTTCATTCGGCTATAAACAAACAAAAAAGTCCCCTATCATATGGGTCCAAAAAAGTATAATTTCACAATTAGGTACAGGGAATCTAATATAGGGGAGAGTAGGCTATATCGTACCACTTTGGACTTTGGGGTCTTTAAAATTTTAAATATAATTCAGATGAGGTGGACCCATTTTTTTTCGTACTCTACATTCATTTAGGAATTACCAGAAAAACTATCGTTCCTTCAATTTGATGGTATGAAAACAATTTTTTTCTTAACCTCTGCAAACGGTACGATATGGCCGACCAGCAGGGTAAATCGTACCACCGTTCAGGTAAATCGTACCTCCCCAAAGGAAAGCAATATTATCTGGCATATAGTGATACGCTAACCAGTGGGTAGGGTGACAGGTCCAGTAGTGGGACACTAACCAGTAGATGGACAGAACGAACTTTAAACTCTTATTTGGAAACAACAAATAATCTTATTTTCATTAAATTAATTTCGTTGACAAAATGAAACCTTGAATATTACACATACATTCGAATAGTTAGTCGAATTATCTTTGGTACCACCGAAAAAAATTCATTATAGGACGGTTCTGTCAAAGCAGCCGCCAATTAGCCGATCATACTAGAAACTGCAGCATGTAAACAAAGTTTGATTCAGCGAATAAACCCTTTCATAGGTACCAGATAAAGGTGAGTTGTATATCAAACTATTCAGTTATCGTTAATTCATCATTACATAATCGAATATGATGAGAAAAGGACTCAAAATATTTAAAAACCGTCTGTCCATGTACTGGTATAGATTTCCCAAACTCAACCCAGTAGATGGACGAGTTTGATATTATCAATCTTTATAGTTTCTTGATTGAGAATGAATGTCACATTAAAAATATTGTAATAAATCGAAACCTTCTACACCTTTATTATCAATAATATTCTTGTGAAGGTAAAAATCCACAAAAAATGAATATGACCCTGAAGACTTCTGCATCTGTAAAAATGAACTTTAGCAAGCCGTAACTTGTAAAGGTTTACTCTGAGCGAAAAATTCTATTATACTTTTTTCTTCCTCCTTCTATTATCTCATAGTGATATTTTTTCCTCCTTTTTTCGGAACAATGCTAACGCCGTTTTTCCGTTGATTAGTACTTCAGCAGGACGTAACTTCGAAACGGTCATTCTCAGAGAAAAATTCTATGAGACTATTTTCTTCCGCTTTCGACTATCTGATGGCGATATTTTTGAGTCTTTTTTCAGCTTGTTTTGTTCAGACCGCGCAAACCCTGTTTTCACGTGAATTACTCCGAGGGCAAGATCTGACTTTGGAATGATTCAATGATCATTCTTGAGTAATTCACGTGATCTGACTTGAGCAACTCAACGTGGAAACAGGGTTTCGCGGTTTGAGAAAAAAAAAAATAAAAAATTGAAGAAACAACTAAAGACTATCGCAATCAGATTATCAAAAGAGGAAGAAAAAAAGTCTCATGGAATTTTTCTCTCAGAATGACCGTTTCGAAGTTACGTCGTGCTAAAGTATTAATTAACGGAAAAACGGTGTTGGCATCGGTCTGAAAGAAAAACTAAAAAATATCGCCATCAGATAATCAAAAGAGGAAGAAAAAAGTCTAATAGAATTTTTCGCTCAGAGTAAAACTTTACAAGTTACAGCTTGCTAAAGTTTATTTTTGCAGATGCAGAAATCTTGAGGGTCATGTGTTCCGAAATTTTATTTGAAACTTAGAATACTGTTCAATTTTATGTTAACCTATTGTTCCTCAAATAATTTTGTTTCAATTATGGCATTACATGTAGCAAAAAATTAAAAATATTCTAGTATGCATGATTATTTACACCCGTCCATTTACTGGTCCATGGACTGTCCATTTATTGGTCGCGGTGTCCACCTACTGGGAAATCTAGTCACACGTGAGATTTTCAGTATTTTCAACTTTTTATCGTCATTTTCATGATCTAAATACTGATGAATTAGGTAATTCAACTATTCCTATAGAAGATATCGATTCCCGAATGTATTTTGATGCAAAAATTTCTGAGTACTCGTAATGTAAACTTTAGAAAACTCTTAAGTGTCCGTCTACTGGACCTGTCACCCTAATACATATCACTTTATTGAAGAAAACTTGAGACCACGACCGATATTTTTTTTGTCGGCGATCTCGAAGAATGCACTGCAGAAAATAATATCCACTATTTATGGTACACGAGGTTGACGAAAAAAAAAATGTCTACAATCCCATTGATGTCAGGTTGGTTATTATCATTATTATTATTTTAATTAAATAATAATAATTTTATTTTTATTATTCAATCGAAGTTGGACTCAAATGAAAGCTCTTGGGCCCCACATCCTATGATAAATATTTCAACCCCCTGGATATCGCGGGAAGAAAGAAATAAGGAAAATACTGTCTCCCCACCACGTTGTTTAGCTTCCGTTCGGGTAAACAGGTAGATCACCTCGGTACGTACCCCGGTACGATTTACCCGAACAGCATCGGTACGAATTAGCCGACTACCTGTTCTTTTACGAAAATATTTCGCATTTGGCTCATAGCAATCATAACCAAAATATCAGCGTGGCAAAATAACCAGGAAGAATCACACTTTTGATGCATTCATACTGAAAGGCATTACGTGGTTCCTTACGAACACATGAGCCTTAGAGCTGACGGTCGAGAACCTTATCGAATACTAGTGAAATGAATAATTGTGCGTATCTTCTCGCGGATTGCGTCCAGCAGCGTCTAATTTCGTTTTCGCGCTTGTCAACCGTAAGACTCCGATATTCTGGTACCAGAAAGCGGCTATTCCAAGTAGTATTAGAGATCTCGAGGTGGTATCATTTACCTGGTGGTACGATATAGCCGAGGGGCTATTCACTCAAACTTTTAGTGTACAAGTGATTTCGTGATTTCATATATGATTTCGCATGATTTCATATGATTTCAACTGATTTTTTATATGATTTCGTTTGTAATTCTGGATGATTTCTGCTGATTTTAGATTATTTCCAAGGGATTTCGAAGAATTTCAGCTGAATTCCAGTGATTTCCGAAGGATTTCGAAGAATTTCCGCTGATTTTAAGCGATTTCTCAGTGATTTTTTGGGATTTCAGAGCGATTTTTTTTTCTGATTTCAACTGATTTCAAACCGGGGTGTACAGCTGATTTCAGGAGTGAATAGCCCCTCGGATATAGCCTACTCTCCCCTATGATGTCTATATTACAATATTATAGTTATATGTACATTAGGGTGGTTCCTTTTGAACTTCTATTTTTTTTTTCGTCTCCCGCCTGATAGTTTGGTGCCAAATTCGGAAAAAAAATTCTTCCTAAATCGCAGAGCATAAAAAAAAATATTTAGAGGTCGCTACCGGCAGCAAGTTTTTTCAAATCAGCATGGTATTTTTTCGTTTTTATCAGTTTTTTTTTGTTTTTTTGACAAAAAATTTTTTTTCGCTCATAAGTCAATCATGAATGTTAAATCGAAAATGATTGTTGTTTTTTTTATTCCCCCCAGACATTGTTGAAGAGTTTCGATAGGCTCTGAGGAATTTGAGACCAGCTAGTGTTTCGCGTCACGGAACTGTGAAAACTTTCATTTTCAAAGACATGGAGACAACTTCACACGTTTTTGTACATTTCGACGCAGTGAAAAGACCCTTGCAGCAACCTTCCAATGGTCCTTTTGAAGTGATTTCTCGAGCATCTCAACATTATATAGTTCGTATCAGAGGAAGAGATACTACTGTCTCAATTGACCGCCTCAAGCCAGCTTATATAATTTGTGATGACGTCAGTAAACAAGAGAATCACGATTCGCAGATTCCAAAGGAAACCACACCAAAGCCAGTTTCAAGAACAACACGATCAGGGAGGCACATCCGATTTCCTGATCGCTTCTGAAGAGGTTTATCGTGATTTTTGGCAAATCACTGGCGGGGGGGGGGGGGGGGGGGGGCGCGCGATGTGGCGACGTGTCACGCATATTATATTTCCACTTCCCATGTATTTTAATGCCTCTGAGTTTACTCTAAATATTCGTTGTCTTTTGTCAATTTATATTCATTCATATTTTATAGTTTCTATTGATTTACCCTTCATTGTTTTCTTGTTATCTACTTCGAATGCATGTAAATCATATTTGAATTTAATAATAGCGTTTTCGACTGGTTACACTGGTGCACACTAAGTGCGCACTAGTGTGGTGTATCGTGTTTTGTTGGTACCATGATTGGTCTGCACGATTTTAGTGTAGCGTGTTTCACTGGCCTACTAGTGTAGAGTTTTCACTCTGAGTGCAGAAAGTGTAGGGAGCTCGTGGAGCTGTGGTGTAAATATGGCGACGCGGGAAAGACAAATTATGGCGGTAATGGAACTTTTATCGTAATTAAGTAGCGACGATGAAAAAATAATAACGACACTGACAGAGAAAAATAACAGCTAAAATCATGAATTTCTTAGAAATCATTCAGAACTTTTTGGAGGAAAAAATGAGTAATTTTTATTAACAATGAAAACCAAAATTTTAATATGGAAATAATGAATCATAATAATGGTTCTAACGTCCACAGTCGACAAGCACGCTATACGCACTGAACAAACCGTTCAGCGGTTACAACCAGAATTCGTGTTCGTCCAGCCATATTGTATCAGTAAATAGGCGACAGCAATACAGTCTAGTTGAAGAATGCATACAAATATGGCTGAGTCGTGTGATTGGCGCAAGCTGTGACAGCTACTTTGTTTCGTGAAGATCGCTCATAAATACACGCCATACCTCAAACATATGCATACAGACCACAGCTGCTTTCATTTACAAAACTGATATGCTTCCAAGAGCTATAATATACCGTGAAGTTTTAAGGAAGCGGAACGATGGGCGTGCTATAGTTCGACCAACACACGCTCGCGTTGCGTACGTGGGCTTCTACTCGCAGTCACTGGCAGCTCACGTACGCAATGCGAGCGTGTGTTGGTCGAACTATAGCACGCCCATCGTTCCGCTTCCTCAAAACTTCACGGTATAGCTGTATTGGAAAGACGACAGTAGCCGTACTTGTATGAAATTTAGAGCAATAAGTGTCTTCTGATTCAGCTATTCGATTTTCTATATCAGCAAAAGTCTTTCACTATGGCGCCTATAATTGACTAGCAAGAACCGTATTGCTGTACGGCCGATACAGATTTTTTCAGTGCGTTACCGAAACTGACACGTTACACCGCATAGGTTTGCCGCGCTACACTAGCTACCTCTTTACGGATGTACCGGTGCACGAGGCGTGCACACCAGCTCAGTGCTGCCTAGTGTAACCAATGCGCACTCAGAGTGCACCAGTGTAACCAGTCGAAAACGCTATGAATTAAAATATTCACCGTCACCCTTACTGCCTCAGTACACTGAAAAAAATTTAAAGCTCGAGTTGCTTTTTAGCCCCAAGCGAGATCTGCTTCAATGGTTGTGAAGCAACGTTGGCTTGAGAGTTCGGCAGTTTGTACTTGGGCCCAAGAAGATTCTGCTTCTGCTGCAAGCAGAATCTTCTTGGGCCCAAGTACAAACTGCCGAACTCTCAAGCCAACGTTGCTTCACAACCATTGAAGCAGATCTCGCTTGGGGCTAAAAAGCAACTAGAGCTTTAAATTTTTTTCAGTGTACACTAAACGTGTTTGATGTTGACCGGTTCAAGGCCTCGCATTTTTTCAACAAATGCAAATCTGGATGATAGCCGCTTGATGCGTCCGTAGTGCCCCTAGTGGCCTCTGAGAGAATTTCATCCCGATGAAGATTTCGATAGCTGTTTTTCTTTTTTTCAGCTGAATTTGTCGATGTCTAGCCCTTTAAAATCAATGTCGATAAAACAGTGAGTCGAAATCTTTATCTAGGCGAGATACCCTCCGAGGCCACTAGGGGCTCTACTGACAAATCAAGCGGTTCTTATCCAGATTCGCATTTGTCGAAAATATGCGTGGCCTTGAACCGGTCAACATCAAAGACGTTAAGTGTACATACGGGGTGAAAGTCTAACGTTTGGACACTCGGAGCAGCCTTGAGGTGGCCGCGCAAAAAAGAGGCCAACCCAACAAAACACAAAAACCGCCAACACATAATCCAAGACGAGCACAATTCCCATTGTGTATAGTCATTAAAAAAAAAAAAGTTCTAGAAAAACCTAAACAACGGAAGTAACCAAATAATCCATTGGTACCAATCTTCTGGACAGAAGAAACAACCAAATAATAGGCCAAAGAAGAAGAAGAAGAGGTGGCCGCGATCTTGGCGCGCATATAAAAACTTATGCGCGCCGAAGTTGCGGCCACCTCAACGCTGCTCTAAGTGTCCAGACGTTAGACTTTCACCCCGTATAACTACAATATTGTTTTCTTCACACCTGCTCCGAAAATGCCCCTTTGCAACTTCATGAGCGGGTGCAAACCAGAACTTTGCAGCAAAGTCCTGTTTTGCGCCCGCTCACTCGGTCTCAATAGAAGCAATTATGCAGAGCAGGTGTTAAGAAAAATATCGTGTGCATCTCGGGCGCAAGGCTAATGTGGCGAGTGTGCATGCAGCACACTCGCAATATAGTTCTTTGCCCCTTGATACACAATGTACTAATTATGCACCTAGGGAATAAAGTGCGTACTTTATTCCCGGCAGCGCGCATAAACAACGCCCTTTCTGCCCTTGGATGCATAAAATATCGTATGCACCATGGTGTAAAGTGTCCTTCAAGATGAGTGTGAAGGTCACCCTCGCTTCGCTCGGGCGACAAACCTCACATTCGTCAAAAAGAACACTTTATTTCCTAGATGCATAATATACTATACATAGTAGACCTGTCCTTAAGAAGGGTAAAATCGAATTTTGATCGGGCCACCCCTCAAAATGGTTCGAAATCATTTTAAAAAAATGTACAATTTTTTCCAATTTTTTTCGTCCATATTTACCCACCCCTCGATGGCCTTACTTTTTCCCATATCAAAAGCATTGATTTTCGAGGTTTTTAATCAAAAATGCGTACGGGTCTGAAAATGGTCGTAAAAAATTCTAAGAAAGCAAAATGAAGGTGAATTTGTCCACATTAAACCGCAGCTTGGAAAATTGGTCTATCTCTATTTTTGACTCCGCTATCGAACTTTTAGTGCGGCAAGAAATTTCGACTAGTGAATACAAGCGTTTGGGATTGGTCTTGAAGGAAAAGGAAATTCTTCGTTGAAAATAACAAAAAGAAATTCAAAGATTTCGATCACCTCATCTTCCTTCTTGGTATTTGGGAAACCGCTGAAAAAAGATTTTGAAAATATCGAAAAACGTGATTTGGAGAGCTGAATATCGGAAGAATTGAATCGGACTGGTCGTAGAAAATAAAAAATTCTTTGTGCAAATTAGTCATGTGAAAAATGTAACCCCAACCCTTCCAGCCGAATCGATTATGCCATGAGTTTGAATTTTTGCTGTTCTTAGTCCTATTATCCAAATTCATCTTACGAGAAAAAAATAGAATATTTCAGAATAATTGAAATAATTAAATTTAAATGACGTTCTTCGACATTTTTGAAATCTTTTCACAGCGGTTTCCCAAATACTGAGCAGGAAGATGAGGTGATCGAAATTTTTGAATTTCTATTTGTTATTTTCAACGAAGAATTTCTTTTTTCTCCAAGACCAATCCCAAAAGCTTGTATTCACAAGTCGAAATTTGTTGCCGCACTAAAAGTTCGATAGCGGAGTCAAAAATAGAGATAGACCAATTTTCCAAGCGGCGGTTTAAAGTGGACAAATTCACCTTCATTTTGCTTCCTTAGAAATTTTTTTACGACTATTTTCAGACCCAGTACACCGATAGAAAACATGTATCACATTTTACCACATATCGCCGACAAATTGCTATTTTTCGGTAGTAAAATGACGTGCAGTCACAAAGTAGAAAGAATTACAAATCTACCTTGTAAATTTTACTAATAGTAAAGATTACTCTTCAAGAAGGGTATGGTTTGCAACTTAAAGACTAACTTTTACTATACTCGATTGTATGAAGAACTTTGCCTATGCTGAAAGCTACCATCCCGCGTAGTAGTAATTCCCCTGTATGGTTAGAATTTTTACTATCTCAGATAGTAAAATGAAGTCTGTCAAAGAAAAAGTTGATTTACAGCGCCCCTTTCAACTTTCGGTTGAGTTAGGCTGTATGGATAGGTGAAGTGGGGTGAGGATAGTGGAAGGGTGGATGTGGTGTTGTGGAAAACATATGACATATATTTGACAAACAATCGTGTACATGTATTGACTTAATATTATCGCACTAACAACTAGTTTCACATTATATTAACGCAGTCGGTAACAAGGCATATACCCTCTAGTAGGAGAGCCAGTGCCTAAGATTTTTGTCACATAGCAATATGGCTAAAACCATGTGGGATCGATAGATTATATGCCCCTGTACCCAGAAACGCGATTTTCAGACAACTTGTGCGTAGCGTCTGACCTGAGCACATTTTCAAAAATGTCAAAAAATCTAACCTCAGTGACCCATAGCAATACGTCTGATTTTCGGTATGTAGTTACTTGATAGGAGTGAGATAGCAAAAACACAGTTTTCAGGCACCCATAGTGTAGCGCACACCCAGGAGACCGGTTTAAAAAAAAAAAAATGAGACAAAAAAAATGTCTCATAGCAATATGTCTGAAAATCACTTTTCTAGGTAGGCTTGGGTCAGTTAATGCAAAAAAATCAATTTTCAGACAAAAATAGTGTCGCCTTACATTTTTATAGCATTTCGAACGTGTCAAAAAATTTGACCTAAGTGACTCATAGCAAAATGTCTGAAATTGGTCGCAAGCGATCAAATACGTTGCCTAGATGTCGAAAAAAATGATATCAGACAAATTAAGTGTAGCATATAGCTAATCAGACAACTTTTCGATACAGTCTAACCTCGTACATACTAGGGTCATTCAAACATAATTTTTTTTTTGTTTCTCTCGCACACAGACTCAAAAGTTTCGTTTAGGTATGAAAATAGGCCTGTTCAAATTTTAGCCCAAAATATTATTATTGAGGTGGTTCTTTACCTACAGTCCCACCAAACGTGGGTTTCAGACAAGATTTTGAATACTTCTCGATGGGGAAAAAATCTGAAAATAATCAAGCATGTAGGAGGTCCTCGGGAGATTGATTTTGTATATTAATAATTCAAACAAGTTATTAACAAATTGATGGAAAACAAAAAACTGTTCACCAAATTAGCCGATGACCCAACTTTTTTTTTCAGGTGAAAATAATTTGTCAATTTTACGTTTGGTATGACTGTATAGGTAAACAACCACCTTAAGATGCTCCGCATCGCACTTTTCGATTTTCCGTAAGAATAACACGGGAAAAATTATTTTTGCTCCTTCTGATTTTTATAACTAGCTAACGATACGTCGAACAAAAAAGCTCTTGACATACTGTTGTATAAAATTGAACGCTCTACAAAAAAGTTTTCGTGTCATCTTTCGATAAATCTACCCGTTCGAAAGTTATTTCGGTTTGATAGTACATTACAATACGAGTCCGGTAAAACTTTTTATGACGAGTGTGAGGTTGCAGAACGAGCCAAAGGCGACTTTTGCTATCACACGAGATCAGAAGAATTTTTTCCGTCGAGTATTGTACAAAATTTTACTTCAGGAGGTGTGAAAATCACACGGAGTGAAGTAAATATCGATTAATAAGCCGAAATTATTTCTGAATCACCCTAATACATACGATTCGCGCTAGTCCGTTTTTCGTGGTTATACTAAACATTTAGGTCCCTGCAGTGAATTTTCATACCAATGAATGAATGTCACTTCAATTTGATTAACACGTAGGGGAGAGTGGGGCTACTTCGATCACTTTTTTCTTGGATACGATTTTCATGGAGGAAGTGGACGAATGTTTTTACTTTTTTGTATGGAAATCGAAGAGCAAACATCTAGCTACACCGTACATGATTTATAGAGTTTTTCATAGCATCCTTCATTATTAATACCAATATTTACTTCAAAATGTCATTTGATCGAAGTAACCCCACCAGTGGGGCTACTTCGATCGACCTGTGGGGCTACTTCGACCAATAGATATGAAAATGTAGGTACCTACCTCTAAACTATGGAAATACTCGAACCAGTGCCTCAATCAATTAAAGACAATATTTATTCTATGATTATACTTGATAGCAATCATTTTTACAAATTGAACATATTTTTATTCATCCAAAGAAATCATTGCATTACATTATAACAAGATAAAAATTTTTTCACACTTCTTCCACTATTTGCTCTTTTTTCTTTGTTTCCTCGACGCGGGCTGTTTTTTTTTTTTTGTTTTTTTTTCAAATCAAATTTGTTAAGAAACCATAAATTGTTATCCTCAAAATGAACAAATCAAAAATTGTACAATGAGAATCCCTACAAATTGGAAATAGAACGAAATGAAAATGATAAAACACGCTCTAATTTGATTCAAATTGAATAAACACTAAATCAAATTACACATTAGATTAACAAATTGGACAAGCACTGTTGAAAGAATTGAACAACTTTAATTGACAAATTGATCGAAGTAGCCCCACAAAAAGTGATCGAAGTAGCCCCGCAGGTTAGGAACAAATTGGAAACGCGCTCAAAAATTGATGAAAAAAAAAATTCGAGAAAATGTTAGTGTAGGATTATCAGGGTGTATATGTACTTACGGCACAACTGAAATTTCTCTATCCGAAGAACACTCGTTGCATCTGGAAAACTTTTTACGAAAATTTTGCGTGTCACGATTTTGACAGCTTTCCAGACAATTCAAATTATGTGGCGAACATATGCCGTAACAAACAACTGCGCACCACTGCTTACATGTGCGAAATTGGGTGACTTGTAGAAGTAACCCATGGCGGCAATTCGAATTAAAAACATAAATCCAATAGCAAAAAATTGCCAGTGATTGAAGTAGCCCCACTCTCCCCTACACGTGATATTAAAAAAAAAATTGTAGATAATGTTCAATTAACAGATCACATGGATCTGTAGAACTAATGTTGAAGGACTTTCCAAATGCATTGAACGGCATGAAGTAATGAAAATACTGTTTATCAGAAGTTAGCGAGAGACAGGAACGTAACAATGTAAACGGCCGTTTAACAGAAGCGTAACAGGCGCCGGGGTGTTTGCCGGGCGACTAAGGAACGTTTTTCCAATATAGGAGACACTGAAAATGTCTGAAAACAGTATTTGTGCAATCTGGGCATCAATACGAATGATTAAAAAAAAAAATTAACCATATTGCTATGAGTCACTTAGGTTAGATTTTTCGACATTTTTGAAAATACACTCAGGTCAAACGCTACGCGCAAATTGTCTGAAAACGCACATTTTAGCAATAAAATACCAAAATCTATGTACATTTTCAATATCAGACATATTGCGATGTGACAAGCTACCTATTCTTTCTGACACAGCAGAAATGGCCCCCCGCGAAGATGCTACACTTTTGACCGTTACCACCCACCTAGTCGAGTCTAGGGTCATCTAATCTATCGATTTTACACGGTTTTAGCCGTATTGCTATGTGACATGGTTTTGGTCACTGGCTCTCCTACTACTCCCGCTCTAGCGGACGCTCAGATATCGGTATGACTGAAAGAAAATTTTCGTGCTTATATGCTACGTCGGGTGAAAGATACCACTTGCGAGAAACTCAGTCAGCGCCGTTGACAGTGTATCACGAAGCGGTGCGAAACTATACTGCGTTACAATCGTAGATAGTAAAAATAACACGCTTGAATCTTAAAACTTATGAAATATGTTGTAATTTTTACAAGTAACGATAATTACAATGCCGAGTTGTAATTTTAGTTCCGAGTGGTATGTAACATATCCCAGTCCTGCTACAAACTATTGAATGAAAAATAGCTATTTCTCCTGGTTTTTCGACTCCACGTCAACTTACCATCAAAAGTAGTAATTTGTAGGCGATATATGGTAAAATATGATACATGTTTTCTATCGGTGTACGCATTTTTGATTAAAAACCTCGAAAAATCAATGCTTTTCTTATGGGTAAAAGTAAGGCCATCGAGGGGTGGGTAAATATGGACAAAAAAAATTGGAAAAAATTGTACATTTTTTAAAAATTATTTCGAACTATTTTGAGGGGTGGCCCGATAAAAATTCGATTTTACCCTTGTTAAGGACAGGTCTAATACATACCGGGAAGAAATCTTGATAGTATAAAGTCGACTGCCGTCGATTGCGCATGCGCCAAATAATTTATTTTCATTGGTCGGTAAGATCGTCCCGAGGCAGTATTATGACGTAGTCGGCTAGTATTATGATGGTATATATATGATAGGGGGCTTTTTTATGTGTTTATACGTCGAAAATACATTCCGATTTTTTAAATATTTTTTTCTCCGTATTCTTCAACTTCACCTTACCCTGTAATCAAACCTCCATCTTCTTATAGCGCTCGAAAATTTTATTATATTCAATTAAATTTTCCTGAAATTTTTCAGATTTTAGAAAACGGGTGCTTCTTTTTCAACTTCGAAATTCGTACTATCTCAGATACGGACGCTTGAATAAATCTGTAAAAAATTGTGTATGCATTTTTTGACGAATAGTTTGAAATAATAATTTTTCAAGCAGATCTAAAATGTCACCGCCAGATCTTCATCTTCATAGAACTGAGATTGAATGCGTCCAAGTTAGTCAAAAAATCATTTGAAGAATTTAATGCATGAAAAAAATTCCTACGAGTTCCGTTGGGGTAATGTACCCACTCTACCAATGTAGGGTTAAGGTATGAGGGTAATACCCAACTCTGATATCAGTAGGTACCTGAATAAAATCCTTGTGCACAAAATGTCGAAATTGGTTGACGTAAAGTACCTGCCTTGGTTAAAGTCGATTATCGAATATAAAAACTTTAATGACCCTTCAAAGTATTTAGTACTCGAGGGAGCATCAGAGTTCTTAATTTTGAAAACCAATTAAGACATGAAGATTACCAAGTAAGTATTATATAAAACCAATTAAGATTTTAATCATGTCCATCTCTTCCCACCACGAAATTAACGTGTGGAAAAAGAAATGCGGATGGTCAAAATCTGTAGGACTTCGTCTTACTTAATTGTTACAATTGGAAAGATGTGGCATGCCCTCCATCTGGTACTAAATGCTCTACGGGCAATTCATACACCCAAGGTCAAGTATGTATATTAGGGTATCTAAAAAAAAACCGACATTCTATTCTTTCGACTCCCACCACTCTAAGTGTTAGTTTTTGGCACAAAAAAGAATCTTTCCACGAATGAGTTCTACGGTCGGGACTCCCAATAAGAGGGTTCTCAATAAGAGCGCTTCCCCTAATCCGTGGCCAAGCAGTACCCCCACTACCGTGCTTGTTTATTGAGAGACCGGTTTACGTTCCGAGCGAGCGAGATTTTCAATAGAGAGTAGGGGTACCACATTTCTCGGAAATTCCTTCTCCTACAGCCCCGTAGCGCTCTTATTGGGAGTCCCGACTGTATATCCGGCTTTAACAGCCGGAGCAAGCCATCTCTCTACCGTAGAAACGTAGACTACGTTTACTTAACTTTTCAAATATGTCTACACTTTCGATGTAGTCCGATCTATTTTTGAAACTCACTCAAAATGGGTTTTTTGGGTTACTGATTCCAGATCTGAAGTCGAAATACATAAATTTACAACGGCGGGTCCATTATGACGTACCGAAATTGTCAAAAGTCGACAATTTCGCGTAAAAATTGACAATCGATTGTCTTTGGTGCCACTCATTTCAGATCCAAATTGAAAAAAATATCACTAAATTCACATTGATGGGGACTGAAAACCTGAGTAGCAATGTTCACGCTACTCTGCCACAATTAAATCTATGATTTCTAATTTTCGCATTTTGACTTCAGATTGTAGATAAGTGACCTCCAAAGCCGTCGAGTGAAGTCGTCCGGTGAATTCTGATTTTCATCATTTTGGTCTGCCATAATGGGTCCACCATTTTGAATTTTTCTATTCTGATTTCAAATCCAGAATGAGTGGCCCAAAAAATCCTTTATTCGACCCGTGGCTTGAAAGTTCACTTTTTGAGCATTGGATTTAGGCCGCAAAGTGACCGATTTCAGGTTAGTAAAATATAGTGAAATATTATAGGACAGGAGCCCATAATGAAAATATTATCGGACAATATGAATATGTTTCATTAATAGTATATTTCACCATACCTGCACCGAAAGTACGACTTTCGGGCCCTTGCGTGAACGGAAAGTCATACTTTCCGATGCAGGGGGTGGTGAAAAATAGTATACCTCACACGGGAGTGAAAAAGGCCATCCCAAACTGCGTTCTTACCACCCTCGCCTTCGGCTCGGGTGTCAATCTCACACGCAGTTTGGGTTACCCTATTTTCCCTCCCTAGGTGAGTAATAGTATATTAATAGTAATAATAATATAAGTAATATACTATTACTCACCTAGGGAGGGAAAGTAGGCTAACCCAAACTGCGTGTGAGATTGACACCCGAGCCGAAGGCGAGGGTGGTAAAAACGCAGTTTGGGATGGCCTTTTTCACTCCCGTGTGAGGTATACTATTTTTCACCACCCCCTGGCATCGGAAAGTAAGACCTCCCGCTCACGCGAGGGGCCGAAAGTCGTACTTTCCGTGCAGGTGTGGTGAAAAATAAACATAGTCAGGTCAGTTTTGACTACGTTCACACAATATAAAATAAAATGTCTGAAAATGTCAAATGTGTGAGTCAAAATATTTTGATACAGCAAAACGCGGTAACACCAGTAATTTTGGAAACTGAAGCAAGTATATCGTTCTCCTGTGACACAGCATACTCGATCGGCTCATATTATAAATTACCCATACCGGATTGTGACACTTTTCGGACTTGATACATAAATAGCTATTCTGAGTGGGTTTCAAAGAAGTTGCAGGTGAGGAAAAGTGCAGGATGCAAAAAATTGAATAAACAATGGAAAAAAATGACTTGCGCGACCTCTCAGAGATATTATAGAACTCCGTTTACATAACACATGCGTGGAAACCTTCGGCTTCTCTGCGTGTAAACGGTAGACAAGATGAGTCTTTTCTGAGGATTGCGGCAAAAACTTCGTCACACTACTTTATCACACTATCATGGCGTCGAAAGCAAAGGTTGCCATTTGCATTTATGGTGGGGACAGGGACTTTGCACTCGTGTGATGTTTTCCTCGCCGCCTTCATCTCGTTTTGGTGCCTCCACTCGACTGCGGCTCACGCTGAAAACATCACTTGTGCAAAGTCCCTGTATACCCACTTGTATCACAATCTACTTTTGTGGGAGGATTGGTTTTGTGCCGAAAAACTAAAGTTTAGAATGATGAGGGTAACGAGATAAAAAGTCAATTTTTTTTTAGACACCCAATATATTTGATTGCCAACTGTGAATAGTAGGCACTTTTTTGCCGCTGCTATTTATTGTGAAGCTATTAACAAAGGCAATTTGCTTATTTTTTCCCAAATTTACTACAATCTCAATTTATTTCACTACTAGTCTCGGCCTAAGTGCCCGTTCCGCATGCACATGCAGGATTTCAGAGCTCAACTTTTTTCGTTGGTAAAAAAAGTAGGACAAGTAGTCCCGTATTTTTTCGTTGGTAAAAAATTTTTTTTTACGCTAGTTATGAATCATCGCATTTTATTGTAAAAGTAGCGCGCGGGCGGCTTTGACAATTAATATCTCGGATCCCCTACACCGTAGAGAGATGTTCAAAAACACGTTTCATTGGCGATGAAAAACACTTTCCGATAAAAATTTTCAACTTCTCGAAAAATATAATTTTGTTATTTTTATGAGCAATCAAAATGTTTATCGATTTTTTTCGCAGACTTTGGCCATTTTTTAAATTCTAAAAAAAAAAATGATCGCATTCCTTATTCAATTCTGAAGATGGAGAATTTTTTAAATTGATGGAGCGATTTTTCTAAATATTTTCTTTACAATTATTTGTCCGGCGCTGCGTCAGGTTGCCGCGCCGCGCGCCGCGCGCCTCGCTACTACCGCATCATTCCATGTATGGAGAGCCGCGCGCTACGCGATTGGCCGAGCCCCGTACGAGGAGGTAGTAGCGAGGCGCGCGGCGCGCGGCACGGCAACCCACAGTGGACCCAAATCCCAAATAGCCGGCCAAAACTCAAAATATGAAGTTTCAAGGGTCAGGTAGCGGCAGATGTCGCATTTAGCCCATATGGGCTAATATGGCCCATATGGGGTGTCATTCCCCGTGCAGAAATTGATGAACGGCGGCCGTTCGTATTGAGCGTACCAACCTCGAACCAATATTGGCATGCCGATGTAATGGCTTTGCATTGGCAATTTGAGCTGGCCCGGGTTAGGCACAACATCAGGAACCGTGATAACGGCCGCATGTTGTTGCACTGGATTCGGCCAGTGCTGGTTTCATACCGGTTGCCAATAGACCGACTTTATATCGGCGTAGTATGTTCACCCAATATTGGCCATGGCATGGCAGCCGTCGTAGCGGTTAGTCGTCAATATGGGATGTCTACCCAATATTGGCTATCGCATGGCAACCGTTGCAGCGGTTAGTCGTCAACATGGGATGTCTACCCCATATTGGCTATCGCATGGCAACCGTTGCAGCGGTTAGTCGTTAACATGGGATGTCCACCCCATATTGGCCATCGCATGGCAACCGTTGCAGCGTTTAGTCGTTAACATAGGATGTCTACTAGACGTTTAAAAAAAACGGACTATTTTGTTTTTTTCAAAGAACGTTGAAAAATCGTCAGAGTACGTCTAACCAAAGACCCTGGTCAAATATGAGCCCTTAATATAAATATTTAGAGGTGGCGCTTTTCAATTTTCTATTTCCATTTGAATAACATGGGAAAAAAAAATTCTGAACTTTGGAATTCTATCACTCAAAAACGAACTACTTTACAGTTATAACTAAGATGGATTCTTGTAGGAAATTTAACGCTCTATAAAAAAGGTTTGATTGAAAATTTGCGTGAGGCGAGGCGTTTCGGAGTGATCAAGCCTCAACTATCGAACTGTTGAAAATAATGATCATTTTTACTCATAAATGATAAACGCGACAAAATCGACTTCTAACTTAAATACCCACTATTATCAACTTTGAAACCAATATCTATAAATTTTCAATAATTTTTGATCAATAAAATTAATCACTCACTGTTGATTAATGGAATTTTTTGATCAACATTTTATTGGCTTCAGGATGGCAGTCATCGCGATAGTCAGACATCGGTGCGCGATATCCATTCTCTACCGCTTTCAGATCGGTCGCCGATACATCGGTCGATTCTCGGCGCGCGTTTCCAGTCCAATGTCGGTTTTAGACTGAGCACCAATGCAACGGTTAAACCGGAGCTCCGTATCCTGGCCCAAGACCGGACCCAAACACCCATTGTATGTGCGCGCTATGTATACAAGTAACAAAAAGTAGTCTCGATAGTCATGCGACGAATTGGCGTGGTGGCTAGAGCGAGCGATTCGTAGTATGAAAGACCGAGCGTTCCGGGTTCAAATCCCCTCGTAGTTGGAAAAAAAAAAAAAGGGGGTTAGTTGACAATCAGGTGGGGTACATAAGTTGATCATATAATCTAATGCGTGACGAATGAAGTTATTTTTTATTATGTTATAATATTGGGCACTCAGAGTTTACAATATTGGTCCAGGAACGGCAGCCAAGCACGGCGCGTATTAGGTTGGCCGATGTTGGTAGAACCTGGCACGGCGTTACATAACAATGATGGGCCAGGGTTATTTACCAAGCTTGGACCGCTCAATAAATAGCGAAGACCAACATCGGCCCGACCGGCTGCCGTTCACTAATTTCTGCACGGGTCGTAACGGAACCCTCGAGAAGGTAGTATCGACCACGCACTAGCCCCTGAAGACTACGCTGTGTTTAAAGTTGAATAACTGTGAGTGAAATTGAGCAATTTTAATTTCGCAAAATGGATCTTCCACCGGAAAGTAAGTACATTTATTATATCAGTAGAGCTTTTCATATCAGAGCCATTCCACATCAGACCGGACAAAATAAATCAAAAATTGACCTCGATGTTACCGATTTCGCTCTAATTTGTTTTACGGGTTCTATGGAACAAATAAATTAATCAAACAATTTTTAGTTTTTTTTTTTGGCCCCTATTTTCCAAGTTACACGGGGGTGAAATTCAGGAAAAAGAGCCAAAAATCGAAAACATACTCCCCTTCAAACGGTCATATCTTTGATTGTATTCAACCTAGAGACTTCATCCAAGAACCAGTTCAAAGCTGTTGAATGACACTATTTTTATATATTCATTTTATCCTGCGGTAACAAACAATTGTATTTGTTATAAACAAATATATTATTCAAACGTGATTTTCGAAGTGAGGGCCACGCGATAGAATTCTGAAAAAAATATGAGCGTATTCCTTGATCAATTCTCTACAAAATCGTTAAGTCAAAAAGATGGAGAAAAGATGGAGACTATGTGAAAACGATTTATTTATAAGTGACGGCGCGCGCTGCCACCGTAAAACCCGGCTCGGGTACGTGTGACTAGCACAAGGAAGCATCGGTGGGCATGTTACACGTTCATATCTTTGGTTTTTTTCATCCTAGAGACTTCTTCCAAGAACCATTTTAAAGCTAATGAATGATACTATTATTATATATTTATTGAATTTCATGATAACGAACAATTCGATTTGTTATAAACAAATACAATATTCAAACGTGGTTTTCAAGGCAAGAACCACGCGTAAAAATTCTGAAAAAAATATGCGAGTATTCCTTGATCAATTCTCTACAAAATCGTTAAGTCAAAAGGATCAAGAATCGATGGAATCCATGTTAAAACGATTTATTTATAAGCGACGGCGCGTGCCGCCGTTGAAAGATCCGGCTCGGGTACGGTTTTTCCGTGGCAGCGCGCGCCGTCACTTATAAATAAATCGTTTTCACATAGTCTCCATCGTTTCTCCATCCTTTTGACTTAACGATTTTGTAGAGAATTGATCAAGGAATACGCTCATATTTTTTTCAGAATTCTATCGCGTGGCCCTCACTTTGAAAATCACGTTTGAATAATATATTTGTTTATAACAAATACAATTGTTTGTTACCGCAGGATAAAATAAATATATAAAAATAGTGTCATTCAACAGCTTTAAAATGGTTCTTGGATGAAGTCTCTAGGTTGAATAAAATCAAAGATATGACCGTTTGAAGGGGAGTATGTTTTCGATTTTTGGCTCTTTTTCCTGA
Organism: Tenthredo livida; assembly: GCA_963992785.1. Taxonomy (NCBI): domain Eukaryota; kingdom Metazoa; phylum Arthropoda; class Insecta; order Hymenoptera; family Tenthredinidae; genus Tenthredo; species Tenthredo livida. Next base: position 13,023,209 of record OZ023071.1, read on the forward strand.
ATTTCACCCCCGTGTAACTTGGAAAATAGGGGCCAAAAAAAAAAACTAAAAATTGTTTGATGAATTTATTTGTTCCATAGAGCCCGTAAAAAAAATTAGAGCGAAATCGGTAACATCGAGGTCAGAAAGCTGTCCGGTTTGACGTGGAATTGCTCATCAACGATACACCGAGCAATCACATCTGCAAACACCTTCTGTGAATTTAGGTGCCTGCGACGAAAAAAAATTGTGTAGAAGTTGAGTAAAAGTTAATAATTCTACAGAATTCTACGACCGGTCGAGTCTCACGTGATTCTTTACACTCTTCAGTAGAACATATCCAAAAATTAGTTGCCTAACCCTGCCTTTCTCGTTTTGATGATTTTTTTAATGTTGATTGCAATATTATTATTAGTCTATCGGATTCTGCTATCATTTTCATAACGAAATTATCAATTCTTTGAAATTATATATTGCTGTCTGACCATTACATTCATTCTTTCAGGCTCTCAGAATAGCAGTGAAGAGATTGGTTTTACTCGAAAGGAATTATTTCATTTGTTGGTAAACCATGTGAATGACAATGCCAGCAAAGCCCACGAAATCATTGAGATGATATAGTCCGAAAAACTAGGTGCCTCTTACACATTATCGGCGAATGAAAAACAAACGATTCGTAAATTATTATACGACATGAAAAAGAAGTGGCAAAAAGCTAGGAGGACCGAAGCGTGGTTTCTAGAGAAGCAAAGCGATTGGGTGAGCACATTCGTGGCCTTCGTTAACAATACGGAAATTTCCACGAAAACCGAAAAACCAGCTGCAGTTGGTAGCCTTCCCAGAACTTCGAGGACTGTAGCGAACGGACGAAACGAAGAAGAACTGAGGGTATTCGTAACCAGTCCAGTACCGAAGAGCTTGCCTTTGCCACCCAAATGAGTCTTCGAGCTGAAGGGAAATTTGTTGCCGCGAAACTGGTGAAAGAAGCTACTTTGGACAGTCCCACTAAAGCGTCAGAATGCAGGCAATCTTCAAGCATGGTTTTTGAAAATTGTTATTCCCCTGGTGCGGCTCTTTCTCTGTTGATTGACAACCATTAGTCCAAACATGTGTATCAGGCGATACGATTGGGAGCACTCGAACATAATTCGAAATTGTATCCATCGTACAAATCTGTGCTAGAGGCAAAAAAAAAATGTTATCCGCCTAAAGATGACATAACTATAACTGAAAGTAGTGCCGAGGTAAGACTTCAGGCACTGTTCGATCATACAGAGAATCGCATATTGTCAGTGCAAGTAGATGTTTTGGATTGTCTCTCATCCGATAAAATTTCTGAAATGAATTTGATTTGCAAATGGGAATGCGACGGAACATCTGGTCAAAACACTTTTAAACAAAATCTTAGCAATGACGACGGAGCTAAAACAGATGCAACCATTTTCTTCACTTCGCTGGTGCCACTGCAGCTTATGTTTGTCGATGAAGAGAATGAAAAATAAGTAATCATTTGGAAAAATCCGCGTTCCTCCTCCCCTCGATTTTGTAGGCCGATTAAAATTGAGTTTTTGAAGAAAACTGCAGAAGCAACGCGAAATGAAGTACAGTAGAACCTCGATTATCCGGCCTTCGATCAACCGAGTCTCCGCGTTATCCGAGGCAACGGACTCATCCGAGCACTCCGCATTAATCGCGGTGTATGCTCGGATAATACGGAAAAACTCGAATAAAACAGATAGAGCCGCTATGCCTATGCTGTACGCGCGAAGTATTTTGCGATCGCTACTATGGTGCTTGTACATATGTGAATACTTTTGAGATTAAATTTCATTCTACCGTTTCAAATACATAAAAAATGATTGAAATTTTCGAATTTTTCACGTTTTTTGTGTTATCCGAGTTTTCGCTCATCCGAGGTACCTCCTCCCCACATTACCTCGGATAAACGAGGTTCTACTGTAAAAGGCATCAAAGAACAGGAACAGCAGCTTCAACCCTTCAATGCGATTATTAACGGAAAAGAGATCAATGTCTCATACAAATTAGCCTTAATAATGCAGGGTGGCCACTATTTCTTCAGAGCCAATTTCCCTGACTTTTCCCGGTTTTCAAGGTGATTTTTCAGTTCTTTCCCTGACTTTATCTACACTGACATAGTGGGAATATTCCCGCTATGATTTGTCCTATTGACTTAAGGTGGTTCTTCCACAGAGGGCCGAATTTCATGGGTGCTTTAGTTGGGCCCCGTTAAAAATTAATAAATTTACATATTTTTTATTTTAAACAAAGCCATAATGCCCCAATGACATATTGGTGTTTTATTCGGACGGAGCTCTCTGATGTGAGCTATGAACTGACGTGTCGCGGTGTCGCCAAACGTCTCAATTCCGTCAAATCTTCACGTAAAATTGAAATTCAATCACTTCAACTCTGAATATTTTGTCGCAGACTCCGATGACGTACTATTTTCTCACTATTTATAAAATCCTCATAATGCATACTATATACAACTCGTTTTTGGAAAAGATCTGTAATATTTACGTACAACAAATATCTCATTAAATCGTTCGTAATGGGATTCTGCCATAAGGTTATGTATTAAATATTGGAAATCTGATGTCAGTTTTCTCTGTTATTTGCTCGATGACCCCCTGTCAAACTTTGTATGAGTATTGTTAGGTACTTTAAGTATAACACAGTGAAAAATTAAAATCTTCTGCAATATTTCGGTTCGTGGAAGAACCACCTTAACGAGCAATTTCAAATGAAAATAAGCCTTTCATGTCATTTTATGAATATTTATTATAAAGACAACCTTAGAAAACATTAAAACATTACTTCAATGACTTGTAAGATTCACTTACATCGTAGTTACTAAATAATTTAGTGAAAAACTTTAAACTAATTGGGTAATTGAGAATTTTGATCGATTTTAATTTTTTCTTCATAAAAATCCCTGACTTTAACAAAATTTCCCTGACATTTCCCTGACTTTTCTCTGACTAGCGAAATTCCCTGACTTTTCCCGGTTTTCCCGGTTTTCCAGAAAGTGGCCACCCTGTAATGGTTGATGGTAAAGTTTGCAATTCAATAACATCTATTGCATCGAGTCAACGATGCTATCTTTGCCATGGTACATCGAAAGAATTCAACGACATCGACAAGATTTTGAAGAGAAAAATAATTGAAGATCATTTGGAGAATGGAATATCTTCACTGCACGCGTGGATTCGTTTTTTTGAGTGCCTCTTACATATTTCTTACAAATTAGAAATTAAAAAATGGCAAGCACGTAAAGAAGACATCGAGGGTCGTAAAAAGACCATACAAAAAGGTTTCCGTGAGAAATTGGGACTTTTGATTGATCATCCGGAACAAGGATTTGGTAGCACAAATGACGGTAATACTGCTCGTTGTTTCGTTCAAAATTCTAGTATTTCCGCATCCATAACGGGACTGGATGAAGATCTAATCAAAAGATTTCACATAATCTTGCAAGTAATATCGTGCGGTTTTGAAATAAATGTGAATAGATTCGAAGAATACGCTTTAGCTACCACCAGAAAATTTGTGCTATTATATCCTTGGTATTACATGCCTACTACCGTACACAATCTTCTCATTCACGGGCCAAAAATAATAGAATCTCCGATGCTGCCAATAGGACAGATATCAGAAGGAGCCCAAGAATCTTGTAATAAATGTATAAAATCATTTAGACAAGACTTCTCTCGAAAATGTGGTAGAAAACAGAATGTGGAGGATGTTTTCTCACGACTTTTGATTTCGTCTGACCCTGTCATTTCAAGTTTGCGTAAGCTGCCAGTAAAGTCAGGTGAATTATTATCGCGTGAAGCAGTCGCGTTGTTGAACTCGCCAACTGTTAACGAAACAAACGTGGTTTTAATAACTGACTCCGGCGATAATGATAATGATAGCGATCCCACAGATAGCGAGTTCACTTTCTAAGCTGAAATAATGTAATATTTGTTCTAATTTTTCATTAAATGAGCATTATCTTTGAATTTGTATTATTTATTCCTATACTTTACCAATCTCCTATATCCCACATATGGGCATATCCATAGAATTTTCAACTTTTGTAAGGGATAGTAGTTGTGTCCATTCCAAGTACAAATTGGATACCCCAAGGGTGTTTTCGACTGACAAATACTTGTTCTTGAAGCTAACTGTGATGTTCTAGTATATTTAAATTCATTTCCGCATGTTATGAGTACAAAAATCCTAGCGAAAATGACAAGTCACTGTGAGGATGGAGCATTTATTTTTTTTTCAACCACGATAACTTGTTGACCGATGATGATAGCAACCTGATTTTTTTTTTCATTAATTGTAAGCACGTGAATATTAGAAAAATGCGAGCCAGATATATGTGCCGGCCAGGTGAGCTCTAATAAAAATTAATGAAATAGCGACGACGAAATTTTTTGAATCGAAGATGATTTTATTTTTTTCATTACAACTTTTTGACCGATCCATTTGAACGATCGACCTTGAAGTATCTTATTCTACGTATCTTAAGCTATAAAACGGTACCCGACCGGAAAGCGTGCCCACAACCTGAAAAAAAGTTGCAAGCTTTTGAAAATTACTATCTGAAGAATAATTCGAAGAAAAAAATCACTATTTCAGCTGGCACACCTGTATAATGATTGCGATCCCATTCCAAGCAATAGTAATCGATAACATTCGTTATAAGAAGTATATTATCAAATTGGTCGCTATTTTTATGCATATTTCGAAGAGATAAATACAAACGAGTAAATATTTTCATAAATCATCAATTTTCATATTTGTTAAAAAAATGTTTACAAACATATCTTTCACGTGCAGTATCAGAAATGTCGTTTTAAACAGCACGAGTATTTATTTTTTATTTATTTTTATTTATTTTTATTCGTTTTATTTTGTTTCAATTTATTTTTCTTTCCAAGTTTTTTTTTTTCATTTTATTCTATTTTTTTCGTTTATTATACGCGTAAGACTCTAGGCGCCGTCGAACCGGAGTGCGAATTCGACCACAAAAATAGTTTTTCAAAGATTATTTGAAAAAGAAAATTGAATTTTGATTTTTCCTCCATCAGCACTTGACCGAGCCTTGAAAATGAATTATTTTAATTTTTTTCGTGTATACTGAGACTCAAGAACCCAGATCATTCTAGTTTTATAGGTGTGCCGTCAATTTTTCCGAAATTTATTTTTGTACCTCAAAAGTTAAAAATTCCATGGATATGCCCATATATGTAATAATACGTTCCTTCGTTCTTAATAATAGATTCGTAATCGGCGACTTCGAAAATCCGCAAGTATCACATCTCGTAGAGATTAATTCAATTTTGAAGCAAGTGATCCACCATTTTTGGCCGCCATTTTGGTTTCGTTCGAATTTGACGTCAGAATCGTAATCAGCAGCCTCAAAAAACCCCCCGAGTACTATATTTTGTTAAGATTGATTCAATTTTGAAGAAAGTGGTCCTTCGTTTGTGGGTCGCCATCTTGTTTTTTGAAAATTTGACCTCAAATTCGTAATCAGCGGCCTTGAGGACCCCCCGAGTAACGAATTTCGTTAACATTCAACAATACCTTCTAGTTTTGGCCAGCTTTTTGGAATTTGGGACCACTGTGCAACCTGACGCAGCGCCGGACAAATAATTGTGTAAAAAATATTTAGAATAATCGCTTCATCAATTCAAAAATTTCTCCATCTTCAGAATTGAATAAGGAATGCGATCATGTTTTTTTTTAAATTTTTAAAATGGCCCAAATGTGCGAGAAAAATCGATAAATATTTTGATTGCTCATAAAAATAACAAAATTGTATTCATCAAAAAGTTGAAAATTTTTATCGGAAAGTATCTTTCATCGCCTTTAAGTCGATTCAAAAAATACGAGGTCAAAAAACATAAAAAACTGGCCGATTTGAGGTGGAATTGCCCATATGCATAATATTATACGTATTAGGGTGATCTCAAAAAACATTTGGAATCCAAATACATATCCAAAGACATGTTCGTGTCATGCGAAAATAGAGTATACAGATTGTTTTTACGTAATCCGAATGTCAATGTCCTCGGCGGCCATGATTATGAAAGTCGTCCACCGAGTTCAGCCGGCCCGGGAGGTAAAACAGGTCAAACATTACACAATGCGTGATCACTGACAGCTGACTATTTCGATCGGTGTGTCGGAGAGATCACGCATCATGTACTGTAGTGGCCTGCCAAGCGCCTGTTCCGCCTGGTTTACCTCCCGGGTTGGCTGAACTCGGCCGACGACTTTCATAATCATGGCCGCCGAGGAAATTGACATTCTAATTACGTAGAAACAATTTATAGACTCTGTTTTCGAAAGAAACGCACATGTTTTTGGACGTATGTGTTCGGAATTGAATTTGAATTGGCGCTGTACATTCTGTTTTTGCGTTATCGATGCCTGGGCTCGGATAATAATCTAAATGTGTCACCACCCCACCCCATTTTTCGACCAAGAGGAGGTTGGCGACTAGGGATATTAAAAGTATTTCAAAAGTGCAATAAATCAAGTGTAACTGTAAATAACTCCACGATTTCCCTCATGATAACTAAATCTCTAAAATAAATTCAAAATTTTGAAAAAACTAAATACTCAGACACTTTTCTGAAATGCAGCAGTATTCCCCAAAGTTTCATTTCGATCAGTTGTGTGGTATGGGAGTAACTACGAATCGCGTTTTCGAGGTGATCAGAGCGTGTATCGATTTAGCCCCTTAACAGCACACCGAGGCAATTTTTTGCGTGGTTGATTCTGACCGGTATAAAATTGACCCCACAGTCTTCTGTCTCTTTTCTTCTCTATGTTACCATGAAGAATAGAAGGAGACAGATGACTGGGGTGCCAACTTCATATCGATCGGAATCAAACACCCCAAGCGTACTACAATCACTTTCTTTCTACCAACCCAAAGATGATCCTATAAAATTTCAGTTGTTTCTTAGGATCAAAGGGAAAGATTAGTGTTTACTAAAGTTGATTTCAATAAGTTTGAAGTCGTGAGTAAAATGTTCCCTAAAGCGATAAAGTAATTGTTGTTCGTTTGACTATTCGCCATTTTCAATCCGTTGAAGATGAATCAAGAAATCAAACAAGGTATTGAAGAGGACATATTGAGCTACCGTTAAAAAATATTGCAAAGTTCAGCGCCGGCAACTCTTGTGTTGCCTGTGTTGCGACGGCAACACTCAAAATCTTCCGTGTGTGGCATGGCAACACTCGGAATTTGACCACTGCAACTGACAATTCATGAATTTGAATGAAAATTTTTTGTAATTGATGAGTTTGTATTTCTGAATGCTGTTTGGAGCGCGACTTTTGCGATCGATGAATGTAAGATATTAAAGAAAAATTAATTACCCCCCCCCCCCCCCCCCCCCCCCCGGCCTCGAATTCCAAATTGGCAACACACGGAAGATTAGTAAGTTGCCGACACTGCTCAAGTTTATTTCTGTGAAGGCATTATAATGGCTGAATTTCGGATTATCTACGGCCTCATATAGCCCTCTCTGAAGTAAAAGTTCACAACCGTATCAAAAGTTTCACTTGCTGTGTTACGCCATGAATTACGCAGATAAAAATGATGAAGTAACTAATAATGAAAAGTTTTTCATTCCCAAATCAAAAGGGCCTTCCAAACAAAGACGTGCTTCTATTCTTGCCACATGTCTGGGGATTTTATTTTTCACCTATCCGTATATACTACGTTGATTGACAAATTTTCGGTAATTGGCACTTTGGGATATGAGAATCAATAGAAACTCATGCACTTGTAGAAAAATGCGACAGCAGAATCAGCGATGACGCTGATTTAGAAAGGAACGTGGATCTATACTTGGAACTAAAAGCAATCTTACAATAAGATTTGTCATGACCATATTATTCTTATACACGGAGAGACTTTTGCTGGCAAAGATTCCCATAATGGCTGGCGTTTCACGGACACTTCTGCTGTTTTGACAATATTTCCGATGGTAATAGAGAGAGCTGATATCTCGAATGAAATATTTTACCATCGAGAAGAGCAACAAATAATAAACGGCTGTTAAGTATAGGCATCTGCGAATAGTAAAAATGAGAGTCGTAAAAAATAATAGATACACATTGTATGTGTTTCAACCAAACGTAATACAAGTTGAGATCTTTTCTCATAAAAATTACCAGCGAGAATAGTAAACTCGCTGGCGAGGATTCCCGAGTGTATCCGATTCGAGCCGAGTCTCGACTCGCAGCGTTCGTTACATGTTTTGTGTATAACTACACGTGGTTCGAGTGTATAGGCTTCACGAGCTTATCGATAGGTGGCCACAGACGCTTAGAATTTTCTCACTAGTGCTAGAACGGATCATCGTGCGGTATATAAGAACCAGCATCAGCCAAGTAAATAACAGCGATGCGTCCGGACTTGCGAGCGTGATATTAAGCAAGCGTTAGGTCAAGCGAGCGTTATAAGTTAAGACAAGGTTAGGTTTGATTTTCAGCGATGAGAAGGATAGGGGGAGCGACGACAACATTGTAACGCTGCGTGTCAAGCGTTCAATACCCCTAACTTGTACATAAAAATACTCAGATGTTCGAAATAAGTTCTAAATGTCAAATAAAATCCGAAACCCAACCCCAAGATTGATACAAACTTTTGAAAAATTTTGCCGTGATTCTTCTCAAATGGACTGGTAAAACTTGCTGAAATACCGCCATATTTTCCAAAACATATGGTAATTCGCTGGTCACGGCGATCACGATTTTACCATAGTGTCTGGGAAGTGTTGCTACTGATTTTAAGTATGGAGTCCAAGGTTGGCAAGACTTATTACCATTGGCCATAGTAACCTCATAGGTATAGTGATCCTACAATACTCGCTGGCAAACTTTGTAACACTTTCGGGAAATAGCTCAAGCCTGTTTGGTTTTATTCCCATACAAACAGTAACCTTGGACATTACTACACAATGTAGGAATTTCCGATAAAATGCAGATGTGTCCGTGGATTGGGAACAAAAATAGTAAAGTCTGCTAGGAATTTTGAGAATCTTTGCCAGCAAAAGTCTCTCCGTGTACACTAAGAAGACATTCCCAAAACTTATACACTTGTAGCAAGAAATTTCATGAGAAATTATTCGGGTTTAATTTACAGTAGAACCTCGTTTATCCGAGGTAATGTGGGGAGGAGGTACCTCGGATGAGCGAAAACTCGGATAACACAAAAAACGTGAAAAATTCGAAAATTTCAATCATTTTTTATGTATTTGAAACGGTAGAATGAAATTTAATCTCAAAAGTATTCACATATGTACAAGCACCATAGTAGCGATCGCAAAATACTTCGCGCGTACAGCATAGGCATAGCGGCTCTATCTGTTTTATTCGAGTTTTTCCGTATTATCCGAGCATACACCGCGATTAATGCGGAGTGCTCGGATGAGTCCGTTGCCTCGGATAACGCGGAGACTCGGTTGATCGAAGGCCGGATAATCGAGGTTCCACTGTATTTCTAAAACACTAAATGGCATACAACTATCTTTATACTACATATGTATATTTACGACCATCGGTTGACAAGTATAAGTCAATAATGTGAAGTTTTTGAAGAATGCGATAGCAGTACTTCGAATTATTTCTAAATGCAACTTTTTAGGCTACGGCCCTTTCAAGGGGATAAGCCAAAGGTTTGAAAAAAAAATGCAACTTTTTGACATATACTTCCGTTCTTTCAAGCATCCTGCCCTTACGGAAAAAAACCCTCAAACTTAAGGGGTAAATTCGCACCCCCAAAGTTTTGGGGGTTTACCATGAAAACTCAGGGTTTACCCTGTATTTCGGGGTAAAATTCGAGGGTAAACCCTGAGTTTTCATGGCAACCCCCAAAACTTTGGGGGAGCGAGTTTACCCCTTAAATTTGAGGGTTTTTTCTGTAAGGGTAGTTATGCTATATTATCTATCTATATATATATGCTTGTATGACTGTATGCATTATTGCGAAATTACCTGATCCAATTTCTCTTCTGTTGCCTATAATTGAAACGAATATATATGTGTATATATGCTTCCAATGCAACTATATTCAATATACAAGTTATAATAAATTAGGTTTTTACTATGTAAGCGTACATAGAGAACAAATCTTGATACTGCACAGTCGATGCGCCTGAGTGCGCACGCGCGAGTTCCGTCGTCCGCTGAGGCAGGCTAGCCATCCCGGGTTTTAGCTGTCAAACTTTGTTTTTGATGGCGATGTAGTTGATATGAATTTTTGAGGTTAAAATCTCAAATAATTGCGGTACCGATTCGGAAAGGCTTGGGAAGCTTCATTGAAACTTGATGTTCGACCGTCGCAATTTATTTCGAACAGTTGATTGCTTTCTTTGATTCATCGGTTTATTTTTCAAGAATTTGCTTCATCTAATTAAAATTGAGAACTAGTGGTCTCATGACGGGTTGAAAAAAAACGAAGCAGGTAGGTGGGAACAGTTTATCAAATTGTATTAATTTGATACATTAGAAATAATTCAAATTCTTTTGATTAACAGGAAATGTTGGTGAATAAATGCTGTTGAATTGGGAAATTCAGGAATGAGTTTGTAACAGCCAAATAATTGCATCTCTGCCTTTCATTGATACCTTCCATTTAATTTCGTGAGTGCAGAGGTCATCGCGACTTTTCTCGGTTGACTAAGGAAATCGTTATGACTTCTTCCAATTTGAAACCATTGCATGTAACGTATCTTTCAAGTAACTTTCTCGCTAGCAAGAAACATTAATTTCACGAACTTTAAAATTGCAAAATATCATACCAATTGTTTGAGAAGTTTGAATATTTTATCATCTGTGATTGAATCATGATTTTCTTTTTAAGAAGTCTAGTTTAATCGATTATTCGTAATGCGACGTGTACTAGCAAATGAATCGATTTTCAGCCTTCGACAACGTGTGCCGATGGATTTTCAAGAAGACACAAGTACAGAGACAGCGACAGCGATATCTGAGACAGCTGTAACTAGCTTGTTGGGTGAAATTATCACCTAAAACTAAGTTTAAAGTCATTTTCAACTAAAAGTATTCATCATTCCTAGATTTTGATTGTATCAGTTTGGCTAGAAAAATCTATTCCCCAAATTCGATTAGAGACCTGAAACACTATTTTTCTGAACCTAATAACTTCAAAATAAAAATATTCAGATGACTCCTTGACGCTATGAAGTAAAGACGAAGGTGATGGTCCAACAAAATCACTTGAACACCTGTTGCCTGACGGAATGACCAGATCGAATGGTTGGAATGGTAGCACCGATCAAGAAACCATGGTGATCGCTGGCAGAACGTTTCAATCATCAGGTCTGACAGAATTTTCCTACTGCTGACCAATGTTGAAAGCTCGAGCCCCTGAAAAAACGAATTTCATCATTGAATAAATGCAAAAATGTTGTATCACTCAGAGATCACAGAATTAGAAATCTACATCGAGATCTACTTACAAGCCCTGATGACTTCTCCGAGGAGAAAGCTTGAATGTTGACGACTTCAGTCCCACTTCACTGTTTTATTGTTTCCTCATAAAAAATGAAAGGTGTTAACAACAGACGTGCTACTGATGATTTCAGATTCAATTAATTTCTAATCAAATTCATTACCATGAAACGTGAAGCAAAAACTTTTTTCACAATTTCATTTACAGTGCGCGCCCGATATATGGCCATTCAGTATATGGCCATGCGAGCGAGCTACCCTCGACACATACGGTCACCCACACAAACATGGCGTCCCCCACCTCAGCGCGCCAGTCCCGCCCCCTTCCCTGCCCCGTACCGAACACGGCCCCCACTACCGACGCCAGTCACCCCCCACCATACGGGGGTTTCGCCTCCGACGCCAGTAGTGGTGGCTCCTAGCATAAGGCCATTTCCAAGAATTTTCCGCTCCTCGGCCCCCGTGGGATGGCCATATATCGGGCGCGCACTGTAGTTTCAACAATCCATTTATTTTTTACTTTATGTGAATAAAGAATATTTTTTCAATGAACATTATTTTCACTTACCTGCCTTAGTTTGTCCAGTTTCAGATTCAAGTTTAGATTTAATTTTTCAATAAATAATTCCAAGAGGAGTTTTGTAGCAATTGATTTTGTGTTTCCATCAAATCCTTCGTTGCGCCAATTGAATTATCTTCCGATATGGACTATTTTGTTCAAAATTGCTAATCGATGCTATTTTATTCTGATAATTCACGTTAAATTAAAATAAACAACAACATAACCTCAATTCACTAGTCTATGCGCGAAATCTTGACAGCTGCTGCTTCATTTCCTGCAAGCTGGTACCCCTGCCTCATACGTCATAATATTATCGCGGGACCATCTCACCGACCAATAAAATTGAATTATTCAGCGCATGCGCAGTCAGGCGCATCGACTGTGCAGTATCAAGATTTGTTCTCGGTACACGGAGAGAAATTTCGAGCGAAAACAGCGTGTCGCTTCTCCATGCGTATATAGCCTGTGATTCCACGGCAGAAGCTGCTTGTCTCTCAAGCGCTTACCGCTTCGACCCCCACCACACAAAATTCGCTTGGAGGTTCATACTGATTCAGCGGGTAGGCCCAAGCAAAACAGGCATGGCTAAAGAGTTTTCGCTTGGGCTTCCATACTAAATTCGCTTGGGAATCAAGCGATTCCTGATGTTGATATACCACGCTAAAGTTGCTTGTAAGTCATGCAGATTCTCTTGTAGATGGCGCTCTAACAACGCACGGAACAGTAGCATGCGTTTCTAGCGGGGAGGGCCACGCTGTTTTCGCTCGAAATTTCTCTCCGTGTAGGTATAACCCAGATAGAATTTCGTGATGATCATGGTCATCATGAAGTATGACACAATTGTTTGTCAGCACGTTGACTACACATTGTTAACATGGAATGATCAACAACACATAGTTGTAAATATGCCGACATATTTTAATCATGATATGACTCCTTTCATTTCTAACATATTGAGTACATATCATGGTAGCATATTTCCATCATTCCATGATCGATTATGTGTTGCATTCCATGTTGACATAATCGCAACGTAAGTACAACATGCTGTGATCAACATTCCATGCACTCATAATGCGATCACGGCATGATGGAAATATGACAGCATTAGATGAACGCGTTCTCCTAGCATTAGATGAACTTCGACTCTGATTGCCGGCACTCGGCGCTCTTCGCTGCTTCGGATACCAGCTATATAATAACAGAGGCATATACTAGCTGCAGCACGCCATGTTTTTTCAGTATATAGTATATATACAGCAGCGGTCCAGCAGTATATTAGGAGTATAATATAGTTAATATGTGTCTTTATTATATTTTTCATAATTAAAATAAAATGATTTTTCTATCACACATGCACGGAAAACCCGATTTTCCTCCCTGTTATGCGAGAGTAAAATGGCATTTTGTCTCCCGTGATACACAAGATGAACTCGCGCATGCGCATGTCGCGGAAGTTTATTTTCTTCCCTAGGGAGCGGGAAGAAAATAGCGTTTTACTCCCTACGAAGCGCCATCGGACGGATTGAAATACTATAGTTCGGAAATACGGGTCGGAAAATCGGTGTTTCCGTGCATGTGTGATAAAAAATATCGTGTGCATCAAGGAAGAATAGGTGCTTTCTACCTCGTGTGATTGTGCGGCCCTCGGCTTCGCCTCGGGCTGCAAACTTCACACTCGGCAGAAATCACCTATTTTCTTCCCTTGATGCAGAATATACTATATCTTTCGCATTATTCTTTGTAAATGTCAATTTTTGTATTCATTAATAAATTCACTTTTTATTATATTGTAACGATTTTAGATTCGTTGTGATTTTCAGTTATTTAAAGTAGGTTCTACAAGAGAAATGAAGCGAATCAAGGTAAATATCATATGCTTTGAAATAAGAGGTTGTGTATTCTGAGAGACAAGTCTGTGCAGTAAGCAAGCTAGAGCAAGACTGATTTGTTTTACAATAATCGTTGCTGATGCAGCAACCGAGGTTCTTATATTTTAAAGGATATATTTCATCATATAGGCTACTACTGTCGGCGCGTAAAGGTTTGGCCCCTCTGTTTGAGTGATCATAACTTCCACAGGAAAATTGGTAGAGCATCGAGTCTGGTCAGATCGGAAAACGCCAAGTTTTCTGCGTCTAATGGTTGTTTGCAAATTTCCGTGTGAAAATCGTGAAAGCCGTTATGATCTCCGAAAAGTTAAAAAACGTAGTTTTTCGGAGTCCATCGCCGTACGTCAACTTAAACTCGTCACCGTTTGTCTGAAATAAGTGTAAAAAATCTGGAAAAATTTAGAAATATTCCCTGAACCTTAACGAACCTGATAGAGTTTGGAAATTCCAAAAATATTCACAAACCTGGACACCAGGTGCAAAACGGTCCAATGGTGCGATTTGGGGAACGGATTGGTACGGGTGAACCTGAGATAGCTCAAAATTTTCGTAAAAAAATACACGTTTTGGCTCCGTGATCAGTTTTTGGTTCGCAATAGCGAAATTCCAGTAATTGACGTCAACAATTTTTCAAATTTGAGCGGGGCCGCGTGTGTCCCAGCCGCGATATTCTTCGCTGCATTCACATTGTTGTAACAGTGGCCGCGAGTAACAATTGCGTTTGCGACGGGCGTGGCGGGAGGGAAATGCAGCGACGAATATCGCGGCTAGGATATAGGCGGCCCCGTGCAAATTTGAAAAATTGTTGACGTCGATTACTGGAAGTTCACTATTGCGAACCAAAAACTGATTACGGAATCAAAAAGTGTATATCCTGACGAAAATTTTGAGCCGGCTCAGGTTCGCCCGTACCGATCCGTTCCCCAAATCGCACCATTGGACCTTTTTGCACCTGGCGACCAGGTTTGTGAATATTTTTGGAATTTCCAGACTCTATCATGTTCGTTAAGGTTCAGGGAATATTTCTAAATTTTTCCAGATTTTTTACACTTATTTCAGACAAACGGTGACGAGTTTAAGTTGACGTACGGCGATGGACTCCGAAAAACTACGTTTTTTAACTTTTCGGAGGTCATAACAGCTTTCACGATTTTTACACGGAAATTTGCAAACAACCATTAGACGCAGAAAACTTGGCGCTTTCCGATCTTACCAAACTCGATGCTCTACCAATTTTCCTGTAGAAGTTATGATCACTCAAACAGAGGGGCCAAACCTTTACGCGCCGACAGTAGATGTTGTTCATTACATTAATAGAATATGGGTAATTTTACCCAATGTAACAATATATATAATCCTCTGCTATTTATATACCTTTTTCTGTTCGCATTCTTGTAATATATAATATATAGCATGAAAAAAATGATCGTAAAATATGAGCTCTTGCGTAGCGTAAGTGGTAGGGTGCGTAGTTCATAAGCGTTAGGTTGTGCGTTCGAATCCCGATAGGTGCGAAAAATTGTAGGTAGGTTAAGTGAGTTTTCTGGGATGGGAAATTTGCGAACAATCACGTTAAACAAAATGCGAACGTTGAATATAATTATTTTAATTTTTTTCAATATTTTTCACATAATATATAAAATATTATGTGATACCCAGATAACGCGAAACCGCGCGCGCAGTTGCTGTCATGTAACAACCATGTGCATTTTATGATGATCATATTGCACTCATAATGTAGTCACGGCGTGACTCAAGAAATGATCGAAATATGTCTGCTATATGCGTTCACTAAATGCGACGTATAATGTACAAATAGTTTACTGAATATTGTCATCATTCGTTGTAGTCATGCTATGACTGCAATATGAACGCAATATGATCGATCATAAGATACACATGGTTGTTACATTCGATGATTTGGTATGATGTAAATATGATGTAAATATGACAGCTACTGTTCCATCTGGGAAGTTACAGTAGAACTCCTAAATATTCGAAGCTACGGGGCGAGAATTCTGAGAATTAGAATTTACAGGTTAGCCTCTCCATCAGAATATTTACTGTCTGCGCATGCTCTATGTGTTGCACGGTAAAGTGGGCGCGTTGAAAGATGTATAGAGTGGGGTAACAACTTCCCCTGCGAAATAGGGAAAGTCGAATTTAAGTGCTTCGAATTTATAGGAGTTCTTCTTCATATCGAAAATAGTTGATTATCTACTGACACTGCTGATTGTGGGAGTGCCGACGTTCTGACCACTTACTTCTTGTTAAGAATAGAAAATGTGTAGCACTGCCCTGACGGCTTTTGATATACGCAGATTACCCCGTATGTTTACCGTACAAACACGGTATTGGTATAAGGATTGTCAGAAGACCGCAACAACACGTTCTTTTCGCTACATAAACACGGTATTTTTGAGCCGAAAAGGAACAAATTTTCAACGGTAGGTATTTGTAGGTAGTACGGTATGAAAACCCAATGTTCAACGGTTACAAAATACTTACATTTGAAAAAAATATTTATTCAATAATATTTTCACAAAAGGATCGCAACGAAATTACTAATGGTCGGTTTCACCAACGACAAATAACTTTTTCATTGCAGTGGGCACGAAATTCGCTTTTTCGTTGCACTGGGCGTAAAATCCGATTTTACGACTTGTTCTGCTTAGATAAAATCGAATTTTACGCCAACTGCATCGAAAAATATCGATCGCAACACGGGCGTAATACTTTATACCCTTGATACGAAATGTACTATTTTTCATCAATTGACTTTATTCACTGATTTAGGAATTGCATTTGTGACATTGAAAACATAGTTTTATCGGGCCAATTATGTTAAAAAAAAACGTTATTTTTATCGAAAGTGTTGTAAGTACGCATACATACGGTACGAACTTTGTTCATTTTCGGCGCAAAACTATACCGTATTTAAACCACACGGAGAAACTTTTCCTGGTAAAGATTCCAATAACTGCGAGTAAATCTGGGATATATCAGCTGATTTGGCAATACAGTCCGCTCTAATAATAGGGCCGGCTATGGGCGGTTAGGGGAGTATTTTTCCTGGAACTCGGGTACCCCCACTACTAACGCGCGTTCACTTCGTCGAAATTCACTTTGCACTCCGGTAATATTGACAGAGACGTGCTATTGACAGAGACGAATATGAAATCCGAGGTCAGTCAGTAGTGGGGGTTGAGCTCGAGCGAGAACCTGGGGAAGCGGCCCTATTGATAGTGGCCCTATTATCGGAGCGGACTGTATTTCTTACGATACCGGAAGAATCTATTATTCGGATAATGCATTTTGATATTCTGTGAGAGTAACAAATAATAAGCGAATAGCAAAAATTACTGTTCGCGTATAGGGAATCGGAGAGTAGTAAAAGATGGCATAGATATTAGTAGGTATTCCTAGAGGGATTGGAATTATAGACTAGTCGAATAAGACGTTTTGCTACACACGTGAGAATGATTACCAGCGAGTAGAGTCATTAGGGGTAACTGTGCGCACTTTGCTCTTTGGAGGGTTGTAAATCTCAAACAATAAGGGTTAGAAAAAACAACCGATACTCGTTAGATACACGGAGAGACTTTTGCTGGCAAAGATTCCCATAATGGCTGGCGTTTCACGGACACTTCTGCTGTTTTGACAATATTTCCGATGGTAATAGAGAGATCTGATATCTCGAATGAAATATTTTACCATCGAGAAGAGCAACAAATAATAAACGGCTGTTAAGTATAGGCATCTGCGAATAGTAAAAATGAGAGTCGTAAAAAATAATAGATACACATTGTATGTGTTTCAACCAAACGTAATACAAGTTGAGATCTTTTCTCACAAAAATTACCAGCGAGAATAGTAAACTCGCTGCCGGGGATTCCCGAGTATATCCGATTCGAGCCGAGTCTCGACTCGCAGCGTTCGTTACATGTTTTGTGTATAACTACACGTGGTTCGAGTGTATAGGCTTCACGAGCTTATCGATAGGTGGCCACAGACGCTTAGAATTTTCTCACTAGTGCTAGAACGGATCATCGTGCGGTATATAAGAACCAACATCAGCCAAGTAAATAACAGCGATGCGTCCGGACTTGCGAGCGTGATATTAAGCAAGCGTTAGGTCAAGCGAGCGTTATAAGTTAAGACAAGGTTAGGTTTGATTTTCAGCGATGAGAAGGATAGGGGGAGCGACGACAACATTGTAACGCTGCGTGTCAAGCGTTCAATACCCCTAACTTGTACATAAAAATACTCAGATGTTCGAAATAAGTTCTAAATGTCAAATAAAATCCGAAACCCAACCCCAAGATTGATACAAACTTTTGAAAAATTTTGCCGTGATTCTTCTCAAATGGACTGGTAAAACTTGCTGAAATACCGCGATATTTTCCAAAACATATGGTAATTCGCTGGTCACGGCGATCACGATTTTACCATAGTGTCTGGGAAGTGTTGCTACTGATTTTAAGTATGGAGTCCAAGGTTGGCAAGACTTATTACCATTGGCCATAGTAACCTCATAGGTATAGTGATCCTACAATACTCGCTGGCAAACTTTGTAACACTTTCGGGAAATAGCTCAAGCCTGTTTGGTTTTATTCCCATACAAACAGTAACCTTGGACATTACTACACAATGTAGGAATTTCCGATAAAATGCAGATGTGTCCGTGGATTGGGAACAAAAATAGTAAAGTCTGCTAGGAATTTTGAGAATCTTTGCCAGCAAAAGTCTCTCCGTGTAAAGCATTTATTTGACTATTCAATAGATAAAGCAGTTTTACAAAAAAACGTCACACTTAAGAAAAAAATAATATTAATTAAGAAAACTCAGAATGCGCACACTTGACCCGCATTGCGGGTAACTGTGCGCACCCCTGTGGGGTAAGTATACGCACCCTGGAAATACGAGTGCATTCTTCACAATTATGAATGTGAATGCTCTGAACAATAAAATTTGAGTAAAATGAGCAAATTATGTGACCAAAACTTGTAAGTCTCCATAAATGTCCTTCTACATGAAGGTCACTGACGGAGGCGTTTTCGGGAGCCCGAGTTTGACTGTTGCGAACACCATTTACCCCAAACCCTACCATTGGCTGGTCGAAATTGTTATTAGAAGATCCATTTCTTGTAGTGAGAACGTTTTGTTCATCTTGAGGCATAATCTGCTCTACGGCCAATGATAAAGCCTGCACACACTTACCCGCGCACACTTACCCCAGCGAGACAAATTCTATATAGATGCTCAAAACTTCACCAGCACCGAATATAACTTCAAAATTTTTGCTGAGCCTCAAGCTTAAATGAATTCCTGATATGAAAAGAATTAATTTATTTCAGATTTAATCCGGGCTTAGGCGTCACACTATTTGCCGTGAGCGAATAAACTATTCTGGGATCGCCTGTTTTCGTTCTTTTAACAAAAAATATAAATGCAGCGCAGCGCATCACTTTTATTTGTCCAAACTAATTCTCCATTCAGGCCCGTCTGATTTGCTGTAGCATACCGTTAACCCCTTTCATTCCGTTCGGAGATAAGCCAGGTGCGCACACTTACCCACTGCGCACAGTTACCCCTAATGACTCTATGGTAAATTTCGTCGCTGCGAATTGACGAACAAGTTCGGCGGGTCTCACTTCGTCGATAGATGGCGAAACATCAGAATATTTCTCTCACTAGTGCCAAATAGTTATATCCGTTTGTGTATAAGGAAAGCTAAAAACTACACTATAACATATATCTGCGATGCGTCCGGAATTGCGAGCGTTGAGTTGAGGTTATGTTGAGTAGGTAAAGTTAGGCTAGTGGTTTAAGACGACGACTAGATTTACGAAACAATTGCGCCAGCCCCTAGAGTGCGGACGAACACACACATGTAATAAACTTTGTACAACAAAGACCACACCAGTGAAGCCACACAATGTAAGATCCAGAAACTGCCAAATAGCCTATCACCTCCTTCCAGCTTTTTAATTTTTGACGTGGAATTTTTCCTAAGATGACTGGTAAAATTTCCAAGCCAGTATGGAAAATTCCATTGCGCCGCGATCACGACTTTACCATACTGACTTGGAAGAGGTACTGCTCGCTTTAGGTATAAGTAAGGCTACCAGACGTCCCGGATTAGGCGGGACAGTCCCGGATTTCAGCCAAGTGTCCTGGATTTTTTTTTACCCCGAATTCGTACCGCATTTATAAAAATTGTCCCGCATGTCCCGAATTATGTGCGAGTTCGTTTCAATTTTTGTTTTCCCAAGTATTCGTTAGGCATCGATACGACCCGAAACAACGCGTCTTCGCGCCTGCTACCCCGAGAGTCGAGATATCTGCTTGACGATACTAAGATTATGAAATATAAAAAAAATAGCATTACGAGTCAGAGACTAAAGAATGCTAGTCTGCGATACTAAGATTATAAAATATAAAAAAATATATTAAAAGTTCAATTCTTATGTGAAATGTCATAATCATGAAATACAAAATTCCCTACACTCATCTCAAGTATTATTAAAAAAATATTAATAAAAAAATTGAACAACTGAATGATTGAATGCATACATTATTTCGGGGAAGTAGGGGGGGGGGGGGGGGGGGTAATAGTGGTGTCCCGCATTTCCCTAGTTCAAATCTGGTAGCCTTAGGTATAAGTATAAGATTCGCTAGACTTATTATCATCCTGACTAGTAAACTTTCTCATTTGTATAAGTGTTTGTACAAATATCTTAGGTTATATTCCAATGATGATAGTAACTTACAGAATTACTAGGCAAACTAGTAATAATTGCTAAAATGCCGATATATCCCCAAATTGCATCGAAAATAGTAAATTCTGGTAGGAATTTTAAGAAATATTACTAGGAAAAGTCTCTCCGTGCATTTACACGTACTATAACGATAGTAAGAGGGTAACCATGCCGGTATATCCACGGTAGCTGAAGGTATATATTAAGCGTATATCAAAAGCCGTCAGGGTGGCGACTGACGAAATAATCCGCATAGATAGTGGGAAGTATGAAAAACAGCTAGAACTAGGCTATATATTGGCGCTGGCTTGCAAGAAATTAGATATTCGATAATGTTAGACCACTATAAACGTCGTTGTGGACGTTCAGTGCCAAATGCATAGTAATGCTGAATAAACCTGATTTACCTCACTAGATTGAGTCCAACCAATAGGAATTAGGTTGAGCAAAATCTAGTGATCCATGACTTTCAAGGAATAGTTTACTATCAAGGTGCCACAGTAGTGATATGTCCTATATATATTTTGTGACGTCAGAATCGTGAAATACGAGGAATTTCTTTGCGATATTGAGCCTTATTTACGGGACGCAGATGGGTGAAATAAGTTTTCCTGAAACAAGTGTGTATTTCTACCCTGCGTTTGCTTACTGTGTTTAGTGATAGAAGTATTAATCTCCTGGATGCTGCGAAAATACGACAAGTCAGTAATGGCCGGATTCTGATGCCGCCAACGCCGAACTTACGATTTTGCCGCCCTAGGCACTTCTGGAATCCCGCCCCGTTCTTGATATGAAAATATTCACCCTAGAACTCATGTATCTTTTTTTCTACCTTCTAACTCATGACTGGGGTGAATATCTACCCCATGCGTTTCTTGTTCATAAAATCGTTTCTAGAGCTATAATGGAACTCGCAAGTACACCAATCTCTTTGTTTTTTCATAAAGAAGAGAATGGTGGAAAGTAAATTCCATTTCATCGAAGTTTAGTTGGTGAAACATTGATTTGAATAACTAAACGTAATTCAATTTCCAGTTTAGGAGCGCAGTTTGAAAGTCCACTGGGGTAGATTTCTACCCCGTACATGCGTTCTAGGGTTAATTATTTTTCAGTAGAAATTATTTATTTCATAGAAGAGAATTGATCGGACGAGTCAAACCAATTTTTAATACTTTGTCTTTTGTCTGAAAAGACATTCTTTCTCTTATCGAGCGTGCGATCCACAGAAAGACCGAAAAAAACGGAAAGTGCATCATAATCTTTTTTTCATCATTCTAACCTCAAAATCGCAACTTCGTCGCGATTTCTCGGCTTTCGCGATGAAAAATAATAATCGTTTCTTGGACGTAGAGGCTTTTTGACGAACCTCGTAAACCTCTCGTTTCGTCGAAAAAGCCTTTCCGTACTGGTACTGAAATGTACTAGTTTTGCACCACGTGCATGATTTTCGCGTTTTTTTGACCCATTAAGCGGGCCGTGAGTGACCGGTTTCAGACACGCGGGCAAAAAATTAAAAATAGAAACGCCCGCTACATCGAGCTGCGGGCGTTTTCAGGTTATTATTGCCCGCTACGTCGAGCAGCGGGCGTTTTCGGACTATTATTGCTCGCTACTCGAGCATAAGCGGGCAATAAAAACCTGAAAACGCCCGCTAAAATATTTTTAAATTTCTTCCAGAAAAATATAAATAATGAAGAAAAAACGCGAAAATCGTGCTGTCACACAAAATATGGTGTGCGCTAAGGGCTAAGTGGGCTTTTTGACCTTGTGTGGTTGCACTACTCGTCTTCGACTCGTGTTAGCTCGCCTTCGACTCGTACTACAAACTCCACAGTCGGTCTGAAAAAAGCCCACTTCACGCCCTTGGTGCACAATATACTAATTCTTCACCGTGATCTAATTTCATAAGGCATCGCAGTACAGTTTCAAAGGTCGCGGTTTAAACCCGGGCTGAAGGGATGTTTACTTGAAGAAGAAGATTATGATGCACTTTCCGTTTTTCCGGTCTTTCTGGGGATTACAAGCTCGATAAGAAAAAAAATCTCCCCTCGGTCAAAAGAAAAAGTATTAAAAATTGGTTCGTCCTGTCTGATAAATTCTCTTCTATGAATTGAGGTACACTAAGCGTAATGGATTCTGATCCGGACGAGTTGGACAATTCTAGAAACAGCCAATCGGCGCTCTGGATTTTTTTAATTAAAAAGATTTAATTAAAAAAATCCAGAGCGCCGATTGGCTGTTTCTAGAATTGTCCAACTCGTCCGGATCAGAATCCATTACGTTTAGTGTACATACAAACGATGCAGGAGTCACCATTTAATAAAATAATTTTATTCACTCCTCAACTGTAATCGCCACTTTATTGACCTGAAAAGCGGGCGTAATGTAGCATATTATTCCCTCTCATACTTTTTTTCCCGCAAATTAATTTTTTTCCCATTTGCGGGAAATAATGTAGATTATTTCCCGCAAATTCAGATTTTGCGGGAAATAATGTACATTATTCCCGCAAAATTTATAAAGATTGATAAAGTGGTTACAGTTGAGGAGTGAATAAAACATTGTATGCAACATGGGAATAAAGTGCATCATTCCCTCGGGCTTACTGCCCTTGCGAAAATTCCCTTGGGTGATTACTGCCCTCGCTTCGCTCAGGCAGTAAGCTCACCCTCGGGAATTTCGTTCGGGCAGTAAACTCGCCCTCGGGAATAATCTTTCACTTTATTCCCACGTTGTATAATGTACTATTATTCCCGACTCGATCGTAAAGACCACTTTATTTACCTGAAAAGCGGGACTAAAGTGGTATCTGATTCCCTAGTATACTTTTTCTCCCGCAAATTCACTTCTGCGGGAGAAAAAGTAAATTTGCGGGAGAAAAAGTACTTTTTCTCCCGCAAATTCACTTTTTCTCCCGCAAACGTAGTTTTCAGTGTAACTTATTTTCTATCTTTTCTTTTTAATATTGAACTGTTTCTTTATATATTACTATAAATTTTCAATAAATTTTAGTTTTCAGACTTATAAAATAATTACACTTAAACATTAAGGAAGAAATAATAATGATTTTTCTTTCAACAACAAATGCTTTCATTTATTTAAAAGATTAATAATACTACTCTTTCATAATGAAAAGAATAACTACAGAAAAATATGACGAAAAAAATGATACATATATAAGTGATATGTGTAAGTTCTAAAAGCAGTATTGTTATAACATATGTTCACGTTTCAAGTTGATAAATAGAACGCAAATGAATTCCATTTTTTTTTTTCTATTGAGATTTTTGGTCTTGTTCTTAGTCGGGGGGGCTTCGCCCCCCCGAACCCCCCACGGGGGCTTCGCCCCTGGACCCCGCCGCCACGCACAGTGGTCTGTCAAAGGTCGTCTTTTCCAAGATCTTCGGACTCTTTCCTGACTTTCTCGAAACAAACGTTCCACTCATGTGTAGGGCAAAATATCGTGTGGACACAGGAGGATTAATTATTAACATTTCGATCCCAACAAAATACTCGTATTCGATCACTTTACTCACAGACAATACAGTCAAATGAAAATAGGTCCCACTTTTCGAATACGGCTACGGGTCAATCGGAAATAAAGTCCTATATGGAACACGGGAATAAAACCGATTATTCCCTAGTTGCATAATGTACTATTAGAATTAGCCGCTTTGAAAATCTGCCGCCCTCAAAATATGCCGCCCTAGGCAAATGCCTAGTCTGCCTATTGATAAAATCGGCGCTGGATGCCGCCATGTTGGATATGTATAAACGACCTGTCACTTTTATTTATTCGCAATACACATCACTGGGTAATCTACGCTGAAAATCACTAAGCAAGCGCAGTACAGATTAATTTAAGCTTCAATAGAAAAATAATACCCGTGGAATTCGTTTCCTCGTTTAGGCTCAATATCGCGACGAAATTCCTCGTATTTCACGATTTTGACGTCACAAATATATATAGGACATGACACTACTGTGGCACCTTAACTATACTTTTCTATTATAATCAGTTCAGAAATCCTCAGATAACGCTTTCAGCACGGGCTTCTCAATCGCAATATTAAATATAAAGGACACAGAAGCTCGATGAGGTTTTATTTGTCATCACTGTGACACTACAACGTTTACTGACAAATGCGAAATTCGGAAAAGTGACCAGGTTTTTCAAATAATAGAGTGTTCATACCGTTTCGAACTTCGATATTATATCTATTTGCGATATAAAGTTATTTGCGTTATGAATGCGAGAAGTAAATATCACTATTGGTAAAGATTATTCAAATCTGAACGTACGCTCGATATGAAAATTCAGACTAAAACGCTGTATCTGTACTCTCACTACTTGAATATATCTACTTTTTCAATCTATTAAATATATTAAGGGGGAGGGGGGGGGGGGGGGGGGGGGGGGTTATACTCGATTTGTTACCGGCCCGTCTATTGTCTCGAATATCTCCGAAACGGGGCTACCAATCGACTTGTCCTTTTAGGACAAGCTGCAGAGATTTGGAGTGGGCATTTTTTGTAAAAAGTGTTAGAAGAAAACCAGCTGCGATATTGTTTGTAGAATAGTTTCATATGATATAGTGAGGTGTTTTTCACTTGAGTTTATTATTCACAACTTTGTTATTAACAATTTTATGCAAAAAATCGCTTTTTTTTTTAGTTTGTTGCTTACAATATCAAAACTGTCAGAGTAATCGTGATGGTGTTCACAGAGAAATTGTAGAGATTAAAAACACAAAGAAAATGAGAGGTCGCACGACTCGATCGGACCGTTAGTTTAGGAGAAAATCGGGAAAAACCGGCCAAAATGCAATTTTTTCAAAAATTCATAACTCGGTCATTTTTTGAGATGTAGCGTAGATCCTTCGGCCAGTATTAGTTTGTAATGAAAACTTTATATGTGCAAAAAGCAGGCGCTGTCCGATGAATAGTTTTCAATCTGTGGCCATTTGAGTTTTTTACTATCCAATTTTCCAGCAGGCCTGAATGCCACAGGTGTGGTCCGATTTCAATTTGCAAAACGGATATCGAAAGTATAATTTTCATACTTCAAAACGTTCATCTCGGTTTTGCATTAAAACGCCGAGAAATATGTTAGAAATGAAGCTGAACATCACCAGAAACGGCCGAGCGCGCGAGACTAGTTGAAGAGTAGGGGAGAGCAGTAGACAAGGCGAAGCATGTACCGAGAATATTCGGTGAATGTAAGCGATCCCCTTCCTACGGCCAAACCAACACAGGCGCGCACCGCGTACGTGAGACTCGACGGGCGGGGCTAGGCAGCCAGTGGTGCTTCTACCGAATCTTCCGCGCTAAGCCGAATCCGCATAGCTCACCTTGATACTTAACCTAACAAGCAATCATCGCACTGAACACGGAAAAGGGTGAACGCGATTGAAATGAATTTGCCTGATGTGAACATTTATTTTCAAAATTTATCAACGAATTTAAAATCAAATATCAATTAATTGGATTTGAGTATTGATTATCAGGGTTTAGGATCGATATTTGAGACGAAGTGGAACAGGTAAGTGGAGAGTAATTCATTGAAGACAACATGGTCAAAAATTGGTTTATTTATTGATTTATTTATTTATTAACAGAAAAATGAAATTTATCAAGGATTATTGGTTAATCGAGGGATCCATTGCTGTTGAATTATGGTGTACGCACAAACTTATCGGAGATTGAATGCTTGGGAATCGAAGATAGGCTACCGATGAGCCACTGTCGAACGTAGTACAATTTAACTCAAACCATTTTCGTCTCTCAACGACTACTTCTATCGGAGACCCGAGTGCTGAAATGTACCTCAGCGAGGCTCCATAGCGTGCGGAGGGGATTTGTCGCAGGAATTTGTAGTACGTCGACAATCAGGTGTCGGAGAAGAATAAATTCATACTAGTTGAAGAAGATGTTGCCATCCCAGGACATCGTTACTTCCTCTGAAACAGCAAGGTGAGAGTATAATTGACTATCATGAGAATTTATAAGTCTTGTATGTCTTTTCGATATCCGTTAACTTTGTATCCTACGTACCCACACGGAGAGAAAAAAATAGTAATATCCACAATCTAACATAGTAACCATTACTATGTCACATGGTAACGTAGATTTTTGAGGTTAACATCTGCTCAGTCACCATGCAGCATAGTAATGGTTACCAGAAACATGGTAATGATTCCTATTTCACATAGTATCATTTATGATTCTATAAGAAAATGAGTCTGGTTACTATGTAGAATGGTAATATTACACAGTGGAGCTTTGTGTGAGAGTTCGGAGTGTGTCGGCAAGCATTTTCTATTGAATTTTTGTGTCCAGAGAAGGACTGCATATCGTCGGCCTGCTACCAACCCTTGCAACAAAGCTCTTCGTACGCTGCCTAGTCGCACCACGAACATCTGCGACAAAGCTTCTCCGCCTGCTACGAGACATGAACGTTGAAGCCTCGTTAGAGTAAGGAATGTTCGATGGATATCCTTGACGTGCCACGAACCCTTGCAACGAAGCTGCTTGCACGCTACCTCATCGCACTACAAACTCCTACGACAAAGCCCCTCCGCACGCTATGAAGCCTCGGTGAGGTAAATCTCAGCACTCGGGCCTCCGATAGAAGTAGTCGTTGAGAGACGAAAATGGTTTGAGTAAAATTGTACTACGTTCGACAGTGGCTCATCGGTAGCCTCTCTTCGATTCCCAAGCATTCAATATCCGATAAGTTTGTGCGTACACCATAATTCAACAGCAATGGATCCCTCGATTAACCAATAATCGTTGATAAATTTCATTTTTCTGTTAATAAATAAATAAATCAATAAACAAACCAATTTTTGACCATGTTGTCTTCAATGAATTATTCTCCACTTACCTGTTCCACTTCGTCTCAAATATCGATCCTAAACACTGATAATCAATACTTAAATCCAATTAATTGATATTTGATTTTAAATTCGTTGATAAATTTTGAAAATAAATGTTCACAATCAGGCAAATTCATTTTAATCGCGTTCACCCTTTTCCGTGTTCAGTGCGATGATTGCTTTTTAGGTTAAGTACAAGCCCGGCGACTATGGTATGGTGGGTATGGAGCGTACCACACCCGAATTATTCCCGGTGTGGAATTCCATACCCGAAAATCTTCCATATTTACTCGAAAATAATCAAGAGACTCGGTAGAGTCTCGCGCCAAGTACATTAAAAAAAAATTTTTTTCAAGCGCGAGACTCAACGAGTCTATATACCCGAGAGGCAACTACCCTAACCTATAACGCGAACTAGTATCTTCGTTTTCTTTCACCTCACAACATACACGAATTAAAACTGATTTAATCTAGGATGTGGGCATGAAAAGCTTTCATTTGAGCCCTAGATCGATTAAATCGGTGTCCGGAGTACTGAGATATGATTAACTTCAGATTCTGATACCCCGTTTCCTCGTACAATATTTGTCTTTCGTCTTCTTCATCCTTTTATGACTTATCGTCCTTTCGGACATGTAGTCGTCTTTCGTCTTCTTCAGACCAAGATTCAGCCAATTCAAACCATTCCCATATAAAATCACTAGACGGGAAACCACACAAAAGTTGTATAGAGTGACGTCAGTACGAGATAGTTACGACGTAGATAGCGCCAGTATCGCAGACAGAAACCGTCTCCGACATAGCATAGAGCATGGACTGCGCATTCCCTATACAGCCTATGGTAACGCCGAAAGTGAGAGAGAAGGGTAACACACGCGGCCAAATCTGTCTCTTTCTATGCATTTGACGTTGTTGGTTAGAAAGAAACAGATTTGGCCGCGTGTATATGCTGTCTCTTTCTACCGACCGAGCGATTTTCGGCCCGAATGCGCAGTCCATGCTCTATGTCTATGGTCTCCTACACTAGTAGACGCGTATTGTCATTTCATGTTTTTAAATCCCAATAATAAAGGAAATAAGAGAAATACGAGCAATGCTTAATACAAAATTTGAACGTAGAAAAACTAGTGAATACCCACCGCAAGCCCCTCGGGTGCCAAAACCTTACGCCAAGTACATTAATGTGATAGTCACCAATAAAAATGTTTCGATGGGTTAATCTTAAATCCTACGATCTCGAGCTTTTGAGGTTATGCGAATCGGCTGACGTGTAAAATTCATGGTGATAAATAAAATAACAATTATAAACGGACAAGACTGTCAGATGAATATTAACTGATTTATGAATGCAATTATCAGAAGAAACGGTTTTTTCGGTTCAATTGTTTAGCAAGTTATCGCCTGAGGAAGTCTGACAAGAGAAAATCAAGAGAAAATGTTGAAGTAGAAAAATATGAGGATAGCATTATTCGATATAGGGAACGGCAAGGAGCCAGACCAATAAAGCCGAGTTCAAGTGTTGGATTGCAACGAATTTTACTTCAAGCTCCATGTTAAGCTTATCTCCGAAGGCTCGTCTGCTGAGACTCAAATTGTGAGTCAACGTTATACGTAGGATTCCGACGAGTCTTATAATCTAACTCCGTATCATCTAGTCAAAATGAGATTTTCAGTCAATGTTGTTTGTTGGACTCCGATAGGCTTTATTCTACACTCCACGTCAACGTAGTGCCTTGACCTTCGGTGGAGATAATTTTTTAATCCATAATGTATATTAATAATTTAATGTCAAATTTCAATAAATTTGTTACATTTTGGTATGCAACCTGTGTCTATATGTTCGATTCTATTAAGCTTTCTCCAAATTAAGATTAGTGCTATCACGACAAATGGAATGAAATTACTTATTTATGGATTATTTAATTTTGTAGCGGGTCGCCATATAAGACGAGAGGATGATGAGAGAAAACGCTTGGGTTGCAAAGTATCAGGATAGTGTTATTTGATACGAGAAACGGCAAAAGTCAGACGAAGAGAGCAGAATGCGGGTGTTTGACTTCATAAATTTCCATTTTATGCTCTACGCTAGTCTTGCATGAATAGGCTCAATTCTAAATATTTTGATACCTTCTGTTCAGACCCGAATTGGAAGTTGACATTATAAGTACGGGATGCGTACATGTTCTTTTTGCAGAGGACCTAGTTGCATTAAAAAAAAAACTACCTACGAATTGCAATACATATATCTGATATCCATATATATTTAGTTATGAGCAGCAACTATAACCCTGCGTGCAAGTAACTCCGTCATTGCCGGTCCCAGGCCCAGATGAGACAGGAGGAGGGCTGCACGCAGGGTTAGATGTTGTAGGTATAAAAAATTATTGTAGTGGAACAATTTGTAAACGCTATGAAAGTACATTACGCGTCACTCTACAAATTTGAGACTTGGGGAAAATTATGAGCACACGCGTGCTCGTTGCTGTTGACGTTCCTGCTTATCGAGGGACTTCGGGCGGTATGAAATAGCACAAAACAACCGAGCGAGCGTAGCGAGCGAGCACAATTATTAGGTGGTCAAGCAAAATTTTACAAAAAGTAGTGAAATCAACCCCAAAAAGCACCTTTGGTGCAAAAACCTTCCGCCAAGTCCATTAATGTGTAGATCACTCCACCAAAAAATAATCAAAGGTTGTGCTCGCTCACTCGATTGGTTGATGATTATCAACATACAAAAGCATTGAAATCAGATACAACTGCCAAGTACCTGTAGAATGATAAAAGTTTGGAATTGAAAAATTTGTTCAAACTAAATAAAGTTGTACTCATTCGCTCGCTGCGCTCGCTCACTCTATTGGCTTATGATTATGGGTTGAAAAAACAATTCGGATGAAGAGATTGCAGATGTCAACATTTATCTAAAAATATTCATAACGAAAAAATAGTTTAAAAAAAATTAAAAAAAAAAATTTGGAGTCCGTGGTACGTTGGCGGGCCAATGTTTGAATATCTATCATATGACATTGACATGGTTCGTGATCGATATTTTATATTTCTTTTTCTACAAAAGGCCCCCCAAGTACCACTACCTCCAAATTTTTTTTTTTAATTTTTTTTAAATTATTTTTTCGTTATGAATATTTTTAGATAAATGTTGACATCTGCAATCTCTTCATCCGAATTGTTTTTTCAACCCATAATCATAAGCCAATAGAGTGAGCGAGCGCAGCGAGCGAATGAGTACAACTTTATTTAGTTTGAACAAATTTTTCAATTCCAAACTTTTATCATTCTACAGGTACTTGGCAGTTGTATCTGATTTCAATGCTTTTGTATGTTGATAATCATCAACCAATCGAGTGAGCGAGCACAACCTTTGATTATTTTTTGGTGGAGTGATCTACACATTAATGGACTTGGCGGAAGGTTTTTGCACCAAAGGTGCTTTTTGGTTTAAATGTACTTTCATCAATACGGGCCTTACGCAAATTCTTGAGAGATGTGATCGCTCAATCGATATGCGCTCTACGTGACGTCTTCCTGTCAGCGTTGCCAGAACGAAATCGTTTTACGTACTGGATAGCAGCGCCAAAACGTACCGAATGTGAACTTTGCGTACTGAGTTTAGCGGTCAACTCAAATTAAAGTATATGCAATCGAAGTATAGTTGAAATTTGTCGTTTATTAGTTTTCTTTCTGATCAGGTACGCAAATAATTTTGTTTAAAACTTACAGAAAATATATCACTCCTTACACATTACAATTTACAAATTTCGTAGATATTGAATTTTTTTTAGGCTCTTGGCCTTTAATTAAAACTATTAATACATTGAATGTATTCAAATTATTTCGAATAACGGAGACTAGTAAGTTTTCTTTTATGACTAGTTATTCCGCTAAAACCTGAAATCGTACTAGATTCATGAAAGGCGTATCGAATGCACTTAATCCTGACAAAACGTACAAGATTTATGAAAGGCGTACTAGCGTACTGAATCGCGTGAAAAAGTACTGAATTCAGTACAATTGTACTCAAACGGCAACGCTGCTTCCTGTGTTCTCTCGAACTGCACAACTTCGTGTGGATCCCTACAGAGGCATCGAGTATAGATAGACAGAGGGTGATGGCATATGTACACCAGGGTGGTCCCTTTATGAGTTTTTTTTCGGAATTTCAATGTTGGACGGCCGTAAATCGGCTCTAAATGTCGAAAAAACCATTCTCCAATTTTTACAGATTTTCATTTTGAGTCCTGATTAGGACTATTTTCACATGGATTTTCCTTCATTTGTAAATATACTTATTTGAGTTGGGTCTAATTCAAGTTAGCAAGATTGCATCTGATACTCGAGTGACAAAATTAAAATTATTATTTTACGAAGTGGTTATTCTATTGATAGTTCTATTGATTTTTCATTCGTTGAAGATATAATTTTTCATTTCATTATTTTTTCAATACAGCTCATTTTCTTGTATTGGTGAACTTGATATTCCATGGGGCCTCCGTTTCAGGTATTTCACACGAGTGCTTAATATTTTAACGTCAGAGTTCTGCAGCTGATTCTTTCATTAATTTTTCGTCATAAATAGTTTGAAATTCTCGCGAAAAAAATTAACACCGTCAGGCTTGAAAAGCACAAGAAAATAAAGTACGACGTTATATTACTAACAAAATGGATAAAAAATATTTAACCGAATTAAAACCCCCACGACTCGTATGAAATAACCCATATACGATTTTTGAATATGTCTTATAGAAACATGAATACCTATTATCGTTCATTTTTCGAATCAGGTTTGTTGATTCAATTTTTAATCTAAAAATCACTGAAATTAGTATTTTCACGTACAAAAAAAATTCCATGTGAAAATAGCACCAATTAGGGCTCAAAATAAAGATCTGAAAAAATTAGAAAATTGTTTTTTCTAAATTTGGAGATCTACCTTTGTTGCGTATACGTACACGAATGTACAGTAGAGTCCCGCTTTTGTCAGCCTCACGGGAGGATTGCTGACAGAACCGGGAACGTCTGAGCCCCGCCTAAGGAGGCGTACGATTCAGCGAACGCCAGTGGCGTAGCGAAAGTGAAGCGGTGCACTGGCTTCGTGAATAAGTGAGTCTGCCAAAGCGAGGTTTGTTTACATACCTACATTCCTACACCACTGCCGGAGACTTCGGGCTACGCCTTCGCATCTCTCTACGTGGCTCGACGCACGAGCGGAGGAGAGCAGCGGTAGTAGAGTGGGAGGTAGGGTAACGTCTAGCTTGACAGAATCGGGGCTGACAAAAGCGGGACTCTACTGTACTCATAATAGACAATTTTTTTAGTAGAATAGAGGAATTTTATTAGTGGGATTAAAGGTCTACCAAGCCGATATAAACCCAATAGTCTCCTTATCACCCCCCCCCCCCTTGCCTTCTGAAAATATTTATCCATACCCGGCAATTTCGTAAGTCGCCGGGCTTGGTTAAGTATCAAGGTGAGCTATACGGATTCGGCTTAGCGCGGAAGATTCGGTAGAAGCACCACTGGCTGCCTAGCCCCGCCCGTCGAGTCTCACGTACGCGGTGCGCACCTGTGTTGGTTTGGTCGTAGGAAGGGGATCGCTTACATTCACCGAATATTCTCGGTACATGCTTCGCCTTGTCTACTGCTCTCCCCTACTCTTCAACTAGTCTCGCGCGCTCGGCCGTTTCTGGTGATGTTCAGCTTCATTTCTAACATATTTCTCAGCGTTTTAATGCAAAACCGAGATGAACGTTTTGAAGTATGAAAATTATACTTTCGACATCCGTTTTGCAAATTGAAATCGGACCACACCTGTGGCATTCAGGCCTGCTGGAAAATTGGATAGTAAAAAACTCAAATGGCCACAGATTGAAAACTATTCATCGGACAGCGCCTGCTTTTTGCACATATAAAGTTTTCATTACAAACTAATACTGGCCGAAGGATCTACGCTACATCTCAAAAAATGATCGAGTTATGAATTTTTGAAAAAACTGCATTTTGGCCGGTTTTTCCCGATTTTCTCCTAAACTAACGGTCCGATCGAGTCGTGCGACCTCTCATTTTCTTTGTGTTTTTAATCTCTACAATTTCTCTGTTAACACCATCACGATTACTCTGACAGTTTTGATATTGTAAGCAAAAAACTAAAAAAAAAGCGATTTTTTGCATAAAATTGTTAATAACAAAGTTGTGAATAATAAACTCAAGTGAAAAACACCTCACTATATCATATGAAACTATTCTACAAACAATAGCGCAGCTGGTTTTCTTTTAACACTTTTTACATGAAAAAATCTCTGCAGCTTGGCCTATTTCGGCACCCGACGTTTGACGAGTAATGAGTTCGAACTGGTACGTTTGATCGAACGAAATCGGGATTTTTTTTTTTTCCTTTGATCGAAGACTGTTGGCGTGCCATTTATCTCGACTTATATCAAAGCCTACGCATCAAAAATGCAAAATCGGCCGTCATAGCCCGATTCTATAATGGAATTCTGAACATAATCATCCCAAAACATCTTTGTCTTCGACAACGATGAAGGGGTCAGTTGTAATCTACGATTTTGTGGTAATTTTCGCGATTGTCAACAGCTGAGAGCGGCTATTGCCGCTAATGTCATGATATTAGTTCCCAGAACACCCTCGAGATGTAGCCACGCGCACATTTTTAGCTTATTAGTGAGAGATGATTGGACTGCAGGTCGAGTTACGTGGTACCAGGTGTATCAACGTAACGGCGTGTCGACACCTGACGGATGTTCTGGAAACTGATATCATGACATTAGTGGCAATAGCCGCTCTCAGCTGTTGACAATCGCGAAAATTACCACAAAATCGTAGATTACAACTGGCCCTTTCATCGTTGTCGAAAAAAAAGATGTTTTGGGATGGTTGTGTTTGGAATTCCATATACACTCAGCCCAAAAATTAACGGACCACCTAGGATTTTCTGAAAAGACGTTGTTTTACGAATCGCTATAACTTAGTGAAAGAATATAACTAATTGATTAAAGGGGGTAGTATTTTGAAGATCGAATCTTTATCTTCAAAATCGTTCCTAAAAATTTCACCTGCGATCACTTTTCACCTGTCTGTGGAGGTTTGAATAACGGGTTGCGAAATTCATTAAAAATTAAAAATTTCAAACTTCGCTGTGGGGGTGAGAAAAAATCGCATGGAATTTTTGGCACAGTGGTTTTATAGCCTCAAAACTTCTCTTCAC
This sequence comes from Tenthredo livida, assembly GCA_963992785.1. Lineage (NCBI taxonomy): Eukaryota > Metazoa > Arthropoda > Insecta > Hymenoptera > Tenthredinidae > Tenthredo > Tenthredo livida. The sequence goes on from OZ023071.1 coordinate 13,058,032, forward strand.
AAAACCATTTTTGAAACTTTTTTGCGAATTTTTGTAACAAAGTTATTGAATTTCGAGTAATGTCAGGCAATTCCGACGTTACCCAGAATGCACCACGTAGAGTTACAGTATACAAGCATTCCAAATAAATCAAGGAGTAGCTTTTTGAAGATCGAATCTTCATCTTCAAAATCGTTGCTGAAAATTTCACCTGCGATCACTTTTCACCTGTCTGTACAGGTTTGAATAACACGTTGCGAAATGCAAATAAAATTCAAATTTTTAAACCTCGCTGTAGGGTTAAAAAAAATTGCATAAAATTTTTAGCATAGTGGTTTTGTAGTTTCAAATCTTTTTTTTCCAAAACCATTTTTCAAATTTCTTTGCGAATTCGTGTAACAGAGTAATTGAATTTTGAGTAATGTCGGACAATTATGGGGTTACCCAGGATGCACCACGTGAAGGTACAGGATTCAAGCATCCCATGTGTATGTGTGCGTGTGCATGTGTGTATGCGTCTGTTTTTGTGACTGTTTTGTGAGAATCACGCACACATACACATGGGGTGCGTGCAGACTGTACCTCGAGATGGTGCATCCTGAGTAACGCCAAACTTCTCTGACATTACTTAAAATTCAATAACTCTGTTACAAAAATTCGCAAAAAAGTTTCGAAAATGGTTTTGTGAAGAGAAGTTTTGAGGCTATAAAACCACTGTGCTGAAAATTTCATGCGATTTTTTCTCACACCCACAGCGAAGTTTGAAATTTTGAATTTTTCATGCATTTCGCAACCCGTTATTCAAAGCTGCAGAGACAGGTGAAAAGTGATCGCAGGTGAAATTTTTAGAAACGATTTTGAAGATGAAGATTCGATCTTCAAAATACTACCCCCTTCAATCAATTTGTGATATTCTTTCACTAAGTATAGCGATTTGTAAAACAACGATTTTTCAGAAAATCCTAGGTGGTCCGTTAATTTTTGGGCTGAGTGTAGAATCGGGCTACGACGGCCGATTTTGCATTTTTGATGCGTAGGCTTTGATATAATCGACATAAATGGCACGCCAAAACTTTTCGATGAAAAAAAAAAAAAAACCCGATTTCATTCGATCAAACGTACCAGCTCGAACTCATTACTCGTCATAACTGTTTATTTTTCAAAAGTTTCAGGAAATCGATTATCAACAAACGGAAATTTCAAGATATTATCGAACATAATTATAGAATCTAAAATAGCTTATAGAGTAATTATTTCATACCACTCCATGTTACGAATGAATATGTTAAGAAGCTCTGTACAAAATTTCAAAGCAATCGGTCCACTAGAACTTGAGATATCATGCCAACCGTTTCAAAAAACATAGTTTCGAGAAAAACAAGTTTAAAGTTTGGCGTCTCGTTTCGGGCAGTCTGAGTCATTTAATGGTGTGTAATACCTATACTTACATTTTTTTAATTAGCGATTTCTGCCGCGTACTCAGTTTCAGGTACATATTGAAAATACAAGAATTCATACGACGTAGGGTACATGCGGGTAGCCGGGGATTGCCTACGCCCTACGGTCTGCTACTGTTTTTCTAACCGGTTTAGTTGCCGCGTCATAAAAACAGCTGTAACTCCAAAAATAATTCCAATTTCGAAAAATCCTTATACAGGCATATTTTTCAAGGTCTAAGCTTTGAAAATATGCAACAAAATAAAATCGATTGTTTTTTAATTTCTAGACCAGAATACCCCCTTAATAACAATGATTAGTTTCAATATCACAATAGTCTATCAGTGTTAAGTTCTTATAAATTTATATAATTTATATACATGTTTTAAACTAGGAATTAAAGATTGTAAAGTACACGAAACATGGCAACTGGATGAGATTTTAAATTACAGTCGGACCTCTCAATAGTTCCGGGCAGGGATGAAAGTGGAAGAGTTTTCCCACGAATCGGTGTTCCCCCACCATGTACCGTCGAGCGAGACTTTGGCACTTACCTCTCAATAGTTCCGACCGCTTTACGCATTCGATTTATGACAATGTAAGCCGGCGCATCGACTTTTCGTTTCCTTATGCTTCGAAATAACGTATGAAATGGAGTTTCGGCTGACGGAACTATTGAGGGGTAGGTATACGAAATCCGAGCTCGCAGTTACTCGTCTGAGTAGTGGGGAAAGTAGTTCGCACATCAAACTGGGGGAGCGGAACTATTGGGAGAGGCACTATTGAGAGGTCGAACTGTATAATCATAATAATGCATGAAATTATCAATGACATCGTTAGAATCACTTATAACAAGTACTGCTTATCTATCTGTGCAAGATACTTAGCAGATCGTTGTTGTCATATACATATGGGGTATTCCACGTGAAATCGACCTGACCGAAACCCTGATCCCCTCGGAATCGGTCCGAACTTTGAAAAATGTTTGTGTCAGTTGATGAGAGTATGCATGAATTTTTGTAGGTTTTTGATCGAAAACGTTTAGACGTTCGCATATGCGTAAATCGGCAATGTCCGACTTTTAAGGTGGTTCTTCCACGAACCGAAATATTGCAGAAGATTCTAATTTTTCACTGTGTTATACTTAAAGTACCTAACAATACTCATACAAAGTTTGACAGGGGGTCATCGAGCAAATAACAGAGAAAACTGACATCAGATTTCCAATATTTAATACATAACCTTATGGCAGAATCCATTACGAACGATTTAATGAGATATTTGTTGTACGTAAATATTACAGATCTTTTCCAAAAACGAGTTGTATATAGTATGCATTATGAGGATTTTATAAATAGTGAGAAAATAGTACGTCATCGGAGTCTGCGACAAAATATTCAGAGTTGAAGTGATTGAATTTCAATTTTACGTGAAGATTTGACGGAATTGAGACGTTTGGCGACACCGTGACACGTCAGTTCATAGCTCACATCAGAGAGCTCCGTCCGAATAAAACACCAATATGTCATTGGGGCATTATGGCTTTGTTTAAAATAAAAAATATGTAAATTTATTAATTTTTAACGGGGCCCAACTAAAGCACCCATGAAATTCGGCCCTCTGTGGAAGAACCACCTTAATTGAGTATAACTCGAAAATCTCAATATTAAGTATGAAAAAGTTTCAGTTTGAAGTGAACTTCAAAGTAATGATGTGTAAAAAATATGGCAACTCCGAAAAGTTGAAAACAAATGGATATAAAATTAGTTTTTCAAATTTCTCCAAAACCATACGTTTTTATTTGCTCAAAATTGCAGAGGATATTCCTCTACAGTGTAGAAACAACGTGTATATATTTTTACATGGCGCCAGATTTCGTTTAGAAGATATGAATTTTTTACTGAATTTATTTTTAAAAAATTCACGAAAATTCATAACTTGTGAACAACGTTTTTTCTAAGAAATAAATTTTGTACAAAAATCACATTTTTTTAACCAAATCCGAGCATGTTATGAAACTTGGCCACATTTTTCAATTTTATTTTGTACTTTGTTTCCATTGATTTAGGAAATAAATTCAGTAAAAAATTCATATCTTTTCAACGAAATCTGGGCCCATGATAAAATGTATACACGTTCTTTCCACACTGTAGATGAATATCCTCTGTGAATTTGAGCAGAAAAAAAAGTATCGTTTTAGAGAAATTTGAAAAATGAATTTTATACCAATTTTTTTCAACTTTTCGAAGTTGCCATACTTTTTTCATATTACAGTGAAACCTCCCAATAGCGGACACCTTCGGGACCGGAAATTTTGTCCGCTATTCAGAGGTGTCCGTTATTCGGAGTATAGCTAGCTAGGGGATGAATAGCTAACGGATTTCTAACTTGTCCGGTATAAAGAGGTTTCCGCTATTAAGAGGTGTCCGTTAAGGGAGGTTTCACTGTACTACGTTGGAATTCACTTGAATCTGAAACTTTTTCATGATCAACATTTTTTTCGTGTGATATGTAGTTTTCGAGGTATACTCAATTAAAAGTCGGGCATTGCCGATTTTCGCATAGGTATATCATATCAGCTGCTGAAGTCTAAACGTTTTCGATCAAAAATCTACAAAAATTCGTGCATACTCTCATCAACTGACACAAACATTTCACAAAGTTTGAACCGATTCTGAGGGGGTCAGGGTTTTGGTCAGGTCGATTTCACGTGGAATACCCCATATACATATTATAGTATATCATATGGGGTATTCCACCTCAACTCGATGTCCCGCCAGACATCAACCATTTCAATATCTCTCATTTGTTCGTACATATAGTACCAAGAAATACAGTTACTCATACCGTCCCGTTTCGCGATTAGTCTCATCGATTCTATGGCCGGTATTCATAGTCGGGTCTTGAGTAAGGCTACCAGATTTGAACTAGGGAAATGCGGGACACCACTATTACCCCCCCCCCCCCCCCCCCCCCTTACTGCCCCGAAATAATGTATGCATTCAATCATTCAGTTGTTCAATTTTCTTATTAATATTTTTTTAATAATACTTGAGATGAGTGTAGGGAATTTTGTATTTTATGATTATGACATTTCATATAAGAATTGAACTTTTAATATATTTTTTTATATTTTATAATCTTAGTATCGCAGACTAGCATTCTTTAGTCTCTGACTCGTAATGCTATTTTTTTTATATTTCATAATCTTAGTATCGTCAAGCCGATATCTCGACTCTCGGGGTAGCAGGCGCGAAGACGCGTTGTTTCGGGTCGTATCGATGCCTAACGAATACTTGGGAAAACAAAAATTGAAACGAACTCGCACATAATTCGGGACATGCGGGACAATTTTTATAAATGCGGTACGAATTCGGGGTAAAAAAAAATCCAGGACACTTGGCTGAAATCCGGGACTGTCCCGCCTAATCCGGGACGTCTGGTAGCCTTAGTCTTGAGACCGGAATTCATCAAGACGGTCTTAAGTCGGCTTCATACACGACTTTATTGGCGGAGAGCCGGTCTTGAGACCGTCTAGAACCACGCCGGTCTCAAGACCTGACTATGAATACCAGCCTAGGGAGCAGACCGAGGGGGTATTCACTCAAACTTTTAGTGTACAAGTGATTTCGTGATTTCATATATGGGCCATTCCACCTCGAATCGGCCAATTTTGGGTGTTTTTTGATCTCGTATTTTTTGAATCGACTCAAACTTTTTTTATGTGAAATCTACGTCAAAAAAGTAGACCGGTATTTTTTCGATGGTCAAATAGTATATTTCGATACAAGAGGCCAAACGAGCGTTTTGCGGACCGCGAGTCTGAAGGCAGCACGAAGCCGAGGCAAAATATTTTGCACACCGGTACGCTAAAAGTCTGCTTTGGGTGCGCGTAGACGATGCGCAAAGGAGGACTTTGGGTGCATGTGTCAAGAAAAAATTTTTTTTACGCTAGTTATGAATTATCGCATTTTACTGCAAAAGTAGCGCACGGGCGGCTTTGACAATTAATATCTCGGGTCCCCTTCACCGTAGAGAGATGTTCGAAAACGCGTTGTAAAGGCGATGAAAGACACTTTCCGATAAAAATTTTCGACTTTTCGAATATATAATTTTGTTATTTTTATGAGCAATTAAAATGTTTACCGATTTTTTTCGCAAACTTGAACCATTTTTAAAATTAATAAAAAAATATGATCGCATTCCTTATTCAATTCTGAAGATGGTGAATTTTTTAAATTCATGGAGCGATTTTTCTAGGTATTTTTTTTGCAATTATTTGTCCGGCGTTGCTCGGGCTGCCACGCCGCGCGCCTCTCGACTGCCGCGTCATTCCATGTATGGAAAGCCGCGCGCCACGCCATTGGCTGAGCCCCGTACGACACGGTAGTAGCGAGGCGCGCGGCGCGGCAACCTGACGCAACGCCGGACAAATAATTGCAAAAAAAATACTGAGAAAAATCGCTCTATGAATTTAAAAAAATCTCCATCTTCAGAATTGAATAAGGAATGCGATCATATTTTTTTGAAAATTTTAAAAAGGCTCAAGTTTGCGAAAAAAATCGATAAACATTTTAATTGCTCATAAAAATAACAAAATTATATTTTTCGAAAAGTTGAAAATTTTTATCGGAAAGTGTGTTTCGTCGCCTTTAAAACGCGGTTTTGAACATCTCTCTACGGTGAAGGGGACCCGAGATATTAATTGTCAAAGCCGCCCGCGCGCTCCTTTTACAGTAAAATGCGATAATTCATAACTAGTGTAAAACAAAATTTTTGACCAACGAAAAAATACGGGTCTACTTTTTTGATGTAGATTCCACGTAAAAAAAAGTTTGAGTCGATTCAAAAAATACGAGGTCATTTCTCGGCCGATTTGAGGTGGAATTGCCCATATGATTTCGCATGATTTCATATGATTTCAACTGATTTTTATATGATTTCGTTGGTAATTCTGGATGATTTCTGCTGATTTTCGATTATTTCCAAGTGATTTCGAAGAATTTCAGCTGAATTTCAGTGATTTCCGAAGGATTTCGAAGAATTTTCGCTGATTTCTAGCGATTTCTCAGTGATTTTTTGAGATTTCAGAGCGATTTTTTTTCTGATTCCAACTGATTTTAAACTGGGGTGTACAGCTGATTTCAGGAGTGAATAGCCCCTCGGGGCAGACTATCAACATTTCAAAATTTTCGTTGAGAAGAAACGCATATAACTTTCAATCTGTCGATCCTATAGAAAAAATCACTAAGATTTCTTGTTCTTTCAATGTAGGTACTACATACTCGAAAATACTTTTCTTCAACTCTCTAACGTTTGTATCAGGTGATATTTGCGAATAAAAATTAAAAAGCTGTTCTTCGAATAATAGGCCACCTTCTATGGTATTAAAATGTTGACACGATATTCTACAAAAAATTGAGTCTTACATACAAGAGTCTTGGTTCAGAAGTTACAATCACTCGAAAATTAGCGAAAGTCAAAAATGAAACAAAACGTCCTGAGAATGTGAAAGAAAGATAAAAGCATTGTTAATTGAAATAGTCGTTGGTATTCAAATAAATTCTGTATTTTTATTCTTGAATATAAAATGTAGGTAGTTCCTATTTGAGTCGTGTATTTTCAATATTGGCAATGTCCAAAAAATTTTTCGTCCTCTTCAGAGCAAATAATGAATGACGGTTGAAAGTTATGCATAGGTATCAGAGCAGCTAATTTTTTGTTTTGATTTGTTTTAATATGGCCAATATCGGAATATATGAGTCAAATACAGGCCACGTGTTCGAAAATAAAATGCAGAATTTATGAAATACCGACACTGAAAGAAATTACTATGGTTGGACAGCAATATGTTTCTGATTGCGATTTCTTGTTGAAGTAGAGAAAAATATTTCTGAAACGACTGATCGTATAGTATAGGTGTCGAACAGTATGGGCATTGCAATGCAATATGTTTTTGAAACGACAACCGTATAGCTATCGCAGTTATAATTTTTCTGGTGGTCCCTATTCTAGCGGCTAGCCAGACATTCTAGCTAATATGACCAGAATTATTGTTGAGTTCCATGTAAATTTCTTTGAGTGTATGACTGTGTGAATTCACAATTATTCTATTGTTCCATTTTCAGAACATTTTGTGACGTTTTTGGATTTTGCTAACTTTTGAATGATTCAAACTTCTGAACGAAAAGTCTTGCCATCCGCCTGAAGATGTTGAAATTGGAATAACTTTTCTCTAGAATACCGTGTAACAATTTCAATAAAATCGAAGGTTGCCTATTAGACGTATCGATTTCTTCGACAGAACTTACAGATCCCAAGTTATATGCGTTTGAAAACTTTTTGTCAGCGAAAACTTGGAAATTTCATGAGTAGTCGCACCTTTTGGTACTACTTATACATAAAAAATGAGCGTTAAGAATATCAGAGTCTGGAGTTGAGGTGAAATATCGAATGTACAATGATTTGTGTCCAACATCAGCGTGCATCTGGGCTGTTGATTGATACTCTGCACCTAAAGACAGAAACAAAGCTGTCAACACAGCTTATACATAGTTATAACTATGCAGTAGGTTCAGATCCAATATTTACCGCGAATTCTAACAATATTTGAAATTGGCATTGACGTATTATCGGAAAAATCGGGGAATTATAACTTACCGACAAGTGATTATTCCTCATGATTCTTCAGTTTCAATAAGAAGCACTGGTTACCATGAACAGCACGTAATAATTTCATCTCACAGGCATCCTTGTGTATGACTAGGGTCCCAACTTTCCTGTATGAATGAGCTCAAATTCACAGAACACTTAATTGCTTTTTGAATCTCTCTACACTCCGAGATCAACGTACATATCTTTACATAAAACATAAATCTTGGCAAAACGGACGACACGCGACGCGACTAATAAGCCCCACAGTACACCTCGGTTATAAACGAATGAATATGACATAAATTTGCTATCTAACAAAATGAAACTTCTTTGGTTTGTCGAACTTGATCTCTAGCTTCGGAACTAATACATCATCTAACATTTCAAATATAATAAAGATCCCGTGTATCAGTTGTTTTTTTTCACTAAGGCATTCTTTGATCAGCAAACCTTAACAAACCTGTTTTTTTACTAGCTAAAAACTTCACTTAAAAACTTGAGGAAACTGCTTCTTCAATAATGTGGTAAAGAACACCTAGTATTTCTTATGCCAAAAAACGACCGATTTCATGTTTGATCAGACATATCCCTGATTGTTGTGTGACAGGAGTATGTACATCAAAGCCAAATTTCTGTTCGACCACCTCAATGAAGTCAGGCTGACTTACGCCCTATTAGATTTCAGTGTTGGACAATATTATCAATATAAGCACAAATTTTCAAACAATCATACAAGATGTGGGTGTTTAGTAATATATTGTACCTGAAAGCCCTTGGGATGACGATGCCTCTTACAGCACATACAGCCAATTATTGTGAACGTAACAACCACAACGGTGAACAAGCCAAACATATATTTCTGCCATCCTGACGGGTCAGATTCAGCTGCAGCACCGTGGGGCCCTGTGTACAGATGAATCGTATAATTACCAACGTTGTTGTCCAAGACGATTTCCATGCAATGATTCATTCTCCGCTTGCAAAGTTCAATTTTTTTTTTCCTCGTAATTTACGATAATTGAAGGTAATGAAATAACAGTGAGAACAAAAGCATGGATGTGGGTTGGGTCGGAAATGATAGTGAAGCAAAATATACCAGAAGCAAACAGCGAGGGTACAGGGTGAGCGTTGAGGGTCGGGATACTCCCGCAGACAAGTCCCAAGAGCCACCAAAGGATCAGCATTTCTTAGCGCTTGTCCTTGATGTCCTTGTCTACGTCATTTTTCCATCGCTACAAGTCGCCGCTGCAGCTAATGTCCTTCTGATTTGTACAGAATATAAAATAAATGTTCGGTCTTCCCATCGCGACGGTCAACTTGCTGCGCGATATGCTCCGATTTTGACATACATTTCTAAAGTTTTATTAGCCAAGACATTTTTAACGACATTTCAAATTTATTCGTGACGAATAATTTATAATATATTTAAAAAATTTCTGGAATATGCGATAGGTGAATGCAGGTTGTAAATCGAGGCAATTAATCTGCTTGCAAACACTTTTGACGGATTGCCCAACAGCTCATAACCAGCCACAACCATCGAATCTAAGGTGCGTGACGGGCTTACTCCCTGAAATTCTGTTGTCCAACTACACACCGTATCTGGTACGAAGCGCCTGCTGACGGACGAATCTAGAAGCACGTACTTTCGAGCTGTTAATATAAGGCTACCAGATTTGAACTAGGGAAATGCGGGACACCACTATTACCCCCCCCCCCCCCCCCCCCCCCCTTACTGCCCCGAAATAATGTATGCATTCAATCATTCAGTTGTTCAATTTTCTTATTAATATTTTTTTAATAATACTTGAGATGAGTGTAGGGAATTTTGTATTTTATGATTATGACATTTCACATAAGAATTGAACTTTTAATATATTTTTTTATATTTTATAATCTTAGTATCGCAGACTAGCATTCTTTAGTCTCTGACTCGTAATGCTATTTTTTTTATATTTCATAATCTTAGTATCGTCAAGCAGATATCTCGACTCTCGGGGTAGCAGGCGCGAAGACGCGTTGTTTCGGGTCGTATCGATGCCTAACGAATACTTGGGAAAACAAAAATTGAAACGAACTCGCACATAATTCGGGACATGCGGGACAATTTTTATAAATGCGGTACGAATTCGGGGTAAAAAAAAATCCAGGACACTTGGCTGAAATCCGGGACTGTCCCGCCTAATCCGGGACGTCTGGTAGCCTTATGTTAATACATAGAGATATTGGGAGCTTTCCATTTACAGACAAAAATCGACACAGTCAGACACACAGTATTATGATTGGCCGGATCTAACAGAAGGGACCAATCGTCATGCTGTGTGTCTGACTGTGTCGATTTTTGTCCGTAGATGGAAAGCTCCCATTACCATAAAGGAGGTGAGGCGGCCGAATCAGCGTAGTGCGAATAGAAAGAGACAGGAAAACCGAGACTGGGTGGCTTCCTTGTCTTTTAACGCATGCGCACTCAGTCTTTATAGCTGAGCGCACCCATGGTGTAAATATTAGGGTGCGTTCCGAAATCAGCTGCCAGCGCTAACAGTGCAGACGCTGCAGTTTCTCGCTGCCGGGCGTACCGAATTCACGACAGTGCTATGTCTAGTCACGAACCCCCCACCCATACTCGGTTTCGCTGCCGTATAACGGAACGGCTTTGGTACTGTGATACCTTTATATTATAGTTAGTATTTGTGCCCGCATCGATTACACACATATTGAACGTTTCTAAATTCATTTTTTATGATCGAACAAAATGTTCGAATACCAGCTTACGTCGTATCGCCCCATGACTAGATTTGGCGGGAAAATGCCAAACGCTGTGGATGCACTACCGTCAGAGGTAGTGCAGCCGCAGCTTTTCAATCTAGGGACATTGAACGCAACCCTAGCCTCGCGACGGGCCTCTATGAAGCAGAGTCACAGCGCACTATGCACGCTGAAAGTCATTTCGGAACGCCGCTAGCAAAGCTGTCAGCGCTGCCAGCTCGATTCGGAACGCACCCTTAGATGGTGTGCCTAGAACTACCAAGACACGCCCACTTTTCGAGGCCAAACAGAGTTAAGTAAGAGCGAGTACCAACTGTCTAGAAAACCCTATATTGCTGGGGAATAATTTTTTATTCAACTATGGCACCACTTCTTGGTGACGTCACAGCACATTGAATACACGCCGCGCTCGTGAAATTTGAAATTTGAAAACGCATCGTCGCGCCGCGTTGACTGATCGCCAATATGTTGTAAAACAAATTGTGCATTTCTCTCCCGTTGTTTGCATGCATGACGCAAGACGTGATAGAAGTTTGATTGCGGTTGACGGTTGCTGAAATGGCGTATGCGTGTATTATCGAAGGCTGCAAAAATAGTCGCATGAACGTTCGGAAATCTAACGAATATATTGGGATCCTTAGAACTTCGATACGCCAACTAGTGGCAGAAAATAGAACTGTTGAACGACGGCTGCAGTAACCAGCTGTAACCAATGAGAGGGCTTGAAACCTCGATACGCTTACTAGTGACGAAAAATAGAACTGTTGAAAGTCGGCTACTTTTACGAAGCCACGCCCATTCCAAGGATCCCAATAAGTTTTTTTCGTTTACCACAATCCAGCGTGATGCGTGAAGGTTGGTTGAAGAAGATTGGGAAGGTGAAAATGCCGGTGAACTCTGAGAATGGTGAGTATCAATTATCGGTATAAATGTAAGCAGTTATTTAACCCTTCGCGGTCACCCGGGGTTAATACGACCCCAGTAATTTTCGTCGTTTTTTGTCTAAGTTCACATTTCAAGCATTTTCCACATTTTTTTCAACGTATGTTGTCATTAGTTTCTTATATATTAACTTTTGCTACATATTCTACAATGTTCAAAGTACGTTCCATAATTTTTTGCTCCGGAAGGGACAGGCGTTTGCAATCAGCCGGGATCCGTTCAACCAAATGTGACCGTCCGATAAATGTATACACTGAGAGAAAAATATGGTTGATACCACCATAATTCTACCATAAAACCGGGTGTGTGGAGGTGACATCAATAAATTATAGTTGAAAATACCCACGGAATTATGATCCCACGAACTATAAATTATTGTCAACAAATAACTTAATCAATATAGTTGTTTCAACTATGCGTAGAGTTAAACGAATTATAGTCGATATTACTATACCTATTAAGTAAATTCAACACTGCAAATAATCAAGTACACTCTGCAGATCATTTAGAGCTACCGAATTTGTGGGTCACGAGTACTTCCCATTATAGTCAATACAACACAATGCAAAGAAAACTATATTTGATCTAACTACTCAACTAGTTATCACAACTATATTTTATGGTGCTGGGTACGTATGGAAAAAGCAATTCAAAGTGAAAAACAAAAATATATTTTGATAATAAATGTCAAAGGGGGAAGAGGGGGGTAATCATGATATCGTGGATTAGCAAGTGAGTGAAGAATCGATCAGGCCTAGTGAAGTCGCGGTATCTGTTGAATTGAAGTTATTATCATTTAGTACCTGAAATCTGAAATTTACATCACAGTGAACATACATTTATATATACAGGGGGAGAAACATATATCAGTATTACACATACACATCATATCACATCATTAATACAAGAGTTAGGCGGCGCTTCGAAGTGAGATCTTTCGCGTCTATATATACTAACGAACTCTTATAAGTGGCACTCGCGAGAATATTAAAAGCGGTGATCGCCGCCTCACGACAAAATATTGAAGTAATGTACACGACCATACACATATCGTTGCTGTTTCTGGCAGCATAGTGCAATATACGATACAAGAATGATAAGAAAAAAAGAACAGGACTCTATCGTAGCAGGGCTAAGAGTCAACTGAGAAAATGCTCCTCCAGTTCCAGCATGAACTTGAATTCAAAAGCAAGCCGCGTTTTCTGATGTAGCGCCGACAAGAACAATGTATGCAGTATAAAGCCTAAAAGGCGCAATACTACAATGTATCCCAGTTTAGTACGACAGTTTTCGCAAATCGTCGTTCCATAATTTTTTCGATATCGCATATTCAAAATTAGTAAATAATAAATGTCATAGATGCATAAGTTAAATAACGCCTATATATATATACATTTTGAATAAATATGATATAAGTCATTTTTTGACAATAATTTATAGTTCGCAGGACCATAATTCCGTGGGTATTTTTAACTATAATTCATTTATGTCCCCTCCACACACCCTATTTTATGGTAGAATTATGGTTGAATCAAAAGTTGAAATCGAATATTTGTGTAGTTATTTTGACATAAAGTGTAATAGAAGAGTTTTTATTAAAACGATTGAGTTTTTACTAAAACGATTGTCAGACTCACTGCCATTATATAGTTCACAGAACTGTTCAAGGATTGTGACTCCAACAATAAACGTATGGTAGCCTGATTCACAATTTATCTGGTGGAATTCACTATATTTTTAGCCATTCAGAATAACTTATTTCGTTTGGTTATTTCAATCACATATTTATAGTAGCATCAACAAAAAAAAGGTTGATCAAGACATAAATATGGTTAAGTGAACTAATAAAATTTAACTACACGAAATTTCACCATACACTATATATTTTTCTCTCGGTGTAGGAACGTGTGACCGCAAAGAGTTAAGATCATAGACCATATTCCTTGGCAATTATAGGCAATTGTCTGTGAATTGCCTACCAGTTATTGCTTACTGTGGAGTTACGAGGAACCATACCTCGTTCAATTATAACAATTTTTGTCTTGTTCTTTCAGTTAGAATATGTAAAATCTGAATGAAAAAACACATGGAAAATCTGAATGGATACAACTAATTTCGAGAGTTCATCTCATGCAGCGTTCGAAGAGCTGCGAGGATTACGGAGAAGTGTTTTTTCTATCATGCAGTGAAAACTTCGACTCCGACCGACCTTATTCCTCGATTGACCGAGAAATTCATAACTTGGACACATCAAACGAATAAATTCAGTATATTATTATAGTTATTATAAACGTGATTCACAAAATAGTAATTTTGCCATATAATGATTTTTCATCATTTCTGATCGTCAGAATAATAATATAAAATAAGTTTGTACTGTAAATTTTATGAGATACGTAATCTCATTATTATATTAATCATAAGATATCTTTACGTTGTTAACTTTTACGTTGTACCACTGTATTGTATATTGCTCACTGATGTGTTATTTTAATACTGTTAATGTTGTTCCACTGAATTTATATAATTGATTACATGTTTTTTCAAATATATAAAATACAGTCTCGTGACATTGTGCGCATTGCATTATACCAAATTTGCATACTTTATTTTATAAGCCCTACCAATAAAATTGTAATTAGTAATTACCTATTTTACTCATTTTTATCATATCCACAAATTAAATTTCTGAGTATACATAACATTTTTGTAGATTTTATGATTTCGCAATATTTAAAACACTCGCTCGTGAATTGCCCAGAAAAATCCAACATTAGCAAAACTAATCCCTAACGATCTAGGGAATTTCGACGGTTGGTTCACTGTCGTACTTAAGTCCATCGCCAAACGAGAGAGAAACTTTTTTAGAGAGAGAAGCTGCACTCCTAGGCACACCATCTATACTCACACCACGAGCGCACCCCATCACCGAAGAGCGGGGGCTAGTCGTTCATTGCGCATGCGTTAAAAGACAAGGAAGCCACCCAGTCTCGGTTTTCCTGTCTCTTTTTATTCGAACTACGCTTCCACTTACACGCGGCCCTATGTCTCACCTCCTCTATGGTAATATCTCTATGTGTTAATATTAGGTATAAATCCACAACCAAAGATGTTTGTCCTGCGTTTGACTGCTGGATGTAAAAAGTTTCGTAAAGATGTTTGTTAGAACGGGTTTGAATTGAAAATTTTATTGTGATTTCAAAATTTTTCGATGTTCCAAACCAAATATACAGGGCGATTCACTTAGCGCGCACCACCTGGCAAGGGCGGATACCTTGTGAAATTCTAAGACTAATTTTCCTTTACCAAAAAGTCCTTAGGTCTTAAAGGTCTTAGTTTACCAATCACAGGGCCTCCAGCTGCTCAAGTTAGGGCCGGGTCTAAAATATAAAACTAGCAGTGCCCGTGGCAACTCGATTCCCAGTGAAATAAAAATAAATGATTCAATCTAGTGATAAATATAAGTTACAGTTATTGTCACCAGAGGTCGCCAGGAGTTGTCTTCGTTCAACATACGCTTTCGTTATCTGTGACCAGGACCATCGCTACGTGGTTCCGTCCCCCAGGTCGACTGCTGCGTAGTTTCCGTCCTTCAGGTCCACCGCTACGTAGTTTTCTCCTCTAGGTTCACCGTACCGTAGTTTGCGTCCTCCAGGTCTACCGCTACGTGGTTCCCGTCCTCCAGGTTCACCGCTGCGTAGTTTACGTGCTCCAGGTCGATCCGGAGGACGGAAACTACGGTGCGATCGACCTAGAGGACGAGACCACGTAGCGGTGGTCCTGGTCACAGATAACGAAAGCGCATATTGGACGGAGACAACTCCTGGCGACCGCTGGCGATAATAACTGTAACGTAAATTTATCACTAGATTGTATCATTTATTGTTATTTCACTGGGAATCGAGTTGCCACGGACACTGCTAGTTTTATACTTTAGACCCGCCCCAACTTGAGCAGCTGGAGGCCCTGTGATTGGTAAACTAAGACCTTCTGTAGCCCGAGAACACTGATCTCTATACCGGGAGATTATGTGGAAAGGAAAGGCTCCAAGCGCGCAGGCGCTGATTTATTCGAATATTTCGAGGGTCACCAATTTCAGACTCGCCACGAATATCCTTAGAGTCCGTCTGCTATTTGTTTCTGATTGTTGTCAAATACAAATGGCGGCAGACCTTTGCAGGAATAGGTTATGATTGTGTGAATCTAGCCAAGGATAGTATATTTCATAGGATGGCTCATCCTGCCAGGGGAAGTGGGAGACGGCAGAAGGGTCACACAAGCGGTAGTGCCATCTCTCGACCACCTTATGAAGCTTGAACCCATTTGTATCGCATTTAATGTAGTAATATTCTTGTCTGGACGTGATACAATATGTGGAGTCATAGATATGAGTATAGTTACAAAAGAAAAAGGGTATTGGCATTTTATAAACTACAAGAAGAAGAACGATCCGTCGCGTCGTAGCGTGACAGCAGTTTTAGGCTAGGATTCTGTTTGTTATTATAATATGTTGCGCTTAGTAAGCGACAGATGGGGCTACCGCTTGTGTGACTACCTCCGGCCCGTCCCAACCCCCCGAGGAAACTTTTAGGACCGATGAGCCATCCTATGAAATATACTATCCTTGGAATCTAGCAGCATAGAGATATATAATAGAGTAAGCGTCCCGTGAGCGGTTTTGAAGCAGTTCTCTTCTTCTTTCTTCTTCTTTTTTGGTTGGATATATCCCCCTAGTGCCAGGCACGGGGTAATTACCAATTTTGAATAGTAGATCAAGATTGTTTTGGTTGTAATTGGAATATATTCAAATTTTCCCAGTTTCCTCCTTCACTTAGATTTGTTTATAACTGATTTTCAGCAATTTACTATTTTAATTTTTTTATTATTGTTTTTTTTTTTTTTTTTTTTTTTTTAAAGATATTTATTAAACTGTTATTAAGAGCGGCGCCTGCCAGTTCATCTGCCGTTCTATGGACGAACACTTCTTGTGTGGCGAGTCGAGTGACTAGGTAGACAGAAAGACTTCTCTTGCTGGCCGCCAGGTAGTTATCGAAACCTCAGCAGGCGTGAGTAGCGGACTTCTTATACTTTTGATCGTTCGCTACCTCGATGGCTGGAGGAGAAGGTTAGGATGCACAGCACAGACAGCACAAAAAAAACTACAGTCAGACAAAACAAACACAGGACGTTAGTAAACACTATATCTCTAAACCATTGGCGTGTATAAAATTACAAATAACTAACTGAGTCCTCAAGGACCGAGTTAGGAATATCTCCTGGATATTTGACCCCTGACCCACACGCAACCTGTTGAGTCTGGGGATAAATTCGGTTCTAGCCACTGTTAGGTTAGGACAATCCCAAATGAGATGGTCGACGGACATGGACGGAAAACCGCACGGACAGCTCTCATCCTCTATGATATTCATTCTGAATAGATGTGCTCTTGAGGAGCAATGATTAGCTTTTAACCTATTGATGAGAGCTATCTGCCTTCTACCCAAGGATAGACCCGAAAACCAGGCTGAAAGAGAGAAGTCCGGAGAACCCCGGCAATATTGGACCCCCTTAATTAACCCCTGACTCCTGATTAGATTATTTGCCTCTCTACTGAGCTCTTTCTTAAACGTATGGACTAAATCCGTCCAGGGAATTGGAAAGTCTTGAATTTGAGCTAGTGAAAGCGCCTCCCGCGCCATCGCGTCAGCTCTCTCGTTTCCCGTGATACCCACATGGGACGGGACCCAGGCTATTATGAAAGTGAAGCCTCGACCCCGTAGTTCAGCAATTAACTGCCTCGCCGAAATAACCAGAGGACTAGGGGACTTGACTACCCCTTGACTCCCTATTGCCTTGATGGAACTTAACGAATCTGAGAAAATTATAGACTTCTCCCAACCCTGATTCTTAATTAGCTCCAGAGCTTTATTTATGGCTAGTGCCTCCGCCGAGAAGATAGAGGTGTTAGGGTTCAATCTGTAGCTGAACGCCATCTCCGTGCCAGCCACCACCACCGCCGCAGAAGCCTTTGGAGGATCCGGAACTCTGGAACCGTCCGTAAAAATAACCTTAAAGTGAGGAAAGTTTAGATTAACGAGATCTCTGAAGACGGACCCAGGAGTTGCCGAATCTTTGGCAGCTTTACCTATATCCAGGTTTACTTCAATAGAATTGAACAGGGAGGCGTAATCCACATTGAAACAACAAGGCTTGTCATGTTTACTAATGAAAGGAAAGAGATTCCTGATGTTATCCCAGACCTTAAACAGTGACAGAAGAGAATTTTGACTAATCACGGTGTCCTGCAATCTTTCCGAAATCCAGGTGAACCTTGGAAACAAAGCGTTAGATGAAATAGAGGCGGATCTAGTTAGGTATTTTTCCAAAAGAAAAATTCTTCTGTCTGATAGAGGAGGAACTCCGGCCAGATGTAATAAGATATTCGTAGGGGTAGTTCTCAGACAGCCGAGACAAACCCTTAAAGCCGCAAATTGAACTTTTTCCAAGGAGTCCAACAAGTACGTAGGGCCATCGATGAAGAAATGGCTTCCCCAATCTAGAATGGCTCTGACTAAACCCTTAAAGACCATAAGTAAGGAAGCTGGATGCGCTCCCCACCTAAAGCCTGCAAGAGCCTTAATGACCGAAACTGCCTTCATAGCCTTTTCTCTAGTTGCTATAATCTGAGATTCCCAGTTCAAGGAGGAGTCTAAAATTACACCAAGGAATTTAACTGACGTGCTGTTTAGTATTTGGATATTGTTAAAAGTAATGAATATTGGTCTGTTTTCTCTCTTCCTTCTGCTAAAAACGCAGAGGTGAGTCTTTTCGCCTGAGATCTTCAGACCCCTGTCTATCAGCCACGCATCCAAAGAGAGTAGAGATCTAGATATCTCCTCAATGGCATCGTCCAGCCTACTAGCCGAACAGTATTGAACCACATCGTCCGCGTAAGTCAAGAGCTTAGTGTCATCACCGATGTGATGTAGAATTTTCCTTAAATAGAGATTAAACAATATCGGGCTGAGGATCGAACCTTGCGGCAAACCTTGCCTCGTATGCCTAATGCCCATAAAGACCCCCTGAAAATAACAAGAAATCTGTCTCTCCCATATGATGTTCTTAATTATCATAGCCAAATTAAAGGGGATCCCCAAGTCCAATAAATCTCGAATCAGTACGCTAGGGACCACATTGTCGTATGCCCCTTCAATATCAATAAAAACCGCCGCTAAAAAATTTTTTTTAATAAAATTAATATGAATATCCGTAACTAACACCGCGATATCATCCGTGCAGGATCTGTGCTTGCGAAAGCCATAAAAGCAGCCCGGGAGAATGTTGTTTCTCTCAACCCACCAGTGTAGCCGATCATTGATAATTCTTTCAAAGATTTTAAGGAAAACCGATGACAGGGCTATTGGGCACACCCCCCTGCCACCAGGCTTTGGGATCAGACACACACAGTACTCCAGCCAACTAGCCGGAATACTACAGCCATTCAGAATGGAATTATAAATTTCGAGCAAAAGACCCAGAACTTCTACCGGAAGTTTTTTAACGATCTCATATGAGATTAAATCTAACCCCGGCGCGGATTTGGCCTTGGATCTCTTCACCGAAAAAGCAAGCTCCTCCATAGATAGAGGAGCCTGTAAAAGCGACTCGGTCAAGTGGACCCTTTCAAAAAATTCGTCTTCTGCAACCGAGGGAGGAGAAATTTTATGGAAAGCCGCCACAACGCCTGGATCATCTGCATTCATAGATTTCGGGTTTTCAAAATTAGCCCTCTTCTTAAAAGCTTTAATGGGGCCCCAAATTTCGTTGACTGGAGTATTGGGTGTTATAGAGCTGCAAAAATTCCGGAAGCTGCTTAACTTTTTTTTAGAAAGGAATTTATTAACAGATCGGCAACACCTAACATACCTGTCGTAATTCTCGTCCGTAGGATTTCTACGGTACACCACACTGGCAATCCGTCTTTCCTCCGTCTTAGCTAAGCATTCCTCAGACCACCAGATCGCTAGTGTCGGAACATTACGCGAGCTACCTTGGTCAGATACTGAGGGGACTCTTGCCCCTGCTGAACTTAGAGATACCTTTATAGACTCAACGATTTCGTCATAAGCAGCTAGATAGTTTCCATTTCCAACCTCCATGTTTGAGCATTTATCAACAAGGTTCTGTCTAAATAGGGCCCAATCCACCTTCTTCGTGGAGATTCTTGGGCGCAACTTAACTCTAAAGTTTGGCAGATTCGAAATTATAATCTTGATAGGATAGTGATCGCTCCCCATGGGATCATCTCCCACCATCCAGTCTATGTCCGTTACCAGGCCTATGGTGGCTAAGGTCAAATCAGGGGTACTGTTGATCCCGTGCTCCACGTGGAGTCTGGTACCCTCCCCCTTGTTGATTATACATAAGTTAGAGTTTAATATGACTTGCGCTAGGATATTTCCATCGTTATTTGACAAATCACTGCCCCACATATGATGGTGAGCGTTAAAGTCGCCACAAATTATCAAATTGCGACGACCCTCAACCCTAGTGAAGAAATCTCTCCATTCTAAAGCACTCAGGTACTTATTAGGGGGCTTATATAGGTTAAGAATCCCAATTTTATCACCCTTAGCCAAGGTCACCTCTAACAATAACCATTCTATTTTTGAATAGGCGTTGGAGGTCTCCACTACCTCGTATTGAATATCCATTTTAATAAAACAGGCGACCCCTCCTCCCTGGGTCATTGCGCCTCTATCCTTCCTAACTAAATTAAAATCTCTGACATTAAAACAGCACTTCTGGTCTGGCCTAAGCCAAGTCTCCTGAAGACAAAGGATATCGTGCTTGTGTATAAAATTCCCAAGATCTTTCCATTTACTAGAAATGCTTCTGCAGTTCCATTGACTAATAGTCAACGACTCACACATCTAGATCCTTGCCAATTCCCTGGACATAAATCTCCCCGACCGATTTTATGACCCCGATAATCTCCCCTGATTTATCCCTTTTCTCCAGCTCTTCGCATAAAATTTCAGCAAATTTAGAAACAGCCTTCTTGATCTGATCCCTAACTACCCTTGATATGATATTCATCTGTTGCTCGATTAGATCATCCATTTCCGGATCATCCCCCACAACGGTGTCGTCACCCCCAGCCTCAGACTCTTCAGTCTCCATCTCTACAAACGTCGATCCGGAAATAGATTTGGAACCTGAATCCGTGATCGGCGAGACAAGAGGAGAACTACTTGAACCCCTCCGATCTAGGATGACCATGCGTTTCAGGACCCCCCTTAGAGAACCTACTTTTGTTGTCTTAGCATAGCCACGGGACTCGGAGCCCCCCATTCTAGAATCCTTACGAGGTGGCTCAGACACTAGTTCGGGAAAATCCTTAGAATAGCCGGAGCCGCGCGATACCGGTACTACACCGTCATCTACCTCCTTGCGCTTCGGATGATCTTGAGGAGGAGAACTCGCCTTCTTAATTTTGTCCGACAGTTGTCTCTTTTTCTCCAAAAAAACGGGGCACATTTTATAAGAAGACCAATGGCCTCCAAGACAGTTAGCGCACTTGCTCTCTTTTTCCTTTTCCTCCCGAACCTTACAATCACATTCCGGATGATCCCCCGCGCATCTATTGCATCTCGGTTTACCTCTGCATTGGAACCCTACGTGTCCGAATCTTTGACAATTAAAGCATTTTTTGATAGATGGAAAAAATTGTTGAACATCTCTAGCCACGTACCAGATAGATACCTTTTTCGGCAGAGTGGGACCCCTGTAGAACAACTTAACCCTTGAAGAATTAACCTTGATACCCTCCCCGGGGCCATTGATATCCTTAAATTGTATTCTCTCTAACCGGAACTCCCCAACAGTATCCCCTCCCAATACGCGGAAACTCTCCATCATCTCCCTCTCAGCCAGGGTTGGATCCACACCTCTTATTACTCCAACTTTGAAGATGGAGAAATCAGGAATATACGCACCAAAATTCACATCTACTTTTTTTATTCTGTCTTCGACCATCTCATTCGCATCCTTGAAGTTATCAAAAGTCATGTTGACTCTGTCCATCCCTGAAGGGGAAATATCAATAACCCCGTCAGTGAATCCCCTAAACTTCATCCCAAAACTCATTAGATGGAGATTCCCCAACCTTAAACCTCTCAAATCATAGATGTGAACAACAAAAGGACCCCTGTCCATAATGTTGTACCGATTTTCCAACATTCTCGCAGGAGGCGGTTTGAATTTAACAGGAGATTTGACTTTAATTTTACTTGGACGGACTACGGACTCCCCAGCGTCCCCACTCTCAGACTCAAACGGTCTCTTGTTTACGTTTTCCGCTCCGCTACCTTTGTTATGATGGACTTTGAACATCCCAGAGCCTTCCCCCTCGGAATCCAACGGATTCTTGTTTACTTTAGCCGCCATAGCTTAAATCTAAAGGTGTTATAAGACAAAAGGAATCTTACGAAATTTTCACCACCACCCCAGGAAGATCAAGAATTGTGGAACCAGGATTCCAGCCTCTTCCCTTCCAAATTCTTCCCTTCTTAAAGGCGCCAATGACTCTTGGTCCTCCGATTCCTAATTAGGACGGACGTAGCCTGATGTAAACTCCGTACAGCAAGAGCGTGTGCCACCCGGCACTTGAGAGGCCTTAAGGACTCCCCTCTAGGAAAGATTCCTCCAAACTCCAAAAACACTTTGCGATAATTAAACTGTGATTAAGACTTTAAAGGACTTTAAAACTCCCGAAATTCTACTGAATCCGCAAAAAGAGACAGAACTCTACTTTGAGGTACGAGAAACCGGACTATGAAGGAACACTGAGACAGACGAAAGATATCGACTTGCTCATTCAACGGTCCAAACTCGAATCTCGAAGCAGTTCTCTGAAGGACAGAAGATGGTAATTCTCCCGTCCTCTCTGCCGCTCTTCCCATGGAGTGGGGGTCACGGGAGAGCTAGCTGCGCGCGCCTGCTCCGTAGAGATATATGAGCAGGCCAAGTACCACGTACTCCAAATTTTTTTTTTCATTTCTTCATTTTCATTTCTGTATGTCTTCTGTTTACACCAATAGAACTGTCAATTGCCTGTCACAAGATATCTGGTTCTCACATTGATCTGCATTGTGATTCTCCCCACATCTATAACAGCGAGTTTGCTGATTACAATTGAGGCTTAGGTGGCCAAACCTTTGACACTTGAAGCACCTTTTAATTTTCGGGTTAAACTTTTCTACTAGTGTTAAAGCTTCAAATAGGTAAATGGCTTCTGGGATGTTAGTAGTTGAGTAGACCTTAATGGTCCCAATTCTTTGATAATCCGTGACCAGTTGGCCGTTTTCGTCTTCATCCTCCACTTTCTTCTTCATAAACTCTATACCATGAATGTGTTCTTTAGATTCTTCATCAAGACCCTCCCAGAAGTCTTCTTCTTCAAATTCGAGAGGGAATCTATGTATTATTCCAACTTTATAAATGCTGCTATTCGGTATTATTGCCCTCCAGTTTGGATTAAGTCTGCTAATTCCTGTCTCGACGAATTCGTTGGCTGCTTCCCAGGTAAAAAACTGTAGAACTGCTTTTTCCGGACCAGACTTTGTGATTACTTTAATCCTGATTTTGGCCTCTCTTAACTTTTTCCCCAGAACCGAAGGGGGAAGGTTTCCTAGATTATTATTCTGCCCCGGGTCTATCAAATATACTATAAATGGCGGGGCTGATTTCACCGAGTATCTATTCGATTTTTGGGATAAGTAGCTATTTTTATCAAAAGCACTTCAGTTATTGTTATTTTCTGAGTCCCCTTCCTCTGTGTTCTCCTGATTTTCACTAATTGGTGACTGAGCTTGACCGTTATCTCCTATTTCTACTACTTCTTGAGTTATATCTCTTATCACCACAGGTTCTTTCGGAGTGGAACAATTATTCTCGTTTATTACGCCGACCCTTGATGGCGAATGCAGCGGCAGACTTGGCCCTGCGTTCGAGTTTTGCGGTGACTCGTCTTGCATTCCGTTCTCTAAATTACTGGTTGAAATTCCAACCCTCTGAGTTTTGTGGACTCCTTCCGCACTAGGGGTTTCCGATTTTCTAGTTCTTTTATTTAAGTTTTTATTATCAGCCATAAGTTCTAAACTGTCCTCTCCTAGGGTATATCCAATTTTTCTTATTATCCTACTATGTGTACGTTCCCTACCTATATTCCACTCCCAATGGTCTTATTTTTAGATTAACGTTATGTCTGAAGGACCTTAATAGCTAATATATTAAATTCTATGAACTTAACCTGCAATTGTTAGTTACTCTAGTTGGAGTTAGTAATAGCGTTTTCGGTTGGGACAATTTTTCGTGCACCGTGCTGAACTGGTGCTGCACCGTTACACTGAATTCTAGTTCTGCACCGTGCCGTTCAGAGGGCGCTGTTTCGTATTTCACTGTCGTGTTCCGTGCTCCATACTCTGCTCCGACAATTTACTCAATTTACTTAACGACTCGATGGAGGCGGGAGAAATTGAATTCTTCGAATCATCCTTATCATCAGAAGATGAGGAATTCTTATGGTTCTTGGTGCAAGACGAGTACGTAAATGATGAAATTGAAAATAATTTATATTCGTTAAATTCATCATCATCATCATCATCATCATCTAGTGATGATTTAGAGTTTGTTGTGTTGAAGAGAGATAGGCCCAAAATCCACGATTATGTTGAACAAGTTGTTCATGGTTTCACGGATGAAGACGTGAGTAAACTCATGTAATTTTCAAATCTTTTGCTGAATTTCAACAAACACGTAGGTACGAGGTATATGGGGTATTCCATGTCAACTCGACCAAGTCGTGACCGTTTCTGATTTAATCCACGTTGTTTTATGTCTTTGCACCAACTTAATGGTACTCGCATTTCTTTGAGATTCTTTTTTTCAACCGTTATTGTATTATGAATTTTTTGACCAATTTGAAAAGGCTCTTGTTGATTAAAAAAAAAAAATCGAGAAAATATTTTATATTATATTTTATTTTGTATTTTTTTTTTTTTATATTAGATTATCAAATTATTTTAGGCTAAAAGCGGCCTGAGCGAGTATTCAAAGTCGGTGATGTAGGTATTGATAAAGTCTAAAGTTTAATAATCTGGGAATTGTTAGTTTTAAAAATGCAATTCTGTGATAGACGAGTAGTCGTCGTAGTAGGTATTCCAAGTCAGCGTCCAAAGAATTATTAAAGTCCTGAATTTCACATTATAAGAAGCAAGCAGTCGTCTCCGATAGTATTTTAAGTCTCAGTCTCAGAATGGCCAAAGTTTAGAATGTGAAAGACGAGTAGTCGCCGCAGAACGCATCCAAATTCCCCACTACAAGTCGACCAAAACCAGCTCCTTTCATCTCTGGATTAGTACAAGCTGACTCCTTCCGTTTTTCTGAAGCTGAATGTTTCCTCTATTTGCCTGTTTCGACGGGTGGTTCTTGCAGGGTTCAGTCTGTGTTTGATAAATGTCTTGTATCAGTCAAGAAGTATTAATGAGTTACACGATAGTCTCAATGATCTAGAATCTAGTCCTGGACATGGTTTCACACGCAAAATCAACAAAGAATCTTGTTTGTCAGGCACAGCGTAACTTGCATTTCCTATTTTAATTGTATTTTTATCAAATCAACTTACCGTAAATTTTCAGGTTACAATTTCTTTTGTCATCACTTGAAAAGATTGAAAACATAAACTTTCGCCCGTTTGTATTCTTCGAGGGGGAAGTTATGGATTACAATTATTTTCCGACTGATTCACACGTCAATCTATAGGTTATTAGGTTAGTAGGTATTAGGTTAAATTCGACTGTCATAATTTCTTCCTCTCCTTTTTCACGAGTTATGTGATATTTAGTGAGATTGACTAAGCTTCACGATCGGCCCACTATGTAGCGCTGTGGGTTTATTTTGTGTTGCCAACATAAATGTTTTGTCCAGAAAACTAGCCGTCTCATAATTAATGACCCCAAGTGTACTTGGCGAAAGGTTTTTGCACCAGGGGTGCTTTTTGGGGATAAATTTGACCCATCTGATTAATTTTGCTAATAAAATTATTCGCCGTCACATCTGCATTTTCCGGATCAAAGGGTGAAATAATATCCGTCTGCATCATCCATCTCGAAAGCATATTCTGTTCTTTCGACTGCTCTTGAATTCTTGGTTCTAGATTAACTGTTGACTGTAACGTACTCACCTCCATTTTTTGAGTACAGTAGAACCTCGTTTATCGGGCCTTCGATCAACCGAGTTTCCACGTTATCCGAGGCAGCGGACTCATCCGAGCACTCCGCATTAATCGAGGTGTATGCTCGGATAATACGGAAAAACTCGAATAAAACGGATAGAGCCGCTATGCCTATGCTGTACGCGCGAAGTATTTTGCGATTGCTACTATGGTGCTTATAAATATGTAAATAATCACTTTTGTGATTAAATTTCATTCTACTGTTTCAAATACATAAAAAATGATTGAAATTCTCGAATTTTTCACTTCCTTTGTGTTATCCGAGTTTTCGCTCATCCGAGGTACTTCCTCCCCACATTACCTCGGATACACGAGGTTCTACTGTATTTACAAATGCAGAAGGTTGATTCAGGTTAATTTCCGGAATAGATTTACTCGTGCTATTCTCTAATACTTTAGTTATTTTATCTTCGATGAATTTCTCTAAATAATCTGTAGCACTGGAAGTTGTTGTAGGCTGACCATCTTTATTTTTTTTCCCTTCTTTTCAAGCTTTTTCTTCGTTCACTCTCTTCCCGCTTTCTTTTTCTGTTCTTGGACTTTTCTCTGTCTCGACGCTCTCGACTTCTCCCCATTTGTTATTATGAATTCATATTTAAATCAAGCAAAATGAACGCAAGTTTATCCCACTTCTGAAATATTAAGATACATATTATGAAATGAAGTGATATTAAAGCTTCAGAACACGTAATTCTCTTTTATATATTTCAAACATGTAATTCCATGACAGCTTTCAAAACGGCAATTAAACAACAACACAACAACTTATTCCTAAGCAACACCTCTCCGTCTTCTCTTTTCCATAGAAAGTCCTCTACGAATCCCTTGTTCCATAACAATTTTTAAACGTCTAGGGTGACAGGTCCAGTAGACGGACACTTAAGAGTTTTCTAAAGTTTACATTACGAGTACTCAGAAATTTTTGCATCAAAATACATTCGGGAATCGATATCTTCTATAGGAATAGTTGAATTACCTAATTCATCAGTATTTAGATCATGAAAATGACGATAAAAAGTTGAAAATACTGAAAATCTCACGTGTGACTAGATTTCCCAGTAGGTGGACACCGCGACCAATAAATGGACAGTCCATGGACCAGTAAATGGACGGGTGTAAATAATCATGCATACTAGAATATTTTTAATTTTTTGCTACATGTAATGCCATAATTGAAACAAAATTATTTGAGGAACAATAGGTTAACATAAAATTGAACAGTATTCTAAGTTTCAAATAAAATTTCGGAACACATGACCCTCAAGATTTCTGCATCTGCAAAAATAAACTTTAGCAAGCTGTAACTTGTAAAGTTTTACTCTGAGCGAAAAATTCTATTAGACTTTTTTCTTCCTCTTTTGATTATCTGATGGCGATATTTTTTAGTTTTTCTTTCAGACCGATGCCAACACCGTTTTTTCGTTAATTAATACTTTAGCATGACGTAACTTCGAAACGGTCATTCTGAGAGAAAAATTCCATGAGACTTTTTTTCTTCCTCTTTTGATAATCTGATTGCGATAGTCTTTAGTTGTTTCTTCAATTTTTTATTTTTTTTTTTCTCAAACCGCGAAACCCTGTTTCCACGTTGAGTTGCTCAAGTCAGATCACGTGAATTACTCAAGAATGATCATTGAATCATTCCAAAGTCAGATCTTGCCCTCGGAGTAATTCACGTGAAAACAGGGTTTGCGCGGTCTGAACAAAACAAGCTGAAAAAAGACTCAAAAATATCGCCATCAGATAGTCGAAAGCGGAAGAAAATCGTCTCATAGAATTTTTCTCTGAGAATGACCGTTTCGAAGTTACGTCCTGCTGAAGTACTAATCAACGGAAAAACGGCGTTAGCATTGTTCCGAAAAAAGGAGGAAAAAATATCACTATGAGATAATAGAAGGAGGAAGAAAAAAGTATAATAGAATTTTTCGCTCAGAGTAAACCTTTACAAGTTACGGCTTGCTAAAGTTCATTTTTACAGATGCAGAAGTCTTCAGGGTCATATTCATTTTTTGTGGATTTTTACCTTCACAAGAATATTATTGATAATAAAGGTGTAGAAGGTTTCGATTTATTACAATATTTTTAATGTGACATTCATTCTCAATCAAGAAACTATAAAGATTGATAATATCAAACTCGTCCATCTACTGGGTTGAGTTTGGGAAATCTATACCAGTACATGGACAGACGGTTTTTAAATATTTTGAGTCCTTTTCTCATCATATTCGATTATGTAATGATGAATTAACGATAACTGAATAGTTTGATATACAACTCACTTTTATCTGGTACCTATGAAAGGGTTTATTCGCTGAATCAAACTTTGTTTACATGCTGCAGTTTCTAGTATGATCGGCTAATTGGCGGCTGCTTTGACAGAACCGTCCTATAATGAATTTTTTTCGGTGGTACCAAAGATAATTCGACTAACTATTCGAATGTATGTGTAATATTCAAGGTTTCATTTTGTCAACGAAATTAATTTAATGAAAATAAGATTATTTGTTGTTTCCAAATAAGAGTTTAAAGTTCGTTCTGTCCATCTACTGGTTAGTGTCCCACTACTGGACCTGTCACCCTATGTCGAGTCTCGACGACTTCGCAATTTTCTTGTTCATTTTGGACACTTCGCCTTTACGACCATGAGTCGATAGACTAGGCGGGTCCTAGGTCATCGTCGGGATCTATTTTACCGACGATGCTTTCGGTCGGTATGAACCCATCAAACTTTCTCATTATCAACTTCCTTATACCCCCCCCCCCCCCCCCGGCGCCCCGACCCACGCAATGAATCATATCATTGAAATCATCATTATTGACATAAATCGACCACTTTATCGATCCTTATGAAACATATTATGAAAATCCGCATTACCCACATATTCAGCAATATTATTTCGTCGGCGATAGTGCAATACCGCGTAACTGACATCTGCAATACCGCGTAAGTACAAAAAAAAAAAAAAATGAGATTTGGTGTGCATTCGATGTATTTTTTATTTTTACATCGAATGCACGCCAAATCTCATTTTTTTTTGTTTTGTACTTACGCGGTATTGCAGATGTTAGTTACGCGGTATTGCACTATCGCCGACGATTTGTGATTATCGACCAGCTCGATGGTTGCATCACGCATCATTGAAATTCACATCATCGGCATAATACATACATACATCGCTGTCAACGTATTCAGTGGCTGTTTCCATTTCACTCTACCTTCTTTGCGTCGACGCTTACTACTAATGAAAAATGATGATAGGTATGTTGAATGATAAATACATTGATGGAATGCAATCTGCTAGTTTGTCGATAATCCAGATTAATTCAATAATGATTTCCATGATGTGTTTTATGGGGGGAACTTCGAGGCGTTCATACTGACTGAGAGAACTGTCGGTAAGATAAATCCCGATAATAAGCCACAACAGCTTAGTCTACCTACTTCTTTAACTATGTACGTTCCTGCTTTTGCACTGTCACGTGCTCTGTATACATATTCTATTTATGGTGGTCGACGTTGGTATGATGTCAATCTCGTGGGAGAAAGCTAAAGATTAACGCACTTACTATTCCTTCATTTCGACAACAATCGTTAATAGAAAAGGAATTTTCTTTACATCAAACTACATAAATTAATTAGAATGCTGCCACGGCTGGCCACAAGCGTGCCATATAATGTTACATTAGAGATTATGAGTTCTACCTACAAGTTATAATTGTTGCCTCCAATGAACCAGTACATGAGGCAGAAAGAGACAGAGCGACCCCCCGACCATTTCTTGTTGTTATCTTTCTCGGTACGTTACGGCCAAGGATAGTATATTTCATAGGATGGCTCATCGGTCCTAAAAGTTTCCTCGGGGGGTTGGGACGGGCCGGAGGT
The DNA here is from genome assembly GCA_963992785.1 of Tenthredo livida. NCBI lineage: Eukaryota > Metazoa > Arthropoda > Insecta > Hymenoptera > Tenthredinidae > Tenthredo > Tenthredo livida. The sequence goes on from OZ023071.1 coordinate 13,087,989, forward strand.
AGTCACACAAGCGGTAGCCCCATCTGTCGCTTACTAAGCGCAACATATTATAATAACAAACAGAATCCTAGCCTAAAACTGCTGTCACGCTACGACGCGACGGATCGTTCTTCTTCTTGTAGTTTATAAAATGCCAATACCCTTTTTCTTTTGTAACTATACTCATATCTATGACTCCACATATTGTATCACGTCCAGACAAGAATATTACTACATTAAATGCGATACAAATGGGTTCAAGCTTCATAAGGTGGTCGAGAGATGGCACTACCGCTTGTGTGACCCTTCTGCCGTCTCCCACTTCCCCTGGCAGGATGAGCCATCCTATGAAATATACTATCCTTGCGTTACGGCAACCATGCGGGTAGCGTTCCACGTGGGTATAGCTCAGTATGTCTCAACACTTGTATCTAATATGGTGTTGCAAGTGCGGTCCATTCACACATAGGTATTGTTTCCATTGTCCCTTGCGAATACCGCAGACAGTACCGTATCTACTAGACATTTTATCAGGCTTTTTTCATCGTTTTATGAAATCTATATAATTACATTGGCATTAAAATCCGTCAAATTATCTTAAAGCTCTTATAGTTTAAATATTTATTGATATGCTAATAATACACCCGCTATCCTTCATTATTTTCAATGCTACATTGTATGCATATACATTGATGTTTGTTAGATGTATCATGTAGCCTATATCCTAGCCCCAGTTATTTTACAGATCTTATACACACGATGATAGAGTGAGAGAAATAGCAGACGATCATTTGATAAACTGTGTGACCACGTCGCTGTGCTCGCGCTTTGAACACGCCTACGAAACTGAACACCGCTGTTATCCGCTTATTCTCGCAATTCTCCGGTTCAACAAGTCCAACGATATGCACATTTTATAAACAAGAATAACCCTCGAAAGTTCTTTCTACGATCTGAACAAAAAATAACGCGTAGTAGTTATTCGCGGAATTGCAAAAATATTCATTTTAGCGAAGGAAAATTTCGTTGTGATTAGACATAGTGAAAATGAATAAATCATTGAGTAAAAATTTAAAAAAATCCATTTTATAAATTTCTAAAGGATAAAATCGTTCATCGCCTGCTTTCATTTGCATGTCATGTTTATAATTCTGGCGTGAAATAATCTTTATTTACTCTATAATTTGAACCAAAAATTTGCATCATTTATCATAAAATATTGAGCCATCGGTTCGCGTAAGGTTTAGTCAAAAAGCGGGAAAGCAACAGCGGATCGTGATTGGTTGGCGATAGCATGCAGCTGCGCAAGTGAGGCAGAGCGGGGGGTGCGGCATTATCGATTTAAATTTGGTTTCTTGGGGAGCACGTCGAATACGCGACGTTGTGCGGTATACGTATAACACGCCAGTAAGAGAATGATCATGTCGGGGCGCGCTAGGTTAGGTTTTACGCCGGAAAATTTAACAAATGTGAAAAAAATCTCGGACTCGGTCGAATATGAAGAACGAGAGATAGTGCCGAATCGGACGGACGCCGGCCGCAATATGTCGATAAATATTGACGCACCGACGGTGGTCAAAGGCACGATTCCGAAACACAGGTGAGTTGTTTTTCTCCGTAACTATTACATGTAGAGGTACATGTATTCATATGTACAGATCGTTGTCACGAAGTTAGGTTGAGGAAAAGATTCACCTTTCGCTTGCAGCTTGAATCTAGTTGCACGGCTTAGACTATAGAACTATAATAAAATGTAATATGCTGCAGCCACGTAGTTTAATTCGTTTTACAATTACTGATAAGCAGAAAGCTGCACGAAGCCACGCCTACAGTATAACTTACCAATTTGACATTTTCCCTCTTCAATTTTAATATTACGTTATGACAAAAGCTATATATGGTATGTCAGCGGCAAAGATAACGTTCATCATTTTATCACGTTGCGCGATACTTTCAGGTCCATTCACAATCGACTAAGGTTATTGCGGTGATAGTGCGAAACTCTGTTGCAGAGCAGAGATTTGTAATATTGGATTTTCATTGCATGGGTTCAGTGTTTACTGTCAACTGTATAGTACAATAGTTGCACTAATATTTTGTAAACACTCGCAATGGTATCCAATGCTACGAACTTCTGGGCTGCAATCAATGTCTGAACATAATTAAGTTGTTTCGTAAGGTTAAAGGTACGTAACAAAATAATTGGAAAGAAAATTTCTCCGTACAAGGACTCGAACGTTTGAAGAACAACAAAATACAGTGAATAATTTTCCGGATTGAGTCCAACGTATACGTGTACCGCATATTTTGAAATTCTAACAACGTTTGACTCCTGATATAAGGAATTTTCTGTCTGAATATTCTGTTTAATCAACGATAAGAACTTCAACGTCATATAAGTTCTGTAATTTACTGACAAAATTTCATGACTGAACAGCAAAATGTTAACAGCACATTGAAAACAATTCTGTATTAATGTACAATATATGATGTCTCAACGGAAGTCGGAAGATTCGTTATGAAATATCGTATTTATTTGTATATATTTGAGATGTCAGAATCAGGGCCGTTCCCAGCATATTGGGAACCTGGGGCAGTAGAAACTTGAAGCCCCCCCCCCCCCCACACACACACATGTACATTTAATAATCACTTACATCATTGTACAGGCGCTGTAGGCGTACAATTCGGTTCTGCTGAGTTTTATCAATTAAAGCGCCAAAAATCGAAAACATGGCTGAATTTTCTCTTGAAAATATCGATCTGAGATTTAGAATGTTGTCTCAAAATGCCGCCTCTTCCGAATGGCGCCTGGAGCACTTGCCCCTTTTACCTATGCCTGGACACGGCCCTGGTCAGAATAATCACATATATGTAACTAGTGAAATCCCGTCAGTATTTTACTTGTTGACGCGATTAATACAGCTATCATCATTTATCGCTATATTCTCCTTCTTATCTTGTCAGCGGTAATGATTGATTGCAAATTTCTTACTGTCACACTTTTCGGTTGTACTTAGTATCTAATTTTTTAAAATCACATGCACCAATGATGAGTAGTAGTACATTATTCATCATGATATATTTTTATTGACACTGAGTAAAATGTTGGATTTGGAATTTTGCATATACCTAAGCTAAAATTCACCAAATATTGTTGATATTTTAATATTTATACATACATACATGTACATGCGTATACAGGAGACTTTACTGACATTAAGGTTTATCTCTTTAAACTAACACTTAGTCAGAAAAGTATAGGTGTAAAAGTGACAGAATACAAGATAGTAGCAGTAGTATCAAATATTTATTCTATCTAGTTATTGGTAAAAATGCGAAAAATCAAGACTTAGGTATATCCTCCACATCACATCTTATTCTGCCCCCACCCAAAAGTCTGATTAAGCCCATGCATACATTATGTATAAGCATTTTATGTAATATTACGTGTTATAACAAGCGCACGGTGTTAAATATATTTATGATGATAACACGTAATATCACAGACGGAATACCGCACGTGATATCAGTCGGTTTTGTTGAAACCGAGTCAGTAATGAAATATAATGAGGAAACAGCGGGTTTCGTGAAACTATATCAACAGATGAATAGGAAACACACTTAAAATTAGTAGTAGCTCTGTATATGTACGGGGCATTCCACGCTAACTCGACCTGGGTCTGACTCTTAACCCTTTGGATTTGGTCCGTTATTTTTAATTGGGTCTATCTTTGCTATCTTTCGAAAGCATGCCAAATTTTTTTCAGATTTTTATTATCAAATTTGTACGAATCGAAAATAAAATCACTTCAGAAAAAAATCACATCGAAGGACGCTTTTTAAAAATCTGAAAAAAATTCTCAAAAATCCTGCATTCGATCCAAAGAATTTTGACGTTCGGACCAGAGCGGGCTCGTGTTCGCTTCTAACTGTAATCCGCGTTTTTCTGGGAAAATAAAATAGACGCGAAGGTCAGTCCACTGCACTGTCGTGCTAAGCACAAAGGTGGTAACTGACTTTTTCGTCAAAAACGAGTTATGACTCTAAGATGGTATAATAACAATCGATGAATATTTTCAGCATATTATTAAGCATTCTAATTCATTTTTTCATAATAAAATTACTCTATTAAAGTTTCCGTATCTTTGTTGAAAATGTCAATTACTAGAACAATTAGCCGTATTTATCAGTAATATTAATACAACAGTAACGAATAATATAAGCTTTTATCTTTTCGATTCAAATCAAATTTTAAAATCGTTCGACCTGGAATATAATTCTTAATTACTGTGAAAATTGAAAATTGAAAACTGTCAATATCTTAAGACGGCCAAAAATGCAGTTACCACCTTTGTGCTTAGCACGGCAGTGCAGGCACTTGAAAAAATCTTCAAAGATTCTGAAAAATCCGGAGTTACACATAAGAATGTTCAAGCAACTGCTCATAGTGAACTGACCTTGAAGTTTATACTTCATTTTTCATTTTTCTCCAGGAAATCGCAAATTACAGCTAGAAGCGAACGCCGGCCCACTCTGGTCCACACGCCAAAATTCTTCGTATCGAATGCAGGATATTTGAGAATTCTTTCAGATTTTTAAAAAGTGTCCTTCGAAGTGATTTTTTTCTCAAGTAACTTTTTTTTTCTATGTAAACAAATTTGATTAGAAAAATCTGAAAAAAATTCAGCGTGCTTTCGACAGATAGAACAACAATATGAAAAATTTCGAATCAAATCCACTCTCTAAATTCGAATCAGTGGAAAGTTACTGATGGCAGTTATAAGTATACCAAAATTACTGACAATCAGTGAAAATGTTATACTGACTGTCGGTGATTCTGGTATACTTATAACTGCTATGAGTGACTTTCCTGCACTGATTCGAATTTCGAGAGCAAGGGGTCGAGGGTCAGACCCAGGGCGAGTTGGCATGGAATGCCCCATATATAAGGCTACCAGATTTGAACTAGGGAAATGCGGGACACCACTATTACACCCCCCCCCCCCCCCCCCCCCCCACTGCCCCGAAATAATGTATGCATTCAATCATTCAGTTGTTCAATTTTTTTATTAATATTTTTTTAATAATACTTGAGATGAGTGTAGGGAATTTTGTATTTTATGATTATGACATTTCACATCAGAATTGAACTTTTAATATATTTTTTTATATTTTATTATCTTAGTATCGCAGACTAGCATTCTTTAGTCTCTGACTCGTAATGCTATTTTTTTTATATTTCATAATCTTAGTATCGTCAAGCAGATATCTCGACTCTCGGGGTAGAATACTTGGGAAAAAAAAATTGAAACGAACTCGCACATAATTCGGGACATGCGGGACAATTTTTATAAATGCGGTACGAATTCGGGGTAAAAAAAAATCCAGGACACTTGGCTGAAATCCGGGACTGTCCCGCCTAATCCGGGACGTCTGGTAGCCTTACCCATATATATCTTTTGAACGTGCTTCCCAGTAATGAGACGATTAATGTAGTAGCTATAATATGTGATGTTAAAATAGAATTTAATGTGTGCAGACTACAGGGGAAATTATTGATCGATTGGGATCGGTAGAATTCATGAAGCACGTGCGGGTGCTTCTCGAAACGGCAATTTCCATTTAATCTAATTAATTGTTTGGTTAATTCGTTGCAGGCAAAACTTACTCAAGTGGAATGGATGGGGATATAAGGACTCGCAGTTTCGTCTCAACGATAAAGAGTTGCTCGAGTTTACTGGGAATAGGTATACAATATAAAATATATATATATATATATATATATATATATATATATATATATATATATATATAATATATGTATGGGGCTGTCCACGTCAACTCGACACGGCTCCAGACCTCAACATTTCCGATTTGATTTTTAATTTGATATATTATTACTCCATGTCTGGAGAACCTTCCAAATTTTTTTTGGATTTTTCAAATTGACCCTTTCGGAGCTATGAGTTTTTTTCTCCTCAAAAGAAGGACCTTTTTTAAAATTCTGAAAAAAATCACAAAAATCCTGTTGATGATATAGAACAACCTCCCACTCGCAGAATCGTGGGCAGAATTTTCCTTATATTTTTTTTCATTTTTAAAAAATTTTCATTCCGAAAAAGGCTTTCCTAATTACATTTGACGGGCCGGAAACAAAAAGCGCGCGTAACTGAAATCGGCCGGCCGAGTGTTGTCCATAGAACCTCGAAATCGACATATTCAAATCTCGGATTGAATATGAGAAAAATAATCTTCAAGACAATACTCAATACTAGAGTTTTTCTTGTGCAATGTAAAAGTCAAAGGATTTGTAAAATCTGAATAGTGCAAGTTCGAAATTTATGGTACTGTGACGTCTAAAATCTTTTGCAAAAACTTATTTTAATAATCAACGTTTACATTCGTGGAATTCGAAAATTCGTACGACAACTTTCGTCTCGGAAGTTGATCACTCTGGTTGTCAGAGTTTTTTTGCTGGTAAACTCGCCATGTTTCTTCTATTCAGTATTAAGACTTTTCCCTTCTTCTGTGTCTCACAAAAGGCATCAAGGAAAGCTCCGTAAAAATTTCAAACAAAAATTATAAATATAAAGAAAATGGCAGCGAGTTGAACTGAAAAAAGTAATCAGATTGCTAATCATGAAAAATGGTATTTTCCTCTTACCTATATCTCGAAAACGAACAAGAATTTTTATATAGTTCCAGCACAAAAAATGTGCAGAATGACCTACTCTATCGATCCCACAAGGAAAATCCGAGATTTGAATATGTCGATTTCGAGGTTCTATGGACAACACTCGGCCGGCCGATTTCAGTTACGCGCGCTTTTTGTTTCCGGCCCGTCAAATGGAATTAGGAAAGCCTTTTTCGGAATGAAAATTTTTTAAAACTGAAAAAAAAATATAAGGAAAATTCTGCCCACGATTCTGCGAATGGGAGGTTGTTCTATATCATCAACAGGATTTTTGTGATTTTTTTCAGAATTTTAAAAAGGTCCTTATTTTGAGGAGAAAAAAACTCATAGCTCCGAAAGGGTCAATTTGAAAAATCCAAAAAAAATTTGGAAGGTTCTCCAGACATGGAGTAATAACATATCAAATTAAAAATCAAATCGGAAATGTTGAGGTCTGGAGCCGTGTCGAGTTGACGTGGACAGCCCCATATATATATATATATATATATATATATTAGGCTGTGCCAAAAAAAAAAATTCAAACGCGCATCAACATTCCGGTAGAGCATCTCAAATATTTTATCTCAGCCAAATATGAGCTCTTAATATTGATATTTAGAACCGCCTAATTTAGTTACTAATTTTAGTTACTAAAATAGAGAGAATAATAAATATCGGGTATAGACGGTCGTGTAGACAAATAAAAGAATTTTATTTGACGTTTCGGTCAGAGCATGGCCGACCATCATCGGACTGTGAACAATTACAATTGAAAATCACAAACTGCAATTATGAAACAGTAATATAGAAATAAATCTAGAAATAACTATACGCTCCAAGAGCATACCAATACAGTGAAACCTCCCAATAGCGGACACCTTCGGGACCGGAAATTTTGTCCGCTATTCAGAGGTGTCCGTTATTCGGAATATAGCTAGCTAGGGGATGAATAGCTAACGGATTTCTAACTTGTCCGGTATAAAGAGGTTTCCGCTATTAAGAGGTGTCCGTTAAGGGAGGTTTCACTGTATTAGTCAATATTTTTAGGTTATATTAATGACTCTATTGTATTTCGCCTGTATTTATGTGATATTATTTCTTAACATAAAAAATCCATATGATATCTGTAAACCATGTGCTGATCACATGTTACTTATAATAATTTGTGGAATATTCCTAGTCATCTACATCGTAACACAGATTTCTGGTTTGCTCTTGGAGCGTATAGTTATTTCTAGATTTATTTCTATATTACTGTTTCATAATTGCAGTTTGTGATTTTCAATTGTAATTGTTCACAGTCTGATGATGGTCGGCCATGCTCTGACCGAAACGTCAAATAAAATTCTTTTATTTGTCTACACGACCGTCTATACCCGATATTTATTATCCTCTCTACTATTCATCACGGTCAAGAATCTTTCTACGTTACTAAAATAGGCAGGTCTTAATATCAATATCAAGACCTCATATTTGGCTGAGATATTCTATTTGAGATGCTCTACTGAAATTTCGATGCGTGGTTGAAGAAAAGAGTGTTTTGCTTAGAGTCATATGACTCCATGACGCTATGACTCAATGTTTATAGGCGAATATCTCTTACTCGGTGAGAGTTGGGAAAATTCTATCTTAGTACACTCGAACCTCCGCCATTTGACCACCCGCTATTTGGCGAACTCCGCTATTTGACCACACTTGCCCTCTGCTATTTGACGGGCTTAACCCCCACTATTCGGCAGCGTTCCCCTTAACATCGGGGCCGTCAGTGACGCGGAGTGGCGTGAACTGGCTGCGCAGAAAACCGTCCACAAGGAGTGGGAGGCCCCTACTTTCGTCAAATAGCAGAAACGCTCGGTCCCGACTCGGTCAAATAGCGGAGGTTCGAGTGTACTGTTTTATAAAGCGTGAAATTTCCTATAAGAATCTGTATTCAGATAGTTTCTAAATTAAGCCGCTTACGAGAAAAAACTATTAAAAAATTTTCCGATTGATTTTCATGTGTTATTCAAATCAAAAATGGTAAAACTGAGTTAGGCAGTTCCGAGGGGTGAATCACGGGGGAGATTTGGTGTACAAAACGCAGGAGATGTTCAGGAAATATTGAGAAATAAAGGGAGATAAGTGCTGGGAGATGTTCCGAAATGACCAAAAATCTTGGAAAATCATGGAAAATCTTGAAAAATCTTGAAAAATCAAAGAAATGTTAGGAAAATGTAGGGGGAGATGTTGGGAGATGGGAGATGTGGTGTACGTGTTTCTACCTCGTTATTTACCCCTCGGGCAGTTCTAAATATCAATATTAAGAGCTCATATTTGGCTGAGATATTCTATTTAAAATGCTCTACCGGAATCTTCACCCCAATATATGTATATATATATATCGCGTGACTAATGGAAAAAGGTCGTAAGCGACACTCTTACGCCTTTTTGTAATTCTTCAAAGCAGAAAGGCGTATACAATAGTATATTGTGTACCAAGGGCGTAAAGTGGGCTTTTTGACCTTGTGTGGTTGCAAAACTCGTCTTCGGCTCGCAACGCACTCGTCTTCGACTCGTGCTAGCTCGCCTCTGACTCGTACTGCAAACTCCACACTCGGTCTAAAAAAGCCCACTTAGCCTTGGTACACACCATATTTTATATAACAAAGCCATGTTTAGCGACTTTTTGATGTTTCTGTATAGGATCTAAAGTAGTACTTCTAAGTCCTAGGACTTAAATGTGGCACATTTAAATCCTGTATAGGACCTAAAGTAGTACTTTTAAGTCCTATCGGACTTAAAAGTACTACTTAAGGTTCCATACAGAGGCATCAAAAAGCGAGGAAAACATGCTTTCGTTATATAAAATTTTTTTATACAACGCAAACATGTTTTACGCGTTTTTCATGCTCGATCTCGGTACACAAAGTGGGGGATTTAGCGACAGCTGAGCGGGCTTGCGGATGCGTATGCGCAGAGTTCACTTTTAGCTCCTAGTAGCAAAATAGAGCCACTTTTTATATCCTAGGAGTTAAAAGTGGTCTCTGACGTACGCGTTGTAATGCGTAACAACGCGTTGTTATGCGTTGCTATGCGTGTGTGTAGACCGTCGACTTTGTTTACCGCATCGAGCATGAACTGGTAAAACATACTTTTCTTCAACAGTGGAGGGAAACCAGCGAGTTTCCATCCGCAAATGAGGATGGAAACCAGTCGATTGCCGGTCCTCGTTTGCGGTTGAAAACTCGCTGATTCCGCTCCGCTGTTGAAGAAAATAGTATGTTCACCTTGGAGAAAACAGTCATTGGCGCCTCGTATGAAGTTGAGAACACCTCGGCTTCGCCTCGGCGCTCACCTTCATACTCAGCGCGCAATCGACTGTTTTCTCGCTCGGTAAACAATATACTATTGTTGTATAAAATATCGTGTGCACCAAGGAGCTCTTTCACGCCGAGCGTATTTGCAATACGCGTCCTCGACTCGTATACTATTCTATAATAGTATAATATACTATTTCCATCAGGGCCGTCAGAAGGTAAGTCGGCGGCCGGGGCAGCTTGAAAACTTGCGCCCCCTTCCAGTCCAGTAGCAGTACTGAATCATTAATTTTGTCTGAAATGGGTGAATTACAGAAAAAAAAACTTCGTGGAGTGAAAAAAATGTTGTACATTATAAAAGAACCTGCATTTATTACGAATAGTCCACAGCAAAAAAAGTTACAAACAAGAGTTTTTTTTTTTCAATGACTCGTAGGATAAAAAATGTATATAAAAAGTGCGATTAAAAAGCTGCGCAAAGCGTGCGAGAGGCGCCTCACGGCGCCCCCCGACACCGGCGCCCGGGGCGATCGCCCCGCTCCCCCCCCCCCCGTGACGGCCCTGATTTCCATCATTTGACTCGAAAACCTTTGAAACGGAAGAAAACGTTGATATTGGAAACTGAAAAAAGTTAAAAGCAAAATCACGTGAACGCCGGTGGTAGGCCCTTAGCTCTTTGAAAAAATTAGATAAACCATAGATAGAATGTTAGTAGATTGGACAAGTTGGGAAAATTCGGAGTCATATAGCAGTATGTCACAAAATAATAGTGACAACGAATGCTGCCCTCTATATTTGATGGTAAAATAGAACATTAATTGATACAGTAGAACCTCGTTTATCCGAGGTAATGTGGGGAGGAGGTACCTCGGATGAGCGAAAACTCGGATAACACAAAAAACGTGAAAAATTCGAAAATTTCAATCATTTTTTATGTATTTGAAACGGTAGAATGAAATTTAATCTCAAAAGTATTCACATATGTATAAGCACCATAGTAGCGATCGCAAAATACTTCGCGCGTACAGCATAGGCATAGCGGCTCTATCTGTTTTATTCGAGTTTTTCCGTATTATCCGAGCATACACCTCGATTAATGCGGAGTGCTCGGATGAGTCCGTTGCCTCGGATAACGTGGAGACTCGGTTGATCGAAGGCCGGATAATCGAGGTTCTACTGTATTATTTAGCTCATACTATGCTACAAATGGTAACATTTTAAGTTGTGAGGTAGCACTGGATAATGCGCAGATATTAAAAATCTGTGAATAAAATTAAAATCTATATTATCGATCAATGTGTGCAGATCATTTGCCAGAACACAATCCTGTTGACAAAACAGAGTTCTGAAGTGAAATACACGAAAAAGCTCTTTTCGATGGCAGCGCCGCCAACATTCATGGGGCGACACTGTTTTTAAAGGCGATCTTGTCCAATCTACTAACCTTATATCTACTCTCTAAATCTGAATCAGCCGAAACTACTGACAATCAGCGAATAGTCGCTGGTTTACAGCTAGAAGTATGCAGCTGATTCAATCACAATCACATTTTTAAATTTTCAAATTTTCAAACTTTGTTTTTGAGACATGAAAAAGGATATCCGCTTTATGGGAGTTGTAGAAGACATTTCAAGCTCCAATTTGTGCGCCCGGTCGTCCCTGTCCGACCTTCGGGTATAAAGATGCAAGCGTTCAAAAATTCGCTATTCTTCGTTCAGATGTTAGGTGTTGCTTTAATTCTTTTGAGGAGTGTACTTACATTGGACTTTAGACCAGCATTCATTTGACATCGGTTTATGACACTATATCTATAGGTACCTAATAGTTATACATTCATAGATACGGAGCTCAAGTATTTTTCTTTCCAAAGAGTTATATCTTTCTTGCATGCTTCGGCTTCAAGAGACGTTTAAAGAATTGATATAGTAATCTCTATAGGTACTCATTTTGGATGTGATCCCATTTGTTTTCAGACAGAAATTGTAAGGAAGACCGAACCGAACCTAATGCTTTCGGAATCAATTATCATTACAATGAAAAAGACATAAGTTATTCGTTCTTAAAATAGGCACTAATCGTGGCTTAGACTCGTTGCCTCATATGTATGTCGCGAAGAAAATTATTCTTGTAGCTTGGATTTTGGAAACTGATAAATGATTCTGGTTGTTTGATTCAGTACTGTGCCTCTTCACTGCATACCATTCATTGGATTCAACTCGATCCACTCTACATGTGTTGTGCAAAGAAAAGAAACAAATTCTGTTTGAAAGATTATTGATTTATTTATCTCGCAAATAGCAATAAATATAAATAATCTGAATAGGTTCAAACTCCTGCATCCCGCGTTTGAGTGATAGTATAGAGAGGGAATTCGTCGGGGAGGGTCAAATTAAAACTCTTTGATTTTTCGTGAGCGACGTTTCGGCTGGGCCCAGCCAGCCATCTTCAGGCTGTAACAATATTTATTATAAAATTGCTATCGTGCGATGTGTTTGGAGGCACATCCACGTGTTTGAAAAAGAGGGTAATCAAATAAATAGACCGATACCTAAAAATTGGCTAGTCAACCTCATTAACATCGCCATTCCAGCAGACGTCCAGGACTTCCTAGCTTTAGGCCCAAAGCATGGCGTTCCATATAATATTCGAAGGAATCTCCCAATCAACGACCTCATCTGCTCAGTAGAAATGGCTATTGCCAAAATAGACTCCACCGCAAAATATAGGGTCAGATCAACCATAGCCAAGCACATCTCAAACCTTACCCAATTTTCCCAGCGAGACAAAGGCCTTGTGACAGACTTATCCAATCTCAGAACTACCAAGGAGTTCCTGAAAACACACGACAACATCGTTGTAACCAAAGCGGACAAAGGCAACACCACAGTAATCATGCACAAAGATGAGTACGACAAAAAAGCCTTCGCCATTTTGAATGACACGGAAACTTACCGTCCTTGCAGGGATTTGACTAACAGAATCGAAAAGCAAGTGAATGACCTAATCAACAATATGGCAAAGAAATCGTACATATCGAACTCTTATGACAGAAACCTGAAGTCACACAATTCACTCCCACCTAAACTGTATTTTTTGCCTAAGATCCATAAAACTGGGGTGCCCCTAAGACCAATTGTTTCCAACATTGATACGCTAACTTTCAAACTATCCAAACTCTGCACAGGAATCCTATCCAACATCGTAGGAAAAACAAAATACCATGTGAAGGACTCCTGGTCCTTCGCCAGAGACATAAGAGGAACTGTAGTACCAAAAGATCACGTACTGCTGTCCCTGGATGTGAAGTCCTTATTCACCAACATTCCCACGGATTTGGCCATCTCGGTGGCAGGCCCGGCGACAGAAATGTTGAGGCCCGTTACTCTGATTTCTATGTGGGCCCTCCTGGTCCCTGGTTTTGCGTCTGGTAGTTAGTATATCATAGTAGCAAGTAATAGTCTGCTATAGCTTAGCTTTATTTGTATTTGGGTAGGTATGTACATTAGGGTGGTCCTTATATGGGGTGTTTTTAAATTTTCACGCTCCCAAGGGTTCAAACGAATCCTTTTCAAGAAAAAAAATTTGTCCTAAAGTTTTAATGCTCTATCTCGATTTTAACATCCCGCGTACGACCGTCAAAGTATTTTTTTTTTTTCAATCTCCTACAAAAAAACATGTATGACCCAACTTTGTCAAGTCATTAACGTCGAAAAACATAAGGACCACCCTAATGTACATAATAAGATAATGAAACATTTTTGAAAATATTTATTGCTAGAAACAAAACATATTTTAACTTTAAGGAAGTTGGCTACCAAAATGCAAACAATAAGAAATCTTAGAAAGTTTTATCATCGAAAGATAGATAAATGAAATGCTTATTCCAAAAATTCCAAGTCGATTCACTACACCGTTTTTGTTGAATTAATTTTTGAATCTGCTTCTTATACACGCAGAGATATGGAGAGCCGATAAGGTAAGTATGAAATCCACTCTTACCGCGCGGGTGTTACGAAAGATTTCAACTAATCTTATCGGCTCTCCATACCTCTACGTGTATAAGAAGCAAATTCGAAAATTAAAATTTTGAAAACGGTGTAGTGAATTGATTTGAAATTTCGGCAGTAAGCATTTCATTTATCTATCTTGCGACGATAAAATTTTCAAAGATTTCTTATCGTTTGCATTTTGGTAGCCAACATCCTTAAATGAGCCTTCTTACTTTTAATGTGGCAAAGTCCTTTATAACGTCACTGAAATCAATTTCTCGTGCCGTTTTATGATCTATTCGCTGTGAGCGTTTCGTTGGAGGGGATAGACGAAACTATGACAGCATCCATGGTGGCAGTAAATAGCGTTTTTCCTGAAAAAATTCGGCATGTGATAGGCTAGTTTTGTCTGTTCACCAAATCTTTTACCAGAGTTTTTGCCATTTTTCGTCAGTTGTGGCGCTACATGTAGTCACGCTCACAACGAATAGATAACACAGTAGAGCTGCTTGAGAGCGCGCCGCGACATCATGGAACCTCTACGGGCCCTCGCCCGTAAGATTTACGCAGCAGTAGCCTACAGTCATTTTCATTTTTTTTTTAATGCATTTTTCAATTTTTTTTCAATTTTTCAATTTTTTCAATTTTTCAATTGTTCAATTTTTCCCAACACCTGAAAAAGCGAATGTCTAATCACAAATCAGATATCAAGTCGCAGGATCCGGATAAGTCAGCTCTTGCTCTTCACTCCCTGCGGCTGGGCCATCGTTTCAATTTTGATGATGTTGAAATCAGCGATAAAGAGACCAATCACCACAAGAGACTCATAAAAGAAATGATTCACATATCACAACACAACACAGTTAAGAAAAGAACTGACATAGAAAACCTCAGCCATTTATACACTGACATCCTTTCCACCAATTTCGAAAGAAGAGCCACAACACAAGCGGTGAATATACTACCTTGTCTCACAGGTAATCAACAGTGACGTCATTCACGCAACCTACATCTCGTACCTAGCCTATCACGGACTCTACTTTGTCTCAGCAGATGTCGTACACACGAAGTAGTAGTAAGGAGACCGAACTCCGTTATACAATTTTGACTATGTTCGCTGTATGACAAAGCAGCAGTCCGCTGAAAAGAATAACGGCAGTCTTCGCGCCTGCGCGTTACACATTCTAGCGGTGTCTCTTTCTCTCTCACAGAAAGTGCGAGAGAGATAGCTCGGCCGTCACCACGAAGTAATAAACAGTGATTTAGTGAGGTTATGGTGATCTGGTGGATAAGCTGAATCTGGTGAATCGTGAAGGAAATACACGGCGGATCTTTTATTATTTCTGAAAAATACATGACTAGTTAAAAATACGGCGAAGAATCATAGGTAAGTTTCCTCCGAAACAAAACACCATAACCTCACTTAAAGCGGAGGAAATTTCCAATCAAAAAGTCTCGCTCCCATAACTCTTTCTCCATTATTTATAATTTTAATTTGACGCTGAAAATAGGGTTCCGCGCGGCCGTTTCAGCACTGACGCGTCGCCGCTGAACAGAGAGTGCGATAGAAATTTTTTTTTTTGCTATTAAATATTAATTTAAAAATTTAAAAAAATTATGCCATCATCAGAACACTCCAAAGAACGTAGCCCTGCAGAGAACAAGTTTTAAACTTCATTTTTCTAAAAGCTATACAATTGAGGGGATGGGCGGAATAACGGTATGAGTCGGGTCATACCGTTTTTCCGGAGATCGCATAAAAATGATCAGTGACCACAGAGCTACATTAGATATTTATTTGATAAAAATCGGTTGAAATTTGGAGGGTTAAACCGAACAGCTTTTTTGCAAAAACGCTATATCAGTCTATGTTAGCCTCCTACGTTTTTCTCATTTATCTCAAAACTATGTTTTCCGAGTTATACTGTTATTCCGCCCATCCCCTCAATTGTTAATTAACTCATTTTTTTCGGACTTCTGTTTTCATAAATGGCGACACAAAAGTTTAAATGATTGGCCTATAAATTTTTTACTTCTTGGAGCCCTTCTTATATGTATACTTAACAAGATTACGTAATGAAAGATTAAGAAAGTTTTTTTATTTGTTTATAATAAATTTATTAAGTTCCAAAAAATTGATGAATGAAAAAAATGATGGTAAAAAAATTTTTTTTACGGAAAATTATGTCATGGCTGTTTTCACATCTAATAATGACATTAAGGTGGTTCTTTACCAAATCGACCTATTTAAGAGAAGTCCCATTTCAGTGATTTCATAAAGACAAAGTGCAAGTAGTCAATCAGCACACAATTTTTCCATAGGTTATCGACGAAATAAGCAAAATAAACGATCTCCAAAATCGGATAAAATGAACTTTTTAGCACGTGAGGTTATTACAATGCGCGTGTTCGTATGATTCGATAATATAACTAATCCCTTTAACGAATTACGGTTTACACGAAAAATCAACTGCCTTTTGCTTATTTAATGACGATTCTGTGCATTATAAATTCAATAGGGGTCATCGGGATTTCCAAGGAGATATTTAGTGTTAAATTTGCGGAAATGTAGATAGAATGTGGGTATATCGTGCAGACTTATGGCCACACCGACAGCGGCAGCATTGCAATTAGTGACAGGTTGTCGCGCTGTATTTGAGATCCACACGGAGAAAAAAATATCGCTCTCAGAGCTATCTAATAGATAGCTCTTCGTAGATCGCTACTGTAGCGATACGTTTTCTTATGGTAACAACACGGTATCGCTATTCCAGCTATCTGTTAGATAGCTGGAATTGCTATACCACATTTTTCAACGGCCTTTATTTAACTATATCTGATTAATTATTTCTATGAAAATCTACCTTTTAAAAGACTCAAATTCAAATACATACATAGTATTTTATGTAATGTTGGTCATTTAAACAATAATGATCGACAAAATAAATGTATCTTCAGATTTTTGAGGTTATAAAATATGTCAACGCGCAACACGACAGCGCAGCATATGGCTCTTCCAACGACGTATGTACATCCCGTATAGCTATTTTAGCTATCTAACGTATCGCTCTCAGAGCTATCTACCAGATAGCTACAGTAACGATCTAATATATAGTCAACTGCGTATAGTTACTGTAGCGATACAGTATAGCTCTGAGAGCGATATTTTTTTCTCCGTGCAATAACGTACTGTGGAATCATTTATATTTTACAAACCGCAGCACAAAATTCAGCAAATTTCATTTCATTTCAATTTTATCAAGAGACTCGGTAGAGTCTCGCGCCAAGTACAATAAAAAAATATATTTCATATGTGATATATATAGGTATATACGCCGCGCGGGACTCGACGAGTCTCTATACCCGTACGGGAGCTGGACGGCGTGGTGGGGACACAGTATTTCCCTTATATCTTGCACTTCGCGAAATCCATGGGATTGGAATATTTATCTCAGATTGTGGGCAGGAAGAGCCTTCATTTGAGTCCAACTTCGATTGAATTAGTGAACGGAGAGCTCAGATATGATTATTTTAAGTTTCTGAGTACACGTTTCGGTCAAAATTTTTCGTCGTCTTCACCGCATTCAGCCAGATCTCACATCTCACAGTACACTAAATCTATGCGGATGAAAATTGGGAAAGAGTGGCCACCACTAGACAGCAGAGCTATAAGTACTCAATATCAGTCGTCAGATCGCGCTCTTGTCGACGCTGATGACGTATGATCGCGAATCGATTGCCTATCTTAGACCACGGAGTATACGGACAGATGGGCTTACGAGATAGAGCTGTCAGTTCTGTTCATATTCGTACATCTGAACATTTTGCAAATTTCATTCTCTTTTATGCTTCCTATACTTACTTATTCTGATAAAATTCACATTTAGAGTGGCGGGCGAAATTCTAACAATCTCTCACGAAATGACGGAGCGTGCAATTTTGAGGTTAGGTTATAGGTACACTCGAACCTCCGCTATTTGACCACCCGCTATTTGGCGAACTCCGCTATTTGACCACACTTGCCCTCTGCTATTTGACGGGCTTAACCCCCACTATTCGGCAGCGTTCCCCTCAACATCGGGGCCGTCAGTGACGCGGAGTGGCGTGAACTGGCTGCGCAGAAAACCGTCCACAAAGAGTGGGAGGCCCCTACTTTCGTCAAATAGCAGAAACGCTCGGTCCCGACTTGGTCAAATAGCGGAGGTTCGAGTGTATACGGTTATTGAATCGCATAAAGTTCAGTCTACAACATAAATTGATAAGTGACAAAGATTTCATTCAACGTGGCAGGTCTTTAGTATATTATTATTCGTTTCCAAATATTTTCGTGTATTCAATGGGCCAAATATATTATATTTAATACATGCACACAAGAACATATCTTTACAGGGCTTGGAAAGCAACGAATGATGGCGTGTGTCATTATTTCAGGCCTTTGTGCTTTCAACATATTTATATTATACTACCACATTTAACATGACTGCTTATCGACGGATTCAGATGATATAAACTGCATCAGCGTACATATACATGTATTGGGATACTCATGGAAACAATTGGCAGAATGCTGAGAACGGAGCGAGCCTAGCAAGCTAGGATATAGGGAAACCCAATCGAGCGAGTGTACAAGCGAGCACAATTATTAGGTAGCCCAGTCAAATTTTACAAAAAGTAATTCTATTAATATACTACCACATTTAACATTACTGCTCATCAAAGGATTCAGATAGTATGAAATGCATCACCGTACGTGCATGAAGATACTCATCGAAATAATTGGCAGAATGTTGACAACGAAGCGAGCCCAGCGAGCTAGGACATAGGAAAATCCGATCGAGCAAGCGTAGCGAGCGAGCATAATTATTAGGTAGTCAAGTAAAATGTTAGAAAAAGTATTCATATTATTCTGCCACATTTAACATTACTGCTTATCAAGGGTGTTAGATGGTATGAAATGTATAGTGTACGTGCATTGAGCTACTCATCGACGGAATTGGCAGAACGTTAACAAGCGCGCGAGGATATAGGAATACCCAAACGAGCGAGCGTAGCGAGCGAGCACAATTATTAGGTGGTCAAGCAAAATCGTACAAAAAGTGGTGATATCAATCCCAAAAGCACCTCTGGTGCAAAAACCTTTCGCCAAGTACAATAATGTGATCACTACCCCCAAAATAATCAACCAATGAAAATTCCTCCTTAACAAAAGTGATACTATGAAAATGTCTACTTACAAAAGGATTGAAATCAGATACAATTGCCAAGTACACGTCTTTTATATAATATATACCAACTCGTAAAAAAAAAAGCCGAAATTAATCCGAAAAAAATAAAAATTTGGAGGTAGTGGTACTTGGCGGGCCAATATTTCATAGCACTGTAGGATTATTAACATAGGTCGATTGCTGTTTCCTCTTACTTGTCTACAATAGGCCCGCCAAGTACCACTACCTCCAAATTTTTATTTTTTTCGGATTAATTTCGGCTTTTGGGGTTTTCATTTAAAACTATTTAGAATCGAAAAGAAACAGATTTATATCACTGTGACAGATGACAGAAAACAAACAACCAATATAGGCTATATTCCGATATTCGCTTGAAGCGGTGAAAATCTAAAGTGAGAGAGACGGGGCTTGGGGAAAATCAAGGAGTGTGACAGAGACACAAGATTTCTGACAGCGCTTCAAGCTAATATCCGAACGAACCCATAATAAACAATGAACAGAGATCCGATGTAAAGACGGAAGGGAAGAAAACGCGACGTTGCTCGGTTGCTATACTTTTCAGTACCGTCATTAGGTGCGCAAATGACAAATTGACCAGAATAATTAAAAAAACCACTTAATGCAGTGTAAATTTATTCAATACTCATTTATCGACTATTTGACTGAATATTGTAAAATCTATACATCTAATTATGATATTCGCGAGGGCCCTTTTGTAGAACCAAAGAAATACGTTACTGAGGTAAAGAACCACCTTAATAAATGTTGAAAATAGTACATTATGCTGTTAGGGAGAGAGGTGAGCGATTTTGATGAGGGTGAAGTTTGCTTCACCCGAATCAACATCGCGCCTCTCTCCCGAACGACATACGATATTTTTTCTCATACATGCATCAAACTAACCCCATTTCAAGCGTGTCTTACGAGAGAGAAGACTCACATATCTCATTCGGCCGTGATATGTAGTCGTCGCATGCGCTTTCACGCGATTTGGTTAGGTATGAAGCCTAAGAAGCAAACGTGCGCGTAGGCATGATAATATGAACGCATTAGTACACGATGCTGTTGGGGTGACGTACGCGATTTTGATTCGGGTGAAGCTTCACCCGAATCAAAATCGCGCCTGTCTCCCTGACAGCTTCATGTAATGCGTTCATATCATGCCTATGACCAGCGCCGGATTTACCTATAGGCCCGAGAGGCCCGGGCCTAGAGCGGCATTATCTAAGGGCGGCAAAAATTGGGTTTGACAATCCAAATTATATGCAACTTGTATGATGAAATTATCATTTTTTGTTTTGTTCAAATGAAGAAGTCCTAAGGTTAGAAAAATGTGCCTATGAAAAGATATAAATTCTCATCTAGGAATATGTAACAGAATTATTATTATTATTATCATATATATGCAGTAGGGTGTCCGTTACTTCCCGAATTGACGCTTTCTACTTGGGTATGGGCCAAATTATTAGTTTATAGCTTAAAAACAACTATGCTATTTTCTTTTTTTTTCTTAAGTGCCATTAACCCCTGCCTGTAGGACGATACTTGTCCCATTTGATTAACATGGGATTTCGGCCCTTTTTAGACTTCAATTTTTTTTTCGCTTACTACTTCCATTACCTCACTAAATATTGTTGATTCTACTACTGTTCTGACCTCTTTGGATGGACATATTTTTGCATTGATGGAAAAAAAATGTTAAGTTTTGAAGCGGTAAAATTTTTTTTTACCATATTGTTCAATATGTTTCGAATACTTTTTAATTTAAACCAAAAGCATTGAAAAGTCAATAAATTCAAAAATACTCGAAAATATTCGAAAATTGCTGAAAAATACGGTAAAAATAAATTTTGAAAAAAACTTCAAAACTTATGAAATTTTTTTTTTTCACTAATGTAAGAATGTGTTCATTCAAAAAGGTCAGAACAGTTGTAGGATCAACAATATTTGATGAGGTAATGAAAGTAGTAAGCGAAAAACAGATTAAAATCTAAAAAGGGCAAAAATCCCATGTTAATCAAATGGGACAAGTATCGTCCTACAGGCAGGGGTTAATAGAACTTAAAAAAAAAATAGCATAATTGTTCTTAGGCTATGAACTAATAATTTGGCCCATACCCAAGTAGAAAAAGTCAATTCGGGAAATAACGGACACTCTAATATGCAGCTATATCGGAAGATCTTGAATGAAGCGACTGTTTATAAGCATGTGTAATACAAATTATTGAATATTGATCTATCCTGATTGACAAAATCTCATTAGTGAACAGATGACTAGGTAGGGGGGCGGCAAATACGTTCGGGACTACAGGCGGCTCCAAGTTAAATCCGGCGCTGCCTATGACGCGCACTTTTGCTCCCTAGGTTTGATAAGTAACCAAATCGCGTGTCTGCGCATGCGTCGAGTAACATATCACGGCCGAGGGAGATATGTGAGTCTTCTGTCCCGTAAGACATGCTCGATATGGGGTTATTTTGACGCATGTAACATAAAAAATTTTTTTTACTTCATTTGTTGAAAAATTGTTCATAAACAAATGGTCAAATTTAACATTAAAAAAAAATTTTTTGTTTTTCTATTGAGAAAATCAATTATGATTTGAAAAAAAAAATTTTTGCGTAAAAAAATTTTTTAATTGTTTATAATTGTTTTTTTTCATTTATCTAACATTTAAATTATTAGTTAAGGGATAATTCTTTTTTCTAAAATCATAATTGGCAGTTCTCTATATAGTAACAAAAACAAAATTTTTTTTTAGCAACAATTTTATTGTTTATTAAGTTACCAATTTGCTATAAACAAGTTCTGATTTTCAGTTTACTTTTTTTATTGAGCTATTAAAAATTACGAAAACAACGATGTATAACAAAGTGTAAAAATAATTTTTTGTCTATTTTTTATTGCTTTTAAAAAATATCGTATCAAAGTTGAAGCGGTTACCTGATTTGTCAACTTATAAATTGCTGTAACTTTTTAACTATGAAAGATACAGTCTTTGACGTTCAAGACGATTATTTAGAGCAGGGGTCGGCACACTCATTAGGCCAAGGAGCCAAAGCCGTAAATCCACTTAACCCATTCACCGGCACTAATCCTTTTAACGCCGTTTCTAGGAATTTGGCAGGTAAGGGTAGGGATATGCAGGTATGAAAAGACTTGGACGGTCAGACGCAGTTTTTGCCGTCCCAAATAGACCGCACACCCCTTAGTTCCTTTTATTTCTCCTGAACGCTGCCCCTACCATCGAACTTTCAGGTAAGGACAACTGACCGTTCTCAGGTAGACCGAGGGGACTTACGGCCGTAGTAATTGACACTTAGAGCCAGGTTGGCGCATTGCGCCAAGCCTGCCGACCTCTGATTTAGAGAATTAATTTATCTTCTGAATAAATTTTTCTCCAGCTCGGTATCTATCCATAATTCCCTTGTTACAAGCTTTTGTTTATAAAAATCTTCAGTATCTGCATCTTATAATCCTTATATCTCATAAACTATTACAATTGCGCCTTTTATTATTCAAGGCGATTCTGTAGGCTTATTATTAAGCTACTTGAAAAAAAAAAAAAATTTCTGGCCAAGATAGAGCGATTTTACCAAAATAACACGCTCCGCGAGCGTGTTATTTTGGTAAAATCGCTATATCTTGGCCATTTTTCATCCAATCAATCTGAAACTTTCTGAAATACTTCCTGAAATGTTGACGAACAAATGTCTCACAGAAAGTTTTTCCAGTCTTCAACTTCGCAACACACTTTGTCTCGTTGAACATACATAACCTCATAAACAATCGCTCGCTCGTTTAACATTCAACTTTTATATTAAAATAATCAAATTATTAATTTTTTGCGACATTATCGGCAGCGCTAGGGTAGTTTACTATGCCGTACCAAAAATTAAGAAGATTCGTTGGTATTTGACGAAGTTAGGACGAATTAAGTTTAAAAAACGTAGTCCAAACGCGCATTGTAATTTTTCAGTTTTTATTTTTATTTTTCGAAAACTAATGATGATAAAAAAAAACTTTCAGCACAAAAAAGTTGCCTTTTTTGATCCTCTACATAATAGTATTTTTTAACATTTATATCCGTGACTTTCAAAAAATTTTAGTTTTACGTCGTATTTTAGCTCTTTCTCGACGAGCCGAGCGCTAAGGACGTTGTTGCATGGAAGGCTTCAATTGACTTTTCTCAATCGAAAAACAAGAAAAAATTTTTTATTAAATATTAAATTTAACCATTTGTTTATGAACAATTTTTCAACAAATGATGTAAAAAATCTTTTTTTAACATTTATTATTGTCATTGTTAGATGTGAAAACAGCCATAACATAATTTTCCTTAAACAAATTTTTTTGACCATTATTTTTTTCATTTGTCATTTTTTTTGGAACTTTATAAATTTAGTATAAACAACCAAAAAAACTTTCTCAATCTTTGATTACGTAATCTTGTTAAGTATACATAGGGTAAACCTACCAGTGAATGGGCGGTTAAGAAACGGCACCCAGTGAATGGGCGGCCATGTTAAAATCACTATGCCGGGAGATTATGTGGAAATGAAAGGCTCCAAGCGCGCAGGTGCTGATTTATTCGAATATTTCGAGGGTCACCAATTTCAGACTCGCCACGAATATCCCTAGAGTCCGTCTGCTATTTGTTTCTGATTGTTGTCAAATACAAATGGCGGCAGACCGTTGCAGGAATAGGTTATGTTTGTGTGAATCTAGCAGACGACAGAACTAGGGATATTACTGAGAAGTGAGTGGAGTCCCTGGCGCTATTCTGCTGGCCAACGAGATTTAGGTAAATCAAAGTTCGCGCGCTTGGAGCCTTTCATTTCCACATAATCTCCCGGTATACAGATATACTTTGTGTGAGAATGGCCATTCACTGGTCCCCGTCCATTCACTGGTAGGTTCACCCTATAAGAAGGGCTCCAAAAAGTAAAAAATTTATAGGCCAATTATTTTAACTTTTGTGTCGCCATTTATGAAAACAGAAGTCCGAAAAAAGTGAGGTACAGTAGAACCTCGATTATCCGGCCTTCGATCAACCGAGTCTCCGCGTTATCCGAGGCAACGGACTCATCCGAGCACTCCGCATTAATCGAGGTGTATGCTCGGATAATACGGAAAAACTCGAATAAAACAGATAGAGCCGCTATGCCTATGCTGTACGCGCGAAGTATTTTGCGATCGCTACTATGGTGCTTATAAATACGTAAATAATCACTTTTGTGATCAAATTTCATGCTACCGTTTCAAATACATAAAAAATGATTGAAATTTTCGAATTTTTCACGTTTTTTGTGTTATCCGAGTTTTCGCTCATCCGAGGTACCTCCTCCCCACATTACCTCGGATAAACGAGGTTCTACTGTAATTAACAATTGTATAGCTTTCAGAAAAATGAATTTAAAAATTTTTTCTCTGCAGGGCTAGGTTCTTTGGAGTGTTCTGATAGCATAATTTTTTTAAATTAATATTTAATAGTAGGGGAGCTGGGTGCTAGTTGTAACAGGGGGAAGTAGTAACAGCTCAATTACTCGGTAGATTGCGAATATTTTCATGGGGTTACACACCAAACGCAATACATATACGGGGGGCTATTACGTAAGTACAGTAAGTGCCATGCAGGACGTTGCAGCGAGCGATCGTGAGTGGGCGTGCCATTTTGGCAAGGTAACGGAAAAAAATGTACCTTGTAAACTTTGATTTTAGGTGTATTAATTGATTTTTTTTCCAAATATCTTTGATTCTACATTTAGTCAATATATTAAGCTTTCACGTGATATCTTTATTTTGTTGATAATTACTTTGGTTTTTGTTTAATCAATAAAAATGTCCTAAATCATGCGATGGGGCAAGTTGTAACGAAATCGCGGGGCATGTTGTAACGCGTGTTATACAGCCTGCAACTTGCGATTTGCTTCGAGTGGCTAGACTTTCTGCCTCAAGTGTTAATATGCTGATTACTTTACGAAATCTTAAGAAAAATTAAAATTGAAAAAAAAAAAAAATTACACGAAATCTCAAAAGAAAAAAAAAAATTTTAATTAAAAAAAATATAATTTTAAAAAATGAAAGAAAATATAAATAAAAAAAAATAATTAAAAAAAAAATAATTAAAGAAAAAATAATTAAAAAACAAAAGAAAAATAATAATGAAAGAAGGAAACTCAAAATACTTTCAATTGAAGTGTTTTTTTTAGCGTTACTACTTGCCCCACGCCAGTTACAACTTGCCCCAAGTACATACGAGGCAAATTGTAACAGGCGACTTGTTTTGGAAATATGTCTATTGTGCTGAAGTCAGCCAATTTTGATCAATCTATTCTTGCATATGGGTGGATTTCAAGAAGTGGGCCAAAATAGCCTGACAATTCAGAAGAAAACAACATTGACATTTCATTAGAGTAGTATACATTTTCTAATCGTGTGGAGCCCCTACTTCAAATATCTGTCACACGCAACGCTCTTTTTGAATGAAATTTCGTAATATTTCACAATATTTATTAGAAAACGGCAGTTTATTCATGAACGCAATATTCTTTATAGAGTGTGATGTTTGTATTTTTCATGTCAAGTAAACCTACGAGATTGAAATTAATACCTCTTCAGCTTCTCATGAGCACTTCAAGAATACTAAAAATTCAAAAGAAGGAGTGTTGCCGAAATTACAAATGCGCCGCCGAAATTGCATACGCATCACAGAAATTACTTTTTACGGCATGTTGTGACAGAATAATAAGCTTTTTATGGAACAAAAGGAAATATTTATTGAAATAGATGCATAAAAAGGAACCTGACATCAAGAAAAGAAAAATGTAATTTCGTAACGTCGCCGGAATTACCGTCGCCGAATGTACATTTTGACGTTAAAATATTTCCCGCTAATTTATACGTACAGTAAGAATATCAACGTTGAAGATAGCTTACACAAACAAGCAAAGTATCACATGAAAAATAGAATATTGGAATTCCCATGATAAATAATCGTTTTAGTCCAGTCGCCGAAATTACAGCGAATAAGTGTGACAAGCAAATTATTGCCTGATAAACTCTGTTCTGTCTGTAGAGGATAAAATAATGGAGAACTTATGGTACGGAGCCGATATCACATACACATCCAGAAACCATTGACAGCTAAAACATACCACCAGCACTTCCTGCCGAATGTGTGTAATAGTAAACTTGAGCCGTCGCCGAGATTACTAATAAAGTAGGTTCACGGGTTTTCTCTCACTTTTCTCACGTTTGGTTATAGTAGATTATGCTGTTAGGGAGAAAGGTGAGCGATTTTGATGAGGGTGAAGTTTGCTGCGCGAGCGAAGCGAGGGCAGCTTCACCCGAATCAAAATCGCGCCTCTCTCCCGAACGACATACGATATTTTTTCTCATACATGCATCAAACTAACCCGATTTCAAGCGTGTTTTACGAGAGAGAAGACTCACATATCTCGTTCGGCCGTGATATGTAGTCGTCGCATGCGCTTTCACGCGATTTGGTTAGGTATGAAGCCTAAGAAGCAAACGTGCGCATAGGCATGATAATATGAACGCATTAGTACACGATGCTGTTGGGGTGACGTACACTGTTAAAAATTTCTGTTGTAAATTTACAACAAACGTATTGGAAGTTTTATTCGGATTCGTGATTATGAATTCACCTTACATATTGTTCATGATTTTGGGAGTCCAATGTTGTAAATTTACTGTCCTATCATTGTGATATTACCAAACGATAGCGTAGTAATTTGAACAAATCTGAATATCATTATTCCAACAATGAATTGCGATTTTAACATATAGATGTCCAGTAATCGAGGAACTCGCGTTGCAAATCTACTACACTGTTATCGTAAAATTACCTGACTATGGCATAGTATTCCTCATAAATTGAATGGTGCTATTCAAATGTTGAATTGCGATTTTAGTATTGTAAAAAATTGTAAGACAAAATTAGTTTTCACCCGAGTTTGTGCGTTTGAACACGTAAATGACCATCAACATATGATTAACACCAGAGAAACGCATTTTAAATTCACTAAAAACGCTAATAATATTTTGGTCGTAACCGGGATTTGAACCCACGTCCGCTCACATTCGCTCGTATTACTAGTCGAACGCCCTATCCACTACGCCAAACTACCTATTGATTTTTCTTCGAATGTCTTTCCATTTGTTCGGACCCTACACATCATACAATAGCTTCATATGTCATCAAGTTCAGTGAAACTCAACGTTGGACTTCGAGTTCAGATAGAATGCATAGCAATATCTTCTTCTTCACGAAATATTGAACTTGACATGCGTTTTTGATCAATTTCTACTACAACCTGGGGTTTAATAAATTAACAACATGTCTTAATGAATTTCACATTAAGTTCCGGAAATTCATCAATGTCATGAATTTACTCGAGCGATTTACCACGAATACGATAGATTTACTAAGCTGGTCTTGTGAATTTGAGAAACAGTCAAATTATTTTGCTGTCAAGTATAGTGATATAAGAAATTCAGTTGCAAATTCCGGAACCGCGTCATGTCCCTAACGCCACTGTACAGAACTGTCGAATGCCCAAATTCTAGCTTTTGTGTTTCTCTTATCAAGTTTGGTGAAATCGAAAATTTAAATGCAAATTTATGAAAACTGAATAGTAATTTACATTGCTAAGACGAATTGTTGATACTGAAAGTCTGTATGAAAATTTTGTCGTGCACTTGTTTAGCACATTTAGAAATATATCCAGCAAATTGCAAACATTGTTTAGTAATTTCACGAACACAATGCAATTACTATACAAATTAGTGAATTTATGATACACTTTTGTGCTTTTCGTATCAAGTTTAATAAAATTGAGAATTTTTTCGTAAATTTAATAGAAATCCATAGTAATTCACATTGCTTTGCCGAATTTGTGAAATCGGGAGTCTTTTGTATGGTAAATGTGTAATAAGTTCACAAACATTTCTAACAGTGTACGCGATTTTGATTCGGGTGAAGTTTGCTGACCGAGCGAAGCGAGGGCAGCTTCACCCGAATCAAAATCGCGCCTGTCTCCCTGACAGCTTCATGTAATGCGTTCATATCATGCCTATGACGCGCACTTTTGCTCCCTAGGTTTGATAAGTAACCAAATCGCGTGTCTGCGCATGCGTCGAATAACATATCACGACCGAGGGAGATATGTGGGTCTTCTGTCCCGTAAGACATGCTCGATATGTGGTTATTTTGACGCATGTAGGATAAAAAATACTTTCCAAAACTGCTTGTCTTTTATCTAAACTTAGGTCTTCGAGATTTGAAATGAATGAGTGCAAAGTGCTCGGGCATAGCATGCCATTTTTACAAAGGTGTAAAGTTGAGAAACGGACTTTACGTCTCGTCGCCGAAATGACATTTTGACTGTTTGAAAGTTAAAAAAGGAATGTTAATCTTCTTCGAAATGCTTCACGATTTTTTTTTAAGTGAAGTAAACCAGTCTACACCGAAAAAAAATATGATCAGGCATATTTAGATGAACATATTGAAAATAGGAAGTGGTTTCACGTTTTGGCCCACTTCTTGAAATCCACCCATATGATGAATGAATAGCTACGTTTTCCATAAAATCAGTCATAATCGAGAAATGTTGAGAATATCTCAAAATATGAGCATTTTACCAAAAATTGTTACAACTAGCCCCCAGCTCCCCTAGAAAAAAAAATAATTTCTATCGCACTCTCTATTCAGCGGCGACGCGTCAGTGCTGAAACGGCCGCGCGGAACCCTATTTTCAGCGTGAAATTAAAATTATAAATAATGGAGATAGAGTTCCGGGAGTCCAGACTTTTTTATTGGAAATTTCCTCCTCTCTAAGATGCTTTCTTCCAATTTTCGTTATCTCTTAAAGTTTTTTAGTTATAGTCAAAAACCGGAGAAGTCTTTTTTCTTCGTTTTTTGTTAATAACAATTACAATTTTTGTTTCCGGGAAAAAATACGTCTTTTTCAGGATCGCATTCCGAATCGAATGAGCTATCGCTCATATTTTTAAGAGAATTAGAACTATTTTTCTCAGGAAACTCACTTCTCGACTAGACTAGTATTTAGAATCCCCAAAAAGCACCTCTGGTGCAAAAACCTTTCGCCAAGTACATTGATGTGATATATATCCCCCAAAAAGCACCTCCCACGTAAAAAGAAATCCAAAATCAGTTGCTACTGCCAAGTAGCGCTACATCACATCACCTTTTTCTCAAATTCATAATTCGGCCTTCCATTACATGGTTTCCATAGCCATCTTGTCTTTATACGCAGAACCATAGATATAGCGACAGGCAATTGACAGTTCTATTGGTGTAAACAGAAGACATAGAGAAATGAAAATGAAGAAATGAAAAAAAAAAATTTGGAGGTAGTGGTACTTGGCGGGCCTTTTGTAGAAAATTGAAGATAACTGAAAGAACTTTCCACAAGCATAAACGAAAACAAAATAATTGTTTGGAATTTTCTTACACAAAAAATCCTATGTTTTGAAAAAAATGTATGGTGGCAAAAAGACGCAAGAAAAAAATGAATAAACAAGAATTATAAAACTATGTAACTTCGAAAATAAAGGGGTGAAAATCCTGAAAAAATTGGGATGCTGTTTTTCGATGAGTTTGAGCTCGAAAAAATTCGGAAAGATCTGAGGACGTGAGGCGGGTCCCTTTTGTTCATGTTTTTTTTTTTTTTTTTCAGTTATTAAAAGTTTTTTTTCATTTTTTTTTTGTGAAAAATTATTTTCTATTTCAAAGAGAAATTACCCTATGTAGGTTTGAATGACTAATTGAAAGACACCCTGTATACTGGATTCTGAGGGAACAGGTCAGTCTAATAGAGGCTCCCTTATTTATGTTCGTCAATGATAACGTTGTCAGATACCACGAACAAGCGATCTATCGATATTGAATATACCCACGACGGATATCTTCAGACGACGTAGCGGTAGCTGTCACGTGGTAGGGTATATAATGAACTGTCATATTACAATATTGTGTAATTAAATTCTAATATTGTTCATAATACAACGGTATACGATACTATTTCATAAATAAGTAGTGATGAGGTTAAATTGATTGCAGGCGATGATTTCAGTTTATTTCAAACATTATTAGGTTATAAATAATTGTCTTGGTGAAATTCACATATCTGGTAGTGATAAAGTTGATAAGTTAATAGCATACGATATTGATTCTTTATGAATTCATTCCAGGTGTGAATTTCTGTTTATTTCCTACATTAGTTACAACCGAGGATTTCTTCGGTGACTGACTGACCCGTTGCATCTCTTCGATAGGTAGGGTTACGAACAAAACGATGTGAATATCATTCATCAAGCAGTATCTCATCGATCCAGTTAGAGTTATTCATCCTACGAGGCATCTCCGCTGAATAAAACAATACTCTACATGTCTTCTAAGCCTAATAAGTACGAAGACAGTCCTGCACGAATGATGTATTGGTCTATAAACGCGTGTTTAGGTTTCATAGAGTGACAAATGAATGAAAATTATTGTTCCTATTGTGTACCATGTATCATTAATTATTTGATATGATTATGCAATATCAACTGAATAAACAAAGAATTTTATGGAATTTGTACAATTTGTTGTGATTGAGTATTTTATACAAAAATGCAACGCTTTGTTCTACGCAGCAATCAAATACTCAATTAAATAGATTCACAATAGGAACGATAATTTACATTCATTTATCACTCGATGAAACTTGAACACGCATTGATAGACCAATACATCATTTATGCAGGACTGTCTTCGTACTCATTAGGCTTAGAAGACATGTAGAGTATTGTTTTATTCAGCGGAGATGCCTCGTAGGATGAAAAGCTTTTACTGGATCGATAAGATATTGCTCGATGAATGATATTCACATCGTTTTGTTCGTAACAGTACTTGTCGGAGAGATGCAACGGGTCAGTCAGTCACCGAAGAAATCCTCGGTTATAACTAATGTAGGAAATAAACAGAAATTCACACCTGGAATGAATTCATAAAGAATCAATATCGTATGCTATCAACTTATTAACTTTATCACTACCAGATGTGTAAATTTCACCTAGACAATCATTTATAACCTAATAATGTTTGAAATAAACTGAAATTATCGCCTGCAATCAATTTAACCTCATCACTACTTATTTATGAAATAGTATCGTATACCGTTGTATTATGAACAATATTAGAATTTAATTACACAATATTGTAATATGACAGTTCAATATATAACCCACGACGTGACAGCCACCGCTACGTATCTGACACCGTTGTCATTGACGAAAATAAATAAGGGAGCCTCTATTAGACGGACCTGTTTCCTCAGAATCGCTCTGTATAATATGACATCTTCTTCTTTATCCGTTTGCTTAACCCGTTATTGGAGGTAGGACGGAACGTTCACTAACGGCCATGGACTATATTGTTGACAGCTGGACGGGCAAACGCTCTTAATTTCCCGTCCGCCTAGCCTAAGTCTTTTCGTCGGCCCAAGAAAAGAAGGGATGCCTCTCTATGTTATTTATATACCCATACAACTGCCTCGTGACGTCATCGTGGAGACGGAAAAGACCAAGAAAATTCTTGATCAAACTGAGCATTTCTATAAATCGGAATATTAGATCTCAGCTCTACGTGCACCGATTGCATAAAAGTTGGGCTTGAATTAAAGCTGTTTGAAACCATATTCTAAGATAAAAATTTCAATCTCGTGTATAACCCGAGTCGGAATAAAATAAGGATAATATCATCGCCGTATCGGCCGAAGAGCTCTCGTGCGGGTATAGAGACTCGGTCGAGCCTCACGCCGCGCGCTTAAAAATTCTTTTTAATGTACTTGTACCGAGTCTCTTGATAATATATCACGTTTCCTTATTTATTTTGAAATTAGCATCTGTCTCAATGATATCAACGTTTTAATGCAGCTAAGATATCTTAACTAAACATCTGTTTCCTAAAGTTATTCTGGTTATTAAAAAATTTCAACTTCATCAAAAATGTTGATTTTACACATAGAATTTCTCTCAGTGTGCGTAATTAAAATTATTTCATGTATGCAATCCATTTGTGATGTTCAATTCAAGTTTTTTAAATTACACATCATCAACGTAATGGATGATTGAAGAAAGTTTAACGACGCATCACAAATATAATGTGTGATTGAAATATGTTTAAATGGACATTATCAAAATAATGGCTAATAAAATAGGTAAAACTAATTATTGACTTCCAACCCTGATCAGAACGTAGCGGTTCAAAGTAGGGGTTCCAGGTTAAACAGTACTAAATGAGGTTGAGTAGGCTGTAGAGAATTAAAGTAGGAGTACAATTCCACTGCGAGTAGGCATTAGCGTAACTAGGACTTTTTTCTAGGGGGGGGCCTGGCCCCATCCTTCACTTCGCTTCCCTGGCGAAAATGAAGTGTGCAAAGAGATGTTCGAGAGGTGTTCGGGAAGTGTCTGCACGGTTCATGAAATGTTTGGTCACAGCTCGCGAACAGCTCTCGAACACTTGAAGCCGTGACCACTTCCACACATTTAATGCACACTCCCGATTTTTAGTTCGTGCACACCCGGTGCACGTTTTTCGGAAGTCTAAATGGTTGAACATTCGCGCACATTCAGGACACATTAGGTCTCACTTTCTTCACACATTCCGTTCGCATTATTGAAACAACTAATGCTCCTGCACAGTTCGCACAGTGCGTTTTCACTTCATGCACACTGAGATCTCTAATAATATTTGTGTCATAACAATTTTCAATGAAATATTTTATTCGCGAAATTCACGAGTAATAAGTGGTTGCCTAATCAGAATCTTGTCCAATTGGTTTTCGAAGTGACCGTGAAATTTTGCTATCATTCATTTTCAAGTAGGTACATATTGATGTAAATCCGTACAAATCAAAGTTTACCTATAGAGTCAAAAAGTGTCAAGTATTCTAACAGGCAAGAATTAGCTCTAGATCGAAACCGGACATCAGCCGAACAACGAAGTTAAGCAGCTTCAACTGCAGCCAGAATTCGGATGGGTGACACACATGAATGAAAAAAAAAAAATCAGTCTTTGAAGAGATGATTTCTAACATCCAGGAAATATTTAACTGCGCTCTCTACCGCTCGAAAAAGAATCAACTATAAATAAATAAATAAATAAATATTGGTGAAAAAAATATTTTTTGTCCGGATAATATCGAAAATAAACAATTCGGCACACTCCGTGCACATTGCGTGCATCACTCCATGCACATTACGTGGACGCTCCATACACATTTCCGTCTGCACACCTTGTCACACTGGCAATGTTTCAATTTACATTTTCAGCACACTTTATTCAAGACTACTGTCACACTTCAGTCACATTACCGGAACATCTTACTTCAACCTTCGTTCACATTTGGTTTCACACTCTATTTTCGCCAGGGTTCACCCGAATATATATTATATGTATATCCGAAATTTTCAATTTGTTCAATTTGTTCAATCGGATAAAAAATGAACAATTTCCACCATTTTCAGCACATACTTGTAAAATATTTCTACAACTTTTCATGATTGTTGGTATTTTCGAAATTCTGACACTGAATTGAAAGTTTTTTTATTTTCTGAGGTTGTAGGAATATCCACTCCTCGATATTATTCGATCATTTTTCGCATTAATATCATCCAAAATGATCAAATTTGGAGTTATCAAAAAATGATAAGAGACTTTTGCCGGGAGGGCATTGGCTGAATTTTGTGGCGGAGCTCCACTGGCAGCCTATCTCCTTCCAGCTGAGCCTCGCGTACGCGGTACGCACCTATGTTGGTGTTGCCACAGGGAGGGGGTCATTCTATTTAGACGTAAACACTCGGTATATGGTTAACACTTTTTGCTGTTTGATGTGTTCACGAGACACAAGGTTTACCGCGCTATAGCTCTCGAAGTATAGGTCTTACAGAGAAATGTTTCGAATAAAATTTATTGGAAATTGTATATTCTACAAATTTGATCATCACCATTTTTACTGTTTCATCGACCGTTAACCATACATTTAGCAATAACCAAAAAATTTAGAAAAGTTTGCCGCGCTATGAATCAGAAACCGTGCACTATACAGGGAAAAGAAAGAATTTAATAATCTACAAAAATAAGGATCCTTTTGTTTTTGTCATACGATGCACGGTTCACGAGATATTTCATAAATCGTGTTTTCCAAGATTGCAGCTGAAGCCCCCCCCCCCCCCCCCCCCCCTTCTCGTCACACCAACAAGAAAATCTCTGGTGTAGAAGCTTGCAGAAAGAAAGTACCCAGCTACTGGCCCACACTCGTCCGAGAATCAACACGTCTTTCGCACTTGTATCGCGAAAAGTACTATTGAAAAAAACTCAATTATTTGACAAATCAAGTCTTTACAATTTTTCATGTATTGTAATTTAAAGTCAGTCGCGATTTTCCCAATTGCAACGAATAATTGTTATTGTTACGGAAATAGAAAAAAATTGTTCGAAGGGGCACAGTACAAATGTTGACAATTTTCGAAAAATATTAAAGCCGCTTCGTCAGTTTTCTTGTCCACACTGATCAGGCAAGAAGAAAGAAACAAGTAGTCGGAGAGCTGACGACCACAAAGGTGAGGTAATTTTATCGTCAATGAAAGTCAGGATACTACTTACCTGAAAGACCCTTATGCGAGAATCGTCGATCTGGCAGGCCGCTGCTGGTGGGTTCAGATATTATGGGATGGGAAAAAAAAAAAGGTAAAAGTATCGTCCTTAATGTTTGTAGCCAACAGTTCCGCTATTCTCCCAATACACCCAAAAAAAATTTCAAATCGATCGGTTGGTTGAAAGGTGTCGCCAGCCTTAATTATGATCACAAAAAAAAATAATAATTTTGAGGTAATAGTAGGGGAGAGTGGTCCTGAGTCGGCCCAGTAAGCTCTTCGTCCAAAAACAGAAGGTAAATCAGATTTGATTGCGGTGCTAAGTGTTCTGTTGCGTACAGCGATCGTTTGCCTACAATTCTACATCATTTAGGGAGGTGTAGTGCGGCATTTGCAGTCGCAATGCAGTGTGGAGTGAAAAAGTACATTTTGACCATTTCTCAAAATAGTGTTCCTCAGTCGTCACCCCCCTGGTCTTGAGTCGGCACCCCCATTTTTTTCGCTCGAATGCAGGAAAAATCGCAGATTCTCTAAGTCACAACAGGAATTGGACGATTTTGAACCATTGAGAATGATAAAACATGCATTTTTTGTCCAATTTTATATGGAAACATATTTCGAATAATAAAAATGATAATAATAATAATAATAATAATGTTGCGCGTAGAAGCACACGGGTATCACGCTTCTGTGTCTTGCGTTTGAAATTACGTCCATGACTGTAGAGCAAAAACACCGAAAGTGCAAAAAAAAAATACCACCTGTTGGTGCCGACTCAAGACCACTACGACTTTCCATACGTTTTATGTGATTACGCATGCGAACAGATCCGAATGAAAAATCGGCATAACCGATCAATTAGAACATTGAATAATGAAACCAATGCACTCACTCATTTCAAATTTTTGACATATTTACATACTTGTAGCTGCTTCAGAATGAATGACGAAAATGAAATTCTGTCACAAACGAAAAATATAAACGCGCTCACGCTGCACAGCACATTCCAAACTGACAACTGTGAGCATAATTCACGTGAGTGTTCACCAACATGTCATACGACAAAATAATTGAGCTGACACGCACACCATCTCCGAGAAACACCATGGTGCCGGCTCAACCCGCAGTGCCGACTCAGGACCACTCTCCCTTATCGTTAATGGTTTTTTTTCTGCTAAGAGATTATTTATCATATTTTCCAAAAAAACAAAGCCAGCCAAAAATAGTGGTGGAAACATATCAAAAAAAATTATTGAAATCGTCGCGTTTCGTACAGAAATGAGCTGAGGGGCATGATAAAGGGCGCGTGGAGGGGATAGCGATCAGCGAGAGCGTCCACTATACACTGGATAGCGTGTGATTGTTTTAATTCATGACAGCTGAAAAAATGTCAGACAATTTTCAATTCGAGATCACAACCTTAAATATGGTGACATTAGTGTGTCTGTGTGTGTGAACGAAATTGACTTGCTCTTAAGGTGGTTCTTCCGGTACAGTCCCACTAAACGTGGGTTTCAGAGAAGATTTTGAATACTTCTCGATGGGAAAAAAATCTGAAAAAAATCAAATATGTAGAAGATCCTCGGGAAATTGATTTTGCATAATAATAATTCAAAAAAGTTATTACCAAGTTGATGGAAAAAAAAAACTGTTCAAGAAATTAACCGGTGATCCAAGTTTCTTTTCGGGTCAAAATGATTTGTCAATTTTTCTAAACACGTATGAATTTTATTTTCTAATGTAAACCTAAATACACCAATGGAACGGGATAATTGAATGGTAGAATAATATGTATAATGTTATTATATAATATGAATATACAAAATAATTTTTATAATAATTTTCCGGCCTATACACACGGAGAAAAAAATATCGCTCTCAGAGCTATACTGTATCGCTACAGTAACTATACGCAGTTGACTATCTATTAGATCGTTACTGTAGCTATCTGGTAGATAGCTCTGAGAGCGATACGTTAGATAGCTAAAATAGCTATACGGGATGTACATACGTAGTTGAAAGAGCCATATGCTGCGCTGTCGTGTTGCGCGTGACATATTTTATAACCTCAAAAATTTGAAGATACATTTATTTTGTCGATCATTATTGTTTAAATGACCAACATTACATAAAATACTATGTATGTATTTGAATTTGAGTCTTTTAAAAGGTAGATTTTCATACAAATAATTAATCGGATATAGTTAAATAAAGGCCGTTGAAAAATGTGGTATAGCAATTCCAGCTATCTAACAGATAGCTGGAATAGCGATACCGTGTTGTTACCATAAGAAAACGTATCGCTACAGTAGCGATCTACGAAGAGCTATCTATTAGATAGCTCTGAGAGCGATATTTTTTTCTCCGTGCACAATCTACTGTATGGTAAAGATCAGCCCTGGTTAAAATGCCGTATAGGATTTTATAGGAACGTATAGAATTTCGTATAGAATTCAGTATTTATGTCCGACACCAGTTCATGCGGTTCTATCCGCATCCTATCGCATCGACAGAATGTACTCGGGCCGCTGGAGGACCTATCCGGATTATGTTCGGGACCGAAAACGCAAGCTCGGTGATGTATACGATTCTATACGGTCAGCGTTCGTCATTGAAATCGCGCCTGAAATATTTTAAAGTACGTCACGGGGCTATATCCGTCCCTATCTGGTTTCGGTTGCGCATTTTCTAACATCAGAGTCCGACGCGGCGCTCTGTCCGTCCCTATCAGGAATATATTCGGGACCGAAAACCCAAGTCCGGTGATGTATACGATTCTATACGGTCAGCGTTCATCATCAAAATCGCGTCTAAAATATTTTAAAGTACGTCACGGGGCTATACCCATCCCTATCTGGTTTCGTTCGCGCATTTTCTAACATCAAAGTCCCACGCGGCGCTCTATCCGTGCCTATCAGGAATATATTCGGGACCGAAAACTCGAGCTCAGTGATGTATTCGGCTCTATCCGGTCAGCGTTCGTCATCAAAATCGCGTCTATAATATTTTAAAGTACGTCACGGGGCTATATCCGTTACCGTCGGGCTTGGATGCTGCGCATTGCAAGGCCATAGAAATATTTGCTGTTTGTGTCATTATTTCTAAGTCCCAATCGGGGCTCTGTCCGTACCTATCCGGGTTCTATCCCGCGATTCATGATGTGATTATTCACACAAAATTTTCTAAGTTGGGATCGGGGTTCTATCCGTACCTATCCGGTTTCCATGTAATGTACATTACTTCAATATTTTCTCGTAAGGTGGCGACCACCGCTTTCGATATTCTCGCGAGTGCCACTTATAGGAGTTGGTGAGTATATATAGAGGCGGAGAATATCATCTACAAGCGTCGTCTAATTCCTGTATTGGTCATGTGTTATCAGTATGTATGTTGTCGATATATGGGCTCCCCCCTAAAGCGCTGATGCTTGAAGATGGAAAAAAAAAAGACTGCGATGATGCTCCATGCTATGTTAATTGATGTAATTTTTGTACGTTCCGGATAGGACAGTATCTCGAACATACTTTTATGTGCGCGTACATTGCAGATTGAACCGAATACGCTCCGTATAGAACCGCATACGCAGGGGGCATCCTACACCCCGTATAAAACCGTATAAGAGGCGTACCGATATTTTTAAAAATCGCGGTTCTGTCACGCATAGACCCGGATAGGGACACCGAAGGGGCGTCCGAATAGAATGGCATAAAACCGTAAGGAATTGGCATTCAAAATACGACACTTTGCCGTATCGGGTCGTATAGAATTTGGACTCCGGATTCTTATCCGGCATTTTATGCAGGGAGTGGTCCGTGCTCTCTAAAATTTTTGGAGTGATTAATTCACTCCAAGCATGGAGTGACCAAGTGATTAACTCTACTTGGAGTGATTATCCACTCCTATAGAGTGAAAATACACACTTTTTCGCAAAGAGTGAATATTTCGACTCTAATGTATGGAGTGATTAATTTTTCGCTCCAACCGTCACTCTGGGCAAGAGCGAAATCGCGAATTACCGCCGCGCATCGGCGGCAAATTGTACGCGCAGCCCCTATCGAGGCTTCTCCCGCCGCGTCAAACACTCGACCAGCGTGGCGTCAACATATTCGTGAACACATTTTTATACTATTTCGGCCAAAGTAGGTAAGTAGTTATCATGACGAAAATGATTAATCATGCCTTCATTTGCTGTGTGTAATTATTTATCATGTGCCATGCCGTATTATAACAGTTATTCAAGCTCGTAATTGTGTTCTTAAAGTGAGGTTATGTAACTTGAGATTTGTGAAGGCTTGGATAAACTCGGTTCACCGGTTCGTCTGAAAAATATTACTTGCACTCTAGATATTTTCATAATTCTAATGGAAACCTTCAACCCACCAACGAAAGATACTAATTCTACAACTTCTGGGTAGACTGGTAATGACGATCCACTCCAATATAGACGTAGTATTTCACTCTACGTAGGGCGAAATTCCCACTTCTAACGAGTAAAGCATCACCTCACTATTCATAAAATTATGCTCCAAAATAGTGAAAATGTCACTCTAAAAGAGTGAAGGTGTCACTCTAAAAGAGTGAAAATTTCACTTTAAAAGAGTGATTCTTTTCACTCTTTAAGACTGAGCGATTATTCACTCTTCAATAAGAGTGAAATTTCGCTCTACTTGGATTTGCGCTGTTTTCAGTAACGCTTGGAGTGAGTTTTCACTCTATTGGAGTGAATTTTCACTCCACAAATTTTAGAGAGTGCTCTATCGGCGCGTCGGTTGTGTTCGGTAAACAGAGAGCAGCCTCCTATCCTCGTCGCACTCGTTGACAGAGAAAAGCTGAAACCTTCCGAACAAGCGGCTGCTTTACCGTTGAGCGTCTAGGAATAAAATGCGAAATATTATTAACTATCATTAAATTGGCAAATCGTTTATCAGAACTGAAGCAAGTATTTGATAATTTACAGGGGGCTGATTAGCGTGCTGTGCAATATTTGATTGTAAAATATTCATCCTCATTCATCAGCATCGCTATCACTATCATAATCGCTTGCACAATTATCGTCTTCGGAAAAATGTTAATTGTATTTATTTAATACAAGTTTTTATACTGTTAATTTCATTCGAATTTTTATTACTATATCAAATTATTTTAGAATTGTTATAGTGTTAATTTTTTTCAAATTGTCAATGATGTCGTTTTATTTTAACTTGCATTGAATTTACTTGAATATATGTTATATTTATTTTATTGGACCCCTTAGGATATTATTATTATTATTCATACCTGATCCCATCTCGTCGTCAACATTGGTTTCATCAGGTTGAATTATGACATCCGATGTAAACTTTGGTAATTGGTCACCTTCAAACCAGACGAAGTTGTACGTACAGTCTTCTTCAATACACCCATTTCCTTCAGGTTTCAAAGGTGAAGGAATGTCCAGATGGGCATTATTCCAGATACTAGTGATGTATCTACTGCGCAGTAGTTGCTGATGCAGCTCAGTCTGGCATGGAGGCAAGTTTGAAGCGTCATAATTCTTCATTTTTTTTTGGAATGCTTCTTTTTCGGCTGGTTTGTAATTAGTTGAAAAGATATGTAATCTCGCCTGGTCGATATCTTCAATATTTTTTATTCCATATATTCGACAAATGAACTTTTCCAAGATTTTGAAATTATTAGCGGTTGCGTGCTCTGAGCTGATATCTCCGAGAGACGCGAAGGTTGTCTGAAACTCGGGTGACTTCTCAAGGATTTGGAAAGGAGTTGCTTTACCTTTTCTATAAAACGAAGGATGGTAATCACATCCAGTGAGAGCGTGGAAGCCTGGCAACGCCTTACACAAAAGCCCACCCAATGTATTATACATTTTTGTCACATGAATATACCTCAAAGAATTTCCCGAACCCATTTCCATCCAAATTTCCATTCTTGAGCACCAGTGATCCATGTTTCCAAGCAATATGATGAGCACATCTGTATCAGAACACTTGATGAGAATGTTGTGAGCTGAATTGATTTTAGATACATGAAACGTGATTTTCGTATCAGCTTCCTCGTGATGTCTGCATTCTAACTCTTCTTGTCTGGTTTGAACTTCGTTTCTTTCAAAGACGTTATAAGAATAACAACGTTTGTAGTTCAAATGAATTGTCTTGTTACCGATGAAAGGTATCATTTCCTCCGTCGCCCAATGTTCTGTGAAGAAATTTACGAGAGCTTCTTTCAACTTACTATTTTTTAGTTCTTTCATAAAATCAGCTGGCCTGGCCTGGTCAGCCCCAGTGATCATGTAATTACTGCCGTGGCAGCCGTCTCTTAATGATCGTTCATGATCTTTGATCGATGGCATAAAATACTGATCGAAGACTATATCAATCCTTTGAGCACCCGTTTTCGTAGCCAATGACAAGAATTTCTTGGATATAAATCCAAACGTCTTCGGTACATCTTTCATCAGATGTAACACGAAAAATCCATCCACAATAATGATATCGATTGGTGGTGGTGATGGCGATGGAGTTTCGATTTTTTTTTCCAATATTTTGATCAAGACAGATTTTGCAGTTTTACATATTTGTCCATCCAAGTGGCACATGGACATTGGCACTGGTGTAAGAGGAAATTTCATTACTTTGGCAATGTTGAAATTATGCTCTATCGAAATGCCGAGCATTCGTCCAAATAGGTCTCTCTGCATCCGCACTTCCTGAACTTTGTTATTGATTGTTAATTTTTTTTTAACACTTTCAGCATTAAAATTATTTATCTTGTTTTTCGAGATTGCAGTTTCAAATCTCTGAGGGTTTTCGTAGCATGCAGCAATGAAATTTTGACGTAAACAATTTCCTTTTTCTTCGATACTTGATAGAAAGTCGGCAGTTGGTTCCTTCGCTGCTTTCCCTGATGCAATATTGAACAGTAAATTTTTGTCGAGGTTTTCCTGGAATGGACTCATGTTTTTCTCTACTGTACTCATGAAGTTGTTTCAACAGTTTATTTGTTTAATCATTTTGCTCGGTTCCAAATCTGCTGTAATGTGTTCAGATTTTCTCATCCTTGTTACCTCGTAAACGTGTGATATAATAGCCGATCGAAGGCTGTGACTTTTGGCCCATCGTTGGCGCGCAGATATTGAATTCGTGAAATGTGTAATTCCTGTCAGTTTCCTACCAGCATCGGCATTGATTGTCTGTTCCAAGGTTAGGTCAATGGGCTGCCTTGAAAATGGCTTATTAGTTCTTTTCACTCCGAAATAGCCTTTTTTGAATTCTTCAATAAGTCCTGGATGAGTTTCGTCCACTCTTAACAAATTGTCATGGTATTTTACAGCCCATCGTGCGTAATTTTGATGATTCATGATGAAGAATATATTTGTAATTTTTGGCAAAATCTATCGGTACAGCTCAAAATCTGCCGTTCTTATACTTCTGGACAGTATGTGATAATAATCGATTAGTTTGGTGTACAACATATAAAATTGTGGGGTCTTACCAAATTCACCAGCCAATGTCCTCTCTTTAAACTGTGAATATTGTGCTATCACATCAGTGAGTGGTCCATCGCCTTCTATTTCAGTGAAATTTTTATTGTCTGGTACACGTTGGAGATGCTATTTAACATCCTCGGAAACTTCTGTCCCTTCATGCCGAAGAAATGCTTCGAAATGCAAAATTTGTAAGCCCAATGAAATAATCGGGTGTAATCTCTTACATCTGTTGAAATGTTTGCCGGTAATGAAGCTGTTCACAGAACCACTGGCCAAGAGATCGCTATCAACCATTGCGTGTGTTATACCGCAGTTATCAATAAATTTTCCGATGGCTTTGAAATACGACATCTCGATATGAAATTGACCCAAGTGTATAAAGATGTTTTTGAAATTTTGTACTTCAGAAGATTCTGTTGATTGAATTTGGAACGCTATTCCGCAAATGGCTAAATCATATGTTACCTGAACATATTTTTGACCGCATTCTTCTGCAATTTTCTGACTGTCGTACATTGTCTTAAGTACAACTGCCCTATCTGTTGGAGAATCATTGATAGGCATGAGATATGATATATTTTGTTTCAAACTGTCATCTTTTACTAGCTGGCTGTTAAACCCTGTCCACATTGGCACGTTAGGCATCTTCAGTGCATGCAAAAACATGTACACTGTATCAAGTTTAGCAATTGCTGTTAAATTGCCAGGAATATATTTTCTCTTTTCGTCATCTGGCGGCAAAAAATTGTCGTTCATTCGAGGCTTTTTAATGTACGACGGTAAATCTTCAGAGATAGCTTCAAAAGTTCTTCGCTTGTTCGAACGTTGGTTCTCTACTGAAATTTCAGGCATGGCATATTGAATAACTTCGTCATGCTGTGATTTCGATGTTCCTGGTTGTGGATCTCTTGACAAATCTGCACATGAACCTTCTAATTCCTTAGCAGTTGACTCCTCGAATTGAAATATGATTCCAACAGTATCGTGCAGCGTATCTTTACCGTCAGTTGTTTCCACAAATCTGTCGAAATTATCGAACGCAACTCCTGTACTGAGATGTGAAACCAGCGCTATTCCTGCTGGACAGACCTGTGAACGTTCTGTTGCCGCATAAGTCATTTCCGTTTCCAGGTCGTCGATAACATTATAACTGCAGCAATGTCCATACTTGTTTAAGATATCGATGACCTTTCTGCTGCTCGTTAGACTTTTTAGAGCTAATCCAAGAGTCATATGTTTCGAAGTTTTTATTTGTCCTCTTGAAACTGCGTAAACGATATCCTGTGACAACGAATCTACTTTACTCACAATATTGATGCTGTCCCTACGTCGACGAGTTATACCACCCAACAAAGTGAGATGAAATTGGCGAATTGATTCTGGTATCACACATTTACCTCTTATAATGTGATCCACTTTCAAGTCTGCGGGCAATTTCTCGGGTTCAATATTCAGGATATCGTTTCTCAAAATCAATGCTGTTCTCTCAAGAATATCTTTTTCTTCTAATGAAGAGAATATCTCGTCATCAATACTAGCACCATCCGCAGGGATAACAACTTTCTTTTGGCGCATTGTGATGAAAACGATTTGTTTGGAATATTGTTTTTCTTATCGTTTTTTCAAAGTACTTTTCATCAAATGTGTTACCATAGTCACAGTTATAACTACTTCCAGTTTTTCTACACAGCATTTCTTTGAACATGCTACACAACAGTGAAAATAAATGGCTGTTCCCACGGTTTATTATTTCATCCTCGATGTATCTGCATAATTCTTCAAATGCTTCCTTATAATTTGATCGTGCGATGGACCAGGGAGTATCCACTTGACCGGCTGGTTCCATGCGATTTGTATACGCCATTCTGCACCATGCATGGTAGTATGCTACTTCACAATCGTTTTTGCTTTCAATTTCGATTTTTCGGAGCATAGCCAAATCATTATTTTGTGCAGCGATTTCACGAGTAACACCGAAATGAGATTTATCTGAATAAGTTAACCATTGTTCCTTTCCTTTCTTCTTTTTTCATGTTTTTTCGCAGAATATGCACACTTTTAGTAATTGATGTTCCGAATCGTTGGTTTTTTTTCGTGAGACATCTTCTGTTGTGGCTTTATCCGAAGTTATGCTTCCTTCGGAGTTCAATTGCGGTGTTGATTCCACAGTAGACCGATCGATATGATTTTCCATCACAGCCGAAAGATCTTTGAAAAATTTAATGCGGTAACCGTCAATTTCGTTCACACACACAGACACACTAATGTCGCCATATTTAAAGTTATATCACATTTATTTCTGTAATACCTATATCATACAAATGTGCGTATGATACCTAAATCACAATTGTACCTGGGTATATCATCAGTGGATTTGAGAATTGCAGTATCCGAATACACACACCTAATTATATTTTCCAAAAGTCGATAGTGGCAGTACGGTGATATTTGTTGGTTGAGTGTCGCTGAACTTCATAATCTATGTAGGGGAAGGTGGGGCACAACGGTAACTAAATCCAAAAAAAATAATTTCGTCGGAAATGATTTTTGATGACACGGCGACGTAT
The DNA here is from genome assembly GCA_963992785.1 of Tenthredo livida. Classification (NCBI taxonomy): domain Eukaryota; kingdom Metazoa; phylum Arthropoda; class Insecta; order Hymenoptera; family Tenthredinidae; genus Tenthredo; species Tenthredo livida. Next base: position 13,132,886 of record OZ023071.1, read on the forward strand.
TTTGGATCAATAATGACACAAAAAAGCAAGAAAAAAAAATTTGGTATTTCATGCCAACTCAACGAACATTTTGACCCGGCCATCTTTGATTTGGCTGGAACTTTCATATGTTGTAGTGCAACCCCTATTGAAAGGGGTATGCAATCACATTTGAATTTTTGTTTTTACTCTGTAAAATTTCAGACTACATTAGAATAACAATGAAATATAGAATCAAAATATAGATTAGAAGGATGACATTTAAACCTATAAAAAATTTCAATTTTAGTCGAAATTCCTGTCATAAATGACAGGGTCCAATCTATTGACTTCCTCATGCATCGGCTAACTAAACTCTTCTGTTATGTACACTCCATGACTCCATTATGACAGTTTGCTGCTGCTTCCATCTAGAACTGTACAGGAGCCATTTCTTCAGAGTGCTAAGTCAGTTTTCACAACATCAATACAATTCGTTCGAACGTCCGAGTTTTTGATCGGAAATTCCATACAGCATCTTAAAGAGAAGGTAACCAGCATTGCAGATTTACCGAATAACTAGGCGGTTTACTTACGTAAGAGTCAATCTTTCCAATGAAGAAGAATAATATTTCCCTCAATAACGTCGCAAATTTCAATTTGTAGTGAAAAATTATGGCTTTCATGATAGTTTGAAGAGTTTTTGGTATTTCATAACTTTTGGAGTATGCGGTAACCTGCCGAATCGCGAATGATCAACTTTGACTATAGGTTGTGAGTTTACTAAATACGAAAATAATACGTTGCGCAAAACAGTTAAAATGTTTTGTTTAACATACCCATCAATGAGTTGACACTTCATTTGTGGAAGATAAGTGGTTGAAACTACATTTCTATAGTACAAATATTTTGTGAGATACTCTGCACGTAGTGCTGTGATGTAATTTTCGATTTTATCCTATATACATGTATTATTAATTATCCGAGAGGTAAAAAATTGATTTAAATGTGCTAAAAAGTGTGGTGAATTCAATGGTGCTTGTTTGAAAATTCTTCATGCTATGTTGATTACGGTACATTTTCTCAATGTCCATGTGACAATATTGTGAAACGTAGGTCCTATAACTCACGGAGAAAAATCTTTACTGCGTGCATAATTGGATATGGGACATTGGGACAACACCCTTTCACCGTAAAAATTACCACAATTCTATGAGTATTTGGTACATTGGAGTAGAGTAAATGTTACCACTATTGTTATCATTTCTACTGCAAAAAGGTAGCTGTCCCATATCCAACTATGCACAAAGTAAATTCAACCGCACATTTTGCTCCGTGCTCCTTGAACGATCTTCAATCATTAGTGGTTACCGTATTTGAAAATGCATTTCTTTTAGAACGTAGAAGGTAGCTATTTTATGAAAATTCCCCATCACCTTTTCTGATTCATGTCTACAATCTCAATTACTACATAAATAATGGTCAGGGAAAATTCCGAATTCTAAAAGTCAGAGAATTTCAATCTTCAATGTTAATGGTCACCCTGCATTGGTTACTATTCATCCAAACTCATTAGTTACTCCCGGAGGCTTCAATAAAGTATCTGTCTGAATGGGCATACTTGAACTTTGCAGCGATACTATACAAGAACGCATTGATATTCGCTCGTTTCACTGATGGCATCACCGGCCTCATTCATTTTCACACTTTCACCTTCATACGTCAACAAAATGGACAAATATATGCTGTTTTATAATCGCCTTTGTCCTCTAGTTGACATATGCTCCTCCATTACTATTTTTCGTTTCCAAACTAACCTGAACTAAATGTCTACATTATACAACGATCATGGCCTTACCGATCAAGTAGAGTCATCCCAATTTGTCTTTAATTTCATACTGGATACGAGTTAATTAATGACTGCCAACATCTATCAGCTGTAAACTCTGAAGGAGTAACACAGATTATGAAACCAAAATGATATCCCGAAAATGTAATAATATGGGCCATTCCACGTGAACCGGATCAGTCACCTCTCGGATATTTTTTTAATTTTGCATGTCGATTGTCCTTGGGAAGTTAGATTTTTGTGCCAGAGGATTTTTCAATTAGTGCAAAATTCGTTGAGTTATTTGCATAAACAAATTCGAGCAAGGTTTTTTTCAAAAATTCATAACTCCGCCAAAAATGACACTAGACTCAATTTTTTTTTTCAGCTTACGCGGAGAGATTCATAGAATGTATAAAAAAAAATATGTACTTCGAAAAAAGTTTGTTTATTCATTGTTTATTTGACAAATAAGTTTTCAAAGATTTTTAAAACACACAGTGACACGATCAAAAATTTTTTTAAAAATACTGACATATCGACGGTACTTTGGTAAAACCTCGTAAGTCGATTTTTGACGGTTTTGAGTTAGGACCGTAAAAATGATCAGCACATGTCCCTTTATAACTTTTATATGTTTCATGTCAAAATATTAAACAGTTCATTTTTTATTAAACGAATCAGAACCTTGTATCTTACACCGCAATAAGCTGACAATGCAAAACCCGAAAAACCTCGTATCTCAAGATATATATGAGCGACACCTCATTTGTTTACCAAGTATGATTGTCTTTTGCTGTTAAATTTATCTGTCAAAAAAGTGGGGTCTGAATTTTCTATTAAAATATCTATTTATAATATTGTTTCCGTTATTTAATTATTAAAAATCATTCTCAATTGGATCGAGTGAATTAAATAATAGATTTAAATAAATATGAAACTAATTTCTTCGAAATGCCTTTATTGCAAAAACACGTAAGTCGCATCCCAGTGTAAATTTAGCGTGTGAAAACCTCGTATCTTATAAAATTAATCCAAAATAAGGGTTAAAATACTGAGATTTATTATATTTTACCATTGATAAACTTAAAAGTACATTATCTTTGATATTCAGATGAAATAGTTATTAAAAATACTTTGTCATTATTAATATAGAGTTTTTAGTTGTTCCTGTAAAGTAGTGATTTATGAGATACGAGGTTCTACCAAAGTACCGTCGATATACTTTGTACTATACTACAGCCTGTGAATTAATTTTAAGGACGTGTTATTTTTTGTTTTCGAATAAAAAATCATTGAAGTTGGCGGCGCGTGCCAATTCCGGGTCGACCGACGCCGCGCCGCGTGGAACGTATAATGGCGTGCGTTAGACTGCTGTTCGCCGCTACTCGACGGACGCGTAGCAGCGGTATTCAAAAGTCATTTTCACAATGAAGGACACGATTTAAAAATCTGAAAAAAATACTGTAGTTTCCTAATGGCAACTATAAGCGACACGTTTAGTTTCAAGAACGTGTTCCTTTCCGTTTTCGAAATATTGCAGTTTAAAATCTTAGCATACATGCTTAGCATACATATTAAGATTCACAGGCTGTAGTATAGTACAAAGTATATGTCAGTATTTTTGAAAAAAATTTTGATCGTGTCACTGTGTGTTTTAAAAATCTTTGAAAACTTAATTGTTAAATAAACAATGAATAAACAAACTTTTTTCGAAGTACATATTTTTTTATACATTTTATGAATCTTTCCGCGTAAACTGAAAGAAAAAAATTGAGTCTAGTGTCATTTTTGGCGGAGTTATGAATTTTTGAAAAAAACCTTGCACGAATTTGTTTATGCAAATAACTCAACGAATTTTGCACTAATTGAAAAATCCTTTGGCACAAAAATCTAACTCCCCAAGGACAATCGACACGCAAAATTAAAAAAATATCCGAGAGTTGACTGATCCGGTTCACGTGGAATGGCCCGTATATGAAGGATTCTCTCTCAAGCAGGCCACCCATTTTCGTCGTGGTCTCGAATTAATTTCATTACCTCCTCCGATGATTACCCTACTTTCTAGGAGCTTTGCTGAATTTTTGCAGATTTTTAGCACTGGCAGGAGCATAGATATACCGGGAGATTATGTGGAAATGAAAGGCTCCAAGCGCGCAGGCGCTGATTTATTCGAATATTTCGAGGGTCACCAATTGAGTACCTGGGTGCAAGAACAACCTAAGTCGACTTAGGTCGTTTTTGCTCCCACCACCATTTTCGCGTTGTACAACATCCCAACTACCTACCCTGTGAGTTTCAGGTTTGTGGGATGTCGCATTTTGGTGGAAAGTATTTTTTAAGTATGCAATGCGCACGGAGCGTCAACCCTGCCACGCGCGATCTATGCAAGAACAACCTAACGCCACTACTTAGGTTGTTATTGCATAGAGCGCGTGAGTCTGTTGAAGTATTGTGCTCGCTCATTCGCCTGCCTGATAAAATCAAGTTTGTGGCAGTTACTCAGTTACTGAATTTAATACTTCTCGAAGTTGAAATGTCCATTTTGTGTAAAAAAAGAATATAAATATAATCATACTGAATACTCAAAATTGCTATTCAACTTTTTGTTAACGTGGGACAACTATACCGGACTCACCCTATATATATATATTAGGGTGGTTCTTAAATACAAACTTGAGGAGTGAAGCATGGCAACTTTCAGAAAAGAAATTAAAAAATAATTGTCTTCAAATATGGGATTTAAAAAAAAATTCTAACAGATGCCTAAAGAGATTTGAAGTTTCCCGTTTAACCCTTTCAGTCCCACAATTCGATTTTATTTGGCATTATGTATTATATTTACTTTTCTATGTCAAGAAAAAATAAATTGTTCGACTGAAAACAAAATGACGCCACTATAGTGGCGTCTGTGACCGAAAGGGTTGAATAACATAGGATCTTGCGATTTTTTTTTCGACACTCGATTGTTGGGTCTAATAGTGGGGGACAATTTTTTTTTTCTTTGTCTGAAGGTTGCCATACTTCACTCCTTAAGTTATTATCTAGGGTGGGGCAAAATGGACCCCTTGGGTCAAAAAAGTTCATATTCACACTCAAGTTTTTTGATGGTCAATCTGTTTTTTTCCGTGGTCCATTTTGCTCCACGTCCATTTTACCCCACCCTCCCCTATATATATTGAGAGCTCATCAATCCCTTTTTATATAGTTCCGAAAATATGCCTTATGTAATATTATTTATTTAATTAATTGCAGAAATTGGTGTATTTTTCGTAAAAAAAAAATTATTTCAATTTCCTGTCTTATTTATTATTTCACTGGTTGATCCAAATTCTTAAAGACTGCGTAAAATATGTGTTTCGACATGAAAAGTAACAAAATTCAAGTCATAAGTGTCGAGACGGACCAAATATTCGCAAGAAATTTCGTTTTTCGCACACGTAAAAAAAAAAAATGTTGAAATCACTCCAATTGCAGTTCGTATTAACGCAATCGACGGTGATTATATGGACAGCGCTTCTATGCAGTCGATCGTACTGTTTTATTGTAGTTACTTCATTGTAGTAAGATGTACAGGCGTGGCTATGTCGAAGGCACATTTTACACTGCGGTTCGAGTTGCATCTTTCACGGCCGTAAAAAAATTGGTTCTCTCTGTATCGGATACCAATAGCCCAAAGTGAAATTAATCGCCATGAACGCAACTGTCACTGGATCAACTGCCTAATACTACACTTGAATGGTGCGTTCCTGGCATTGTTTATGATCAAAATTGACTGCCGTGCAGGTAAATACTATGTCAATTGATTGTAAAATTTAAAAGCATGTGCTGCATATCCTGCAAACTGACACATGTTGAATCAACTGTGGCAGATGTAAGTATGATCTAACTTTATGGTAGATATGCTGCAATCTCATGTATTTTTAACACTTCATCGCGGTAACATTTACAAGCATTTTATGTAGAAATAGCATACGTACGGCGATAAAATCTATAGGCTGCCTTACTGATTACGAGCCTTATACTGCTGCATTAACCATTGCACTAGCAACTAAAACCACATTTTACGGTAACCACTACCTTCGTTAGGTGTATTTCTGGCACTATATATCGACGCCGGGGCGGAAGAAGATCGTATCGCGGAAAACCGGTGAAGAAGATCGTAACTCGGAAAACCCGTGAAGAAGATCGTGACTCGGTCAACCCTTGAAGAAGATCGTAACTCGCAAAAACCCATATGATATTATACACACGGAGAAAAAAATATCGCTCTCAGAGCTATCTAATAGATAGCTCTTCGTAGATCGCTACTGTAGCGATACGTTTTCTTATGGTAACAACACGGTATCGCTATTCCAGCTATCTGTTAGATAGCTGGAATTGCTATACCACATTTTTCAACGGCCTTTATTTAACTATATCCGATTAATTATTTGTATGAAAATCTACCTTTTAAAAGACTCAAATTCAAATACATACATAGTATTTTATGTAATGTTGGTCATTTAAACAATAATGATCGACAAAATAAATGTATCTTCAAATTTTTGAGGTTATAAAATATGTCACGCGCAACACGACAGCGCAGCATATGGCTCTTTCAACTACGTATGTACATCCCGTATAGCTATTTTAGCTATCTAACGTATCGCTCTCAGAGCTATCTACCAGATAGCTACAGTAACGATCTAATAGATAGTCAACTGCGTATAGTTACTGTAGCGATACAGTATAGCTCTGAGAGCGATATTTTTTTCTCCGTGCAGGTTTATGCGAGTTACCGCCTTCTTCACGGGTTCTCCGAGTTACGATCTTCTTCACGGGTTTTCCGAGTTACGATCTTCTTCACCGGATTCTCGATGATGTCACTTCTTGCACCCACCACTTAAATTTATTCTCCTATATGTATACCTAGAATGAGAATCTGAGGGCAATGAAGTGAATGAAGAAACTGAAATAGATTGGATATCATGTTACGTTTATTATGTAATCAAGTATAGGTATATGCATATAAATTTCTATCTTATTTTGATATTTCCTACATTGCTTAGATCCAGCTACTCTCTAATGATAAATAATACTCAGATGTTAACAGGAACTGTTGATCCTATAGTACTCCGCTTTTAGTCTATTTTATTCAAATACGATATTTTATACTCTCTTATTCCTATACGATATATACTATTTAAAAAAAAATCTCAGATACATATTATTAAAAACATATAGAGTTTGTACTTGAAATGCATTGCATTGCACATAGGTATATATGGGGAATTCCACGTGAACTCGGTAAATGTTTGACCCTGACACCTTCCGATTCGGGCCATGATTTTTTGTTATTATACTTGACCGAAGAGACACACCGAATTTTTTTCAGATTTTTTCGAAACGCCGCCATTTTTTTAAAAATTCGGTGCGTCTCTTCGGTCAAGTATAATAACATAAAAAATCATAGCCCGAATCGGAAGGTGTCAGGGTCAAACATTTACCGAGTTCACGTGGAATTCCCCATATATAGGTACATGAATGCAATATTAGTATTATCACTAGTACTTTCAAATAAATCTAATATCACAAGTTATCAGACTCGTCCTGGACATGTTTCACTCAACTTGTACCTCGGGATATACGTTTAGTTATTGCTAGAGATGGTTTTTCTCATATCACTCAATACAATAAACTGATATTATACCTCAAATATTCAAATGTTTATCTGTAGATTACTTATAAAATAATCAAGTTTCGAAGACGTTTCGTTAATATGAGTTACGGCTCAAACCTTATATACTTGAATCTAGTAACTGCTTATATAAATATACATAAATAAAATATGTATCACTTTTATCCACCAAAGGATAGGTTTGCATATTATATGGTCGATTACATTAAAAAGAAAAAACAAAAAAAAAAAAACAATGTCATATAAAAAATAACTAATTTAATAAAGTTAGTAGGTTATAAAATTGTCAAAAATCTTTCAAACGGCCAATCAATAATCACTCAACACATACTGATATCATATGTTATTAAAGTGTCACAGCAAAATGCGAGAGAAAAACCTTGGTGCATGTAGTTGAATATTGGAAAAATAATGAATTGATAGTGAGGACCCTCAAGTCTATGCGTTGCGAATGATTCTTGCCTTATATTGTTGTTTCAATTATTTGTCATAAGGTGACGAGTTGCAACATAAAACTGCATTTGTTTTTGGACCAATAGACATGGAAACTTATCATGCAGCATGTCATATGGAATAGAGAAGTTGTTGCTTTCATCCACTGTATAGTTAACCTCATAGGCATGGAAGTGCTCATCAAAAGCTATTGAAGGCAAAGGAGATATTAAAAAATGAACATTGTCGCTGATAACAAAAACTAAACGGATTATGCCAAATATTGGCTGAGGTGATGTTATATCAACAACTACAATTGTGTCTTTGGTATAATTAGTCCCAGATATATCTACCCATTTAATACATGTTATTAATTTTTCCGACTTAACTTGTGGAAAATATTTCATATAATCTGAAACTCTTATATTTGCCACAGCACCTACGCTAATATCACGTGAGTGATTGTACAGTAGAACCTCGTTTATCCGAGGTAATGTGGGGAGGAGGTACCTCGGATGAGCGAAAACTCGGATAACACAAAAAACGTGAAAAATTCGAAAATTTCAATCATTTTTTATGTATTTGAAACGGTAGAATGAAATTTAATCTCAAAAGTATTCACATATGTACAAGCACCATAGTAGCGATCGCAAAATACTTCGCGCGTACAGCATAGGCATAGCGGCTCTATCTGTTTTATTCGAGTTTTTCCGTATTATCCGAGCATACACCGCGATTAATGCGGAGTGCTCGGATGAGTCCGTTGCCTCGGATAACGCGGAGACTCGGTTGATCGAAGGCCGGATAATCGAGGTTCTACTGTATTGATGTATAAAATGACACAATTTGAGTTGGTTTTTGACAGTGAGAGTATGGATCATATTCTTCGAACTACAAGAAATATTTGCCGTTTGTTTGAAACCTCTATGTCTCGACTCGAATCGCATGGATGAACAATGAACTAAAGGGCCAAGTAATTTTATCATTCTCGGGTAGTGAATCATCATATGAAATTTCGGCGTCAAATGCTGTTTGAAAATATTACAATATATCGTGTGATGTTCTGATATTAGACGACGCAGTTCAATAATGTTGTTGTCATTCAATGTTGGTGAAGTTACAATTTCAATAATTTTTCTTAACTTCAAATAGAACTGCCAAACAGGGTCATTTCGCGGTACTAAATCTCCAATTATCAGTCCCAAGTATCGTGAAAAACAAGTCATCTCTGAAGCTGACATTTTAATTTTAACGCTGGTGGAAGTCTCAGCAATTACTTCTGGAGGTTGATTAGTTTTTTCCAAATTACCATACTTGAATGTTCGTATACGAGAATTTAGGGTTTCGACAGAGAATCGATGCGAGACAAAAATCAAATTGTTTAGAACAGATGTCAAGGAATATTTACAAACTCCTTCAAATAAATCATGCATAACATCAACAGCTGCATTTTCCACTGCATGGAAGCCTACGACTCTATTCCATACACAACGTTCTTTGAGGCCTGTTTCACTGACATTATTAACCAGTAGGTCAGTTTCATAATTTAATTTGGTTCGGAGCAATTGTTCATCTTCAATACATAAGGTTCTCAAGATCTGTTTAGGTACTCTACATATTCTACAGCAATAGTTAGCAGAGAAGCTTTCGACGAAGCCTAATGTGCTGTGAAGTCCCAAGTTATCACCTAACATCAGACTGCACTCAAAGAAAAGTTTTTCATTGTTTTTCCCATTGTCAACAGTAATTCCATGTGTTTTCAAATAATTCAATTCACTGATTAATGCATTAAATACAGCTGCATTACCGAACGCCTTTCTATCATCCGAATGAAATAATAGAGCAAGATAGATGTGATTCAAAGTCGAAACATATTTAGCTGGTAGGCATGGAATGGAAATATAAACAGCACCCAATTTATTATTGCCTGCATGTGACCCCAAAGGATTGCCAGTCTCGAAATCGTCAAAGTATATAAATAGTGGAAATACAGTTTTGTTACCATGATGGAGCGACATTTTTTTCCATAGTTCACCTTGAATAAAGTTACTCAAAATATTGGACTCAGTTGATAGGGCACTGACGTTTTGCTTAGTTTTATTGAGTAAATCTGGTATTTCAAAAATGGATTTCAATGTATTTCTTAGGGGAATAATCTTTCCTACTACTTCTCCAGGTTCTGAAATTACTTGTCCATTTACCGTTCGTTCCATAGATGCCTGACCAATAATATAATCAAGTGGAGCTGCGTAAGACAGGTTCTGTTTAAAATATTTGAAGCATTTGTATTGTGTATTCAAGTGTTCAAAAGGGTTCGCAATTTCATCTAACGAATTATCGATTTCCTTCAATACATGGTTGGCATCATTGCACTCATGGAATTGTAGCTGCGTGCGAAGTCTACCCTTAAGATATGGAACATAGCTTTCTGCGATAAATGATGAAATACTCTGGACAACAAAGTTAACTGTATTTCGTGGTACGAGGGAGTTATTATATAATGCATTAATCAGTGAAGAAGCTTCTAGTTCTAAATTTATTTCATCCGGGCTAATATTCGTAACCTCACTTGGTAAACTTGAACCAGCTGATGGCAAAGGATTTTCCTCAAAGTCTATTGTACGTTCCTCTTCAGCAATACCTTGTCCAACTAATTGTAAGTTCATCAATGGGTTGACATTTTCGATCTGTGAATTGACAGTATGAGTAGAGTTAAGGTATTTTCTAAAGGAGTTTGCGCTACCATAAATTCTTCGACAGCCGTTTGTCACACACTTGTAATAATTACTGTTAGCCAATTTATGGGTATGTTTCATATGTAAGATCAAATGATTGGCCGTTTGAAAAGATTTGCTACACTTAAAGCACTCCATTTTTCAATATAGTGCTGTGTACCCCGATGAATCACATATCAGCGAGAAGCTAGGGAACTTATCAATTTATTCACACAAACATAGTTTTTTATGCTACGATCCTTAATATTATATATGTGTGTCTGAATAAAGGTCCACACATGGGTGCACTTTATGGGATATTCAGATTTTAAGGCAAAAAATGACTTGAAACATATATCAATAGCCTTTAACGGAGAAGGCACTGGATATCTGGTATCATTAATGAGAACCATGGAACTTACGATGTTTCCTAGTGAGCCAATGATGACAGACAGTGGTTGATTTGTAAGTTTGTGTGCTTCGATGGTTACGCCTCTATCGTGTAACAGCGGTTGCAAATCATCCACGGTCTGAAATAGATGATAATATAATATGTAAGATGTGCTCATTATATTTCATTCATTTTGTATGTCAGAGCAAATTATATTCAGTCTGTACAGTCGACTATCAAATTTTGTGTCTTTAAAATATCTGTGGAAATTGTAGTCCATTGTTCAATACCGTACAACGTCACAATGCCCAAATACAACAATCAAATCTCTAAAAATATATACACTACTTTTCATTCTGCGCAAAGGAAAGGAGAAAAGTTAATCGTGATTCAAATTAAATAATCTAATAATTCCAGAGCTTAAATATTCACTATATTTATTTCTGACAAATTTTCGACTGTACAGTAATGTTCATCGATGGTGTCCCCGTGGCTCACTATTTTTTCCAGAATCGAGTTTGACTTCTACGAATATTTTATTTGTCCGTGACCAGTGGAACCTTCAGGTCGTTAGGAATATGACAGCTGCGAGGTGGAGCAGTGTCACGAAGTAAGGTACTGGTCATTGGCAAATAAAATATTTGTAGAAGGGAAATTTGATTTGAAAAAAAGCTAGGAAAAATAGTGAGCCACAGGGACACCATCGATGAACATTACTGTACCTGCGCGTGTAGCACAAATCCTTTTTGAACTTCTAGTCTCGATGGTCTCCAATGCTTGCCTGCTTTCTTTGATTTCAATGATATTGTACTTAGAAGCAATGGCAATACCAATAAAGCCAGCACCTCCACTTGTTCTGTTAAAACAATTTTCAAGAGAATTTTGATTCATGATTAGCAGAAGGAAAAGACTGGGATATACCAACCTACCTTCTTCTAAAAGAGCAACATGTAAAGAAAGCAAGTCTTTTATGTCGTTTTCGGGTCTTTCCTTGGCAATTGAAATTATTTGGCGTGCAACTTTTGGCCATTGAAGCAGTAAGTTATTTGATTCGTTCGGATGTAAATACTGGAAGTCGACATCAATCTGTAAATAATCAAAGATCACACCTATATATATTGATTGCTATTGTACTATCAGCGTGTTACATTCTTCAAAACTTATGTACCAGAATATAACCATTTGGAAGCTTTAGGCACTTATAAAGGTCAAAGTAAGCTGATATGCCTAAATGTCCGTCGACATTTAACCTCTCAGTGTGAGTTTCCTTCCATTTGATTAAAACCGAGTCAAAGGGTTCTATATTATTTCTTAACCATGCTAGTGCTTCTGTGTCTTCAGATTCTTTAGCTGTAATTAGTAAAAGCAATAATTTATTCGCATGCAAAACCGTTATTGATCACAGAAGCTAATCGGTATTGAACTTATGTATGTACAATATGTTGAGCCTGATGCAGTGCTTGAGTTACGTGATGTTAGAATCCCTATTTTTCGTAAGACTCTACGTTTATTTAGATATCGATCCCATAAAATTCCTCTGGCAGAACTTGGCCCCTTCTCATTCCGTGTGTATGGTACGTAATACGTTTCAGGTCGTTCACCAGGAAATGTGTCCACAATATTTTGTGCCCAAGTTTGAAATTGAGATGAAGTAATCCTAAAGCCAGATTAATTCCCAACAATTCATGTATCTTGTGTGCTTTTGTTTCAAGATGAACATTACGTATGATGATGAATGGATAGATGAACCTTATGTTACCTAGTATCGGGATCATTCTCCAGTTGCTTATCTACGAGCAGCGCTGCTAGCTTAGCCCTCTCTAATTTTTTACAGTTTTTGAGGCAACTCATGATTTCTTTACCCTGTGGGTCACGTTCCAAAAGGTCCTTGACAACATTTTTCTTCACGCATTGTTGTGGAACTACATAAAATTCGGTATTTGGTCATAAAATTCGGCGATAAATATCGATAAATTATACTGCTAACATTTGATATATTTTATAATACACGTTCATATACCTTCAGGCACTATAATACTGCAAGTGGATGCTACAGACTCTGTGGTGGTTTCCGAAAGCACATCCGAAATTATGTCTGAGAAGTCCTCAATTACAATATTACTATTTGAAATAATTGATGCAACGTAACTTTTATATTTGTTTGTGAACTTGTAGCGGATACCGATCTGAGGTATGAGATCTTTGATCATCTCATCGTTCAGAGCATTGAATACCTCTTCATCGACACCGTTATCTACAATTATACCACATTGCTAATTACTCTATTATATTCAGCAAACTAGTTATAATTTCATCAGGGCATGTGAAGAGGACTGATATCACGGTTTTAAATTTTACTGATTACCAGCAGCAGGGATTCCATAAATTAAATATTCAATCAAGAGATCAAACAGAATGGTTATCATAGATCCTGAACACTGTAACGTTAACTTTGACTTCTCAATTCATATCTTAAAAGCTATGAAGAACTATTGTTAGTTAAGAGTTTATAGGATAAACCTCGTATGATTAGAAATACATCATGGTCAAAGGTATGTACTAGTTTAAAAAAGAAATTAGAATATTTAGTACAGAAAAATTATACGCCCAACTACACGGAGAAAAATGTTCTGTTAAATTTACTATGTGCTTGGTTGGATATGTGACAACTCCTTTTTGCAGTAGAAATTACCACAATTCTAGTATTTGGTACATTGGTACAGAGTAAAGGTTACCACTATAGCTGTCACATATACAACTAAGTACACAGTAAATTCAACAGAACATTTTTCTCCGTGTAGCAAGGTTGAGTTCTGTATAAATATGCACTTGTTGATTAAACTTCTACGTGCAGTTCGCTTAACCGCTCTTAGGCAATAAACCTAAGCGCCGACCAACAGTTGATGCGACACCGATGCAATCGCTGTTTAACTTAACATGCAGCAAATTATTATTTATGGATTATTATGATTTAACACGCATACACAAAGAAACCAATTTACGCAGCTAATTGTAAGGTCAAATCCTCTTTCGGTTTGAAAAATAGAAGACAACGGCAGTTCCCTAAGTACGTGATTAATGCCGAAAAAAGAGAATATTTTTCGTTAAACAAACCAATTTACGTAATTGGTAAAGTGAAATCGATGAAAAAATTGCTGAATATGTAAATAAATGAAAAGTGCTAATGAGAAACAATACTATCCAAGACACGAGAGCGTCGAATAAAATGTTCACACACGTGGCCAGCAACACGATTCTACAAAGCTTTTATTAACTTCATAACCTGTACTTACCTCTAAATCTGTCGATCAAGGCTGCAGGCGAATCCCACTCAGTCAGCTTCGTTACAACGAATTCATCCATGATTAAACACGATGTCTATAAATTATACTTTTCATTGACGATGAAAATTTTAATCCTTCTGATGAAGACCGGCTTCTTCAGTGTGAACGAAAACTTTCAAGCAACGTGCTCAGACTAGTGATGGGCGATACAGTATCGATATTCTCAATATCGATACTTTTCCATCGATATATCGATATTTTGTATCGATATTTTATCTGCCGATATTTGCAAGTATCGATACTCAACCCACAGATATCGAAGTTCGATACAACCGTTGCGTCACTCGTTGCGTTTCATGCGATACCAATAATTCAGGCGAGAAAAAAGATCGACAAACGCTAAACTGTCATAGTGAATTTATTATATCATACATTTTTATTGCGAAAAAAATAATTATATTTGAATTATAATATTATAGAATTCACTATGCATACCCAACGTTCTTATAACCTTCTGTGAAAAATCACATTCGAAGAAAAATAGTATATTGTGATACAAGTGCGGAAGGTAGGCAATATCCGATGAGTGTCGTTTGTAGCACGAGCCGAAGGCGAGTGCTGTAAATGACACGAGACAGATATTGCCTATCCGCACGTGTATCACACGATATTTTTTGTAACTCCCTGCGAAGAAAGTTTGATTTGAGAGACAGATTGATTAATCAATATAACCTCACATCGCGACTGTCCACCGCCATGACACAGTGCACGAAGAAAGCACTAGTGCGCAAAGTAGAGTATTCGCGATGTGCGCATGCGCGACAAAAGCACTAGTGCGCAAAGTAGAGTATTTGCGGTGTGCGCATGCGCCAACTCTCTCTTTACCTCACCCCTCGAAAATAAGGTATTTTGCGCTCGCTACACAGCCCTCGAAAATCAAACTTTCGAAGCAGGTGTTGCAAAAATTCATTTTCATTGTTTGTTTTCATTTCTATTGCAAGTATCGATACCGATGATATCGATACTTCGCTGCCGATATTCTATGTGTATCGATACACTGACCATCAATACGTATCGATACGAAATATCGATACAATTGGAAAATATCGCCATCACTAGCTCAGACAGGCCGAGGCGCTGCAGTGTAACAGCTACTCACGCTGCGCATGCGCAAACCTACGCGGCTGTCTGAGCTACCGGCGTCAAATGTACGGCGTACCGCAATTGGTTGATTTCAAACTACATTTACAAGAATGCATATCGGACTGTACACTTAACAGCAATCTTGTGTTACAATTACCACAAAGTAAAATCAGGTTGACTTGTTAGGTGGAGTTAAACTTACTGTTTAATACGTAAAATTGGCGATTACTCTCCCGAATGTGAATCTTACATACGAGAGCGATTTAAATTACGTTCGAGTTGTTGGTATTGACTGCAATTCATTCACCGCAATAAAAGTGTCCATTTTACCGTACAGCAGATAATTCGAACAGAAAATTAGGATTATTTTAACCAACATTAGTGTTGTTTTAACACCAATAATCTCACATTCGAGGTAATGTAATCCCAGCAGTAGTATTTTTTTACGTGCAAGAACGACCTAAGCCAGCGCGCATGTTTTATTTATTATAAAGATTCCTGTTCATTTTAGTGCAAAAACAAAATGGGCTTCGTATTCCGGAAGAATCGCCCTTCAAAATGAGTAGTCTACAAAGTCCATTGTGGTTTCGTTCGTAGATGCAATTCAGTTTTTAAACTTCAATCAACGGTTTTGGTGTCAAAACCTAAGTAGACTTAGGTTGTTCTTGCACCCTGGTACTCAATTTCAGACTCGCCACGAATATCCCTAGAGTCCGTCTGCTATTTGTTTCTGATTGTTGTCAAATACAAATGGCGGCAGACCGTTGCAGGAATAGGTTATGTTTGTGTGAATCTAGCAGACGACAGAACTAGGGATATTACTGAGAAGTGAGTGGAGTCCCTGGCGCTATTCTGCTGGCCAATGAGATTTAGGTAAATCAAAGTTCGCGCGCTTGGAGCCTTTCATTTCCACATAATCTCCCGGTATGACATATCTGGATAATTTGTTTATTTTACGTATTTATAAATTACTGATAATGAAAAAAAAAAAATCAAAATACATGAAAGTTATGGTTTTCCATCAGCTTTCCAATAAAAATATTCTCAATTTTGAAAAAATGACATTTAGGGCTAATATTGCCAAAAAAAACTCCGAAAAAATGCGAAGAAAGGTGGTTCCAGGTTTTTGGGCCACTTTTATTTTGATGAAAAAATTCAAGAAAAACTCTCATTGCTCAGAGTTTACTGTAAAATTCTTATTATGGCACCGGCATTCCTTCCTAAAGCGTTCCAAGTTTTGATACAAACAAAAACCATCATTGGGCTTCTATCTTCGGATTTTTTCTTCTTAGGACACAATGGCGGTCCCAGAATAAGAATTTCACAGTAAACTCTGAGCAATGAGAGAGTCTTTCTCGAATTTTTTCATCGCCATCAAAGTGGCCCAAAACCCTAAAACCACCTGTTTTCGCATTTTTTCGGGTTTTTTTTTGGCATTTGTAGCCCCGAATGTTATTTTTTCAAAACTGAAGATATGACTTATTATATTTATTGGAAAGCTGCCAAAAATCATAATTTTCATGTATCGTGATTTTTTTTTTCATTATCAGTAATTTATAAATACAGTAGAACCTCGTTTATCCGAGGTAATGTGGGGAGGAGGTACCTCGGATGAGCGAAAACTCGGATAACACAAAAAACGTGAAAAATTCGAAAATTTCAATCATTTTTTATGTATAACGATCCCCTTCCTATGGCAAAACCAACACAGGCGCGCACCGCGTGCGTGAGGCTCGTTCGGAAGGGAATAAGGTGCCAGAAGCATTGCATCCCCCCCGAATAAGGAATGCGATCATATTTTTTTGAAAATTTTAAAAATGGCTCAAGTTTGCGAAAAAAATCGATGAACATTTTAATTGCTCATAAAAATAACAAAATTATATTTTTCGAAAAGTTGAAAATTTTTATCGGAAAGTGTCTTTCATCGCCTTTAAAACGCGGTTTTGAACATCTCTCTACGGTGAAGGGGACCCGAGATATTAATTGTCAAAGCCGCCCGCGCGCTACTTTTACAGTAAAATGCGATAATTCATAACTAGTGTAAAACAAAATTTTTGACCAACGAAAAAATACGGGTCTACTTTTTTGACGTAGATTCCACGTAAAAAAAGTTTGAGTCGATTCAAAGAATACGAGGTCATTTTTCAGATTTTCTCCAGATGACCTTGACGAGCTAAAATCAAGGTCAACTTGGTTTTTCTAAATGGAACCCTATATTTTCCGTTGCGGAATCGAATAGGGCATTCAATTTTAAATAAAATATCATACGGAAACTATCTTCTGCAGTCAATTGTTGGGGAGATAAGAGCTGTGCAAGATGGCACTGTCGGGGCGCTGGGCTAGTACGGCGTTGAGATCTGTTCGGACAATTTCCGGAAGCCTATTTCTCGTGAACGAGTTGCTCAAAATTTATGAAACGGATTCCAAAATAATCTTCGAATCTTAAACTAAAAACTCATTGAGAGGATTTTGGATAAATTATGTAGTTCGACGACTGCAGACTTTCTAAGGTGAAGTTGCGAGAGAATCATTCGATTTTCATCGGGATATGTCTCGAGAATGAAATATGCGATTGTATTCAAAATTTACAGGTGACATTATTAGTCATCCGGGAAAAGACTCAACGAGGGAATATTTTTATCTCTTGAGTTTTTCCGGAAGAAAAGGTGAAAATTTCGCAACTTTATCTCCGTTGAATCATTCATTAAATTCTTTCGATAAATTTATTGTTTTTCATTGTCTGTATGTCATAAATAGAGTCTACAGATCGATTTTCGCCCGAAATGAACATTTTTTTTGGACGTACGTGTTCGGCATTGAAATAGAAGTTGCGCTAAGCATCTCTTTTTTGCAGTTTCGACGCCTGGGCTCGGATAATAATCGAAATGTAACACATTTCGACCAAAAGGGGTGGGGGTCAAAATTTCCAAAGACCAATATTTCGAATGACCAATATTTCGAATTTTAAAATAGCGATGGTACGAAATTCAAAAAGGCCAGTTTAGAGAAGGCCTATCAAGTAGTAACTAACAAATTACGTATATCGAAATGTAGAAAGATATTTGTACTAAAATAAGAAATTGGAACGGTCAGAATTGCGAAAGACGAAATATCTTATTGAAAAGATAACGAAACGTCTGATAATTCGAATAGTTCAATATTTCGAATTGTCGAGACTTCGAATCTTCACGTATTCGAATATATTTTAGCGACAGACCGAAAATTCGAAAGGTCAGAATCTCGAATCTTTCATACGGTTTTCTGGATGATGTTTCAATAAACAATAAAAATTTTGATTCAAATTCATCTACGCAGAGAAAATACGTTCGAAATATTATTTTTCGAAATTTAAATCTTTCGAGATTTTGGTCTTTCGAACTTCTGGTCTCTAAAGATTAAAAATTTAGAAATATTGACTTTATACATTCATATTTTCTACATTATACTTCTTCAGAGTAAAAATTATCAGAAAATACATTTTCGAATAAACCAGCGTACTGAAAGGTGACCGCCTGCTGAATAAGTCATTCGAAGAAATGATCTTTCGAAAATAAGAATTTCGAATTAATTTGTCTCTCGTTATTTTTGTATTCAAATTTTTAATATTCGAATTTTTGGCCGTTCTGAATTCTGATCTTTCCAAATATCGACCCCCACCCACCAAAAGGAGGTGGGCGACTAGGGATGGGCCTTAAGAAGACGACTAGATTTACGGAACAATTGCGCCAGCCCCTAGAGTGCGGACGAACACACACATGTAATAAACTTTGTACAACAAAGACCACACCAGTGAAGCCACACAATGTAAGATCCAGAAACTGCCAAATAGCCTATCACCTCCTTCCAGCTTTTTAATTTTTGACGTGGAATTTTTCCTAAGATGACTGGTAAAATTTCCAAGCCAGTATGGAAAATTCCATTGCGCCGCGATCACGACTTTACCATGCTGACTTGGAAGAGGTACTGCACCCGGATTCTGTAACTTTTCGTTAACGAAACGATCGTATTGACTTGTTTTGTCTTGTTTTCTATTGGGTAGATTTGTCTTTCCTGAAACATTATTGGTCGCTGATGTTGTTGTGTTAGCTAACGGCAGCGATAATACTCGATAACGAGTTACAGAATCCGGGTACTGCTCGCTTTAGGTATAAGTAAGGCTACCAGACGTCCCGGATTAGGCGGGTACAGTCCCGGATTTCAGCCAAGTGTCCTGGATTTTTTTTTACCCCGAATTCGTACCGCATTTATAAAAATTGTCCCGCATGTCCCGAATTATGTGCGAGTTCGTTTCAATTTTTTTTTTTCCCAAGTATTCGTTAGGCATCGATACGACCCGAAACAACGCGTCTTCGCGCCTGCTACCCCGAGAGTCGAGATATCTGCTTGACGATACTAAGATTATGAAATATAAAAAAAATAGCATTACGAGTCAGAGACTAAAGAATGCTAGTCTGCGATACTAAGATTATAAAATATAAAAAAATATATTAAAAGTTCAATTCTTATGTGAAATGTCATAATCATAAAATACAAAATTCCTTACACTCATCTCAAGTATTATTAAAAAAATATTAATAAAAAAATTGAACAACTGAATGATTGAATGCATACATTATTTCGGGGCAGTAGGGGGGGGGGGGGGGGGGGGGGGTAATAGTGGTGTCCCGCATTTCCCTAGTTCAAATCTGGTAGCCTTAGTCATAAAGAGTCGTTTAGTACTTCTGATCAAGTTGCAGGACTGGGTTGAATTGTCTCGTACGTGAGCGTTCTCGCAACGCCGCATTAGCCTAGCGCCCCGACAGTCCCATCTTGGACAGCTCTCATCTCCGCAACAATTGACCGCGGATGATATGGATTCGTATGATTTTTTATTCAAAATTAAATGCTCTATTCAATTCCGCAACGAGAAATATAGGGTTCCATTCAAAAAAACTAAGTTGACCTTGATTTTAGCTCGGCAAGGTCATCTGGAGAAACTCTGATTTCACCAAGTTTTGTCCCCCTCCGAACCCTACAACTTTTGTAGGAAAGGTTTCTCAGTTTCTCTTTTCAGTTTCGAGATATCGCCCTGTATCGATTAAAACCAATCACCCTGTATATTGTGGGTAGAACGATGCCGCACGTTAAGGTAATACCCTCGGTCTAAGAATTATCGTTTGGAATCCTATAAAATTCGGCATATAGGTAAATTTTGGTGCGAAAATGACCCAGTTAAATTTTTGTGGACCTAGGGTACCCGTGAGAAAAATTACGAGCATTTTCTTTCTCAAGCATTTAACACGGGACCTTATGGGAAAACACGCTTTTTTGAAGATTGCACGAAAAGTACCGTTAAGGGGAGGGTATATCTGATTTGTTACCGACACCGCCTATATCTCCGAAACGGGGCTATCAATCGACTTGTCCTTTCGGCAGCCGATGTTTGACGAGTAATTAGTTCGAACTGGTACATTTGATCGAATGAAATCGGGATTTTTTTTTTTGATCGAAAAGTGTTGGCGTGCCATTTATATCGACTTATATCAAGGCCTACGCATAAAAAATGCAAAATCGACCGAGAGAGCCCGATTCTATCGAGAATTCCGAACACAACCATCCCAAAACATCTTTGTTTTCGACAACGATGAAGGGGCCAGTTGTATTCTACGTTTTTCTGGTAATTTTCGCGATTGTCAACGGCTGAGAGCAGCTGAGAGCGGCCATTGCCGCTAATGTCATTATATTAGTTCCCACACCGCCCGTGAGATGTCGCCACGCTGTTACGTTGTGTGGCGTCATAACACCTTCGCTCCATGCCCACTACGCGGCGCATTAGAAGAAGTTCTATCTCACTAACGCTATACTGGACTATGCTTCCATATATATACTAGCTGCTAGTTCCTTCTCATGTCCATTGGACAACATGCGCGTCTAGGGCACGGTGTGTTCGGCTCAGCCCTACTGACGAGTCCTGCCGAGCACACCCGGACGAAACGCAAACTCATAAAGAAGGTTCGATTCCTTCGACACGTGGTTCGATCCCACGTGATCACAGAAGTTGATTCCTTCAGTTGATACACCTGTAACCACGTGACTCGACCTGCAGTCCAATCGCCTCTCACTAATAAGCTAAAAATTTGCGCGTGGCTACATCTCACGGGCGGTCTGGGAACTAATATAATAACATTAGCGGCAATGGCCGCTCTCAGCTGCTCTCAGCCGTTGACAATCGCGAAAATTACCACAAAAACGTAGAATACAACTGGCCCCTTCATCGTTGTCGAAAACAAAAATGTTTTGGGATGGTTGTGTTCGGAATTCCCGATAGAATCGGGCTCTCGGTCGATTTTGCATTTTTTATGCGTAGGCTTTGATATAAATCGACATAAATGGCACGCCAACACTTTACGATAAAAAAAAAAAAAAAATCCCGATTTCATTCGATCAAATGTACCAGTTCGAACTCATTACTTGTCAAACATCGGCTGCTAAAGGACAAGTCGATTGATAGCCCCGTTTCGGAGATATAGGCGGTGTCGGTAACAAATCGGGTATACCCTCCCCCTTAAGATCATTACAATAAATTGCACCATGTTACTTTATAAGCTGAAGAATATTTTGCCTGCTTCAGAATAGCTGTTCAGTAGCTATGAGCGGAGTAATAAGTAAATTGATATCGAAAATTGACGTTTTTCACTGAGCGCCCGTCATGTTTCAAATGATGCGGCAACGCAGCAAAGGTTAGATTATCGCGCAGTCTGAATCACACCAGACTGGATAGAGAAGATACATAGTTTGTACTCATTAAGTAACGTTTTATTATCACAATTTGAGGAATTATGTACATTTAGGGAATCTTGAATATCAGTAGAACTTGTAGGGCTCTAGGAACATTGTGTTCTTTGTCTTCAACCTCGTCCTCGATTTCAGCTTGGGGGTTAGATGGTTTAGGGTTACGTGTACAGAACTTTCCATTTTCGACTTTCAAACTTATTGCTCCTTGAACTTGTTTCTGTTTCTTATGATACACTTTCTCGCTAACTCTTTTGCCTATTCAAAAAAATTTACGTGCATTTGAACTCATTGATAAAACCTTGTTGTAAAAAAAATCTAGGAAAGAATGTAATAAACGCGAGAATAAAACGTTATGCAACTGAACAGTTGAACGAAACAGGAGCCGCGCTATGCTTAAGAAGGCCATGAGTGCTCCGCGACATAGCCAAATCTAAACACCGCGAAAGTCAAAAATGATAAATCACGAGATTGACTAGCTATGTACCGCGGGTACTACCTTAATTGAAGAAATAATTATGTTTCACCTCGATATAAGTGCTGATTGTAAGATGATATACTCGTTATCCCAACTATTAACTCCACGTCCTGATGGGTTTCGTCAGTAACGTTACTCTATTTCTTATACTACTCTACCATCGTTTGCAGCTCAGTATCTTTGAAATCACTATCATTCCCATTCATACTAAATATTGAATGATATGATATGAATTAAAAGACATGACCATTTTTGTAGGATACCATCGTATATATGCATAGCTCTGGAACTCAAAGTGCGGAATACATCGAAATTACTATACCAAGTATAATAAGAGCCTTAATCATAAATTTTTCTCCGACCATAACCATTTTCTGGAAACGATTGTAAACATTTTTCAACGGATATATTCCACATTTTTCACGGTAGATATGCATTCAATTAAGATGGAAAAGAAGTGAAGAAGTAAAAAATAGTCTCGGTGAAATACTAACCTGCACAAGCAGCGCTGGCGCTAGCTTACGGCCGGTCCCGGGCGAGTGTTGGGAATCGGGCCCCATATCAGAAATTTGTTGACTATTGAAATTTTGAAGTAGGACTCGACGAGATTTTTTTGCTGGCAAAAGTGGTAATACCGCTAAAATTCAACTCGTTACAAAATTCATGCTCAATCGACATCGCAGCTAAACCATTCAGTTGATCTTGGCACATATATTGGGATCCTTGGAATGGGCGTGGCTTCGTAAAAGTAGCCGACTTTCAACAGTTCTATTTTTCGTCACTAGTAAGCGTATCGAGGTTTCAAGCACTCTCATTGGTTACAGCTGGTTATTGCAGCCGTCGTTCAACAGTTCTATTTTCTGCCACTAGTTGGCGTATCGAAGTTCTAAGGATCCCAATATGAATTGCAGGTAAGTTTTTATATGAGCTTTAGCTTTGTGAAGGTCTTTTCACCCGACGCG
This sequence comes from Tenthredo livida, assembly GCA_963992785.1. Lineage (NCBI taxonomy): Eukaryota > Metazoa > Arthropoda > Insecta > Hymenoptera > Tenthredinidae > Tenthredo > Tenthredo livida. The sequence continues at coordinate 13,156,527 of OZ023071.1, forward strand.
GAAGTTACTGGTAAAAGAAAAGTTCTTTAGACCACAGTGAAATTCGGATATTCGCTCCGTGCGAAGTCATGGTAGGGGTAGCAAAAGCGATACCAGCGCAAGCTGCGGATAATTCAAGCATTTTGGGGCGATGTTTTGTCATTTTGGCGTATCAAATACACGTGTAAATTTGAATTTTTTTTTTTAAATAGTTAAAAACAATACAATGAGCAACCGGAGCTGCTGTGTTGTAAATTGTAAAAATACTAACAAAAACGACAGTGTATCCCGGGAAAAAATAGTTGTATATGAATATAAATAATCATATATGACCTTATCATTAATGATCATGAACGAAATTTGTCTCTATATGACCATATATAACCATGTATAATTGGCCAGGTCTGATCATGTCTGCTTATATATAATCAGATATGATCAGATTTAATCATTTGTTTTGGACAAATTAAAATAAAACAGTCAATTAAATTACAAAATCATAAAAACTATTTTGTTTTTATATCTTTTATTCGTCGTAATGGTCCGGAATTATGGTCATTTCTGATAATTGACTTTTTTTTGTCGATTAAAATTTTCTGACTGTTTCTTACTGGGATTCGAACCCGGGTCCTTCTGCGTATCAGTCGAAGCTTCTACCACTTTGCTACTTTACGTATTCGATAGTTGATACTTTCAGAATTTCTATATGTATTTGACACGAAAATTTATCAACCTTAACAAATGCACTTAATATTGATTATGATGATCGAACGATTCTTGAATTGTTTTTGTATTTTAGGGAATGTGAGGCAATATGACCACTCTAAATTTTTCAGCAGAAAAAATTACTAATCTGAAACTGCTGTGTATTCTATTTATTGAAAGAGATTAAACGTTTATTTTATTGACTGGAGGAATTCTATAACTTTGTGGGGCAAAACGGCTAATTTAATAATATCATAATATTCAGATTTTTATTGTTTAAATTGTCAAAGAATATGTATGGGTATGCAGGGTGATTCAGAATTCATGACGAATCTCTTGAGGGGTTCATCCTTGTCAAAATTGGGAACGAAAGTTCCTCAGCCATTTTTCCTTGGAAATATTTTTTTCCGACAAACGATTTTTTTTGTTTTTGTTGTTTTATTTGTCAATTTTGAAGGATCCCAAAAGATTTTTATTCGGTGGAAGATATAGAAAAAATGTGTTATGATTCCAAGGAAAAAAATCATTTTTCGGAAAAATGGCTGAAGAACTTTCGATCCCGATTTTGTGAAGGATTAACCCCTCGAGAGATTCGTCACGAATTCTGAATAACCCTGTATATTGAGGTTTCATAACAATCAGATCTGATCATATATAGACCTACATCAGACCTATATATGATTACACATGGGCTTATATCAGTCAGGTCTGATCATATCTAATTATATATAGACCATATATGATTAATAATAATAATAATATTTTATAATTATATATAGACCTATAAATGATTGGACATTGTCTTATATCAGTTATGTCTGATCATATCGTATGAAATTAGACATGATTATGCTTGTTCATGTCTGATCAGGCCTGATGCTCATGGCCGATCATGGTCTGATCACGTATCAGGCCTGATCAGAGCGACATAGTTAGAGCAGAGCGGAGGTTTTCAACCTTCCAGGCATAATCATACATGAACAGGTATGGCCATGCATGATCAGGCATGAACGTATTTATGATTAGGTCTGACGTCAGGCCTGATTATACATGAACAGGCATGATCATGTCTGACATCAGGCATAATCATACACGAACAGGCATGGCCATGCATGATCAGGCATGAACGTATTTATGATCTGGTCTGGCATCAGGCCTGATCATACATGAACAGGCATGATCATGTCTGGCAGCAGGCGTAATCATACATGAACAGGCATGATCATGTCTGGCATCAGGCATAATCATACACTAACAGGTATGGTCATGCATGATCAGGCCTGAACGTATTGGGCGCTTCAGGCCTGATCATTCATGATCATGCATGATCATGTCTGGCATCAGATATGAACAGGCATGAACAGACATGATCATGTCTAATTTCAGGCCTGATCATACATGAACAGGCATGATCATGTCTGAACATTTTTTCCCGGGATATTTCATAAATTTCCAGTAGCAAAATAGAAATTAAATTGAAGACATCAATGGATAGCTGCAGTAGGAAGGGAAAAGTAGGTACACTAAATGTGTTGGATGTTGACCGGTTCAAGGCCACGCATATTTTCGACAAATGCGAATTTAGATGAGAACCGCTTGATTCGTCTGTAGCGCCCCTAGTGGCCTCGGAGGGTATTTCGCCCCAATAAAGATTTCGACTCGCTGTTATATCGATATTGTTCTAAAGGGCTTGACACCGATAAATTCAGCTAAACAGAAGAAAAACAGCTATCGATATCTTTATCAGCACGAGATTCCCTCAGAGGCCACTAGGGGCGCTACCGACGAATCAAGCGGTTCTCATCTAAATTCGCATTTGTCGAAAATATCCGTGGCCTTGAACCGGTCAACATCCAACACGTTTAGTGTACAATGCGTGTTTGATTCTGTTCGTATAATGAAGGTGGCCCCACAGTCGTCTGTCTCGGTTCTTCTCTATGTAATCATGAAGGATAGAAGGAGATGGAAGACTGGTGCTAACTTCATACGGACCAGAATCCAATACACAGAAAAAAAAAATTGTTGGCCCAAGAAAATTTTCTGCAAACCCATTGGAAACCGAAATTATCTTGAATCAAGACAAAATTTTCTCGAACCAAGAAAACTTTCTTCGATCCAAGAGAGTTTTCTTGGTTCGAGAATATTTTTGACTTGATTCAAGATAATTTCGATTTCCAATGCGTTTGCAGAAAATTTTCTTGGGATAAAAAATCTTTTCTTGGAACAAAAACATTTTTTTTGGACCAATTTAAATTGGTACAACTCGTTTTTTCTGTGTACGCTAAGGCCTAAGCCTACTACGATAACTTTTATTTTTGTAACAACAGTCATGTCAAATCACATTTAACGATGTAGTGTGAGGTGTATATGGACTGATTTTTATTAATTATACTCACTTTTCCTTGGCTGAAGTGATAAAAATATATAATAATAATAAATGAATCGGTTCACGTGTTTAATAAATCCATATACTTTTATTAATACCAAAAAATACATAGTTTAATTACGAATTCTATTAAAAATCATACTGTCAATGTACGCAAATATCGCCCTAAAGTTCATGCATCAGTTGGCGCTGCTGTCACGCACGGAGCCAATACATATCTTGCGTTTGCAAACTATCCTATCCCAAAATGTTTTCGAAAATCATCGTATCTTAAAATGCGTTTAAAAACTATCCTACCTCGAATTTTTTTTGGGAACTTTTCCATCTCAAAGGATAGTTTTCAGTCATAATTTGAGATGGGATGATTTTCAAACACATTCTGAGATAGGAAAGTTTCCAATCATGTTCTGAGAGAATTATGCTCTAAACGTGATCGGCGGTGGCCTGACCGGAAAGTCTGCAGCTTATAAATGAGGTCCTCGTCAATTTCTGAGTTTTCGAATGGGGAGAAATTTACAAAGAGAATCTAAAATAAAAATAAGGAAAAACTAATATTTAACGAGAAAACATTTCAGAAATGTTCACGTTGTCGAAAAAGTTTTGCTTCCCGAGATAGGAGCATGAAGAGATTAGGGATGTTTGGGAAATATATTGAAATAGTGGGAAATCTTGGAAATTTTTATCATCGACCGATGGATAAATAAAATGCTCACTGCTAAAATTTCAAGTCGATTCACCGTTTTTGAGTAATTGATCTTTGAATTTGCTTCTCATACGCACGTAGAGGCATGGAGATAAGATCAGTATGAAATCTTTCGCAGCACCCGCGCGGTAATTGAGCATTTCATTCATCTATCTTTCGGGGATACAAATTTCAAAGATTTCTCACTATTTGAATATATGACCCAACATCCTTGAGCCAATATAGATGAAAAGCTTCGAAATCAAAATCGTCTACGTGATACACGAATACAAATACAGCGGTTCAGCTATACAAAGCCTAGCAGTGAATCTACAGCCCATATACAGTCGAACCTCCCGTAATGTGGAAATAATTCTCAGAATTTCGCTCAACTTGGGCGATTTCCACATTCTGGGAGGTCGTGAGCTCATAGGCTGTAGAGGGGTGCGAAGAGAGGTGAACGTCACCGAAACCGGTTTAGCTGTAACGAACATAGATGGAGTATAGGCGCAAGAGGAATGGTCGGGGCGACGGGGGAATTCTTGGAAATTCACATTGATCGCGAGACTCTCTCAAACCGAGGTACCACATTACGGGAGGTCCGACTGTACGTAGAATATTTCGTCAAAAGCCCAACCGTTCAATCTCATCTTTATAATTTTTTTATAATTTTTTTTTGCTTTCATCCATCGGTTTCAGCGTTTTCATACACAAAATGTATTATCGCGGTCAATTTTATTCATAAAACTGAAAAAAAATATCTTGCTTTCCTCTGTTTTCGGGCCCCCTCGGGCACAGAGCCCCGGGCAGCCGCCCGATCGGCCCATGCCTAGCGCCGGTGCAGCACAAGCAAGACCTATAAATTTACTATTTCAAAATGACATTAAAGCTCGCTGGCAATGGGATTAACACTTTATAATTATGAATGCACATAACTTTACATTGCGAATAGGTATCAAATATATGTACCTATTGTTATCACGGAAATATTCAAATATTGTAGATACATAAATTATAACATTTTGTAATTATCACATATACCGAGTCTTTCCTGTAACACTGGACACCCCCTTCCTACGGCCAAACCAACACAGGTACATGCCGCGTGCGTGAGGCTCGGGCTGGAGGGGATAGGCAATGGTATACTTACAGCCTATGCCCTTCAGCCCGAGCCTCACGCACGCGGCATGTACCTGTGTTGGTTTGACCGTAGGAAGGGGGTGTCTGGTGTTACAGAAAAGACTCGGTATATCCGATACGCGTTTCGTAATTATAAATGTGTGCCACAGATGCGTGACTAGATTCCAGATATGTGTATGACGTGCAGTAATTTTTTTCAATCAAATCCCAGAAAATCCGAGTATACTATTGTGTTATATCGACTTAGGTTTTTAGCTAATTTTTTTCGTCGCCCAAATAACTTGGAGCCGACAAATACTTGTTGATTCTCAGTTACCTGTCATGGGTAATAGTACTGCTTGGTGGCCATTCGGATGTCTTATCGAAATAAGGAACTATATTATTTCATGAATTTTGAGGCTGGGGGCTACAGTAACCCAGTGGGCCCCCACATGGGTTTATTTCGTAAAAGTAGCGTATAAAAAAGAAAATGAATAGAATAGACAAACAATGTTTGTTTCCTGTTTTTTTCCTCACCTTATCTTTCGCGAAAGTTTCAATTACATCGTCGAAGTTTAAAGTTTATGTCAAGTTGCGCTCAATGCATAACATACTCAAGGATGTTAATCGTAATTGTTCCATCGCGGTTCTATACAACTATACAAGGGCCTTCCATGGTAAATCACACAGTATAAGCAAATTGGAATCGGTTGGGTTTAATACTGTGTGTCTGTGTGATTTACCATAGCATGCTCCACCTATTTTCGATAAATGATAATTTTTAAAATGCTCTTTCACCTCCGCAATTTGATGTAGTGCAAAAATATTAGGGGTGTGCGGGTACCCGATTTACTCGGGTACTCGGTGCTCCGGTCGGGTCGGGTACTCGTCGAGTCGAGTTTTTTTCATGACTCGAAATTTTCGGGTAGGGGAGACCGGGGCTAGACGTTACACTTTTCGCAAAAGATTAAATTTTGTGGAATATATCAACAAGAATCTGTTCTTCTCTACACGTAGTGTTAGGCTCATTATTATAGATTATTTCTGCAATAAATTTGATTGGATATCTAAAATCGTTTCGGACTTATGCATTAATTTTACCGGCGAAACAGATTGTCACATTTTACCCCGGTTTGGGGCAAGAAGTTACGGCTATGGGGCAAATTTTCACATACACGGGGAGAAATCTCAAGTAAATATTACTATGCACATAGAAAAACAAGGTGAATATTACCATGCCACCTAGTATTTAGTCCGTGAAACAAAAAACGTTGGAAATATCAATATGTCACATGGCGAATTCTACTATTTTTCACTGCTGTTAGTCCCATGTTGCCCGGAACTTAATTTCAAGTAATTTTTACTTTTATTCTATTGGCAAGGATCTATGCAGCATGGTAATATTTACCGTGCTGGGTAGTTCGTGCTACCTTGTAGCGATGTGAGCGCGACCAGACAGCAGAGCGTGTCAGTTTTAGGTTATGTGAATATTCGATGGATCGCGCTGAAGCAGACGGCATGGTAATATTTACCGTGCTAGCATGGCTATGATGACATTCTCGCAAAGTTATATCAGACGGAATTTTTCGATACTGTGCTACATAGTAATTATTACCTGGCTCCTACAGTCGTCACATCTATGTTTTTCAGAAAGCCTAGTAACATTTACTGTACATTTCTCTCCGTGTAGCCTATAGGTGGAATAACAAAGGGTACGATTATAGATGCGGCAATATTGTTTATAATTACGAGACAAACAATTATTCTTACAATTGAAGCAGGGACAACAAGGTAGATCTCAAAGTGCAATAACTTGGCAGGCTATGCACGTGAAAATTAGTTACAAAATGAAGCCGCACAAAGGTTGTCTTATGGAAGGCGTAACGGAAGTGGGCCGTATGTTACCTGCTTGACCTGAAATTCCCAAGTTATAAATATTCAAAAGTCCCGAACCAAAGTCACACGTAACGCGTACATTGCATTAAAGTCAGTAACTCTATCGTACTCTTTATCTCTTCTCATACCACAATTTTTTTTTACCTATACCCATCGGTCATTCGGTTCATAATTTTGACGTCCGCAGATCGTAAGGTCAACAGACACCGGCCGCCTAAAAGTCGTTCATATATTGATTATGGCCAATGGTTTAATAATTCTCAGGTTATTAATTTAATTACTCTAAAACATTTCCTACGCTATCACAAAGACGCCGAACACCATAGACATATAAGAATAGACCGCGCATGTAACGAAGGTGGCCCGTTGGTGGATGCGAGAGCGGAATAGAAAGAGAGATCGGATCCTATGGGTCCCCTCTATCCTTGTCTAACGCACATAGACACAGAGTCCCATATGCAACTTTCTCTTTCTATCGCTCTCCCGACTTCTTGGCCTGGTTGCGTGGTCTATTCTCATATGTCTATGTCGAACACTGATGTACAATATCATACCCAGATATAAACTGAAGACGAGAGAGACTATAGACAAGTTGTGTGAGAAAATATATGCTAATATTTGTATCCCTCGACTAGCAATACTTTTCGGAAATGATAGTTGCCTATACCATAAAATAAGGAAACATTTGAGTGTCTACGGGTTGAAGGACTCACGAGTAAGGATTCGATTGAGATATTATCAAAAGATAGCGGAGTGAAGTAGCGAAGCGATAAAGTGCAGAATTGAGGCAGCTATAGCAATGAAAACCAGATTTTTAGTTGGCTTCTTGTTTTGTAAAATCTATCGCGATATAATGTGCAAATTGGCCATGTAGTTTGGCAAATTATTATTCATCTGTTTACGCGTTTTTCTCAGTTGTGCAAGACCACTAACCAACGAACCATGTGGAAAAGTCCATACATTATGTAGTCTGAGTGAATCATCAAGATATAGGTAAAGATAGGCATGACTGGGTCAGAACAGCAACATTTCAAAGCAGTGACATCAGAATATCTCTCAAATTTTTATGACTGACTTAAAAATTGTTCAATTATGTCAAAAAATATCGTATAAAACTCGTGCTTAAAATGTTTGCGCACTTGTTACATCCCAATGAACACACACCAGTTGAAATCCCGTATATGATACGTTGAGATCGTTGAATTACGGTATAGGTGTAAAATATTACCGTCTTACATACACCGTATTATTTCAGATCGATTTTAATCGTTTGTTTTCGCAGTTAATATCCGTATTTCATTATACGTACGTTTGAAGTACGTTCATTTGCCACAAAATCAACGTATTTCATATTAGTTCATGCGATCGATCGAGAATTGATATATTAACGGGATGTGATAGGCAGAGGTCGATGAGGTAGTGGGTGTTTTTACCAATTTTTTTTGTCTTACTCTGCATATCGCAACGAAGGCACAGAATGGATTTTCGCAGAGGCATTCGACGTATTATATGGCGAAGTATTGCCGTAGACGAATAAACGTATTGAAATCGAAAAATAGTTTGTTTTCGTAAACTACGATCTGTAAAATAGGGTAAAAAAATGGCCGCTCGGGGCTCGACTCTCATATGATGACCTTATTATTGAAGTTCGCGCGGTATCCAGCCCTGAAATGTATAGCTGCGTCAATTCTACGACCTCGCACAAAGCGAACGATCCGTTTATTTATGAATATTCCGTGAAAATGGAAGCGTGAGTTGTAATGCTGCATTTCGTCGACTCCAACCGAGTCAAAGCGGGTCTTGACAGTTAGCGCGAGGGAAGAAAGAGACAGAAAACTGTGGGGTGAACTTCATACCGGTCAACATTGAACACGTTCAGTGTATGTAACTTTCAAAAACCGCTTTGACTCGGTTGGTGTCGACGAAATGCAGCATTACAACTCACGCTTCCATTTTCACGGAATATTCATGAATAAACTGATCGTTCGTTTTGTGCGAGGTCGTAGAATTGACGCAGCTATATATTTCAGTGCTGGATACCGCGCGAACTTGAATAATAAGGTCAGCATATGAGAGTCGAGCCCCGAGCGGCCATTTTTTTACCCTATTTTACAGATCGTAATTTACGAAAACAAACTATTTTTCGATTTCAATACGGTTATTCGTCTACGGCAATACTTCACCATATAATACGTCGAATGCCTCTGCGAAAATCCGTTCTGTGCCTTCGTTGCGATATGCAGAGTAAGACAAAAAAAATTGTTAAAAACACCCCCTACCTCATCGGCCTCTGCCTATCACATCCCGTTAAACGTTATAGAAAATGAAATGTTCAACGTTTAATTGAATGCGTATATAATACGAATATATAAATTGCGTGCTATGAACGTTTATCAAATCTGTTTATAATCCTAGTGTTTTAAGGGGGTATCTACACCTTTGAATTTTCAAAAAATCGTTTTTTTTTAAATAATTTATTTGGAATGCTAGTGACCTACTCTACCTGCAAATAAATCGGTGTCAAGATATCTAGAGGATTTGAGAAGTTACAGCCATGGCAGTGCCAAATTGCGAAAAAGCGCCGCGGCGAGGCGCGCGAACCCTCAGATTGGTGCCATAAGTATTGTACAACACCGCCAACACCACTACTTACTTTTATGAGGTTTTGATTGATTATAGGCTACCTTCTTAATCGGAGATAAGCCAAAAAGGCAAAAAAAAAATATGAGGTTTTGATATATTTCGATTTTGAATTTGATTTTGTGATCTTTTAATTGTTTGTAATTATCATTCTTACACATATTGAATTTTCAATATTCTATTAAATTGTGATCATTGACAGAACACATGGCTGCGATCTACGTTTTTTCGAGGTTAGGTGTCCACTTGTTTGTAAATATTGTCGTGCTCTCAGTACGAATTCAAACCAATAGTAATTTCCATTATCGGATAAACACAGTGTAGGTATATATATCTGAGATGAGACTTTGGAATCGAAAGAAGATGATCCATCAAAAAGTGCGTTTGAAATCGATGCCAGGAGACTACACATTTGGATTTCCAAAAAGATGAGTATTTCTATAATACATATATTAATTGCAAGAATTAATAAATATTATAAGAAAAAAGGTATGATTGATGAAAGATGAAAGAATTTTCTTAGTATTGACAAAAATTGTGCTAGCATCTTCTGAATCTCAAAAATATTAAAGATAAAAAATTTTACAGAATTTTTATGTTTTGAACAATTTTGATCAAATTTTTCCTAAAGCAATTCATTATTTTTCTAATAGCCTCATCTGTCACCTAACCGACACTGTTGTTGTACAGAATGGGTCAAAACTCACTACAAACCTCCGCCTGGCACATGTGTCTAGACTCGACTCGACTCATAACTCATCGATACGAGAGCAGCTGCGGATCTAGCATATTAGTCATAAGCAAAATCTTAAAACTTTATTTCCTGTAACTAGATTTTCCTCTCTGGGAAAAATAGGAAATAAAAAAAAAATTGAAATAAAAAAGTTTGAAAGTTGATTTCTGGAGAATGAATATTTTGACCGGTTGTCGTAAAGAATCAGGAGCATCGTTGGACCGATTCTGGAGTTTGTGGTCTTCAAATTTGTAGAATCGAAGCCTCTATCATATGAATATAGAACTTTTTGATATGACTATTTTTGGTTGAGATAATAGAGAAAGTAGAGAAAAAAAATTGAAGAATTAGAAAAATCTCAGTAAAAACTAAGCGAGTCAGGCAATTTTCGCGATATCAAAAAGTTCTATGTTCATATCATAGAGGCATCTCCTCTGAACAATTGAAGACCAAAAATGCCAGAATCGATCCAACGGTACTACTGATTCTTTACGACAACCGAGTAATTTTGTATTTTTCTATATTCAGCGTAACTACTATTAGACTCTAAGTAATATTGAATGTTAAGTATGGATAATGAGGGTCAAACCCTCCCTAAACTTCATGATTTTTTTGGATTTGATCAGACTTTCAAATTCGCTGTAAAATATTAATCTCTTTTTCAGAATATTAACCCATTTAAAGGTGGGGATACCCCCTTAAATGTATCGTACACATTTATCATACGATTACTAACAACTCAAGTTCAACGTTCATTATGATTCCTATCCACCGATGAACAGGGCTACATCATTAGTTTTATGAACGTATATACAAGGTTTGGTTAAATACGTGTAATTCGAATATGGTAATTACGTGCTGTAGACGTATATTTAATTTGTTAATGATATTCGTATGTCAAATACATGTATAATAGACATTTTCATACGATCACCAGTAACTCAAGTGCAACGTTCATTCCTGAATATTGAGAAATTCATTCTTCTGACTTCGCAGCGCTGCGCAGGAAAAGTTTTACCAAAGGTTCCCTACATCTAAACTTTCCATGCGGCCGATTGAAACTTTTTTTATAATAATATGAAAGAAACAAGATGACTATATGCATACGCGAAATATGTGCAATGTCTGAAACTTCCATGTGATAAATATAACATATATATAAAGTCTTCCATAAGTATAAGCTTTTCTGCTGACTGCAGTATTTCTAACCCTTTCGCGGAATTTACCGGAAAAATAATGTTTCTATGCAATCGAATAAAATTATGATATATTATTTAATCATCAGAAATCTTCGAAATGACCGTGAAATTTTGCTATCATTTTTTTTTTTTCAAGAACATACTATTGATGTAAATTCTCACAAATCGAAGTTTACCTATCGAGTCAAAAAGTGTTAAGTGATGTGACAGGCGCCGATTAGCTCTAGGTGAACACCGGACGCCAGTGGATCAACAAAGTTAAGCACCATCGACTGCGGCCAGTATCTGGATGGGTGACCCACATGGATTGAAGAAAAAAAAAACTAGTCTTTGGAGAGATGATTTCTAACATCCAGGAAATATTAACTGCGTTCTCTACCGCTCGAAAAAGAATCAACTTTTGGTGAAAAAAATATTTTTTGTCCAAAATACTAACGTAGAATACGTTTAAAATAGGTTTACACCAACCGTTTATTGTCTGAATATCAATTACCATCAGGAAACGTTATCCGAAAACGTTGGAAAACCCGAAATCAGGGCGGACATTTTGCACGATAAAATACGTAGATACAAGACGTTCGAAACACGGCATTGAACGTATTCTCTGTACGATTTCCATACGTTTTATCAATTGACTGTGTTCATTGGGATACTATACTATTTTATGCTCATGTAGGTAAGCCATAGCCTTAAGAACAGAATTCAAGCTGTAGACTTGACGGGGTCATTCTTGCGGCAAGAGGTGAAAATTGAAAAGAATTATTTACCGCGATTGTTTACCGCGATTTTTGTTTAATCGTTCGTAGCGAAGTAGGTATTTTTGGAATTCTACAAACAACCGTTGGATATACATATTTGTATCGAGTTTATTGCCGTGTCTTAATTGGTACGAAGTACACGCGGAAAGATTTTCACCAGACTGGTTACGGTTCTGCACACGACTCAGTCGGGTGCTAGCGAAGAATAGCGAATTCTGGTGCAGCACCACACTGAGTACACACTATTTAGAACACGACTCATTCGTGTGCGCACAGTCGTGTTCGCAACAGTACTCAAAGTGGTGCTGCACCAGAATTCGCTATGTTTCGCTCGCACCCGACTGAGTCGTGTGCAGAACCGTAACCAGTCTGGTGAAAATCTTTCCGTGCACACTTCATGCACACTTGTCCTTGGACAAACCGGTAATGACGTCATGAAAGGCAGTTCAACTCGCAAAGGCGGAGGGCGCAAGGTTACAAGTGTTGAAGGAACGAAATGGCACGTTTCATCCGCCTTTCCTCTACCCTTCGGCCAGCCGCCATACCGTGAGAAAATCTCGAAAGTATCTGTGGAAGTCGACTGTGCGTGCGCCAGTTTTGCAATCTGCTCATGCAGGCTAACTACTCTGAACTTCAGCTATCAAACGCTGAAATACGAGTTTTCAAGGATAAGTTGATTCCAAGTCAGTTGGTACTGTCTATCGGATAAATATGGCCGAAATCAAGAGCCCGCGGACCATAGAAATTGAATTATCTGGCGCCGAGTGTATACTTTCAAGATTTTCTCTCAGTATGAACGTAAGCAAGCCTGACCTCTAAAATAAAGAGGGCGCAAGTGATGTAAATGTACCTTTACGTTAGGTAGTCCAATTGGGCAAGGGAAAGGCAAGACCGAGGGTAAAGCGAAATGGAAATGCACAAGGGTGCTCGGACCAATTGAGACACGACAAATGTCAGATTCACATGCAATGTCTAGATAGCAGTCTTCAGAATCCGGTACACCTATGAAGAATTGTGAGCACGTTTTTTTTTCGGTTGCATAGTGTGACGTATGTCATAATTGAAAAATAAGGAGAAAGGAAAAAATACAAATGAGCGAATGTAAGTTTATTGCAGTTACGATGGGCTTTAATTAGTGGTGTGCGGGTAGTCTACACAGTTGGAAGAAACCTGTTAATTTTCACATCTTTCACCTGTCCCAGAAAGTCCACATGAATTCTACTGTCAGTTCAACAGATCCCATTACTGTCACCCGTTTACTGGAAAAGTCTGTTCATATTTTGACAGGTAAATAACAGGTTCGACTGTTAATACAACGGATAAATGATGTTAATTGTACATGAATAATGAGTTGAACTCTACATACAATAACTGTCAAGTATTAGGATCTAACATATATCATACATTCAATATTCCCCGCCTGTATGGCAATTGATCTCATATAGCTACTCTATACCATCCCAGCCACACTGCAGAGTGATAAAAAGAGAGATATAGTTGTTTCAAATTCAAAGTGAAAACCAAAAATTATTTTGATATTAGACGGGGGGCAGCTTTTGATCAACATTGATAGCAAGTGAGCGATGAATTGGTCGGGTCTGGATTTTCGCGGGTCCCGCGCGACATTATTTCCAATGTCGTATCTAAGTCTCTGAAATTACATCAATTATCATAGAATCAGTTATACAGGGGAAGAAACATCTATTTACAACATACATATTATTAACACATTATCAGTACAGGTATTGAGCGGCGCTTACAGGTGACATCTTCCACGTCTATATATACTAACCAACTTCGATAAGTGGCACTCGCGAGAATATTAAAAGCGGTGATCGCCGCCTTACGAGAAAATATTGAAGTAATGTACAATATGGTTGAGTGAACTAATACAATTTAACTACACAAAATAATTCGACATAAGTTTCTTACCATGACATACGAGAAATATATGTTGTTCTAACACTTAAAACATGTTATTCGCAATTTTACATTTTGTAATTGTTAAATTCAACAGATTACAGTCATTTTCGTAGCTTGACAGATATAAAGACTTCGACAGAAACGGGTTCTGTTAAAACTACATTCCTCACTTGTTATTTTTTACATAAACACTAGTGACCGCAATTTTTTTTGACATTTATAGAAATTATTTCCAACTGTGTATTTCGTTGGGTCGGGTCGGTTCGGGTACCCGAGGGCGAAACCAGGGCGGGTATCCGGGTACCCGGGTCAAGACCGGGTACCCGGTTCAACTCGGGTAAATTTGGATTTTCGGGTACCCGGTTTAACTCGGGTTTTCGGGTACCCGGTTTAAGGGGGTATCTACACAGAAAAAAAAGGTTGAAGGCCTGTTCAGACTATGCGGAAGCGAAGGGAAGCGAAGCGATCGGAAGTTCCATTAACATGCTTTTCTTATGTTTTTTATGAAAGTATGCACGCACACTTCTAAGAAAGCATGTTAATGAAAACTTCCGATCGCTTCGCTTCCGCATAGTCTGAACAGGCCTTAACTTGAGCCAAGAAATTTGTTTTGAAGAACCGAAAATCTCGCGAGCGAAGTAAAAATTCTCTGGAGGCAAGAAAATTTTCATGATTCAAGAAAAAATTTACTTGGCTCATAGAATTTTTACTTCGCTCGCGAGATTTTCGGTTCTTCAAAACAAATTTCTTGGCTCAAGTTAATCTTTTTTTCTGTGTACACCTTTGAATTTTGAAAAAAATGTTTATTTTTATAATTTATTTGGAATGTTAGTGACCTACTCTACCTGCAAATAAATCGGCGTCATAATACCTAGAGGATTTGAAAAGTTACAGCCATATGACAGTGCCAAATTCCGAAAAACCCGGTCTTGACTCGGGTACAGTAATGTTCATTAATGGGTTCCCAGTGGCTAACTGTTTTTTTCGGACTTTTTCGGAAACGAGACTCCATTATAGTCGTATTTGATGTGCCGATAGTCGAAATTGTAATAATAATAATTATGACCCCTTATAAAAATAATATTATTTTATTTTATTGATTGTATCCGAAAAAGTGCGAAAAAAACAGTTAGCCACTGGGAACCCATTAATGAACATTACTGTACCCGAAAGCCCGACTTTACCCGAGTTGAACCGGGTACCCGACTTCATCTCGGGAACAGCAATACCCGACCGATATTCGCACGACGCCACTGTCCAACTCGGGTACCCGACTAAATCGGGTACCCGCACAGCTCTAGCTTTAATCAATTTTACATGGATTTTTTGCAAACATTGTTCAGAGCGTTACTCCGACCACTTTGTTTGCTCAAGTCAAACTACACACAAGGATTAATTCTTTCAGCGAATATATGTTCAATGTATAGCATATGGGCCATTCCACGCAACGTTGTGAAATAGTCGTTGTCTAGTAATGGGACTCGACTGAAAAAATTATCGTATTTTCCAGAAAGTTATCGTACATTTTGCATTTGGATATTATTGCCCCTTATAAAAGTAATATCATATTATTTCAATTGATTGTATCCGAAAAAGTCAGAAAAAAACAGTTAGCCATCAGTGTACAGTAATGTAACATTAATGGTTCGCGGTGGCTAACTGTTTTTTTCTGACTTTTTCGGATATAATCAATTGAAATAATATTATATTATTTAATTTTTATAGAAGCCGTTGAAATGACGAAATAATCGTATTTTCGCGTACGATAATGAATCAGTATCGTACATCGAGTCCAGTGTCATTTTTGGCGGAGTTATGAATTTTTGAAAAAAACCTTGCTCGAATCTGTTTATGCAAATAACTCAACGAATTTTACACTAATTGAAAAATCCTTTGGCTAAAATCTAACTCCCCGAGGACAATCGACATGCAAAATTAAAAAAATATCCGAGAGTTGACTGATCCAGTTCACGTGGGATGGCCCATATTCATGAAGCACGTATTGCTCACAACATTATTTGTGGCAACGGTGTGGGCGTCCTCGTATTTGACCTCACTTGAGGACTGCTGCAGCTGTCACTTACATAAAACATAAACGTGATGAATTTCTTTGATAGTTTTTTAGCAACAGAACAAAAATTCTGTATGAAAGGTTCAGCCAATTGAACCGGTCACTTTCTCTTAACGGGTGAATCAAGAGACTCGGTAGAGTCTCGCGCCAAGTACAATAAAATAAAAATATTTCATATATGATATACCGGGAAGAAATCTTGATAGTATACAGTCGATTGCGCATGCGCCAAATAATTTATTTTCATTGGTCGGTAAGGTCGTCCCGCGGCAGTATTATGACGTAGTCGGCCGCGGGACGATCTTACCGACCAATGAAAATAAATTATTTGGCGCATGCGCAATCGACTGTATACTATCAAGATTTCTTCCCGGTATATAGGTATATACGCCGCGCGGGACTCGACGAGTCTCTATACCCGTACGGGAGCTGGACGGCGTGGTGGGGACACAGTATTTCCCTTATATCTTGCACTTCGCGAAATCCATGGGATTGGAATATTCATCTCAGATTGTGGGCAGGAAGAGCCTTCATTTGAGTCCAACTTCGATTGAATCAGTGAACGGAGAGCTCAGATATGATTATTCTAAGTTTCTGAGTACACGTTTCGGTCAAAATTTTTCGTCGTCTTCACCGCATTCAGCCAGATCTCACAGTACACTAAATCTATGCGGATGAAAATTAGGAAAGAGTGGTCACCACTAGACAGCAGAGCTATAAGTACTCAATATCAGTTGTCAGATGGCGCTCTTGTCGACGCTGATGACGTATGATTTTATTTATCCGTTAATGACTTATCGCCTTGGTGTAGATGATGACGTATGATCGCGAATCGATTGCCTATCTTAGACCACGGTTGCCTACACTAAGGCGATAAGTCATTAACGGATAAATAAATAAATAAATCTTAGACCACGGAGTAGGGTGACCGACCCAGTAGATGGACGCCTAAGAAAACTGCCCAGTAGATGGACGTTTCTTTTCTAGCAATTGAAGTAAAAACTCGATCACAAACAAACTGTCATTAGGGGATTAAAAATAACAATAATTATTGAAAATTCAAAGCAATAGTTTACATTTTAGTATTCCTTCGCGTAATTGCCTATCCAAAAGTCGATCGTTCATCTTTAGGGCAGTGTCCATCTACTGGGTCGGTCACCCTATAAGGTAAAGGACCCAGTACCGGAACGACGAAGGGTATATGACTGATTTTTCTTATTTGCAAAATACTTAAGTAGCTGATGGACGAAAATGAATTAATTCACCGGATGGAATAGACATTTAGCTATTCAGGCGTAATTACATTGATTAGTTTTACTAAAATTTATTATATTAAAATTTTGTTTTACGAATGAGTCTAAAAGACCCAGTATCGGAACACCTAAAAAGCCCAGACCCAGTATCGGGACATAGTTAACCCAGTACCGGAACGGTCAATAAAATGAGTTTATTTCAATGAAAGGATTATGCTTACCTTAAAGTGATTGAATAATATAGCAGTTAATTAGAAGAAATAATTAATGATAAATGAGTTGAGGCAATAATAATTAGTGATAGAAGCATTTAACATCGAAAAATTCTATTATAAAAGGGTTTTATTATTCTTTTATAATAAATTAATTTTTATTTTCTTTTTTTTTTTCTCTTTATTTACAACCTGTGAATAAGTAAATAATTGATATATAAAATAAATGCCATGTACTCCATTATAGTGAGTTTCAATAATTATTTAATATGTACAAATATGAAATGCATTTTATATTTTTGAATGATTTAATATCTTATAAGAAAAAAAATAAATAAACATTTTATCAAGTAAATAATAATACAATAGAAACAAATGATTTTGAGGTTATACTAGAATTAAATAGTTTCCGAATAAAACATTTGACACAGAGATTAATTTTTACCATCTCAATTAAATTTAATGTATATTTCATGTATTTTTTATAACAAACGTACTTACTGCATTAAATATTCAATCACAAATTAATTTTTCGGCCCCACTCGATCTGTACACTCAATAAAATGCCCCGCATGTGTCATGCGATAAAAGCAACATGGATGGCTGTTCTGACACTGGGTACAGCTCATTTTTAGGGGACCAATAAAGGAACGGTAGAATTTAAATGAAAAGGGAATTTTGCTCATATTATAAATAAATTATTCTGATTTCAAAATACTTCTATAAACACATAAAAAAAAAAAATATCCGAAAAGTTTTTTTATGCACTTTCTACAAGCTTAAGATCATCGACTGATTTCTTAACAAAACCATTAAGGAACTTGGAAAAGTCGTACATCTGAGACTACTGCTATATTTGACAATTTTTATTTCATACTTTGAATATACTTTCAATTCACATTTATATATGTTATATAAATAAAAGATTAAGGTATCAAATTAATCAAGATTTGAAAAATTCCATCGCGTACGAGATTAAATATAAATTATTGAGTGTCAAATCGTTCCGATATTGGGTCTCGTTCCGGTACTGGGTCCTTTACCTTACGGACGGATGGGCTTACGAGACAGAGCTGTCAGTTCTGTTCATATTCGTACGTCTGAACATTTTGCAAATTTCATTCTCTTTTATGCTTCCTATACTTACTTATTTTGATAAAATTCACATTTAGAGTGGCGGGCGAAATTCTAACAATCTCTCATGAAATGACAAAGCGTGCAATTTTGAGGTTAGGTCATAGGTATACGGTTATTGAATCGCATAAAGTTCAGTCTACAACATAAATTGATAAGTGACAAAGATTTCATTCAACGTGGCAGGTCTTTAGTATATTATTATTCGTTTCCAAATATTTTCGTGTATTCAATGGGCCAAATATATTATATTTAATACATGCACACAAGAACATATCTTTACAGGGCTTGGAAAGCAACGAATGATAGCGTGTGTCATTATTTCAGGCCTTTGTGCTTTCAACATATTTATACAGTGCCGAACTATGACTGGTGGGGGCTTGTAGGCAGTAAAATGGTGAGGGCCTACTAGTGGGCAGTAAAAATCGGAAATGAATATGTAGATTGTAGAATCATTTTTTTTTTATAGCTTATTTAATACAATAAGAATATGGGTGGATTTCAAGAAGTGGGCCAAAACGTGAAACCACTTCCTATTTTCAATATGTTCATCTAAATATGCCTGATCATATTTTTTTTTCGGTGTAGACTGGTTTACTTCACTTAAAAAAAAATCGTGAAGCATTTCGAAGAAGATTAACATTCCTTTTTTAACTTTCAAACAGTCAAAATGTCATTTCGGCGACGTGACGTAAAGTCCGTTTCTCAACTTTACACCTTTGTAAAAATGGCATGCTATGCCCGAGCACTTTGCACTCATTCATTTCAAATCTCTAAGACCTAAGTTTAGATAAAAGACAAGCAGTTTTGGAAAGTATTTAACCAAACGTGAGAAAAGTGAGAGAAAACCCGTGAACCTACTTTATTAGTAATCTCGGCGACGGCTCAAGTTTACTATTACACACACTCGGCAGGAAGTGCTGGTGGTATGTTTTAGCTGTCGATGGTTTCTGGATGTGTATGTGATATCGGCTCCGTACCATAAGTTCTCCATTATTTCATCCTTTACAGACAGAACAGAGTTTATCAGGCAATAATTTGCTTGTCACACTTATTCGCTGTAATTTCGGCGACTGGACTAAAACGATTATCCATCATGGGAATTCCAATATTCTATTTTTCATGTGATACTTTGCTTGTTTGTGTAAGCTATCTTCAATGTTGATATTCTTACTGTACGTAGAAATTATCGGGAAATATTTTAATGTCAAAATGTACATTCGGCGACGGTAATTCCGGCGACGTTACGAAATTACATTTTTCTTTTCTTGATGTCAGGTTCCTTTTTATGCATCTATTTCAATAAATATTTCCTTTTGTTCCATAAAAAGCTTATTATTCTGCCACAACATGCCGTAAAAAGTAATTTCTGTGATGCGTATGCAATTTCGGCGGCGCATTTGTAATTTCGGCGACACTCCTTCTATTGAATTTTTAGTATTCTTGAAGTGCTCATGAGAAGCTGAAAAGGTATTAATTTCAATCTCGTAGGTTTACTTGACATGAAAAATACAAACATCACACTCTATGAAGAATATTGCGTTCATGAATAAACTGCCGTTTTCTAATAAATATTGTCAAATATTACGAAATTTCATTCAAAAAGAGCGTTGCGTGTGTCAGATATTTGAAGTAGGGGCTCCACACGATTAGAAAATGTATACTACTCTAATGAAATGTCAATGTTGTTTTCTTCTGAATTGTCAGGCTATTTTGGCCCACTTCTTGAAATCCACCCATATATCGATTATTACAATCAAATTACATCGAAAGTTTTTTTCACCATATCGGATACTCTCATTGGGGATGCAATGCTACTGGCACCTTATCCTTTTCCGAACGATCCTCACGGGCGCGGACCGCGCCTGTGTTGGTTTTGCCGTAGGTAGGGGATCGTTTCGTCTCGCCGAATATTCTCGGTATATATAAAAACCGTTTGCTATATACAAAACAATATCATCTTCGCTGATATAGTGACGCAGGCTAGTCAAATTGAGTACTTCATTATCATTTTTTTTTTGTAGTAAAAGAAAAATGTTTAGTGATCTTTCTATGGTCGATATGATGGTTGTAAATGATAGATTTCTACTTGAAACCTGAATTAATATAACTTGGTGGGGGCCGTCATTTGGTGGGGGCCTGTAGGCTGGCGCCTACTCAGCCTTCGGCTAAGTTCGGCACTGTATTTATATTATACTACCACATTTGACATGACTGCTTATCGACGGATTCAGATGATATAAACTGCATCAGCGTACATATACATGCATTGGGATACTCATGGAAACAATTGGCAGAATGCTGAGAACGGAGCGAGCGTAGCAAGCTAGGATATAGGAAAACCCAATCGAGCGAGTGTACAAGCGAGCACAATTATTAGGTAGCCAAGCCAAATTCTACAAAAAGTAATTCTATTAATATACTACCACATTTAACATTACTGCTCATCAAAGGATTCAGATAGTATGAAATGCACCACCGTACGTGCATGAAAATACTCATCGAAATAATTGGCAGAATGTTGACAACGAAGCGAGCCCAGCGAGCTAGGACATAGGAAAATCCGATCGAGCAAGCGTAGCGAGCGAGCATAATAATTAGGTAGTAAAGTAAAATGTTAGAAAAAGTATTTATATCATTCTGCCACATTTAACATTACTGCTTATCAAGGGTGTTAGATGGTATGAAATGTATAGTGTACATGCATTGAGCTACTCATCGACGGAATTGGCAGAACGTTGACAAGCGAGCGAGGATATAGGAATACCCAAACGAGCGAGCGTAGCGAGCGCGCACAATTATCAGGTGGTCCAGCAAAATTGTACAAAAAGTGGTGATATTAACCCCAAAAGCACCTCTGGTGCAAAAACCTTTCGCCAAGTACAATAATGTGATCACTACCCCCAAAATAATCTACCAATGAAAATTCCTCCTTAACAAAAGTGATACTATGAAAATGTCTACTTACAAAAGGATTGAAATCAAATACAATTGCCAAGTAGATGTCTTTTGTATAATATATACCAACTCGTAAAGAAAAAGCCGAAATTAATCCGAAAAAAATAAAAATTTGCAGGTAGTGGTACTTGGCGGGCCTATTGTAGACAAGTAAGAGGAAACAGCAATCGACGTATGTTAATAATCCTACAGTGCTATGAAATATTGGCTCGCCAAGTACCACGTACTCCAAATTTTTATTTTTTTCGGATTAATTTCGGCTTTTTTTTACGAGTTGGTATATATTATACGAAAGACATGTACTTGGCAATTGTATTTGATTTCAATCCTTTTGTAAGTAGACATTGTCATAGTATCACTTTTGTTAAGGAGGAATTTTCATTGGTAGATTATTTTGGGGGTAGTGATCACATTATTGTACTTGGCGAAAGGTTTTTGCACCAGAGGTGCTTTTGGGGTTCAATTTTACTTTCTGTCAAAACTGATATGTACTAAATTTATAGTAGTAAAATTGAAGAATACTTTTAACACATCGACGGCTGCGTGGAAAAACCGGCTATGTCGAGTCAGGCTTGAATAACCGGCTATTTCGAGTTTCGCTTGAAAAAGCGGCTATCTCGAATTTTCATAGAAGAACCGGCTATCTCGAGTTTTCGTTAAATAACCGGCTATCTCAAATTATGGTTGAATAACCGGCTATTTCGAGCTAAGTTTGAAGAACCGGCTATCTCGCGTCTGAAATTTTCTCGCCGCAAATTAAGTTGGTAGCACTGGCGGGCTGAATACGAGATTTCTGAGCGCCTTACAAATTTCATGCAAGCTTCGTTTTGTACATTTATATTCTATAGGTACTTACAGCGCCGGATTTACAGAGGTGGGGGCCCCGGGGCAACAAAAAAGTTGAGGCCCCCCCTGGTAAAAATTCCCACATAGGAACCTACCCACACGGAAGAAGTGCATCTAATAGATGTCTATTTATTTTCATTTTTCATGGATTACGTCTTTCTGGCAGTAAGGAAGCCATAGAAATTTGAAAAAAATTGACCGGTTATCTACCAGAAAGGCGTGAGCCATGAAAAATGAAAAACAGAGGGTTACGACCTTCTGGCTGTAAGAAGGCGATTTAAATCCGGAGAAAAATCATCAGTGATCTGCCAGAAGAGCGTAACCCACTTTTTATTTTTCATTTTTGCGGGCTGCGTCTTTCTGGCAGTATTGCAGTGGGCTTACGTCCTTCTGACCGTAGGCTGCGTAATTTTTCTCTTATGGAACTTCCGTGTTAAAGTTGGGGATACGTCCTTATGGCAGTAAGGTCATCAAAAGCCAAAAAACAGTGGGTTACCTTTTGGTCCTAAGCCCTCGATATTAACATGAAAAGTTTATATTGGATTGGAATTGATCACTGGACATTATGATACCCATTCACTCGATTCGATCGATATCTACATCTCCCATTATGAAAAGTTTATATTTCCAAAACTAGAAATCGAAGATGGCTGATATTTCAAACAGCTGATAAACCAAACATAAATATAGAGAGAACCAAAATTCAGAAGGAGCAGAACCCATAAACGCAAAATGTAGAAAGGTCAAAATCTCGAATGATAGAATTCTCATGAGCTCCTAAGTATTAGCCTTATCCGGTAGCGCAGGAAACAGGAAATACCTGCAATAAGTGTTGCAGTACTTTCGCTATTTTAGCCCGTCTATGTTCAAGCGATTCGAGATACTGATCATTCGAGTTTTTGACCTTTCGTTTGAATGAATTCGAATTTTTAAACGGTTCTTATATTGGCTATTCTAAAATAAAGAACAGTCCAAATTTCGTATATCTGATATTTTCACTAATTCGACATTTTGCCCTTCGTGATCTTGTCCATTCTTAAATTGGTTTTTCGATGAAATTTGTTTATGATATTTCCGTATTCATAATGATCTTTTGTATACTTTATAGAGTATCGTAATATTGCCTGTTCTGAATTTCGCGTTTCGCTCATTTTTAAATTCGAGATTTCAGCCAGTTTACGTTTTGGACTTTCATAATTTTGACCCCCACCCGCGCGCGCGCATATTAAACGGATAGGAGTTTCACCAGTATCGGTCATCATATTTATTTCAATAAAGCAATGAGGATTGAAGATGCGAAGAAGAAATGAAAATAATATTATCTTCAACGATCTTATACATTTTTGTATTCATAAATAGAGAAAAAAGAATCCATGTCGGAGTTTGTAGAGGCCCCTGTGATGTGGAGGCCCCGGGGCGGCCGCCCCGTCCGCCCCTGCCTAAATCCGGCGCTGGATACTTGTCTACATAATTATAGCAAAAGTAAATGCACAAAGCATCGAGCGTATATTTGCGAGATGAAATTTTAGATTATTATTCCAGCATAATGAGATTAGTACCTACATCATGTCATGTGATGGCACGTATAATTAATTGATATCCGCGGTGATATTGCATATCAGATTTGCTCAAACAATTCAAAGCTTCTGAAATTTTGTGAATATGACATATAAGGATGAAATAATCTAAAATATGACATAATGATGAAATAATCTAAAATATGACATAATGATGAAATAATCTAAAATATGACATAATGATGAAATAATCTAAAATAAGACATATTCACAAAATTTCAGAAGCTTTGAATTGTTTGAGCAAATCTGATATGCAATATCACCGCGGATATCAATTAATTATACGTGCCATCACATGACATGATGTAGGTACTAATCTCATTATGCTGGAATAATAATCTAAAATTTCATCTCGCAAATATACGCTCGATGCTTTGTGCATTTATTTTTGCTATAATTATGCAGATAAGTACCTATAGAATATAAATGTACAAAACGAAGCTTGCATGAAATTTGTAAGGCGCTCAGGAATCTCGTATTCAGCCCGCCAGTGCTACCAACTTAATTTGCGGCGAGAAAATCTCAGACGCGAGATAGCCGGTTCTTCAAACTTAGCTCAAAATATCCGGTTATTCAACGATAATTTGAGATAGCCGGTTATTCAACGAAAACTCGAGATAGCCGGTTATTCAACGAAAACTCGAGATAGCCGGTTCTTCACCGAAAATTCGAGATAGCCGCTTTTCCAAGCGAAACTCGAAATAGCCGGTTATTCAAGCCTGACTCGAGGTAGCCGGTTTTTCCACGCAGCCGTCGACATATCCTCAAAACAGCACCTCACGTGCAAAAACCTTGCGCCAAGTACATTGATGTGGTCATTACCTCAAACAAATAGACCTTCAAAAAAAAAGATTGAAATCAGACACTACCGCCAAGCATCATCACATCGAAAACACAGAAAAATAAAAATAAGATTTAAAAAAAAATTTGGAGGTAGTGGTACTTGGCGGGCCAATATTTTATTCCACTACAGGATTATTGACATAGTTTGATTGCTGTTTCCTCGTACTTGTCTACAAAAGGCCCGCCAAGTACCACTACCTCCAAATTTTTTCTTAAATCTTCTTATTTTTATTTTTCTGTGTTTTCGATGTGATGATGCTTGGCGGTAGTGTCTGATTTCAATCTTTTTGTTGAAGGTCTATTTTTTTGAGGTAATGACCACATCAATGTACTTGGCGCAAGGTTTCTGCACGTGAGGTGCTTTTTTGAGGATTTCACTACTTTTTGTACCGTGCCGTTTTGATATTTATTTTTGCTTTTAATGAATATTATATAGACGTATGCCCCCACCATTCAACCCTGCGTGCGACCCTTATACTCACTATTGACTTCGGCAAATAGTACATTATGCTGTTAGGGAGAGAGATGAGCGATTTTGATGAGGGTGAAGTTTGCTGCGCGAGCGAAGCGAGGGCAGCTTCACCCGAATCAAAATCGCGCCTGTCTCCCTGACAGCTTCATGTAATGCGTTCATATCATGCCTATGACGCGCACTTTTGCTCCCTAGGTTTGATAAGTAACCAAATCGCGTGTCTGCGCATGCGTCGAGTAACATATCACGGCCGAGGGAGATATGTGAGTCTTCTGTCCCGTAAGACATGCTCGATATGGGGTTATTTTGACGCATGTAGGATAAAAATGTTATAATTGTCTAGTAATTTTTTCGATGCGATCAGATCTGCCGTAAGAAGAATATAATATACGCATCTCGAGCATTTCTCGGCCATTTCTGTTCTGTAACTTCATTGTCACCTACACGTTTCCAAGCAGAATTTTTCTTTCGTACCATGCACGTATAATGGCCCGTTTGAATATTGTGACCATCGTGAAATATTGCACTAACCATCTGCTTTAAAAAATTCTAGGCAAAATAAGAATTTATCAGTAGGCACAGCTTTTATATTGTAATTGGTGATCTTCATGATTTGTTCATCCTGTACGGAAGTTATTACGAGCTAGACAATTAAGCAGCCGCTTACTGATCTGACGTCAATTTTTGTGAGTCCCTACATTTATCGACTTACAATTATTGCAGGACGGCTCCTCAACAGTTTTTCTCAACGCGAAGTGTTATAATTGATCATCTCATTTCCTATATATAGCTATCTGAAAAGAGCGTTGGTAAATAGGCATGTATATGTTATCAATATGTTATGAGAGCGGTTATATGCCGAAAATTCAGAAAACGGTTTCAGAATATTAAGGTGTCACTTTACCGAACTCGAAAGATCCACCTAAAACTATAATGTGACCATCAACATTTTTGAATAAATGTCACATAAATTGAAGAAATATATTTTCAAGTAAATTCATTCGAAATTTTAATCTGTAACGTTTTAGACCATAGCTTTCTTAGAATTACAATTGTTAACGTGATATATGGTACGAGATTCTACCGAGTCTCTTGATAAAGATAAACGCCTATATTTTACTACAATCATCAATTGGGATCCAACATATGGCACCCTGACCTCTGGTGGCAGAAATAAGAACTGCTCTAAGGCAGTCAATGCCGTCTAAATATTCACGTTTTGTTTGTATTTTATCATCACAGTGCGATTATAATGTATAGATGAATAGTGAATTATGATGGAAAGTTATAAAAATGTGCTGGAATCGCTGGAATCGGCAAAATATCAGCGAAGTGACTGCTTATTCGGCGCCATCTTAGCTAAGCCACGCCCACATGTTGGATCCCAATATGACATATTATATTATAATTCACATAACCTCAAAATCTCTAAAGCCTAAAATGAACGATTGAAATTTGAATGGATATATTGCTTATTTTTATTTTCTTGTGGACACTCGCGTTAAATTGAACAACTATTTATTTTCAAGTGTTGATCAATATTATATATCTAACTTCGTTTTATTAATTTCTGAAACCTACTCCTCATGTTTTTCTGATCTGTTTAGTTGTCAGCTCAGCTGTCATAGAGTGTCATAGGCTGGCGTATGCGCGACGGCGACGAGACTGAGAAGCGAAACATTAGTCTGAATGCTGGCGCATGCGCAATGAGACTGTGGAGCGAAAAATCAGTCTTAACGCAAAAGTCTTAATCTGACGAAGAAAAACTCGCCACTTTGAGGATGAAAAATGCATAACTCAGCTTTCAGTGCACCGATCATATTGATTTTAGGCTTAAATTGAAGCACTTTCAATCAGCATTCTCAACGTGGTACATTCATACCGGTATATTATGAAAGACGGTAGTATTTCATTGAATAAGATTCCCCACTCCGCCGAACTTGGGCCCTTGCGGTAAAGAGACACGGTCGTTGAGCGCTCACATTTCTTGAATATACTTGGCGCGAGACTCTACCGTGTCTCTGGATTTGGAGAATATGTTTCTTTTACCATGTTTTAACATTTTTCACGTAATGGAGAAAAAAGAAATATCGACTTTTTTTAACCACCCTAGTATGTATATATCTGCTGTCAATGGCAATGGGAAGCTTTCAGAGGGCGCTGAATTAAAAGTTTACTCTTTTGTGATCGGACAGGTATCTGATTGGTGATCGGCCACTCCCGTACTTCACTGCCTGGGTGAAGAATGTGTTCGATCTCGACTTGTCAATGCCCGTTTTGCCCCAGCCCGAGCCGCAGGCATATCCTAAGGCCATCGTTGCAACAGAGTTCATCGAATGTCTGAATCAGGAAAACATAGAATACTCCACCGATGGAATGGATCGTATTGTCCGATCCCACGGACATACGCTACGCGAGATCTTTCAGCTAAGGGAAGGAACCTTTCCTCGCATACCCGACATTGTTCTTTGGCCAAGTAAGTTTCATTCTAATTTTCAGGGCTCTTCATGTTTTCGCTATTTCCTCGAGTTCTACAATTCTTCAATTAGTGCTCATCAAATTTCCAAGGGTGGACAAAATGATCATATTTATGAAAGAGTTGGACCATGAAGATATGAAATTAGTATTCAAAACTCACACTATTAATTCACTGAAATTTCATCGATCAGGATATGATAAAAGTCGCGGAAGAAATTTTCCTAGGGAGTGATGACACTTGAGTCTCGAAGAAGTACCTCTTCCTCCGTGTACGTGATTATTACGGTTCTCCAAATAGCAAAGTTAATATACACTGTTAAAAATTTCGATTGTAAATTTACTAAAAAAGTGTAGGAAGTTTCTTACGAAAACGGAATAGTAAAATTTACTATACATATTTTCTGCAATTTTGGAAATCTGGTTTGCATATTAGCTGTACTATTATGATAATATCATTAAGGCCCATCCCTAGTCGCCCACCTCCTTTTGGTCGAAATGTGTTACATTTCGAATATTATCCGAGCCCAGGCGTCGAAACTGCAAAAAAGAGATGCTTAGCGCAACTTCTATTGCAATTCCGAACACATACGTCCAAAAAAATGTTCGTGTCGTGCGAAAATAGAGTCTACAGATCGATTTTACATTGTTACGAAATTATTCGAATTCGATTTCTTCGGCGGACAATGTAAAAACCATCTGTAGACTCTATTTTCGCACGAAACGAACATTTTTTTGGACGTATGTGTTCGGAATTGAAATAGAAGTTGCGCTAAGCATTTCTTTATGGCAGTTTCGACGCCTGGGCTCGGATAATAATCGATATGTGACACATTTCGACCAAAAGGAGGTGGGCGACTAGGGATGGGCCTTAAACAACGGTACAGTAATTTTAATAAAACGGAATATCATTATTGAAATGATAAATTGTGATTTTAATGTTTGAATGTAGCTCAATTTTCATGACAACGTATATTGAATTCCAAATAACGGTGGACTAAATTTACTAAACATGTACAGTGAAACCTCCCAATAGCGGACACCTTCGGGACCGGAAATTTTGTCCGCTATTCAGAGGTGTCCGTTATTCGGAATATAGCTAGCTAGGGGATGAATAGCTAACGGATTTCTAACTTGTCCGGTATAAAGAGGTTTCCGCTATTAAGAGGTGTCCGTTAAGGGAGGTTTCACTGTACATATCAAATTTAACATCCGATTTTTCCTTTCTACTATGTTTAGCTTTGGCGCAGGTCCTAAATTGTGAATGACCATCGACATATGATGAACACCAAAGAAACGCATTTTCAATTCGCTAAAAACGCTAATAATATTTTGGTCGTAACCGGGATTTGGACCCACGCCCGCTCGCATTCGCTCGTATTACTAGTCGCACGCCCTATCCACTACGCCAACTACCTATTGATTGTTGTTCGAATGTCTTTTTATTCGTTCCGAGCCTACACATCATACAATAGCTTTATATGTCATCAAGCTTTATAGTGAAACTCAAGGTTGGACTTCGAGTCCAGATAGAATGCATTGCAATATGTATCTTCTTCTTCACCGACTATCGAACTTGACATGCGTTTTTGATAAATTTCTACTACAACCTGGTGTTTAGTAAATTAACAAAATGACTCAATGAATTTCACATTAAGTTTCGGAAATTCATCAAAGTCATGAATTTACTCGAGCGATTTAACACAATTGCGATAGATTTACTAAGCTGGTCTTGTGAATTTGAGAAACAGTCAAATTATTTTGCTGTCAAGTATTGGGATCCTTAGAACTTCGATACGCCAACTAGTGGCAGAAAATAGAACTGTTGAACGACGGCTGCAGTAACCAGCTGTAACCAATGAGAGGGCTTGAAACCTCGATACGCTTACTAGTGACGAAAAATAGAACTGTTGAAAGTCGGCTACTTTTACGAAGCCACGCCCATTCCAAGGATCCCAATAGTGATATAAGAAATTCAGTTGCAAATTCCGGAACCGCGTCATGTCCCTAACGCCACTGTACAGAACCGTCGGATGCCCAAATTCTAACCTTTGTGTTTCTCTTATCAAGTGTGGTGGAATCAAAAATTTAATTGTAAATTTATGAATCCCGCATAGTAATTTACATTGCTGAGACGAATTGTTGATGCTAAAAGTCTGTATGAAAATTTTCTCGTGCACTTGTTTAGTACATTTAGAAGTATGTCCAGCAAATTCCAAACATTGTTTAGTAAATTCACAAACACAATGCAATTACTATACAAATTAGTAAATTTATGATACACTTTTGTGCTTTTCGTATCAAGTTCAATGAAATTAGGAATTTTTTCGCAAATTTAAAAGAAATCCATAGTAATTCACAATGCTTTGCCGAATTTGTGAAATTGGGAGTCTTTTGTATAGTAAATGTGTAGTAAATTCACAAACATTTTTAAGGGGGAGGTATACCCGATTTGTTACCGGCCGGTCGAATATCTCCGAACCGGGGCTATCAATCGACTTGTCCTTTCGGCAGCCGATGTTTGACGAGTAATTAGTTCGAACTGGTACATTTGATCGAATGAAATCGGGATTTTTTTTTTTTTTGATCGAAAAGTATTGGCGTGCCATTTATGTCGACTTATATCAAAGCCTACGCATAAAAAATGCAAAATCGACCGAGAGAGCCCGATTCTATCGAGAATTCCGAACACAACCATCCCAAAACATCTTTGTTTTCGACAACGATGAAGGGGCCAGTTGTATTCTACGTTTTTGTGGTAATTTTCGCGATTGTCAACGGCTGAGAGCAGCTGAGAGCGGCCATTGCCGCTAATGTCATTATATTAGTTCCCACACCGCCCGTGAGATGTCGCCACGCTGTTACGTTGATACACCTGTAACCACGTGACTCGACCTGCACTCCTATCGCCTCTCACTAATAAGCTAAAAATTTGCGCGTGGCTACATCTCACGGGCGGTCTGGGAACTAATATAATAACATTAGCGGCAATGGCCGCTCTCAGCTGCTCTCAGCCGTTGACAATCGCGAAAATTACCACAAAAACGTAGAATACAACTGGCCCCTTCATCGTTGTCGAAAACAAAGATGTTTTGGGATGGTTGTGTTCGGAATTCCCGATAGAATCGGGCTCTCTCGGTCGATTTTGCATTTTTTATGCGTAGGCTTTGATATAAATCGACATAAATGGCACGCCAACACTTTACGATAAAAAAAAAAAAAAAATCCCGATTTCATTCGATCAAATGTACCAGTTCGAACTCATTACTTGTCAAACATCGGCTGCCGAAAGGACAAGTCGATTGATAGCCCCGTTTCGGAGATATAGGCGGTGTCGGTAACAAATCGGGTATACTACCCCCCCCCCCCCCCCCCCCCCCTTAACAGTGTAGCAGACCCTTCACTTGTATGACGTGCATTACATAGTGTATCGCCGTTATGTATTTCTTATACCGGCTGTTTATTGATTCTATTTCAAAAATATTTAAAAAAAAATCGCGTACTTAAGGTGGAAGCACCATAGACATATAAGAATAGACCACGCATCCTCGCCGAAAAGCCGTGAGTGCAATAGAAAGAGAAAGTTGCATATGGGCTCTCTGTCTAGTCGCGCATGCGCGGGGCACTCTATTCATTCTTTATTTCATTCTTACTCATATTCTTACTAAAAGAACGCTTAGCGCGCATGCGCGATTAGACAAGGATACACGGGGCCCATATGCAGGTTTCTCTTTCTATTCAGCTCTCGCATCCACTTACGGGCTACCCCGGTACATGCGCGATCTATTCTTATATGTCTATGGGAAGCACACTAAAGTCCACGAGCCATAAGCAGATTGCAGAAGCCATAGCGCATGCGCTGTTGCAAAATTCCAGTGAACAGTGCGCATGCGCATGCTCTCTGCATTCTGCTTATGGCGTCTGGATTTTCAACCATAGAACTCATATTACTGGAAGGGCAATAGGAGCTGTCGCGCTGACGCCAACATGTTGAGACAGAGATATATCTCTTTCTTCATTCGTAACGTCCATTTTCCTAACCTATAACGGTAACCACGAGTAACCAATGTCAGATTGTTTGCTTTCATGATAATTTTTAATAGCATAATTATTTATATGGGCGGTTCCACGTCAACTGTACCACTCCTGTCAGTCATAGTCAGCGATTCTAGTGTAATTTGGTGTTTATGCTAGTTTGGTATGGAAATAATTTCTGACCAAAGGATTTCGCGAAATTCGAAAAACTATAGAAGTTGCCCAATTCGAAACTTTTTGATCGTCAATTCTTTGAAAATTCATATCTCTGCAACCACTTATCGGATCGGGAATTTCCAGCCACGGAGTGACGTGGAAAAGTGTGCAGTTTAATGAAAAAAATACATCAATAATGGAGGTGAACAAATCAGCTTCTATTATGCAATACAATGTGAATAATTGATTTTCAATCATGTTCTCTCACATTCGAAAATTCGAAAAAAATACAGGTTACTCCTACCAAGATTATCTTCAATTTCAGCCATCACAAAGTTTGGAGTCGAATCTAGTTCGCGCGATATTAATTGTCAAAGTCCGCCATGTGCTCGCTCGCCGCGCGGTGTAGCCAGCGTAAAATACCCAGAATGCAGAATTTCATTAAAGTGCGTAACTGCAACATGTTTTATAGCGTTCATCGACCATATTTGAATATTAAAAAATTTAATTTATCATTAATTTATCATAATATTTATTTAATAATATTATTTATAAAATTTTTGCATTATTTGTCGCTATCTTCATGGCGAATATGGTCGATGAACGCTATAAAACATGTTGCAGTTACGCACTTTAATGACATTCTGCATTCTGGGTATTTTACGCTGGCTACACCGCGCGGCGAGCGAGCACATGGCGGACTTTGACAATTAATATCGCGCGAACTAGATTCGACTCCAAACTTTGTAATGGCTGAAATTGAAGATAATCTTGGAAGGAGTAACCGGTATTTTTTTCGAATTTTAGAATGTGAGAGAACATGATTGAAAATCAATTATTCACATTGTATTGCATAATAGAAGCTAATTTTTTCACCTCCATTATTGATGTATTTTTTTCATTAAACTGCATACTTTTCCACGTCATTCCGTGGCTGGAAATTCCCGATCCGATAAGTGGTTGCAGAGATATGAATTTTCAAAGAATTGACGATCAAAAAGTTTCTAATTGGGCAACTTCTATAGTTTTTCGAATTTCGCGAAATCCTTTGGTCAGAAATTATTTCCATACCAAACTAGCATAATCACCAAATTACAATAGAATCGCTGACTATGACTGACAGGAGTGGTACAGTTGACGTGGAACCGCCCATATTCATTGTCAGTAAATGTATAAAAAAAACTATTTCTGTAATACATAATAGATTACAAGTTTATGCTAAGCCTAACCTATCAATTTCCGCACGATACTATCCCGGCGAGAGGGTATGCGCGGAGAAGGGAACTGGACGTTACGAACGCAGACAGAGATATATCTCTGTCTCAACATGTTGGCGTCAGTCTCCAATCATTGCGCAAATCGGCTATTCCCCTTCCAGTAATATAAGTTCTATGTTTTTAACCCACACAAAAATCCATAAACATAAGAGCACATAAGAGCATGATGTATGTACCGGTCAGCGTACCACATTGCAGGTGGAAGAATGAATCGCATTTGACATTTCTCATGACAAAATAATCAATTATATTAGTGATTCATATTGTTATTGGTATTTGAAATACTAAAGTTTATCACCCGTATTCATAGACATTTAGTAGCCTCCTAACTTTTTTTTAATCGGCTACTAACTTCATTACACAATGCAAAGACAATACAAAATGAAGTTAGTAGCCGACCAAAAAAAGAGTTAGTGGGCTACTAAATGTCTACGAATACGGGTGTACATGATTACTGAAGCAAATTATCGATTCACATTGATATTGCTTGTTTCGCTATCTGAGATATTTTTTATGTTAAGTAGATTGAAAAATGTAAGACAACCATCGAGACAACAGCGCATGCGCACTGTTCGCTGGAATTTTGCAACAGCGCATGCGCTATGGCTTCTGCATTCTGCTTATGGCTCATGGACTTTTGTGTGCTTCCACCCTTAGACCATATAGGAATGGACGGAGCATTGGAGTGGTGGGGATGTTGCCGACTAATAAGACAAGGACAGCCTTAGCGATATATACAGGGCGAGTCATCCCTGGTATCGAATGGGGGAGGGGCTTATCATGGCAGAAGCTCCGCCCTTTTCTATTCATACTTGTTATCGACGTATCGATAAACCCCACTTTTATGATAACAGAGTGAGGTTTCTGGTAGTGTTGACGTTACGTGAAAATAAAAGTGGGGTTTCTCGGTACGACGATCACAAGTATGAATAGAAAAAGGCGGGGCGTCTGCGATGATAAGCCCCTCCCTCATTCGATACCAGGGAAGACTCGCCCTGTATATGCACACAAATAAGCCTCATTTTTGCTAACTCTTGAAATCGAGCAGGTTTAGTTATGATCGAGAGAGTTATGCCACCGAGGCTATGGGGCACATAAACGTGGAAACGCAGCAGCACGACTTGGCAACTTTTTATCCAAAACGAGAGCACTTCTTCCTTCTCTTACAAACGATTTAGTATCTTCCGTCCCTTTCTCATTATCCCTGGTAGAAATTTCCTGGTTGTTTCCTCGATAATAGAAAGGCCCCGACCGGGCTGAGTCGAGGCGTGCCCGGTAAGGAAAGCCTAGCTAGTACCTAGCTGGGCGCGTACGGATACGCAAAAATACTGTAATGCTACTTTCCACGTACGACAAGGCCCTAGCGCGGACCGAACGTGGCGCGCTTTCGTATTTTATTACGTCACTCGCTAGCACTACCAGTCTAGGACCCCGCCATGTACTGGGCAGGTTATGTTGATACGTTCGTAATACGTTTTAATCTCGTCGCTAACGATTTATCGCGCGATTTGAGTGTGCAATAGTGAAAATTTATGCAAAATTAGTGCAAATATCTTGTGTCAGTATCAGTGCTGTGTGTATTTTATATTTTTTATAAACTGAATATATAAACTTATGATTTATGTATAATTGTTTCGATTTTTCTATCTCATCGGCCCATACATCCTATCGTAAAAACTACCGTTATAATCGCCTAATTCGGTCCCCATATATTGACCATGCCCAGCTATTCAATTCGGGGTTCTGGTAGGGAAAACTGACTAGGGCCCGGTCGGTTTAACATGACTAGTGACTAGACGGGGCGAGCGTTACCACCCCGGTCGGGTACTCGACAGTTTTCCTAACTAGTGCCTCGATGAAAATCGGGAATACTGGCGAGTGCCCGGCTACCGCCCGGTCGCAATTTCTACCAGGGTACTCGGCAACAGATTCTCGTATACTCCGGCATAGGCAATGCTCCGTCCATTCCTATATGGTTTAAGGCTTCCACCTTTAGGCTGCCGTCCCATGTAGGCCCGGATCGCCGGAATCCGGAATCACGGAACGGAACGCAGACGAAATGTAGTGGATTTCCGAGTCCGTTCCGAGTCTTGAAAAACCCTACCGTCCCATGTACAGTAATGTTCATTAATGGTTTCCCAGTGGCTAACTGTTTTTTTCGGACTTTTTCGGATACCATCAATAAAATAATATTATATTACTTTTATAAGGGGTCATAATTATTGTTATTATAATTTCGACTATCGGCACATGAAATACGACTAGAATGGACTCTCGTTTCCGGAAAAGTCCGAAAAAAACAGTTAGCCACTGGGAACCCATTAATGAACATTACTGTACCGAAAGTACACGGAACGACGGAACGGAGCCGATTCGTATTTGTGCACGGACTTAGGAATAGGGGGACGGAGCACAAGCTAGTGATGTGGGGCGACGGAGTGATGCGCGGGACGGAAGGGGAGAATAACACACGGACAATACACAACCACGCGCGGCAGCCATGCCCTGTGAGCAGTTCGCGTGCTATATTCGAAGATGTGTAAATGGGTGTCGAATTTTAAAAAATTTTCGCTGCACATAGCACCGTTTTCACTTTCCTAATCGTAGATCGAATATGCAATGATGTAGTTACTTGTTTCGCGATTTGTTAGAAATTTTTTAACCTTTGTGAGAGGTTAGAAATTCTCGGTTTATATTGTTTTGACGGATAGTTCATGCTCACAGTAGGCGGCGCTGCGTGAATTCCCCCCTTACGTCTTACGCTTCACCCCACAAGCGTTGTGCTCCGTCCCCCTATTCCTAAGTCCGTGTATTTGTGCTATTCGGCTTCATTTATCTGATTAGATAAAGCTTTTGTATCTTCCCAGATAACAAAACGTGCGGGATCATGAGAGCTGCACAACGTACGAACTCGATGTGTTGACACGAGTACATCACGGGGTTCACACGACCTGAGGGTTGTAAATAAATCCTCATGGTGGGCACACTTGGTCAGCACAATATGCAGCGTAGCGTGCGGCCACCATGAGTGCAGATAACTTCATCAGCCTGCACTAATGGTGGCCGCATGCTATGCTGCATATTGTGCTGACTGAGTGTGTCCACCATGAGGATTCATTCACAATCCTCAGGTAGTATGATATAATATTATATTTTTATTGATACCATGTATATTGTATACATTAGGGTGGTCCTTATATGGGGTGTTTTTGAATTTTTACGCTCCCCAGGGTTCAAACAGATCCTTTTCAAGAAAAAAAAATTTGTCCTGAAGTTTTAATGCTCTATCTCGATCTTAACATCCCGCGCACGACCGCCAAAGTATTTTTTTTTTTTTCAATTTCCTACAAAAAACATGAATGACCCAACCTTGTCAAGTCATTAACGTCGGAGTTTCAACATTCTGCGTCCTGCGTCGATTTTAACATCCTGCGCACGACCGCCAAATTTTTTTTGTTTCAATTTGCTAGAAAATAGTATATTGTGTAACAAGGGATAAAACAAGGTGAATGCAGGCCAGGGTGAAGTTGTCTGCCCAAAGCCGAAGGCGATGGCTGACATCACCCGTGCCTGCATTCATGTTTCATCCTATGTCATAAACTATGTTTTTCATAACATCTTCTCTGGAACTTCAACTGTCAATTTCAATAGTCCAAAATTTGTAACGGGGCAGTTATTTCTCTTTTGCAAACCCAAGGAATGTGAACGACCAATTTTGCAATCCCAAGGGATTGAAAAACACCAGTTCATACCACTGATTCATTGAATTCGAGACTTGCGCACACGCAAGTATGACAACTTTTCACGGCATTAGCATGAAATCAGCCTCTTTCAACTAACAAAACAGGCAACGAAAATTGCAGTTTCAGAGCAGATGTTATGAAAAACCTGTTTTGCGGATTCCAGAGGGTCGAAAACGTAAAGATCCGTTGAAATTAGCAAAAGTCACTTTTCGACCGAAACCCATACTTTTCTTATATTACCATAGGTGATGAAAAGTAATAACGGTCTGTAGGATAAATCTGAAAAAATGTATTGTACTCTTATGCCCGGTTTTATGAGCGTGGGTTACCCCATGGGTTTACATAACCCGTAGGTTACTCCACAGAGACTACACGGAGAGAAAACAATAGTAAAAATTACGGTTCCACATAGTAAACTTGTTGTATTCTGGTGCTTGGCGAATTTTACGGTTCTGACCGATATTTTTTCACGTATTCAACGTATTCAACGTGAAAAAATAACATTCAACGTGAAAAAATAACATTCAGAACCGTAAAATTCTCCATAATACAAGTTTACTGTGTGGAACCGTAATTTTTACTATTCATATCCGTAATTTTTACTATTCTTTTCTCTCCGTGTACCTGTTCAACCTTCATAGACTGTTGGAGGTTAACAGCGATACATGACATCTGTCGGATGAAAAAACGTTGAACGGGTAGTATCTGCGGGGTAACCTACGGGTTATTTAAACACATGGGGTAACCCACATTTATAAAACCGGGCATTAGAGTTGGACTCAAATCCGAGATGGTCAAGGCAAACGTTGGTCGAATTAGTATGGAATGCCCCATATATATACAATAGACTGACAGTTATTTTGGTTATGAACGATTTTTTGCGCTCCAAATATCTGAATGGGTCCCAAATAAGAAAGGGACAAAATCGCCAAATTTCAGCCCTTAATTTTGATATTAACCCTTTGAGGGGCAGTGGTACACATATGTACCACCTTTTTCCCGCAGTTCTTTCATTATTGCCGTTCTATTTTCCAATACCTTTATACTTCTAAATTTGTTCCATAGAAAAATGTGCCCCTCAAAGGGTTAAGGCGTGCCGACAACTCCTTACTTTTCCGCATTTGCATAACAATATGGGCTCTCCGCGAGCTTTCCGACTGTTCCAATCAAATCCTTTTTCCGGGGTCCACCGCCCAATTATTTGCCGACAAATCTAAGATTGAGCAACAATATCGGTGATAATACGCCCTTCCAGTGAGAAAAAATTTGACAACATTCATTATAAATTCCATGTTGGTTCTCATCCCTCAAATCTTATTGTTCGACTCCGAGCAATGAAATGAACCAACCTGAAATTCCTAATAAATGTTGCCATTTTTTTTTTACTGGAAGCGAGTATCATTACCGACATTGTTGTCCAAGCTTAGATTTTTCGACAAATAATTGGGCCTTCCAGAAAAAAATTGATTGAAACAGTTGAAAAATCCATGTTATTCCAAATGGGGAAAAGCAAGGGGTTGTCGGCTTAATATTAAAATGAAGGGCTGAAATTTGGGGAATCTTTTGTGTTTATTACTTATTTGGGACCCATTGATGTATTCGGAGCGTAAAAAATTCATCCATAACTAAAATAACTGTCAGTCTAATATGGGCAATTCCACCTCAAATCGGCCAATTTTGGGTGTTTTTTGACCTCGTATTTTTTGAATCGACTCAAACTTTTTTTTACGTGAAATCTACGTCAAAAAAGTAGACCCGTATTTTTTCGTTGGTCAAAAAAAAATTTTTACGCTAGTTATGAATTATCGCATTTTACTGTAAAAGCGCACGGGCGGCTTTGACAATTAATATCTCGGGTCCCCTTCACCGTAGA
This sequence comes from Tenthredo livida, assembly GCA_963992785.1. Taxonomy (NCBI): domain Eukaryota; kingdom Metazoa; phylum Arthropoda; class Insecta; order Hymenoptera; family Tenthredinidae; genus Tenthredo; species Tenthredo livida. Next base: position 13,195,472 of record OZ023071.1, read on the forward strand.
GAGATGTACAAAAACGCGTTTTAAAGGCGATGAAAGACACTCTCCGATCAAAATTTTCAACTTTTCGAAAATATAATTTTGTTATTTTTATGAGCAATTAAAATGTTCACCGATTTTTTTCGCAAACTTGAGCCATTTTTAAAATTAACAAAAAAATATGATCGCATTCCTTATTCAATTCTGAAGATGGTGATTTTTTGAAATTCATGTAGCGATTTTTGTAAGTAATTTTTTTGCAATTATTTGTCGGGCGTTGCGTCGGGCTGCCGCGCCTCTCGACTACGATGATATGCGATAATTCATAACTAGCGTAAAAAAAATGTTCGACCAGCGAAAAAATACGAGTCTACTTTTCTGACGTAGATTTGACGTAAAAAAAGTTTGAGTCGATTCAAAAAATACGAGATCATTTCTCGGCCGATTTGAGGTGGAATCGCCCATATACAACCGTAAAATGAAGTATTTCAGCGTTTAGGAACATAATAATAGGTATACAGGGTGATCCAGAATGCGGTACTTTCCTTACACCGGCGTGGTCAAAAATAGTATATTGTATACCAAGGAGGCAAAGAAGGTGGCACATTTAAGTCCTGTATAGGACCTAAAGTAGTACTTTTAAGTCCTAGGACCTAAATGTGGCACGAAAAGTCCTAGGACTTGAAAGTACTACTTTAGGTCCCATACAGAGGCATCAAAAAGCGAGGAAAACATGCTTTCGTTATATAAAAGTATGTTTTACAAGTTCATGCTCGATCCGGTACACAAAGTCGACGGACATACACGCATAGCAACGCATAACAACGCGATTTGAAGGCTACGGCGCGTACGTTAGAGACCACTTTTAACTCCTGGGACTCAAAAGTAGCCAAAAGTGAACTGTCCGCATGCGCATTCGCAGACTCGCTCAACTGTCTCTAAAACGCCAACTTTGTGTACCGAAATCGAGAATGAAAAACGCGTAAAACATGCTTGCGTTGCATAAAAAAAAATTTTGTGTAATTTATAACTTCGGTGTATATAACATATCAAATTTTTACCCAATTCCTTTGTTGCGTTTCGATTTTATTCGAAAATCTCGCGTGTAACTCTCTATTCTCCATAAGATTCCATGCTAAAATTACAAAACTTTGATACCGTTTATCTTAAAATTGGGGTGGTCAATTTTAATCGGAATAGGGTCATATTTTTTGTCTTCTATTAAATAACAATCAAGGAAAGTTTCGTTGAAATCCTTTGAAAAATCGTTCCACGCAACAACCACCTTAAAATAAGCCCATGTGAGACTGTCTCAGAGCCGCCACCGCCGGCCTGGCGGTTCTCGCGACGCGTTAAGGTCTGCGTACACTATGCCACGGCTGGCGCGGCGCGGCGCGGTTCGGCGCGGCTCGGCTCGGCTCGACGCGGCGCGGCTCAGCGAATCGTTACAAATCGTCACAAAATGCTCAGTAGTTTTTTGATTGCGCGGATTCTAGAGCAATATTATTTTTTCAGAAAAAACTTGCGTGTTCATATGAAAAAAAAAAAAATTGGCCAATATTTGTGCACGGATGGCTTCCGATCGAGATGCTGCAAGAGCGGCTAGACATTAAGCAAAAATATGTAGGACCAAACTTGCATTTTGTGACGATTTGTAACGATTCGCCGAGCCGCGCCGCGCCGCGTCGAGCCGAGCCGCGCCGAACCGCGCCGCGCCAGCCGCGGCATAGTGTACGCAGACCTTTACCGGCGACCGCGATCTCGCCAACTGACAAAATGACGGTAGCGGCCCTGAACCAGTCTCGTTATATTAGCTGCTCTCGTGTAAATTAACTAACTTTAAACGGCTCCCACCTGAAAACGGCTTTGCTTTTGACTTTTTAGGATTAACAATTTTGGTCTTAGATTTTTACAAGGAATTCACTGATGTAAGGAAAGTACCACATTATATTAATCCTCTGGAAAATGTCACTTGGGTCAGAACAATACATTGCAATGCAGCTGAGTTGTGCGCGGTTAAAGAAAAAGTCGTGATATTCACATGCTTTTAGCCTAGGAAAACCTAAAAAATAGAGCGAGAGTACTTAAAATTGGAATGAAGAGCTAAAAATTTGACAGAATTTATTTTTCAATGTGTACAACAAGATTTCCGAGTGGGATATGGAAAAAACATGTTCGTTTAAAAAAAAATCACCCTAATATATATTCATATATGAATCGCTAAAATGTAATTCTGTTGAAATCGGAATGACGTGCTATACAAGGTGCCATAATTAACACATACGTGTCAAGCTACTTTGATATTCAACTGACCATCAACCATTCAGTTCATAATATACTATCAAACTCGGTATAATTTATTTTACGGCTCTCACCAATGTATCCTTTCAATGCCATATTGGCGACATATTCGGGTTGTGCAGTCTAAACATGAAAACGACGTCATTTCGACGTCGACAAATAGACTATTAGACAATATTCATCATTCAATTAAAAAGCTTTTTGGGCATACATTACTTTATTTAGATACTTCTGAAGTCTGTTTATTGGCCAGTTTTACGATTTGTGGACTTTGTCATGTCTTTATTTTTCTTGGTTTTCAATATGGCTTTTCTTAGGCATATGTTGTACTGTACTCGCGAATTTTTACAATAGAGATCGTTCAGAATTAACAAACAATTGGCACGGTTTTTCTTTTGGCTGTTCTGGCGAAAATTCTGTTTCATTCACTCAGACGGATTTGACGTGACACCCATCAAATATCCATATATTTTCGATAGATGTATGGCGTCAAAGGTGAGGATATCTCTTCAGCCAATCGAGCCTGAACATACATCTATATCGAAGAATTTCAAACGAAAAGCAATTCAGTGACACCTGATGAGAGCATGTTGTTTATATTTATACGAATGCTGCGTATAGCCTTTTGTCTCCGATCATGAAACCGACATAATCTCATACAATTTCCAAGCCCTTTTTATCTACACTCCAAGGTTCTGTGTGATTGGTGCTATAACATGACCGGGTATGGTTGTCACATTTTTTTTCTTTCGCATTTTTAATACCCATATTCTAAGTTTAGCAATGACATGTATGTATCAATGGATGGTGTATTTATTACTTAGCATCTTATAATCTTAAAATCTTTACATGCTAAAATTTCAAGCTGCAATATTTCAAGAACGAAAAAGAACACGTTCGCAAAACTTAAAGTGTCGCTTATAGTTGCCATTAGGAAACACCACACAGAAAGAAAGGTTAACTTGATTCAAGATTCTCAGAAGGAAGAACGAAATTTTTGACTGGATCTCAGGAAATTTTGTTCTCCCTTCTGAGACCGCAAAATTATCTTGAATCGAGAATAATTTTCTTGACTCAAGTTAACCTTTTTTCTGTGCACAGTATTTTTTTCAGATTTTTAAATCGTGTCCTTCATTGTGAAAATGACTTTTGAATACCGCTGCTACGCGTCCGTCGAGTAGCGGCGAACAGTCTAACGCACGCCATTATACGTTCCACGCGGCGCGGCGTCGGTCGACCCGAAATTGGCACGCGCCGCCAACTTCAATGATTTTTCACTCGAAAATAAAAAATAACACGTCCTTAAAATTAATTCACAGGCTGTAGTATAGTAGAAAGTATATGTCAGTATTTTTAAAAAAAATTTTGATCGTGTCACTGTGTGTTTTAAAAATCTTTGAAAACTTAATTGTTAAATAAACAATGGATAAACAAACTTTCTTCGAAGTACATATTCTTTTATACATTCTATGAATCTTTCCGCGTAAGCTGAAAAAAAAAAAATTGAGTCTAGTGTCATTTTTGGCGGAGTTATGACTTTTTGAAAAAAACCTTGCTTGAATTTGTTTATGCAAATAACTCAACGAATTTTGCACTAATTGAAAAATGCTTTGGCAAAAAAATCTAACGTCCCAAGGACAATCGACATGCAAAATTAAAAAAATATCCGAGAGGTGACTGATCCGGTTCACGTGGAATGGCCCATATATCTGCGTCAAGGCATTTCAGAGCGGACTGAAATACAGTAAGGAGGGTGGTATTGCTCTTGTGATCCTTCGACGCCGATCGATAAATTTATTCGTTCGTTCAATTCTCTGTAGTGACCGCTGTGTCAACCAACCCATGAGACAGCCATACTCGGTCTCCCCTAGTTGGAGTATAATACATTTGAAATTCTGATTCACACGCAGATCTACAGTAACATGTAACATGTAACATGTAGAAAAAAGATAATCGAAATCATGTGTGAAATACTTGTATGCATCGTGCACTTGTGACGAGCTCGCTTATGTGTTATTTCAAAGAAATCGAACTTGTTAATTATAGGCTCCTTTGCACGCAACCTTTTCAATTATTATTGTTCGCCTCTGTATGTAATATCATTGTTTAACCAATAAATTATCTTACAGAATCCCATGAGGAAGTCGAAAGGATTATAAAAATTTGCGGAAAATTCATGATCGCCTGCATTCCCTTCGGAGGTGGGACGAGTGTGAGTGGTGCTGCAACGTGTCCAGAGTCTGAACACCGTACTATAGTTTCACTGGATACCACACAGATGAACCGGATACTATGGCTGGACCGTGATAATTTGCTTGCCTGTTGCGAGGCTGGTATTGTCGGACAAGATCTTGAACGTGAATTACGAAGCCACGGACTCACCTCCGGCCACGAACCGGACTCTTATGAGTTTTCAAGGTATATATATCGATGGCTCCTATCGAAAAGAGCGTAACTCAGCAGTGCAGGAAAGAAGAGCGTATCTCGGCGAAGCAGTTAAGAAAGGCGTATGTCCCCTATGACACCCTATGACAAATGCCTTTCTTAACTGTTGCGCCGAGATACGCTCTTCTTTCCTGCACTGCCGAGTTACGCTCTTTTCGATACGAGCCATCGATATATGCAACTGAATATTGATTTTGTTGCAAGAACTATACTATGATCTAGTAGTTCATATAAATAAAGACCTTGTCAGCTTCAACGACAGACAACCTCCCATGATATCGTTGGAAATTAATTTTCCTAACGTATTGTAGCAATGTGAGGAGTATTTCTTTCATATAATGAGAGCCACAGTTGCATGAAACGAGCGATCTGCAAGTCGTATATTTTTGGTTTACAAAGTGGACGCATAAATATGTATTATTCAGCTCGTAAAAATCATGTAGGCCTATCCTCTCGCCAGTGAATTTTAGATTTTTACACACTCAACCCTAATCGTTCTGAACCCGTGACAGCAGTAAACTGTTAGCTAATCAAAATTATAATACTCTGAGAAAAATGAACACCATCTAAACCGTATTTCAGAATTATTTTGCCACTCAATGTTTCCTTAACGAATTTCCAATTTCAAATTTCCCAAAGTATCTTTATCGCAACTGTTGATTGTAACGGTGCCGAAGCGTCTCTACTTTGGTTATCAATGTCAACAAATGAAGATTCGTGTTATAAAGATCATGCCCAATTCAATAGCTGCAAATGACACTTGCTGTATCATTAAATCTAGAGACTTTTCATTCTAGGGATGGGAAAATAGCATGGACCTATAAAATATAGGGACGGAGCACAAGGTCCTATCTTAGGCAAGGGGGTGGTTTCGGTATATCGGGAGAGGGGAAGATCCCCACTCCATTGGTGGCGTTCTCCGGATTGGCGGAGCAGTAAAATGTTGCTGGCACGCCACCAAAGTAGTGGGGAGCGCATGCGTAGTTCATGCACTCCCCTTACTTACCTGTGATAGACAAGGGGGGTTTGTGCTCCGTCCCTATATTTTATAGGTCCATGGAAAATAGTATATTGTGATACAAGTACTGCATTTGTGTCACACGATATTTTTTGTAACTTCCTGCGAAGAAAGGTTGATTTGAGAGACAGATTAATTAATCAACATAACCTCACATCGCTACTGCCCACTGCCATGACACAGTGCGTGAAAAAAGCACTAGTGCGTAAAGTAGAGTATTTCTGATGTGCGCATGCGCTAACTTTTCTTTTTTTCACTCTTCGGAAATAAGGTACCTTACGCACGCTACATAGACCTCGAAAATCTAACTTCTGGAGCAGGTGTTGCAAAAAAGTCTTTTTCTTAACACATTTACCCAAAGTCGTCCTTTGCGCACCGTCTGCGCGCACCCGAAGCAGACTTTTGCACACTGGTACGCTAAAACCGGCTTGGGTGCCCGCAGACGGCACACAAACGAGAACCTTGCGTTGCATGTATCGAGAAAAATAGTGTTCGATACGCGAGCCCAAGGCAGCAATATCGCTTACTCGTGTGAAGGCACCTCACTTGCCACCTCCGGCTCGCCTGCGGGCTCGTTCGTGCCTCACACTCGTGCGCGAATTGCTGCTTTTGCGCTCTTGTATCGAAATATACTATTAAACACTGGTGCGCTTATAAACACGGTATGAGAAAGTTTTCTCGCACGAGTGTTTAAAAGACATTCTAAGTGCCTATAGACGGTGTATAAAAGAGGAGTTTTGATGTAGGTGTTGCAAAATAGTACATTACGATACGACCGCGGTGAAACTTTTTTTGACGAGTGTGAGGTTGCAGCACGAGCCGAAGGCGAGTGTTGCAATCACACGAGATCAGAAGAAGTTTGTCCGCCGAGTATTGTACAAAATTTTACTTCATTAGGTGTGAAAATGGGGGTTTTATGCACGCGAAGCGTGCGTATAACGTCAATTATCACACTGAGTGAAGTAAAATATATTTCGGCTAACGTTCCCCCAAACTTCAGTTTAGGTGGATGGGTGGCTACACGAGCGAGTGGCATGAAGAAGAATGTGTATGGAAACATTGAGGATTTGGTGGTGCGGGTCAAGATGGTAACCGGACGAGTAACTGAGGTCGACGAAGGCACGGGGGTTACACTGGAAAGGGGTGCCCAGGTACCTCGTACTTCTTGTGGTCCAGATTTTGACCATATGATATTAGGAAGCGAAGGCACTCTTGGTGTTGTGACACAGGTTGTCCTCAAAGTCAGACCATTACCTGCGGTTATCAAATACGGGAGCATTGTGTTCCCAGACTTTCAGAGTGGCGTCCGTGCAATGCGAGAGGTACGGAGAAGAAATAGCGTACTTTCACCCCTTTTGCCCTATCAATGTTAGGGACCGTTGTGGCTTTCGCTATACAAAATGCGCGCGGCCGCCGCATAAACCATTTTTAGTCCTTTTTCACTGCACAATTAAAATTATAAATATTGTTTGTAGAGTTTGGGGAGTTCGGACTTTTCTGTAGGAAATTTTCTGCTCTTGTAGGATCTTTTTTGCGACTTTAAATATCTTAAATAGTTTTTGAGATATTCGCACAAAACCGAACTCCCCCTCTTTTTTTTTTACTAAATTGTTTATAACTTTTGCACATTTTTTCGGCCCTTTTTGGGACCCTTTTGAAAAGTTTCTAAATGCCTTTCCGAACAAAATGACACCTTGCTCATAGTTTTTGGTGAATATACAAAAAAACTTCTGAATAAAAGTCTGTTGACCAAACTATTAAAATGAATGAAAATCGTCGATACCATTATACAGTATGGCCTTCACGCCCATGCTGCCATAGTGATATACGCGAAAAATTTCTTTCCGTGTGCAGCTTGCGTATTGAGTATTGCCATGTCATTGAAAATTACATAACTTGCTATAAATACCCAAATGAATTATGATGACAAAAGAATAATCATCCATATTTAGGTGGCGCGTCAGCGTTGCCAGCCAGCCAGTATCCGCTTGATGGATAACGAGCAGTTTCAATTCGGTCAAGCGCTACGCCCCGAGTCTACCTGGGGCGGTCTAATTCTTCAAGGATTGAAACAGGCCTATGTGACACGCATCAAGGGACTCCGTTGGGACACTATCTGTGTTGCGACACTCCTCTATGAGGGGGAAGCTAGAGACGTGGCTATCCAAGAAGATAAGATCTACAGAGTGGGAAAAGAGTTCGGTGGAATTCCCTCGGGTGAAACTAACGGCGAACGAGGGTACACTTTAACGTTTGTAATTGCGTATATTCGGGACATAGGACTAGAGTTCAGTGTTGTTTCGGAATCTTTCGAGACTTCCGTGTCTTGGGATCGCGCGCAATCTCTATGCCGTAACGTAAAACACAGGGTAGGTCATGATTGCAAGGCTATAGGCGTGACGCATTACCTAATCTCCTGTCGCGTAACTCAAACCTATGATGCCGGCTGTTGCATATATTTCTACATGGCTTTCAACTATCGTGGGATGTCCGATCCCGTTGGTGCGTATGAAAGAATCGAGCATAACGCGCGTGAAGAGATATTGGCAAGCGGTGGCTCACTCTCACACCATCACGGAGTCGGTAAACTCCGTGCTTGTTACTATCCTAAAGCAGTGGGAGATGCCGGAGTCGCGCTTTATCGCGCAGCCAAGACCCACCTAGATCCACTGAACATTTTCGCTGCTGGAAATATAGACCCCGAATACAAAGCTGGACCAAGGACATCATCTAAGTTATGAAATGTCGACAGGCCGACACATATCTTGTTACAGACGGTACATACATATTATCTGCGAGTATTCTTCAATGATGAATGCCTTTGTATAACTGCAATACATGCCTCATTCCACATTCGTACCGGAATCACACGATATATCTCTCCCACTGATAGGCGAAATTTCAGTGAAGCTTTGTCGAGCCGATTACTTTAATGAGTAACTGCCGCGTTTCCATGTCACAATGAATTATGCAAGAAGTTTGTTTTTTGTTTTTCCTATTCTACAGTCGCGGAAGTCTCCACTTTCGCCGATTTATTGGTTAGTTCGTTTGTGTATGTGTAGAATCAGCTCTACCATGGCCTTCATCGTTACGATATCACTTGTATTTACTGATCGAACTGTCTGGCTCAATGGTGTGTAGAATAATGTGCTGTGGCCAATAACAAATATCGGAGAAAAAGGAGAATGACGAGATTTTTAATGTAACGGAATGATAGTATAAGTATTTGTAATGTAGGTGATCTTGGGTGGATATAAATAATTGAGGGGTAAAAGTTGAACGGAATGATTAAACAATAAGGAGGCACCGTAGTCTTATAGTACAAATACAGGATTGTAATTGTAACGTTGTTTTTATAAGTTATTATAAATAAAGGGAAAAAAAAAACATTATTCGTAAATCTCTATTCAACTTACTTCTACGACGATAATTTAATCTACAACATTATTTTCAAGCCTCTCCTTATACCTAGATAAGGCTCTGTATGTGTACGTCTTTTGTTAAAGAACAATGATACCAGTATTAGATATCTGTAAGAATATTATTTATAATCGAGATATCAAAACAGTTATTACGGAACATTCGATAATTACAAACGTATAGGTAGGTAGAATAATCATGGTTTATATGCGAATAATTATTAATTAGGTAATAAGGATTATAACGCAATGGTAGAGGAAATAGGAAATAGGAAAGAGAAAAGAAAAGGAAAAGGACAAAGAAGATTCATGCATACGTTTACCACAGGGTACTCCGTGAAAATATCGCGTTGCCATAAGCTGTTATCCGCAAAACTTAAATAGGGAGAAAAGATAAAATTGCTCGAGGTAATGAAGTTACGTGAGATACCGGTCACTTCGATGTTTCCAAATAAAAACTCGACACTTATTTTTTTTTCACACATAATTAAGTCGAGATTTGATTCATTTCATGTCTTTTCGTTTGACTATTCGCGAGATAATGACTCTAAAAATTCCTCTCAACCAACATTATCTCGGAAAGCGAAGTGGTGAAAGGAGTCTGCTCATAATTGCAAAAAAAATAATAATTTCGACCTTGGAAACTCGAAGAAAAAAGATTTCAACGCGAAACATCTGTCCGGTATACATGCATTACGCCCTATTTTTCTACTATGCAACCTCACATCAAAGATTTTTCCCTATGAAAATGAGGGAACGATATAATTTCGTGTCAAAATTCAAAACAGGTGCATTGCTGCATGTATACATTAACATGCATTATTCACCCTTTTTTTTTGTTGGTTTGACAGTATTGGTGATCTTCTTCAAATTGAAGGAGAAAAATAATGCTGTAGAATTGTAATTCTACCTGACCAAAAGCTATTTCATGCATGAAAAAATCGTAAAAAGTGTAAAATTCAGAGTTTCGAACCTGTGGCATAATCATTGTTAAACTTGATTGAGGTCCAACTTAGTTAGCTAAAATCATTGTTTGCTGACGCGATATACGTATAATGCATGGACACGGAACACACGATTTAAAAAACCTGAATTTTTCAAGAATGTTTTGACGAGCCGATAAATGCTCAACTCTAAATGGTCGGCGGTAGATTATCCCCGCGTAGCGTTGAAAGAAATGAATCTAGGTCATATTCGTCGTCGTACTGTTGCTGTTCCCAAAGTTCAGGAAGACTCTCCAATACGGATCGACTAACTCCAGCGATCCCAGCAAATCCTGACTCGTTTCCATCCATCGCCCCAGAACTACCCTGACCATCTGCCCTTCGGTCCTTACTATTGTCTAGCGAAAATAGGTCCAGTAGCTACAACATTAAAAAATCTCATGATAGCTACCCGCTGCAAATTATGGTAGAACATTTTTTCCCAAATATCAGAGTTCCTTGGCATGAAATTTATAATTTTTCAACAATTTATCAAGTACCATGGATAAGGGCTTGACGATTATTATTATTCAGGATTAATTTAATGTGTAATATCTTGTGCATTAAACTGCAAAGAGATCGCAAATGTTTAAAATTGCTGGTTCAAAAAGAGAAGAGTACTATAGCTACCTGGTCAGTCCCCATAGTCTCCATGGATGCATTTTCTGTTGAGATCACAGTATTGGCAGTAAGCAGTTTGAACTTCTGTAGCCCCATGATCTTTTCTTCAAGTGTTGCTCTTGTAATCAGTCGATATACATTAACGACTTTTTTCTGCCCGATACGATGGGCACGGTCCATTGCCTGTAGATCTTTCATTGGATTCCAGTCATGCTCGACGAATATCACTGTATCTGCTCCGGTCAGATTCAATCCCAATCCACCGACTTGGGTAGTCAATAGTAAAACGTCTATTGATGGATCGGCGTTGAAACGCGCTACGACAGAGTGGCGTTGTGATGCTGGAACGCTTCCGTCAAGTCGTAGGTAAGTAACTGTAGGAAGGTGTATTCGCAGCAAGTCCTTCTCTACTATATCCAACATAGCTTTAAGCTGACAAAATATCAGGGCTCGATGCTGGCTCACTAGTTGTTGCTGCTGGCTGTCTGTGGCAGTCATCGAAGAGATTGAGGCCAAATTTTGCTGCTGTTGACCAATACCACAATCCAGCAAGAGTTGCTTTAGAGCAGGAAGCTTAGCACCATGTTCAATGTCGGTTAGCGAGCTTTGTTGATGCTTCAGTGATGCACAGAGCTGAGACATTCATTTCAACAAATCAGAATTAGTCCAGTCAATAGAGATTGAATTTATAGGGTCGAAATGCAAAAATTCTGATAAGTTTTTTTATTGCCCTAATCGTTTTATTGACAGATAAGGAGCTTAACTTCAAAAATCTGCGGTCCCGTTTCATATCATATCTCGCAACCGGCTGACTTAAGGATAAAAAACTTCCAGACTTTTTTGTAGATAATTGAATTCCTCATCTTTTTGATTCCAACCTTTTTTTGATTCAACTTACTGTTTTTCAATTAGAGCTTGTTTAGTATCGCAAATCTTCTCTCAGGGAGAAAGAAGAAGGGAGTTTCACAGGAAAAAGAAAATTTGCGACACTAAACAAGCTCTAATTAAAAAACGGCAAGTTGAATCAAATAAAGTTTCAAATAAAAAAGATGAGGAATTCAATTATCTACAAAAAAGTCCTGAACTTTTTTATCCTCAAGTCAGCCGTTCTCGAGATATAATATTAAACGCGTTTCTCAAGATGGCGACAGACGCCGGGGAGGGGGGACCGCAGATTTTTGAATTTAAGCTCCTTATCTGTCAATAAAACGATTGCGACAATAAAAAAACTTATCAGAATTTTTGCATTATGATTTGTCGTCTATTGACTGGACTAAATTCATTTATGAACGCGCAGCAAGATTATAACTCAATATATCAATGTATTATCTACTTGCTATTAAAATTACTGCACAAAATGAATGAGCTACAATGGCTGAATTCAATCTTTGTTGAGTATTAGATTACATTCGATTCTAAAATAGGAATTGTAATAAATAGATGGCGAATTTATTTTGCACGAAAATTTTCCAACAAACAGTAAGATCCTTAATTTAAATTGAGTAAAGAAAATATGAAGGTTTACTCACGGATAAATATTGCGGATGTCGAGGTGTGAGTACCAACTTTGGATGATTACAGACATTGCGAAGGTAACGAAGCGCTTGAAAAACGTGTGTACCAGATGGATTGGTAGCGGGTGCTGAGCCAGCAAGAGATGCAGAATGGCGTGTGCGAAAGTCTTCATATAGAGTACGCTGTAGAGGTGAAAGGTCGCAGTAATAGTCCTGAGTAATTTTCGGTGGTAGATCTTGCAAGACATCTTCCTTGTTGCGCCTCAGCAAAAAGGGTAATACCTGTTGAGAAAATGAATGGTACTTGTATAATACAACTCAGGGATGCATATACTAGCAGCCATGATTAACATGGGATTTTTGCCCTCTTTAGACTTCAATTTTTTTTTCGCTTACTACTTTCATTACCTTATCAAATATTGTTGATTCTACTACCGTTCTGAGCTCTTTGGATGGACATATTTTTACATTCATGGAAAAAAAAGTTTCAAGTTTTGAAGCGGTAAAATTATTTTTTTTACCATACTGTTCAATATCATTCGAATATTTTTTAATTTGAACAAAAAACATTGAACAGTGAATAAATTTAAAAATATTCGAAAATCACTGAAAAATACGGTAAAGATAAATTTTGAAAAAAAACTTCAAAATTTATGAAATTTTTTCTTTTCACCAATGTAAAAATATGTCCATCCAAAGAGGTCAGAACGGTACCGGAATCAACAATATTTGATGAGGTAATGAAAGTAGTAAGCGAGAAAAACATTAAAGTCTAGAAAGGGCAAAAATCCCATGTTAATCAGATGGAATAAGTACCGTCCTACAGGCAGGGGTTAATGGCACTTGAAAAAAAAAAAAAAATAGCATAATTGTCTTTAGGCTGTAAACTAATAATTTGGCCCATATCCAAGTAGAAAAAGTCAATTCGGGAAATAGCGGACACCCTAATGAAGATGCGACATGAGGGTGGTCCTTATTTGGGGTGTTTTTGAAATTTTCTACGGACAAGGCAGAAAAAGTTTGCAAATAAATTTAAAAAAAAGTACTCAAAAGTTGAAGTCTGTAGGTCAACTCAAAGTACTGCCCACAGGGCAGTGAATTTTCCCATTCAATTTACATAGGAACTCTGGCTCAATGCATTATTTTTTCTTTCTCTGCCTCAATAGTGCTTCGAAAAATCTGAAATTTGGCAAACGTCTACCCTATAATCATAGGTATTGCACAAAAAATTGGGCGATTTTCAGCGATAAAAGTTTCGAAGTTCCAGAACACAAAAATTGTGATTTTTCGACTTCGAAGCACATGTTTGACGTTCTGGAACTTCGAAACTTTTGACGCTGAACATCGCCCAATTTTTTGTGGAATACCTATGATTATAGGGTAGACGTTTGCCACATTTCAGATTTTTCGAAGCACTATGAAGGCAGAGAATGAAAAAATAATGCATTGAGCCAGAGTTCCTATGTAAATTAAATGGGAAATAGGCTACCTTCTTAATCGGAGATAAGCCAAAAAGGCAAAAAAAAAATTAAATGGGAAAATTCACTGCCCTGTGGGCAGTACTTTGAGTTGACCTACAGACTTCAACTTTTGAGTACTTTTTTTAAAATTTATTTGCAAACTTTTTCCGCCTTGTCCGCAGAAAATTTCAAAAACACCGCAAACAAGGACCACCCTAATGCGATATATACCTGACGATGAAGAGCTTCCATTGCCAAAGCGCCTGCCTCTTGATCCTTTGCTCCAGCTTTAGGTTCCCTGCTGGCCAATATCGGGCGCGAATAACGTGCCGCGAACTGTTTTTCACTTCCAAGAAAACCTGGCATTAGAAAGTCGAAGAGTGACCAGAGCTCAAGGACATCGTTTTGCACAGGTGTACCGGATAGTATCAGGCGATGATAAGCTCTCAGCCGTTTAGCAGCTTTCGCACTCTTCGTTTTTCCGTTTTTGATCACGTGTCCCTCGTCAAGGACACAATAGTTCCACTGAATGGCCTCGAAGAATTCAATATCCTTCCTTACAATATCGTAGCTTGCAACAACCAGACGATACCGAGTGACTCGTGGACGTAATTTTTCGCGTTCTGGCGGAGGCCCGGCATATTGCAGGGCTGAAAGGTCGTGAGATTTGAAAAACTTTTCAGCTTCATAGACCCAGTGACCCGTCAGCGTCGGCGGGCATACAACTAGGCTTGGAGATGTGTGCGGGTGATGGTAATGATCGGTGGCCAACATGCACAATGTTTGCAAAGTTTTACCAAGACCCATGTCGTCGCAAAGTACTCCGTGAAGACGGTAACGGTTTAGAAAGGCAAGCCAGTTAAGCCCTTGATGTTGATATGCACGTAATTCAGCTGATACTGAGACTGGCAACTTGGTATCGGGAATGCTTCGGGGATTCAATAACTGTTCCAGAAAATGTCTTTCCTGGGCCTTTTCCTCCCTTAAGAAAAAAAATAATAATTCTCAGAATATATGAATAAATATGATCAACCCCTCGTGTATATCATAACTCGGGCCTATGCAAAGTAATCTGTACTCAATGATGTATTGTGAGTACCAAACTGTGAGAAACAACATACCCGAGTAGAGGTGGATCCCCGATAGCACCAGGATCAAGAGGCATGAGTTGAACGAGTGTTGCAAAGGTTGCGCTACAGGTTAGTCTCACAGCTTGATTTTGATCGCTCATTCTTCCGAGCAACGGTACAACAAGAAGAACAGCGTACGGAACAACACCTACACCTAAGCTCTCAACTAGACAAGCGAGTGCTTCGGCTGCGCCTTGACGTTTTGCGTCAACCTCCGCAGGTGCAATTATCTGAACTTTATCCCTACTCGAGCTTTCTTTAGTACTGCTCGGTTCCAATAGTGGTATCACGCTGCGCACAACATGCTTCATCACCTGTTGACAAACAGTTACATCAGTTTAGTAAACGTGATAGCGACAACGTCCAGAACTATTTCTGAGCTAGTGAAGTGGCATTGACTGATTCGGCATCTAGACATCTGATAAGAGTATTTTTTTATAAAAAATATCCATAATAAGTTGGTATCTCTTAAAGCTGACACGAGCAGCGATTTTTTAATCCAATTACTCAAGCCGACCGAATAGTTTCATTTTATAATCCCAGTTGAGTTTTACCTCCTCAGTGCGCAGGGTGGCCAAAATAGCTACGCATCGAGCAGCCATGTGTCTTACAGCTTTGTACCGATGTGCCAATAGGCTGCAAAGTCGTGGTACGCAGGCAACGGCTGGCGGTAGTAAGGAGGGGTGGAGACTCGGCACAACTGTTTCCAGTACTTGCAAACTAGAAACAAGTTTGCTAGCTTCGTCCTCCCGGTCTTGTTTATAGAAATATTCGTCATCTTTACAATCCCTAAGAACCGGCGGTAGCATAAGGTCCCAAAGCCGAGGCAGACGAGAGGGTAGCTGATCTCCGAGTAGTTTTGTCACAGATGAAAGTGCCAAAGTTGCACCACGCCGACGTGTTCTTGCAGCTTTAGCTTCCGGCTCTTCATATGCCAGCAATTCTTCAAGAGGTATTTCCGTTGTCGGGGGTCTCCCTGGACCACGACCCCCGTTGCCGCCAAAACCGCCACGATTATACGCCACTCTTTCCGCGTGCCGTTGTCGGTTTGTCAGAGTCAGAATTCCCTCGAAAGGTTGAGGATCGGCAACAACACGTGGTGTGAATTCTGTATCTGTGCACAAAAACGTGCATAGGTTCGTTGCAATCTGTAAAATCAATGTATGGTGTGAAAATTAATTGATGAATGGTTGTTATGATGTATATACTTATCCAAGGGGTCGTATACACCATCAATACAAATAGGGGTATATTCAGATTGTTTCCTAACAAACCATTTTTTTATTTCTTCTTTACACAAGTTCGAATAGTTATAGATAAGAAAAAAGGAAACACCTTGTGATTAGGGGATGGCTGTCTGTCCACACAAAGATCTACAAGATGCGCAAGATGTCGTGCAGCAAGACTCTGCAATTGGTCGTTTTCTTCGCGCTTTACAGATTCCATGAGCGGTTTGATAAGTGGATTCAAGGGGCAATCAGCTGCCGGAAGACAGCGCAGCATAGTCGCAGCCCCTGCAAGTGCTGCCATTGATGTTACATTTAGTGCGTGCTGTTGCATAGCAGTTGCAGTAGCTCCAGTTTCTATGGCACGTCTTCTTTCCTCCAGACCTTCCAGTACCTTGGGTTTCAATTTAACTACAGCATTACCGCTTCCGGTGCCAGTCCCTATGCCGACAAGTCCTGAAATCGTTTTTCCTGTAAGCACCGTAATTTGCTCAAGAGTCATGACCCCTGCGCTAACTCCTGCTATGTCAACGCCAGTTCCCTCGTTTATGGGTAGCTTGTAGTGTTTTAGAGTTGCGACATAGTCGCGAGTCTCCTGCAGCAAGCGAGTGAAAGTCACAGCGATCTCGTCGTAATAAACGCACTCACTTAGGCAGCCCAGCAATTTATCCCTGTCGATGTAAGAGATCTTGGATAAGGTAATATTTTGGGTGCAAAAAAAAGAATATGTTTACAGGGTAAAATACACCTTTACATTGATTGTTCTTAAATCTCTGTTGTGCTCTGAGAAAATATTATTCTATTTGCTCGGTCCTTTCAAAACTGATTAGTCATATTTTTAAACATATTTAGAAATCCATGCAAGCTAAAGTCCGTGAGACCTCAAATAAAAATTGCCATAAAAAAACGCAATATTACCAAAAATTTTGCTCATCAACAATCGATTTTCTCCGCAAATTTGGAACATGCACAATACCGTTAAGTAGACAGATGAAGAATACCTGAGAATGTCAGGTATGGAAGGCGGATTGGGATGTTCCAGGGTGGCCCAATGGGCCATTGTCAGTCCAGCAACCGTTCGTTGCAATGCAGATCGTGAAGCCAAATGAACCAGTAGAACTTTTGCATAGCAAAGTGCAGGGCTCGGTATATCCGCAGTATAAATGACCCCTGGAGCAGGACGTACAACGTAGCAAGAAAGTAGGCCAAGCATTCGTGCTGCCATACATCGTGCACGAACGACATTAGCACGACGTGTTCCTGGAGCTACAGTTTCCACACCACCTATGTACACCTTGAGTTCTGAAGACGGTTTGCTACTTCCACTGCCACAGCCTCCGCTACTTCCAGAATCAGATTGCGCATCGCTGCCGTTGCCGCCACAACTTTTCGTCACTCTGCCAAGATGGATAAGAGAAGCTCAATTTTTATTTGTATGATGAATGAAATCCATAATTACTCCAAATAATTGGTACAATGTGAGGAAATACATTCTATTTGGGCAAACTAAGAGAAATGTGTATTTTGAATCGAACTAAGTATGATGATTGCATCTTGTTATGATATTTACCTAGAGTTGTGTTGAGTTGTAGTAGCAGTGACCAGAAGCGAAGCACTGAACGGTACGTGTTCTGGTTGCATAGCAAGACAGAGCCATGTGCTAACAAGTGGGCAGGAAGCATGCAGCAATAATTCAAGATCACTGCGCACAACAAGATTGTGCCAAACTTTTTCGGCCACCTCTTGTATAGCTGCGACGTGTTCTACCAACGCGCGTTGAAACACCTGGCGCAAAGCTTCGTGCAAAACAGCTCCACCGGCGTCGCCCCACCTTCCTTGATCATCTTTTGGATTTCCTTCTTCTCCTGTCAACGTAAGCAGCGTCT
Source organism: Tenthredo livida (assembly GCA_963992785.1). Lineage (NCBI taxonomy): Eukaryota > Metazoa > Arthropoda > Insecta > Hymenoptera > Tenthredinidae > Tenthredo > Tenthredo livida. Next base: position 13,213,451 of record OZ023071.1, read on the forward strand.
GTAACGTCGCTTTCCGTACACTCGAACTTGAATGGCCTAGAAATGGCCATAATCTCGGTAGTACCTAAGCCAAAAACCGATCGAGTCCTTTAATTCACAATTGACATCAATATTATATGGCATGGTGCTTTCCAAGTCATCATAACTATTCAGAGGCTTGATTATGAAATGAAATGTGAAATAATTATAACTTATAAGATTAATAATGAAAAAAATACTTTGTTGTAATAGTCGAACAGTTACTTTCGATCAATGGCATTGAACAAAGAGAAAGTTTACCTGGGACAGAGGTTGTGGAGTGAGATGAGCTCGAGCAGCAGGTAGAGATAATATGGCAGCTAATAATCCCATGAAGCTATTGCATGCTGCAGCAAGGTCATCCTGCTCGCGCAGTAACTCCCAGAGACGCAAAACGACGGTTTCAAGTTGCACGGGTGTGAGGAGTTTGGGCAAAGTCCCAGCAACCGGAATCAATGCACTAGCTGCCGCGGCTCCAACGTCATCTACAGCATCGGCAAGGCCACGCATAGCCGCCGGAAATGCTCGGGGCAATAGTTCATCGAGGAGATCATCTCTCACTGCGAGTAAATATTTCAATGCCAAGAGGGCACCGTGTCTGGCTTCCCATTCGTTGTGTTGCAGCAGTTTGAGCACAACCGCTAAGACTCCCAAGGCTCCTCCTTCCTTGATTTTGTCCCCATCTTGCCCCTCTTCTTCCACTTTGACCTCTACTTTTATATCCTTGTTTGAAATTCCGTTATTTTTTGAACCGTCTGTACATGGCATCAGCAGTAAAAGGGAGCCGAGAGCTTGGGCACAAGTCTCACGCACCGGGGCGACCACTTGATCCGAGACAAAATCTCCGAATCTGTCTAAACCCAATACGCACAGTAGTCGCAACGCAGCGTCTTCTACCCACCGTCGGTGGTTCTCGTCCATCTCTTTTTTTGTTTGGTCTCGCGACTTGCCCGCACCTGAAAGCAATTTTGGAGATCAGTAATAGTAGTTGTGAAATTTATTCATTCAAGACCCTACATCTTTCACAAAGGAGCAACACCAGCTCCACTAATTGCCGAGATAGATGGTTACCTGGGGCGGCACTTTTTAGTGGAATGAAAAGAGGGAGGTGAGCATGAGAGGAAGAGAAGAAGTAAGTTTGGGATAATTTCATTTTCTTGTCCAAGTTGAGTTGATATGTTTTTTCGTTTTGAAACAATAATGTAATATAAGAATTTTTTCAGTTGATTATCAACAGAATCGCAATAATGGAAATCATCTGGTTTTCTATTTTCTTAGCTAGTAGAAATATCCTTTTCTCGATACAGACCGTTCCATTCATTTTTTCACATTAATAGCACCAGAGAATCACGAACCAGGTTCCTGTCCGGCTATACATCTGTAGAATGTCGATTTTCAGCCAGACACCCTAATATCAGTACTTGCAAAGTCAATTCAAAGTTCCATTACAACAAACGGTGTAACTACCTTTTCCATGAAGTCGTACAAGTTCACGTAATGCGGTCGCTGCGCCGTGCCGGACCTCCCATTTTTGGCTGAAGAGATCCTGGCAAAGACTTTCGGCAAATGATTCAAGCGGCCACTCGACCGCTGTATCCGGCCAACATCCCGTTCCATCTGGAACCCCCCAACTACTACTTTCTTCACCGCTCCATGATGCTTCGAGTATAGAACTTTCGTCATGCTTTGGTTTTTTCAGTAACGGTTCTCCGCTGCCGCTTGTTACAGAACTTTGGTGATCTTGCGAATCATCAGGTTCTCTGGAACGCTGCTTTGAGATTGACTGACGTGCCTAAAAGCGGTCAAATCCAAAATCATTATAATTGTGATCAATGTACAGATCTTTTTTCTTTAGCATGTCAACTACTTATGGGGATAGGGATAGTGAAATAACGCTATAATGAAAGATTAATTATTAAATTGATTCATCTGAAGTAACAAACCTTACGCCGTGCACGGTTCATTTCTCGACGGCTCAAACCACCGGGCTGGCACATCGTTTCATCAATAGGTATCTTCATCAGTTGTACACCGGGAGCTTGCATCGAGGGTGCCAAATCTTCATTTGTAAACAATTCATTGGTATCGATTCCCATGAGCTGGGGGTGAAGACCGAGCTTTGCAGCAAAGATCTTTTCTGTTTGTTGCGGGTTGGGCTGTTCGCTGGTCTCCGCTACCACTAAGTCATATTCACTACCTTCTGATCCTGTCAAATGTGAACTACGAGCTAAAACTCGAGCCATGTCAAAGTCCCGTAAGCTTAATCTGTTGGGTTTACTTGACTGACGTGTCAGGCCATCCTTGTTGCCATCTGAAGAGACGAAGGAATGATATCATTTAATTTTTATTAGCTAGGAATTATTACTATTTTATATAAAAATAATTCACAATTTTCATATGCAAAATCGTTATTGAAATATAAATTGATGGCTAAATAAACTCAGTCTGCAACTTCGTGCAACATTTATCACACGTTTTGATACTGAGTATAAACGCGTCCTGTCGTCCTCATAGAATTACAAATTACAATACTTTTTATATTGTAGACATAGGCTTTTGGGAAATCCTTTACATCTTTCAACATTTTCCTTAATTTGGATACTAAACTCTGTGGCTACAAAACTAAGATTAACTTTGCTGGACTTGGGGATTTCCGACTGATAAACTCTGGAATTAATGTATTTCATGATAAACATTTGTGAAGGTTGAGCAATACTGCAGAAATCGGTATGGATAGGCTACCCCTGTTCCTGACATACATCAAAACGCTAGTTACTTATCAAGGAAAGAACTATCCGGTAATTATAAGCTGCAATCTAAACTCTGCTGTAAGCATAAAACGTATGTTTTATGAAACCTAACTGTCTTTCAACTTGTGGAACTAATCGCGGTATAAGATAAGAGTTTCCAGGGCTGAATGCATTTCATTATAAACAACGATAACTGTGGCTAAAAAAAACTGACCATACGGACGTTGGTAAACAACAGTCGTGGTATAGTTTTGCTAAATTTTGATTACATTTGACACAAAAGTGAAACATAAAGGAGTGTTTTTTTGGAATTTCTGATTCTAAAAGAAAATTATTGTAGAGAATCAGAAAAAAGTATTTCAAATTTTGTGGACTTTGTCTTAGATAGATTGAGTCTAGCGAAGAAAAAAAAGTGGGCAACGAAAGGTGCAGGTCACATCGTTCATCAAAACATTTTGAAATTTTTAGGGAATATTATAAAACGATATAATTTCAGAGGAAACCAATAATATACGGAGATATGATCAGTCTTTTATCGTCGTGAGTGCTTGACCACACTTTTCTTTCTCTCAATGTTGAAACAGAAATAAGTTGAACCAGATAAGTTTCTATCTGAAAATTAAATTCTTCGAATATCATTGGTTTGCCCTAAAATTACATCAATACACAATGTTTCCTCCAAATTTAAAAAAGTTGATTTTTTTTTTAGGGCAATCAATCCATGTAAGGCAAAGTCTATGAAATTTCCAAGAGTTTTGAATTATTACTTAAAATGTTAGTAATCAGCTGTGCAAGAACTTAATCAATAGAATATTATTTTATACTGTATCAGTGACTTTAACAAAATTTTATTTTCACAGTCCCTAATACATAATTAACATGTTCGTTATGTGCAATGTGTCCTTGCAATGAAAAAAGTAAGACATCTAGTAATTTGAGTCGAATTACTGAAGGTCTTATTGAGCGAAGAAGAAAGCAGAGATCTCTTTGTTTTTTGATAATTTGATAAAACCTTGAGAATGAAATAGTATTTGTTTCTGAACCAAGCCAGAGATATTTTTTTCTGAATTTGCATATTGGCAGCGTATATTCAAACTTCGCCATTACAAAGTGCTGGAAAACACCTGTGATTATAAGCCACTGTACAATGAACAGTCTCATTAAATTGGGTCAAACACCTGTCGTTAGTCTGGTACGAGGTACTGTACCTCTTTGTCCTACATTACAAAGAATTGAAATACTTTATAAAAATTGAAATTCATGTAATTTCATATATTTTCTAGATAACAGTCAACGCAAGCTCTATACTGACTTTTCTCAATATTGTATGTTCTACAATGAGTACCCACAGTGCTCAAGCATCAAGGCCTAATTTTCAATTTCTAATTATCTCCAGATCAGATTACGATCTATACATGAATTTATCTGATAAATTCTGATGTATGTTTTACTTTTTTTTTGCCATTTCCTAGACTACTTTCCACTCATTATGATCTAGAAATTTTTAATTTCATATTCTTCTGTTGGATAATATTACACATTTGATAAACTTGTTTTTGAATGTTTAACGCGGTGGAAGTAAACATTGTGGTAAAAGCCTCGATAAGACGTAATCAGAAATATTAGAAATTTGATACACTTTGTTGGTGGGAAAATTCTGACCTCAGAAAAATAAGAATCCCTTATAGCTATCTGAGAATGTACATGACTGGAATACTGCATGATGATGAAAAATCTACAAAAATAGCTTCATTTTGTGAAGCAAACCTGTTGTTCACCGGTGTAATTAACAAATGGTATTCCGGCTGTTACAATATACATAATTATCTGTAGACCAGCTCCCTGTAGTTTGCAGACAAATAAAAATGCGCTAATATTATTTGGCTGATTTCATGATTGACCGGCGCACAGGAAATTATTATCAAATATCAAATCGGATAATGCATTATCCTTGATCAAGATATCTCCATCCTAAAGTAAAACAGGGATCTAAAAAATACAGGTCAGTACAGTTGAGGGTAAATTACCTTGTTGTTGACTCTGGGTTGCGTTGAGGTTGAGGGATTGCGGATCCCATTGCGGGACTTGAGCAAGTATTGCCTGAACGGCGTGGGCAGCGGCAACCCTGGTATCCCATTGGGGTGATTTTAAAAGTATGGAAACTCTGGCTAAGAGATGATGCAGTTCATGGGGATGCAGGCGCTGAGCCTCGCCGAGCTGTTGTGCAGCGGCTCTTCTAGTTACGGCGCTTGATCCAGTTTCTAGTAGCACAAATAGTCTGTCCAGCCTGTGCGGAATAAGTTTATTGAATTTGTTTTTTTTCAACTATCTAATATTCTATTTACAAATGACATAATCAGCTTTAAAAAATATTAATTACAACAAAATCAATGACAATTATTCTAGCGGCTTGAAGACTGTATATTTAATTAAATTGAAAGAATAATTACCTTGAAGTCATGATAGCCTCTTGGCCCGAAAATGGGTTCGTTGAGAATTCTATGAAAAAAATTGATCATGGATTGAAACTTGATGATTGCAAGTAAAAAAAAGTACTTTGTTGTTGACTTTAGATTTAACTGATCAGTTAGATGTTCTAAGTTCCTATGCAGTGTCTGGGAATGACCAATATTCAAGAAACTACGAATGATATCTGGTGCATTTTGGTAGTTTCAATATCCATGTATTATGGAAATGAATGAAATTGATTGTATGTTCGTTACATCATAACTAAGTCTGGTAAACCATCAGGTTCATCTTTTTTCATAAACGCGGCTTACTTCCTACTCTATTGTTATATTTCTTTATGAGACTGTATGATCTTCTATAGAACGTTAATCTAGTACTGACACGTGGATATGCCTTTGTAACAGTGTCGGAGATTGCTTTTAAAGAGTTGAAGAGTTTATGGAGCGTGGGGTCGTTCCAGTTTATAACTAATGTCTAGCATTGAAGGAAAAAACTATTTAATGCTTATTGCCGATCGGAAAAATTCAACGAATATTGCCAGCTAAATATGACTCCAGAAATCATCAAGTGATTAGTTCCACAAATCATTATCATGCCGAAGTTGCAATCCGTGTTTGTCTAATGTAAGGTGTTTGAAAGTTGTAAGAGGGGTTGATTTTATCGATCGCTTATGGAGCTGCAAATACAAGAGAAAAGCAACGGGTCATTGTTGTATCTATTATTAAATTGGTGTGTAAGCATGTATCTATATGTATGTATTATATGTATGTATGTATGTATGTATGTATGTATGTATGTATGTATGTATGTATGTATGTATGTACGTATGTATGTATCTATATCTAAAGGAGACAAGCAGAGTGAAGATCATCGGTGTTGTTTAAGGGTAAAAAGATGGGTAGTTGTTGTAAATAGAAGATTTAAAGAGACTAACTCCACGATCATAATCACAATATGGATATAATAACAATTGTGCAATATGCGATGAAAAAAGGTTTGGCCATAAGGGTCACGTTCCGTTCCGGGTTTCGTCTCACCTGAGATATTCTTTAGTCTCAGCTGACCTTCATAGCCATGTCCCACCGAATAGCCGCGTTATATATTACATTAATTAAAAAACTAAATGTAAAATCCGAAAGAAGCAATGAATTTTTTGGAGAGGAGCGCATCTTACAAGCATCAAATTTATACTGACAGCCATATTGCCGATGAACCTGAGTTTTGTCCGGGGATTTATCTCCGATTGGTAGATTTCTAGGGGGTAGACGAAGCCACGTGATCATACAGGCGAATCATAGGCGGCCCCGATCTACGCGCAACTCAAAGGATATGAAAACCAATAAAGCTATTACGGCGGAACGAGTATTACAATAATAAATGATCAATCATCGAAGCTTTCAGGCCTATAAATAATAAAATATAACAAGGGGTATTCGCCTGTTAAATTTACCTCAAATATCTGTGTCAACATGATGTTTTGTAATATCGCCACGCCACGTTGGGTGGTAGTTAATAATTGGTAATTGACTCGCGAGGTGCCAACATGGCCCAAACTAAAAAAAAAAGCGGACGCATGGCGTCGTCTAGAAAAGTAAATGGCGTTCCGAGAGTACTTAACGTAAATCGTACGCCGAGTCGACCTAAGAAACGAAAAACTGTCAATCTTGTATTTGACGAAGAGAAAAGACGGTACGTCTACTTTACATATTTACTACGTTACCGTTCGTCGATCGTGATAACGTGATCGTCTGTCAACTCTAACCCTAACCTAACCTAACATAACCTAACCTAACCTACAAATCTTAAGAATCGTAAAGACTGTGATTGGTAATTGTTTTTAGCGAATTTCTTGGAGGATTTCACAAGAGAAAATTACAACGGAAAAAAAAGGCGCAGGAAGAATTACAACAGCAGCTCAAAGAGGAGAGGAAAAGAATCAAGCAGGATGTAAGTTCTCTGTGTCTCATTAATAATATTTTTGTACGGAGCATAAGGAATAAACTTGAAGAGCAAGCTTGTGTTGAACTATATGATAAATATACACTTTTAACGTCTGATCGGCACAAATGAAGAAAATTGTTCTAATTGTGAATCCTGATTGACTGATCCAATTGTAATGCTTATTGTGGTTGATTGTGAATAAGTTATGATTACTTACTATTTGATTATTTACTAGGCGCGTGAAAGCTACAAAAAGATGTTGGTATCTAGAAGGGATATTCCTGAACTGGAGGAACTACTTTCCAAGGAAGAATACGAGGTAGAAGGACATACCGTTAGTGTTTTGGAATTAAACGCCGCTGACTTGGCTGAGAAGAGTAATTGGATTGGAGAGAATAGAGTGTCGTATGACAATGACAATCACAATGATAATGAGGAAGATGAAAGTGACGCCGATGACCAAGTCGATGTTCCTGAAGACGTGGTGATAGGCATGGAATTGAAAGCGAAAAAAAAACCTGACGTAAAAAAAGGAGAGAAATCCGGTAAAGACGGTGTGGAAAAAACCGAACTGAAGACAAAAAAAGAAGTACAACGAGTGATCAGGCGTCAGGCAACTAAACAAGTACAAAAGAGTAAAGCGTTTCGATTGAAACAGAAAATGGAACGTCAGAAAAACAAGAAAGTCTCATTACAAAAAAAAATGTTGCGTAATCGAGTCGATGGAAAGACGAAAAAGAAACATGAAGGGAAGGCGAAAAAGAAACATGAAGTAAAAGCTAAACAACACGAACGAAAAGTGCATCGATAGTCCACTTTTTTGTATTTGAATACAACCATAATTAAAATAACTACTATTTTCAAGGTGAAAAATTAAATCTGACAAGAATTATATAATAAATTTCGTCTTTTGCTAAGTTAATTTTCAATCATTTCAAATCCTGGGTAAAATTATGTTTATTCGAATTACAAACACAATTAGTTGTACCAGAAGTCAGAAGTAAAATTCGGTGAACCGATTTTATTAAAAGAATATGGATTGAATTTTCGCTAACAATAAGAGTAATCTAAAGATTAGACACATAGAAAATAGATTATGATTGCAATGGTCACGTTGTCACGATGTGTCGCATTTATACCGTGATTTTCTGTGAATGCGGCCCAGCAAGGATATCAACCTAAAACTCGTTAGCAACAGTTTAGTAACTTAGCCACGATGTTATGTCGCCAGGGTCGCGGATTTCCATTGTAGCTCATACTCATGTGATTGGTCATCTGACAACGAAGTATAAGATACATTTTTATCTTCCCACTTTCAAAAATGAAAGTATTCTACGAGATCCCAGAAAAGAAAAGTTCAGTTTTCACTAGATCTCCATGTTTTTGAGTCCAGAGATTCACCTTCGTCTATTTCCAATTGCCGTTTGTGTGTTTATGTAGCACGAATCCGATAAATTTAGAATTTTGTACTTTTCTTTGACAATTTTGTATGTAGTATATTTTATGTTATGCGCGAAAATTATCGATTCCCAGGATATTTGATTTCGAATGCGTCATCTTTTCGCGAAATTGGATAATGGAAAAATTCATAGCCATATTATAGTTTCAATCAAGTTTGAATAGCTTATAAATCCCGACATAAGAATCCGCTTAACAAAAAACACTGCAATCTAGGAGAAGGAACGTTAAATTAGCGTATTTGTAAGATGTTAGTAGACTATTTTGAATATATGTAGGGGAGACCGGGCATGGCTCTCCCCCCCCCCCCCCCCCCCCAAATTTGGTACAAACAACCAATTTGAATCCGGTGCTCAAAAGTCACATAAAATGATTACTCACTCGGAAGAGTCGTCGTGCCCCGGTCTCCCCTATGTAGTTGTTCTTCGCAATCTGGATGTTTCAATTTATTCTTCAATCGCTTGTAGTTTTTGTGTGAAATGATGTAGAGGCATATAAAATAAAGTATTTTAATGTGGATAATACAAGCTTTATTTAAATAGTACAATCTTTGATAGGAAAAGTTTGGCTTTCAGAAAACAGTCCCAGACAACACAGAAACAAAACTTGTCTGAAAAGACGTCATATAAGACGTCTGATGCGAAACTTTTCGACGTCTGAATGTCGTCTTCAGTCTTTAAGACGTCTTTAAGACTGAAGACGACATTTAGACTTTGAAAAGTTTAGCATCAGACGTCTTATATGACGTCTTTTCAGACAAGTTTTGTTTCTGTCTTCTCTGGGGTGTTGTCAGTCCAAAAGTATTGAGCTTATGAAAAAATTTTCTGATGAGGACAATGATTAATTTTTTAAACTTGGGAGGTGAGAGTTTTCACAGAATTTTCATGAAAAAAATTACTCCCAAGATTCTGTAAGAAACTCATGATTTGGTGGACAGGTCATCCAGGCCGTAGTTCTTGGTGTCCAGGATCATCGGCTTCGTATTTTTCGGTGGCCAAGTCTTCCTCTTCGTAGTTCTCGGTGTCCAGGTCATCCGGTCCATACTGAGCGATTTACTCAAGGCAAACGATTGACGATTTGGACTCGCGACCACCACAACTCTACTTCGAGTAGACAGACGATGGAAATTTACCCTCTGTTAATAATATTGTTTATGATTCACATATATAAGAAATTCAAGAAATATGAGCGATTCTGGGCAAAGTTGTTTCCCTATAGGTAGTAAGATCGGTAAACGCTTGCATACAGGCAACTCACACATCAAGCGATTAGGTGTTTTTTCCTACGTAGCCAATGAGCATGCAGGGCTGCCAGCGAGTCACTTTTTCCACTTTTTGTCACTTTTTTCCCTTTTTTCATCCTGTTGATCATTTTCTTTTTCTTAAAATTCAAATTCTCAATCAAGTATACCTTGTTTTTCAAGACTTGAATTCTTTTTAAAGATATTGATAATTTCGAATAACGATGTGATATTTCTAACGTACGGAATAATTGCGATCAAGAAGTATATCTATATATTATTCTTAGAGCATATAGACATGGAGGGAGCCTTCTGGCTCATAGACTTATAGAGATAGACTGCGCGTTACTATAAGAGGAGCTGAAGAACTCATTAGAAAGAGAGAGCGATAGCTGGAGAGACTTTGTCTTTTTTGAGTCGGTGAGTTGATGGGGGTAAACGGCAGGCCTGTTACGACAGGTTCAGTATAGTGCGGCGTCGTTCCCTTACTCGCTGTAGACCCCCTCTCCTTACGCAGTGTGAGAAGGAAAGAATCTCTCCGGCACTATTGCTGTCCTTCAATATGAGCTTCAGCCCAAAGCTGGAGGTATCTAGATACAAGCATCTAAGATACAGTATCTAGATTCATTTTGTATCTAAATAATGTATCTACATACGATATTTTTTTTCATATCTTCATCTGTATCGAGATATTTCGTGGAGTATCTTTATATCGTGCTAAAGATACTCTTGGAGATACTTCAGAAAATCTGAAGAAAGGTTGAATCATTGAATGACTCGTGTAGTCTTGTACATACGTCATGGTCAAACGCAATGCTCTAAGTGATGGTTTGTTCGAAACCTTGGTTTTCTTGAAAAAAAATTATTCTTTTTCTCACGCCTTACTGAGTAGTCAGTAGTCTGTCGCTCTGTTACTTCTAATTTTGTAATATGGAATTTTCAATTTTGTTTCATTTCAATTTTGTATCGAAAAATAAAGCTGATCACATCCAAACGTGTGCCTGTATAAGATCTCATCTTATTTTTGAGAAAGTATCTGTTGAAATATCTAGATAGTCTCAAAAGTATCTGTATCTATATCTAGATACGTTAAGTATCCTTGTATCTTTACCTGTATCTAGATACATTTTACTGTCGCATATATGAATCTGTATCTAGATACATTCCAGAAGTATCTTTTACAGCATTGATCCAATGACTGTCAACAACCACAGGTTGCAAGGAGTGATGTGGCTGCTGATGTGGCTGCTCCAAATTCACAGCTTATTCAAGACAAAGAGTAGCGAATAGCCTATTGGAAAATCTTAGAATAGCTGAATTAAATAGAGTATATCCTGATGATACAAACCAGAGAGGTCTCTTTGAATACTGGCTCCAGATCAAAGGATCAACTCTTGGTACATAAAACCAATTCAACATTTAATTTTTTTGCATTTACATTTATTCTTAAATTCACACATTACTTATTTAAAATGAATTAATTTTTATACTTCTATATCTACATTGATTTTTACAGACATATAATCACCCCAATATTTACACGTCAATCTTTCATTAAATTGGAAAATCATAGGTTAATAGAATTCAGAGATGAGGGCTGATTGAGATTTTGCAACAAATTGATTTCTATTTTTCATATGATTTGTTTAAATATTTTTTCTCCCTGCAGATACAACTGTGACCCCTGAAGCTACAGTTGGGAGCGTTGTACAATGTAATAATCTACTTGGTAGTAGAGTAATTTTAATTGATAAGACCAGAGCGAACGATGATCTAGTCAGTGCACCTAGTAGTGCCCTACTGAAAATCGCGGGATGAGATCTGATATCAGATCTCAGATAAGATGTGATGTGAGCTTATATGAGAACTGATATCAACTCACTTCAGATCTCACCTGCAGCTCACATGAGATTCTGGTAACGAAATTGAACTGGGTTTTCATTCCAGATCCCATATAAGTCTCATGTCAGATATCTTGTCAGATTTTCTGTAAAACTGAAAACGTTTGTAGAAAAAAAAAATTCCCGTGTAGCAAGACTTGAACTCAGGACCTTCGGTTCCGTAGGCTCTTACCTTACCACTGCACCACGACACTGCTTGCTAAATAATGAATTTTTCATGTATATTTTGAGTTACTAGTAACATTAACTTCAGTTATTTTCAGGTAATAGTCATAGTAACTTAATAACCCCAAAAGCACCTCTGGTGCAAAAACCTTTCGCCAAGTACAATAATGTGATCACTACCCCCAAAATAATCTACCAATGAAAATTCCTCCTTGACGAAAGTCATACTATAAAAATGTCTACCTACAAAATGATTGAAATCAGATACAATTGCCAAGTGCATGTCCGCCGTACAATTATAAAACAGAAGATATAAAAAAATAAAAATTTGGAGTACGTGGTACTTGGCGGGCCGATGTTTCATATCACTTCAGGATTATTGACATAGTTTAATGGCTGTTTTCTCGTACTTATCTCTAAGAGGCCCGCCAAGTACCACTACCTCCAAATTTTTATTTTTTTATATCTTCTGTTTTATAATTGTACGGCGGACATGCACTTGGCAATTGTATCTGATTTCAATCATTTTGTAGGTAGACATTTTTATAGTATGACTTTCGTCAAGGAGGAATTTTCATTGGTAGATTATTTTGGGGGTAGTGATCACATTATTGTACTTGGCGAAAGGTTTTTGCACCAGAGGTGCTTTTGGGGTTGATATCACCACTTTTTGTACAATTTTGCTTGACCACCTAATAATTGTGCTCGCTCACTACGCTCGCTCGTTTGGGTATTCCTATATCCTCGCTCGCTTGTCAACGTTCTGCCAATTCTGTCTATGAGTAGCTCAATGCACGTACGCTATACATTTCATACCATCTTACACCCTTGATAAGCAGTAATGTTAAATGTGGCAATATAATATAAATACTTTTTCTAAAATTTTACTTGACTACCTAATAATTATGCTCGCTCGCTACGCTTGCTCGATTGGATTTTTCTATATCCAGCATTCTGCCAATTGTTTCCATGAGTATCTCAATGCATGTATATGTACGCTGATGCAGTTTATATCATCTGAATCCGTCGATGAGCAGTAATGTTAGATGTGGTAGTATAATATAAATATGTTGAAAGCACAAAGGCCTGAAATAATGACATACGCTATCATTCGTTGCTTTCCGAGCCCTGTAAAGATATGTTGTTGTGTGCATGTATTAAATATGATATATTTGACCCATTGGATATATACGAAAATATTTGGAAATAAACAATATTATATTGAACACCTGCCAGGTTGATTGGAAGCTGTGTCACTTATTAACTCATGTTGTAGATTATGCTTACTCGCTACGCTTGCTCGATCGGATTTTTCTATCTCCTAGCCCGCTAGGCTCGCTTCGTTGTTAATATTCTGCCAATCATTTCGATGAGTATCTTCATGCACGTACGGTGATGCATTTCATACTATCTGAATCCCTTGATGAGCAGTAATGTTAAATGTGGTAGTATAATATTAGTATATTATGCTGCAAGGACCGAACGACAGTGATTTTTGACCAGGGTAAAGTTGGATGAACGAGACGAAGGCGAGGGCGAAGCCCGAGCCACAGTCGAGTGCAGCCAACTTCACCCTGGTCAAAAATCACTGTCAATCTGTCCATGCTGAATACCATAGTTTTCGTGACAAGCGCATGGAAAGTGGGGTTTGTCCTCATTTAGAAGCGGAAAATGAGTCTTTGAGTCAGGATTCAGGTAACCCACTGATATATATTCTAACTGGATAGCCGAACGATCAAAATCAACCAACATCGACGTCGCTGCATGGTGGCGATGTTCGGAAGTGGAGGACAAATATTTTCATATCTCACCAGCATTTTTGTCCTAGGACCTAAACAACTAACCAATTGGGTCCTGACTAAAAAAGACTTATTTTCCGCTCTCAAATGAGGACAAAAAACCCCCACTTTCGGTGCACGTGTCACGAAAAATTACTTTTTGTAGAATTTTGCTTGACCACCTAATAATTGTGCTCGCTCGTACGCTCGCTCGATTGGGTTTTCCTATATCCTAGCTCGCCAGGGTCGCTCCGTACTCAGCATTCTGCCAATTGTTTCCATGAGTATCTCAATGCATGTATATGTACGCTGATGCAGTTTATATCATCTGAATCCGTCGATGAGCAGTAATGTTAGATGTGGTAGTATAATATAAATATGTTGAAAGCACAAAGGCCTAAAATAATGACATACGCTATCATTCGTTGCTTTCCGAGCCCTGTAAAGATATGTTCTTGTGTGCATGTATTAAATATAATATATTTGGCCCATTGAATACACGAAAATATTTGGAAACGAATAATAATATAGTAAAGACCTGCCACGTTGAATGAAATCTTTGTCACTTATCAATTTATGTTGTAGATTAAACTTTATGCGATTCGATAACCGTATACCTATAACCTAACCTCTAAATTGCACACTTTGTCATTTCATGAGAGATTGTTATAATTTCGCCCTCCACTTTAAATGTGAATTTTATCATAATAAGTAAGTATATGAAGCATAAAAGAGAATTGAGGGGAATGAAATTTGCAAGATGTTGAGATATACGAATATGAACAGAACTGACAGCTCTGTCTCGTAAGCCCGTCTGTCCGTACTCCGTGGTCTAGTGGGCATCATTTCGCCATCATACGTCAACAGCGTCGACAAGAGCGCCACCTGGCACTGCTATTCAGTGGTGGCCGCTCTTTCCTAATTCTCAGACACATAGGTTTAAGGACCACTTGGTCTGAACCGCTCTTTCCTAATTCTCAGACACATAGGTTTAAGGACTACTTGGTCTGAAAGAGAAGGAGACGAAAAATTTTCAGACGAAACTCATAAACTTAAGCTAATCATATCTCAGCTTTTCGGGCACTGATTCAATTGAAGTTGGTCTCAAATGAAGGGCTCTTCGTCCCTACATTCTGAGATAATTATTTCAATCCCCGGGATATCGCGAAACGGAAGATATTAGGAAAATACCGTCTCCCCACCACGCTGGTTAGCTCCCGTGCGGGTATATAGACTCGTCGAGTCTCGCGCGGCGTATATAGATATATATACCTTATATGATATTTTTTTTTTTTTATTGTACTTGGCGCGAGACTCTACCGAGTCTCTTGATATATGCGAAAAAATCCTTACCTTGTAAGCAGTGTCGTAGTGCAGTGGAAAGGTAAGAGCCTACGAAACGGAAGGTCCTGAGTTTCAAGTCTTGCTACACGGGAATTTTTTTTTTTCTACAAACGTTTTCAGTTTTACAGGAAATCTGACAAGAGATCTGACATGAGACTCATATGGGATCTGGAATGAAAACCCAGTTCAATTTCGTTACCAGAATCTCATGTGAGCTGCAGGTGAGATCTGAAGTGAGCTGATATCAGTTCTCATATAAGCTCACATCACATCTTATCTGAGATCTGATATCAGATCTCATCCCGCGATTTTCAGTAGGGTGGAGTTAATGGAATAGCTGATACAGACATTGTTAATATAGAAAATTGTTCGCAATAAAATATTTTAATTGCTCGCAACCTGCACTTGACGTCTGCTGGAGATTCTGCAGTTTTAGAAAATAGCTTGAATTTATATGGAAATTCATGTGAGATCATTGATTTGACCCCCGAAGTCTCAGGAATTGAACAGGAATCTTCTGTTGAAGTGTGGGAAAAGTTTTCTACAGAGAATACTTGTTCGAGTTCCACAATACCCAAATCCATGACTACGTATAATCAAAACTCCAAACCTAGTATGAATATTTCCCTTGAAAACTTGGTCCAAAAACTGGGCATTTCAACAACTGAGGGTGCTGATTATTCGAACGAACTTGTGAGTTCTACTGCAAACATTGAATCCGGTGAGTCAGTTCTGTGTACAAAATTTAATCTCAATATCTTTACGTAACAATTTTTTGAGATTATTTTATATTATAGAAATCTATTCACATGGAGATCCGAAACCCAATGACAATCTGTGTCACAATAATAGACAGGTTTTGCAAGAGAACCCTCAGTAGAAAACAGTCCCAGAAGAAATATCCTGGTCTGAAGTTATTCCGCGAGATCATCCGAATAAAGAGAATCTTGTTAGTGGCACATGTCATGCAGGTTAGGCCGTTATTAACTTTCTTCGCTGGCCTCCAACAAAATACGTGATAATTCATGAAAATAATTATATTTTCTCTCAGCTGCAGATGATCCTGTCGCAAAAAGCTTTGCCAATGCATTTCTGTTGCCTCCAAAATATCTTCCCAAGAAGAAAAGAATGAAGCTGGCAGTGACGGGTAAGCTAAAACTACCAGCAGCAGGAACATCCGATGAGTGGTGGCTGGCCCAGAAGGAAAAAGAAAACGAACTTGCTCTCAAACAGGAAAAAGCTGCGAAAAAAAGGCTATTACAAGAGCAGAAAAAAAAAACTGGCACGGGAGAAGAAAAAATTGCAGGAGCAAATGAATGCCATAAAAAAAAAGCTGGAAATATTGCTTAATTCTAGCAGTTTTGCCGAATCACTTACTATTTCATTATTTTTTACTATTATTTGTTCAATTGTGTATTAATACCTTTACTCCACTCAGTAATAAGATGCAAGAAAGTCTAGTCCACTCAGTAATAATCTCAGTGTTATCCAGTTTTGTGATTTATCGAATAATAGTATATTGTGTACCGAGGAGGCAAAGAAGGTCTTTTAACGCTGAGCGTAAATTTGCAATACAAGTCGTAGACGAGTAGACGATTGCAAATACGCTCGGCGTAAAAGACCTTCGCCTCCTTGGTGCACACGATATTTTATACAACAAAAGTATGTTTTACAAGTTCATGCTTAATCCGGTACACAAAGTCGACGGACACAAACACGCATAGCAGCGCATAACAACGCGTACGTCAGAGACCACTTTTAACTCCTAGGATATAAAAGTATAGCTTCATTTTGCTACTAGGGGCTAAAAGTAAACTCTGCGTATGCGCATTCGCAAACAGGCTCAGCTGTCGCTAAATCCCCCACTTGGTGTACCGAGATCGGGCATGAAAAACGCGTAAAACATGCTTGCGTTGTATAAAGAAGTTAGAATGGTCTGGTTTTCAGTGTTATTCCCATTCTCATGTCGATAATAAAATAGAAAATAGCCTAATACGAAACTACGTGAATACGTAAAACAACGAATGTCCCATGATAGGGACCTTGCGTATGGGACACCGGTACAAGGGGTATCTCGCTGTCCAATAATATGGGCACATGCGAACTGCTGCGGATTCTCATGATAAATTAATTGAATTGGGTGGACATTGAATATGATTGGGAGAATTTGCAATCAGCGGAAGCTGATCTTTCCGACGATAGAAACTTTTTGGAAGTTGGTCGGGTATATCGCATAATACGAGTGTCAATAATAAATCCATGTCGGAATTCGACCCACAATAGGTACACTAAACGTAATGGATTCTGATCCGGACGAGTTGGACAATTCTAGAAACAGCCAATCGGCGCTCTGAATTTTTTTAATCCAGAGCGCCGATTGGCTGTTCCTAGAATTGTCCAACTCGTCCGGATCAGAATCCATTACGTTTAGTGTAACCTCTACTCATGGGTCGCAAACGAACCCGTCTCATTATACTGCCAGCGTGTAAAGTAAATCTCATGAAATCATACGGAGTCCCACGACATCTAGTGAAATCTGTCACGTTATTTGAAGTCTCGAAATCCGTATGAAATCTGTGAAATTCGATGAAATTCCGTGATATGTGGGGAATCCCATATGAACACTTCTGACGATTAAATTTGACCAATTGGGCTCTGCCTGGAGGAGGCCTTCTTTCTTATCATGAACTAAGAATGAAAGGGGTTGGAGGTGAAAAAAAAGTTAAGCCTTTCTTCACACTACCCTGATCAATGCCGGATTAAGCATCTGAACGCCCCTAGGCTTTGGCTAACGTAGTGCCCCTTTGGCGGCACAATTCAAATAAAATTATAATTATGGGAGAATGGTTATTAAAATAACTGCAGATAGTTTTTAGGTTAGTATGGTTTTATTATTCAAGTGGCACGTTTTCCAACCTTGACATCTACGAATTTATGGATTAATTTATCGTAGTCCATATCTCAAACGAGATCGTGATTAGTGGCTAGAAATGCGATACTACTTAGCCGATGGTTGCTCATTGTATTGCGGAGGTAGTTTTTTACGCGTTTCAGAACAGGAAAGGAACACACCGAAAAATCTAAACCTAAATCATGATTGACCCATCGTAAATTTTCAATTTCATAAGCGTAATTTACGTTTTTAGGGAAAACGTGAATCACGCTTTGCGTTGTCATAGAATAGGATCAAATATCCTTCACGTACGATTTCGTATTCGTAGAGTAAGACAATTTTTTCCCTTAAAACACGTTTTTTACATGATGAATTGAAAAACATGAAATAAAGGAAAAATTGTCTTACTCTACGGATACGAAATCGTACGTGAAGGACATTTGATCCTATTTTACGACAACGCAAAGCGCGATTCACGTTTTCCCTAAAAACGTAAATTACGCTTATGAAATTGAAAATTACGATGGGTCAATCGTGATTTAGGTTTAGATTTTTCGGAACAGCGGAGTCCTGCCATCGCTACATAACATAGTAAATGCAAATGGGCGAGGCGTGGAAGACCGTTATCTGCAGGGTGCACACAACACTTTGTAATAAAAAATATATGTCGAGTGTTTTTTTTTATCATTCTGCTTCCATCATTCTGAATGAAAAGTTCATTGTCTATGAAGAATATCAATTTTTAAATTTTATGATTCGGGAAAAAAAACAATTCAACAGTGCCCGGCGCCCCCTGAACTGTAGCGCCCTAGGCTATAGCCTCGGTAGCCTAGTGGGTAATCCGGCACTGACCCTGATACACACACGTACGCACATACGCTCACACATAGACGTCTATCTGAAAATGATTGGGGAGGTGATTCTGTGTGGACCTTAAAACGTGGAGATAAGACTCAATTTCCATTTTTTAAAACGGTAACTGAAAAGTTCCTATCTTGCTGTATTCCGCATCAAGGAATGACGGTGAGATGACAATGTTCAAAGGAAGTATCTGAAATCGGTTAATCTCGGAGCAGATATGGTGTGAAGCAGTTCTTCTTGAACAAACTGATACATGATACATTCATACTTTTTTTTAATACACATCCGAGATAATAATGAAGTTTGCGGATACCCGAAGCCGCGACTCTGCATGTTCATAGTTCGTAACATGGTGCTTGTTCAGGTACATGTTTAGGACACTCCAGGGTACCATTATATCAAACTTGAAGTGAATTTCACCCGGCGGCTGGAAATGGCTGGATATGCTGGCATTGGCGTAACTAGAACTTTTCTCGGGGGGGGGGGGGGGGGGGGGGGGGGGCTGGCCCCATCCTTCACTTCGCTTTACCCGAATATATATTATATGTATATCCGAAATTTTCAATTTCTTTTTTTTTTTATCTTTCTGGGGTGGGCACTCAACATCCTGGGGTGGGCCGTGCCCCCCCCCCCCCCCCCCCCGTAGTTACGCCAATGTATGCTGGGCGTGCCGAGTGACCCCACTAACTTCGTTAAATAGTTTAACATATTGGAACATGGCGCGATGTCCAGGACCTGTTTCAAAAGGACTCTAATGAAGTTCACACAACCATAAGGTATACTAGAAATAAATTGCTCGAATTAATTAACATCTGATTAATCCAGCAACTTGGTCTTCAATGTTGATAATCCAAAATTGCCAACTCTGTGATAGGTGAGTTAATATATTTATACTTTATTGACATCTGAAGGCCTATTTAACAGACTTTTGAAAAACATAGGTGAACGAAATGTGTTGCTCATAAAGGTAATTTGGATTAAAAAGAAAACTGCCATCGCATTTCTTGTTGAAGAAAATAAGTCCGTTCAATGGCAATTTTTGTCGGGCGCTCATCCTTCAGTCGAAAAGGTCACATGAAGTCCTTAATTCGTAGGTCGATTCGGATTGTTGAAACTTTTGTGAGGTTCAATCTAGCAGATTCTATTTCCAGCGGCATTGTGTAAACGCTTCAGTGATCTGAAGTTCAACTTTTTCTGAAAGAAAAGAATTTCTGCTCTTAAAATAATGTTAATCGCAAGGCAATTGAAAACGTACTTCGTTGGAAGTTTGTAACAGAGGGAAAAAACTAGAAAGTGGGGAAAGTGGGCGGGCGGGTGCAGGGGCCGCCCTCCCTCCAAGCACCTCTTCACTGAGAAAAAGGAATAGTTCAGCCGACTGAATGTATTCAGTTGGAGCAAATTTCTTTGTCTCAACCAGCGGCTTGCCACTCTTTACCCCCTCCACTTTCTTAATTGACAACTTATACCAAACGCATACCACAACAAAAAGCATAAAAATGAAAAGAAATATTGAAATATTGCTCAATTCAGTTGGTAGTGTTGTGGTATAAGTGAGTCGAATAAGGGTCCTATCTAATAACATTGAGTGGCAAGCCGCTAGTCTCAACTATTCGATCTTTGGCTCAAGTAAGCTACAGTTGATCCAATCACATCGACTCAGTTCAAACAACTAAACTATTTAGTCAGAACTGGTTACTTGATGCAACCGTATTATTTTTATTTTCTCGCGTGTAGTTCCATGAACTGAATATCTGCTTACGTGAAATAATAAACTAATTGACTGCGCCTTATGACAGGTGTGGGACAACTAAATCGTGTAGTTGCAGGGACGAAACTTTTGTTTCGCCACCCACAAACGAACCATTCAGTTGAAACAACTGAAATCTGCTTGATCCAACATATCTTTTTTCTGCGTGTTTAACCACCAAAAATACTGAACTATGTTTATACGGTACATTATACAGAGTGGTTTTTTTCAATCGTCCTAGGTGAATATCTCAAAAACAAGAAGGGAAAAGAGAAAAAGTTCAATGCAAAACTTGATGGTTTCTCAACGGGAAATATATAGCTGATATGGGTTAACTTGTGGATTGTGCTACTTTCGCGATTTTCCAAGTAAATAGGGATTTCAGGTGGGAGATGCGTATTTCGGCTATAAGTAGCTGATAGCGGTATTGAAAACGAATTGAGAGATGTTAAAAAAAATGTTAATTATTAAACAAGTTATTTACAAGTAAGAAAATTCTCACCCCTCCTGAAGAATTCTCTCGCGCAGCTCAAAAATTTGAAGGTTTGAAGGTTCGAAATTGTTCAAGAAATTCATGAGTTAAATGGAAAAAATTACCTGCATCGGTCCATTCAAACATCAAGATACAAATTTGATCAAAAAATAATTTAGGGAAATTTACATAATTGAAAAATCGTGGAAAAAACAGGAAAAACTGTCACCTAACCGCAGCCCTGACGTTCGTGTAGGCTAAGCTCAATGTAAGATCGAATTTTTTGTCAGTGTTATATGTTTGGGCGAACCAATGATGTCGACTGCTTCCGTTTAACTCATGATTTTTTTAAATCTCGATCCTCAATATTTTTCGATTTTGGATCTGCAAGAGAATTCTGCAGGGAGGGTGAGGTATAATGGATATCCCGTGTAGAAATCATAGGACGGCGCAATATTGGGCCAATATTCTGTTCCGTTGGCCCGTGCTTGGCATTCTATACTGGACCGGAATAGTAATGTAACGCCGGGCACTCGTGGGCCAACATTTATGCACATAAATGGATGTTCTGGGCCGATCTTGGGCCGGGATTATGGACCTTCGTATGACCATCGCATCGGGAGTCATTCTGAACCCGATATTGTAAAGATATCGGCCGCCGATATTCAACCGCTGTTTCGGCGGTTTATCAGGTGCCGATCCGAAACCTATATTGGATGGATATTGCGTACCGGGGCTCGACCGTTCCATCGGTCGCTGATCTGAAACCTATATTGGATGGATAGTGAGCACCGAGGTTTAACCGTTGCGTTGGCGCTCGGTCTAGAACCACACTGTTAAAAATGTTTGTGAATTTACTACACATTTACTATACAAAAGACTCCCAATTTTACAAATTCGGCAACGCGATGTGAATTACTATGGATTTATTTTAAATTAGCGAAAAAATTCCTAATTTTATTAAACTTGATACGAAAAGCACAAAAGTGTATCATAAATTTACTAATCTGTATAGTAATTGCATTGTGTTCGTGAATTTACTAAACAATGTTTGGAATTTGCTGGACATACTTCTAAATGTGCTAAACAAGTGCAAAGTGCACGAGATGAATTTCCGAAACTTGATGTGAAATTCATTAAGACATTTTGTTAATTTACTAAATCCCAGGTTGTAGTAGAAATTGATCAAAAACGCATGTCAAGTTCAATAGTTGGTGAATAAGAAATTATTGCTATGCATTCTATCTGAACTCGAAGTCCAACGTTGAGTTTCACTGAGCTTGATGACATATGAAGCCATTGTATGATGTGTAGGGTCCGAACAAATGGAAAGACATTCGAAGAACAATCAATAGGTAGTTTGGCGTAGTGGATAGGGCGTGCGACTAGTAATACGAGCGGACGTGGGTTCAAATCCCGGTTACGACCAAAATATTATTGGCGTTTTTAGCTAATCATATGTTGTTTTAGTTAATCATATGTTGATGGTCATTCACGTGTTCATACGCACCAAGTCGGGTAAAAACTAATTTTTTTTACAATTTAGGACCTGCTTCAAAGTTTAGTAATATTACTATAACACTGCTAGAAAATTAAAAAACTCGTTCTTGAAATTACTGTAGAAATGTTCGGTAAATTCACTATCGCCAACACGAATAATGCTTCCTATACATTTTTAGTAAATTTACATCAGAAACTTCTAACAGTGCAGTATTGGACAGGCAACGCGCGCGGTATATCGGTGACAGATCTGAAAGCGGTAGTGGATGAATATTGCGCACCGATGTCTGGCCATTGCAATGGCTGCCATCCTGAAGCCAATATCGGACAGGCATAGCTTACCGATGCTGGACCATTGCAATGGTCGCCGTTTCCAAACCAATGGTGGACCGACATAGCTCGTCGCTGCTTCACCATTCTATCAAGTTTCGATATCGTACCAGCGCAGGGCCGTCCCAATCCGCCAATGCAAGACCGTTGTATCAGATTGCCAACATTGGCCTAACGCTGGCGTGATTTATTAAATCGGCTGCCGTTCTATGATTTCTACACGGGATGATGAGCCGAAGTGTTCGGACTTCTTGACAGTTTAGAACCAAAAATTATTGGTTTTGGGGTGTGAATTAAGAATACGCATAAGTTATAATTATAAAATTGCACTGGGAAGGCACGTCTATACTTTGCTTTACTCACAAACAGGACTGACTCTTATAAGAATCTCTGGTATACATTCTGTATAAAGAATGCATTCCTTAAACTTATCCTTATTACACAGAGAAAAGAGTTTCTTTGTTGTTAATAAAGTTCATTAACAGTTAACGAATCGTATATTTGTATATAAGCAAATATACATCTAGTCATAGCTAAGAAGTTATTCATTTGAGTGTATTGCTTCGTCCCTAATCAAGATTTATTAATAGTTAACGAATCTTGTATTTCTCTTTAAACCGAACCAGTTGTATCAACTGAACGATCATGAAGTTCAACTATGTTGAATGGTCAAGGAATCGAAGGCTTCTTAACAGTTAATAAATTGTGTGTTTCTATCAGTATAGTATGCAGTTATCTCTAAAAAATGAATATTCAATAGAATTAACATTCTTATTTATTTGAAATATGTATAACAGTGACTGTAATAGAATCGTGGACTAGAAGGAGGGCCAGTTCAGTTTTGCAATAAATTGTCATTGATTTCTCAAAGTATAACGTTTATTTTTAATTATACAATAGCGATACATAAATACATATTATATAAATATTTTAACTTCAAGTATCGTGGATTAACTTATAAACTTTAAATCAAAACAGAGAGACTAGGGGAATAAAATAAAAATCTGGAAAAATTGGGGGATTTTTTTTTTAATTATTTGGAGCTGATTTGGGGGGATCCAACATGAATTTTTTTTTTGACCCCATCTAAGGACCACCCTAATATATATATATATAGTCAGATTTTAGTAAAGTACGTTTACATCAGGAAAGTTCGATATGAAATTGAATTCGAATCAATCACGTATAGAATTAGCGTCCATATTATTGTTTAACATCGCATGCACTTCTATTATATATAATATTCATCTGCTCATGCTTGCAAGATACGTGCCTCATGCTTACGATCTCGTGCGGCATACTTAACCTTACATATACGTAACCTCGGGGCCGAGTATAGGTATTATACGTAAATAAAAGTAGAGTACTTACCTTCAAATATTGACATGAGCTCTGACAAGCCCCACGAGGCAAGTACCACCTCCATGTATGGTCTCAATTTCACCGTGGCACTCGTTTTGTTATTAATTTAATCTAACAGCCAAGACTTGTTCAGCGTGCCGGCGTGCAGCGTGAAAAGAGCGGGAATCACAGCGACACCGGCTAGGTCCGCGCCCGTAAGATTTGTTAAATGTTAACAAATCTGCATTTGGAACAACATGGTGTGATATTTCCGACCGATAGTGGTAACTTAGCGGAGAATGAAGGGATATGTTGAACTAATTTTATATTTTGTCTGACCTAATGCTAAAGTATTTTGCAATGATCTAAATAAAATTGGCTAAAACAAATGTTTTATTTATTGCAAGTACTACGAAATTTCCATAGTAGTTGAAACGACATATATATTGATTTCATGTGAAGATATTCGTTGACAGTTAACAAATATTTCTGAAAATTTTCAAATGAATACGTTCATTTGAATGTAAGAAACTCTTTTCTGTGTGTACTCTAATATAAACAGTACTATTATATAAGCTGTATCGGAGCAGCTCACCGTCATGAGATCTCTAGACTCATTATATCTATTTGGTGTGGCGAAATCCAACAAAAATATCCAGATGTCACTGAATAACTTGAATGTGTGACGAGAAAATTTGTTGACACCTTTGAATTTGTCTTCAATCTCACCATCAGCCGGTTGAAGCAGAAATACTTGTTCCCTCAAAAGTTGCACAATCGACAAGTCAACTCATATCAGTATCATCTTTCCGTTTCGGAACCCTGTAAGTTTTGTAGTAAACTTTTTCTTGTTCATCTCTTATAGTTTTTGAGGTATTCACCTGAGGCGATTAAAGGCGTCTCTCGCCTCCGATCAAACAGGTGGAAAGCACTCTATTTTGTGTTCCGCCTCGTTCATGATGTAAAATACGACCAGGAAAAGTCGGGGCAAGATATTCGTCTGATTCTATATTTCTCTTTCTTTCATTAACTGCCATGTAATTAAGGCCCAAATTTCATCATGCCTCATGATATGTACTAGAACACCGCACAGTTATCCCCTCTTCTATGCTGGCGTTTCCTGCATGCTCCGTAGAAGCCCCGCGACTCACGGGCATCAATGGAAAGAGAAAGCTTGTATTCGAGTCTGGTCAGTTCAGTAGGCTCTCGTAGTCACTACAGTACACAGTAGTCAATAAAATTGTTATTCGTGACTAACTGTTAACGATACTTCAAGTGCAGATTGACGTGAAATCAGTGGAAATATAAAATCAGCTATGAAGCGTGATAAGTTACTGATCGCTGTGCTGATTGGTGTCATCATACTCGGTAAGCGAAAACGGAAATTTGCAGAGGAATAATATATGCAGTGGAGCTCCGATTATCCGAACTTTCTGGGACCGGACACAAATTCGGATAATCGAACAGCAATATATCTACCGCATGAGAAAAAGAAACTCTGATTCGCTCAATGTGATAAATACTATGTATTTAACATGCAATTAACATTAATATCCTATCGATGGAACATTTTTTATATTTTTTTGGAAAAAAAAAGTGAATGATTCTCTTCTGTTTTACAAACGAATTAGCTCGTTTTTTTGCTGCCAAATCACGCGATTTCCCAAAAGTCTGAACTTCCTGCGTCGCGTAACAATGTGACGGCACAATCGTTCGGATAAACCAAGTCATTATTCGGATAATTGACATTGGGATAACCGACGTTCTACTGTAATTATGATTCCTCGTAAACTAGTACGTGTTTCGGATGATAATTTCGCACCCTGAGAAGTCGAATGTTGTTCTGCAAAATTTTATCAAAAACTGACATGGCTGCAGCAATTCAAATTTTTACAGTACATGCAAATGTCAACTCGAAGATAGTTAATAGGCCATATTTTACTTTCAACTATTTAATTCACAAGGCTTCTGTCACTGTGCAGGGTTCCAAGATTCGTGAGTCATTCATTATACTGTTTCAGCAAACGGCTTACGACGATGTTGCCACGCTCGTTGTTGCGTCTTATGTTGTCTATATTGATGAGCTTCTTTTCCCGTTACAATTCCGGTTTCATGAATGAATGAATAATATCCACTTGATACTAATATAAATCACTTTTAATGCATATATTCATGTGAACGAACACACAGTCGTGATCGTTCATATAATACTATCGAGATTCAGTTACCATAACGTTCAAAATAATTTTATGTGAAATCGGCAGCCAAGTGCCAAGGACCCGCGAAGGCTATAACGCGAACTGTATCAGTATACTTTGATAGAAGTGAACGAGCTTGTGTATGTATAGTATACAGTAAAGCCGGGATTACGATGAACTTAAGGTGGTTCTTCCACGAACCGAAATATTGCAGAAGATTCTAATTTTTCACTGTGTTATAGTTAAAGTACCTATCAATACTCATACAAAGTCTAACAGGGGGTCATCGAGCAAATAATGGAAAAAACCGACTTCAGATTTTCAATATTCAACACATCACCTTATGGCAGAATCCCATTACGAACGATTAAATGAGATATTTGTTATACGTAAATATTAGAGATCTTTTGCAAAAACGAGTTGAATATACAGGGCGTTGCAGAAATGGCGACGAATATTTCACAGGGTAAATCTTGATCAAAAGTGAGATCGAAATTTCCTCAGCCGATTTTTTTTCAAAGGCATATCTTTTCCGTTATAATTATTTCAATTTCAGCTAATCACGCGCGACTTATGAACGGCCGTTTGTCGGTGTGATCACCGCTCGGTTGTGTGCGCGTCTCTCACCCAATTGTCAACACGAAAAAAAGTGCACACACAGAGAAAAGAGTTTCTTTGTTGTTAATAAAGTTCATTAACAGTTAACGAATCGTATATTTGTATATAAGCAAATATACATCTAGTCATAGCTAAGAAATTATTCATTTGAGTGTATTGCTTCGTCCCTACCCTGGTAGAAATTGCGACCGGGCGGTAGCCGGGCACTCGCCAGTATTCCCGATTTTCATCGAGGCACTAGTTAGGAAAACTGTCTAGTACCCGGCCGGGGTGGTAACGCTCGCCCCGTCTAGTCACTAGTCATGTTAAACCGACCGGGCCCTAGTCAGTTTTCCCTACCAGAACCCCGAATTGGATAGCTCGGCATGGTCAATATATGGGGACCGAATTAGGCGATTATAACGGTAGTTTTGACGATAGGATGTATGGGCCGATAAGATAGAAAAATCGAAACAATTATACATAAATCATAAGTTTATATATTCAGTTTATAAAAAATATAAAATACACAGAGCACTGATACTGACACAAGATATTTGCACTAATTTTGCATAAATTTTCACTATTGCACACTCAAATCGCGCGATAAATCGTTAGCGACGAGATTAAAACGTATTACGAACGTATCAACATAACCTGCCCAGTACATGGCGAGGTCCTAGACTGGTAGTGCTAGCGAGTGACGTAATGAAATACGAGAGCGCGCCACGTTCGGTCCGCGCTAGGGCCTTGTCGTACGTGGAAAGTAGCATTACAGTATTTTTGCGTATCCGTACGCGCCCAGCTAGGTACTAGCTAGGCTTTCCTTACCGGGCACGCCTCGACTCAGCCCGGTCGGGGCCTTTCTATTATCGAGGAAACAACCAGGAAATTTCTACCAGGGATATTGCTATTACATTAATAAAAACAAAGTGCGGTTGAACTGCGCCATAGACTTATTTTGATCAAACACATTCACCGAAACGTATAGTCCAGGCGTCAGAGCATCAAATTTCATG
Organism: Tenthredo livida; assembly: GCA_963992785.1. NCBI lineage: Eukaryota > Metazoa > Arthropoda > Insecta > Hymenoptera > Tenthredinidae > Tenthredo > Tenthredo livida. The sequence continues at coordinate 13,241,473 of OZ023071.1, forward strand.
AATGAACGTAAAAACTCCCTCCAAAGATTTTATTGCGTAAATCGTTTGGTTTCGGCATTAATAATAACATACTAAAAAATAATTGTCGAACTCGATCGGGAAATTATTGTTTAAACAATGGAAAGGGACGATTTTTTGGTTTTTCATGTTTTTTGCGTGAACTATGGTCCCTACGGTAAAAATAGTCATGTACCAAATTAATCCCCATAAAATTATCTACAAAAAATGTTTTTTTGACTTTTTTTGTTCGATCAATACTTTTCACAATACAGCCGCGAGACTAGTCGAACTGTGTTACATCACGCTTATTGCTGCTACTAGAGGTGTGCGGGTAGTCTATTTTGTTTGGTCGGGTCGGTCCGGGTACCCGAGGGCGAAACCCGGGCGGGCATCGGGGTTTTCGGGTACCCGAGTCAAGACTCGGGTACCCGGTATTAACTCGGGTGAATTTGGGTTTTCGGGTACCCGGTTCAACTCGGGTTTTCCGGTACCCGGTTTAATTCGGGTAAAGTCAGGTTTTTGGGTACCCAGTTTAAGGGGTATCTACACCTCTTAATTTTGGAAGAATTGTTTTTGCTTATAATTTATTTGAAATGCTAGTGACCTACTCTACCTGCAAATAAATCGGCGTCATAATATCCAAAGGATTTGAAAAGTTACAGCCATATGACGGTGCCAAATTCCGAAAAACCCGGTCTTGACTCGGGTACCCGAAAGCGGTAATCCGGTTTACGCGAGTTGAACCGGGTACCCGAATTGCACCGGGTTGACTTTAATTTGGGTACCCGACTTCATCTCGGGAATAGCGATACCCGACCGATATTCGCACGACGCCACTATCCAACTCGGGTACCCGATTTAGTCGGGTACCCGCACAGCTCTAGCTGCTACCTATATACGAGTAATTCCACGTCAAACCGGACAGCTTTCGGACCTCGATGTTACCGATTTCGCTATAATTTTTTTTACGGGTTCTATGGAACAAATAAATTGATCAAACAATTTTTTTTTTTTCTGGCCCCCATTTTCCAAGTTACACGGGGGCAAAATTCAGCAAAAAGAGCTAAAAATCGAAAACATACTCCTCTTCAAACGGTCATATCTTTGATTGTATTCATTCTGGAGACTTTAGTCAAGAACCATTTTAAAGCTATTGAATGACACTATTATTATACATTCATTTGATTCCGCGGTAACAAACAATTTCATTTGTTATAAACAAATATATTATTTGAACGTGATTTTCAAAGCAAGAACCACGCGATAAAATTCTGAAAAAAATCTGAGCGTATTCCTTGATCAATTCACTACAAAATCGATAAGTCAAAAGGATGGAGAAAATAACCGGAAAATAAATTTCATTTGATACGATAAGAATAGTCAACGTGTTGAGAATAAATCTAAAAAAAAGAATCGAATCTTGCGCACTCAGTTAGGAAAAATATATCAAGAAATACGTACGAATAATATATGAATAAATGAATAAAATGAATAAAAAAGAATAGATGGATAAAATGAATGAACGAAAAGAATACATGCACAAATGAATAAGAAATACACGTAAGTTCAAACTAAATCTTCTTCATTAGCATTGTCAACTGATGGAAAAAGTTTTGTTATTGAAAAATAACCGACATAAATGATTTATCATCAAAAAATGGCTAATTTTAGAAATTTTTCATTTTACGGATCTACGTTCGTGAAAAATCATTCTACGGACTGAAAACGGGCCGTAAAATCGGATTTTACGGCTCTGGTACCAAAAAGTATTGATCGGACAAAAAAATTCAGAAAACATTTTTTGTAGATAATTTCATGGGGATTAATTTCGTATATGACTATTTTTGACGTAGGGCCCATAGTTTACGCGAAAAACATGGAAAACCAAAAAATCGTCCCTTTCCATTGTTTAAACAATAACTTCCCGATCGAATTCGACAATTATTTTTTAGTATGTTATTATTAATGCTAAAACCAAGCGATTCACGCAATAAAATCTTTGGAGGGGGTTTTTATGCTTATAAAACCCCTGACGCCTGGACTAGTACTAATAATTCGTATGTTAAATCATGTTCCGAATGAGTAGCTGTTTAAGTTACAAGGGACGAGTTTTTATCTGCAGGGAATAAATGCATTTCTCAAGTTTCTATGAGTGAGGTGAGAACTGAAAATTCATATTACAATTGTTGTTCAACATATGGGAATGGATGTAGCATAATAGTATGACGGCGCTGCAGCAAACATTCGCATAATAGTAGCACGAATGCAGGAATTGTAGCAAATTAAATTTGCTCGCTAGAATCACAAGCCTGCTGTTGTATGGCTAAGTAAATTAGTATATAGGCTTTCCGGTCGACTCGAGTTCGGTCTTAGCCTACCTCCTTAGTCATTTCATAATGAAATTTAATTTGGCTGCAATCATAATTGTAATCAACAAATTGCTGTATATTCAAAAGAGTCCAAGGTAGTGTGGAATTTAATAAATCAATATTTAGTAATCAAATGGTTATTGGATGGTTGTTTATGATGGTGTGTAATTCTTTTTTTTTTCGGGCTCTCACCCCCTTAGTATCTCATACTGTACTGAGAGGTTTCCGTGAAACATCGCAGTCAGACAATCCCTATTCGGCACTACCCAAGTGTTTCGTCCGTTTTCGCAGGCTGGCCATCCCCTGGTCAATTTTAAACTTTCAAAGGCCGTAAAATAATTAAATAAATAATTAAATAAGTATGTAAATGAATGAATAAATAAATGAATGAATAGATAAATAATTATAATTATAATTAGATATTTGACTGCCCGTGTAGAAATTTATATCGAGATCTGGTCGGGTCCCGACCAGTCAGCCCTGTTTCAAGTCGGGTGCGGGTCGGGATAACTGGCCAGAATCCAGCCAGTAGTGTCACGGGGAAACATTTAGTTCCTGGCCAGTGACACTACCGCGATTTGCCCTGGCCGGGATCTGGTCAGGCACTAGTATCGGGCCGGTACGAAGATTTTCTTCCAAAAATTCTCTGGGATTAGTCCAGTCAAATTAGCTCGAAAAGTAGCTAATATCTACAAAACGGATTGTATCGACAATTTTTTTAGGACAAGTAGAGGGTCATAAAAGATGCCCAAAACCACCATAATCCAACAAAATTTCCTTGTGCATCGTCCGCCATCTTGAAAAACAGGTAATCCTTAATATCTCGGCTCCTATTGGTTCGATTTTTATTCTTTTTTTTAGTTTTGTAGGGAAATATATTTTCTACAACTTTTATTTGAAGTATTTTTCGATAGCTGTGAAGGAAAAAAACTTACGATTAAAAAAAGTGCCATAAATTTATTGATAAAATCAAAAATATCAAATATAATCGACAATAAACATTACTAATAACTAATGGCACTTTATTTCTATCGTAACGTTTTCTTCTTCACAGCTATCAAAAAATACTTCAAATAAAAGTTGTAGACAATATTTTTCCCTACAAAACTAAAAAAAAAAAAGTAAATCAAACCAATAGGAGCCGAGATATCGAGGATTATCTGTTTTTCAAGATGGCGGACGATGCACAAGGAAATTTTGTTGGATTATGGTGGTTTCGGGTATCTTTTATGACCCTCTACTTGTCCTAAAAAATTGGCGATACAATCCGTTTTGCCATTTTGAAATCTAATTTGACTGGACTAGATTGATAAAAGGATTTTATATAACGAAAGCATGTTTTCCTTGCTTTTTGATGCCTCTGTATGGGACCTAAAGTAGTACTTTTAAGTCGTAGGACTTTTCGTGCCACATTTAAGTCCTAGGACTTAGAAGTACTACTTTAGATCCTATACAGAAACATCAAAAAGTCGCTAAACATGGCTTTGTTATATAAAATATGGTGTGCACCAAGGCTAAGTGGGCTTTTTGACCTTATGTGGTTGCAGTACTCGTCTTCGGCTCGCAACGCACTCGTCTTCGACTCGTGCTAGCTCGCCTCTGATTCGTACTGCAAACTCCACACTCGGTCTAAACAAGCCCACTTTACGCCCTTGGTACACAATATACTATATAGGTGTAAACTATTACTACGATTTGGAATTATTTTTATTATACGGACATTTATTATTATTCATTTATTATTATTATTATTTTTCTTATTCTCTTATTTTTTTTTTTTTTTAATTTTTAATTTTTATTATTATTTGATTCATTCATTTATTATTGCATTTCAATGAACTCAGTTTGAATTCGAATAATTATTATTATTACGAAACTGTTCACGAAAGTACGTAGTATATCTGTAAAAAATGTTTATTGTGAATTTACTAAATCGCGTTACTAATGCCATAAGGTCGTAAGCGACACTATACGACCTTCTGGTTCTATTAAAACCAAAAGGTCGTATATTTTTTTTTCTTCGGAATTGCGATGAAACCAATGAAAAACACATAGATCTATCGAAATTCCCGAGAAATTTTTTTTTGGCGGATACGACCCTCTGGCATTATTTTCAGGGAAAAATCGAGAAAATTAAAGTCAGAAGGTCGTATCCGCCTTTTTTTTTTTTCTTCTCGGATTCGCCATGGAATCGATAGAAACGCGTATTTCCATTGAAATTCCCGAAAAACAAGTTTTTTGGTGACTACGACCTTCTGGCTTTAATTTTACGGAAAAATCACGTAATCACGTTCGTGATTTTTCCGTAAAACTAAAGCCAGAAGGTCGTAGTCGCCAAAAAAACTTGTTTTTCGGGAATTTCAATGGAAATACGCGTTTCCATCAATTTTAAGACGATTGCATGAAAAAAAAAAATGGCGGATACGACCTTCTGGCTGTAATTTTCTCGATTTTTCCCTAAAAATAAAGCTAGAGGGTCGTATGTATTCGGCATATACGACCTTCTGCTTTTAATTTCCCAAATTTCTAATTTGAATTGATTCACACGTAATTGTCGATTCTAAAGCGAATGCAGAAAAAAAAAAAATTATACGACCTTCTGGCACTCAAATCGCATTTTTGGCGTTTACGACCTTATGGCATTAGTAACACGAAATTTTCGTGGAGAAAATCAATAATAATTCCGCTCATAATTACTTCAACCTGTACATGTTACAATTGACCCCGAATCCTGTTACAATTGACCCAGATATAGGGACGTTTGTAACGCTCTGCACATTGCCGTATTATCTGTAAAATCTCGATACTGCACAAGTATTTCTCTTCAATTATGATTGCTATATGTAGATAAATGTTACACTCATTTGCTGTACCAACAAAAAAATTTTAGGTATACGGAGATATGAGCACGGAGGTGATAACTGCAAAATGTTACAATTGTCCCCGGTCTCCCCTACATTCCGGTTGACATTGTATATGCTAAAATTTCGACTCGGATGGGGTGGCAAAAAAAGATTCGTGCAACTGCACTCAAAAATGTTGTTATCCGTATGTTTATAATGATCCATTTTCCCCGCATAGAACAAAAATTGCCTCAGTTAATAAATCATTGTCATAAATTCGAAACATGTACTGCAGTATACGTGAGGTAATTACTATTATTATGTACCCAACGGATATGTGTTTTGATACAGATATAAATAATTCACTTGTAAACAAAGGTGTACTGTATCTATCTGTAAGATCTGTGCGGCTTGTCCGTTGATGTCAAATAACAAAGCACGGGTGAATCAGCAATTTACATATATAGGTATATACATTTCAAAAGGACATACAATCAAGAGAATCATTGAGACGAATCACACTTCCTCTTTGGATCGCTCCGCACACGTAGGTTGCCACCGTGGTATTATTCACTTAGGCCTATCTAGTGTAATTTAAGTAATGCGTCACTTTATCACTAACAATCGATGTCAACGAAGATGTGTTGCTATCATTTTATACAAACGCTGACGTTTCAGTATCACAAGCAAATAGTTCATTCATTGCACAAATAGGTCATAGCGTGAGTAGATTAGTGTGGTCGTTAAGTGGAAAATTACATTGGATGGCCGTAAATCGGCTCCAAATGTATAAAAAATGATATTGTAATTTTTCCAGATTTGTATCTTGAGCCCTGATTGGCCATATTTTCACATGGATTTTTTTCATCCGTAAAAATTCTAAGTTGAGTAATTCTTGGATTAAAAGTTGAATTAACAAACCTGAATCGAATAATGAACGACAATATTCATATTTCTGTAAAACACATAGTCAAGAATCGTATATGGGTTATTTCGTACGAGTCGTGGGGGTTCGAATTCGGTTAAATATTCTCTATCCACTATACATTCGGAATGGACAATATCAATTTAAGTACAACATAATACACGTTGATTGAATCTCTGGCGATCGTTTTATTTTTATTCGCGAGAATTTCAAACTGCTTACAACAAAAGATCAATGAAAGAATCAGCTGCAGAACTGTGGCATTGAAATGTTATAATAGCTGTATTGAAAAATAATAAAATGAAAAATTATATCTGTAACGAAAGAAAAATCGATAGAAAATGTGCAATTCCACCTCAAATCGGCCGAGAAATGACCTCGTATTTTTTGAATTGACTCAAACTTTTTCTTCGTAGAATCTACGTCAAAAAAGTAGACCCGTATTTTTTCGTTGGTCAAAAAAATTTTTTATACGCTAGTTATGAATTAGCGCATTTTACTGTAAAAGTAGCGCGCGGGCGGCTTTGACAATTAATATCTCGGGTCCCCTTAACCGTAGAGAGTTGTTCAAAAACGCGTTTTAAAGGCCATGAAAGACACTTTCCGATAAAAATTTTCAACTTTCCGAAAAATATAATTTTGTTATTTTTATGAGTAATCAAAATGTTTATCGATTTTTTTCACAAACTTGGGCCATTTTTAAAATTCTAAAAAAAATATGATCGCATTCCTTATTCAATTCTGAAGATGGAGAATTTTCGAAATTGATGGAGCGATTTTTCTAAATATTTTTTTTACAATTATTTGTCCGGCGTTGCGTCAGGTTGCCGCGCCGCGCGCCTCGCTACTACCGCGTCATTCCATGTATGGAAAGCCGTGCGTCACGCCATTGGTCGAGCCCCGTACAACGCGGTAAAATATTTTTAAATATTTAGAAAAATCGCTCCATGAATTTCGAAAATTCTCCATCTTCAGAATTGAATAAGGAATGCGTTCATATTTTTTTCAGGATTTAAAAAATGGCCCAAGTTTGCAAAAAAAATCGATAAACATTTTGATTGCTCATAAAAATAACAAAATTATATTTTTCGGAAAGTGTCTTTCATGGCCTTCAAAACGCGTTTTTGAACAACTCTCTACGGTGAAGGGGACCCGAGATAATAATTGTCAAAGCCGCCCGCGCACTACTTTTACAGTAAAATGCGATAATTCATGACTAGCGTAAAAAAAATTTTTTGACCATCGAAAAAATACGGGTCTACTTTTTGACGTAGATTTCACGTAAAAAAAGTTTAGGTCGATTCAAAAAATACGAGGTCAAAAAACACCCAAAATTGGCCGATTTGAGGTGGAATTGCCCAAATAGTGAATTGATTGATATACCGAGAGGTTTCGTGGGGAGAGCCCGGTCCAAGCGCGCTGACGCTGATTTATTCGTATATTACAAGGGCCGCCAATTTCAGACTTGCCACCGCGACAGCAGAGTCCGTCTGCTATTTGATTTCGATTGTTGTCAAATAAAAATGATCAAGGATATTCGCATAAATCAGCGCCCGTGCACTTGGACCGGCCCGTGCTCTTTCCGCGAAACCTCACAGTATAATCACTTTGTAAAATAATATAGTTTCAATTTCTTCGCTCGAGCTGTGTGTAATATAACAATGAAACGTATCCGATGAAATATCACTAATTTAAATTAGACCCAACTCAAATAAGTATTGTTACGAATGAAAAAAAAAATTCCTGTGAAAATAGAGCCAACCAGAGCTCAAAATAAAAATCTGAAAAAATTAGAGAATTATTTTTTCCACATTTAGCGCCGATTTACGGTCGTCCAACATTGAAATTCCGAAAAAAGCCATATAAGGACCACCCTAGAGCTGTAGATAATATACTGTAATTTTTACTTTTTACCATAACTGTCTCAAAGTTTCCGGAAAACCATCTCGTACTATATTATGATTACTTCAAACTTTTGCGATTGGCTCCACATGTAATTTCACTGGTGATTTCTAAAAATAAGATATTTTGAATACCGCTACCCTGGTAGAAATTGCGACCGGGCGGTAGCCGGGCACTCGCCAGTATTCCCGATTTTCATCGAGGCACTAGTTAGGAAAACTGTCTAGTACCCGGCCGGGGTGGTAACGCTCGCCCCGTCTAGTCACTAGTCATGTTAAACCGACCGGGCCCTAGTCAGTTTTCCCTACCAGAACCCCGAATTGGATAGCTCGGCATGGTCAATATATGGGGACCGAATTAGGCGATTATAACGGTAGTTTTGACGATAGGATGTATGGGCCGATAAGATAGAAAAATCGAAACAATTATACATAAATCATAAGTTTATATATTCAGTTTATAAAAAATATAAAATACACAGAGCACTGATACTGACACAAGATATTTGCACTAATTTTGCATAAATTTTCACTATTGCACACTCAAATCGCGCGATAAATCGTTAGCGACGAGATTAAAACGTATTACGAACGTATCAACATAACCTGCCCAGTACATGGCGGGGTCCTAGACTGGTAGTGCTAGCGAGTGACGTAATGAAATACGAGAGCGCGCCACGTTCGGTCCGCGCTAGGGCCTTGTCGTACGTGGAAAGTAGCATTACAGTATTTTTGCGTATCCGTACGCGCCCAGCTAGGTACTAGCTAGGCTTTCCTTACCGGGCACGCCTCGACTCAGCCCGGTCGGGGCCTTTCTATTATCGAGGAAACAACCAGGAAATTTCTACCAGGGTAAGCTTCGCTCTGGACCCTTATTATGTCACTTTTCGATTTTAACAACGAATTTATCACTTGCTAATCAGTGAATTATTATCGAGTGCCGGTAACTTGGCTAAACTTTGAAACGCTTTTTGAATATCAATTCTGAAATTAGGACCGTGGAAACGCAAAACTATTTTTTGTTTGTATTTGTTCAATCGATTCCGAAAAATGTTAACGTATGAAGATATCATTATAATGCAATTCTTATTTGAAGAAATTTCAGAGGAATGAACAGATCCACTTAATGATGGTGAAAAATTGACGTAGTCCGGTCGAGATAGGTCTAAAAATCGGCTCACTTGGAATTAATTAAGGGGAGCGATTTTCTTTTTTAGGGGGGGGGGGGGGGGGCAATGTAAATCTCGATTTTCGGAAAAATCCCCCCATTGCGTTTACCGCCATATTGATTTAAAGGGGGATTCTTTGTTTTTCGAATAACTCGCTTATTTTCAACTTTAGAGTGAAAATGATAATAGGGGAGAGTTGGCAGTATTGGACCACCACCTAAATTGGACCGTTTCATTTTGGTAATTTTTTGCAACTTTATCTTCTCAATTTTGAGAATTGTAAAAATGGATACCATCAGTACTAGAAATTCTCTAAACATTCCTATTTTTACAATTCTCAAAATCGAAGAGTTACTGTTACAAAAAATTACCAAACTGAAACGGTCCAATTTAGGCGGCGGTCCAATAATGCTAACTCTCCCCTCAGGTCTCCCTCTGAATAAGTTCCCTCCGAATAAGTTCACTTCCCCTCATTTTGCTTCGCACGCTTCCTCCACCTCGACGCGTCTCAGTCCGCCGAGCGATTGATTCGCCTGCCTCCGAATAAGTTCAATCGCTTACCTCCGAATAAGTTCAAGCGAAAACGATTACATTATTCTTCAATATACTCACACACGACAAATTATGATAAAATATGTTAATCTGGGGCCGATTCGAAGCTCCGAATCTTCGAAGCTCCGAACGGTCAAATTTCCGAATTTTAATACAACGAACTCACAGTTTTCAGAAAGGGTATTTCACCGGGAGTCTATGTAACCGATTTCAAAAATTCCGAATCGCAGCACACCGAAGGTTCAAAATTCCGAAAGGTCAAGACTCCGAAAGCTCAATATCCGAAAGGCCAAAACTTCGAAACTATTGAACATCAAGCCGTCGCGCGTCGTGTAATCGACACGTTAAGAACACGTTCGATCTTTCGGAATTTTAAACTTTCGGAATTTTGAACTTTCGGAAGATCGGACTGTCGGAGCCTTGAGGTATCTGCATTAAGGGTAGGAGATACTGAAATTTGAGTGCCAAAATCTCGAAAAAATCGATTTTCGGTTTTTTACGGAAAAGTGTTATTTGAACCCTTATCTATACGTACACAAATCCTTGAGCCGAAAAAAATTTATTATGCTCCGTTTACCCAATAAAACGTATAATATTACAGTAGAAGTTCCTAATTTTCTTATATTTCGGTTATTGCCATTTCAATTCGTGAAAATAAGTAACTAAAGATGCATTTTTCCATCAAGCTACCACCCTCAAGTGATTCACGTGAGAATAAAAAATAATTAAAAAATAATAACAGGGGAAGGTAGGGCAAAACGGACCGCCTGAAAAATTTCTTTGGAATTATTATAAAAAAATCAATGATGCATCGTAAAGTTAACCCTCGAACTTAGAAATATTTTGAGGTCGATCTTAGTCAATCAGGTCGAGTCAGACTCAGTCAAGTCATCGCAAACGACTAGAAAGGATAATTGACTCGACTAGATTGACCAAGACCTACCTCAAAATGTGACTAAGTTCGAGGGTTACCTTCACGATGCATCATTGAATTTTTTATAATAATTCCAAAGAAATTTTTCAGGCGGTCCGTTTTGCCCTCTCGGTCCGTTTTGCCCTACGGTCCGTTTTGCCCTCCCGGTCCGTTTTGCCCTACCTTCCCCTAATAATAAAAAATAATTTTTTTCAAGTCATTGCTACGCTCTGAGAAAACATTCTAGTGACTCAGTTTTTTGACAGTTGATTAGTGCTACTTTGATACATAGTTTATGATTTTACCAGATTTTATGTCCTTCGCTGAACAAAAATTCAGTTCATTGAAGAAAAAGTAGTTGTCGTAGGGTACAGGTTGCTGCGTTGCATGAAATTTCTTCAAGTTTGGAGAAAATATTCTGTATGAATGTAATTTAGATTTACTAGAAGTAATCAACCGCACGATTCGCTGCCCGCAGGTCAAATTGCTTAGACTCGACAAGACCAAGTTTATATCAACCGAACTGCTAGAATATAAATGTTGAAATTTTTTGAAGTTGTGATAATTTATATCCTTTATAATCCTTTCCAACTTCCTTGGAATCGTAATTTCTGAAATGCATGATGAAAATGTGAATTCCACTCCAATATTGTAGAAGCTATTTTTTTTTCAACGTAATATGCTCCAAAACTATCGGCGATCTCGTCTGAAACTAGTTTGGTTGATGCAGTAATGAAAATCTTGAAATTTGTGAATAATTTGAAAAAAAACTTCAAAGCGATTTATCTCAGAACTATATTTTCGCCAATTGAAAAAGTCCCATGCGTCTGAGTTTTTGTCGAAGACTTCTGAAATTTCCAGGGTACATTTCTACACACACTAGCTACAGATTCACGTTAGATTTTGCAAATCGAGACAAAATTACGGATTTGAGGAAAAAGAATTGAATTTTTTTTTTCTCATAAAAAAAATTTTCAAAATCAAAGTATCGTAGCTATCTCTAAAAACTAACGTGGGTTTGTGGCTTATGCATCCTAAAATATGTGTGTGCAGGCCCAGCAAGATTCAAGAATAATTGAGACGCATGGGAGGTTTTCGATGAAAGGCTATTTCAGAAGCATTATGAGGAGTAACTCTGTACTTATTGTTTCAAATGACTTGAAATTTGCACAATGTCTATGTTTTGAGATGGCAAACATGTGTGTTAAATTTTTTTTGAAAATAACAATTGGTTCATCTGATTTGAAAATAGCAATAGATGGGCAGTTTTCAGTATCTCCTACTCTTAAGATCATTCGAGATTTTAATTTTCTAAACCCTAGTCTTTCTGGAAATTTCGAAATCGTTTAGAATTAATTCGGAATTTGTACCGTTCGGAGTTTTGAAGATTCGGAATTCTGAACCGGCCCCCCAGTTGATAGGTGCAAATTGGAAAAATCTTTAGAATTTTTTCGAACGTTTTTGTAATTCGATTTAAAATTCAGATAACGAAAGACGCTTTTATGGATTTTCAAGAATTTGATAGTTCCCTAAAAACCAAGTTTCAGATTTGTCGCCGAACCAATTCAGAGGTAACACGACCGAACTTATTCAGAGGGAACTCAATCTTTTGACTCGAGCGGCGAGCAGGCTTTGAGTGGGGGTTTATATATAATAGTTTCTCGGAAAATAGTTCCCCAACAGCCCCAAAGTTGAACTTATTGGGAGGAAGACCTGTACGACCTTAGAGCATTTATACCTGGAGGGAGCATATCGTATCTTTTCCCATAAGTGGCGAATGCAGCAGAGACAGTCTTAGTAGCAGATAGCCTTTCTTTGTCGCGCAGGATCTGATTGGTCGTCACATTTTAGTCACGTGACTAGCTACACCCGTAATTAAAGAGACGAAGAGAGAGGTTTCTGCTTACTGTTCCCCTCTCTGTCTGCACGCTTTTCGACCAAGATGCCCCCTCCAGGTATAAATGCTCTAAGTGTACTATCCAAAGTTGTGGGAAATATAATTCCTCACAATAGAATACAATAATATATGGGGAATTCCACGTGAACTCGGTAAATGTTTGACCCTGACACTTTCCGATTCCGGCCATGATTTTTTATGTTATTGTACCTGATCGAAAAGACGCTCCGAATTTTCTTCAGATTTTTTCGAAAAGCCACCATTTTTTTAAAAATGCACAAAACGCCAACACAAGAGCCCCAATTTAGAAATCTGAAAAAATTCTCAAAAATCCTCTGTCAGATATCAAAATTTTTCGGCCTTGAGCCAAAGTGGGCAAACGTTTGCTTCCATTCTTTGTCGTGCTTTTTTCGAAAAAAAAGTATGAAAAAGAATAGCAGCAGATGCCAGTCCACTGTGAACTGTTGCTTGAACGTTTTTATAAGTCACGCAGGATTTTTGGGAATTTTTGCTGATTTTTTCAAAGGGATTATATTTTTTCTCATATTTTTGGATTCAGATCGGATGAAAAAAAATCGCTTCGGAAGAATCAGCAAAAATTCCCAAAAATCCTGCGGACGTAAAAAAACGTTCAAGCAACAGTTCATAGTGGACTGGCATCTGCTGCTATTCTTTTTCATACTTTTTTTTCGAAAAAAGCACGAAGAAGAATGGAAGCAAACGTTTGCCCACTCTGGCTCAAGGCTGAAAAATTTTGATATCTGACAGAGGATTTTTGCGAATTTTTTCAGATTATTAAATTGGGGCTCTTATGTTGGCGTTTTGTGCATTTTTCAAAAAACGGCGGCTTTTCGAAAAAATCTGAAAAAAATTCGGAGCGTCTCTTTGATCAGGTACAATAACATAAAAAATCATGGCCGGAATTGGAAGGTGTCAGGGTCAAACATTTACCGAGTTCACGTGGAATTCCCCATATATTGTTTTTACATTTATTTACTCTTCTTACTTGACTTTTTTCATTTTTTTGTTTTTTCTCTACCTGATTATTTCCACCATTCTTACGATGAACTCGATAATGAACCAGATGATTCAAAAAACCGTTTCTCACCCCTATTCGCAGTCTAACTCTATAAATATCGATCCTGGGGCAAAAATTATTACCAGCAAACTTTTGGGGAATCATATTTCCCACAATTTTGGGTATTATCATTTTCACTCTAAAGTTGGAAATAAGCGAGTTATTCGAAAAACAAAAATCCCCCTTTAAATCAAGATGGCGGCGAAAAATCAGAAATAAATAACGGTTTATGTGGAAAATTTGAAAGAACATGGCTGAAGTCCGAGATGGTCAGGATCAGATATTAATCGAGTGGGCGTGAAATACCTCATCTATGTAGGCTAAAATTTCAGTTTTTTCGATTTTTCAGCATCGCTAGAGTAGGGGAGCCCGGGGCTAAAAGTTCCGCGGGTAAGTTGATCCGATGATCGATATTTCGGATCGATATTTCGAATCGATATTTTTTAAGCGCACATTAATAAGTCACCAGAGTGACGAATCCAGCCACGCTTAAAAAATATCATTTTCTCTTGGCATCTTGGAGCTACAGCTATCGGAACAACTTCCCCGCCGGAACTTTTAGCCCCGGTCTCCCCTATAATTGATTGTGAAAAAAAATTCCATTCCGTTTCGTCAGTAAATTCTCACGTACCAGCGATTGCAGTTTTAAAAAACACGAAAAAGTCGATTTTTCAGCATTTGAAAAATTCCAGTTTCTAATTTTTTATAACAAAACCACTGGTGCGAAATAAAAAAAAAACGCGTGAATATGCGGTTTTGTCACCTTTACATGTGACTATTTTTTAATTGACCTTTTTTTTACTTTCTTTGTTCCATCGGCATATTTTCAGAAGTGACAACACTTCTATGTGATTTCTTCCGCGCGATCCCTTTTATGATCCGGGGGCTCAATTGCCGAAAGAATTTTTGTTTGTTACCTAACGACTCATTCGCAAAAAAAGTCGTCTATTAAATCCTCCTCGTATTTGTAATATTACGAGCCGGTATCAAGTTTATATGATAGAGTCATGTGGGGCAAGAGTACGCAGCGGGTAAGTGTGCGCAGACTCATTCATTTCAGATCCGAAATAATGAATTTGCGCACACTTACCCGCTGCGTACTTTTGCCCCACATGACTCTAGGTATGCGTGTATTCGTGTTACAATGCCGAATAGATAATCGCTACCTCAAACACGGCTGTAAAGAGGACTTGTTACGAAGACTCGTGGTAGACCCTGAACACTACTATAGGTCATGTCATGATTGGAGTATCACATCATGTAAGACGAGACGATTACTCTCGTATTCATTATTTGGCATGGAAGAGTCAGCGAAATAGATTTGCTAAATCGTTTGAATTGACTTCGGCTGATATGAATATGGAAATAATTGGATTATGATTATCAAACTACCACACACGGAAAGAAATTTTTCGCGTATATCACTATGCCAGTATATATGGGCGTAAGGGCCATACTGTGTGGTATCGACGATTAAGGCTACCAGACGTACTGGATTAGGCAGGACAGTCCTGGATTTGAGCTAAGTGTCCTGGATTTTTTTACACCCCTAATTCGTACTGCATTTATGAGAATTGTCCTGCATTGTCCTGGATTATGTGCGAGTTCGTTTCAACTTGTTTTTGAACATATAAAATAGCCGGATATCTTGAAGAAAATCCACAGTTCGGAAAAGTTCGCGCCGCAAACTGAGTAACAATATCGTAACTGATACGTATACTATAGATATATTATTCAATCATTTGACTGTTTGATTTTTTTCGAGATTTTTCGTGTTTAAGGGGGAGGTATACCCGTTATGTTACCGGCCGGTCGAATATCTCCGAACCGGGGCTATCAATCGACTTGTCCTTTCGGCAGCCGATGTTTGACGAGTAATTAGTTCGAACTGGTACATTTGATCGAATGAAATCGGGATTTTTTTATTTTTTTTTATCGTAAAGTGTTGGCGTGCCGTTTATGTCGATTTACATCAAAGCCTACGCATAAAAAATGCAAAATCGACCGAGAGAGCCCGATTCTATATGGAATTCCGAACACAACCATCCCAAAACATCTTTGTTTTCGACAACGATGAAGGGGCCAGTTGTATTCTACGTTTTTGTGGTAATTTTCGCGATTGTCAACGGCTGAAAGCGGCCATTGCCGCTAATGTCATTATATTAGTTCCCACACCGCCCGTGAGATGTCGCCACGCTGTTACGTTGATACACCTGTAACCACGTGACTCGACCTGCTCTCCAATCGCCTCTCACTAATAAGCTAAAAATTTGCGCGTGGCTACATCTCACGGGCGGTCTGGGAACTAATATATTAAAATTAGCTGTTCTCAGCCGTTGACAATCGCGAAAATTATCACAAAAACGTAGAATACAACTGGCCCCTTCATCGTTGTCGAAAACAAAGATGTTTTGGGATGGTTGTGTTCGGAATTCCATATAGAATCGGGCTCTCTCGGTCGATTTTGCATTTTTTATGCGTAGGCTTTGATATAAATCGACATAAACGGCACGCCAACACTTTACGATAAAAAAAAATAAAAGAATCCCGATTTCATTCGATCAAATGTACCAGTTCGAACTAATTACTCGTCAAACATCGGCTGCCGAAAGGACAAGTCGATTGATAGCCCCGTTTCGGAGATATTCGACCGGCCGGTAACAAATCGGGTATACCCCCCCTTAATGTTTGCAATACCTAAATACAAGATTACGGAATTGAGAATTCTAGTCTAAGATAGGTACTGTGAGTATACTACAAACTTATGTAAAATATTATATTTATCTATTATTGGAACGTTACTTTTATCGTGTTGAATGAAAAAAATTAATACTGAATGATTGTGTCCATGCATTACTCGGGGGGGGGGGGGGGGGGGGGGGGGTGGGTTAGGGTAATGGCGGTGTCCTGCATTGCACTCGTTCAGATCTGGTAGCCTTAGGTATCGACGATTTTCATTCATTTTAGTAGTTTGGTCAACAGACTTTAATTCAGAAGTTTTTTGTATATTTACCAAAAATTATGGGCAAGGCGTCATTTAGTTTGGAAAGGCATTCAAAAACTTTTCGGAAAGGTCCCAAAAAGCAGCGCCGGCAACTTTCATATGGAGTGTATGGAGAACTCCATACCCAGAAAAAATCTGGGTATCGAATTTCACACCCGGAATTATGTAGTTGCGGAAAGACAGAGTCATGTTTTAAAATATTTTTATTACTGATTGCGCATTGCCCGTAAATAAAGAAGTAAAGACCCTCCGAGCAAATTTCGTGCACACCATAGTTGCATTTTTCTCTGTGCGCCGCTGCGTATTCCCTTCTTACCCAATACCCGCCATACTGCGGTGCCTTTTGAGCTTAATTTGTGTAGTGGTTTCGTGTCTGTGTATTACAATTGGGGCTAAATAACTTAGCAACATTCTATGCCCATGCGGACCCAACTGTGGAATACGACCCGACAACACTTGAGCCCAGCGCCCACTATACACCGCGGCGGACGGCTGAAAATAGTGATGCATCGTGTTTTTTCTGTAGTTTTTCATAAAAGTACGCATGATTTTTATTATAAAATACGATGAATCACTTGTTTAGCGCCGGGCTTGTCTCAATAAATTAAATAAAAATGGAAAAATGTGAACCCCCCCCCCCCCCCCCCCATCAGTCGAGTAACTCCATACCCCAAAATTTTGCAAGTCGCCGGCGCTGCCAGAAAGGGAAGAAAACAATTGCAAAAGTTATAAACAATTTATTCAAAAAAAGGGCGAGTTCGGTTTTTTGCGAATATCTCAAAAACTATCTAAGATATTCAAAATCGCAAGAAAGATCCTAAAAGAGCAGAAAATTTCCTACAAAAAAACCTACCCCCCCAAACTCTACGACCAATATTTATAATTTTAATTGAGCAGTGAAAAAAGGACTAAAAATGGGTCATGCGGCGGCGGCCGCGCGCGCGTGTTTAGTCCTTTTTTCACCGCACAATTAAAATTATAAATATTGGTTGTAGAGTTTGGGGCGGTAAGGCTTTTCTGTAGGAAATTTTCTGCTCTTCCCAATAAACACAAGATGGTATATTAAACGTTGAGAAAGAGTATGAACCATAAGTTCAAAAATCGTAGACGAGTAACGGATAATATCTATCAGAATGTCCGCCCTAAAAACGTTATTTTCGACGGTTCTTTGCCGATCTTTATACGTATAGTATAAAGTTCGACGTTTATTAACCCTCTTCCTTTCCCCGATATAGGGAGTATTAACGTTTCAGTTTATACAACTGATTTTTATACAATTTCTAAACGCTTATTTGACGTTCGAATATACGCCTACAGGACCTTTCATTTATACTATATAGAGTAGTCAGTTTTAGAACGTTTAATAAATGACTGGGTATCAATAAACTCATTAAAAACATATATTAAAGTCGTATATTACCTATAGGTTTATATACCATAGATTCTTCACGTTTGTATTTTATACCTATACCATTTTTAAACTAACTTTACGTATAATTTACGTATTTTACATGATCCTGTGTTTATTGGGTTTTAGGATCTTTTTTGCGATTTTGAATATCTGAAATAGTTTTTTCATCATTCTAATGAAAAATAATAATCGTTACTTGTACGTAAAGGCTTTTTGACGAACTTCGTTACAGCACTCGCGTTCGGCTCGTGCCGTGAACCTCTCGTTTCGTCAAAAAAGCCTGTCCGTACTTGTACTGAAATGTACTATTGAGATATTCGCAAAAAACCGAACTCCCCCCCTTTTTTTTTAAATAAATTGTTTATAACTTTTGCAATTTTTTTCTTCCCTTTCTGAGACCTTTCCGAAAAGTTTCTAAATGCCTTTGCGAACCAAATGACACCTTGCCCATAATTTTTGGTGAATACACTGTTAAAAATTTCGCCCACAAAATTCCGATACAGTGTCTGAATAAAACTTCCAATACATTGTGACATAGCAAGTCACAAATCTCCCCAAGCCACGCGGGGAAACCGAAATATTCAAAATTTAGCTGAAATAAACCGAAGATAGCCGAGGACGATCGGACACGAGGTCCGCTCGTCACTCAAGTACCTACCGTCCTAGCGACACGTGTTAACTTAAGTAATTAGCTATCTGTGCAACCAATCTCAGCAATTTAAGGTCAGTACCTTTATATAAAACCCCCGCTATTTTAATTAGTAATCCTCACGTTCTCATACACACTTACACTGTAAAAAATTTTATTAATTTTAATGCAGTTTTAATGCACATTGCACATTAATTTTATTATCATTAATTATCACTTAATGTGCATTTACATTAAAAATCGTAGGTATTCATTTATTTTCATGATCTTGTGTATGAAAAATAATACATATGGTAACTAAAATTCAGTACAGTGCTTGCAATGGTACTTGATGTATATGCACATTGAATACAATTTACTCTTACATTACTTCCGTCATAATGTTATTGAAATTCATGCACAATTTTCAATGTCGTTATCTGCGCCATCTGTGGGCGCAGCGGTGGCGCACGGGCTTGCCTAAAAACCTTTCTCGCAAGTAAAGTAAAACGGTTACGTCTTTAGGTCCACGCCAAGCGCCACAGTAAAAGCAGACATATCTCTGCTGAGAGTTCTAAGTGAGCAGCTATCGGTGAGGGCTCGGCCTCCCTATAGTAAACGTTCTTTCACCAAAATTTGGTGGATTCACTAAATGATTCCAATTTGATAGTTTTTCTAAGAAATCTTTTTAGATGCAATCAGTATTTATTGAACGGGAAAACCTGAACAGTGATACAACACATGAAACTATGCACTCACATGCACGCATTAAAATCAATTAACGTGCATCATAATTTCATCAGTATGTATTGATTTTAATGTATAATATCTGAAATCTCGAAAAAAAAGAATGCATGAAATTTAACGATCAGACATTGAAATTAATATACATTTTACAAAATTTTGAAGATGAACATTAATTTGATTTCATGTGCGTTCATAACTTTTGCTTCATGCACTTTTCATTGATTTTAATGCATAAATTTTTTACAGTGTACACACACACACCCACCCCGCTTTGTAATAGTTTTAAGCAGTTATTTGAATAAATCCAAATTATAATTTCTAAACCTATTTCTACTCGACCACGTTACTCTCCCTCACACCCCGTCCTAGTAATCCATTTATTTATAGCTGGCTATCAAGCCCGTTACAACATTAGTAGTAAATTTACAAGACATTTCCTTAAAATTAATTCACAAATACTTCAAATTTACTAAACAATTTAGCGAATTCAAATACAATTTTGTGTTTTTCCTATGAAAGTTCAGTAAAATCAAGAATTTATTTGTAAATTTATAGAACAAGCTTAGTAATTTACTTTGCTACGCCGCATTTGTAATTTTGCAACACTTTTGTGTAGTAAATGTGTTGTAAATTCACAATTATTTTTTACAGTGTATACACAAAACTTCTGAATAAAAGTCTGTTGACCAAACTATTAAAATGAATAAAAATCATCGATACTATATAGTATGGCCTTTACGCCTTTGTTAAGTTTGATTTTCGAGGGCTGTGTAGCGAGCGTAAAATACCTTATTTCCGAGGGGTGAAGAAAAGGAGAGTTGGCGCATGCGCACACCACAAATACTCCACTTTGCGCACTACTGATTTTGTCGCGCATGCGCACATCGCGAATACTCTACTTTGCGCACTAGTGCTTTCTTCGTGCACTGTGTCATGGCGGTGGACAGTCGCGAGGTGAGGTTATATTGATTGATCAATCTGTCTCTCAAATCAAACTTTTTTCGCAGGGAGTTACATAAAATATCGTGTGATACACGTGCGGATAGGCAATATCTGTCTTGTGTCATTTACAGCACTCGTCTTTGGCTCGTGCTACAAACGACACTCGTCGGATATTGCCTACTTTCCGCACTTGTATCACAATATACTATTTCGTTGCAGTGGGCGTAAAATCCGATTTTACGCATTGTTCTGCTTGGATAAAATCGAATTTTACGCCAACTGCATCGAAAAATATCGTTCGCAACACGGGCGTAATATTTTATACCCTCGTGTGATGCCGTAATCACTCGGGCCGGCTTCGAAATCACACGCGGCTATGAAATTTTACGCCCTTGATACGAAAAATACTAATTCTGTGCAGCAGTCGGAAAACATTCGAATACTAAGTCGAAATTTATAGTAACGGGATGGGGCTTCGGTTGTGTCGAAATTGAGAGGATTTAAATTTAAATAAGGTATCAGTCTCAAGTTTGAGAAATAAGTTTTCCTAATAGCTTGAGGGGGTTATAGCTTAGGAATAATTTCTTTCAAATCACTGGTGCGCTTTGGAGAAATATTCTATTGACTCGGCTTTTTCACAGCTGATTATCATAGTATTTCAAGATATAATCAGAAATTATTTATTAATTTATCGTCTTCGGCTTACATGGACCGATTGCACAGAAGAAAAAGCGGTTGTCGTAGGGTACAGGTCGCTGCATCATTGATTGAAATTTCTTCAAATTTGGAGGAAATATTCTACATTGATGTGATCTCGGGAAAAATCAATAGTATTGCTGAATCACTGTAAGCACCTTTTCTATGTGGACGATCCTCAAGTCAATCTCTCCTTCTCTGCGAACACTATGGTGGATGGCGTCGCGTGTGTTAACAAGGATGTGCATTCTATCTGCAAATGGGCTGACAACAACGCTTACAGATCAATTTTGACAAAATCAAGGCTTTTTTGCAGGGGTTCCAAATTTGTCAATTGACTTGACTTTGCCACCCTGCCGCATGTTGCGCTTGATACTCGACGTGAATCCTCAAATCTTTTGTGGAATGATACGTTCTATGCTGTCGGCTGGTAACTGCTATTATTTTCCCAAACTTTGTTCATTGTTCCGGAGTACATAGGTGATAACCTCCCTGGGGTACTAGACGTCAGACTGCAATGCCTCTAGAATGCCTGTGTTCATTTCATATTGGTTTTGACGAGCCACCACACTTTCAGCCAGAAACCGTTTCGTAAAATAATCATTTTCAAACTACACGGAGAGAAATTTATGGTAAATTTTCTCATACTCATATTGGGACCGTGCATACCTATACATACTCACCAAAGTAAGAATGTGTAGTCGTGTACGTGCATACTAGTGGCGACGCCTATGGTAGGTATCGGCACTTTGGGTCCCGAAAAGACAATGTATGTACACGAATATACATTCTCACTTTGGTGAGTGTGTTAGAGGTGCACATAGCGAATAGTACTTGTGTCATATACTCTCAATATGACGATCGTTTCCATACATTATGTTATACACACTGTTCCATGAATGTAAGAAAGACATTCCTATATTCATGGTGACATTGGGTATAAAGTATAGGAACGATCGTCATATTGAAAGTATATGACACAAGTACTATATGAGTATGAGAAAATTTACCATAAATTTCTCTCCGTGTAGTCACAGAAGTTTCTGGGATTTTCACTGTGGGTACCTACTTCAGTTCAAAATGGCACACTCTATTGCACAGTTGAGTTTCTTCAATTCTTTAACTACGAATTGACGAAAATCTCTGTTACACGTTGCTCATGCATGTGTCTTGACGTTCTTAGAATTTCTCGGAAATGTCTACATGTTCAACACAACATTTTGCCGGGATTATCGAAGGACCCTGGTTTGTTTTCACTAGTTCCCGGTGTTTAGGAATGCGATCGCATTCAATTAATCGATAGGTTAGCCTATGAGATAATGAAAATACATTTTTTTGACTGAATTAGGCGATGTGGAATGTCGGAAAAATACACGGACCCGAGGATCTCGACCCGCGGTACGGACTACTCCAAGACCACGACCAACATCCACACACTATGATCATGGTGAGTCGAGAAAATACACGATTGTTTTCAGGTATTTATTTTCAATCGAATAAAGTTACACAATATATTCTAGTCCAATTTTTTTCCCGATTATAGAGCTATACAACTCGTGATTCAAATATTTTCAAATTCGATCTCCATTTCCGAAGTCGCTGTACGGGAGCGCCTTTATTCTCGACCGCATTTTATATCATGAGTAGATCCGGTATACAGACAAATCGGACTAATTATTGGTTTTGCAATACCTCACATTGGCATATGGGCAAATCCATAAAACTTTTAACTTCGATAGATTTTTTATTTTTTTTTCCATTCTGCGAGCACACATCTCAGGTTTGGTGTATGTTTTCGCATGACTCACGAGACAAATAATTCACGTCCGTTAACTATTTTCCGGCAGGGGCGTAATAATTATGGTATAGTAATATTGGAAAAAACACGATTTTAACATGAAATGCATTTTCACCACACCAGCACGAAAGTACGACTTTTGACCCCTCGCGCAAAAAAAACAAAAATTCCTTCGTGAAAAATTCCAGAGATCAACGGTATCCAAGTTATTTGATTGAAAAAAAAAAAAAAATTCAATTAAAAAATTCAGCACCTATGGGTGTCAAAAAATCTCAGACGGTGTAGGATTGACTTTAAGATCGTGTTAAATTGACACCAACATGTGGTCTACCGGGAGATTATGTGGAAATGAAAGGCTCCAAGCGCGCGAACTTTGATTTACCTAAATCTCATTGGCCAGCAGAATAGCGCCAGGGACTCCACTCACTTCTCAGTAATATCCCTAGTTCTGTCGTCTGCTAGATTCACACAAACATAACCTATTCCTGCAACGGTCTGCCGCCATTTGTATTTGACAACAATCAGAAACAAATAGCGGACGGATCTAGGGATATTCGTGGCGAGTCTGAAATTGGTGACCCTCGAAATATTCGAATAAATCAGCGCCTGCGCGCTTGGAGCCTTTCATTTCCACATAATCTCCCGGTATACGAGTCCACACCGATTTATTTTGTTACAGTGTGTGTGCCATTCTAGGGTTGATGACTTCATATTCGATTCATACATAGATTTGCGACGCCACTATTTTTTTCAGTTAACGCGTATGTCAAACTGTAGTTTACAATTATAAAGATATGAAACCAAGAAACATTTCTGACGTGCGGTTGTAAAAACTGAATTTTATACACAGTTTACGTTTCTGATGATCATTTTCGAATTGTTACTGCATGGACACTATTGATGGCACAGTTATGCGACACCTCGCAAAAGATGCCTCTTTGAATTGAAGATGTGTCAGCATTGCTCATTTATCGATGAGGAATTGATGGAATTGAGGAATTGAGATTTATCGTGTGAAGGAATTGACTTTGCAAAAAACAATAAAAAATTCATCAATTCATCCTCGCATTTTTGTAGCTAAATAATTTTTTTTGCGAGAGGAGCACATCTGAGGCAGAGCGGGTGATGTTTTGGGGTATGAAGGAGAAACTAAAACACATTCAATTAAAATAGAAACTGGAAGGGCGCTCGTAGAATATCATTAAAGGTTCAAAAAAATTCGCTAGCCTCGCATGCGATTTCGACATTTTCTTCTTTTTCAAAGTTTGTTACACACTCAGAGAAAAATCTGGTTAACTGCACTATAAATTATTGTTCGCTGAGAGGACAGTCCGAATTTATAGTCACTAGAACTTATCAAATTATGTTGTTCTGAACTATAAATTTACCGTTAATCTTGACAAAAGTCGTATGGTCAATGTAGCAATATAGAGACCTGACCATGTATGTAGAGTCGTTCAAACTATATTCATTTAGTCTGCTCTAACAAATTATTTTATCAATATTGACCATTTCCATCAAGTAAAACTAGTTGTAGATAGTATTTGATATGGACAAAATACCAATGCATGAATAGTTGATTACACTCAGAGAAAAAACCAGTCAAGTTAACTACAAATTTACAGTTAAATAGCGCTTCAACTGTATGTTTTTGTTTTCATAACAATAATATATAGTTATGATAAAAATCTAAAAATAGTTAAACCAGCTACTTTTAGATAAATCAATACACTCGGACCCCACTTATTTGACCACCAGTTATTTGACGGCCCCAGTTATTTGACGGAGTTCAGACTCAGTTATTTGACTCTCTCTACCCCCACTATTGAGACAAAGTGTTACGACGTACGGGTCTGAACTAGCGTGGGACTGCGCATGTACAACTGCGCAGGAGCGGCTGCCATTTTAAGACGGAAAGTGGGGACCCCTTCTTTGGTCAAATAACTGAAGGTACCCGGTCCCGAGTTGGTCAAATAAGTGGGGTCCGAGTGTATGAAAATATATTGAATTATATATAATATATAAATATATATAAATATTTATATATATTTATCATCACGTTTTGTAGAAATCAGACATATCTTCGGACTTGTATAGTTTTGCTAGTGGGAGTGAAGCGAGTTGCTGCGCCGCGTAGTGAGCGTGAAGTGACACTAACTTATTCTCAACTCTATTTTTCTAGATATACATCAACAATTTTTTTAGTTACATCAACAATTGTAGGTTCGAATTTTCTCTGAGTGTATGGACCGGTGAATTTAACCATAACGCATACTGCCGAAGCCATAGCAGAGGATGCGCGGTACGATACTGAAGTAGTCATAATGAACATCCATATTTGGTGAACATTTCCACTATAAATATGGTTAATTGTACATTTATTATTGTCTATTTGACGTCCCCGCGTTAACTATGAGGGTTTGATTAAATTAACATTGCGTTTATAGCGTGCCGAACGATAAATAGAGTAAAGTTTACTATAAAAATTGTCCACCCGACTTTAATTTTCCAACCATACAAAGTGACAACTATCTGCAAGTTATTTTCTCTGAGTGCAACTTCACTATATATATTTCAGTAGATTTAATTATGCGAATACGTGTTTAATACTATGTAGAACTAGCCTAAAATAGTATATTGTATACCAAGGAGGCAAAGAAGGTCTTTTAACGCCGAGCGTATATTTGCAATACGACTCGTAGACGAGTCGAAGACGAGTATTGCGAATACGCTCGGCGTAAAAGACCTTCGCCTCCTTGGTACACACGATATTTTATACAACAAAAGTATGTTTTACAAGTTCATGCTCGATCCGGTACACAAAGTCGACGGACATACACGTATAGCAACGCATAACAACGCGATTTGAAGGCTACGGCGCGTACGTTAGAGACCACTTTTAACTCCTAGGACTCAAAAGTAGCCAAAAGTGAACTGTCCGCATGCGCATTCGCAGACTCGCTCAACTGTCTCTAAAACGTCAACTTTGTGTACCGAAATTGAGCATGAAAAACGCGTAAAACATGCTTGCGTTGCATAAACCTACAAGTGCGTAGTATTGTTATCTTACGAAGTATTCTTAATTTTATCGCTCCTCGCTGGGAGTTAAAAGTTCTGTGGATTTGCCCATATGTGAGCCATGCCACGTCAGACCGGACAAAATAAATCAAAAATTGACCTCGATGATACCGATTTCGCTCTAATTTTTTTTACGGGTTCTATGGAACAAATAAATTCATCAAACAATTTTTTTTTTTTTTGGCCCCTATTTTCCAAGTTACACGGTGTTAAAATCAAGGAAAAAGAGCAAGAAATCGAAAACATACTCCCCTTCAAACGGTCATACCCATGAAAAGTTTGCCAATGGTAGTAATACGGTCCAGTACTGGTTCAGACCAGGCAGCCAAATCTCGTCAGCCATGACTGAGCCAGTAATGGCCCAGTATAAGTTGACAAAATGGCCGAGTAGCGGCCCTGACTCTCAACCGAGAATCGGTATCCGAAGCTGTGCCATTATCGGGCCAATGTTGGCATACGCAGCGCCGGCGACTTCTGATAATCTCGAGTGTGGAATTAGAGCACGAAGGGGGGGGGGGGGGGGGGGGTATAAAAGATAAGTGGAAAATTTTTTTTTCGTTTTTTATTTATTCACTGCGAACGTTGAACATCCAACAGGGTTGGATAATTCGAGTGAAATATTTCGAGTGTGGACATCTCCACACCTTCCACACAAAAGTCGCCGGCGCTGGGCATACGGCATACCGGTCCCAGAAATATCCACCAGTACTGGCCTTGACTCGATAAATGAGGAACATTTTCCGGAGCTCCACCACTACTGGGCGAATATTGACGAGTTGATATCAGAAATATTCACCAGTATCAGCCCTGAATCTATAACCGACCCATGCCTGTGTTCCCAATGGTGAATAAAGAAACAATATTGGCCCATGCTTGGGCCAAGCTCGGTGGACAAGACTTGTTAAAATGCCACCGGCCATTGCTTTCCCCAGCATTGTCCCAACGGTACTAACCAACAATTGGATTTGACGCTTGGACCAAGGATGAGACAAGCTTGGCCCAATGCTACCTTACTGTACTCAACGACAACTATTCAACGTCTGGTATCCACGCTAGGGAGAATGTTCGTCGCATTTTTTAGAACTGAAAGAAAAAATCGATCACGGCGCTATATTGAGTTGTCAAAACTTCATAATCAAAAACAGCTCGATAAAATTATTTTTTTCCAATTAAAGCAGTGTCTTGGACTCAAAACCATCATAATTGTATGAAATCGCTGATAAAATCGGAGGGGGTGAAGGTTTTTGATTCATTGAGATCACATGGAATTCTTCGCATGAAGCTGTGCTATATATAGGAAAACATTAAAATTATTACCAATAGGTAGTTTGGTGTAGTGGATAGGGTGTGCGACTAGTAATATAAACGAGCGAGCGGACGTGGGTTCAAGTCCCGGTTAGGAGAAATATATCGGCGGCGGTTTTTTCAGCAAAAATGCGTTTTCGTCCACAGGCGGTGAATTATAAATCATCAACTTTGATGATAGAACGTTCGTCAATCATTTTTTTTATCACGTTTCGTCGTTGCAATAATATGTAAACAAAAGTCGGACAATTTTGGACCAATACTGGTTAGTTATTTTGGCCCAGTGATGGGTGCCAAGCGTTGGACCGATCGTATCAATCCAGCTATTTACCGGAATTGAGCCACTACTGGCAATAAGAGTTGGGCCGGAGTTAGTGATGCCGGCGGCAGTACTGGTTCTGTACTGGAGCTATGGTCTATCTTTTCATGGGTATCTTCGATTGTATTCAACCTAGAGACTTCGTCCAAGAACCATTTCAAAGCTGTTGAATGACACGATTTGTATATATTTATTTCATTCTGCGGTAATAAACAATTGAAGGGCCAGATCGAATAACGACTTCCGCGCTCGAGCCTATCTGACAAGCCCCTGAACTCATGCAACCGCAGCTCAGCGCGCAGCAAACTTTTAGGATTGAAAAAACATTAACAAATCTTATACTTGTACGAAACTGTCAGCGAGGAAGTTGTTCATAATGGTTCGAAGTATATATTTGGTATGTTATGATAATTTTCATACTATATTTTCGGAAATATGAGAAGTAATAGTGCCGGCTTCATTTGTGCCGAGTACCGCGAGTATGTATTAGCATCCTTATTTGCAAGAAGACATTAAAACGTGATAAATATTTATTTTCATAACATCTGCTCTGAAACTTCAGCTTTCATTGCCTGTTTAGCGAGTAGACCAGTCATTTTATGCAATTTTAGGGCCTCAAATGACACTAATTATGGGAAGCATGAAAAAAATACTACGATGTAGCGCTAGACGCGAATAATATCCCGTACCGTTTGTGGCATTTAGTTTTCAGTCGTTTTTTAGAAAAAAATTAAAAACCCGAAAAAAACTCGAAAAAAACACGTTTCTGTACCTTTCGCGTCGAACGCTGCTTAAACGTAGGCGGATGGACCATAGGTTGACGGGACCTTTTTTGTAAAGCGTTAAATTTCCTGCAAAAAAGTCCGTGATGGCATAAATCTATAGTTGGTATCCGATGCGTTTGAGGCGATCCGAAACGCACTTTCGAAACGACATTTTTCCGTCGACTAACAGCAACATGGCAGCCGTTGCCATGGCCATGGCCTGTCAATCGACGGAAAAGTGTCGTTTCGTACGTGCGTTTTGCATCGCCTCAAACGCATCGGATATCAACTATAGATATATGTCGTCATGGACTTCTTTGTGGAGAATTTAACGCTCTACAAAAAAGGTCCAGCCAAACTATGGTCTATCTGCCTTCGTTTAAGCAGCGTTCGACGCGAAAGGTATAGAAACGTGTGTTTTTCGAGTTTTTTTTCGGGTTTTTAATTTTTTTTCTCAAAAACGACTGAAAACTAAATGCCACAAACGATACGGGATATTATTCGCGTCTAGCGCTACATCGTAGTATTTTTTTCATGTTTCCCATAATTAGTGTCATTTGAAAACGTAAAATGATTGGTCTAGAGTCGAAACAAGCTAATTTCATGCGAATGCCGTGAAAAGCTGTGACGTACGCTGCAATCGCGACTTCAATGTTTTAGCGGTCTGAAAGCTGCGCTGCTTTCGTCCCACAGGGAAGAAAGCAACTGCTTTCGTCCCTCACTTCAGACCTGAAGTTTCTTGCAGATGTTATGAAAAACATAGTGTGTGACACGGGATGAAACATGAATGCAGGCACGGGTGATGTCAGACCTCGCCTTCGGCTTCGGGCTGACAACTTCACCCTGGCCTGCATTCACACTGTTTCATCCCTTGTTACACAATATACTATTACTTACACCTATTGGTAAGTTTTGCTCTTATGTTTGTGTAGTGGTGCCGCGATAATCGATAAACACGAGACAATACGAGATGAAGGTGTCGATAAACGAGACGATAAATGATATTTTCTCGTATCGTCGTTGACGAGACGATACGAGATCAGGTACACGATAACGAGACGAGAATCGAGAATATCGCCGAATTTTTCTTGTCTATATTTCCTTCGCTTTTGTGGAGACTCTTCTCATCGAAAATGAACAGAGATTATCGAATAGTGTTTTATGAAAGTTTCTATTCAAATAGTAAAATATTCATACTTTTCACACCTCTCGTGGATGAATATCATAATGCACGCAATTTTTTTAAATTCATGTTCCGTCCATGACGGCATTCATATGGATTATTTCGTTCCATTCGAGAATGCTAAAATTCACTTGATATGCTTGATATGCATAAAAAAAATTAGAAAAAAAAAAACTCCATAAAAGTACGATATTAGACGATAACGGAGATTCAAGTCGAGAATAATTTGAGATGAGACGATAATTCGAGACGAGACGATAATTCGAACTGACTTTTCGAGACGAGACGATAATTCGAACCAACTTTTCGAGACGATACGATATTTACGAAAACTAGCTCAGTGCGCGCGCTACGCGCGCGTCAGAAACTATTTTTTTGAATTAAAATCAAAATTATGCAACGTAATGATATAGTAATTCAAATAATTATTATGTTTTATGAATTAAATTACTAATTTATGTATAATGAAACCAATCGATTTTTTTCGATAGTATGTTATCGAAAAAAAAGTTGTCACCGCTTTTCGCGACGGATGTCGCTGTTATTCTGCGATGTGTGATACACAGTTGTTTTAACATAGACAGCTCACGATCGTTTTTCAATAAATGTGTCAAAATACGAAAAAGATACGTATTTCTATAATTCGATCGAATTCCATACACCGTCATATTATTTGAACTGGAAAGCTTAACTGCAGCAGATTTCAGTGCAGATATCAGGTATGTCTTGTTAAATACATGCTAATGTTGATTTTTGTTGAATATATTATGTACCAGGTACCTACTACATATTTACAATCTCTTTTTTCAGGCACGCAATCGAGAAGTTTTTACGCTGAATTATAATAAAAAGAGCCGTCCAGGGCTGAACTGCGATCACAGATTCCACTACAGATTTCACTCACATATCAAGTAACGTTTCACAAATACATCTCAATGTTGAGTTCTGTTGGAGTTTGCAATGGATTTTTTGTGGTTACATACCTTTAATTTTTTCAGGTACGCGGAGGAAGAATTCAACAACCGTTTTTCTGAATATAACAAGTGTCATAACAGTTAATTCATTTGCTTGTTCATTCTATATATTTAATTCATGCACATATTATTAGGATTAATTCGAATTTATTTCATTTTTGTCAATATATCAATAAAAAATGTAATGATTGTTGACTGAATTTCTTTATGAGTACCTTGATGAGTCCTATGAGTACCTTGATGAGTCGTACGAGTACCTTGGTGAATAATATGAGTATAATAGGAGTGTAATCTGATCAAACTGTAATCGTAAGGAAAGCTTTACGCATATTTTGTTTACAATCCAATTTGTGTTGATAATTCAATACACTTATCTTTTCACAATGCCACGTCGTAAAATTAATCGTACTGTAGAAGAAAATGAGGAGTTTTTACGCTTACGGAGAGAAAGAAATAATGAGAATCAACGTCAGCAGCGTCTTCGAAATCAATCAAATACTTCCAATTCATCTATTAGTCAAAATAATTGTGAACGTCAACGCAGATTTAGAGCAATACACGGTGAGTCATTAAATATTACAAATTTTAATCTCGAATGCTTGGGTGAAATTTCTGAGCATTATATCGGAAAAATGGAAGTACTATGTATCCATTGTAGTGCAAAACACTTTCCACAAGAGAAGGTGGCCAACAAAGGAAATTCTTTCCATGATTGTTGTAGCCACGGAAGTGTAGTTCTTGAGGCGATGCCCGACTTTCCCGTAGGTCTTCGTAAACTATTTGACTTAGAACATCAGAAATCCAACGATTTTTATAAACGGATAAGATGCTACAATAGCTCATTTTCGTTTGCTTCGTTCAACGCGAATCTTGTGAATTTCGGCGCGAGACGACCAGGACCGTACTGTTTTAAGATTCAAGGGCAGATTTATTACCAAGTTAACACATCATTCCAGTCTGTTGTGGGTCAACCCCCAAGCTATGGTCAACTCTTCATAGTTGATTCGAACGAAGCGACGGAACATCGTTTGAATCAAAATTCGGAACTGGACGATGAAATTTTACTCACACTTGATAGCATAATGCGAGAATATAATGTGTTTGCACAATCATACCAGATGATGGGTGAAGAATTAGCTAATCAACAGCGATTAGAATTGCAGAATAATGCACCCATAACTGAGCTGAGTATGCTATTTACCTTAAAGCCAGGTGTGGATCGACGGCGGTATAACTTTCAAAGGACTAACGAGGTGGCTGCCGTGTTTTCGACAACTGCTGATGGTGAGATTCCAGAATCTTACGTGTGTATTAGAGTGGTCCTTATTTTGGTCATTTTCGAATTGAGATTTCTTCGCCCCCTAGAAAGGTTCCAAATAATTTAAAAAAAACACCCTCAAAATTTGAACTTCTTATCTCAATTTTAACACGTGCCGCAAAACATCTGAAGTTTTACGCTTGATTAACATGGCGTTTTCACTGACCATTATTCAGAATTTTTGGCGCACCGTCAATAAGTGCGAAAAAAATCTAATTCTTGTAGAAATATTTTCAGAAGACCCGATATTATTTTATCAGATTGACTGAAATTCAAAATTCAAAATGACGAATCCAAAATAGCGGCTGTAAAACATAAAAAATGTTTAAATCCAGCCGCGATTTTGGATCCGCCATTTTGAATTTTGAATTTCTCTAAATCTGATAAAATAATATCGGGTTTTCTGAAAATATTCCTACAAGAATTAGATTTTTCTCGCACTTATTGACGGTGCGCCAAAAATTCTGAATAATGGTCAGTGAAAACGCCATGTTAATCAAACGTTAAACTTCAGAGGCTTTGCGGCACGTGTTAAAATTGAGATGAAAAGTTCGAATTTTGAGGATATTTTTTTTTAATTATTTGGAACCCTTCTAGGGGGCGAAGAAATCTTAATTCAAAAATGACCAAAATAAGGACCACTCTAGTGTGTATACGCAATAGGAATGATAAAGTTTTGAAGCAAGTCAGTAGTATGGATCCAAATGTCGAACCCTGGATTTATCCATTATTTTACCCATGTGGTTCGAGGGGCTGGCATCGAAATTTGCTACGTTCGAACAGCAACCGACGTGTATCCAGGTTAGCTTATGTAAGATACCAAATTGGCTTGCGTAACGATTTTAATCCTTTTATTATGGGGCGTCGATTATTTCAGCAGTGGTCCGTGGACAATTATGTAAAGATTGAAAAGGATCGAATAAAGTATTGCAAAGGACACCAGAAAGACTCCGTGCAGAATCCTATAGCGGACTCGTGGATTACTTGCAAAATACTGCGAATGATGTTAATGGTCGTGTTGGTAAAATGATTATACTACCTTCGACATTCATAGGTTCCCCACGCAACATGATGCAAAATTACCAAGATGCAATGGCTATCGTTCGAAAATATGGTAAACCAGATCTTTTCATAACCATGACATGTAATCCAAATTGGATAGAAATTCGTGAGAATCTTCTTACTGGGCAGCAAGCAGCAGACAGACCGGATATTTGCGCACGAGTCTTCAGTATCAAGCAAAAATTCTTGATTGACTTAATTGTTAAGCAAAAGTGTTTTGGGGAAGTAGCAGCATACGTGTATGTTGTAGAGTTCCAGAAACGGGGCTTACCTCACATACATTTGCTGGTAACGTTACGGCAAAACTACAAAATAACAACTCCCACAATCGTCGACCGCTATATTTCTGCTGAAATTCCCGATCCTTCAGAAAATCGTATTTTGCATGATATTGTCATGAAACATATGATACACGGACCGTGCGGCGATTGGTGCTTGGTAAACGGTAAGTGTTCTAAACATTATCCAAGATCATTGTGTGAGGAAAAAACCATGGATGTAGATGGATATCCATATTATCGCCGAAGAGATACTGGTGAGGTATTCTTTGAACGTCCTGGTGGATACAGCGTTAACAATCGTTACGTTGTACCCTACTGTCCGATGCTATTGCGTAAGTTCAATTGTCATATTAATGTTGAAATAATTTCGAGTGTCAAATCCGTGAAATATATATACAAATATATATACAAAGGTCACGATGCTGCTACGGTAACTATTGGAGAAATTTCTAATGATACTGTAATAAATCACGACGAAATACGCGATTATATTGAATCTCGTTACGTCGGACCTGTGGAGGCAATCTGGCGTATTCTGAGTAAAACTCTGCATGATAAGAGTCATGCTATCACGCGCTTACCTGTGCACTTACCAAATGAGCAAAGCTTGACAGTAAACGTTGACGCAAACGAAAATGATATTATGAATGCATTAGAGAAGACAACTATGCTTTTAGACTATTTTGATTTAAATTCACGTGACGAGCAAGCCAAACAATATTTGTACGTTGATATTCCATCTTACTATACATTCAAGAAGCAAAAGGATAACAGTGGTGAAAATATTTCTCATTGGGATAAACGTAAGTCTCATTTCAACTGTATCGGGCGCATGTATGCTGTTAGCCCCACGCAGGTAGAGCTGTTTCATTTGCGGTTGTTATTGTTAACTATCAGAGGGGCTACAAGTTTCGAATATTTGAGAACGGTGAACGGAGAACTTCAACAAACATTTTCAGCTACTTGTTTGAAATTAGGTCTCATCGAAGACGATGAAGAATGGAGCCGAGCAATGCACGAAGCAGAAGTTTGGATGATGCCTCGACAATTACGCAGGTTATTTGTTCGCATTTTGATACACTGTCAGCCAGCTCATCCTGAACATCTCTGGGAAGAATTTAAAGTTGCAATGTCAGAAGATTATGCAAAACACGCAGGTACGCTACACGGACAAAATAAATTGTATGCCCAAATAAATGCAATGCTTTGTGCCGAAGGTCGAAGTCTAGCTGATTTTCCCGAAATGATGCAATTACCGGATATCGTTGAAATGGATGATGGTATATCGCTTCAACAAGCCATTGAAAATGAAACGCAGCAATATATAAGATTAAATGAGCAACAGAAAAAGATTATAGATATTATCTTGAATCTAATCGATAATAAAAATCACACTGCGGATACATGTTATTACATCGATGGACCCGGTGGATCTGGAAAAACTTTTTTATATATCACTCTATGGAATCTTCTCAAGGGTAGAAACAAACGCGTAATTACCATGGCATTCATTGGAATTGCGGCAGTATTGCTTCCTAATGGGAAGACAGTCCACAAGACTTTTGGCTTACCAGTTCCTCTTTTCGCAGATTCGTCATCTAATATTAAATTGCAATCGAAAGAAGCAAAATATCTCGAAGGGACCGATATTTTTATTTTTGACGAAGCTCCAATGGCTCCACGATATGCTTTGGAAGTCATGAACCGGATCTTGCGTGATATTATGAATAATGATCTGCCTTTCGGTGGTAAGATTATGATTCTGAGCGGTGATTTCAGGCAACTTCTACCTATTAAAATGAATAGCACCCGTAGCGAAACAGTCAATTTATCAATTAAATTTAGTTCGGTTTGGCAATACTTCGTCAAATATTCTTTGACGAAAAACATGCGAACATTACCTCAAGAAGTTGATTTTATGAAATTTTTGATAGATCAAGGGGATGGAGTACTGAATGACATTAATGATAATATCAGCATTCCAAACTGTTGTATAGCAGGCATAACCGCTGATATAGTAGAAGACACATTTGGTGGACTTATCAGGAATAAACAATATAGAGAGGCGGCAAAATGTGCAATTTTAGCTGCACGAAATGTAGACGTAGATGAAATAAATATAAGAGTTGTGCAGCTATTAGAAATGGAAAGTGAGCGAATCTATACAAGTGTAGATAGTACAGAAAATTGTGAAGACAATGGCAATATTGAAGAAATTCTACTACCAGAATATTTGAACAGTTTAAATCCCCCATCTCTTCCTCCACATGAACTACGGTTAAGGGTGAATAGCGTCGTTATGCTGATTCGAAATCTAAGTATAAATGAAGGTCTTTGTAACGGTACTCGATTATTGATTTTGGATTTGAGAAATAATATGCTCCGATGTGAAATTCTTACCGGCGATAAGGTGGGAGCAATTGTATTTCTGAATCGTATAACGTTATATTGTGAAAACAGTTACCCGTTTACGTTCAAAAGGAGACAATTTCCTATAAAATGAGCTTTCGCGATGACTATCAATAAGTCGCAAGGACAGACTTTCGACAAAATTGGACTCGACCTTAGGAAAGATGTATTTAATCATGGACAATTATACGTTGCTTGTTCTCGTGTACGTTCATGGGATTCGTTGAAAATTTACCTTGGTAATCAACGTGAGGATTTCACCGTTAAGAATTACGTTTACAAAGAATTGTATTCAAATTAATTGTCCGCAAACATAGGAGACTGATAATATTGGAGTTAATATTATTAATATGTTGAATTATGAAGATGATGAAAATGCATCTAAGAAAGTTATTGGTTTAAAATCGTCGTATATAAAATTCAGAAATAGATTTTTTTGAGAACATAATGATTAACGACATGATTATCTAATCGGTGACCTGCTGTCATTTATGAAACTAATTCACCAGGAAAGTATATGTGGACGTCCGCATGAAAAGGGTTCACTTTGGCACTATTGTAGTTATGCATGTGGGCGTATTCCTGACTGAATTTGAAACATTGAGAGAGATGATCCGACTTTCTAGGTGCAAAAACCGCGGAGTTATAGACTTTCAAAGTCGAAAGTGCCAAAAACCTCGTTTTGAGAAGAACGAAATCAAAGTTCGAGGTACTATTTTTGTGTCTTATCTCTCGTGTTATTCGGAAGTTGAATAGGTTATGATTTGGGTCATTGAAAAATGACTATGGAATGACCAATCAACTGCTTTAAGAAAAAAATTAAAAAAATTCGAGGAAATAAATTGCGATTATCTAGGAAACTAAATTCGACAAAGTGGGCGCTTTTTATGTGGACGTTCACATACAATTCTTTATTAAAAGTGTCGAGTTTGTCGATTGATATTGCAGTAAAGCTTTTTGAAAAAAAATATCAAATTAAATAATACAATTCGGGAAATGTTATTTAATTTCATAAATAGAAGATAAGATAGGCATTCAAAAATGTTGGTAGAAATGAAACGATAAATCACCGAAAGTGATATCGAATGTTTTATTCATCAGAACACTCATACAATGAAAAATAATTTCTTATTTAATTGTGGATCATTCATAGGCTAAGAGACGATTATAGTTATTTACCATGGTACTACGTGTACTTATATAGATACAATCACAGAAGCAGGCATTACTGGAACGGCCGAATTGAAACATTTCAGAATAAATCAGAACTGCGAATAATTCAATACACAGGGAAAAAAGTTTAATTATAGTTAATAAACGATTATTTGTATATAAGCAAATAAATATTTATTCATAGTTAACAAATATTAGTTAGTCCAGATGATATTGGGTTAAGTGAACTCATTTATGTATAGTCGTTGTTTGACTCGACCGAATATCATTTGGGTCAACTGATATTTGTTAACGATGAATAAATATTTATTTCCTTATATACAAATATATGTTGATTCGCTATAAATATAAACTCTTGTCTCTGTGTATGAAAACCAACAAACAATTTATAAAAATATGCCCGATTAAAAAAGATTATATATAATTATATATAATTACATATAATCTTTTTTACTCGGGTGCTGTCGGAATTTTGAATACATACTGTAACAGGAAAACATTTTGATGGTAATTATTATTAGATTGAATTAACAATATCGATCATCATTGACCGAAAAGAAGAATTTGATCAATGTATATTAGATTAACGAATTCAAATTCAATTGGATTTAATACGCTTGGTTGCCATTGATTCATTGGATCCTGGTTCTTCACGTTTTGTAGGAATACTTTGACATCCTCTCAACAACTTAGGTAGTGACATCTTCACATTATCAATGAATCTAACATCTTCGATAGATTTGACTAAGAAATGGACTGGATTTGCTGCACATAAAGAAAATAGAATATCATTAAATAACACACTATATAATTCTACACGGAGAGAATTTTATAATAGAGATCACTATAAAATATAGTACAAGGGTTTTTTCAATCAACTGCTATACGATAAATAGTTG
Organism: Tenthredo livida; assembly: GCA_963992785.1. NCBI lineage: Eukaryota > Metazoa > Arthropoda > Insecta > Hymenoptera > Tenthredinidae > Tenthredo > Tenthredo livida. The sequence goes on from OZ023071.1 coordinate 13,279,111, forward strand.
ATTACAATGAAAAAAATATTGTTATACGATGAACAGTTGATTCAAAATCTCTTGTACTATATTTTATAGTAATCTCTACTATAAAATCCTCTCCGTGTATTATTGTCACAGCGAAAGTATTTCTGATAGAAATATATTACCATTCCGTTGCAAGTATCCTTTAATTTCGACATGATCACCTTTTGTGAATTCATGGTTGTTTTCCATCTGTGCTATTCTAACTTCAAGTTTGAATCGTCCATCAGTAATTGAACCACAACCAAAATCATTTGACTTGACGGTTTGTCGCGTGATAATGAAGAAATTAGATTTGATGAATCCTTGAACCCCTATAAGTTATTATTCATATGAAAATAATTTTCATGTAATTGCATTTGATTCGGATTAAATTATAAATATAATAAGATGCATAAAATTATATACACTGACTTATATAACCGGTTGATTTTCCAACATTCTCCAATGGAACTGACTCAGGGATGGCTAATTCGTCAACATTTGGGACATTATGAGCTCCCAAGATGTTAACTATCGTGTTCGATTGAATAATTAGTTCAATATTGAGCGTGCCTTTGTTGAAATTACTTATCAAGCATGGCTCGACATAAGCACCATCGATATGTACGATCTGTGATTATGCAGAATTTATTACACAATATTTTATAGAATAAATCTTGGAATATTTATTGAATAAATCTGAAATAAATGTGAAACAAAAAACATACGTGGTTTGTTCGCAGCACGGGTTCGATTCGTTTGACGTCATCATTCCAAGTGATTACTTGTACGCGATCGCCAGAATTGTTGTTGACAAAAAATTTGAGTATAGTGTGATTTTTTGATCCAACCAACCGGGACGCTTCAATAGCGTCTATGTATCCAACGATTTCACTGGAAGAATTATCGGATATAAAAAATCATAATGAAGTCAAATGATGATCAAAAGACCATAAATCATATTATGATTGTTTTTCAAATAATAGATAGAAACAAATATCAGGAAGAAAGCAACTGAGCATAGAAGGAAAATATAATACTTACGCAGTGGAATCATGAGGAGATATAGAATGTAAATCAGCACTCGAAGTATATGCAATTGGAATATCATCTTCCATCTCAAGATTTTCAATTAAATCTTTTGTAATGCTGTTCATTTCAACCCACTAATCAATAGAAAATATATTTGAAATCGAAACGAGATATGATTGATTATGACTTAATGTTCACGCTTCTATAGTTTGATCACAATTGAAAATAAGAAAAGATAAATCAACAAACTTTTTTAATTACGTAGTCATGGGAGTATGTAAATAAAAATAACAAAATGATTTCAACGTGTCCTAATGAAACAGCGCTATCTCGTCGTGTTTAAATGACATATTAATAAAAAAAACAAACGAAGCTGATTTACCGCCGGAATCTCCGGAAATGATAACCACCGGAGCTCGGAATTTAGGAATGTATATCACAAATCGACGGGTCCTGATGAAACAGCGCTATCTAGCCGTGCTGGTTATAAAAGCGCGATTTCGCCGTTTGGCGTTTACTAATATGTCATTTAAACACGGCGAGATAGCGCTGTTTTATTAGGACTATCGAAGCGTCCTGGTTGGTTGGATCAAAAAATCACACCATACTCAAATTTTTTGTCAACAACAATTCTGGCGATCGCGTACAAGTAATCACTTGGAATGATGACGTCAAACGAATCGAACCCATGCTGCGCACAAACCACGTATGTTTTTTGTTTCACATTTATTTCAAATTTATTCGATGAATATTCCAAGATTTATTCTATAAAATATTGTGTAATAAATTCTGCATAATCACAGATCGTACATATCGATGGTGCTTATGTCAAACCATGCTTGATAAGTAATTTCAACAAAGGCACGCTCAATATTGAACTAATTATTCAATCGAACACGATAGTTAACATTTTAGGAGCTCATAATGTCCCAAATGTTGACGAATTAGCCATCCCTGAATCAGTTCTATTGGAGAATGTCGGAAAATCAACCGGTTACATAAGTCAGTGTATATAATTTTATGCATCTTATTATATTTATAATTTAATTCGAATCAAATGCAATTGCATGACAATTATTTTTCATATGAATAATAACTTGTAGGGGTTGAAGGATTCATCATATCTTATTTCTTCATTATCACGCGACAAACCGTCAAGTCAAATGATTTTGGATGTGGTTCAATTACTGATGGACGATTCAAACTTGAATTCAGAATAGCACAGATCGACGCCCCCTAACGAAATCAGTTTATCTGAGCGCTGTCGTTCGAAACATCGTATCTCCTATACTTTTAACACCCGCAGAAAAAGGATTTGTTGAACCAATCCAATATATTTTGTTTGAATAATTAGTTGGGTCAAGTATTCCTCATTTGGTTTGAATCAATCTCATTCAATCCGAAGCTATCGTTTGTTTCCCCTGACACTACTACTTTGCATCAAAGAATATTTTGTTGATTTGAAAAAACATTCAATTCGCCGTATTTGATCGCCGAATTTCGTTCATTCAAACAAATATCATTTGTTTCAACAAATCCTTTTTCTGCGTGCACACAGATACGCTGTTTATAACGACAGCGCTAAGATAAGCTGATTTCGTTAGGGGCCGTCGAGATGGAGAACAACCATGAATTCACAAAAAGTGATCATGTTGAAATTAAAGGATACTTGCAGCCGAATGGTAATATATTTCTATCAGAAATACTTTCGCTGTGACAATTAATAATAGAATTATGTAGTGTGTTATTTAATGATATTCAATTTTTTTTATGCGCAGCAAATCCAGTCCATTTCTTAGTCAAATCTATCGAAGATGTTAGATCAATTGATAATGTGAAGATGTCACTACCTAAGTTGTTGAGAGGATGTCAAAGTATTCCTACAAAACGTGAAGAAACAGGATCCAATGAATCAATAGCAGCCGAGCGTATTAAATCCAATTGAATTCGAATTCGTCAATATAATATAGTTTAGGGCGGTCGTTGAAAAATAAAAATTTATTAGGTGCCCTCTCAAAAGTTTCCTTTTCGTTTAGAAACATGAGGGAAATTGTTTTTTTTTTTTTTTTTACTAAAAAAAAAATCTAATTTTGTCGTCATTTTTTCAAATTTGATTTTTTTCTGTTCATTTTCTGCATTTTACATTTCCAAAAAACTGCGGAATCATAATAAAGAAAACTTTCATCGTCTGGCACATGTTCGTTCCATTTTTTTACAAAGAAGCAAATTTCCCATATGTTTTCACACAAAAAAGGAGAATTGTGAGGGAGGGTCCTGAAAAAAATGAATTTCCAACGACCACCCTATATACCCAGACAGCAAAGAACTGGAAGTTGTCTAAGAGAGGTCTTATGGACGACGATGCACCATTTTTTGACGTCTAAATGTTGTCTCAACCCCGAAAGGCGTCGTTAAGACGTCTTTAAGACTAAGACAACATTTATACGTCAAAAAATGGTGCATTCGTTGTCCATAAGGCCTCTTTTAGACAACTTTCAGTTCTGTGCTGTCTGGGTACCTACATTGATCAAATTCTTCTCTTCGGTCAATGATGATTATGATTTAATGCTTACCCTTCTATAGTTTGATCACAATTCAAATAAAAAAGAGATAAATTATCAAACTTTTCCAATTCGAATTCGTCAATATAATATACATCGATCAAATTCTTCAACCAGAATTTTTTTTGAACTATCTGTTGGTTTTCATATTGAATTATTTTTCCACTTTTGATTTATTCTAAAATGTTTTAATTTTGTCGTTCCAGTAATGACTAAAAAAAAAAATTATTTTTTTGAACACCCTACTGCTTCTGTGATTGTATTTATAAGTATACGTATAGCACTACGGTAAATGACTATAATTGCCCTTTGGCTTATGATTAATCCTGAATTAAATAAAACATTATTTTTCGTTGTATGAGTGTGTTCTGATGAATAAAACGTTTGATATCACTTGTGGAAAATATATCGTTTTATTTCTACCGAGATTGTCAAATGCCTATATCTTATCTTCAAGAGATTATATGTATAATTCCATGGTGAGTTAGTTTCATAAAAGACAGTAGGTCACTAATCACACAATCATGTCGGTAATCATGATGTTGTCATATAAATCTATTTCTGAATTTTATATACGAAGGTTTTCAAACAAATAACTTTCTTAGCTGCATTTTTATCATCTTTATAATTTGACATATTCAATCCCACTTATAAGAATTCCAATATCATCAGTCTCGTATCTTTGCAGACAATTAATTTAAATACAGTTCCTTCTAAACGTAATTCGAGACGATGACACCCTCACGTTGATTATAAAGATTTTAACGACCTGGCTATTGTAAGAAGATAAGTGTACCGAATTTGAAACAAAATTTGTATTATGAACAAGATATGCGTGAAGCTTCGCTTACGGTTACAGTTTGATTATATACTCATATTCATCGTAATGTAATATCCAGCGAGGTACTCATAAAGAAATGCAGTCAACAATCATTACATTTTTTATTGATATATTGCCAAAAAATGAAATAAGTTCGAATTCATCCTAATAGTCTAAGAGCTGACGACCAAAATGGTGAGGTAATTTTATCGTCAATGAAAGTCAGGATAATACTCACCTGAAAGACCCTTATCCGAGAATCGTCGATCTGGCAGGCCGCTGCTGGTGGGTTCAGATATTATTGATCGATTTGAAATTTTTTTTTTGGTGTATTGGGAGTATAGCGGAACTATTTGCCACAAAAATTGAAGACGATACTTTTACCCCCCCCCCCCATAATATCTGAACCCACCAGCAGCGGCCTGCCGGATCGACGATTCTCGCATAAGGGTTTGTCAGGTAAGTATTATCCTGACTTTCATTGACGATAAAATTACCTCACCATTTAGGTCGTCAGCTCTTAGACTATAATAATATGTGCATGAATTAAATATATAGAACGAACATGCAAATGAGTTAACCGTTATGACACTTGTTATATTCAGAAAAACGGTTCTTAAATTCTCCTCCGCGTACCTGAAAAAAATTGAAGGTATGTAACTACAAAAAATCCATTGCAAACTTCAACAGAACCTAATATTGAGATGTATTTGTGAAACGTTATGATATGTAAGTGAAATCTGTAGTGAAATCTTCGATTGCAGTTCAGCCGTGGACGGCTCCTTTGATTATAATTCAGCGTGTTAACCTCTTAATTGTGTGCCTGAAAAAATAGATTGTATATATTCAACAGAACTCAACATTAGCATATATTTAACAAGATATATGTACCTGATATGTATAATGAAATTCGCGAACTGTTCCGCCCTGTACGACACTTGCGGATGTAATTCAGCGTTAATAAATGCTTGAAACTTTTCAGTTCAAATAATATTAAGGTGTAGCGAATTGATTATAAAATAAATACGTATTTTGACACATTAGCCGTGTTTCAATTCGCACGATCTCGGTCTTGGTCTAGGTCTAGGTCTTACGCGCATGCGCGGACCGTCGTTCCTGGCCAGTGCCTCCGCCTTTGCAATTAAAATAAAAATACGCGCACTCTGACGCTAACCCGGTCAACTATGGCTAAGCGCACCCTGCGGTGCTTCGCTCTACTACCAATTGCCGGGCAAAACAAATCCGACTTTTATACAGATTTCAAAAATACAAATAGGATACGCTCCGCTTGTGTTCTGTTTGTTTGTTTCCTTCGATACCGCTATTGTATCTTTATCGACGAAGAACGTTTAAGGCAACAGTTAAAAATAAATCTTAACCAATCAACCAAGTGGAGGTAAGTAGTATAATTATGATCATATATAATCCCACTGAATATCGCGAACCTTAACAAACTCGCATAAATTATATTTCGTTATTGTTCAACGAGTGCGGCGGTATCAATTTCGTAATTGGGCCTCCGTAATGATCAATTCAATAGCTCAGAATACTAAATCAGTAATTCTTACCTAAATTTCTCATACGATCATTCCACCAATTTTTGCCGTACCTATTTTAACACCTCCGACCCGTGCATTTTTATATTCGTAACATCCTCCCTCCAATCTCCAAATGTTTGCAATAAAATCTACAATAACACTAATCAGCGTCGTTCCAATGCACTAATTATAATTTTATCCCGTTTCCCTAGCTGTGTATATACAAGTCCCTTCCTCTTCCCCTTCCTCGCCGGACCCTTTAATTTACCATCATGGGCGATACTTACTACTGTAAGTATTTCTATCATTACTATTCATCTGTAAATTATATTACTGTATAAGTATTTCTATATGAATTATTCACATACGGGTGATTCACTTCTACTGGCCGACCACCTTAATATAGATTACTGAAGGACTTTTAGTTTTATTAGAATTTTCTCAGTAATCTAACATTTTACATTTATACGTTTTTCATAAGTTGTTATTGCATGATTTCAAACTGATATACATCTACGATCATTTTACAGGGAAGTCTGAAGATATTTCACGTTTAATACAAACCAGAATAAAACGTAACGACTGGTTCGAAGGAAAACGTGGTACGGCGAAGCACGGTTGGGTAAAACTAGCAGCTGAACTGCAATGCGTAGCAAGTGCCGACCAATGCAAAAAAAAGTGGCAAAACCTAATAGCTAGGTACAAAGAAATCGTAACACCGCGAACTGGTGATGGTCTGGAGGAGGAGGACCACGAGGCGGAGAATTGGCCATACTTCGAGGCTATCAACCGTTTCATGAGCGAACGTCATGTAATAAAACCAGCTCTGCTCATCAACTCTATTTCGGCAACTTCGGGAACGATGGCAACTACGAGTTCTTCAATATTAAACGATATGCAGTCATCGCGTAAAAACTGTAATTCTTCGTCTCCTACAGCGAACAGTGATTTATCTGAAAACTCAGATAACGAACCTGTAATCCGTCCAAAAAAAAAAAAGCGAACCGCTGAGACAAATTTAGAAAGAGCAACGATGGCGATGATAGCATCCATGAACGCGCAACTTGAACGAAGCCGTGAGGAACAGGAGCATGCTCGTCAGACTGAAAGGACGATGATGGAGATTCTAACTAAGTTTATGGATAAAAAATAAAATAAAAATATCGCAAAAAATATCTATCAATATACCGTATTCACACGGAAATAAGCCGCACCCGCGTATGAGCCGCACATCTATTTTTGAAGGGTCATTTCTGGAAAAACGTTTTTATAGTTGTATATTAATACAAGTATTAATTCGTTTAACACTGTCAAATCAATTATTTATTACAAAAATAAATAATAATTACATGGTATTTCATTTATTTATGTAATAAATAATATATATATATATATACCTATAATATCGTAATACAATTTGTAATATGTAACCAATTTATTTCACACTGTTAAATTAATTAATTATTACCAAAAGGGCAGATAGTTTTTAATTGAACAAATGTAAGCAAAGCATTAATCTAGTTCATGAAATAATTTTAATTTATTTGAATCATATTAATTGTTAATTTCTTTTATTAAATTTTTTTTTCTTAATTTGGATTGTTGTTCCAACAAAATGAATTATTCATCCATTTTGGTAACGTTCCAGATGAAATGAGAAATGAATAAATGCACATGCGAAATCAATTTGTACTTTATTTGAAACGCGCGATAATTTGCGAGCAGAATGGGTAAGACAGAGGTATTATGGTACAGTTATAATTAATTATTAATTAATCATAATAGTTTTAAGGTAGGTAAATGAAAGCTCACACCAAATATCTACAACCGTCGCCAATTTATAGGAGTAACGAAATACTCCTCTCCATACGCAGCCTGGTTCTTAGCTACATTGAAAAAAAAAAGAACCTATGTAAAATTGAACCGTGAAATAAAATCACGTGAAGTAAAATATCACGGGTTGTTTTGCTCTAGTGTGAAAAGTCGCAAAAAAAAATCGCGAATAGCGTTTCCATTCTCGTCGATATGTTCCATCCTACGTGGCGGTAACGGTGGCAGTTCATCTTCAAAACGAAGCACATCGCCTTCACTTACGCAAATGTTGTGCATTACGGTACACGCTGCAACAACTTTTATTGAGGTTTCGATGTTCACTTCTAGAGCCTTAGTGAATATTGACCGCCAGCGGACTTTCATTCTGCCAAAAGAGTGCTCCACAACAACTCTGGCTCTACCGATGGCAAGGTTGAATGCACGTTTCTCTGGCGTCAATGGTTCTCTGTATGGCGTTATTATTGTCACAGGGTGGCGCCTACAGGGATAACCACTGTCACCAAGTATGAAGTGTCCTTCTGGCGGATAAAGTCGCTCTACGTACAGTGGACTGTTTCTGAATACACGGCTGTCATGTACTGAACCAGGGTATCCGCTAAGGATATCTATGAATTTGCCAGAATTATCCACAAGTGCTTGCAGATTCAGTGAGTAAAATTGTTTGCGGTTATAGTATTGTCCATGCAAATGAACTGGACAAAGTATTCGAATATGGCAGCCGTCAATCGCACCCACACATTGCCTAAACACCGCGCTTCGTGCTTTTCTTGCGAAGGCCATTCCAATCTCCGGGAGTTCATTTTCCTGCGGGAACCTAACAATTGTTGGTATCAGCGATATGACTGTATTCAATACACTATGGACCATTTTGTGCACAGTTGATCGTGGAATGTCGAAGCATAGTCCAACCACACGATATGAAGTTCCACACGCAAGCCAGAAAAGAAATACTGTGACCTGAAAATGTATGATGTTGTGGATTTGTTTATTGCTATTATTAATATCACAATAATAATCAATAAACTTGATATAAATATCAAAAACTCACTTGAACTTCAATGGTCCAGCCCGAGCGTTTACGGATGTTTGAACTGCAGTGTATAACTAATCGCCTTAGAACATTCGGGCTAACTCGCAAATGTTCTTTAGTAGCGCGGTAATCACCTCTCAAAATTGCGAATAGGAAACGGTCAACGTATCCAACGATTCGACAATACGGTCCACGCTGCAATATAATTTTGTTGTCAGTCACAAAGAATCCACAGTTTGAAGCAAAATATCGATTAGATTATTAAACCACTTAAGAAATTGAACTTTTGTCGTATGAATATGCATCGAACAATTTACACATATTTTAAATCATTTGTATAACGAAAAGGTCTGTTTTGCACCGGTGGCCCATTTTAACGCGTGCTCCTCTACGGGAGGCAAGTATGACAAAATTATTATTCAACAATGATACTTGCATTTTAATATCCTTTTCATGTAGATATTCATGATGTATAGGATCTACATTACAGTTATTATTCGATTTTTATACATTAAATAGTTACCTGTCGCCTCTCCCTCCGCTGCCACAACTGCAGTATTAGCAAAATACGTATGTTTAGCAAGCACTGCGTGATTTGAGCCGCTAGTCTTCTTTGATAAATCCGAGATGACAACATCCAAGCAACAACAGCCACCCGGTGAACCATTACTATTGAGCAAAAAAATTATTAAATCATATTTTGAAGGTTGTTAAATATTTCCAATCTGTATAAAAATGCTGTACTTAGCGATTTCGGAAGAGGCTCACCTTAAATTCGTGAATAACAGTTCTTCGACTTATACTTCACAGCTAAAAGGGTCCGGTGAGGAAGGGGAAGAGGAAGGGACTTGTATATACACAGCTAGGGAAACGGGATAAAATTATAATTAGTGCATTGGAGCGACGCTGATTAGTGTTATTGTAGATTTTATTGCAAACATTTGGAGATTGGAGGGAGGATGTTACGAATATAAAAATGCACGGGTCGGAGGTGTTAAAATACGGCAAAAATTGGTGGAATGATCGTACGAGAAATTTAAGTAAGAATTACGGATTTAGTATTCTGAGCTATTGAATTGATCATTACGGAGGCCCAATTACGAAATTGATACCGCCGCACGCGTTGAACAATAACGAAATATAATTTATGCGAGTTTGTTAAGGTTCGCGATATTCAGTGGGATTATATATGATCATAATTATACTACTTACCTCCACTTGGTTGATTGGTTAAGATTTATTTTTAACTGTTGCCTTGAACGTTCTTCGTCGATGAAGATACAATAGCGGTATCAAAGCAAACAAACAAACAGAACACAAGCGGGACGTATCCTATTTGTATTTTTCAAATCTGTATAAAAGTCGGATTTGTTTTGCCCGGCAATTGGTAGTAGAGCGAAGCACCGCAGGGTGCGCTTAGCCATAGTTGACCGGGTTAGCGTCAGAGTGCGCGTATTTTTATTTTAATTGCAAAGGCGGAGGCACTGGCCAGGAATGACGGTCCGCGCATGCGCGTAAGACCTAGACCTAGACCAAGACCGAGATCGTGCGAATTGAAACACGGCTATTTATCGAAAAACGAACGCGAACGCATATATTTAACAAGATATATGTACCTGATATGTATAATGAAATTCGCGAACTGTTCCGCCCTATACGACACTTGCGGATGTAATTCAGCGTTAATAAATGCTTGAAACTTTTCAGTTCAAATAATATTAAGGTGTAGCGAATTGATTATAAAATAAATACGTATTTTGACACATTTATCGAAAAACGAACGCGAGCTGTCTATGTTGAAACAATTGTATATCACACGTCGCTGAAAAACAGCGACATCCGTCGCGCATACAACAGCCAATAGACATTTCGGAAAAGCGGTGACAACTTCCGTTACAATCTCTTTTTTACTAAAGGGATATCGCCTCGTCTCGTATCGCGGCACCACTAGTTTGTTGTTGTTGGTTGCTATGGAGTTTTTTTTTCTCAAACACGCTGTTATAAATTTTTTTAATAATACGAGTACGAGCAAATAAATATTGAATCATTATTTAAGAGTAGAGTAAAAGCGTGTGGTCTTCTTTTAAATTCGTCTACAACAATTTTTTGATCGGCATGTCAAAAGAAAATGGTAAAAAAGGACGAAAACGCACTCGAGATAAAGAAGTGTGGGCGAATAATGTTGCCAAAAATCTCGAAATGAGGTTGGTATCACAAGAGAGCTATTCATTAAATATACCCACGCTCGCAAAGGCGCAGCAGCGGCGGGCAAACCAAATATAATGTCAACTTTAAACTGAGATTTTTCATCCATTTCATTACTAGTAAAACAAAAAATCTTTTTTTTTTAATTGGTCTAATGTACATGGGGAATTCTACGCCAACTTGACCAATGAAATATCGGTATCTTGTGTACTATTCTCGACTGCACCTGTGTATGATATTATCATGCCCCCCCCCCTACTGGTTTCTAGTTACGTGCTTGCACGCTCGTATAAATGTTTTAAAGCTTAATTATTTTTCTATATTAATCATAACAATATGTTTAGTGTACGATTCGTTGTTTAATTGATTTTTATAGGGAAAACAATACGTGTCACGCTCTGGTAAAGTCATCGGAGAAAAAACTTTCAAGGGAGTAACGTCTTGCTGTAAACAAGAATGTTTTCAGAAAATTGAAGTACCCCAACAAAAAAAAGCACACAATGACTTCTGGGGTTTTGGCGACTATCAGTGTGGCAACGTTTTCTTGAGTAGTATGGTATTGAAGAAGGTTAGCTGTGTTACGGCGATTGGAAATCTTACAAGAAAAAGCCCACAATTATGGAACCACGTTTTTCCCATCGAATCTGGGACCGTTAATGTATGCAAGCAATTTTTGATCAGTGTACTCAACATAAGCGGAGCCAGGATAAAAACAGTTAAAAATAAAATCATAAATCAAGAGCCCTCAGACGACAGACGCGGGGATCATGATAACCATGTTACAAGATTAACTGACGACATCAAGAAACTTATTCAGTTGCGCTGTGAAAGCCTACCACATTCAGAGTCTCATTATTCTAGAGGAGATAGGGGAAGATGGGGTAATTGCGAACACCTAAGGGAGATTGAAAAAAAACCGAGGAAATTACTTTGTTATGAAATTTTTCTTTATCGCAACCTCAACTTTGATATCTTATCTTGGCAATCCATCACAATTTATATCATTAAATCAAGAATTAGGTTAAAATTTTGAATAAATACGAAACCCTTGCATTTCGCAATTACCCCGACCCCCCTAGGGTAATTGCGAACAGCACTTGGAGTAACCCGGACGACTAGACTTGAGGTAAATCCGATAATAAATAGGGTTAAAACATCAAAAACCAACCGAGTACCTGAAGATAATCAATATTCCAACAACATATGGTGAAGAAATATCAGCTCGGGGTAATTGCGAACCTGTTATTGGGCAATTCGCAATTACCCCAAACAATCGAATCGATAGAACGTAACATTGCAAAGAAACACGGCCTCACATTCTGAACTTGAGGGTAGGCAATGATATCGTCATGGAATGTACTTTCTGAAGCTGAATATTCAACACTGTATTGCATAAAACCAGGTCATTTCATCGATTTGAACACCTAAGAATAATTACATCAAATTCATTAAAATGCTTTCACGGCTATTACCTCGAAGATCTTACGAGTTTTTTTACATTTGACAGGGCGTCAACATTGCAATTCGAAACAGCTCTTCATATGCACCGGCTTTCGGAGATTGGGGAAAGGAAACATAGAGAAACGGCCTGTTCGTATTTACCCCGCGTTCGCAATTACCCCACTCTCCCCTACTAAGTTAAATTATTTTCATGATTCAAGTATAACTCTGACGCGTTTATATAATTTGTTTTTGAAATACTACATTTCAGTCACAGGGAATTCGAAAATTCCGATTGGTGAGTCGGTCTACTCAAAATTTTTCAATCATAATGTCGATTTTTCTTTCTCTTTACCGCGTTCGGACGTTTGCAATCTGTGTTACGAATATAAAAGTCTAGGCAAATGAGGAGATGTTTACGAGAAACATCATAACGCGATACAAAATTATAAAATAGTGAGGGAAAAAATGATTCGAGAAAAAGATGGAGATTTGCACTGCGTATTCGATTTTGCACAAAATTTACCATTACCAAAGCTTCCGGTCAACTGCCAATTTTATTGCCGTTTGTTGTGGCTTCAGATATTCAATGTACATATTTTTTAGTGCTAGACACAAGACGAGACAAGACGAGACTTTGCAGAGTCTTGTCTTGGTCTCGGAAAAATCTTAATTTTTACGTCTTGTCTTGGTCTTGTCTTGGTCTGCGAAGTTTGGTCTTGGTCTCGGTCTTGGTCTCGAAAAAAAACACGATCTTCAGGTCTCGTCTTGGTCTTGTCTTGGTCTTGTTGCTTTGTTGCTTGTCTCTTAATGGCCATAATGATTATGACATCCAGTTCCCATTTAATAAAAATTTCACAAGAACCAAATGTTGGATTTTATTTATCACCATTTTTTTTTTTTTTTTTTTTTCGTTCGAATATTGGAATATTGACTAATCTTGTCGAGACTCTCGACAGTCTCGACAAGACTTGAGGGTAGTCTTGGTATCGTCTCGAATTTTTTCATCGTGATCCTGTCTTGATCTTGTGTCCAGCACTAATATTTTTGATTCTGATGAAAGTCACATGTTTTATTTTATAGAAGGTACATTGAAAAAAGGCGCAAACACAGTCTGCAATTTGCTCTATCATGCTTTGCGATTTGAATTGCCGAAAAAATGTTGTAACATAATTTTTTTGAATTCTGATGCTGCAGGCAGCCAGAACAGAAACTATTTGATGGTTTTTGTATTGTCAATGTTGTCACAGACACATGAGGTTCTTATTGAACATCTTTATCCAGTTCGTGGCCATTCGTATTGTGAATGTGATCGAAATTTTGGTAGATATGGGCGTGAAAAGAAAATGCGAGAAGTGATTGAAATCTCAGAAGAATATATTGAAATCATCGAGCATCCAAGGAATCCTCCTTTTACAATGATCGATGCTTTGCAATGTGAAGTGAAAGATTTTGAAACCGTTTTACAGAAAAACAAAGACATTTTACAAATAAAAATAAGTTCCGTCGTCAAAATACATTACTTTCCAAATGGCGAAATCAATGTTCATTATCAGTATCAAGGAGTACCATCAAAAGTATTTATCAAGTTACCCGTTTCATTTAACGATTTGGAAAATGCAGCATCAGCGACTGGAGTGCGAATCTCAAGTGAAAAAGTAAAAGACTTAAAACGCTTGCTCAACCGGCCAACCTACTTACTGGCCAACCGACCCCAAGAAGACCCCTGATCTTATCGATTTTTTCATTACTAAAGGCCTGAACACCAAACAATGTGTAACCACCTCAACACTGGACCTGTCGTCGGATCACTCACCAGTCCTCCTGACAGTACACGCAAAAATTGTCCACAAACAAAAAAAACCGACACTTTACAGCAAGAATACTGACTGGGATGCGTTCAGAGAAAAATTGGACGAAATAATCCACCTGGGCATTCCCCTCAAAACTGAGAAGGAGTTGGAAGATGCAGTGGAACAGTTCACGAAGGCTATCCAAACAGCGGCATGGCATGCAACCCCAGACCGTAACACGGCCTTCGTCGAAGAAAAATGTTGAATTTTGACATATTTTTCACACTTTTCATGAGGAATCCCCCTCAACAAGGCAGCAAAGAACCTCAAACAATTAATTAACAATCAGAAGAACGAAGCAGTCCAGGAATTCCTTGGTAACCAACTACCACTAAGGCAACCGACTACTCGCTATGGAAAAGCACCAAGAAACTAAAACGCCTGCAACAAATAGTCCCACCCATAAAAGATGGAAGCGGCAAATGGGCCAGAAGCGACAAAGAGAAGGTAACGGCGTTCGCAACACACCTCGAAAAAGTATTCAAACCAGTTGAAACAACAATTACGAACGAAGAAGAAGTAGAAGTAAAAGACTTCCTTGAAGCACCATTCCAAATGGACTTACCCATTAAAGAGTTCAAGCTCAAAGAAATAGGAAACGTAATAAAAACCGAAACAAGCGCCAAAAAAGCACCCGGATTCGATCTAGGCAATGGCAAGGTGCTGCAAGAAATCACACCGAAAGCAATGAAAGTCATAGCCTTTATATTCAACGCGGTACTAAGACTAAAATACTTCCCACACCAATGGAAGGTGGCACAAATTATTATGCTGCCGAAACCTGGAAAGGCAGCTGAAGAAATAACATCCTACAGGCCCATAAGCCTACTCCCAGCTCTCTCAAAAATCTTCGAAAATGCTCCTGAAACGCCTAAAACCGGAACCAGCCAATAGAAAACTAATCCCAGACCATCAATTTGGATTCAGGAATCGACACGGAACGACGGAACAGGTACATAGAATCGTAGAAAAAATCTCAAACGACCTGGAATGTAAGAGATACTGCTCAGCGGCTTTCCTGGATATAAGCCAGGCATTCGACAAGGTGTGGCATGAAGGGCTCTTCTACAAACTAAAAAAATGCCTGCCGCACGACTTCTACCTAATCCTAAAATCCTACTTAACAGACAGGCGGTTCCTCGTTAAACACCAAGAAGAATATTCGAATTTACGCAACATCAACTCCGGGGTACCGCAAGGTAGCGTACTAGGGCCTACGCTGTACCTCATACATACCGCGGACCTACCGACTACCAAATCGACATCAACTGCTACCGTCGCGGACGACACAGCAATAATGGCATCGCACGCCGACCCTGTAATCGCCTCGAGAAACCTGCAAGACAGCCTAACCCAACTGCAAACATGGCTGCGCAAATGGAAAATAAGAGTCAATGGAACAAAATCAACCCACGTAACATTCACAATGAGGAGAGAGACATGTCCTACAGTGACACTAAACGACTGTCAAATACCTCAAAAGGACGACGTTAAATACCTTGGACTGCACCTAGACAGGAGACTGACGTGGCACAAACACATCTTCACGAAGAGGAAACAGCTCGGACTGAAATTCAGCAAACCGTACTGGATGATGAATAAAAACTCACAACTATCACTGGTAAACAAGGTCCTATTATACAAGATTATACTGAAGCCTATATGGACATGCGGCATCCAACTCTGGGGGACCGCCAGCTCATACAATATAGAAATACTACAGAGATTCCAAAACAAGGTACTAAGAATCATCACTAACGCCCCCTGGTACGTGCCTAACCTGATAATTCAACAAGACCTCCAGATAAATAGCGTAAAAGAGGAAATAAAAAATCAATTCGAAAAATACCGGAAAAGAATCGACCTCCACCCAAACAACCTAGCTAAGAAACTGATGGACAGAAAGAATGAAGTGAGAAGACTGAAACGATTCAAACCCTCGGACCTTACCACAAGATTCACAAGATTGTAGTACCGCGTACACATAAAACTAACGCAACTTCACCCTTCCCTTACGGAAAAAAAACCCTCAAATTTAAGGGGTAAATTCGCACCCACAAAGTTTTGGGGGTTTACTATGAAAACTCAGGGTTTACCCTCAAATTTTACCCCCAACTCAGGGTTCGCCCCGTATTTGGGGGTAAAATTTGGGGGTAAACCCTGAGTTTTCATAGGAAACCCCTAAAACTTTGGGGGTGCGAATTTACCCCTTAAATTTGAGGGTTTTTTTTCCGTAAGGGTTGATATAATCATTATAGAGTTCATTCAATGGAATGTTCTCTCCAGGCCCCAACACCTCACACAACTTACTGAATGTCCACCAGGACAGATTGTAAACCGAATAAGAGTTATAATAAGAAAAAAAAAAAACGCTTGCAATCTTTCTTGAGTTTGAAAGGAAAAATATTTTATCAACATTTTTTCAAGACTACTGCAATACGCACACCAAGAACAGGTAATGTTATAACTGGAAGTCTGAAAAATGAAAAAAAAGATCGTAAATAATGAGAAGAAAAAAATTACAGAAAATGAGGAGAAACAGAAAGTGAAGAATGAGAAGAAAAAGGTCATAACAGATGAGAAAAAAAAAATCGTGAAGAATGGAAAGAAAAAAATTAATAAAAATGAAAAGAAAAAGATCAGTTAAAAAATGTTGCTATACGTAGTTTGGTTATGTTTGATATCTGATTTATTCAAATTGTAATCAGTTTTACGAATTGTGATTTTCAAATATTGAAGATATTGATATTTATTATATTAAAAAGTTTTATTCTAATAATGAGAGACGTTTGAATATTTTATATTTATTTGCTCGTACTCGTATTATTTAAAAAATTTATAACAGCGTGTTTGAGAAAAAAAAACTCCATAGCAACCAACAACAACAAACATAAGAACAAAACTTACCAATAGGTGTAAGTAAATAAATATTTATCATGTTTTAATGTCTTCTTGCAAATAAGGATGCTAATACATACTCGCGGTAGTGGGCACAAATGAAGCCGGCACTATAACTTCTCATAGTTCCGAAAATATGGTATGAAAATCATTGTAACTCACCAAACATATACTTCAAACCATTATGAACAACTTCCTCGCTGACAGTTTTGTACAAGTACAGTAGAACCTCGATTATCCGAACCAATTGGGACCGGGCCTAGTTCGGATAATCGAAAATTCGGATAATGGAACAGTAATGTTACACAATGTGAGTTTACCTGGAGTTAAATAAAGACTACCGGTAAGAATGAATATGCGAGCTCACTAATGTCCTGACAGGCGAATCAAGCTTGAACAAGTTTGACCAAACGTTTTGTTTGCAACATTGTAATTGCGCGCCGTCCTTCGACGTGCATATAGATTTCAAAATTTCGCGCCGTCGTTCAAATAGAGAAATACTATCTAATAGAACGCGAAAAACGCGCGCATGAAGATGAAAGAAAAAAAAAACGAGTTGGGGTTCGGATAATAGAGGGTTCGGTTAAAGCGATCGTGGTTCGGATAACAGAGGGTTCGGATGACAGAGGTTCGGATAATCGAGGTTCTACTGTATAAGATTTGTTAATGGTTTTTCAATCCTAAATGTTTGTCATATTGCGCGGTAGTCGGCGCAAATGAAGCCGGCACTATAACTTCTCATATTTCCGAAAATATAGTATGAAAATTATCGTAACTCACCAAATATATACTTCGAACCATTATGAACAACTTCCTCGCTGACAGTTTCGTACAAGTATAAGATTTGTTAATGTTTTTTCAATCCTAAAAGTTTGCTGCGCGCTGAGCTGCGATTGCATACGTTCAGGGGCTTGTCAGATAGGCTCGAGCGCGGAAGTCGTTATTCGATCCGGCCCTTCAATTTTATTTGTTATAAACAAATATATTATTCAAATGTGATTTTCAAAGCAAGGGCCACGCGATAAAATGTTGAAAAAAATATGAGCGTAATCCTTGATCAATTCTCTACAAAATCGTTCAATCAAAAGGATGGAGAAACGATGAAACTATGTGAAAACGATTTATTTATAAGCGACGGCGCACGCCGCCGCTGAAAGACCCGGCTCGGGTGCGGTTTTTCCGTGGCAGCGTGCGCCGTCGCTTATAAATAAATCGTTTTCACATAGTTTCCATCGTTTCTCCATCTTTTTGACTTAACGATTTTGTAGAGAATTGGTCAAGGAATACGCTCATATTTTTTTCAACATTTTATCGCGTGGCCCTTGCTTCGAAAATCACGTTTGAATAATATATTTGTTTATAACAAATAAAATTGTTTGTTACCGCAGGATAAAATAAATATATAAAAATAGTGTCATTCAATAGCTTTGAAATGGTTCTTGGACGAAGTCTCTAGATTAAATACAATCAAAGATATCACCGTTTGAAGGGGAGTATGTTTTCGATTTTTGGCTTTTTTTCCTGAATTTCACCCCCGTGTAACTTGGAAAATAGGGGCCAAAAAAAAAAAACGAAAAATTGATTGATGAATTTATTTGTTCCATAGAACCCGTAAAAAAAATTAGAGCGAAATCGGTAACATCGAGGTCAGAAAGCTGTCCGGTTTGACGTGGAACTACTCATGTATGCCTGACACCTCAATACACTTATAGTATTTAATGTTCTTACAATAATTTTCAGCTGTGAATCCGAACAAGATTGGCTGGGCAGTTCCTGGATCGGATACTCATAACAGACCTAATAGTGGAAACGTTGCGCCAAAACCTTCCGCTCCATTGCCAGACCAAAACATTGCTACGAAAACGAATACACAATCTCTACAGTCTGGTAAATATTTCATTATTTATTTCGAGCTTCGTAGTTTCGTTTTCATTTTTTCTCTTCTATCTGGTCGAACTTTCCCATTTATTTTCAATATAAATGCGAAGCAATGTAATGATGAACGAAAAATTTCGATTGGTACGATATGGTTTCGAACAAAGTCAGTTCTGACACTGTATCTTCTTCGTTGCATTTTCCTACCAACCTCCGAAATAGTGTTTTTTGATACAAGAGCGCAAAGTAGCAATTCGCGCACGAGTATGAAGGCTTGAACGAGCCCGAAGGCGAGTCCGCAGGCGAGCTGAAGGTAGCGAGTGATGGCCTGTCTACACACGCACTTTAGGATCGGGTATATTTAGGGTCTTGGCGAATCACTGAATTTCCACAACAGAAGTGAGCAAACAGCTGACAGTTTTCTTGAATATACCCGATCTTGAAGTGCGTGTGTAGACAGGGCATGAGGCGCCTTCACACGAGTAAGGGATTGCTGCCTCGGGCTCGCGTATCAAACTCTATTTTTCTTAACAAATACAGGGGATTTAGGTTGGACGCACCATATCAGGTGAGTGTGTTCCTCCCTAAAATATCGGACTAAAGTCCGTTTACCAAAACTTCCAGGGTCTAATAGTTTAGGAGCTACAGAAGATCTTAGTCTACCAATCAGAGGGCTTTATATAAGTGATCGAGGTAGGGCCGGTTCAAGAGTGTAAGTTGAGCAGTGCCCGCGTCGGATCGATTCTTATCGATCGACGTTTCAGCCCAATTTCTGGATGAGTATGATGGCGTCGTCACCTGGAGATGGTTTCGTACGGTATACGCATCGGTTCTCGTAGTCCAGGTCCTTGGCTTCGTAGTTCTCGTAGTCCAGGTCTTTCGCTTCGTATTTCTCGTAGTCCAGGTCTTTCGCTTGGCATTTCTCGTAGTCCAGGTCCTCCGCTTCGTTTCTATTACATCTATTGTTCATCAATAATTATTTATGAAGCTGACCTGATGACCTGGACTACGGAAAATTAGTACTGGACACAAGACGAGACAAGACGAGACTTTGCAGAGTCTTGTCTTGGTCTCGGAAAAATCTCAATTTTCACGTCTTGTCTTGGTCTTGTCTTGGTCTTGTCAGGTTATTGCTTGTCCCTTTATGGCCCTAATTATTATTACATCTAGTTCCCATTCAATAAAAATGTCACAAGAACGAAATGTTGGATTTTATTTATCACCATTTTTTTTTTTTTTTTTTTTCGAATATTGGAATATTGACTAATCTTGTCGAGACTCTCGACAGTCTCGACGAGACTTCAGGGTAGTCTTGGTATCGTCTCGAATTTTTCCATCGTGATCTTGTCTTGGTCTCGTCTTGAAAATCGAGACGAGACCAAGACAAGACCAAGTCCGGTCTTGATCTTGTGTCCAGCACTACGGAAAATACGAAGCGAAGTACCTGGACTACGAGAACTATGAAGCCGAGGACTTGGACTACAAGATCAACGAAGTCGAGGAACTGGACTACGAGAAACACGAGGCGAACGACCTGGACAACGAAAACTTCGAAGCCGAGGACCCGGACTACAAGAACTACGAAGCCGAGGACCTGGACTACGAGAACTACGAAGCCGAGGACTTGGACTACGAGAACGGATGCGTATGCCGTACAAAGACATCTCCAGGAGATGACGCCATCATACTCATCCAGAAATAGGACTGAAACGTCGGACGATAAAAATCGATCCGACGCGGGCACTGCTCGACTCAGGGCCAGTTCCACAACACGATTTTGACCAGAGTTTAGCGTTAATCTCAAGTTAAGTTTTCTAAAAGACAGTTCTGATTGGTCGAGCTCAAATTTAACGGGAGTTCAACGCTAAACTCTGGTTAAAATCGTGTTGTGGAACTGGCCCTTACACTATTGAACCGGCCCCGTCTTGGTCCCTCATAAGCCCTCTGATTGGTCGACTCAGATCTCCGACTGTAGCTCCTAAACTATTAGACCCTGGAAGTTTTGGAAAAGGAACTTTAGTCTTAGATTTTCGGGAGAAATACACTCACCTGATATGGTGCGCCCACACTGAAAGAAATTTGTATGGGGCACAGCAATAATTCTGGTTGACCGAGCTATAATTTATGCTTAAAATAGTGACAGCCAGAAATTTTCTTGCCACACCAATACGATTATGATTGAACTGAAATGGTCGAAGTACACGGAAAGATTGAAACCCGACTGGTTCGTGTTTTGCACACGACTCAGTCGTGTGCGAGGAAAAAATGGAAGAAAAATTCGTTTACACCAGACTGAGTCGTGTGCGCACACGACTCAGTCGGGTTCCACACAATAATCAATCGGGTGCTGCACCAGAATCCGTGCACAGTAACCAGTCTGGTGCCGCACACGAGTCATTCGTGTGCGCTCACGAATGACTCGTGTGCGCACATGAATGACTCGTGTGCTGCACATGAATAACGTTTCTTCTGTAAAATTGAAAATTAAACGCAGAGAAAGCTATTCAATCAATAATTTTGAAATAATGAAACAGAATAAATTATTGTTGTAAACGGAAAAAAAGGAATGGAAAATTTTATCAAACAAAAAATACATGGGCAAGAAAATCTTCATATTTCCAGTTTCATAATAAAACGAAATAAATTTATTACGATAAATATCAAAAAATACGCTGCAAAGTAATACTTGCAAATTTTTTTTTCGACATATATATATATAAATAATTTCAAACTTATTAAAAGTTGCTGCACTGTCACACCACATAGACGACATAAGTGAATAATGTAAAGGTTGGGTTAGGTTATGCGCAGTAATTGCTCGTCTCAGACCAGACTGAGTCGTGTGAAGCACCTGACTGGTTACGGTGCGAAACCAGAACCAATCGTGTGACAAACATTAGTCAGTCATGTGCTATAAAATTTTTGGCTGAAATATTTTAGAAACATTACTCATTCGTGTGCGCACACGAATGACTCGTGTGCGCCACCAGACTGGTTACTGTGCACGGATTCTGGTGCAGCACCCGATTGATTATTGTGTGGAACCCGACTGAGTCGTGTGCGCACACGACTCAGTCTGGTGTAAACGAATTTTTCTTCCATTTTTTCCTTGCACACGACTGAGTCGTGTGCAAAACACGAACCAGTCGGGTTTCAATCTTTCCGTGTAACTATATCATGATTATGATATGAGGTATTCCTCGTATGGCTCATTTGAGTGAACCAGGCATACCGAGGCTTACGCATACAGAGTCTTGCTATGATAGGTCTACGGTGTATAGTATACAGTCACAAGCTGTACTCTCAGAACAAACGGTTAGGGTAGTTCAAATGCCCATATGATAAATGAAAATAGGAAACATACTTTGGTTATGAGAACTTTGAATATTGCTACGGAAACAATTCAGTATAGCTGTGTGAACTATATCGCTTCGCCGAGTCGAACGTTGATTCTGGTTTGTCCGAGTAAGTATTATGGCTCCTTTATTTTACTGGACTGTATGAGCGATATGGCTCCTCAAGCTTTACTGAATTGTTAAGTTGAACTTCAGTTTTAGTTGTTCTGAATCGAACATCACTTCTAGTTTATCTGTGTATACATAAGCGGTACGGCCCCGTGAGGTATATCAGCCTGTTGAGTCAAAAATTGGTTCTACTTTATACAGATATACACTAGGGTGGCCCTTCCTTTAAAGGATGAATTTTGACCTTCACGTTCCCTGAATCATCGCCGAATAAATTTTGAAAGACCTAGGTGGAATCGAATCCTCTATAGCGCAATGGGAAAACGTGCCTGACAACACATATTTCTCTCCGTTTGAATAACACGGGATATTTCACCCATGTATTCAATCATTTTTTTCACGCTCACTACTCACTGGAAAAAGTCTGATCAATCAAAATTTGGAAAGACTTTGTACCCATTTTTCTCTCATGGTGTCTGAAAAGTTATGAAGTGGTCAGCCAGGGAAGCTCTCTCAAACTTCTGAGGACCCAGATTTTTCAATCAAAATTTTATCATCAACTATTTTACATCGACGCTGTCTATATACATACAGACCCTCGGAGAACATATTGAGTTTCAAGTTTCAAAAACTGTAGTCATTAAAAATCAAGAAAACACGCGTCATGTCAACGAATGAAAACTCACCTCCGCACACTACACTAGAATACAAGACACTACGTATTTTTCCAATAAGCGAGTCAAGTTGGTGCGTGTATAAGATGAAGTATTCGTACGGCTCGTCCAGCTATGCGTATAACTGTCTCAACAATACAAGCGCGTTGAGATCGTATTGTACGCTACGCGTATATAGTTAAGTGAGCTATACGTATAGCTGGGTTAGCTATAAGACTGTTCACTGTACTGAATGTGCAATATTCTTAGGGAAGTCTTATACGGGTTTGCAATGCAGTAATACCAATTTTTTGATGAAGACATACAGAGCGATTCTGAGGAAACAGGTCACGCTAATAGAGGCTCCCTTATTTATTTTCGTCAATGACAACGCTGTCAAATACCACGAACAAGCGATCTACCGATATTTCATATGCCTATGACTGATATCTTCAGACGACGTAGCGGTAGCTGTCGCGTTGTATAGGTTAAAATGAACTGTCATATTACAATATTGTGTAATTAATTCCAATATTGTTCATAATACAACGGTATACGATATTATTTCATAAATAAGTAGTGATGAGGTTAAATTGATTGCAGGCGTCGATTTCTGTTTATTCCAACATTATTAGGTTATAAATAATTGTCTTGGTGAAATTCACAGATCTGGTAGTGATAAAGTTATTAAGTCAATAGCATACGATATTGATTCTTTATGAATTCATTCCAGGTGTGAATTTCTGTTTATTAACTACATTAGTTACAACCGAGGATTTCTTCGGTGACTGACTGACCCGTTGTATCTCTTCGATAAGTAGGGTTACGAAGAAGACGATGTGAATATCATTCATCAAGCAATATCTCATTGATCCAGGTAAAGTTTTTCATCATATGAGGCATCTCCGCTGAATAAAACAATACTCTACATGTCTTTTAAGCCTAATGAGTAGGAAGACAGTCCTGATGCATGAATTCATTGATCTGCCGTAATAAGCTTTAAACATCTACGTGTTGATCTAGAGAAAGAGGCGCGAAATACAATTACATGATTAAATGAACTAACTTGCAAGTGAAGTTCTATCATGATTGTATGAAGCACCTCTTCCGAATAGATCAATCCCACCCATAAATAACCCATTCTAACATCTGTTAGATATCCCAGAATAATTAGGGCAGTACTTTAAAGAAATGACCATGCAACAAACCATGGGCGACAAGCAAGTTATGAAAATTGAATGCTTCAAAAATTGTGGCGAAAACGGTGTACTCGTAGAACTTCGACGCGGATAAGTCACTCCAGTTTCCTTCTTCAATACGATATTCCGCACGGTATCCATCGCCGGACACGAACGTCCTGGATTCTTGGCTGCGAAATCATCTGCGATGGTCCGAAAGCTATGACCGGCCGCGTGTTCCAAAACCATGCTATTGAGTTATTATATATAAATAGCTTTATTAAACTTATGTTTATATTTTACAGTTGTTTTGTGTTTTCTGTGTTATGTCTAGCTTTAGTGTGTGTGTTATGCTTTTACATTGCCTTTGCTCTACTCCTTCTTTATCATCTATATTTAATCGTGTGTTTTTTTTTTTTTTTTTTTTTCTTTTTACATAGTACTTTCATTATTTATTGCGTTTGTTGCTTCTTCTTCCTTTCTTTTTCTGGCCCAGATTATTTCCCATATTCTATTTATTCCTTTCCTTCCGCTTATTTGTTCTTCCCAAGCTGCGTTTTCTTTTCTTGTCTTTTCACACCTTTGGAAAATGTGTTCCATTGTTTCCTTCTCTTTGTTGCACATTCTGCATTTTTTGTTTTCTTCTTTTTCCCAGTGTTTGTTAGCTTTTGCTTCGCACCCCATCCTGAATCTCGCTTTTAATTCTAATCCTTTTCTTGCTTCACCGTATTTTTTTTCTAGATAGTCCGGTAGTTCATTTGTGTCTTCTTTCATTTTTCTATATTCTTCGGCGTACTTTGACTTCTTCATTCCTTCCTCTCTTTTCTGCCTCTCAATATCACTCATTATTCTTTCTATTTCATCGCTTGTTTTCTGATCGTCCTTTATTTTCCTTTTATAGTATTCTAGCGACCATCCTTTGTCTTCTATGAATTGTTTTCTTTCTTTCTTCCATCTTTCCTTGTTTCTTGTATCAGTGTTTTTCTCTATCGTCAGTTTGTTTTTTACTTCTATGCATTCCTTCATTATTTCGTTTTTTTCTTTATATTTCTTTTCCTCATAATTTACCGCTCTCCTCCCTGCTTTTATTGCTAATTTCATTCTCTTTGTTTCTTCGTGTAGTAGGTGGTCTGGTACGTTTGTGTCTACTCTTAGTACCCATTTCATGTATTTATTTTGTATCTTCTCTATTTCTTTCCGCTCTTTCCAACCCCATATTTCTACCCCATACATGAGTATGCTTTCCACTAGTGTTTCAAACAGTTTCATTCTCTGCTTCCAATCTTCTTTAAAACTCCTTTCTCCTATTCCCCAAATTTGTCCTAGCGCTGTCATTGCTTTTTTCTTTGTGTGTCTTATGTGTTTCTCCTCTCCGTTATTGTCTTGTAGTGTGTATCCCAGGTAGTTTATCTCTTTTACTTCTTCTATTTTCTGTCCTTCCCATTTGAATTCGGTTTTTTTGTTTCTACCTCCTGGTTTTCTTGCTTTCATTATTTTCGATTTCTCCACATTTAGTTCCAGTCCTCTGCTATGTATAAATTTTCGGAACCTCTCAAGCATCTCTTTGAATCCACTTTCGTTGTTTGCCATTAGTACTATATCATCTGCATATGATACTGTCCATACTTTCCTTTTTCCTATTACTATTCCACCTTCTTGTGTTTTTTTCATTTCCTCTTCAAGGTCTGCAAAAGCTGTGTTGAAGAGGGCTGCGCTTAGTGGACATCCCTGTCTTACTCCCTCCGTTGTTTCCAATTCTTCTGACGTTTTCTCTTCTATTTTGATTTTAAAGGTTGTTTCTTCATATATTTCCTTCATTCTTTTTCTTAGTCTCTCGCTTATTCCCATCTTTTCCATAATTTCCCATATTTTCTTCCTTTTTATTTTATCGAAAGCCCCTTTCATGTCTGCGAATAATAGAAAGATTTTTCCTTTTTCTTTTTTAATTTCTTCTTCTATTGCTGTTTTCGTTATATATATTGCGTCTATTGTCCCTCTGTTTTTTCTATATCCCATTTGCGTTTCACCTAATAGATTGCTTTCCTCCTGTTCTTTTTCTAGTCTTTTTCTTAGTACTTCCGCATATATCTTGTATCCTGTGTTCATTAATGTGATTCCTCTGTAATTTTCGACTTTTTCTTTGTCTCCTTTTTTGTATATTGGTTTTATTATCCCTGTTTTCCATTCTTCCGGTAGTCTTCTCTTGCCTATCCATATGTCGTTGATGCTTTCCCTTAATCTGTTCTTTATTATTTCTCGTCCGTATATCCAGGCTTCATTCGGAATATTGTCCTCACCTGAGGCTTTCCTCTTTTTCATATTTTTTATGGCTAGTTTTATCTCTTCGTCTTGGATTTGTTCGCCCTCATCCTCTACCTCTTTCGTTCTTCCTTGTTGCTTTCTCTTTTCTTCTTGCACTTTTTGCCGTTTTTCTGCTCCCATCTGTTTTTTAAAGTGTTCTGTCCATTCTTTCATGTCTATCTTCTTTGATATTCCTTCTCTTCTTTTTCTCTGTCTATCGATCAAGTTCCAAAAAGCTTTTCCTGACTTGTCTTTTCTGGCGTTCTTCCATTCTTTCTCCGTTTCGCTTTCTTTCTTCGTTTTTATTAGTCTTTCATATTGTTTTTTACTTTCCAAGTAGTCCGTTCTTTTTCCACTGTCTTTTATGTATTCATGCCTTTTGTTTTTCACGTTTATCTTTGCTTCATGACATTCTCTGTCCCACCACTTTTTACTATTACTTGCTTTTTTAGTGTTACGTCTTTTTGTCACTATTGCAGCTTGTATTTTTTGTTTCAGTTTTTCCCAATTTCCTCGTTCTTCTTTTTCTGTGTTTTCTTTTAATTTTTCCTTATATATGATTATATCTTCTTCTTTCCAGCTTGCGTATTGTCTTTCCCCTTCGTCTTCATCCTCTCTTTCTTCTTTTTCCATATTTAGTTGTACTCTTAATATTTGATGGTCTGATTCTGTATTATTTATTATTTCTATTCCTTCTAGTATCTCTTCTGTTTCCTCGTTTGTTATGACATAGTCTATTACTGTTCTCCCTGTTGGTCCGATATATGTATACTCTCCTTCTTCGTCTCTGTTTATGTTTCCATTTGTGATATGCATTCCATTCTCTTCCAGCCAGTTGATCAGTTGTCTTCCTTCCTCGTTGATTGTTTTGTCTTTTGATGATCTCTTTTCTTCTTCTCCGTTACTTCCTATTTTTCCTCCAGCTTCCCCTGTTCTGGCGTTGAAGTCACCGCCTATAATTAAGTATTCTCCTTTATGTTCTTCTATTATTCTTGTCATTTCCTCATAGTTTGTTTGTCTTCTATCTCTCATATATACATTCATTATTATGACTTTCTTTCCATTTATTTCTAGCTCAGATTTCATCAGTTCGTCTGTGACTTTTTCCATCTTCACATTTCCGTTTTCTTTTGCTTTTTTTACTGCTGTTATTAGTCCTCCTTTGAGTCTTCCTCTTTTGCTTTCTTTTCTTGCTTCAATTATTTTTGTTTCGTGGTCTTGTAGTTTTTGTTCTATGTACTTACTCCCTTTTTCGCCTAGCCAGGTTTCTGAGAAGTTGACTACGTCTATTCGTTTCAGCATTTCCCATTCTTCGTTTATTCCTTTTATCCCTGCCACATTCCAGAACACTATTTTGACTTTACTTTTTTTGCTTTTTTTATTTCCGAAACCACCTTTCTTGTCTCTCGTTCCAAAACATTGTTCCTTCCGTTGTCGATATTTTATTGTATCCTATTTTGCATTTTTTACCTTGTTTTTCTAACTTTTTGCACATTTCTATCACCGTTCTCTTGCTTTGTCTCTCCTGCCACGTCAGATCGTTGCTGATGTATATGTTTTCTCTTCTTAGGTTG
Organism: Tenthredo livida; assembly: GCA_963992785.1. NCBI lineage: Eukaryota > Metazoa > Arthropoda > Insecta > Hymenoptera > Tenthredinidae > Tenthredo > Tenthredo livida. The sequence goes on from OZ023071.1 coordinate 13,307,363, forward strand.
TTCTTTACCTTCATGATGTTTTCTTTGTCTTCGATCGTTTCTAGCTGTGCGCCTATTCCGCCTTCTGGGTTTCTCATTTTCCAAATTTTCCTGATCTTTACGGTTGTAGCTAGTTTTCTGCTTATCCATTCTTCCATTTTTTCCTTTGTGTCCTTATACATTTCTTCTACTCCCGTTATTATTATGTTTTTCCTTCTTCTTTCTCTCTCTGTTTCTTCTACTATCCACTTGATCTCTTGATCTCTTCTTTCTTCTTCTTTTGTTTTTTCCATACTTTTTTCCTGGGTGCTGTTTTGATTTTTCTTCTCTTCGTTTATTGCTGTTTTGATTTGTTCCATTTTTTTATTCACTTTTTCATCTATATTCTGTTCCATTTTCCTTATTTCTTCTTGGATTTTCATGCTGTCCGTGTCTGCTTCTTTCTCTGTTGCTCTCTCCATTTTCATAACTTCGATTTGTTTTCTTATCCCGCTTAGTTCTGTATTGATATCTCTTGTCTTGCTCTCAAGCTTATCATTTATTTCTTTTTTGTCTTTTTCTGTTCTTTCCTCTATTTCTTCTATTCTTTTTTCGACTTCTTCCCATTTCTCTTTTTGTTTGCTGTTGAATTCTTGTTGTTGTCTCCAGTATTGCTCTTGTTTTTTCCAGTTTTCTTCTACTTTATTGTTTATTGAGCTTATTATTTCTATTTTCAAGCTTTTTAGTATTTCTCCCATGTTTCCTGTGTTCGCATCCATTTCTCGTTTTAATTTCTCGCTTAGTGCTCTCTTCTCTTTGCTCGTCGCTTCTTGTTGTTCCGGACTTCTTTCTTTTCTCTTGTTTGTGTATGCGTTTTGGTTTTCGGTCTTGTTGATATCCTTTGTTTGTGGTCGTTCGCTCTTACATAGGTAGGATTCGAGAGAGTTGATTCTTGGTCTTACTTCGCTTGTGTTCTTCTTTAATGTTTTCTCCTTTTCGCTTTCTTTTTCTTTTATTGTTCTATTCAGCTCGTCGTCACTTGAACTTCCCGCGTCGCTCATAGTCCTTCGACGCTGTCTTACTGTTTTGATCACGTGATCCCTCTCTCTTTCCTAACCTATAAACGGTATCTTTTGCTTTTCACTTTTCAGTCTTTCGCCGTAAGATTTTTCTGTTTTCGATTACTCAGTTCTCTTATTTCACCCCTTTGCACTTCTTAACACCACTTTTCTTCTTTTTTACTGTCCATATACATTCTTTTCACTTCCACGTTCACTAGACACATCCAGCTCCTTCAAATTCTCCTGCTATTGAGTTATTATTAAATTGTATATTTTTTTTTTTCTTCAGAAGGACAGCGTCCTTGCACATGTATCATTAATTATTTAATATGATTATGCAATATCAACTGAATAAACAAAGAATTTTATTAAATTTGTACAATTTGTTGTGATTGAGTATTTTGTACAAAAATGCAACGCTTTGTTCTACGCAGCAATCAAATACTCAATTAAATAGATTCACAAAAGGAACGATACTTTTAATTCATTTATCACTCGATGAAACTTAAACACGCATTGATAGACCAACACATCATTTATGCAGGACTGTCTTCGTACTCATTAGGCTAAGAAGACATGTAGAGTTTTATTCAGCGGAGATGCCTCGTAGGATGGAAAGCTTTCACTGGATCGATGAGATATTACTCGATGAATGATATTCACATCGATTTGTTCGTAACCCTACTTGTCGAAGAGATGCAACGGGTCAGTCAGTCACCGAAGAAATCCTCGGTTATAACTAATGTAGTAAATAAACAGAAATTCACACCTGGAATGAATTCATAAAGAATTAATATCGTATGCTATTGACTTGATAACTTTATCACTACCAGATCTGTGAATTTCACCAAGACAATTATTTATAACCTAATAATGTTGGAATAAACAGAAATCGACGTCTGCAATCAATTTAACCTCATCACTACTTATTTATGAAATAATATCGTATACCGTTGTATTATGAACAATATTAGAATTAATTACACAATATTGTAATATGAAAGTTCAGTTTAACCTATCAACGTGACAGCTACCGCTACGTCGTCTGAAGATATCAGTCATAGGCATATGAAATATCGGTAGATCGCTTGTTCGTGGTATTTGACAGCGTTGTCATTGACGAAAATAAATAAGGGAGCCTCTATTAGCGTGACCTGTTTCCTCAGAATCGCTCTGTATGTTTTCAAGTCTTATTACCTATATGGTATATCCTTGTAGTAGCAAATTATCAGCCTGCAATGCCATGTTCGTATACTGTTGAATTAGAAATAACTTAATTTTCTTATGTGTGCCATTTGTGTATTGTCTCATTGATTTAGTATATTCCTCTATTGCGCATACGATGTTAGCAATAATTGTACTCCTAATATAACGATATTCGATTGCAGATACAACTAATAGCAGAGTCATAGCAGAAATATTTTACTCCAATCATAGCAAGAATCTTCCAACCAGATATTTATTGCTGCTAAGCGAGAAGTATTTCTTTCAGTGCAATCTGAATCACCCTGTATAACGAAAGGTCCGATCGTCTGTGCGCCGTCTGCAAGCACGAACGCAGGTTTGAGCGTATCCGTGCGGGGAAAACTTTCGTGCACTGCTAGCAGTATGCGAAATTTTTCTCTCACACGGGTGTGCGAAAGTCTGCTTTCGGTGCCTGTATAGACAGTGCGCAAAAGAGGACTTTCGGTGCATGTGTTAAGAAAAATATATTCCAGCTCGTATTCAAAATCAGCTGAGTTGTAACACTGTTGACCTTGCGTTGACGACATGCAACTGAAAAAAGTGGTGAAAGGACTATTCTATGGTAAAGCTCATTCCAAATCCTTCAGTGTATCAACTCTTCCCAATAGACTGGTGCATGAATTCAAGTCTCAATTCAGCCCACCTTGAGCACGATCTGGAAGAAATGTGTCCGGGGGTGGAAACGATCGAAGTGAAATGTCCCATCTTCTGATAATATTTACCCAGTGTCTGCTAGCGCTTAGCATTACCCTACACTGTGGAGTGCACTATTTGAATTTAAAACCGATAATTTACCTCAGAAATCTTGAGTATATACCCGTTTTTCATATTACTTTTTTCAATCGCAGGTTATCCTGGCCAGAGTAATCAAAATTCGTATCAACCGAATCATTATGGACAAAATCAACCTGTTGGTCAAGGCTATAATCCACCGGTTGGGCAACAGTATCAACCAAATAATCAACCATACAATCCTTCAGTCGGTCAGTCCTACCATCAACCTGGTGGCCAATCGTATAATCCATCGGTCGGTCAGTCCTATCATCAACCTGCTGGTCAACCATATAATCCGTCTGTCGGTCAGCCCTATCATCAACCTGCTGGTCAACCGTACAATCCGTCCGTCGGTCAGCCCTACCATCAACCTGCCGGTCAGCCGTACAACCCACCAGTTGGTCAACCCTACCAACAACCTATTGGCCAGCCGTACAACCCACCAGTCCAAACTGTTATTTTGGCACCAGCTCAAGCTCCGTCGTCTAATCGTGGATTGGGACAAATAGCAAAAGAGGCAGTGGTATTCGCGGGGGTGAGCGCCGGTGTTAATGCTGCAGTTAATAGATTACTCCCAGGTGGCTCTCGTGGTGGTGGCTCCAATACTCAAATAACATACAACAACTATTACAACAATCAATCTGATAGCCAAGGAAACCCTATTCCACCACCTGCAGCAGGAATGTCAACAAGTACATCAACGCCACCAGAAATCTCGAGTCCTGCTCCCGCGAATGCTATGGGAGCACAAGTCACAAGTGCTCCGGAAAACAGAACAGTTGAGCTGAACCCTACTTCTGAAGACCCTCTCAGTGTTATACCTTTAAATACTGATGCTGCAAGGCCTGGTTTGGAATCGAGTGGTCCAGTAACTCAGGGTTCAGGAAATCCAATGGCACCACCAGCACAAACAAATCTGGTATCTAATGAAGAGCTAGTGAAGTTATCAGAAGAACTCTTCAAAGCAGATACTAACAACGCATTTAAGCATATTACTTTGAAATTGCAAGGGCAGAAGACTGACGATAGTGTAACAGATGGCGCCACTGAACCGTGAGTAAAGATCATCTACACGGAGAAAAAAAAACATCAACCAGTGATGCGCAGGGCATTAATGTTGTCAATGTAGTACTCAGAAGCATACATTATTCAATCAAACATCACGGATTACTTCTACGACAGCAATAGTTACTTTCGTCACATAAATGCGTACTGTTAGAAACTGTAGTGGCAGATGATTCGCACATCACGGCAAAAGCAGCAATAGGAAATCTACAAACATCGTTCACTAATGTCACAACGATAACCAGTCGTGTCATAACCTCACGCGCAATCGTACTGCGCATGGTTTGCAATAATGAAACTAAATTGAACAGTTAGGCTGACATCTCATATAGTGAGGTTATGTCATATTATAAATAGTAGTTGCTAAACTTACCTTAAAATATTAAAATTAAACAAACAATTAGTTTTAAAAACACTTAGGTGTAATATTATGTCACATATTCTTAATTAATAACGTCAACAACAAAATAATTCTTACGCATGTGACCATGGTAATTCTAGTGGGATCGGATGTCTTATAGTGGAGGATGCGCAGTACGATTGCGCGTGAGGTTATGACACGACTGGTTATCGTTGTGACATTAGTGAACGATGTTTGTAGATTAACTATTGCTGCTTTTGCCGTGATGTGCGAATCATCTGCCACTACAGTTTCTAACAGTACGCATTTATGTGACGAAAGTAACTATTGCTGTCGTAGAAGTAATCCGTGATGTTTGATTGAATAATGTATGCTTCTGAGTACTACATTGACTACATTAATGCCCTGCGCATCACTGGTTGATGTTTTTTTTTCTCCGTGTAGATTCTAGTGTCTGAATAAAACGCGCAAGTCGTACATTGCCTCCCAAAAGCCGACTGACTTGTACAAAATTCAGGATATAGATACACCTTGAACTACTTGTCGATCCGGTATCGAAATCGAGAAAAATCAGACGAAGGGCTTGGCGTGCGTTATATATATATATATATATTAGGGTGGTCGTTAATTTCTAACATACACTGAGAAAAAAGATTTGGTTGAGCGTACTATAACAACATAGTTAACATTTTATAGTAGAGATTACTAAAAAATGGTTCACAGTATAACGATGGTCTAATTAACAATATGGATATGTTGGTAGAAAAGTACAAGATTTATAGTAATATTAACTATTATTTTTGTTGAGGAAAGTACTAAAACGTTATGGTTATGTTGGCATTCTGTATTTGTTATCACAACAACAGTAATAGTTAACTGTACTAAGTCATCTGGTTTGTGTTACCATACGTAATGTTCGCTCATACACTGAGAAAAAAGATTTGGCTGAGGATACTATAATAGTATAGTTGACATTTAAGAGTGGAGACAACTCATTTTTATAGTGGTGTTTACTAAAAAATGGTTCGCCGTACCATATGACGATAGTGGGATGAACAAAATGGACATGTTGGCAGAGAAGTACAATATTTGTGGTTCTACGAACCATAATTTTTGTTGAAAAGAGTACTAAAATATTGTAGTCAAGGTAACATTGTTCATTTGTTATCACAATAGTGGTAATGGTTCAACGTACTAAGCCATCTAGTTTGATGTACTATATATGTAATGCTCATTCAGACAAGTGACACTTTAGTTGCATACAACCCGCCCTTCGGTTACCACCACAGCATTCATAGTTTGTCCTGACCATTCGCAATGGCAATCCGTACTACTTTCACTATACTTGAATCAAAAATATCCTTGGGTTATAACAGTCTGGCAGTATTATTTGGAAAAATAATGCAAACTATGAAAATAGCAACGGAGACTATATTGTTGTAGATATTACAACATATTTATTGTAAGAGAACTTTTGAAACTCTATAGGAAAAGAATGAAATTAAAAAGATATTTGGAACTCAGATGTTCAGTTAATCAGATATCTTAGCTACAACGAAACATTGATATCATTGAGACAGATGCCGAGTTCAAAATAAATAGGAAAAAGGGAATAAGGATTTCAATAAATAGTTTAGCGTAGTCAGTAGGGCGTGCGACTAGTAATGCGAGCGAATGCGTGCGTCTCGGATCGAATCCCGGCCAAAATAATGCGATGTTTTTCTAATCTAAAAATCCTTACTTTGTATCAATATGCGGTTGATTGCAATAAGTAGGTGTTCCTCGGCGCATCATACAATTTTATCAATTCATTGTAACGAGATAAATTTATTTTTTGAGCATAAAAAAAAGAGCCTTATTTAACTATTTGGTTTAGTTTTTTACATAGTGCCACTATAGTACATCATACCGTTGAGATTAGTCAGTACAACTCAAGTAATATGGTAAGGCTAACCTTATTTTTAATTGCTAGGGTATATTGTACTCCTTACTATATTCAAATAGTTGCGCGAATGGTACTCTCAACTTTCGATTTTAGTTACGGTTACTCTATTTTCATAGGTTACGTTTACTATAAATTATTCTAGGTCCGCTTAACTACCTCATTTTATAGTTAAAAATGGTTGCGGCAACTATAAATTTTTCTCAGTGTATACTTGCCACCCCCTGAATCGATAGATAATGACCCAAAATCACCGCGTAATTTTTTTAAGATTTTTTGCTTGATGGGAAAGCGTGCTGAAATCAATTAGAAGTTGGAAAATTTGAAAAAAAAACAGAAATTTTTTTTTATTTTTTTTTCTAATTTTTAGTATAAAAGCAGCAAATAAATGTAGAATGAGGAAAAACGAAAACTTTCCAACAAAATAATGTATTTTATGGTAATCTTATAATATTACAACGTTATAAAGACTATATTGAGAAAATGAATTAATAAAAAAAAAATTTATAATTAAAAAAAAAATTAAAAAAAAAAATAATAAAATAAATAAATAAATGAATAAATATAGTTTAACATGAAGATGATATTATAAATATGATAAGTTTACAATAAAATACATTTTTTGTAGAAAAGTTTTTTGTCATTCTACATTTATTTACCGCTTTTTTACTCGAAAATTGGAGAGGAAAAAAAGATGTATTTATTTTTTTGACTTTTTCAACTTCAAATTGATTTCGGCACGCTCTCCCATCCAACTAAAAATCTGGAAAAAAATTACACAGTGTTTTTGGCTCATTATCTGTCGATTCAGGGGGTGGCAAGTATATGTTAGAAATTAACGACCACCCTAATAGTCGGAGAGCTGACGACCAAAAAGGTGAGGTAATTTTATCGTCAATGAAAGTCAGGATACTACTTACCTGAAAGACCTCTATGCGAGAATCGTCGATCTGGCAGGCCGCTGCTGGTGGGTTCAGATATTATGGGGTGGGGAAAAATAAAAAAAAAAGGTTAAAGTATCGTCCGTAATTTTTGTGGCAAACAGTTCCGCTATTCTCCCAATACACCCAAAAGAAATTTCAAATTGATCGGTTGGTGGAAAGGTGTCGCTAGCCTTAATTATGATCACAAAAAAAATAATAATTTTGAGGTAATAGTATCGTTACTGGTTTTTTGTCTGCTAAGAGATTATTTATCATATTATCCAAAAAAAAAGCCAGCCAAAAATAGTGGTGGAAACATATCGAAAAAAATTATTGAAATCGTCGCGTTTCGTACAGAAATGAGCTGAGGGGCATGATAAAGGGGGCGTGGAGGGGATAGCGATCAGCGAGAGCCTCCACTATACACTGGATAGCGTGTGATTGTTTTAATTCATGACAGCTGAAAGAATGTCAGACAATTTTCAGTTCGAGATCACAACCTTACATATGGTGACATTAGTGTGTCTGTGTGTGTGAACGAAATTGACGGTTACCGCATTAAATTTTTCAAAGATCTTTCGGCTGTGATGGAAAATCATATCGATCGGTCTACTGTGGAATCAACACCGTAATTGAACTCCGAAGGAAGCATAACTTCGGATAAAGCCACAACAGAAGATGTCTCACGAGAAAAAACCAACGATTCGGAACATCAATTACTAAAAGTGTGCATATTCTGCGAAAAAACAAGAAAAAAGGAGAAAGGAAAGGAACAATGGTTAACTTATTCAGATAAATGTCATTTCGGTGTTACTCGTGAAATCGCTGCACAAAATAATGATTTGGCTATGCTCCGAAAAATCGAAATTGAAAGCAAAAACGATTGTGAAGTAGCATACCACCATGCATGGTGCAGAATGGCGTATACAAATCGCATGGAACCAGCCGGTCAAGAGGATACTCCCTGGTCCATCGCACGATCAAATTATAAGGAAGCATTTGAAGAATTATGCAGATACATCGAGGATGAAATAATAAACCGTGGGAACAGCCATTTATTTTCACTGTTGTGTAGCATGTTCAAAGAAATGCTGTGTAGAAAAACTGGGAGTAGTTATAACTGTGACTATGATGACTCATTTGATGAAAAGTACTTTGAAAATACGATAAAAAAAAAATATTCCAAACAAATCGTTTTCATCACAATGCGCCAAAAGAAAGTTGTTATCCCTGCGGATAGTGCTAGTATTGATGACGAGATATTCTCTTCATTAGAAGAAAAAGATATTTTTGAGAGAACAGCATTGATTTTGAGAAACGATATCCTGAATATTGAACCCGAAAAATTGCCCGCAGACTTGAAAGTGGATCACATTATAAGAGGTAAATGTGTGATACCAAAATCAATTCGCAAATTTTATCTCACTTTGTTGGGTGGTATAACTCGTCGACGTAGGGACAGCATCAATATTGTGAGTAAAGTAGAACCTCTGGTGCAAAAACCTTTCGCCAAGTACAATAATGTGATCACTACCCCCAAAATAATCTACCAATGAAAATTCCTCCTTAACGAAAGTCATACTATAAAAATGTCTACCTACAAAATGATTGAAATCAGATACAATTGCCAAGTGCATGTCCGCCGTACAATTATAAAACAGAAGGTATAAAAAAATAAAAATTTGGAGGTAGTGGTACTTGGCGGGCCTCTTAGAGATAAGTACGAGAAAAAAGCCATTAAACTATGTCAATAATCCTGAAGTGATATGAAACATCGGCCCGCCAAGTACCACGTACTCCAAATTTTTATTTTTTTATATCTTCTGTTTTATAATTGTACGGCGGACATGCACTTGGCAATTGTATCTGATTTCAATCATTTTGTAGGTAGACATTCTTATAGTATGACTTTCGTAAAGGAGGAATTTTCATTGGTAGATTATTTTGGGGGTAGTGATCACATTATTGTACTTGGCGAAAGGTTTTTGCACCAGAGGTGCTTTTGGGGTTGATATCACCACATTTTGTACAATTTTGCTTGACCACCTAATGATTGTGCTCGCTCACTACGCTCGCTCGTTTGGGTATTCCTATATCCTCGCTCGATTGTCAACGTTCTGCCAATTCTGTCTATGAGTAGCTCAATGCACGTACGCTATACATTTCATACCATCTAACACCCTTGATAAGCAGTAATGTTAAATGTGGCAATATAATATAAATACGTTTCCTAAAATTTTACTTGACTACCTAATAATTATGCTTGCTCGCTACGCTTACTCGATCGGATTTTTCTATCTCCTAGCTCGCTAGGCTCGCTTCGTTGTCAATATTCTGCCAATCATTTCGATGAGTATCTTCATGCACGTACGGTGATGCATTTCATACTATCTGAATCCCTTGATGAGCAGTAATGTTAAATGTGGTAGTATAATATAATTACTTTTTGTAGAATTTTGCTTGACCACCTAATAATTGTGCTCACTCGTGAGCTCGCTCGATTGGGTTTTCCTATATCCTAGCTCGCTAGGGTCGCTCCGTACTCAGCATTCTGCCAATTGTTTCCATGAGTATCTCAATGCGTGTATATGTACGCTGATGCAGTTTATATCATCTGAATCCGTCGATAAGCAGTAATGTTAGATGTGGTAGTATAATATAAATATGTTGAAAGCACAAAGGCCTGAAATAATGACATACGCTATCATTCGTTGCTTTCCGAGCCCTGTAAAGATATGTTCTTGTGTGCATGTATTAAATATGATATATTTGACCCATTGGATATATATGAAAATATTTGGAAATGAATAATATTATATTGAGCACCTGCCACGTTGATTGGAAGCTTTGTCACTTATTAATTCATGTTGTAGACTAAACTTTATGCGATTCAATAACCGTATACCTATAACCTAACCTCAAAATTGCACACTTCGTCATTTCATGAGAGATTGTTATAATTTCGCCCTCCACTTTAAATGTGAATTTTATCATAATAAGTAAGTATATGAAGCATAAAAGAGAATTGAGGGGAATGAAATTTGCAAAATGTTCAGATATACGAATATGAACAGAACTGACAGCTCTGTCGCGTAAGCCCGTCTGTCCGTACTCCGTGTACCTGTACTAGGGATGGGCGATGTTCACCGATTAATCGAATAGCTCGATTATTTTTTTTTAATAATCGATTATTTTCGACCGATGTTTTTGAGGTCCGATTCATCGATGTTCGATGTATTTCACCGGACATCGACAAAAAGGCGCGAAAACGGATTTTTTAAATTTAGTGAATTTCGGACCGATTTTGATCAACAATCTAAGAACAAAATCATACCAGAACGTACGTTTCACCAATTTTCTTCAATTTTCAAAGTAAATTTTTACAATATTAGCTAGCACGAATTGTGTGGAATTTTTTATTGAAGAATTTATCATGCAACATAATGCCGGGTCTACACGCTATGATTATGATCGGGTAATTAACCAATCACTGAATTTTCACAACAGAAGTGACCAGTCAGTTAACAGATTTAATTTAATCATACCAAAATAATCATCAGGTGTAGACCCAGCATAATGCCTTCCGCCAAAAAAAAAAAAAAAAAGAAAATGAATAATCGATGTTCCGATTTATTTTTCAAACATCGATTTTAAACATCGATGCTTTTTAAACATCGATTATTTAAAAATCGATTTTTATTTTGAACATCGCCCATCCCTAACGTGTACTAGTGGGCATCGATTCGCGATCATACGTCAGCAGCGTCGACAAGAGCGCCACCTGGCACTTCTATTCAGTGGTGGCCGCTCTTTCCTAATTCTCAGACACATAGGGTTAAGGATCACTTGGTCTGAACCGCTCTTTCCTAATTCTCAGACAGATAGGTTTAAGGACTACTTGGTCTGAAAGAGAAGGAGACGAAAAATTTTCAGACGAAACGGGTACTCATAAACTTAAACTAATCATATCTCAGCTTTTCGGGCACTGATTCGATTGAAGTTGGTCTCAAATGAAGGGCTCTTCGTCCCTACATTCCAATATAATTATTTCAATCCCCGGGATATCGCGAAACGGAAGATATTAGGAAAATACTGTCTCCCCACCACGCCGGTTAGCTCCCGTGCGGGTATATAGACTCGTCGAGTCTCGTGCGGCGTATATAGATATATATACCTTATATGATATGTCTTTTTTTTTTATTGTACTTGGCGCGAGACTCTACCGAGTCTCTTGATTCGTTTTCACAGGATATCGTTTACGCAGTTTCAAGAGGACAAATAAAAACTTCGAAACATGACTCTTGGATTAGCTCTAAAAAGTCTAACGAGCAGCAGAAAGGTCATCGATATCTTAAACAAGTATGGACATTGCTGCAGTTATAATGTTATCGAAGAGCTGGAAACGGAAATGACTTATGCGGCAACAGAACGTTCACAGGTCTGTCCAGCAGGAATAGCGCTGGTTTCACATCTCAGTATAGGAGTTGCGTTCGATAATTTCGACAGATTTGTGGAAACAACTAACGGTAAAGATACGCTGCACGATACTGTTGGAATCATATTTCAATTCGAGGAGTCAACTGCTAAGGAATTAGAACCCTAGTATCAAAATGATTCAAGTCTGCTCGCAGTCTTACTGCAGGTCTTCTGCAGATCTTACTGAAGACCACTAGTGGACTACTTCCACATTTGAGTGTGGGGCTGACATCAGATACTTCAGTGCAGATCTTATGAGATTCTTCAGTGCAGAATCTTATTAGATAAAAATGTCAGTTAAATATAAATACGGTCTTTCGATTGTATATGGTTTTTGTCTACGTATTTTATCCGGATGTATCCGAACGGATATCCGAGATACATTACGTTGCAAAAATCCATATATATACAAGCGGAATAGGACGGGATTTATTTATCAGGAATTCTACCAGGGTTATTCTGCAGAGTGCCAGTTATTCTGCAGAGTGCCAGTTATTCTGCAGAGTGCTAGTAGATCGCTTAAGGTTCTTCTCCATTTCAATCCCGCTCACCAATATACAGCTTCAGGATTAAAGTGAAAAATTAATGTTGGAAAAATATCTGAACTGTTGCTTGAGACGATGCTATTATGTTCAAATTTGAGCGATAATTCAAACATTTATTTCAAGTGGAGGTATTCAACTTCAATTCTGTGAGCTTACGCAGCTTCTTAAGCTTACCACTAAGCTTACATATTATTAGTTTCAATCAAAGTCTTCTAGAAATATCTTCCAAAATAGTTATATTTATTGCATAACCCAAATTTGGGACCACCCTATATAGTGTTGGCTCTTTTTACGTCCATTTCACGTAAAAAAAAGTTTCGATAGTTTTGAAAAATTCAAATTCAGAAAACGTCAATATCCGGTCGGTTTTTCCTAGAAATTCGCTCATATCTCTTCAACCAGTTGAGTCCCATGACTTTTCTTTACACGGGAATTTGCGGAAAAAATAGCCGCATTTTATGATGAAAAATGGACCCCAGAAAAGTTTGGGGAACGAGATCAATATCGCATTTTTCGCGTTGTTTTCACCATCAACTGAAAATCGACTTTGTCTCGCGGCAACATCGGAAAGTACATCAAATTACAAAACTTTTGATCCACTTGATTTTCAGGCGCGGACATGTAGTTTGGGAGCTACAGCGATTTGAAAAAAATAATTCAAAATTTGTGAATCGGTGTTACTCGCGACCTGTAAAAGGTAGAATTTTCATTATTTAGAGGAATTTTTTTTTCAACCCATTACTCATCTTGACTAAGTTTGAGACAAATCGAAAGGGGTGTGGACAACCAATTATACATATCATATGGAACTCGCCCATATATAAAGCTGCAGCTTTAATACAGATCCTTTAATTGTTCTGTTTGTATACTGTACTCAGTAAAATACTCTGAAGGATCTGCGACAAATCTGCGAGAATAGTGCAATAAGATTCTTGAAACAGAATCTGCGAAAATCTGCTGATGCAGGTATTGCTACCAGGGCAGATTCTTCAATTGTTCTGCTTGTATACTGTACTCAGTCAAATACTCTGAAGGGTCTACAACAGATCTGCGAACATACTGCGATAAGATTCTTGAAGCAGAATCTGCAGAAATCTGCTAATGCAGGTATTGCTACTAGGGAAGGTTCATGTGCTGATTTGTCAAGAGATCCACAACCAGGAACATCGAAATCACAGCATGACGAAGTTGTTCAATATGCCATGCCTGAAATTTCAGTAGAGAACCAACGTTCGAACAAGCGAAGAACTTTTGTAGCTATCTCTGAAGATTTACCGTCGTACATTAAAAAGCCTCGAATGAACGACAATTTTTTGCCGCCAGATGACGAAAAGAGAAAATATATTCCTAGCAATTTAACAGCAATTGCTAAACTTGATACAGTGTACATGTTTTTGCATGCACTGAAGATGCCTAACGTGCCAATGTGGACAGGGTTCAACAGCCAGCTAGTAAAAGATGACAGTTTGAAACAAAATATATCATATCTCATGCCTATCAATGATTCTCCAACAGATAGGGCAGTTGTAGTTAAGACAATGTACGACAGTCAGAAAATTGCAGAAGAATGCGGTCAAAAATATGTTCAGGTAACATATGATTTAGCCATTTGCGGAATAGCGTTCCAAATTCAATCAACAGAATCTTCTGAAGTACAAAATTTCAAAAACAGCTTTATACACTTGGGTCAATTTCATATCGAGATGTCGTATTTCAAAGCCATCGGAAAATTTATTGATAACTGCGGTATAACACACGCAATGGTTGATAGCGAGCTCTTGGCCAGTGGTTCTGTGAACAGCTTCATTACCGGAAAACATTTCAACAGATGTAAGAGATTACACCCGATTATTTCATTGGGCTTACAAATTTTGGGCTTGCAAAATCTGTCTTGATCAAAATATTGGAAAAAAAAATCGAAACTCCATCGCCATCACCACCACCAATCGATATCATTATTGTGGATGGATTTTTCGTGTTACATCTGATGAAAGATGTACCGAAGACGTTTGGATTTATATCCAAGAAATTCTTGTCATTGGCTACGAAAACGGGTGCTCAAAGGATTGATATAGTCTTCGATCAGTATTTTATGCCATCGATCAAAGATCATGAACGATCATTAAGAGACGGCTGCCACGGCAGTAATTACATGATCACTGGGGCTGACCAGGCCAGGCCAGCTGATTTTATGAAAGAACTAAAAAATAGTAAGTTGAAAGAAGCTCTCGTAAATTTCTTCACAGAACATTGGGCGACGGAGGAAATGATACCTTTCATCGGTAACAAAACAATTCATTTGAACTACAAACGTTGTTATTCTTATAACGTCTTTGAAAGAAACGTAGTTCAAACCAGACAAGAAGAGTTAGACTGCAGACATCACGAGGAAGCTGATACGAAAATCACGTTTCATGTATCTAAAATCAATTCAGCTCACAACATTCTCATCAAGTGTTCTGATACAGATGTGCTCATCATATTGCTTGGAAACATGGATCACTGGTGCTCAAGAATGGAAATTTGGATGGAAATGGGTTCGGGAAATTCTTTGAGGTATATTCATGTGACAAAAATGTATAATACATTGGGTGGGCTTTTGTGTAAGGCGTTGCCAGGCTTCCACGCTCTCACTGGATGTGATTACCATCCTTCGTTTTATAGAAAAGGTAAAGCAACTCCTTTCCAAATCCTTGAGAAGTCACCCGAGTTTCAGACAACCTTCGCGTCTCTCGGAGATATCAGCTCAGAGCACGCAACCGCTAATAATTTCAAAATCTTGGAAAAGTTCATTTGTCGAATATATGGAATAAAAAATATTGAAGATATCGACCAGGCGAGATTACATATCTTTTCAACTAATTACAAACCAGCCGAAAAAGAAGCATTCCAAAAAAAAATGAAGAATTATGACGCTTCAAACTTGCCTCCATGCCAGACTGAGCTGCATCAGCAACTACTGCACAGTAGATACATCACTAGTATCTGGAATAATGCCCATCTGGACATTCCTTCACCTTTGAAACCTGAAGGAAATGGGTGTATTGAAGAAGACTGTACGTACAACTTCGTCTGGTTTGAAGGTGACCAATTACCAAAGTTTACATCGGATGTCATAATTCAACCTGATGAAACCAATGTTGACGACGAAATGGGATCAGGTATGAATAATAATAATAATATCCTAAGGGGTCCAATAAAATAAATATAACATATATTCAAGTAAATTCAATGCAAATTAAAATAAAACGACATCATTGACAATTTGAAAAAAATTAACTCTATAACAATTCTAAAATAATTTGATATAGTAATAAAAATTCGAATGAAATTAACAGTATAAAAACTTGTATTAAATAAATACAATTAACATTTTTCAGAAGACGATAATTGTGCAAGCGATTATGACGGTGATAGCGATGCTGATGAATGAGGGTGAATATTTTACAATCAAATATTGCACAGCACGCTAATCAGCCCCCTGTAAATTATCAAATACTTGCTTCAGTTCTGATAAACGATTTGCCAATTTAATGATAGTTAATAATATTTCGCATTTTATTCATAGACGCTCAACGCTAAAGCAGCCGCTTGTTCGGAAGGTTTCAGCAGTTCTCTGTCAACGAGTGCGACGAGGATAGGAGGCTGCTCTCTGTTTACCGAATACAACCGACGCGCCGATAGAGCACGGACCACTGATCTTTACTATACACTAGATTGTGTATAGGCCGGAAAATTATTATAAAAACTATTTTTTTCGGCATAGGCATTGAAAAGTCACTTTATGACGCCTGTTTTCGATCCAAAAAGTAGCACTTTATATGGCTGATTTCAGAACTGCCCTATAAAGTCTTTATACGGCAGTCTGGATGCGCAGTTCGAAGTGCGCATTCCAAAGCTGCCGTATAAAGACTTTATACGGCAGTCGAGATGCGCAACTCGAAGTGCGTGACAGATCGCACCATAGCCTCACTCTTCGTCTGTCAATCTCAACAGGCGTCAAAGTGACTTTTCATGCCTATTTCGAAAAAAATAAAGTATGGGGCGCACCCGTAAACTGTTTTTGACTCGAATTATTCTCGCCGAAAAACACTTGGTTTACGGGCATGCCACATAATATACTATTGTATATTCATATTATATAATAACATTATACATATTATTCTACCATTGAATTATCCCGTTCCATTGGTGTATTTAGGTTTACATTAGAAAATAAAATTCATACACGGAGAGAAATGTCAAGTAAATATTCCTATGCAGCATAGTAACGGTTACCATGCTCAGTGATGCTCTATAGTTTGTAGACGCGGTCACATAAGAGCGGCGCGCCACAAACTATAGAGCATGGTAACCGTTACTATGCTGCATAGGGATATTTACTTGACATTTCTCTCCGTGTACGTGTTCAGAAAAATTGACAAATCATTTTGACCTGAAAAAAAACTTGGGTCACCGGTTAATTTCTTGAACAGTTTTTTTTTCCATCAACTTGGTAATAACTTTTTTGAATTATTATTATGCAAAATCAATCTCCCGAGGATCTTCTACATATTTGATTTTTGTCAGATTTTTGTCCCATCGAGAAGTATTCAAAATCTTCTCTGAAGCCCACGTTTGGTGGGACTGTACCGGAAGAACCACCTTAAGAGCATGTCAATTTCGTTCACACACACAGACACACTAATGTCACCATATTTAAGGTTGTGATCTCGAATTGAAAATTGTCTGACATTTTTTCAGCTGTCATGAATTAAAACAATCACACGCTATCCAGTGTATAGTGGACGCTCTCGCAGATCGCTATCCCCTCCACGCGCCCTTTATCATGCCCCTCAGCTCATTTCTGTACGAAACGCGACGATTTCAATAATTTTTTTCGATATGTTTCCACCACTATTTTTGGCTGGCTTTTTTTTTTGGAAAATATGATAAATAATCTCTTAGCAGAAAAAAAACCAGTAACGATACTATTACCTCAAATTTTTTTTTTTTGTGATCATAATTAAGGCTGGCGACACCTTTCCACCAACCGATCAATTTGAAATTTTTTTTTTGGTGTATCGGGAGAATAGCGAAACTGTTTGCTACAAAAATTAAGGACGATACTTTTACCTTTTTTTTTTTTTTTTTCTTCTCACCCCATAATATCTGAACCCACCAGCAGCGGCCTGCCAGATCGACGATTCTCGTATAAGGGTCTTTCAGGTAAGTAGTATCCTGACTTTCATTGACGATGAAATTACCTCACCTTTGTGGTCGTCAGCTCTCCGACTATAATATATATGAGGCAAAACACGTCAAACGTTCCCACCAAAAATTTTGTTGTATCTGATCTTATTGAAACTCTGACAAATTGTAGTACTGGTGGTCCCCTTCTAACCCCCTGAAACGGAAGCTTGGATACCGACCCGTTGTCCCGGTACAGGTACACGTATTTCGCCATTGCAGTCTGCAGGCCGTTCTTTGATGTATCGTAACTTTTCTCCTGATAGACGGATTCTACGTTGCAAGGACAATTTTGGAAATGGTTAATCGCAATCTTTTGGTCTATCGAAGGGATTTCCCGATAAACGAAAATTTTGATAGTTTTTTTTGATTCCTAACATATTTTCAAGTTTTGCTCAAAATGCAACATTATCGTTTGTGCTCAAATATGTCTTAAAAAAATCCTTGTTCCTTACCCTTCAAAATGAAACCAAGTGGAAAGTGGGAGGAACAAAATTTTTGGTGGGAACGTTTGACGTGTTTTGCCTCATATATATGTATATATAACGCACATATACATATGTACTATGGGTCGTACATCATTTTCTTACATTTCTTCCTCTTAGTCCATATTTTAATAGAATACTATACTGAGTTTTTTCTGTGAACTGCCCTAAGAGGCTTTGGTGCTCGCATAGGAACTCCGACCACCGCGGGCTACAAAGTGTTACCTCCGTATGATGTCGGTGTTTTTTTTTTTTTTTTTTTTTTTTTTTTTAAGACGCAAAATTATAGTTTCTCGGTCATTTATTTATCAAATGGGATGAGATTGTGCTCAAAATGTATGGTTTGCCACTGTCGAGTCTAGACTATTTCAAAAGCATCTTTCCATTGCATCTGTAAATAATTGCACATTTTCTCTGATGATAACTAAATCTCGAGGGGCTAGTCACTCCCGAGTATTGCTCGAGTATCAAAACTTAATCTAAAATAACGATTTGGAATAAATTCGAGTAAATGAAATAACAATGTGACAGAGAAAACTGTAAAAATAAGGTTAATAGTTCTAAGTACACTCGGACCTCCGCTATTTGAACACCCGCTATTTGACGGACTCCGCTATTTGACCACATTCTCCCTCCGCTATTTGACGGGCGTTACCCCCACTATTCGGCAGCGTTCCCCTTAACATCGGGGCGGTGAGTGATGAGGAGTGGCGCGAACTGGCTGCGCAGAAAACCGTCCACAAGGAGTGGGGGACCCCTACTTTCGTCAAATAGCAGAAACGCTCGGTCGCGACTCGGTCAA
Source organism: Tenthredo livida (assembly GCA_963992785.1). Taxonomy (NCBI): domain Eukaryota; kingdom Metazoa; phylum Arthropoda; class Insecta; order Hymenoptera; family Tenthredinidae; genus Tenthredo; species Tenthredo livida. The sequence continues at coordinate 13,326,229 of OZ023071.1, forward strand.
ATAGCGGAGGTCCGAGTGTAGCTTTATTTGGTCAAATAACTCAAGTTCTACAAAATAGTTGGCGATACAAAGCGAGTAGCACGGAAATAATATGAAATAAAGAGCGAGTATCGCCGAGTATCGCGAGTACCCACGAGTATTTGAATGATGTGGCCTGTGCTCTAGCCTGTGCGTGTGTGTGAACCGCACATATACTCGCACATGTACAAAAACACGTTCACTTGCGCGTTCGAGCTCGGGTTTGATCAGTTTCGATTTAAAGGACTAATAAGATTGATGATGCACAATAAGTTAAGTAAGCTTTTGAATTTGAGAATACGGGGTAGTAAGAAGCGAGTGATCGACGAGTACTTCCGAGTATCACCGAGTAGTATACGAGTACTACTCACTAGCGAGTCTTGGCAAGTATAATCGTAGAAACAGCGAGTATATTCTTCCTTCTAATAACGTATCTACGGTATTTACGGCATGAATTCTTATATAACTTATTTAAAAACAGAAATGTAATGAAATAGTTGATAGTATTCGGTTCTCTAGGAGTTTACTCGGGAGTGACTAGCCCCTCGCTAAATCTATAGAGAAAAAATCAAAATTTTTAAAAAACGAAATACTTGGGCACTTTCTGCTGAAATGAAGAAGTAATTCCTAAAGTATTATTCCGACCGGTTGTATGGTATGGGAGAAAGTACAAATGTTTTCGAGGTGATTAGAGCACCGAAAATTTTGTATCAAATACATGTGAGGATCGCACGGCATGTAAAATAGTCCAATGCTGCAGTTACTGATAGCGATACGACAGAATCAGTTGACTTTTTCACAGACTCACTTTCATTTATTAACCGTTGTCAACTTTAATAATTACCTATACACGTAATTTAATCTAAGTTGTTGATCGATTTCAGCCTGCTGACCGTAGAGCCTGATGCATTGAAAATTCCTTCAATTACTTCGTTGCGTTCGCTTTACGACAAGTATGAATTGGATTCCAAAGTAGCTGAAAAAATGACTACAGAAAAACGTGACGGAGAAACAAATCTAATAAATGCATTTTTCGCCACGGAAGTTATGTCAAAAGCCATGAAATTTATAGCGGATAAAGGATTGATACCTAATGATGAATACGAGTTTAAAGATGCACTCAAACGAATTTGGTTCTCGCAGTACGCACGTGAAAATAACATAATATCAAGTAGTGGCTTCGAAAATGTATTTTTAGCGGAAAAAGTTCATACAGAAATCACTGGTTTACATAACTGGATCTACTTCAATGAGCAGGAGTCTGCTGGCCGGGCGAATTATTTGGGATATATTAAAGAGGCCAAACTGGGAAACGTAAGTATTCTGCGGATGTATTTATTAATCTTATATTTTATGCAGTATTTTAATAGAATTCATCGTTGTGACATGTGTGCCACTCTTTGAGCTATAGATAAACAATCCGGAGGCCGAGTTTTGATTTTTGTCATTTTTTACCGCGTCTGGAATGGATTGTGATAAGATGGTCTAACAAATTCTAAACTTATACATCTATGAGGCTTACTGTTTATATGAAACACGTTGGTGAATTTTCATGAAGACTAAGCTCCTGACATTCAAAACTTGGTAGAACATCTTATCTCAGCCCTTCACTAAAAGTGGAAAGAACTACAAATAAATCAAAACTGGAGTTACCCATGTGCATTGTAGGTATGGAGTAATAACCACAGCGCTGGCGACTTGCAATATTTTCGGGTATGGAGTTACTCGACTGCTGGGGGAGAGGGGAAAAACATTTTTCACTCTTTATTTAATTTATTGCGACAAAGCGAATGCGGTAGGCGTACCTTATTTCTCTTTAAACCTGTCTATGAAGCACGCGCCCACTACATTGCGGCAGAGCACGGCCGACAGCGAAAAAAAGTGATTCATCGTATTATAGTAAAAATCATGCACACTTTCATGAAAAACAACAGAAAAAACACGATGCACTATCACTGTTTTCCGCCGTCCGCCGCGGTGTAATGGGCGCCGGGCTCAAGTTTTGTCCGGTCGTATTCCACAGCTAAGTCCGCATGGACATTGAGTGTTGCTCAGTCATTCAGCCCAAATCGTAACACACAAACACGAAACCTACACACGTTAAGCTCAAAAGGCACCGCGGTATGGCGAGTATGAGATAAGAAGGGAGTACGTAGCGGCGCGCAGAGAAATATGCAACTATGGTATACACTGAGAGAAATATCTAGTTTCCCTAACCCAAATCGGCGAGTGAAATAAGGCATCAACATTTTTTTTTGTGTTCGACTAACGTTTTAAAATTCAGTAGCAATCATTGGAAATGTCGGTGAACCTAACTATACCAGCGAACTATTCCAACAGAGTACTTCTAACTGAAGCATCTTTTCTAACTAATATTGGTTCGAGTGACATTGCGTTACAGTTGAAGTAACCCTTTGTTTTTCGAGAAATCGTGTATTATAAACGAGATTAAAAAGTAGCGCTGACTGATAAGTTAGTGTTAACTCAACTCGTTTTTATCGTGATGGAATTTCGCTGCGCGAAAAAAATTAATTTAGATTGTTACAATGAATTTATTACAACGTATGATGCGTTGAGCAACACCTACTGTTTGTAATCAATCGCATATTGATACAAAGTAAGGATTACAGATGAGAAAAACATCGCATTATTTTGGCCGGCATTCAATCCGGGGATGCACGCATTCGCTCGCATTACTAGTCGCACGCTCTACCAACTACGCTAAACTATTTATTGAAATATGAAATGACTTTTGTCTATTTATTTGGCATCTGTCTCAATGATATCAACGTTTTACTGCAGCTAAGATATCTCCACTGAAGATCCGTTTCTTAGAGTTTCAAAAGTTCTCATTTACTGTGACGCTTACAGTAAGTATGTGATAATATCTATGAAAATCTATAGATTCGTATACGTTCACCGAAATTTCCAGTAACTGGTACTGAATTTTGGAACGTTCGTTGAACACAAAAAACAATGCTGATGCCTTATTTCACTCGCCGATTTGGGTTGGGGGAACTAAATATTTCTTTCAGTGGTAGTGTCTGTTACTCGCGAGTAACTTTTGTTCATTGAAAGTGGAAAATTACGTTTTCTGGACTAGAAATATAGTCTTATGAATTGAACCCTTCACATTCGAGGAACCAAGTAACTTTAGTTCAGTGAAAGTGATAAATTATGTTGTTTGGACTGAAAATTATGGTTGTTGATACCTTAGTAAGTTGACTTTCCAAAAGTATTAGATATGAACATGTGGTTTGATTACACTTGAAATTATAAAAACTAGTCCGCTTAAACGAACGAGTAAGGTTGAATAGTTGGTTAATCTTTAATAGAAAATAGAGTTCCATCAACTGAAAATATAGTTACGATTACTCGAAAGAATCCATCACCCCAAAAATAGTCCATGCAATTCGCTCAAAATTGTGCCTTGCACAGCAGACTGAATAGTCACTGTAAATATTCGAGAAAAGTTGAATATACGGCCGGAAAAGACTGTTCATATGACTAAATTTCTGGCGTGGTTACTGTTACTACATCACAAATGCTCGCTGTACCTTAATCATAGTTACATCAACGAAAAAAAAAGTTACGGTTACTATAAAATTTGAACTGTATCAAAAATGTTGATTTCACACATTGAATTTCTCTCGGTGTATGCACGAAATTTGCTCGGAGGGTCTTTACTTCTTTATTTACGTGTAATGCGCAACCAGTAATAGGAATATTTGAAAAACACGGCTTTTTCGTTTCGCACCTACATAATTCTGGGTGTGGAATTCCATACCCAGAATTTTCCTGGGTATGGAGTTCTCCATATACTCCATATGAAAGTCGCCGGCGCTGAATAGCCAATAAGGTTGGACGGATCTAAGGAATTATGTCTTTTGACTGGGCATACATACAAGGATGGTACAGTCTTCAGTGGGGGGATCGCAATCTATTTGCTAAAATTGACTTCTCAGGAAATGATTTTAAATTTGGTTACCGATTTATTGTTCCGCCGCTATTGAAGCAATGCAAAAAGAGGCATAATGTAGCTGCTGGAACTTGACTCTTAGTTATTGTTAGCTAAACGCATGTGATAAACTAGGGACCTATTCTTGCCCATGCTTGCCATTCTTGTAATGACTCGTCAGACAATTTCACCGCATCCAATGAGTATTTCATGGGTACAGCTCCAGGGAGTGATTCACTTGAGCAGTTTCTCGATGTTTCACTTATGACACCTTTCGCGAATAGTTTGCTTTTGTACTATTTGGTCTTGAATCTTTCGTTGTTCTTTAATTTATGTTTATTATATTGTATAGAACTGACTGGAGAACAAATGAACTATTATTTTCTTTTTTCCTGCAGGACGCTGCTATTGTCAAATTACGTGCAACCCTGAATGACATCGTGAGACCAGTCACAACGATATTCGTTGGCACTTCACCAGAACTAGAAATGGCTCTATATACGGTTTGCTTCTTCGTTCGTCCGAATGGCGCATGTCCCGTATCATTTGGAGCTACTCCATTCACTATTTACACAAGCAAAATCACCTATTATGGGAAAGAAATTCTATTCTCAGCATTTCCCGAGATATGAGTTCTGTATATCGATACCAACGTTCTAATACGTCGTAACCCACAAAATTTCAGAAATTGACTTTTTTTGAAAAATTGAATGATAATAATGCTGTGCAGCTTATGTTCAAGTTTTAGCGGTCAAATCGTTGATTTACTATTTTTAAATAAATATTCTAATCCGTAAAATCCTATCTTCTCAATGGCAATAGTGAAGCGTTTTCATGGCCTCCTGAACAATTTTCCAAATGTGGGTTACGTCATATTAGAACGTGGGTATCGATATCTACCTATAGGGGAAGGTAGGGCAAAACGGACCGGGAGGGCAAAACGGACCGTAGGGCAAAACAGACCGAGAGGGCAAAACGGACCGCCTGAAAAATTTCTTCGGAATTATTATAAAAAATTCAATGATGCATCGTGAAGGTAACCCTCGAACTTAGTAACATTTTGAGGTAGGTCTAAGTCAATCTAGTCGAGTCAATTATCCTTTCTAGTCGTTTGCAATGACTTGACTGAGTCTGACTCGACGTGATTGACTAAGACCTACCTCAAAATATTTCTAAGTTCGAGGGTTAACTTTACGATGCATCAATGAATTTTTTATAATAATTCAAAATAAATTTTTCAGGCGGTCCGTTTTGCCCTCCCGGTCCGTTTTGCCCTACGGTCCGTTTTGCCCTCCCGGTCCGTTTTGCCCTACCTTCCCCTATTTAAAAAATTTTGTTATGTGTAATATTGTAATTTACTATTCGATTATATTCTATTTGCCGCAGTATATGTTGTTTTTTTTAGAGTAGCCGGAAATCAGTGTTAATAACTGTTTTATAATAAACGTAAATTTATAGCGACGATACTTTTTCTTCAAACTACGAAGTCCTTGTTGTGGCTGCATCTGTCTATTAGTATATTCATATCGAACCTCGCAAATCACTAAACACTCGACGCATCATTCGGTTCAAATATACAGAGTAATCATTTGAAAATAGTCTATCCTTATCACCCCACGAGGGGTGCGGTGCTATTGAAGATTAAGTTGTGGCAGATGGGGGCGAGGGGCTAAATTGTTCCCATAATGTTCGACTATTTCTTCTGGTTCTCGAGATATTATGAGTGCCATAGTGGCATAGTCTGCTTCTCGATTATACCCATTGAGGAAAAGATGCGTGAAATAATTTGATTCGTAAATATGCACCGAACCCCATTTCCGGCGAAAAAAAATGGAGCTATCGCTTACATAAATATATGATTCAGGAAATTTCACGATTGAACTAAAAATAATTTTTGCACAAGTCTGCGTGGGAATACAGCATATTTTCATCAAAGAGAGCCCAACCTTAACTCAACTTAGCAATGAAGAATATCCCCGCTTATTTCCTGTACACTGAGAGAAATAATTTGGTTGGGGGTACTATATTATTTTAGTTTACGTGTTTTAGTCAAGACAACCCAATTTTATAGTGCAGCTTACTGAAAAATAGTTCAGCGAACTATTTCAAGCTGGTTAAATCAACAAAATGGATAAGTTCGCAAGAATGACTATATCTATAGTACAATCAACTATAATTTTCAGTCAACTGGTAACTAAACCGTCATAGTTATGAAACACATCTTCATTAGTTACCACAATAGTACTCATAGTTCAACCTACTGCATCTTTGGGTACACTGAGAAAAAAGATTCGGTTGAGGATACTATAATAAAATAGTTAACATTTCAGAGTGGAGGACTCCTTTTTATAGTGATGTAAACTATGAAAATAGTAACGGAGACTATATTGTTATAGATATTACTACATATTTATTGTAAGCGTTACAGTTGAGAACTTTTAGAACTCTAGGAAAGAAATTGAATTAAAAAGATATTTGGAATACAGATATTCAGTTAATCAGATATCTTAGCTGCATTAAAACATTGATATCATTGAGACAGATGCCGAGTTCAAAATAAATAGGAAAAAGTGATTAATGATTTCAATAAATAGTTTAGCGTAGTCGGTAGAGCGTGCGACTAGTAATGCGAGCGAATGCGTGCGTCCTGGATCGAATCCCGGCCAAAATAATGCGATGTTTTTCTAATCTAAAAATCCTTACTTTGTATTGACATGCGGTCGAATGCAGTTAGTAGGTGTTTCTCGACGCATCATACAATGTTATAAATTCATTGTAACGAGCTAAATTTATTTTTTGAGCACAAAAAAGAGCCTTATTTAACTATTTGGTTTGGTTTTTTACATAGTACCACTATAGTACATCATACCGTTTTGATTAGTCAGTACAACTTACGTCATATGGTAAGGCTAACCTTGTTCTTAGTTGCAGGGGTATATTGTGCGCTTCACTATGTCCAAATAGTTGAGCAAATAGTAATTGGAACAAAAATTTTTAGTCAAGTCAACTTTTGTTTCATCAGGTAACCTTAACTATAAAATATTTTAAGTCCCTAAAACCACTATTGTTTATAGTTGAAAAATAGTTACTATAACTATAATTTTCTCTCAGTGTAGCTACTATACATGACGCGGTTATTGGTAATGACATTTTTTATACCATGATGTAAATGGCTAGATTATACCAATACATTTATTTTCGACAAAATTTTATTTTCTTCCGTTTCTTTTTTTATTTAATGATATGTTGCATACCCGAACAATCGGCGACTGGTAGTTCTTCGTGCCTTCAAGTCCCAACAGCGGTATTACAGATGGACGACCATGTGCACATCGACTTGGTGCTTTTGTATGCATTAAGGATTTCACAAGTTTGATGCATTGGTCCATGTGCAGTCGTTCGCCAAATTTTATTGCCCCTAAAACAGTGATGTAATTGTGAAAGTGCATACGATTTAAATCAAAGCCCAAAGAAGATAAAAAATCAGAGGGTATTGCAATTTTGGTATAATTATACTATACTATGAATTTAGAATGCAAGACATGTCTATAAGTTTCATTGCTTTTCTTCGATGTGGTACAACGAATTTGTGTTGGCTGCAGTGAAAACGGTAATATTGATGATTTCTGAAAAACATTATTCGATCTTTTCTTAACGAGTGGTTGTTTTTAACTAAAAGCTTATACAGTAGACTCTCAAAAGTTGCACGCTCGAAAGTTGCAAAGCCTTCTCCTCACGCGCTCGGGCGCTTATCCCCCACTCCCGGCCACCCGATCGTCTTCTGTTCTCGGCGAAACGTCAACATAGAGGCCCGGGGATTGTAGTTCGAGGGGTGAGAGGCTCAGAAAGTTGCATATTTCTAAGAATTGGGTTCCCCTACAGCCCCTTGGCTCCGCAACTTTTGAGAGTCTACTGTACCGTGAGGAAACGTGGAAAGGGATGGTTACAAACGCGCAGGCGCTGATTTATTCGAATATCATTGGTCGGCAGAATCGCGCTAGCAACACCACCCACTTTTCAGTAATATCCCTAGTTCCGTCGTCTGCTATAGATTCCCAACAAACATAACCTATTCCTGCCACGGTCTGCCGCCATTTGTATTTGACAACAATCGGAAACAAATAGCAGACGGACTCTCGCGATATTCGTGGCAAGTTTGAAATTGGCGGCCCTCGTACACGGAGAAAAAAATATTATCAGAATAAGTATACGTATCGCTATTTCAGCTATATTCAGTATAGTTGTTTGCGAGTTGTTTGTCTTGACGACGCGCCGTATAGCTAATTCAGCTATACAGAGTTTCCTCACATGGAGAAAAAATATTGTCAGAATGAGTATACGTATCGCTATTTTAATAATTCGTACATTCAAATCGAATAAACGCATTCTTATCGTAACTCAAACTTATATCACTATTTTAACCATACTATGGACTATTAAATAAGCAAATAAGTATTCTTAAATCAGATAAACGTATTGTTTATCCGACGATACGTCACTTGAGGATACGTTGGATAGTCATTCTGATAATATTTTTTTCTCCGTGTAATATTCGAATAAATCAGCACCTGCGCGTTTGGAACCATACACTGAGAAAAAATTATAGTTGTGGGAACTATTTTTCGACTAAAAAAAGTAGTAACTAAACGGACTTAAACCGATTTATAGTATACATAACCCCAACGAAGTTGAGTTAACGCAACTAAAATCGCTATTTGGAAATAGTGAAGCGCACACTATACCCTTGCAACTAAAAACAAGGTTAGCCTCACCATATGACGTAAGTTGTACTGACTAATCCCAACGGTATGATGTACTATAGCGGTACTATGTAAAAAACCAAACCAAATAGTTAAATAAGGCTCTCTTTTTTGTGCTCAAAAAATAAATGTAGCTCGTTACAATGAGTTTATAACATTGTATGACGCGTCGAGAAACGCCTACTAACTGCATTCAACCGCATAATAATACAAAGTAAGGATTTTTAGATTAGAAAAACATCGCATTATTTTGGCCGGGATTCGATCCGGGACGCACGCATTCGCTCGCATTACTAGTCGCACGCTCTCCCGACTACACTGAGAGGTGATATGTGTAGGTACTAGAACTCGCTAGGCTAGCAGCGACTCCGCGCGTATGTATAGAAAGTGAGCGAAAAATGAGTAGTGGAATCACATTGGACGAGAACAGGTCTAGTGTTAGAGTCTAAATCCGCGTGGTGCGCTGCTACTATACATTCATGGCTAGTGGCTACACAAAAGTGTGCAGCCACTGCTCATTGTGTACAGCCACTGCTCATTTTGCGAGATAGCTACTAGTACCCAGTCGGCTACGTCCTATTATAGGAGTTAAGCCATTTAAAAGGAAAAAAAAAAAAAAAACTAGTACCCAGTTTTGAGCTCTTGCTACACATCAAGGCTAGTGGCTATACATATCACCTCTCAGTGTACGCTCGACTATTTATTGAAATCATTATTTACTTTTTCCTATTTATTTTGAACTCGGCATCTGTCTCGATGATATCAATGTTTTAATGCAGCTAAGATATCTGATTAACTGAACATCTGTATTCCAAATATCTTTTTAATTCAATTTTTTTCCTAAAGTTCCAAAAGTTCTCAACTGTAACGCTTACAATAAATATGTACTAATATCTATAACAATATAGTCTCCGTTACTATTTTCATAGTTTACATTTAATCTCAGTATTGTCACTATACTACGTTACTATTTTCATAGTTTACATTTAATCTCAGTATTGTCATATGGTACGGCGAACCATTTATTAGTAAACATCACTATAAAAATAGCAGTCGTCTCCACTCTGAAATGTTAACTATGTTATTATAGTATCCTCAACCGAATCTTTTTTCTCAGTGTATAGTATTCCGGTATCGAAAAAGAGTATTGGCTCAACTATGGTGTACATGGTACGGATTGACATTATATAAAGTTTGCAAAACTGGATAAGTCAGCACCTCCAACTATCAACACGTTTGTGGCAACGGAAGAATAGTGTTGACTCAACCGTAGTATGTACAGTACAACCTCTCAATAGTGCCACTTCCCCTAATCCGTGCTCGGGCGCTTCCCCCACTACCATACTACACTCCCGGCGTACAATCAGGTCCGAAGGTTACACTTTTCTTTCACAAGTGTTTGTAGTCAGAGTGGAGGAACCGAGATTCTGAGAACCCGGGGAAAAAAGATTATACATAATTATACAGAATTATATAGAATTTATATATAATTATATAAAAAAAATGGCCCGATATAATTATATAGAATGATATATAATTATATATAATTATATATAATTATATTCAGGTGCCTTTCTCAACAAAAAAAAAAATCCCTCACTGAGATTTGCACCCAAGTCCGCTCGCGCACCTATTATTAGTAGTCGCACGCTCTACCGACTACGCCAAATTACTCTATCAATATTAATATCATATTTTCCTATTTGTCGAAACCTATGATCAAGCTGTCGAATTCAGAGTGAATAGACATTTAATTGAATGGATTTTTTTCTTTAACAATCATATAATAATATTGACTCAGTACAATAATGATTTATTATAATCATTTTCATAAATTGATGAGAATAATAAAACTCCACGAAACAAATTCAAAATTCTACTCCCGACTCATCATCAAAAATAAATTCTCATCACCTGCGTAAGATTATAAACATTCTTGACTTTTTGCGAATCAAAATCCTCAACCAATTAAAAAGTTTTTCAAGGCCCTGGATAATTTTATGTTATTGTTTTATATAATTTCCCAGATAGCAAGCTTGTCCGAACGACGTCCGCGAGCCGTCTTTTCTAAGACGTCTGAGTCGTAACGTCCATAAGACGTCCCCAAAAAGTCGTCAATATCACGACGTCTAGAAGACGTCTGTGGAAAGACATTATTCTGACGTCTCATTTCCAATCTAACATTTTTCAAGTATGTCGTATTATCGTCTAAAAGACGTCTTATAGTCGTTTTAGGGTCGTTAGCCAAGTATGCCGTAATTAGGACCTATAGGTGGCAGCACAGTTACATTTTTAGTACGAGAACACGATACAAGCTGCGCGGCTCACGCTTCCGTTTCCGGGATCTTAATAATAGAAGGAAAGAAGAGAAAAGAAGAGATCGAAGAGATAGCCAAGGACGGTTTGATTCGCAGATTGAGGTAAGTTTTGAATATGTCTTCGCTTATATCGGCGGGTGCTATTAAAAATCACAATGCGATTAATGTTATCCTGTGCCTGTTAGTCGGTAACCGGAATACATGTAATTTCTAACATAACCAGCATGAGATAACATTACATAACATAACCTCAAACATAATTTAATATGTCCACCAAAATGTTTATGTATGATTGAAATAAAAATGTAATAGGGGAAGGTAGGGCGAAACCGGCTGGTGGGGCAAGACCGACCAACAGAAATAGTACATTGTACAACAAGGGGGGGAAAAGACCCTCCCCCCCTTGTTGCACACCGTAATTTTTTCAACGAGTGCATGTATAGGCCCTATTTTTCGCGCATGCATGACCGAAATTTTGGGAAATTTTGAGAATTTCCAATAATTTTGGAAACTTTGGAAAGTTTGGAAATTTTCGAAAATTTATGGAAATTTATGGATATTTATGGAAATTTTTGGAAATTTATGGAAATTTTTGGAAATTTTTGGAAATTTTTGGAACTTTTTTGAAATTTATGGAAATTTTTGGAAATTTTGGAAAGTGGTGTGGCGACACAATAATATCTCAGAGTTTCTCTCCACGCTCACTACGCGGCGCATCCAACTCGCTTCGCTCTCGCTAGTCCCATACTAGGACTACGCTCAGTATATATACCGATCACAAGCGACCACCAATATCCACTACCGGACACCCCGCGTCTAGGGCACGGTGTGCTCGGCTCTCAGCCCTACTGACGAGTCCGGCCGAGTACACCCGAACGAAACGCAATACCATATCTTTCTAGAAGGTTCGATTCCTTCAGTGAAAATTTTGAAATATTTGAGAACCTTCGAGACCGTCTCTCGGAAGGTAGTAATAGATCCATTACCTCCCTAGGGAGGTAATGGAGTCCACGCTAGAAATGACCAATTTTCTATTCGTTTCACATGCAAGAAAAAGGGCCTATTACATGCACGTGTTGAAAAAAAAAAATTACATGGTATTTAACTCGGAGCCTTATTAGAGTGTCAATCGGAATATTCATTAACTATTCAGTAATCTGTACAGCAATGTTCATTAATGGGTTCGCGGTGGCTAACTTTTTTTCAGATATTTTCGGAAACGAGACTCCATTCTAGTCGTATTTCATGTGCCGATGGCGGAAAATATAATAATAATAATAATTGCGACCCCTTATAAAAATATTATAATATTATTCTATTTGATTGTATCCGAAAAAGCCCGAAAAAAAACAGTTAACCACGGCGAACCCATTAATGAACATTACTGACCATCGCAAATTACATCCAGGTTGAAAAGACTTGAGATGTAATCAACAAATGTATCAACTTACAATTTACAATAGTGTGTAATTAGAGTTATATATGTATATGCTTCTAAATAAATAAAATTTGGTTGAAAAAAAATCAGAATCTATACATTTTATTTATTGACCGCGCGTGCGCCATATTTACTTTCGAATAACATAAAAACATCCTTATTCGGAGATCCTGTAGAAGTCGCCCACACGAGACGTCGAAAAGACGTTATTCTGACGTCTTATTTTCGATCTGACATTCTCAAGTATGTCGTATTATCGTCTAATAGACGCCTTATATTCGTCTTCGGGGCGTCTATAATATGTTGTCAGTAATGCGACGTTTTTATGACGTCGCAAATCGGGACATAAGACGTCCCTAAAACGACTATAAGACGTCTTTTAGACGATAATACGACATACTTGAAAAATGTCAGATTGAAAATAAGACGTCAGAATAACGTCTTTTCGACGTCGCGTTGCTATCTGGGTTTATACAATTTTATACAATTTTATTTTCATAACATCTGCTCTGAAACGTCAGCTTTCAGTGCCTGTTTAGGGAGTCGAAACAAGCTAATTTCATGCGAATGCCGCGAAAAGCTGTGACGTATGCTTCAATCGCGATTTCAATGTATTAGCGGTCTGAAAGCAGCGTTGCTTTCGTCCCATGGGAAGAAAGCAACTGCTTTCGTCCCTTGCAGTTGCTTTCTTCCCATGGGAGGGAAGCAATTTGAAACCTGAAGTTTTTTGCAAATGTTATGAAAAACATAGTGTGTGACACGGGATGAAACATGAATGCAGGCACGGGTGATGTCAGCCCTCGCCTTCGGCTTCGGGCTGACAACTTCACCCTGGCCTGCATTCACACTGTTTCATCCCTTGTTACACAATATACTAATAAATTCTATATAATTCTATATAATTATGGAGAATTTTATAATTCTATATAATTATGGAGAATTTTATAGAATTTTATGAAGTTTTACAAGAGGCTCATGTAAAATTGTTGCAATTGTATACAATTTTCTATGATTATATACAATTCTATATAATTCTATATAATTATGGAGAATTTTATACAATTATATATAAATCCATAATTTTTTTAGATATTTTATATATGAGTGGTTCTCCCGAAACAATCATTTTACATGTACCTTCCCATATCTTCTATAATACATATAATTTCATTGATTTTTTTTCAAAACATAAGAGTGAATTACGTTTATAAAAATGTTTAAAAGACAGATTATTTATAAAAAATCGTATTCACCGTTTTTTTTCTGTGCAAGACCCCTAAAAGTCATTCCACTGGCACGTACCTTTTACATTTTCGCGCATTCTCATAGGCTACAAGGGTACTCAAAATTGTTTAATGATGAAACTATGGATATTTCCTGACACTAGTTAGTATTAATATCACTCTTCTGAAACCTAAAAAAAAAAAATATGTCACAGATGCGTCACAATATAACATAAAAGTTTGTACTCGAGTTGTTCCGTCATTCCTCTGGCCCTATGGAAATTAGTCAATATTTACGAAAACACACGGCGTTAGCTTATGATTTTTTATCAGAACAGCGCGATCTCAATCTATTTCATCAAGCTGATCAATCGTTTATTCGACGTTTTGATTCCTTTCGTTTTTTTTTCGTCGAGGCAAAGTGCCATAAGTCATTGTCACAAGCTGGCGCGTCATTCCCCTGGTAAGTGCCAAGTGTACATTTATGATTGAAATAAATCATTATATTTTTTTCCAGGTAAAACTATTGAGTATCAACTCACCGCCGCGTTATGAGATTAGAAAGACGTTGCATATCACGTAGCACATTCAAAATCGTCCAAATCGTCATTCCCCTGGGCGTGGACATTCAGGGAAATGACGAATCTCACAGAGTAATGACACCACCTAGTTTATTATTCATGAGTTGATATGAAAATTATTTTTAGTTCGTTTTTAAATTTCGTTTTTAAATTTTTTTTTTGAATTTTTTTCATGTTCCAGAAAAAAAAAACAGCCTGGCCATGGGGTTATTACGGTTCAGCAACTCAATCTGAAGCTCATCTAGAGGTTTCTCAGTGAAAACAAACTATTTTTGTTTGTTTCATTTTTCAGCCCGAAAAATGATTGTTTCGGGAGAACCACTCATATAATTATATATAATTTTATATCAAGAGACTCGGTAGAGTCTCGCGCCAAGTACATTAAAAAAATTTTTTTTCAAGCGCGAGACTCAACGAGTCTTTATGGGGGGGGGGGGGGGGGTATACCCGATTTGTTACCGACACCGCCTATATCTCCGAAACGGAGCTATCAATCGACTTGTCCTTGCGGCAGTCGATGTTTGACGAGTAATGTGTTCGAACTGGTACGTTTGATCGGATGAAATCGGATTTTTTTTTTTTTTTTTTTCTCGAAAAGCGTGGGCGTGCCATTTATTTCGACTTATATCAAAGCCTACGGATCGAAAATGCAAAATCGGCTTCCTGAGCCCGATTCTGTATGGCATTCCGAACACAACCATCCAAAAACAACTTTGGTTTCGACAACGATGAAGAAACCACATCTAATCTACGTTTTTGTGGTAATTTTCGCGATTGTCAAGGGCCGTGAGCGAAAATGGCCGCTCACGGCTGTTGATATGATGTGGTGGTTCACAGAACGCCCGTGAGATGTCGCCGCACGCCCATTTAAGCTTCTCCTTTTACCACCGCTGTTACGTTGGTACACCTGGTACCACGTGACTCGACCCGTAGTCAGAGGTGATTTGAAGACTAACAATACGTATATTTACAATATAATACTTTTCAACGATTTCTCCAACATCTCGGTAAGTGAATAGTACGTTATGCTGTTAGGGAGAGAGGTGAGCGATTTTGATGAGGGTGAAGTTTGTTGCCCGAGCATCGCTCGGGCAGCTTCACCCGAATCAAAATCGCGCCTGTCTCCCTGACAGCTTCATGTAATGCGTTCATATCATGCCTATGACGCGCACTTTTGCTCCCTAGGTTTGATAAGTAACCAAATCGCGTGTCTGCGCATGCGTCGAGTAACATATCATGGCCGAGGGAGATATGTGAGTCTTCTGTCCCGTAAGACATGCTCGATATGGGGTTATTTTGACGCATGTAGGATAAAAAATATATAATCAATCCGAAATTGAGCATTTTGTTCATTTATTTCCGTTATTCCATCATTTTCCATGGTTTTTCAATACATATATATACAGTAGAACCTCGATTATCCGAACCAATTGGGACCGGGCCTAGTTCGGATAATCGAAAATTCGGATAATGGAACAGTAATGTTACACAATGTGAGTTTGCCTGGAGTTAAATAAAGACTACCGGTAAGGATGAATATGCGAGCTCACTAATGCCCTGACAGGCGAATCAAGCTTGAACAAGTTTGACCAAACGTTTTGTTTGCAACATTGTAATTGCGCGCCGTCCTTCGACGTGCATATAGATTTCAAAATTTCGCGCCGTCGTTCAAATAGAGAAATACTATCTAATAGAACGCGAAAAACGCGCGCATGAAGATGAAAGAAAAAAAAAACGAGTTGGGGTTTGGATAATAGAGGGTTCGGTTAAAGCGATCGTGGTTCGGATAACAGAGGGTTCGGATGACAGAGGTTCGGATAATCGAGGTTCTACTGTATATACAATTATATAAAAATACATAAAATATATGGTTTATACATATTATACGACGATGGTTAGTAGAATATTAGTATCTATAGATTCGTTTGAAATAAGTGTAAAAAAAAATCTGTTACAAAAGTCTGCTCACCTTTTCAACCATGAATTACCCATACCCGATTCGCCAATAAAATTGTTTTCTTTTTCTTTCATACAAATACTTGTCATTTGATTGCGAGTTTGCTGAACACTTGAAAAATCTGAAATACAGCATAACCAATCAGGGTGTACATGAAATTTTCATTTCCAGATACCAGGCATTTTTCATCAGTTGCCGTAGACCAGTGTTGCGAGTTTCTAATTATTTTCAATGGAATTACTCATTTCGTTACACATTACTTTCGTAATGAGTAATTGAACTTCATTTATCTATAGATACTAATATTCTACTAACCATCGTCGTATAATATGTATAAACCATATATTTTATGTATTTTTATATAATTGTATATAATGGATAGCTGTATAATGCGAGGAACGTATAATATAAAATTATATATGATATGCAGTACAACTACTCACATGATATTTTATATATATACAGTAGACTCTCGATAACTCGCCGCCTGACGGACAGTAAAGCGGGGAAGTGGCGAGTTAGCGAGAGTCCCCACTCCGGTGCTGCGCCACCCTTCGCCACGCGCACATCAAGCCGCACGGATCCAGTTTAGTAGCGGTGGTGGGTCTGTGTGAAAATTCACCCGCCGCTGCGGCGACTTACCGATCGGCGAGTAATGGAGAGTCTACTGTATAGGTATTGAAAAACCATGGAAAATGATGGAATAACGGAAATAAATGAACAAAATGCTCAATTTCGGATTGATTATATATTTTCACTTACCGAGATGTTGGAGAAATCGTTGAAAAGTATTATATTGTAAATATACGTATTATTAGTCTTCAAATCACCTCTGACTGCGGGTCGAGTCACGTGGTACCAGGTGTACCAACGTAACAGCGGTGGTGAAAGGAGAAGCTTAAATGGGCGTGCGGCGACATCTCACGGGCGTTCTGCGAACCACCACATCATATCAACAGCCGTGAGCGGCCATTTTCGCTCACGGCCCTTGACAATCGCGAAAATTACCACAAAAACGTAGATTATATGTGGTTTCTTCATCGTTGTCGAAACCAAAGATGTTTTTGGATGGTTGTGTTCGGAATGCCATACAGAATCGGGCTCAGGAAGCCGATTTTGCATTTTCGATACGTAGGCTTTGATATAAGTCGAAATAAATGGCAAGACCACGCTTTTCCATGAAAAAAAAAAAAAAAAATCCGATTTTATCCGATCAAACGTACCAGTTCGAACCCATTACTCGTCAAACATCGACTGCCGCAAGGACAAGTCGATTGATAGCCCCGTTTCGGAGATATAGGCGGTGTCGGTAACACATCCGGTATCCCCCCCCCTCCCTCAAGCGCGCGGCGTGAGGCTCGACCGAGTCTCTATACCCGCACGAGAGCTCTTCGGCCTATACGGCGATGATATTATCCTTATTTTATTCCGACTCGGGTTATACACGAGATTGAAATTTTTATCTCAAAATATGGTTTCAAACAGCTTTAATTTAAGCCCACCTTTTATGCAATCGGTGCACGGAGAGCTGAGATCTAATATTCCGATTTATAGGAATGCTCAGTTTGATCAAGAATTTTCTTGGTCTTTTCCGTCTCCACGATGACGTCACGAGGCAGTTGTATGGGTATATAAATAACATAGAGAGGCGTCCCTTCTTTTCTTGGGCCGACGAAAAGACTTAGGCTAGGCGGACGGGAAATTAAGAGCGTTTGCCCGTCCAGCTGTCAACAATATAGTCTATGGCCGTTAGTGAACGTTCCGTCCTACCTCCAATAACGGGTTAAGCAAACGGATAAAGAAGAAGATGTCATGTTATACAGAGCGATTCTGAGGAAACAGGTCAGTCTAATAGAGGCTCCCTTATTTATTTTCGTCAATGACAACGGTGTCAGATACGTAGCGGTGGCTGTCACGTCGTGGGTTATATATTGAACTGTCATATTACAATATTGTGTAATTAAATTCGAATATTGTTCATAATACAACGGTATACGATACTATTTCATAAATAAGTAGTGATCAGGTTAAATTGATTGCAGGCGATAATTTCAGTTTATTTCAAACATTATTAGGTTATAAATAATTGTCTTGGTGAAATTCACATATCTGGTAGTGATAAAGTTAATAAGTTAATAGCATACGATATTGATTCTTTATGAATTCACTCCAGGTGTGAATTTCTGTTTATTTCCTACATTAGTTACAACCGAGGATTTCTTCGGTGACTGACTGACCCGTTGCATCTCTTCGACAAGTACTGTTACGAACAAAACGATGTGAATATCATTCATCGAGCAATATCTTATTGATCCAGTAAAAGCTTTTTATCCTACGAGGCATCTCCGCTGAATAAAACAATACTCTACATTTCTTCTGAGCCTAATGAGTACGAAGACAGTCCTGCATAAATGATGTGTTGGTCTATCAATGCGTGTTCAAGTTTCATCGAGTGATAAATGAATGTAAATTATCGTTCCTATTGTGAATCTATTTAATTGAGTATTTGATTGCTGCGTAGAACAAAGCGTTGCATTTTTGTATAAAATACTCAATCACAACAAATTGTACAAATTCCATAAAATTCTTTGTTTATTCAGTTGATATTGCATAATCATATCAAATAATTAATGATACATGGTACACAATAGGAACAATAATTTTCATTCATTTGTCACTCGATGAAACCTGAACACGCGTTTATAGACCAATACATCATTCATGCAGGACTGTCTTCGTACTTATTAGGCTTAGAAGACATGTAGAGTATTGTTTTATTCAGCGCAGATGCCTCGTAGGATGAAAAACTCTAACTGGATCGATGAGATACTGCTTGATGAATGATATTCACATCGTTTTGTTCGTAACCGTACCTATCGAAGAGATGCAACGGGTCAGTCAGTCACCGAAGAAATCCTCGGTTGTAACTAATGTAGGAAATAAACAGAAATTCACACCTGGAATGAATTCATAAAGAATCAATATCGTATGCTATTAACTTATCAACTTTATCACTACCAGATATGTGAATTTCACCAAGACAATTATTTATAACCTAATCATGTTTGAAATAAACTGAAATCATCGCCTGCAATCAATTTAACCTCATCACTACTTATTCATGAAATAGTATCGTATACCGTTGTATTATGAACAATATTAGAATTTAATTACACAATATTGTAATATGACAGTTCATTATATACCCTACCACGTGATAGCTACCGCTACGGCGTCTGAAGATATCAGTCGTGGGTATATTCAATATCGGTAGATCGCTTGTTCGTGGTATCTGACAACGTTATCATTGACGAACAGAAATAAGGGAGCCGCTATTAGACTGACCTGTTTCCTCAGAATCGCTCTGTATACAGGGTGTCTTTCAATTAGTCATTCAAACCTACATAGGGTAATTTCTCTTTGAACTGGAAAATAATTTTTCACAAAAAAAAATGAAAAACAACTTTTAAAAACTCAAAAAAAAAAAAAAAAACATGAACAAAAGGGAGCCGCCTCACGTCCTCAGATCTTTCCGAATTGTTTTGAGCTGAAACTCCTTATCGAAAAACAGCATCCCAATTTTTTCAGGATTTTTACCCCTTTATTTTCGAAGTTATATAGTTTTATAATTCTTGTTGATTCATTTTTTTCTTGCGTCTTTTTGCCACCATACATTTTTTTCAAAACATAGGATTTTTTGTGTAAAAAAATTCCAAACAATTATTTTGTTTTCGTTTATGCTTGTGGAAAGTTCTTTCAGTTATCTTCAATAACTGAAGTTTTTTGATACGATTCTCATACTTTTCACATACATAATTATAACATAAGTAAAATATATGAATTGAATTTGAAATTTCCTCCAGTTTCTGTTCTTTCATTCATTTTTCGAGCGAAAGAGAGAAAGCGGAAACGAGAGAAAGGGAAGAAAACGAATAATTATTGAATGCATGGAATGACTTGAAATTTTCTTCAATTGAACCGCCGGATCATAAAAGGGCATATAAAATTATTCTGCGATTTTTAGATGGCCCTTGACCACTTCTAGAGAAAATGTCAATTTTTGATGTTTAAAACCCGTATCCTTATCGGAAATTTGATTGCGTATCTTTTATGTCCTCTCGAAAGAAGTTGAAAGTTCAAGTGGGCAGGGGCCATCTAAAAATCGCAAAATAATTTTATATGGCCTTCTATGATCCGGCGGTTCAATTTTCGTTCATTAATTCATTGCTCGTGTGTTTATCGAGATCCTACCTTGGAAATTACGTGTATTATGTAAAATTTTCTAAGCTTTTCGAAAAAATATTGAAAAAATTTCAAAAATTTGGGAGTGGCAAAAAACAGCTTTTCAAATTTCAGGCTTAATTTCAAGAGCTTTTCACAGAAATAAACGAACAAAATATATTTTTTCTGAAAGCTGAGATTTTTTACACGAAAAACCTTTTGCTGAAAGAAAATGTATAATGGCAAAAGAACGCAAGAACAAAAGTTGATGACACAACTACAAAACTATATGGAATATCCTCCTACAATAACTTCGAACATAAAATGGTAAAAAAATCTGAAAAAAATTGGGATTCTGTTTTTCGATGATCTAACACAGGGATAAGAGATCGCGTACTGTTGATAAATAAGCTGAAAAATATTCGTAAAACACAAGTAGTACCTAAATATTGAACGCTATAATACATAATGACAGTGAGCTAATAATTTATTACAATTCATTACGAACGAGAATAATCAGTTAATCAAATTCTACAAAAAGTAGTGAGATCCCCGAAAAGCACCTCTGGTGTGAAAACCTTTCGCCAAGTACATTGATGTGATATATATCCCCCAAAAAGCACCTCCCACGTAAAAAGAAATCCAAAATCAGTTTCTACTGCCAAGTACCGCTACATCACATCATCTTTTTCTCAAATTCATAATTCGGCCTTCCATTACATGGTTTCCATAGCCATCTTGTCTTCATACGCAGAACCATAGATATAGCGACAGGCAATTGACAGTTGTATTGGTGTAAACAGAAGACATACAGAAATGAAAATGAAGAAATGAAAAAATAAAATTTGGAGGTAGTGGTACTTGGCGGGCCTTTTGTAGAAAAGTACGAGCAAAGAGCATAAAATAGTAGCCCGCCAAGTACCACGTACTCCAAATTTTTTTTTTTATTTTTTCATTTTCATTTCTGTATGTCTTCTGTTTACACCAATAGAACTGTCAATTGCCTGTCGCTATATCTATGGTTCTGCGTATAAAGACAAGATGGCTATGGAAACCATGTAATGGAAGGCCGAATTATGAATTTGGGAAAAAGGTGATGTGATGTAGCGGTACTTGGCAGTAGCAACTGATTTTGGATTTCTTTTTACGTGGGAGGTGCTTTTTGGGGGATATCTATCACATCAATGTACTTGGCGAAAGGTTTTTGCACCAGAGGTGCTTTTTGGGGATTCCTTATACTTTGAGCTTAAGCCTAACTTATAATTCTCTTCTTTCTACCTGATTATTCTGACTACAGCATTTCTCTTCACTCAGGAGAGAATACTGAGACTCCCGATCTCGTCCGAATGCCCTACAACACACCCTCTATCTAGTATAGGGGGGGTTGCTCGGCCCTCTTATTTTTATTTTTATTTTTTTTTCCTAATCTAATTAAGTTTCTACGCTATTATTTTCTCAGTTTGTTACTCTTGCTTTAGACTATTAATCCCTATTTTCCCTACTCCTTTGAGACTCGGATCCGGTTTCGAGTCCTGTTCTTCCCTCTTCTCCCCTGTTCAAGTTTACTAGTCCTGAGAAAGTTTTATAAAGATCGGGGTCTTCCCCATATTGGAGGGCTAATGAGTCTCTGAATTTATTCATAACTTCTTGAACTCCCTTTATTACTTGCCAGTTTTTGTCTCCTTGGTTTATATTGCTCTGGCTAGATGTTGCCTGAATGTTCTGTCCGCTGCCTCCCGCTCTTGCTTCAGCTCCCTTTTCCCTAGGTCGATTGAGTTCTTCCTCTGACGTTGTCTCTGTCAGGTTTAGTAGGGCTTTCTTAGTGTGGTAGGCATTTTCTGCATCTGGGGAAGTTACTATTAATGCATCCTTTATAACGATGTTGTGCAATTTCCTAAATTTTTCTCTGATTAGTACCGTAGCTTCTCTGATATTTGACTCTAGCTTGTATCTGAGGTCCATTAGTTCAGCATTAAAACAGTAAGTGATGCATTTTTGGTCCGAGGAAAGATGAGGACCTTTACAATTCGCACGAGATATCTGGTTCTCACATTGATCTGCATTGTGATTCTCCCCACATCTATAACAGCGAGTTTGCTGATTACAATTGAGGCTTAGGTGGCCAAACCTTTGACACTTGAAGCACCTTTTAATTTTCGGGTTAAACTTTTCTACTAGTGTTAAAGCTTCAAATAGGTAAATGGCTTCTGGGATGTTAGTAGTTGAGTAGACCTTAATGGTCCCAATTCTTTGATAATCCGTGACCAGTTGGCCGTTTTCGTCTTCATCCTCCACTTTCTTCTTCATAAACTCTATACCATGAATGTGTTCTTTAGATTCTTCATCAAGACCCCCTCAGAAGTCTTCTTCTTCAAATTCGAGAGGGAATCTATGTATTATTCCAACTTTATAAATGCTGCTATTCGGTATTATTGCCCTCCAGTTTGGATTAAGTCTGCTAATTCCTGTCTCGACGAATTCGTTGGCTGCTTCCCAGGTAAAAAACTGTAGAACTGCTTTTTCCGGACCAGACTTTGTGATTACTTTAATCCTGATTTTGGCCTCTCTTAACTTTTTCCCCAGAACTGAAGGGGGAAGGTTTCCTAGATTATTATTCTGCCCCGGGTCTATCAAATATACTATAAATGGCGGGGCTGATTTCACCGAGTATCTATTCGATTTTTGGGATAAGTAGCTATTTTTATCAAAAGCACTTCAGTTATTGTTATTTTCCAAGTCCCCTTTCTCTGTGTTCTCCTGATTTTCACTAATTGGTGACTGAGCTTGACCGTTATCTCCTATTTCTACTACTTCTTGAGTTATATCTCTTATCACCACAGGTTCTTTCGGAGTGGAACAATTATTCTCGTTTATTACGCCGACCCTTGATGGCGAATGCAGCGGCAGACTTGGCCCTGCGTTCGAGTTTTGCGGTGACTCGTCTTGCATTCCTTTCTCTAAATTACTGGTTGAAATTCCAACCCTCTGAGTTTTGTGGACTCCTTCCGGACTAGGGGTTTCCGATTTTCTAGTTCTTTTATTTAAGTTTTTATTATCAGCCATAAGTTCTAAACTGTCCTCTCCTAGGGTATATCCAATTTTTCTTATTATCCTACTATGTGTACGTTCCCTACCTATATTCCACTTCCAATTGGCTTATTTTTAGATTAACGTTATGTCTGAAGGACCTTAATAGCTAATATATTGAATTCTATGAACTTAACCTGCAATTGTTAGTTACTCTAGTTGGAGTTAATAATAGCGTTTTCGGTTGGGACAATTTTCCGTGCACCGTGCTGAACTGGTGCTGCACCGTTACACTGAATTCTAGTTCTGCACCGTGCCGTTCAGAGGGCGCTGTTTCGTATTTCACTGTCGTGTTCCGTGCTCCATACTCTGCTCCGACAATTTACTCAATTTACTTAACGACTCGATGGAGGCGGGAGAAATTGAATTCTTCGAATCATCCTTATCATCAGAAGATGAGGAATTCTTATGGTTCTTGGTGCAAGACGAGTACGTAAATGATGAAATTGAAAATAATTCATATTCGTTAAATTCATCATCATCATCATCTAGTGATGATTTAGAGTTTGTTGTGTTGAAGAGAGATAGGCCCAAAATCCACGATTATGTTGAACAAGTTGTTCATGATTTCACGGATGAAGACGTGAGTAAATTCATGTAATTTTCAAATCTTTTGCTGAATTTCAACAAACACGTAGGTACGAGGTATATGGGGTATTCCATGTCAACTCGACCAAGTCGTGACCGTTTCGGATTTAATCCACGTTGTTTTATGTCTTTGCACCAACTTAATGGTACTCGCATTTTTTTGAGATTCTTTTCTTCAACCGTTATTGTATTATGAATTTTTTGATCAATTTGAAAAGGCTCTTGTTGATTTAAAAAAAAAAATCGAGAAAATATTGTGTTTCACAACGATTTTTTTCAGCCATATCGGAAAAATAAGGTACCTGAATTCTGTTCTCGTTTTCTTGGATTATGTTACTTTTTTGAACTCAGGTGAATCACTAGAAGGAGAATTTATAGGTCCTTTCGTTTTACAAATCGAGGGCTGCCCCGGGCTGCACTGAACCAATCAGCTTGAAGCTATAGTCTAGTATACTAGTCTAAGCTTCAAGCTAATTGGTTCAGTGCAGTCCGGGGCAGCCCTCGATTCGTGAAACGAAAGGACCTTATGTTTCACTTTTGGACATGGCTGAGAATGATCGTTATAAAACACATGGTTCTGTGATTTTGTTCAAAAAAATCAAATCCGGCGTTTTTGAGTTAGCCAAAAAATTCGTAATATCATTGCACCAACTTTGAATGGCACTCTCACTTTTTTCAGATTTTTTCCACCAACCTTTGTATTACGAATTTTTTGGCTAATTCAAAAACGTCGGATTTGATTTTTTCAAACAAAATCACAAAACCCTGTGTTTTATAACGATCATTCTCAGCCATGTCCAAAAGTGAAACATAAATTCTCCTTCTAGTGATTCACCTGAGTTCAAAAAAGTAACATAATCCAAGAAAACGAGAACAGAATTCAGGTACCTTATTTTTCCGATATGGCTGAAAAAAATCGTTGTGAAACACAATATTTTCTCGATTTTTTTTTTTCAAATCAACAAGAGCCTTTTCAAATTGATCAAAAAATTCATAATACAATAACGGTTGAAGAAAAGAATCTCAAAAAAATGCGAGTACCATTAAGTTGGTGCAAAGACATAAAACAACGTGGATTAAATCCGAAACGGTCACGACTTGGTCGAGTTGACATGGAATACCCCATATACCTCGTACCTACGTGTTTGTTGAAATTCAGCAAAAGATTTGAAAATTACATGAATTTACTCACGTCTTCATCCGTGAAATCATGAACAACTTGTTCAACATAATCGTGGATTTTGGGCCTATCTCTCTTCAACACAACAAACTCTAAATCATCACTAGATGATGATGATGATGAATTTAACGAATATGAATTATTTTCAATTTCATCATTTACGTACTCGTCTTGCACCAAGAACCATAAGAATTCCTCATCTTCTGATGATAAGGATGATTCGAAGAATTCAATTTCTCCCGCCTCCATCGAGTCGTTAAGTAAATTGAGTAAATTGTCGGAGCAGAGTATGGAGCACGGAACACGACAGTGAAATACGAAACAGCGCCCTCTGAACGGCACGGTGCAGAACTAGAATTCAGTGTAACGGTGCAGCACCAGTTCAGCACGGTGCACGAAAAATTGTCCCAACCGAAAACGCTATAAGGGATAACATATACCTCGATTTTAATGTAACTGTAGGCTATCTTCTCAGCCCTGTGATGAATATTGGCTTCCGTTGTAATCTGTGTTTTCTCTGGTTTATTTCCTGAGCCTTTTCTCCTTTTTGTCTCCTTTATGCTGAGTTATCTTCTTCGTGCTTCGTCTCCCTCGTGTTCTCTCGTTAGGTTATGGCGCTGGAGTTTTCACTATGTTGGCGAACTTCCTGGTTTATGTAATCCGATAGAATCCTTGCAATCTCACTCCTATTCGATGTATGATTTAATTGATCTCACTAGTCTCTTCTGAGTGGATGGATTTTCCGGTGATTTTGCGTTTATTTTGAGCAATTGTTACTAATTGAATGGTTTTTCTATACTTCTGGCTATCTCTGGTCTATACGTCCGTTCGGTCAAGCTGCCGAACCGGAACTCCCTGAGATATAATTAACTTCAAATTCTGATACCCCGTTTCCGCGTTCAATGTTTCTCTTTCTCTTTAGTCTTCTTCAGACCAAGATTCAGCCGATTCAGCCAATTCAAACCATTCCCATATAAATCACTAGACGAGCAACCACACAAAAGTTGTATAGAGTGGCGTAAGTACGAGAGTCACGAGGTAGATGGCGCTGGTATCGCAGACAGAAACCGTCTGCAACACTAGCAGACACGTGTTGTCATTTCATGTTTTTAAATCCAAGTAAAGGAAATAAGAGAAAGTACGAGGAGTCCAGTGGCGGCCTTTGCGCGAGTCGGACACGCCAACATCATATATGCTGATCTGGGAAACTCTCTACTTGGCTAGGAGTAAAGTTTTTCTCTGGGGCGATTATGATGGCTGGTGTATAAGTGTTCTTGTTCTGTCCAAACGGGTTTGAGGAGTGAAAATGAATTATTAAACCTTCAAACAATTCAATTCGGGTGTTGAGAAGGCATTAAAAGGTTTCAAGAAGAAGATGTCCTCGGATTCTAAAATCATGATACGGGCCTGAGCACGTGCAGAAATAATCAAATAGCGGAAGTGTGCTTCGAAACCGAATTGAAAAGAAAGAAATAAAGGCCTAAATAAATAAAAGCTAATTTAATAATTCTTAATTAATTGAAAAAAAATTGGAAAAGGATCTAATAATTATTTGGGAATAGTAAAAAAGCGATAAATTCAGGAGCTAGAAGGGGAATTTTACGGATTATTAGGATTATTAACCAGGATTTGACTACATGCCTATACCAAGGCGATAAGTCTTTAATGGATAATAATAATAATGATAACAATAAGAGAAAGTACGAGCAATGCTTGATACAAAATTTGAATTATATATTTAATTGATAGTCATCAACAAAAATGTTTCGATAGGTAAATCTTAAATCCTTGAGCTTCTGAGGTTATGCGAATCGACTGACGTGTAAAATTCATGGTGATAAATAAAATAACAATTACCGTATTGGCCTGAATATAAGTCGAGGTTTTTGGTCACCGATTTTACCCTCAAAAAACGTACTCGACTTATATTCGGGACTTTTTAGATTTTGCATTATCGACTGGAAATCGTAATATTTCAGCAATGCAATGCATATTCAAAAATTCGAATTAAAAAAAAGTCCTAAATCGGAGGTAAAAAATTGGGGGTCGACTTATATTCAGTCCAATACGGTATAAACGGACAAGACTGTCAGATGACTATATATTAACTGACTATTACCTCTAAATTTTATTCACCTATATATTGTAGATATGTGTTGTCTTCATTTATGAATGCAATTATCAGACGAAACGGTTTTTTTGGTCAATTAATTAGCAAGTTATCGCCTGAGGAAGTCTGACAAGAGAAATTCAAGAGAAAATGTTGAAGTTGAAAAATATGAGGATCGCATGATTTGATATAGGGAACGGCAAGGAGCCAGACCAATAAAGCCGAGTTCAAGCGTTGGATTGCAACGAATTCCACTTCAAGCTCCATGTTCAGCTAATCTCCGAAAACTCGTCTGCTCAGACTTCAATTGTGAGTCAACATTATGCGTAGGATTCCGACGAGTTTTATAATCTAACTCCCTATCATCTAGTCAAAACGAGACTGTCGGTCAACGTTGTGTATTGGACTCCGATAGGCTTTATTCTACACTCCACGTCAACGCAGTGCCCTGACCTTCGGTGCAGATAATTTTTTAATTCTTGATTTACTAACAGCTTAAATTTTCCGTTCAGAACTATCTCAAAGTCTGTATAAATATCTATGATTACATGTAAATTAATAGTACAAACTATATATTCATAATATAATGTCAAATTTCAATACG
Source organism: Tenthredo livida (assembly GCA_963992785.1). Lineage (NCBI taxonomy): Eukaryota > Metazoa > Arthropoda > Insecta > Hymenoptera > Tenthredinidae > Tenthredo > Tenthredo livida. The sequence goes on from OZ023071.1 coordinate 13,354,272, forward strand.
TAATTCTGTTAGATTTTGGTATGCAACCCGTGTCTGTATTTTCGTCTTTCTTAAGCTTTCTTCAAATCCAGATTAGTGCTATCACGACAAATAGAATGAGAATACTGATTTGCTATTTAAAGAAATTATCGATCGACTCCCTCTTTCTCAGATGATAGAGATTCTCATTTTTTATATTTATTTATTCATTGTAGACTGAGCATATAATCATTTATGAATGTAATTATTGCAGAAAAACCTTTTTTATGGATTGTGTAATTTCGTAGCGGGTCGCCGTATAAGACGAGAGGACGATGAGAGAAAACGCTTGGGTTGCAAAGTATCGGGATAGTGTGATTTGATATGAGAAACCGCAAGGGTCAGACGAAGAGAGCAGAATGCGAGTGTTTGACTTCATAAACTTCCATTTTATGCTCTACGCTAGTCTTGCATGAATAGGCTCAATTTTATATATTTTGATACCTTCTGTTCAGACCCGAATTTGAAGTTAACGTTATGAGTATGGGACGCGTACATGTTCTTTTTACAGAGGACCTAGCTGCATTGACAAAAAAAATTACCTAAGAATTGCAATATATATATCTCATATTTATATATATTTAATCATGAGCAGCAACTATAACTCTGCGTACAAGTAACTCCGCCATTGCCGGTCCCTACAGGCCCAGATGAGACAGGAAGAGGGCTGCGCGCAGGGTTACACGTTTCAGGCATATAGAATTATACCAGATTCTAACAAAATAATTCGTAGAACTTAATGATAGAACACACGTTACGTCTGTCCACAGAAATTCAAGGCTCACAGAAAAGTATGAGCATACGTGTATACTATTACATTATTTTCATTCATTTGAAATTATACTACGACATCTAACATAGCTGCTTTTTGAGGGATTCGGATGGTACAAAATGCATCACCGTACATGCATTGGGATATTCATAGGAACAATTGACAGAAGGCTGCCAACTGAGCAAGCCACGCGAGCGAGAATATAGGAAAACCCAATCGAGCGAGCGTAGCGAGCGAGCACAATTATTAGGTAGTCAAGCAAAAGTGTCCAAAAAGTGGTGATATCAACCCCAAAAAGCACCCCTGGTGCAAAAACCTTCCGCCAAGTACATTAATGCGGTCACTCCCCCCAAAAAAATCCACCAACTAAAATTCCTCCTTAACAAAAGTGGTACTATAAAAATGTCTACTTACAAAAGGATTGAAATCAGATACAGTTGCCAAGTACATCTCTTCTGTATAACAAAAGTTTACAACAGAAGAACAGAAAACTGAATAGTCATGTATCATTCACTCGCTACGCTCGCTCACTCAATCAGCTCTTGATAATTACATGGAAAAAATCATTGAAAAAAAATTTAGGAAGTGGTACTTGGCGGGCCATTATAGCAATATGTATCAAACAAATGATGCATAGACCTAAATGAATATTCTTTTACTTACTAATAAATGGCCCGCAAGTACCACGTACTAAATTCTTTTTTAATGATTTTTTCCATGTAATTATCAAGAGCTGATTGAGTGAGCGAGCGTAGCGAGTGAATGATACATGACTATTCAGTTTTCTGTTCTTCTGTTGTAAACTTTTGTTATACAGAAGACATGTACTTGGCAACTGTATCTGATTTCAATCCTTTTGTAAGTAGACATTTTTATAGTACCACTTTTGTTAAGGAGGAATTTTAGTTGGTGGATTTTTTTGGGGGTAGTGACCGCATTAATGTACTTGGCGGAAGGTTTTTGCACCAGGGGTGCTTTTTAATTTTATACAATCTTATACAATTTTATACAATTCTATAGAATTCTATATAATTATGGAGAATTTTATAGAATTATATAGAGCCTCACAAGAGACTCATATATAATTGTATATAATCATATAATAGTATATTGTGTATCAAGGAGGCTAAGTTGGTCTTTATACGCCGAGCGTGATGTTTGCAGTATGAGTCGTAGACGTTCGCGCGCCAAAGGCGAACGTCGAAGACGAATACTGCAAACACGCGAGGTGTATGAAGACCATAGTCTCCGTGGTACACACCATATTTTATGTAACGCGGCGCGATTTACAAGCGAAGGTGTTTGCCTCGTTCTGAAAACATCGCGTCCATTGAACTAATGCCAACCACCTTCAAGTTAGTATGCTAAGAAGATAATGCAGAATAAGTTTCGACAGTCGTGTTCATTATTTACCTGCAGAGAGGCTCTAATGACTCTTTTATGTCCCTAGGACAATAAAATAAGCAAAACGACTCGCGCCACTATCTATTTTTTCACTGATCAATAAGCGCCTACTTTATGTTCTCCGAACAAACCTCATAAAGCGCGTAAATCGCGCCTGTGTTACATAAAATTGTATATGATTCTATACAATTATATATAATTTGATAATTTTTTTATATATAACTTTATATAATTTTATACAATTTTATACAATTTTATATAATTCTATATACATTCTATATAATTCTATATAAATTATATACAATTGTATATAAATTCTATATAATTGTATATATTTGTATATAATTATATATAATCTTTTTTCCCCGGGAAATGTATTCCCCTCACAGCCCATGAGCGGCACTATTGAGAGGTTGCACTGTATTGCATAAGCGACTATTGTACATGGTAACAAACACCGAAAGATGCAGTAGGATCGACTATGAGTAGTATTTCAGTTACGAAAAAAAGGATGGGCTCAACTATAGTGTACATGGTACGGATTGACAATATATATAGTCCGCAAAACTGGATGAGTCGGCACCTCCAACTATTAACACGTTTGTGGGAACGGAAAAATAGTGTTGAATGTACTATATAGAGTTTATTTTATCAGTGATTATTGTGCATGGTAACAACTACCCAAAGATGCAGTGGGTTGGACAATGAGTACTATTGTGGTAACTAATGGAGATATGTTTCATAACTATGACGGTTTAGTTACCAGCTGACTAAAAATTATAGTTGATTGTACTATAGATATAGTCATTCTTCGCGAACTTATCCATTTTGTTGGTTAACCAGCTTGAAATAGTTCGCTGAATTATTTTTCAGTAAGCTGCACTATAAAATTGGGTTGTCTTGACTAAAACACGTGAACTAAAATAATATAGTACCCCCAACCAAATTATTTCTCTCAGTGTATCTCTTTCCACGTTTCCTCACGGTATACCTATAGGAGCAGTGCTTAAACATGTTTTGACGAATACTAAAACAAATTTTATGGAGAAATATTGGTATTTGAGGGAGATGTAAGTTCCTAGTGATTTGGATCTCTTAGGACTACTTATACGTACCGTCAACGTCCCAATTACCGGACAGCTAAGGTTGACGTCCCAGTGGCCGGACATTCATACAAAATCGTATTCTGTCTCTCTTGCACATACTGTCTGTCCGGTAACTGGGACCTGTCCGGCCATTGGGACGTTCACGGTATACTACATGATAAGTCTTGCCAAACCTCGAGGTTGTGGGGATATGCAAGTAACTTTCGAACACTCGGTTATTGTGTACATGGCCGGCAACTATTGTGTTTTTGGTGTGGAGACAAACCCCACTCGAAATTTTCCGTGTCCGGTTTTTCCATACACGGAATTCGATCATTACAAACCAAAATTTATTGAGTATCACAGACCACGTTACAAAATTTGCTAAAATTCAGAACATGATTCATATCTGTGCGTCACGGAGCTACTTTCGCTATGACTGAATGAAAAATCTGAAAACTGAAAAAAAGGATATTACCTCCCCCCCCCCCCATCGCCAAATCTACCACACACGGAAAATTCATAACTTGCCGGCACTGACTGTGTATCGAAGTGTATTGCAAATACAGCTTCAATACAGTTCGAAACGTGACAATCAGAACGAAATGATAATAAGATCTGCGAGCTAGCGATCGTGTTCATTAATGCTTACAAGAACTGTTCGGATGGGTATTTGTTTTCCGCAATTTTAACATCGAGTCAATGCCGAATGATTCCCGAACGGACTCAAGTCAACCTGAGTGCTCGTATGATTGGCTGAAGGCATATGCCTCCGTAACGAGGTTTGGTGACTTTATGTTAACATACGAATTTTGAACTTTATAATTACCATGGCAGGCTTCCGTTGCTATAGCATGGTGAATAACCATCGGCATACTCACACTCGGTATATAATTGCAACCCGAATTGTTTGTCATTTCTATTAACAGCTTTCGTATAGTACGCTGTAGCTCGGCACGACCTTGATTTATCTTTTTCCTTTTGAAGCATTCCGGTATACTTGTTATGACCAGGCAGCCCAATTTCTCTGACTGTAGCCGTATTCCGGAACCCTCTACTTCTTTGGAATGTGCCAAGAGCCACTCGCAATGTCGTATTGGAAAGTCATTGATTAGTATTGGTGCATCCAACTCCATAGATCTAAAAAGCTTTTGATCCTGCACAGTATAATCTGAAAATGTCATTCGTACACGTGAAAGGAAGCAAACATAAATCTGTTGGAGAGTATACCGTGAAAATTCGGTGAGAGTTAACGATCCTCTTCCTACGGCAAAACCAACACAGGCGCGCACCGCGTGCGTGAGGCTCATTCGGAAGGGAATGAAGTGCCAGTAGCATTGCATCCCCTCCCGAACGAGCCTCACGCACGCGGTGCGCGCCTGTGTTGGGTTTGCCGTAGGAAGGGGATCGTTAACTCTCACCGAATATTCACGGTATATATAAGGTGCGTCTACCCATATCAACCCAGTAAACACGAGTGTCTTAAAGTTGTCTTCAAGATGTCTGTTTTTAGATAACTTACCGACACGAGTAAAAGTCGACCACAAGATAACTTAGCTAAGATATCTGGAAAACGTACACCAGGAGTTAACTTGTAGAAGTCGTCAAGAAGTCAACTGATCAACACAACTGCTATTCATCTTTTTTTCATTTACCGAATGTCAACATATCCTAGTAAACGCAACGTCATCTACTGGTAGATGTCTGTCAGATCGATAATATTGTTATCTCTAAGCCATCTTTTCTAGTTATAACTATAGCTGCAGAATGCAAGATCAAGATCATTTAAGATGGAGGCTGTAGTGAACGCATAGACCGAAAGTAATTTATACATTCAGCTATTATAAAACAGACTACAAATGTGTTCATATAATATATTAAAGTAGTTATAATGGTATATTGCTAAATAGTGACGTATATGCTTAAAGATAAAATAGTACATTGTACAACAAGGGGGGGAAATGACCCTCCCCCCCCTGTTGCACACCCTAATTTTTTCAACGAGTGCATGTATAGGCCCTATTTTTCGCGCATGCACGACCGAAATTTTGGGAAATTTTGAGAATTTCCAATAATTTTGGAAACTTTGGAAAGTTTGGAAATTTTCGGAAATTTATGGATATTTATGGAAATTTTTGGAAATTTATGGAAATCTTTGGAAATTTATGGAAATTTTTGGAAATTTTCGGAAATTTTTGGAACTTTTTTGAAATTTATGGAAATTTTTGGAAATTTTGGAAAGTGGTGTGGCGACACAATAATATCTCAGAGTTTCTCTCCACGCTCACTACGCGGCGCATCCAACTCGCTTCGCTCTCGCTAGTCCCATACTAGGACTACGCTCAGTATATATACCGATCACAAGCGACTACCAATATCCACTACCGGACACCCCGCGTCTAGCGCACGGTGTGCTCGGCTCTCAGTCCTACTGACGAGTCCGGCCGAGTACACCCGGACGAAACGCAATACCATATCTTTCTAGAAGGTTCGATTCCTTCAGTGAAAATTTTGAAATATTTGAGAACCTTCGAGACCGTCTCTCGGAAGGTAGTAATAGATCCATTACCTCCCTAGGGAAATAATGGATATTACCTCCCTAGGGAGGTAATGGAGTCCACGCTAGAAATGACCAATTTTCTATTCGTTTCACATGCAAGAAAAAGGGCCTATTACATGCACGTGTTGAAAAAAAGCTATTAATAGGTTATGATTAATAGATTACATACCCGAAAGGGTGATAAGTCGAAAAAAGGATAGAGAGAGAGAGAGGTTATGATTAAGTGTGAAAAACTAAAGAATTTTATAATTAGATAAGACTAATGCAAATTCAGCTATATAAGAAATATATCATCAGTCATCACCTATGCAGTCATTATTTATATAATCTAATATAATATAATAATAAAATAGGTTATGATTAATAGATTACATACCCGAAAGGGTGATAAGTCGAAAAAAGGATAGAGAGAGAGAGAGGTTATGATTAAGTGTGAAAAACTAAAGAATTTTATAATTAAATAAGACTAATGCAAATTCAGCTATATAAGAAATATATCATCAGTCATCACCTATGCAGTCATTATTTATATAATCGCATCCAAATATTGTACCAAATATAAATAAATAAATATATATACATGTATATATATAAAGTGAATTAATCAAACTCAAATTGACAAGAAAAATTATCAGGCAGGCCGGGAAACGAACCCGGATCTCTGGAAGCCTAACCGGGGACTTAATCCACTAGACCACCTAGCCGCCCAACGAATGTTACCTTTTAACTTCTCTTGTCACTCTCCGCTTGTTTACTTTTCTTGTGTTGTGTGATATTTACATAGATTCATACATCTCGGCTGCAACACATATATCTATATATTAATGAAAAACTCCACAGCATGAGCGAATGTCCCATGTACTGTGTAGAAATGAAACATGGTCCATTTATTATTCAGTAATTATAATATAATTACGCTACAGAAGGTAGACCCCTTGACGCCAGGTAAATTGATTGAAGTGAATTAATCAAACTCAAATTGACAAGAAAAATTATCAGGCAGGCCGGGAACCCGGATCTCTGGAAGCCTAACCGGCCTGCCTGATAATTTTTCTTGTCAATTTGAGTTTGATTAATTCACTTCAATCAATTTACCTGGCGTCAAGGGGTCTACCTTCTGTAGCGTAATTATATTATAATTACTGAATAATAAATGGACCATGTTTCATTTCTACACAGTACATGGGACATTCGCTCATGCTGTGGAGTTTTTCATTAATATATAGATATATGTGTTGCAGCCGAGATGTATGAATCTATGTGTATATATATATATATATATATATATATGTATATTTATTTATTTATCTTTAGTACATATATTAATAATATATATTAATCTAATACCTGTCTAATACCTGACAATTTAAAGATAACGTCGAGTTGACCTGCGTGAAAAACATTTAGATGACTCCAAGATACCGTTTTCTGATACAAGAAGATGTCGGGTAAACGTCGACTATCCGTCTTGTCAAAAAAGGCATCTTCAGGCCATCCCGCAGGCAAGAAAAAGTTAACATATAGATGGACATTCGTTGTCCATACAGTGACTGTACGATGACTTAATGGCTCGCAAATAGACGACTTTTGTCTGCGAACGCCATCTTACAGTCAACTACCAGATGACATCGTGTTTACTGGGTAGGCACATAGCTTCCCGACACGATGTCATCTGGTAGTTGACTGTAAGATGGCGTTCGCAGACAAAAGTCGTCTATTTGCGAGCCAGTAAGTCATCGTACAGTCACTGTATGGCATAGAACTTATATTACTGGAAGGGGAATAGGACCTGTCGGGCTGACGCCAACATGTTGAGACAGAGATATATCTCTTTTTCCTTTCCTAACGCGGCGTCTTTCCTTTCCACGCAGGCGCGCACCGCCCTAGTCGTAGTCATTCCTAACCTATAACGTTAACCACGAAAAACCATTGTCAGATTGTTTGCTTGGATGATAATTTTGAATAGCATATTAATTTATAACCGTTGTCAGTAAATGTATAACTAAACTATTTCTGTGATACATAATGAATTACAACTTTACGCTAACCCTAACCTATCAATCTTCGCGCGGTACTATTCCGGCGAGGGGTATGCGCGGAGAGGAGACTGCACGTTAGGAAAGGAGAAAGAGATATATCTCTGTCTCAACATGTTGGCGTCAGTCTGCAGCTCATTACGCAAATGGGCTATTCCCCTTCCAGGAATATAAGTTCTATGCTGTATGGACAACGAATGTCCATCTATATGTTAACTTTTTCTTGCCTGCGGGATGGCCTGAAGATGTCTTTTTTGACAAGATGGATAGTCGACGGATAGTCGACGTAGCCGCTTTGCCCGGTATCTCTTTTTCGAAATCAACTTGATGAGAACAATTGTTGAAGCCAAATATTAATAAAAGTTAACCTATCATAGAAGAGGGTAATCCATAGCGTTGACTATCAGGTAAGGTAAATTTGAATTGCTAAATAATAAGTACACATAATTCACATAAATACTTTGGCGAAAATCGTAAGAAAACTATGAAAAATACAGAATTCCTTACCACAGACGTATTGTTGCTTGCAACAACTGACTAGCACTGTCATGGCGTCGGAAAACGATCGATTAATCGATGGAATCAAGTGATATGGCATTATCTACTATAACTTGAAAAAACTAGCCATTATCCGCTTTGCCCGGGCGGTCCGCTTTGCCCGGACTTCCCCTATTGCTCAAGTTTATCTCGACGGTTTCGTGGAGAAACCGGCTACCTCAAATTTTTCGTGGGAAAACAGTTATAGCAGCACCGGATATGCGGCTGATTTTTCGAGCAAATCCCAAGTAGCACACCACGCGCATCGGCTTATTTTGGACTTCTAGTCAATTGAAAGATGACTAACAGTCGATGAATGTCTGCTTTGCAGTCAATCTGAAGACATTGACAAAAAGACGACTAACAGACTCTGATTATAGTCGTCTTTTTTGTCAATGTCTTCAGATTGACTGCAAAGCGGACATTCATCGACTGTTAGTCATCTTTCAATCGAGTAGAAGTCCAAAATAAGCCGATAGGCGTGGTGTGCTACTTGGGAATTTCTAGATAGGCGGTTATCCCGCGGAGCCGGCGATCTTTACAAGCAATAATGTAGCTATAACTATCAGTCATTCACGGAAGATTTGTGAGAAACATATCTGAATATATTTTATTTTCAATTCCGTCACTTCTTCGTACCGAAAATTCCAGCTGAATTCGACTGATTGCAATGTCCACTTTTTCAGGTATTTTAAAGGCATAAGGATAAGCTATTATGTATAACTGACAAAAAATGAGATACCTATGCTAGATCGCCTTTTTTTTAATTTCCATTGAAAGTACACAGAATATGCTACACGCAGAGAAACTCGAGTGAACTAACCTCCCGAAAAGCGTAGCGCCACTCTCCTAGAATTCAGCGCGCTCACTTTCTTTTTTTGGGAGACTCAGTCACCCGAACGGAAGGTGAACGATTGTCTCGCGCAAATAAAGAAAGCCGTTTGCCCGATGCTTCGGGAGACTCAGTCACCCTACACGAGCCGCTCAGCTTACCTGGAAAGTAAATTCTCTTTCCTTAAGCGTGGTGGCGCTAGTCTACCACGATAAAGTTAAGCTATATGACCTCTCGGTAGAGTCAGTCCCCCGAGTTTCTCTGCGTGTACCCTGGCGAAAATGAAGTGTGCAAAGAGATGTTCGAGAGGTGTTCGGGAAGTGTCTGCACGGTTCATGAAATGTTTGGTCACAGCTCGCGAACAGCTCGCGAACACTTGAAGCCGTGACCACTTCCACACATTTAATGCACACTCCCGATTTTTAGTTCGTGCACACCCGGTGCACGTTTTTCGGAAGTCTAAATGGTTGAACATTCGCGCACATTCAGGACACATTAGGTCTCACTTTCTTCACACATTCCGTTCGCATTATTGAAACAACTAATGCTCCTGCACAGTTCGCACAGTGCGTTTTCACTTCATGCACACTGAGATCTCTAATAATATTTGTGTCATAACAATTTTCAATGGAATATTTTATTGGCGAAATTCACGAGTAATAAGTGGCTGCCTAATCAGAATCTTGTCCAATTGGTTTTCGAAGTGACCGTGAAATTTTGCTATCATTCATTTTCAAGTAGGTACATATTGATGTAAATCCGTACAAATCAAAGTTTACCTATAGAGTCAAAAAGTGTCAAGTATTCTAACAGGCAAGAATTAGCTCTAGATCGAAACCGGACATCAGCCGAACAACGAAGTTAAGCAGCTTCAACTGCAGCCAGAATTCGGATGGGTGACACACATGAATGAAAAAAAAAAAATCAGTCTTTGAAGAGATGATTTCTAACATCCAGGAAATATTTAACTGCGCTCTCTACCGCTCGAAAAAGAATCAACTATAAATAAATAAATAAATAAATATTGGTGAAAAAAATATTTTTTGTCCGGATAATATCGAAAATAAACAATTCGGCACACTCCGTGCACATTGCGTGCATCACTCCATGCACATTACGTGGACGCTCCATACACATTTCCGTCTGCACACCTTGTCACACTGGCAATGTTTCAATTCACATTTTCAGCACACTTTATTCAAGACTACTGTCACACTTCAGTCACATTACCGGAACATCTTACTTCAACCTTCGTTCACATTTGGTTTCACACTCTATTTTCGCCAGGGTAAGAAGAGACAATAATACATTACAATACGAGTGCGGTAAAATTTTTTCTGGCGAGTACAATCACACAAGTGATTCTTCTGATCAGAAGAAGTTCTTCCGTCTAGTATGGTTACAAAATTTCACTTCATAAGGTCTGAAAATGGGGATTTCACCCACGCGACGCGAAGTATTTCCAAGCGCGTGTACGCTCGAGAAATAAAAAAGCGGATGGCCAGCTCGCAATAATAGTATATTGTGCATCAAGGGAAGGAAGTGAGATTTCGCTCCCGAGCGTGTAGATAGAGCCGAAGGCTCGCCGAGTTCACCCGATCGCGAGGGCGGCTATTTACACCGAGGGAGCGAAAACTTCCTCCCGTGATGCACACGATATTTTTTTTCACACATGGACGGAAGGCCGATTTCCTACCCGCAGAGAGGCACGACCACGCACGATCGCGAACGCGCAATTTTAGGTGGGACAAGGAAGTCATGCTATTTTGCTTTTTATTATTTCACTTTCTTCTTCGCAACGAACAAAGAAACGATCATGAACGACGCGCTTTTTTTCTATCATTTTGTTTCGTCCGATGGCGCTGTTACCGAAAACATACGCAGCGGACTGGGAGGAAAATTCATGACTCACGGCCTTCCCTCCCATGGGAGGCAAAACTCCCCTGGTCGGTAAAACTGGAGTTCCCTACCTCTCAGTGGGTAAGGAAATCGGCCTTCCCGGCCATGTGGGAAAAAAACAGATAAAAAACCTGGAGCGTATGGTGCCGAGTTGGCTGTGACTGAGTGTTAACTTTCGGGATAATGCAAACAATGAAAATTATTGTGGCTCGACATTACGTTTCACTTCAGAGATCAATCACTTCCCGCACGCTCCACAGGTATGGGAAAACGCTCTTCTCGCATGCTGTGTCAAAAAATCGATTTCACTTCACTTAGTGTGATAATGGATGTTTTACCCACACGGAAAAAAAGGTACAGCACTGGTTACTGTTCTGCATAGTAATCGGCGAAAAATATAACGTAAAATACTGTTAAACATGACTGATTCCCATTCAAATAGGAGTGAATCATGTTTAAACAGGTACTATTACTGTTCGAATAGTAACCAGTGCTATGCTACACAGTATTCACTCCTGTTTTAATATGAATCAGTCACGTCTGTCGCCGATTACTGTGCAGAACAGTAACCAGTACTGTACCCATGAAGTAATAGTAAGCAGCGCCGGCGACTTTCATATGGAGTATATGGAGAACTCCATACCCAGGAAAATTCTGGGTATGGAATTCCACACCCAGAATTATGTAGGTGCGAAACGAAAAAGCCGTGTTTTTCAAATATTCCTATTACTGGTTGCGCATTACACGTAAATAAAGAAGTAAAGACCCTCCGAGCAAATTTCGTGCATACACCGAGAGAAATTCAATGTGTGAAATCAACATTTTTGATACAGTTCAAATTTTATAGTAACCGTAACTTTTTTTTTCGTTGATGTAACTATGATTAAGGTACAGCGAGCATTTGTGATGTAGTAACAGTAACCACGCCAGAAATTTAGTCATATGAACAGTCTTTTCCGGCCGTATATTCAACTTTTCTCGAATATTTACAGTGACTATTCAGTCTGCTGTGCAAGGCACAATTTTGAGCGAATTGCATGGACTATTTTTGGGGTGATGGATTCTTTCGAGTAATCGTAACTATATTTTCAGTTGATGGAACTCTATTTTCTATTAAAGATTAACCAACTATTCAACCTTACTCGTTCGTTTAAGCGGACTAGTTTTTATAATTTCAAGTGTAATCAAACCACATGTTCATATCTAATACTTTTGGAAAGTCAACTTACTAAGGTATCAACAACCATAATTTTCAGTCCAAACAACATAATTTATCACTTTCACTGAACTAAAGTTACTTGGTTCCTCGAATGTGAAGGGTTCAATTCATAAGACTATATTTCTAGTCCAGAAAACGTAATTTTCCACTTTCAATGAACAAAAGTTACTCGCGAGTAACAGACACTACCACTGAAAGAAATATTTAGTTCCCCCAACCCAAATCGGCGAGTGAAATAAGGCATCAGCATTGTTTTTTGTGTTCAACGAACGTTCCAAAATTCAGTACCAGTTACTGGAAATTTCGGTGAACGTATACGAATCTATAGATTTTCATAGATATTATCACATACTTACTGTAAGCGTCACAGTAAATGAGAACTTTTGAAACTCTAAGAAACGGATCTTCAGTGGAGATATCTTAGCTGCAGTAAAACGTTGATATCATTGAGACAGATGCCAAATAAATAGACAAAAGTCATTTCATATTTCAATAAATAGTTTAGCGTAGTTGGTAGAGCGTGCGACTAGTAATGCGAGCGAATGCGTGCATCCCCGGATTGAATGCCGGCCAAAATAATGCGATGTTTTTCTCATCTGTAATCCTTACTTTGTATCAATATGCGATTGATTACAAACAGTAGGTGTTGCTCAACGCATCATACGTTGTAATAAATTCATTGTAACAATCTAAATTAATTTTTTTCGCGCAGCGAAATTCCATCACGATAAAAACGAGTTGAGTTAACACTAACTTATCAGTCAGCGCTACTTTTTAATCTCGTTTATAATACACGATTTCTCGAAAAACAAAGGGTTACTTCAACTGTAACGCAATGTCACTCGAACCAATATTAGTTAGAAAAGATGCTTCAGTTAGAAGTACTCTGTTGGAATAGTTCGCTGGTATAGTTAGGTTCACCGACATTTCCAATGATTGCTACTGAATTTTAAAACGTTAGTCGAACACAAAAAAAAATGTTGATGCCTTATTTCACTCGCCGATTTGGGTTAGGGAAACTAGATATTTCTCTCAGTGTATACCATAGTTGCATATTTCTCTGCGCGCCGCTACGTACTCCCTTCTTATCTCATACTCGCCATACCGCGGTGCCTTTTGAGCTTAACGTGTGTAGGTTTCGTGTTTGTGTGTTACGATTTGGGCTGAATGACTGAGCAACACTCAATGTCCATGCGGACTTAGCTGTGGAATACGACCGGACAAAACTTGAGCCCGGCGCCCATTACACCGCGGCGGACGGCGGAAAACAGTGATAGTGCATCGTGTTTTTTCTGTTGTTTTTCATGAAAGTGTGCATGATTTTTACTATAATACGATGAATCACTTTTTTTCGCTGTCGGCCGTGCTCTGCCGCAATGTAGTGGGCGCGTGCTTCATAGACAGGTTTAAAGAGAAATAAGGTACGCCTACCGCATTCGCTTTGTCGCAATAAATTAAATAAAGAGTGAAAAATGTTTTTCCCCTCTCCCCCAGCAGTCGAGTAACTCCATACCCGAAAATATTGCAAGTCGCCAGCGCTGATAGTAAGGAGACGGAACTCAGCCGCGGCTTCGTTTCAAAATGGGGCAATGGTTTCTGTATGACAAAGCAGCAGTCCGCTGAAAAGAATAACGGCAGTCTTCGCGCCTGCGCGTTACACATTCTAGCGTTGTCTCTTTCTCTCTCACAGAAAGTGCGAGAGAGATAGCTCGGCCGTCACCACGAAGTAATAAACAGTGATTTAGTGAGGTTATGGTGTTTTGGTTCGGAGGAAACTTACCTATGATTCTTCGCCGTATTTTTAACTAGTCATGTATTTTTCAGAAATAATAAAAGATCCGCCGTGTATTTCCTTCACGATTCACCAGATTCAGCTTATCCACCAGATCACCATAACCTCACTAAATCACTGTTTATTACTTCGTGGTGACGGCCGAGCTATCTCTCTCGCACTTTCTGTGAGAGAGAAAGAGACACCGCTAGTATGTGTAACGCGCAGGCGCGAAGACTGCCGTTATTCTTTTCAGCGGACTGCTGCTTTGTCATACAGCGAACATAGTCAAAATTGTATAACGGAGTTCGGTCTCCTTACTATTACTTCGTGACTGTACCTTTTTTCCTTCTCATTTTACCACCTTATAAAGTAAAATTACGTACCATACTCGACGGAAAAACTTCTCCTGATCTCGTGTGATTGCAACACTTGCCTTCGGCTCGTGCTGCAACCTCACACTCGTCAGATAAAGTTTCACGGCACTCGTATCGTAATGTACTATTAACGCACGCCGTTTAGGGAAAGTATCTAGCAGCTGTGATTTCTCATATGCAACTGGATTAATATTGCTATCATAAGATATTTCGATACACAGCTAGCAATCATGATCGAAATTTATCATCCATCATATTTGTGCCAGAATTTATAGCTATGTGTATGTGATGTGTAGGGGAGACCGGGGCAAAATGATCCCCCTAAGGGAAACATGATTATAAAGTGTAAACTGTTTGCTTCATGAATCTAAAGATAGGAGCGATGGATTGTACCATCCTTCGGCCACATTGTTGAATTTTTCCAGATTTTATGAGTTGCTGTAATTGCGACAAATTTTGAAAAATTGCACTGGTGTCAAAAGATCGTTTTGCCCCATAGGGTGGGGCAAAATGATCTCTCAATGAATGTTATAGAAAACTATGTACAGGTAGGTTTAAAAGTTCAATATTTAGTACTAAACTGTGTTTTAATCGACTTATTTTCTTTCCTGCAGAAGCATGTATTTTTTACAGTTAGTTTTTAGTTTTGAAACAGTAATAAAGGCCGTATAATGATATATGATCATTTTGCCCCAAGCGCCATAACCTGAACTGAATGCAAGTTTTCGGCGCGAAGAAGTCCCGAATGAAAAAAGTTTTTTTACCGAAATAAAGCTATAAGTGTATCACCTTAGACCATGTAGTCGACATTTTGTTTATAAATAGGATACAATGTTTAGAGCGATCAACGTACGGCAGTTACTCGGCAGTTACCTTAGATCGCGACGTCTCCAAAGTAGTTTTTCATAAGCACAACACGTAATACTTGAATTGGCGTTCTTCTGCTAACACGCACTGTCTTCTACAACTACCGTGCATATTATTTGCCCGATACCGACACGTCCAGTAACGCTGATTAGCTCAGAACCTAACATGATCGTTTTGCTCCGCGGGATCGTTTTGCCCCGCGGGATCATTTTACCCCGGTCTCCCCTATATATGTGCAAATGATAACCGTATTTCAAAAATGTGTCTTAAAAATGACTCAAATGCCGAGTCTTTGTAGAGAGGATATCATAATGATATTTGATGCATTTCGCGATTGCTCGAAGATTATCTACATTTTCCATAACTTGATCCGAAACGCATATCAAATGCAACAGCATTTATACAGAACGAAGTAGGGGGAAGTCGGGTGATGGGAGTCAGCGGGCAATGGGAATCACCCTTACATCCACGAAACAGTGCATGCGAGCGACGCGTAAACAGCGTCCTTACCCCCCACTTTGGCCCTCGGCGCAGCCTCGAACGGCTCGGGCCAGTCAGCGCCTGCACCACTGAGAAACGAGCGTGTTCAGTTTTTGTGCTGCGCTGATGTAATTTTACGTCAATGCAAATTAGAAGGTAAGTGCCGAATATCTTGCAGTATACGATTAAGACATTTACACGTACTTAGTTAGACGTTCAACATTGTAATTTGCAGTTCAGATTATATCAGTGTGTTGAAGATTTTTTTTGTTTTTATTTTTTTCTCATTAGTGTAGTTGTGGGAAATGAGAGTCAGGTGACTCCCATTACCCGGAAGTGATCACTATTGCCCACAACTATGCATGTTCAGTTACGTTATTTTTATTTCTTTCTAGATGCCGAAAGTACGAGTCAGGACAACTGAAAAGGCTTCCTGGTCTTCTGATAGCCTGGAAAACGCTATACAGCTTATTGATGGAGGTTCTTCTATAAGAAATGCTGCTAAAATAATGGGAATCCCTTTCTCAAGTCTTCAAAAGAGGGTAAAAAAAGGTTCTACCTTAGGACCACATCTAGGACGATTCACTGTCTTTAGTCCTGAGGCAGAAGCCGAGCTAGCAAACTTGGTGAAGAAAATGGCAAATATTTTCTATGGTTGCACTGTTAATCAAATCAGAAAAGTGGATTTCGAATATGCTGAAAAATTAAATTTAAAGCACAATTTTAACCAAGCTTCAAAAATGGCTGGACGCGATTGGTTACATGCGTTTATGACTAGAAATAACATTTCTGTTTGGAAACCGGAGGCGACCAGCATGAATAGAATCACGGCATTTAATAGAACAGAGATAAGTCTGTTCTTTGAGCTACTCAGGCAGCTGATGGAAAAGCACAGATTTGTTGAAAAAATATTTATAATGGCGATGAAACCGGTATTTCAACGGTTCAAACTCCCGGAAAAATTTTGGCTACAAAAGGACAGAAGAGAGTGGGATCCATCACCAGTTGGGAGAGAGGAAAAATCACCACCTTGATGTGTGCTATGAGCGCTGCAGGTGGGTACATGCCACCTATATTTATTTTCGCTAGGAAAAGGTTGACTCCTCTACTCGAGAAGGATGGTCCAGCAGGAGCGCTTTGCAAATGCTCAGACAACGGTTGGATCAATGAGCATCTCTTTGTTGAATGGTTGACGCATTTTAAACAGCACGCTAAGCCGTCTGCAGATGAACCCATCCTTTTAATACTAGACAACCATGCTAGTCACATTTCTCTTTCCGTCTACGAATATCGCAAGTCCAATCACATTCATATGTTGTCTCTGCCACCACACACGTCTGATAGAATGCAGCCCCTGGATGTTTCTTTTTTTGGTCCGCTCAAAATGGCCTACAGAAAAGAATGTGACTTATTTTTAAAGAGCCATCTTGTCGAGAAGATAACCCCTTATGCCGTAGCATCCTTGGTTAGGAAAGCATTTAATAATGTTGCGTCTATTAGTCCGGAAGTTCCATTTAGTCCGGAAGTATTCACTGAAGAAGATTTCCTCGCTGCAGAAATTCTCCAATCTGAGACCATCGCAATCCAAGATCGCAATGAATCTCTAGCAGCTACCAGTATGATTCCCAGCACATCAAAAGAAATTCACTCACCAGTTCCGAGAACTTCAAAACAAATTGATTCACCAGCTCTTAGGATGTCTAACCAATTGGTGGTCTCACTTGATTCTGAACCAGATGCTGTACCACCAGTTCCTGGCACGCCAAACCAAATCATTACTACATTGCATGATTTAATCAAGTTGCCAGAGAAAACACCTGTTATTAATACAAGACAGGGCCGAAAGAAGCAACACGCTACAGTTTTAACTTCAACACCAATAAAAGAAAATCTGTTAGAAAAAGCAAATAAGAAAATGAAGAAAAAAGGAGGCAAAGGAAAAGAAAAAAGATGGCAAGGCAAAGGACAGGGAAAAAAGACTAAAGATACAGAACTAAAGATACAGAAGAAGGGTACTAAAAAGGCAACGCGCCAAGTACTACAAGAATCGAACGAGACTTCTGTATCAGATATTGGCACTGACGACTTATGCCAGGACGATGAGGGTGACGATGCAGAAGATGCTGGAAACAGATGCCTAGTATGCGACGAATTCGGAAGAAACAGCGAGATGTGGTGCAGATGTACCTCATGTGGGCTATGGGCTCACGCGGAGTGCACTGGATGCAAGTCAGCTGAAGGTTATGTCTGCGATATGTGCTAGATTTTCTTTGACTCCGATTGCCCACAGGATGATCACCATTACCCCTATGTTGGTGTAATGGGAGTCAAATCTATTTTTTTTAACTTTTATAATTTCCAAAGTTGATTGCCAAAGTGACTGAAATTGATCTCTAATGATAGTTTAAGTAAGTAACGCAGAAAATAGAATTGATGGACAGAAAAATACCAAACTTGGCAGAATGTTCGATTATAATGTAAAAAAAACTCATACAAATTTTCATGATCCGAGGTGGGTTTTTACGCGAGATATTTGTAATTCTTTTTATCTCTATACAAGCCAATTCAACATGGCCTCTTATGGGAAATCACGGAGTTAGCGGTACATTATGCTTCATATCTCCGTAATTGATGAATAGACCAGAATGAAATTTACACAGCAGAGAGATGATCATTTATCCGGCTTAAAAATATTCAAAGGTGACTTATGACAGGAATACTAAAAACAATAAAAAGTACTTCTGGCGAATTTTCGGACTCTCGCTGAAAATATTGCAGCGTCGCATATTCGAGGTTATGAGCGCGCATTTTGAAATTTCAACGTATGTAACAGCTCGTACAGGCTGACTACTACATGCTGTTATAATTTTTTCTTTTTTGCTTACACGACATATCATATTGAATATCAATGGAATAAATGAATAAATTAAGTATTAAACGAATACGCAAAAATTTCACTGATACAGCTGATGAGCTGTCGACGACATATTTGGACACACATATATACGCGCACACAATCAACGAAAAGCGACGTTGCCAGATTGAGTACTACTTAGGTCAAACGTTTTTATGACTAGGTGGGTAGTTGCGTTACTTCCTTAATAAACTAAATTATGTTAAAAGGCGGCGCTGCTGAAAATTTCCAGGTGGAAATCCATGTGGAAAAGTATGGACACGAATGGCATTCCATGAAATTCTATAATAATCCACCAGAAATTCAGAAACATGGAATATCCATGTTGATGATCTACCGCGTGATTCCTCGCTTGCACCTCAGTGATTTGGGTAGCAGACCGTCAGGTATAGTCGGCATCAAAAAATTATCCGTGATCGTAGCGGCCAGTTCTTGTTTGTTTTATTGAGTTTTGACGGGTACGGTGAAGTGGTGTCATATTATTACGGAGAAGAATTATTACACGCTCAAAATATTCTTTGTGCACCGAATGATCGTTATCCAGGGGATTGCGACTGATTAGCGTGTCGATAGATGAATAAGTAAAACTATTTTTCATAATTACGAGTGCATCTGTAAGAGCGTTACCTCAAAACGGCAAGTAACCTCAAGGACAAGTGACCGTTTTCAGGTAGGCCGAGGGGCTTTACGGTCCTAGTAATTGACACTTATCAGTTCATACTTTGTGCCTTATAATTATTAGTAGTTATTATTTCAGAGAGCATGCAGCAGCCTCAGAATTTCTTTGACCTGGCATCTTCATAGCTAGACTCGTACTAACACAGGGTGTGAAGGTGTTTAATGCTGCCAAATCATTCTACGAAAAACTGAAACACTGATTCGCACACCTAGATCTAAATTAGGACAAGTCATAAAATCTCATTTTTCAGTATGAGGAAAAAACGTTTTGCCAATTATGCCTTCGGATAATTAATTAATTAAATAATTATTATTCATAATAAATATAATTATATAATATTACTAATGATAATTATCATTAATCATCATTATCAATATTATAATAATTATATTATTATATTATTATTATTGATTATTTATTAATTCAGCAAAACCAAGTTAGTGCAATCTGTCGGCATGATTATGAGCATTAGGTTGAATCTGTTCTTGTGGTTACTTGCGTATTTTATCAGGGTATACAAAAATGATAATAACTCAAAATTCAAGTTTTTTGACTTGTCCTAGTTTAGATCTAGGTGTGCGATATGTTTAACGAGAAGGACATCCAACTGGGACGTTGGTTGCACAATGCTGAAGAGTAGGGGCATTTTCCACTGCATACCAATTGACACGAGTAACATGCTAAGCTAGCATGTTCATAATCAAAAAACAAGGCGGATTAATTAGGTATGAAGAAAAACATCAACGGGGGTATACCCACGTTGAAGATAATTTTTTCAAATCACTGCTACGCTCTGATAATAAATTTTAGTCACTCAGTTTTTTTATAGTTGATTAGTGCTGTTTTGATACAGAGTTTATGATTTTTTTCAGATTTGGTGTCCTTCGCTGAACATAAATTCAGTCCATCGAAGAAAAAGTAGTTATCGTAGGGTACAGGCTGCTGCGTTGCATGAAATTTCTTCAACTTTGGAGGATATATTCCGTATGAATGTAATTTAGGGCCAAACCAATAATATTTCATGAATTTGAATTTTAGACATCGAAATTTTTGCTGGTAAGACTTTTTTCCATCGTTTTGGAAAAAATGATTTAAAATCAAAAATTTCCATGTCTTAAAATTAAACTCATGAAATATTATTGGTTTGCCCCCAAATTACATTTATACAGAATATTTCTTCCATAGTTGAAGAAATTTTATGCAACGCAGCAACCTGTACCATACGACAACTACTTGTTCTTCGATGGACTGACTTAGTTTAGCGGAGGACACAAAATCTAAGTAGAATAAAAACTATGTGACAAAATAGCACTAATCAACTGTAAAAAAATTGAGTCACCAAAATGTTTCCTCAGAGCATGGCAGTGATTTAAGGAAAAGTATTTTCAAGGTGGGTATATCCCTTAATCCAGCGAGGGGCATATGTGTGTATTTGATAGTTATCGGATATGTATACTATTTCAAGCAATATATTAGGTATGTATTCTATTTCAAGCAATATTCCACTCACAAAACCTGTAATTGGATGTTACGTCGATGTAGTTATTCCGAATAAATATATTTGAAGAAACCCATATCCTACCAAATATTTAATACTATCTACAGGAAATTGAAAATTGAGAATGTTATGGCTGATTACAGCAACTACGGAACGATTGATTTTCCGTGGAAATATCAGGGGAACAAACAAGAATTCGGAACACAGCTGTTGATGGCTTTAATATGATTTAATTGCAGACTGCACGAGGGTTCATTAATACGAAGATAATACATGACTTTTTGCAGAATCTTAAAACTATGACCAGTTCTGTTAGACCAAGCTAGCTCGATTGTACTGTATCGGTGGCCTGAATCGCAGCTTGGAGTTTCACCGCTGATCAGAATTAAAGTTTAGGGGAGCCATCTGTATCGTGTGTAGGTGAATATATTTTTTTTTATTGAACATAACTTACAGGTGCTGTGCATCTCTGCAGTATACAGGATTATAGTGTATTGTATTGTATTGTCACCGCATGACCTGATTAGATAAATCGTTTCGATGAATAAAATAGATAAATATATACCATTATACAAGTATACAATTATTATATCTACTACGAACTCCAATCCCAATCCTTGCACCTTCCGACGCAGTCATGGTTGACTTAACCATTGTGAGCATTGAGAACTGTGACTGCATCAATATTAAACTCATTATTTATGTTCAGCGAAGGACACAAAATCTGAAAAAATCATAAACTCTGTATCAAAACAGCGCTAATCAACTATAAAAAAACTGAGTGACTAAAATCTATTATCAGAGCGTAGCAGTGATTTGAAAAAATTATCTTCAAGGTGGGTATACCCCTGTTGATGTTTCTCTTCATACCTAATTAATCCGCCTTGTTTTTTGATTATGAACATGCTAGCTTAGCATGTTACTCGTGTCAATTGGTATGCAGTGGAAAATGCCCCTACTCTTCAGCATTGTGTAACCGACGTCCCAGTTTGATGTCCTTCTCGTTAAACATAGTGTTCCAGCTGTTCCTGCACACGCTCCGTAGAATGATTTGGCAGCAGTGAACACATTCACACCCTGTGTTAGTACGAGTCAAGCTATGAAGATGCCAGGTCAAAGGAAATCCGAGGCTGATGCATGCTCTCTGAAATAATAACTACTAAAGATGCAAAAGCTTGTACGGCACAAAGTATGAACTGATACAGGAATGCGAATTGATGTGCGACACTAAACCCTGCGTGTGTTCACAGGTTAAACTTTTGACTTTGGCCAGTTCTGGGTCATGTAGTGCCAGGTCGGCACGCCCGGGCTCGCAGAGCCCCGCGGACTCTAAGTGTCAATTACTAGGACCGTAAAGCCCCTCGGCCTACCTGAAAACGGTCACTTGTCCTTGAGGTTACTTGCCGTTTTGAGGTTACGCTCTCACAGATGCACTCGTAATTATGAAAAATAGTTTTACTTACTCATCTATCGACACGCTAATCAGTCGCAATCCCCTGGATAACGATCATTCGGTGCACAAAGAATATTTTGAGCGTGTAATAATTCTTCTCCGTAATAATATGACACCACTTCACCGTACCCGTCAAAACTCAATAAAACAAACAAGAACTGGCCGCTACGATCACGGATAATTTTTTGATGCCGACTATACCTGACGGTCTGCTACCCAAATCACTGAGGTGCAAGCGAGGAATCACGCGGTATGGTTCTCCTATAGTCGATCCAGTAGTATTCACATGAATATTCTATGGTTTTTCAATTTCATGCAATAGTAGAAATCCATGTGAATGGGTATATAGATTTCCATTCAGATATATTATGGTTTTTTATGGTGAAACCCTACAGAATATATAGATTTTTATAGAAAGATAACGGTAATGTCCTGACCTAATCCATGGGAAATATCATGAATAATCTACCGGCTGTTACCTGAAATTCCTGAAACTTCAACATGTGAATCCATGTGTAATGGTATACACTTGACGTGAAACATTGTATCAAATCCTTCAGATCCTGCATGGAATCTTGAGAAAATGAACATACCAATCTGTGTATAATCTCATAGATTGTTGCAGGAAGTCTCCAGGAAATCATACGATCTCGTGGAAATTTCACTGTTACATCATTTCGTCATCCATGGAAAAAGATATACAAAATCCATCGGATTTCGGCAAAAAAAGAACATCTGAATCCGGGAACGACCAGACGAGTCATTGTGGAAAGTCCCTGGTTCATGGCGATTTCCGTAACAACTACTACGGACAATCCATGGGACTTGATATAATATTACACATAGGATTCCATACATCATTACACATAGGATTACATTCTGCACATGACTACAACCACATGGAATTCCATAGATTCCCAGTTCCAAATCCCGGTAGAAAACCTACGGATTCACATGGATTCTCCATATAGATTTCCAGGTGCAATTCTGGGTGGATTCGTCCATGGATTTCTACCTGGAAATTTTTAGTAGGGGGTTGCAATAAATACTTTATTTCTAATTAAAATTTTATTTGAATTCTCGCTGAAGTGACCCCCATTACCCGACTCTCCCCTACCTATCCCATTTTCACCGACCACTTGGATATCACTCAAGATCATAGTTAAAAACAAGAATCCTATATTCAAATACGTCGTTACTAGTCTCGGTGGATGAATTGAAACTTCTGCCCGCCCAGAATTATAATATAATGCATTGAAATCGATTGCGCACTGTACTATCTATTGAATAAGTGAAAACGCCATTATAAAGTCATCAGTAGAGCAATGCTATACTTATATTTTCCACACGGCGTGCTTAAAGTTCGTTTTGCGAGATTGTCCACGGCTGAGAACGGCAATGGCCGCTAATGTGATGACAATTAGTTTCCAGAACGCCTGTGAGATGTCGCCGCGCTGTTACCTTGATCATAGAGATATTATAGATAGATCAGGGGAGACATAGAAAGTGGAAGTGTCCTACGGATAGAAAGAGAGAGAAAGACGACCTACCCACTGATCTCTATAATACACTGGATAGGGTATTCAAATGGGCAGACTTGTGCCTATTTGGACGCCATGTTGCTTGTAGTACATTTGTCAATTTCAATATGGCGGCGCCTATAATCGACTTGTTTGCGCGTGATTGTTAGGTTATGTAGACTGTAGTATGCTTTGACTATATATCTATGGACTGCTGGTACCTATCCCAAGCCTGTGGAGGTCCATGTACCCACGATGTGACGCGACGCCGGTATGTAACGGCTGATTTCAGTACTACGATCGGTTGCGTGTGTTACGTAGGTGTGGCGCATGGTTGTGTGCGTTACGTAGATGTAAAGAAACACCAGTTGAATAATGTATTTACCAATCGTAATTTTTGTGTTCAAATCAAAATGATATGTACGCTTTAAAACTTGATGTTGCTTATCACTGTAGACTCGAGTGAGCTTTCTACACGACCTACACTCTACAGTAAAGATTGAAGCCAATCCACTCCTTTTTTCATCTTTTATGCCTGTCAATGATGAAATAGATTTACACTGCCAACAAAACAGTTGTTCTCCAAGAGTCTTCACATGAATTATTCGACGGCCGTGAATATCAGTAGAACTTGTAGGGCTAGAAACATTATGTTCTTTGTCTTCAACCTTGTCCTCGATTTCAGCTTGGGGGTTAGATGGTTGAGGGTTACGTGTACAGAACTTTCCATTTTCAGCTTTCAAACTTATTGCTCCTTCAACTTGTTTCTGTCTCTTATGGTATACTTTCTCGCTAACTCTTTTCCCTCTCCAAAAAAATTTACGTGCATTTGAGCTCATTGAAATCTTGTGTTGTAAAAAAAATCTAGAAAAAAATATAAACACGAGAATAAAACGTCATGCAACTGAACAGTTGAACATAACAGGAGCCGCGCTATGCTTAAGAAGGCCATGCCTGCTCCGCGACGTAGCCAAATCCAAAGACCGCGATAGTCAAAAACGAGAAATCACGAGATTGACTAACTATGTACCGCGGGTACTACCTTAAAAATGGTTTGAAGTTTCATAAACGAAAAACAATGAAATTCACAAACCCTGGTAATTAAAATGATATTAATATAAAAAACCTTGAATTTTCATATTTGTCTCCTAATATTAAAGAAAAGTACTAAATTTTCAATAACCGTCTTTTGTCCGTCCGTATTTTCAATAACCGTCACTAACCGACAGAGGGTTCGGATGACAGAGGTTCGGATAATCGAGGTTCTACTGTAATGGTTTTTTTTAGTTTCCAGAGATTGTGTTTGAATCTTCAAGATCGTGATTGAAAATTACAGTATACTCTTAAATTTCGATGAGGAAAACATGAAATTTACGGAAATGGATTTTGAAATTTAATGGACTTTTATATCGAAATTCACAATAGTGTGAAAATTCAAAACAATGCTATATAAATTAGTTGCGCAGTGAGCTATGCGCATCTAAGCAGCCCGTGTACGCCAGTTCTACTTCCCGTCTGTTGGCGATCGGTGGCGTCAAGATCTGTTGCTCTGTGCAAATTTGGAAGTTTCCAGATAATTGTCGTCAATATCATTGATAACAAGTGACCACATTCATCAGAATAATGAGGCAAGTAAGAAAATGAAGCACAACCCTACTCAAAAAGATCATGTGATAATCGTGATAGAAAGTTACCTAATAAATCACATGATAAATTTGATGAAGTTATGACCGATATTGGTATATGATTCATCGTGTGAATTATTGTGTGCCTTTTTACATAATTTATTACAATGTGTCAAAACACATCATTTATTATGTGAATTTTCATGTGATGAAATCTTACTAAAGAAAATAAAAAAAGTAGATTCGATCGAGATCGAACCCTCGTCCGTCGAATTCGGAGTCAGAGACGCTACCACGTGAGCCACTACATGTGTTGGTAGTATTCCACAGTTTCACAGTGATAAAGCTCAGCCGCGCTATTTTCACAGTTTCGAAGTTACAAGGATCAAATATGATCATAATTGTTTGTGAGGTTGCAAGGATGAAATATGATCATAATCGTTTGTGAGGTTAATTATGATCATATTTGATCCTTGTGACTTCGAAACTGTGAAAATAGCGTGGCTAAGCTTTATCACTGTGAAACTGTGGGATACTACTAATACATGTAGTGGCTCACGTGGTAGCGTCTCTGATTCCGACTTCGACGGACGAGGGTTCGATCACGAACTTTTCTCCTTTTTTTTTTCTTCAGTAAGATTTCATCACATGAAAATTGACATAATAAATGATGTGTTTTCACACATTGTAATAAATTACGTAAAAAGACACACAATAATCCACACGATGAATCATATACCAATATCGGTCATAACTTCATCAAATTTATCATGTGATTTATTAGGTAACTTTCTATCATGATTATCACATGATCTTTTTCAGTAGGGAAATCATCGGTTGTGGTAATATGATAGTCTTCATGAGTGAGAAATGCTAACCTGCCATGTGTATTGTTCGAGCATTCTTTGTTAAGTTGATTTTTTTAACCTGCCTCGGTACGCTTTCTCATTTCAGGGTATCACTGGACATCAAATCCGATAGATGAAGGATTTGAGCAGGAGATCCTGACTTACAGTCCAAGAGTAGACCTTTCACGAAAACTTGAAAAAGTACCACGGAGTAGATCGGGAATCAGAAAAAAACTACCTTTCACTTATACCTTGTAACGTGTCCAGCTGTCCAAGGCAAGGACAGCTGGGATTGGTCAGAGAAGAATCCAAGAGAAATGGACAAGTAGCTTGTCCAAATAATTACGCTTGTGACGTCAGAAGCGTAAACGCATTAGTATATAAACACGCGCTGACATAGCTCGCCAGCGCATTTGCGGTATAGCACCCAGGCGACTCACTATAATACATTATTCCGGACGATCGAGCCAAAGCGGCCGTCGTACCTATTCCATTTATTAAATACAATTCAATATTGAATATAAATGAAATTTATAGGGACTTTAGCTAGAGCAGCATTGTCACCACTCTCAAAATCACTCAAAGATAAAACGATTAGCAATCGAGAAACAAAGAAATTAAAGTTAAGTTAATCATAAGAATTTATTTTGTTAAACTTTTTTTTTGTACATCTTTTATTTGGTTGAATAGATAAATGCCATTTCGGCTGTTACTGAGACTTGCCTGACATTTCACTATTCCTGTTTGAGATTTAAAACACCTTTAACAAGCCAAATAGATAGGGATTCAAATAACATCAACAGAAGCGAACGACGCTACCCTGGTAGAAATTTTTCCCGTATTCTGTCTAGGTCTAGCTAGATCCGCGAGACTGCCATCTAGGCCTATCTAGTAAAACTGTACAGACGCCCGGACAGAAATGTAACACTTGTCCCTTCTAGACGCTATCTAGCAATGCTATCTAGCAGTATCTAGTAGCGCTAGATTACATCTGTACAGTTCGAAGCAGTACTGACTCGTCCTTGAGCAGGTTTTATTAGAAATCTTAGCTTATTTTCTGAAAACGATGATAATGAGAAACAAATTTCTTTTCAAGTGCACGTTTTTAATATCGAATATAACATGTTACAATACTTCAGAATTAGAAAGGTTTCTCAATGATGTCGTACAAATCAGGTAGTTAATTTTCTCTATCACCTATTCTATGCACATCATGATTTCCGGAATGTTCGTTTTGATCTTCATCATTTTCATCACCTTCATGGTCTTCGGTATCTTCATCATATTCGTCGTCATATCCACTACTATCTATGGAAACTTGACCATTTTCATCGCTACCATCATATTCACCATGTATGTCGTCATTTTCAATATACTCATCATCTTCGTCGTCATATTCATCAGCCTCTTTGGCAACTTCAGAATCTTCATCGATACCATCATGTTCACAATCTTCTTTATCATCTTGAAGTTCGCGTAGTGGATTAGTAATTATGCATCAATCACTACCCGTGGTTGAGTTTTCTTCGGTTTGAAGACTTTCATCACTTGCCTCAGCCACCGATCTTCTTTCATGCTCGTCAACAATGTTTTGCAGAATTACATTCAATTTCTTCTTCGAACGGTGTTTTTTTTACACGCCACTTGCTTGTGCTATTCATACCGACACAAAAGAAATTGCATAACCCTGCCGGAAAAATCCGATAGAATCCAGTTCATTCGAATAGAAATATTGACTAACTCCAATCAGTTTCTATGCGGTTTATCCAGAACCGCAAAGTTGCGAATACAACACTAATCAGATCGTATACGATTCAATCAGGTAACGGTCTCTATCAGGAAATACCGATAGAATTTCTTTCCGTTTTTATCAGATTCTATACGATGTGAATTCCACATGTGATTCATTCCGATTTTTAATATAAAAAATGTATCCGATTGTATTCGGACCATCAAGAGTCTCATTCTATTTGATTTTATAGGGTCTGACCTAAATCAATTTCAATCGATTTCATTTCGGACTTACAGCTTATCGTTCTGAAATTGAAAAAACCGATTTACGTTCTATCCGGTTTCCGTGTGATCTCTTACATTCTTGTGGCTTTTCGATTCAATCCGGATTTCCAGATACCTTGCCTATCCGTCTGCTTCCGATCCATTTACCTATCCGAGTTCTTCCGAAAGTCGAGCTTCTCATTTCATCCGAATCCCACCTGCTCTTGTATGTTCCTGGCGCTATACGATTTAATTCAGATTTCCAGATACCTTTCCTATTCGTTTCCTTCCGTTTCATCCACCAATCCTACTTTATCCGGAAGCCGAGATCCTCGTTTTATCCGGATTTCATGTGATCTTGTACATTACTGGCGCTATAAGATTCAATCCAAATTTCCAGATACGTTGATTATCCGTCTGCCACCGATCGATCCGCCTATCCGAGTCTATTCGGGAGCCAAAATCCCCGATCCATCCGTGCTCGTGTACGTTTCTGGCGCTATTCGCTTCAATCGGAGTGTCCATATACCTTTCCTACCAGTTTCTTTCCGATCCATCCACCTGTCCTACTTTATCCGGAAGCCGAGATCGTCGTTTTATCCGGATTGCATGTGATCTTGTACGTTACTGGCACTATAAGATTCAATCCGAATTTCCAAATACGTTGCTTATCCGTCTGCCTCCGATCGATCCGCCTATGCGAGTCTATTCGGGAGCCAAAATCCCCGATCCATCCAAAATCGCCAATTTCCGTCCTCTAGGTCGACCGCTACGTAGTCTGCGTCCTCCAGGTCCACCGCTACGTAGTTTTCGTCCTCCAGGTCCACCTCACCGTAGTTAACAATTTACCGAATAATGATGCATGAATTATCAACGTGTACAACATCAATTATTCATCAATAATTACTTACAATCGGTCGACCTGGAGGACGAAAACTATGTAGCGGTGGACCTGGAGGACGGAAACTACGTAGCGGTTGACCTAGAGCATGAAAGCTACGTAGCGGTGAACCTGGAGGACGGAAACTATGTAGCGGTGGACCTGGAGGACGATAACTATGTAGCGGTGTACCTGGAGGACGGAAACTACGTAGCGGTGGACCTAGAGCATGGAAGCTACGTAGCGGTGAACCTGGAGGACGGAAACTATGTAGCGGTGGACCTGGAGGACGATAACTATGTAGCGGTGGACCTGGAGGACGGAAACTACGTAGCGGTGGACCTGGAGGACGAAAACTACGTAGCGGTGGACCTGGAGGACGGTAACTACGTAGCGGTGGACCTGGAGGACGGAAACTACGATGCGGTCGACCTAGAGGACGAAAACCACGTAGCGGTGGACCTGGAGGACGGAAACTACGTAGCGGTCGACCTGGAGGACGGAAACTATGATGCGGTCGACCTAGAGGACGAAACACAGATAACGAAAGCGTATGTTGTACGAAGACAACCCCCGGCGCCGACGTCGTTAACACTCATAATTATCTGTAACTTGAATGCCATATGGTGACAAAATTTATCACTAGATTTAATCATTTATTTTCATTTCACTGAAAATTAACCCGCCACGGGTCAACAGTTACATACATATTGATGTAAATCCTCACGAATCAAAGTTTACCTATTGAGTCGAAAAGTGTTAGAGATTGTAACAGGCGACGATTAGATCCAGATCAACACCGGACGTCAGTTGATCAACGAAGTTAAGCAATTTCATCTGTGACCAGAATTTGGATGGGTGACCCACATGAAAACAAAATGAAAAAGAAAAAACAAAATGAAAAAGTTAATTGTGTAACACCGATACAAACGAATTCTCAATAGAAACGAACTGGTATTGTATCATGATAATCTGTTTACATATCCGAAAATCCGGAACCAGAAACCTAGTTGAAACGGATAGACTCTTTTTCTATCCGTTTCTATCGTGCACGGCTGCCAGGTCAAACCAGAATATGTGCTGATATAAACCTATACAGGCCATGCCTGTCGTAGTATACATCCGGATTGATTCTAATTCGGAACGACGGAGCGATAAGGCAGTAACAGACGGATAGAGTCGTATTGGATCCGAATGGACAGCATCTGATAAGCAGCATACGTTAAATTGCGGAAGAAACGTATAAAACGAATACATAACGATAAGTATTGTTTCACGCTAGCACACGGGGTAATGCGTGCGGATAGACACCTATACGGACCATTCCCGTTGTAGGATACATACGAATCGATACCTATTGCAGTTATGACGATTCGATTTTGTTCACAGTCTATACGAATCTCACAATAAAAACGAGTTGATATTCTATCCTCATAATCTGATTACATATCCGAAAATCCGCAACCAGAAACCTAGTTGAAACGGATACACTCTTTTTGTATCCGTTTCTATTCGGAACTTCCAGCAGGGAAACGCGCACGCGATCGTAATGAGGCTGATGCCGATGAACGAACGTCTGACAATGATTACGATTCTATTATTTTTGGTTATGTCAATCCATGAAATGGCTGAGGCCTATGTTCAAAATCTAGAAAATCTAGGAAAATCTAGACAGGTCTACAGTGTTAAAAATGATTGTGAATTTACAACACATTTACTACACAAAAGTTTTGCAAAATTACAAATGTGGCGTAGCGAAGTAAACTGCTAAGCTTGTTTTATAAATTTACAAAGAAATTCTTGATCTTACTGAACTTTCATAGGAAAAACACAAAATTGTATTTGAATTCGCTAAATTGTTGAGTAAATTTGAAGTATTTGTAAATTAATTTTAAGGAAATGTCTTGTCAATTCAGTACCACTCATCTTCACGAATAATGCTTCCGGAATAATATTGGAAGTTGATAATATACATTTTTAAGAGTGTATATTACAAATCTAGCAATCTCGAGTCTAGCAAATCCAGTAAAATCTAGGCAGGTTTGTATTGCATATCTAGAAAACCTAGCAAATCTACAAAATCTAGAAAAATCTAGGCAGGTCTGTATTGCAAATCTAGAAAACTTAGCGAATCTAGCAAATCTAGAAAAATCTAGACCGGCCTATATTGCAGGCTAGCAGTTCTAGATAAATTTCTACCAGGGTAGTTTACGGACTTGTGTTCGAGGGCCAGTTGTTGTTATTTCGAGTCTGACACGCGGTCTCGGATCTCAAGTCTTGGATCTGCAGCTAGCTTTAATAATTAAAATCGCAATAGCAGGCCAACAGACCTAGCGAAACATCTCAGTTCTGTAAACAAGTAGCCTAAGCTCCGGCTTAGTGACATAACGGCTTCCGAGATCATAGATCACGAGAGTCCGGTAGTTAGCTTAGAGATCAACACGATCTAATAAAAAATCTGTGTAGGTGGCTTTTTGCATGGCAGACCCATCCTTTTCCCCACCCACAGTATTGAGGAGTCCAAATTAAATTATAAAATCAACTTTTTGTTAATTAAATTCGAATTAGAACCCGACGACCGGTTTGTCGCTAAGATCTTAAGATCCGCTACAACCCGGAACGTTACAACCTATTATTTCTATGTTGAAATATGTGCATCATGTGTGATTCTCCTAGTCGTGAATATTAACCAAGTTCTAGTGACCTATAGATTAAGAAAATTGTGTAAGATAATTACCCGAAGGCGATGAATATTAAAAAATAAATGAGAAAATGTCAATTACGTCTTTGAATTTGAATGTATCCATACCCTAAATTTAGTATGTATTCATATGAATTTCCATAACCATCTTGAATTTTCATCATAAGAACTATTAATTTTCATATACGATAGCTATATATTTTTGATAATCTTGAGTTTGAAATTTCAGAATGTTTTTGAATTTTCAAAACAGTTGTATTAATATTCAATCGTTTCACGAGTTGAATTTTAGTGAAAAAAAGTATATGTTAATTTGCTTCACACACATTTCTATTAAAATTCATATGAAAATTTCTAACAGTGTATTTTAAACCTCCAGGTCCCTCAAAGTAGAAATTTAGCGCCTACGTCGATACTCATGGCTTCCAGGTGAACCTCTCCAAACCCTGTTTGTCCTTAAGCTCCTATTTTGAAACTCCAGGTCCCCCAAAGTAGAAATTTAGCGCCTACTTCAATACTCATAGCTCCCAGGTGAAACTCTCCAAACCCTGTTTGTCCTCAAGCTACTATTTTGAACCTGCAAGTCCTCTGGAACCGAAATTCAGCTTCTGCTTCAATACTCGTAGCGTCCAGACCAGTGTTGTAGAAAGGTATATACCAGAGAGAAACCTGAGAGAGCCCACGGAGCCAAAAGCCTGGGACAGACTAGTGGAGCTTGGTTCCATGGGTCCCGTGTGTTCGTTCCGTGAACTAAATTCTCGGCGGGTAAATGATAAATGCAGGTAATACTATGCAGATTGCCGATGCTGCTCCTCCACCACACTCTGTTTTGTTTACTCACACATGAGCCATTCCACGCCAGAGCGGACAAAATAAATCACAAATTGACCTCGATGTTACCGATTTCGCTATAATTTTTTTACGGGTTTTTTTTTTTTTTTTTTTTTCATGACAGCTGTCATGAATCGCTGTTAACTTCCGAAAGTCTAGGGTTGAACGGGTAGTATCTGCGGGGTAACCTACAGACATTGGGGTAACCCACATTCATGCAACCGGGCATTAGTAATTTGAAAGTATTTTTTTTCTCCTTATTCGAAATACAATCCCCATAGTCTCAAATTTTTCCTTTCAAAAAGTTCGTCATAGACGTTAATTGGCTGTGATAATTAGAAGAGTCCAATGAGCGGAGGCTCCTACTTAGGAACCACGAGACCTGTTTCTACAACTTGAGAGCCTATTATTCATATTAATGGTTGATCATGATAATTAAATATTATTCAATTTATTTTCAAAGAAATGCTTGAATAAAGTCGTGTTCTTCTCTCATTGACTTCGTTTTATTGTAATCATCTAGGAATACAACGTTACATGTATTTTCATTCAAGTGATTTAATTAGTTGTTAACTTGTGCCAGATTTGTTATTGGAGATATCTTAGCCAAGGTGAGCATTGAAATGAGAATATATGGCATAAGTACAGAAGGATGTCTTAGTTGGACCCAAGACTTGATAATGCAGCGTGTATCCCACACTTGGGACTCTTCGCCCAAGTGCTCTAAACGCATTGCCAAAATTTTCATAGCTGGCGAACATCATTGGTGCGTAACTCCTGTATCTAGGCTTGAGTTGGAAATTTCAGGTGCAGATCTTATTAGTTTCACCCAGTTTCACCTAACCCTTTAGGAAGATTAAGAATCGATCGGATTTCATGACAGAATATCACAGTAAGTTTTATCAGGGCCCTCCTATATCCCCTAAAACACTTAACGAGAACTAGGTTATTTTAAGAGCCACCTAATTCGAAAGCACATTCGCGCATTTTGGGGTTATCCGATGTGACGATTTTATTAATCACCTGTTAGGTTAGTGAATTGACGTTCTCTGAAAGAAAACAAACAGAGCTGATTCGTCGCTTGACAGATGTCTGAATTTCATACCAACTTGAAAACAATTTAAAACAAACGTGTATCAACGTGTACGTTTCGTTGCTCGATCACCTTACCGACGGTGCGTCAGGTTCTCTTTGGCTGACTGTACATGATATGATCACTTATCGGGATGTGATAGGCAGAGGTCGATGAGGTAGGGGGTGTTTTTACCAATTTTTTTTGTCTTACTCTGCATATCGCAACGAAGGCACAGAATGGATTTTCGCAGAGGCATTCGACGTATTATATGGTGAAGTATTGCCGTAGACGAATAAACGTATTGAAATCGAAAAATAGTTTGTTTTCGTAAATTACGATCTGTAAAATAGGGTAAAAAAATGGCCGCTCGGGGCTCGACTCTCATATGCTGACCTTATTATTCAAGTTCGCGCGGTATCCAGCACTGAAATATATAGCTGCGTCAATTCTACGACCTCGCACAAAGCGAACGATCAGTTTATTTATGAATATTCCGTGAAAATGGAAGCGTGAGTTGTAATGCTGCATTTCGTCGACTCCAACCGAGTCAAAGCTGTTTTTGACAGTTACATACACTGAACGTGTTCAATGTTGACCGGTATGAAGTTCACCCCACAGTCTTCTGTCAATTTCTTCCCTCGCGCTAACTGTCAAGACCCGCTTTGACTCGGATCCCTCCATTACGAAATGGATTTATAGTACGTGAAAAACTATTAGGTTACGAGGTAAGTAGCGTGAAATGGGAATGAGAAGTATCGAAGTGAATAGTTTGAGATTGGAATTGGAAAAGGTAAACTCGGTTTTGAGAGGGGGTTTTGGGCGAGTTGCACATCTGGTGTCACTGTGTGCAACTCGCATGATTCTGGCGGAAAGTGAGGATCAGGTAAACTTGATGATAAGGGGAAAGGAAGTGACGGATCGGGTGAATGTTGGGGAAACGCAGTTGCGACGTAACAAAAGTTTGGACATTTTTGAGAATTTTTTGAAATTTTCGGAAATTTGTGGACTTTTTTGGACATTTTTGGACATTTTTTGAAATTTTTGAAATTTTTGAAATTTTTGAAATATTTGAAAACCTTTGAAGTCATTTCTTGGAAGGTAGCAATAGATCCATTACCTCCAGTCATATACCATATGGGAGTTTAGCGTAGTGGTTAGGGCGTGCGACTGGCAACCGAGCGGACGTGGGTTCAAGTCCCGGCGGGGACGATTAATGCGGCGGTTTTTTCAGGGGATGTAAAATGCAATTTCATCGATATAATGCGTAGATTAGGTCAACTGACGATAAGAGTTGCCAAATTGGTATTTTTTTTTCTTCTATCATTACTTTTTAATTTCACGAAAATAAGTTAGGTGCTTCGATATGAGAGCTAGCCCGATCTTCTACCGAAATTTTTACTAGGGAGCCGCGTTCCACGAGGTTCTCGCGAGGTTCTCGCGAGATCCTCATTTAGCCCTAAAATGCTGCGTTTTGTGCAATATCTACGAATCTGAGACGCTAACGAGGATCTCAATTTCCATACAAAGTAAACCACCGAAAACCCTCAAGAACCTCCCAGTGGTAGGAATTGGAGGTTCAAAGCACGAGTTAAATTCTGACTCGGAAAGACTTGCAACATTTAGTGCCAGAAATCGGGTTGAAAACCGATTTAGAACAACCAGCACAGGCAGAAGAGTTGAGAACCAGTGCATTATGCTACTGTCAGACATGATAGCTAGGCACCCATAGAGCACGCACCAATACAAGACTGCACGTAGATATGCTGCGACAGCAGACCACTAAATCCTCTGTTTGTAAACAGAATAACCGTGACAGCAAGCTGATATTCGTGCAAGACGTGCCACGACCAGCGATAGGCCGAAAAGAATATCCTATTAAAAACCACAGCAAAGTCCCAACAGAAAAGACACATACACCACTGCACGCACAACGAGAAACTCCGTACATCGCGCGAAAAAACCGGACTCGGAGAGGCACAGGGACGACGGATATCCGCAAATTAACGGGAGCTCGATATCGTGTCGCGTAGTTATGTTTATACTTCGAGATCACTGATATTATCATAGGTGCGTTCGGTATATAATGCGCTCGATTCGCTCTATTAGCTTTTTCTAGCATAGCTGCGTTCGGTATATGCTTGGAGCGAGGTTCAAAGTGTGGCCATATTCAACTCTTCTAACTCTGCGCGCGCTTTCACCGCTCCGCGAGCTGGTCGAGCACATCAAGAGACTCGGTAGAGTCTCGCGCCAAGGACAAGAAAAAAAAAAAAAAAAAATATACATATTTAAGGTATAGCCGCGCGAGACTCAACGAGTCTATATACCCGAACAGGAGCAAACCAGTGGGGTGGGGTGACAGTATATTCCTAATTTCTTACTTTTCGCGATATTCCGGGGATTGAAATAATTATCCCAGAATCTAGGCACGGAGAGCCCTTCATTTCAGATTAACTTCAATCGAATCAGTGATAGGAAAACTGAGATACGATTAACTCAAGTTTCTGAGTACCCGTTTCGTCTGAAAATTTTTCGTTTCCGTATTCAGACCAAATAATCCTTAAATCTATGGGGATGACAATTAGGAAAGAGTGGCCACGACTATTATAGTATAGCAGAGATACTTCAAGTATTCTGCCAGGTGGCGCTCTTTTCAACGCTGTTGACGTCACAGGGGCTCGATTCCATAACTTTATCACTGGCAATAAATAGATAGATCTATCCATTTATTGCCAGTCAATAGATAGATCTATCTATTTATCGCAAGTGATAGCAGTGATAAAGTTATGGAATCGAGCCCAGGTTGACGTATGATCGAGAATCCATTGCCCAAGACCACGGAGTACGGAGACTACGGACAGACGGACTCCCGAGACAGAGCCGTAAGTTCTGTTCATATTCGTACATCTGAACATTTTGCAAATTTCATTTTCCTTTATGCTTCCTATACTTAATATTATTATTATTATTATTATTATTATTATTTGAAGTGGAGGGCGAAATTATAACAGTCTCTCATGAAATGACGAAGCACGCAATTTTGAGGTTAGGTTATAGGTACGGTTATTGAATCGCATGAAGTTCAGTTTACGTGAATTAATAAGTGAAAAAGTTTTCATTCAACGTGACAGGTCTTCAATATATTGTTACATTGGTTTATATTATACTACCACATTTGACATGACTGCTTATCGACGGATTCAGATGATATAAACTGCATCAGCGTACATATACATGCATTGGGATACTCATGGAAACAATTGGCAGAATGCTGAGAACGGAGCGAGCCTAGCAAGCTAGGATATAGGAAAACCTAATCGAGCGAGTGTACAAGCGAGCACAAGCATTAGGTAGCCAAGCCAAATTTTACAAAAAGTAATTCTATTAATATACTACCACATTTAACATTACTGCTCATCAAAGGATTCAGATAGTATGAAATGCATCACCGTACGTGCATGAAGATACTCATCGAAATAATTGGCAGAATGTTGACAACGAAGCGAGCCCAGCGAGCTAGGACATAGGAAAATCCGATCGAGCAAGCGTAGCGAGCGAGCATAATAATTAGGTAGTCAAGTACAATGTTAGAAAAAGTATTTATATCATTCTGCTACATTTAATATAGGCCTCTTGGATAACATACAGACACGCTACTAGTGTGCGTGAGAGCTGTGTACATATACGGCTGACAGCGCCGCCTAACGTGGACGTCTGACAAAACTTGGACGTCAATGTTATGCATGTATACGCCACACAAGCTTAGTTTACTTTGTCTGTATGTTATCCAAGAGGCCTATTACTGCTTATCAAGGGTGTTAGATGGTATGAAATGTATAGTGTACGTGCATTGAGCTACTCATCGACGGAATTGGCAGAACGTTGACAAGCGAGCGAGGATATAGGAATACCCAAACGAGCGAGCGAGCACAATTATCAGGTGGTTAAGCAAAATTGTACAAAAAGTGGTGATATCAACCCCAAAAGCACCTGTGGTGCAAAAACCTTTCGCTAAGTACAATAATGTGATCACTACCCCCAAAATAATCTACCAATCAAAATTCCTCCTTAACAAAAGTGATACTATGAAAATGTTTACTTACAAAAGGATTGAAATCAGATACAATTGCCAAGTACATGTCTTTTGTATAATATATACCAACTCGTAAAAAAAAGCCGAAATTAATCCGAAAAAAATAAAAATTTGGAGGTAGTGGTACTTGGCGGGCCTATTGTAGACAAGTAAGAGGTAACAGCAATCGACCTATGTTAATAATCCTACAGTGCTATGAAATATTGGCCCGCCAAGTACCACGTACTCCAAATTTTTATTTTTTTCGGATTAATTTCGGCTTTTTTTTACGAGTTGGTATATATTATACAAAAGACATGTACTTGGCAATTGTATCTGATTTCAATCCCTTTGTAAGTAGACATTTTCATAGTATCACTTTTGTTAAGGAGGAATTTTGATTGGTAGATTATTTTGGGGGTATAATATATACCGAACGCATTTCATGAAGGAAAAAAGAGGATAGATCAATCTAGTGCAACTTCATATCGGTCAAACCAGGAGCAAAGGCTGGGAGGAAAAACTTTTTGGTCGGTAAAATCGCTCTTTGCTCCCCGAAAATAGGTATGTAGCAAAATCGGGATTTGCGTTCGTGTGTGAAAAAAAAAGATCTATCCAGTTTGCAAGGTAGCATTCAAAGTTTGTGAATTTTGCTTTATTTCGCTTTTGCCTAATCCGGATACGATGATTTTCGCAAAAATGCAGGCTTTCAAAGGCGACAAAAAACAGAAAGAAAAAATTGAAAACTAAATTCAGCTTGTTACGTCTTCAACCTTTGTTTTCTTCAAAAATCTGAGAACCATCGGGATCGAAGCTAGTAGAACTCAGCTGGAATTTTCTGTACACTTATTGTTCGTGATGTTTTTTTAAGATTCGCTTATGTATGATCACGTCTGATGGAATTCATGTTATGAAAGCGAACTTCATTACGAGGGCTATTACGATGCACTCAATATTCCAAACTTACAATTAGAAGATATACAATAAATATTTTGATGGTGGATTTTTCGTAAGCAGTAATTTGGAGTCAGTGAATATGATGGATTCGTGTTTAAGGTGTACAATGAATTGTGACAATTTTAACAATACCTTTGAGCAGATTTTCATAACGAATTCTTTCATGAATCGCGTGCTGATCCATCAGTACCAGCACTTTTTTATCTCGGCTCAGAACCACTGCAGCAATGAAATTATCATTAATCTGCTTCATAACCTGTGATTTGGAAAATGCATTAGAACTTTCAATACAGCCATAAGCATCATTTCATTACCTCTATAACGTTGAAAAATTCTGTTTCAAATTTGAATTCATTAACAGCCGTGGATCCAGATAGGCATGGCCGCACTCGCAAATCTTGACGTCGACGTCCGCCCGATACGCAGTTACATCCTACATGTGAATCACACAAGCAATATTTTATCTCAATACATATTTGGGCAATTCCAGCTCAAATCGGCCAATTTTGGGTGTTTTTTGACCTCGTATTTTTTGAATCGACTCAAACTTTTTTTACGTGAAATCTACGTCAAAAAAGTAGACCCGTATTTTTTCGTTGGTAAAAAAAAAATTTTTTACGCTAGTGACGAATTATCGCATTTTACTGTAAAAGTAGCGCACGGGCGGCTTGGACAATTAATATCTCGGGTCCCCTTCACTGTAGAGAGGGGGCTGGTTCAGAGTTTCGAATCTTCAAAGCTCCGAACGGTAAAAATTCCGAATTTATTCTAACGATTTCGAAATTTCCAGAAAGACTAGGGTTTAGAAAATTAAAATTTCGAATGATCGAAATGCAGATAGCTCAAGGCTCCGACAGTCCGATGTTCCGAAAGTTCAAACTGCCGAAAGTGTAAAATTCCGAAAGATCGAACGTGTTCTTAACGTGTCGATTAAACGACGCGCGACGGCTTGATGTTCAAAAGTTTCGAAGTTTCGGCCTTTCGGATATTGAGCTTTCGGAGTCTTGACTTTTCGGAATTTTGAACCTTCGGTGTGCTGCGATTCGGAATTTTTTAAATCGGTTACATAGACTTTCGGTGACATGCTCTTTCTAAAAACTGTGAGTTCGTTGCATTAAAATTCGGAAATTTAACCGTTCGGAGCTTCGAAGATTCCGAACTTCGAATCGGCCCCGTAGAGAGATGTTCAAAAACGCGTTTTAAAGGCGATGAAAGACACTTTCCGATAAAAATTTTCAACTTTTCGAAAATATAATTTTGTTATTTTTATGAGCAATCAACATGTTTACCGATTTTTTTTGCAAACTTGAGCCATTTTTAAAATTTTCAAAAAAATATGATCGCATTCCTTATTCAATTCTAAAGATGGTGATTTTTTGAAATTCATGGAGCGATTTTTCTAAGTATTTTTTTTGCAATTATTTGTCCGGCGTTGCGTCGGGCTGCGCGCCGCGCGCCTCTCGACTACCGCGTCATTCCATGTATGGAAAGCCGCGCGCCACGCCATTGGCTGAGCCCCGTACGACGCGGTAGTAGCGAGGCGCGCGGCGCGGCAACCTGACGCAACCCTGGACAAATAATTAAAAAAAAAACACTTAGAAAAATTGCTCTATGAATTTCAAAAAATCTTCATCTTCAGAATTGAATAAGAAATGCGATCATATTTTTATGAAATTTTAAAAAATGGTTTAAGTTGATGAAAAAAATCGATAAATATTTTAATTGCTCATAAAAATAACAAAATTATATTTTTCGAACAGTTGAAAATTTTTATCGGAAAGTGTGTTTCATCGCCTTCAAAACGCGTTTTTGAACATCTCTCTACGGTGAAGGGGACCCGAGATATTAATTGTCAAAGTCGCCCGCGCGCTACTTTTACAGTGAAATGCGATAATTCACAACTAGCGTAAAAAAAAATTTTTTGACCAACGAAAAATTACGGGTCTACTTTTTTGACTTGAGATTTCACGTAAAAAAAGTTTGAGTCGATTCAAAAAATACGAGGTCATTTCTCGGCCGATTTGAGGTGGAATTGCCCATATATTAGGGTGGTTCATTTTAAACTTGTATTTTTTTTCGTCTCCCGCCTGATAATTCGGTTCCAAATTCGGAAAAAAAATTCTCCCTCAATCGCAGAGCATAAAATAGTATATTATGTGGCATGCCCGTAAACCAAGTGTTTTTCGGCGAGAATAATGATTTCAGAACGAGCTAAAGGCGAGCCGAAGGCGAGCCGAAAGCGAGTTCTGCAATCATTATTCGAGTCAAAAACGGTTTACGGGTGCGCCCCATACTTTATTTTTTTCGGCATAGGCATTGAAAAGTCACTTTATGACGCCTGTTTTCGATCCATAAAGTAGCACTTTATATGGCTGATTTCAGAACTGCCCTATAAAGTCTTTATACGGCAGTCTGGATGCGCAGTTCGAAGTGCGCATTCCAAAGCTGCCGTATAAAATCTTTATACGGCAGTTGAGATGCGCAACTCGAAGTGCGTGACAGATCGCACCATAGCCTCACTCTCCGTCTGTGAATCTCAACAGGCGTCAAAGTGACTTTTCATGCCTATTTCGAAAAAAAAATATTTAGAGGTCGCTACCGGCAGCGAGTCTTTTCAAATTAGCATGATATTTTTTCGTTTTTATTAATTTTTTTTTGCAACACCTGCTTCGAAAGTTTGATTTTCGAGGGCTGTGTAGCGAGCGTAAAATACCTTATTTCCGAGGGGTGAAGAAAAGGAGAGTTGGCGCATGCGCACACCGCAACTCGAGTAGAAATTGACGTCAGGCGCAGATCAGGCCCTGCAGGGGCATGCCTGACTGCCTGATCAGGCTGCCGTCAGGCTTGCTGATAAGGCCCTGATTAAGAATGTAACGCTGCGTTCTAGAATCACCTGATCAGTCTGTATTTGTCAGGCCCTGATCAGATTCGGTGGTCAGGGCCTGATCAGATTTAATGGTCAGGCCCTGGCCAGGGTTCTCCACCAGGCCCTGATAAAGGAAGAGAAACGAATCGTAAAAAACAAAACCAAAAAACTGACGTACGTGTGAATATTCGAATTTACACTTTATAACTATCCACATGTACATCGAGAAGCATCACCAATTCGCTGAGAAAAACGACATCCTATTTTTTCGACCTAACTGGGATTTGAACTCAAGCCCGCTCGCATTTGTTGTATTACTAGTCGCACGCTCTACCTACTACGCCAAACTACCCTATGGATATTAGTCTGATATTTTCCTATTTATCGAAACTTATGATTTAAATGTCGAAGTGAGAGTTTATGGTCATTTTAATCTGACCCACCAGTCTCATGATTTTCAAGGTGAGATCACGCCTGGAGAATGTTGTAAAGAAATATGAGCTGGAACATGACTGCAGGGGCGCATCAGGCTTGCCGTTATAGGAACTGCTTATGCCAACCTGGTCGGGGGCATGACA
This sequence comes from Tenthredo livida, assembly GCA_963992785.1. Lineage (NCBI taxonomy): Eukaryota > Metazoa > Arthropoda > Insecta > Hymenoptera > Tenthredinidae > Tenthredo > Tenthredo livida. The sequence goes on from OZ023071.1 coordinate 13,396,618, forward strand.
GGCAAACCTTGGGGAGGATCGCCTGATGACAGCCTAAACAGGGCCATATCAGGTTTGCTTTAACACGGACTGACTGATGGCAACCGGGCCAAAGTTATATCAGGTTTGCCTCAATGAGGACTAGCTGCCCGACTGGAAATTCTGACGCGGCCTCTTCCAGGCAGTGGTCAGGCACGCCTTATTCCCGATCAGGGCCACATAAGGCTGCCTGCTCAGGACCTGACCAGGAATGTAACGTGCCGTTCCACTATAGCCTGATCAGGCTGTATGAATCAGGCCCTGGTCGGGACACTATTTGAATATACTTGCTCAGGGCGTTCTGGGGGCCTTTCGAGGCCCTCGCGCGATTCTCCTGATAAGACCAGAAAAACCTCCCAAGGCCCACACACGGCTTTGGAATGTATTATTATTACTAATTTTTGTAGTAGTCCCTAATTTATATTAAAAAAAAAAAAAAACAGAAATCGACATATTTAATCGTCAGTTGAGCCTGCCTACGCATGATATCGATGAAATTGAAATATTCACCCACTGAAAAAACCGCCGCATTTTTCATCCCCGCCGGGACTTGAACCTACGTCCGCTCGATTACTAGTCGCACGCCCTAACCACTACGCTAAACTATCGCATGGCATATAACTCAATACTCCCCTACTTGTTCAGAGCCCATCAAAGTGTCAAGTTATTATTTGAAAAATTTCAATGTCATCAAAATTTGATATTTGCAGGACTAGATTGAAGTCCTTGCACATAGTATTACGATTAATGACTAAATATTATATCATATTAGGGTGGTCCTTGAAATGAAAATTTTTTGATTCACCACCTAGAAAGTTTCTTTTTTGTGTAAAAACATGAGGGACATGTGTCACAAAATATGCAAATTTGGAAACAAACTGAAGAAACAAAAAATTTTGAAATTTTGAAAAAAAATTTGTAAAGAATCAAAATTAAAAATTTTTTTTTTTTTAAAATCAAAGTTTTTTTCCATAATAAATGTGATTTTTGCAATGCTTTGTGTACGATACTTTCACTACGACGTTACTGATGCGATACACGCAATCCAGATTTACTATGGATTGTATGAGTGAATTTTTTTTTGTTATTAGAGTTTCCACGAGGTGTTTCTGATGAGGGATTTATCAGGAACACTCCAGTAGGACTCTGATAGCGTCGACCTGGTCAGGGCTTCATCAGGAACACCCCAGTAGGATTCTGATAGCGTCGACCTGGTCAGGGCTCTATCAGGAACACCCCAGTAGGATTCTGATAGCGTCGACCTGGTCAGGGCTCTATCAGGAACACCCCAGTAGGATTCTGATTAGGGCTGGCAATAATCGATTTTCGAAAGGCCGAGAATTTAATCGATTTTCGAATAGTTGTTGAAAAGTCGAAAACCGAAATCGGTTTTACCGAAAAATCGAATATTTCGGTTTTCGGATTTTCGGACTTTCGAGTTTTCGAGTTTCCGGTTTTTCGAAATTTCGGTTTTCAGAATTTCAGTTTTCGGTAGTGATTACTCGATTTCTGATGTTTTTCAATTGTGCCTATCCGTTCGGAGATTCGCTTAGTCCGGAAGGTAAATGACTAAATTCACCCAGTCTCCAGACCTTACCACCGACGATTTGACCCGTGAATTTTTATGTTGGTATCCCAACCCTCAAACATTTCGGACTTACGCTTTTGAGTTACGATTTCTCATCAATAAAAAACTATTAGGACCATTTCGTAAGTTCTCAAAAATCACAAGAATTCATAACAGGTATCGATCAAGTCGAGTCGCAAAGTCTCAGTTTTTATGTTTTTAACATTTCAGTGTGTTCATTCACGTGACACATAAAAATGACTAACGAGAACCGAAATTTCGAGAACCGTAGTTGCGAGAAATCGAAAGATCGAAAATTCGAAAATCCGAAAATCGAACTATTCGACTTTTCGGTAAAACCGATTTTGACTCGGCGGTTTTCGACTTTCAAACCAAAAATCGAAAATCGATTTCAATCGACTTGTCGGTTTTTGGAAAAAGTCGACTTTAATTGCCAGCCCTAATTAACACCAACGGGTCTACCACCTCACAATTTACAACTGAAAATCGGTGCCATAGTAATGATGTTACGAAATTTATCAATATCAGATGGCATATGCAATGGAACACGGTTGGTTGTTCGTGAACTTCATTCGAGAATTTTGATTGCTGAACTTTTAACAGGAGAAAGAAGAGGACAAATAGTGGAAATACCGCGAGTAAAATTGGAAACACGTGGGGATACAGATATGCCATTCATCTTACATAGACGACAATTTCCTGTACGATTAGCGTTCGCAATAACTATCAATAAATCGCAAGGACAAAGTTTCGGACACGTCGGACTATATATTGACAGACCAATATTCGGACATGGACAACTTTATGTTGCGTTATCACGGTGCAAGTCGAAAGTGGGAATAAAAATACAGATAAAGAAAAGAGGGAAAAATATTAACAATATCGTATACAAGGAGATTTTAGATTAACAAAAATTTGAAATAGCTGAGATAATTTGTGAAAATTAAAAGTTCAATTATTGATAAATAATGACATGGACATGCCATTTGTACTCTACAGAAGACGAATACGGAAAGGTGCAAATATCAATTCGAAATTCGTGAATGAGAATGTATTATCCATAGGTAAAAATACCTGTGATCCAGTTTACATCGAAACTTATGTACAGTATATGGACATATAATATTAGGCTGCATCATACGCAACAGAAAACGAACCCATTAATAACAGGCTGCATCGTACGTCACAGTAAGAAATGAGGCTGCATCATGCGTGACAATAATATAGCTGCACGACGCGCAATGATAAAAAAATAGCCGTGTTTTTTTTTAATTCCCCCCCCCCCCCCCCCCCGGAAGGAAAATTATTGTATAACTAACTAAGTGTGTAGAAAATAGAATAGAATGAAATAGAATTAGATTATTTATCTGAGCAGAAGGAGGAGTAGAAAGTGAAATAAGGGATAAAAAATAGATAAATAAGAGAGACATCACACTCCGACTCCGACCACGCAAATCCTGGCCACCGAAGAGTACCGTACTGAGCTCTCGAGAACATTACGATCATCAAGGAAGTTCATGATCTGCGTCAAAAGCAGCTGCTTAAGGTAGTTATGAAAAATAAAGAGTGAATCAAATTAAAAATTCAGGAATCTGTTCATGAAAGTTATTGTGTCTACACCATAATAAAATTTCAGGCGATCCTCAGATGTGACTAAAAACTCAAGAACTACTTTAAAGATCTGAGACTGCATAGAGAGATCAAGAATTGTGCGAAGCTGCTGAAACGAGATGGGCGGTTCAACCTTTCACACGCAGTGCATCCGGAACATTTTGCAACGAAAGGTCGTCATCACCCCGAAACCCCCGAAACCCCCGAAATACTTGACAGCATCTAGAACATCCACTGGCGAGACGGCAGCTAGGGGCTGGTAAATCGGCAACAAAACCAGCAACATGAGCCACGGATGAGGGGATCTGATGGACAGCAGCGAAGTAGTAGTCGAATTTTTACGCAGAAAATTCCTCGCGTCGATCGAACGGGTAGGTGCAAATCCATAATATTCCAATTTAATAAATAAGAAAAATAAATAAGAAAACATATCCGGGCCCGATTCATACCAAGGCCGACACTGAATATAGTATAATTTAAAATAAAAATATGAAACATAGCGTGATGTATCGATAGGTCGATTTTCAGAGAACAAAAGAATCAATGTCATAGCTACGATAAAACAACTATAAACAGTTATTCAGTGAAATGGCCTCAAGACAGAAAGACGTGAGTATTCATGCTAAATGATAAAAAATAAAGTAAAATACAGGCTGCGCCGAATTTAATTCATATCAATTTTTCACAGATGCAAGAATTCGTAGATAAAAATAAGGAGGCATACGTTGATGAACCGGGTGATCGGATTGAGGGTGAATAGTATTTCTTAACTTTGTCAAATTTATGTTGTATAGCTCCGGGCTAAAATGTCTCCAAACGCGTAAAAAAAAGTAGTACACGAAGTTTCAGTCTCGTAGCTCAAGTATAAGTACCTCCGCAATACTGTCGAATATTACCACTTGAATAACATACGATTTTTGGCATCGGATTGAGCCTAGATGGATTGAGTTAAGAAACTTCTGAATTGAATTTAACATGATAAATTAATTTTACAGATGATGGGCTGGATGACGAGCTCATGGCAGCGGCGGAGAGGGCAGAGGCCGAAGAAGCAGCCCGGGAAAAAAGAATTTGGTAATTAAATGTATAATATGCGTTAATTTTAGATTTGTCTGTAAAATTATAAATTTATCTGCTATTCCATGAAAAATAATTTATAAATTAGATTTGTGAAGGTGTTTACCGACCCAATTTGATGAAAAAAATGAAATTTACCCGGCTTGATACCGCATAATTGAATGAATTAAATTATAGGGTCTAATTTGAAATGTAAATATACCATGAGACGAGAAACTGTCTGCAGTTTTTATTAGGGATAGTCGAATCATTATCTCAAATTCATAGTATACAGGAATCAAATTGAATCAATTCTATTTTCCAGTGCAAGGGCTACACAGTTATGAAGATTTCGGCGACCAATGGCATGAAAATTATATGTATTATCATGTAATAAAATAAAAAAATAAAAAAATTGTGAAACGTCAGTGTAGTCAATACCTATAAGCTGCGTTCTGTATATACATGTCCGAGCATTCGGAGATTCGCTGAGAGATGTATATACCGAACGCAGCTATAGATGTAAAGTTTATCTGTTCGATTCATGGTTACATATATATACATAAAGAAATAGACAGAAGACTCATCAGCCAATTCATACCAGTCAGAATTAAACACGGTTGGTGGACAAATTAGCGATTGCGTATCGTGTGGGTGCGTTCAGAAGTAGATTACCATTGGTGCTGAGTGTGACGTCACACGGTCAACTGCTGCGTTCTGTTCATGGTGCTTCGTTTCTACTTTGAGTTGGCGCCGCTATTTTGACTTTACTGCAATTCGTCACCTCACAAACCGCAGTAATCTATGTATATGCTCTAAGTAGTCGTAGTATGCTACCTTCCGAATTCAATGACGTCATTGCATGAGTAGACTGATGCGTGCGTGTGTACTTTCAGTATACTTCGAAACGCACCAAACGATTTTTGTTTATTCATTTCACCAAACAAAATAAAATGAACAATAACACGAATAAAATTATTTCGGCTGCGCCATTTTTATCATAACTTTTCCGTATAACCATGAAGGAAAGAAGTAGACGAATGTGAGGCTAACTTCATAAAATAATATGGGTTATTATTTTTATACGAGAAATAATGCAAGAAAATCATTTTGAATATATTTATTTAACTAATATAACAAATATAATAAACAAAATACAACAAAAAGAAATTATGATTGAAAAAGAATTATTTAAAACTAGAAAAAAATAAGTATTTAGGGTGGGACATATCCCACAATAATTTTACTAAGTTTCTACAATCTGCAGCTGCGCGCGCCTGCCGCTCCATCCAAGCTTGGCGCCGCTGCTGCTCGGCTCGCTGTTCCTGGACCCACCGTCCAGTTCTGACGCCTCGGGGCCTGGATGCTGGAGAATAAAGAAATGATGGGCGGAGCCCCTAGGAATCCTTTAAAAAAATTGTAGAAAATTTAAATCGAACTAAAAAAATCTTTTTGGAAAGCTGAGTACCTTTTAAAGTGAGAACAATCATATCAAAAACCGCTGGCGCAATCCGAGAGGTCAAGGGTCAGACCCAGCTCGAAGTGGTATGGAATACCCCATATATACAATCCAGTAAAAAGAATAAATGAATAAAGGATTAATTTGAATCCGTTGCGATTAAAAAAATGAAGTTTGTGAGGATTTTGATAAATTTATGAATAATTTAAGATAAATTTGCAGGGAAATGGGAATTGTGGAGATAGGTCACTTACAAATATACGAGTAGGGTACGTCGCTCATGGTGGTGAACATAATGAAATGACAAGGCCAGGGATGTGTGAAAAGGACCAGTACACGGAGAGAAAAGAATAGTAAAAATTACGGTTCCACATAGTAAACTTGTTGTATTCTGGTGCTTGGCGAATTTTACGGTTCTGACCGATATTTTTTCACGCATTCAACGTGAAAAAATAACATTCAACGTGAAAAAATAACATTCAGAACCGTAAAATTCTCCATAATACAAGTTTACTGTGTGGAACCGTAATTTTGACTATTCATATCCGTAATTTTTACTATTCTTTTCTTTCCGTGTAATAGGTATGATGAGGACCAGAACGGTTCGGTGATTGCTAAGGAAAAATGAGAATATATTTTTCATAACGCATGCATGAAAAAGTCGCTTGTTTGGGGCTCTGTAGCGGTCATATTGTGGCACTTTTCTGACGTTTCCGTAGGCGATGCCAACATGAAACAATGTTGCATGCCGAACGTGCGCACAACGTTCTGCGCACATTCAGCGTGCTCAACAAGATTCTTGTCGCGCACGGCGTGCAAACAAGACCCATTTATCCCTACCGACGCGCCATCTCCGTGCATATTCCTTGGCATCCTGAATCGACTCGATGTTTTTGGTACGAAGCGTACGTTTCGCTTGACGCGTGAACCGAGGCTTCACGTGGGTCAGCCATTTTGATTGTTTACAGCGGTAACAGCCGATCACAGTCAAAAGTGCATAGTATTGCGTACGACGTAAAGTATCACAAAGTGCAGTGAAAATGAGCGAGGACGGTGATTACTCGAATCCTGCTACTCCTCCCGATCTTCTCAACGCAAGTTCAGATGCGGCAGAAAAACTATTGCCGACAAAGTCCTTAAAATGTTACGAAAAAAGTTACACGAACTTCATGGCGTGGAAAGAGGTTAAGAAAGCCGAGTCATTCTCCCAAAGGGTTCTTCTTGCCTATTTTAACGAACTGTCACTGAAGTGGAAGCCAGCGACTCTCTGGAGCGAATTTTCCAGACTCAAGACAATGATACAGCATAACCACAACATCGACATAAATTATACGGATCTGAAGCGGTTCTTAAAAAAGGTAGCACGAGATGCTGACAGCGAAACTAAAAAGGCCAGTACTTTTTCGTCACAGGACATCGAACGATTCCTCAATACAGCTGCAGACGAAAATTGGTTGGCAATAAAAGTAAGAATATTGGATGAATAAATGACTGGATGAATTGATAAATAAATGAATGAGTTAATTGATAAATAAGTACATAACTGATGAATAAATAAGAAAATTAATTAATTAATATAAATGAATAAATAAGTAAATATGTGCTATATGATTCTCAGGTAATCGCAATATTTGGATTTCTCGGAGCATGCCGTAGAGCGGAGCTGAGAAATGTGTCGACAGATGATATAGAAGTTTATTATCCAGACGATGACCGGGAGCAGAAAAATCCGACATTACACGTGAGAATTCCGAAGACCAAGACTAATAAGCCAAGATCATTTACCCTTGAAGGGGAGTATTATAAAATTTACAAAAAATACGCAGACCTGAGGTCGAAAGCAGCGAAGGGAAGAAAAGATTTCTTCCTGCAATACAGAGACGGCAAATGTGTTAACCAAGTTATTGGCGTAAACTCATTCAGTGAGATGCCCAAAAGAGTTGCCAAGTTTTTGGGTCTTAACCGGCCTGACAGTTATACTGGCCACGCTTGGCGCCGTACATCAGCAACTTTACTCATTGAAGGGGGCGCTGACATGGCCACTCTGAAACGACATGGCGGCTGGCGTTCTGATACTGTCGCAGAAGGGTACGTTGAGAGCTCTAAAAACGAAAAACGAAAAATATATAGCCGCATAACCAGCTCAATGAATGTGAACGCTGCATCGACATTGACATCGGCATCAGCATCAGCTTCATCATCGTCAGCCATAAACTTGGAACTTCCAAACCGCAGGGATGAAGACGCACCAACTGATCGTAAAATTGTTATGCCCAGCGGAGGGGTATCCCTGCACATCAGCAATTGCTCTCATTGCACCTTCCAAATTCTTCCCACGCAAGAAGAATGATTTAAAACGTTCAATTTCACAAAAGAGCTTAAAAGAAACACTTCATAAACCAATATTTTATGCTACTTACCAATTTTAAGAAGTTAATAGAATCACTGCCGATTCTGTGTGATATGTAATGTTAAGTCATGGAAAAACAAATTAATATTAATGTTAAGTACTATTAAACTACAAACAAAAGAAAAAGTTATAAAAGATAGATAAAAAGAAAGCACATCGTATCTGAAACAAATATATTAGATAATATTTTTTAATGTTACGTTAATGTTAAGTCATGGAAAAAAGAATGAATATTAATGTTAAATACTATTAAACTACAAATAAGAAAAAAAAATACTAATAAATAGATAAGAAAGGAAGCTTTAATTTGAAACCAATATATTTGATAATATTTCTTGATGTTACGTTATTTCCAAATAAAGAATATTTCATTTTCAATCGTTCGATTTTGTTAATCCTTTAAAACAGAGAAAAGACAATTGATTGCAGGCTTTGGCTTTTTTTCTCGAAAGATTCAGCGATTTTGATTGTATACATCGGCGACAGTCCGTCCATGTAGAAAAAGAAAATTAATTTCGGTTTTCAACTTGTTCTTATTGAAAAACATTTTTTTTATGAACTAACCATTTGGTTTGTTTATTGTTTATAATCTTTTTTTTTCAATAAGAATTTTGGATATGTTTTATGTCGGGGGGGCTTCGCCCCCCCGAACCCCCCCACGGGGGCTTCGCCCCTCGACCCCGCCGGGAAGCGCAGTGGTCTGTTAAAAGTCGGCTTTTCAGAGATCTTTGGTGGTTAGCTTTTGCGAAACTTTTTCATGCATTTGTTATAAAAAATAGTGTTCGATACTCGGGCGAAATGAGGCGTTTAGGTTCGTACGATGTTTTCAGCACTCACCTTCGTCTCGGCTACAGCTACGCGCGGCGCCGCGCCTAGCTTCCGCCTCGACTACGGTTCGTGCTGAAAACATCGTACTCCCCTATAAACGCCGCACATTTCGCCCTTGTATCGAAATGTACTATATCAATTTATCTGAGGCATTGAGATGTGACATTTGAGTGAGTTTTTTTTTTAACATGGTGACATCGGGGAGATGTTGATTAGTTGCGGCAAGATTTGCCTTATGACAACAAAAAATTTAATTACACTTCAAACGTGTGATTTTGAATTAAGATAGGGTTACTGGTATGATTATTACTCACCTCTATATCTATTGTTTTGAGTTTTCCTTGTTGAATTACCACTTGTTGATTACGTTTATTATCCTATAAGTTAAACGCTTATTTAATTTTTAGTCCTCGTCACAGTTATTCTGTCCTCTCTCGTAGGACGTAGTCAAGGAAGAAAACAGACGAACGAACTGCCAAAATAAACAAAACACACGCGCATCGCGCCCCATCGCCAGTGTTGCCAAGTTAGTGACTCTGTCACTAGATCTGGTGTTTTTCACTATAAGGCTAGTGACGAATTTCGCATTTTCAGACGCGTCTGAAATCTGGTGTTTCTGGACGTAATTTAGCGAAATTTAGAAATGCGTTTTCAAACACCACTCACAGAAGCGCCAGAGTGCGAGAAACACCCATCGACAGTCTAATCAGAAGTCAGATTTAGTTTTCAACGTTTTTATTGATTAAATATCATACAGGCCACGATTTAATCCTTTGGTTATAATTACTGTGGCCCATCGTATAGGGGATTCACCAATCAGAAAGACAGATAAATTATAAGTCCTAGTCAGTGTATCATTAATAATGTTAATGTTAACGATAAATTAATAATTTATCAGATCATATTATTAAATCATTAAAATAAATTTGGGAGGTGTCGATGGAGGTGAGATTTTCGAGAGGTGTCTTTTGTACCTCACTCTTGGTGACATGCGACGTCTTGCAGTTGGCAACACTGCCCATCGCTCTTTTCTGTCAAGTCGGTGAAAAAGCTGCATTCATATTTCCGAGTTCGCGGTAGTACTGCGTGGTACCGAAAAAATGCGCTATGCTTAGTTGAGCGCGGTAGCGGCAGAGGGTGCTGCTTTTTTAGAAATAATTTCAAAGGAGCCGTAAGATCGTGGTGCGCATGCGTGCTGGGAACGAGAACGAGAACGAAAACAAGATCGATGAATTGAGACGCAGCAAGAATCGTATAGGTATTGTGAAAGAATCGCGGTACGGAACGGATAGAAACTAACAATTGTTTATAGGATCTCATAGAACTGGAGCGCAGTTGCGGTTAAAAACTCATACAGAGGTATGTGGATATAACACATAGAATCGTATAGATATTGTAAAACAATCGCGGTACGGAACGGATAGAAAAACCTGTGCAGATTGTTTATACATTCTGCTAAGAGATAGACCAAATAAGATCAAGAGACTCGGTAGAGTGTCGCGCCAAGTACATTAAAAAGAATTTTTAAGCGCGCGGCGTGAGGCTCGACCGAGTCTCTATACCCGCACGAGAGCTCTTCGGCCTATACGGCAATGATATTATCCTTATTTTATTCCGACTCGGGTTATACACGAGATTGAAATTTTTATCTTAGAATATGGTTTCAAACAGCTTTAATTTAAGCCCAACTTTAATGCAATCGGTGCACGGAGAGCTGTGATCTAATATTCCGATTTATAGGAATGCTCAGTTTGATCAAGAATTTTCTTGGTCTTTTCCGTCTCCACGATGACGTCACGAGGCAGTTGTATGGGTATATAAATAACATAGAGAGGCGTCCCTTCTTTTCTTGGGCCGACGAAAAGACTTAGGCTAGGCGGACGAGAAATTAAGAGCGTTTGCCCGTCCAGCTGTCAACAATATAGTCCATGGCCGTTAGTGAACGTTCCGTCCTACCTCAAATAACGGGTTAAGCGAACGGATAAAGAAGAAGATGTCATATTATACAGAGCGATTCTGAGGAAACAGGTCAGTCTAATAGAGGCTCCCTTATTTATTTTCGTCAATGACAACGCTGTCAGATACGTAGCGGTGGCTGTCACGTCGTGGGTTATATATTGAACTGTCATATTACAATATTGTGTAATTAAATTCTAATATTGTTCATAATACAACGGTATACGATACTATTTCATAAATAAGTATTGATGAGGTTAAATTGATTGCAGGCGATAATTTCAGTTTATTTCAAACAATATTAGGTTATAAATAATTGTCTTGGTGAAATTTACACATCTGGTAGTGATAAAGTTAATAAGTTGATAGCATACGATATTGATTCTTATGAATTCATTCCAGGTGTGAATTTTTGTTTATTTCCTACATTAGTTATAACCGAGGATTTCTTCGGTGACTGACTGACCCGTTGCATCTCTTCGACAAGTACTGTTACGAACAAAACGATGTGAATATCATTCATCGAGCAATATCTTATTGATCCAGTAAAAGCTTTTTATCCTACGAGGCATCTCCGCTGAATAAAACAATACTCTACATTTCTTCTGAGCCTAATGAGTACGAAGACAGTCCTGCATAAATGATGTGTTGGTCTATCAATGCGTGTTCAAGTTTCATCGAGTGATAAATGAATGTAAATTATCGTTCCTATTGTAAATCTATTTAATTGAGTATTTGATTGCTGCGTAGAACAAAGCGTTGCATTTTTGTATAAAATACTCAATCACAACAAATTGTACAAATTCCATAAAATTCTTTGTTTATTCAGTTGATATTGCATAATCATATCAGATAATTAATGATACATGGTACACAATAGGAACAATAATTTTCATTCATTTGTCACTCGATGAAACCTAAACACGCGTTTATAGACCAATACATCATTCATGCAGGACTGTCTTCGTACTTATCAGGCTTAGAAGACATGTAGAGTATTGTTTTATTCAGCGGAGATGCCTCGTAGGATGAAAAACTCTAACTGGATCGATGAGATACTGCTTGATGAATGATATTCACATCGTTTTGTTCGTAACCCTACCTATCGAAGAGATGCAACGGGTCAGTCAGTCACCGAAGAAATCCTCGGTTGTAACTAATGTAGGAAATAAACAGAAATTCACACCTGGAATGAATTCATAAGGAATCAATATCGTATGCTATTAACTTATCAACTTTATCACTACTAGATATGTGAATTTCACCAAGACAATTATTTATAACCTAATAATGTTTGAAATAAACTGAAATCATCGCCTGCAATCAATTTAACCTCATCACTACTTATTCATGAAATAGTATCGTATACCGTTGTATTATGAACAATATTAGAATTTAATTACACAATATTGTAATATGACAGTTCATTATATACCCTACCACGTGATAGCTACCGCTACGTCGTCTGAAGATATCAGTCGTGGGTATATTCAATATCGGTAGATCGCTTGTTCGTGGTATCTGACAACGTTATCATTGACGAACATAAATAAGGGAGCCTCTATCAGACTGACCTGTTTCCTCAGAATCCAGTATACAGGGTGTCTTTCAATTAGTCATTCAAACCTACATACGGTAATTTCTCTTTGAAATTGAAAATAATTTTTCACAAAAAAAAATGAAAAAAAACTTTTCAAAACTCAAAAAAAAAAAAAAACATGAACAAAAGGGACCCGCCTCACGTTCTCAGATCTTTCCGAATTTTTTTGAGCTGAAACTCCTTATCGAAAAACAGCATCCCAATTTTTTCAGGATTTTTACCCCTTCATTTTCGAAGTTATATAGTTTTATAATTCTTGTTGATTCATTTTTTTCTTGCGTCTTTTTGCCATCATACATTTTTTTCAAAACATAGGATTTTTTGTGTAAAAAAATTCCAAACAATTATTTTGTTTTCGTTTATGCTTGTGGAAAGTTCTTTCAGTTATCTTCAATTTTCTACAAAAGGCCCGCCAAGTACCATTACCTCCAAATTTTTTTCTTTCATTTCTTTATTTTCATTTCTCTATGTCTTCTGTTTACACCAATAGAACTGTCAATTGCCTGTCGCTATATCTATGGTTCTGCGTATAAAGACAAGATGGCTATGGAAACCATGTAATGGAAGGCCGAATTATGAATTTGAGAAAAAGGTGATGTGATGTAGCGGTACTTGGCAGTAGCAACTGATTTTGGATTTCTTTTTACGTGGGAGGTGCTTTTTGGGGGATATATATCACATCAATGTACTCGGCGAAAGGTTTTTGCACCAGAGGTGCTTTTTGGGGATACATCATTCTTATAGAAAACTGAACTATCTGAATATGAAATATATTCGTTGGAACACATAATATTATTGTAAGGAATGACCACAAATAATTGTTCGAAATTGTATCTGGAAATGACGTATGGATATTTATACCGCCATAACGGTAACCGCTACCGAAAATCCGGTGACAGAAACCACCTAAGAACAGATACCTTTTGTTTCTATAGGTTTCTATAGGTTTCTATAGGAGATTTTTAGCAGGGCCCCACCATGCAGTGCATGGCATGCACTTCACACCCTGCCAATATCGTCATGATAGTAATCTATGAATCGAAGAATAGTCCTGGGTTCTTCATATTAAGAAACGATTCGTCATTTGTTCGAAAATTATGTGTTTTGATACGATTTTAATCAGGCTGAAATGTGTTTTGTCATGAATTTCGAAATAAAAATTCCTCCGAAAACCATTGACATACCGTCAGGGTGGGCCCGAAGGACTGGTATTGTCACGTGAACACGGTCCATTGTTTACTCAGATTTACCTTGTTTGCGGCGTCCACCGTATCTTAGGATGCCTGGATTCCGATATAAATTAGGGACAGCTATGGCCATCGATCCAAATTGTTGGTAATCCATGGTAGATGCCAGTGTTACACGAAAACTGGTTAGGTTAATAATGCTATCACGTCGTTCGTTTGATCTGATTGAAGTCACTCGTCGATGTCATCCTTTAGAGTTTAGCAGGATAATGGCTGCATCCACTTTCGTCGACTCGCCCGGCGCAGAATCGAAAAATCGTTCGACAAAATGCCGGACAGAGCGGTATTACGGAGTCCCGTTTGAACGATAGGTTCTGGGGTCTCTCTTCATACGCTATTCTTCAAAATTTTCTCCTTCTGTCCCACACGTAATCAAAAGCAATTGTTATTGTTCTAGTTTAATTGATAGTTTCGACTTGATGAGAAGCGAAAAAAACAGAAAAAAAAAATGGAATATGAATAATAATGGAAAAGCACATCTAGATCTAAACTAGGACAAGTAAAAAAATCTCATTTTTCAGTATGAGGAAAAAACGTTTTACTCCAATTATGCCTTTGGATAAATAATTAATTAAATAATTATTATTCATAATGAATATAATTATATAATCTTACTAATGATAATTATCATCAATTATTATTATTATTGTTATAAAAATTATATTATTATATAATTATTATTGATTATTCATTAATTCAGCAAAACCAAGTAAGTGCAATCTGTCGTCATGATTATGAACATTAAGTTGAATCTGTTCTTGTGGTTAGTTGCGTATGGTATCAGGGTATACAAAAATGATGAGGCTATGTAGGTTGGGTTCAATAATTTATAACGAAGGCACTATTATGCTTAATTACTGGTTTATTACGAATAGAGACACAGAGATTACGAATCAATCATAAACGTACACTAAACGTGTTGGATGTTGACCGGTTCAAGGCCACGGATATTTTCGACAAATGCGAATTTAGATGAGAACCGCTTGATTCGTCGGTAGCGCCCCTAGTGGCCTCTGAGGGAATCTCGTGCTGATAAAGATATCGATAGCTGTTTTTCTTCTGTTTAGCTAAATTTATCGATGTCAAGCCCTTTAAAACAATATCGATATAACAGCGAGTCGAAATCTTTATTGGGGCGAGATACCCTCCGAGGCCACTAGGGGCGCTACAGACGAATCAAGCGGTTCTCATCTAAATTCGCATCTGTCGAAAATATGCGTGGCCTTGAACCGGTCAACATCCAACACGTTTAGTGTACAAGGCAACGTATCCGCAACGACTGACTGCTTGTTTCTATGTATGCGTTGAGCTGCGTTACCGCGCGGCAAAACGCATGCGGCGAGAGATTCAACAATATTTCAAAAATTAAAATCGCACTGCCGCACGCGTATAGCCGTGCGCAACGCTGCTCAACGCATACATGGAAACGAGCAGTGACTG
Source organism: Tenthredo livida (assembly GCA_963992785.1). Lineage (NCBI taxonomy): Eukaryota > Metazoa > Arthropoda > Insecta > Hymenoptera > Tenthredinidae > Tenthredo > Tenthredo livida. The sequence goes on from OZ023071.1 coordinate 13,411,831, forward strand.
CTAAGCTCAGCTACGTATTTACCTGACCCATAAGCCAATGGTTAAAAAAAAAAAATATTTACCTGACTATGACTCTCTTTCTAATCCTAATCCAGTCGCTCAGTGTTCCCGCGCTTATTTGAACATGCGTATATAACACTCTTCCCATGGCAATAGAATTCATTTACCTGTACAGTTTGTTTGATATACATACATATATTCATTATTCAATAGTACTTGTCGTGCGTAATTATTTCTTACTTCTTATAATACAGGGTGGACCATTTAACTCTGCCACCTCAAATAATTTGGTTATCATCGATTATACAGAAAAATGTCATGTGGAAAAGTTGTTTCATCCCTAGGGGGAAAATAAGTTTTTAAAGTGAAAGTCATCCAGAGGTCATATTTTCTGAGATTTTGATGGTAGCAACGTTTTTTTGAATGGGACTAGCTGTTTTTTTATTCACTATGAGGAAGCTGACATCGAAATCATTTCAACCATGTGTAATAACATGACCTTCGAATGACCTTGTTGTTGCTGGTTCCCATGTGTTAAAGAGTTCTTGGGATTGGTAGGATAATTATTCACTGTATTATTACTTTATCTTTCAATAATTATTTATTTCCTTTTCATACATCACTGTTCATTCTCATTGTCACATCTCAACTAACTAACTAGCTAGTTCTTCTGCTCGCTTTATATACTTTCTTTCTTTCTAGTACATTCTGTATCTTTCTACATCCATCTATACTTCCATTCCAGATCTTTCTACTCTACATCTTTCTAGTTACTCATTCTAGCTCTTTCTTCCCTACCTTACCTACTGTGGATACAAAGTTAATATTGCACTCCTCAATACCATGTATGTTTTTCTTTAATATGTACATTGTTCCTGTATAATTGGCATTCTTTACAGTTGGAGACTAAATTTTCTATGTCTTTGTCTATATTGGGCCACCAGCAATACGCTCTTGCGAGTTACTTCATTTTAACCATACCGAAATGTCCGTCGTGTAATGCTGTGAGTATATTACTTCGCAATGATTTAGGTATGACTATCTTATGTGTACGAACTAAAACATCATTTTCAACGGCAAAGTCCCGGGGGTGTATGTTCCACAAGCTTGCAGCAGTTACTGGCTTCTTTGACTTTAAGGCCACTATTAGGTCGCGAATTTGTACATCTTGTTTATTTTCGCGTACGATATCTTTGTGTGTGACCGGTAGTGTTCCGATTGAATCTATGTAAAAGGTATCGACAACATCACGGTGTTTTTGAAACTCAGGTAATGGGAGTCGTGATAGGCAGTCGGCATTGAAATTATGCTCTGATTTGCGATGTTTAATATTAAAATTAAATCCTTGCAATAAGATAGCATAGTGTTGCATACGCATTGCGCTGTATATCGGCAAACTCTTATTTTCATCGAATATTTGTACTAGCGGTTTGCAATCACAATAGGGTGTAAATTTTGCACCGTATGAATATTGATAAAGTCGTTTGACCGCGAAAACAATGGCCAATGGTTCTTTGTCGATTTGTGAATACCGCTTTTGAACAGCGTTTAACGTATGAAGTAAGAAATCGTGTAGTGGTTTAATTATTGCGCTCAAATCTTCAATGAAACGGCCGTAATAATTAACTAAACCGATAAAACTGCGTACTTCATTCACGTTACGTGGGGCTGGCATGTTCTTTTTCGCTTCGATTTTCTGTTGGTCTTTATGGACTCCGTATTTTTCAATAATGTGGCCACAGTAACGTACTGAAAGCTTGAAGAACTCACACTTTTCGGAATTGATCTTAATGTTACGACTGTTTAAACGATATAAAACTTCATTGAGTGTATGTAAGTGTTCTTCCATTGTAGCCGAAGAAAAAACTATGTCGCCCAGGAACACGGAAACGCCTTCTATGTCGGACAGTAAATTGTCCATAATCCGCTGCCATATTGCTGGCGCGGAATTTATACCGTACATCAGGCGTTTACATTTGTACAACCCGCGATGTGTGCTTAAGGGGTTAGGGTTAATTAGGAGGCCAGAAAAATCGCATTTTTCAAGATTTTTTTTTTTACGGCTGGTTGATTTATTTTCATACCAGTGTCTTTTCATTGAAAATATACATGTTTCAAAAGGTTCCAAAACTTTTTGCATGACAAAATATTAATTTGTTGCCGAGTTATGAGCGATCTCCGACAGGTCGACAAAAAAAAGGTGTTCACGCCTGCTCAAGACTCGATCATCTTAAATCAAAAATTGTTGTTGGGATCTTTAGTTAACATCACTAGCTTCCGTGTGAACGAAGGGTTTGAGCTAATTTTGATTTTTCACAAGATGGCGGCAGTGCAAATTTTTTTTTATTTCTCGCTAAAAAAAATCACTCATTTTTTGGATATAAACAAATATATTAATCGTATTGAAAAATCCTTCGTTCATACGGGAGATTATTGTATCTGAAATGAATGATAAAAATTGGAAAGCGATCGGATAAGCGGTTCTCTAGATATCGTGAACACGGCTTGAAAAACGTCGTTTTGAGATAAATGCGTTCAAAGTTTGAGGTAGATTTTACATGCAAATGAAAAATTTTCTCTTGTACTTACATGGTGTCATCGATTCCAGGGCCACACAATGAACCTTCTTCATTGGTAGCCTCTGCAAATGCTATTCTCTTCTGACGTCGAGCCATTCTTCCCTCTCGAGTATTTTTTTGGGCACGAAGATTACTGATTTTAATCCTCTCATTGTCTTCCTCAGCGGCATAGTGATGTGCATTGGGTCCACAGTTAACCCCTAATGCATTGAAAATTGCTAACAGGCCATAAGTACCTTCGTTAAAAACAACAGTAGCAATGTTTGCGGCAATACTAACAGTAATGAAGCTGGCAGGTTGATTTTTCGGCATAACTTTCCATACGTTTTGATTGAAGCTTTCGTTATTGTTTTGGGTAGAACCTCCAAGACATCTTTCCAACAGTTCGTCCTTGGAAAGGTCTTCATAAATTGGTTTTATGGCTTTCAATACGTCACTTAGAAAGGGATTGTAGTCTTGCTCATAAGATTCGTTGACTGCTTTTGCACACTGATATGAGCACCATGAGTTTTTTCCGTTATCGCATTTTACGTGGCGTGGCTTCTTGTCAGTTGAACTATAGTGGTAAAATCTGGCCGAAATAGCATTTTTCATATTTTCCACAGAGTCACAGTTCCGACAAATGGCTAAACCGTAGTAAACTGTCAATTTGTCAATTACTTTTGCAGTAAGTTTACTTTTGCCACCGAGTCCTGTAGTATTTTTTTTTAACGTTCGTAGTCGAGACCCCATTCGCTTCTGAACATGCCCAATGCATTCCTTTTTACTTACAACCGTTTCACCATATGGAGCAGCCTTCAAAATACCACCATAAGTTTTTGAATCGCCATCGCCGACATAATTTGAAAATCGTACGCCAAGCCTTTCTACTGAACGAAGAAACGCTTCAACGATCAAGAGACTCGGTAGAGTCTCGCGCCAAGTAGAATAAAAAAAAAAAAATATCATATAAGGTATATGGGGCATTCCAGCTCAACTCAACCAACCATCGACACTCATGTTTTCGTTTTTTTTTCAAAAAAATATATGTTAAAGTACAAGCCAAATTGCAATGTTTCTGTAAGTTACAGGTCTTGCATTCAATTCCTGACAGTCATAGATTTTTTGATAAATTTAGACATCGAATAATTCAAATTTTTGTCGAATCTAAATACGGAATCTTAGAGGAAAATGTTAGATACAAAAAACAACCGTTATCCTACCAATTTTAACTGTGATTAATTGCAGAATTTTCGAATCATTCTTTGACCCAGTTTTGCCCGATAAGAGTGAAAAATCTCGATTTTCTCCAATGTCGCCATAACCGATTTGTATGAATTTTTGACACAAAATACTACTTCAAAAAACAAAATTTTCAAGACCTTAACCCAGATGCCTGGACCTCTGGTTCCAGAGATATGAATTTTTCAAATATGTCGTAATTATTTCTTTTACTCTGACACGAGCTGTTATCAATGGCACTGACTTACCAACCGCGTCAGAATGCTACACCGACAGAGTAATTTGGCGGTCTATAGCGTTGAGTGAGCGCGTACACGGCGCGATATTTCGAATTCAAAACGTCTCTCACTTCAGGCGGAACTGTGCGTAGTCAATCTGTAGGTTATAATGCGACACACCGGAATTCACCAAACCATAAGCGAACTCTACTCAGTAAATCGACTCAAATAAATTGGTATCAAAAATATTTTTAATATACCAACCTCTAACGCAAGGATAAAGCATATTGCCCATCTGCCAACATCTTCGCGTCACTGCGCGCAAAAATTATGAATCAGGACGGTATACCCGCAGGACATCTGCACTTTGATCGGTGTTGTAATCCTTTTCGAATACAAAACCATTGTAAAAAAAAAGGACTCAGGTATGCTACCACCAAATTGATAGAGAAAGTTTCGACTCTAACAAAATATGACCGATTGTGCCGGAGTTGCGAAGATAGGATTAATAAAACGAGGAATCTCTGTAACAGCGATGTTTCCGGGATTGGTGAGCAGAATATTTTTTGCATATTTTGATGAAAATTTTCTTCAAGTTTTGAGTTCATTACCGCACTGATGATTTGTTATACTCCATAATCAAGGTTTACCGGATGCCGATCCAATATCAAGCAGCAGTAGTAGCTTTGTGGTTATCAGCAGTCAAGAGTCTAATTTAAGTGCAACTGCGCAGTTGCCCGTAATAAACCATGCTTTGGAACTGCTTGGGAACTCTCCGATTATAAAAAGACGTGCAATGAGTAGTGCCCAATACATCGACGGAAAAGCTGACAGTGTTCGGAGTAATTTATTGAAATCTATCGGCATTCAGGAAGAAGCGTCCACATATAGTACTTCGGAATGCGTTGTCGGATTCAAAGATATGATTAAAACAATCAAAGAAATAATGGAAGAACCAGACACGAAATACGAAGATAAATTACAATTACTAACTCTTATGCCACAGAATTGGAGTGTTCAGAGAGTAGCTGAAGAAATGGGAGTGACGTTGCACATGGCAAGGCGGGCAAAGAGACTGCGTCGCGAAAATGGAGCATTTTCCAAACCAGAAATGAGAAAAGGTTAAAAACGGTCGTTTTTGAAGAAATTTTCACGAATTACGTCATTCATGCGTATTTGAAGCACTGAGGAAAAGGTCTTGTTGAAACAACAAAAATTTTGTGATTATACGATCAAAGAGATTTTTTTGTTCAGTCAAAAAAAAAAAAAAAAAAATTGTTGAGCCGTATAATAACCAAATTTTTGTTGTTCCAACAAGACCTCTTTCGCAGTGAGCGTTTCACCTCTTTTCAGTTCTTATTCTGTGGATGGTTCTATCGATATATTATTACGATTGAGACTTTTAAGACGCTAAGGCTTAGGTTTTTTAATAGCCGATTCCCATTCGAATTATAACAGTAGGATGACAGTAGGATTTGCGCAATCCTTATTCTCCAAATTTATACGAAATGTTTTTACTTCTTATATAGGTAGAGCTATACTGGATGAAGTAAAATTGAAAGTTTCGGAATTTTATGAAGATGATAGGATAAGCGCTATTATGTCAGGAATGAAGGATTTCATTTCCGTACGCAATAAAGATGGAATTAAGGTCCACAAGCAGAAGCGGTTGATTCTTTCTAATTTAAAGGAGTTATATTGTTATTTCAAACAAGAAGTACCTGAAATTCAAATCGGATTTTCAAGTTTCGCCAGTTTACGCCCAGCACACTGCGTCTTGGCCGGCTCTAGCGGAACACATACCGTTTGTGTGTGCTCTGCGCATCAAAATATGAAATTGACGATTCGAGGTAGGAAAACGCGACTCTCACAACTACTATCCTTTCCGTATTTCAATAATTGTATTATTTTGCTTTTCTTCATGAGGCTGCAAATTAGAGAATATGACAACAGACACCCAACATCCGCTTGCCACATATGAAGATTGTTTATCAATGCTGACATGCACCGAACCCCAGGCTCAATGTTATTTTGGTATATGTGACGAATGCGCAGGATCAGAATCTTTAAAGGACCATCTACTCCTAGTATTGGATGAATATGAACATATAACTCACAAACAATGGATTATGAAACCACGTTGCAGTCTTGAAACACAAATCAAAAGTGTGACAGAATTTATTGATGAGTTCTGCCAACAAGCAAGGCAACTACTCTGTCATGATTTTATAGCAAAAAATCAGGCGAATTTTCTTAGAGAACTCAAAGACACCCTCGAGGAAGATAATTTCATAGTTGTATGTGATTTCGCGGAAAATTACGCATTCGTGGTGCAAGACGCCGCACCCGGCTTTCATTGGAATAATAACCAATCAACGATTTACCCAGTTGTTATTTATTTCAAAGTCGACGGTGTCTTGCATCACCGTAGTTTAGTGATCATAAGTAGCTGCTTACGTCACGATGCAGTTGCAGTTTATGTCTTTTCAAAATTGATTAATAGCTGCATTCGAACTATCAACCAGGCCCCTAAAAAAATATTCTACTTCAGCGACGGTGCCCCACAGCAATTCAAGAATTATAAAAATTTTTTGAATTTACACTATCACAAATTGGACTTCGATGTTGTTGCTGAGTGGCATTTCTTTGCCACAGCTCACGGCAAAGGGCCGTGTGATGGACTAGGTGGCACGATAAAAAGATTAGCAGCCAGAGCTAGCTTACAACTTCCCCCTGAGAAACAAATCACCACCCCGCACGAATTATATATGTGGGCCTCTCAAGACACAAATATGCCGTCTGTCAGTGTTCGGTACACGGATGAAAACGATTACCTCGAGGCACAAGAATTTCTCTCCGATCGTTTTAAAACGGGGAAGCCAATTCCGAATACACATAAATTGCATTGTTTGATCCCTATTACTGATGCAAACATGATTAAGACGAAAAGATATTCCAAATCTACATTATTTGAAGTACACCGTATCAGCAAATCTGTACCCTAACCAGTTACGAAATTGTCTTCGAAATTACCAGAGTAGATAATCAATTAATTTTCGTTATTGTTTATTGTTATTTATTATTATTTATCGTTATTTTTTATTATTTTCCTCGATTTTTTTATTAATTTTTTTTTAGATCTCGTTAATTCTTCTCGTCTTTTATAGAGTTTTGAGACGAATATGACTCAACACATTTTGAAATAAATTGCATAGTTTCAAATGCTTTTGTATGAAAAATGGAACCTGTAACCAACTATAAAAATATAAATATATTCCAATATAAAGTCACACTTTGACCAATGATTTCGATGATTAATGTATATTATCCATACTTGACTCAATTGAGAAAAAAATGTTTGATTGTCCACCTAATCACCCTTGAATCAATCATTCATTTTAAGTGAAATAAATCCCAAAAAGCATTATAGCGATAACAATATTTTATATACAGCAGTTTAAATATTTTTCCAATCCACCCCTTATGCGTTTTCAATTCATTTAATCAATATTGTTTTTTGTAAAATTCATATCTCTGGAACCAGAGGTCCAGGCATCTGGGTTAAGGTCTTGAAAATTTTGTTTTTTGAAGTAGTATTTTGTGTCAAAAATTCATACGAATCGGTTATGGCGACATTGGAGAAAATCGAGATTTTTCACTCTTATCGGGCAAAACTGGGTCAAAGAATGATTCGAAAATTCTGCAATTAATCACAGTTAAAATTGGTAGGATAACGGTTGTTTTTTGTATCTAACATTTTCCTCTAAGATTCCGTATTTAGATTCGACAAAAATTTGAATTATTCGATGTCTAAATTTATCAAAAAATCTATGACTGTCAGGAATTGAATGCAAGACCTGTAACTTACAGAAACATTGCAATTTGGCTTGTACTTTAACATATATTTTTTTGAAAAAAAAACGAAAACATGAGTGTCGATGGTTGGTTGAGTTGAGCTGGAATGCCCCATATATATCTATATACGCCGCGCGAGACTCGACGAGTCTATATACCCGCACGGGAGCTAACCGGCGTGATGGGGAGACAGTATTTTCCTAATATCTTCCGTTTCGCGATATCCCGGGGATTGAAATAATTATCTTAGAATGTAGGGACGAAGAGCCCTTCATTTGAGACCAACTTCAATTGAATCAGTGCCCGAAAAGCTAAGATATGATTAGCTTAAGTTTATGAGTACCCGTTTCGTCTGAAAATTTTTCGTCTCCTTCTCTTTCACACCAAGTAGTCCTCAGCGCCGGCGACTTTCATATGGAGTATATGGAGAACTCCATACCCAGGAAAATTCTGGGTATGGAATTCCACACCCAGAATTATGTAGGTGCGAAACGAAAAAGCCGTGTTTTTGAAATATTCCTATTACTGGTTGCGCATTACACGTAAATAGAGAAGTAAAGACCCTCCGAGCAAATTTCGTGCATACACCGAGAGAAATTCAATGTGTGAAATCAATATTTTTGATACAGTTCAAATTTTATAGTAACCGTAACTTTTTTTTTCGTTGATGTAACTATGATTAAGGTACAGCGAGCATTTGTGATGTAGTAACAGTAACCACGCCAGAAATTTAGTCATATTAACAGTCTTTTCCGGCCGTATATTCAACTTTTCTCAAATATTTACAGTAACTATTCAGTCTGCTGTGCAAGGCACAATTTTGAGCGAATTGCATGGACTATTTTTGGGGTGTTGGATTCTTTCGAGTAATCGTAACTATATTTTCAGTTGATGGAACTCTATTTTCTATTGAAGATTAACCAACTATTCAACCTTACTCGTTTGTTTAACCCTCTGTCGTCACACTGGGTGGATTCAGCCCATCGACTTTTGAGCAAAATTGTTCTATCTTCACAAATTGACAAAATTACGATTTTTCTTCAACCTGTTGTCTTTCAATTTCCAACAAAACGACTTCTATCGCATAATCTACAATATTCAGAGAATGTTCCATAATTTTTTGATCCAAATCGGACAGATAGTTTTCTCACGATCGTCATCTGAAAATGGACTGGGTGGAATCCACCCAGTGTGACGGTCCGGTTATTTTTTGGTAGTGTGACAACGGAGGGTTAAGCGGACTAGTTTTTATAATTTCAAGTGTAATCGAACCACATGTTCATATCTAATACTTTTGGAAAGTCAACTTACTAAGGTATCAACAACTATAATTTTCAGTCCAAACAACATAATTTATCACTTTCACTGAACTAAAGTTACTTGGTTCCTCGAATGTGAAGGGTTGAATTCATAAGACTATATTTCTAGTCCAGAAAACGTAATTTTCCACTTTCAATGAACAAAAGTTACTCGCGAGTAACAGACACTACCACTGAGAGAAATATTTAGTTCCCCCAACCCAAATCGGCGAGTGAAATAAGGCATCAGCATTGTTTTTTGTGTTCAACGAACGTTCCAAAATTCAGTACCAGTTACTGGAAATTTCGGTGAACGTATACGAATCTATAGATTTTCATAGATATTATTACATACTTACTGTGAGCGTCACAGTAAATGAGAACTTTTGAAACTCTAAGAAACGGATCTTCAGTGGAGATATCTTAGCTGCAGTAAAACGTTGATATCATTGAGACAGATGCCAAATAAATAGACAAAAGTGATTTCATATTTCAATAAATAGTTTAGCGTAGTCGGTAGAGCGTGCGACTAGTAATGCGAGCGAATGCGTGCATCCCCGGATTGAATGCCGGCCAAAATAATGCGATGTTTTTCTCATCTGTAATCCTTACTTTGTATCAATTCTAACGTGGCAGATTTTACATCTGTCACTGACCGCTAGGGTGGGTTGAAAAAAAATTTTATTTTTTTTCTTCTTTGCCTGGGGGTAGAATTTGTACCTTATGAAAAAAGAAATTTTTTCAAAAACACAAAAATTTTTTTGCTCAACATTTTGAGGTCGCCCACTCGTTTTTTAAATAAATATTTAATCAAATAGGGTACTTCCAACGGGAAATTCTTTTTTGGTCCAAAATCGTAGAAAACATGTAAAAATTGTAGAATGTGATTTTGTTTTACTCAACTTTCATTCTAACACGAAAGAAAGTGCATTTAACTTCATTTCAAAAAATGAAATGCACTTTCTCTTGTCTTAGAATGAAACTGGAGTAAAAAAAAAATCACATTCTGCAATTTTTACATGTTTTCCACGATTTCGGACCAAAAAAAGGATTTCCCGTTGGAACTACCCCATTTGATTAAATATTTATTTAAAACACGAGTGGGCTACCTCAAAACGTTGAGTAAAAAAAATTTTTTTTTTTTGAAAAATTTTCTTTTTTTATAAGGTACAAATTCTACCCCCAGGCTGAGAAATTTTTTTTTTTCAACCGACCCTACTGACCGCGCCACCACTCGCAAACGTGAGCGACCATGCCGCTGCCGTACCGCAAATTCTTCACCGAAGCGCAAGTCCAACCTTTGATTTTTAGAATTTTGTCTGCCGTAAGTTTTTTTTTTATTGTGAGACGCAGGAATCATCGCCAGGACATCGCGGGATTCACCTGCCTCCGTCGATCGTCGCAGGATCATCTGGGGGATGTCCTGGAAGCCGCGGCATTAGTACCCGCACCTACGTCATCAGCTATCTTGTGCAGCCTCGTCACCTGCCGGCCGGGAGAGGGCTGCACCTCCCAGCCTCATGAAGCCGCCAACACCTTCCTCCCGGCCAGAATTTTGAAAATGTTTGCCGTTTAGGTGCGGCGAACATGCCGTGCGTGGAATGGCTCCCCCCACCCTTTTTGGATCGCCGATCGACGGACACTCCGTGGCCGACCAGCACATCCAACACGTCGAGTTACCGTTACCGTATCTTATCTTCATTTTGGGTTTATCTTATCTTATCTTTTTCTTTTTTGGGTTTTTCGTGAGTTTTCTTTTTGGGGTTTTCCTAGTTTCTCTTATAAGTTTCTTTAGTTTTTTTTTTGGTGTTGTGCCTTTTTTTTTTGGAGCCGCCTGGGCTGCGTCCCATCTTAAAGGTAGGCTCTTTTCTGTTCGACCTCGACCATCCGTCCTCTAGCTGCCTTCTTGCGTTACCGACTAACGGCCGTAATTCAAAATCCGCCAGTGACGGGTAGTCGTGGTCTAGAGTTTTCTGGGCTAATTTTTAGACTAATTAGACCTAATCTAGCTATTATCTATCTTTTCTGGACTTGCGCTGCTCGGGGAAGAATCCCCGTGCCGTACCGTATCGCCGGGGTGCTCTATACCTTTCTTCCTGAGTGCGTTAACTTTATTTAATTGTAATTTTGCGCTAACTTCAATCTCTTTCTTTTATTTCTTTTTTGTTTTTTGTATTCATTCCTTTCGTTTTGCGGCCTAACCGCCCTGTACCTTTGCGACGCCGGAATTAGATTCCGCCGCTAATTTCTTTTGTTTGCTTTTGTTTCACTTTATTAGTTTTCTAGCCTGGCGAGCGCAGATTTTGTCATTGGCTGCGTATCTATTTTCTTTTCTTGGACTAGATTCCAAAACTCTCATTGTATTCGGCCTAACTGGCCTTGCCGTCGTGTTTTATTTATTTATTATTTTTTTTGTATCGTTTGCCTTGACTTCAAATCATATTTATCGTTATCGTTACCTGTACCGAGTAAGTGTGTTATTTCTACGCCCCCACGTTCCCCTCTCCGTCTACTAGCCGAGTATATTTTGATTTTTGAATTTATCTCTTTCGTAGTGTTTCTCTTTCTGGTTAGTATTTTTAATTTTGAATTTAGCTGTTCCCTTAGTATTTTCTTTTTCTGATTAACTTTTCTTTTGAATTTTGAATTTAGCTGATATTTATTACCTCTCTTTTTCTCTTTCTTTCAATTCACTTTATCTGGCACATTCGTGTGCCTGGCGCCCAACCCTAGCTTTTGCTTATTTCTATTTTTCTTTCCCTTTCTGTATCCTACCGTGCAGTATCTTTTCGTGAGAATACGTTGGGACCTTTTTGAGCGGGATTTATTTTGCTACTTATTTTCCTCCGGGCAGGGAAATTGCTCGTCACACAATATGCGATTGATTACAAATAGTAGGTGTTGCTCAACGCATCATACGTTGTAATAAATTCATTGTAACAATCTGAATTAATTTTTTTCGCGCAGCGAAATTCCATCACGATGAAAACGAGTTGAGTTAACACTAACTTATCAGTCAGCGCTACTTTATAATCTCGTTTATAATACACGATTTCTCGAAAAACAAAGGGTTACTTCAACTGTAACGCAATGTCACTCGAACCAATATTAGTTAGAAAAGATGCTTCAGTTAGAAGTACTCTGTTGGAATAGTTCGCTGGTATAGTTAGGTTCACCGACATTTCCAATGACTGCTACTGAATTTTAAAACGTTAGTCGAACACGAAAAAAAATGTTGATGCCTTATTTCACTCGCCGATTTGGGTTAGGGAAACTAGATATTTCTCTCAGTGTATACCATAGTTGCATATTTCTCTGCGCGCCGCTACGTACTCCCTTCTTATCTCATACTCGCCATACGAGGATATAGGAATACCCAAACGAGCGAGCGTAGTGAGCGAGCACAATCATTGGGTGGTCAAGCAAAATTGTACAAAATGTGGTGATATCAACCCCCAAGCACCTCTGGTGCAAAATCTTTCGCCAAGTACAATAATGTGATCACTACCCCCAAAATAATCTACCAATGAAAATTCCTCCTTTATTGATTGAAATCAGATACAATTGCCAAGTGCATGTCCGCCGTACAATTATAAAACAGAAGATATAAAAAAATAAAAATTTGGAGTACGTGGTACTTGGCGGGCCGATGTTTCATATCACTTCAGGATTATTGACATAGTTTAATGGCTTTTTTCTCGTACTTATCTCTAAGAGGCCCGCCAAGTACCACTACCTCCAAATTTTCATTTTTTTATACCTTCTGTTTTATAATTGTACGGCGGACATGCACTTGGCAATTGTATCTGATTTCAATCATTTTGTAGGTAGACATTTTTATAGTATGACTTTCGTTAAGGAGGAATTTTCATTAGTAGATTATTTTGGGGGTAGTGATCACATTATTCTACTTGGCGAAAGGTTTTTGCACCAGAGGTTAGAATCTACTTTCATTTTTCCTGAAGACCCCACGTGATTTTCTGCAAAGATGTAAATCCACGTTTGTGCCACGTTCCATCGCCACTTACAGTTAAATCAGTGTCGTTTGCTGCACTATTTTTTGCAATTTCTTCTTTGCAATCCTTCTTCATAAAGAATTCGGCCACGTTTTTAGACGCTTCATATATACTATGCAGTAGAATTTGATACGTAGACTTTTTTAAAAATGGCGGTAAGTCCATCAATCCATAAAACTTCGTTGCACCTTTCAAACCAATGCCTAAATTACGCATTGCTAATACAAATCCCCGATTGATTTCATAACCAGTTCCACTATACGGGCAAGAAAGTACATACTGAGTAGCACAATTTTCACACATTACGGCAATTTTGAATCCGAGACCGCATTGAGCTGCCACTTGAAACTGTACTTCCCCATCGCACTTTGCACACTTCACAAAGTTTGAGATTGCAGGAAAAACTGTGAAGACATTCAAAATTCCGTAATTGACAGAGTCATCCTGTGGTACGTGTGATTCGTCTTGTTCCTTCAATTTTTTTGCTGACGCACCAACAGCGGAACAATCTCGCTTTACAGTTTTTGGATTGAAATATTGCTTTCTCTTTCTTGTTCTACACTTAAACCCTTTTCCTTCACTTCTTATCTTCCTAGGGATTTTATGATCTTCCGATTTGTACAAAAAAATATGTTAAATTGGAAAACAGAACTAATAAAAAGCAAACAACAACTTCTCTGCTTGACTTGTGCGCAAAATGCCTCAGTCCCGCATTGCTTGAGTTCAATTGTTGATTGTTGATAAAAAACGTTCAAGTTGCTTAGCGACCTTGTATTTTTTTTTTTTTTTTTTTTTTTTGGTACGTGTAGGTAGCGTAAGAAAGCATTGGTGAGCATGTTACACGTGCCCGAGTCGAGTTTTTCGGTGGCAGCGCGCGCTGTCGCTTATAAATAAATCGTTTCAACATGGTTTTCATCGGTTCTCCATCCCGTTGACTTAACGATTTTGTAGAGAATTGATCAAGGAATACGCTCATATTTTTTAATACTTTTAACGCGTGGTCCTTGCTTTGAAAATCACGTTTGAATAATATATTTGTTTATAACAAATGAAATTGTTCGTTGCGGCAGAATCAAATGAATATGTGATAATAGTGGCATTCAATAGCTCTGAAATAGTTTTCGAATGAAGTCACTAAGATGAATACAACCAAAGATATGACCGTTTGAAGGGGAATATGTTTTCGATTTTTGGCTCCTTTTCCTGAATTTCACCCTCGTGTAACTTGGAAAATAGGGGCCAAAATTTGAAGAAAAAAAAAATTGTTTGATGAATTCATTTGTTCCATACAACCCGTAAGAAAAATTATAGCGAAATCGGTAACATCGATTTTTGATTCATTTCGTCTGGTCTGACGTGGAATGGCTCATATTTCCATAAATTACAGGCGAATCTTCATGAAATTCACAGAAAATACTTTCAAGATGTTGTACTTTCGAAATTTGAAATAAAAAAAATCGAGTTTTTGAAGTTGCTACTCAACTTTAACCCCTTAAGGTGCCCTTAAGGCGCAATTTCACCAAACCTGACCAGAGCTGCTAACATCTTTAAAAAAAGGTGCTATTAAACGGAATATCTCTGCCCGGGCACCGAAATCAATGAAACAGAATGCCCCGCGCAAATTCAGGCGCGATTACGATCACGTATGGCCCAAAACATGTCCGTTTTGAGTTGAAATAGACAAGTAATGTATGAGAAACGCTTATTTTTTTACACTTGGCGATTTTCTATAGGGTTTTTGTGGTGTCGGTGACGCTTTCGAGATGGCGTGGCGTACGAATCTGCGACTCGGATCACTTGCAACGTCCGAGCGCACGACATACCCTATTCACGCTCTCCACCACCTAAAATCACCAGAACTTACCATACTATCACCAATCATAGAAACCTACCGAACCAACACACGGTACGTACATATTGTCCAAACCCATTCCACATCTAACTAATCCCGTTAACACCAGACAAACCCTGCATTACTTCCCCCACCAATAACCAACCACAGATCCCTGCATTACTTCCCACGCCAGTAACCAACTATGGATATATACCCTGCATCACCTTCAAAACGAATAACCATAACGTTCACATCCTTATACTCACTAAACCTACATTACCCAAATATTATCACATACTTATAACCATTATTATAATTATAAGACTTACGAATTTAATATTCACCTTGAAACTATAATCACCTAATCATAATTATGATACTTATCCCTTAAGGTGAAGTGAAACGTTTGTCAGAACCTCGAAAACGGGAATCGTGAATTCTCCGGAACTACTGAATCGATCTCAATGAAATTTTGAGGGATTACACACAATTGTGGCAGAAAGTGGCTGATTATTTCACTTTTCCAAAATTCGACAAAAATTTCTACAGATTGACGTACCGACCACATAAATCGCGAGATTATTCACTGTTGCCGTAGATAATCGCATTTTCCTGACATTTAGCCACTCCGCAATGAAAAACCACACACTTTGAGCCCAATCCCGTGTCATTTGATGGAGAAATAGCTGAGAATTGACGATTCTCCGTTACTCAAAACTAAAAGAACCGACATTCAGTTGAGATCACTACCCGTATCGACATTTAGTTGAGATCACAACAGCTGTACCGAAATTGTAGCCAGTTTACTTGCAAGCCGAGCAGCAGCGCTAGTGAAGGTTTCCTATGCCACCCTACGTATAAGATGTTGGTTCCTGCTGCTCCCGCTTGACGGCGCTTGGCAAGGAACACAAATATTGAATATCGAATCGCACACGACTAACCTCACCTGACTGACAGCTAACCTAAAATACGAACAAACGATAGTTAAAATCGTGTTCGAAATTTGCGTTACGAGAAAATATTATTGCTCGTTTATTTAATCTACTCCTTTCTTTCGTACCAATGTGTCTAGAAATGAGTAACGTATATGAACAATCGATATCGGATCCCAGACGTCATAACCTCACTCGTCCCACAGCTAACCTGAGACTCGAATATAGGATAGAGAAAATTGTATTTATCGTTGATTTATTTCATGCGTATTTTTCATTACGCTGAATTTGTTGAAAACATATGCATATACTGAAAATAAATTCGAATAACAGATACAAGATCCCAGAGGTTATAACCTCACTTTTTTGACAGCTAGTCTAACTCAGGAGTTTATTTCAGAGTTGAGGTTATGGAGGGATCGATTTGTGAGACAACAAGCGAAATAATGAAAATACATTTAAATGACGTATGCATGCAGACGAGACATAACCTCGCACTTTCGACAGCTAGTCTAACCTAGAAGTTCATTTCAGATTTGAGGTTATGGAAGAATCGATTTCGTGGTCGAAGATCAAAAGAATAAAAGTATATTCAAATGACGTATACAAGCAGACGAGACATAACCTCACTCTTTTGACAGCTAGTCTAACCCAGAAGTTCATTTCAGATTTGAGGTTATGGAAGAATCGATTTCGTGGTCGAAGATCAAAAGAATAAAAGTATATTCAAATGACGTATACAAGCAGACGAGACATAACCTCACTCTTTTAACAGCTAGTCTAACCTAGAAGTTCATTTCAGATTTGAGGTTATGGAGGATCAATTTGTTCGACAACAATCCACATAATACAAGCAGACGACATAACCTCACTCGACTAACAGTTAGCCGAGCATAGGACTCTTTCAGATTTGAGGTTAACGGAGAGATCATTCGTCGGACGAAAATCGAAATAATAAAAATGAAGTCGAACGCATGAAATAGATATACGAGCAAGATTCTCTCCGTAACCACAAATCTGAGATGAAGTCCTATGCTAGGCTATCTGTCAGAAATGTGAGATTATGTCTCGTCTGCTAGTTGTATCCTATGGTTGTATTTTTTTTATAACCGTTGGCTTATCAATCCTATGGTTGTATCCGTCCACTGAAATGTAGATGATCATTCGAATTTCTTTTCATTATTCTGATTTTTGTCCAACGACTCGATCCTGAAATAGAGTTCCTATGTTTGGCTAACTGTCAGTCTAGTGAGGTTATGTCGTCTGCTCGTAGTATGGGGAATCGGAGATTTTTGTCTAACGAATCGATTCTGAAATAGAGTCCCTATGTTTGGCTAACGGTCAGTCTAGTGAGGTTATGTTGTCTGCTTGTATCCGTCGTATCCGTCATTCCAATTAACTTTCATTATTTTTATTGCCTTCCGACAGATCTAGGGAAATTAAAAATACGATACGAACAAATAGCGAGAGTCTCTACCAGTTGCAATAAACGCATTTTGCCCGCCTTCGTGTTCGTTCGCACCAGTTCGCACTAGCCGACGCTAGGAGACATGGAAACACGTGAGCTTCAAAGATCAGTCAGAGCGGTCAGAGCTTGTAGTGAAAGATGATAATGAAAAAATAATTGGATACTAAGTTTCCGAACAAAGCGTGTGCTAATAAGTTAGTTCACCTCATTACTATTCGTACTGAATTTATTTCCGGTGTCTACGCGTGTGATAGTGCTTATTCTGCCACATCTCACGCTAACCTCAAAATCTTTTTGCGCGCATGTGCTTCTTACTCATTGCAAGTAGGGTTATGAACAACCGTGCTGGTATGTATACAACGAAAGACAGAAGTAAACATTTTCCTCCTATCATTCCGCTAGATCCCGACCTGTCAGTAACTCATATTTACGAATTTATCCCCTACTAACTTTGACTCAACTCTTGTTGCTATACAACTCGACTAAGTGTTTGTGAAATTAGACAGTAGACACAGTGCATTAGCTATACTTACTCATTAAATTTTACTATTTTAATTTGCTCTGAGTAATAATTCAGGGAATTCCGATATCACTCATATCAACCGCTCTGCACAAGAGCGAGGGGAACAACCGAGGTTTGCTTGTCATACCGATGGAGTTTCCACACAGGGATTTTCTTTGTGTTTATTAATCATGTCTAATTATAAGCTAGAAATATCATTGTGAACTAGTTTCACTCTTATGAACCGCTCTGCACAGGAGCGAGAATAAGTCTCTCCAGCGGAGAGCCACTCGACTAATTGTGGATAGAATCCAAACGGATTTAGAATAATGATCTAGAGAATATCAAACTAGTCATAGAAATGGCATACAGAAATTTTTTGCTTTCAGTCTCTCCAGCGGAGAGCCACTCGACTGATTGTCGATAGAATCCAAACGGATTTAGAATAATGATCTAGAGAATATCAAACTAGTCATAGAAATGGCATACAGAAATGTTTTGCTTTCAGTCTCTCCAGCGGAGAGCCACTCGACTGATGGTCGATAGAATCCAAACGGATTTAGATTATTGATTTATAGAACATATATCTAGTCATAGAACCTGCATAAATTAATGTTTCTTTATCAGTTTCTCCAATGGAGAGCGACTCGACTAATTGTTGATAGAATCCTAACGGATTAAGTACATTATAGTGAATTAGTCTCACTCATATCAACCGCTCTGCACAAGAGCGAGGGATACAAAGGTTGGTTGTAAAACCAATGGGGATTCTGAACAGGGATTTTCTCTGTGTTTATTAATCATGTCTAATTATAAGTTAGAAATATCATTGTGAAATAATTTCACTTATATCAACCGCTCTGCACAAGAGCGAGGGGAACAACCAAGGTTTGCTTGTCATACCGATGGGGTTTCCAAACAGGGATTTTCTTTGTGTTTATTAATCATGTCTAATTATAAGTTAGAAATATCATTGTGAACTAGTTTCACTCTTATGAACCGCTCTGTACAAGAGCGAGAATAAGTCTCTCCAACGGAGAGCCACTCGACTGATTGTCGAAGGAATCCTAACGGATTAGATACATTATAGTGAATTAGTTTTCACGCATATCTATCGCTCTGCACAAGAGCGAGGGAGAAAACCAAGGTTTGCTCGTCATACCGATGTGGTTTTCAAACAGGGATTTTCTCTGAATTTATCATGTCTATCCTCTAAGTTGGAAATGTCATAGTTGATTAGTTTCAACTTTTATCAATCGCTCTGCACCAGAGCGAGAATATAAGCCACTTTTGTTGCTTGACACTGCGACGTTTGTCCAACACAGTGTTGGTACACGTGATGTACCTAAATAATTCTCGATTTGTTCGGGTTGTTATTCAGTGCAATCATTTGCAATATGCCTTGCTGTGTTTATAGACACTGCCGCGAAATAATCGTGATCATTAGTGTACGTATATATATACTGATGTAGCGCGCATCGGAAGATGCGCGCTACGCCATCTAGCGGTAGGCAGAGGTACTAAACGTTCCGGTGTCTGCACCATCTAGCGGTGGGCAAAGATACTAACGTTTGGTAATCTGCCTTACCGCGGTGAAAGGCACCCGGCCGTGGCCTTGAAACGTTTCACTTCACCTTAAGCTGATCTATACCCTTCTCAATATTATTCACGTACATACTACCCATAATGTTAAGTAATTATCGTACCATTATTATATATATATTTTTCATAGAGGCCTGTGAAACATAAATACTATATAAACAAACATAATCAACCATATATTACGTTAAACCATGCATTCGAGATGGTCAAATATTAGGATATACGCCAGACTCAGTTAATCCTAAATGTAAGCACACTCCTCTGAAATAAACGATGTGCACTCAGATATCCCTTACACATACCAAGAACGAAAGCCACCCAACAACCGCCTCATGTCACCCAACAACCGCCCAACGGTCAAAAACCTATACGACACTAACCATACGAAACAACTCAAATACTGACAAAATAATATCCTCACTAACCATACAATACCCAGCCTGGCTCAACGACCATATATCCCCAACAACATCATATCATCAACTATTCTATAAACAATATCAATCCTTCACATGACCAGATCACTACAGATCTGTTATTTGAATATCATATTCATACTACACCCTAATCCCACATTCGCATGTTAACTATAAGTTATACTCATATACGAAACACCAAGTTATATCTTTACGTTGTTACTTTATACCGCGAATATTCGGTGAGTTGGAACGATCCCCTTCCTACGGTCAAACCAACACAGGCGCGCACCGCGTGCGTGAGGCTCGTTCGGCAGGGAATAAGGTGCCAGTAGCATTGCATCCCCACCCGAACGAGCCTCACGCACGCGGTGCGGACCTGTGTTGGTTTGGCCGTAGGAAGGGGATCGTTCTAACTCACCGAATATTCCCGGTATATAATCGAACTATTACGCATTTGTTCCATGTCTTATAATCTTAACAAATGCCATAACAATACATATATACTCACATATTATAACCATATACTCATTCAGCCATAGTCGAAAGACTATGTTATATACGCCTACTACTCTTTCACAATTACTCTTTTATATTATCCACCCTATAATATTATATTTTGCATGTTAATCATTAAGACAATGTTGACCCGATGTTCGGTTGACACTAAGTTAAGTTATCATACTATAATATTACCTAAATAACCATACTATATTATACACCATTACCGACATATATGGGCATATCCATAGAATTTTTAACTTTTGTGAGGGATAGTGGTTGTGTCCATTCCAAGTACAAATTGGATACCCCAAGGGTGTTTTCGACTGACAAATACTTTTTCTTGAAGCTAACTGTGATTTTGTAGTATATTTTAATTCATTTTCGCACGTTATGAGTACAAAAATCCTAAAGAAAATGACAAGTCACTGTAAGGATGGAGCATTTATTTTTTTTTCAGCCACTATAACTTGTTGACCGATGATGATAGCAACCCAATTTTTTTTTTCATAAATTGTAAGCACGTAAGGATTAGAAAAATGCGAGTCAGATATATGTGCCGGCCAGGTAAGCTCTAATAAAAATTAATGAAATAGCGATGACGAAATTGCTTGAATCGAAGATGATTTTACTTTTTTCATTACAACTTTTTGACCGATCCATTTGAACGAGCGACCTTGCAGTATCTTATTCTACGTATCTTAAGCTCTAAAACGGTACTCGACCGGAAAGTGTGCCCCCAACCTGAAAAAAGTTGCAAGCTTTTGAAAATTACTATCTGAAGAATAATTCGAAGAAAAAAATCACTATTTCAGCTGGCACACCTGTATATTGATTGCGATCCCATTCCAAGCAATAGTCATCGATAACATTCGTTATAAGAAGTATATTATCAAATCGGTCGCTATTTTTATGCATATTTCGAAGAGATAAATACAAACGAGTAAATATTTTCATAAATCATCAATTTTCATATTTGTTAAAGAAATGTTTACAAACATATCTTTCACGTGCAGTATCCCAAATGTCGTTTTAAACAGCACGAGTATTTATTTTTAATTTATTTTTCTTTCAAATTTTTTTTTTGTTTTTTCATTTTATTCTATTTTTCGGGTTTATTATACGCGTGAGACTCTAGGCTCCGTCGAACCGGAGTGCGAATTCGACCACAAAAATAGTTTTTCAAAGATTATTTGAAAAAGAAAATTGAATTTTGATTTTTGCTCCATCAGCACTTGACCGAACCTTGAAAATGAATTCTACTAATTTTTTTCATGTATACTGAGACTCAAGAACACAGATCATTCTAGTTTCATAGGTGTGCCGTCAATTTTTCCGAAATTTATTTTTGTACCTCAAAAGTTAAAAATTCCATGGATATGCCCATATACAGATGACCAAACCAGCAAATTGCCAATCACTCTGTGCTATTTAATAACACCAACCCATTAACTTGTTAAATCACCGATTATAATATCTTATATTATTCCAAAGTACCAAGTCACCAGTCTATACTACGGCAGTATCGGTATAATTCGAATCGTCACTTTACTAGTTGTCAAAAGATCATATAATCAACCAAGCAAAAGATTAAGACTTAAAACTAGACTAGAAATAAAGAAAAGAGAGAAAACCCCCTTACTGTCGAACGTAGGCAACCTACCGCGAATCGCGCGGCGACAGAATTTATAAAAGAGAAATCCTTCAAAATATTAACTATTAAGAAATTAACATTTAAGAAGAAATTGTAAACTACAGGTTATTGTATGTATCTTTAAATAAGCTTCACTGAAAACTCCTTAAGTCATAAAACCTCGAAACAGTATGAACACGTGCGAAAAAGGAGCGAGTAAAAGCAAAACCCCAGGTATTAGAAGATCATATAAAACTTAAATAACCCTTACGGTCACAGAAGAAGAAATTGCCCTAAAAGTTAGCAGCAAGGTAAAAAGCAACGCGACAAACACCGAGACCCAACACGCACCGAGCACGTGAAGAAGCCTAGGGAGAGGGCAAAAGATCAAAGAACTCTACGAGAGACAAGGAACTCCACGCGAAACAAGGACAAGAGTTACGAGCGGCGACCATTAAACTGAAGGGCTGGTTGAGGGGAAACCCCACAGAGCACCCACCCAAAAAGAAGACTAAAAACTCGAGAGACAAGGAACTCCACGAGAAACGAAGACAAGAACTACGAGAGGTGAACATTAGGCAGAGAGGCAAGGTGAACGAAATTCCCACAGATACCTCTGGACCATAGACCAATCATTGGCAAAACAGGCCCCCACATGAAGCCGCGGCCCAATCAGCTGAGACCCTTTCACACCAGCCTAATATAGGACCCCGCACCCCCGATCATCATATAAAACACCCCGGCAGACTCAGCAACAGCCTCTTCCAGCACATACCCCTCTTCTAGAACATACCTCTCTCGTCTTTCCCTGCACCGAACCGCACTTGACTTCTCTTCACACCAGCTTCGCAGCATCTCCAATTTCACATCTCCGACTTGAAGATACATCGAACCTCAGACGAAGATTCAGAACTCAAAACTTTTACATATTACGCTCAGTTTTCAAAACGTTCATTCATACTTATTTTTTCCGAATACGGAACTTCGCTTCAAGTGAATTCTATCCCCAAAAAGCACCTCTGGTGCAAAAACCTTTCGCCAAGTACATTGATGTGATATATATCCCCCAAAAAGCACCTCCCACGTAAGAAGAAATCCAAAATCAGTTGCTACTGCCAAGTACCGCTACATCACATGACCTTTTTCTCAAATTCATAATTCGGCCTTCCATTACATGGTTTCCATAGCCATCTTGTCTTTATACGCAGAACCATAGATATAGCGACAGGCAATTGACAGTTCTATTGGTGTAAACAGAAGACATACAGAAATGAAAATGATGAAATGAAAAAAAAAATTTGGAGTACGTGGTACTTGGCGGGCTACTATTTTATGCTCTTTGCTCGTACTTTTCTACAAAAGGCCCGCCAAGTACCACTACCTCCAAATTTTATTTTTTCATTTCTTCATTTTCATTTCTGTATGTCTTCTGTTTACACCAATACAACTGTCAATTGCCTGTCGCTATATCTATGGTTCTGCGTATGAAGACAAGATGGCTATGGAAACCATGTAATGGAAGGCCGAATTATGAATTTGAGAAAAAGATGATGTGATGTAGCGGTACTTGGCAGTAGAAACTGATTTTGGATTTCTTTTTACGTGGGAGGTGCTTTTTGGGGGATATATATCACATCAATGTACTTGGCGAAAGGTTTTCACACCAGAGGTGCTTTTCGGGGATCTCACTACTTTTTGTAGAATTTGATTAACTGATTATTCTCGTTCGTAATGAATTGTAATAAATTATTAGCTCACTGTCATTATGTATTATAGCGTTCAATATTTAGGTACTACTTGTGTTTTACGAATATTTTTCAGCTTATTTATCAACAGTACGCGATCTCTTATCCCTGTGTTAGATCATCGAAAAACAGAATCCCAATTTTTTTCAGATTTTTTTACCATTTTATGTTCGAAGTTATTGTAGGAGGATATTCCATATAGTTTTGTAGTTGTGTCATCAACTTTTGTTCTTGCGTTCTTTTGCCATTATACATTTTCTTTCAGCAAAAGGTTTTTCGTGTAAAAAATCTCAGCTTTCAGAAAAAATATATTTTGTTCGTTTATTTCTGTGAAAAGCTCTTGAAATTAAGCCTGAAATTTGAAAAGCTGTTTTTTGCCACTCCCAAATTTTTGAAATTTTTTCAATATTTTTTCGAAAAGCTTAGAAAATTTTACATAATACACGTAATTTCCAAGGTAGGATCTCGATAAACACACGAGCAATGAATTAATGAACGAAAATTGAACCGCCGGATCATAGAAAGCCATATAAAATTATTTTGCGATTTTTAGATGGCCCCTGCCCACTTGAACTTTCAACTTCTTTCGAGAGGACATAAAAGATACGCAATCAAATTTCCGATAAAGATACGGGTTTTAAACATCAAAAATTGACATTTTCTCTAGAAGTGGTCAAGGGCCATCTAAAAATCGCAGAATAATTTTATATGCCCTTTTATGATCCGGCGGTTCAATTGAAGAAAATTTCAAGTCATTCCATGCATTCAATAATTATTCGTTTTCTTCCCTTTCTCTCGTTTCCGCTTTCTCTCTTTCGCTCGAAAAATGAATGAAAGAACAGAAACTGGAGGAAATTTCAAATTCAATTCATATATTTTACTTATGTTATAATTATGTATGTGAAAAGTATGAGAATCGTATCAAAAAACTTCAGTTATTGAAGATAACTGAAAGTACTTTCCACAAGCATAAACGAAAACAAAATAATTGTTTGGAATTTTTTTACACAAAAAATCCTATGTTTTGAAAAAAATGTATGGTGGCAAAAAGACGCAAGAAAAAAATGAATCAACAAGAATTATAAAACTATATAACTTCGAAAATAAAGGGGTAAAAATCCTGAAAAAATTGGGATGCTGTTTTTCGATAAGGAGTTTCAGCTCAAAACAATTCGGAAAGATCTGAGGACGTGAGGCGGCTCCCTTTTGTTCATGTTTTTTTTTTTTTTTTGAGTTTTTAAAAGTTTTTTTTCATTTTTTTTTGTGAAAAATTATTTTCCAGTTCAAAGAGAAATTACCCTATGTAGGTTTGAATGACTAATTGAAAGACACCCTGTATACAGAGCGATTCTGAGGAAACAGGTCAGTCTAATAGCGGCTCCCTTATTTATGTTCGTCAATGATAACGTTGTCAGATACCACGAACAAGCGATCTACCGATATTGAATATACCCACGACTGATATCTTCAGACGACGTAGCGGTAGCTATCACGTGGTAGGGTATATAATGAACTGTCATATTACAATATTGTGTAATTAAATTCTAATATTGTTCATAATACAACGGTATACGATACTATTTCATAAATAAGTAGTGATGAGGTTAAATTGATTGCAGGCGATGATTTCAGTTTATTCCAAACATTATTAGGTTATAAATAATTGTCTTGGTGAAATTCACATATCTGGTAGTGATAAAGTTGATAAGTTAATAGCATACGATATTGATTCTTTATGAATTCATTCCAGGTGTGAATTTCTGTTTATTTCCTACATTAGTTACAACCGAGGATTTCTTCGGTGACTGACTGACCCGTTGCATCTCTTCGATAGGTAGGGTTACGAACAAAACGATGTGAATATCATTCATCAAGCAGTATCTCATCGATCCAGTTAGAGTTTTTCATCCTACGAGGCATCTCCGCTGAATAAAACAATACTCTACATGTCTTCTAAGCCTGATAAGTACGAAGACAGTCCTGCATGAATGATGTATTGGTCTATAAACGCGTGTTTAGGTTTCATCGAGTGACAAATGAATGAAAATTATTGTTCCTATTGTGTACCATGTATCATTAATTATTTGATATGATTATGCAATATCAACTGAATAAACAAAGAATTTTATGGAATTTGTACAATTTGTTGTGATTGAGTATTTTATACAAAAATGCAACGCTTTGTTCTACGCAGCAATCAAATACTCAATTAAATAGATTCACAATAGGAACGATAATTTACATTCATTTATCACTCGATGAAACTTGAACACGCATTGATAGACCAACACATCATTTATGCAGGACTGTCTTCGTACTCATTAGGCTCAGAAGAAATGTAGAGTATTGTTTTATTCAGCGGAGATGCCTCGTAGGATAAAAAGCTTTTACTGGATCAATAAGATATTGCTCGATGAATGATATTCACATCGTTTTGTTCGTAACAGTACTTGTCGAAGAGATGCAACGGGTCAGTCAGTCACCGAAGAAATCCTCGGTTATAACTAATGTAGGAAATAAACAGAAATTCACACCTGGAATGAATTCATAAGAATCAATATCGTATGCTATCAACTTATTAACTTTATCACTACCAGATGTGTAAATTTCACCAAGACAATTATTTATAACCTAATATTGTTTGAAATAAACTGAAATTATCGCCTGCAATCAATTTAACCTGATCACTACTTATTTATGAAATAGTATCGTATACCGTTGTATTATGAACAATATTAGAATTTAATTACACAATATTGTAATATGACAGTTCAATATATAACCCACGACGTGACAGCCACCGCTACGTATCTGACAGCGTTGTCATTGACGAAAATAAATAAGGGAGCCTCTATTAGACTGACCTGTTTCCTTAGAATCGCTCTGTATAATATGACATCTACTTCTTTATCCGTTCGCTTAACCCGTTATTGGAGGTAGGACGGAACGTTCACTAACGGCCATGGACTATATTGTTGACAGCTGGACGGGCAAACGCTCTTAATTTCCCGTCCACCTAGCGTAAGTCTTTTCGTCGGCCCAAGAAAAGAAGGGACGCCTCTCTATGTTATTTATATACCCATACAACTGCCTCGTGACGTCATCGTGGAGACGGAAAAGACCAAGAAAATTCTTGATCAAACTGAGCATTCCTATAAATCGGAATATTAGATCTCAGCTCTCCGTGCACCGATTGCATTAAAGTTGGGCTTAAATTAAAGCTGTTTGAAACCATATTCTAAGATGAAAATTTCAATCTCGTGTATTACCCGAGTCGGAATAAAATAAGGATAATATCATCGCCGTATAGGCCCAAGAGCTCTCGTGCGGGTATAGAGACTCGGTCGAGCCTCACGCCGCGCGCTTAAAAATTCTTTTTAATGTACTTGGCGCGAGACTCTACCGAGTCTCTTGATTTTCAAAGTAACCGATTCAGTGAAGTTCATATTAAAACCAAGAATCACAGTATATTATCAATAAGGTCAAATAACAAGTTTAAATTCGAGTAAGATCAATCTAAATCATTTATCCTTCGCCACCCCCTGATCCAGTTCAAACCTAAGCAACACCGAAGATCAAGGGACGAGCCCTCATTGAAGATTCAGAAGAAACCGACTCAAGGTAAGAGCAATCATAATAACACTTTAAAATAATCCATTCTCGCATTATTCAATTAAAAGACTTCAAGTCCGAATCAAGAAGATGAGATTCATATATCAAAATATTCAAACGAGTAGTTAGATGAGAGCATGAATAGTTAGATAGCGCGACTTCTCTGAATTTGATACTAGATTAATCCAGTCCACTGTATTTCAATACTTTATCGATAATTGGTAACCCAGAACTCTCGAGTGAACGTTTAGGTTGTCCGCCGCAATATTTCCAGTAGCTAGCCTCTAGAATTATCCGCGAACGCCGCTCCGACGTCACACACGTTCGATAAATTGGGCAAAATCAGCTGTCAGTGATAAATATGCGTGTATCCTAAAATTGTCATAGAATGTTGTTATTGTGGTCAGGATACACAGAAGACTAACCAAGCCATAACGTTTGGTAAGTGCATCAACAAAATGCAGTTTTGGTATACATTACGTCATTTATATTCACCGTCGTTAGGTTAGGTTTGATTCGATTCTGTCCAATTTATCGAACACTGATCCGAGCATAGACATATAAGAATAGACCGCGCATATACCGAGGTGCCCCGTAAGTGGATGCGAGAGAGGGATAGAAAGAGAAAGCTGCATATGGGCCCCCTGTATCCTTGTCTAATCGCGCATGCGCGCTGAGCGTTCTTTTAGTAAGAATATAAGTAAGAATGAAATAGAGAATGCATAGAGTGTCCGCGCATGCGCGACTAGACAGAGAGACAGAGGGCCCATATGCAACTTTCTCTTTCTATTTCTCTCCCGGCTTTGCGGCGAGGATGCGTGGTCTATTCTTATATGTCTATGGATCCGAGTCGTAGATTCGTGCGCCACGCCATCTCGGAAGCGTCACCGACACCACAAAAACCCTATAGAAAATCGCCAACTGTAAAAAATAAGCGTTTTTCATACATTACTTGTCTATTTCAACTCAAAACGGACATGTTTTGGGCCGTACGTGTTCGTAATCGCGCCTGAATTTGCACGGGGCATTTTGTTTCATTAATTTCGGTGCCCGGGCAGAGATATTCCGTTTAATAGCACCTTTTCTAAGGATGTTGGCAGCTTTGGACAGGTTTGGTGAAATTGCGTACGGCAGCACCTTAATACAAGTAGTTTCGAGCTCTCTTCGTCAACTTCCATCTGTAAATACGCTTGACGAAGATCGGTTTTTGAAAAATATGCACCACCCGTTAGTTTGACTAAAAGTTCGTCGATCGTAGGGAGTGGCTGTTCCTCAATTTCTAAAAGTTTGTTGACAGTCACGTTAAAATCACCGCATATTCTGACTTTATTGTTTTTCTTAAGAACAGGTACGATAGGTGTTGCGTATTCTGAGGAATCTATTTTCTCAAAAATTCCGTCTTTAACAAGCGAATCTAACTCGATCTCAACCAATGGTATCAGAGAGAAAGACTAAGCTCTTTATCTGAAATATTTTTGTATTCATTTAGTAAATTTGTAATTTCTTTTTGTATGTCATTTGGTAAAACATGTACTATTTTAATATCGCTCATAATAGATTTCATTGTAGTCCGTAGCTTTGTAGCAACTTTGTAAAACTCGTGTATCCACTCACGACCAATTAGTGGTTCGCGATCGAGCGTAGTCAGATATGAATATAAATTCTTAAACTTAATGACATTGAAGTTTGCATCGTTGGAACGCAACGAAATTCAGAAAAATAAAAAAAATTAAATGATCGACATTCACCAAAATTTTATTTCACGTAAATACTTTTGGGGATTGATGAAGTGCTAGAAAAAAATAGGGAACCAACCCGACTTCCGGAACACTTCCAAAAACGGAAGTGAAGTTTTTATTTTTTGATTTAATCTCTATATTATATTATTTCACCCAGGATTATGGCATTCACCAAAATTTTATTCCACGTAAATACTTTTGGGAATTGATAAAGTGATGGAAAAAAATTGGGAACCAACCCGACTTCCGGAACACTTCCAAAAACGGAAGTGAAGTCTTTATTTTTTGA
Source organism: Tenthredo livida (assembly GCA_963992785.1). Classification (NCBI taxonomy): domain Eukaryota; kingdom Metazoa; phylum Arthropoda; class Insecta; order Hymenoptera; family Tenthredinidae; genus Tenthredo; species Tenthredo livida. The sequence goes on from OZ023071.1 coordinate 13,441,291, forward strand.
TTTGATCTCTATATTATATTATTTCACCCAGGATTATGACATTCACCAAAATTTTATTTCACGTAAATACTTTTGGGGATTGATAAAGTGCTAGAAAAAATTAGGGAACCAACCCGACTTCCGGAACACTTCCAAAAACGGAAGTGAAGTCTTTATTTTTTGATTTGATCTCTATATTATATTATTTCACCCAGGATTATGACATTCACCAAAATTTTATTTCACGTAAATACTTTATGGGATTGATAAAGTGCTAGAAAAAATTATGGAATTATTCCGACTTCCGGAACCCACTGTTAAACGGAAATACAATCTTTTTTTTTTTTATTACACTGAGAATAATGACATTCACTAAAATTTTATTGCACGTGAATACTCTTTCAGATTGATAAAATGCTAGAAAAAAATAGGAAACCACTCCGACTTCCGGAACCCACCGTTAAACGGAATTGAAATCTTTATTTTTTGATTTGATCTCTATATTATATTATTTCACCCAGGATTATGACATTCACCAAAATTTTATCCCACGTAAATACTTTTGGGAATTGATAAAGTGCTAGAAAAAAATAGGGAACCAACCCGACTTCCGGAACACTTCCAAAAACGGAAGTGAAGTCTTTATTTTTTGATTTAATCTCTATATTGTTACATTGGGTAAAATCACCCATATCCTATTAATTTCATACACACCATCTAGTAGCCTATATGATAAATGACATCCTTTAAAATATAAGAAACTCGGTTGCTGCGTCAACAACGATTATTGTAAAACAAATCAGTCTGTCTTTAGCTCACTACTGAAGCAGACCTGTATTTTCTGAATACATAATCTCATTGCAAAACATATATAATTCCTCTACGATTCACTTTATTTCTCTTGGAGAACCTACATAATAACTTATTAACTCAACGTTTATCTTAAAACGTTACATTGGTGTCAGAATCGGGATTTTTCCGAGACCGATAGAGTGAATATTTTGTGGAATCTACTATAAACGAAAAACGAAATGTCTCGTCGACGAGCTACTGCTTCTACTGACGAACCCGCTGGAAACCAGCAAATACCACCTCAAGTCGACATGATGGAGCGACTATTTCAAGCTCTGGCCGCCCAACAACAGGCAAGCCTAGCGGCTCAAACCGCCCAACAACAGGCAAGTCTAGCTGCTCAGGCAGCACAACAAGAAGCCAATTTGATCGCTAAAAGAGAAGAGCGAGAGGCCAATATCGCGGCTCAAAAAGAAAGAGAAGAGCGAGAAGCCCAACTTCGACGCGAAGAAAGGGAAGAGCGCCGAGCAGAACGCGAGGCAAATTTGACAGCTCAGCGCGAACGCGAAGAGCGGGAGACGACTCGTCTTCGTGAAGAACGTGAGGCAAATCTGATGGCTCAACGAGAACGAGAGGAACGCGAGACTCTTCGTCTGAGGGAGGAAAGAGAGGCAAATTTGGCAGCCCAACATGTTACCCTCTCCCTTCTCGTGAGACGCCTGGAACCTCAGGAGATGATCTCGCAGACCTCGACACCCAGACGTTCCCCGATGAGGATCGAGGAAGTCGTTGAGCCAACTGTCATTCGGTCTGTACATAACTATGGGGAGGAAGAACCCTCCCCAACTATTCGTAGACCACGTACGGGTGGAGCGGCGACTTTCACGCCGCACACTCGTACCATCCCTCAAAGCGACCGAATTGAGCGATCAATTCGGGACGCAAGTAATGTACACCATGCTGACCACATGGCTGGCGATAATACAGTAGAAAATAGAATTATTAATAACACTGTGCCTCTTAATTTGTCTTGCGCCGGGAGTAGTCGCGACAAACAATTAAACAACACGACTGTCATAAATAACGAGACTGTATCCAAATCGTCTAACCTAAAAGTGAACTTCTTTGACGGGACAATACCGTGGGCAGATTACGAAAGACAATTCCAAATAATAGCTAAAGTTAATTCGTGGTCTTCAATTACTAAAGCCGGGCAACTAGCCGGAAGTTTGAGAGGCCCTGCCTTAGCCGTCCTATCGACTCTTGCTGATTCCGATATTGAAAATTACGATAAACTCAGCGGAGCCTTACGTCTAAGATTCGGTAATCAACTGATTTCTAAATTATCTTTAACTCAATTGGGACTTAGGAAACAAGGCAAAGAAGAAGGTCTTCCTTCGCTCGGTGTAGAAATAGAAAGACTAGCGAGAATAGCTTTGCCAAATTGTGATGAATCCACTAGGGACATGTTAGCTTGCGACAAATTTATTAACGCCTTAACGGATCCAGACCTAAGACATACTCTGAGCTTAACAGGACCTTCTTCGGTCCATGAAGCCGTAACTAAAGGGATGGAAATCGAAGCCTTAACAAAGCATCATTTGGGGGTAGGGAAAGTTCGTCAAATCGAGACAGAGACACCTTCCACTTACCCAACTAAAACTTCCGATACCCAGAAAACTACTCCCAGGCAGCAAACAAATAATAATAATTATAATCAAAATAATAATAATAATTATAATAGGAGACAAAGTAACGGAGAAAGACCGAAATGCAAATTCTGTCATAAGATAGGTCACGTGACAGATAAATGTTTTTCTTTAGAGAGGAGAAATAATTCAATTTTTTTTTTTTTTTTTTTGTTAGGGTATTCGGCCAAGCCGCTTTACCGAAATAATTCAATTAATGATAATTATTCGGACTCTCGGACGTCTTGGCGAAAAGACGACGAGAAAAATAATGATTCAAATCAAAATTCCTGGAGAGATAAAGATCCCTCTCCAGATACTCAACCCATAACTTCTAAGAACTAGGTCTTGGTAGTAGCCCTAGTTAGTAACCGATCGTTTATTGTGATTTTTAATCGGTTTAACCTTTCTTTCATTTCATCAGCATTACAGCTGTTTAGGAGTTCCGAACTGCGAACATGATATTTTCTTTTTCGATATAGGTCGTTTGAAAGACCCTCTTTTATTTCAATATCGAATCTCGTTGAAAGTATTAGACAAAATAACGCTAGGTGTCACTGTAATAAAATTAAAAAAATAATGACTCTAGATAAAAAGGGATCCGAGCGGAAAACTTTAGTTATAGGTTATATTGTAGTAAACAAATAATAACCCAAGTTTTTCAGCTCCCGATATTCTGAGAGTAGGATTTTCTATTAAAATGATGCAAATAATGTTCTGAGACGAAACGAAGGAAGCCTAACCCATCCCATCCTGACCTAATATTCCGGTTTCCCAACTTCCTCCGAGATAAGACTGCTCCAATTTATATTTATTACATTTATTCAATTGAACAATTCAATTTATTAATTTACTAATTTCGAAAATTATTCATTTTATATCCAAAAGCATTAATTCATTATTAGAATTCAAAAGAAATTTATAATTTTAAAAGAGTTCTAGAAAAACTCTAATTTATGACCTATTATTTCGAGAAATTAATATTTGTCCTCCTGTCTAGGTCGTTTTTGATTTATTTCGAAGAGGCTTGGAGTTGGATCCTCACTGGAGTTCAGATTCGGACTTCTTGGAAATCCTCGAGTCCTCCTGTTCTGGTCCTTTACCCCTCCAACCGCTTTCAATACGCAGGACTTTCTACACATCATTCGATGAATTCTTCTTCTTGTTCCGGATCACCCTTCCTGCTCCTGTTTCCTGTTCCTCCATTGAAGATCCGAAGAACATTTTACACTTATCTCATTGTACACTTTTGGTTTGGTTAGATTCACTATCTCCTCAAGGTTTTCTGTGGTTTACCTTGAGGCAGAGGGCGAATGCCGGATAGCATTTGGGAAAACTTTTAACTTCTTGAGCCACAGCTCCAATTCTCCCAAATAGAACACTTTGATTTGCAACTTGTTGATCCATATGATGATTTTACACACTTACGAATTTAATTATACTCACCTCGAGAGTCGGGACGACTCTTTTACTAAGGGGGGAGTAGTGTTACATTGGGTAAAATCACCCATATCCTATTAATTTCATACACACCATCTAGTAGCCTATATGATAAATGACATCCTTTAAAATATAAGAAACTCGGTTGCTGCATCAACAACGATTATTGTAAAACAAATCAGTCTGTCTTTAGCTCACTACTGAAGCAGACCTGTATTTTCTGAATACATAATCTCATTGCAAAACATATATAATTCCTCTACGATTCACTTTATTTCTCTTGGAAAACCTACATAATAACTTATTAACTCAACGTTTATCTTAAAACGTTACAATATTATATTATTTCACCCAGGATTATGACATTCACCAGAATTTTATTTCACGTAAATACTTTTTGGGATTGATAACGTGCTAGAAAAAATTAGGGAACCAACCCGACTTCCGGAACACTTCCAAAAACGGAAGTGAAGTCTTTATTTTTTGATTTGATCTCTATATTATATTATTTCACCCAGGATTATGACATTCACCAAAATTTTATTTCACGTGAATACTTTTTGGGATTGATAAGGTGCTAGAAAAAATTAGGGAACCAACCCGACTTCCGGAACACTTCCAAAAACGGAAGTGAAGTCTTTATTTTTTGATTTGATCTCTATATTATATTATTTCACCCAGGATTATGACATTCACCAAAATTTTATTTCACGTAAATACTTTTTGGGATTGATAAAGTGCTATAAAAAATTAGGGAATCATTCCGACTTCTGGAACCCACCGTTAAACGGAATTGAAATCTTTATTTTTCAATTTAATTTCTATATTATATTATTTTACCCAGGATTATGACATTTCCTAGAATTTGATTTCACGTAAATACTCTTTCGGCTTAATGAAATGCGAGAAAAAATATGGGATTATCCGACTTCCGGAACCACCTTTCTCGAAGCAGCCTTTAGGTAATGGCGCCATGCAGGCTTCAGCTAATACCGCAAAGCAGCCTTTAGGTAATGGCGCAAAGCAGCCCGTATATCATGGCGCAAGGCAGCCCTTAGATCATGGCGCAAAGCAGCCTATATATCATGGGGCAATGCAGCCTTCAGGTAATGGCGCAAAGCAGCCTTCAGGTAATGGCGCAAAGCAGCCTTTAGGTAATGGCGCAAAGCAGCCTTTAGGTAATGGCGCAAAGCAGCCCTTAGATCATGGCGCAAAGCAGCCTATACATGATGGCGCGAAGCAGCCTATATATGATCGCGCCATGCAGCCTTTTGGTGCTATAAATAGCAGAATTATTATCTGACCAAAAGTAAATATTTCTTTCCTCTGAAAAATTTCTTCTCTTCCCGTTTGAAATGTTTTCAGTCATATAATCATGTTTTTTTTTTTCATGGGATACTCCGAATGCGTTTCCTGTATAATTTGCATAGGAATTTTTCTGGCCTCGTCGCACGTAGTAATTTTCTCCGTTTGGTTCGTTTTGTAATTTCTTCTTCTTCGTCATCAGTGTTTGCGTTCGATTTGAATATACATTGTTCGTGGCATTTGCGGTAGCACACTTCGCACTTTACTGAATTTGAGTCAGCTACGGTGAAGCAATTCAAGCACGTGCCTTCCATGTTCTCTGATTTCAATAGTAACTGGTGAGTAACTTCGGATCGGTATTTATAAGGGTTGAAATCCATCTCAAATGGCTTCGTATTTCCCAAACACTCCATGTAATACATCACGTATGCTCCACAACTGTGGCCGTCATTCGTTTTTTGATGTGGTCGCTGGTTCGATTCGGAGTTTACCTGCCAATCGATGTTCCTCAACTTACGAAAAGATGATTCGGCTTTGCAATAGCTTATGAAATCTGTGAATGCTTCTATAGCTCGGTGTGAATCATTCGTACTCTCATATGGATCCATTAACGTCAATTTTTTGTCTTCAATATTTGCAATTAGTAATCGCCAGTGACCTTCGAACAGATACGGCATCAGTAAGTTATTTTACTTCACTCCGTTTGATTTTGGACGTTTTAGCCACGCTTCGCGTGGCTAAAACACCCATTTTCACACCTCCTAAAGTAAAATTTTGTACAGTACTCGACGGAAAAACTTCTTCTGATCTCGTGTGATTGCAGAACTCGCCTTCGGCTCGTGCTGCAACCTCACACTCGTCATAAAAAGTTTTACCGGACTCGTATTGTAATGTACTATTTTATAACGGTTGTCACTTCACAGATTCTTCTCTGTGTCGAAATTCTTTTCCCACTGCAATCACCTACTAGTATATTATGTGGCATGCCCGTAAACCAAGTGTTTTTCGGCGAGAATAATGATTTCAGAACGAGCTAAAGGCGAGCCGAAGGCGAGCCGAAAGCGAGTTCTGCAATCATTATTCGAGTCAAAAACGGTTTACGGGTGCGCCCCATACTTTATTTTTTTCGAAATAGGCATGAAAAGTCACTTTGACGCCTGTTGAGATTCACAGACGGAGAGTGAGGCTATGGTGCGATCTGTCACGCACTTCGAGTTGCGCATCTCAACTGCCGTATAAAGATTTTATACGGCAGCTTTGGAATGCGCACTTCGAACTGCGCATCCAGACTGCCGTATAAAGACTTTATAGGGCAGTTCTGAAATCAGCCATATAAAGTGCTACTTTATGGATCGAAAACAGGCGTCATAAAGTGACTTTTCAATGCCTATGCCGAAAAAAATAAATATCATGTCGTCTGTCGATATGTAGGTAAAATCGTTCCATTCGTGAATGTTTGAAGCTACAAAACAATCTATGACGACTCCGTCTATCCACATATAATCACGCAGTGTTGCGTACTCTTTCGTCGTTAATCGAAATTCATTCATTGATAGAACGTCATTTGAACGGTATACTCCAACTGTAACTGTTGACGATTTTGATGCCATGTAATAATTTGTGTATTTTACTAAGCCGTTATAAAATTTTGGTAGGTTTGTTTCAGGTAATTTTTGCTTTACCGCTAATATTTCCTGTGTTTCTGTCTTATCAAGCATTTCGTCTTCGCTAGGGTGATGATGTGTTTCATGATTGTTTGTTTCACTATTTTCATCCGCCAAACCACTGTGCACGTTATCATCATGATCAAACTCTGTAATGTCTGTGGCATTACCGTGGAATAATATCTCCGATGTTTCATCAACTATTTCTTCGTTGTGTTCATCGGGTTTGCTTTCTTTTAGTCTTATTACATCAGTTGTAGTCTTTTTTTCAAAAATCTTTTCACATCTATCTTGTAGTTTTGATGTTCCCAAATGTCCCATGTTCCGTTTATTATATTTTTTTCGCATCCAACTTTCTTGAACAAGGGGATTTGCGGCGGTTTCGGGGTACTTTGGTTTCGGATGAGATTTTTGATTACCCTTTACGCGCACATCTAATATTAATTGCTTCACTCTATCAGCTCGTAATTGCCTCACTCTATCAGCGATCGAAGCACTTGTAGTACGCTCGAAAACTATTTCTTTCAATACTTCATGATCACTTTCTACATATGCATTACTGATGCGTGATATCGTGGGATCAACTTAATCTAAATCCAGAGATACCCATAAGACAGCGTAAGCCATGCATTTGTCGACTACGTACTCCACGAATCTTGGTGCATAGTACTTATTTGTGATATTGCTTCCTTCTTTCTCAATTTCATGGAGTAAAACTGAAGTTATTGCGTTATATCGCTTGTGAAATGGAGAACTCCTGTAAATGGTAGCATCATCAGTGGGATAATATGCAGAGTTGTCCACTTCTGGATCTTTTTCTTCATCTCCATCTGCATCGTCGATATCCTTTAAAGTTTTAGAGATGACCTCTGGCTTCTTTTTCAACATGCTGTTCAAAGCAATGATACTATCATTAGACGTATCTTCACTTTTGGTGAGCAATATTGTTGCAAAGTGTTTGAATATTTCGTCCAATTTCCGAATATTCCGGCATATAGCCATAGGCCCCACACATTCTAATAAAAATGACTTAATATTCATATGCTCTTGGAATTCTCTGCGTATAGTTTCTGACACTCGCTTCATGAAATGCCCATAACATGTTTTTAGTATCGTTATATTCTTTGGCGGTAGTACGTTGTTGACACAGAATTCGTACATGAGATGCAAATAGTTTCTAATGGTCAGAAGATTCCACTCCTGTAAAATTGCGTGTGTAAACGCCCAAGACCGGTCGATCGTTATGACGTTTGCAATCGGCCACTTTCGACCACATTTCATCACGAAATACTTATAATTTTTCAAGAATAAACTGATGGATGCAACGCCATGTTCGGATGCTATGATATGAGCAAGTGTGAGTAATTCTGTATCATGTTTCATTATAATACAATAATAAAATTCTGGTGAATGTCATAATCCTGGGTGAAATAATATAATATAGAGATTAAATCAAAAAATAAAGACTTCACTTCCGTTTTTGGAAGTGTTCCGGAAGTCGGGTTGGTTCTCTATTTTTTTCCAGCACTTTATCAATCCCCAAAAGTATTGACGTGAAATAAAATTTTGGTGAATGTCATAATTCTGGGTGAAATAATATAATATAGAGATCAAATCAAAAAATAAAGACTTCACTTCTGTTTTTGGAAGTGTTCCGGAAGTCGGGTTGGTTCCCTAATTTTTTCTAGCACCTTATCAATCCCAAAAAGTATTCACGTGAAATAAAATTTTGGTGAATGTCATAATCCTGGGTGAAATAATATAATATAGAGATCAAATCAAAAAATAAAGACTTCACTTCCGTTTTTGGAAGTGTTCCGGAAGTCGGGTTGGTTCCCTATTTTTTTCCAGCACTCTATCAATCCCCAAAAGTATTTACGTGAAATAAAATTTTGGTGAATGTCATAATCCTGGGTGAAATAATATAATATAGAGATTAAATCGAAAAATAAAGACTTCACTTCCGTTTTTGGAAGTGTTCCGGAAGTCGAGTTGGTTCCCCATTTTTTTCTAGCACTTTATCAATCCCGAACAGTATTTACGTGAAATAAAATTTTGGTGAATGTCATAATCCTGGGTGAAATAATATAATATAGAGATTAAATCAAAAAATAAAGACTTCACTTCCGTTTTTGGAAGTGTTCCGGAAGTCGGGTTGGTTCCCTATTTGTTTCTAGCACTTGATCAATCCCCGAAAGTATTTACGTGAAATAAAATTTTGGTGAATGTCATAATCCTGGGTGAAATAATATAATATAGAGATTAAATCGAAAAATAAAGACTTCACTTCCGTTTTTGGAAGTGTTCCGGAAGTCGAGTTGGTTCCCCATTTTTTTCTAGCACTTTATCAATCCCGAACAGTATTTACGTGAAATAAAATTTTGGTCAATGTCATAATCCTGGGTGAAATAATATAATATAGAGATTAAATCAAAAAATAAAGACTTCACTTCCGTTTTTGGAAGTGTTCCGGAAGTCGGGTTGGTTCCCTATTTTTTTCCAGCACTTTATTAATCCCCAAAAGTATTTATGTGAAATAAAATTTTGGTGAATGTCATAATCCTGGGTGAAATAATATAATATAGAGATCAAATCAAAAAATAAAGACTTCACTTCTGTTTTTGGAAGTGTTCCGGAAGTCGGGTTAGTTCCCTCATTTTTTCTAGCACTTTATCAATCCTAAGAAGTATTCACGTGAAATAAAATTTTGGTGAATGTCGATCATTTAATTTTTTTTATTTTTCTGAATTTCGTTGCGTTCCAACGATGCAAACTTCATTGTCATTTTTTTTGGACCACTCCAGTGTGCATATATAACGATGTCAGTAGATAGGGTGCAGTATGGCTCCGGTTTTATGACCCCCCATAAAACGGCCCCCCGCTGTGAGGGGGGGGGGGGGGGGTCGCCGGTTCTTGCCGCCACCATTTTTTTTTTTTTTTTTCCGTAGCTAACCTAACCTAACCTAAGTGAATATCGTTCATTGTATTTCGCGCCTCTTCCGATAGATTCCACTGTAGTCCCGCCTCCCCTGCCCGAATCACCACACGTATTCAAAGCCCGCTAGGGACTTTTTCGTTCCTATGGTTGGGCGCCTGGCCCTGACAACTCATTCTTCTTTCGTGTGCCGGAAGATCCACACATTGTCACTATAAATCTCTTATTAAAACTCAAGAATGAGTGCTCGAAGCTCAAGGAGTTGGTCTGCGGACAAAGAAAATGTTCTCGAAGAGAGAATCAAAAAACTCGAGAGGTTGATCGAGAAAAAGTCTAAGAAAAAGCGCAAGAGTAAGTATCTTGTTTTTTAGGTTAGCTTTTCACGTGACATTTTTATAGGTTATACCAGACAACGTCGCTGGTTTATAAAAAATTCAACACGAGCCCCTCGTGTGGGCTCTAACCCATGCGAGGCAGAGTTATTACTCGGACAATAATCCCAAAAATAAGGTTAAATCAGGTTCAACCTGTTTTAACGCGTACGTTTGACGTACCCAGACACGAATTGTTTCTTGGCGATCGGATACATTCTGTCCCATTTCATCAGGACGTCGTCACGTTTCGAGCTCGTCGGAGGAAGGACCAAGGAAGCGTGGGAGGGACTACCATGATCGGAGACGTTCGAGATATTCGCCATCGGAAAGAACCGAGGGATTCGACTCGATAGATCTCGATTCGGACGTAGGCACGGTAGAGTCTGGGTCCGCACAGGCTACGCATGTTGCATCTCAGGGGCCAACCCCAGCCCAGACCGGTGATATCGCCGGGTCTCGTCAGGTTTTACTTACCGTAGATCCAAACGCTGCCTCCGCTGCGTCGGTATCGACAAAGGAAGCAGCTCTTGACCCCCGGGTTTTAGAGGTTTTGGGAAAAAGGATTTTAGAAGAGCGAGTGCTGGATGAAGATATTCCACCGGAGGTGGCAATCCGTTGGGAGGAGATCCTCAAAAAAGGGTTGCCTACAGAGGACAGGACCGAGATAATGAAAAGATATCCGCCCCCAAACAATGCAAAATACATTGACCCGCCAATAATAAACCCGGAGGTGAGGGCCGTTCTACCGGAAACAGCCATTAAGAGAGATGAACGTATCGCAGCAAAGCAAGCTAAGCTTGCAGCTTGCATCGCCGCTGTCGGAAAAATGTTTCTTGGGGCCCTGAACGACTCGCAGGGGAAGCTGTCTCTCCTCGGGCGGCTGAGCGACACAGGAAGGTTACTGGCGGATCTTTTACACGACGAGTCAGCAGTGAGAAGAAGTTTGGTTCTGGCCAACATAGGATCGTCTTTCAAGGAAGTCTTGAATTCGTCGACGGCTGATGATTTTTTGTTCGGAAGACAGCTGGACGAGAAAGTAAAGGCGGCAAAAGTGCTTGAGAGTACCAGTAGAGAACTGGGTGCGACGCGAACGGACTCCACGGCAAAAGGGCCAAAAAACTCGAAGCTCCCGCCTCGTCGCTTTGCCGGCGGCTATCGCCAGCGGTCGACGGGTTCAGGCGGGAAAAAGACGACGCCATCTGTGAAGAATCGCGGCAATTTTCCGAGACAGAAGAGTCCCCGCCGCCGAGATTCAGCGAGACGGAGATCGAGCCACCCCCCAGCACGCAGGCGCTAGTTTTGCCTGTGAGTATTATAGCCGGAAGATTGCGTTTTTTCACAGAAGAGTGGAAACGGCATACTGCCGACAAACGCATTCTAGCGTGGGTAGCGGGTTACAAAATACCTTTTTCCTCGAGGCCGATCCAACAATTTCTCCCCAAAGACAAATCGATTGCCGGTAAAGAAGCTGCGGTAATTAGGAATCTCGTGACGGCTCTGTTAGAGAAGGGAGCGATAGAACCGTGTCAGGATGGCCAAGGTCAATTCCTATCGGATGTTTTCGCGGTTCCAAAATCCGGGGGAGGCTCTCGGTTAGTTCTAAATTTAAAGCAGCTGAACAAATTCGTTCCTACGTCACATTTTAAACTCGAAGATCGTAGGACAGCAGCTCGTCTCCTAAATAGGGATTATTTCCTCGCAACAATCGACCTGAAGGACGCGTATTATGCGATCCCGGTAACAAAGAAGGACAGAAAATTTTTGCGGTTCAGATTCGACGGCACGGTTTACGAATTTACGTGTTTGCCGTTCGGACTGGCGACAGCCCCGTTCGTATTTACGAAAATCCTAAAACCAATCATGGCGGAATTACGCAGTCAAGGCCTGCTTTCGGTAGTTTATCTAGACGATATTCTCGTTATTGGAGAGTCCTTCGTAGAATGCGAGAATAATTTGTTGGTTACTAGGAGACTCATCGAGTCATTGGGTTTCATAATCAATGAGGAAAAATCTCAATCTACGCCGTCGAAGAGATGCAAATATCTGGGGTTTTGGTTTGATTCGAGTAGAATGCGACTAGAACTCCCGGAAGATAAGAGAATCAAGTTAAAGGGCCTGATTCGAAAATTTTGTCAAACAAGAACCTGTAAAATTCGCTGTTTTGCGCGGTTCTTGGGTTCCTTAGTGGCGAGTTGTCCGGCGATCCCTTATGGATTCGCCCACACCAAAACGTTCGAGAGAGCGCGTTACTTGGCCCTTTTAAACTCGGGAGATTGTTTCGATGCGAATATGACCCTTGGCCGCGAGCTACAGGATGATTTTAATTGGTGGCTGAGAGCCATTGATAACCCGAGTAATTCGATAGAACCTTTAAAATTCTCTATAGAAATCTTTAGTGACGCATCACTATCTGGCTGGGGAGCAGTATGCGGAGAAAAGAAAGCGCATGGGTTTTGGAGTAGGGAGGAGAGTCGGAATCATATCAACATTTTAGAATTGAAAGCGGCTGTTTTCGGGTTGAAATGTTTCGCTAATAAGCTAAAAAACAGCGATATTTTGTTACGATTAGATAATACTACAGCGATCGCGTACATCAACCGAATGGGCGGTACACGCTCCAAAAATCTAAGTAGCGCAGCGAGACTAATATGGGATTGGTGCGAGGCGCGGAATAATAGAATCGAGGCTTCGTTCATTGGCACAAAAGAAAATGCAGACGCTGACTTTGAATCGAGGAGACTTTATAAAGAAACGGAATATTCTCTGGCGGATTGGGCCTTTCAAGATATCTCGAGATCGTTAGGAGATCCCCAAGTAGATTTATTTGCTTCGCGAATTAACACGAAGTGTGAGCGTTTCGTTACGTGGTTCCGCGATCCAGAGAGCTCAGAGATAGACGCTTTTACGATTCAATGGGGGCCCTTTTCTCTGGCTTACGCGTTTCCCCCATTTTCGGTCATCTTGAGGGCCTTGCAGAAAATTAGAGAGGAAAAGGCCAGGGTAATCATGGTAGTTCCTCAGTGGCCTACGCAGCCCTGTACCCTTTCTTCCGAGCATTACTATGCAAAAAATCTATCGTTTTCTCGCCCAACAAAAAACTATTGTTGTCCCCGAGCAACCAGCCACACCCACTCTGGAGGGACCTTACCCTGGAGGTGGGGTTGTTATCAGGAGGGCGTTTCAGCTGAATCATGTTCCGGAAATCGCACTGGATTTGATGACGGCTTCTCTCCGCACTGGGTCGATAAAACAGTACGATAGCGCGTTACGAAAATGGTGGAATTTTTGCAAGGAACACAACGCTAATTTTTACAAGCCATCCATTGAGAACATCCTTTCTGTCCTCGCTACGGAGTTTCAGCGAGGCGCATCACACGGGTCCTTGAACTCTCTAAGATCAGCGATTTCGCTGATCGCAGGGCCCTTTGTAGGTCAAGATTCAAAAATCAAGCGTTTTTTCAAAGGAGTTGTTGAACGTCGGCCGTCGAGACCCAAGTATGACTTCACATGGGATCCGAAGACAGTATTGGACTATCTGGAGGGACTTGGTGAAAATGACGAACTGTCCTTGGAAACGTTAGCGGGAAAGCTTGTGACTCTTCTTGCCCTTGTGACAGGCCAACGGATGCAAACGCTTTCCCTTATTAAACTCAGCAATATAATAAAAAGAGGTAATACTATACAAATCAAAATCGCCGATACTATAAAGACGTCGGGCCGCGGTCGGGCTCAACCCCTTCTGACCTTTTCAAGATATTGTAACGTTTTAAGATAAACGTTGAGTTATTAAGTTATTATGTGAGTTCTCCAAGAGAAATAAAGTGAATCGTAGAGGAATTAGATATGTTTTGCAATGAGATTATGTATTCAGAAAATACAGGTCTGCTTCAGTGGCAAGCTAAAGACAGACTGACTTGTTTTACAATAATCGTTGTTGACGCAGCAACCGAGTTTCTTATATTTTAAAGGATGTCATTTATCATATAGGCTACTAGATGGTGTGTATGAAATTAATAGGATATGGGTGATTTTACCCAATGTAACACTACCCCCCCCCCCCTTAGTAAAAGAGTCGTCCCGACTCTCGAGGTGAGTATCAAAGTGTTCTATTTGGGAGAATTGGAGCTGTGGCTCAAGAAGTTAAAAGTTTCCCCAAATACTATCCGGCATTCGCCCTCTGCCTCAAGGTAAACCACAGAAAACCTTGAGGAGATAGTGAATCTAATCGAACCAAAAGTGTATAATGTGATAAATGTGAAATATTCTTCGGATCTTAAATGGAGGATCAGGAACCAGGAACCAGGAACGATGATCCGGAATAAGAAGAAGAATTCCTTAGTTACTGCGTAGAGAGTCCTGCATATTGGAAGTGGTTGGAGGGGTAAAGGACCAGGATAGAAGGACTTAAGGATTCCCAAGAAGTTCAAAAGGGGTCCAACTCCATACCTCTTCGAAATAAATCAAAAACGACCTAGACAGGAGGACAAATATTATTCTCTCGAAATATTAGGTCATAAATTAGAGTTCTTTAAAAACTCTTTCAAATTCTAGATTTCTTTATGAATCTTTTTGAATTATAATAATAAATTAATCCTTTTGGAAATAAACTGAATAGTTTTGAAATGAATAAATTAAATTATTATATTGAATAAATGTAAGGAATATAAATTGGAGCAGCCTTATCTGGGAGGAAGTAGGGAAACCGGATTATTAGGTCAGGATGGGATGGGTTAGGCTTCCTTCGTGTCGTCTCAGAATTATTTTCATCATTTTAATAGAAAATCCTACTCTCAGAATATCGGGAGCTGAAAAACTTGGGTTATTATTTGTTAACTAGAACATAGCCTATATTTAAAGTTTTCCGCTCGGATCCTTTTTTATCTAGAGTCATTATTATTTAATTTTATTACAGTGACACCTAGCGTTATTTTGTCTAATACTTTCAACGAGATTCGATATTGAAATAAAAGAGGGTCTTTCAAACGACCTATATCGAAAAAGAAAATATCGTGTTCGCAGTTCGGAACTCCTAAACAGCTGTAATGCTGATGAAATGAAAGAAAGGTTAAACCGATTAAAAATCACAATAAACGATCGGTTACTAACTAGGGCTACTACCAAGATCTAGTTTTTAGAAGTTATGGGTTGAGTATCTGGAGAGGGATTTTTATCTCTCCAGGAATTTTGATTTGAATCATTATTTTTCTCGTCGTCTTTTCGCCAAGACGTCCGAGAGTCCGAATAATTATCATTAATTGAATTATTTCTCCTCTCTAAAGAAAAACATTCATCTGTCACGTGACCTATCTTATGACAGAATTTGCATTTCGGTCTTTCTCCGTTACTTTGTCTCCTATTATAATTATTATTATTATTTTGATTATAATTATTATTATTATTTGTCTGCTGCCTGGGAGTAGTTTTCTGGGTAACGGAAGTTTTAGTTGGGTCAGTGGAAGGTGTTTCTGTCTCGATTTGACGAACTTTCCCCACCCCCAAATGATGCTTTGTTAAGGCCTCGATTTCCATCCCTTTAGTTACGGCTTCATGGACTGAAGAAGGTCCTGTTAAGCTCAGAGTATGTCTTAGGTCTGGATCCGTTAAGGCGTTAATAAATTTGTCGCAAGCTAACATGTCCCTAGTGGACTCATCACAATTTGGCAAAGCTATTCTCGCTAGTCTTTCTATTTCTACACCGAGCGAAGGAAGACCTTCTTCTTTGCCTTGTTTCCTAAGTCCCAATTGAGTTAAAGATAATTTAGAAATCAGTTGATTACCGAATCTTAGACGTAAGGCTCCGCTGAGTTTATCGTAATTTTCAATATCGGAATCAGCAAGAGTCGATAGGACGGCTAAGGCAGGGCCTCTCAAACTTCCGGCTAGTTGCCCGGCTTTAGTAATTGAAGACCACGAATTAACTTTAGCTATTATTTGGAATTGTCTTTCGTAATCTGCCCACGGTATTGTCCCGTCAAAGAAGTTCACTTTTAGGTTAGACGATTTGGATACAGTCTTGTTATTTATGACAGTCGTGTTGTTTAATTGTTTGTCGCGACTACTCCCGGCGCAAGACAAATTAAGAGGCACAGTGTTATTAATTCTATTTTCAAAAGTGTTATCGCCAGCCATGTGGTCAGCATGGTGTACATTATTTGCGTCCCGAATTGAATGCTCAATTCGGTCGCTTTGAGGGATGGTACGAGTGTGCGGCGTGAAAGTCGCCGCTCCACCCGTACGTGGTCTACGAATAGTTGGGGAGGGTTCTTCCTCCCCATAGTTATGTACAGACCGAATGACAGTAGGCTCAACAACTTCCTCCATCCTCATCGGGGAACGTCTGGGAGTCGAGGTCTGCGAGATCGTTTCCTGGGGTTCCAGGCGTCTCATGAGGAGGGATAGGGTAGCTTGTTGGGCTGCATTTTTCGCCTCGCGTTCAGCTCGGCGTTCCTCCCGTTCCTCACGATGACGTCTTTCTTCCCGCTCTTCGCGTTCTCGCTGTGCTTCTCGTTCCTCCCTTTGTTTAGCGATTTCGCGTTCTTCTCGTTCGCGTATTCGTCGATCTTCTCGCTCTTCGCGCTCTTCTTGTGCCGATAGGTTGGCCTCTTGTTGTGCTGTTTGAGCAGCTAAACTTGCCTGTTGTTGGGCGGCCAGAGCTTGAAATAGTCGCTCCATCATGTCGACTTGAGGTGGTATTTGCTGGTTTCCAGCGGGTTCGTCAGTAGAAGCAGTAGCTCGTCGACGAGACATTTCGTTTTTCGTTTATAGTAGATTCCACAAAATATTCACTCTATCGGTCTCGGAAAAATCCCACTTCTGACACCAATGTAACGTTTTAAGATAAACGTTGAGTTATTAAGTTATTATGTGAGTTCTCCAAGAGAAATAAAGTGAATCGTAGAGGAATTAGATATGTTTTGCAATGAGATTATGTATTCAGAAAATACAGGTCTGCTTCAGTGGCAAGCTAAAGACAGACTGACTTGTTTTACAATAATCGTTGTTGACGCAGCAACCGAGTTTCTTATATTTTAAAGGATGTCATTTATCATATAGGCTACTAGATGGTGTGTATGAAATTAATAGGATATGGGTGATTTTACCCAATGTAACAATATGAAGCTCGGAAAAATATCTGCGTAGTTACGACTCTCGAATCGTACAAAGAGCGAACTGGTTCGATACGGGGAGGTGAGGATTCGCTTTTCCTCGCCCTGAAAAAACCATTTGAGAGGGTGTCTGCCCAGACGCTTTCCCGATGGATTAAGAAAGTTTTATCAAACAGCGGGATTGATACTAGTATCTTTTCGGCGTACAGTACACGCCACGCATCCTCATCAGCTGCGAAGCGTAAGGGTTTAGATTTAGACGTGATAAGAAAATCGGCCGGATGGTCAAAAGATTCTCAAACATTTGCGCGCTTCTATGACCTCCCCATATCAATGGATAGCTCAGAGTACGCAAATGCGATATTAGAGTAGAAAAAAAACAAAAAAAGATATTAACACATGTATATTCTACCATAGTTACTGACAGCTAGTCATTGTCGTAAGTTACAACTGTTGAAGTTAAAAATAAATTTCAACTTATTATATTTGCCGTATGTTGTACTTTAAACATCTACAGTGGAATCTATCGGAAGAGGCGCGAAATACAATTATACGATTAAACGAACTTACCTTAAGTGAAGTTCGATCCTAATTGTATGTAGCGCCTCTTCCGATAGATCACATCCCACCCAGGTGAAGTCAAATGTTCATAATTATATAGACTTACATTTGTATTTACCTGTCACCCAATACCTCAGAGTGGTATTACCCGTAGATACGGCAAAAACTTTGGAATAATGAGTTCTCAGGGCCAGGCGCCCAACCATAGGAACGAAAAAGTCCCTAGCGGGCTTTGAATACGTGTGGTGATTCGGGCAGGGGAGGGGGGACTACAGTGAAATCTATCGGAAGAGGCGCTACATACAATTACGATCGAACTTCACTTAAGGTGAGTTCGTTTGATCGTATAATTCCAACCTAAGTGGTTTCCGTTGCTTCTGCAGTATGGGTCCGAAATATATATAGATATACCTGGCCATGACTCCGAGGCTTCTGCAGTATGGGTCCGAAATATATATAGATATACCTACCCTTGGTTCCGTTGCTTCTGCAGTATGGGTCCGAAATATATATAGATATATCTAACCTAGGTCCTTTCGCTACGAAAATTATGAATAAAGGCGAGGAAGATTAGTCAAGGGTCGTGAAAGGAGTACAGTTGATTATGGCTTGAGCTCGTGTTTATTCATGCAGATAAATTCAAATACAGGCATCATAGATTTAAATCTAACTATAACGAGACAAACATTGAATATCGTATAATAATGAAATCGGATTATTACTAGTGAACAGAAAATACTTATTTCTAACGATGATACATAAAAAAAAAAAAGAAAAGAACTATATACATGACGAAAACTTAGCCTTTCTTACGGCGACAACACTGGATACAGTTTACACGGTTGATACCGTTTTGTATTCTACGTTTGAGCTTGGTTAGTCTCAAGCGTCTGTAAAATGAAGTGACTATTCTATCGTTTTTCTCCAAATTCTTAGTAAATATATTTGTGAACTGCTCAAGAGTAAAGCCCTGCGTCATATAATACAAGAACATGATGCAGAACTGACCACATACCAGAGAGGAAGAGCTCTGTAGCTGCTTATCGTTCCAACGGTAGGCTTTACAGTTCCGACGCAGAGCCCTGATGTGTTGGGGTATAACGGGTGGTAGACCAAAACTATCGAAATATACGGCTTGTCCGGTGGCTGTCACATGGAAAGCAACCCAGTGTGTCCCGGAGCGTGTATGGATATCTGTATTCGCTACGATAGCGGTCGGGTATGTCCAGTGCAGCGGGATCTGATCGGCTGGGTAAACTCCCTTAGTCCGAGCGGGTGCTTGTTCCAGTGCACTCAGAATTTGAAAAGTATCCATCCTCTTTGCTTGTCGTGGACTCACTGGTAAATTTGGTAGAAAATCTGTGAAATCCTCAGTCACAGGCTCCGGCAGGCTGTCTTCATGCGTGCAGATATCTCTTCTATACCGTTGGGACCATACTGATCCTCTCCTTGCTCGAGCGGATTGTTCGGGGTTTCTCTCTCGTTATCAGCAGATTGTTCGGGTGAGTTTAGCAAACTAGTCCGCAAAGGGATTGAAGACAAGCTTTTTTCGGACAGTCCATGTGACTGCAGCCACTTCTTCAGTTTCATAGCGTTACGCAGTGCACAGTTGAAGTTCTTACGAACACCGGTGTGTAGAAGACATGACTTGTCCGATGACAGGTCTCTGAATGCTGGGCACTCGCATTCACCACGTTCCAAGTTGACGATTTCTCGTGCCATCACCTCTTGGAGAAATTTAGCTTTCTGCGCCCCGCGACAGAAGATGTTCTTTGCCATATGCGTAATAGACCGTAAATTCGCATTCAGTTGTTTATGCGTCACATCGCCCTCAAACCATTCTATTCCATGGTGGTTGCTTATCAGCCAATTGTTCTGCGAGCGCCTTGATGAGGATAGCTCGCTGATGGAGTGAGGAGGTGTGATGATCCAATGGGCCAGAGCCTTATTCTCGTAGACGACGACGGCGACCTCTTTCGGCATGAACTGCCCGGTCTCAGATGAAGCTGAAGTTAGCACGCGTGCTACAAGCGCGCGGCGCCGAACTTTCTGCCCTGAGTGTACCAACACAGCGCCCAGAGCGGGCGACGCCATGAAGCGACTCAGTCTAAAGCCTAGACGTACAGTAATGTTCATCAATGCTTCCACAGCGCCTTACTGTTTTTTTCTGACTTCTTCGGATACAATAGGATGAAATGATATTATATCATTTTTAAAAGGGGTTATAATTATTATTATTATAATTTCGGCCATGGGCACATGAAATACGACTAGGATGGAGTCTCGTTTCCGAAAAAGTCGGAAAAAAGTAAGCCACTGGAATAGCATCAATGAACATTACTTTATTTAAGAGCGACGATACATGACCAAGCAATACCTTAGAAAATTCGACCATTTTGCACTCTGCTCATGCACTGAGAGAATTTTCTATTTACCAGTAATAAAAAGAAGTATTTGCATTTTTTTCGATCCAGTACTTCATATCAATAAATATTGATTAAATATCAGTACAATTCTATGACATATCAATAATTTTATTGCCGGAAAATGAACAAAGTTTAGTCAGAAATGAAATTTTATTAGTATTTGATAAAATGTTATCAATATGTGTTTAATGTGTGTTTTATTAAATACTCATAAATTTTATTACTATCAAATAAAAATTTCTGTCAGTGTGGAAAAATAATTTCGACACATGACATGTATCACATAAGGATGAGGAAAATTGAACGATGGCTCAAATAAAGATTGCGACACATAACAAGAGCACAATATTACGTCGAAGCAGCTCTAATTTCCGAAAGTACAGCGAATTAGAGAACGGGTTCATTTTAGTAATCAAAGCAAAAAAATCACTGTCATAGACGCAGACACGGAATTCGAGGGTTCAGAATTTTACGAAAAATTCCGTCAGTCTGTCTGAAATACAAAACCATGAGAGTTTTTACGTGGACGCGGTTTTCGGAGTCTCTAAGAAATCAAAAACGTTAATTTTTCGTTAAGAATGTAGAAAAACGGCCGCGACTTTCGCAGGCACGGTACTTAGGGGTTGAAAATTTGACAGAAACTCAGTGATCATGTCTGGAATACGAAACGATTCGAGTTTTTACGGGGACGCTGTTTTCGAAGTCTCTAAAAAATCAGAAACGTTGATTTTTCGTTAAAAATGTAGAAAAACGGCCGCGACTTCCGCAGGCACGGTACTTAGGGGTTGAAAATTTTACAGGAACTCAGTCATCATGTCTGGAATACGAAACGATTTGAGTTTTTACGGGCACGCGGTTTTCGAAGTCTCTACAAAATCAGAAACGTTGATTTTTCGTTAAAAATGTAGAAAAACGGCCGCGACTTCCGCAGGCACGGTACTTAGGGGTTGAAAATTTTACAGAAACTCAGTCATCATGTCTGGAATACGAAACGATTCGAGTTTTTACGGGGACGCTGTTTTCGAAGTCTCTAAAAAATCAGAAACGTTGATTTTTCGTTAAACATGTAGAAAAACGGCCCCGACTTCCGCAGGCACGGTACTTAGGGGTTGAAAATTTTACAGGAACTCAGTCATCATGTCTGGAATACGAAACGATTTGAGTTTTTACGGGCACGCGGTTTTCGAAGTCTCTAAAAAATCAGAAACGTTGATTTTTCGTTAAAAATGTAGAAAAACGGCCGCGACTTCCGCAGGCACGGTACTTAGGGGTTGACAATTTCACAGAAACTCAGTCATCATGTCTGGAATACGAAACGATTCAAGTTTTCACGGGGACGCGGTTTTCGAAGTCTCTAAAAAATCAGAAACGTTGATTTTTCGTTAAAAATCTAGAAAAACGGCTACGACTTCCGCAGGCACGGTACTTAGGGGTTGAAAATTTTACAGGAACTCAGTCATCATGTCTGGAATACGAAACGATTTGAGTTTTCACGGGCACGCGGTTTTCGAAGTCTCTAAAAAATCAGAAACGTTGATTTTTCGTTAAAAATGTAGAAAAACGGCCGCGACTTCCGCAGGCACAGTACTTAGGGGTTGAAAATTTCACAGAAGCTCAGTCGTTACGTCCGGAATACGAAACCATTAGAGATTTCACGGGGACGCGGTCTTCGAAGTCACTAAAAATTCAAAAACGTTAATTTTTCGTTAAAAATGTAGAAAAACGGCCGCGACTTCCGCAGGCACGGTACTTAGGGGTTCAAAATTTTACAGAAGCTCAGTCATCATGGCCGGAATACGAAACCATTAGAGTTTTCACGGGGACGCTGTTTTCGAAGTCTCTAACAAATCAGAAACGTTGATTTTTCGTTAAAAATCTAGAAGAACGGCCACGACTTCCGCAGGCACGGTACTTAGGGGTTGAAAATTTTACAGAAGCTCAGTCATCATGTTCGGAATACGAAACCATCAGAGTTTTCACAGGGACGCGGTCTTCGAAGTCTCTAAAAAATCAGAAACGTTGATTTTTCGTTGAAAATGTAGAAAAACGGCCGCGACTTCCGCAGGCACGGTACTTAGGGGATGAAAATTTTACAGAAGCTCAGTCATCATGCCCGGAATACGAAACCATTAGAGTTTTCACAGGGACGCGGTTTTCGAAGTCTCTAAAAAATCAAAAACGTTGATTTTTCGTTAAAAATGTGGAAAAACGGCCGCAACTTTCGCAGGCACGGTACTTAGGGGATGAAAATTTTACAGAAGCTCAGTCATCATGCCCGGAATACGAAACCATTAGAGTTTTCACAGGGACGCGGTTTTCGAAGTCTCTAAAAAATCAAAAACGTTGATTTTTCGTTAAAAATGTGGAAAAACGGCCGCAACTTTCGCAGGCACGGTACTTAGGGGTTGAAAATTTCACAGAAACTCAGTGATGATGTCCGGAATACGAAATCATTAGGGTTTTCACGGGGACGCGGTCTTCGAAGTCTCTAAAAATTCAAAAACGTTGATTTTACGTTAAAAATGTAGAAAAACGGACGCGACTTCCGCAGGCACGGTACTTAAGGGTTGAAAATTTTACAGAAGCTCAGTCATCATGCCTGGAATACGAAACCATTAGAGTTTTCACAGGGACGCGGTTTTCGAAGTCTCTAAAAAATCAGAAACGTTGATTTTTCGTTAAAAATGTGGAAAAACGGCCGCAACTTTCGCAGGCACGGTACTTAGGGGTTGAAAATTCCACAGAAACTCAGTGATGATGTCCGGAATACGAAATCATTAGAGTTTTCACGGGGACGCGGTCTTCGAAGTCTCTAAAAATTCAAAAACGTTGATTTTTCGTTAAAAATGTAGAAAAACGGACGCGACTTCCGCAGGCACGGTACTTAGGGGTTGAAAATTTTACAGAAACTCAGTCATCATGTCCGGAATACGAAACGATTCGAGTTTTCACGGGGACGCTGTTTTCGAAGTCTCTAACAAATCAGAAACGTTGATTTTTCGTTAAAAATCTAGGAGAACGGCCACGACTTCCGCAGGCACGGTACTTAGGGGTTGAAAATTTTACAGAAGCTCAGTCATCATGCCCGGAATACGAAACCATTAGAGTTTTCACAGGGACGCGGTTTTCGAAGTCTCTAAAAAATCAAAAACGTTGATTTTTCGTTAAAAATGTGGAAAAACGGCCGCAACTTTCGCAGGCACGGTACTTAGGGGTTGAAAATTTTACAGAAACTCAGTGATGATGTCCGGAATACGAAATCATTAGAGTTTTTACGGGGACGCGGTCTTCGAAGTCTCTAAAAATTCAGAAACGTTGATTTTTCGTTAAAAATCTAGAAAAACGGCTACGACTTCCGCAGGCACGGTACTTGGGGGTTAAAAATTTTACAGAATCTCAGTCATCATACCCGGAATACGAAACCATCAGAGTTTTCACAGGGACGCGGTTTTCGAAGTCTCTAAAAAATCAAAAACGTTGATTTTTCGTTAAAAATGTGGAAAAACGGCCGCAACTTTCGCAGGCACGGTAGTTAGGGGTTGAAAATTTTACAGAAACTCAGTCATCATGCCCGGAATACAAAACCATCAGAGTTTTTACGGGGACGCGGTCTTCGAAGTCTTCAAATGATCAAGAACTGTCTATTTTTTTCCACTACATGAGATAATTGGACGAGCAATAATTGATTATCGTCGGTGTTAGTGCAATCCCGCGTAGGTACAAAAAAAAAAAATGCGATTAGGTGTGCATTTATCCGATGTATATTTTATTTTCACATCGAATGCACACAAAATCTCATTTTTTTTTGTACTCACGCGGTATTGCAATATTCACGACGATGTGTGGTTCATGAGTTACATACGTTAATTCTAGTGATAATGGTGGACATTTCAAAACTCGCAAACATGCATTTATCCAGTAAAATACAAAGAATATAGCAGAATGGTTGCTTAGGAAATTAGAAGTCGATATGAGAAGATCAAATGAAATATTTTATTCATCAAATACATATACGTACATTAAATCAGCATTTAGTAGGTTCGCTGCGGATGCAAATATCAAAATCCGAAAATTGCGGGTACATGCATTATTATACAGATCTATTTCTTCAGTTTCTAATATAAAACAATAATCAGTTGCAGAAAAAAAATCAAGACATACAAGAAAAAGTAGAACCACACCTTGTCAGTAACAAAAACACACACAGACACATTCATGTGCACCAAATATTCATACCGTCCAATTTGAGCTATAGCGTGCTTTAACGTTAAGTATTCGCAAAACAAAGTTTGATAAATTATTTAAAACATACAAAAAAGGTACTGCGGACCAAAGCTTACATACTAGGTTAAGTAACAAAACATACGTACGTATATAACACATAAATCAACGTGCAACATCTAGATAAAGCATACAGTGGAGTGTTATAAGCCAAACCATAACCACATATTATCGTACAAGATATATCTTCATTACTCAAAGGTAGTTCCTAATCAAACGAAATCACGCTATTCGTCGTATACATCCGCCGTTTCGATATAATGACCAGTGTTCAGTTACTCAGGGTTCACTTATATGCATAATTGATGCACAAAACTCGAGAGTCGTGACAAAATACAATGGTGGACGTTTCGTAAGGGTCATTCTGGTTTCCAGATTTCTCGTGTACTTATTCATATCATCGCAATCGAGCATTGTATGATGAGTTCTTTGGCGTTTACGGATCGTTGTGGTCATTGGATATTCCAATAATATGCGCGCTATTCCTCTTCTCGCGCTGTTCATGTCTCTTTCTGAGAAACTTACATTGGAACCACTACATATCATATAACCCCAAACGCAGATATGAACCCCACAGTTACCGCTGACCTCACCGGTATCTGTTATTTGCGATGGAGTATCCACAGGTGTTGACAAAACCCACTCTTTCCAATTAGTCAAATTCATGTTTCGGGCTGTACGAGAACTTGATATAAAAGCACATAGTCGATCCATCAGATCATCGGGTGGTGCGCTGTGAAATGTATCTAAGTAAACAAATACGTGACGGTGCAGAAGTACTACCAATAGTGTCCAGTGATTCCCGTTAACATTAATAGGCATTAGCCACACATTGTACTCCATTGGTTTCACAACTTCAGTCCAGTTTCGGAAACCGATTGAAATACAGCCTTCAGGAGCTAGCAATTTTTCAACAAAATAGGAATCAAAAGAAAGCAATTTCAATTGGTTTCTGTTAGCAATATCTAGGCAAAATAGCAAAAAAGCTATTAACAATTTCACCTTCGAGCCATACATTATTTCGTAAACAGCTTAGTGTCTCGTGATTTATCGGAATACCAGCTATATTTCTGTCAACATCTTTATCAGTTGATGGAAATGTAAGTGACTCATTAAAAAGTCTTTCAGAAATGTCTGCAAGATACGGGCCGTTGTCGATTACCATTGGTTCTCCGTCCAACAATGACAATTCTGATAGCGAAGGGGAAAAAGTATTCTGTCTAACGGCAGATGGATTAAAACAGTTTTCTTCACGTGTTTCATCATCTGTTCGGTCAGTTTCATGTTGATGGTTCGGTGGAAATGAATCGAAACAGTCTTCGTCACGTAGCTCGTCATGCATTTGGTCAGTCTCGGTTTGATATGCGACGGTTTCGACACCGGAAATATTCTGGGTTATCTCAACATTATTTTTTATTTTTTTCGGAAACTTGAAAAAGACGTTGCCCCGTCTACCCCTTTTTTTATCTTTCCACGTTTCTACCGCTAGCTCAGGAGCATTTGGATTTCTTCTGGTGGATTTCCTCCACCGTCTTTGTAATGAGTATTTGCGCTCACTTAGTCGTCCTTGTAGTAAGGCTTCTAGGGTACGTATAAACCTCGGCGCTGGTATGCGCAATTGCTTTTTCAAAATATCGTTTTTAACAATATTGAACCAATTTTCAATGGATGCGTTGGAATCGCGCCTAAGATTGAATTTTTTGATCACGAACGCAGACCACAATGGGAAATACGACAGCAAATGCTCTAACAAATATTCCACGAAACGTGGAAAATAATATTCATTCACCTTTGGTTTTTCGCATAGTGAGGATTCGTCAGATAAAGTTTTCACCATCTCATCTCTGATATTCGAAAAAAAAACGTAAAATGGAGACATGTGGCGCACGGAAGCCTTTTGTTTTTTACGAACTTCATCCTGGCTATCACTGTCGTCCTCGTCAAATATTTCGCCAGTTGAATCCAAACCATCCGCAGAATCGATTATATCAGGCGAAATCATCGTTTCCCCCTTCAACTTATTCAGGCACTCATAGAAATTTTCGGTGACATATTTGAAACCTACAACAACAATTGCGGCTTGCATAATTGCTGCTGCAGCACCCAAATCTCCACAATGAATGAATTGTGTTACTAAACGACCTGCAAGAATTCTTTGATCCTTTCCGGAAATTAACGCCCGCGCTTGACTGTTTGCCGTACGTAAGAGGTGGGATGAACACACGTGAATGTATGTGATTTCTGGCCATTCTGTTTGGCTGTTTGTCTGCATCAATTCAAACACAATGCTCAGGTACCGAGGCAAAGACATTCCATCGTTAAAAGCTTTTAAGGAGGCTTGAATCAAAGCGAGACTGAAATCAGTTTCAATTTTGTTAATTACACAGTTGCGAGATGTCATTCTATGAATTGAATAATTGAAAACAGATAGTGGATGGCGAATGTATGGAACACTATGCATTTCCGAAATGAATTCGAGAACGGGTAATGGGCCGTATGTATCACTCCCTGGGAGAATTAAAGCATAGTAATAAATTCGCTTTTTAACCTCAGGTGGGTTTGCGACTATCGAACCCGTCGCATCTAGGTGACAAAAAACCGTGCCCGGTTCCAGGGATAGCAAATACCGGATTTGCTTTTCCGTATAAAGAATTACCTGCATGGGGTTTTGAATGAAACCTGTAACATATTCCCCAGACCATTTTTTCCTGAAAATTTCAGCTGACTTTGCCAAGTCGATTTGCCAATTGTCATGAAGGTCTTGCTCACCCTTACGTTGGCTCGCTATTTTCTCTACTATTGCTAGGCTGGGTGCATCATCCCTGTTTCCGGATTCTAATATGTGTTCAGGAACTAGCTGCAACATTTCTTGTTTGATCACATTTGGTGCTTTAATTTCTGTCATTGCGCTTAATTTTGCCCTACGCTCTCCCTTCATGTGACGCCGATGAATCTCGCCTGCGTTGTGAGAAATATCGCGATCTCTGTAAACTTTCAAAGAAATGTCCTGGTAAGGGGCTAAAATTGGTTCACAAGATTCCAGACGGAACCAAGCGCAGGCGGAATTCAAACATTCTGCTTTCGTATAAAAATAGGCTGTCCGTTTTTTATCTAGGCTATTACATTTATGCGAAGCAAAAGAAAACACACAGCATTCGTAACGTGGCACTTCTTTCATGTATCGTACTAAGGCGTCGGTCCAACCTATCGATAATTTTGTTTCTGATGTCCAGTACCTTTCCCAAAACTGTCGTGGGACTACTACTTCACCATCCAGAATTCTCGCGCCAGTTTTGCGTTTACGCACTCGATGTGAGATTGGTTCGCGGTGCGAATTTTCAACTCTGGGAGAGTTAGGCTCTGCTGAGGGTGAATCAGAATTCGTGCGGATTGGTGAAGAGTTAATACCCGAGATATCCCCGATTTCGTCAAATTGAGGTAACTGACTGCAGAACGTTTCGACAAATGGTACCTCAGTATTGTCTATCAAATCGCTATCATCAGGGTCAGTTTCGATGGCGTGAATATCGCCAAAATCGGAATTTTCAAACTCGAGATCATCATTATCATAGGCAACGTCGGTGTCATCAACACCGACAGCATCTAAACTGTTTATTTCAGTATCACTACAAATAACCTGCTTTGTTAGATCGTTGATATTTTCAGTCGAAACCGGACATGGTGTGTGTTTTATGGACGCAATGTCTCTAGAAATATCATTTTGATCTGAGAAAACCGAAGCAGCAAAATCCACTTTTATAGCGACTACATTTTTTCTGAACAAATCGTAACACTTTCGGGTGTACTTCTGCACGGTCCGTTTATCTTTGGCCTGTAAAATTTCCGAGCACACGCCGGGCCATACACTGGACTTCGATGTATGAGATTTACACTCGGGCGACGTGACAAATTCATTAAAATTGATATGCGGATACAATTTTGCAAGAGCACTCGCTAGGCTTTTTGGAGTTATTAATTCATCCATACTGAGGACACTATGGTCGCGTACATGTGACAAGTATTGATGACTTTGGTTTGATGGGGATCTACCTTTGAGTAACTGTACAGAGAATATTAGGAAGATGTAACTGGGAAAAATAGGATGGAATTTATTTGACAAATCGAAACATGGTCGTCGAATTATCTATGGAGATTTCGAAGAACCCTGTCCCCGGTGAATAGCTTCGTAGTATTGTTTGTAATGATTTGCGCCATAACCCTGTCAAAAGTGCGATTCAAAAAGTTATTTTTTTCTTCAATAATGTGAATTGATTATTCGTTGTAGTGATTACGAGTATACATTATACCGGTTTTTTTTTAACTTTTTTTTTTACCTCGTACACCCTTGGAAAAGTGAGTTTTTAGTGTCAAACGAAGCCTCGTGAAACCGGAAGGTTTGAAAGGTTCCGCAGTCAGTCTGAACTTTTCCCATTCGATTAACGTAAGATTCTTGCTACACAAACACTCCAATCAAAATATCTCGAAAACTATACAAGCTAGTAAGCTGTTCTTGGTCTCATTTTGTAGGTAAAAAAGTCCTATCTATTTCCGAGCTAGAAATTGATCTTGTACTCGTTACGGACGCTCAAACTTGAGCTTTATTTGACGAATAAATTTTTCATCATTTTTTTTCAATTTTCAGATCTAACATAGGTCAGACCTTTCTTGTAGTGGATTCAATTACCTACAAAATGAGACCAAGAACAGCTTACTAGCTTGTATAGTTTTCGAGGTATTTTGATTGGAGTGTTTGTGTAGCAAGAATCCTATGTTAATCAAATGGGAAAAGTTCAGACCGACTGCGGAACCTTTGGAAATCGAGCCACCAGGTTCCGATGTCACGAGGCTTCGTTTTGTACTACAAACTCACTTTTTCAAGGGTGTACAAAGTAAAAAAAACAAAGTTGAAAAAAAAAAAACAGTCTAGTATGCATACGTAAAGCTAAATATACTTCAATATATAGTATGTTTGCATCGTAGTGACAAGAAGATACTTTGATCGAATTCGTCTTGAAAAAGACTAGACAGATCAGCACGTTAAGAAAAATTTCCATAAAAATGAATGAAATTTCCATTTAGCTTTAACCCCCTGACTCTTTCAATAAACCCTTCGTATTTTGAATTGTGTTATTTTATTGATTGCATATTCTTGCCTGTTATATAACTGGTTATAAGAGAGAAATAATATGAGAAAGGTATTGCAATGAAAAAGATCACCGAAGAAGTCATGACAATAGTTGAACAAATGGATTTTTCAAAATCATTCTAAATTCGGATTGTTTGAAAAGACGTCCTATTGTGGCAAACAAATCTTTTTGCTCATTTTCATAAATCTCTGAGACTATGCGTATTGCCGACTATAGATACAAGTAATAATGAAGGGGAGCTTATCGTCGAAAGGCATAAAAAATGCATCAACTTCGAGAACACATAAGTCCAAAAAATGTTCGTTTTATGCGCAAATAGAGTCTACAAATGGTTTTTACATTATCCCAATTCGATTTCCTCGGCGAATTACGTGAAAAACAATCTGTATACTTTATTATTGCACGAAACGAACATGTTTTGGAGGTATGTGTTCGGAATTAAATTTGAATACGCGCAATGTTGGCCTTTCTTGCGTTATTAACGCCTGGGCTCGGATAATAATCGAAATGTGGGACATTTCGAGCAAAAGGAGGTGGGCGACTAGGGATGGGCCTTAGATGTTTTTTTTCGGAATTTCTATGTTGGATGGCCTTCAATCGCCTCTAAATGTGGAAAAAATAAAGTAATTTATAAGAGCGAGAACCGCTACTCTAGCCATCACGCAGTTGCACTTTACGCGGATAACCCGCACACGAATAATCCAGGTCTTAATATACAACATGATTGGATGAATTACCGCGTTAAGCACCCTACGCACACAGTCAACCGTAGATCCCTCAATCACTCAAATGTCGAGCACCAATTTCAGCAGAGTGAATGACAGAATTCGCCGTATTTTCTTTTCGAATAATTTTCATCCGCTACAGCCACGACGTTGGTCAGTTACGTCTCAGGTACTGCATCGGAATATACGCTATTACTATTGGAAATAAAGAAAAAGTGAAATGCCTGAGATTTTTGTTCGGAAACACAACCAACTAAAATTTCAGAATTATAGATTAGATAAAAACAAGACAGAATTGATCGTTTGTCGAGTTCTAGTTGACAAAACTTACCTAGGGGTAACGTTTCAGGTTTATCACGCTTTCTTCTTATGGTGATAGATATCGCATGATGAAGTCCATTACGCACGCACAATAGCCGTGGGCAAAGTTGCCGATAATATTTCGTTTAGAATTATGAGTTACGAAATCGTCCGAGACTCTTCCGAAGTTAACAGGATAATGAGCTCCTAGCGAAAAATTTTGGACGACTGTGTTGGGAGAACAGACGTTAACAGACGCCGCACTTCTTTTGAACGCCGCACGAATGAAAGCGCGGCGGAACTGTCAAAGGCGGCTGAGATTGAAGTTCGTAACATAAGCGTGAATGGATGGTCGGATAATGCATTCACTATTTGAGGACTAAAATGTTGTTGGAATTAGAAGTACGCATATATAAACGTGTTTCACTCGATTTGGAAAATCATGCACCGTATTTGGGATTGCACTAACACCGACGGTAATCAATTATTGCTCGTCCAATTATTTCATGTAGTGGAAAAAAAAATAGAAAGTTCTTGATCTTTAGAAGACTTCGAAAACCGCGTCCCCGTAAAAACTCTAATGATTTCGTATTCCGGACATCATCACTGAGTTTCTGTGACATTTTCAACCCCTAAGTACCGTGCCTGCGAAAGTTGCGGCCGTTTTTCCACATTTTTAACGAAAAATCAACGTTTTTGATTTTTTAGAGACTTCGAAAACCGCGTCCCTGTGAAAACTCTAATGGTTTCGTATTCCGGGCATGATGACTGAACTTCTGTAAAATTTTCAACCCCTAAGTACCGTGCCTGCGGAAGTCGTGGTCGTTTTTCTAGATTTTTAACGAAAAATCAACGTTTCTGATTTTTTAGAGACTTCGAAAACCGCGTCCCCGTGAAAATTTGAATCGTTTCGTATTCCAGACATGATGACTGAGTTTCTGTAAAATTGTCAACCCCTAAGTACCGTGCCTGCGGAAGTCGTGGCCGTTCTTCTAGATTTTTAACGAAAAATCAACGTTTCTGATTTGTTAGAGACTTCGAAAACAGCGTCCCTGTGAAAACTCTAATGGTTTCGTATTCCGGGCATGATGACTGAGCTTCTGTAAAATTTTCAACCCCTAAGTACCGTGCCTGCGGAAGTCGCGGCCGTTTTTCTACATTTTTAACGAAAAATTAACGTTTTTGAATTTTTAGAGACTTCGAAGACCGCTTCCCCGTGAAAACTCTAATGGTTTTGTATTCCAGACATAATGACTGAGCTTTTGTGAAATTGACAACCCCTAAGTACCGTGCCTGCGAAAGTCGCGGCCGTTTTTCCACATTTTTAACGAAAAATCAACGTTTCTGATTTGTTAGAGACTTCGAAAACAGCGTCCCCGTGGAAACTCGAATCGTTTCGTATTCCAGACATGATGACTGAGTTTCTGTAAAATTTTCAACCCCTAAGTACCGTGCCTGCGGAAGTCGCGTCCGTTTTTCTACATTTTTAACGAAAAATCAACGTTTTTGAATTTTTAGAGACTTCGAAGACCGCGTCCCCGTGAAAACTCTAATGATTTCGTATTCCGGACATCATTACTGAGTTTCTGTGAAATTTTCAACCCCTAAGTACCGTGCCTGCGAAAGTTGCGGCCGTTTTTCCACATTTTTAACGAAAAATCAACGTTTCTGATTTTTTAGAGACTTCGAAAACCGCGTCCCTGTGAAAACTCTAATGGTTTCGTATTCCGGGCATGATGACTGAGCTTCTGTAAAATTTTCAACCCCTAAGTACCGTGCCTGCGGAAGTCGCGTCCGTTTTTCTACATTTTTGACGAAAAATCAACGTTTTTGAATTTTTAGAGACTTCGAAGACCGCGTCCCCGTGAAAACTCTAATGATTGTGTATTCCGGACATCACCACTGAGTTTCTGTGAAATTTTCAACCCCTAAGTACCGTGCCTGCGGAAGTCGTGGCCGTTTTTCTAGATTTTTAACGAAAAATAAACGTTTCTGATTTTTTAGAGACTTCGAAAACCGCGTCCCCGTGAAAACTTGAATCGTTTCGTATTCCAGACATGATGACTGAGTTTCTGTAAAATTTTCAACCCCTAAGACCGTGCCTGCGGAAGTCGCGTCCGTTTTTCTACATTTTTAACGAAAAATCAACGTTTTTGAATTTTTAGAGACTTCGAAGACCGCGTCCCCGTGAAAACTCTAATGATTTCGTATTCCGGACATCATCACTGAGTTTCTGTGAGATTTTCAACCCCTAAGTACCGTGCCTGCGAAAGTTGCGGCCGTTTTTCCACATTTTTAACGAAAAATCAACGTTTTTGATTTTTTAGAGACTTCGAAAACCGCGTCCCTGTGAAAACTCTAATGGTTTCGTATTCCGGGCATGATGACTGAGCTTCTGTAAAATTTTCAACCCCTAAGTACCGTGCCGGCGGAAGTCGCGGCCGTTTTTCTACATTTTTAACGAAAAATCAACGTTTCTGATTTTTTAGAGACTTCGAAAACCGCGTGCCCGTAAAAACTCAAATCGTTTCGTATTCCAGACATGATGACTGAGTTCCTGTCAAATTTTCAACCCCTAAGTACCGTGCCTGCGGAAGTCGTGGCCGTTTTTCTAGATTTTTAACGAAAAATCAACGTTTCTGATTTTTTAGAGACTTCGAAAACCGCGTGCCCGTAAAAACTCAAATCGTTTCGTATTCCAGACATGATGACTGAGTTCCTGTAAAATTTTCAACCCCTAAGTACCGTGCCTGCGGAAGTCGCGGCCGTTTTTCTACATTTTCAACGAAAAATCAACGTTTTTGAATTTTTAGAGACTTCGAAGACCGCTTCTCCGTGAAAACTCTAATGGTTTTGTATTCCGGACATGATGACTGAGCTTTTGTGAAATTGACAAACCCTAAGTACCGTGCCTGCGAAAGTTGCGGCCGTTTTTCCACATTTTTAACGAAAAATCAACGTTTTTGATTTTTTAGAGACTTCGAAAACCGCGTCCCTGTGAAAACTCTAATGGTTTCGTATTCCGGGCATGATGACTGAGCTTCTGTAAAATTTTCAACCCCTAAGTACCGTGCCTGCGGAAGTCGCGTCCGTTTTTCTACATTTTTAACGAAAAATCAACGTTTTTGAATTTTTAGAGACTTCGAAGACCGCGTCCCCGTGAAAACTCTAATGATTTCGTATTCCGGACATCATCACTGAGTTTCTGTGGAATTTTCAACCCCTAAGTACCGTGCCTGCGGAAGTCGCGGCCGTTTTTCTACATTTTTAACGAAAAATCAACGTTTTCGAATTCTTAGAGACTTCGAAGACCGCGTCCCCGTGGAAACCCTAATGATTTCGTATTTCGGACATCATCACTGAGTTTCTGTGAAATTTTCAACCCCTAAGTACCGTGCCTGCGAAAGTTGCGGCCGTTTTTCCACATTTTTAACGAAAAATCAACGTTTTTGATTTTTTAGAGACTTCGAAAACCGCGTCCCTGTGAAAACTCTAATGGTTTCGTATTCCGGGCATGATGACTGAGCTTCTGTGAAATTTTCAACCCCTAAGTACCGTGCCGGCGGAAGTCGCGGCCGTTTTTCTACATTTTTAACGAAAAATCAACGTTTCTGATTTTTTAGAGACTTCGAAAACCGCGTGCCCGTAAAAACTCGAATCGTTTCGTATTCCAGACATGATGACTGAGTTCCTGTAAAATTTTCAACCCCAAAGTACCGTGCCTGCGGAAGTCGCGGCCGTTTTTCTACATTTTTAACGAAAAATTAACGTTTTTGAATTTTTAGAGACTTCGAAGACCGCTTCCCCGTGAAAACTCTAATGGTTTTGTATTCCAGACATAATGACTGAGCTTTTGTGAAATTGACAACCCCTAAGTACCGTGCCTGCGAAAGTCGCGGCCGTTTTTCCACATTTTTAACGAAAAATCAACGTTTTTGATTTTTTAGAGACTTCGAAAACCGCGTCCCTGTGAAAACTCTAATGGTTTCGTATTCCGGGCATGATGACTGAGCTTCTGTGAAATTTTCAACCCCTAAGTACCGTGCCTGCGGAAGTCGTGGCCGTTCTTCTAGATTTTTAACGAAAAATCAACGTTTCTGATTTGTTAGAGACTTCGAAAACAGCGTCCCCGTGAAAACTCGAATCGTTTCGTATTCCAGACATGATGACTGAGTTTCTGTAAAATTTTTAACCCCTAAGTACCGTGCCTGCGGAAGTCGCGTCCGTTTTTCTACATTTTTAACGAAAAATCAACGTTTTTGAATTTTTAGAGACTTCGAAGACCGCGTCCCCGTGAAAACTCCAATGATTTCGTATTCCGGACATCATTACTGAGTTTCTGTGAAATTTTCAACCCCTAAGTACCGTGCCTGCGAAAGTTGCGGCCGTTTTTCCACATTTTTAACGAAAAATCAACGTTTCTGATTTTTTAGAGACTTCGAAAACCGCGTCCCTGTGAAAACTCTAATGGTTTCGTATTCCGGGCATGATGACTGAGCTTCTGTAAAATTTTCAACCCCTAAGTACCGTGCCTGCGGAAGTCGCGTCCGTTTTTCTACATTTTTGACGAAAAATCAACGTTTTTGAATTTTTAGAGACTTCGAAGACCGCGTCCCCGTGAAAACTCTAATGATTGTGTATTCCGGACATCACCACTGAGTTTCTGTGAAATTTTCAACCCCTAAGTACCGTGCCTGCGGAAGTCGTGGCCGTTTTTCTAGATTTTTAACGAAAAATAAACGTTTCTGATTTTTTAGAGACTTCGAAAACCGCGTCCCCGTGAAAACTTGAATCGTTTCGTATTCCAGACATGATGACTGAGTTTCTGTAAAATTTTCAACCCCTAAGTACCGTGCCTGCGGAAGTCGCGTCCGTTTTTCTACATTTTTAACGAAAAATCAACGTTTTTGAATTTTTAGAGACTTCGAAGACCGCGTCCCCGTGAAAACTCTAATGATTTCGTATTCCGGACATCATCACTGAGTTTCTGTGAGATTTTCAACCCCTAAGTACCGTGCCTGCGAAAGTTGCGGCCGTTTTTCCACATTTTTAACGAAAAATCAACGTTTTTGATTTTTTAGAGACTTCGAAAACCGCGTCCCTGTGAAAACTCTAATGGTTTCGTATTCCGGGCATGATGACTGAGCTTCTGTAAAATTTTCAACCCCTAAGTACCGTGCCGGCGGAAGTCGCGGCCGTTTTTCTACATTTTTAACGAAAAATCAACGTTTCTGATTTTTCAGAGACTTCGAAAACCGCGTGCCCGTAAAAACTCAAATCGTTTCGTATTCCAGACATGATGACTGAGTTCCTGTCAAATTTTCAACCCCCAAGTACCGTGCCTGCGGAAGTCGTGGCCGTTTTTCTAGATTTTTAACGAAAAATCAACGTTTCTGATTTTTTAGAGACTTCGAAAACCGCGTGCCCGTAAAAACTCAAATCGTTTCGTATTCCAGACATGATGACTGAGTTCCTGTAAAATTTTCAACCCCTAAGTACCGTGCCTGCGGAAGTCGCGGCCGTTTTTCTACATTTTCAACGAAAAATCAACGTTTTTGAATTTTTAGAGACTTCGAAGACCGCTTCTCCGTGAAAACTCTAATGGTTTTGTATTCCGGACATAATGACTGAGCTTTTGTGAAATTGACAACCCCTAAGTACCGTGCCTGCGAAAGTTGCGGCCGTTTTTCCACATTTTTAACGAAAAATCAACGTTTTTGATTTTTTAGAGACTTCGAAAACCGCGTCCCTGTGAAAACTCTAATGGTTTCGTATTCCGGGCATGATGACTGAGCTTCTGTAAAATTTTCAACCCCTAAGTACCGTGCATGCGGAAGTCGTGGCCGTTCTTCTAGATTTTTAACGAAAAATCAACGTTTCTGATTTGTTAGAGACTTCGAAAACAGCGTCCCCGTGAAAACTCGAATCGTTTCGTATTCCAGACATGATGACTGAGTTTCTGTAAAATTTTCAACCCCTAAGTACCGTGCCTGCGGAAGTCGCGTCCGTTTTTCTACATTTTTGACGAAAAATCAACGTTTTTGAATTTTTAGAGACTTCGAAGACCGCGTCCCCGTG
Source organism: Tenthredo livida (assembly GCA_963992785.1). NCBI lineage: Eukaryota > Metazoa > Arthropoda > Insecta > Hymenoptera > Tenthredinidae > Tenthredo > Tenthredo livida. The sequence continues at coordinate 13,478,092 of OZ023071.1, forward strand.
AAAACTCTAATGATTGTGTATTCCGGACATCACCACTGAGTTTCTGTGAAATTTTCAACCCCTAAGTACCGTGCCTGCGGAAGTCGTGGCCGTTTTTCTAGATTTTTAACGAAAAATAAACGTTTCTGATTTTTTAGAGACTTCGAAAACCGCGTCCCCGTGAAAACTTGAATCGTTTCGTATTCCAGACATGATGACTGAGCTTCTGTAAAATTTTCAACCCCTAAGTACCGTGCCGGCGGAAGTCGCGGCCGTTTTTCTACATTTTTAACGAAAAATCAACGTTTCTGATTTTTTAGAGACTTCGAAAACCGCGTGCCCGTAAAAACTCAAATCGTTTCGTATTCCAGACATGATGACTGAGTTCCTGTCAAATTTTCAACCCCTAAGTACCGTGCCTGCGGAAGTCGTGGCCGTTTTTCTAGATTTTTAACGAAAAATCAACGTTTCTGATTTTTTAGAGACTTCGAAAACCGCGTGCCCGTAAAAACTCAAATCGTTTCGTATTCCAGACATGATGACTGAGTTCCTGTAAAATTTTCAACCCCTAAGTACCGTGCCTGCGGAAGTCGCGGCCGTTTTTCTACATTTTCAACGAAAAATCAACGTTTTTGAATTTTTAGAGACTTCGAAGACCGCTTCTCCGTGAAAACTCTAATGGTTTTGTATTCCGGACATGATGACTGAGCTTTTGTGAAATTGACAAACCCTAAGTACCGTGCCTGCGAAAGTTGCGGCCGTTTTTCTACATTTTTAACGAAAAATCAACGTTTTTGATTTTTTAGAGACTTCGAAAACCGCGTCCCTGTGAAAACTCTAATGGTTTCGTATTCCGGGCATGATGACTGAGCTTCTGTAAAATTTTCAACCCCTAAGTACCGTGCCTGCGGAAGTCGCGTCCGTTTTTCTACATTTTTAACGAAAAATCAACGTTTTTGAATTTTTAGAGACTTCGAAGACCGCGTCCCCGTGAAAACTCTAATGATTTCGTATCCCGGACATCATCACTGAGTTTCTGTGGAATTTTCAACCCCTAAGTACCGTGCCTGCGGAAGTCGCGGCCGTTTTTCTACATTTTTAACGAAAAATCAACGTTTTCGAATTCTTAGAGACTTCGAAGACCGCGTCCCCGTGAAAACCCTAATGATTTCGTATTTCGGACATCATCACTGAGTTTCTGTGAAATTTTCAACCCCTAAGTACCGTGCCTGCGAAAGTTGCGGCCGTTTTTCCACATTTTTAACGAAAAATCAACGTTTTTGATTTTTTAGAGACTTCGAAAACCGCGTCCCTGTGAAAACTCTAATGGTTTCGTATTCCGGGCATGATGACTGAGCTTCTGTGAAATTTTCAACCCCTAAGTACCGTGCCGGCGGAAGTCGCGGCCGTTTTTCTACATTTTTAACGAAAAATCAACGTTTCTGATTTTTTAGAGACTTCGAAAACCGCGTGCCCGTAAAAACTCGAATCGTTTCGTATTCCAGACATGATGACTGAGTTCCTGTAAAATTTTCAACCCCTAAGTACCGTGCCTGCGGAAGTCGCGGCCGTTTTTCTACATTTTTAACGAAAAATTAACGTTTTTGAATTTTTAGAGACTTCGAAGACCGCTTCCCCGTGAAAACTCTAATGGTTTTGTATTCCAGACATAATGACTGAGCTTTTGTGAAATTGACAACCCCTAAGTACCGTGCCTGCGAAAGTCGCGGCCGTTTTTTCCACATTTTTAACGAAAAATCAACGTTTTTGATTTTTTAGAGACTTCGAAAACCGCGTCCCTGTGAAAACTCTAATGGTTTCGTATTCCGGGCATGATGACTGAGCTTCTGTAAAATTTTCAACCCCTAAGTACCGTGCCTGCGGAAGTCGTGGCCGTTCTTCTAGATTTTTAACGAAAAATCAACGTTTCTGATTTGTTAGAGACTTCGAAAACAGCGTCCCCGTGAAAACTCGAATCGTTTCGTATTCCAGACATGATGACTGAGTTTCTGTAAAATTTTTAACCCCTAAGTACCGTGCCTGCGGAAGTCGCGTCCGTTTTTCTACATTTTTAACGAAAAATCAACGTTTTTGAATTTTTAGAGACTTCGAAGACCGCGGCCCCGTGAAAACTCCAATGATTTCGTATTCCGGACATCATTACTGAGTTTCTGTGAAATTTTCAACCCCTAAGTACCGTGCCTGCGAAAGTTGCGGCCGTTTTTCCACATTTTTAACGAAAAATCAACGTTTCTGATTTTTTAGAGACTTCGAAAACCGCGTCCCTGTGAAAACTCTAATGGTTTCGTATTCCGGGCATGATGACTGAGCTTCTGTAAAATTTTCAACCCCTAAGTACCGTGCCTGCGGAAGTCGCGTCCGTTTTTCTACATTTTTGACGAAAAATCAACGTTTTTGAATTTTTAGAGACTTCGAAGACCGCGTCCCCGTGAAAACTCTAATGATTGTGTATTCCGGACATCACCACTGAGTTTCTGTGAAATTTTCAACCCCTAAGTACCGTGCCTGCGGAAGTCGTGGCCGTTTTTCTAGATTTTTAACGAAAAATAAACGTTTCTGATTTTTTAGAGACTTCGAAAACCGCGTCCCCGTGAAAACTTGAATCGTTTCGTATTCCAGACATGATGACTGAGTTTCTGTAAAATTTTCAACCCCTAAGTACCGTGCCTGCGGAAGTCGCGTCCCGTTTTTCTACATTTTTAACGAAAAATCAACGTTTTTGAATTTTTAGAGACTTCGAAGACCGCGTCCCCGTGAAAACTCTAATGATTTCGTATTCCGGACATCATCACTGAGTTTCTGTGAGATTTTCAACCCCTAAGTACCGTGCCTGCGAAAGTTGCGGCCGGTTTTTCCACATTTTTAACGAAAAATCAACGTTTTTGATTTTTTAGAGACTTCGAAAACCGCGTCCCTGTGAAAACTCTAATGGTTTCGTATTCCGGGCATGATGACTGAGCTTCTGTAAAATTTTCAACCCCTAAGTACCGTGCATGCGGAAGTCGTGGCCGTTCTTCTAGATTTTTAACGAAAAATCAACGTTTCTGATTTGTTAGAGACTTCGAAAACAGCGTCCCCGTGAAAACTCGAATCGTTTCGTATTCCAGACATGATGACTGAGTTTCTGTAAAATTTTCAACCCCTAAGTACCGTGCCTGCGGAAGTCGCGTCCGTTTTTTCTACATTTTTGACGAAAAATCAACGTTTTTGAATTTTTAGAGACTTCGAAGACCGCGTCCCCGTGAAAACTCTAATGATTGTGTATTCCGGACATCACCACTGAGTTTCTGTGAAATTTTCAACCCCCTAAGTACCGTGCCTGCGGAAGTCGTGGCCGTTTTTTCTAGATTTTTAACGAAAAATAAACGTTTCTGATTTTTTAGAGACTTCGAAAACCGCGTCCCCGTGAAAACTTGAATCGTTTCGTATTCCAGACATGATGACTGAGCTTCTGTAAAATTTTCAACCCCTAAGTACCGTGCCGGCGGAAGTCGCGGCCGTTTTTCTACATTTTTAACGAAAAATCAACGTTTTCTGATTTTTTAGAGACTTCGAAAACCGCGTGCCCGTAAAAACTCAAATCGTTTCGTATTCCAGACATGATGACTGAGTTCCTGTCAAATTTTCAACCCCTAAGTACCGTGCCTGCGGAAGTCGTGGCCGTTTTTTCTAGATTTTTAACGAAAAATCAACGTTTCTGATTTTTTAGAGACTTCGAAAACCGCGTGCCCGTAAAAACTCAAATCGTTTCGTATTCCAGACATGATGACTGAGTTCCTGTAAAATTTTCAACCCCTAAGTACCGTGCCTGCGGAAGTCGCGGCCGTTTTTTCTACATTTTCAACGAAAAATCAACGTTTTTGAATTTTTAGAGACTTCGAAGACCGCTTCTCCGTGAAAACTCTAATGGTTTTGTATTCCGGACATGATGACTGAGCTTTTGTGAAATTGACAAACCCTAAGTACCGTGCCTGCGAAAGTTGCGGCCGTTTTTCTACATTTTTAACGAAAAATCAACGTTTTTGATTTTTTAGAGACTTCGAAAACCGCGTCCCTGTGAAAACTCTAATGGTTTCGTATTCCGGGCATGATGACTGAGCTTCTGTAAAATTTTCAACCCCTAAGTACCGTGCCTGCGGAAGTCGCGTCCGTTTTTCTACATTTTTAACGAAAAATCAACGTTTTTGAATTTTTAGAGACTTCGAAGACCGCGTCCCCGTGAAAACTCTAATGATTTCGTATTCCGGACATCATCACTGAGTTTCTGTGGAATTTTCAACCCCTAAGTACCGTGCCTGCGGAAGTCGCGGCCGTTTTTCTACATTTTTAACGAAAAATCAACGTTTTCGAATTCTTAGAGACTTCGAAGACCGCGTCCCCGTGAAAACCCTAATGATTTCGTATTTCGGACATCATCACTGAGTTTCTGTGAAATTTTCAACCCCTAAGTACCGTGCCTGCGAAAGTTGCGGCCGTTTTTTCCACATTTTTAACGAAAAATCAACGTTTTTGATTTTTTAGAGACTTCGAAAACCGCGTCCCTGTGAAAACTCTAATGGTTTCGTATTCCGGGCATGATGACTGAGCTTCTGTGAAATTTTCAACCCCTAAGTACCGTGCCGGCGGAAGTCGCGGCCGTTTTTCTACATTTTTAACGAAAAATCAACGTTTCTGATTTTTTAGAGACTTCGAAAACCGCGTGCCCGTAAAAACTCGAATCGTTTCGTATTCCAGACATGATGACTGAGTTCCTGTAAAATTTTCAACCCCTAAGTACCGTGCCTGCGGAAGTCGCGGCCGTTTTTCTACATTTTTAACGAAAAATTAACGTTTTTGAATTTTTAGAGACTTCGAAGACCGCTTCCCCGTGAAAACTCTAATGGTTTTGTATTCCAGACATAATGACTGAGCTTTTGTGAAATTGACAACCCCTAAGTACCGTGCCTGCGAAAGTCGCGGCCGTTTTTCCACATTTTTAACGAAAAATCAACGTTTTTGATTTTTTAGAGACTTCGAAAACCGCGTCCCTGTGAAAACTCTAATGGTTTCGTATTCCGGGCATGATGACTGAGCTTCTGTAAAATTTTCAACCCCTAAGTACCGTGCCTGCGGAAGTCGTGGCCGTTCTTCTAGATTTTTAACGAAAAATCAACGTTTCTGATTTGTTAGAGACTTCGAAAACAGCGTCCCCGTGAAAACTCGAATCGTTTCGTATTCCAGACATGATGACTGAGTTTCTGTAAAATTTTTAACCCCTAAGTACCGTGCCTGCGGAAGTCGCGTCCGTTTTTCTACATTTTTAACGAAAAATCAACGTTTTTGAATTTTTAGAGACTTCGAAGACCGCGGCCCCGTGAAAACTCCAATGATTTCGTATTCCGGACATCATTACTGAGTTTCTGTGAAATTTTCAACCCCTAAGTACCGTGCCTGCGAAAGTTGCGGCCGTTTTTCCACATTTTTAACGAAAAATCAACGTTTCTGATTTTTTAGAGACTTCGAAAACCGCGTCCCTGTGAAAACTCTAATGGTTTCGTATTCCGGGCATGATGACTGAGCTTCTGTAAAATTTTCAACCCCTAAGTACCGTGCCTGCGGAAGTCGCGTCCGTTTTTCTACATTTTTGACGAAAAATCAACGTTTTTGAATTTTTAGAGACTTCGAAGACCGCGTCCCCGTGAAAACTCTAATGATTGTGTATTCCGGACATCACCACTGAGTTTCTGTGAAATTTTCAACCCCTAAGTACCGTGCCTGCGGAAGTCGTGGCCGTTTTTCTAGATTTTTAACGAAAAATAAACGTTTCTGATTTTTTAGAGACTTCGAAAACCGCGTCCCCGTGAAAACTTGAATCGTTTCGTATTCCAGACATGATGACTGAGTTTCTGTAAAATTTTCAACCCCTAAGTACCGTGCCTGCGGAAGTCGCGTCCGTTTTTCTACATTTTTAACGAAAAATCAACGTTTTTGAATTTTTAGAGACTTCGAAGACCGCGTCCCCGTGAAAACTCTAATGATTTCGTATTCCGGACATCATCACTGAGTTTCTGTGAGATTTTCAACCCCTAAGTACCGTGCCTGCGAAAGTTGCGGCCGTTTTTCCACATTTTTAACGAAAAATCAACGTTTTTGATTTTTTAGAGACTTCGAAAACCGCGTCCCTGTGAAAACTCTAATGGTTTCGTATTCCGGGCATGATGACTGAGCTTCTGTAAAATTTTCAACCCCTAAGTACCGTGCCGGCGGAAGTCGCGGCCGTTTTTCTACATTTTTAACGAAAAATCAACGTTTCTGATTTTTTAGAGACTTCGAAAACCGCGTGCCCGTAAAAACTCAAATCGTTTCGTATTCCAGACATGATGACTGAGTTCCTGTCAAATTTTCAACCCCCAAGTACCGTGCCTGCGGAAGTCGTGGCCGTTTTTCTAGATTTTTAACGAAAAATCAACGTTTCTGATTTTTTAGAGACTTCGAAAACCGCGTCCCCGTAAAAACTCAAATCGTTTCGTATTCCAGACATGATGACTGAGTTCCTGTAAAATTTTCAACCCCTAAGTACCGTGCCTGCGGAAGTCGCGGCCGTTTTTCTACATTTTCAACGAAAAATCAACGTTTTTGAATTTTTAGAGACTTCGAAGACCGCTTCTCCGTGAAAACTCTAATGGTTTTGTATTCCGGACATAATGACTGAGCTTTTGTGAAATTGACAACCCCTAAGTACCGTGCCTGCGAAAGTTGCGGCCGTTTTTCCACATTTTTAACGAAAAATCAACGTTTTTGATTTTTTAGAGACTTCGAAGACCGCGTCCCCGTGAAAACTCTAATGATTTCGTATTCCGGACATCATCACTGAGTTTCTGTGAAATTTTCAACCCCTAAGTACCGTGCCTGCGGAAGTCGCGTCCGTTTTTCTACATTTTTAACGAAAAATCAACGTTTTTGAATTTTTAGAGACTTCGAAGACCGCGTCCCCGTGAAAACCCTAATGATTTCGTATTTCGGACATCATCACTGAGTTTCTGTAAAATTTTCAACCCCTAAGTACCGTGCCTGCGAAAGTTGCGGCCGTTTTTCCACATTTTTAACGAAAAATCAACGTTTTTGATTTTTTAGAGACTTCGAAAACCGCGTCCCTGTGAAAACTCTAATGGTTTCGTATTCCGGGCATGATGACTGAGCTTCTGTAGAATTTTCAACCCCTAAGTACCGTGCCGGCGGAAGTCGCGGCCGTATTTCTACATTTTTAACGAAAAATCAACGTTTCTGATTTTTTAGAGACTTCGAAAACCGCGTGCCCGTAAAAACTCAAATCGTTTCGTATTCCAGACATGATGACTGAGTTCCTGTCAAATTTTCAACCCCTAAGTACCGTGCCTGCGGAAGTCGTGGCCGTTTTTCTAGATTTTTAACAAAAAATCAACGTTTCTGATTTTTTAGAGACTTCGAAAACCGCGTCCCCGTGAAAACTTGAATCGTTTCGTATTCCAGACATGATGACTGAGTTTCTGTAAAATTGTCAACCCCTAAGTACCGTGCCTGCGGAAGTCGTGGCCGTTTTTCTAGATTTTTAACGAAAAATCAACGTTTCTGATTTTTTAGAGACTTCGAAAACCGCGTGCCCGTAAAAACTCAAATCGTTTCGTATTCCAGACATGATGACTGAGTTCCCGTAAAATTTTCAACCCCTAAGTACCGTGCCTGCGGAAGTGGCGGCCGTTTTTCTACATTTTTAACGAAAAATCAACGTTTTTGAATTTTTAGAGACTTCGAAAACAGCGTCCCCGTGAAAACTCGAATCGTTTCGTATTCCAGACATGATGACTGAGTTTCTGTAAAATTTTCAACCCCTAAGTACCGTGCCTGCGGAAGTCGCGTCCGTTTTTCTACATTTTTAACGAAAAATCAACGTTTTTGAATTTTTAGAGACTTCGAAGACCGCGTCCCCGTGAAAACTCTAATGATTTCGTATTCCGGACATCATCACTGAGTTTCTGTGAAATTTTCAACCCCTAAGTACCGTGCCTGCGAAAGTTGCGGCCGTTTTTCCACATTTTTAACGAAAAATCAACGTTTTTGATTTCTTAGAGACTTCGAAAACCGCGTCCCTGTGAAAACTCTGATGGTTTCGTATTCCGGGCATGATGACTGAGCTTCTGTAAAATTTTCAACCCCTAAGTACCGTGCCTGCGGAAGTCGCGTCCGTTTTTCTACATTTTTAACGAAAAATCAACGTTTTTGAATTTTTAGAGACTTCGAAGACCGCGTCCCCGTGAAAACTCTAATGATTTCGTATTCCGGACATCATCACTGAGTTTCTGTGGAATTTTCAACCCCTAAGTACCGTGCCTGCGGAAGTCGTGGCCGTTTTTCTAGATTTTTAACGAAAAATAAACCTTTCTGATTTTTTAGAGACTTCGAAAACCGCGTCCCCGTGAAAACTTGAATCGTTTCGTATTCCAGACATGATGACTGAGTTTCTGTAAAATTGTCAACCCCTAAGTACCGTCCCTGCGGAAGTCGTGGCCGTTTTTCTAGATTTTTAACGAAAAATCAACGTTTCTGATTTTTTAGAGACTTCGAAAACCGCGTGCCCGTAAAAACTCAAATCGTTTCGTATTCCAGACATGATGACTGAGTTCCTGTAAAATTTTCAACCCCTAAGTACCGTGCCTGCGGAAGTCGCGGCCGTTTTTCCACATTTTTAACGAAAAATCAACGTTTTTGATTTTTTAGAGACTTCGAAAACCGCGTCCCTGTGAAAACTCTAATGGTTTCGTATTCCGGGCATGATGACTGAGCTTCTGTAAAATTTTCAACCCCTAAGTACCGTGCCTGCGGAAGTCGTGGCCGTTCTTCTAGATTTTTAACGAAAAATCAACGTTTCTGATTTGTTAGAGACTTCGAAAACAGCGTCCCCGTGAAAACTCGAATCGTTTCGTATTCCAGACATGATGACTGAGTTTCTGTAAAATTTTCAACCCCTAAGTACCGTGCCTGCGGAAGTCGCGTCCGTTTTTCTACATTTTTAACGAAAAATCAACGTTTTTGAATTTTTAGAGACTTCGAAGACCGCGTCCCCGTGAAAACTCTAATGATTTCGTATTCCGGACATCATTACTGAGTTTCTGTGAAATTTTCAACCCCTAAGTACCGTGCCTGCGGAAGTCGCGTCCGTTTTTCTACATTTTTGACGAAAAATCAACGTTTTTGAATTTTTAGAGACTTCGAAGACCGCGTCCCCGTGAAAACTCTAATGATTGTGTATTCCGGACATCACCACTGAGTTTCTGTGAAATTTTCAACCCCTAAGTACCGTGCCTGCGGAAGTCGTGGCCGTTTTTCTAGATTTTTAACGAAAAATAAACGTTTCTGATTTTTTAGAGACTTCGAAAACCGCGTCCCCGTGAAAACTTGAATCGTTTCGTATTCCAGACATGATGACTGAGTTTCTGTAAAATTTTCAACCCCTAAGTACCGTGCCTGCGGAAGTCGCGTCCGTTTTTCTACATTTTTAACGAAAAATCAACGTTTTTGAATTTTTAGAGACTTCGAAGACCGCTTCTCCGTGAAAACTCTAATGGTTTTGTATTCCGGACATAATGACTGAGCTTTTGTGAAATTGACAAACCCTAAGTACCGTGCCTGCGAAAGTTGCGGCCGTTTTTCCACATTTTTAACGAAAAATCAACGTTTTTGATTTTTTAGAGACTTCGAAAACCGCGTGCCTGTGAAAACTCTAATGGTTTCGTATTCCGGGCATGATGACTGAGCTTCTGTAAAATTTTCAACCCCTAAGTACCGTGCCTGCGGAAGTCGCGTCCGTTTTTCTACATTTTTAACGAAAAATCAACGTTTTTGAATTTTTAGAGACTTCGAAGACCGCGTCCCCGTGAAAACTCTAATGATTTCGTATTCCGGACATCATCACTGAGTTTCTGTGGAATTTTCAACCCCTAAGTACCGTGCCTGCGGAAGTCGCGGCCGTTTTTCTACATTTTTAACGAAAAATCAACGTTTTCGAATTCTTAGAGACTTCGAAGACCGCGTCCCCGTGAAAACCCTAATGATTTCGTATTTCGGACATCATCACTGAGTTTCTGTGAAATTTTCAACCCCTAAGTACCGTGCCTGCGAAAGTTGCGGCCGTTTTTCCACATTTTTAACGAAAAATCAACGTTTTTGATTTTTTAGAGACTTCGAAAACCGCGTCCCTGTGAAAACTCTAATGGTTTCGTATTCCGGGCATGATGACTGAGCTTCTGTGAAATTTTCAACCCCTAAGTACCGTGCCGGCGGAAGTCGCGGCCGTTTTTCTACATTTTTAACGAAAAATCAACGTTTCTGATCTTTTAGAGACTTCGAAAACCGCGTGCCCGTAAAAACTCGAATCGTTTCGTATTCCAGACATGATGACTGAGTTCCTGTAAAATTTTCAACCCCTAAGTACCGTGCCTGCGGAAGTCGCGGCCGTTTTTCTACATTTTTAACGAAAAATTAACGTTTTTGAATTTTTAGAGACTTCGAAGACCGCTTCCCCGTGAAAACTCTAATGGTTTTGTATTCCAGACATAATGACTGAGCTTTTGTGAAATTGACAACCCCTAAGTACCGTGCCTGCGAAAGTCGCGGCCGTTTTTCCACATTTTTAACGAAAAATCAACGTTTTTGATTTTTTAGAGACTTCGAAAACCGCGTCCCTGTGAAAACTCTAATGGTTTCGTATTCCGGGCATGATGACTGAGCTTCTGTAAAATTTTCAACCCCTAAGTACCGTGCCTGCGGAAGTCGCGTCCGTTTTTCTACATTTTTAACGAAAAATCAACGTTTTTGAATTTTTAGAGACTTCGAAGACCGCGTCCCCGTGAAAACTCTAATGATTTCGTATTCCGGACATCATTACTGAGTTTCTGTGAAATTTTCAACCCCTAAGTACCGTGCCTGCGAAAGTTGCGGCCGTTTTTCCACATTTTTAACGAAAAATCAACGTTTCTGATTTTTTAGAGACTTCGAAAACCGCGTCCCTGTGAAAACTCTAATGGTTTCGTATTCCGGGCATGATGACTGAGCTTCTGTAAAATTTTCAACCCCTAAGTACCGTGCCTGCGGAAGTCGCGTCCGTTTTTCTACATTTTTGACGAAAAATCAACGTTTTTGAATTTTTAGAGACTTCGAAGACCGCGTCCCCGTGAAAACTCTAATGATTGTGTATTCCGGACATCACCACTGAGTTTCTGTGAAATTTTCAACCCCTAAGTACCGTGCCTGCGAAAGTTGCGGCCGTTTTTCCACATTTTTAACGAAAAATCAACGTTTCTGATTTTTTAGAGACTTCGAAAACCGCGTCCCCGTGAAAACTTGAATCGTTTCGTATTCCAGACATGATGACTGAGTTTCTGTAAAATTGTCAACCCCTAAGTACCGTCCCTGCGGAAGTCGTGGCCGTTTTTCTAGATTTTTAACGAAAAATCAACGTTTCTGATTTTTTAGAGACTTCGAAAACCGCGTGCCCGTAAAAACTCAAATCGTTTCGTATTCCAGACATGATGACTGAGTTCCTGTAAAATTTTCAACCCCTAAGTACCGTGCCTGCGGAAGTCGCGGCCGTTTTTCCACATTTTTAACGAAAAATCAACGTTTTTGATTTTTTAGAGACTTCGAAAACCGCGTCCCTGTGAAAACTCTAATGGTTTCGTATTCCGGGCATGATGACTGAGCTTCTGTAAAATTTTCAACCCCTAAGTACCGTGCCTGCGGAAGTCGTGGCCGTTCTTCTAGATTTTTAACGAAAAATCAACGTTTCTGATTTGTTAGAGACTTCGAAAACAGCGTCCCCGTGAAAACTCGAATCGTTTCGTATTCCAGACATGATGACTGAGTTTCTGTAAAATTTTCAACCCCTAAGTACCGTGCCTGCGGAAGTCGCGTCCGTTTTTCTACATTTTTAACGAAAAATCAACGTTTTTGAATTTTTAGAGACTTCGAAGACCGCGTCCCCGTGAAAACTCTAATGATTTCGTATTCCGGACATCATTACTGAGTTTCTGTGAAATTTTCAACCCCTAAGTACCGTGCCTGCGGAAGTCGCGTCCGTTTTTCTACATTTTTGACGAAAAATCAACGTTTTTGAATTTTTAGAGACTTCGAAGACCGCGTCCCCGTGAAAACTCTAATGATTGTGTATTCCGGACATCACCACTGAGTTTCTGTGAAATTTTCAACCCCTAAGTACCGTGCCTGCGGAAGTCGTGGCCGTTTTTCTAGATTTTTAACGAAAAATAAACGTTTCTGATTTTTTAGAGACTTCGAAAACCGCGTCCCCGTGAAAACTTGAATCGTTTCGTATTCCAGACATGATGACTGAGTTTCTGTAAAATGTTCAACCCCTAAGTACCGTGCCTGCGGAAGTCGCGTCCGTTTTTCTACATTTTTAACGAAAAATCAACGTTTTTGAATTTTTAGAGACTTCGAAGACCGCTTCTCCGTGAAAACTCTAATGGTTTTGTATTCCGGACATAATGACTGAGCTTTTGTGAAATTGACAAACCCTAAGTACCGTGCCTGCGAAAGTTGCGGCCGTTTTTCCACATTTTTAACGAAAAATCAACGTTTTTGATTTTTTAGAGACTTCGAAAACCGCGTCCCTGTGAAAACTCTAATGGTTTCGTATTCCGGGCATGATGACTGAGCTTCTGTAAAATTTTCAACCCCTAAGTACCGTGCCTGCGGAAGTCGCGTCCGTTTTTCTACATTTTTAACGAAAAATCAACGTTTTTGAATTTTTAGAGACTTCGAAGACCGCGTCCCCGTGAAAACTCTAATGATTTCGTATTCCGGACATCATCACTGAGTTTCTGTGGAATTTTCAACCCCTAAGTACCGTGCCTGCGGAAGTCGCGGCCGTTTTTCTACATTTTTAACGAAAAATCAACGTTTTCGAATTCTTAGAGACTTCGAAGACCGCGTCCCCGTGAAAACCCTAATGATTTCGTATTTCGGACATCATCACTGAGTTTCTGTGAAATTTTCAACCCCTAAGTACCGTGCCTGCGAAAGTTGCGGCCGTTTTTCCACATTTTTAACGAAAAATCAACGTTTTTGATTTTTTAGAGACTTCGAAAACCGCGTCCCTGTGAAAACTCTAATGGTTTCGTATTCCGGGCATGATGACTGAGCTTCTGTGAAATTTTCAACCCCTAAGTACCGTGCCGGCGGAAGTCGCGGCCGTTTTTCTACATTTTTAACGAAAAATCAACGTTTCTGATCTTTTAGAGACTTCGAAAACCGCGTGCCCGTAAAAACTCGAATCGTTTCGTATTCCAGACATGATGACTGAGTTCCTGTAAAATTTTCAACCCCTAAGTACCGTGCCTGCGGAAGTCGCGGCCGTTTTTCTACATTTTTAACGAAAAATTAACGTTTTTGAATTTTTAGAGACTTCGAAGACCGCTTCCCCGTGAAAACTCTAATGGTTTTGTATTCCAGACATAATGACTGAGCTTTTGTGAAATTGACAACCCCTAAGTACCGTGCCTGCGAAAGTCGCGGCCGTTTTTCCACATTTTTAACGAAAAATCAACGTTTTTGATTTTTTAGAGACTTCGAAAACCGCGTCCCTGTGAAAACTCTAATGGTTTCGTATTCCGGGCATGATGACTGAGCTTCTGTAAAATTTTCAACCCCTAAGTACCGTGCCTGCGGAAGTCGCGTCCGTTTTTCTACATTTTTAACGAAAAATCAACGTTTTTGAATTTTTAGAGACTTCGAAGACCGCGTCCCCGTGAAAACTCTAATGATTTCGTATTCCGGACATCATTACTGAGTTTCTGTGAAATTTTCAACCCCTAAGTACCGTGCCTGCGAAAGTTGCGGCCGTTTTTCCACATTTTTAACGAAAAATCAACGTTTCTGATTTTTTAGAGACTTCGAAAACCGCGTCCCTGTGAAAACTCTAATGGTTTCGTATTCCGGGCATGATGACTGAGCTTCTGTAAAATTTTCAACCCCTAAGTACCGTGCCTGCGGAAGTCGCGTCCGTTTTTCTACATTTTTGACGAAAAATCAACGTTTTTGAATTTTTAGAGACTTCGAAGACCGCGTCCCCGTGAAAACTCTAATGATTGTGTATTCCGGACATCACCACTGAGTTTCTGTGAAATTTTCAACCCCCAAGTACCGTGCCTGCGGAAGTCGTGGCCGTTTTTCTAGATTTTTAACGAAAAATAAACGTTTCTGATTTTTTAGAGACTTCGAAAACCGCGTCCCCGTGAAAACTTGAATCGTTTCGTATTCCAGACATGATGACTGAGTTTCTGTAAAATTTTCAACCCCTAAGTACCGTGCCTGCGGAAGTCGCGTCCGTTTTTCTACATTTTTAACGAAAAATCAACGTTTTTGAATTTTTAGAGACTTCGAAGACCGCGTCCCCGTGAAAACTCTAATGATTTCGTATTCCGGACATCATCACTGAGTTTCTGTGAGATTTTCAACCCCTAAGTACCGTGCCTGCGAAAGTTGCGGCCGTTTTTCCACATTTTTAACGAAAAATCAACGTTTTTGATTTTTTAGAGACTTCGAAAACCGCGTCCCTGTGAAAACTCTAATGGTTTCGTATTCCGGGCATGATGACTGAGCTTCTGTAAAATTTCCAACCCCTAAGTACCGTGCTGGCGGAAGTCGCGGCCGTTTTTCTACATTTTTAACGAAAAATCAACGTTTCTGATTTTTTAGAGACTTCGAAAACCGCGTGCCCGTAAAAACTCAAATCGTTTCGTATTCCAGACATGATGACTGAGTTCCTGTCAAATTTTCAACCCCTAAGTACCGTGCCTGCGGAAGTCGTGGCCGTTTTTCTAGATTTTTAACGAAAAATCAACGTTTCTGATTTTTTAGAGACTTCGAAAACCGCGTGCCCGTAAAAACTCGAATCGTTTCGTATTCCAGACATGATGACTGAGTTCCTGTAAAATTTTCAACCCCGAAGTACCGTGCCTGCGGAAGTCGCGGCCGTTTTTCTACATTTTCAACGAAAAATCAACGTTTTTGAATTTTTAGAGACTTCGAAGACCGCTTCTCCGTGAAAACTCTAATGGTTTTGTATTCCGGACATAATGACTGAGCTTTTGTGAAATTGACAACCCCTAAGTACCGTGCCTGCGAAAGTTGCGGCCGTTTTTCCACATTTTTAACGAAAAATCAACGTTTTTGATTTTTTAGAGACTTCGAAAACCGCGTCCCTGTGAAAACTCTAATGGTTTCGTATTCCGGGCATGATGACTGAGCTTTTGTAAAATTTTCAACCCCTAAGTACCGTGCCTGCGGAAGTCGTGGCCGTTCTTCTAGATTTTTAACGAAAAATCAACGTTTCTGATTTGTTAGAGACTTCGAAAACAGCGTCCCCGTGAAAACTCGAATCGTTTCGTATTCCAGACATGATGACTGAGTTTCTGTAAAATTTTCAACCCCTAAGTACCGTGCCTGCGGAAGTCGCGTCCGTTTTTCTACATTTTTAACGAAAAATCAACGTTTTTGAATTTTTAGAGACTTCGAAGACCGCGTCCCCGTGAAAACTCTAATGATTTCGTATTCCGGACATCATCACTGAGTTTCTGTGAAATTTTCAACCCCTAAGTACCGTGCCTGCGAAAGTTGCGGCCGTTTTTCCACATTTTTAACGAAAAATCAACGTTTTTGAATTTTTAGAGACTTCGAAGACCGCGTCCCCGTGAAAACCCTAATGATTTCGTATTTCGGACATCATCACTGAGTTTCTGTGAAATTTTCAACCCCTAAGTACCGTGCCTGCGAAAGTTGCGGCCGTTTTTTCCACATTTTTAACGAAAAATCAACGTTTTTGATTTTTTAGAGACTTCGAAAACCGCGTCCCTGTGAAAACTCTAATGGTTTCGTATTCCGGGCATGATGACTGAGCTTCTGTAGAATTTCCAACCCCTAAGTACCGTGCCGGCGGAAGTCGCGGCCGTATTTCTACATTTTTAACGAAAAATCAACGTTTCTGATTTTTTAGAGACTTCGAAAACCGCGTGCCCGTAAAAACTCAAATCGTTTCGTATTCCAGACATGATGACTGAGTTCCTGTCAAATTTTCAACCCCTAAGTACCGTGCCTGCGGAAGTCGTGGCCGTTTTTCTAGATTTTTAACAAAAAATCAACGTTTCTGATTTTTTAGAGACTTCGAAAACCGCGTCCCCGTGAAAACTTGAATCGTTTCGTATTCCAGACATGATGACTGAGTTTCTGTAAAATTGTGAACCCCTAAGTACCGTGCCTGCGGAAGTCGTGGCCGTTTTTCTAGATTTTTAACGAAAAATCAACGTTTCTGATTTTTTAGAGACTTCGAAAACCGCGTGCGAGTAAAAACTCAAATCGTTTCGTATTCCAGACATGATGACTGAGTTCCTGTAAAATTTTCAACCCCTAAGTACCGTGCCTGCGGAAGTGGCGGCCGTTTTTCTACATTTTTAACGAAAAATCAACGTTTTTGAATTTTTAGAGACTTCGAAAACAGCGTCCCCGTGAAAACTCGAATCGTTTCGTATTCCAGACATGATGACTGAGTTTCTGTAAAATTTTCAACCCCTAAGTACCGTGCCTGCGGAAGTCGCGTCCGTTTTTCTACATTTTTAACGAAAAATCAACGTTTTTGAATTTTTAGAGACTTCGAAGACCGCGTCCCCGTGAAAACTCTAATGATTTCGTATTCCGGACATCATCACTGAGTTTCTGTGAAATTTTCAACCCCTAAGTACCGTGCCTGCGAAAGTTGCGGCCGTTTTTCCACATTTTTTAACGAAAAATCAACGTTTCTGATTTGTTAGAGACTTCGAAAACAGCGTCCCCGTGAAAACTCGAATCGTTTCGTATTCCAGACATGATGACTGAGTTTCTGTAAAATTTTCAACCCCTAAGTACCGTGCCTGCGGAAGTCGCGTCCGTTTTTCTACATTTTTAACGAAAAATCAACGTTTTTGAATTTTTAGAGACTTCGAAGACCGCGTCCCCGTGAAAACTCTAATGATTTCGTATTCCGGAAATCATCACTGAGTTTCTGTGAAATTTTCAACCCCTAAGTACCGTGCCTGCGAAAGTTGCGGCCGTTTTTCCACATTTTTAACGAAAAATCAACGTTTTTGAATTTTTAGAGACTTCGAAGACCGCGTCCCCGTGAAAACCCTAATGATTTCGTATTTCGGACATCATCACTGAGTTTCTGTGAAATTTTCAACCCCTAAGTACCGTGCCTGCGAAAGTTGCGGCCGTTTTTCCACATTTTTAACGAAAAATCAACGTTTTTGATTTTTTAGAGACTTCGAAAACCGCGTCCCTGTGAAAACTCTAATGGTTTCGTATTCCGGGCATGATGACTGAGCTTCTGTAGAATTTTCAACCCCTAAGTACCGTGCCGGCGGAAGTCGCGGCCGTATTCCTACATTTTTAACGAAAAATCAACGTTTCTGATTTTTTAGAGACTTCGAAAACCGCGTGCCCGTAAAAACTCAAATCGTTTCGTATTCCAGACATGATGACTGAGTTCCTGTCAAATTTTCAACCCCTAAGTACCGTGCCTGCGGAAGTCGTGGCCGTTTTTCTAGATTTTTAACAAAAAATCAACGTTTCTGATTTTTTAGAGACTTCGAAAACCGCGTCCCCGTGAAAACTTGAATCGTTTCGTATTCCAGACATGATGACTGAGTTTCTGTAAAATTGTCAACCCCTAAGTACCGTGCCTGCGGAAGTCGTGGCCGTTTTTCTAGATTTTTAACGAAAAATCAACGTTTCTGATTTTTTAGAGACTTCGAAAACCGCGTGCCCGTAAAAACTCAAATCGTTTCGTATTCCAGACATGATGACTGAGTTCCTGTAAAATTTTCAACCCCTAAGTACCGTGCCTGCGGAAGTGGCGGCCGTTTTTCTACATTTTTAACGAAAAATCAACGTTTTTGAATTTTTAGAGACTTCGAAAACAGCGTCCCCGTGAAAACTCGAATCGTTTCGTATTCCAGACATGATGACTGAGTTTCTGTAAAATTTTCAACCCCTAAGTACCGTGCCTGCGGAAGTCGCGTCCGTTTTTCTACATTTTTAACGAAAAATCAACGTTTTTGAATTTTTAGAGACTTCGAAGACCGCGTCCCCGTGAAAACTCTAATGATTTCGTATTCCGGACATCATCACTGAGTTTCTGTAAAATTTTCAACCCCTAAGTACCGTGCCTGCGAAAGTTGCGGCCGTTTTTTCCACATTTTTTAACGAAAAATCAACGTTTTTGATTTTTTAGAGACTTCGAAAACCGCGTCCCTGTGAAAACTCTGATGGTTTCGTATTCCGGGCATGATGACTGAGCTTCTGTAAAATTTTCAACCCCTAAGTACCGTGCCTGCGGAAGTCGCGTCCGTTTTTCTACATTTTTAACGAAAAATCAACGTTTTTGAATTTTTAGAGACTTCGAAGACCGCGTCCCCGTGAAAACTCTAATGATTTCGTATTCCGGACATCATCACTGAGTTTCTGTGGAATTTTCAACCCCTAAGTACCGTGCCTGCGGAAGTCGTGGCCGTTTTTCTAGATTTTTAACGAAAAATAAACGTTTCTGATTTTTTAGAGACTTCGAAAACCGCGTCCCCGTGAAAACTTGAATCGTTTCGTATTCCAGACATGATGACTGAGTTTCTGTAAAATTGTCAACCCCTAAGTACCGTCCCTGCGGAAGTCGTGGCCGTTTTTCTAGATTTTTAACGAAAAATCAACGTTTCTGATTTTTTAGAGACTTCGAAAACCGCGTGCCCGTAAAAACTCAAATCGTTTCGTATTCCAGACATGATGACTGAGTTCCTGTAAAATTTTCAACCCCTAAGTACCGTGCCTGCGGAAGTCGCGGCCGTTTTTCCACATTTTTAACGAAAAATCAACGTTTTTGATTTTTTAGAGACTTCGAAAACCGCGTCCCTGTGAAAACTCTAATGGTTTCGTATTCCAGACATGATGACTGAGTTTCTGTAAAATTTTCAACCCCTAAGTACCGTGCCTGCGGAAGTCGCGTCCGTTTTTCTACATTTTTAACGAAAAATCAACGTTTTTGAATTTTTAGAGACTTCGAAGACCGCGTCCCCGTGAAAACTCTAATGATTTCGTATTCCGGACATCATTACTGAGTTTCTGTGAAATTTTCAACCCCTAAGTACCGTGCCTGCGAAAGTTGCGGCCGTTTTTCTACATTTTTAACGAAAAATCAACGTTTTTGAATTTTTAGAGACTTCGAAGACCGCGTCCCCGTGAAAACTCTAATGATTTCGTATTCCGGACATCATCACTGAGTTTCTGTGGAATTTTCAACCCCTAAGTACCGTGCCTGCGGAAGTCGTGGCCGTTTTTCCAGATTTTTAACGAAAAATAAACGTTTCTGATTTTTTAGAGACTTCGAAAAC
Organism: Tenthredo livida; assembly: GCA_963992785.1. NCBI lineage: Eukaryota > Metazoa > Arthropoda > Insecta > Hymenoptera > Tenthredinidae > Tenthredo > Tenthredo livida. The sequence continues at coordinate 13,497,534 of OZ023071.1, forward strand.
CGCGTCCCCGTGAAAACTCGAATCGTTTCGTATTCCAGACATGATGACTGAGTTTCTGTAAAATTGTCAACCCCTAAGTACCGTCCCTGCGGAAGTCGTGGCCGTTTTTCTAGATTTTTAACGAAAAATCAACGTTTCTGATTTTTTAGAGACTTCGAAAACCGCGTGCCCGTAAAAACTCAAATCGTTTCGTATTCCAGACATGATGACTGAGTTCCTGTAAAATTTTCAACCCCTAAGTACCGTGCCTGCGGAAGTCGCGGCCGTTTTTCCACATTTTTAACGAAAAATCAACGTTTTTGATTTTTTAGAGACTTCGAAAACCGCGTCCCTGTGAAAACTCTAATGGTTTCGTATTCCGGGCATGATGACTGAGCTTCTGTAAAATTTTCAACCCCTAAGTATAGTGCCTGCGGAAGTCGTGGCCGTTCTTCTAGATTTTTAACGAAAAATCAACGTTTCTGATTTGTTAGAGACTTCGAAAACAGCGTCCCCGTGAAAACTCGAATCGTTTCGTATTTCAGACATGATGACTGAGTTTCTGTAAAATTTTCAACCCCTAAGTACCGTGCCTGCGGAAGTCGCGTCCGTTTTTCTACATTTTTAACGAAAAATCAACGTTTTTGAATTTTTAGAGACTTCGAAGACCGCGTCCCCGTGAAAACTCTAATGATTTCGTATTCCGGACATCATTACTGAGTTTCTGTAAAATTTTCAACCCCTAAGTACCGTGCCTGCGAAAGTTGCGGCCGTTTTTCCACATTTTCAACGAAAAATCAACGTTTCTGATTTTTTAGAGACTTCGAAAACCGCGTCCCTGTGAAAACTCTAATGGTTTCGTATTCCGGGCATGATGACTGAGCTTCTGTAAAATTTTCAACCCCTAAGTACCGTGCCTGCGGAAGTCGCGTCCGTTTTTCTACATTTTTGACGAAAAATCAACGTTTTTGAATTTTTAGAGACTTCGAAGACCGCGTCCCCGTGAAAACTCTAATGATTGTGTATTCCGGACATCACCACTGAGTTTCTGTGAAATTTTCAACCCCTAAGTACCGTGCCTGCGGAAGTCGTGGCCGTTTTTCTAGATTTTTTACGAAAAATAAACGTTTCTGATTTTTTAGAGACTTCGAAAACCGCGTCCCCGTGAAAACTTGAATCGTTTCGTATTCCAGACATGATGACTGAGTTTCTGTAAAATTTTCAACCCCTAAGTACCGTGCCTGCGGAAGTCGCGTCCGTTTTTCTACATTTTTAACGAAAAATCAACGTTTTTGAATTTTTAGAGACTTCGAAGACCGCGTCCCCGTGAAAACTCTAATGATTTCGTATTCCGGACATCATCACTGAGTTTCTGTGAGATTTTCAACCCCTAAGTACCGTGCCTGCGAAAGTTGCGGCCGTTTTTCCACATTTTTAACGAAAAATCAACGTTTTTGATTTTTTAGAGACTTCGAAAACCGCGTCCCTGTGAAAACTCTAATGGTTTCGTATTCCGGGCATGATGACTGAGCTTCTGTAAAATTTTCAACCCCTAAGTACCGTGCCGGCGGAAGTCGCGGCCGTTTTTCTACATTTTTAACGAAAAATCAACGTTTCTGATTTTTTAGAGACTTCGAAAACCGCGTGCCCGTAAAAACTCAAATCGTTTCGTATTCCAGACATGATGACTGAGTTCCTGTCAAATTTTCAACCCCTAAGTACCGTGCCTGCGGAAGTCGTGGCCGTTTTTCTAGATTTTTAACGAAAAATCAACGTTTCTGATTTTTTAGAGACTTCGAAAACCGCGTGCCCGTAAAAACTCAAATCGTTTCGTATTCCAGACATGATGACTGAGTTCCTGTAAAATTTTCAACCCCTAAGTACCGTGCCTGCGGAAGTCGCGGCCGTTTTTCTACATTTTCAACGAAAAATCAACGTTTTTGAATTTTTAGAGACTTCGAAGACCGCTTCTCCGTGAAAACTCTAATGGTTTTGTATTCCGGACATAATGACTGAGCTTTTGTGAAATTGACAACCCCTAAGTACCGTGCCTGCGAAAGTTGCGGCCGTTTTTCCACATTTTTAACGAAAAATCAACGTTTTTGATTTTTTAGAGACTTCGAAAACCGCGTCCCTGTGAAAACTCTAATGGTTTCGTATTCCGGGCATGATGACTGAGCTTCTGTAAAATTTTCAACCCCTAAGTACCGTGCCTGCGGAAGTCGCGTCCGTTTTTCTACATTTTTAACGAAAAATCAACGTTTTTGAATTTTTAGAGACTTCGAAGACCGCTTCTCCGTGAAAACTCTAATGGTTTTGTATTCCGGACATAATGACTGAGCTTTTGTGAAATTGACAAACCCTAAGTACCGTGCCTGCGAAAGTTGCGGCCGTTTTTCCACATTTTTAACGAAAAATCAACGTTTTTGATTTTTTAGAGACTTCGAAAACCGCGTCCCTGTGAAAACTCTAATGGTTTCGTATTCCGGGCATGATGACTGAGCTTCTGTAAAATTTTCAACCCCTAAGTACCGTGCCTGCGGAAGTCGCGTCCGTTTTTCTACATTTTTAACGAAAAATCAACGTTTTTGAATTTTTAGAGACTTCGAAGACCGCGTCCCCGTGAAAACTCTAATGATTTCGTATTCCGGACATCATCACTGAGTTTCTGTGGAATTTTCAACCCCTAAGTACCGTGCCTGCGGAAGTCGCGGCCGTTTTTCTACATTTTTAACGAAAAATCAACGTTTTCGAATTCTTAGAGACTTCGAAGACCGCGTCCCCGTGAAAACCCTAATGATTTCGTATTTCGGACATCATCACTGAGTTTCTGTGAAATTTTCAACCCCTAAGTACCGTGCCTGCGAAAGTTGCGGCCGTTTTTCCACATTTTTAACGAAAAATCAACGTTTTTGATTTTTTAGAGACTTCGAAAACCGCGTCCCTGTGAAAACTCTAATGGTTTCGTATTCCGGGCATGATGACTGAGCTTCTGTGAAATTTTCAACCCCTAAGTACCGTGCCGGCGGAAGTCGCGGCCGTTTTTCTACATTTTTAACGAAAAATCAACGTTTCTGATTTTTTAGAGACTTCGAAAACCGCGTGCCCGTAAAAACTCGAATCGTTTCGTATTCCAGACATGATGACTGAGTTCCTGTAAAATTTTCAACCCCTAAGTACCGTGCCTGCGGAAGTCGCGGCCGTTTTTCTACATTTTTAACGAAAAATTAACGTTTTTGAATTTTTAGAGACTTCGAAGACCGCTTCCCCGTGAAAACTCTAATGGTTGTATTCCAGACATAATGACTGAGCTTTTGTGAAATTGACAACCCCTAAGTACCATGCCTGCGAAAGTCGCGGCCGTTTTTCCACGTTTTTAACGAAAAATCAACGTTTTTGATTTTTTAGAGACTTCGAAAACCGCGTCCTTGTGAAAACTCTAATGGTTTCGTATTCCGGGCATGATGACTGAGCTTCTGTAAAATTTTCAACCCCTAAGTACCGTGCATGCGGAAGTCGTGGCCGTTCTTCTAGATTTTTAACGAAAAATCAACGTTTCTGATTTGTTAGAGACTTCGAAAACAGCGTCCCCGTGAAAACTCGAATCGTTTCGTATTCCAGACATGATGACTGAGTTTCTGTAAAATTTTCAACCCCTAAGTACCGTGCCTGCGGAAGTCGCGTCCGTTTTTCTACATTTTTAACGAAAAATCAACGTTTTTGAATTTTTAGAGACTTCGAAGACCGCGTCCCCGTGAAAACTCTAATGATTTCGTATTCCGGACATCATTACTGAGTTTCTGTGAAATTTTCAACCCCTAAGTACCGTGCCTGCGAAAGTTGCGGCCGTTTTTCCACATTTTTAACGAAAAATCAACGTTTCTGATTTTTTAGAGATTTCGAAAACCGCGTCCCCTGTGAAAACTCTGATGGTTTCGTATTCCGGGCATGATGACTGAGCTTCTGTAAAATTTTCAACCCCTAAGTACCGTGCCTGCGGAAGTCGCGTCCGTTTTTCTACATTTTTGACGAAAAATCAACGTTTTTGAATTTTTAGAGACTTCGAAGACCGCGTCCCCGTGAAAACTCTAATGATTGTGTATTCCGGACATCACCACTGAGTTTCTGTGAAATTTTCAACCCCTAAGTACCGTGCCTGCGGAAGTCGTGGCCGTTTTTCTAGATTTTTAACGAAAAATAAACGTTTCTGATTTTTTAGAGACTTCGAAAACCGCGTCCCCGTGAAAACTTGAATCGTTTCGTATTCCAGACATGATGACTGAGTTTCTGTAAAATTTTCAACCCCTAAGTACCGTGCCTGCGGAAGTCGCGTCCGTTTTTCTACATTTTTAACGAAAAATCAACGTTTTTGAATTTTTAGAGACTTCGAAGACCGCGTCCCCGTGAAAACTCTAATGATTTCGTATTCCGGACATCATCACTGAGTTTCTGTGAGATTTTCAACCCCTAAGTACCGTGCCTGCGAAAGTTGCGGCCGTTTTTCCACATTTTTAACGAAAAATCAACGTTTTTGATTTTTTAGAGACTTCGAAAACCGCGTCCCTGTGAAAACTCTAATGGTTTCGTATTCCGGGCATGATGACTGAGCTTCTGTAAAATTTTCAACCCCTAAGTACCGTGCCGGCGGAAGTCGCGGCCGTTTTTCTACATTTTTAACGAAAAATCAACGTTTCTGATTTTTTAGAGACTTCGAAAACCGCGTGCCCGTAAAAACTCAAATCGTTTCGTATTCCAGACATGATGACTGAGTTCCTGTCAAATTTTCAACCCCTAAGTACCGTGCCTGCGGAAGTCGTGGCCGTTTTTCTAGATTTTTAACGAAAAATCAACGTTTCTGATTTTTTAGAGACTTCGAAAACCGCGTCCCTGTGAAAACTCTAATGGTTTCGTATCCCGGGCATGATGACTGAGCTTCTGTAAAATTTTCAACCCCTAAGTACCGTGCCTGCGGAAGTCGCGTCCGTTTTTCTACATTTTTAACGAAAAATCAACGTTTTTGAATTTTTAGAGACTTCGAAGACCGCGTCCCCGTGAAAACTCTAATGATTTCGTATTCCGGACATCATCACTGAGTTTCTGTGGAATTTTCAACCCCTAAGTACCGTGCCTGCGGAAGTCGCGGCCGTTTTTCTACATTTTTAACGAAAAATCAACGTTTTTGATTTTTTAGAGACTTCGAAAACCGCGTCCCTGTGAAAACTCTAATGGTTTCGTATTCCGGGCATGATGACTGAGCTTTTGTAAAATTTTCAACCCCTAAGTACCGTGCCTGCGGAAGTCGTGGCCGTTCTTCTAGATTTTTAACGAAAAATCAACGTTTCTGATTTGTTAGAGACTTCGAAAACAGCGTCCCCGTGAAAACTCGAATCGTTTCGTATTCCAGACATGATGACTGAGTTTCTGTAAAATTTTCAACCCCTAAGTACCGTGCCTGCGGAAGTCGCGTCCGTTTTTCTACATTTTTAACGAAAAATCAACGTTTTTGAATTTTTAGAGACTTCGAAGACCGCGTCCCCGTGAAAACTCTAATGATTTCGTATTCCGGACATGATCACTGAGTTTCTGTGAAATTTTCAACCCCTAAGTACCGTGCCTGCGAAAGTTGCGGCCGTTTTTCCACATTTTTAACGAAAAATCAACGTTTTTGATTTTTTAGAGACTTCGAAAACCGCGTCCCTGTGAAAACTCTAATGGTTTCGTATTCCGGGCATGATGACTGAGCTTTTGTAGAATTTTCAACCCCTAAGTACCGTGCCGGCGGAAGTCGCGGCCGTATTTCTACATTTTTAACGAAAAATCAACGTTTCTGATTTTTTAGAGACTTCGAAAACCGCGTGCCCGTAAAAACTCAAATCGTTTCGTATTCCAGACATGATGACTGAGTTCCTGTCAAATTTTCAACCCCTAAGTACCGTGCCTGCGGATGTCGTGGCCGTTTTTCTAGATTTTTCACAAAAAATCAACGTTTCTGATTTTTTAGAGACTTCGAAAACCGCGTCCCCGTGAAAACTTGAATCGTTTCGTATTCCAGACATGATGACTGAGTTTCTGTAAAATTGTCAACCCCTAAGTACCGTGCCTGCGGAAGTCGTAGCCGTTTTTCTAGATTTTTAACGAAAAATCAACGTTTCTGATTTTTTGGAGACTTCGAAAACCGCGTGCCCGTAAAAACTCAAATCGTTTCGTATTTCAGACATGATGACTGAGTTCCTGTAAAATTTTCAACCCCTAAGTACCGTGCCTGCGGAAGTGGCGGCCGTTTTTCTACATTTTTAACGAAAAATCAACGTTTTTGAATTTTTAGAGACTTCGAAAACAGCGTCCCCGTGAAAACTCGAATCGTTTCGTATTCCAGACATGATGACTGAGTTTCTGTAAAATTTTCAACCCCTAAGTACCGTGCCTGCGGAAGTCGCGTCCGTTTTTCTACATTTTTAACGAAAAATCAACGTTTTTGAATTTTTAGAGACTTCGAAGACCGCGTCCCCGTGAAAACTCTAATGATTTCGTATTCCGGACATCATCACTGAGTTTCTGTGAAATTTTCAACCCCTAAGTACCGTGCCTGCGAAAGTTGCGGCCGTTTTTCCACATTTTTTAACGAAAAATCAACGTTTTTGATTTTTTAGAGACTTCGAAAACCGCGTCCCTGTGAAAACTCTGATGGTTTCGTATTCCGGGCATGATGACTGAGCTTCTGTAAAATTTTCAACCCCTAAGTACCGTGCCTGCGGAAGTCGCGTCCGTTTTTCTACATTTTTAACGAAAAATCAACGTTTTTGAATTTTTAGAGACTTCGAAGACCGCGTCCCCGTGAAAACTCTAATGATTTCGTATTCCGGACATCATCACTGAGTTTCTGTGAGATTTTCAACCCCTAAGTACCGTGCCTGCGAAAGTTGCGGCCGTTTTTCCACATTTTTAACGAAAAATCAACGTTTTTGATTTTTTAGAGACTTCGAAAACCGCGTCCCTGTGAAAACTCTAATGGTTTCGTATTCCGGGCATGATGACTGAGCTTCTGTAAAATTTTCAACCCCTAAGTACCGTGCCGGCGGAAGTCGCGGCCGTTTTTCTACATTTTTAACGAAAAATCAACGTTTCTGATTTTTTAGAGACTTCGAAAACCGCGTGCCCGTAAAAACTCAAATCGTTTCGTATTCCAGACATGATGACTGAGTTCCTGTCAAATTTTCAACCCCTAAGTACCGTGCCTGCGGAAGTCGTGGCCGTTTTTCTAGATTTTTAACGAAAAATCAACGTTTCTGATTTTTTAGAGACTTCGAAAACCGCGTGCCCGTAAAAACTCAAATCGTTTCGTATTCCAGACATGATGACTGAGTTCCTGTAAAATTTTCAACCCCTAAGTACCGTGCCTGCGGAAGTCGCGGCCGTTTTTCTACATTTTCAACGAAAAATCAACGTTTTTGAATTTTTAGAGACTTCGAAGACCGCTTCTCCGTGAAAACTCTAATGGTTTTGTATTCCGGACATAATGACCGAGCTTTTGTGAAATTGACAACCCCTAAGTACCGTGCCTGCGAAAGTTGCGGCCGTTTTTCCACATTTTTAACGAAAAATCAACGTTTTTGATTTTTTAGAGACTTCGAAAACCGCGTCCCTGTGAAAACTCTAATGGTTTCGTATTCCGGGCATGATGACTGAGCTTCTGTAAAATTTTCAACCCCTAAGTACCGTGCCGGCGGAAGTCGCGGCCGTTTTTCTACATTTTTAACGAAAAATCAACGTTTTTGAATTTTTAGAGACTTCGAAGACCGCGTCCCCGTGAAAACTCTAATGATTTCGTATTCCGGACATCATCACTGAGTTTCTGTGGAATTTTCAACCCCTAAGTACCGTGCCTGCGGAAGTCGTGGCCGTTTTTCTAGATTTTTAACGAAAAATAAACGTTTCTGATTTTTTAGAGACTTCGAAAACCGCGTCCCCGTGAAAACTTGAATCGTTTCGTATTCCAGACATGATGACTGAGTTTCTGTAAAATTGTCAACCCCTAAGTACTGTCCCTGCGGAAGTCGTGGCCGTTTTTCTAGATTTTTAACGAAAAATCAACGTTTCTGATTTTTTAGAGACTTCGAAAACCGCGTGCCGTAAAAACTCAAATCGTTTCGTATTCCAGACATGATGACTGAGTTCCTGTAAAATTTTCAACCCCTAAGTACCGTGCCTGCGGAAGTCGCGGCCGTTTTTCCACATTTTTAACGAAAAATCAACGTTTTTGATTTTTTAGAGACTTCGAAGACCGCGTCCCCGTGAAAACTCTAATGATTTCGTATTCCGGACATCATTACTGAGTTCCTGTGAAATTTTCAACCCCTAAGTACCGTGCCTGCGAAAGTTGCGGCCGTTTTTTCCACATTTTCAACGAAAAATCAACGTTTCTGATTTTTTAGAGACTTCGAAAACCGCGTCCCTGTGAAAACTCTAATGGTTTCGTATTCCGGGCATGATGACTGAGCTTCTGTAAAATTTTCAACCCCTAAGTACCGTGCCTGCGGAAGTCGCGTCCGTTTTTCTACATTTTTGACGAAAAATCAACGTTTTTGAATTTTTAGAGACTTCGAAGACCGCGTCCCCGTGAAAACTCTAATGATTGTGTATTCCGGACATCACCACTGAGTTTCTGTGAAATTTTCAACTCCTAAGTACCGTGCCTGCGGAAGTCGTGGCCGTTTTTCTAGATTTTTAACGAAAAATAAACGTTTCTGATTTTTTAGAGACTTCGAAAACCGCGTCCCCGTGAAAACTTGAATCGTTTCGTATTCCAGACATGATGACTGAGTTTCTGTAAAATTTTCAACCCCTAAGTACGGTGCCTGCGGAAGTCGCGTCCGTTTTTCTACATTTTTTAACGAAAAATCAACGTTTTTGAATTTTTAGAGACTTCGAAGACCGCGTCCCCGTGAAAACTCTGATGATTTCGTATTCCGGACATCATCACTGAGTTTCTGTGAGATTTTCAACCCCTAAGTACCGTGCCTGCGAAAGTTGCGGCCGTTTTTCCACATTTTTAACGAAAAATCAACGTTTTTGATTTTTTAGAGACTTCGAAAACCGCGTCCCTGTGAAAACTCTAATGGTTTCGTATTCCGGGCATGATGACTGAGCTTCTGTAAAATTTTCAACCCCTAAGTACCGTGCCGGCGGAAGTCGCGGCCGTTTTTCTACATTTTTAACGAAAAATCAACGTTTCTGATTTTTAGAGACTTCGAAAACCGCGTGCCCGTAAAAACTCAAATCGTTTCGTATTCCAGACATGATGACTGAGTTCCTGTCAAATTTTCAACCCCTAAGTACCGTGCCTGCGGAAGTCGTGGCCGTTTTTCTAGATTTTTAACGAAAAATCAACGTTTCTGATTTTTTAGAGACTTCGAAAACCGCGTGCCCGTAAAAACTCAAATCGTTTCGTATTCCAGACATGATGACTGAGTTCCTGTAAAATTTTCAACCCCTAAGTACCGTGCCTGCGGAAGTCGCGGCCGTTTTTCTACATTTTCAACGAAAAATCAACGTTTTGAATTTTTAGAGACTTCGAAGACCGCTTCTCCGTGAAAACTCTAATGGTTTTGTATTCCGGACATAATGACTGAGCTTTTGTGAAATTGACAACCCCTAAGTACCGTGCCTGCGAAAGTTGCGGCCGTTTTTCCACATTTTTAACGAAAAATCAACGTTTTTGATTTTTTAGAGACTTCGAAAACCGCGTCCCTGTGAAAACTCTAATGGTTTCGTATTCCGGGCATGATGACTGAGCTTCTGTAAAATTTTCAACCCCTAAGTACCGTGCCTGCGGAAGTCGCGTCCGTTTTTCTACATTTTTAACGAAAAATCAAACGTTTTTGAATTTTTAGAGACTTCGAAGACCGCGTCCCCGTGAAAACTCTAATGATTTCGTATTCCGGACATCATCACTGAGTTTCTGTGGAATTTTCAACCCCTAAGTACCGTGCCTGCGGAAGTCGCGGCCGTTTTTCTACATTTTTAACGAAAAATCAACGTTTTCGAATTCTTAGAGACTTCGAAGACCGCGTCCCCGTGAAAACCCTAATGATTTCGTATTTCGGACATCATCACTGAGTTTCTGTGAAATTTTCAACCCCTAAGTACCGTGCCTGCGAAAGTTGCGGCCGTTTTTCCACATTTTTAACGAAAAATCAACGTTTTTGATTTTTTAGAGACTTCGAAAACCGCGTCCCTGTGAAAACTCTAATGGTTTCGTATTCCGGGCATGATGACTGAGCTTCTGTGAAATTTTCAACCCCTAAGTACCGTGCCGGCGGAAGTCGCGGCCGTTTTTCTACATTTTTAACGAAAAATCAACGTTTCTGATTTTTTAGAGACTTCGAAAACCGCGTGCCCGTAAAAACTCGAATCGTTTCGTATTCCAGACATGATGACTGAGTTTCTGTAAAATTTTCAACCCCTAAGTACCGTGCCTGCGGAAGTCGCGTCCGTTTTTCTACATTTTTAACGAAAAATCAACGTTTTGAATTTTTAGAGACTTCGAAGACCGCGTCCCCGTGAAAACTCTAATGATTTCGTATTCCGGACATCATTACTGAGTTTCTGTGAAATTTTCAACCCCTAAGTACCGTGCCTGCGAAAGTTGCGGCCGTTTTTCCACATTTTCAACGAAAAATCAACGTTTCTGATTTTTTAGAGACTTCGAAAACCGCGTCCCTGTGAAAACTCTAATGGTTTCGTATTTCGGGCATGATGACTGAGCTTCTGTAAAATTTTCAACCCCTAAGTACCGTGCCTGCGGAAGTCGCGTCCGTTTTTCTACATTTTTGACGAAAAATCAACGTTTTGAATTTTTAGAGACTTCGAAGACCGCGTCCCCGTGAAAACTCTGATGATTGTGTATTCCGGACATCACCACTGAGTTTCTGTGAAATTTTCAACCCCTAAGTACCGTGCCTGCGGAAGTCGCGTCCGTTTTTCTACATTTTTAACTAAAAATCAACGTTTTTGAATTTTTAGAGACTTCGAAGACCGCGTCCCCGTGAAAACTCTAATGATTTCGTATTCCGGACATCATCACTGAGTTTCTGTAAAATTTTCAACCCCTAAGTACCGTGCCTGCGGAAGTCGTAGCCGTTTTTCTAGATTTTTAACGAAAAATCAACGTTTCTGATTTTTTGGAGACTTCGAAAACCGCGTGCCCGTAAAAAACTCAAATCGTTTCGTATTCCAGACATGATGACTGAGTTCCTGTAAAATTTTCAACCCCTAAGTACCGTGCCTGCGGAAGTGGCGGCCGTTTTTCTACATTTTTAACGAAAAATCAACGTTTTTGAATTTTTAGAGACTTCGAAAACAGCGTCCCCGTGAAAACTCGAATCGTTTCGTATTCCAGACATGATGACTGAGTTTCTGTAAAATTTTCAACCCCTAAGTACCGTGCCTGCGGAAGTCGCGTCCGTTTTTCTACATTTTTAACGAAAAATCAACGTTTTTGAATTTTTAGAGACTTCGAAGACCGCGTCCCCGTGAAAACTCTAATGATTTCGTATTCCGGACATCATCACTGAGTTTCTGTGAAATTTTCAACCCCTAAGTACCGTGCCTGCGAAAGTTGCGGCCGTTTTTTCCACATTTTTTAACGAAAAATCAACGTTTTTGATTTTTTAGAGACTTCGAAAACCGCGTCCCTGTGAAAACTCTGATGGTTTCGTATTCCGGGCATGATGACTGAGCTTCTGTAAAATTTTCAACCCCTAAGTACCGTGCCTGCGGAAGTCGCGTCCGTTTTTCTACATTTTTAAACGAAAAATCAACGTTTTTGAATTTTTAGAGACTTCGAAGACCGCGTCCCCGTGAAAACTCTAATGATTTCGTATTCCGGACATCATCACTGAGTTTCTGTGAGATTTTCAACCCCTAAGTACCGTGCCTGCGAAAGTTGCGGCCGTTTTTCCACATTTTAACGAAAAATCAACGTTTTTGATTTTTTAGAGACTTCGAAAACCGCGTCCCTGTGAAAACTCTAATGGTTTCGTATTCCGGGCATGATGACTGAGCTTCTGTAAAATTTTCAACCCCTAAGTACCGTGCCGGCGGAAGTCGCGGCCGTTTTTCTACATTTTTAACGAAAAATCAACGTTTCTGATTTTTTAGAGACTTCGAAAACCGCGTGCCCGTAAAAACTCAAATCGTTTCGTATTCCAGACATGATGACTGATTCCTGTCAAATTTTCAACCCCTAAGTACCGTGCCTGCGGAAGTCGTGGCCGTTTTTCTAGATTTTTAACGAAAAATCAACGTTTCTGATTTTTTAGAGACTTCGAGAACCGCGTGCCCGTAAAAACTCAAATCGTTTCGTATTCCAGACATGATGACTGAGTTCCTGTAAAATTTTCAACCCCTAAGTACCGTGCCTGCGGAAGTCGCGGCCGTTTTTCTACATTTTCAACGAAAAATCAACGTTTTTGAATTTTTAGAGACTTCGAAGACCGCTTCTCCGTGAAAACTCTAATGGTTTTGTATTCCGGACATAATGACCGAGCTTTTGTGAAATTGACAACCCCTAAGTACCGTGCCTGCGAAAGTTGCGGCCGTTTTTCCACATTTTTAACGAAAAATCAACGTTTTTGATTTTTTAGAGACTTCGAAAACCGCGTCCCTGTGAAAACTCTAATGGTTTCGTATTCCGGGCATGATGACTGAGCTTCTGTAAAATTTTCAACCCCTAAGTACCGTGCCGGCGGAAGTCGCGGCCGTTTTTCTACATTTTTAACGAAAAATCAACGTTTTTGAATTTTTAGAGACTTCGAAGACCGCGTCCCCGTGAAAACTCTAATGATTTCGTATTCCGGACATCATCACTGAGTTTCTGTGGAATTTTCAACCCCTAAGTACCGTGCCTGCGGAAGTCGTGGCCGTTTTTCTAGATTTTTAACGAAAAATAAACGTTTCTGATTTTTTAGAGACTTCGAAAACCGCGTCCCCGTGAAAACTTGAATCGTTTCGTATTCCAGACATGATGACTGAGTTTCTGTAAAATTGTCAACCCCTAAGTACTGTCCCTGCGGAAGTCGTGGCCGTTTTTCTAGATTTTTAACGAAAAATCAACGTTTCTGATTTTTTAGAGACTTCGAAAACCGCGTGCCCGTAAAAACTCAAATCGTTTCGTATTCCAGACATGATGACTGAGTTCCTGTAAAATTTTCAACCCCTAAGTACCGTGCCTGCGGAAGTCGCGGCCGTTTTTCCACATTTTTAACGAAAAATCAACGTTTTTGATTTTTTAGAGACTTCGAAGACCGCGTCCCCGTGAAAACTCTAATGATTTCGTATTCCGGACATCATTACTGAGTTCCTGTCAAATTTTCAACCCCTAAGTACCGTGCCTGCGAAAGTTGCGGCCGTTTTTCCACATTTTCAACGAAAAATCAACGTTTCTGATTTTTTAGAGACTTCGAAAACCGCGTCCCTGTGAAAACTCTAATGGTTTCGTATTCCGGGCATGATGACTAAGCTTCTGTAGAATTTTCAACCCCTAAGTACCGTGCCTGCGGAAGTCGCGTCCGTTTTTCTACATTTTTGACGAAAAATCAACGTTTTTGAATTTTTAGAGACTTCGAAGACCGCGTCCCCGTGAAAACTCTAATGATTGTGTATTCCGGACATCACCACTGAGTTTCTGTGAAATTTTCAACTCCTAAGTACCGTGCCTGCGGAAGTCGTGGCCGTTTTTCTAGATTTTTAACGAAAAATAAACGTTTCTGATTTTTTAGAGACTTCGAAAACCGCGTCCCCGTGAAAACTTGAATCGTTTCGTATTCCAGACATGATGACTGAGTTTCTGTAAAATTTTCAACCCCTAAGTACCGTGCCTGCGGAAGTCGCGTCCGTTTTTCTACATTTTTAACGAAAAATCAACGTTTTTGAATTTTTAGAGACTTCGAAGACCGCGTCCCCGTGAAAACTCTGATGATTTCGTATTCCGGACATCATCACTGAGTTTCTGTGAGATTTTCAACCCCTAAGTACCGTGCCTGCGAAAGTTGCGGCCGTTTTTCCACATTTTTAACGAAAAATCAACGTTTTTGATTTTTTAGAGACTTCGAAAACCGCGTCCCTGTGACAACTCTAATGGTTTCGTATTCCGGGCATGATGACTGAGCTTCTGTAAAATTTTCAACCCCTAAGTACCGTGCCGGCGGAAGTCGCGGCCGTTTTTCTACATTTTTAACGAAAAATCAACGTTTCTGATTTTTTAGAGACTTCGAAAACCGCGTGCCCGTAAAAACTCAAATCGTTTCGTATTCCAGACATGATGACTGAGTTCCTGTCAAATTTTCAACCCCTAAGTACCGTGCCTGCGGAAGTCGTGGCCGTTTTTCTAGATTTTTAACGAAAAATCAACGTTTCTGATTTTTTAGAGACTTCGAAAACCGCGTGCCCGTAAAAACTCAAATCGTTTCGTATTCCAGACATGATGACTGAGTTCCTGTAAAATTTTCAACCCCTAAGTACCGTGCCTGCGGAAGTCGCGGCCGTTTTTCTACATTTTCAACGAAAAATCAACGTTTTTGAATTTTTAGAGACTTCGAAGACCGCTTCTCCGTGAAAACTCTAATGGTTTTGTATTCCGGACATAATGACTGAGCTTTTGTGAAATTGACAACCCCTAAGTACCGTGCCTGCGAAAGTTGCGGCCGTTTTTCCACATTTTTAACGAAAAATCAACGTTTTTGATTTTTTAGAGACTTCGAAAACCGCGTCCCTGTGAAAACTCCAATGGTTTCGTATTCCGGGCATGATGACTGAGCTTCTGTAAAATTTTCAACCCCTAAGTACCGTGCCTGCGGAAGTCGCGTCCGTTTTTCTACATTTTTAACGAAAAATCAACGTTTTTGAATTTTTAGAGACTTCGAAGACCGCGTCCCCGTGAAAACTCTAATGATTTCGTATTCCGGACATCATCACTGAGTTTCTGTGGAATTTTCAACCCCTAAGTACCGTGCCTGCGGAAGTCGCGGCCGTTTTTCTACATTTTTAACGAAAAATCAACGTTTTCGAATTCTTAGAGACTTCGAAGACCGCGTCCCCGTGAAAACCCTAATGATTTCGTATTTCGGACATCATCACTGAGTTTCTGTGAAATTTTCAACCCCTAAGTACCGTGCCTGCGAAAGTTGCGGCCGTTTTTCCACATTTTTAACGAAAAATCAACGTTTTTGATTTTTTAGAGACTTCGAAAACCGCGTCCCTGTGAAAACTCTAATGGTTTCGTATTCCGGGCATGATGACTGAGCTTCTGTGAAATTTTCAACCCCTAAGTACCGTGCCGGCGGAAGTCGCGGCCGTTTTTCTACATTTTTAACGAAAAATCAACGTTTCTGATTTTTTAGAGACTTCGAAAACCGCGTGCCCGTAAAAACTCGAATCGTTTCGTATTCCAGACATGATGACTGAGTTTCTGTAAAATTTTCAACCCCTAAGTACCGTGCCTGCGGAAGTCGCGTCCGTTTTTCTACATTTTTAACGAAAAATCAACGTTTTTGAATTTTTAGAGACTTCGAAGACCGCGTCCCCGTGAAAACTCTAATGATTTCGTATTCCGGACATCATTACTGAGTTTCTGTGAAATTTTCAACCCCTAAGTACCGTGCCTGCGAAAGTTGCGGCCGTTTTTCCACATTTTCAACGAAAAATCAACGTTTCTGATTTTTTAGAGACTTCGAAAACCGCGTCCCTGTGAAAACTCTAATGGTTTCGTATTTCGGGTATGATGACTGAGCTTCTGTGAAATTTTCAACCCCTAAGTACCGTGCCTGCGGAAGTCGCGTCCGTTTTTCTACATTTTTGACGAAAAATCAACGTTTTTGAATTTTTAGAGACTTCGAAGACCGCGTCCCCGTGAAAACTCTGATGATTGTGTATTCCGGACATCACCACTGAGTTTCTGTGAAATTTTCAACCCCTAAGTACCGTGCCTGCGGAAGTCGTGGCCGTTTTTCTAGATTTTTAACGAAAAATAAACGTTTCTGATTTTTTAGAGACTTCGAAAACCGCGTCCCCGTGAAAACTTGAATCGTTTCGTATTCCAGACGTGATGACTGAGTTTCTGTAAAATTTTCAACCCCTAAGTACCGTGCCTGCGGAAGTCGCGTCCGTTTTTCTACATTTTTAACGAAAAATCAACGTTTTTGAATTTTTAGAGACTTCGAAAACAGCGTCCCCGTGAAAACTCGAATCGTTTCGTATTCCAGACATGATGACTGAGTTTCTGTAAAATTTTCAACCCCTAAGTACCGTGCCTGCGGAAGTCGCGTCCGTTTTTCTACATTTTTAACTAAAAATCAACGTTTTTGAATTTTTAGAGACTTCGAAGACCGCGTTCCCGTGAAAACTCTAATGATTTCGTATTCCGGACATCATCACTGAGTTTCTGTAAAATTTTCAACCCCTAAGTACCGTGCCGGCGGAAGTCGCGGCCGTTTTTCTACATTTTTAACGAAAAATCAACGTTTCTGATTTTTTAGAGACTTCGAAAACCGCGTGCCCGTAAAAACTCAAATCGTTTCGTATTCCAGACATGATGACTGAGTTCCTGTCAAATTTTCAACCCCTAAGTACCGTGCCTGCGGAAGTTGTGGCCGTTTTTCTAGATTTTTAACAAAAAATCAACGTTTTTGATTTTTTAGAGACTTCGAAAACCGCGTCCCCGTGAAAACTTGAATCGTTTCGTATTCCAGACATGATGACTGAGTTTCTGTAAAATTGTCAACCCCTAAGTACCGTGCCTGCGGAAGTCGTGGCCGTTTTTCTAGATTTTTAACGAAAAATCAACGTTTCTGATTTTTTAGAGACTTCGAAAACCGCGTGCCCGTAAAAACTCAAATCGTTTCGTATTCCAGACATGATGACTGAGTTCCTGTAAAATTTTCAACCCCTAAGTACCGTGCCTGCGGAAGTGGCGGCCGTTTTTCTACATTTTTAACGAAAAATCAACGTTTCTGATTTTTTAGAGACTTCGAAAACCGCGTGCCCGTAAAAACTCAAATCGTTTCGTATTCCAGACATGATGACTGAGTTCCTGTAAAATTTTCAACCCCTAAGTACCGTGCCTGCGGAAGTCGCGGCCGTTTTTCTACATTTTCAACGAAAAATCAACGCTTTTGAATTTTTAGAGACTTCGAAGACCGCTTCTCCGTGAAAACTCTAATGGTTTTGTATTTCGGACATAATGACTGAGCTTTTGTGAAATTGACAACCCCTAAGTACCGTGCCTGCGAAAGTTGCGGCCGTTTTTCCACATTTTTAACGAAAAATCAACGTTTTTGATTTTTTAGAGACTTCGAAAACCGCGTCCCTGTGAAAACTCTAATGGTTTCGTATTCCGGGCATGATGACTGAGCTTCTGTAAAATTTTCAACCCCTAAGTACCGTGCCTGCGGAAGTCGTGGCCGTTCTTCTAGATTTTTAACGAAAAATCAACGTTTCTGATTTGTTAGAGACTTCGAAAACAGCGTCCCCGTGAAAACTCGAATCGTTTCGTATTCCAGACATGATGACTGAGTTTCTGTAAAATTTTCAACCCCTAAGTACCGTGCCTGCGGAAGTCGCGGCCGTTTTTCTACATTTTTAACGAAAAATCAACGTTTTCGAATTCTTAGAGACTTCGAAGACCGCGTCCCCGTGAAAACCCTAATGATTTCGTATTTCGGACATCATCACTGAGTTTCTGTGAAATTTTCAACCCCTAAGTACCGTGCCTGCGAAAGTTGCGGCCGTTTTTCCACATTTTTAACGAAAAATCAACGTTTTTGATTTTTTAGAGACTTCGAAAACCGCGTCCCTGTGAAAACTCTAATGGTTTCGTATTCCGGGCATGATGACTGAGCTTCTGTGAAATTTTCAACCCCTAAGTACCGTGCCGGCGGAAGTCGCGGCCGTTTTTCTACATTTTTAACGAAAAATCAACGTTTCTGATTTTTTAGAGACTTCGAAAACCGCGTGCCCGTAAAAACTCGAATCGTTTCGTATTCCAGACATGATGACTGAGTTTCTGTAAAATTTTCAACCCCTAAGTACCGTGCCTGCGGAAGTCGCGTCCGTTTTTCTACATTTTTAACGAAAAATCAACGTTTTTGAATTTTTAGAGACTTCGAAGACCGCGTCCCCGTGAAAACTCTGATGATTTCGTATTCCGGACATCATTACTGAGTTTCTGTGAAATTTTCAACCCCTAAGTACCGTGCCTGCGAAAGTTGCGGCCGTTTTTTCCACATTTTCAACGAAAAATCAACGTTTCTGATTTTTTAGAGACTTCGAAAACCGCGTCCCTGTGAAAACTCTAATGGTTTCGTATTTCGGGCATGATGACTGAGCTTCTGTAAAATTTTCAACCCCTAAGTACCGTGCCTGCGGAAGTCGCGTCCGTTTTTCTACATTTTTGACGAAAAATCAACGTTTTTGAATTTTTAGAGACTTCGAAGACCGCGTCCCCGTGAAAACTCTAATGATTGTGTATTCCGGACATCACCACTGAGTTTCTGTGAAATTTTCAACCCCTAAGTACCGTGCCTGCGGAAGTCGTGGCCGTTTTTCTAGATTTTTAACGAAAAATAAACGTTTCTGATTTTTTAGAGACTTCGAAAACCGCGTCCCCGTGAAAACTTGAATCGTTTCGTATTCCAGACATGATGACTGAGTTTCTGTAAAATTTTTCAACCCCTAAGTACCGTGCCTGCGAAGTCGCGTCCGTTTTTCTACATTTTTAACGAAAAATCAACGTTTTTGAATTTTTAGAGACTTCGAAAACAGCGTCCCCGTGAAAACTCGAATCGTTTCGTATTCCAGACATGATGACTGAGTTTCTGTAAAATTTTCAACCCCTAAGTACCGTGCCTGCGGAAGTCGCGTCCGTTTTTTCTACATTTTTAACGAAAAATCAACGTTTTTGAATTTTTAGAGACTTCGAAGACCGCGTCCCCGTGAAAACTCTAATGATTTCGTATTTCGGACATCATCACTGAGTTTCTGTGAAATTTTCAACCCCTAAGTACCGTGCCTGCGAAAGTTGCGGCCGTTTTTCCACATTTTTAACGAAAAATCAACGTTTTTGATTTTTTTAGAGACTTCGAAAACCGCGTCCCTGTGAAAACTCTGATGGTTTCGTATTCCGGGCATGATGACTGAGCTTCTGTAAAATTTTCAACCCCTAAGTACCGTGCCTGCGGAAGTCGCGTCCGTTTTTCTACATTTTTAACGAAAAATCAACGTTTTTGAATTTTTAGAGACTTCGAAGACCGCGTCCCCGTGAAAACTCTAATTATTTCGTATTCCGGACATCATCACTGAGTTTCTGTGGAATTTTCAACCCCTAAGTACCGTGCCTGCGGAAGTCGTGGCCGTTTTTCTAGATTTTTTAACGAAAAATAAACGTTTCTGATTTTTTAGAGACTTCGAAACCGCGTCCCCGTGAAAACTTGAATCGTTTCGTATTCCCAGACATGATGACTGAGTTTCTGTAAAATTGTCAACCCCTAAGTACCGTCCCTGCGGAAGTCGTGGCCGTTTTTCTAGATTTTTAACGAAAAATCAACATTTCTGATTTTTTAGAGACTTCGAAAACCGCGTGCCCGTAAAAACTCAGATCGTTTCGTATTCCAGACATGATGACTGAGTTCCTGTAAAATTTTCAACCCCTAATTACCGTGCCTGCGGAAGTCGCGGCCGTTTTTCCACATTTTTAACGAAAAATCAACGTTTTTGATTTTTTAGAGACTTCGAAAACCGCGTCCCTGTGAAAACTCTAATGGTTTCGTATTCCGGGCATGATGACTGAGCTTCTGTAAAATTTTCAACCCCTAAGTACCGTGCCTGCGGAAGTCGTGGCCGTTTTTCTAGATTTTTAACGAAAAATAAACGTTTCTGATTTTTTAGAGACTTCGAAAACCGCGTCCCCGTGAAAACTTGAATCGTTTCGTATTCCAGACATGATGACTGAGTTTCTGTAAAATTTTCAACCCCTAAGTACCGTGCCTGCGGAAGTCGCGTCCGTTTTTCTACATTTTTAACGAAAAATCAACGTTTTTGAATTTTTAGAGACTTCGAAAACAGCGTCCCCGTGAAAACTCGAATCGTTTCGTATTCCAGACATGATGACTGAGTTTCTGTAAAATTTTCAACCCCTAAGTACCGTGCCTGCGGAAGTCGCGTCCGTTTTTCTACATTTTTAACGAAAAAATCAACGTTTTTGAATTTTTAGAGACTTCGAAGACCGCGTCCCCGTGAAAACTCTAATGATTTCGTATTCCGGACATCATCACTGAGTTTCTGTGAAATTTTCAACCCCTAAGTACCGTGCCTGCGAAAGTTGCGGCCGTTTTTCCACATTTTTAACGAAAAATCAACGTTTTTGATTTTTTAGAGACTTCGAAAACCGCGTCCCTGTGAAAACTCTGATGGTTTCGTATTCCGGCATGATGACTGAGCTTCTGTAAAATTTTCAACCCCTAAGTACCGTGCCTGCGGAAGTCGCGTCCGTTTTTCTACATTTTTAACGAAAAATCAACGTTTTTGAATTTTTAGAGACTTCGAAGACCGCGTCCCCGTGAAAACTCTAATGATTTCGTATTCCGGACATCATCACTGAGTTTCTGTGGAATTTTCAACCCCTAAGTACCGTGCCTGCGGAAGTCGTGGCCGTTTTTTCTAGATTTTTAACGAAAAATAAACGTTTCTGATTTTTTAGAGACTTCGAAAACCGCGTCCCCGTGAAAACTTGAATCGTTTCGTATTCCAGACATGATGACTGAGTTTCTGTAAAATTGTCAACCCCTAAGTACCGTCCCTGCGGAAGTCGTGGCCGTTTTTCTAGATTTTTAACGAAAAATCAACGTTTCTGATTTTTTAGAGACTTCGAAAACCGCGTGCCCGTAAAAACTCAGATCGTTTCGTATTCCAGACATGATGACTGAGTTCCTGTAAAATTTTCAACCCCTAAGTACCGTGCCTGCGGAAGTCGCGGCCGTTTTTCCACATTTTTAACGAAAAATCAACGTTTTTGATTTTTTAGAGACTTCGAAAACCGCGTCCCTGTGAAAACTCTAATGGTTTCGTATTCCGGGCATGATGACTGAGCTCCTGTAAAATTTTCAACCCCTAAGTACCGTGCCTGCGGAAGTCGTGGCCGTTCTTCTAGATTTTTAACGAAAAATCAACGTTTCTGATTTGTTAGAGACTTCGAAAACAGCGTCCCCGTGAAAACTCGAATCGTTTCGTATTCCAGACATGATGACTGAGTTTCTGTAAAATTTTCAACCCCTAAGTACCGTGCCTGCGGAAGTCGCGTCCGTTTTTCTACATTTTTAACGAAAAATCAACGTTTTTGAATTTTTAGAGACTTCGAAGACCGCGTCCCCGTGAAAACCCTAATGATTTCGTATTCCGGACATCATTACTGAGTTTCTGTGAAATTTTCAACCCCTAAGTACCGTGCCTGCGAAAGTTGCGGCCGTTTTTCCACATTTTTAACGAAAAATCAACGTTTCTGATTTTTTAGAGACTTCGAAAACCGCGTCCCTGTGAAAACTCTAATGGTTTCGTATTCCGGGCATGATGACTGAGCTTCTGTAAAATTTTCAACCCCTAAGTACCGTGCCTGCGGGAGTCGCGTCCGTTTTTCTACATTTTTGACGAAAAATCAACGTTTTTGAATTTTTAGAGACTTCGAAGACCGCGTCCCCGGTGAAAACTCTAATGATTGTGTATTCCGGACATCACCACTGAGTTTCTGTGAAATTTTCAACCCCTAAGTACCGTGCCTGCGGAAGTCGTGGCCGTTTTTCTAGATTTTTAACGAAAAATAAACGTTTCTGATTTTTTAGAGACTTCGAAAACCGCGTCCCCGTGAAAACTTGAATCGTTTCGTATTCCAGACATGATGACTGAGTTTCTGTAAAATTTTCAACCCCTAAGTACCGTGCCTGCGGAAGTCGCGTCCGTTTTTCTACATTTTTAACGAAAAATCAACGTTTTTGAATTTTTAGAGACTTCGAAGACCGCGTCCCCGTGAAAACTCTAATGATTTCGTATTCCGGACATCATCACTGAGTTTCTGTGAGATTTTCAACCCCTAAGTACTGTGCCTGCGAAAGTTGCGGCCGTTTTTCCACATTTTTAACGAAAAATCAACGTTTCTGATTTTTTAGAGACTTCGAAAACCGCGTCCCTGTGAAAACTCTAA
The DNA here is from genome assembly GCA_963992785.1 of Tenthredo livida. Lineage (NCBI taxonomy): Eukaryota > Metazoa > Arthropoda > Insecta > Hymenoptera > Tenthredinidae > Tenthredo > Tenthredo livida. The sequence goes on from OZ023071.1 coordinate 13,519,756, forward strand.
TGGTTTCGTATTCCGGGCATGATGACTGAGCTTCTGTAAAATTTTCAACCCCTAAGTACCGTGTCGGCGGAAGTCGCGGCCGTTTTTCTACATTTTTAACGAAAAATCAACGTTTCTGATTTTTTAGAGACTTCGAAAACCGCGTGCCCGTAAAAACTCGAATCGTTTCATATTCCAGACATGATGACTGAGTTCCTGTCAAATTTTCAACCCCTAAGTACCGTGCCTGCGGAAGTCGTGGCCGTTTTTCTAGATTTTTAACGAAAAATCAACGTTTCTGATTTTTTAGAGACTTCGAAAACCGCGTGCCCGTAAAAACTCAAATCGTTTCGTATTCCAGACATGATGACTGAGTTCCTGTAAAATTTTCAACCCCTAAGTACCGTGCCTGCGGAAGTCGCGGCCGTTTTTCTACATTTTCAACGAAAAATCAACGTTTTTTGAATTTTTAGAGACTTCGAAGACCGCTTCTCCGTGAAAACTCTAATGGTTTTGTATTCCGGACATAATGACTGACCTTTTGTGAAATTGACAACCCCTAAGTACCGTGCCTGCGAAAGTTGCGGCCGTTTTTCCACATTTTTAACGAAAAATCAACGTTTTTGATTTTTTAGAGACTTCGAAAACCGCGTCCCTGTGAAAACTCTAATGGTTTCGTATTCCGGGCATGATGACTGAGCTTCTGTAAAATTTTCAACCCCTAAGTACCGTGCCTGCGGAAGTCGTGGCCGTTCTTCTAGATTTTTAACGAAAAATCAACGTTTTTGATTTTTTAGAGACTTCGAAAACCGCGTCCCTGTGAAAACTCTAATGGTTTCGTATTCCGGGCATGATGACTGAGCTTCTGTAGAATTTTCAACCCCTAAGTACCGTGCCGGCGGAAGTCGCGGCCGTATTTCTACATTTTTAACGAAAAATCAACGTTTCTGATTTTTTAGAGACTTCGAAAACCGCGTGCCCGTAAAAACTCAAATCGTTTCGTATTCCGGACATGATGACTGAGTTCCTGTCAAATTTTCAACCCCTAAGTACCGTGCCTGCGGAAGTCGTGGCCGTTTTTCTAGATTTTTAACAAAAAATCAACGTTTCTGATTTTTTAGAGACTTCGAAAACCGCGTCCCCGTGAAAACTTGAATCGTTTCGTATTCCAGACATGATGACTGAGTTTCTGTAAAATTGTCAACCCCTAAGTACCGTGCCTGCGGAAGTCGTGGCCGTTTTTCTAGATTTTTAACGAAAAATCAACGTTTCTGATTTTTTAGAGACTTCGAAAACCGCGTGCCCGTAAAAACTCAAATCGTTTCGTATTCCAGACATGATGACTGAGTTCCTGTAAAATTTTCAACCCCTAAGTACCGTGCCTGCGGAAGTGGCGGCCGTTTTGCTACATTTTTAACGAAAAATCAACGTTTTTGATTTTTAGAGACTTCGAAAACAGCGTCCCCGTGAAAACTCGAATCGTTTCGTATTCAAGACATGATGACTGAGTTTCTGTAAAATTTTCAACCCCTAAGTACCGTGCCTGCGGAAGTCGCGTCCGTTTTTCTACATTTTTAACGAAAAATCAACGTTTTTGAATTTTTAGAGACTTCGAAGACCGCGTCCCCGTGAAAACTCTAATGATTTCGTATTCCGGACATCATCACTGAGTTTCTGTGAAATTTTCAACCCCTAAGTACCGTGCCTGCGAAAGTTGCGGCCGTTTTTCCACATTTTTAACGAAAAATCAACGTTTTTGATTTTTTAGAGACTTCGAAAACCGCGTCCCTGTGAAAACTCTGATGGTTTCGTATTCCGGGCATGATGACTGAGCTTCTGTAAAATTTTCAACCCCTAAGTACCGTGCCTGCGGAAGTCGCGTCCGTTTTTCTACATTTTTAACGAAAAATCAACGTTTTTGAATTTTTAGAGACTTCGAAGACCGCGTCCCCGTGAAAACTCTAATGATTTCGTATTCCGGACATCATCACTGAGTTTCTGTGAAATTTTCAACCCCTAAGTACCGTGCCTGCGAAAGTTGCGGCCGTTTTTCCACATTTTTAACGAAAAATCAACGTTTTTGAATTTTTAGAGACTTCGAAGACCGCGTCCCCGTGAAAACCCTAATGATTTCGTATTTCGGACATCATCACTGAGTTTCTGTGAAATTTTCAACCCCTAAGTACCGTGCCTGCGAAAGTTGCGGCCGTTTTTCCACATTTTTAACGAAAAATCAACGTTTTTGATTTTTTAGAGACTTCGAAAACCGCGTCCCTGTGAAAACTCTAATGGTTTCATATTTCGGGCATGATGACTGAGCTTCTGTAGAATTTTCAACCCCTAAGTACCGTGCCGGCGAAAGTCGCGGCCGTTTTTCTACATTTTTAACGAAAAATCAACGTTTCTGATTTTTTAGAGACTTCGAAAACCGCGTGCCCGTAAAAACTCAAATCGTTTCGTATTCCAGACATGATGACTGAGTTCCTGTCAAATTTTCAACCCCTAAGTACCGTGCCTGCGGAAGTCGTGGCCGTTTTTCTAGATTTTTAACAAAAAATCAACGTTTCTGATTTTTTAGAGACTTCGAAAACCGCGTCCCCGTGAAAACTTGAATCGTTTCGTATTCCAGACATGATGACTGAGTTTCTGTAAAATTGTCAACCCCTAAGTACCGTGCCTGCGGAAGTCGCGTCCGTTTTTCTACATTTTTAACGAAAAATCAACGTTTTTGAATTTTTAGAGACTTCGAAGACCGCGTCCCCGTGAAAACTCTAATGATTTCGTATTCCGGACATCATCACTGAGTTTCTGTGAAATTTTCAACCCCTAAGTACCGTGCCTGCGAAAGTTGCGGCCGTTTTTCCACATTTTTAACGAAAAATCAACGTTTTTGATTTTTTAGAGACTTCGAAAACCGCGTCCCTGTGAAAACTCTGATGGTTTCGTATTCCGGGCATGATGACTGAGCTTCTGTAAAATTTTCAACCCCTAAGTACCGTGCCTGCGGAAGTCGCGTCCGTTTTTCTACATTTTTAACGAAAAATCAACGTTTTTGAATTTTTAGAGACTTCGAAGACCGCGTCCCCGTGAAAACTCTAATGATTTCGTATTCCGGACATCATCACTGAGTTTCTGTGAAATTTTCAACCCCTAAGTACCGTGCCTGCGGAAGTCGTGGCCGTTTTTCTAGATTTTTAACGAAAAATAAACGTTTCTGATTTTTTAGAGACTTCGAAAACCGCGTCCCCGTGAAAACTTGGATCGTTTCGTATTCCAGACATGATGACTGAGTTTCTGTAAAATTGTCAACCCCTAAGTACCGTCCCTGCGGAAGTCGTGGCCGTTTTTCTAGATTTTTAACGAAAAATCAACGTTTCTGATTTTTTAGAGACTTCGAAAACCGCGTGCCCGTAAAAACTCAAATCGTTTCGTATTCCAGACATGATGACTGAGTTCCTGTGAAATTTTCAACCCCTAAGTACCGTGCCTGCGGAAGTCGCGGCCGTTTTTCTACATTTTTAACGAAAAATCAACGTTTTTGAATTTTTAGAGACTTCGAAGACCGCTTCCCCGTGAAAACTCTAATGGTTTTGTATTCCGGACATAATGACTGAGCTTTTGTGAAATTGACAACCCCTAAGTACCGTGCCTGCGAAAGTTGCGGCCGTTTTTCCACATTTTTAACGAAAAATCAACGTTTCTGATTTTTTAGAGACTTCGAAAACCGCGTCCCTGTGAAAACTCTAATGGTTTCGTATTCCGGGCATGATGACTGAGCTTCTGTAAAATTTTCAACCCCTAAGTACCGTGCCTGCGGAAGTCGCGTCCGTTTTTCTACATTTTTGACGAAAAATCAACGTTTCTGATTTGTTAGAGACTTCGAAAACAGCGTCCCCGTGAAAACTCGAATCGTTTCGTATTCCAGACATGATGACTGAGTTTCTGTAAAATTTTCAACCCCTAAGTACCGTGCCTGCGGAAGTCGCGTCCGTTTTTCTACATTTTTAACGAAAAATCAACGTTTTTGAATTTTTAGAGACTTCGAAGACCGCGTCCCCGTGAAAACTCTAATGATTTCGTATTCCGGACATCATCACTGAGTTTCTGTGAGATTTTCAACCCCTAAGTACCGTGCCTGCGAAAGTTGCGGCCGTTTTTCCACATTTTTAACGAAAAATCAACGTTTTTGATTTTTTAGAGACTTCGAAAACCGCGTCCCTGTGAAAACTCTAATGGTTTCGTATTCCGGGCATGATGACTGAGCTTCTGTAAAATTTTCAACCCCTAAGTACCGTGCCGGCGGAAGTCGCGGCCGTTTTTCTACATTTTTAACGAAAAATCAACGTTTCTGATTTTTTAGAGACTTCGAAAACCGCGTGCCCGTAAAAACTCAAATCGTTTCGTATTCCAGACATGATGACTGAGTTCCTGTAAAATTTTCAACCCCTAAGTACCGTGCCTGCGGAAGTCGCGGCCGTTTTTCTACATTTTCAACGAAAAATCAACGTTTTTGAATTTTTAGAGACTTCGAAGACCGCTTCTTCGTGAAAACTCTAATGGTTTTGTATTACGGACATAATGACTGAGCTTTTGTGAAATTGACAACCCCTAAGTACCGTGCCTGCGAAAGTTGCGGCCGTTTTTCCACATTTTTAACGAAAAATCAACGTTTTTGATTTTTTAGAGACTTCGAAAACCGCGTCCCTGTGAAAACTCTAATGGTTTCGTATTCCAGGCATGATGACTGAGCTTCTGTAAAATTTTCAACCCCTAAGTACCGTGCCTGCGGAAGTCGTGGCCGTTCTTCTAGATTTTTAACGAAAAATCAACGTTTCCGATTTGTTAGAGACTTCGAAAACAGCGTCCCCGTGAAAACTCGAATCGTTTCGTATTCCAGACATGATGACTGAGTTTCTGTAAAATTTTCAACCCCTAAGTACCGTGCCTGCGGAAGTCGCGTCCGTTTTTCTACATTTTTAACGAAAAATCAACGTTTTTGAATTTTTAGAGACTTCGAAGACCGCGTCCCCGTGAAAACTCTAATGATTTCGTATTCCGGACATCATCACTGAGTTTCTGTGAAATTTTCAACCCCTAAGTACCGTGCCTGCGAAAGTTGCGGCCGTTTTTCCACATTTTTAACGAAAAATCAACGTTTTTGAATTTTTAGAGACTTCGAAGACCGCGTCCCCGTGAAAACCCTAATGATTTCGTATTTCGGATATCATCACTGAGTTTCTGTGAAATTTTCAACCCCTAAGTACCGTGCCTGCGAAAGTTGCGGCCGTTTTTCCACATTTTTAACGAAAAATCAACGTTTTTGATTTTTTAGAGACTTCGGAAACCGCGTCCCTGTGAAAACTCTAATGGTTTCGTATTCCGGGCATGATGACTGAGCTTCTGTAGAATTTTCAACCCCTAAGTACCGTGCCGGCGGAAGTCGCGGCCGTTTTTCTACATTTTTAACGAAAAATCAACGTTTCTGATTTTTTAGAGACTTCGAAAACCGCGTGCCCGTAAAAACTCAAATCGTTTCGTATTCCAGACATGATGACTGAGTTCCTGTCAAATTTTCAACCCCTAAGTACCGTGCCTGCGGAAGTCGTGGCCGTTTTTCTAGATTTTTAACAAAAAATCAACGTTTCTGATTTTTTAGAGACTTCGAAAACCGCGTCCCCGTGAAAACTTGAATCGTTTCGTATTCCAGACATGATGACTGAGTTTCTGTAAAATTGTCAACCCCTAAGTACCGTGCCTGCGGAAGTCGTGGCCGTTTTTCTAGATTTTTAACGAAAAATCAACGTTTCTGATTTTTTAGAGACTTCGAAAACCGCGTGCCCGTAAAAACTCAAATCGTTTCGTATTCCAGACATGATGACTGAGTTCCTGTAAAATTTTCAACCCCTAAGTACCGTGCCTGCGGAAGTGGCGGCCGTTTTTCTACATTTTTAACGAAAAATCAACGTTTTTGAATTTTTAGAGACTTCGAAAACAGCGTCCCCGTGAAAACTCGAATCGTTTCGTATTCCAGACATGATGACTGAGTTTCTGTAAAATTTTCAACCCCTAAGTACCGTGCCTGCGGAAGTCGCGTCCGTTTTTCTACATTTTTAACGAAAAATCAACGTTTTTGAATTTTTAGAGACTTCGAAGACCGCGTCCCCGTGAAAACTCTAATGATTTCGTATTCCGGACATCATCACTGAGTTTCTGTGAAATTTTCAACCCCTAAGTACCGTGCCTGCGAAAGTTGCGGCCGTTTTTCCACATTTTTAACGAAAAATCAACGTTTTTGATTTTTTAGAGACTTCGAAAACCGCGTCCCTGTGAAAACTCTGATGGTTTCGTATTCCGGGCATGATGACTGAGCTTCTGTAAAATTTTCAACCCCTAAGTACCGTGCCTGCGGAAGTCGCGTTCGTTTTTCTACATTTTTAACGAAAAATCAACGTTTTTGAATTTTTAGAGACTTCGAAGACCGCGTCCCCGTGAAAACTCTAATGATTTCGTATTCCGGACATCATCACTGAGTTTCTGTGAAATTTTCAACCCCTAAGTACCGTGCCTGCGGAAGTCGTGGCCGTTTTTCTAGATTTTTAACGAAAAATAAACGTTTCTGATTTTTTAGAGACTTCGAAAACCGCGTCCCCGTGAAAACTTGAATCGTTTCGTATTCCAGACATGATGACTGAGTTTCTGTAAAATTGTCAACCCCTAAGTACGGTCCCTGCCGAAGTCGTGGCCGTTTTTCTAGATTTTTAACGAAAAATCAACGTTTCTGATTTTTTAGAGACTTCGAAAACCGCGTGCCCGTAAAAAACTCAAATCGTTTCGTATTCCAGACATGATGACTGAGTTCCTGTAAAATTTTCAACCCCTAAGTACCGTGCCTGCGGAAGTCGCGGCCGTTTTTCTACATTTTTAACGAAAAATCAACGTTTTTGAATTTTTAGAGACTTCGAAGACCGCTTCCCCGTGAAAACTCCAATGGTTTTGTATTCCGGACATAATGACTGAGCTTTTGTGAAATTGACAACCCCTAAGTACCGTGCCTGCGAAAGTCGCGGCCGTTTTTTTCCACATTTTTAACGAAAAATCAACGTTTTTGATTTTTTAGAGACTTCGAAAACCGCGTCCCTGTGAAAACTCTAATGGTTTCGTATTCCGGGCATGATGACTGAGCTTCTGTAAAATTTTCAACCCCTAAGTACCGTGCCTGCGGAAGTCGTGGCCGTTCTTCTAGATTTTTAACGAAAAATCAACGTTTCTGATTTGTTAGAGACTTCGAAAACAGCGTCCCCGTGAAAACTCGAATCGTTTCGTATTCCAGACATGATGACTGAGTTTCTGTAAAATTTTCAACCCCTAAGTACCGTGCCTGCGGAAGTCGCGTCCGTTTTTCTACATTTTTAACGAAAAATCAACGTTTTTGAATTTTTAGAGACTTCGAAGACCGCGTCCCCGTGAAAACTCTAATGATTTCGTATTCCGGACATCATTACTGAGTTCCTGTGAAATTTTCAACCCCTAAGTACCGTGCCTGCGAAAGTTGCGGCCGTTTTTCCACATTTTTAACGAAAAATCAACGTTTCTGATTTTTTAGAGACTTCGAAAACCGCGTCCCTGTGAAAACTCTAATGGTTTCGTATTCCGGGCATGATGACTGAGCTTCTGTAAAATTTTCAACCCCTAAGTACCGTGCCTGCGGAAGTCGCGTCCGTTTTTCTACATTTTTGACGAAAAATCAACGTTTTTGAATTTTTAGAGACTTCGAAGACCGCGTCCCCGTGAAAACTCTAATGATTGTGTATTCCGGACATCACCACTGAGTTTCTGTGAAATTTTCAACCCCTAAGTACCGTGCCTGCGGAAGTCGTGGCCGTTTTTCTAGATTTTTAACGAAAAATGAACGTTTCTGATTTTTTAGAGACTTCGAAAACCGCGTGCCCGTAAAAACTCAAATCGTTCCGTATTCCAGACATGATGACTGAGTTCCTGTCAAATTTTCAACCCCTAAGTACCGTGCCTGCGGAAGTCGTGGCCGTTTTTCTAGATTTTTAACAAAAAATCAACGTTTCTGATTTCTTAGAGACTTCGAAAACCGCGTCCCCGTGAAAACTTGAATCGTTTCGTATTCCAGACATGATGACTGAGTTTCTGTAAAATTGTCAACCCCTAAGTACCGTGCCTGCGGAAGTCGTGGCCGTTTTTCTAGATTTTTAACGAAAAATCAACGTTTCTGATTTTTTAGAGACTTCGAAAACCGCGTGCCCGTAAAAACTCAAATCGTTTCGTATTCCAGACATGATGACTGAGTTCCTGTAAAATTTTCAACCCCTAAGTACCGTGCCTGCGGAAGTGGCGGCCGTTTTTCTACATTTTTAACGAAAAATCAACGTTTCTGATTTTTTAGAGACTTCGAAAACCGCGTGCCCGTAAAAACTCAAATCGTTTCGTATTCCAGACATGATGACTGAGTTCCTGTAAAATTTTCAACCCCTAAGTACCGTGCCTGCGGAAGTCGCGGCCGTTTTTCTACATTTTCAACGAAAAATCAACGTTTTTGAATTTTTAGAGACTTCGAAGACCGCTTCTCCGTGAAAACTCTAATGGTTTTGTATTCCGGACATAATGACTGAGCTTTTGTGAAATTGACAACCCCTAAGTACCGTGCCTGCGAAAGTTGCGGCCGTTTTTCCACATTTTTAACGAAAAATCAACGTTTTTGATTTTTTAGAGACTTCGAAAACCGCGTCCCTGTGAAAACTCTAATGGTTTCGTATTCCGGGCATGATGACTGAGCTTCTGTAGAATTTTCAACCCCTAAGTACCGTGCCTGCGGAAGTCGTGGCCGTTCTTCTAGATTTTTAACGAAAAATCAACGTTTCTGATTTGTTAGAGACTTCGAAAACAGCGTCCCCGTGAAAACTCGAATCGTTTCGTATTCCAGACATGATGACTGAGTTTCTGTAAAATTTTCAACCCCTAAGTACCGTGCCTGCGGAAGTCGCGTCCGTTTTTCTACATTTTTAACGAAAAATCAACGTTTTTGAATTTTTAGAGACTTCGAAGACCGCGTCCCCGTGAAAACTCTAATGATTTCGTATTCCGGACATCATCACTGAGTTTCTGTGAAATTTTCAACCCCTAAGTACCGTGCCTGCGAAAGTTGCGGCCGTTTTTCCACATTTTTAACGAAAAATCAACGTTTTTGAATTTTTAGAGACTTCGAAAACCGCGTCCCTGTGAAAACTCTAATGGTTTCGTATTCCGGGCATGATGACTGAGCTTCTGTAGAATTTTCAACCCCTAAGTACCGTGCCGGCGGAAGTCGCGGCCGTTTTTCTACATTTTTAACGAAAAATCAACGTTTCTGATTTTTTAGAGACTTCGAAAACCGCGTGCCCGTAAAAACTCAAATCGTTTCGTATTCCAGACATGATGACTGAGTTCCTGTCAAATTTTCAACCCCTAAGTACCGTGCCTGCGGAAGTCGTGGCCGTTTTTCTAGATTTTTAACAAAAAATCAACGTTTCTGATTTTTTAGAGACTTCGAAAACCGCGTCCCCGTGAAAACTTGAATCGTTTCGTATTCCAGACATGATGACTGAGTTTCTGTAAAATTGTCAACCCCTAAGTACCGTGCCTGCGGAAGTCGTGGCCGTTTTTCTACATTTTTAACGAAAAATCAACGTTTCTGATTTTTTAGAGACTTCGAAAACCGCGTGCCCGTAAAAACTCAAATCGTTTCGTATTCCAGACATGATGACTGAGTTCCTGTAAAATTTTCAACCCCTAAGTACCGTGCCTGCGGAAGTGGCGGCCGTTTTTCTACATTTTTAACGAAAAATCAACGTTTTTGAATTTTTAGAGACTTCGAAAACAGCGTCCCCGTGAAAACTCGAATCGTTTCGTATTCCAGACATGATGACTGAGTTTCTGTAAAATTTTCAACCCCTAAGTACCGTGCCTGCGGAAGTCGCGTCCGTTTTTCTACATTTTTAACGAAAAATCAACGTTTTTGAATTTTTAGAGACTTCGAAGACCGCGTCCCCGTGAAAACTCTAATGATTTCGTATTCCGGACATCATCACTGAGTTTCTGTGAAATTTTCAACCCCTAAGTACCGTGCCTGCGAAAGTTGCGGCCGTTTTTTCCACATTTTTAACGAAAAATCAAAGTTTTTGATTTTTTAGAGACTTCGAAAACCGCGTCCCTGTGAAAACTCTGATGGTTTCGTATTCCGGGCATGATGACTGAGCTTCTGTAAAATTTTCAACCCCTAAGTACCGTGCCTGCGGAAGTCGCGTCCGTTTTTCTACATTTTTAACGAAAAATCAACGTTTTTGAATTTTTAGAGACTTCGAAGACCGCGTCCCCGTGAAAACTCTAATGATTTCGTATTCCGGACATCATCACTGAGTTTCTGTGAAATTTTCAACCCCTAAGTACCGTGCCTGCGGAAGTCGTGGCCGTTTTTCTAGATTTTTAACGAAAAATAAACGTTTCTGATTTTTTAGAGACTTCGAAAACCGCGTCCCCGTGAAAACTTGAATCGTTTCGTATTCCAGACATGATGACTGAGTTTCTGTAAAATTGTCAACCCCTAAGTACCGTCCCTGCCGAAACGTGGCCGTTTTTCTAGATTTTTAACGAAAAATCAACGTTTCTGATTTTTTAGAGACTTCGAAAACCGCGTGCCCGTAAAAACTCAAATCGTTTCGTATTCCAGACATGATGACTGAGTTCCTGTAAAATTTTCAACCCCTAAGTACCGTGCCTGCGGAAGTCGCGGCCGTTTTTCTACATTTTTAACGAAAAATCAACGTTTTTGAATTTTTAGAGACTTCGAAGACCGCTTCCCCGTGAAAACTCTAATGGTTTTGTATTTCGGACATAATGACTGAGCTTTTGTGAAATTGACAACCCCTAAGTACCGTGCCTGCGAAAGTCGCGGCCGTTTTTCCACATTTTTAACGAAAAATCAACGTTTTTGATTTTTTAGAGACTTCGAAAACCGCGTCCCTGTGAAAACTCTAATGGTTTCGTATTCCGGGCATGATGACTGAGCTTCTGTAAAATTTTCAACCCCTAAGTACCGTGCCTGCGGAAGTCGTGGCCGTTCTTCTAGATTTTTAACGAAAAATCAACGTTTCTGATTTGTTAGAGACTTCGAAAACAGCGTCCCCGTGAAAACTCGAATCGTTTCGTATTCCAGACATGATGACTGAGTTTCTGTAAAATTTTCAACCCCTAAGTACCGTGCCTGCGGAAGTCGCGTCCGTTTTTCTACATTTTTAACGAAAAATCAACGTTTTTGAATTTTTAGAGACTTCGAAGACCGCGTCCCCGTGAAAACTCTAATGATTTCGTATTCCGGACATCATCACTGAGTTTCTGTGAGATTTTCAACCCCTAAGTACCGTGCCTGCGAAAGTTGCGGCCGTTTTTCCACATTTTTAACGAAAAATCAACGTTTTTGATTTTTTAGAGACTTCGAAAACCGCGTCCCTGTGAAAACTCTAATGGTTTCGTATTCCGGGCATGATGACTGAGCTTCTGTAAAATTTTCAACCCCTAAGTACCGTGCCGGCGGAAGTCGCGGCCGTTTTTCTACATTTTTAACGAAAAATCAACGTTTCTGATTTTTTAGAGACTTCGAAAACCGCGTGCCCGTAAAAACTCGAATCGTTTCGTATTCCAGACATGATGACTGAGTTCCTGTCAAATTTTCAACCCCTAAGTACCGTGCCTGCGGAAGTCGTGGCCGTTTTTCTGGATTTTTAACGAAAAATCAACGTTTCTGATTTTTTAGAGACTTCGAAAACCGCGTCCCTGTGAAAACTCTAATGGTTTCGTATTCCGGGCATGATGACTGAGCTTCTGTAAAATTTTCAACCCCTAAGTACCGTGCCGGCGGAAGTCGCGGCCGTTTTTCTACATTTTTAACGAAAAATCAACGTTTCTGATTTTTTAGAGACTTCGAAAACCGCGTGCCCGTAAAAACTGGAATCGTTTCGTATTCCAGACATGATGACTGAGTTCCTGTCAAATTTTCAACCCCTAAGTACCGTGCCTGCGGAAGTCGTGGCCGTTTTTCTGGATTTTTAACGAAAAATCAACGTTTCTGATTTTTTAGAGACTTCGAAAACCGCGTGCCCGTAAAAACTCAAATCGTTTCGTATTCCAGACATGATGACTGAGTTCCTGTAAAATTTTCAACCCCTAAGTACCGTGCCTGCGGAAGTCGCGGCCGTTTTTCTACATTTTCAACGAAAAATCAACGTTTTTGAATTTTTAGAGACTTCGAAGACCGCTTCTTCGTGAAAACTCTAATGGTTTTGTATTACGGACATAATGACTGAGCTTTTGTGAAATTGACAACCCCTAAGTACCGTGCCTGCGAAAGTTGCGGCCGTTTTTCCACATTTTTAACGAAAAATCAACGTTTTTGATTTTTTAGAGACTTCGAAGACCGCGTCCCCGTGAAAACTTGAATCGTTTCGTATTCCAGACATGATGACTGAGTTTCTGTAAAATTGTCAACCCCTAAGTACCGTGCCTGCGGAAGTCGTGGCCGTTTTTCTAGATTTTTAACGAAAAATCAACGTTTCTGATTTTTTAGAGACTTCGAAAACCGCGTGCCCGTAAAAACTCAAATCGTTTCGTATTCCAGACATGATGACTGAGTTCCTGTAAAATTTTCAACCCCTAAGTACCGTGCCTGCGGAAGTCGTGGCCGTTTTTCTAGATTTTTAACAAAAAATCAACGTTTCTGATTTTTTAGAGACTTCGAAAACCGCGTCCCCGTGAAAACTTGAATCGTTTCGTATTCCAGACATGATGACTGAGTTTCTGTAAAATTGTCAACCCCTAAGTACCGTGCCTGCGGAAGTCGTGGCCGTTTTTCTAGATTTTTAACGAAAAATCAACGTTTCTGATTTTTTAGAGACTTCGAAAACCGCGTGCCCGTAAAAACTCAAATCGTTTCGTATTCCAGACATGATGACTGTGTCCCTGTAAAATTTTCAACCCCTAAGTACCGTGCCTGCGGAAGTGGCGGCCGTTTTTCTACATTTTTAACGAAAAATCAACGTTTCTGATTTTTTAGAGACTTCGAAAACCGCGTGCCCGTAAAAACTCAAATCGTTTCGTATTCCAGACATGATGACTGAGTTCCTGTAAAATTTTCAACCCCTAAGTACCGTGCCTGCGGAAGTCGCGGCCGTTTTTCTACATTTTCAACGAAAAATCAACGTTTTTGAATTTTTAGAGACTTCGAAGACCGCTTCTCCGTGAAAACTCTAATGGTTTTGTATTCCGGACATAATGACTGAGCTTTTGTGAAATTGACAACCCCTAAGTACCGTGCCTGCGAAAGTTGCGGCCGTTTTTCCACATTTTTAACGAAAAATCAACGTTTTTGATTTTTTAGAGACTTCGAAAACCGCGTCCCTGTGAAAACTCTAATGGTTTCGTATTCCGGGCATGATGACTGAGCTTCTGTAAAATTTTCAACCCCTAAGTACCGTGCCTGCGGAAGTCGTGGCCGTTCTTCTAGATTTTTAACGAAAAATCAACGTTTCTGATTTGTTAGAGACTTCGAAAACAGCGTCCCCGTGAAAACTCGAATCGTTTCGTATTCCAGACATGATGACTGAGTTTCTGTAAAATTTTCAACCCCTAAGTACCGTGCCTGCGGAAGTCGCGTCCGTTTTTCTACATTTTTAACGAAAAATCAACGTTTTTGAATTTTTAGAGACTTCGAAGACCGCGTCCCCGTGAAAACTCTAATGATTTCGTATTCCGGACATCATCACTGAGTTTCTGTGAAATTTTCAACCCCTAAGTACCGTGCCTGCGAAAGTTGCGGCCGTTTTTCCACATTTTTAACGAAAAATCAACGTTTTTGAATTTTTAGAGACTTCGAAGACCGCGTCCCCGTGAAAACCCTAATGATTTCGTATTTCGGATATCATCACTGAGTTTCTGTGAAATTTTCAACCCCTAAGTACCGTGCCTGCGAAAGTTGCGGCCGTTTTTCCACATTTTTAACGAAAAATCAACGTTTTTGATTTTTTCGAGACTTCGAAAACCGCGTCCCTGTGAAAACTCTAATGGTTTCGTATTCCGGGCATGATGACTGAGCTTCTGTAGAATTTTCAACCCCTAAGTACCGTGCCGGCGGAAGTCGCGGCCGTTTTTCTACATTTTTAACGAAAAATCAACGTTTCTGATTTTTTAGAGACTTCGAAAACCGCGTGCCCGTAAAAACTCAAATCGTTTCGTATTCCAGACATGATGACTGAGTTCCTGTCAAATTTTCAACCCCTAAGTACCGTGCCTGCGGAAGTCGTGGCCGTTTTTCTAGATTTTTAACAAAAAATCAACGTTTCTGATTTTTTAGAGACTTCGAAAACCGCGTCCCCGTGAAAACTCGAATCGTTTCGTATTCCAGACATGATGACTGAGTTTCTGTAAAATTGTCAACCCCTAAGTACCGTGCCTGCGGAAGTCGTGGCCGTTTTTCTAGATTTTTAACGAAAAATCAACGTTTCTGATTTTTTAGAGACTTCGAAAACCGCGTGCCCGTAAAAACTCAAATCGTTTCGTATTCCAGACATGATGACTGAGTTCCTGTAAAATTTTCAACCCCTAAGTACCGTGCCTGCGGAAGTGGCGGCCGTTTTTCTACATTTTTAACGAAAAATCAACGTTTTTGAATTTTTAGAGACTTCGAAAACAGCGTCCCCGTGAAAACTCGAATCGTTTCGTATTCCAGACATGATGACTGAGTTTCTGTAAAATTTTCAACCCCTAAGTACCGTGCCTGCGGAAGTCGCGTCCGTTTTTCTACATTTTTAACGAAAAATCAACGTTTTTGAATTTTTAGAGACTTCGAAGACCGCGTCCCCGTGAAAACTCTAATGATTTCGTATTCCGGACATCATCACTGAGTTTCTGTGAAATTTTCAACCCCTAAGTACCGTGCCTGCGAAAGTTGCGGCCGTTTTTCCACATTTTTAACGAAAAATCAACGTTTCTGATTTTTTAGAGACTTCGAAAACCGCGTCCCTGTGAAAACTCTAATGGTTTCGTATTCCGGGCATGATGACTGAGCTTCTGTAATATTTTCAACCCCTAAGTACCGTGCCTGCGGAAGTCGCGTCCGTTTTTCTACATTTTTGACGAAAAATCAACGTTTTTGAATTTTTAGAGACTTCGAAGACCGCGTCCCCGTGAAAACTCTAATGATTGTGTATTCCGGACATCACCACTGAGTTTCTGTGAAATTTTCAACCCCTAAGTACCGTGCCTGCGGAAGTCGTGGCCGTTTTTCTAGATTTTTAACGAAAAATAAACGTTTCTGATTTTTTAGAGACTTCGAAAACCGCGTCCCCGTGAAAACTTGAATCGTTTCGTATTCCAGACATGATGACTGAGTTTCTGTAAAATTTTCAACCCCTAAGTACCGTGCCTGCGGAAGTCGCGTCCGTTTTTCTACATTTTTAACGAAAAATCAACGTTTTTGAATTTTTAGAGACTTCGAAGACCGCGTCCCCGTGAAAACTCTAATGATTTCGTATTCCGGACATCATCACTGAGTTTCTGTGAGATTTTCAACCCCTAAGTACCGTGCCTGCGAAAGTTGCGGCCGTTTTTCCACATTTTTAACGAAAAATCAACGTTTTTGATTTTTTAGAGACTTCGAAAACCGCGTCCCTGTGAAAACTCTAATGGTTTCGTATTCCGGGCATGATGACTGAGCTTCTGTAAAATTTTCAACCCCTAAGTACCGTGCCGGCGGAAGTCGCGGCCGTTTTTCTACATTTTTAACGAAAAATCAACGTTTCTGATTTTTTAGAGACTTCGAAAACCGCGTGCCCGTAAAAACTCAAATCGTTTCGTATTCCAGACATGATGACTGAGTTCCTGTCAAATTTTCAACCCCTAAGTACCGTGCCTGCGGAAGTCGTGGCCGTTTTTCTGGATTTTTAACGAAAAATCAACGTTTCTGATTTTTTAGAGACTTCGAAAACCGCGTGCCCGTTAAAACTCAAATCGTTTCGTATTCCAGACATGATGACTGAGTTCCTGTAAAATTTTCAACCCCTAAGTACCGTGCCTGCGGAAGTCGCGGCCGTTTTTCTACATTTTCAACGAAAAATCAACGTTTTTGAATTTTTAGAGACTTCGAAGACCGCTTCTTCGTGAAAACTCTAATGGTTTTGTATTACGGACATAACGACTGAGCTTTTGTGAAATTGACAACCCCTAAGTACCGTGCCTGCGAAAGTTGCGGCCGTTTTTCCACATTTTTAACGAAAAATCAACGTTTTTGATTTTTTAGAGACTTCGAAAACCGCGTGCCCGTAAAAACTCAAATCGTTTCGTATTCCAGACATGATGACTGAGTTCCTGTAAAATTTTCAACCCCTAAGTACCGTGCCTGCGGAAGTGGCGGCCGTTTTTCTACATTTTTAACGAAAAATCAACGTTTTTGATTTTTTAGAGACTTCGAAAACCGCGTGCCCGTAAAAACTCAAATCGTTTCGTATTCCAGACATGATGACTGAGTTCCTGTCAAATTTTCAACCCCTAAGTACCGTGCCTGCGGAAGTCGTGGCCGTTTTTCTGGATTTTTAACGAAAAATCAACGTTTCTGATTTTTTAGAGACTTCGAAAACCGCGTGCCCGTAAAAACTCAAATCGTTTCGTATTCCAGACATGATGACTGAGTTCCTGTCAAATTTTCAACCCCTAAGTACCGTGCCTGCGGAAGTCGTGGCCGTTTTTCTAGATTTTTAACAAAAAATCAACGTTTCTGATTTTTTAGAGACTTCGAAAACCGCGTCCCCGTGAAAACTCGAATCGTTTCGTATTCCAGACATGATGACTGAGTTTCTGTAAAATTGTCAACCCCTAAGTACCGTGCCTGCGGAAGTCGTGGCCGTTTTTCTAGATTTTTAACGAAAAATCAACGTTTCTGATTTTTTAGAGACTTCGAAAACCGCGTGCCCGTAAAAACTCAAATCGTTTCGTATTCCAGACATGATGACTGAGTTTCTGTAAAATTTTCAACCCCTAAGTACCGTGCCTGCGGAAGTCGCGTCCGTTTTTCTACATTTTTAACGAAAAATCAACGTTTTTGAATTTTTAGAGACTTCGAAGACCGCGTCCCCGTGAAAACTCTAATGATTTCGTATTCCGGACATCATCACTGAGTTTCTGTGAAATTTTCAACCCCTAAGTACCGTGCCTGCGAAAGTTGCGGCCGTTTTTCCACATTTTTAACGAAAAATCAACGTTTCTGATTTTTTAGAGACTTCGAAAACCGCGTCCCTGTGAAAACTCTAATGGTTTCGTATTCCGGGCATGATGACTGAGCTTCTGTAAAATTTTCAACCCCTAAGTACCGTGCCTGCGGAAGTCGCGTCCGTTTTTCTACATTTTTGACGAAAAATCAACGTTTTTGAATTTTTAGAGACTTCGAAGACCGCGTCCCCGTGAAAACTCTAATGATTGTGTATTCCGGACATCACCACTGAGTTTCTGTGAAATTTTCAACCCCTAAGTACCGTGCCTGCGGAAGTCGTGGCCGTTTTTCTAGATTTTTAACGAAAAATAAACGTTTCTGATTTTTTAGAGACTTCGAAAACCGCGTCCCCGTGAAAACTTGAATCGTTTCGTATTCCAGACATGATGACTGAGTTTCTGTAAAATTTTCAACCCCTAAGTACCGTGCCTGCGGAAGTCGCGTCCGTTTTTCTACATTTTTAACGAAAAATCAACGTTTTTGAATTTTTAGAGACTTCGAAGACCGCGTCCCCGTGAAAACTCTAATGATTTCGTATTCCGGACATCATCACTGAGTTTCTGTGAGATTTTCAACCCCTAAGTACCGTGCCTGCGAAAGTTGCGGCCGTTTTTCCACATTTTTAACGAAAAATCAACGTTTTTGATTTTTTAGAGACTTCGAAAACCGCGTCCCTGTGAAAACTCTAATGGTTTCGTATTCCGGGCATGATGACTGAGCTTCTGTAAAATTTTCAACCCCTAAGTACCGTGCCGGCGGAAGTCGCGGCCGTTTTTCTACATTTTTAACGAAAAATCAACGTTTCTGATTTTTTAGAGACTTCGAAAACCGCGTGCCCGTAAAAACTCAAATCGTTTCGTATTCCAGACATGATGACTGAGTTCCTGTCAAATTTTCAACCCCTAAGTACCGTGCCTGCGGAAGTCGTGGCCGTTTTTCTGGATTTTTAACGAAAAATCAACGTTTCTGATTTTTTAGAGACTTCGAAAACCGCGTGCCCGTTAAAACTCAAATCGTTTCGTATTCCAGACATGATGACTGAGTTCCTGTAAAATTTTCAACCCCTAATTTCCGTGCCTGCGGAAGTCGCGGCCGTTTTTCTACATTTTCAACGAAAAATCAACGTTTTTGAATTTTTAGAGACTTCGAAGACCGCTTCTTCGTGAAAACTCTAATGGTTTTGTATTACGGACATAACGACTGAGCTTTTGTGAAATTGACAACCCCTAAGTACCGTGCCTGCGAAAGTTGCGGCCGTTTTTCCACATTTTTAACGAAAAATCAACGTTTTTGATTTTTTAGAGACTTCGAAAACCGCGTCCCTGTGAAAACTCTAATGGTTTCGTATTCCGGGCATGATGACTGAGCTTCTGTAAAATTTTCAACCCCTAAGTACCGTGCCTGCGGAAGTCGTGGCCGTTCTTCTAGATTTTTAACGAAAAATCAACGTTTCCGATTTGTTAGAGACTTCGAAAACAGCGTCCCCGTGAAAACTCGAATCGTTTCGTATTCCAGACATGATGACTGAGTTTCTGTAAAATTTTCAACCCCTAAGTACCGTGCCTGCGGAAGTCGCGTCCGTTTTTCTACATTTTTAACGAAAAATCAACGTTTTTGAATTTTTAGAGACTTCGAAGACCGCGTCCCCGTGAAAACTTTAATGATTTCGTATTCCGGACATCATCACTGAGTTTCTGTGAAATTTTCAACCCCTGAGTACCGTGCCTGCGAAAGTTGCGGCCGTTTTTCCACATTTTTAACGAAAAATCAACGTTTTTGATTTTTTAGAGACTTCGAAAACCGCGTCCCTGTGAAAACTCTAATGGTTTCGTATTCCGGGCATGATGACTGAGCTTCTGTAGAATTTTCAACCCCTAAGTACCGTGCCGGCGGAAGTCGCGGCCGTTTTTCTACATTTTTAACGAAAAATCAACGTTTCTGATTTTTTAGAGACTTCGAAAACCGCGTGCCCGTAAAAACTCAAATCGTTTCGTATTCCAGACATGATGACTGAGTTCCTGTCAAATTTTCAACCCCTAAGTACCGTGCCTGCGGAAGTCGTGGCCGTTTTTCTAGATTTTTAACAAAAAATCAACGTTTCTGATTTTTTAGAGACTTCGAAAACCGCGTCCCCGTGAAAACTTGAATCGTTTCGTATTCCAGACATGATGACTGAGTTTCTGTAAAATTGTCAACCCCTAAGTACCGTGCCTGCGGAAGTCGTGGCCGTTTTTCTAGATTTTTAACGAAAAATCAACGTTTCTGATTTTTTAGAGACTTCGAAAACCGCGTGCCCGTAAAAACTCAAATCGTTTCGTATTCCAGACATGATGACTGAGTTCCTGTAAAATTTTCAACCCCTAAGTACCGTGCCTGCGGAAGTGGCGGCCGTTTTTCTACATTTTTAACGAAAAATCAACGTTTCTGATTTTTTAGAGACTTCGAAAACCGCGTGCCCGTAAAAACTCAAATCGTTTCGTATTCCAGACATGATGACTGAGTTCCTGTAAAATTTTCAACCCCTAAGTACCGTGCCTGCGGAAGTCGCGGCCGTTTTTCTACATTTTCAACGAAAAATCAACGCTTTTGAATTTTTAGAGACTTCGAAGACCGCTTCTCCGTGAAAACTGTAATGGTTTTGTATTCCGGACATAATGACTGAGCTTTTGTGAAATTGACAACCCCTAAGTACCGTGCCTGCGAAAGTTGCGGCCGTTTTTCCACATTTTTAACGAAAAATCAACGTTTTTGATTTTTTAGAGACTTCGAAAACCGCGTCCCTGTGAAAACTCTAATGGTTTCGTATTCCGGGCATGATGACTGAGCTTCTGTAAAATTTTCAACCCCTAAGTACCGTGCCTGCGGAAGTCGTGGCCGTTCTTCTAGATTTTTAACGAAAAATCAACGTTTCTGATTTGTTAGAGACTTCGAAAACAGCGTCCCCGTGAAAACTCGAATCGTTTCGTATTCCAGACATGATGACTGAGTTTCTGTAAAATTTTCAACCCCTAAGTACCGTGCCTGCGGAAGTCGCGTCCGTTTTTCTACATTTTTAACGAAAAATCAACGTTTTTGAATTTTTAGAGACTTCGAAGACCGCGTCCCCGTGAAAACCCTGATGATTTCGTATTCCGGACATCATCACTGAGTTTCTGTGAAATTTTCAACCCCTAAGTACCGTGCCTGCGAAAGTTGCGGCCGTTTTTCCACATTTTTAACGAAAAATCAACGTTTTTGAATTTTTAGAGACTTCGAAGACCGCGTCCCCGTGAAAACCCTAATGATTTCGTATTTCGGATATCATCACTGAGTTTCTGTGAAATTTTCAACCCCTAAGTACCGTGCCTGCGAAAGTTGCGGCCGTTTTTTCCACATTTTTAACGAAAAATCAACGTTTTTGATTTTTTAGAGACTTCGAAAACCGCGTCCCTGTGAAAACTCTAATGGTTTCGTATTCCGGGCATGATGACTGAGCTTCTGTAGAATTTTCAACCCCTAAGTACCGTGCCGGCGGAAGTCGCGGCCGTTTTTCTACATTTTTAACGAAAAATCAACGTTTCTGATTTTTTAGAGACTTCGAAAACCGCGTGCCCGTAAAAACTCAAATCGTTTCGTATTCCAGACATGATGACTGAGTTCCTGTCAAATTTTGAACCCCTAAGTACCGTGCCTGCGGAAGTCGTGGCCGTTTTCCTAGATTTTTAACAAAAAATCAACGTTTCTGATTTTTTAGAGACTTCGAAAACCGCGTCCCCGTGAAAACTTGAATCGTTTCGTATTCCAGACATGATGACTGAGTTTCTGTAAAATTGTCAACCCCTAAGTACCGTGCCTGCGGAAGTCGCGTCCGTTTTTCTACATTTTTAACGAAAAATCAACGTTTTTGAATTTTTAGAGACTTCGAAGACCGCGTCCCCGTGAAAACTCTAATGATTTCGTATTCCGGACATCATCACTGAGTTTCTGTGAAATTTTCAACCCCTAAGTACCGTGCCTGCGAAAGTTGCGGCCGTTTTTCCACATTTTTAACGAAAAATCAACGTTTTTGATTTTTTAGAGACTTCGAAAACCGCGTCCCTGTGAAAACTCTGATGGTTTCGTATTCCGGGCATGATGACTGAGCTTCTGTAAAATTTTCAAGCCCTAAGTACCGTGCCTGCGGAAGTCGCGTCCGTTTTTCTACATTTTTAACGAAAAATCAACGTTTTTGAATTTTTAGAGACTTCGAAGACCGCGTCCCCGTGAAAACTCTAATGATTTCGTATTCCGGACATCATCACTGAGTTTCTGTGAAATTTTCAACCCCTAAGTACCGTGCCTGCGGAAGTCGTGGCCGTTTTTCTAGATTTTTAACGAAAAATAAACGTTTCTGATTTTTTAGAGACTTCGAAAACCGCGTCCCCGTGAAAACTTGAATCGTTTCGTATTCCAGACATGATGACTGAGTTTCTGTAAAATTGTCAACCCCTAAGTACCGTCCCTGCGGAAGTCGTGGCCGTTTTTCTAGATTTTTAACGAAAAATCGACGTTTCTGATTTTTTAGAGACTTCGAAAACCGCGTGCCCGTAAAAACTCAAATCGTTTCGTATTCCAGACATGATGACTGAGTTCCTGTAAAATTTTCAACCCCTAAGTACCGTGCCTGCGGAAGTCGCGGCCGTTTTTCTACATTTTTAACGAAAAATCAACGTTTTTGAATTTTTAGAGACTTCGAAGACCGCTTCCCCGTGAAAACTCTAATGGTTTTGTATTCCAGACATAATGACTGAGCTTTTGTGAAATTGACAACCCCTAAGTACCGTGCCTGCGAAAGTCGCGGCCGTTTTTCCACATTTTTAACGAAAAATCAACGTTTTTGATTTTTTAGAGACTTCGAAAACCGCGTGCCCGTAAAAACTCAAATCGTTTCGTATTCCAGACATGATGACTGAGTTTCTGTAAAATTTTGAACCCCTAAGTACCGTGCCTGCGGAAGTCGTGGCCGTTGTTCTAGATTTTTAACGAAAAATCAACGTTTCTGATTTGTTAGAGACTTCGAAAACAGCGTCCCCGTGAAAACTCGAATCGTTTCGTATTCCAGACATGATGACTGAGTTTCTGTAAAATTTTCAACCCCTAAGTACCGTACCTGCGGAAGTCGCGTCCGTTTTTCTACATTTTTAACGAAAAATCAAAGTTTTTGAATTTTTAGAGACTTCGAAGACCGCGTCCCCGTGAAAACTCTAATGATTTCGTATTCCGGACATCATCACTGAGTTTCTGTGAAATTTTGAACCCCTAAGTACCGTGCCTGCGAAAGTTGCGGCCGTTTTTCCACATTTTTAACGAAAAATCAACGTTTTTGATTTTTTAGAGACTTCGAAAACCGCGTCCCTGTGAAAACTCTAATGGTTTCGTATTCCGGGCATGATGACTGAGCTTCTGTAGAATTTTCAACCCCTAAATACCGTGCCGGCGGAAGTCGCGGCCGTTTTTCTACATTTTTAACGAAAAATCAACGTTTCTGATTTTTTAGAGACTTCGAAAACCGCGTGCCCGTAAAAACTCAAATCGTTTCGTATTCCAGACATGATGACTGAGTTCCTGTCAAATTTTCAACCCCTAAGTACCGTGCCTGCGGAAGTCGTGGCCGTTGTTCTAGATTTTTAACGAAAAATCAACGTTTCTGATTTGTTAGAGACTTCGAAAACAGCGTCCCCGTGAAAACTCGAATCGTTTCGTATTCCAGACATGATGACTGAGTTTCTGTAAAATTTTCAACCCCTAAGTACCGTGCCTGCGGAAGTCGCGTCCGTTTTTCTACATTTTTAACGAAAAATCAACGTTTTTGAATTTTTAGAGACTTCGAAGACCGCGTCCCCGTGAAAACTCTAATGATTTCGTATTCCGGACATCATCACTGAGTTTCTGTGAAATTTTGAACCCCTAAGTACCGTGCCTGCGAAAGTTGCGGCCGTTTTTCCACATTTTTAACGAAAAATCAACGTTTTTGATTTTTTAGAGACTTCGAAAACCGCGTCCCTGTGAAAACTCTGATGGTTTCGTATTCCGGGCATGATGACTGAGCTTCTGTAAAATTTTCAACCCCTAAGTACCGTGCCTGCGGAAGTCGCGTCCGTTTTTCTACATTTTTAACGAAAAATCAACGTTTTTGAATTTTTAGAGACTTCGAAGACCGCGTCCCTGTGAAAACTCTAATGGTTTCGTATTCCGCGCATGATGACTGAGCTTCTGTAAAATTTTCAACCCCTAAGTACCGTGCCTGCGGAAGTCGTGGCCGTTCTTCTAGATTTTTAACGAAAAATCAACGTTTCTGATTTGTTAGAGACTTCGAAAACAGCGTCCCCGTGAAAACTCGAATCGTTTCGTATTCCAGACATGATGACTGAGTTTCTGTGAAATTTTCAACCCCTAAGTACCGTGCCTGCGGAAGTCGCGTCCGTTTTTCTACATTTTTAACGAAAAATCAACGTTTTTGAATTTTTAGAGACTTCGAAGACCGCGTCCCCGTGAAAACTAATGATTTCGTATTCCGGACATCATCACTGAGTATCTGTGAAATTTTCAACCCCTAAGTACCGTGCCTGCGAAAGTTGCGGCCGTTTCTCCACATTTTTAACGAAAAATCAACGTTTCTGATTTTTTAGAGACTTCGAAAACCGCGTCCCTGTGAAAACTCTAATGGTTTCTTATTCCGGGCATGATGACTGAGCTTCTGTAAAATTTTCAACCCCTAAGTACCGTGCCTGCGGAAGTCGCGTCCGTTTTTCTACATTTTTAACGAAAAATCAACGTTTTTGAATTTTTAGAGACTTCGAAGACCGCGTCCCTGTGAAAACTCTAATGGTTTCGTATTCCGCGCATGATGACTGAGATTCTGTAAAATTTTCAACCCCTAAGTACCGTGCCTGCGGAAGTCGTGGCCGTTCTTCTAGATTTTTAACGAAAAATCAACGTTTCTGATTTGTTAGAGACTTCGAAAACAGCGTCCCCGTGAAAACTCGAATCGTTTCGTATTCCAGACATGATGACTGAGTTTCTGTAAAATTTTCAACCCCTAAGTACCGTGCCTGCGGAAGTCGCGTCCGTTTTTCTACATTTTTAACGAAAAATCAACGTTTTTGAATTTTTAGAGACTTCGAAGACCGCGTCCCCGTGAAAACTCTAATGATTTCGTATTCCGGACATCATCACTGAGTATCTGTGAAATTTTCAACCCCTAAGTACCGTGCCTGCGAAAGTTGCGGCCGTTTCTCCACATTTTTAACGAAAAATCAACGTTTCTGATTTTTTAGAGACTTCGAAAACCGCGTCCCTGTGAAAACTCTAATGGTTTCTTATTCCGGGCATGATGACTGAGCTTCTGTAAAATTTTCAACCCCTAAGTACCGTGCCTGCGGAAGTCGCGTCCGTTTTTCTACATTTTTAACGAAAAATCAACGTTTTTGAATTTTTAGAGACTTCGAAGACCGCGTCCCTGCGAAAACTCTAATGGTTTCGTATTCCGCGCATGATGACTGAGCTTCTGTAAAATTTTCAACCCCTAAGTACCGTGCCTGCGGAAGTCGTGGCCGTTCTTCTAGATTTTTAACGAAAAATCAACGTTTCTGATTTGTTAGAGACTTCGAAAACAGCGTCCCCGTGAAAACTCTAATGGTTTCGTATTCCGGGCATGATGACTGAGCTTCTGTAAAATTTTCAACCCCTAAGTACCGTGCCTGCGGAAGTCGTGGCCGTTCTTCTAGATTTTTAACGAAAAATCAACGTTTCTGATTTGTTAGAGACTTCGAAAACAGCGTCCCCGTGAAAACTCGAATCGTTTCGTATTCCAGACATGATGACTGAGTTTCTGTAAAATTTTCAACCCCTAAGTACCGTGCCTGCGGAAGTCGCGTCCGTTTTTCTACATTTTTAACGAAAAATCAACGTTTTTGAATTTTTAGAGACTTCGAAGACCGCGTCCCCGTGAAAACTCTAATGATTTCGTATTCCGGACATCATCACTGAGTATCTGTGAAATTTTCAACCCCTAAGTACCGTGCCTGCGAAAGTTGCGGCCGTTTCTCCACATTTTTAACGAAAAATCAACGTTTCTGATTTTTTAGAGACTTCGAAAACCGCGTCCCTGTGAAAACTCTAATGGTTTCTTATTCCGGGCATGATGACTGAGCTTCTGTAAAATTTTCAACCCCTAAGTACCGTGCCTGCGGAAGTCGCGTCCGTTTTTCTACATTTTTAACGAAAAATCAACGTTTTTGAATTTTTAGAGACTTCGAAGACCGCGTCCCTGCGAAAACTCTAATGGTTTCGTATTCCGCGCATGATGACTGAGCTTCTGTAAAATTTTCAACCCCTAAGTACCGTGCCTGCGGAAGTCGTGGCCGTTCTTCTAGATTTTTAACGAAAAATCAACGTTTCTGATTTGTTAGAGACTTCGAAAACAGCGTCCCCGTGAAAACTCTAATGGTTTCGTATTCCGGGCATGATGACTGAGCTTCTGTAAAATTTTCAACCCCTAAGTACCGTGCCTGCGGAAGTCGCGTCCGTTTTTCTACATTTTTAACGAAAAATCAACGTTTTTGAATTTTTAGAGACTTCGAAGACCGCGTCCCCGTGAAAACCCTAATGATTTCGTATTTCGGACATCATCACTGAGTTTCTGTGAAATTTTCAACCCCTAAGTACCGTGCCTGCGAAAGTTGCGGCCGTTTTTTCCACATTTTTAACGAAAAATCAACGTTTTTGATTTTTTAGAGACTTCGAAAACCGCGTCCCTGTGAAAACTCTAATGGTTTCGTATTCCGGGCATGATGACTGAGCTTCTGTAAAATTTTCAACTCCTAAGTACCGTGCCTGTGGAAGTCGTGGCCGTTCTCCTAGATTTTTAACGAAAAATCAGCGTTTCTGATTTGTTAGAGACTTCGAAAACAGCGTCCCCGTGAAAACTCGAATCGTTTCGTATTCCAGACATGATGACTGAGTTTCTGTAAGATTTTCAACCCCTAAGTACCGTGCCTGCGGAAGTCGCGTCCGTTTTTCTACATTTTTAACGAAAAATCAACGTTTTTGAATTTTTAGAGACTTCGAAGACCGCGTCCCCGTGAAAACTCTAATGATTTCGTATTCCGGACATCATCACTGAGTTTCTGTGGAATTTTCAACCCCTAAGTACCGTGCCTGCGAAAGTTGCGGCCGTTTTTCCACATTTTTAACGAAAAATCAACGTTTCTGATTTTTTAGAGACTTCGAAAACCGCGTCCCTGTGAAAACTCTAATGGTTTCGTATTCCAGGCATGATGACTGAGCTTCTGTAAAATTTTCAACCCCTAAGTACCGTGCCTGTGGAAGTCGCGTCCGTTTTTCTACATTTTTAACGAAAAATCAACGTTTTTGAATTTTTAGAGACTTCGAAGACCGCTTCTCCGTGAAAACTCTAATGGTTTTGTATTCCGGACATAATGACTGAGCTTTTGTGAAATTGACAACCCCTAAGTACCGTGCCTGCGAAAGTTGCGGCCGTTTTTCCACATTTTTAACGAAAAATCAACGTTTTTGATTTTTTAGAGACTTCGAAAACCGCGTCCCTGTGAAAACTCTAATGGTTTCGTATTCCGGGCATGATGACTGAGCTTCTGTAGAATTTTCAACCCCTAAGTACCGTGCCTGCGGAAGTCGTGGCCGTTCTTCTAGATTTTTAACGAAAAATCAACGTTTCTGATTTGTTAGAGACTTCGAAAACAGCGTCCCCGTGAAAACTCGAATCGTTTCGTATTCCAGACATGATGACTGAGTTTCTGTAAAATTTTCAACCCCTAAGTACCGTGCCTGCGGAAGTCGCGTCCGTTTTTCTACATTTTTAACGAAAAATCAACGTTTTTGAATTTTTAGAGACTTCGAAGACCGCGTCCCCGTGAAAACTCTAATGATTTCGTATTCCGGACATCATCACTGAGTTTCTGTGAAATTTTCAACCCCTAAGTACCGTGCCTGCGAAAGTTGCGGCCGTTTTTCCACATTTTTAACGAAAAATCAACGTTTTTGAATTTTTAGAGACTTCGAAGACCGCGTCCCCGTGAAAACCCTAATGATTTCGTATTTCGGATATCATCACTGAGTTTCTGTGAAATTTTCAACCCCTAAGTACCGTGCCTGCGAAAGTTGCGGCCGTTTTTCCACATTTTTAACGAAAAATCAACGTTTTTGATTTTTTAGAGACTTCGAAAACCGCGTCCCTGTGAAAACTCTAATGGTTTCGTATTCCGGGCATGATGACTGAGCTTCTGTAGAATTTTCAACCCCTAAATACCGTGCCGGCGGAAGTCGCGGCCGTTTTTCTACATTTTTAACGAAAAATCAACGTTTCTGATTTTTTAGAGACTTCGAAAACCGCGTGCCCGTAAAAACTCAAATCGTTTCGTATTCCAGACATGATGACTGAGTTCCTGTCAAATTTTCAACCCCTAAGTACCGTGCCTGCGGAAGTCGTGGCCGTTGTTCTAGATTTTTAACGAAAAATCAACGTTTCTGATTTGTTAGAGACTTCGAAAACAGCGTCCCCGTGAAAACTCGAATCGTTTCGTATTTCAGACATGATGACTGAGTTTCTGTAAAATTGTCAACCCCTAAGTACCGTCCCTGCGGAAGTCGTGGCCGTTTTTCTAGATTTTTAACGAAAAATCAACGTTTCTGAATTTTTAGAGACTTCGAAGACCGCGTCCCTGTGAAAACTCTAATGGTTTCGTATTCCGCGCATGATGACTGAGCTTCTGTAAAATTTTCAACCCCTAAGTACCGTGCCTGCGGAAGTCGTGGCCGTTCTTCTAGATTTTTAACGAAAAATCAACGTTTCTGATTTGTTAGAGACTTCGAAAACAGCGTCCCCGTGAAAACTCGAATCGTTTCGTATTCCAGACATGATGACTGAGTTTCTGTGAAATTTTCAACCCCTAAGTACCGTGCCTGCGGAAGTCGCGTCCGTTTTTCTACATTTTTAACGAAAAATCAACGTTTTTGAATTTTTAGAGACTTCGAAGACCGCGTCCCCGTGAAAACTAATGATTTCGTATTCCGGACATCATCACTGAGTATCTGTGAAATTTTCAACCCCTAAGTACCGTGCCTGCGAAAGTTGCGGCCGTTTCTCCACATTTTTAACGAAAAATCAACGTTTCTGATTTTTTAGAGACTTCGAAAACCGCGTCCCTGTGAAAACTCTAATGGTTTCTTATTCCGGGCATGATGACTGAGCTTCTGTAAAATTTTCAACCCCTAAGTACCGTGCCTGCGGAAGTCGCGTCCGTTTTTCTACATTTTTAACGAAAAATCAACGTTTTTGAATTTTTAGAGACTTCGAAGACCGCGTCCCTGTGAAAACTCTAATGGTTTCGTATTCCGCGCATGATGACTGAGCTTCTGTAAAATTTTCAACCCCTAAGTACCGTGCCTGCGGAAGTCGTGGCCGTTCTTCTAGATTTTTAACGAAAAATCAACGTTTCTGATTTGTTAGAGACTTCGAAAACAGCGTCCCCGTGAAAACTCGAATCGTTTCGTATTCCAGACATGATGACTGAGTTTCTGTAAAATTTTCAACCCCTAAGTACCGTGCCTGCGGAAGTCGCGTCCGTTTTTCTACATTTTTAACGAAAAATCAACGTTTTTGAATTTTTAGAGACTTCGAAGACCGCGTCCCCGTGAAAACTCTAATGATTTCGTATTCCGGACATCATCACTGAGTATCTGTGAAATTTTCAACCCCTAAGTACCGTGCCTGCGAAAGTTGCGGCCGTTTCTCCACATTTTTAACGAAAAATCAACGTTTCTGATTTTTTAGAGACTTCGAAAACCGCGTCCCTGTGAAAACTCTAATGGTTTCTTATTCCGGGCATGATGACTGAGCTTCTGTAAAATTTTCAACCCCTAAGTACCGTGCCTGCGGAAGTCGCGTCCGTTTTTCTACATTTTTAACGAAAAATCAACGTTTTTGAATTTTTAGAGACTTCGAAGACCGCGTCCCTGCGAAAACTCTAATGGTTTCGTATTCCGCGCATGATGACTGAGCTTCTGTAAAATTTTCAACCCCTAAGTACCGTGCCTGCGGAAGTCGTGGCCGTTCTTCTAGATTTTTAACGAAAAATCAACGTTTCTGATTTGTTAGAGACTTCGAAAACAGCGTCCCCGTGAAAACTCTAATGGTTTCGTATTCCGGGCATGATGACTGAGCTTCTGTAAAATTTTCAACCCCTAAGTACCGTGCCTGCGGAAGTCGCGTCCGTTTTTCTACATTTTTAACGAAAAATCAACGTTTTTGAATTTTTAGAGACTTCGAAGACCGCGTCCCCGTGAAAACCCTAATGATTTCGTATTTCGGACATCATCACTGAGTTTCTGTGAAATTTTCAACCCCTAAGTACCGTGCCTGCGAAAGTTGCGGCCGTTTTTCCACATTTTTAACGAAAAATCAACGTTTTTGATTTTTTAGAGACTTCGAAAACCGCGTCCCTGTGAAAACTCTAATGGTTTCGTATTCCGAGCATGATGACTGAGCTTCTGTAAAATTTTCAACTCCTAAGTACCGTGCCTGTGGAAGTCGTGGCCGTTCTCCTAGATTTTTAACGAAAAATCAACGTTTCTGATTTGTTAGAGACTTCGAAAACAGCGTCCCCGTGAAAACTCGAATCGTTTCGTATTCCAGACATGATGACTGAGTTTCTGTAAGATTTTCAACCCCTAAGTACCGTGCCTGCGGAAGTCGCGTCCGTTTTTCTACATTTTTAACGAAAAATCAACGTTTTTGAATTTTTAGAGACTTCGAAGACCGCGTCCCCGTGAAAACTCTAATGATTTCGTATTCCGGACATCATCACTGAGTTTCTGTGGAATTTTCAACCCCTAAGTACCGTGCCTGCGAAAGTTGCGGCCGTTTTTCCACATTTTTAACGAAAAATCAACGTTTCTGATTTTTTAGAGACTTCGAAAACCGCGTCCCTGTGAAAACTCTAATGGTTTCGTATTCCAGGCATGATGACTGAGCTTCTGTAAAATTTTCAACCCCTAAGTACCGTGCCTGTGGAAGTCGCGTCCGTTTTTCTACATTTTTAACGAAAAATCAACGTTTTTGAATTTTTAGAGACTTCGAAGACCGCGTCCCCGTGAAAACTCTCATGATTTCGTATTCCGGACATCATCACTGAGTTTCTGTGAAATTTTCAACCCCTAAGTACCGTGCCTGCGAAAGTTGCGGCCGTTTTTCCACATTTTTAACGAAAAATCAACGTTTTTGATTTTTTAGAGACTTCGAAAACCGCGTCCCTGTGAAAACTCTAATGGTTTCGTATTCCGGGCATGATGACTGAGCTTCTGTAAAATTTTCATCCCCTAAGTACCGTGCCTGCGGAAGTCGCGGCCGTTTTTCTACATTTTCAACGAAAAATCAACGTTTCTGATTTTTTAGAGACTTCGAAGATCGCGTCCCTGTGAAAACTCTGATGGTTTCGTATTCCGAACATGATGACTGAGCTTCTGTAAAATTTTCAACCCCTAAGTACCGTGCCTGCGGAAGTCGTGGCCGTTTTTCTAGATTTTTAACGAAAAATCAACGTTTCTGATTTTTTAGAGACTTCGAAAACCGCGTCCCCGTGAAAACTTGAATCGTTTCGTATTCCAGACATGATGACTGAGTTTCGGTGAAATTGTCAACCCCTAAGTACCGTGCCTGCGGAAGTCGCGGCCGTTTTTCTACATTTTTAACGAAAAATCAACGTTTCTGATTTTTTAGAGACTTCGAAAACCGCGTGCCCGTAAAAACTCAAATCGTTTCGTATTCCAGACATGATGACTGAGTTCCTGTAAAATTTTCAACCCCTAAGTACCGTGCCTGCGGAAGTCGGGGCCGTTTTTCTACATGTTTAACGAAAAATCAACGTTTCTGATTTTTTAGAGACTTCGAAAACAGCGTCCCCGTAAAAACTCGAATCGTTTCGTATTCCAGACATGATGACTGAGTTTCTGTAAAATTTTCAACCCCTAAGTACCGTGCCTGCGGAAGTCGCGGCCGTTTTTCTACATTTTTAACGAAAAATCAACGTTTCTGATTTTGTAGAGACTTCGAAAACCGCGTGCCCGTAAAAACTCAAATCGTTTCGTATTCCAGACATGATGACTGAGTTCCTGTAAAATTTTCAACCCCTAAGTACCGTGCCTGCGGAAGTCGCGGCCGTTTTTCTACATTTTTAACGAAAAATCAACGTTTCTGATTTTTTAGAGACTTCGAAAACAGCGTCCCCGTAAAAACTCGAATCGTTTCGTATTCCAGACATGATCACTGAGTTTCTGTCAAATTTTCAACCCCTAAGTACCGTGCCTGCGAAAGTCGCGGCCGTTTTTCTACATTCTTAACGAAAAATTAACGTTTTTGATTTCTTAGAGACTCCGAAAACCGCGTCCACGTAAAAACTCTCATGGTTTTGTATTTCAGACAGACTGACGGAATTTTTCGTAAAATTCTGAACCCTCGAATTCCGTGTCTGCGTCTATGACAGTGATTTTTTTGCTTTGATTACTAAAATGAACCCGTTCTCTAATTCGCTGTACTTTCGAAAATTAGAGCTGCTTCGACGTAATATTGTGCTCTTGTTATGTGTCGCAATCTTTATTTGAGCCATCGTTCAATTTTCCTCATCCTTATGTGATACATGTCATGTGTCGAAATTATTTTTCCACACTGACAGAAATTTTTATTTGATAGTAATAAAATTTATGAGTATTTAATAAAACACACATTAAACACATATTGATAACATTTTATCAAATACTAATAAAATTTCATTTCTGACTAAACTTTGTTCATTTTCCGGCAATAAAATTATTGATATGTCATAGAATTGTACTGATATTTAATCAATATTTATTGATATGAAGTACTGGATCGAAAAAAATGCAAATACTTCTTTTTATTACTGGTAAATAGAAAATTCTCTCAGTGCATGAGCAGAGTGCAAAATGGTCGAATTTTCTAAGGTATTGCTTGGTCATGTATCGTCGCTCTTAAATAAAGTAATGTTCATTGATGCTATTCCAGTGGCTTACTTTTTTCCGACTTTTTCGGAAACGAGACTCCATCCTAGTCGTATTTCATGTGCCCATGGCCGAAATTATAATAATAATAATTATAACCCCTTTTAAAATAGTACATTATGCAACTAGGGAATAAAGCGGTAGATTATTCCCGCGGGTGAGTTTACTGCCCGAACGGAATTCCTGAGGGTGGGTTTACTGCCCGAGCGAAGCGAGGGCAGTAATCACCCGAGGGAATGTCCGTGAGGGCAGTAAGCCCGCGGGAATAATCGGTTTTATTCCCGTGTTCCATATAGGACTTTATTTCCGACTGACCCGTAGCCGTATTCGAAAAGTGGGACCTATTTTCATTTGACTGTATTGTCTGTGAGTAAAGTGATCGAATACGAGTATTTTGTTGGGATCGAAATGTTAATAATTAATCCTCCTGTGTCCACACGATATTTTGCCCTACACATGAGTGGAACGTTTGTTTCGAGAAAGTCAGGAAAGAGTCTGAAGATCTTGGAAAAGACGACCTTTGACAGACCACTGTGCGTGGCGGCGGGGTCCAGGGGCGAAGCCCCCGTGGGGGGGGGTTCGGGGGGGCGAAGCCCCCCCGACTAAGAACAAGACCAAAAATCTCAATAGAAAAAAAAAAATGGAATTCATTTGCGTTCTATTCATCAACTTGAAACGTGAACATATGTTATAACAATACTGCTTTTAGAACTTACACATATCACTTATATATGTATCATTTTTTTCGTCATATTTTTCTGTAGTTATTCTTTTCATTATGAAAGAGTAGTATTATTAATCTTTTCTCACTGCTATTCTCATCCTTATTGTCTTTTTCCTCCTCTCTACGGGTAACAAAATATGCCATTTAAATAAATGAAAGCATTTGTTGTTAAAAGAAAAATCATTATTATTTCTTCCTTAATGTTTAAGTGTGATTATTTTATAAGTCTGAAAACTAAAATTTATTGAAAATTTATAGTAATATATAAAGAAACAGTTCAATATTAAAAAGAAAAGATAGAAAATAAGTTACACTGCAAACTGCGTTTGCGGGAGAAAAAGTGAATTTGCGGGAGAAAAAGTACTTTTTCTCCCGCAAATTTACTTTTTCTCCCGCAAATTTACTTTTTCTCCCGCAAATTTACTTTTTCTCCCGCAAATTTACTTTTTCTCCCGCAAATTTACTTTTTCTCCGCAAATTTACTTTTTCTCCCGCAGAAGTGAATTTGCGGGAGAAAAAGTATACTAGGGAATCAGATACCACTTTAGTCCCGCTTTTCAGGTAAATAAAGTGGTCTTTACGATCGAGTCGGGAATAAATGATATAATATCATTTCATCCTATTGTATCCGAAGAAGTCAGAAAAAAACAGTAAGGCGCTGTGGAAGCATTGATGAACATTACTGTACGTCTAGGCTTTAGACTGAGTCGCTTCATGGCGTCGCCCGCTCTGGGCGCTGTGTTGGTACACTCAGGGCAGAAAGTTCGGCGCCGCGCGCTTGTAGCACGCGTGCTAACTTCAGCTTCATTTTTTTTTGAGCTACGAAAGTTAACGGTTTGTGAGATATGCCCATTATACGCGCAACGTTCTCGCAATGTTAAATTCTCCGATAATTTGGGGATCTTTTATATCTCTGAACCCACTCAAACCCCATCGGGCACAAAATCCAAACAAATATTCACATTAGGTTGGCGGTCTTCAGTATCCGTCAGTGATCAGTCAATGCTGTGAAAAAAGAATAAAATAAAATAATACGGAAAACCTTTAAAAATTCGCGCCATAAAAGCAGACACTGTCAAAACTACTATCTAATAGGTTTGTTCGTCTTAGCTTACACTTTCTACACTTTTCTTACACTTTTTACACTTTCCCAATAGGAGGTGTAAATTTCTAGTGAAAAGTGTAAAATCTGGTAAATGTGTAAGAAGTGTAGCTAAGACGAACAAACCTAATGATTCGGCCGTGCCTCATTAACGGACCAAATTCAGATCGTAAAATTTTTTTTCGATTACTTACGTCCGTACACAAAACAAATGTTTCATTACAGAAAACAAAAGTTGGGTTTTAATTCTTAGAATTGCATGAGTGTAGTTGTTAGAAGTATATTAATTGGCAAACTTTTGATGATACATAAGGGTAGCCTAATATTACCGTAAGTTTTTTTTTCTTAATAAATGAGGAGGTTAGGAACAAAAGGCAATATTTTTTTTTGCTGTTTTTTATCCTTTAGAAAACAGTAAAATCATGTCCTTTTGTTCTGTATGACCTAAACAAATGATCGGTGATTCTTTTTCAGACGCGGGCAAAAAAAATCGGTAGTGGGCAATAGAAGTCAGTAACGGGAAATAAAACGTTCTTTTTCGACACATGCATGTAATAGGCCTTTTTTCTTACATGTAAAATGGATAGAAAATCGCTCATTCCTAGCGTGGACTTCATTACCTCCCTAGGGGGGTAATGGGTCGAATGCTGCCTTCCAAGAAACCGTTTCGAAGGTTTTCAAATATTTCGAAGCTCTTGAATTTCGAAACTTTCCAAAATTCTCAAAAATTTCCAAAATTTCAAAAATTCTTGAAACCTGCCAAAACTTTCAAAATTCTTAGCCTTCTGAAATTTCTAAATTTCCTAAAATTTCCGTCGTACATGCATGCAGAAGGGCCTAACGTGCACTCGTTGAAAAAATTACGGTGTGCAATAAGGGCGGGGGTAATCTGAATTTGAAATGTGCAAATGTTGCCTTTTGGCCTGTGTCAATAAGGAAAAATTACCTTCTGATTGTTGATCAAACAAAAATGCCTTTATTTTTTATGACGTTTGTTAGTAATTTACTTTCTTTTTATAAAGATTTGTGAATGGTTTATAGAAATGTTTATCAAAAACCCAGTTATGTTCCACTGCAAATGAACTTGACATTCATGTGTATTACAACATGCACGTTTTTTGTTTTAACTGAAATATCCAATACAAAAGTTAATATATTGCTATTCCTAAGTTCCTCATGTATGATGATCCGTCTAGGAGTAACCTTATTTCTAAAGGTTGAGTACCGTGTAAAATGGGCTCAACCTTAATCAATGGTCAACCATTTTGACTTACCAAATGTTTTTATTATGTTATTATTTTTCGATATGTTCTCTTCAGATGGGACGGCCTGCCAGTGTGTCTGATGACGAAGCCATTTTACTCATACAGAAGTATATGAAATACTTCAGATGCAATGATTTCCCCGCCAGTGGAAATCAAGTCTGGAAAGACATGAGCATTGATCTCAACGGCAGGTGGAAACCTCACTCAGTATACACTCATGTAAGAGAAAACAAAAAAGGCCATCTTGAAACTGCTCGCCTAAATTTGGGTATTCGTGTTGACACTCCATCATCAGTAGCAGTAAATGTGGGTGACGACTTTGAAATTTTTCATGAATCATCAGTGGCTTCTGAAACTGACGATCAGTCATCGTACCATGACGATGAAGATGAAGATGATACCAAAGCAGGATATGAATGGTTCGACCTTACCCTTTCAGTGACTGAGTGGGAGCAAATAAAGCCTGATAGTGATGCTTCTGCAAGTCAAAAAAGGCGATCGAAGCCCCGGGTTTGGGCGAATGTCATCACCATGGCAATTTGGAATAGGTACGCAATCCAATGTGCTTTCCTCGGATCATATTCGTATCTACGTTTTCAGGACTCAAACGAAGAGGATGGATCTTTTCTTTCGAAATTTAAAGCCTCATGTGCAAGTAAAACATGTGACAACAAGCTCTCAGGTATTGCTGACAGGAATCCTAAGAATGGTGTTCTCCATTTGCGCTTCAAATGTCGTGATACACGAAACGAGTACCACGAGGAGGTAAAGAGACCGTTAAATGGACTAGAGAGGAAAAAAACTGGTCAGATACTCATGAAACGTGGAGCTGCAGGACTACATGACGAAAAACTCAGAAAACACATGCGATTTGGGGAAAACGTGCCATTTTTTGTTCAGAAGAAGCACATTTATAGGCAAGCAAAGCAGGAGACTATCAGAGCAGATCTCGGAATGAAACCAAGAGGCAAGACGAATATGATAGCTGCCATCCAAGAGCTGGCGATGGATTCTCGATACTCGGACGCCATCCAGAGTATGGGTGCCAAAGAGTTTTTCGTATTTTTCTGCACGAAGGAACAAATCTATGTTTACAAGGAATACTGCCGAGTCACTAAAGACTTTTCTAAAATTTGCCTGGATGCAACAAGGAAAGTGGTTAAAAGTTTTGAGATCTGCCCGGGTCGAATGACCGGACACATTTTTTTATACACTGTGACGATTAATTTTGAAGGCGAAACCATTCCAGTTCTTCAAGTACTGACCGAAAGACATGATCAAACTTTCATTGCATTTTGGCTTCAAAACTGGATCCGTATCCTGGGTGTTTCTCCACCGAAAGAAGCGGTTAGTGACCGAGAAAGAGCTCTTTTATTAGCGATGTGTGACTCTTTTAATCACCAAACAATCAAGGAGTATGTGGATGTCTGCTTCATGTGGGCACAAACAAGAACATCGGAGAGACCACCAAGGCCAGCAAACACAATTATTCGCGAAGATGTTGCTCATCTCCTTGCTTCAGTATCTAAGTGGAAATGCATCAAAAACATTAATCACCTTTCCATACGAAGCTTCTATATACGTCTGGTCGCTCTTATGATCGATTGCCAAAATCTGATGGAATTCGAGGAGGTCTTTCAATTGACATGTATCATTGCACTCCACCATTACGAAGATACCCTAGTCAATATACCAGGAATTAAACAGTCTACAGTTCTGGAAGCTCGACAAACTCTGGAAAATTATATTTCAGTACGGGGACGGATAATCGAAGATTTGAAGACGTCAGCTCTACATATTCGTGTTAATAAAGAGGGTGAAGACATTGTTATTCCAAATGAAAAAAATGACTCCGAAAAATTGACTCTCGCACACCGATGGATCAAGAAGCTCATTGGTCAGGCCAAACCTGCAGTTTCTGAGAAAAATGAAAGTTTGACCGTGAATGCTTTTTTCTTTGAAGCTTTCATTCCGGACCTCGAACGAATTGCCAAAGAATTTCCGCTGTGGACTGGAGCGGCAATACCTGATGGGAGCAAACATGCTTCGACGGCGTGTCAAGAAGGATACTTTGCCAGTCTCAGACCAAGAGTGTTCGAAAATATACCTTTGCCATGTGCAGCAAACAGATTTCTGAAGGTGTATCTAGATCATATAAGAAGTGGTACTAATTTGGTTGCCGCTAAATTAAAACATTTCAATCACGCCAACACACAAAAGGCATCAATTCCCAGTACAAGAGGTGATGAGTCAATACTGTTGTCACAAACAAAAAGTGTCAATCTCAAACTTCCTTCAAATCCGCTGCCTACAAATCATAACTTTCTCGACGATTCAGACTTCAAAGCTAAAGAACACTGGTATGGGCTGATAAATGACGACAGACCATTTTTGCGAGACGATGAAGAATTTGATCAACCTCCATCGGACAAGAAGGAAACGAATCGAACCTCAGCTCTTTTGTCTGAGCTGCTTGATCTTGACACTGGTGCTATTATCGACATTGTAGATGACAGTGACTTCTTGACCAATGAAAAAAATAATGACAAAGATCCTCTATTGGTTGATGAAGAACACCATAGCATTATTGCTGACAACGCATCTTTTTCGACAACTCCACTTTCATCAGTTTCCTGTCGAAGTCCCATACACTCGAGTACGCCATTGAATCTTGATCATTCATATGCATCTTCTCCGCTAGACGAAAAGGAAAAAGTGGCAGTGAAGAATAAGTTGACAAAAGTGGCAGCTCCAAGTCACTACTTCAAACCATACCCAGAAGGGAGAATTATTAATGCTGGGGTTGCCGATAAGGGAGTTACACGAAAAAAAGGCTTTTTATTGCCCAATGGTAATATTTGCAGAGTTTTAAAAGTTAATGGCATGGCTGTATCTGTGCAGGAAACATGCCCGTACGATACTATTATGCAAATAATACAATTTGGAGCTATAGATTATCCTCATTACAATGCAGCTATTCAAGCTTCGATGAACAAAGCGTTGAAATTTGCGACAAACTTTATGAAGATGGGGCCAACTGCTGAAATTCTTAAAGAGCGCATATCGATCTTGAAAGAGTTTTATAAACTGGCAAAAGATCCAAAAGCGATGTCGCTCTCACCGTATTTCCTAAATGCACATGACTCTATTGGAGGGATATGGAGAAAATTGTTTTTGGAATCGGTACCAAATGAACCAAGTGCATTAAAAATATATCAGTGCAGTAACTCAACTACAACAGTGCAGAACTCTAAATGCATAGGAAACAAAATAATTGAAGTACCGTTCCTATCAGTGAACACTAGAATCATTGGTCGATACGGTGGATTTCAGGCTATAGAAAAGGCACTTGATTATTATCCACAGATTTTCAATATCAAATGTCGGCAAACAAATTGCACTGGAACGGTCACTGAAACAACTTCCCTAAATATGCATATTCTGATTGAAACGGACGTGAGGACAACTGAAAAACCAAAAACTCGCAGTCAATGTCGATTGGTAGATATGCCAGTGACCTTGAACTTGGAAAAGGAGTACAGGTATGATATACAGAAATAAGTTAGCTACAATTATGATAATTCCATGGACACTACATTTTACAAATATTATTTTTAGGTTGATAGGCGTTGTTGGCTTTCGTTCAGCTCACTTCGTAGCATATTGCCGGAGAGCAACAGGCGATTGGATCGAATGCAATGGGTTAGAACCGAAAATTAAAGGATGTCAAAATACAAAAGAAATTACGCCGGAGGGTGCTATTTACATCCGCCTTTAATGGTGAGTTTTACCTGTCAATTATTTTTCCTATTAAAATGACACTTTTTATTGTTAATCAGAAGTACACTCACGGAAACTGAACCTGAAGCGCCGTCGGTAAGGTGATCGAGCAACCCGTACATACACGTTGATACACGTTGTTTTTAATTGTCCTTTGACAATTTGAGGACAATTAAAAACAACGTGTATCAACGTGTATGTACGAGTTGCTCGATCACCTTACCGACGGCGCTTCAGGTTCAGTTTCCGTGATTGTACATATCTGTTGTGGGCTAAAAATGAAACAAATGTCCTTTTTTGACAGATTTGAGAAGATCTAATCTAACTGACACGAGCCAGAAAATGAAGCAATACAACTTGTTTTATACATCGCCAAGAATATCCGTTAAAGGTAGTATGGTCGTCAAAAATGACTTGTTTTATACATCGCCAAGAATATCCGTTAAAGGTAGTATGGTCGTCAAAAATGACTAGTTGTCATTTTTGACGACCATACTACTTTAACGACTTTTGCCACGACTTTTATCTTCCTTTTCTATTCCAGTACATTTCTTTTTTTTCTCGGCCAATATTCTTTGTTTATTACGTCTGGTTATCCCATAAACTGAATATTTTTTCATTTATTTTTATTATTTTGGTATTTTTTTAATGTAAAATACGTAATAATGCAATATACTGTCGAATACATCGTCAGTACAGTGAGAAAAACTAAAAATTTCAAATTGCTTATTCATAAGTGTTATTTGGACTAGTCTCTAAGCAATGTATAATTTAATATATAACTATTTTTTTTATAAATCAAACAAGATTTATCTTCGTCGAATGAATCTCTTTATTGAACGGCATAATTTGAAATTCAAATTTTAAGATGCAGTAGCTTTTGATGAGTGTTACATTATAATTTTACAGCTGGTAGTATTTATTTTTCTGCACGCGCATACACACACAATGGCACACATGCACACAAATTCATTTGTTCAATTACATATGTCTGAATAAAGTTTTCGTATATTATTTTTCGTTATTTTTTAAATATTTCCGGTTTTAATTCGAAATATTCTGAATATGTATTCTGATAGTTTTATTCTCTAAACTGACTGCAGTCAAGCATTTATAATATAATTTCGAGAGAAGTAATCCGCTGCAATATAAAATATTGTACAACTACATAAGGAAAAGAGAGGAAAAAATGCACATATAGTATGAAACTCTGTATTTTATTGTTGTAATAATCGTTACCTTTCTCTGTAATGGATGAAGAAATATATATTTTTGTATCATTTAGATGGATATAGTGCGATTGTGTTTTTGATAAGAGGCATACATATTACCTATATTATGAATATTGAAAAGTTTTTATAAATAAAAATTTAAAAAGCGAAATTGAGGGGATTTGAACGATTTTCTTCCCTTGCTCTATTTCAATACATGTACGGATTGAAAAAAAAAAAACAATAACATACAATTCAGTGTACTTCGAGGCGAGATTA
The DNA here is from genome assembly GCA_963992785.1 of Tenthredo livida. Taxonomy (NCBI): domain Eukaryota; kingdom Metazoa; phylum Arthropoda; class Insecta; order Hymenoptera; family Tenthredinidae; genus Tenthredo; species Tenthredo livida. Next base: position 13,560,485 of record OZ023071.1, read on the forward strand.
TAAATTTCGTTCGTATATCCAAGGTTCCTCCGCCTAGTGACTGACTTACGAATTTTTTTGATTGATTGGTCCTTTTTTCGACTTATCGCCCTTTCGGGCATGTAGTCTAACGAATTTTTTTGATTTACGGAATCCTTTTATTTCCACCTGTAAGTATAGGACCCGGCTACGATCCCAGTGAGAATATTTAGAGTAAAAATTTGTCAGGAATGTTAGTATGTCATGTATTATACATAGAAAAGTACAGTCGGTAGAGTAGGAGAATGCACACGCCTGCGCAGATCCGGCTTCGCGAATGTAGTCCCGAATTATTTGATACTGATTAATTTCTATAAAATCAAATAAAATTTCCCAAATGTTAAAAACATCACAGACGTGTTTCCCAAATGATTTCGAGTTGAATAGAGATATTCTTTATTTTTTTTGTGAATCATGCCTGCCAACTATATGCCAAATATATTTTTATAAATAACAAACGAATTATCATTTCCTAAACTACAAAAACATATTCCTAAACTTTCCCAAACAATTCCCAAACGATTGCATTGATAAAAAATGTAATTAGATTTATTTGCCTGCTAAGTATACGGAGCCCAGCAGCTGAGTGCGACGCGTGACGACAGAAGTCTGTGGCGATATGGCGTCGGCTAGCTTTCTGCTGCGATCGACGCAGCGGTGACCAAGATTGACACGGCTACGCGCAACGAAAACAACTAACCGGTGCCGGCTTTGAATCCAACGGTTCGCGGGGAACGATTGAGATTCAGGCACGGGGTTTCTCGAGGCTCAGGGTAAATACGGGGGCGGGTTGGTACTAGGGGATGGATAGTGGGGTGAATTGGATTGATCCTACCTTAACTGGGTGCTTTTACTACCCTCGGGTGCGACGGTATCAACTCGTGGAACGGTCGGAGAGCCGGGGTTATGCCAAAGTCGTCTATGTCCAAGTCGGTATCCAATAATCAAAATCCAAATCACTGTCCACAGGCAAAGCACGGGTCGTTATATAAAAGGCACAAGGCACACAAAACTCTGGAAACCACACGGGTCACTCCAAACAAAAACTCTCTCTCTCTCTCTTTCTCTCTTAATTTTTGGAAAATCGCTAGGCAGCACGAGGCACACTCTAAAGTTCCCAAAAATGGAATGAGCTCCTCTTCCGTTATCTATAGTACCAACCGGCGTCGCCCGGTCTGCGAGCGCTGGCGGCGCCCTGCTCGCCATGTGCGAGGTGCAGCGGCCATTAGGACTCGGCAGAACGAGGGCGGCACGATTTGAATCGTGCGGCCGGGCTTAGGTACGTCCGTAGGCCGGTTTAGGTAGAGGTCTGAACGTCTACCACGTTACAACCGATACGTGTATATTATAAATCGTGACGAACGACTCTATTTCTACTTCCCCCCCGAAAACTCCTGTTCTAGACATATGCGATTGGTATGTATATTTATCTAAAATTTCTGAATTGTATGATTCATCGCCCACAATAAGTGATTTATACACTGACCAGTGGTGTACTACATTAGAAACAATTTGCAACCTTATCTTTTGATACTTTTCTTGATCATTATATAAAAAATACGAAAAACATCTAAATAAACAATTACCGTCTCCAACTATGCGTACTGTAATAGCCCGGTTATGATTCATTTCGATTAACTATCTCCTTAACTAAGTTTTCAATTAACGATCTCCTTAATTATTATCCGCAGTTGAATACCTACACTTCATAAAGTAAATACGCAACGAAAAAATAAATCAACCGCAGTAAATAATATGTTTATTCTACTCTCACCTTGACTATTTCACGTGATATCCGATCCACGGAATCTCTTCAGGATTCAGGATTCAGGATCAGATAATCAGATCTATTTTTCGATATCCCTTCAAATCTGTCAAAACTCAAAATCTCAAGTTTCATCGAACAGTTGGCTTGCGTTGTTCCTCTATCTATTGTTTTCCGCAAACTGTCAATTTGAAAATAGGTTCGTCTCCCGTCGCTCCCATTGGAACAGGTTCGTTCCCTTAACATCAAGGCCCGATTCCGAATTCTCAATTCATATTCTTTTCATGTCCTACGTGTATCAAAAAATGTTCTCGGCATCCCCAAGATTACCCAATATATTTCTTCAGATATATCAAATCTCCAAATGTCGAAAAAAACATACAGTGAGTTTGCGTGGATGAGCGACATGCCTGGAACCGAGGATGCCCGAACAGGTACGCATATGATAAGAGGTACCTGTCCGGGTATCTTTGGTTCCGTGGCCTTATTCTGATTTTGTATCATGCGCGATAACAGAGATTTCCCATGTAAAGCGGCTTCATGATTGGCCTAAACGACGTTTATCACCATTGTCACCGCTAAAAAGAAAATCAGAATCCTGGGCATGTCGCTCATCCACGAATATTCACGGTATATGTATGTATCCAAGGTTTATATATATATATATGTATTCTTCATATTTTATGTTTGTATGAGATTACAAATTTATAAATATACATTTATGATGGTGATTATCGGCGTGAAAAAAAGGTGTATCGCGTGAACATCGTATTAACCGTACTCTTCTGTGGCACTGGCACGGACGATTTTGGGTAAACCGCGAAAATTATAAGGAATTCATGAGAATTCTATGGGATGCGTAAATCCTGGGAAATCACCTGAAAACCCATTGGAAATCCGCGGATCCGTTAGCTCGGGAGAATCCCCGGAAAATCTGTGGGAAACCATGGCAAGAGAGAAACGGCAGGAAAACCGGCGGGAGAAGCGGCGGGAAACGGCAAAGAAGGGAATGGGTAAGGGGGAGGGGAGGGAAATGAGCCGAGCGGGGTCGAGAAGGCCGCGGGCGAGGGAGGGGGGATTCGAGGGCGGTCGAGGAAGCCCAGGGAAAGACCGGGGGGGGGGGGGGGCGAAAAGAGCCGAGCGGGGTCGAGGAGGCCGTGGATCAAAAAGTCTGACACGGCGGCGGCGGCGGCGATATATCTTTATAATATAGAGAGATATATATATATATGTAATGGGAATGGGTGAGGGTTGAATAAATAACAATGAAATTTCAATCACATTTATTTATTTATTGTTCCTTTAGAATAAGCTTAATCTATAGCTCTCAAGCATGCAGAATCCTTAAAATGTGGCTAATTTTTTGACGGTACCGCTAATGTGTTTGTATTCAACAATGCGATCGTGTATAATCATACAATAGGCTGAAGTATTTGCTGGAAATGCGACGCTAGTTTCGAATTCCAAACGAATATCCACCGGTCCACTCTTTAACGATTCATTCTGCTTGGAACAGTCTATAGTAATTTAAGACTAGTGTTTACATGGTAAGCAGCGTTGAATACATCCGAGCATGCAGTTATTTCCATCACATTTTCCATTATACTCGCAGGTTATTCGGTTGTAGAAAGATTCGGCCAGTCTGTCATTTGACTCCAGATTCCCACTGAAGATACTTGTAAACCGTTGAAGAGTGAAACCCTGACTCATATAGTGCAGAAACATAATGCAGAATTGACCGCATACGCGGGATAAAATACTCTGGAGTTGTTTGTCATTCCATAGGTAGGTCGTACAGTTCCGCCGTAGGCTGCGTAGATAATGCGGTATGATCGGTGGTAGACCCATACTATCGAAGTATACTCCATTACCAGAGTTTGACACATAAAAAGCCACCCAGTGGGATCCTGGCTTGGTATGTTCATCGGTGTTTGCCGCGATCGTTGTAGGGTACGACCATAGCAGAGGTATCTGGTCGGCTGCAAACACCCCCCCTTGGAACGGCTAGGGATCATCTCCAGCGCTTTATAGATTTGAAGACTGTCCATTCTGCATCCTGGTTAACTAGATACTGCGACGATTATTGATGTCGGTTGGACTTGTACAGGTATCTATCTCGTCGTAGCACAAATATCTCCTATTGAAACATTCCGATTGATCATTTGACCTTGAGGGTTTAGTAACGTATGAAAATGATGACACGGTCCTCTCGCGTAATCTCTTGTTCTCCAGCTCCTGCACCGTATCACCACACTTGTTAATATCCCTGACGCGGTTGGTACCCTTCTGCTCGAGGCTCTCGTTGAATTCTGATAGACAACGAGTGTACAGCACCTCAGTCCGGAAAGGAATTGCAGACAACTCTTTTGCGGATAACCCCTGGGACTTTAACCATGTTGTCAATTTCATAGCATTACGTAATGCACAGCTGAGGGATTCTGCAACGGTTGAGTGTACGTAGCATACCTCGTCCGCTGACATATCTCTGAACGCTGGGCACCTGCATTCACCACGTTCTAGGTTTACAATTTCACGTGTCGTCACCTCTTGAAGAAATTTAGCTTTTTGCACACCACGGCAGAAGATATTTTTTGCCGTAAGTGTAATCGTGCGTAAATTCGTGTGTAGCTGCTTGAGTGTCACATCACCTTCGAACCATTCCAACCCGTGGTGGTTATTGGTCAGCCAGTTGATCCGTGAGCGGTCTGATGAGCAGAGATTAGAGATGGAGTACGGCGGAGCGATGATCCAGTGAGCCAGAGTCTTACACTCGTATCCAACAACGGCAACCTCTTTCGGTATGAATTCGCCATTTTCACCAGTGAAACCTTGTATGTCGACGATGTAATTCATGGTGATCTTGAGAGTTGAACAGCTGGTACTTTCAAACGTTCAAGACGCTACTAGTAGACTGAGGAGAAGACTGGACAGCCTGAGGTATTTAAGCTCTACTGTTTTATGGTTGCAATTCTGCCCCTTCGTATACAGTGAGCTGGAGGGAGTGAGCAGGTTCTATCAGGTTTTATGGTGGTCACAGCACGTTTGTCGAGAGGGTTGCTTCAACTGCTGATTATGGAATACAGATTCCGACAGGATTTCGGGACGTCGCATGGTTAACTTTCACAACTAATTACCAAAATCTGTAATGACTTGACGCATCGAATCGATCTCTATTACGTTAGAGAATTCGGCATACACAATACAGTTTATAGTCGTGGTCAGGGGTTCCTTAAAGCGTGTCTCTATCCGAACACTACCGTGCTTGATGAGATTCCAATGTCCGTTATCACTGGCTGAGAGGTCAGGTGTGAGGTCGAACGCGGTAAGACAGTATCCATATGCATAGTCCTGACGGGGAATTGAGTTTCCCTCGTTGAGGAAGTGTATACCGGTCCCCGTGAACAGAGTGTTGTAGGAATCCACAAATAGTTTATTCTTGAAATTGGGTTGTAAGGGCTTCGAGGGAATCTGAGTACCCTCGATATACAAGGATAGGTGATTAAGCCCGAATGATGAAAAATCAAACGGATTGAGTTTTTTGTCACCGTTATAGGCTTTGTTATCGACAAATCCGATAATTAACCGCTTCGGTAGTTGACCAAGGAAAACATTATCGAGGGTCTCGACCTGCACACCGCTATGTATTGTCATTGTTTTGACCTCTACGCGCGTCATAGGGTATTTCGCTGTTGTCTTGGCCAGGGTTCTTGCATGCGCTAAGAGAATACCTGGACTGATTTTGACACGCCGTACGAATAAGGTCACGTCCATAATATCCACCTTATGATGATCGTTAGCCTCTATCAAGCAAAAGGCGTCCCGGAATCTGACTAGCCTCAATCTGAGTTCCACCCCGTTCAACAGAAACTTTTCCTGTTTTTGTGAAAACAGAAGATTATAAAAATGTTGATGATGATGATGATGATGATGACGACGATAATGATGCATATAAAAGTGCGATTAAGGGAAGCTTGTCAACTAACATTGCTATTGGCAACAATACCACAACAGTCGACGCTATAGATGATGATGCGAATGATATCCTTGATGATGATAACCAGGATGACGCACCTGTAATCGTCTCTACAAGTACATCGATGACCAAAAAAGAAGTCAAGACGATGCGCTATTTAAACATGTTCAACTCGACCAAAGAGCAAAAGAACTTGGATATGAAATATGGCGTTCGAAAGTTAAAACTCGGCGGAATGAAGATTGGTGATTCGGATATCGTATTTGAAGATGATCAGATATATATATAGGCGATAAGAGCTATGAGAACACACCGGGATTGCTCGAATTGTTATTCAAAAAGTTGCCCAATCCTGCGATTGTGGATAAAAACGATAGATTGAATTATGCCAGAATCGTGAAAAAAACGAATGCGCATCGAAAATATTACAATGCTGACAAAAGCTTGCGTTCTGATAGAGGAAAAAATTCAAAGTACAAAGATTTTATTGCCCCGTATATCGACTCACCTGCGAAAAACCCTAGGCAAAGATCCGGTAAAGGTTTATTACCCACCCATAAAATCGCGCGAGGACAAAGCACGGATTATGTTTATTGGGATGATCCTAATGAGCTCGTTGACCGTCTTCGACTACTCATGGCATCTCAAGCGGCTGGTAATACTAGCCACAACAATGAAATATCCTCCATCATTGAGGAGCTGCGCGAGGCGGAAATCATTTATTAGCATTAGATTGATCATAAAATAATCATTCGGCCACAGATCGTTGAACAATGAGCATAGACATATTTGGACGACCGCTGACGAGCAACAACTACGAAAAAAAAAAAGTGTTACCCGAGGTCCTCAGGGTGATGGATTCAAATTCACCACTGATAAGCAGTACGATCTGGACAGCAAACGATTATGTAATATCGCGGATCCGCAAGAGCTAAACGACGTTGTTTCTCTGAAAAGTCTCGAAGATATCACATGGCGAACCTTGGGTGTTCTCGAGCATTTTATAGAAAAATCATTTGCTAACTCTACGCTACAAGCAGTCCACAAGTTTGAATCTCAACTTAATGCACGTCTAGATCGAGGGCATACCAACAATTGCAACGAGAATCAACACATTCAGACTCTTATGGAGGAAGAGATTAACGCTTTAACGGTAAAGAAGGAAGTTCTAGAGACTCGATTGGCAGCCATAGCATCTAATCTTGAAGAATTCAGTCACAACGGGCTACTACGAGGAATTCGCTTCAAATCCAGCTAGATCGTTTAACGATGAGCGTAGACATATTCGGTCGTCGGTTGGGTAGTGGAAAAATCAAAAGTGTGAGTAGTCGTGGACCTCCTGGTGTTGGATTTAAAATCACCATCGATAACCAATACGACATAGACAATAAACGATTGTGTAATATCGCATATCCGCAAGAACCAACCGATGCCGTTTCTCTGAAAAGTCTTGAGGATATTACACAATGAAAGTATAATGCTTTCGAACGCACTATAAAGCAGACATTTGAACAATCCATGCAACAGGCGCTCGAAGCTCTTGAATCTAAACTCGATGCTCGCATAGCACGAGAACATAGCGAAAGTTTTGAAGAAGATCAACGTATTTGGACCCGAGCAAAAGAAAAGATTGCGGTCCTCAAGGAGGAAAATGAATCTCTGGAGAAACGGTTGGCGATAGTTGAGAATAACGCTGAAACACTTCGCCGGCATTACATCCACGGAATTCCGATCCCACCCGAATTTTTAGACAACATATACGTTGATAATTGGGTGAAGACGCATGAACATGAAGTCGGTAATAGCGAGCGAACTTCATAGACCCGCCCGGCGTAATTATCCTCGACGTGATGTCGATATACGCAGCTTGGATGAGACCTGGCAAGCCGATCTCGTCGATATGTCCGCATACTCATCAGTCAACAAGGGCTCAAAATTTTTGCTCACAGTGATTGATATATTTTCAAAATTTGCGTGGGCCGTACCGATCAAGAGTAAAAATGCCAAAGATGTGACTGCTGCGATGGAATCTGTGCTAACTCTGGGTCGCGTACCGAAACATCTACACGTTGATCAGGGCAAGGAATTTTACAACAAAGAATTCAAAACTCTCATGAGACATCACGGGATCAACATGTACTCGACATTTAGCAACTTGAAGGCGTCGATATGCGAATGCTTCAATCGTACACTGAAAAATAAAATGTGGAAGCAATTCACACTTCAAGGTTCTCATAAGTGGACCAACATTCTACCAAATTTAATTGCATCGTATAATAATACCAAACATAGCACGATTAAAATGAAACCGAAAGATGTAACTACAACTAATGAAAAACAACTGTATCGTAGTGTGTATAAGCCGCGTCAAATCAAAAGAAGCAAACGAAAACGTAAATTTAAGGTCGGCGATAAAGTTCGAATTAGTGAATATAAGAATGTATTCGAAAAGGGTTATACGCCAAATTGGACAACAGAAATATTTACAATTGATGAGGTGAAGAATACCAACCCTCCAACTTACAAACTCACCGACTACCTGAATCAGCCCATTGAAGGCGGTTTTTATGAGGAGGAGCTCAGCAGGGTGCAATATCCCGATGGCTATCTTGTAGAAAAGGTCTTGCGAAGGCGTGGTGATCAACTCTATGTAAAATGGTTGGGATTCGATGGTTCACATAATAGTTGGATAAATAAATCGAATATGTAATATAATTTTCATGAATAAAATTTATTATAAACATATTTACATTTGTTTCTTCACTCTCCTCAATCTTAATGCTAGATTACATGATCATCATGGAAAAGAAATGTTTTCTCACATTTTCTCACATTTTCCAACATTTTCTAACATTTTCTAACATTTTCTAACATTTTCTAACATTTTCTAACATTTATATGTAAAGTAAATGGGAAATTATTTTATTCTATTTTAGAAAATGTTAGAAAATGTTAGAAAATGTTAGAAAATGTTAGAGAATGTTAGAAAATGTTAGAAAATGTTAGAAAATGTTAGAAAATGTTAGAAAATGTTAGAAAATGTTAGAAAATGTTAGAAATTTACGAGTTTGCAGAATCTTGGTAACCCCAAGGTAAAGTATCAGTTTTACCAGGTATCAACTTTTGCTTATCGTCACACCAGCTGTAACGATATTCTGGGTCCAATATGGATCATTCTCGTTACAAATTACTTAAATTAGTTGAGGACGGATAAATTTTCAATAATAAAAAAAGACAAGAGAATTCGGTATATGATACCTTCAAAAGTAGTATTCTTTTATTTAATTCTGGGATATGGTAACACCACGGCATAGATAGCCGTTGAATTAGAAATCGTTTTTGAACTAGCCGAATTATAAATGATTGATTAAAAATAAAAAAGAAACATTCACACCCGCATTCATACTCATTTAAAAATACGCCGAGACTTAGGCTAAACTTGAAATGGGATTCTTACCCTCCTATTATGTCTAGATGAATTGAAATTGGACTCTAAGTTAGTGTGAAAATTGATCAAGCAAAGAAATTGTACATTACATGGATGAAATTACGCAAAACTCAATTATTGGTAAACGAATAGTGGCACAGTACACCTAAGATTCGCTACTTAGCTGGGTCTTATTTGCTCGTGGATGTGTGGCTCAATGGCTCCGAAGTTCATTGCTGTAGGCCATGTGGCGATTCCATAGGTAATAAATGGTCGTCACCAAATTATCAATGTTTCTGGGTGGTTAATGTTGCCGTCGTTAGATTCTCTGGATCGTCGCTGATGATTTTGATGTTAATGGATGCCCTTAGCTTTCTGTATATGAGTTTGCGTTAATTAAATTTAAGACTTATTTGTACACTCAGGTTAAAATAATACGAGGAAATTTAAGTGATCTGATCGCCTCGGCGTCTTCCCGCAGATAGACTATGCCGATTCTTCTTCGCACAATACTCATTTTGAGACACCTGTCGTGAAGCGTTTGAATTGCGAACATGAAGCGTTTGACAGCGCTTCATATTTGCTTACCGCGCGTAATTTTGAAGATGCTATGCTAACTACCTACTTATCCGTTACAACACCCCCCCCATTTTTGATGTCGTGGTGAAACACAACATCGAAAATCATATCCTAGTCTCGTTTCTTACCTACAATTTAGCTCATTCATTCTCATTCATTCCTCCACATCATAATTCTTATCACTACTAACATTATAACTGAGCAAACATTTTGTTTAAATGGACTTATTCTAAATTTGATATAGTTATAAAATACATAAAACATAGCGATTTCGAAATAGGTGAAACGTTTGAAAGGTTCATGGCGAGTTTCATTTACTTTGTTATACAGCTGTTGCTTCGATATCTGTGAGCTGATAATATCTTCGCAAACTCACACGATTGAAGGTTCCCAGTATTTTATTATTGTTCTTTGTATCTCTGAGACGATAAGCATTATCATTGATCTTTTTATCTATTTCGTATGGTCCTTTATATAAATGGAAGAATTTGTGTGTTGTCTTATCGATAGCAGAGGATGGATATGGTACTCGTAATAACACTAGGTCTCCTTCAGTTAAAGTAACAGTAGATATTGATTTTTGATTGCGACTTCTGTGCTCAAAGTTTTTCTGTAAAGCCTCTCTGGCTAATAATATTTTTACGTTATGATCAGTTTCTATCCTTTCCGGAAATTTCACGATGTCTGTGATTTTATCATATGCGGTTTTGTTAAAATGGAGTTCGTACGGAATACAGTTTGTGCCATGGTGTGTTGTAAGGTTTATCAGTTTTTCAATTTCTCTTACATATTTTGCCCATCTAGTATGTTTATCATTACAAAAGGTACGAAAAAAACGTCCGAGTTCTCTCATCACTCTTTCAGTCGGGTTTGACTGAGGGTGCCTAATTGACGAATAGCATACAACTATACCCTGTTTTCCTAACTCAATTTTCCATCTCGCGGCTGTAAACTGAGTTCCATTGTCTGATAATAATCGTTTAGGTTTTCCGATTCTAACAAAATAGTCACTAATCATTTTATTCAACGCTATTGCTGTTGTAGCTCGTTTTATGGGATATAGTGTAACTAGTTTGGAAAATGCATCTATCGCGACTAACAAATATTGAACTCCTCCAACGGATTTTGGCAGAGGGCCATAAAAATCTATTGTTACTAATTCGTTTGGGTGATCAGCAGATACTTTTTTGTACTCTCCTTGCATAGTGTAATTTAATGCTTTTGTTCTCTGACATGTGTCACATGTTTGGATATTTTTTTTGATAGATTCTCTCATTTTTCGCCAATAATAATATTTACTAATGTATTGATGTGTTTTGTATACTCCCATATGACCTATTTTTTCATGTACGGAAATTACTAATGATTTGGCTATGCTACGAGGAATCACGACTAACCAATTCTGATCTTTTTTGCTTTTGTGAAATAATATTTGTTCATGCATTTTATAACAAGGATCAGGTGTGTCCGTACTGCAATTATCAACGATCTTTTTTAATTCAGTGTCCTCTATTTGTAATTGTTTTAGATTTTTTAGATCTTTGATTAAATTTTTATCCAGTTCAATAGTCATGGCTTCGATCTTATTTATCTCGAGCTCTACATTATCTACTAGTAGCTTGCTTACATTTGCTATTATAAGTTTTTGGCGTTCGGTTGTACATTGTCTTCCGTCGATGTTTCGACTGAAAAAATCAGCAACTATATTGTCTCTCCCTTTACAGTGTTTGACTACGAAGGTATATTGTTGTAATACTACCACCCAGCGTGATAGTCGTGGACTTAAAGAGGTCGCGGAATTTATGAAGGTTAATGCTTTGTGATCTGTTAATATTTCGAAAGGGCTTCCGATCAGCCAGATCCTGAACTTATCCAATGCGTACATTATCGCTAACAGTTCTTTTTCGGTTACTGTATAGTTCAGCTCTGCTCTTGACAGGCATTTGCTTATTAAAGAAATGATTTTGTGATTATTCTCTGGATCAATTTGATACAAGATTGCACTTACTCCTAGGTCACTTGCATCTGTTTGCACTTTAAATGTAATACCAGGTAAATAATGGTTCAGAGTTACGCATTTTATGAAGCTTTCTTTGACGTTTTCAAATGCTTTTGTATGTTCCGCGGTCCATACGAAAGGTGTTTTGTCTGTTAATAAATCTCTCAAGGGTGTAACATAGTTTGAATATTTTATGCTGAATTGCCTGTAGAAGTTACAGACGCCTAAAAATTGTTGTAGGGCTAATTTGCTTGTTGGTCTGGGAAATTCTCTTATCACTTTCAGTTTTTCTGGGTTGGGGCTAACCCCGTTAGGTGTAATAATATATCCAAGAAATGAGACTGACTCGCTGCAAAATAGTGATTTGTTTAGGCGAAGCGTGAAGTTATGTTTCATTAAACGATTAAACACTAAGTCCAGATGTTTCATGTGAGAATCGAAATCTACTGAGGTTATTAGAAGATCATCTATGTAACAAGTCAGAAAGGAGGTAAATTCATTACCGAGTGCCCAGCTTAAGGCCCGTATGAATCCACTTCCCGCCGTCTTGAGACCAAATGGAATTCTGCAGAACTGGTATAACGAACCATTATGTAAAAAAGCCGTATACTGGCGCGAGTTCTTTTCTAAAGGGATTTGCCAATATCCGTGTGTTAAATCAGTAGATGTCATAAATTTTACACCATGGTATTTCCTTAATAGCTCATTTATTGGCGGCGGACTCTCATTATCAGATTCGATAATTTCATTTATATATCTAGCATCTAGGCATAATCTCACTCCATTTTCCTTTTTCTGCACTATTCGCAACGGATTGCAATATTGGCTCCTTGATCTTTCTATTATTCCTGCTTGTAGCATATCATCTATTTCCGCATCCACCGCTTCTCTCATTTTAAATGGTACTGGGTATGATTTTTTAACAATTGGCTTGTTTTTTATTAGTTTTATCGAGTGTTCATAAACGTCTGTACATCCTGCTTTTTCCGAAAATAGTTTTCTATACCTAATAATCAGTTCTTTCAGTCGTTCTCTTTGTCCCCCATCCAAACTCGTAAGACAAGTCACGATCGACCGGACAGATTCGAAAAAATTTTGATCATTTGCTTCCGATTCTATGGCTTTAATTTGTCCATAGAATATTGGTGAGTCTTCTTCATCTACTTCATCTTTATAAAAATTGTGATCCTGAGACTCACTTGTTTCTACGCATTCAACATTTTCTTTGTAAAAGTTGTGGTCCTCTGGCTCAACTATTTCTTTGCAATTTACATTCTTTACATTTACATCTTTATCATGAAATTCAAGTTCATCACATTTACTATCAATCTCTAATATTTTCAAATTCACATTTTCAACTTCATTATCTATCGGATTATCCTTTTGTTCTACCGATGCAATTTCATTTATCTCAACATAACCGTTTTTCTTATTTTCTACTACATTTTCAGAAATTTCACTATCTTTTACACATTTAACAACTTTATAATTTTCTGAGCTTTCATGTACATCATTCTTATTTCTACTTACTACTATTTCTTCATCTTTTTCAATACTATCTCTAAAATCAGATTGGCTGTCACTTTGCACCACATTTCCACGTGTTTCTGACATTTCATCATTTTTATCATCTTTTCCTTTAGCCTTCTCAATACTATTGTCATTTACTACCTCGTTCATCTTCTGATGTTCTTTTTCTATCACATCAGTTCTCAAAATTTGTATGTACGTCCTTTCGTTTTCTTCAAATGAGGTCAATCTTTCCGAAGGTTCCCGGTCGTACGAGAAAAGTGGTGGGACTATGAGTTTACTGTTGATACTAATCGTTTTCTGACCGTAATCTAAAACTACTTTGTTTAAACTAAGCCAATCATTACCCAAAATCATACTGTTATAGAGATGCGGTACAATTAGAAATACTGTAGTGATTTTTTGCGATCCCACATAAATATCTACCAATATTTGTCGCTTAACCGTAGTGGGCTTTTGCCCTATTGCTGGTAACACTACCACATTAGTTACTGGCAGTTCGTTCAAACTATGTGCACTCCTGAGAGATCCATACATTTTTTCAGACATGCATGTTACCTGGCTTCCTGAATCAATCAACGCTACCGTTTGCTGATCTAAAATCCTTACCACTACATTTGGACTCCGAGCCAAATTCTGTTTTTTTGTTTCGCTCTTTTTACTAGCACCGTCGGTTTCGTACATTAAGTCCTCAACTAGATTCGCATAATCACAACTCGATGTCGGACCTATACACATCGCGTTGTTTACCAGTTTAAATTTCTATTCGGACTATGTTCTGTATTGTTGATGTTGCTTAGCATTTGCCCTGCTACTGGCTGTATTTGACTATTTCCTCCCGAAAAATGAGGCGGTGGATAATTAAAATTTGGTAACACCATTTGGTTATTTCTTGGTCTTTGATAATTCGGTTGGTATTGCCAATTTGAATAGCTTGTATTCTGAAATTGTTTGTTTTGATACCCTGAGCTATTTGCCTGCTGCTGTTGATTATTTTGAGCTGGTATACCATTTGGCTGATTACTGCCGTTATAATTTTGCTGTCTCTGTTTACTATTATTTCTCTCTTCAAAATTTACATCTAAGTATGACAGCGCTTGTTCTATAACCTTCGTGTCGGACATATTCACAGTTGTTAGTGTATCGCGAACTTTATGCGGTAACTGTAGAATAATTGTATAATTTATTTCGAACTGTTCTAGTTTCGGCAATAGATATTTCGCTTCCTTCAATTGTTTAAAAAAATATGTTTGAAGTGAACCCTCTTGTAGACTATACCGTCTCGAACACCACTTTGTTTTGACTTTAACTTGAATTGGAATGGAATAAAACTTGTTTTTAAAAGCTTTTTTAAACTCATTATATGTGTTTACTGTTTCTTTACTCGCCTCCCACCATATCCTTGCTCTACCTGACAATTTACTCTCGATTATCGACAATTTACACTCTTCCTTTACCATTTTCAATTTAAAATAACTCTCAACATTTTCTAAATATTCTATAGGATTTATTCCTTCTTCATCTGAAAACTCTGGGGCCTTTGCATCAATGTGACTTCTCTGCCAATTTATCATCAGCTCACTTACCGATATTTGATCATTCATCGCAACTGATTGTTGTGCCTGTTGTGGTATCTGTTGAAAAGCCTGCCTTTGTTGTTCATTCTGTAGCTTTAACATGGCGATTTCATTGGCCAGTTGCACGTTTGCTGCTTGCTGTACCTGCAGCTTCTCTACCATCTCTCGCAAACCTGCGAAACTCGCCATTTCCGCCTTCAAATGTTTCAGCTCTTCCTCCATCTTGACCGATCGCTTCGGTTCGTTACTGCTACCCTCTTTATTTCCTATTGATTGCCTGCTCTTTGGCGTTTCTTCGATTCGTGACCTAGTTTTAACAGGTGTTCTTTTAATTGTTGGTGCCATAAAATTTGTGTGTTATGATTTCCGTGTACGCAATACGGTCTATTTATTTATTTATTTTTATTTTTTTTTTTTTTTTTTTTTTTATTTTTAAATTCTTACTTGCTAAGGTCATTCATACAAACATTTAACCATGAGACTTAAAATCTTAATCCTATGTTTACTTTCTTTATGACTAGACTTTATGTTCGGGCGCCATTTTGTAACGATATTCTGGGTCCAATATGGATCATTCTCGTTACAAATTACTTAAATTAGTTGAGGACGGATAAATTTTCAATAATAAAAAAAGACAAGAGAATTCGGTATATGATACCTTCAAAAGTAGTATTCTTTTATTTAATTCTGGGATATGGTAACACCACGGCATAGATAGCCGTTGAATTAGAAATCGTTTTTGAACTAGCCGAATTATAAATGATTGATTAAAAATAAAAAAGAAACATTCACACCCGCATTCATACTCATTTAAAAATACGCCGAGACTTAGGCTAAACTTGAAATGGGATTCTTACCCTCCTATTATGTCTAGATGAATTGAAATTGGACTCTAAGTTAGTGTGAAAATTGATCAAGCAAAGAAATTGTACATTACATGGATGAAATTACGCAAAACTCAATTATTGGTAAACGAATAGTGGCACAGTACACCTAAGATTCGCTACTTAGCTGGGTCTTATTTGCTCGTGGATGTGTGGCTCAATGGCTCCGAAGTTCATTGCTGTAGGCCATGTGGCGATTCCATAGGTAATAAATGGTCGTCACCAAATTATCAATGTTTCTGGGTGGTTAATGTTGCCGTCGTTAGATTCTCTGGATCGTCGCTGATGATTTTGATGTTAATGGATGCCCTTAGCTTTCTGTATATGAGTTTGCGTTAATTAAATTTAAGACTTATTTGTACACTCAGGTTAAAATAATACGAGGAAATTTAAGTGATCTGATCGCCTCGGCGTCTTCCCGCAGATAGACTATGCCGATTCTTCTTCGCACAATACTCATTTTGAGACACCTGTCGTGAAGCGTTTGAATTGCGAACATGAAGCGTTTGACAGCGCTTCATATTTGCTTACCGCGCGTAATTTTGAAGATGCTATGCTAACTACCTACTTATCCGTTACACAGCTTAGAGCTAACTTATTCTGTATAATAGTGCTAACCGTGTGTCGACTACTTTTTATCATACACTGTTGTTCAACCAAATTTTGGTAGCCGGAAAGGCATCGTTTGTAATCATCAAACGTGATGGATTTTAATGTCGAGCCCTTTACACCCTTTGCACGTTTCTTATCAGTATCGCCACGAGTTCTGAATGTATAGAGTTTTGCTCGCAAGCCGATAAATTCAGTCATAATTTTTCCATTATTTTCATCTTTCATCAGACCGATGCGTTTTTTGTTCAACAGGGGAATGCCATAGGTATTATTCGGCGGGTAGTCTGATGTATCAAACATGGCCGCAACATCACGCTTGATGATTTCGTAGATATTTGGAACGGTAAACTGATATATCAGGCTATCTGTATCGGTATACATTAATTTCGATTCAGTACTTGAAAAATTATTTTTCACATAATCATAGTGGAAGTTGTATAGAAATATTTTGGAAAGATCGAGAATAGCAGCACCAATGTAGATGGGTTTATTGAAATATACTTTAGTTCGACTTAGCTCAATAATTACCATATCTTCATCAAATATGGTGCAGCTATGAAATGTTGGTCTTGCAATGAGAGCTCGTGCACCACCCCTACCCTCCCGTTTCGTGATAAGTTTCACGGTTCTATGGTTACGCACATTCTCCATGGTCTTGCCAAATACAGCGTTATTCATGAGCTTGTAGAAATTTTTCTCAAACTCGTTTTTTGATTGCTTTCGCTTATTTGTGTTGAGATCGATGTATGACTTTAACCATGGCGATTGTGCGAACCTTAGAATTCTATGCACTTTCGTCAGCTTCAAACCAAATTTGATACATTGCTTCAAATTACGATAGTGCAGAACATATTTTTTCTTGGGTAGAAGCGTTGTCGTAAGTTTTCTAATTTTACTACCCGGCGGTGTGAAATGCTCGGGACACAGAGGTAAGTCGGCATGTTGTTTATGGAGCTCTGTAGGATAATCTAAATCCACCTCTACGAATCATCAAACTGAATTCATCTCGATCGCTGTAAAATTTCCGCGTTATTTGCTTATCGGCATCGTCGACGTACGATGCTAATTTCTCTATACTGCTAGCCATGAATCGAAGTGAATCTATGAACCTCAAACTAATCATAGTACCGTCGACTTTCTTTGTGAATGATATGTATTTTTCGTTATTGATTGGTAGCAGTGTAATATCGCCGGGAAAAGTTGTAGCCAGAGATTTAATGATAAAGTGAGAATCGTAACCCGATAAATTGTGAAAAACCACCGGAATCGTGTGCGACTCTTGAAAATTCAGATTGCATCGATTGTGTGCGGCCCCGCGATATTTACCCGTAAAATGACAGTGATCGCGACACTTTTTCTCTTCAGGTAAAAATGGCTTCTCACAGATGTAACAATTTTTCGCGCGCATGTGACGATCGCGTTGTGCCTGATTCAACACCTCCATTGGAATCACATTTTTTATACGCGACTCTACTTTTACGGCTAATTCACGAAGCTCCTCGATCAACCACTTAATGCAATCAGATCCGCGGTGACCCTTGTATTCCGATAATGTATCATCGTACACGCAGTGTGTATAATACGCCGGACTATGCGGAATATGCTCTTGGGATTCTTTTACCCCGGGCTTCATCATGCATTCAAGATCGGCATATACGACGAAGGGTACAGTGCTCTGATTTTTAAAATTGGAAAATTCCAAAGTGTTCTCCTTGGGAAATTCCATTCGCACTTTATTCAACCGCAGACAATCTTGTCTATGATTTTCATAGGCATTCTGTACGCTGAAGTGACACAAACATCTATCGCACAAAAATTGTGCACATTTATGATTTGACAATTGCATGCTAACCAAACGTGAAAGATTTTTGATCCAAGCAAAGTGGAATCTTGGTTTGAAATTATCTAAATTACCATTATCTAGCTCGCTCCCACTTTCAATCATGAGCAGGTGGATTGTATTGTTCTCTATTACATTTTTAGTCAAATAAAGCGGGGTAATTACACTATTATTCGACTTTTTCTTGCTTTCAAAAGTTTCCGACTCGATTCCATACACGTTAATACTCAAATTATTCAACTTCTCGAATTTTTCTACACTATGCAGGGTTGCGGGGAATTTGATACCTGTACAATCAAGCTCCGATATGTACTGTCGATAGCTGCGTGTTCTGGTTGCGTTGACGTCTACGGGGTGGAGGGCTGAGGTAACAGACCACAGCAAACATCGATCATCGTTGTTTTGCACGTTGACCACCGCCTTCTTTCGTTGAATATTCTCAGGCAGCTGTGCGAATGTCGAGAGTCCACCGCGAAGAGGCTCGTATCGGTTGATGCAGACCACAGCATTTATGATTTCAATCATGCTCCCACCAGAATCACGCTGCTCGAAATCCTCCACCATGGTTAGCAGAGGATTCGTGACATTATCGGTGAACCAAGTTTCCAGATCCGTCGATGGAAGAATTGTGCCGTTGCGTGTATTGAAGTTCTTTACTTCCACACTGATCTCATCGTTTTTGACGTTTTCAAATTTACACGAAACCCCCACATTCACCTTAATACTTCCTTCTTCGCGTAGCACATTTTTCAGACGTTCGATCGTCACCACCCCAGCGTCAGTCAAAAATCTAGCCAAATCTTTATGTTGGAGATTTGTCACGGCTCCGGTGCGTATACGACACTTGAAGGCACTCTCCATATCATCCCATCGAACACGTTTATGAATATCATCGCCGATATTGCCGCCAACGATAGTCGTACGATGTTGTTCAAATTTCACCACCCATGATTGGAGGAGTGAAATTATATGTTGCAGTCGTTGTTTTTCACTCACAGTTGGTTTAGATTGCGTTAAAATATTGTTCAAGAATTGAATATTTTTGAGAGCGATATCGCGCCAATGAATAAAAATATCTTCATTTGCTTGTTCTGGGGGTAGTGTACACAGTAACTTGTATGCATCTTCCATCATCTCAACAAGATTCATATACATGGCGCTGTCCATTTTTTTTCTTAGGTGAATTTTACAACTGGGTAGTCAAACTGACACTGAACGAATGTTCACACCTAACGTGGGCTTTGGGGTTTTAGATGCACACGCCCCCACCACACCAACATTCAAATACCACGAAAATTCAAACGTTTCCAATCATCGGTCAAAGATTTTGTACCTGAGAGGCTTACATCTTTTGCACCTTTATGCAGAAAAAATATTACCCAAGTGTGTCAATGGTTAGCCCCTCTAATATTGTAGGCGTATTTAGAGTTTCTAGTTGGGTATAAAAGTTCGAGTTTGCTTCGAGTTTTACACAGTCTGCATCCAGTCAACCCGAAAAAGCAAAATTTAAGGAAATTTAAGTGAAACAAAACTGAACTTAACAAAATTCAACTGAAATTGAATGGAAGAAGTAAGTATAGTTATTCTTCGATATCATAGTTTTTTTTTTTTTTTTTTCGTGATAGATATAGTTTGTAATTGATATTTTGAAATCCATGATCTTGAACCTGTGAAGGATTGGAGCTCCGATGATGATGGATATGATAGTTGTAACGAGTTGGTAGTCGATGGGGCGCGCTGGATTACGGTCCGGTATGATGACGGCACCCCCACGTGGATGAAGGTGCAACCACTGAAGTGGGCGTCGGATGATGAGGAGGAGGAGGAGGAGGAGGAGAAGGCCGAGGTGGAGGAGGAGGTCGAGGTGGAGGTGCGGACGTGGTGGACAAATGTGGGGTGCGGTGGATCACGTTCAGGTACGATGACGGCACCCCCACGTGGATCGAGGTGAAACCACCGAAGCGGGCGTCGGATGAGGAGGAGGCGGAGGAGGGGGAGGAGGGGGAGGAGGAGGTGCCGGACGTGGAGGAAAATTGGGATGAGGAGGAGGTGCCGGTGGCGGAGGGAAATTTGAATGAGGAGGAGGTGCCGGAAAAGAAGGATGAGGTGGGGGAGAGGAAAAAGGTGGAGGAGGAGGAGGAGGCAAATAATGCTTGGTAAGTACCCGTAATTTTCATTATATATCGTTCGCTTATTGAAATACCTGTATGTTTCAGATCCGCGTGTGTGAAATTCGGCGCGGACATTCACCGCCACATAGTTGTAGATATATAGTTTGAGTTTAGGTTAAGAATAATGTACATGTATAGTTTAAGTTATTCTCGTAAGAAAATTGTAAAATAAGCATAGTTTTAAGCTAGTTTTAAAATAATAATAGTCACTTTAGAATAGGTTATACGTAAGACATATAGTTTAGGTTAGTTTTAAGAAAATTATCACTTTTATAATAGGTTAGTCTTAACATATAACAAATAAACAGATATGTCATTATGAGATGATTCGAGTCATTGATTGCATAATTAAACACCCCGCCACTCATTTCAGCTAGTATAATTCGTATATAAGCTAAGAATGCGAAATTGCAGCCGTCCGATTGTCGGTAACAGAAAATCGGCAACCATGATTCAGAATCGTTACCATCAGACCATCGATAACTGAAGATCAACGATCTGCAGGTAAATTGCAGCCGACCGATTGCCGGTATCGGGAAATCGGCATGCATGATTCAGAATCGTCACCATCAGACTATCGATAACTAAAGATCGACGATCCATAGTGGCGCCATCGCATGACGAAAAATCGCAACCATCAGATCGTCGGTAAGCGGAGATCGGCAATGCAGGATTCTCGATCGTTACCATCAGAATATCGGTAACAATCGGCAGTGGCGCCATCGCACGACGGATAATTGCAGCCATCCGATTGTCGGTAACAAAGATCGACGATCGGTACCCCCAAATCGTTACCATCCGACTGTCGGTAACTTACCCCCGCACGGTCGGTAACTTACCAGCACAACTCGGCCGGTAAAGAAGTTTGATCCAGAACCCCCACATTATATCTACTCACTCCGCCTTTTTTTCAATTTAACGTAGAATCATTTATTTATTCGCCTGAACAAATAGCGCCTTCCTCATTTTATGAGTTTGAATATTAAAATTAGATTGTAAAAACTTCAGCACCTCCCCTTTGCTCTCTGTGATATATCTTATGATATATATATATATAAGTCTAGATAATAATTAGCTATTAAGAAAACCGTAAAGACTGTTCAGGTTTAGTTTTGCGGGGCTCGTGTATGTCCCATGCTCTTTATACAACGGCAGTAGAATAGGGCAGCTTTGGGGCGTCACAACAAACCCCCCTTTCCCCCCTGCCCCTCCCCCCTGGCGCCAGACTTCCCCCTCAAGGTCGTCTGGCCTCCCCCCTCAAGGTCGTCTGGGCTCCCCCTCGGGGTTGACCGTTGACGAGGGGGTGTCTCTGTCCCCCCTCTGTCACCTCGTTATTTCCGACCCCTTTGCCCCCCCCCCCCCTCGCTGTATTTTCACGAGGGGGTCGTCTCTGGCTGAAAATTTGAATACGCTACCCCCTTCTTACGACTATAAGGATGGGAGGAACGGGTACAAGATTACAAGATGTAATGACACGGCAATGTTCACATCAATACTATTTTTATTCAATTCTCAAGTATACACGAACGGGAGTGAGACAGCTATTGTTTTTTTAACCCTATGAGTACATAAAATTTCATGCAGATCTTAGGTTACATATTGAGGTAAGTGCTATCTTAAGTCTATAAGTACACACACCCACACAATTTCACTAGTTCAATGTATAATTCACACGCACATATATATATATATATGCTTATTTGACACGTTTGAAAAATGTTGTGTTTATTCAATACTTGGGCGGGGCGATTCCGCGAGTACGTTTTATCTTCCCCGGCAGGTCCTGTTAATGCTCCGGCCCGCTTTCAGGCATGGGAATTTTTTTTTCTTCTCACAAGCAGTAGCCATGGTGCGACCCAGTGAGATCTTGGCGACTGTGGTGTAACTCGACGGAGACAGACGGTCCCAATATGGGAAACACTTACTTTGGCTGCGCTTCGACGAGTTGTTTCACCTGAACGGCTACGTAATAGGGGAAAAGTTTGCTTATCTCCAGCAGGACGATGTCAAGGTAGTTCTCACGGAATTCGAGATCTATCAGCGGTTTGATGTGTTCCACGGCCGCGTCGTACTCCCTCAGAGCTATTTGTGAAATGCTTTGCAAGGAAGGGTGAGCAGGTAGCATAGTCTTGACTTTTTCCGCGATGTACTCGGCGAATAGTTTTTTGCACGTATTGACATCATCTTTCAATTTCGTCAGCATTCGTATCCGTTCTTGTACACAGGGGAGTAGCGATTTCAGGCCGTCAAAGGTGGTCTTTTGCATCACGATTGAAGGTTCATAGAGTTTTTGGCGCTTAGCGGATGGTTGATCGTCCTCGTGGTCACCGACTGGTGCGTCATCGTTAATAGCGCTTGATGAGATATCTGCGTTGGTTGCTGGTACGTCAAATCGAATTGCTCTTGCCCCGTGAGCTGACGTGAATGTTAGTTTGCATTCACCAAGGTCGAGGGTATCGAAATACCACTGGGCGTCGGCGTATATATCGAAAGCAAAGTAGTCCGAGATGATGTCCGTTGAGTCGGTCAGCGCGGTCCACGAATCGAGTTTCAGGCAAATACCTCCGGAAGAATTATTCACTAGCCGAATCAACAGCTCGTACTCACTGTCGCCTCGCAATCCAAGGCCGACGTTGATTTTCTTGGTGAACGAGTGGTTTAATCCGTATGTAGTAGACAGAAGTAGGTGTTTTTCTGTCTGTTTCAACGACTGAGAGTGTGTTTTGAAAATTTTACGTGGCTTGCTCGCCGGTAAACCAGTCTTGGGTGTAGCCATTGTGCGATGTTGTTTCTTTCACTGATGACGAAGAACTGATCTGGTTTTGCGGTTACCGTGCTTTAATATACGTATAAATTGTCATAAAATGATTTTCACGGTTACCCCTACCATTGTATGATAGGGGCTGAAAAGACAGCTGATCAGTCGTGACCAGGTTGGGGGACGACTGGTCTTCGCCCCCTCGTCCAGCAGGTAGCAGGGGTGACGCAATCTGTAACGGTCACCAGCGCGGCGTTAATTACCTACCGTTGGCCCCTAATTTCCGAGACGACCCCCTAGACCGACGCTAAAAGGTCGAGTCAAAATGGTCAAAATATACGGTATGCGGATTACGACGAGTAAGGCGGTTCGCGAAAAGGCGCTTCACAGCTGGCCTGCTCGAATGCATTAGGATTCTCGCGTGAGAATCGTTAAAAATCTTACGGCACCCCCGCGTGAGAATAACGTCGTTTTCATCGTGAGAGGTGCATACGGCAGCGGGGTGAGGGGGTGCTACGTGGTATATCTAGGTGAGTGTTCTGCAATTTTCCTCATTCTTTCAAAGTCATTGATCAAGCCTATACGCTTTGTCATTCTTGCTGTATCTTTCTCTCTCTCTCTCTCTCTCTCTCTCTCGAGACCCGCCCTACTTGATCGATTTTTACATTTTCAAATCCGAACGCCATGACCGGTATTTTGAGTGTGTACCGTGCCGCAGTGCTGATGGCCGTGTTTTACGCTAAAAAGAAGGATTCGTCAATTGGCCTGGAATGTGATATGCGATGGAGACGATCGCTTGCTCGTATGTCAGCCGGTGATTTGCTGCGGCAGTTGCGTCGTTTCATCGGAGCATGTAGTGAGAGGTCCATCGGTTCGATGCACGCGGCCGGCGTTTTTAAAAAATCGAGTGAGTGTCTCCGAATTGCGGCTGAGACAGTGTTGAGACGGAGGACCGAACATTTTGCCGTGGTGGTGCCGTTGATCGCGGAATATAACAAACACCGAGGTAAGTCAAGATTTCATTTCATACGGCCCCAATGTAGTGATACGGTGCAAAGTGAATTAATTCTAAGGAAAGGTAATTTTCTACGTCTGTCAGAAATGTTAAACATGCTGGAGGATTCCGAAGAGACGGAGGGGATGTTGTGCGAGATCCTGGACCGGTTCGAGGATGCGAAAATGCCAGGGGAACAGCCGTCGCTAGTCGATCGCCGAGACTCTGACGTATCTGTACAGACCGTTACGGTCGAAGCCGCCACAACAAGAAGCGACGTACTCTCTCGAGCCGGACCCTCGAGCAATTTTCGGATCCCTTCGGCCGCGATAAAGGAACCGGTTGCGTCGACATCCCGCGATTGTCCCGACGGTGAGTTACAACAGAAATAAGAAACCCATTTATTTGACCGATATACGCCCGCCGCCGAGTAGACGTGTCGCTTTTCCGATGTAGATAATTACACAGTGACTTTTCATATGTGAACAGCATCAGTTTCCGCTAGTCTGTACGACCCACTGTCCCAGGCTTCGACCGTAAAGTTACAAAGACCGAATCGGGCGGAGATGACCACCGTTTCAGGTATTGTTCGGCGCATTACCTCGGTATATCATGCCTTCTTGCAAGCGCGTGCCGTGCCACATACATATCATTGCATACATTTGCTTTCTCCATCTACAACCAGAACAACCCACAGCTCTTCAAGTAGCCATGGAAGAAGTGGCTGAAGATAAGGATAAACCCGAGGAAAAGGAGGAGGTGGAGGATGGGGCTAAAGACGAGGACGAGATCGAAGACGAGGACGCGGTCGAAGACGAGGACGAGGTTGAAGACGAGGACGAGGACGAGGATGAGGATGAGCTTGAGGATGTGGAAAACGCCAGTATTTCCACGGCAGACCCTGAGGCTCTTTCTCAATTATTCAGCCCAGGCTCGTCCTTCGACAGTGGAATATTTTCATTGTGCAATACCTCGGCCGCGGCTGAGTAATACTTTTCATAAACGGGGCGGGCGTGTGTTTGACAGTTTATTCCGTAATCATAAATAACCTAGTATTAATTGCTATTCCTAACGTTATGTCTGATGTTTTACACTGATTGCTGTACAAGTATCTGTATTCTCATTATTGAACTATAGGCCCGGTTTACCGGTGCTAAATAAATGGTTAATTAAATTGAAAATCTCATTTTCTGTGAACTACCGCACACCAGGACTACCGATGAACGTCGAGGAGGGTTATACCTCCGGTTTACAGACCGGGGGCCGTCAACGGCTCACGCGCGTAAACGAAGGAGCCAGTACCTCTGGGTTACCGAGCGCTGGGGCGATGGCCATCGAAACTGACGATTCCGATTATGACGATGACGGTGACGACTACGACGCGACGCCTGACGAGCAAGGAAAAAACACCGACCAGCTCGATGGACCGACCGGTCGCGAAGTGGGCGACAAGAAAGAGCGTGAAAACGTGGCGAGAGACGAGGTTGAGCCAGAGCCGCTAGATCCTGGAAATCGCTTTAGTATTCTCGGTGAAACTTTGAGACATGTCAGGCGGTTTGATATTAACGGGCGTGAATTGAACGTTAAAATAAATATTCCTGATGCCAGCGCGAATCCTTTAGAGTGGTTGGAGGGAGCGTTCAAAGACTTGCACACATACGTCACTGCAACCTGTCATGGGGATGATTACATAGGTTTTATTTTTCACGCGGAAAGTTTCAATGAGGGGTCCGCATGGTTGTCTTTTCGGCCTGTCCGCGATTCTCACTACAGTGATCTGTGGAAGTTGGTTTTCAGCGTGACGCAAAGTGCAGCCGAGTTTGAAATCGACAAGGTCTTCACTGTGACGGTTCATATAGTCAAGGTCCCATCCGGTCGTGGCAGGGCCTTACCGATGACACACGCTGGTGTCATGAAAAAGTCGATTGTTCGAATCGTGAATACCGACGGGCTTTGTTTACCGCGCGCGTTGGTGGTGGCGCAAGCGCACGCCGAGAGGGGTTCGAACCGTAGCGGGACACTGCACGAGCGGTACGAAGCGATACGTTACCATGGTTCGTCTCTGCAGCGGGTGGAAGCACGGCAGCTCGTAGAGCGAGCTGGAGTAGAAATCCCCGAAACGGGTTGTGGGATGTTAGAAATTAGCAGATTCCAAGATTTCTTGGCGCCCAAGGGTTTGGCGATCGTGATTTACGAACTGGGAAAATTGGGTACCGGGGACGCGGTTTTTTACAACGGCACGACCAGTGTTACAGACCGGCACCTGAGTGTTACCAGTCGGCTGAATATTTTGTATAACCCTGCCGAGCGGCATTTCGACACCATAACAAGCTTGACAGGGGCTTCGGCGGGTAGGTTTTTCTGCGAGGGCTGCAACAAAAAATTCAATAAAGGCAACGATCATCGCTGCTCGCATCGATGTCCGCAGTGTCTGGGTACACCGCAGTGTGACAGCCGGGTAGCTAAATTGGAATGCCCCGACTGTAGGCGTGAGTTTCGGGGTAACGCGTGTCTCGATAGGCATCGTAAGGAGGGTTCGTTCAGCGCGCGTCAGACTGTTTGCCTCACGCTCCGCTCATGCGTGAATTGCTCCCGACTCGTCAACCTGAATACCGGTCCACACTCGTGCGAGACCCGCTTCTGCCGGACGTGTAATCGTAGCCGGCCGCACAACCATTTTTGTTTTATGGTACCCTTGAAAACGGAGGTTCGTTCGAGCGATTGCATTTTCATATTTTACGATTTTGAGACGCAGCAGAGTCAGACGATCCGCGGAGACCCCACGATGAACGTACACGTGCCTAACCTTTGCGTGGCGCAGCAGGTGTGTACTCGTTGCATCGGCCAAACCGATATCAGACAAGGCTGTAACTTCTGCGGCCTTGTGCGTGAGTTCGTTTTCAGGGAGGACCCTGTGAGAGAGCTGGTCGAGTTTGCAACACGTCCGCTGCAGGGTTTCAGTCGCGTTATTTGCATCGCCCACAATTCTAAAGGGTTCGATTGCCAGTTTATTCTGCGCTGGATAGTCGAGCGGGATGTCGAGCCTCCGACGGTAATATTGAACGGTAGTAAAATTATTATGCTCGAGACGGGTCGTACGCGCTTCTTAGATTCTCTGTCGTACATGCCGATGCCCCTATCTGCTCTCCCAAAAGCCTTTGGACTGCCGGATAGTGCTGTGAAAGGAGTATTCCCGCATTTTTTCAATACCCCTGAAAATATCGGTTACGTGGGACCGCTCCCCGCTGCGCGATTCTACGCTCCGGACAGCATGAGTAGTTCCGCGCGAGCGGCATTCTACGACTGGTACAACGACGCTGTGGCGAAAAATTACACGTTTAATTTTGACCTGGAATTAGTGGCGTACTGTAAATCGGATGTAGATATTCTTCGGCGTGCTTGCATCGCGTTCCGGGCGATATTTCTAGAGTGCGGCGGTGTATGTCCTTTCACAGAAAGTACCACGATAGCATCGGCTTGCTCAGCTGTGTTCCGCAAAAAATTCTTACAACCGGACCACATAGGGATCTTACCCCCCGGGGGTTACAGGCTAGCCGACCGGCAGTCCGAAAAGGCTGTAAAGTGGCTCGTTTGGATGGAGCGGCAGCTAGGACGGACCGTATTGCACGCCGGACGCTCTCGGGAATATCGTATACCTGAAACAGGGCGCCAGGTGGACGGCTATTACGTTGACCGTGACGGGACGAGGCACGTGTTGGAATTTCACGGCTGTTTCTTTCACGGGTGTCGCCGATGTTTCCGTATCAACCGTGATCGGCGCCTGGTGAACGGAATCACACTTGACGCGCGCGCCGAGGAAACACTCGCCAAGACCTCGCGGATGAAGCAGTTGGGGTACAGCGTGACGGAAATTTGGGAATGCGCGTTTGACCGGGAGTTTGCCGAAAATGAGGATATGCGGCAATATTTAGCGCAGCATCCTTTGACCGCGAGCACGGCCGGTAGCGAAGCTTTGAATCCGCGAGATGCGTTCTACGGTGGACGTACCGGTAATACGTCGCGTTACCGTCAAATCGCCGCTGACGCGGTGGAGCAGATCCGTTACGTGGATGTCTGTTCCCTGTACCCGTGGGTTTGCAAGAACGGGCGATTCCCGGTTGGTCATCCGACCGTTTACGTAGGTGACGAGTGCAAGTTGCTGACGGGGCCGACTGGCAAGGACATCTCGCGTATCGAGGGTTTGATCAAGTGTCGCATCCTACCGCCGCGAAATCTGTATCACCCTGTGTTGCCTCTGCGTATGCACGACAAGCTTATGTTTGCGTTGTGCTATTCCTGTTGCCTGAATTTCGAGCAAAACGAGTGCCCTCACGAGGATAGCAAGGACAGACAGTTTGAGGGTACCTGGGTATCGGCCGAGTTGCAAAAGGCCGTAGAAATGGGATACGAAATCTTGAGCGTGCAAGAGATCTGGCACTACGAGGTTACCTCCTTCGACCCCGTCACTCGTCAAGGCGGCCTATTCGCAGCCTACATCGACACATTTCTGAAAATGAAGCAGGAGGCGAGCGGTTGGCCCGCAGAATGTGTCGATGACGTAACGCGGGCACGCTACCTCGCCGAGTACGAACGAGTCGAAGGTATACGCCTGGATGAAGCCAAAATTGAGAAAAATCCCGGGCTGCGGTCTGTTTCAAAGCTGTGTCTGAACTCGTTTTGGGGCAAGTTTGGGCAACGTGAAAATCTGACGAAAACAAGCATCGTTAAAAGCCGCCAGCAACTGCTAGAGCTGATGACCGATCCCGAGATTGAGCTGCAGCATCTGCTGACGGTCAACGAGAACGTGTTGTACGTCAGGTGGGCATACGCGAGCCACAGTGTCGGTCCCTCGCCACTCGCCAACGTGGTAATAGCCGCCTACACCACGGCTCAGGCACGCTTGAAGCTTTACTCCTACCTAGAAAGGCTCGAGCGCCGCGTTCTCTATTACGACACCGATTCGGTCATTTACACACGTGACATTACCCGCCCAAGAGATTACGAGCCGCCAACTGGTAACTTTTTGGGAGACTTGACGGACGAACTGACTACTTACGGTGACGGAAGTTACATCCGAACCTTTGTCTCGGGTGGTCCGAAATTTTACGCGTTTATCGTACGTCGTGCGGACGGTGAAGAGGTTGAAGTGTGCAAAGTCAAAGGAATCACTTTAAATTACACAGTCGGTAGTCGCGTCAATTTCGAATCCATTCGCCGGATGGTAGTTGAGGGGGCGAATCCGATCGAAGTGAAGTACCGTGCGATTCGCACAACTGCGATGCGCGAAGTAGTGACGCGCACTGAAAAGAAAACCTGCAGACCGGTATTTCTCAAAAGACGTTGTTTGCCAGACAACTTTGATACGCTTCCCTACGGCTACCGCGCGTAGGCTATATAGATCGAGCCGCGGACCATGAGCAGAACGGTGCCAGCCTCTGCCACGCTTTCACTCTCTTTCTCTCACTCCTCCGCTCAGCCGAGTGGTGTACGGTCAGACAGGCAGGCAGACAGACACCTGCTAGACAGACCGACGGACGGACTGTGAAAGATCGGTATATATGCCAAAAGCCAGCAGGGCACAAACTACGGGTCAACGACGACAAGATATCTGCTGGGACGCGTCGTCAAGACTGTTAAACAGGTGAGTGAATTGGCAATTAATTCCTGATTGATAAATTTCAAATATCTCGTTTGGCATGTATACGAGAAGATTTGAAAAAATGAGCTCATACCCGCCGCGTGGCGCGCTGACAATCAGCTCATTGCACAGCGCGCGCGTGCGTTCAAACGAGCTTGACACGCACGCACCCCCGCGTGCGGTAGTCTGCTCGTCCAACGGACGTCGCGCGCGCGCTGATATCAGCTGGTAATCAGCGCGCCGGGCCCGCGCCGCCGCCGCCGCCGGGATGAGCTCATAAAGAGAGAGTAGCTTCGTGTTTGGATTCCTATCGCTCATTTAGATTTCATTTTTCCGAATTTTTGCAGAACGTTTGGAAGAAATTAACCGCAACGCAGCATCTACGACAATGGACACACGTTGGAAGCATCCGTTCTCAGCCATCGTAGCCGGGCCATCGGGCTGTGGCAAGTCAAACTTTGTGAAAAATTTCCTGCGACACAGCGAGAGCATGTGCGAGACTAAATTCAGCCGAGTCATCTGGTACTTTGACGAGTGGCAGCCGCTTTACGAGACGGGTAACGGGATAGAGTACCGCGAGGGTCTGCCGCAACACAGCGATTACGACGCCGACAAGTCGCCCAAGTTGTTGGTGATTGATGATCTTATGCGCGAGGCGTCTAACAACGTGGTCGTCGACCTATTTACCAAAGTCTGTCATCACAAGAATCTCAGTGTCTTCTACATTACTCAGAATCTCTTTCATCAGGGACACGGTCAGCGAGATATCTCTCTCAACGCGAACTATATAGTTTTCTTCAAAAACCCCCGGGATCGCGGACAGATTCAACATCTCGCGCGACAAGTCTATCCGGAGGATCCGCGATTCCTTCAAGAGGCCTATCACGACGCCACCGCTGTCCCGCACGGTTATTTACTGCTCGATCTGAAGCAATCGACGCCGGAAAATTGTCGTTTCCGAACCAGCATATTTCCCTCGGATGAGAAACAGTACGTCTACGTTCCTCGGAAGGATATAAAGAGT
The DNA here is from genome assembly GCA_963992785.1 of Tenthredo livida. Classification (NCBI taxonomy): domain Eukaryota; kingdom Metazoa; phylum Arthropoda; class Insecta; order Hymenoptera; family Tenthredinidae; genus Tenthredo; species Tenthredo livida. The sequence continues at coordinate 13,591,274 of OZ023071.1, forward strand.
GGCAACGCGCACAGACTACCAGTCGTTCAGCTGTAATGCCGCGAGGATCCCGCACCGCTGCCCGTCACGGCGGTCCCGCCAACTTTTGCAAGACGAATACCATCGCTTTACACGCGCTGTGCAAATTGAACCCCGCGCAGAGAAAAGCATTGCTGCGTACGGCCGACAACTCATTGATAAAGAATATTTGCGAGTGTGCACTGAACACCTTGGAGGGTAACGTGGCGTTGTCCCGCGCGCAGAAGGCTCGTCTCGTCCGTCACAAGCAGACCCTTCGGCATTTGGCTGGTAATCGCGGCAGCTGGAAGACCAAAAAACGAATACTCGTTCAGCGGGGAGACGGATTTTTAACTCTACTGCTTGGACCGATACTCCAAACTCTTGCCTCTGGCCTATTTTCGACGCGATAAACGGAGATGGAGCGAGCCAAGAAGATGGTTCTAATTCCGATGGAAACGATTGAGAGAATCCAACGGCGTGTCGGCGATGGCGTGGTTTCAACCGTATCGCCAGCGATTAAGTCTGATTCCGCCGTTGGCACTGACCCCGTATCCGGCCTCGATGGGGAGATGAACAATATCTTGAAACATCCGACAAAGGATGACGCGGAAAAGTGGAAACTTTATCAACAGGCTCTGCAGCGTTATCTGTTCTTTGCAAACGAGTCGCGAAAACCATTGCGAGTGGATGTCTACGAGAAGGGTGACAATGCGGACGGAAAAATCGCTATCAAAGAACACCTCAAAAGGGACGTCAAGACTGCCGGAACAAGCGACGAAGAAAGAGGAGAAGCGACCCAGGCGAGGAAAATAATTTCGGCCGTACCTACCAAGTTCAACGCAAAAGCCAAACTCCTAATGGGCATGCTGAGCGAGGCTTCGTCACGGTTGACGTGGAACAACGATGGGGCAATCTCGCTCGACGGGGTACCTGTACCAGGTACGAATATCGTTGACCTGGTAAACCACACCATGCGCAACAGAAAAACCTTTGACCCGGTTGGCAGAGTACCGTTTGCACGATTTCTTCATGCGCTTAACGTTCCGCGGGAATACGTGGGAAACGATAATTTTTGGAAAGATATACGAGCCTTCGACAATGAAAGTATTGCGGATATCTCAAGCTCGAGGATCGCATCATCTTCAACGAGGAACGAGCTCGACCTCACCCCCAGTGGACTTCCGCGCCTGAGACGGGCAAGACGATTAGCGAACCACGGCGGGGGCACCGGTGCAGAGAACGAGACTTACGACACCGAAGAGGAAACACCTGTATCGTTCGATCGTCGGGGGGATATAAGACTTTCACGCGATCGTTCCAGTGCTGAGAAACGTGCAAAAATCGACGCCGGGAAACCCCGGTGGAGGACTCTCCGACTGAAAAAATAATGGAAATACTGGAGAAAACGTATTACGATGCCTCTCATCCCGCCGGGTACGCAGGGGCTCGAAGACTCGAACGGGCCGCACACGGCGACACGAGTCGCGAATCGGTCAGAAAATGGCTGGCTGCCCAAGAGGCCTATACACTGCACAAGCCTGTGCGAAGAAGATTTCCACGCGCTAGATACAACGTTTCCAACATCGATGACGTGTGGGAGGCCGATCTGGCTGATCTGAGCTCTGTGAAAAAACACAACAACTGTTACCGATATCTGTTGGTTGTCATCGACGTCTTGAGCAAGTACGCGTGGGTGGTCCCACTGAAACGCAAGACTGCTGCAGCCGTGGCCGAGGGATTTCTACACGTGTTGAGTACAACGCCGCGTAGACCCGTTTTGCTGCAGACTGACAAGGGTAAGGAGTTTGTCGGAAGCGCCTTTCAGAAGATACTCAACGACAACGAAATAAGGTACCGAACCACCCGCAACCCTGACATAAAAGCAGCTATCGTCGAACGGTTCAATCGCACGCTCAAGGAACGACTATGGCGTTACTTTACGCACAAGAAGACGCGCCGCTACGTTGATGTCCTACCTCAGGTTGTACAAGCTTACAACGCAGCTGTTCACTCAAGCATAGGAATGGCTCCATCGGAGGTGACGCTTCGCAACGCGGCAGATGCGCGCGCCCACATGCAGAGACGCTACCCACCCCGTTCTGCGGGTAAGCCGAGATTCCGCAAAAACGACTTGGTACGGATCAGCAGAACCAAGGGTACGTTCGAGAAAGGCTACGTGGCAAACTGGAGCCAAGAACTCTTCAAGATTCGTCGCGTACTAGCGCGCGCGCCGATCGTCTACGTGTTGGAGGATCTCACCGGCGAGGAGATCGACGGCGCGTTCTACGAGCCTGAACTTCAGCGGGTGGAGGGAGAACGCGCGGCCTAAAATCGGACAAAATCGCGCGAGTCAAGGAGCGAGGATTCAGTAAGGGTGCGTTTGCCATACGATTCACACTTGCCGAAACGAACGGACGTCATGACGGGCGATCAGTTTTATATCACTCTACCGAGCAATAGTTCGATGCGATTTTTTCCGGAAAATCGTACCTGCTGCTACATAACTCAATTACCGCGGTCAATCGAGTTGACCGGTGTCTGGGAGGTTGGACTTGCCGAGATTCATTATCCACTTACCATCGCGGCAAACGAGGCCTCGTGGGAAAAATATCCAACGGTGATGACCGAGATACGACCAAGGGTGTACGAAGCGACGAAGGTGAAACCTCGAGCGGAGATACAGCCAAAGATACCCTCCTGTCTGATGTTCGTATACTGTGACCTCGTGGAACCTCGGATAGTCGGGGACGTTTACGCCCCCCTGTTGCGTGTTGTTCAAGCATGCGGAAAAGAGCATTCCGTTTACGGGGAATCCGAGATGAGAGTTCTCTCACCGCCGCACTATCTGCCTCTGATGCTTACAAGTTTCCGCACGATTGAAATCAATATCAGAACGCATACCGGTGAACCTATGCCATTCGAGTACGGGACGTTGACGACCACACTGCACTTCCGGCGTATTCAGCAATAAGACGATCTGGCTCTTCGCGACAGAAGAGGAAGAAGAAGAAGAAGAAGAAAAGGAAAATAACAATCAGGCACAAATTCAGATGGCTCATTATATCGACCATTACGAGGCGCAGCTCGGCGGCGGCGGTATGGAAATCTTCTACCGCGGCGCGGCGCATCAGCGGGGCCACGGTATCGGTAGTTTTCTCGGAGGTTTGTTTCGTAGAGTATTACCACTGCTAACCAGAGGGGCTCGGGCTGTTGGAAAAGAGGTTCTACGCAACGGTGCCAACCTATTATCGGACATGCGGAATCATAAACCGTTCAAACAGGCGTTCAAGACACGGGTGAAGGAATCGGGTAGTAATTTGCAACAAAAAGCCGAGGAAAAAGTTGATGCACTAATGAAGGGATCTGGATATAAAAAAGGGACCGCAGGTACAGATCGTCAGTTAACGCTCGCCCGTCTGAAACGACTCGTCGCCGGACACCCGTCTACCCGAGCTAACAAGAAAAAGAAGAAGAAGAAGACAACCATCAAAACCAGGCGTGGGGCAGCTGTCAAAAGTGGAAAGCGGCCAAAAAAGCGGGCAATCACCGATATCTTTGGACCCCGTTAATCTCTCCCCAACAAGCAATGGCGTTTTTACACGCGCACTCGGGGGAGTGTATGAAATCTGAGCTGGATCTTTTCACCTTACCACCGACGCAAACATCTATCGAGGGCGGTCAGTGGGTTCACTACAAGCCCGTATCATCATTAACCGATGATTCGCCAATCGAATTTCTCGTACCCGGACACGGCGACGAGTACATTGACCTGGCGCACACAATGCTCAGCGTACGAGTACAATTTCGACGAATTACCGAACCCAATGGCGCGGATCAAGCGCGACCGTGGCCATGCCCTGTGAACAATCTGCTTCACTCTATGTTCAGCCAGGTTGATGTATTCTTCAATCAAAAATTAGTCTCACCGACCAACAACTCGTATGCTTATCGCTCCTACATAGAGACACTTCTGAATTACGCACCACATGCAAAGGAATCACATCTTACTGCCGGCTTGTGGAGTGGTTACGGTAAATCGGCATCGGACAACCACATGGGCGACGTTGACGAGGAAGGTGCGGATGGCGGATATGCCGCGCGCAAAGCTATAATGAACAACGGACGTGTTGTGGATCTGATTGGTCATCTTCATTGCGACGTCTTTAACCAAGAAAAGTTTCTACTCAACGGTGTAGAGCTGCGACTACGACTCGTGAGATCGCGAGACAGTTTTTGCATCATGGAACCGGAGCCCCTGCATAGTCTTCACATCGTCGAAACCTCGTTGTTGGCGCGGCGCGTGAAGATCAGTCCTGGAATTCTATTGGCCCACGCACGGACCCTCGCTCAAGGTAGTGCAAAGTACCCTGTGACCAGAGTAGAGGTGAAATCCTTTACCATTCACGGAGGCGTACAGGCCGAGACGCTGGACAACGTTATACTTGGACAATTGCCGAAACGCGTGATACTAGGCTGCGTCAGCAACAAGGCCTTCAACGGAGACAGAAAACTGAATCCGTTCAATTTCCAAAACTTCCTCATGAACTATTTGTCACTGTACGTCGATGGGGTACAGGTCCCTTCAAAACCTTTACAGCCGAATTTCAAGAAAGACGGAGTAACTAGTAACCTGTACATTGAGGCCTATCACACCCTCTTCTCGGGCACAGGTATACATTTTCTCAACGAGGGAAACGGAATCAGCAGGACAAGTTACCCGAAAGGATTCTGTCTAATGGCATTTGACCTGACCCCGGATCTCTCAGCTAACTGTCCGTCACATTGGTCTCTCATCAAGCACGGTACCCTGAGAATCGAAGTGCGCTTTGACGAAGCTTTGAAAGAAACCATCAACTGCATTGTTTACGCAGAGTTCGATAATATTATCGAAGTGAATGCCGCCCGCCAGGTCATTGCGGATTTCGGCGGTTAAACGAGCCCAACGGCGGCTAGGGGGGCAAAAATAACACGTCATCGGTCAGCCAGGTGTCCACTACGGGGGAGGAGCCGACTCCCTGAAGTGGTAAGGGCTATAACCAAGAGCTCGTGGGTGAGTTTAAAAGGCCGCACGCCAGCACCGTGACCATCAGTCTACTACCAGACTTTGATTCGTTCGCTATCGTACGTCAAGCGGTAAATATGAATTACGTTATTGATATCCAAGGATTTCACCACAGCGAGCGGCAATTCATACCGAAAGAAGTGGCGGTGCTTACTCTGGAGGGAAGTCACTCGGCGCATTGGATTGTCGAGCCACCGCACCCGTTTGAAGATCTGCTTTCCGCTGACCAGACCGTTAATAATCACGTAACCTGCCATCATCACGGGATCGAGTGGTTCGAGGGAGACATTTCGCTACGAAAACTGAATAGTCATCTGAGGGAAATTGCTAGCACTGCTCACCATATTCTGACCCGAGGCTACGAGAAGGCGAGATACTTGGAAAGAGCAGCAGCACGGAAAATTGTGAATTTGGAAAACTTTGACTGCCCTAGTTTTGCCAGGATGGAAGCAACACCGGAATATTGTTTATTTCACGGCGTGAAAAAGGAAGAATATTACACGTGTACATTAAACAACGCCGTTAAGCTGAAAAAATGGTTAACAACCAGCAAGTTTATCAAAACCTACTACGGCCACAGTCCTCGCGTCGAGTCAGCCCCCGACAGATTCAGTCATATCTCCCAATCGAGGACACCGGTCGACAGTAAGTGTCGGAACGGCGAACGTAGCGTCTCGACAGTAGAACAACAAGAACAGGTGGCTGCACCAGCACCACCTATACCGACAAAAAACGAGAAACGACAGCCTCCAACGCGGCCTGAAAGAAAGTCATCTCTGCGACGAAATTCTGTTGAGGTGAGACCGCCAACACCTGGTATAATACCGAAGAAATTGGAATATCCGGAGGAGGCGGAAGACGAAGAAGGATCCATAGTCAGCATCTCAGAAGCTCTCGATCAACTTGAGCTATATTCAACTAGGACACCATCGCCGCGTGGCATGACAGTATCCGAAGACGAGGAATATGGACAGTCTACAAATTCTGCAGGCGCTACAGATGTTGCATACGGTCCCGTGCGGGGTTTTCGCAGCCGACCGAGTACCCTTGGCTTGGACATACCCAACAGCTATTGTCTCCAACATCGATGATCACACGCGACCAGGTTCGCACTGGGTGGCATTTTACGTCACCCCCACCGGACAGGGGACATACTTTGACAGTTTTGGACTACCACCACTCATCCCTGCCCATATGCGAAGACTCCGAAGAAATTGCCGGCAATACCACTACAACGACAGACAGCTGCAGAGCCTTTCTTCTGACGTATGTGGACACTTCTCTATTATGTTTATTTATTTTATGGCTGCTGGCAGTACTTTGCGCCAGTTTCTCGATATATTTACTGACGACTATGAAAAGAATGACGCCATCGCCCGAACATTTTATAACAAGTTAGTCGGCAAGGGCAAGATCTCAAGCTCTCGGAATTTTATTCCCAGCAGTTGCCTACAGTATTGTACCTCCGGGGTATATAAATTTAAAAATAAAGCTAAGTCGTAGAATTACCCCAACACACTATTTTTAGAACCACTCGAATAAGCATATGAATAAAAATTGTACTCGTAGAATTAAGTTATCACTTCCATTCATGTAAAATCCCACCCATGTATTGAATAAACACAAATTGCGTGTGTGTGCGTGTGTGTGTGTGTGTGTATACTCATAGGGTTAAGATATAGCACTTAACTCCAATATGTAACATAAGATTTTCGTGAAATTGTATGTACTGTAACGGAGTTTCAGAGTGCAACTCCGCACCCTACGGCGTTCCTTCGATAAATTACTCATTAATAAAAACTAAGATAGTGTTGGGCGCCAGACACGTAAGTGTCGTTTTCACAGAAATTTAATAAAATACAGCGGTACTCAACAAATTGATAAATTTCCGGAACGACGGCCTTAAAGCTAGGCTAGCTCAGATTTACAAAGATAAGGGTAGAGTGGGTGGATTCACCTTTTTAATCGAATAAATAAAATATAAGACACCAGATATAAATTTCTTTCAGTGAAATCGGGGATTTCGTATATTGTTCTTAATACAAGAAAAGATACGATAACAGATTTAGCGATAACAGAAAAGTCGACTATAAGCGAGAATGCTAAACTACGCAGAATTAGTTAACAAAATAATAGTCACAATTAATACTCGAATAATAACGTTTGGAATAATGCTTAGGAAAATACTGAATTTAACCAAAGAATGAATATTATATTATTGAGCCTTACCGCGACGCAGCGGTATATAAAAAAACGTAAACCCGCCGGTTAGCTAGCTGTGCCGTAGAAGCGATATAATGCAAACTACACTACTTTTCAGACTACGTATCACCGAGCGATACGATACTCAATAGCAAATTTTCTAATGCGGCACACTAGCGGTATTAATTAATTATTAGACGATATAATGACTCAATAAATAACTTCAGAAACACTAAGAGATGCGATAAGCTAAATTAATAACAGATTTATACTAGAATAATTCAGATATCAGATCACAGACTCTACTTAGCGGTAGTAATCTTATTGTAACGTGATATAGCGAAAATCAGAACACTACATAGCACAAGTAAATCGCATAAATCAGATATATCATATAGAACACAAAATCAGATAGAATGAACAGAATAATAGAAATCAAACGGAATAATGAAATAATAAATCAAATTAATAAAGAAACAACTTAAAACTATGACTAACTACGTTCAGCCAACCTCGGGGAGTTGGAATTACAAGCGACACACCATGCGATATTATACTAATTAATTACTAATAAATTACTAAATCAAAGATAGCGAATAAATCAAAACGTTAGATATTCTCAAAGCGAGAATTAAAGCAAGAACAAGCTCTCAAATAATCTTAACAAATTAAAAGCAAAGATAGCAAAGAAATCAGACTAATAAGCGGAAAATTATCAAGCCAAAAGATATACTTAATTACTACAGCCAACTATAAAGTGCTTTCACTGAATTTCTGTAAATACGATAATAGGCGACTACGTGGCCCGTAGGCGGCACGCGGTACAAAGAAAATCTACGATAAATGAACAAATAGAAATTCAGATCTAGTTTTTCCGTGGCTTTACTAGCATTTACAGATCATAAAGACCTTACCTTTAGCTGAGCTACTTGAAGCACACACTTCACTTTAACCGCAATTATAACTTATACTTTAGGCTACTATGAGGCGAGACTAGGCGAGAGAGAACTGATAACGCGTCTAGTTTAGGCGAAGCGAAACGTAGAAGTGATGAGGCTAAGCGATACCTCGGTACGTCTCGACGATCCTTCCTGATTTTGAAAATCAAGAGCCTATCAGGACCAGCTAATGAGCTGATTGGCCCTGCGAAAAACGTTCCATGGACGAGCAGCTCGTCAGCTGCTCGACCCAAGGCGTCAACTTGTTGCCTGACGTTAGGCGTTAGGTTTCAGAACTTCGTTGCGTTAGATTAGCCGTTCTGCTGAACTTCGGTGGCGAGAGGATCTTCGGGAAGCTGCGACCTTGGTTCTTACGAAGCGATACCGTAACAGCGATACCAACCGCATGGGATGCACTTTACAGCGGTTATCTCGTCATCAGATAACCCGACTGCAAACTTCTGGTAGGCCTAGGTGTTCCTTCTGGACCTCCACCTCTTTCTGACCTATCCAGAGGACGCAGGACACTATTCTTGTCCACTCTTACGTCATACCTCCTTCAGCGATAACGTTACGTCACTGGTCCTTATGCCGGACTCTGCGTGACGTCGGTAATGGCAGCTGGAGCGGGTGATGGAGCTGGCTGTCTCTATGTGATAGCCAGATGCTGGGTGGCAAGATTCATCTGCCGGCAGGAGACTGCATCACAGTCCTATTCACCGCCTAGCGATATTGGACCAAGGTCCACAGTCTTCCCTCTGGTTGATTCGGTACTGTCCTAGTACGATTACTGGATTACGTACTGCGTGGCCGTCTCTTTAACACCAGTTCTGGTGGCGGAAGTTCTAGTAGCGGAAGTTCAGGATCGTCGTCTTCTTTATCTTCTTTCTCTCTCTCTCTCGCGGTACATTAACAGAAAAACACTCCAAATTAGTCTAGCTCTATTGCTTATTCTAGGTGTGTCACTTGTATCCCGAGGGTCTAGACGGCGGTAAAAACTCTCTCTCGCGATATAGCTAATAAAATGTGTGATTTTCGGAACCTTAGTGACGGCAGCTAATCTGCAACGTCACAACTCCTCCCTCCTAAAAGGAGACCTAGACGAAGGCAAGGACTCTATGACATAGCTAGACCACAAGCGATACAAGCAACTTCATAATTGACTGAGCACAATAGAAAATACAAAGATCAGAGAAGATAGATTACTTACGTATTTGGCAGCTAGTTCTGGCGGTATTTTACGAAATCATCCATGGTGTGGCTACTGAACGAGAAGTTGTATTAAGTTGTTCTTTACTACTATCAAAATACTAACCATACTTAGATGGCGATATGCAAAGATGTTATCTGCGGCAAGTGGCTCGAAGACTAAACTTATTAGGCAGGCTAAAAAGACACTCCTTAGGAACTTGCAAAATCAAATAGATAAGATAGCGATAGAAAGCAGCAAGAAAGCAGAAAAATTAATACTAGATGGTTCTGACTTACTGACGACGAATCTGCGGATGAAAGATTATACTATATCTAAGATAGGTGGGTTTGACTTAAAACTACGGTTAAAATTTTTGGTAGGCGAGACAAAAGCGAATGAGACAAGATAGTTAGTGGTTAATGATATTTAATGGAACGGAGATAGCGGTACATTCGCGAATTGCGGGGTTTTATGTTTTAGATTAGTTTTAATCCCAGTCTCCGCGACAGTAGGGGCACTCTGAGAGTTTGACACCGGACAATCCGCAGCGGTAGCAATAGAGGTAAGCCGGGTCTCCCAGCCAGCGACACTCTCGGTGGTGGTGTCCGTACTGGTGACAACACCAACACGCGCCATATGGGGCGTGCCATAAGTGCGGGCGCGGTAGGTCGTCTGTAGCCATTCCGGCTGGAACATGACGTCTCGGGGCCGTAGGGCGATAGTTAGCCACCGAAGTCTGGACCGCGGGTGGTGAATGGTCGGGTGTTTGCCCGATTGGAACAAGTATATTGTCGGTCATGTGGGTACTCGTCGGCGTTGATGGTGGCGTGGGGCAGTTTGGGTGCTGGCTTCCGCACTAGTCGGAGTCAACCGGCTGCGGCCGATCATGACTGGTTCCGGTCCCAGTTGTACCGCTTCTATCGCTTCAACAATCGCGATTCCGAGGCCGGGGTGTCGGCAAAATAGTCGCGCTAGGTCGCGATAGTAGGGTTCTAGGTGGCGGAACGCCCGGTCGTCCATCCACCAGAAGTTCCTGTCGTCTTCCGGTGATCCTTTCGGTGGGGGCGGGCTAGACATAGCGGTAGGTTGGGAGCAGTGAGCGATAATCGACTAGACAACAGGTGGAAACACAGGTTGATATGCTTTCAGATCTTTAACGTGAATTTTCCCAACTACTTTCCCACTACGTATGTCGCTTACTTCATGCACTACAGGTGATAGGAGACGGGAGATGCGGAAAGGACCATGGAATTTAGGAGCTAGCTTGGCTGCGATATGTTGGGTAGCGGAAGATAACACATGATGTCGTTTTAACACCAGATCTCCGATTGCGAAAGTTGGAGGACGGTGATGACGATTATATTGTTTCGATTGGCGGCGGTATGCTTTATCAAGGTTATCGGTAACCCATTCTTGCAGCAGCTGCAGTTTTTCCATACGTTCAGCCCAGAGTTTTGGCGGTAACGGAGCAACAGCGAGGTCTTCGTTTGTTTTATGTCTTAGCGAATTAATCGGTTGCGGTACGCGGCCGAAGTTTAGAAAAGCGGGACTAGTCTCGATCATCGCGAATGGGATTTACATCCCGGACGAGCCCCCATAGGAGGGAGGAGTTGTGATTATGATATCATCAAGATACGCGAAAGCATGAGGATCCATGTCAGGTCCAATCAGTTGATCAAGTAACCTTTGAAAGGTGGCTGGAGCGCCAGTTAAACCGAAAGGCATTCGCGTAAAGTGAAAAAGTCCTTTTTCCGGAACAATGAAGGCGGTAATTTCTTTACTGTCCGGTGTAAGCGGTATTTGAAAATAAGCCTGACTCAGATCGATGGTAGAAATGTATCGAGCGGAACGTAACTTATCGAGGATCGCATCCATGCGCGGTAGCGGATATGCATCGCGTTTCGAGACGTTGTTTACTTGGCGGAAATCAATGCAAAAGCGATATTTGCCATTAGGCTTTTTAACCATAACTATCGGGCTCGCCCACTCACTATGTGAGGGTTCAATTATACCAGCTTCTAACATTTTATCGACTTCGGCGTCTATTGCCTCTTGAATTTTTGGTGATACGCGGTAACAACGTTGACGAATAGCGGAATGACCTCCGACGTCTATACGGTGAGACGTTAAATTGGTAGCTCCGAGATTTTCTGGCATCGGCGGTACTTCGGATTTTAAAAATTGAGCAAGTTCGAGAGTCTGTTTCTCGGATAGCGTTACGATACCGTTGCATGTAGGATGCACTAAATTCTCGGTAATGTCATCGAATTTAAAGATCTGAGCGGGATCGTCTTTGTAATACCAGGTAGCTGCGGAAAAATCGACTACCATTTCTAGTTGGCGAATAAAATCTAATCCGATAATGCAAGGAAAACTTAAATTCTGTATCGTGCGAGCGATAATCTCAAAGTGACGGCCGCGAAGTTCAATCGGTAGTCGCACTTCGCACTACGTATGTAGGGCATTTACGATCTCGTCAACTTCCTCTAGCATATCTATCGCGGCAATATTGTGTTTTGGCTTGGAACTGACATTTTTCGGAGCGCGATAGGCTAAACACGGGACTAGAGATTTGTCAGGTGTTGCCGGTGCTCTATAGTGACTTGCGCAGCGGAAGCTTACTTCCAGCTCTAATGCTAGCTGTTCTAAGTGAGCGATACTGCGTAATTCTGCACGTCTGATTAAGACTTGATATCGCGGTAACATATTATGGTACGCGTAATCTAGCTTCTCTTCTGCTGGCCATGGGGGGTGTAGTCTACCGAATAGTGCTTTTAAGCAGGTGAGGTATTCTGAGGCGAGTTCATGTTCGCCTTGCTTCCGGTTTCGGATTTCCTCCCGGAGGTCAAACCTAAGATCGGCATTCGCGAATCTTCGTCGCCATGCGGCTTCGAATTCAGCAAACGACCGCCAATTCGGTCGTTCTTCGCGGTACCAGTAAAGAGCGAAATCAGACAAAAAGAATGGAAGGCTATTGATAACATCTTTGTCTCGAATGTTTACTAGCGTCCTACCTTCCTTGATTTTTGCTAGGAAAGCTTCGCCGTCTTCTTCACGCGTGCCTGAGAATTTTAAATTAAATTTTCGCAGTGCTTCAAATGCAGCTAGAGTCGAAGGAGAGCGGGAATCGTTATTAGCGGTATTTTGACGTGGACGCGGATCCTGATTGCGCATTTCCGGTGACCAATAGTAGCTAACTTGATTTACTGTACCCTGGCGATATTCGTCGTCGTCCGAGTGACCAGAATCTTCGGCTCTGTATTGTTCGCGATATCTAGCCTCTCTGTGAGGTAGCGGTAAGTCGCGATCCGGATATCTAGGCACTTGCTGAAGTGGCGGTAGGTCGCGATCGCGGTATCTAGCTTCTGGCTGATAATGCGGTACGTTGCGATCGCGGTACCTAGGTCGATTGTCGGGTTGCTGTTCGTAGTGATACTCGTAATACTCTCGATTTTCTCGCGGCTGTTCCTCGTCATCTAGAGGGTATTCGACCTGATAAGACTCGTGTCTTGCGGAATATGCGCGAGGTCTTGGTCTATCGGCAGCTCTCAGCTGTTCGTGATAGCGGTAACCATCATGTGGTGGATCTCGCGGTAAATCATATTCCAGGGGACCGTCTCTAAGCGGTAACTGAGATCGGGGTGGTTCCCTGAATGCAGGTCGACTAGGCATTCGCGGTGTGTGACCGGCCGTGCCTCTATAACGCGGTTGCGATAGTTGAAGAGCATCTAAATCGAGTCTAGCGTATTGAGTTTGCGGTATAAAAGGTTGGCTATCGGGATTTCTACCTGGTACGCTATTTACGCGTGGTGGAGGTGCGATATTTGCGGCTGTGTTAAGCGGAGGCGTTACTTGACTCGGTGGAGTCGAATTGACTACCACGTTGGCCTCGACATGACTATTAAGATCAGGCGGTAAAATGCGTGAGGGGTCTTCCGTCGTGTCGTCGGGGTTAGAGGAAAGCGTCTTCCGACCTTCGTCACCTGGTTGGTGGGAATGTGGAGATTGGCGACTACTTTCGTCTTCCCCCGGGGGTGGCGGTATTCCCCCTCCCTCCGAAGAGTCTTTTAGCGACATGTTTACGCGTGTTGCCTTAAAGGAAGCTATTAAACGTTCGCGTAACTCTGGTACTGACCCGTTGGTTGCGAGATTGCGGCGCAATAACACTAATTTGAGGGTGCTCTCAGATATTATCTGTACCCAATCGTACTCACTAGAGCTCTGTGACATATAATTATTGTGAACTAATTATGCGATAGCGGTATCTAACGGAAATTTTCAAATTTGAATTGGTAACGGTTTATTGATTGGGGATTAGCGGAATTTAAATAATAACAGCGATACGATGTTATGAGTTCGAGGTTCGAGTTGACGAACAAAGCGGTAATCCCTAAGCAATAATAATGGTCGTGTGATAGCTTCGAAAACAGCAAAGAAATGCGATAAGTTGAGTCTAAGCGGATTATAGCACTCAATTCGAACAATGAAATAATAGATTGTTGCTATTCTTTTGTTTCCGGATTAACTATCGACGGTTAGAAGTTGATTAATTCAAATTTGCGATAAGATAACCTAAGATTGCGATAGTTAGTTCGAATAATTAATTTTCTAACGGTTTGTCTCGTTTTATCTTATTTCTAGGTTTTGAAAGGAGGTTCGTCAGCAAGAAAGAATTAATCTAGATTATCAAAAGAAAACAGCGTTATTCCAATCGTATTATTTTTATCGGAAGATTTTCTGTACGTCTTCCACCTACAACGTGGCCAAGACAGTTGAACAATATACGAATCGGATTTTATCTGGGTTCGTCTAATTTATATTTTATAGCGGTAAATTTCTAACAAGAAAAACTCTGAACGTTATTGGCGTGGCCCCACGTTGGGCGCCATTTTGTAACGGAGTTTCAGAGTGCAACTCCGCACCCTACGGCGTTCCTTCGATAAATTACTCATTAATAAAAACTAAGATAGTGTTGGGCGCCAGACACGTAAGTGTCGTTTTCACAGAAATTTAATAAAATACAGCGGTACTCAACAAATTGATAAATTGCCGGAACGACGGCCTTAAAGCTAGGCTAGCTCAGATTTACAAAGATAAGGGTAGAGTGGGTGGATTCACCTTTTTAATCGAATAAATAAAATATAAGACACCAGATATAAATTTCTTTCAGTGAAATCGGGGATTTCGTATATTGTTCTTAATACAAGAAAAGATACGATAACAGATTTAGCGATAACAGAAAAGTCGACTATAAGCGAGAATGCTAAACTACGCAGAATTAGTTAACAAAATAATAGTCACAATTAATACTCGAATAATAACGTTTGGAATAATGCTTAGGAAAATACTGAATTTAACCAAAGAATGAATATTATATTATTGAGCCTTACCGCGACGCAGCGGTATATAAAAAAACGTAAACCCGCCGGTTAGCTAGCTGTGCCGTAGAAGCGATATAATGCAAACTACACTACTTTTCAGACTACGTATCACCGAGCGATACGATACTCAATAGCAAATTTTCTAATGCGGCACACTAGCGGTATTAATTAATTATTAGACGATATAATGACTCAATAAATAACTTCAGAAACACTAAGAGATGCGATAAGCTAAATTAATAACAGATTTATACTAGAATAATTCAGATATCAGATCACAGACTCTACTTAGCGGTAGTAATCTTATTGTAACGTGATATAGCGAAAATCAGAACACTACATAGCACAAGTAAATCGCATAAATCAGATATATCATATAGAACACAAAATCAGATAGAATGAACAGAATAATAGAAATCAAACGGAATAATGAAATAATAAATCAAATTAATAAAGAAACAACTTAAAACTATGACTAACTACGTTCAGCCAACCTCGGGGAGTTGGAATTACAAGCGACACACCATGCGATATTATACTAATTAATTACTAATAAATTACTAAATCAAAGATAGCGAATAAATCAAAACGTTAGATATTCTCAAAGCGAGAATTAAAGCAAGAACAAGCTCTCAAATAATCTTAACAAATTAAAAGCAAAGATAGCAAAGAAATCAGACTAATAAGCGGAAAATTATCAAGCCAAAAGATATACTTAATTACTACAGCCAACTATAAAGTGCTTTCACTGAATTTCTGTAAATACGATAATAGGCGACTACGTGGCCCGTAGGCGGCACGCGGTACAAAGAAAATCTACGATAAATGAACAAATAGAAATTCAGATCTAGTTTTTCCGTGGCTTTACTAGCATTTACAGATCATAAAGACCTTACCTTTAGCTGAGCTACTTGAAGCACACACTTCACTTTAACCGCAATTATAACTTATACTTTAGGCTACTATGAGGCGAGACTAGGCGAGAGAGAACTGATAACGCGTCTAGTTTAGGCGAAGCGAAACGTAGAAGTGATGAGGCTAAGCGATACCTCGGTACGTCTCGACGATCCTTCCTGATTTTGAAAATCAAGAGCCTATCAGGACCAGCTAATGAGCTGATTGGCCCTGCGAAAAACGTTCCATGGACGAGCAGCTCGTCAGCTGCTCGACCCAAGGCGTCAACTTGTTGCCTGACGTTAGGCGTTAGGTTTCAGAACTTCGTTGCGTTAGATTAGCCGTTCTGCTGAACTTCGGTGGCGAGAGGATCTTCGGGAAGCTGCGACCTTGGTTCTTACGAAGCGATACCGTAACAGCGATACCAACCGCATGGGATGCACTTTACAGCGGTTATCTCGTCATCAGATAACCCGACTGCAAACTTCTGGTAGGCCTAGGTGTTCCTTCTGGACCTCCACCTCTTTCTGACCTATCCAGAGGACGCAGGACACTATTCTTGTCCACTCTTACGTCATACCTCCTTCAGCGATAACGTTACGTCACTGGTCCTTATGCCGGACTCTGCGTGACGTCGGTAATGGCAGCTGGAGCGGGTGATGGAGCTGGCTGTCTCTATGTGATAGCCAGATGCTGGGTGGCAAGATTCATCTGCCGGCAGGAGACTGCATCACAGTCCTATTCACCGCCTAGCGATATTGGACCAAGGTCCACAGTCTTCCCTCTGGTTGATTCGGTACTGTCCTAGTACGATTACTGGATTACGTACTGCGTGGCCGTCTCTTTAACACCAGTTCTGGTGGCGGAAGTTCTAGTAGCGGAAGTTCAGGATCGTCGTCTTCTTTATCTTCTTTCTCTCTCTCTCTCGCGGTACATTAACAGAAAAACACTCCAAATTAGTCTAGCTCTATTGCTTATTCTAGGTGTGTCACTTGTATCCCGAGGGTCTAGACGGCGGTAAAAACTCTCTCTCGCGATATAGCTAATAAAATGTGTGATTTTCGGAACCTTAGTGACGGCAGCTAATCTGCAACGTCACAACTCCTCCCTCCTAAAAGGAGACCTAGACGAAGGCAAGGACTCTATGACATAGCTAGACCACAAGCGATACAAGCAACTTCATAATTGACTGAGCACAATAGAAAATACAAAGATCAGAGAAGATAGATTACTTACGTATTTGGCAGCTAGTTCTGGCGGTATTTTACGAAATCATCCATGGTGTGGCTACTGAACGAGAAGTTGTATTAAGTTGTTCTTTACTACTATCAAAATACTAACCATACTTAGATGGCGATATGCAAAGATGTTATCTGCGGCAAGTGGCTCGAAGACTAAACTTATTAGGCAGGCTAAAAAGACACTCCTTAGGAACTTGCAAAATCAAATAGATAAGATAGCGATAGAAAGCAGCAAGAAAGCAGAAAAATTAATACTAGATGGTTCTGACTTACTGACGACGAATCTGCGGATGAAAGATTATACTATATCTAAGATAGGTGGGTTTGACTTAAAACTACGGTTAAAATTTTTGGTAGGCGAGACAAAAGCGAATGAGACAAGATAGTTAGTGGTTAATGATATTTAATGGAACGGAGATAGCGGTACATTCGCGAATTGCGGGGTTTTATGTTTTAGATTAGTTTTAATCCCAGTCTCCGCGACAGTAGGGGCACTCTGAGAGTTTGACACCGGACAATCCGCAGCGGTAGCAATAGAGGTAAGCCGGGTCTCCCAGCCAGCGACACTCTCGGTGGTGGTGTCCGTACTGGTGACAACACCAACACGCGCCATATGGGGCGTGCCATAAGTGCGGGCGCGGTAGGTCGTCTGTAGCCATTCCGGCTGGAACATGACGTCTCGGGGCCGTAGGGCGATAGTTAGCCACCGAAGTCTGGACCGCGGGTGGTGAATGGTCGGGTGTTTGCCCGATTGGAACAAGTATATTGTCGGTCATGTGGGTACTCGTCGGCGTTGATGGTGGCGTGGGGCAGTTTGGGTGCTGGCTTCCGCACTAGTCGGAGTCAACCGGCTGCGGCCGATCATGACTGGTTCCGGTCCCAGTTGTACCGCTTCTATCGCTTCAACAATCGCGATTCCGAGGCCGGGGTGTCGGCAAAATAGTCGCGCTAGGTCGCGATAGTAGGGTTCTAGGTGGCGGAACGCCCGGTCGTCCATCCACCAGAAGTTCCTGTCGTCTTCCGGTGATCCTTTCGGTGGGGGCGGGCTAGACATAGCGGTAGGTTGGGAGCAGTGAGCGATAATCGACTAGACAACAGGTGGAAACACAGGTTGATATGCTTTCAGATCTTTAACGTGAATTTTCCCAACTACTTTCCCACTACGTATGTCGCTTACTTCATGCACTACAGGTGATAGGAGACGGGAGATGCGGAAAGGACCATGGAATTTAGGAGCTAGCTTGGCTGCGATATGTTGGGTAGCGGAAGATAACACATGATGTCGTTTTAACACCAGATCTCCGATTGCGAAAGTTGGAGGACGGTGATGACGATTATATTGTTTCGATTGGCGGCGGTATGCTTTATCAAGGTTATCGGTAACCCATTCTTGCAGCAGCTGCAGTTTTTCCATACGTTCAGCCCAGAGTTTTGGCGGTAACGGAGCAACAGCGAGGTCTTCGTTTGTTTTATGTCTTAGCGAATTAATCGGTTGCGGTACGCGGCCGAAGTTTAGAAAAGCGGGACTAGTCTCGATCATCGCGAATGGGATTTACATCCCGGACGAGCCCCCATAGGAGGGAGGAGTTGTGATTATGATATCATCAAGATACGCGAAAGCATGAGGATCCATGTCAGGTCCAATCAGTTGATCAAGTAACCTTTGAAAGGTGGCTGGAGCGCCAGTTAAACCGAAAGGCATTCGCGTAAAGTGAAAAAGTCCTTTTTCCGGAACAATGAAGGCGGTAATTTCTTTACTGTCCGGTGTAAGCGGTATTTGAAAATAAGCCTGACTCAGATCGATGGTAGAAATGTATCGAGCGGAACGTAACTTATCGAGGATCGCATCCATGCGCGGTAGCGGATATGCATCGCGTTTCGAGACGTTGTTTACTTGGCGGAAATCAATGCAAAAGCGATATTTGCCATTAGGCTTTTTAACCATAACTATCGGGCTCGCCCACTCACTATGTGAGGGTTCAATTATACCAGCTTCTAACATTTTATCGACTTCGGCGTCTATTGCCTCTTGAATTTTTGGTGATACGCGGTAACAACGTTGACGAATAGCGGAATGACCTCCGACGTCTATACGGTGAGACGTTAAATTGGTAGCTCCGAGATTTTCTGGCATCGGCGGTACTTCGGATTTTAAAAATTGAGCAAGTTCGAGAGTCTGTTTCTCGGATAGCGTTACGATACCGTTGCATGTAGGATGCACTAAATTCTCGGTAATGTCATCGAATTTAAAGATCTGAGCGGGATCGTCTTTGTAATACCAGGTAGCTGCGGAAAAATCGACTACCATTTCTAGTTGGCGAATAAAATCTAATCCGATAATGCAAGGAAAACTTAAATTCTGTATCGTGCGAGCGATAATCTCAAAGTGACGGCCGCGAAGTTCAATCGGTAGTCGCACTTCGCACTACGTATGTAGGGCATTTACGATCTCGTCAACTTCCTCTAGCATATCTATCGCGGCAATATTGTGTTTTGGCTTGGAACTGACATTTTTCGGAGCGCGATAGGCTAAACACGGGACTAGAGATTTGTCAGGTGTTGCCGGTGCTCTATAGTGACTTGCGCAGCGGAAGCTTACTTCCAGCTCTAATGCTAGCTGTTCTAAGTGAGCGATACTGCGTAATTCTGCACGTCTGATTAAGACTTGATATCGCGGTAACATATTATGGTACGCGTAATCTAGCTTCTCTTCTGCTGGCCATGGGGGGTGTAGTCTACCGAATAGTGCTTTTAAGCAGGTGAGGTATTCTGAGGCGAGTTCATGTTCGCCTTGCTTCCGGTTTCGGATTTCCTCCCGGAGGTCAAACCTAAGATCGGCATTCGCGAATCTTCGTCGCCATGCGGCTTCGAATTCAGCAAACGACCGCCAATTCGGTCGTTCTTCGCGGTACCAGTAAAGAGCGAAATCAGACAAAAAGAATGGAAGGCTATTGATAACATCTTTGTCTCGAATGTTTACTAGCGTCCTACCTTCCTTGATTTTTGCTAGGAAAGCTTCGCCGTCTTCTTCACGCGTGCCTGAGAATTTTAAATTAAATTTTCGCAGTGCTTCAAATGCAGCTAGAGTCGAAGGAGAGCGGGAATCGTTATTAGCGGTATTTTGACGTGGACGCGGATCCTGATTGCGCATTTCCGGTGACCAATAGTAGCTAACTTGATTTACTGTACCCTGGCGATATTCGTCGTCGTCCGAGTGACCAGAATCTTCGGCTCTGTATTGTTCGCGATATCTAGCCTCTCTGTGAGGTAGCGGTAAGTCGCGATCCGGATATCTAGGCACTTGCTGAAGTGGCGGTAGGTCGCGATCGCGGTATCTAGCTTCTGGCTGATAATGCGGTACGTTGCGATCGCGGTACCTAGGTCGATTGTCGGGTTGCTGTTCGTAGTGATACTCGTAATACTCTCGATTTTCTCGCGGCTGTTCCTCGTCATCTAGAGGGTATTCGACCTGATAAGACTCGTGTCTTGCGGAATATGCGCGAGGTCTTGGTCTATCGGCAGCTCTCAGCTGTTCGTGATAGCGGTAACCATCATGTGGTGGATCTCGCGGTAAATCATATTCCAGGGGACCGTCTCTAAGCGGTAACTGAGATCGGGGTGGTTCCCTGAATGCAGGTCGACTAGGCATTCGCGGTGTGTGACCGGCCGTGCCTCTATAACGCGGTTGCGATAGTTGAAGAGCATCTAAATCGAGTCTAGCGTATTGAGTTTGCGGTATAAAAGGTTGGCTATCGGGATTTCTACCTGGTACGCTATTTACGCGTGGTGGAGGTGCGATATTTGCGGCTGTGTTAAGCGGAGGCGTTACTTGACTCGGTGGAGTCGAATTGACTACCACGTTGGCCTCGACATGACTATTAAGATCAGGCGGTAAAATGCGTGAGGGGTCTTCCGTCGTGTCGTCGGGGTTAGAGGAAAGCGTCTTCCGACCTTCGTCACCTGGTTGGTGGGAATGTGGAGATTGGCGACTACTTTCGTCTTCCCCCGGGGGTGGCGGTATTCCCCCTCCCTCCGAAGAGTCTTTTAGCGACATGTTTACGCGTGTTGCCTTAAAGGAAGCTATTAAACGTTCGCGTAACTCTGGTACTGACCCGTTGGTTGCGAGATTGCGGCGCAATAACACTAATTTGAGGGTGCTCTCAGATATTATCTGTACCCAATCGTACTCACTAGAGCTCTGTGACATATAATTATTGTGAACTAATTATGCGATAGCGGTATCTAACGGAAATTTTCAAATTTGAATTGGTAACGGTTTATTGATTGGGGATTAGCGGAATTTAAATAATAACAGCGATACGATGTTATGAGTTCGAGGTTCGAGTTGACGAACAAAGCGGTAATCCCTAAGCAATAATAATGGTCGTGTGATAGCTTCGAAAACAGCAAAGAAATGCGATAAGTTGAGTCTAAGCGGATTATAGCACTCAATTCGAACAATGAAATAATAGATTGTTGCTATTCTTTTGTTTCCGGATTAACTATCGACGGTTAGAAGTTGATTAATTCAAATTTGCGATAAGATAACCTAAGATTGCGATAGTTAGTTCGAATAATTAATTTTCTAACGGTTTGTCTCGTTTTATCTTATTTCTAGGTTTTGAAAGGAGGTTCGTCAGCAAGAAAGAATTAATCTAGATTATCAAAAGAAAACAGCGTTATTCCAATCGTATTATTTTTATCGGAAGATTTTCTGTACGTCTTCCACCTACAACGTGGCCAAGACAGTTGAACAATATACGAATCGGATTTTATCTGGGTTCGTCTAATTTATATTTTATAGCGGTAAATTTCTAACAAGAAAAACTCTGAACGTTATTGGCGTGGCCCCACGTTGGGCGCCATTTTGTAACGGAGTTTCAGAGTGCAACTCCGCACCCTACGGCGTTCCTTCGATAAATTACTCATTAATAAAAACTAAGATAGTGTTGGGCGCCAGACACGTAAGTGTCGTTTTCACAGAAATTTAATAAAATACAGCGGTACTCAACAAATTGATAAATTGCCGGAACGACGGCCTTAAAGCTAGGCTAGCTCAGATTTACAAAGATAAGGGTAGAGTGGGTGGATTCACCTTTTTAATCGAATAAATAAAATATAAGACACCAGATATAAATTTCTTTCAGTGAAATCGGGGATTTCGTATATTGTTCTTAATACAAGAAAAGATACGATAACAGATTTAGCGATAACAGAAAAGTCGACTATAAGCGAGAATGCTAAACTACGCAGAATTAGTTAACAAAATAATAGTCACAATTAATACTCGAATAATAACGTTTGGAATAATGCTTAGGAAAATACTGAATTTAACCAAAGAATGAATATTATATTATTGAGCCTTACCGCGACGCAGCGGTATATAAAAAAACGTAAACCCGCCGGTTAGCTAGCTGTGCCGTAGAAGCGATATAATGCAAACTACACTACTTTTCAGACTACGTATCACCGAGCGATACGATACTCAATAGCAAATTTTCTAATGCGGCACACTAGCGGTATTAATTAATTATTAGACGATATAATGACTCAATAAATAACTTCAGAAACACTAAGAGATGCGATAAGCTAAATTAATAACAGATTTATACTAGAATAATTCAGATATCAGATCACAGACTCTACTTAGCGGTAGTAATCTTATTGTAACGTGATATAGCGAAAATCAGAACACTACATAGCACAAGTAAATCGCATAAATCAGATATATCATATAGAACACAAAATCAGATAGAATGAACAGAATAATAGAAATCAAACGGAATAATGAAATAATAAATCAAATTAATAAAGAAACAACTTAAAACTATGACTAACTACGTTCAGCCAACCTCGGGGAGTTGGAATTACAAGCGACACACCATGCGATATTATACTAATTAATTACTAATAAATTACTAAATCAAAGATAGCGAATAAATCAAAACGTTAGATATTCTCAAAGCGAGAATTAAAGCAAGAACAAGCTCTCAAATAATCTTAACAAATTAAAAGCAAAGATAGCAAAGAAATCAGACTAATAAGCGGAAAATTATCAAGCCAAAAGATATACTTAATTACTACAGCCAACTATAAAGTGCTTTCACTGAATTTCTGTAAATACGATAATAGGCGACTACGTGGCCCGTAGGCGGCACGCGGTACAAAGAAAATCTACGATAAATGAACAAATAGAAATTCAGATCTAGTTTTTCCGTGGCTTTACTAGCATTTACAGATCATAAAGACCTTACCTTTAGCTGAGCTACTTGAAGCACACACTTCACTTTAACCGCAATTATAACTTATACTTTAGGCTACTATGAGGCGAGACTAGGCGAGAGAGAACTGATAACGCGTCTAGTTTAGGCGAAGCGAAACGTAGAAGTGATGAGGCTAAGCGATACCTCGGTACGTCTCGACGATCCTTCCTGATTTTGAAAATCAAGAGCCTATCAGGACCAGCTAATGAGCTGATTGGCCCTGCGAAAAACGTTCCATGGACGAGCAGCTCGTCAGCTGCTCGACCCAAGGCGTCAACTTGTTGCCTGACGTTAGGCGTTAGGTTTCAGAACTTCGTTGCGTTAGATTAGCCGTTCTGCTGAACTTCGGTGGCGAGAGGATCTTCGGGAAGCTGCGACCTTGGTTCTTACGAAGCGATACCGTAACAGCGATACCAACCGCATGGGATGCACTTTACAGCGGTTATCTCGTCATCAGATAACCCGACTGCAAACTTCTGGTAGGCCTAGGTGTTCCTTCTGGACCTCCACCTCTTTCTGACCTATCCAGAGGACGCAGGACACTATTCTTGTCCACTCTTACGTCATACCTCCTTCAGCGATAACGTTACGTCACTGGTCCTTATGCCGGACTCTGCGTGACGTCGGTAATGGCAGCTGGAGCGGGTGATGGAGCTGGCTGTCTCTATGTGATAGCCAGATGCTGGGTGGCAAGATTCATCTGCCGGCAGGAGACTGCATCACAGTCCTATTCACCGCCTAGCGATATTGGACCAAGGTCCACAGTCTTCCCTCTGGTTGATTCGGTACTGTCCTAGTACGATTACTGGATTACGTACTGCGTGGCCGTCTCTTTAACACCAGTTCTGGTGGCGGAAGTTCTAGTAGCGGAAGTTCAGGATCGTCGTCTTCTTTATCTTCTTTCTCTCTCTCTCTCGCGGTACATTAACAGAAAAACACTCCAAATTAGTCTAGCTCTATTGCTTATTCTAGGTGTGTCACTTGTATCCCGAGGGTCTAGACGGCGGTAAAAACTCTCTCTCGCGATATAGCTAATAAAATGTGTGATTTTCGGAACCTTAGTGACGGCAGCTAATCTGCAACGTCACAGTACTCATAGGGTTAAGAAAACGAATTGTCTCATTCCCGTTCGTGTATACTTGAGAATTGAATAAAAATAGTATTTATGTGAACATTGCCGTGTCATTACATCTTGTAATCTTGAACCCGTTCCTCCCATCCTTATAGTCGTAAGAAGGGGGTAGCGTATTCAAATTTTCAGCCAGAGACGACCCCCTCGTGAAAATACAGCGAGAGGGGGGGGGGGGGGGCAAAGGGGTCGGAAATAACGAGGGGACAGAGGGGGGACAGAGACACCCCCTCGTCAACGGTCAACCCCGAGGGGGAGCCCAGACGACCTTGAGGGGGGAGGCCAGACGACCTTGAGGGGGAAGTCTGGCGCCAAGGGGGAGGGGGGGGGGGAGGGGGGTTTGTTGTGACGCCCCAAAGCTGCCCTATTCTACTAACGGCGAAGCTACCTCGTCTGCTTCGGCTTCCCTGTCTGTCCGATCCGTTGTACAGAGAGCCAGCATCATTCAATATCACTTTTTATAATTTCCGAGTAAACGCTATAGTGCGCAATAACACAGCTTCACTTAGTAAATATCAATATTATAAATTCCCATACCGGAAGATCACTCATAAATATATTGTGACGTGGATTTTATTTAGACCTCGGATCTGGACCGGATAGCCAGCCTCCGAGAGTCATCCACTCGACAATTGGCCAAAAAACTGAGAATAAAAAAAATATTGGGCACCAGGCGGATAACCGCCACTTAAAAAAAATGTAAACAAAATCTGACCTACGGGTACTTAAAGCGTCGGCTAGCTACAGTACCGCGGAGAGGGGTCAGGATCAAATGGAGGATTAGCGGGGCGTCCATTAACGACTCGAGCTTTTGAATGTAACAAAGAAAAAAAATAGAATTTATTCAATAAAATGTAATAGAAAAATAGAAATAACAAATCGTGTACCCGGGGGTACTTCCCCGCGGGTATAAAATAGTTACAGGTCGTGTATAGGGCGACCTGGCCGTGTTTGACGAGTTTTACAAATAACAAATAAACTACTCGCTTCCACGTAGGCAAGCAATAACAAAAAAAAATAAAGCAAAAATGGATAACTCGACTCAACCTAACCTAACCAAACTGGTCCTCGGGGCACAATATCTTAGCTAAAACACTAATCACGCTCCACGAGGAGACATTACAAATAATTCACGATCCTACGATAGGCCTACGGCTCAATAAAATGAATACAGTAACAAAATAGGACGGCCTACGGCCTGCGACAAAATAATATAATCAAAAATCAAGATCAGACGACACCAATCGTTTTCCGACGACTGGCTCGCCTCCGAAAGGCTAAGCCTCCGGTTAACAGACTGCTCACAAGAGCTGATTATTTACAAAATCCCTCGAAATGACCTTAACCTACCTCTGCATCTAGCGCGATAAATAAATGAAATTAACAACAGCGACTTACAAACAATACGACTCGAAATCTGAATCCTATGTGGCTCGGCTGAGCCTCAAGCTCGGTCTCTCTCTGTAGGAGGGAGAGAGAACGACAGTGACCAACGTACTATCCTTGTCGCACTCGTGTACGACAAGTAACGGCTCAATCAAACTACAAATTACGCGAATAATTTCTACAAAATAAAGACCCGAACTCTAAACTCTAATGCATGGGGACACTGGTGACGGCCTACCCTTCGGAGATCGGTTTAATTCGATTCCAAAAATACTAAATAGCCTCGTGGCTGCTCAATGGCAATATGGCTGACAGCCGATGCCGAATTCAAATTAGCATGGGTAAGAATGGCTAACGCTTACCGTCTTCCAGCCATCGAAGGAATAGGATTTTCTCTCGCTCGAAGTCCATTATTAAAGGCTGAGAAAATCCCTCGAAGTCGGCCTTATATCACACACACCCTGATTCTCGACTCTAGGAGATTAGTAGACAGGCCCACGGGGCTCGAACGCAAAAATACAAAATTCGCTCAACGCAACAACGCAAAGTTAACACACAAGTGTTCTAGCGCTAGCCTAACGCAGAGTGAGTAGACCGCATGGCGCCAGTGCTTAGCGCCCTCATAAGGCGATTGATTATCGATTTCGCAAATCTACCGCGAGATCCTTAAATATGGCGAGCTTTCTTCACGGTGCGCTAAATTCGAAGTTCGCCACGGTATTTGTAGCTCGCTAAGTCGGAGGACCACGGGTTGCAGGTTCTTCTTGGTGGCGGGAATCTCTTCCACCACCGATATCCCACGATGCAGAGTGCTCTAGGCACTCCCCCGTGTCCTCACTTTCGATGTTGAGGGTAGCCTGGCCAGTACGACCCTCTGGAGCTTTTAGGTGGCGTTCGTCGAAGGTATCCCACCGGTTGATATTTGGCGTCGTGCGTTAGTCGTGGCGTGTCTCAGTCGAAGTTTCTAACCGTCGGATGGGCCTCGTCCCCCACATGTTAGAGAAAAGTCGTAAAACAAAACAAAAGAATAAATAATATGTTCTGTAGATTTCGGTCGGTCACAGTCGCCTCTCGGAATTACTGTCAGACCTCGGGGTCACTCTATTCATTCACTCGTTATCAGCCACTCCGCTAAGGTCGTCCAAGGGGTAAGGAGCCTGTCGTAACATGCAATGTTACAGTATATACCGGAAATATTTGGTGAATTAGAACGATCCCCTTCCTAAGACCAAACCGACACAGGTGCGTACCGCGTGCGTGAGGCTCGGCGGGCGGGGCTGAGCGACCAGTGGTGCTTCTACCGAATCTTCCGCGCTAGGCCGAGTCCGCATAGCCCACCTCGATACTTAACCTAAAAAGCAATCATCGCACTGAACACGGAAAAGAATGAACGCGAATAAAATGAATTTGCCTGATGTGAACATTTATTTTCGAAATTTATGAACGAATTTAAAATCAAATAATAATCAATTGGATTTAAGTATTGATTATCAGTGTTTAGGATCGATATTTGAGACGAAGTGGAACAGGTAAGTGAAGGGTAAATCATTGAAGACAACATGATCAAAAATTGTTTTATTTATTGATCAAGAGACTCGGTAGAGTCTCGCGCCAAGTACATTAAAAAAAAAATTTTTTCAAGCGCGAGACTCAACGAGTCTATATACCCGAGAGGCAACTACCCTAACCTATAACGCGAACTAGTATCTTCGTTTTCTTTCACTTCACAACATACACGGATTAAAACTGATTTAATCTAGGATGTGGGCATGAAAAGCTTTCATTTGAGCCCTAGATCGATTAAATCGGTGTCCGGAGTACTGAGATATGATTAACTTCAGATTCTGATACCCCGTTTCCTCGTACAATGTTTGGTTTTCTCTTTAGTCTTCTTCAGACCAAGATTCACATTCAAACCATTCCCATGCAATTACTAGACGGGAAAATCCACACAAAAGTTGTAGAGTGACGTCAGTACGAGATAGTTCCGACGTAGATAGCGCCAGTATCGCAGACAGAAACCGTCTCCTACATAGACATAGAGCATGGACTGCGCATTCCCTATACAGCCTATGGTAACGCCGAAAGTGAGAGAGAAGGGTAACACACGCGGCCAAATCTGTCTCTTTCTATGCATTTGACGTTGTTGGTTAGAAAGAAACAGATTTGGCCGAGTGTATATGCTGTCTCTTTCTACCGACCGAGCGATTTTCGGCCCGAATGCGCAGTCCATGCTCTATGTCTATGGTCTCCTACACTAGCAGACGCGTATTGTCATTTCATGTTTTTAAATCCCAATAATAAAGGAAATAAGAGAAATACGAGCAATGCTTAATACAAAATTTGAACGTACAAAAACTAGTGAATACCCACCGCAAGCCCCTCGGGTGCCAAAACCTTACGCCAAGTACATTAATGTGATAGTCACCAATAAAAATGTTTCGATGGGTTAATCTTAAATCCTACGATCTCGAGCTTTTGAGGTTATGCGAATCGGCTGACGTGTAAAATTCATGGTGATAAATAAAATAACAATTATAAACGGACAAGACTGTCAGATGAATATTAACTGATTTATGAATGCAATTATTAGAAGAAACGGTTTTTTCGGTTCAATTGTTTAGCAAGTTATCGCCTGAGGAAGTCTGACAAGAGAAAATCAAGAGAAAATGTTGAAGTAGAAAAATATGAGGATAGCATTATTCAATATAGGGAACGGCAAGGAGCCAGACCAATAAAGCCGAGTTCAAGCGTTGGATTGCAACGAATTTTACTTTAAGCTCCATGTTAAGCTCATCTCCGAAGGCTCGTCTGCTGAGACTCAAATTGTGAGTCAACGTTATACGTAGGATTCCGACGAGTCCTATAATCCAACTCCGTATCATCTAGTCAAAATGAGATTTTCAGTCAATGTTGTTTGTTGGACTCCGATAGGCTTTATTCTACACTCCACGTCAACGTAGTGCCTTGACCTTCGGTGGAGATAATTTTTTAATCCATAATGTATATGAATAATTTAATGTCAAATTTCAATACATTTGTTACATTTTGGTATGCAACCTGTGCCTATATGTTCGACTCTATTAAGCTTTCTCCAAATTAAGATTAGTGCTATCACGACAAATGGAATGAAATTACTGATTTATGGATTATTCAATTTTGTAGCGGGTCGCCATATAAGACGAGAGGATGATGAGAGAAAACGCTTGGGTTGCAAAGTATCAGGATAGTGTTATTTGATACGAGAAACGGCAAAAGTCAGACGAAGAGAGCAGAATGCGGGTGTTTGACTTCATAAATTTCCATTTTATGCTCTACGCTAGTCTTGAATGAATAGGCTCAATTCTAAATATTTTGATACCTTCTGTTCAGACCCGAATTGGAAGTTGACGTTATGAGTACGGGACGCGTACATGTTCTTTTTGCAGAGGACCTAGTTGCATTAAAAAAAAAACTACCTACGAATTGCAATACATATATCTGATATCCATACATATTTAGTCATGAGCAGCAACTATAACCCTGCGTGCAAGTAACTCCGTCATTGCCGGTCCCAGGCCCAGATGAGACAGGAGGAGGGCTGCACGCAGGGTTAGATGTTGTAGGTATGAAAAATTATTGTAGTGGAACAATTTGTAAACGCTATGAAAGTACATTACGCGTCACTCTACAAATTTGAGACTTGGGCAAAATTATGAGCACACGCGTGCTCGTTGCTGTTGACGTTCCTGCTTATCGAGGGACTTCGGGCGGTATGAAATAGCACACAACAACCGAGCGAGCGTAGCGAGCGAGCACAATTATTAGGTGGTCAAGCAAAATTTTACAAAAAGTAGTGAAATCAACCCCAAAAAGCACCTTTGGTGCAAAAACCTTCCGCCAAGTCCATTAATGTGTAGATCACTCCACCAAAAAATAATCGAAGGTTGTGCTCGCTCACTCGATTGGTTGATGATTATCAACATACAAAAGCATTGAAATCAGATACAACTGCCAAGTACCTGTAGAATGATAAAAGTTTGCAATTGAAAAATTTGTTCAAACTAAATAACGTTGTACTCGTTCGCTCGCTGCGCTCGCTCACTCTATTGGCTTATGATTATGGGTTGAAAAAACAATTCGGATGAAGAGATTGAAGATGTCAACATTTATCTAAAAATATTCATAACGAAAAAATAATTTAAAAAAAATTAAAAAAAAAAATTTGGAGGTAGTGGTACTTGGGGGGCCTTTTGTAGAAAAAGAAATATAAAATATCGATCACGAACCATGTCAATGTCATCTGATAGATATTCAAACATTGGCCCGCCAACGTACCACGGACTCCAAATTTTTTTAAAAAATTTTTTTTAAATTATTTTTTCGTTATGAATATTTTTAGATAAATGTTGACATCTTCAATCTCTTCATCCGAATTGTTTTTTCAACCCATAATCATAAGCCAATAGAGTGAGCGAGCGCAGCGAGCGAACGAGTACAACGTTATTTAGTTTGAACAAATTTTTCAATTCCAAACTTTTATCATTCTACAGGTACTTGGCAGTTGTATCTGATTTCAATGCTTTTGTATGTTGATAATCATCAACCAATCGAGTGAGCGAGCACAACCTTTGATTATTTTTTGGTGGAGTGATCTACACATTAATGGACTTGGCGGAAGGTTTTTGCATTAATTCATTTATTAACAGAAAAATGAAATTTATCAACGATTATTGGTTAATCGAGGGATCCATTGCTGTTGAATTATGGCGTACGTCCAAACTTATCGGCGATTGAATGCTTGGGAATCGGAGAGAGGCTACCGATGAGCCACTGTCGAACGTAGTAGACTTTTACTCAAACCATTTTTATTTCTCAACGACTACTTCTATCGGAGACCCGAGTGCTGACATGTACCTCAGCGAGGCTTCATAGCGTGCGGAGGGGATTTGTCGCAGGAGTTTGTAGTACGTCGACAATCAGGTGTCGGAGAAGAATAAATTCATACGAGTTGAAGAAGATGTTGCCATCCCAGGACATCGTTACTTCCTCTGAAACAGCAAGGTGAGAGTATAACTGACTATCATGAGAATTTATAAGTCTTGTAAGTCTTTTCGATATCCGTTAACTTTGTATCCTCCGTACCCAGTGACTGATCGCCCAGTAACTCTTGAGGAGAAATATCGCCGATGTCGTTGTCCAAGCTGACCTCAGGGATCAGACTGCGAAAAGTGATCGAGAACCAAGCAGGGATCGAGGAAACCAGAGCTAGCAACAGCGTCGGCGAGGCTTGGCAGCGTACCGAGTAGCTTCGTTGCAAGGGTTCGTAGCCCGTCGACGATATTCATCGAACATTTCTTACTCGTCTAACGACCATTCAACGTTCATGTCTCGTAGTAGGCGAAGAAGCCTCGTCGCAGATGTTCCCAGTGCGACGAGGCAGCGTACGAGGAGCTTCGTTGCCAGAGTTCGCAGTGCGTCGGCGAGCATTTTCTATCAAATTTTTGTGCGGCAAGGCTTCGCCAGAGTCCAGAGAAGGACTGCATATCGTCGACGTGCTACAAACGCTTGCAACGAAGCTCCTCGTACGCTACCTCATCGCACTACAAACTCCTGCGACAAAGCCCCTCCACACGTTATGAAGCCTCGCTGAGGTACATGTCAGCACTCGGTCTCCGATAGAGGTAGTCGTTGAGAAATAAAAATGCTTCGAGTAAAAGTCTACTACGTTCGACAGTGGCTCATCGGTAGCCTCTCTTCGATTCCCAAGCATTTAATCTCCGATAAGTTCGGACGTACGCCATAATTGAACAGCAATGGATCCCTCGATTAACCAATAATCGTTGATAAATTTCATTTTTCTGATAATGAATAAATAAATCAATGAATAAAACAATTTTTGACCTTGTTGTCTTCAATGATTTACCCTTCACTTACCTGTTCCACTTCGTCTCAAATATCGATCCTAAACACTGATAATCAATACTTAAATCCAATTGATTAATATTTGATTTTAAATTCGTTCATAAATTTCGAAAATAAATGTTCACATCAGGCAAATTCATTTTATTCGCGTTCATTCTTTTCCGTCTTCAGTGCGATGATTGCTTTTTAGGTTAAGTATCGAGGTGGGCTATGCGGACTGGGCCCAGCGCGGAAGATTCGGTAGAAGCACCACTGGTCGCTCAGCCCCGCCCGCCGAGCCTCACGCACGCGGTGCGCGCCTGTGTTGGTTTGGTCGTAGGAAGGGGATCGTTCTAATTCACCGAATATTCCCGGTATATTGTGACGTTGCATTTTGCAACTGTCACAGCCGGGGCACCTAAAACAGTGACGACGTGAGGACGGACAACTCCAGAAAGTAGCCAAGGTCTCAGGTCAGAATTTAGTTAATTATCGCTTATATTATTTATCATTTCTTCCCTTCTATTCTATGAAATTCTGTAAGATGTCGACGCTCGGAGGACCACGCCAGGACGTCGAAGGATTCATCCAACGTCCAAATCGAGGTCCTTCCCGAATTACTAGTTCCCGTCTTTCTCTTCAACGCTCTCAGTCGTGGATGCCGCAGGAAAGGTCGAATGAGGGCGATTCGCTGAGTCACTCCTCCCGTTCCCGCAGACTCCTCAGCCTGGTGCCGGACCACTTCCCGTCAACTACTTCTGGACGTCTCGGAAATGGTTGAATAGAGCAGGGCGAAAACCCAAAAGTAACCCAACAAAAGCTTCCCGTTGTCGAAGACTTATCGACTTGGAGTCGAGCTAGACCATATCATCGACTTTCTCGTCATCGTCACACTATCGTGGGGTTACCCAGGAAAGGTCCCGAAAGTAGAACTGCAATCGTGTGATGCAGGCCTGTCTGTAAGCCTTCCATACCGCTCGTGGGGAATTCTTGGATGCAGATCCAGTTATTGGGGCATCAGAACTTCCGCCAGATCCTCTAATTGGTCAGTTTTTCCAGTAAAGCGCAACTAGGGTGCACTTCGTCCCGAAGATGATCCCGAGAAGTCCCGAGACGAGAGCTCAGAAGAGAAGAGACGAGGAGAGAAATCGTCGAAGTCCTGTCTACTACATTTGAAACATCCCGCCGTACCGTGTAGCTAACTACACGCCTGGACAAATATTCAGAAATCAGGCAGAATAGGACAACGTGTTCCCGAAAGTACGTCCAACAGTACTCAGCGCCTGATTGGTCGCCTAAGCTACGTACGAAGATCGGCTCATGGCATGGAAATCCCGAAGCTATAAAATGTAGGACGACACAGGACTCGATCTACTTCTACGCTCGTCCGTGCTCACGTCAACACCAAGATCCCGACCAGTGATCTACCGACTATCCCGACTATCCCGAGTTTTGCAGTGTTTCATATTTCTTTTATTCTGTTCCTCTATTCTGTCTTTTTTATTCCGTTACTCCTAGTCTTTAATAGTAAATTTAGAATCAGTTAAAAGAACACTCAGTGCCTTTAGTTTAATCCCGTACTCGTACGTGGAAGCCTCTATTTCTGCAATAAGGTACGACCTATTTCCTGTAAAACCACGAGCTCGCTCACGAATCCCGTTTAGTATTCAGTCTGTTATATTCTGTATATTATATATTTGAGTCCGTGACGTAGGTCACGATATTGAGTATTTAGTATTTAGTATTTCAATCTGATCAAAAACGGATTTACGAGCTGACTCGTGCTTAGCATCTCTTTGTGGGCTTTCTTCTTTTTATTCTATTCTATTCTTCATCTTACGCTGCTTAACGCATGCCATAGAGCTTAGTTGCTTATTATTTCCTTAGTAGCGAATAAAATGATAGCGATCGACCTGTAGACAAAAATATTTCTGGAGATAGCAAGCGTAGAAGCAAGCATTTGTCATTTAATTTATAGTTCTTAGTTGTTAATATTCTGTCTTATTTATTCCGTATGATTATTATATTATAATATTATCGTCTGATATCTTTTCCCGTTCAATTGAATAGTATATTTCGTATTATATCGAACCGCATTGCTTTGATATTTTTGCTATTATTCTATTGTATTTCCTGTGAATATTATTCACGATCTAATCCCGATATTCCCGAAACTGTCTGAGACATAACGATAATTTTGTGAATTGAGTCCTATATCCCGTACAATACGGCTATTTTGTTAATAAATTAATCAGATATGAAATGTTAAACATTCTTGTCTAATTTGGCACCCCGCCCCTCTACCGTAATTGGTTGATTATATTCTGAGCTAACTGGCAAGTTCCGCCGTCAATTCTCTAGTATTTGTTATATTTCAAGTGACGTTTTCACGTCTGGCGCCCAACTCTAGTTTTTGGTCTTATTTCTTCAATTAATTAATCTCTCACGTAGGGGAAGATGGCCCAAAGTGGATACCCCGGGCAAAGCGAATTCGGTGTATATTTCGGTGTCTGAAGTCACCTGCGTATTGTCATATATATTGCATCATCTTACCTCAGAATATCAGTCACAAACAGTGGCAAATGAGCTCGGACGTGTTAGTGCGAAAGCTACGCAAAAAATTAACTGAAACACTTCGAATTGTTAAAATTTTTCTTAGGAATGTATCGCGATGTATTTCGCCTAATTATTGCTCCAGTCTAATTGTCGTATTTCTTACATTAAATGGCGTCCTTTTCTCGAGAAAAATACCATATGCCGATTTGTTTACAATCAAGTATATTCAAAGAGATTGATCATATTTGTTCTCAATGTGCTGCCGGGCAAAGTGAACCGGGCAAAGTGGATAGATATCCACTCAATAAGAAAAACAAAAAATATTTTTTTTCATGCTCTGCGATTTAATGGGAATTTTTTTTCCGAATTTTGCACCAAGTTTTCAGGTGGGGAATAAGAAATAAAAATACAACTTTAAAATGAACCACCCTACTGCATGGGCATCGTGGGTAGCGAAACCTACTCTGAAGTAGGCGGCAGGCCTATTGAAAATTGGATCTAGTGCAACATGTGTGAGCATTAGGGACATGAGAAATGCACTACGTATGGCGGAAAAGGTGCATTCGTTTGTGATGCATGCCTATTGCGAAAAAAAACACTGATATTCACTTTGCCCGGAATCAGTATTCACTTTGCCCGAGCTTACGGGCAAAGTGAATAATTTTCTATTTTTTACTTTATGTTATTGTTTCGCTATAGCATCAATAATTTCACAACTTCTATTGATGTTTTGCATAGTTTATTGACGAACTTGAGAAAATCAGTCGTTGTTCACTCAATTTTTTGCTTTTTTCCCAAAAATATCCGCCGCTGAACATTAACCTATCCACTTTGGGCCATCTTCCCCTATATTGACGCCGAAGTGCACGGATTACTGGGTTCACCCCTATCTCTGAAAAGTGTACCGTTGCAAATTGGCGCCCAACGTGGGGCCACGGAATCATAAAGGGGTTAATTGCCGAAAAAAATCTTTATAAAATCATCCAATGACTGAGATAAATTGTCGGAAATTCGGTCAGGTTCAAAATTATAAGCAGTCTCGATACGTTCGAAAACAACAGAAAAACAAAGATCCCGAACCCTAGAATAAGAGTCAGACAATAGAATTTTCACAAAGGTTCACAATAAGCGTTAGTATTTGGAATAATCCATTCTATTTTATTCAACTATTTAACAATTGGTAATATCGAAATCACAAACACGGTATTAACGACATCTAACAATAGACAATACTGAAAATAACAATCAAAGTATTAACGATTTCGAAAAAGGATTAGCGATCAATAATAATCCTAACCGCTATAGAATAGTTTGTTTACTTTCTTTTTCCCGTGTGTTGAATATTCCGTGTTGTCAAGCTGAATAATAACGAGCTTGGTTCAAATTTAAATTTGACCGTTATATGCTACAACCGTCTTCTAAAGACGCGTGGATTTATTTACTTCTTGTGGAACAGCTGCGTGCTGAACTCAACGATCGTTCTTTATCATCCGACGGAACAGTACCCACTTTAAGGTACCGATTATTGCGATTCCTCATGTCTCAACGAGGAGAAAATACTGATCAGCCTCCAACTCCTACAGGAGAGCCTCCCGAAAACAATAATCCTTCCCGACTTCAAACAAATAACGATGCGTATGATAGTCCGCAATCAACGAATATAATCCCGCCTGACGACAGAGAAAACACAACACACGCGGTAGAGACTATAAACATCCAAGGGACGAGCGGAGGTCAACCCCTGCTCAATGACAATCAACAGCATGTCAACGCTAATAATTCCTGAATTGTTACTATGCAATCACCTCATAATAATAGCATTAACGGTCTTCGATCTAATCATAACAACTCTTCACCGATTCGCGATAATATACCACCAATCAATCCCGGTAACCAACACTCCTATCAAGATCCTCGATTCTTTAATCAACAAAATTCGGAATTTCAAAACTTCGCGGAACAAGATTTTCGTCAAGAAAATAGTTTTTCCCGATTAAATTCCCGACAACAAGAATTCCTGCATGGTAACTTCCATCCACCTGTGCAACAGTTTAATTCACCGCAACGGTCGAATCAAACTACTTCCCCGCACGCCGCGTATGAGGTCATGCGTAAATGGAATATAAAATTTTCCGGTGCTTGTACCGAGGATTCCGAAGCTTTTCTCGAACGATTACAAGAGGGTAAACAGTTATTTAATATTCGCGATACCGACATTCTAAGTTGTATCCCTTTCTTTTTGACCGGTGTTGCTTTATACTGGTTCCGTACCAAACGCCACACCTGGTACACGTTTACAGATTTTGAATTTACTTGGCGTGATAGATTCGGTAAGTCTAATTTACAATTCGCATAACGCGAAGAGATTAGACGACGTACTCAAGGCGAACAAGAACAAGTTGCCGATTATCTTACCTTTATGAGAGCGTATTTCGATCGTCTCAGTCCCGGTTGGGGAGAAGAGGAACAGTTAGCTTACGCATATCGTAATCTTCTCCCGCGCTATCAAGTTTTGATTAATCGCGATGATTTAATGACGTTAGATGAACTCGAACATATCGCTCGTCGTCTGGAACGCAGTTTCCAAACTGCTAGTAATTTTCAGCCACCTCCAACTCACGATCGCGTTCTGATGACAGACCTCGCGTACCATGGACTCCAATTCGTCAAAATCGTCTCACGTTAGCTCATCTAAATTTAGATGATAACGGATCATCCGATGAATCTCCCGAAACTTCAAATGTAATACAACTACTAACCGAGAAAAATACCGACGCGTCTAAGAAATCTTCCCGTAATTCGTCGCGAAAAGAAACGAAAAACGAGAATAATTATTAAAATATTTAAAAAATCGTCCGGCTACCGCCGCTATCACTAATCCCGATTTAGCGTCTATTTCCCGTGCTACTTTACAAGCCGCTAGCAATCCGTTTTTACTGACTCCCGTAACAGGTACAATTCCTCGTAACACTACGTGTTACAATTGCCGAAAACCAGGTCATCGTTGGCCTGAGTGCACCGAGCCTCGACGCATCTTCTGCTATAGATGTGGACAAGATGACGCCACGAAACTGACATGTCCTAGTTGTTCGGGAAACGCCTAAAAGAGCCGTCCTCGCGGGCTACTGCGGTCTCCTAAGTAACGCCCGAAACTATATGACTAATAAAATGTGTGATTTTCGGAACCTTTGTGACGGCAGCTAATCTGCAACGTCACAATATATATACCTATACCTATATGTACCTATATGTACCTATATATACCTATATATATAATTATATATACTTATATATACCTATATATACCTATATATATTGTAACGTATCCAGCAGGCAAGACCTAGGCCTGCTGTGATTGGTTCAATAACATTATCGTAGAACTGGACAAACGCGCGTTGTCCAGCGTTACCGCTTGTGACGTCAGAAGCGGCAGCTAAATAGTATATAAACGGCTGACGAGCCAGCTCGTCAGCGCAGTTCAGGTAAAGCACCGGTGCGACTCACTCATATCATTTCTTAGAGCGCAGTTGAGGTAAAGCACCCAGGCGACTCATTTGATATATTAGACTGGTCGTCTTGACCGGCTAATTACTTAGCTTCATCTTTTCAAATTAGAATCATAGAAAATATCAAAAACAATTACTTTATTAATATATCATGAACTAGTATCACTATAGCAGGATTTAGATTCAGATAACGACAAATTGGGACTTTAGCTAAAGCAGCACTGTTACCGACCTCTAATTCAATAAAACACAGAAATAGACACATTATATTTAAAATTACGTAGGAAGTAGGATATAGTAGTTTAGAGACTCATTTCTTGTAAATATCTTTATAATCTAATTCGATCATATTACAATATTCTAAAGCATAATAATCGGGTTTGCCTGACCTTTCTGTAGTTAGAACCTTTCCTAGTTCACATACAAGCCAACATAGACAGGCCAGATAAACAATCAACAGAAGCGTACGGTACGAGTGCATCAACTCGGATCCGAGGGCCAGTTATTGTGATTCTGGATCTGACACGCAGGCTCGGATCAAGATCCTGGTTCTGCTAGCTTATATTTTAACTTCGCAATAGCAGGGACCACTGGCTCGGAATACCACCTGGCTCAGTGGAGGTCAGCGAAACCTTCGGTTAAGCAATTAATTTACACATTGGCGGTTGAAAGACCTGATTTGTGATTGTTTAGCGTAGACTT
This sequence comes from Tenthredo livida, assembly GCA_963992785.1. NCBI lineage: Eukaryota > Metazoa > Arthropoda > Insecta > Hymenoptera > Tenthredinidae > Tenthredo > Tenthredo livida. The sequence goes on from OZ023071.1 coordinate 13,629,609, forward strand.
GTAAGAACATAATAAAAATCTGCAGTAGGTGGCTTTTTGTGTGGCATAACCTCCCTTTTCCCCACCTCGCAGTGTCGAGGAGTCCAAATTTATCATATTTTCAAAGTATTAAATAAATTTACTTCTTCAAGAACCCGACGGTCGGCTTGTCTCAACGATCTAAAGATCCTAGACAATCCGATACGTTACAATATATATATATATTGTAACCGCGATTTTCTTTCGAGAGGGGAGGAAGAAGAAAAACTCCTCGCGTTACCCTACGGCGCTTATCTCTAGTTTTAATCAAATAATAATAAAATCACCAAAATTAAGAATATCAATAATAATCAGACTTTTGTTGGGCGCCAGACGCGAACAGCGTCAGTTATCAATTAAACACTAATCTTACCAGAGACTTACGATGGATGTGCTTCGGCTAGTTCAGTTTATAAATCAGAGGGTAGAGGGGGAGTAGGTTACCAAGTGGAAAAAGAATTATGCAATGAAATAACACAGATTTGAATCGATACGGTATTCGCGTTTTTAATCAAAACTTCATAAATTAGATTCACATTAGCTCGATACGATGATATCAACAATAGTCTTCAATCGAGAGAATATCAATTTCGATACGATATATTAACAAGAGTTCTTTAATTCAGAGAATAATAGATTCGAGCCAATAGTTAACAAATCTCTAATTTAACGAAGATTGCGCTCAATACGAGCTAATAAATATTTTACCGAATTACAAGTAACGACATAAATCGGGGATTACCCCAGAACGATCAAACATTATTGAATAACTTAATTCTAACGTGGATAATTTCCCAGAACAAATTATATAATATAAAAAAAGGCAAACGGGACGATAATAATGCTCTCCACGGCTACAACTACGTTCGCAATACCCAGGATAGCCAAGACAGATTATAGAATTAATTACTAATATTTCACTAATAGAAAATCAAGAAAGATAGTAGCTCAACTACAAAGAATAGGACACTGAGGTCCGCTATAACTAATTAATAGCGAATTTTGTGCTAGATTGCACGAGGACTTCGCCTCAAAGCATGCTTAAGCAACCAAAAAGACAGCCAGTCACGAATTAACTCGATAATTAAGCCAAAGAATGTTATGATTCGGCACGAGACGATATTATTAAAGTAAACAGAAGCAATCAGATAATGCAGCACCACGAGACCTCATGGCCCAACGCCTGCGTAGAAAATTATACTCTATAATCAGAATTCGTACTCGATACCATACAAATAATCAAGAATTAGTTCGTGACTTTACAATAAATTATGTAGGCTTACCTTACGTTGTTTCCTGGCCTCAAGGCACTGAACTACACTAAACCAAAAGTGAATGTGAAGCTAAATTTACTAATTTTGAAAAGGACTCTAAGTTATACAAAAGGCTAAACACTAATAGAAATGATACCCGAAACGGTACGATAATTGCGTGCGGCACAGTCGGCAGTCAAACGTAGAAGAGACGGATCCTTGGTGCTCCCTTTGGCTCGCTAGGTGATGAGTTGCGAACGTTCTCACGTGCTCCTGTGATTGGCCTAATTAGGCGACGTAAGTGGGGTGGGTCTAACGGACAGTTTTCGAGTGTCACGCTAGGATCCTGCTGACGGAATTATGCTTCCTTCTAGATCTGGATCGTAACTCGTCCGGGTCCTGGCAGCGATCTCAGCTGATTTCTGTAGGTCGGACGGACTAAGGCGCGCTAATTTCAAAATCGAAATCGTGTCGCAACGGAGCTGTAACAATCGTAGTGAAGGCCGGCATTACTGCTATCGTAATTTTCTTACTCCCTGATTTTCGTCGACTCGGAGGAGCTCTCCAGTCGTCCACTCATCCTAAAGTTTTCATAACTGGAGGATCTGGCTGCAGTCAGGGCGATCCTGAACCGGGTCTTCGCCTCGGCTGTACCATTTGCGTCGCGAAAGGTCACCAGAACCTCCTCACACGAGGTAGCTGCTCTTTGTCGAGACGATATTCGTGAGCTTTCTTGGCCAACACGTCGACGGTACGATAATCAGGAGGGTAGATATTGTTCCTCTGGTTCAGCTCCAGGCTGAATAGTCGTCAATGAAGGAGGCTGTAGTGAGCTACTTAATTCGCTCAGCCCTATACGCTATCATCGCGACATCCAGTCTTTGTACGATAAGGCCATCGTCGATGCAACTCTGGCGAGTCTGGGGAGGCTGCTCCCTCGGTGGATGTTGACTCCGTTGTGCGCCGAGGCACGTAGAACAATTTTCATAAAAAGAGAAGTGATACAAACAAAAAGGGATTATAAATATGATACCCTGCCTAATTCTGTCTTGGCTCATCCTAGGTAGCCTGCCGACCGTGCACACTCGTTATCTCGTTCAGTAGCCCCTGGGACGCTTGCACAAAGTGCAACGTCACAATATATATAGATATATTCATGACGGCTGAATATTGTTTGACCATACGGCCGTCCGGATATGTGGTATGGATTCTGCGATAGTGAATGAACGTTGTTGCGTACAATTTTCCACTTCCACCGATGGAAATAACTGAAATCGGATGATGTCTACGATTAGCTTAGTGATTGCATGAATCACTATCAAACACCCGAAACGGAACGTAAATACAGCGGAATAACATCGGTCCCTTCAGCTGCATTTTAATCTACTATTTCAGACAGTTGAGCGTAGATCTCAGGTGATTAGCGGAATTATAATAATGCTCGAGCTCTGGATCAGCACAGCTCATTGTAAGATATAGATATGTGTCGCCGAAATGTACAATCACTAGTGGAGTCATTTCGGTGACCTTTTGGATAATGAATTGTACATTTTCGTGACGTCACCGAAATGCTCTTGCTCTGAAATATGTATACATGCACAGGGTGGTTCAGGTTGGACGCATCATATCAGGTCAGTGTATTCCTCCCGAAAATCCAAGACTGAAGTTCCTTCAACAAAACTTCCAGGGTCTAAGAGTTGAGGAGCTACAGAAGATCTTAGTCTTCCAATCAAAGGGCTTATGAGTGACCAAGGCAAGGCCGGTCAAGAGTGTAAGATGAGTGGTGCCCGCGTCGGATTGATTCTCATCGTTCGACGTTTCAGTCCATTCTCTGGATAAGTATGATGGCGTCGTCACTTGAAGATGTCTTCGTACGGCATACGCATCCGTTTTCGTTGTCCAGGTATTTCGATACGCATTTCTCGTAGTCCAGGTCCTCGGCTTCGTGGTTCTCGTATTCCAGGTCCTCGGCTTCGTAGTTCTCGTAGTCCAGCTTAATAAATAATTATTCCTGAACAATTGTAGAAACGAAGCGCAGGACCTGGACTACGAGAAACACGAATCGAAGTACCTGGACTATGAGAACTACCAAGCCCAGAACCTGGACTACGAAAAAAACGAGGCGAGGTAACTGGACTACGAGAACTACGGACCCAAGGACCTGAACTACGAGAAATACGAAGCCGAGGACCTGGACTACAAGAAATACTTAGCGAACGACCTGGACTACGAGAACTACGAGGCCGAGGACCTGGACTACGAGAAATACTTAGCGAACGACCTGAACTACGAGAACTACGAAGCCGAGGACCTGGACTACGAGAACTACGAAGCCGAGGACCTGGACTACGAGAACTACGAGGCCGAGGACCTGGACTACGAGAAATACTTAGCGAACGACCTGGACTACGAGAACTACGAAGCCGAGGATCTGAACTACGAGAAATACTTAGCGAACGACCTGGACTACGAGAACTACGAAGCCGAGGACCTGGACTACGAGAAATACTTAGCGAACGACCTGGACTACGAGAAATACTCAGCGAACGACCTGGACTACGAGAACTACGAGGCCCAGGACCTGGACTACGAGAAATACTCAGCGAACGACCTGGACTACGAGAACTACGAAGCCGAGGACCTGGACTACGAGAAATACTTAGCGAACGACCTGGACCACGAGAACTACGAACCCGAGGATCTGGACTACGAGAAATACTCAGCGAACGACCTGGACTACGAGAACTACGAAGCTGCGGACCTGGACTACGAGAAATACTTAGCGAACGACCTGGACTACAAGAACTACTTGTCATATTGTTTTTCGACAAAAACAATCATATGACGAAGTTAGATTTTGCGGGGCAAAGAAACAGTATACATGTTAAGATCTATATATACGAGATTGTATATATAAAATCTATATATACGAGATTGTATATACAGTGTCATCGAAATGCACAAATGCTCAGAAAAAAATTATATATATAGTGTCACCAAAATGTACAATTCATATAAAATTGTTTCCCAAATCGTCAAGGTTTTGAGCAATCAAATTTTGCTTGTGGGATTAAAAAGTTGAGGTCGTTTCGCACTATTTTCGATAAAAAAAAAATAGTGTCACGGAAATGGCTAAATAACATATATGGGGCATTCCAGCTCAACTCAACCGGCCAACGGAAGTGACCTCTTCGATTTTGTTCTCGAAATGATATATGGTAGTTCTATATTAAACATAACATGTCTGTGAAGATCAAGCCTTAAATCAAAAATCTGCCCAAGTTATGATTTTATGAAGATTTGAGTCGCCTTACATTCAAATATTCAGTGCCACGAAACGATGAGTCAACTCAAAAAGGTGTCTAATGGATTATGTCCGGTACAAAGTGTAGTTTGGATGGAAATTCAATGATAGTACATTATGCAACTAGGGAATAAAGCGGTAGATTATTCCCGTGTTCCATATAGGACTTTATTTCCGACTGACCCGTAGCCGTATTCGAAAAGTGGGACCTATTTTCATTTGACTGTATTGTCTGTGAGTAAAGTGATCGAATACGAGTATTTTGTTGGGATCGAAATGTTAATAATTAATCCTCCTGTGTCCACACGATATTTTGCCCTACACATGAGTGGAACGTTTGTTTCGAGAAAGTCAGGAAAGAGTCTGAAGATCTTGGAAAAGACGACCTTTGACAGACCACTGTGCGTGGCGGCGGGGTCCAGGGGCGAAGCCCCTGGTGGGGCCGAGGGGCGAAGCCCCCGTGGGGGGGTTCGGGGGGGCGAAGCCCCCCCGACTAAGAACAAGACCAAAAATCTCAATAGAAAAAAAAAAATGGAATTCATTTGCGTTCTATTCATCAACTTGAAACGTGAACATATGTTATAACAATACTGCTTTTAGAACTTACACATATCACTTATATATGTATCATTTTTTTCGTCATATTTTTCTGTAGTTATTCTTTTCATTATGAAAGAGTAGTATTATTAATCTTTTCTCACTGCTATTCTCATCCTTATTGTCTTTTCCCTCCTCTCTACGGGTAACAAAATATGCCATTTAAATAAATGAAAGCATTTGTTGTTAAAAGAAAAATCATTATTATTTCTTCCTTAATGTTTAAGTGTGATTATTTTATAAGTCTGAAAACTAAAATTTATTGAAAATTTATAGTAATATATAAAGAAACAGTTCAATATTAAAAAGAAAAGATAGAAAATAAGTTACACTGCAAACTGCGTTTGCGGGAGAAAAAGTGAATTTGCGGGAGAAAAAGTACTTTTTCTCCCGCAAATTTACTTGTTCTTCCGCAAATTTACTTTTTCTCCCGCAAATTTACTTTTGCTCCCGCAGAAGTGAATTTGCGGGAGAAAAAGTATACTAGGGAATCAGATACCACTTTAGTCCCGCTTTTCAGGTAAATAAAGTGGTCTTTACGATCGAGTCGGGAATAAAAAATTTTAAGCACTCGTTTTCTCTAATATTTCTCGAAAATCTCAATTTTCTCGGGAGTGCCCTAATCGATTGGGATGAATTTTGCACACAAAATTTTCAGTGAAAAACTACAAATTTAGGTACCCGAAACAATATGCCCGGACGTCAACTTCCGGAGTTGTGCAGTTTTTAAATAATTATATAATTACCATTTCCGAGGGAATTTTGGTTCGCACGAATAAATAACATTGGGTATGATGCAAAGCATAGAAAGCTTGGATACAAATATTTAGGAAGTTGCTATTAGACATCAATAAATCAATTTAGTAATTGATAATCTTTTTTGTTATTACAAACATAATTTATCCGTTAATCGTGTCCAATAGCACTTCCTGTTTTTATGAATCACTGATTATATTTAACTGGATACGAGTTCACATGGAAGGCAGGGGCCAATTCTTGCACCTGAGTGTACAGTAATGTTCATGAATGGGTTTTCCGCTGGCTAACTATTTTTTTCAGACTTTTTCGGATACCATCAATAAAATAATATTATATTATTTTTACAAGGGTTCACAATTATTATTATTACAATTTTGGCTATCAGCACATCAAATACGACTAGGATGGAGTCTCGTTTCCGAAAAAGTCCGAGAAAAACAGTTAGCCACCGCCAACCCATGGACGAACATTACTGTACACTCGGGTGCAAGCATTGGCCCCTGCCTTCCATGTGAAATCGTATCCAGTTGAATATAATCAGTGATTCATAAAAACAGAAAGTGCTATTCGACACGATTGACAAATGAATGATGTTTGTAATAACTAAAAAGATTATCAATTACTAAATTGATTTATCGATGTCTAATAGCAACTTCCTAAATATTTGTATCCAAGCTTTCTATGCTTTGCATCATACCCAATGTTATTTATTCGTGCGAACCAAAATTTCCTCGGAAATGGTAATTATATTATTATTCAAAAACTGCACAACTCCGGAAGTTAATGTCCGGGCATATTGTTTCGGGTGTCAAAATTTGTAGTTTTTCACCGAAAATTCTGTGTGCAAAATTCATCCCAATCGATTAGGGCACTCCCGAGAAAGTTCAGATTTACGAGAAATTTTAGAGAAAAAGAGTGCTTGAAATTTCGCATCGAATTTCCATCCAAACTAAACTTTTTACCGGGCATAATCCATGAGACACCTTTTTGAGTTGACTCATCGTTTAGTGGCAGTGAATATTTGAATGTGAGGCGACTCGAATCTTCATAAAATCATAACTTGGGCAGATATTTGATTTAAGGCTTGATCTTCACAGACATGTTATGTTTAATATAGAACTACCATGTATTATTTCGAGAACAAAATCGAAGAGGTCACTTCCGTTGGCCGGTTGAGTTGAGCTGGAATGCCCCATATATATATATATATACTAGGGGGGCTAGGCCCCCCTGCGCGCTTTGCGCGCCAACCCCCCGTGTTAGTAGTAGTTCTTATTAGTCGTTTTAAGATCCAAATAATCCGCGGACATTGGATGTTTTTCGAAAAATGATCAAATTTTTTATAGAATCCAGTGTCTAGTTTGTGACTTCCGATTATATATTCTCTTCACATTGGCTATTAGGTACTAAGAATTCAGACTATATTTTATGCTTCAGACTTTATATATAAAGTATACGCTATTTATACTTAGCATAATAGCTATATAACAATTATTGCAACAGTTATCGTTTCCACACCATTTCGCAGTAGAACATTGTTGATATTTAGAGTCCTGCAATTTGCCATTGAATATATATTATAATTGTATAATATTATTTATTCATTGACAGATTTGTTGTACATCACCATGAATATATTTAAAATTTGTTCAATTATCAAATATTGTAATTGTATAAAGAGTAAAACTGATTTGACTCTACGTCTCAATTTACAATAAAATGAACATCTATTGTTATTGTAATACAACGTGATTCAGATTCGGATCCAGTCGTCCAGGTCTTCGGCCTCATAGTTCACGTATTCCATGTCCCCCGCTTTGTAGTTCTTGTAGTACAGGTCCTCCCCTTCATATATCAAAGCGCAAAGCATTTATATATTGAGGCGCAATGCGGCCATATATGCATGCGCAAAGCAGCATGGTTGTGGTTGTCGGTCCTCTGTTGTATATATTATGGCGCAAAACAGCCATATTTTCATGCGCAAAGCAGCAATTTCTTGGTATATCTTTCTACGAATAGAAAGTAAAGTATCTTTACCATTTGTCCCGTATCCCGTATGAATAATTTACAATTCAATTACAATTTAATGAATTTAATAATTCATATATCAAAGCGCAAAGCATTCATATATTAAGGCGCAAAGCGGCCATATTCACATGCGCAAAGCAGCAAGTTTTTGGTACATCTTTCTACGACTAGAAAGTGAATTATTCATACGGTATACGGGACAAACGGTAATGATAATAATTTTCCTGTATCTAGCAAAATCTTTGGAATGAATGATTTGTATACATATATATTGAATTTCTATTATATATTACTAAGATTTTCTATTATCCTCGGACTCTATAATATCTTTATCGTTGACGTTTCTTCGTGCCTCTCTTTCTTGCCATTCTTCTTCTTCAAAATCATGCCATATTTCTGCCTCTACCGCGTAACGTTGGGCTTCCTCGACTTCCGCGAACTCGGCTAACAGCTCTTGCGCTCTTGCGGCTTGTTGTATCTGTTCCATGTGTTCTACGTATGCAATTTGTTTCAATATTTCATCGATCTCCGAATTTGTTAAATCGTCTATTATAATAATTCAATTAATCTTTAGTGATATCACGTTCCAATTAATGTATTAATCACGCTAGTACGTAATTGAATACATATCGATATTACATACTCTGCTCCACTGGTGGCAATCCGCGCCGTTTCATCTCTGTTCCCAGCATTGTTAACGCTTCTATCAACCTCACATATATTGCGTCCAATTCTTCGTCTGTTGGTTCGTCCATTATGATAATTTAATCAATTTTTAGTTAATTTACATTATGTCACGGTTCTCTGTCGGTTGAATATTACATACTCTTCGCTACTGGTGCCGATACGATTGGCCCCCCTCCCAGCTCTGATTTCAGCTCTGTTTCTGCTTCTACCAAATCCGCACATAGTCTGCCCATTTCCTCGTCCGTTAACCTATCTATTATGAGAATTTAATCAATCTTTAGTGACTTCACGTTTTCGTCGTTCGGTTCGGTAATGAAATACATATTTATATTGCATACCCTGGTTCCATTCGACTGGTGCCATTATTCAAATCGGATTGTTTAATAAGCCTATGATATTAAGGCTTTGAAATTTATCTACGTAAATTTATATATTATAGGATACGAAAGTAAATGAGGAACCTCGAAACACAAACCGTAACTATATTTATTAAACAAACGAAGAAAATTTATCGAATATTGATTACACGTCATAAAATCAAATGAAATCAAATGTAGAAATGTGAAATGCAAACCGTGACTATATTCATTTGGTTACAAATGACGTTTCATCGCATTGACGTCAGTAATTTGTAACTACGTTTCGTTTGTTCGCAATGAATACATGTACAATAAAATTGAACTTTTCGAATATCTCATTTATCCAATTCAAACAGGTGATTCTGCACACAGGGACGCTTGAAATTGTGAATCGTTGTTCTTGAAAAGGAACAGTGACCTTTGAGAATTGTGACGCTTGTAATCACAATGTAAAGTTTTCGGCGGTGTAATAAGTATATCAAATCTGGGGGGAATCTGTGAGCATAGTGCGGACCCAGAAGATGTATGAGTATACTTTATACTATAAAAAGACGTCGCCGCCGTGTCAATATCAGAGGGAATCATGAGCAATGATGGGTGAGAACCGTGACCCTATGTGGGTAACTCGAACGGCCGTGGATACCGAGCATACTCGGGGCTGTTCGAAGATGCCCGAGAATACCCGAGGAGAAGGAGTTAGCCAAGGATGCCCGGGGGGGGGGGGGGGGACTAAGGGCCAAAGGAGGCCCATAAAGCCGAGCGGAACTGAGAAGGCCCACAAGGCCGAGCGGACCTGAGGAGGCCCTGGAAGGGTCGAAGGGAGCCCAAAAGACCGAGCGGAGCTGAGGAGGCCATGGAATCCGACACGGCGGCGACCTTTGACCTTTGACCTTTGACCTTGAAAATCTATGGGGAAAACAAAAGAATTCTGGGAAAAACCCATGGGGATTACCCATAATTCCCTTGAATACTGACACGGCAGCGAGGGCGGCAGCAAGGGGGGGGGGGGAGTGGAGTCGAGGAGGCCATGGAATGTCCGACACGGCGGCGGCGACTGAATTATATAATATAGAAGGATATATATGTATATATACGGCCATTTTTCATATATAATCGATGTATATAATCTGTATAGAATCATATATAATCTTTTTTAATCGGGTAGATGAAATAATATTCTATGATAATGTATCATACTTTCACGCTGTACGTTCATACAAGGTGAAATAAATATTATAATACATACCTCTGTGTGATTCATTGTGGAAATATTGAGCTAACTGTAACACAAGGGACAGCATATACGGGACAAAAATTCATTAAACCTAGATACAACCGTATTTGTTCGTTTTGTATTTAACTTGAAGAAGGAAACTCGTGGGTGTAACAGTCACATTTTTTCTTTATAAATGAATTTTATTTTGCGACGTTTCGGCTATTCATGGCCAGCCATTTTCAAGCCTGTGGGAAAACCACATAGTTTGTTACAATATGTTTATTAATTACGAATAAAGAAAGAAAGCAATGAATGTATAAAGACGGACCACATGGTGACCGTTGGTATTTGAAAAAGTTAGGTTAGGTTTAACATGATAAGGCATATTCCTTTTGAACAACGGAGTTTTTACAAGAAAAAGTATATATCAAGTAGAATTACGAAATAAGTATTATTATGCAAAGAGTGATCAAGATTATAATCAAATATATAGAGATAACCTACCAAAAGGGGACTTCGTGTGCACCTGAGGTGTTATTAGTGCAACGCTAAGCGGTGAAGTGATCGAAAATCAATTATTGCCGGAAGACATAACCTCACATAATTCGAGAGATCAATGTACCCGCGAATTTTCAAATACAGTAATGCCCCTCAATAGTCAACTCATCGGGACCTGCGAACCCCTCAATAGTCCGTATCCCCACCCAAATATACTGAGCACACTGCGCACGCGTCAACTGTGTGTGACAGACCGAACCCCTGTTGTGCGCATGCTTTAAGAGGCGTGACTAAGCACAGTCTCAGGGGAATCGGAACTATGGAGGGGGGCCGTCGACGGACTATTGCGGAGTCGCTTAAGGGGAAATTCCTTGACTATTGCGGGGTATGGACTATTGAGGGGTTGACTATTGAGGGGCATTACTGTAAGGTTGATCACTCTTTGCATAGTAAGAACAGAGGAGCATAAAGATTACTTAGGTTATCAATGTCGGTGCGTTTGTTACAGGTTAAATTCCTAGAGATATTTAACATTTCTTTAATTAGTCTATGATGGTGATTAGTCTCCGTGGCTAATATCTCCGGGTTGTCAAAGTCAAACTTATGGCCAAGGGTTAAGGCATGTTCGCTGAGAGCAGATTTAAAGACATCCTTAGTTTTTAGGCTGTAGGAGTGATTGTACAATCTTTTGTGTAAATGTTGTGTGGTTTGGCCTATGTAGCCTTGGTCACAGTTTAGGCAGTTGATTTTATAAACTAAGTTGGATTTATCTAATGTGGGAACATCATCTTTTAGACGTGAGAACAGCGATGCTGACGTATTGGACGATTTGAAGATAACCTTAACACCATGCTTGCGTAGAATAGATTGAATTTGTTCAGATAACCCTTTTATGTACGGTAGGACTGTACGGTTGCTATAGCTGGTTGTGTTAGTTTCAAGTTGTTCTTGGTATTTGAGACTGTTATACATTTTTTCAATGCGTGAGATTTTAACGGAGTTTATTAAGCTAGATGGATATCCATTTTGGAGTAAGGAATTCTTTATGAGTTCAAGATTTTTTTCCCTTAGACTAGGGTCGCTCAGTATTAAACCTCTGTCAAATAGACCCGCAACAACGCATTTTTTATGCACCTCTGGGTGATGTGATGAATATTGAAGATAACGGCCTGACCAAGTAGGTTTTTGATACCAATCAAGAAGCAACTTGCCATTGTTGTTGAGAATTGACATGTCTAAGAAGCTGATCTTATTGTTTGATTCCACCTTAACGGTGAATTTGAGTTTAGGGTGGAAATTATTGAAGGAGGAAACTAAGTCGTCAATATTGTTCTGTTGAACAGTTGTTAGTTTTGTATTTAGTAAGACGTTAAATATATTCAATCGGTGAAAGAAAATTGTCATCGATAGCCTACAAGTCAAAAGTTAAGTTCATAATGTTATACAAGCAGTTTTGTTTATTTTTATTTATTTTTTTCTTTCTTTTCATCCACTCGATTTAGCCTTGTGGCATATGTGGTACACACGCATCGATGCATCTATTTCAAGTGTAAGTCAGCCTCGCGTTTGTTACGACTAGCGGCCGGCAAAGCCCACGGCGCCACCGTACGACCGACCCGTAACGATCTCCGATTGGACGCTACTCAGCCAACCAACGGATCTTCGCCGAGTTGGCAAAAATTTAGCAAATTAGCAACTCAGCAAAAGTTACAGAATCGCAACCCTGGACAAGCATACGTTGCATTGTCAAGAGTCAAATCTCTCGACGGATTACATTTGATAAATTTCAATCCGCAGGCAGTAACAGTTCAGGAAGCTGCAGTAGTCGAGTACAATCGACTTAGGGCACAATACAAAACTGAATTGGTGGAAATTCATATTACACGTGCGACTTAATTAACGGTCAAAGACACCGTATGATCGGTTCCCCCATGCACGCAAAATATATAAATCGAAGTAGATAATACCACATTGCCAAATCCGTTGCGCACCATTGTTGGCATGGAAAATGAGGACAGTGTTCCATGTTACGCGAATGCCACTCTGCAGTGTATATTCCACTGCTCAAATATAGTACAACAATTGATTAAATTGAATAATAACGACCCATTAGAAAAATTAGCCTATTCTTACGTCAGAAGTAGTGCAACATCAAATTCGTTTGCGTTTCGAGAATTAGCAGGCGAAAATTCCACAGAAAATATCCAACACGACGCGGCTGAATTTCTTAAGGCTATTTGCGAAAAATCTGATTTAACTCAAAAAGCGATCAAACATCAGTTGATCACGACGGTCAGATGTAACAATTGCGGACTCAGCTCTGAGATCGCACAGCCAAATTACATTTTAGCCATACCCGTATCATTTACACCAGGATCAAGAGCCCCAAGAACCTACAAAATTTGTTGAATAACACTTTGTCACGATGGACATGACTTGACAGTACGTGCGAGAATTGTCAGAGAAGCAATCAGCTACAAAAAACTGTAATTGCTTCGGTATAACATATCATTGTCGTGCAGTTCATGATATTTACGTATCAAGATGGACAAGCATCTAAAATAACAAATTTCGAATTGAACGCAGTACCAACTACAAAGATTACCCTCGACAATCAGAAATTCAAGATAGATAGCGCGATATTTCATCACGGTGAAAGTATAGATAGTGGTCACTATACTGCAATGCTAAAAGATAAAGCAAATCATTGGCTGGTTGTAAACAATACGCAAGTACATGAACAGATCTGGCCACGGGGAGCCAAGGACATTTACATGATATTATTAGAAGCGATATCACAAAATTTCCGATTTATATCACCATGAATGCTTTGCCAATTACATGTTTGTTTGATAATATATATACCATGTATATCATCAAAGGCTTACCAGCCCTATTCACAATTACAAATATAAATTGTGACGTGAATTTTATTGAGACCTCGGATCTGGACCGGATAGCCAGCCTCCGAGAGTCATCCACTCGACAATTGGCCAAAAACTGAGAATAAAAAAATATTGGGCGCCAGGCGGATAACCGCCGATTGCAAAAATCTAAACAAAATAATAACCGTCGGCTAGCAGCAGTACCGCGGAGAGCGGTCGGGATCGAATGAAGGATTAGCAAGGCGTTAATCAACGACTCGAGACTTTGAATTTAACAACAAAAATAGAATTGAATTAATAAAAATAATAGAAAAAAAATGATAGAAATAATAAATTGGGCAATCGGGGATACTTCCCCTCGAATATAGGACGGCCACAGGTCGTGTACAGGCGACCTGGCCACGTTGAACGAGTTTTACAATAATTAATAAACTACTAGCTTCCACGTGGGAGAGCGATAACAAAACAAAATAATGCAAAAATAAGTAACTCGACAAACTAGGTCCTCGTGGAACAAAAATTACGAATAAACGACTGGAATATGCCCGCAAGGACCAACAACTAATCCACAAAATAATTACTTAAAATTAACTTAAACTAACTCTACCTTCGTAGGCGAAACGAAAAGGCTAAACAAAATTCAAAATGTAATGACGATCTGAATCTCTCCGCGAGAAAAAGAGAGCGCGACCGTAACGGATTAGGACTATCTTTCTCGCACTCACGTGCGAAGCTCACAACTCTACAAAAGCATTATCACGCGATACAAAACTCAAAAATCTTACTAAAAAAAAAATCAAAACTCAAAACTCTATTATTGCGTGAGACACTGGTGACGGCCTACCAACTCGGAAGTCGTTTTAATTTGATTTCCAACAATCTCTAAAAGCCTTAGGAAAATAAGGCAAGATGGCTGACGGCCGTTTGCCGAATTCAAATTAGTATGAGTCAAATTGGCTAACGCTTACCGTTGTCCAGCCGGAATACAAGGCCTCGTGGCGTCTCAACGACGAGCCCTCGGATGCACTGAACTCGAACTCAACAAAGACTCAAACGCTTTCCCGCAGGGAATTCACACAAAATTCAGCCTCGTGGCTACTACAGAAAAATGCAATTTCTACGATTAGAGCGAGCACTAGAGCTCGGCGCTCTACCTGCGAGGCAGGCCTACGGCAGAGTGATCAGACGACATGGCGCTGGTATTGAGCACCCTCATTAGGAGATCGATTATCGATTTCGTAAATCTACCGCAAGATCCTTGAATGTGGCGACCTGTTGTCGCTACGCGCGCAATTCGAAGTTCGCCACGATGTTCGAAGCTCGCTAAATCGGAGGACCACGGGCTGCAGATTCTTCTTGGTGGCGGGAATCTCTTCCACCACCGATGTCCCACGTCGCAGAATGCCCTTGGCACTCCCCCGTGTCCTCTCGTACAATAGTTGGAGGTAGCATGGCCACTACTATCCTTCGGAGCTTTTAGGTGGCGTTCGTCGAGTAGGATCAAAACAGTCGATTTTTGGCGTCGTGCGTTCGTCTGGTCGTGTCTCAGTTGTAGTTGTTAGCCGTCGGCTGGGTCTCATCTCACACATGTTAGAGAGAAGGTAAAAAAAAAAAAAAAAAGAATAAGAACTAAATTCGACAGTCTTAGATCGGTCACGGTCGCCTCTCGGAGAGTTTATAGCCTCGGGGCTAACCTAAACGCATTCATGCTTCTGTCATGCATCCATCCTTCGTAACTATGGTCGTCTAAGGGTTCGGGAGTGACTTGTAACACGCGTTGCAAAATGCAATGTTACAAAATATATTTTATAGTACAATATGACTATTTGATCGATTATCCAAATAGGTCAGTAAGTAAGTACTGAACAAAAGTTTCCCACTGTAAAAATGAAAAAAAAAAAACGAAGATAATTCTTTCACGAGTCAAACTACATGTATAATATATCGGAAATCAAACATTTATATTGGAGATTGTTTCTATTCGTCTATAATTTATTTGTAAATAAGTCGACCTGAAAATGTGAAGAAAAAAAACAAAATAACTTGGAAATATGAACTCTGCAATTGAAAAAACAGTGTATATACATTGGTCTCAAATATTATAACCACAGCCTACATGCACAGGCATGCAATCGATAAATTAGCTGGTACTTCATAATACATGTGGACAAAGAGTTCACAATCAAAGAACTCTAAGATTTTATGAATCACTGAAGAAAATCAGACTGATTTCTTCGATATCAATATTAAATCACAGTCAATTATTGGTTCGGAATGCCTAACGCAGAAAATATGTACGTAATCATAATATACGCATAACCAGTCAGTGAGAGATCATAGTACATCGTTTCGGTGAATAGTTGTATTACAGAATAAACTGTCATACTGATAACGTATAATAGACATAACTTATACACTTTACCAAGAAACAGCTGTGGACTTATACCAAATTTGGCTCCAGCATCTATCATATAACATGTACCATGAGTTTATAGAGACATGTACAATAACTGATATCCCTAACTTACAAAATATCAATTGCATATTGCTTACGCTTCGGTGAATTATGACTCGATACATATTATCTTGATGGATGCTGGACGAATTTGAATCAGTGTAACATCTGTTTCATTGGTATCAGTGTATGCAGTACAACGGACTGACTTGCATCACAGGTAAAAAATTTCAATTAACCCTTTGTGGCTCACATTTTTCCTTGCGTTCAATTGGCTGGAAATTTGTCACTCGGGGGTTTTTGGTGTCGCTGATGACGAATCTGAGCTCAGAATTCCAAAATTCAAAATGGCGAATCCAATATGGCGGACAGAAGTACAAAAAGTTGCTTGATGGAAGTGAAATTTGTCACTCGGGGGTTTTTGGTGTCGCTGATGATGAATCTGAGCTCAGACTTCCAAAATTCAAAATGGCGAATCCAATATGGCGGACAAAAGTACAAAAAGTTGCTTGATGGAAGTGAAATTTGTCACTCGGGGGTTTTTGGTGTCGCTGATGACGAATCTGAGCTCAGAATTTCAAAATTCAAGATGGCATATGCAATATGGCAGATAAAAGTACAGAAAGTTGCTCGATGGAAGTAAAATTTGTCACTCGGTGGTTTCTGGTGTCGCTGATGACGAATCTGAGCTCAGAATTCCAAAATTCGAAATGGCGAATCCAATATGGCGGACAAAAGTACAAAAAGTTGCTTGATGGAAGTGAAATTTGTCACTCGGGGGTTTTTGGTGTCGCTGATGACGAATCTGAGCTCAGAATTCCAAAATTCATAATGACGGATCCAATATGGTGGACAAAAGTACACAAAGTTGCTCGATGTGAGTGAAAATGGGCACTCGGGGGTTTTTGGGGTCGCTGATCACGAATCTGAAGTCAGAATAATGAAATTTTCACAACCAAGATGGCGGACTCAAGATGGCGGACTCACTTTTCCAAAAAATAGACGTAGAGCACTAAAAACTTGTACTCGGGGGTTTTTGAGGTCGCTGATTACGAATGTGAAGTATTGATAAAGTAACCGCGCTTGGTTGATTCCAGAGACACGAACGAGGACGTAGCGGTTATTGTCTCCATTTTCTTTCTTTTGTTTGTTTTTTTTTTTGTTTTTTTTGTTGTTTTTATTATTTTTTTTTTGTTTTTTTTTTTGCTTTTTTTCTAAGAATTTAGTTTTTACATTTTATTTATAGTGTAACTGTTTATTGATGGTAAATTTGAAAACAGTTTTTCTCGGATTTTATGCACAATGGCACTTTGCAAGTACTGCAAATGTATATAGTTTTGCATGGTACAGCCTTTGTACTACAAAGAGCACAGCGTCTTGGACTCTTTACACATTCAGGCATATGACGGGATTCAGAACGCCTTTTCTCGATAGGTACAACAGGTTTTGCAACTAAGTTTGATGGAGATGCTTGTAGACGTTTTCTTCCTCTAGCTGTTGGTAAACGATGACTTGCTAATTCATCTACTAAAAGTAACCTGAATTTTTTTGAAGTTATTTGATGTTCTGGATTTTTGGCATTGTAAATAATTAATGCATTTATAATAGCTACTTCAAAAAAATACCAAAATATACGGTGCCACCATTTTTTTGACTTTCTATCAAGTTTGTAAGTTGATATCAAATGGTCAGATCTATCAACATACCCCATATGTTTATGATGGTCTGAACACATAACTGGGCATGTTATTTCTTTTAGTGAACCATCTTTTTGTCTACGATTTGTTATGGTGACATCACAAGGATCATGGTAGTTAGATAGAAAAAAAACTCCCTTTTCATCCATCCATTTGATCCAGCTAATTCCAGCATCACGTGTACGGTATTCATGTTGCCCATGATTCATTTTTTTATCAGGAATTAAACTTTTAGGCAAACCCTTTCTGTTGGAACGAACAGTTCCGCAAGCAAAAATTTTATCTTGTTTCAAATCATTCATAAGATCAAGACTTGTGAAAAAATTATCAAAAAACACATGATGATTTTTCCCTACTAGATCACGCGTCAAATCTTTTACAATCCGTGCCCCTAATTGTTTTTCAGCACTTTCAGTTTTGCCTGTATACACCTGAAATTCGCATACGTAACGTGATGAATCTGCGCGAGTCCAACTTTTATATCCACGTTTTACAGGCTTGTTCGGCATGTATTGCTTCAAACTACTACGGCCTTTGAATTTGATCATGGATTCATCTATTGATTGATTATCACTGGGATTCCAACAATTTTTAAAAGTTTCTAATAATTTATTCAGGAGTGGTCTTATCTTATATAATTTGTCATAATTTGTATCCCCTTTTTTTGGTTCTTGACTATTATCAGTCATGTGCAAATGACTAAGAAAAAAACTGAACCTAGCCTTCGTCATCAATTGGCTTATGAATGGATCATTTAGTTTTGGATCTACCGACCAATAATCATGGTAAGATGGAGATTTTTTTACACCCATCATAATATTTATAGCGAAAAAAAATAATAATTCCTCTTTGGTTATTGGATTTGCTTTAGTTTTTTTTTTGTCGTAAATACAAGTTTGTTTGCTCGACAATCAAATCTAAAAGCTCATGAGGGAAAAGACATAAAAATATTTGTAGAGGCGTAGTTGCATCAGCTGGAATATTTGGACCAAAAGCTTCAGTAAATGGTTGATCGTCACGAGTTTTTCTGTTTTCTGTCCATGTGAATTCGTTAAAATCATCTGCTGTAGTATCATCATCTGAATCTTCTGAGTCAGAATGATTTCCGTGAAGACTTTCTTCATTATCACATTCGACATCATCATTCTCAGTTTCGTCTTCACCACACAATCCATCAATAGATTCAGAATCACTAGGAATATCAGCGGTTTCATCCATTTTTTAAAATTTTATGAAGAATCGGCTCATAAGCCGAATATATTGTTGTATAAAAAAGAAATAAAAAAGAATGCTTTTTTACGAAAAAAATCGCCAACAATCTTTTCTCAATTTTGTTCCTCTAACATTGACATATATGAGTTGTAGTTTCAAATAAATACACGTAAAAACAATTTGAGGTGGATAACGATAAGAAAAATTCATACGAAAATGTTTACGATTGCAACGTGATTTTTTGCAAAGTTTCAAAATGAAAAAAATTGCCAATTTGTTGAAAATATTTATGGTCAGTAATTAATAATTATTTAGTGACTCAATAGCTAAAGAAGTAAGTGGGAATTTTTACGTTCAATTTAAAAGCAAGATCTGTTGTAAACATTAGAAATGATAAGGTAAAAGCCCAAAAAGTAAGAATTATAATTTCGATTGTATTTTCTCTGATGCAAAGCGTTTTATTTATTAATTTTGCTGAATATTTTTAATCTGAAAATTTTAATCTAAGGTGTTGGACAAAAAATTGAAAACTAACGTAATTGTGATTAAAAACATAAACTTGATAATTTTCAGAATCGTTGAGTTTGAATATCCGATTACAATTATATTTTCTTAAAAACCAAGATAAGGAATTAAAAATAACGAATCTAAAATAAAAACGATGTTTTTTTGTGTGAAAACGTTTTTCAGCGTAAATGAGTATACATGTATTACACGGAGAGAATTTTTCTAGGAAAGATTCCCATACTTGCTGGTGAATGAGGTATATACTAGTCATTGCACAAAATTTCATCCAAAGTATAGGAAAAGGTCCCACCGAGTATTGAGAACAGTAATATTTTTAATGGTATGTCAACGATTTTTCCTTGTACTTTTTCCTATACTTTGTATGAAATTTCGTGCAATGACTAGTATATACCTCATTCACCAGCAAGTATGGGAATCTTTCCTAGGAAAATTCTCTCCGTGTAATACATGTATACTCATTTACGCTGAAAAACGTTTTCACACAAAAAAACATCGTTTTTATTTTAGATTCGTTATTTTTAATTCCTTATCTTGGTTTTTAAGAAAATATAATTGTAATCGGATATTCAAACTCAACGATTCTGAAAATTATCAAGTTTATGTTTTTAATCACAATTACGTTAGTTTTCAATTTTTTGTCCAACACCTTAGATTAAAATTTTCAGATTAAAAATATTCAGCAAAATTAATAAATAAAACGCTTTGCATCAGAGAAAATACAATCGAAATTATAATTCTTACTTTTTGGGCTTTTACCTTATCATTTCTAATGTTTACAACAGATCTTGCTTTTAAATTGAACGTAAAAATTCCCACTTACTTCTTTAGCTATTGAGTCACTAAATAATTATTAATTACTGACCATAAATATTTTCAACAAATTGGCAATTTTTTTCATTTTGAAACTTTGCAAAAAATCACGTTGCAATCGTAAACATTTTCGTATGAATTTTTCTTATCGTTATCCACCTCAAATTGTTTTTACGTGTATTTATTTGAAACTACAACTCATATATGTCAATGTTAGAGGAACAAAATTGAGAAAAGATTGTTGGCGATTTTTTTCGTAAAAAAGCATTCTTTTTTATTTCTTTTTTATACAACAATATATTCGGCTTATGAGCCGATTCTTCATAAAATTTTAAAAAATGGATGAAACCGCTGATATTCCTAGTGATTCTGAATCTATTGATGGATTGTGTGGTGAAGACGAAACTGAGAATGATGATGTCGAATGTGATAATGAAGAAAGTCTTCACGGAAATCATTCTGACTCAGAAGATTCAGATGATGATACTACAGCAGATGATTTTAACGAATTCACATGGACAGAAAACAGAAAAACTCGTGACGATCAACCATTTACTGAAGCTTTTGGTCCAAATATTCCAGCTGATGCAACTACGCCTCTACAAATATTTTTATGTCTTTTCCCTCATGAGCTTTTAGATTTGATTGTCGAGCAAACAAACTTGTATTTACGACAAAAAAAAAACTAAAGCAAATCCAATAACCAAAGAGGAATTATTATTTTTTTTCGCTATAAATATTATGATGGGTGTAAAAAAATCTCCATCTTACCATGATTATTGGTCGGTAGATCCAAAACTAAATGATCCATTCATAAGCCAATTGATGACGAAGGCTAGGTTCAGTTTTTTTCTTAGTCATTTGCACATGACTGATAATAGTCAAGAACCAAAAAAAGGGGATACAAATTATGACAAATTATATAAGATAAGACCACTCCTGAATAAATTATTAGAAACTTTTAAAAATTGTTGGAATCCCAGTGATAATCAATCAATAGATGAATCCATGATCAAATTCAAAGGCCGTAGTAGTTTGAAGCAATACATGCCGAACAAGCCTGTAAAACGTGGATATAAAAGTTGGACTCGCGCAGATTCATCACGTTACGTATGCGAATTTCAGGTGTATACAGGCAAAACTGAAAGTGCTGAAAAACAATTAGGGGCACGGATTGTAAAAGATTTGACGCGTGATCTAGTAGGGAAAAATCATCATGTGTTTTTTGATAATTTTTTCACAAGTCTTGATCTTATGAATGATTTGAAACAAGATAAAATTTTTGCTTGCGGAACTGTTCGTTCCAACAGAAAGGGTTTGCCTAAAAGTTTAATTCCTGATAAAAAAATGAATCATGGGCAACATGAATACCGTACACGTGATGCTGGAATTAGCTGGATCAAATGGATGGATGAAAAGGGAGTTTTTTTTCTATCTAACTACCATGATCCTTGTGATGTCACCATAACAAATCGTAGACAAAAAGATGGTTCACTAAAAGAAATAACATGCCCAGTTATGTGTTCAGACCATCATAAACATATGGGGTATGTTGATAGATCTGACCATTTGATATCAACTTACAAACTTGATAGAAAGTCAAAAAAATGGTGGCACCGTATATTTTGGTATTTTTTTGAAGTAGCTATTATAAATGCATTAATTATTTACAATGCCAAAAATCCAGAACATCAAATAACTTCAAAAAAATTCAGGTTACTTTTAGTAGATGAATTAGCAAGTCATCGTTTACCAACAGCTAGAGGAAGAAAACGTCTACAAGCATCTCCATCAAACTTAGTTACAAAACCTGTTGTACCTATCGAGAAAAGGCGTTCTGAATCCCGTCATATGCCTGAATGTGTAAAGAGTCCAAGACGCTGTGCTCTTTGTAGTACAAAGGCTGTACCATGCAAAACTATATACATTTGCAGTACTTGCAAAGTGCCATTGTGCATAAAATCCGAGAAAAACTGTTTTCAAATTTACCGTCAATAAACAGTTACACTATAAATAAAATGTAAAAACTAAATTCTTAGAAAAAAAGCAAAAAAAAAAACAAAAAAAAATAATAAAAACAACAAAAAAAACAAAAAAAAAAACAAACAAAAGAAAGAAAATGGAGACAATAACCGCTACGTCCTCGTTCGTGTCTCTGGAATCAACCAAGCGCGGTTACTTTATCAATACTTCACATTCGTAATCAGCGACCCCAAAAACCTCCGAGTACAAGTTTTCAGTGCTCTACGTCTATTTTTTGAAAAAGTGAGTCCGCCATCTTGATCCGCCATCTTGGATGCAAAAATGTTGAAATTCTGACTTCAGATTCGTAATCAGTGACCCCAAAAACCCCCGCGTAATAATTTTTAGAATGATTGAATGAAAAACAAAGCGAAAATTGATTTTTTTCTTCAAAAAAGAGCTTTTTACGTCATTTGTTTATTCATAACTAATTAAGAATTTATTAAATATTAATTTTTGTTATTCATTATGATAGAGAAACATTTTAGCTAATAGAAGAATGTATAATCACTAATATATACCTATAAATAAAATTTTTATACGCAAAAATCTAAGACGCAATAGGTGGTCAATATATTGACTGCCAAGCCACAAAGGGTTAAAACGATCTTAGCTGACAGCTGCAAAATATATCGTATTATGATATGCCTGTCAAAGTAAAATAACTAGTAAAATTACCCAGTAGAGCTGATTACAGGCAAAATATAAATATGTCTCACATACAAAATCAAAACAGACTCCTCTTTATTTTTCGAATATTCACTATACATGAAGTGAAAATCATTTGTTATGCCTATGCACAATTGCGAACCAATACGCCAAATTCATTGTTTCAAATCGAATCCGAAAATTGAATGTATGGTAGTAGTTATGTAAAACACAATATCTATACACCATGCTATTTCCTATCCGCGAAAACCATAGCCTTTCGTCACCTATCTCTTACTCTACCAGGCGCTCGCCTCATTCAGTTGGTTGAGATGGCGAAAGACATTGGTTCGCTGTTAGGAAAGTCGATGCAAAATACATATATATGTAATAAAATGATATGAATAAAAATAGGCAAATGACTGTGATTTAAGCACCATATACAGGCTATATATACGATTGCCAAAATACTATTACATTCGTTACACCATGTTTACAAATGGAAATGGAACAAAATCTGTACATAGTGCACAATCTATACCTACATACAAACCATTTGGCACAATGTTTGAAAGCTATAGTCAAAACGAAAGGTAACTATATAATTTTGCCCATGACTATAGAATGATAATAGTAATACTTTCTGTTATTATTATTATTAATATTATGATTATCGTGTGCCGATAACACCAAATGAAACTACTGACCAAAACAATACATATATATGCTACTGTTGATGAAAAAATTTCACCATGGTATGGTTAAAGTTATGGTAAAAAGGAGGCAACTAAAATATATCCAATAATGTGACCAATGAAAAACAATTAACCATGGTATAGCAAAGGTATAGTAAAAAGGAGGCAACTAAAATATATCCAACCACGAAGAACATCCAAAGATGTAAAAAAAAGCCGGCAAGTAGTCACACGAAAATCACAATTGCTTTATAAGCAAAACGGTTTGCCAGTCTCTGTCGTGAAATCAAGAAAAAAGCCAAGCACCGAACGTACAAATGCGATCTCTCAGCAATTCGTTAAAAAATATAAAAAAACTCCAACTCAAACTCAAGTCTACGTCGTGAAGTCGGAGTTTCGTTTGGGGATATCGAAGCATCATTCCAAGAGCTACGTACTTGGCGGGCACATTCGGTTTTTTTTCTTTGTGTTTGTTGTTCTCGCGTTTAATTGATATGACATCGTATTTTGTGAACCAGTCTCAAAGTACTATGTTTTCGGTCGCTGATTATAAACATGTCATGAACTTTGCATCGACTGACGAATGTTAGATTCTCAGATAAGATTGGTTCTATAGGTAAGGTACAAACTTATTTGAAATGCATCTTCCGATCTTGTCGGATGACTTTGTCGTGGCAGTTGAAGGATTAACGCTTGCGAGATCACGGGAGTGCCAAAGGCGCCCGCACTACGCACTCCCGTGAACTCGCAAGCTCTAATCATTCAACTGCCAAGATTGTGTAGTTGCAAATGATTATTCTCCACAAGCGAATGAGCAACAATAGTACATTATGCTTCTAGTGAGGAAAGTGCGTGGCTTTGCTGAGTCCGGGGTTCAGCACGAGCACGAGGTGAAAATCCGCTCCTCCCATGTGGCATATATCATTTTTTACCCGACTCGATAAAATGTCCATATTGCATCCACTAGTCAAACACAGCAATTTAATCACTGAAACTTAGAATCGGTCAAACTTAGAGTTTTTTTCTGCCTTAAAAATTACTTTTTCGACCGCAAAATTCACTTTTTCTTCCCTCTGGTCAGAAATTGATTCCTTTCCGCCCGCGTTGCAGGGATTGAGTATAGTGATTTTGTCGTAGTCGGGTAAAAAATATTTTTCCACTCAAGTGAGGACGAACTGTTACGAAGATGGGTTTCAGGTATTGAAATTGATCCTCCTCACCACGTGTGTACGCTCATGCACTTGCATATACGCTTGCATCGTGAGCACGATTGTATGACATAGTATAGGTACACCAAAGCAATCATCAACTGAATTTTATATTCATCATTATATCCAACTGTCATACTCTATGCTACTTATAGCATATACGTATATCCGTAGCTGTATGTTTTAGGTTTCATGCCGAAATAGCAGAGTAGAGTTTTCTTGATTCGATCGTTTTGCAAATGAATAAGTTTATTCTTCTACAATTAATACTACCTAGTGAAGTATGTGATTCCAGAGTTCCGATTCTGATCTGATAATTCAATGGCAATGGAACGACCACAATTTTTATTGATTATAATATTTATGCTGGAAAGTCATACACATAGTTAAGGACACGTAGAATTATCTTCTGACATGCTTATTGGTTCGAATAACTAATTTTTCAGTGTATTTAATTGCTGTCGCATTGAAAACTTAATTTTCGCGTAAAACGAAGCGGGTTGTCCGTAAAGCTCTAAGGAACCGAATGTGCCCGCCAAGTACGTAGCTCTTGGAATGATGCTTCGACATCCTCACACGAAACTCCGACTTCACGACGTAGACTTGAGTTTGAGTTTGAGTTTTTTCTATTTTTTCCAACAAATTGCTGAGAGATCGCAGTTGTACGTTCGGTGCTTGGCTTTTTTTTTGATTTCACGACAGAGACTGGAAAACCGTTTTGCTTATGAAGCAATTGTGATTTTTGTGTGACTACTTGGCGGCTTTTTTTTACGTCTCTGGATGTTTTTCGTGGGATTTCACTTTTTTTTTGCAAGTACCAGAACTGAGAAAGATTGCTCATTTAATTTCAGTAGAGTTAGACGTTATTATAGTTTGATCACTACAAGAAATACATTCGGAATTTGGGCATGGGGAGAAACATTCAGTGAAAGACAAACTTCAATTGTCAACTGTGACAAACATGGATAATTTATTAAGTAGAACTTAATTTCGTGTTATACAGTATTAGGTTGAAGTTCGTAACGGTAATGCAACAAAATATTCGCCAAAAATTCTCATATTCAAGGCTCGAACGTTTCAAATGGGTCAAGAACGGTGCATAATTCCTCAAATTTAGTGAAACATGTTTATCTTGCATATTTTATGATTCCAACAACATTTGAATCACGGGATATCGCATTTCTTCAACCGATATTCTGTGACGTGAACGTTATGAACTCCAACCTCCTTATACAGTTTCAACTCAAATTTACCACTTAATCAGTAATTTTGCAGCCATAGCTTGAAATACTGTGTTGCCTGACGCAGTAACAGGCTCATATGTGTTTTGTGACGTTGATTGTCCGGAGCTTGCATGCGTGTCTACTGCAATCCAGTTCAGGTCGCTGTGAGAATCATACAAATTAATAAACGATCAATCATCTCATAGAAATGTCACAGTAATTACTAAAATACTGAAAAATAAGATGTTTTGACTTGTCCTAGTATAGATCTAGGCGTGCGATATATGAGCTTAAATTATCTCATAATTGTCTGGATGGTTAAATACGATAGTTAATTTTCCGAAAATTCGAAAGGTGCTGAATAATTTTGAATGATTTCAAAGAACTCCTGTCATTTCACTAATAATCTGATGAATAGCATATTTCAAGGTATCAAACGATTTAACTAGATTTGTCACGATATTGAATGTTTCAACTCATTTCATAGACTAGACGAAGTGTGGATAGAATCCACATTTTCACTACTCATCCAGTAAAGCTGTGTATGATACCAAACGGAAAAACTTATTTTGATTTTGTGTGATTGCACATTCGCCTTCGGCTCGTGTTGCCAACTCACACTAGTCAGGAAAAATTTTATCGCACTCACATCATAATGTACCATTACCTCATTCAGTATGATAATGGATGTTTTACGCAGGGTCCGCGTGTGTGAGAATTTCATACATCATAAAGTAAAATTTTGTATAATACTCGACGGAAAAACTTTTCCTGACCTTGTGTGATTGCAACACTCGAAAAAGTTTCATCACTCTCATATCATACTGTACTATTTTCAACTCAGTGTGTGATACTCGACTTCTTATGCCTGTTGGTAGTATGTGAAGTGTCCGATTTATACACTTCCATATGTAAAAATAATTAATTTCTCTCCGTTTGGGAATAATAATTTCTAAAATATTTTTTTTCCATTCAACTTTCTTAATTTTGTAGTAAATTGTGTTGACATACATATTTACTGATTGGATAATAGTGTTACCAATATGTCAAATCAACATTATGTTATTTATAAATGAAACAAAATTCATGTAAAACATAATGTAATTCTATCAAAATCAAATGAGCCTCACTTTTATGATCAAGATAACTTCACTGAGAAAATAATTCTGCTGTGACAACGTTAGAGCGCTCCGTCATTACTACTCGATAGCCAACACAGTAGAATCTACTCTGCTGGTCGCGTTATCCCCACCATGTTCTCCAGTATGAGGCACTGTGTTCATTTTACGAGAGAGGCAACGCAGTGCCTTATACTGGATAACATGATGGGAATAACGCGACCAGCAGAGTAGATTCTACTGTGTTGGCTATCGAGTAGTAATGACGAAGCGTTCTAACGTTGTCACAGCGGAATTATTTCCTCAGTGTTGTAACTCGAATTTGCGTTTCTATCAATAGACTACGAAAAGGGATATATAGAAGTGGAAGCAAAAGAGTTGTTTCTGTCTTTGATTTCCTCATTTCTTTAGTTTCGAAGACTAATCAAATTTTATGCTATTGAAAATCACATTTGGAAGTATTTAGTTTTTCATGGGGGGTTTTCGCCCCCCCAACCGCCCAGTGGAGGCTTCGCCCCCTGCACCCCCAGCAGGGGCTTTGCCCCTTGCACCCCTTGGACCCTGTCACCACCTGGCCGCTCCAACTAATATTCCAATATATACTATACTTCCTTATTTTTTGGAGTTCTTTATAGGTCAAGAGTTTCGCACGCTGAGTTAAACAAAATAGTATATGACATGTGTGTGCTACTTGTATCGTGCTGTACTATTATAACACTTTCAATGGTGAGTAATTTCAAATATATTAGTCGGTTTGATAATTAGTTTTGTTACACGCACATCATGTAAATAATTTCCAAGGCGCATACACGCCACTAACATAAAAAAACAAAAGCCACACATCACCGCCACCCGCGGTTAAAACCGGCGATCTCGCGTCTCGCCCGAACGAAAAAACAATTGCAGAGCCGATAAAATTCTCTCACAGTAAAAGTAATATTCTTAAAACCGTATAAGGGATAGATTATTGATGTAAAATCAGCGAAACGGACCACGACGCCAAAGCAGATCCACCCAGCAGCTGAACTCCTGTACCCACTCGCTATATTAAATAAAACCAGATATATATTTGATCCTCTTGAAATCAAACGAAGCACTTATTTATATATATATAAATCCGCCTTCATGAATAACCCATCGGGGTTCTTCGCTCCACCTTGCGACTCCGCTTGGCCTCCTGAGTTGTTACACCTCGTAACAGTCCAACTACAGATGCTGCAGAAGGAACAGGACATCATTGAATGGATGAGCCGACTACAACCTATTACGATTGAGCCTCAAACAGTACAGCAACCTCGCCGAGATACCCGGAGTACCGCCCCAAAGCCAGCATCGCCTTGCCGAGATACCCAGAGAATCTCCCAAAAATCGGTGCCCCTTTCTCGCCGACGGGCCACGATCCAGCCCGATTCTACCACTACCCAGGCTACGACCAGACGCGCAACGAGACCTTCTCGAGTGGATTCGGGAAAGAAACGCGAAACCCTGACCAGAGCACCAACCTCCCAGAGAACTCCCGCAAAACGGACGAAGATTCGTCCGTTCACTATACCGCGGCCCGAACGCATACTCCCCGCCATACGGGAAATCCTCATTGTCGCTCCAGCCCGAAAGCCTCGCGGGGCATAGAGCACAAGCTATTTCTTTCTCTCTAACCTCCTACCTCTTTCTCTCTTCTCGGGGTGATCCTCACCCCACCCCCCAAAAAATAAACCACAGCTGAAAGGCAAAATACCGCATTGACTGGAGAGCCGCCCTCCCGAGGCCCCCTCTCCTTAGTATCAGTTTGTGGTGCTAATGTATAGGTAGGTGATGTTAGTGGTTGGTAGGCTGGTGGAAGTTGGTTCATTCGAAGAAGATACGTCGAATGTTATAACTTTGGAGCAACTGTGAACTACTTCTGTTATGGGACATCGTCTGGTCGAAATGTTATGCACTTCTGTTTCAATGGATCAATAATAGGATAGGAATGGTCCAGGTGACTGTAAAAGATATAAAATAACAAAGAATTGCAGGAGAGATTTGAGTATATTAGTATTAATTTTTCTAGCATTGTTATCATGTCGGAACCATGAACTGTGGGCTACCTTTGTTTGGGACGCTGTTTTGCCGAAGTGTTATGTTCGTCTGTCTCAACGGATTAATAATCGGAACCTTCGTTCGGGACGTCGTTTTGTCAAAGTGATATCTTCGATTATTCCAATGGATCGATGATAAGATAGGAAAGGGCCAGGTGACTTTGGAACATAGAAAATGACAAAGGATTGAATCAAAGGTTTCGTATTATTACTAATTTTCCTAACATTGTTATCACGTTGGAGCTATGAGCTGTAGGCTACCTTCGTTTTGGAACGATGCTTCACCGAAATGTCATCTTCGTCTATTCCGACGGATTGGTAGTCGCAATCTTCGTTTTGGGACGTCTTTTTGTCAGATCAGAGTGTTATCTTCGTCTATTCCAATGGATTGATAATAGGATAGGAATGGTCCAGGTGACTGTGAAACATACAAAATAATATAGAACTGAAGCTGAGGTTCTAGTATATTTTACTACCAATCTTCCTAGCATTGTTATTACTTCGGAGCTATGGGCTGTGAGCTACCTTTCTCGTAGGATAATGTTTCGCCGAAGTGTTATGAAGAGTCAGGATTTCCTTGTCTTCAAATATTAATTGTCAAAACTTATAGGGGCCAGCGGAGGGGAACAGGTGTAGCAGGGAAACTCAAAGATAGCATGGGCGCTGAAAGTTAATGTCGGCGGTATGTTGAAGCCAAGAGATTCAGAATCGTATCGCAAGTGATGGTAGGAAACATTCAAATCAATAAACAAATAACGAGTCATGAATTTAGTGGAAATGAAGAAGTTGAGGCTGGTTCAATTCATCTATTATATTAAAATCTAGTGAAAATCAATGTACGTACATACCGTGTAATAATTCATCATAACCTTCTTTTCACTTGCTTCGGTTAGAAGTGAAATAATATTCTGCCAGGTTCGTTGGTTTATTCTTCATAGATATTTGAACCCAGCTTAGAGGATCTGTTACGTGCAATTACAACAGGCCATTATGCAGATTTATTAAATAAGAATAACGGTCATCGGCGTGAAACCACGGTCGGCGCACTATTTCACTGATTGTTATTCACTGATTCACTGATTTACTATTATAAAACTATTAGCATGGCCGATAACACCTTATATAATTATACAATATAAATATATAACTGTATAATATGATTATATATAATTACGAATATTTTAGCTGTCAACAACGCGATCTCCGAGAGCTATACGACGGCCATTTTGATTTCGTCGACCCTCTGTAGCTCACTTCGTAACTTTATCATCACATACCGACCGAGTGCGGATTCAGATTGATGCCAAATTTAATAGGGGGCCAGATTTCAATGGTTTGTACCCACGTTTCAAAGTTCAAGTCGATCCGTTTTACCGTTCGTTCAGAAACGTGAGGACAAGCAAGCGTCTAGCGACCGGGAAGAAGAAGAAGAAAAAGATGCTTTTTTGACAACTTTCGTGACTGATATATCAGAAACCAGTGTACCGATTCCGATCAAATTTATACAGCTAAGTCGTGTGGTGGGGGAATATCTGTTCTGTGAATTTGATCGAAAGATATTTACGCGTTCCGAAGTTATGACCTCGTGTTTACAGGTATAAAGAGTTCCCCCGAGACAATAGAGTCCCGGCTAGCGCTCGCCTCCCTACGGGTACCTATACGGGTATATATACTGTAACGTATCCTTAGTATAGGCCAGTAGGCGATACACCTATACGTTCACATGTCATTGTATAGAGCAGCGTCGTAGCGCGCAAGCTAACACACGCATATCAGAACATCAGGTATGACGTCACCGCAAATATAAAAGGCGACCGTCTCACGGCTCGTGAGTGCATTCGTGCCATAGCGGCCTACACGGAGAGAAAAGACGTGCAGTGAGTCCCCCGCGACGGAGAGAGATTGTCATTTTTGTAGTAGCGCCGCTATCCGTTCTTTCGGGGGAGCCACTACTCCTCAAAGAGTACTGACTGCCTCGCAGGCGGGTTTTCACTGTACCGACGGCGTGAGTCCCACTTTTTCGTGTAACGTCTGCAGCAGCCCCTCGAACTTTCGGGAGAGCTGCTGCCCCGAAAGCGTGTTGCTACTCCTCGAATTCGTGGTACAGCAGCGCCACTACCGTTCGTACAGTGACTGCACGTCTTTTCTCTCCGTGTACCGTCTCGTCTGTTCACTTAACTTCTCAAATTCATAACCTCAATTTCGAGTATAGCAAGAGCCAAAGCGGCCACGTTTTTCCAGTAGATTCAATAAATTCGGATAGTTGCCAAAGCGGCAACTATACCATTCAATTCAAGCATAATAAAATTTATCATAGCTAAAGCAGCAGATCAATTTAATTCAAAGAATTCAAATATAGAAAATAAACAGAAAAATATACAAAGTCCGGCACATTGTGCCAGCGCGAATTTTGATATGAGAGTGTTCGAGAGTATTTTATTGTAATTTCAATTTAAAGACCTTTCCACCGGAACTATTTGAAATTTATTCATTCGTGTGATTAAGGTAAAGTGGCCATTACTGGGACAGTGTAAAAAGTGTATTCTATACTGGGACGATAATAAATAATATTTTAGCCTATAGGGATAGTATACCAAACGATGACCCACTAATTATCGACTTGGGTACAGAAAGCAAGACAATCAGAAGCACCAAGGAGGCGAAGTACCTCGGGATCATAGTAGATTCCCAACTAAGATGGGAACAGCATGTGATGTATATAACTAAGAAAACCAGGAGTCTGCCTTTTACGTTCAAAAAACTGAGGAAACTATTAGACAGCGAACAAATTCTGCAGGTATACTACGCACTCTTCCAATCCATTGCAACCTATGGTATTATTGCATGGGGCGGCGCCTACGAAAATGTGCTGAATAGCATATCTACGCTACAGAAATACGCCCTAAAAGCAATCACTGGGAAATGCAAACTTTTCCCCACGGAAACTCTCTTCCAAAAAATTAACGTGCTGCCAATTAAAAAGATATTTTCCTACGAGTCAGTCATGAAACTAGTCAAGGACAAAGATTGCAGCCGCTATCAAGGGATCACTAGGAGTGCCACTAACAACAAAGTCAAACCCCCTGGTAGAAGCAAGGAAGTAGGACGTAAAGCATACGACTACGCCGGGAGTGTGTGCTTCAATGAGCTGCCTGCAAATGTCAGAAAAAAGTGGGAGCAAAAAAACTTCAAGAAACTATTAACAGAATGGCTAAAGGCAGCAAATTGAGCGGTAAAACTGTCTCGCGGTTAATATGTAAATAGCTACCAGTAAAAATCCTTGGCCTCTTCTAGGCTAGGTGTAATAGTGTATACTAAGCTAAACTCCGGCTACTATAGGGGTGAACCTGTTTTATAATTTAATATTTTATTGTGGAGAACTTGTTATATATTTCATTATTTATTATTTTTACTATTTAATATTATTTATAGGCTAGAAATAGCTAGATTAGGGAGAGAGATCGCGCGCAAGCCCGGATGTGGGGCTTATGCGATCCGCACACGGTACTTGGTGCCTATATGTACCTAAGTAATTATTTGTAATGTACCTGTGCATCCAATAAATATTCATTAATGATATTCATATTCATTAATACACCTTAAAATAGAACATCAAAGTAAAAATTGTTCAATATTTTCGAAGTTCTTACTTATTCAATTACACTATTTGTTTTTATTTTGATAAGTTAAATGTTTTATAAAAAAATATTAAAAAGTGGTTCTTAATGAATGCGTATCAACCTCGTAAAAACTCGCCATTCTGCTTGTTTTTCAAAAGTATGAGCCTAACTTTTCTCTCCTTGATTTAATGAATTTTTGCACATACATAGGCGAAATATTATTTCTACACATTCTGCTTACGTTCATAAATGAAATGAGTGATTATTTTGATTATTTCATTGAATATTTTTTTTTCAATCTTGTGTTCCATTATTGGACAAGTTTTTGAATGAGTTGCCTAAACTGGAACGGGATGGTGCTGGGCGTCTCAGCTTCAGACTTGTCAGCGTGAGTTGCATATCCGCGTTACCAGTACTGGGACGTGTATTTCAATAGTGTTTTAAACGGTATTTTGCAATGAATTATACCTTGAAATAGTTTAACCATTATTTTTTAACTTCACGTGTGTAGTTGAGTACTTATAGTCGGTAGGAAAATTACTTGAAGTGCAGTATTGTGTGTGGATAAATCTAACCTCAATCTCACCTCTAATTTTATATACAGTCTAGGTAAGTTATTGTATCATACTTATTCAATTTAATTTTCTAATAAACAATCAATAAATATTCATATTAATATGTATTATACTTCAATTAATTTTACGGACATCCAAACTTGTGCAGAAAATGGCCAAAACAAAAAAAAATGGATGTGAAAATACGTCAAAGAAGAAGAAAGAGCAAGATTTGGAATTTAAGAAAACTTAGTCAAAGGAGAAAAGTAAAACCAATAAAATTAAAAAGAAAAGAATAGAGAGGAATTATAGTGTGCAGTCGATCGAAGAAGCTTTGGACGCAGTTGACAAGGGGAAGTCTTATCGTGAAGCAGCAGACAGCTTCGGAGTTCCCAAGAGCATGCTGTACAGGTTCAAGAAGAGTGATAAACCAGCACTAAACTCCAAAAAAGGTGCTCCGACAGTGCTCACTGTGACTGAAGAAGAAAATTTTGTTGCCTGGATTTTCTATCGTGCTGAACGGGGGTTTCCTGTTATAAAGAAACTGTTGTTGGATACAGTTAAAGATTATGTGATGAGTACAGGAAGAGATAATCCTTTCAACAATGCTGGACCAGGATACAAATGGTATCGACTGTTCATGAAGCGGCATAGCAACTTGAGTATCCGTTCTGCTCAAAACCTTACTACTACTCGGGCATCTGTATTAGAGAGTGACTTACAACAGTAATTTGCTAAATTGAAGATATACCAAGAAGAAAAAGATCTTTTGAACATAGATCCAAAAATGATATTCAATTTGGATGAATCATCCTTTATGTTAGTGCCTCCAAATAATGATGCTGTTATTGCCAAGAAAGGAGCGAGGGCTGTCTACAAGGTTGTAAGTGGGAACGAGAAGGGCAATCTTACTGTTCTGTTTACTGCGGCTGCATCTGGACAATTACTCCCTCCGATGATCTTATTTGATCTTAAAACTACTCCGCGAAAAGAAGTTTCGGAAAAAATACCCAGTGAATGGGCAGTAGGCAACACAGAAAAAGGTTGAATGAAATCTGACAGTTTTTATAAATATGTAGTGAATATTTCCTATAACTGGCTGGTTGAAAATAGGATTGAGTTTCCTGTCATCTTATACGCAGATAACCATTCCTCACATTTAACGATGCCGTTAGCAAAATTTCGTCAGGAAAAACAAATAGAGTTGATCGGACTCTATGCAAATTCTACCCACATTATACAGCCACTCTAGATGTAGGATTGTTTCATGTTTTAAAAGACAAGTATAAGGAAGCTAATGACGCCTGGCGGATAAAGAATCATGTTGTAGACGTTAAAAAATACATGCTCGCTGAAATTTTGAAAACAGCTTTGGACTCCTACAATTTTTCAAACTGCATTGTGAGTGGGTTCCGAGGATGTGGACTATTTCCGTTCAACCCTGATGCAGTACAGTATGATGTACTTAACAAAAGTAAAAAAAATAAACAAAATTTGACTGCTGAAGATGCAGTGGAAGTAACTGCTGCAGATAGCTCATCCAGTAAGAGTGACACGTTCCTCCAGACTTTCGAAAGGAAATGTCTGTCTTCCAGTATATTAGATGATTTTGATAGAAATGAATTGAATGAATTCTGGACTGGAGACATCAAGTTAGAAGGTCTCTTTGAAACTTGGAGAAAATTAAGAGGCACTTCTGGTAAATAAATGAGACTCGTATTTTCTCAATGCAACTACTTAATGTCTACTGTTTTTATTCATTCATGAGTATATTACCTATCTTAATTGTGAATTCTAAGGTCCGATCAATTTTCCATCTTAGATGATATTCCTATCTTCATCTTAGATAATATTAAAATTATAGGAAATCAGAATTCAACGGACACTGTTAGCAATATTGGAGTTGTTGATGTCACAGATGATACCGCAGTGGCATTTGAAGATGTAGATACAACCAATTTAGACATAGTATTCCAACAAGACTTGATAGAAAACAGCAGTTCAGATAATTTTGCACAGCCTACAAATTGTTTCGAATCAATTGAAAATCAAGAAGATATAGCTTCAAATGAGACATGTAGTGCACATGAGAATATTGGTTCTGTCGCTCCTAATGAGTTACCAGGTTAGATAAAATTATTATTCAAATTTTGGTTATGTTCGTAATAATAATTCACGTATTTTTTTAGACGTAAGCACTTATGTCATCGTAGAGACTATCGGTCAAACCGAGGCACTTATGACAGATGATCCTGCATATATCTATGAGATTCCTACTCCTGACGACAGTTTGTCAAGTACGTGTCTGCGAACTGGTAAATTAGATGAGATTGTAAATAATAATATGGATTCTGCGTTTAATATTGTCTCTTCTGAAAAGTCAGAAGATGTGAGCACTTGCGTTGAAGAAACCGTTTTTCAAGACTCTACTAATGGTCAGGACCATTCATTGAATGATAGTTCCTCAAGTCTACATAGTGGTAAAGAAGTAGATACAGTTATAGACGTATCTACCAACGAGTCATTGGATTCTACAAGTCAATCGATCGGCAATCTGAAGGACAATCCTGATAGTAGTCTATCAAGTCTCCACAGTGATAGTTAAAAGCACACAGTCTCAGATTTATCTTCAAGTTGCCCATCAATTTCTACGAGTCAATCTATATTGACTCACAAAAGTTTGAATCGAAACGGAGAAGCTAAGGTTGTTACAACTAACGGGGATTTGAATATCTCTCAGGAAATTCTCAAATTTGCAAAAATCCCACAATTTAATCCGAAAAAGAGAAAAGTTGAAAGGAGTGAGGTCACGGTCAATACTGTAGGAAAAGTTCTACAAACTCTTCAGAAAAAACAAAAATGAGAAAATATTAAGACAAACCCAAATTGAATTGAATAAAAAAAAAGAAAGAAGAGAAGAGGGTATTAAAAGACAAAGAAAAGACCGTCGCCAAATCTTTGTAAGAGAAAAAGAAGCAGTTGAGTAACGACAAAAAAAATTTGAATTCACAAATTAAAGCTCTTAAAATTGCCATAAAAAACGAAGTGAATAAAGAAAACCGAGTTGTATTAGAAGAGCAGATGAACTCCTCAATTAATAATATTGCAGAAATTGAACAAGAACTTGCGCATGTTGAAGTGCAGTGTCTGCAATCGAAAATAAAAATAAAACAGGAAAAGATTTGAAGATTTTTTATACCTATAATTAGGTATTTGAGCTGTCACCAAACATTTAAAGACTGTATTAAGTTTAATGTTATCTAAGAGATGAGAAATAAATTATTTGATTCAAGGATAAAATGTTCATGTTGATATGAAAAATGTTTATGTTCGTGTTCATATGTATTTTATTAAAAAATTAAGATAGATAAATGACGTTCTTATGTTCCACAATATAATCGATTTTTATTTCCTTCATGTATCCCTCAAATTTAAAGTAAATTCGCAACTTCATTCTAATGAGCCCCATTCAATCTTGCTTGTCCCAGTATTGGGCATGGTGCGTCCCACTTTAGGGTTAACCGCAAAACTGCTGTCCCAGTAATGGTTAAAATGACTATCTATGAAAATACAGTATTTTAATACGTATAATGCATTAATCATCCTATATTATTGTGGGAATCTGATCACGAATGTGTTGGCTATCTGCTATAATTTTTTTTTTATGGAATAAAGCAACATACGTTTTTTTAATTGTGCTTATGTGACTTAGGTTGTCGTAAGTGTCCCAGTAATGGCCACTTTACCTTATTCTTATTGAATGCAGATCATAGATGACGTTGAGTTTTTAATCGAAGCTGTGATGACATGTATTTCGTTTTACATGTTTCTCCGTAGAAGACGCCTCATGTCTTGGTGAAGGAATCGGCGTTGGTGGGTTAGACCTATCAACCAAAGCAGGCTCAATCAATGAGATTATAATAATCTTTATCAAGAATCAAGAGAAGACGATGTACTGTTTTATCGGTACACAAGAATGAACATACCAACCTTTGACAATTTACTCAACATAATTTGCCCACATTTAATTCGAAATGTTTATAGTGCGTAATTCAAATACATAGAAAAATACAATATTGGCAGGCGAAGCATAAGCACACGCATGCGACTAGTAACGTACAGAATATCCCACACAGCACAGGACGTCCATCGAATGTCCTTTTTATGTCTTATACAGCCTATACATATCCAGGATAATTTGGATATCCCATGGATATTCTTTATTTGTCCAAGATCATCGAAACATCCATAGGATATCCCATCACATTAGCAAGATATATCTGACGTCCTCGGGATATTCCCATTCGATCATGTACATGGGTAGTTCCAAGATATTGGGTCTTTTGGTGTCTTTTAGAAAAAAAACAGATGAAAAAATTTAAAAATCTAGAATGACCTTGGTTGTTTTTCAAAGTGTGTTCGATACGGTCCGCTGAATTTTGACTATAAAGTATTTTCAGAATTCCAGAAAATTGAGTACAAACAGCCAAATTGTCTCTAACCTGGCATGTCCCTTCGACAAATTTGTTGATTGAGGTAGCAATGTTGTTAAATTTTCAAATTGAATGTGATAAGAAAAATGGTTTTTCTCATAGCTGTATAAACGTATAATGTTATTTCGATAACAAAATTGATTTCGAATTACTATTTTTCAAAATATTCCATATTCCGTTTCGTCCCACACTTTCGCCGTCTCCTCCCCTGGCATTTTTAAGACCGTTATTTTGAGATAATACAATGGGTTCGCCCATTAATATCATGTCAGCATGTTAAAAGTTCGCCACCAAGTATGCAACACGTAAAGGGTGAACGCCTTTGCATATTCGTTTCTCAGTTAGCGCGGAGCAACTGCCACGATCGGGTTTGTGGAAGAGTCATCCTTGTATCTACCCTGGTCAGTTATATGTCGCCATTAGTTATCAATTTATCTTATTTTTACGCAACATCTATTGCAATACGTGCAATAGTCACCCTGTTTGAATTGAGAATTGATAACATAATTTGTCTCCATATTATTAACGATTTTCCGCAGAAACATCTCTCCCCTGGCATCTCTCCCCTGGTCGCTATCTATATCCTAGCCTATGTAAAAAACATCAAAATCATCAAAGTGGCTCGCCCTTTTGTACGTTTTAACAAGAGACTGTTATCATTAGAGCAAATATGAAATTATCTGTAATTATTACATTTTTTGTTTTCCCAAAATGTTGACACCAAAAGACGCTATATCTTGGAACTACCCACATACATATGCCAAATTATTACGTATTCATCGTTACAATGATTTTCAAAATATAGTATATCAAAGTATATGATTATCACTTTTTCATACCTGACAAAACGCAATTTTCAAAAAGTTACCAAAATTCTCAAAAAATTCATACGTATTTAGAAAAATTGACAAATCATTTTAACATTAAAAAAGTTGGGTCATCGGCTAATTTCTTGAACAGTTTTTTTATTTCCATCAATTTCTTAAAAACTTTTCTGAATTATTATTATGCAAAATCAATCTCCCGAGGATCTCCTACATGCTTGATTTTTTTCCGATTTTTTTCTCATCGAGAAGTATTCAAAATCTTTTCTGAACCCACGTTTGGTGGGACTGTAGGTAAAGAACCTTAACACGCAAAGAGATCTATTTTCGGGAATGAAAAAAAAAATCAAACGGAAAAAAATAACACAAAAAAAAGTAAGAAAAAGTTTCGGAACCACTTAGCCTAGACATACAAACAATTTGGAGCGGAGAATCTTTTTGTCTTGACGAGAGCTATCTGTTCGAAACGTAGCAAAAAAATAATTTTTTTTGTGACTCCCTAATGTATACACTTTTTTTCACGAACCTATGTGTGATTCCATTTCTCCCCGGATATTTACGAAAGGCCCTGACATCCAATGGATGTATTATGGATAATGTATAAGGATGCAAACACTGGGCCATGGGATATACCACTGCGGTACAACAGACGTACACGGATATCCACAGGATATCCCATAATACAATCCCAAGGATATCTTGAAAGCGGACATTTGGATGTTTACGGGACGTCCTAGGTACGTATTATGAATATGATGGCATATTCTAGGGATGTCCGCGATGGACGTGAGAGATGTACAGTGGATGTCCTATGGATGACATTGTGCTGTGTGGGTAGATATAAAATATAGAGAGATATGAATGAATATGAATAACTGTTCCGTAGATATAACTATATTCCGATACCTGCGCTGAATAACCGGCTATCTCAGAGTCCGGTTGAAGAAGCGGCTATCTCAGAATCCATTCGAAAAAGCGACTGTTGCCTATGCTATTAATATAGGCACAGGCCGCTTTTTCGAATGGATTCTGAGACAGCCGATTCTTCAACCGGACTCTGAGATAGCCGGTTATTCGGCGCAGGTATCGATTTATTCACAAGTAAATTATTTTAATACTATACGAATGATATTTATTTATTCATTTGCATGTGAATTATTTTATATGAGACGAATGATATTCATTTTTATCGAATAAGACGAGTGACATGTATTCTATCGGCCGCAAAGGCCGCAAGTGACATGTAAAAAAATTAAAATTTTGGTGGAGCATCTCAAACAGAATATATCTCAGCCAAATATGAGCTCTGGATATTGATATTTAAAGGTGCCTATTTCATTTTTCACATTTTCCATTTGAATAAAATGTGAGAAAAATCGGAAATGTTTTGAATTTTTTTCCTCGTCAATGGCTTGATTTATAGACTATCTAGATACAGATTCTTGAGGAAAATTTCGCACTCTATGAAGAAGCACTGAGATGGAATTTTTTTAACTGTAACCGATTGAGAGATATTCGCCTATGACTCAATGTTTATGACTCAACGTTTAGAGGCGAATGTCTCTTAATCGGTTAGAGTTCAAAAATTCAAAAATGTTCTGATTTCTTTTTACATGTTATTCAATTGGAGAATGGAAGAAATAAAATAGGCACCTCTGAGTATCGATATTAGGAGCTCATACTAGGTCGTATTTTTTCTTATCCGTCAAAAATCATCAACACGAAAGTTATATGTAATTGAATATTCCAGTCTTCGTAATATACCGAGAAGAAATCTTGATAGTATACAGTCGACTGCCGTCGATTGCGCATGCGCCAAATAATTTATTTTCATTGGTCGGTAAGATCGTCCCGCGGCCGACTACGTCATAATACTAGCCGACTACGTCATAATACTGCCTCGGGACGATCTTACCGACCAATGAAAATAAATTATTTGGCGCATGCGCAATCGACGGCAGTCGACTGTATACTATCAAGATTTCTTCCCGGTATATATAGATATATGTTAACATTGGGTAACGTCACAATGTTACATTTTTCAATCCGCTGTATCAACTTCAATATATGTTCAATTGAAAAATGAAAAAATACGAGTCAATTATTTTTTTCTATACTACTCAAATATCGAATGGAAAAAACCATTTTTTGACCTTATTATATCCCAATAACGGTTTTCGGTCGATAACTCCCCTGCTGGAAGTCAACGGATAGAATCTTTGTCCACTTGAATCACTTTGGATCCTTTGGATAGAAAGGGATTAAGATAATTGATTTAACCCTATCAACGGTCTATCTTTGCGAATCTCTTGCTATCTTCTTTTGAGTCCAAACTAGGGCCTATCGTTTCCAATCTCTAATTTCCTATCTAATCCTATCCATCGCCAATCCACGTCAATCTTCTTCCATCTGATTCAGATCCAAACTAGAGCCCATCCTTTTCAATCTCTGATTTGTTATCTAATTCTATCCACAGCTTATCTATTTGAATCCCTCTGATGGTCCGCTTAAAATAAGAATCGCGCCTATCTTTGCATATTCCCAATTTCTTATCCACTCCTAACTATCTGAATCTCATTCGATGCCTATTTAAATTCAAAGTCCCTCCTATCCGTTTGTATCCCTATTTTCGGTTCCACTTCTATCCACAGTCCATCTATCTAAATCTCTCTGATGGTCTGTTCAAATGCAAAGTCCCGTCTATCATTTCGTACCCTCAATTTCGTATTCACTTCTATCCACAGCCTTTCCATCTCATTCCCATTCAATAATGCCTATTTGAATTCGAAGTCCCGACAATCCGTTTGTATTCTTAATTTCGCATCCACTTTTATGTACAACCTATCTATCTAAATCCCTCTGACGGTCTATTCAAATTCAAAGTCGCGCCAATCCGTTTGTATCCCTAATTTCGTATCCACTTCTATCTACAGCCTATCTATCTTAATTCCTCTGATGGTCCGTTGGAAGCAGAAATGGTGCCTATCTTTGTGTATCCCTAATTCCCTATCTACTTCTATCCATCTGAATCCCATTCGATTCTACACTCAAGTTCAAAGTCCCGCCAATCCGTTTGTATCTCTAATTTTGTATCCACTACTATCCACAGCCCATCTATCTGAATCCCACTTAATGCCCATTCAAATTCGAAGTCCCGCCAATCCGTTTGTAGGTATTCTTAATTTTGTATCCACTTCTATCCACAGCCTATCTATATAAATCCCTCTGATGGTCTGTTCAAATTCGAAGTCCCGCCAATCCGTTTGTATCCCTAATTTCGTATCCACTTCTGTGCGCAGCCTATCTATTCAAATCATTTTCGATATCTGTCGTAATTCCGAATTGCGTTTATCTTTGTCCATTCCCAATTCGCATCCACTTCTATTCACAGTCAATCTATCTGAATCATTTCCGATGCTCGTCGAAATTCCGAATCACGCCTGTCCTTTTATATCCCCAATTTGCTATGGAACTCTGTCTACGGTGAGTTCATAGTATGTTCGCTGTGTGATTGCACTGCAGATGCAGGCCCTGCAATTTCTACTTGATAGTAAGATCCTATAGATAATCCAATTGGCGGTGAAATGTTACACAATCCAATATCTAGTTAGCTATGGGATAGCATGAGATCCACATAGGTGTATACGGTGTTAAACTCAGATATGGATAATAGTATACGAAAATCTGAAGCTGATTGAATATTAATTGACATTAACCTCTTCTCGGCCGAATTCTTTGATTCCGTAAAAAAAAAACATGTTTCAGGATTTTTATTTTTCTTTCATAACAACAACGTACGCGCGCTAGCGGTCACTTTTACTTTTGTTCCGTATATGGAACAGTGGCCGGAAAGAGGTTGAAAGGGATTAACATGGACAGATGGTGGATAAGATTGGATAGGAAAATGTGGATAGGAATGGATAGACCTGAATTTTGATTCCAATTTAAATTGGAATGAATTCACATGGATAAGATCGGCTAAGAAGAGGAGGATACGAAAGAATAGACCAGGGTTGCGATTCTGTAACTCTCCATTTACTCCGCTAACTCCGCTAACTCCGCTAACTCAGCGGAGACCGTTGGTTGGCTGAGGAGCGTCCAATCAGAGATCGTTTCGGATCGGTCTGTTTATTATTTTTATCGGTCTATTATTTTAATTCTCGTCTATTTTGACTTCAACTCGCTTTAGCTTACTCAATTTTCAGAATTTTTGAACGAAATTTGCAGGAATCATGTATTATAGTGTTTCAGGATTGGTTAAAAAATAAAAAGGTTTATATTATTATTACCAAGAAAGTTATTAATTTTTTTCCGCGACATTGCAAAAATCAGTTATGAATATCTTAAAGGGCTTCGGAAGTCGAACGAATTTCGAGCAACCGAAAACTTCCAGTGAGAAAGTTGTTCATCAAGGTCCAAATAAGTTTTCTGGAAAGTTTCACTTCAATCGAATAAATGGTTAGAAAATTGTTAATACTTTAAAGCATTACCGCCTAGTTCTCTCGCGCGTGAAAATAAATACTAAAATAAGCTTAGTAAATCTATATCAATATTGAATTTAATTAATAAAATATTATATTCAATATCAAATAATATC
This sequence comes from Tenthredo livida, assembly GCA_963992785.1. NCBI lineage: Eukaryota > Metazoa > Arthropoda > Insecta > Hymenoptera > Tenthredinidae > Tenthredo > Tenthredo livida. The sequence continues at coordinate 13,672,995 of OZ023071.1, forward strand.
TTTCTCATTAAAATAAATAGTACAATCTATATTATAATATATTTATGAATTATTATTAAAAATAAAAAATTAGGGCCTCGCGTTTGTTGCGACTAGCGGCCGGGCAAAGCCCACGGCGCCGTACGACTACCGATCCGAAAAGGTCTCCGATTGGACGCTCCTCAGCCAACCAACGGTTTCCGCTGAGTTAGCGGAGTTAGCGGAGTTAGCGGAGTTAGCGGAGGTAGCGGAGAGTTACAGAATCGCAACCCAGACCTTGAATTTCAATTGACATTGGAAGAAATTCACATCGATAGACTGTGGATTAAATTGGATGAGAAAACGGGAATACGAACGGATAGACCCGACTTGGAATTCTAATGAACATTGAAAGGGATTACCATAGATAATCCGTGGATAAGATTGGATTAGGAAAGGTAAATACAAGTAGATAGACCCGACTCTGAATTCTAATTGATATTAAAAGGGATTAACATGGATAGATTATGAATAAGATTGGATAGGAACACGGGGATACAAATAGATAGACTCGACTTTGGATAATAATTGACATTGAAAGGGATTAACATAGATAGACCGTATTGTATGAAATTATATATAATTATATATAAAATATCTTGAAAAATTATGGAATTATATAGAATTGTATAGAATTATATACAATTTTATATAATTATATACAATTATATATGAGTCTCTTGTGAGGCTCTATATAATTCTATAAAATTGTATAAAATTATATATAATTATTAGGGTGGCAATATTTTTTCGCCTTTATTTGTTTTTTTCAGCTCACGTGAAAATTTGTTAGTTCGATCTGGTTTAAGAGCCCTCTCCAAATTTTGGCTGAATTGAAAATTGCGTAGAGGTCGCTGAAGAATTTTGAAAATGTTTCACTTGCTCAATAATCCAATCCTTCCTAAGTGGATTGTAGAGAACCATACTGAAGTTTCAAGTAAACATAATGATATTTTTTATAACTCAGTGTGCAAATTTCGATTTCTCATGTCTGTTGGTAGTGTGCGAAGTGCCCGATTCACACACTGTGGCGCGCGGTGCTCCGAGTAGATACATTCACGCACTCAGGGTGCGAATGCATCTGGAGTAGATACATTCACGCACTCAGTGCGCAAATGTATCTGGAGTATATTATACATTCGCGCACTGAGTGTAGAGAATGATTTACGCCGCACACTGTAAATAGTGTATCTATAGAATATTGTCCAAAATACAGTATTCACATTCCCAGCCGGTTTTCGGTTACTGATAGACAGATATTTATATTTATATTTATTTTCGAAATCGAAATTCGCACACTGAGTTATAAAAAATAGTACACGACACACGTGCGCGTACGTGATCCTCGCACTCGTGTTTTTGTCACCTTCGCTTCGCTCGGGCGACAAGCTAAACTCGTTCGAGAATTACATACTTCGCGCACTTGTATCGTAATCTACTATTACTTCACTCATGCCCGGTTTTATAAACGTGGGTTACCCCGTGAGACGATTGAAAGTTTATTAGAATTTTTTTCGTTCAATTCTTGAGCGACCTTAGATATCAATATTTTTACTTGAAATTTCAGGATGTTTTTCTACAATCCACCTAGAACAGATTGGATTAGTGAGCAATTGCAGAATATAAAAAAAAAAATCGATTTCGTTGAATTTTGATATTTTCAAAATTCTTGAGCGACCTCTACGAAATTTTTAATTCAGCTAAAATTTGGAGAGGGCTCTTGAAATGGATCAGACTAACAAATTTTCATGTGAGCTCGACAAAACATAAAAAGGCGAAAAAATATTGCCACCCTAATAATTATATATAAAATATCTGAAAAAAATTATGGATTTATATATAATTGTACAAAATTTTCCATAATTATATAGAATTCTATAGAATTTCTCCATAATTATATAGAATTATATGGAAATCATATAAAATTGTATGAAATTGTATAAAATTGTATAAAATTATAAAATTATCCACGGCCTTGGAAGACTTTTCAATTGGTTCAGGATTTCGATTCGCAAAAAGTCATGAATGTTTAATCTCATGTAGGTGATAAGGATTTGTTTTTGATGATGATGTTACGTCCTGAATAATTATTATTTGGGAGATGCAAATCACTCGTTAGATTCTATGAGGTTCTGATCTGAAGAAAGTAGAGTTCTGTTACGTATTCCATACCTACTTTATACCTACTCGATACTCTTCTTTATACCCTCACTATCAATACCGAAGACATAACATCCTGCATACATCCAGTCTCACTATCTCTAATCAGTAAGAGCTCCCATCCTTACATTCGCAGAACTTCATCCCTACCTATACGCAACTCCATAAGAACGCTCACGCCCGGGAGAACAATGGAACGAAGAATGATCTCATCAATTAGCTTATCAAGCAGATCATCAGTAGCTTTCACTTGCACTTGCATCCACGCACTTCGATCAGAATTATTAACGAGAGCAGTCGCTCCAAAAACTTGTATCACAACCACTAAACAGAGGACTCTCATAAACTCTCTCGAACCAACTGTCGTTGACTAACCTTCATATTAAATCTAGTTTTCACTAAAACAGAGTACTGTATTGAATAATAAATCATATAATAAACCCTCGTTACGCATACCAATGAAATACGAAGTTTAATTCCCATGTCACCCGCGGTTGTCTCTAAGACGTAAAAGCAAGGCGAAGAACCCAAACTCATAACTAGGCTATCAACAACAACAGCCTTATTCATAACAATGGTGGCAGCGACACTCCTTGTTTACCGGAATATATAGTGACGAAAAGTGAATTCTACATCTTTACATATACGTGATACAAGTGATTACTAATTTCCGAACGTGCAACTCTCCGTGGAAAATCTACCACACTCAAAATCTTTGTGACAAGTCATAAAGAACGAAGCAGCAAATCAACAAAATCTACTAAATCCACTAAATCTACCAGATCAACAAAATCTACTAAATCCACTGAATCTACTAAATCTACCAAATCTACAAGATATCAAAGTGAGAACGTGATACAAAGTTCTTCAACTACCTCTACAAAACCGAAGAAAATAACTCAGCAATAAAATCAAAGTTCCTAAAAGAAAAGAAGTTCGACAAGATCCTCAAAGGCACCTAGCCCCACAAATATTCATCTGAATGCAACTATTAGCGATCTCGCTACAACAAATCCAGATTCCTGAGCCGTGACATTTATACTCTTCTCGACGACTTCTCGACATCCGACATCCGACGCAGTCCAACACAACAGCTTCATCTCCAAAATCAACTCAGATCCGCATGGGAATGAAAATTTTCATGATTCTCATCATCAGCTTGTAAGTTATCCATAATTATTATAAGCACATACATACATCTCAAACGAAAAAATCTAACTCACAAAATCGCAAAATGCCTACCCCACCCGAAAACTCATCCGATGAAACAGAAATCTCATACTGGTCTCTTAAAGACGTATTAGATACAATCCCATACTTTAATGGGCAAAACCTCAATATGAATAACTTCATAAGGAGCTGTGAAAATGCAAAACCTCTCGTTGAACCAGCTCAACGCCCAGTCTTAACGCGAACGATTAGAACTGAAATCTATGGAACAGCTGAATCCTACTTGGGAAGCAAAGAATATAACAGTATTGATGAAATCCTAACAGTCTTCAAACGAGCTTTCCTACCTAAAAAATCAATTTTTGAATGGCAAGCAGAATTGAACAATGTCAAACAAAAAAGCGACCAATGTGTTTTAGATTATAGCGCGAGAGTCGAAGACATATTATACAACACAACACAGGCTATCAATAACTCAAACACAGACGATGCTGCTGGCATCATAACAGCAATCCAAACCAACGTACCTGAATGCTTTGTTAGAGGCGTGATTCCCGAAATTGAATTTAGAGTAGCCGGTTCATACCCAAATACTTTAGAAGAAGCAATCGAAATAGCCCTTACAGAAGAACAAGAATTCCTAAATCGTAAAACTCAAAATACACAAAACAATAACCAACCTTGGCAACCCAATCAACAAAACCCTTCAAATTTTTGTAACTATTGTAAACGCCAGGGCCATATAATAGACAATTGTAGACAGCGCGCTCGCAATAACCTACCACAACGCCCAAACGGGCGACCACCTAATCAACCGAACGCACAATACCCTCCAACATTTTGCACTCATTGTGAACGCCAGGGACACACAGTAGAAAATTGCAGACAACGAGCCTACAATAACCAACAACAACAGTCCCAAAATCAGCCCCAACAGTCCCAAAACCAATCCCAACAGTCAAATCAACAACCTAACCAATCACAACAGTCAAATCAACAGAATACACAATATTCTTCCATATCCTGTAACTATTGCAAACGGCAAGGTCACACGATCGAAAACTGCCGAAAACGCGCTTATAATAACGCACAGAGACAACAAACTCAGGGTTCTTTAAACTCGAACAACGTCCGCCGGGAGAACGTGCCGACGGACCCAGAACAAACTCAGCCGCGTTCAACGATCCAATAAATCACATCTTTGAAACAGAATCAGAACCAATAAATGGAAAATTGCTAGTCATCGAAATTGATGTAAAAGAATTAGAATCGAAATCAAAACTTATAGTAGACACCGGTGCAGATATAAACATCGTTAAAATCAATTCCCTAAGAGAAGATACTAAATGCGACAGAAGTAAAATGCGAAAAATGACAGGAATAACAGACGGATTTACCACTACCTGAGCGGAAACTAAATTACAAATCAACAATAAAGAACACGAATTCCAAATTGTCCGTGAAAATTTCCCAATAGCTCAAGACCGTATTATCGGACAACCCTTGTTATATGATGAAAAAGCTGTCATCTCCTACAAAAATAATACATTTACTTTGACAGATACGGTGATTCCCTTCGAACTCGAAAGACACAATCGACAAATCGCTACTATCATTGCAATACCAGGCCGTACTGCCCAAGTAATTCCCCTTAAGGTCTCAAATTCAGAAATTGACCAAGGTTACGTAGACACGATTAATTTAGGTCCCAATATTCATTGCGGTAAAGCATTAGTAACAAATGATAGCGGCCAAGCATGTATACTCGCGATGAACTCGAACGAATCAGCTGTTGAGATAAGTGTGCCGACGGTAACCCTAGAACCTGTTAACGAACCTTTGAATACACTCGACCCCAAAAGTTCTGATACTCTACAAACTTCAAAAATCTACGGTGATATACGCAAATCTTCAGGTGCAATTCTTCATTTCATACCACGAAAAATTCAAATATTACGAGGAATCTCAGTCGAATTACTAAAAGCCCTAAATCTAAATGAGTATGAGCTAATCACCTACGCAAGAAATCGTATGGTCGAAGATACCATGAAAGATATAATTCCTAAAAGCTCACAAGTATTATATCACTCAATTATCATGAAAACTTATTCCAATGATATAGACGATACAATCGTTACTAAAACGCTCAATTCTCTGAAAAATCATCTACAATCAAATAACACAAAATCAATCTCAATCCCTGACCTATCCGAAGAACTAGGCAAACAATAATGGGACAAAATCTTGCAATCAATAACCTCAACTTTCAACAACACGAACATCTCAATTCAAATCTACGATATCAAATCCAACAATCAAAATCAAAATACGCAAACTAATCTAAACGTGCTGACAATAAACAACGCGATCGAAACCAATACACCCGTCGATAACAATAATAATAATCGTTCCGAAAGATTAACGGTCCTTAAAAACTTAATGCATCTAGACCAGCTTAACGATGAAGAAACAGAATCTATACTCGCTCTTACAACGGAATTCAATCACCTATTTTTTCTGCCAGGCGATACATTAGCGGATACATCCCTAACAAAACACTCAATTCTAACGACAGACGATAATCCGATCAATGTAAAACAATATCGATACCCAACTGTTCACAAAGACGAGATACAAAAACAAGTTTCCTAGTTATTGGACCAAAATATCATCAAACCATCATCCTCACTTTACAATTCCCCTGTTTGGGTTGTACCCAAAAAACCAGATGCGGAAGGTAACAAAAGATGCAGAATGGTCATAGATTCCAGAAAACTGAACGAAAAAACTATAGGTGACGCGTACCCTCTACCAAACATAAACGACATACTCGACCAGCTAGGAAACGCTAAATACTTCTCAACTTTTGATCTCGCTTCTGGTTTCCACCAAATCCCTATGGACCCAGCTGACGCACACAAAACAGCATTTTCCACCCCCCACGGCCATTATGAATTCAATAACATGCCATATGGACTCAAGAACGCTCCAGCAACATTCCAACGATTGATGGACCAAGTTTTATCCGGTTTAGAAGGAAACATAGCATTCGTATATTTAGACGACATCGTTATCTATGCACACTCTCTTGAAGAACACGAAATTAAATTCAGAAAACTGGCTAATCGACTACAATCAGCAAATTTGAGTTTACAAGTAGCCAAATGCGAATTCCTAAGAAAAGAAGTTGCTTACTTAGGCCATATCATTACAGAAACCGGTGTAAAACCAGACCCAAAGAAAATAACAGCAGTCAAAGCATACCCAGTTCCTAAAACAGTTAAACAGATTAAACAATTTCTTGGTCTAATCGGTTATTATAGACGTTTTATCGAAAGCATTTCAAAAATTTCAAGACCATTAACTACACTATTGAAAAAAGACGTAAAATTCCTTTGGACATCTGAACACCAAATGGCTTTCGAAATCTTACGAGACTCGATATGTACATATTTTATACTACAATATCCTAAATTCAATCAACCATTCATTCTAACAACCGACGCATCTAAATATGCAATTGGCGCCGTACTCAGCCAAGGTGAAATAGGAGAAGACCTACCGATAGCTCATACCTCACGCACACTAAACAAAGCAGAACTAAATTACTCCGTAATCTAAAAAGAATTACTGGCCATCGTATATTCATCGTATGTCCATCATTTCAGACCCTATCTATACGGACATAAATTCACACTCGTTACCGATCTCAAACCTTTTGTCTGGGTCAGCAGCGTAAAAGATTCAACCTCGCGATTACTCAGGTGGAGATTTGAACTCGAAGAATACGACTATAACGTTGTATACAAGAATGGTCAAATCAATTGTGAAGCAGATGCATTATCGCGCAATCCACCCGTAGAAACCGATAAATTATTACCAATAAACGCAAAACGTAACCGAAACTTTAGTTCAGATGGCATATCAAAACCAAGCGCAAACCAGAAGAAAGAAGCTCGCCAATTTCCAACCCGCGCGCGACAAAGTACAGATGACTCACTAAACCCCGCTCCTATAAAGAAATACAAAGACGACGTCGACTCAGATACTGAAAAAGACAAACCCAACCAAATTCCTATGGATTGTTTACCAACAATAAAAGAAACAATACACTTTCAAAATATACCTTTGACAAACTATTCATTAACCGACAGTTCTACAGACGACCAAATACCTACAAAAAAATTAATTCACCCAGACCCACTAGAAGAAGATATAGAGATCAATTCACTAACCGATACTGAAATGGACAGCCTCTCAGATGACTCGATGCAAGATCCATGCGCAGGCGACACAACAGACAGTTTTCCAATGCCAAAAAAATCCTATCAATGTTTCAAAATCTGTTAGACCAATGACAATCGATTCACCTACTAACATGTCTGTCGACGATTTACCACTATCTAAAAGAATCGACCAAAAACGAAACGCTACATATACCGATATCTCTCCGGACAATCTACCCGTAAATAAAAAATCACGTAAACTCATAAACACTTCGGCACCAACTTCATTTGAAAATAATCGAGAACAAAACCGCTATTCAAACCTTATCTCAAACCAGCTTAGCGATAATTCAGACTCAAGTGACACACATAAAAATACAACAGCGTACAGCGAACGCAAGAGCGCGCAATCTTCAACACACGCATACGAATACAAACTACGACCAAGGAAGCCTAGACCCCCCTCGCCACTACCTACTTCCTCATCGTCGGACGACGACCACGTGCCGTACTATAAACAAAAACTCCCTACCTCCAGCGGATCGGGAACCCCAAGCTCTAGAACACCTTACTACAAACAAAAACTTTCTACCTCCAACGAGTCATGGACATCGAATTCCAAAGATCCCCCTTATAAAGTAATACTTCCGACTACTAGTGGACAACAGATTCCAAAACCTAATTCCAAAAAACTCAACTCAGACGCTTTCAGAGGAGAACAAGTGACAATACCCAAAATTACCATTCCACCACAATACAATAGCCCTCCAATCACTAAATCAATCTATCATAAACGATCCTATAAACAATTTCGAGAACTCCTAAAAATTTTACCAGACCCGACAAATAAACTTATAATAGTGTTACATTGGGTAAAATCACTCATATTCTATTCAATTTATAAAACACCATCTAGTAGCCTATATGATAAATGACATCCTTTAAAATATAAAAAACTCGGTTGCTGCGTCAACAACGATTATTGTAAAACAAATCAGTCTGTCTTTAGCTTGCCACTGAAGCAGACCTGTATTTTCTGAATACATAATCTCATTGCAAAACATATATAATTCCTCTACGATTCACTTTATTTCTCTTGGAGAACTCACATAATAACTTATTAACTCAACGTTTATCTTAAAACGTTACAATAGAAACAACTGAAGACCTATTTACACAGGACGACAATATAGCACATTGCATTCCAGCCGACTGTTTAATCGGCCAAGGCATAGCACAAGAAATGATTGAACGAAACATCATGAATCGCGACGTGTTAAAATCAAAGAGCCCGCAAGTAGGTGACATCAAAGTAACACCATACAATAATATCAGAGTATATAATTTTATCACCAAAGCTCAATTCGGCAGCAAGCCAACGTATCAAACTATGTACGGGATTTTATGTAAACTCAGACGACAATTAGAATCAAAAAACGTACAGTCAATATCAATCCCAAAAGTCGGTTGCGGACTAGACAAACTTAACTGGAAAACCGTTCGATCAATGGTTTATTTCATTTTCCAAAATTCTAACATAAAAATAACTATTTGCGATTTCAAACCAATCCCAATAACCGTACAAAATCGGGAAGATAACACTGCAACTTCAAACTCAAATAACGAGAATCCCATGCAACTTGACTACTCAGACGTACCGAGAAACCTCGAAAACAACTATACGCACAATATCCCCGAAAATAATGTGCCCCCACTTAACGAAAACCAACAGTTACATAATATCGAAGAAAGCAATTTAGACGAAGAACAACAAAATCCACCTCTAAATCTACTACCTCAAAATCCGATTCCAGAACAAAACTCACCATTTCAAAATCGTATATTACGAGAAAACCCACCTGAAAACCCGATTCCACATTTCAGTCACACAGACCCGACACCAATAGCAACCAATATAAAAGAAACAAACCACGATATTCTCATGAGAAAAGATAACTACGTACACTGCATGTCAGCCGATTGCGTCATAAGAAAAAAAGTTGCTAAACAACTAATTGATATTGGAATTCTAGATACAAATTTTCTAAAATCTCAGAATCCAGAAATAAATAGCGTGATCATAACACCCAATAATAAAAAATTTATCTTCAGTTTGAAAACACAAAAGAAATACTACGAAAAATCAACAACAGAAGGAATATATAACACACTACACTCGAATTCCCGCTATTTGACCACCCGCTATTTGACGATCTCCGCTATTTGACCACACTCACCTTCTGCTATTTGACGGACTTAACCCCGACTATTCGGCAGCGTTCCCCTCAACATCAGGGCCGTGAGTGACGCGGAGTGGCGTGAACTGGCTGCGCAGAAAACCGTCCACAAGGAGTGGGAGACCCCTACTTTCGTCAAATAGCAGAAATGCTCGGTCCCGACTCGGTCAAATAGCGGGAGTTCGAGTGTAGTTATCCTTCGCGATATATTACAAGCAAAACGTATAAAATCTTTTTCAATTTCCAACTTAAATTGGTTCGCAATAAAAAACATTCTTAGAAGAATCTTTAACTACACAGATATCACAGTTACACAGATGTCACATATGCCTAAACGAGATCAATGTTCCTAAACCAGAACTCATTCAAGAAATAATTCACGAAAATCACGAATCCGTAATAGCTGGCCATAAAGGTATAACAAAAACTTTCAAACGAATCCGAGCAGTATATTTCTGGCCAAGTATGAAAACCGATATAGAAAAATTCATAAAATCATGCGAAAGCTGTCAAAGACGAAAACTCGTTAGAAATAAAGTCAAACTCCCGATGGTAATAACAGACACACCAACAACCGCTTTCGAAAAAGTGTCCTTAGACATTGTCGGATCCTTACCAACCTCAAATTCACAAAATAAGTATTTGCTTACAATTCAAGATAATTTAACCAAATATGCAGACGCGATACCACTCAAAAATCAGACATCAACAACAATCGCTAAAGCATTCGCAGAAAATTTCATTTGCCGCTACGGAGCGCCTGAATCAATCTTAACAGATCAAGGCCCGAATTTTCTCAATCCTATCATGAAACAATTAGCTAAAATCTTCCGAATCAAACAAATAAAAACCACAGCTTACCATCCTCAATCCAACGGTTCCCTCGAACGCAGCCATCAAGTCCTAATCGAATACTTAAAACATTATATGAACAATAAAAATAATTAGGACAAATGGATCCGATTCGCGATATTCTCATATAACACATCGGTACACGAAGGCACCGGTTACACGCCACACGAACTAATATTCGGAACACTCGCACGTCAATTATCAAACATACGTTCAGACAAACATATTTCTAACAAATACGAAGAATACTTACGAGAGATGATAACCCGTCTTAAGGGGGTATCTACACCCTTGAATTTTCAAAAAATCGTTTTTTTTTTTATAATTTATTTGGAATGCTAGTGACCTACTCTACCTGCAAATAAATCGGTGTCAAAATATCTAGAGGATTTAAAAAGTTACAGCCATGACAGTGCCAGATTGCGAAAAAGCGCCGCGGCGCGGCGCGCGAACCCTCAGATTGGTGCCATAAGTATTGTACAACACCGCCAACACCACTTACACCATTGCTTAATTTTATGACGTTTTTATATATTTCGATTTTGAATTTGATTCTGTGATCTTTTAATTCTACGTAATTATCATTCTTACACATATTTAATTTTCAATATTCTTTTGAATTGTGATCATTGACAGAACACATGGCTGCGATCTACATTTTTTCGAGGTTAGGTGTCCACTTGTTTGTAAATATTATCGTGCTTTCATTACGAATTCAAACTACTGGTAATTTCCATTATCGAATAAACACAGTGTTTATATATCTGACATGAGACTTCGGAATCGAAAGAAGATGATCCATCAAAAAGTGCGTTTGAAATCGATGCCAGGAAACTACACATTTGGATTTCTAAAAAGATGAGTATTTCTACAATACATATATTAATTGCAAGAGTTTAATAAATATTATAAGAAAAAAGGTATGATTGATGAAAGATAGAAGAATTTTCGTAGTATTGACAAAAATTGTGCTAGCATCTTCTGAATCTCAAAAATATTGAAGATCAAAAATTTTAGAGAATTTTTATGTTGAAAAATTTTGATCAGATTTTTTCTCAAGCAATTAATTATTTGTCTAACAGCCTCACCGGACACCTAACGGACACTGTTGTTGTACAGAACAGGTCAAAACTCACTACGAACCTCCCCCTGGCACATGTGTCTAGACTCGACTCGACTCATAACTCATCGATACGAGAGCAGCTGCGGATCCAGCATATTAGTCATAAGCAGAATCTTAAAACTTAATTTCCTGTAACTACATTTTCTTCTCTTGGAAAAGTATGAAATAAAAAAAAAAATTTTTGATAAAAAAGTTTAAAAGTTGATTTCTGGAGAATGAATATTTTGAACGGTTGTCGTAAAGAATCAGGAGCATCGCTGGACCGATTCTGGTGTTTGTGGTCTTCAAATTTGTAGAATCGAAACCTCTATTAGATGAACATAGAACTTTTTGATAAACCCATTTTTAGTTGAAATATTAGAAAAATAAGCAAAATTTTTTTTCAAATTCAGAAAAAAAATCGAAAAAATTCAATGACTCAAGTAATTTTTGCAATATCAAAAAGTTCTATGTTCATCTGATAGAGGCATGTCTTATGAACAATTGAGAACCAAAAATTCCAAGATTGGTCCAACGCTGGGTCTGATTCTTTACGGCAACCGAGTGATTTTGTATTTTCCTGTCTTCAGCGCAGCTACTATTAGACTGGAAGTAATACATGATGTAAGATATGGATAATGAAGGTCAAACCCTCCCCAAACATGATGATTTTTTTCAATTTTATCAGAGTCTTCAAGTTGAAAAAAAAAGAAAAATTGTTTTTCAGAAATTCAACCGATTTAAAGGTGTATATACCCCCTTAAAGAAACTAGACAAGATGCCATAAACAATCTTAACAACGCGAAATCAAAATCAAAAATAAGATACGATAAACATATAAACGCACACACTTTTCAACCAGGTCAATATGTCTACTTAATAAATGAAACTAAAAAGAAGTTAGACGATCACTATAAAGGTCCTTATAAAATAATCCGTATAATCAACGACATTAACGCGGAAATCGAAATTAATGACCCCAGAACGAAAATCGTTCCTATAAACAAAATTAAATTGTCAAAATAAAAACACCAAAATGAATCAAAAATCAAGAAAACTCTTTATTAAAATTTAACTTGAACATGTCAAACATCTACGACAAACCCAAAAACTTATCGTTCATCTCAATATCAATAGTAAACAAAACCCCATTCTTGAATTCCAAAGACCTAACCTCAAACGGACTAACCCTAGACGACATTATCAAAAGAACAGACCAAATAACACAAAACCAAAGAGCCACAGACAATGATAACCGTATCGAAAACATATTTCATTACATTTCCTCCCTATTCGGATCAGTATCGCTGGTCTATACAGCACAAAAATTCGCAACAGCAGAAAGAATACTTAAAATAGTTGGAAGATTCAGAAGCCCTAACGAAAATCAAGACCCTACCGAACAAAATAATCCTTCAGCAATCACATGTGCATCAACCGCACCAACCACACCGATTACACCAACTACACCAATCACACCAAGTATACTGAACATAGGAGCCGCTCAGACAGCTCAAACATCTTTCTATACCTCATGAAAATGTCATATTGTAATTCAATAAAAACTTCATATATATCATCTATTATACCTACAATGCTAATAATACATGTACTTAACCACTATTCAAATATTTGATCATATACCTACCTTACCATTGTAATGAGGATATTCAACATATCACATATTCACTAACTCAGTATGAGACATTTATAACTAACCGATACTATTGCAAATAAGTAACCTTCATTATATTATAAACCATTCACTAACTCAGCATAAGACATTTATAACTAACCGATCTTATTGCGAATAAGTAATCCTAACTATATTCTAATTTTAACTCAAATCATACACCTTGACACATTCGCTAACGTGAATACACACCCAAATATGTTTACTAACGTAAACATATACACCCAAGTATATCCACTAGCACGAATATACGCGTAGATGAATCTACTATCGTAGATCCATGCACATAGATACATTCACTAACGTTATTGTATACCTGATATATTTACTATCGTAAATATACAACCCTATACCTAAAATATATTATATATATTTCTACTTTTACAAAAAAAAATTTCCTCCTGCTTCACAGGAGCAATATTTTTTTTTTCCCCGGGGATGGGCGTGTTACGTATTCCATACTGCAACGTTTAGGGTCTTTTTAATAATTGAATTAATTAAGTGGCTAGACAGAAGGTCGTGGTTGTTGCATTGAATTTATTTGTTCGGGCGTTGACGCTAAAATCTCTCGGAAACCAACAAGCTAGCCGACCAGAATTATGAGTAAATTAACAGTAGATGCAGATCATACTGAATATGATGATGCACTAATGCAATGTACCAGAATCTGGACTGCAGGGAATTCCTAAGATAGAGTGAACCAACAGCGAATACGGATTACAATGATGATAATCAGCATCGATGCGATGCACCTAAATCAGGATTTTGCTGAGGAAAAATCATGAAATAATAAATCATCAGATGAATATCCAGTAATGTTTAATATTCAAACCAATTAAAATAAAGAAAAGTACAAAAATTAGGCTACAAAATTAATCTTAAAATGCTATTCTTTCGAACGCTAACCGTTCTTCTATTTACAAAAGTGTTTCCTATGCTAGGTTTGTTTTTTGTTTGCTATCCCGACAGGCGATAGGTTATTGACTCGATATTGAAATTATAACGTTATTTTAAGCCGCGTTTGGCGTGTGCTAAATGGTACAGTTTAAAGATAAAGTAACCCGACAGGCGTTACATCAAAATGAAGCTAATAAAATGACTCGACATAATCATTCGGTGAAGCCCACCGATATGATTTTACAAAAAGAGAATTTACTAAAGCAATGAGCTACAATTACTCCGACAGGCAGTAAGTGCTGTAAGATTGAAATAGAAATGAGACAATATACCCCGACAGGCGGCAAATGCTCGCGAGTAGCCTGACAGTGCCGAATTTATACCTCCGATGACGTCATCGTAGTCGTTCGTTCGGTCGAGCTGCCGGTGCGCGCGCCGACCTGACTCGGAGACAGCTGATATGTTACAATACCTACTCTATACCTACTCGATACTCTTCTTTATACCCTCACTATCAATACCGAAGACATAACATCCTGCATGCATCCAGTCTCACTATCTCTAATCAGAAAGAGCTCCCATCCTTACATTCGCAGAACTGCATCCCTACCTATACGCACCTCCATAAGCACGCTCACACCCGGGAGAACAATGGAACAAAGAATGATCTCATCAATTCGGGTAAACGCACCAATAGATGGACGGTTAAGCAAACTTTTATGTTCTTTTAGGAAAACAATATAGTAAAATTTGACTAAGTTATAATAAAGCAAGTCATATTTGTGTAAAAATATGTAATCAACTAGAAAAAAATATGTAAAACATGGTAAAATTTCGTAGTAATTAACAAAAAAGAAAAATATGAGAAAAACACCAAAACCCCAGTAGATGGACAAAATCTCCAGTAAATGGACAGCTGATACCAATGGATGAACACTCACTCTAAACGATGTTTCCAACTTGTTACTTATATCAGAAATAATTGATTTATTAAATTTTTCCCCTAAAAAGTAAAGCTTAGTAAAATGAGGAAAAAAAATGACAAATGGGATATTAATTTCCAAGATCAATCGGAAATCAATTTTATTATTTTATTATCTTTGAACACACCGTACTCTCTCATGCAAGATAACGTAAAATATATATTAATATAATTAGAATACTAATTAATGATCTATAAAAATTTATGATACAGGACGTTTAAAATATTTTATTTTTACTTCTTTCTTTTAGCAGGTTTGTTCTCCTTTGCTTCCAAATTTTCTTCTTGCAATTTCCTCTTACGTTCAGCTTTTTCTTCCTTCTCTTTTAATTTCTCTTCTATAATTCTTTCTCTTTCTATCTTCTTCATTTCTCTGATTTTTTTATTTTCCTGTTTCTTTATTTCATCTTCTTCTTTTTTGATTTTTCGTTTTAAAGCTTTCTCTTTGACTTCTAATGTCTTTTTTTCCTTTTTCTCCTCTTAATTTTTGGTGGTATTCTCGCCATTTAGGAGCTGTTATTGCAAAGGGCAGCTTCTCCTTTTCTGTTTTATTCTTTTTATTTATTTCTCCTACTTCTGGCCAACTTAGATGTTGATCCCAAATTTCCTTAATCATCTTGTTTGTTTTAGATGAATTATTCTCGGTCAATGGCTTAAGGGGGAACATATGAGTAGACGGCGGAGAAAAAAGGTGAATCTTGGGAATTATTATCTCAAAAACTATTTGCTCGATTTCGTCCAGGTTTGTTTCATTCTGAAGTATATATATTGAGATATGTTTACAAATTTTTCAATGAATATATCTCGAATGGGAGAGTTTCTATTGTGGTCGACGTAAAACATGTCCCTCGATGCGGTTCCCAGGATAACTGGCAGTGGGTTGATCCGAAACAGAAATTCCAAAAAGATTCTCAGAAGTTAGTGTATAATGCCGTTCGCAACGTAGGATTTAAAAAAAAAAAAAAAAAATGACGAAATGGCGCCTGATTGAACGTTACATCCATCTTTCAAACACAATTTCTGACCTTTCCGGCTTGATAAAAAAAAAAATAATTGCTTGATAAAAAAAATCCTACGTTGCGAACGAGGAAACCTATCAGAAAATATCGTGTAAAAATTTGAATCAAATCGGGCTAACGGTTCCCGAAATATTTTGGGAACGGACTTCGGAAAGTATGTTTCGAGATTATCGCGTTTAGAGTTTGGCATAGAAATCACGCGCTTGACGACTCGGTCGTTCGTCCGCTTCTCGGTATATCACCCATAACATTTACAATTTCTCGACTATCGGGATAAAATTTACAAACCATATTCTTCATACAAGTTCATACTTACACCTGCAAGCAGACGAAAGGTTTCGTGTCAAGCGGCGCATCAGGCCACCCGACCGCTCGACCGCATTTAGGAGAATGGCCAACAACTACCACAATTTTTGGAATTTGAATATGAAATTTGCACACAATATTCTCAAGACTTCAAACTTCAAGGCGAGCGAAAAAAAAAATTTGACCAAAAATTTTATTTTTACTCATATGTTCCCCCTTAATCATATTCATAGTTTCATTTCCAGTACATATCTGTTTACTATTATTCTTATATATATTATCACAAAAATCTTCGACAATCATTTGACTAGAGACGTCAGAAGTCTGCTTATCAATATCAAAATTATTATTATCATTATTGGTATTTTTAGCATTCACATCACCTTCAGAAAGTGTACTAGTTGCAGCAGTTAAACTACTTCCATCACAGCTTTTTCTTTTATTATCACATAATGAATTATTATCATCATCGTTCATATCCTGGGCAGAACACTAATGAACTTCTACTCTCAATTTCTCTTCATTATCAACCCTATCGTTGTCAATAGTTTCATTTGTTCTTAAATTACTTTTTTCAGTCTCTGTCTCTTTCAAAAAAATATCTAAATTATCACAACCTGCAATATTATCTACAGGATCATTTACTACTCCATCATCAAACCTATTATTAAAATCATCTGTGCAATCATAACTCGTAAAATCTGTTTCATCATAACTAATATCTTGTGAAGATGAAATGTTTTCAATAGATTCAACAAAAGTTGGATCTCCAGGATCAGTAATAACCGGTAGATCAATTATACTAATCACATTAAAGTCAGTATTGTGTAATTCAATTTCGATATCTTTTTGGATAACATTTGTGATGTCATTTACAAGTGGTACCGCATTCAGTTCGTCAATGCACCTCTTCCATAATTCATAGACAGGATCATTAAACAAAACACTCTGATGTTTCTTTTGCTCAAATTCATTAATTTTCTTCTCTCCCAAAACATGGTTGAAAAATTTTTGAGTTGATAAGAGATCATTAGTAGTTAAATATCGACCAGATTCACTGGATTCACAGCCATTATTTGTTTCTTCATTATTATTAATATCCTTGCGCCTTTTAGATATACATTTGTCATAATTTACTGCGTTCGCATCAAATAGATAGAGTCCACAAACTCTAAAACCGTTAATAATGGTTTCTTTATCAATTTGATCGAAAGCTTCTTTAAATAGTGGAGCGAATCCAGCTTTAGTTACATTTTTTTGTGTTTTTTGTTTATGCTGCCGAATTACTTCTTTCCACTTATACTTTAAAGCCCGAAATATTGCAACATCACATGGTTGTGTTATATGAGTAGAATTAGGGTATAAAGCATACAGAACAATATCATGCTTAATGCAAAAATCACTGAGTTCAAGTGTAAGATGTGACTTATGTCCATCAAGAAAATATATAACAGGAAATTCTACTTTCTTCTCTACACACCATGGGTAGAAAACATTGGCTATATATTCGTAAAACGTGCTAGACACCATCCACCCGCTGTCTGATCTACCTATTGGCCAATCATCAGGAACCGATTCTGATAAATGAGCTGGAATTCTTTTATAAGGGAACATTATCATTGGAGGCAAAGCGTCACCAGCAGCAGAAAAAGTGCACGGAACTGTAATTGTTTCTTTTTCTTTGCCTGATGATATTGTGTAAAAATCTGTTTCACCTTTTTCCCCTAATAATCGACCAATGTCAGGACAAAGCTGCATGCCAATCTCATCTCCATTAAAAATACTACCAGGCTTTCTCAAGATATCTATGAATCCCATTTCTTCCAAATGAATTTCAACGCCCGAAGACCAATCTCGTAGATTTTCTTCTGTTACACAAGCTCGTCCTTTTGAAATTGCCTCAGCATTTTTTATAGTTAATTTTGGATCCCTCTTTAGAAATAAATCCAACCACTTTTTTCCCGGCTTATCATCAATAAAAGTGTTTGGCCTGGGTACTTCTTGAAGTACATTTTGAACAGCTTTTGTAACTTCATCGGGATGCATCGGAAATCCTAGTTTTGCTTTATCTAAGATCCATTTGTCTATCCTACTTTCTTCTTCAGCTGTCAAATTAGTCTTCGGGCCTTTTTTACAATCCTCAGGAGTTTTACCCGTGCATTTTGAATGCAGGGTAGATTTTGGGATATTAAATTTCTTTGCTGTTGCCGTTATACTATTACCATCGCTGATATCTTTCAAATCATTTTTCAAACAATCTGGCGAATAAGAATGTGCCTTGGAATACTTCTTTTTCTCAGACATCTATAAAAGTAAAGAGTTAAAAGAATTCATATTAATAAACATTTTTAACAAATAAAATTTGAAAAAAAGTAAGAAAATTCACCACGTAAACACAATGTCCATCTATTGGATAGAGGTTATAAATGTGTCACCAATAGATGGACACTCAATTTCCTTATGTTTTTTCTATTTTATTATTTAAAAACTATATTTATAGCTTTTTTAATAGAATATAAGTATAGTCAAATGTACATATCTTACTTTTTTCATAATTTTCCATAGTAATAACCAATAATGTTAACCGGCTTGCTGTCACATGCTTACTAGCGGTGGCGCTCTCTATGCTCAAGTTCGAGACGTCAAATTAAAAATTTTTTTCTAAACTATTATTTTCTATAAAAATATTCAACAAAATTATTTTTCGCACTCTGAACTATATGTAGTTATTCAAAAAAACTATGACTTCACATTTTTGTTCTTAAATTTAATTTTAATGCTTTTGTAAATAATATTTGTCCATCTATTGGGGGGTGTTCATCTATTGGTGTATTTACCCTAGCTCATCAAGCAGATCATCAGTAGCTTTCACTTGCACTTGCATCCACGCACTTCGATCAGAATTATTAACTAGAGTAGTCGCTCCAAAAACTTGTATCACAACCACTGAACAGAGGACTCTCATAAACTCTCTCGAACCAACTCTCGTTGACTAACCTTCATATTAAATCTAGTTTTAACTAAAACAGAGTACTGTATTGAATAATAAATCATATAATAAACCCTCGTTACGCATACCAATGAAATACGAAGTTTGATTCCCATGTCACACCCGGTTTTCTCTAAGACGTAAAAGCAAGGCGAAGAATCCAAACTCATAACTAGGCTATCAACAACAACAGCCTTATTCATAACAGTTCTATGTTTCTTACCGAGTCTTGGATAATTAGTTCTTCGAGACGTCGTTTAGCTCGTACCTGTTAAGGTGAATGGGTTTTATCAGCCACCACTATGCGTGGGTGAAATGAATGTTTGAAGATTTCACTTTTTAATTATATAACAATATTTATTTAACAATCAGTTTATAACAATCTGCACAAGTTAGGTTTTTAATCTTCACATAAGTTCTGATTAACTTTAGTTTGTAGTTTCTATAGTTCATTTAGTATTCACTTATTAATTAACTGTTTCACCAAACACTTTGATTTGATTATTCTAAGTTCTGTGATTCTATAAGTTTGATCTTTAATGTTTGAGATTTCGTGACTAACCAACTAATAATGAAGAAAAAGGATCTCTCCTCGCGGGTACGCGAAGGGAAGGTTCTGGAAAACTCGTGGGAAGGCGACGTTTTTTCTATTGGTAAAAAGCTCATTGAAACAAAAGCGGGAAAAAATCTAGTTGGCTGAGAGATCATTAGCGCGAGGCGATTGAGTCAGAGGCCCAAGCGTCGAGACGCCAAGACGGGATGCTGTAAGCATCTATGATCTCTCTTCTTTCAAACAGAGCTGTCTTTGTCTTTAGACTTTTCCGCTCTGGGTCGTAAAAATCTGAAGGATCGGCAAGATTTATGTTTCCTCAATAAGGAGATTTTCTAACGTTCGAAGTTTACTTAAAGTTTAGGCTTTCAGTTTTATGGTATTCCAAGTGTTTCCAAACATATTCGTTTCCTGAGAAAATAAGATGAAATTGTCTATATTATAGTTAAGATTGTTCCTCCCAAAAGTATTGACTTATATCTACGAGTAAAATGATATAAAAGAATTAAAGGAAAATAGTAGATTACGATACAAGTGCGCGAAGTATGTGATTCTCGCACGAGTTGAGCTTGTCGCCCGAGCGAAGCGAGGGTGACAAAAACACGAGTGCGAGGATCACGTACGCGCACGTGTGTCGTATACTATTTTTTATAACTCAGTGTGCGAATTTCGATTTCGAAAATAAATATAAATATAAATATCTGTCCATCAGTAACCGAAAACCGGCTGGGAATGTAAATACTGTAGTTTGGACAATATTCTATAGATGCACTATTTACAGTGTGCGGAGTAAATCATTCTCTACACTCAGTGCGCGAATGTATAATATACTCCAGATACATTTGCGCACAGAGTGCGCGAATGTATCTACTCCAGATGCATTCGCACACTGAGTGCGTGAATGTATCTACTCGGAGCACCGCGCGCCACAGTGTGTGAATCGGGCACTTCGCAGTCTACCAACAGACATGAGAAATCGAAATTCGCACACTGAGTTATAAAAAATTATGAATGGAATTACATTAATAGAGTATTATTAAAACTCTGATGGTAATTGCACGTCGGTATTCTCATACCTATGTTAATAACTACGGCAACTGTTGTACCTATAGGTTAAATATTCGGCTTTCAGCCTAGGACGTAACAACGAGTCGGGAGTAAAATTTTGAATTTGTTTTGTGGAGTTTTATCATTCTCATTAATTTATGAAAATGATTACAATAAATCAATATTGTACTGAGTCAATATTATTATATTAGTAGTAATAATTGTTTTTATTGCAGTGCCTCACGGCTTTTACAATCCTTTACATTGTTTACTTCATGTCTTATTCCTTATTTTGTTCAGTTTCTTTCTGTTTGCTTTATTTATTTATCTGTTTATTGTATTCGATTCCTTATTCTACCTATGCTAGTTTATAATATATATAGTATATAATATAGTTATTTTATTTGTCTTGTTACCTCAATATATACTATCGTCTTACTGACTAGTTACTGCCTGCCTGACTCTTTGATCCTCTTCTTTCGTGCTTCTCTCTCTCTCTTCCGTTGACGTGTTCTTTGACCTTACCCTGTTTTATCTTCCTTGTTTCTTATTTTATTATTTTCCACCCCCATCTTAGTCTTATATCATCTGCTTTGCGCTCTATCATTTCTCTTCTTCTTTTGCTTCCTGTTTTTATTATAGTTCTTCCTCCTCCGTCGTTCTGCCTTTCTATTCCGGCTATCTTTATGTCCATTTTTTCTTTTGCCGCCTCCCCCAGCGCTGCTTTTATTTGCAGGATCTCCGGCATGCCGGATTTCCTGTCCAACTCTATGGTACCATATCGTTGTCTTCATTTTCGTTTTTCTTTCGTTCGTACTTATTTCCGTTCTCATCTTCTTTTTCGTCCGTTGTCTCTGGGTCTTCTTCCGTTTCGTTCTCTGATTTTCCTTCATTTTCTGATTCCGCGCTTTCCCCGCTCGAGGAGGTCGACCCTTCGGCCTCGCTCGGGGTGTGTGGAGCCCATATCGTGTCGAGTTCTTCTGTATCGTTTCCCGCTGTCTCAGTTTTTATCTCGTTCGTGTCTTCGGGTTGTTTTTCTGCTTCTTTTCTACCTCCGTCGTTTTCCTCTTACTGCTTTCGCCCTTTTTCTTTCATGTCGCTTCTTATACCTTTAATTTCTTCTTTTATCTCTTTTATCTCTTCTTTTACTCCATCTAAGCACTCTAGGATCTTGTACAGGACTTCTACCGTTCTTTGCTCTGCCATCGTTGCTTTGCGTTGCCTTGTTTGTTGCCTTTGATTTGTGCTCGGCCTCTGACTGCCTATCGCTGACTGGACTTGTTTCTGCTTGTTACAGTCGTCACTCACTCTACTTTCGCCCTTTGTTGCGAGGCGTTTGTTTATGTTTGCCTTTTCGCATTTCTCTGCGGTGTCTTGGCTTCATCTTGTCTCTTTCGGTCGTCTACCTGTCTCGCTCTTTCTCTATGCGTCTGCTTGTCGCTCCCTTGTTGTCGTTCCTTCTCTCTCTCTTCTCGCTCTCTCTCTGTTATCTGCTATTTCTTTCATACCTTCTATCCCGCTCCCGTCATCGTTCAGAATTTCTCGTATTCTTTCCGTTCCGCCTTGGCCTCCTCCTCCTGTGCACCTTTCCAGCACGTGGTCCCAGTTTTCTTCTTCGGCGTCGCATATTCTGCAGTTTCTTTTCTCTGGTTCTGTCTCCCAATACAATCCTCCTCTCATCTCATTACCTAGTCTAAATCTTGCCAGCATTATCATTTCTTTTTCTTTCCTTCTTTTCGCTAGGTATCTTGGTTTCGTTAGCGTAGTAACTTCTCTGTATACCTTGTTGTATTTCGCGTTTCTTATTCTGCTTTCTCTTTCTTGTTCTTGTATCTCTTTGTCTCTTTCTGTTATTATCTCTTTTATGGATTCACCTCTTTCTCTTCTGTTTTCGACTTCTTCGGCGCTATATCCTCTTTCTTCGTAGAATTTTCTTCTTTCTTCTTCCCATATAGACCTTTTTTCTTTATTTCCTTCCTTTATCTCTCTCCAGCATCTCCTTGCTAACTCGTTTCCTCCTCCATCTCTTAGTTTTTCTTCGTATTTCATTGCTCTCTTTCCTGCGTTGGTTCTCAGTTTATACCTTTTCGTTTCTTCTCTTATCATATATCCTGGTGTTCTTCCATCCAGCCCGAGCGTCCATCTGATGTATTTCTCTTGCATTGTTTCTATTTCTTTTCTTTCCTTCCAGCCCCATATTTCGGCTCCGTATAATGCTATGCTTTCTACTAGTGCTTCGAACAATCTTATTCTTTTGTTCCAGTCTCCACCCATTGCTCTTTTTCCTATACTCCATACCTGTCCCATCGCTATTGTTGCTTTCTTGACTCTTTCTTTTACGTGTTCACTCATGCTGCCATTCTTTTGTAGTGTGTATCCTAGGTACTTGAAGGTTTTCACTTCTTCTATTGGTTGGTTCTTCCATGTCCACTTCTCTTCTGTCTCCCTTCCTCCTGCTTTCCTGAATCTCATCACTTTTGTTTTTTCTGTGTTTACTTCTAGTCCTTTCCTGTCTATATATCTTTCGGATCTTTTCATTGCTTCTTTCATGTCCTTCTCGTTTTTTGCCAGTAGTACTACATCGTCTGCGTATGCTAAGGACCATATTTTTGTTCCTCCTACTACCACTCCACCGTCCTGCCCTTTTTTCAGCGTTTTTTCCCAGTCTGCTAGGTACAGGTTGAACAGGTAGGAGCTGAGTGGGCATCCTTGTCTCACTCCTCTCACCGTCCAGAATCTTTCCCCGACCTCGCATCCCACTCTCACTCTGTTTCTTGTTTCGCTGTATATTTCTTCTATTCTTACGCGAGTTTGTCTTTTTATTCCTTCATTCTTCATTATCTTCCATAGTTTATTTCTGTCCATTGAGTCGAATGCTGCTCTCAGATCTATGAATGTTGCTACGATTTTTCCTCTTTTCTTTTTTATCTCTCTGCCTATTGCGTGGTTTAGTACATACATCGACTCTGTCGTGCCTCTTCCTTTTCTGAACCCCACTTGTATTTCTGGTATCAGCTTCTTTTCTTCGATCTCTTTTTCTAGCCTGTTCGCTACTATCGTCGCGTATATTTTGTACGCAGTCGGCATAAGTGTCACTCCTCTATAGTTGGCTGCTTCGTGTATGCTACCTTTTTTGTGTATCGGTATGACCAGTCCTTCCTTCCACTCTTCTGGCATTCCATTCCCATTCCAGATATTGTTCATCAGCTTCGTCATTATTTTTCTTATCTGATTTCCTCCGTGTATCCACGCCTCGTTTGCTATGCCATCGGCTCCTGTTGCTTTGTTGATTTTTAGTCTTTTTAACGCCTTTTCGACCTCATCTTCTTCTATGTCGTTTGTTGCGTTCTGCTCTTCTGCTCTCTCTTCGTCGTCTTCCCTTGCTCTTCTGTTTCCTCCTTCGTCTGCTTCTGTCACGTTCTTCTTATCTGTTCCTCGCAGCAGTTTTTTGAAGTGTTCTGCCCACTCTTTCATGTCAATTTTTTCGCTTATTTTCGTTTTCTTTCTTCTTATCTTGTTGATTACCTTCCACATTTGTCCTTCTGTTTTTGCCGCTCTCATCTCGTCCTCTATTTTTTCGGCTTCTTCTTCTTTCTTCTTTTTGCACGTTTCCCTGAATTTCTTTCTTTCTTCTCTGTAGTTCTCGACTGAACACCTTCCTTTTTTCCATTCTTTTAGCGCCTTTTTCGCCCTGTCCTTTCTTTCGGTGCACTCTGGGTCCCACCAGAAGTTTTTTCTTTCTTTCTTGCCGCCTACTTCTTTCCATTCCGCTGCTTTTTCGATTTTCTCTTTCAGCTCTTTCATCATCTCTTCCGTGCTTCCGTCTTCTATTGTTATTTCTTTTATTCTTTCTCTGTATTTGTCTATGCCCTCTTTCGACCAGTCCATAACTTTTCTTCGTTTTCCGCTTGCCTCCGGCTTTTCTTCTTTTCCTGTTGGTGCCTTTGCGGTCACCGATACTGTTATCGGCTGGTGGTCGGACTCGACTATGCTTTCTACCTTCACTTCTTTCGTTGCTTCCCACGCCTCTGTGTTGCCTATCACGTAGTCAATTACTGTCTCTCCTCTCGGGCCGACGTATGTTATTTCTCCTTCTTCATCGCCTTTTCCCGCTCCGTTGAATATGCCGAGCCCTTCCTCGCCTAGCCACTCTATCAGTATTTTGCCTTCGGCGTTTTTCACTTTGTCTTTTGACCGTCTTGAGCCTTCTGCATCTTTCTGCTCTTCTTCTGCTTCCACCACTCCGCCTTCCTCTGCTGTCCTTGCGTTGAAGTCTCCTCCAATTATTATCGGCCTGTCTCTTCTTCCTTCATTTATCAGCCTCGTCAGTGTTCTCGTCTTTGATTTGATCTCTTGGTTTGAGTACACTGTGAATATTCTCCATTCTTTGTCATTTATTGTCACTGTTCTTTCTATTATGCCTTCTGACTCTTCTGTCGCTTCTCCTTGTATCTTTTTCGTCATTATTTCTTTCCTTACTCCCATCGCGACGCCTGCACTCGCTCTTCCTTTCTTGTGTGACCTTTTTGCACTTTGTATCGCCCAGCTGTGGCTGTCCGGGAGCCTCGCCATCGTTCTCTCTTTGTCTTTGTCCTCTTCCCACGTTTCTACCAGGCCCGCTACGTCCCATTTCTTTATTTCGTCCCATACTTCTTCGTCTTTGCCTTTCAGTCCGGCTATGTTCCAGAATCCTATCTTCACCTCCTTTCTTTCTGCCTCCTCACTTCCTTCCTTTTTTGTTGCGTTTCCGTCCTATTCTCGGCCTCCTCCTCCCCTTCCTCTCCCTCTTCCTCTGCTTGTGCCTCCTTGTCTTGTTATTTCTTCCCCGTTTCGTACATCTTCATTTGTTGCGTAGTCCTCTCTCGGTTTCAGGTCTTCTGTTTCGTCATCCCACAGCCATACTGAGTTTCCTATGGTTATCTTTCTGTACCTTACCAGCCTATCTGTCCGACTTATTTGCACGATATGCGCCGGCCGAAGGACGGCCCACCCGTCTGCAGAGCTCAGCCGTATTCCGCGTTCCAGTGCACCGAACTACGACCTACCATGGCTCGTTCGCCCTTGCCGCCGTCTATCTCTGGCATTCTCTCCCTGAGAGTGTGACCTCTACGCGTTCACTACGGTCGTTCAAGGAAAAGCTTTTCGAACATCTATATGATTCCGATACTGAGTCCGCCTAGGCCGGCCGTTGCCGCGAGCTCACTGAGATTAGTTTTATAAGCTAAGTATATCTAAGTTGGTTAAGTTTAGTTGTAAGTTGCAGGGCTTTCTTGCTCATCACTTGCTAGGTAAAGCTAAGTTAGTTAAGTTTAGTTGTAAGTTGCAGGGCGCTTCGCTCTTAACCTGTACTCATGTTCTGTCTAGTTCGATTACTTTACTGCCTATATCCTTATGATGCTTCTTATGGTAGTTCGGTTACATTACTGCTTCTATTCTTATGATGCTGGGCTCTAGGTACCTCCCTTACGGCAACCTATTCTTTCTTTTTGCGCAGGATTTTGACTGCCTCCTAGTTTCTACTTATCATTAAGTTATTTTACATGCGTATTACCAATGTATTTATCAGTAAGTTATTGTTCTTGTGTTAACCTACATGTGTCTCATTTGCCCCATGGATTGTCCAGGGCATAAATAAACAATTCATTCATTCATTCATACCCTACCCTTGTTTGTCTGCCATTTCTTCTTTCTTCTCTTGCTCTGTTCCATATTTTGTCTTGTCCTTCCATCTCTCTTCTCGTCAGGTCTGCTTCGATGGTTATCTGGGATCCTTTCAGTTTCCCTTTCGTCGCCATGATCTTTCTTTTGTCTTCCCATTCTTTTATTTTTACTACGACGGCTTTCTTATCTCTTCCTATTTCTTTTATCTCGGTTATGGGTACCCTTGTATCTGTTATTTTCTTTAGTGTATTTTTTACTACTGCCTCCCAATCTTCTTCGTTTTCTCGTTCTATTCCTCTTATTACGATATTCTTGCTTTTTTCTGTTTTTTCTCTTCTTTCCAGTTCGTCTTCTATTCTTTTCAGTCTTCTTGCGCTTTCGTTTCTCTCTTGGTCCATTCTTCTGTTTACTTCTTTCTCTTTTCTCTCTCTTTCTCGTTCTTCCCCTAACTTCTTTCGCTCCGTTTCTGCTTTTCTTTTTTGTCTTTCGTTCTCTAGTCTCTCTATCATCTTTGCTAGTTTGCCTCTTTCTTCTTCTCCTCTGATTCTTACTTCCATTATCTCTCTTCTCAGTGTCTCCCTTTCTTCTCTCTCAATTCTTCTTCCTTCTTCGGCTTCTTCTCTCATTTTTCTTATCTCCATGTTCATGCTTTGCATTCCGTAGCTTATGTCGCTTAGTGTGTGCTTCAGCCACTCTTCTTCTGGCCGCTCCGCCACTTCATTTTCTCCGCTCCCTGCCGCTTGCGGCGCGTTCTGCATTTCCGGTTTGTTTTCTGCGAAGTCTGTTTTTTCTGGCGTTCTTGCTGTTTTGTTGCTCTTTTTGCGTGTTCTCTCTTCTAATTCTTCCACTCTTTCTCTATCTACTTCGTCTGTTGTTGCTTCCACTCTGTCCGGTTGCTTCCTTTTCCAGCACTTTAATAGTGAGCCGTCGGATGCCGATCTTGTTCGCTCCCAGGTTTCCGCTTTTTGCGGTCTCCCTACTCTTTCCTTTTTCTTTTCTTCTTTTCCGCCTGTCGGCGTTCCCGCCGGTTCCTTTCCTTCCTCTGTGTATTTCCTTGCCTGTTCTAACTGCCTTTCGCTCTCCGTATTATCCTCCATGCGTGTCTCACCTGTTCGACGGTGGCGCTTGCCTTGTGACGTCACAGCTGCGTTCGTTACGTGCGCTCCTTGTCGTCGCCGCGTCGCCTACTTGTGTACTCTCTTCCTTCCTACTGTGTCGCTACACTTCACACCACTCGTTCACGTCACGTGGTACTTCACTCTCACTGTTCTTTATTTGCTTCTGCTTACTTTTTGTGCGTGATCTTCGCCCTGCCACCTCGCGCACTGGTGTGTCTGTCTCGCGCACACACTCTGCACTTTTCTCTACCTCTTTTGTTCTCTGTTTTTCTATTTACTTTTGATTTTCCGCGCTTGCTAACCGACTAGCTTTGACACTTTCCGGAAGTCCGGCATCGAATCCCAATATTATTATATTATTGTTATACAATAAACTCATTCAATTAAATGTCTATTAACTCTGAAATCGACAGCTTGATCATAGGTTTCGACAAATAGAAAAATATGGTTCCCATTAATTTAAGGTAACTCGGCGTAGTCGGTAGAGCGTGCGACTTGTGATGTCAAATATGCGAGCGGACTTGGGTTCAAATCTCTCCGAGAGGGATTTTTATTTTTTTTTGTTGAGAAAGGCACCTTGATAAAATTATATAGATTTATATAGAATTCTATATAATTCTATATAATTATATATAATTATATCAGGCCATTTTTTTTAATATAATTATACATAAATTATATTTAATTATATATAATCTTTTTTCCCCTGGTATATATAACTCTATGTGATTCTATATAACTCTTTCAAGGTATATATAATCATATAGAGTTCTATAAAACTTACATGGATTTTTATGTATAATTCTATACAATTCTATATAATTTTCATACAATTCTATAAAATTCTATATAATTATATAAAATTATTTTTACTCGGGTAGTCTCCTGGCATCGATTTCAAACGCACTTTTTGATGGATCATCTTTTTTCGATCCTGAAGTCTCATCTCAGATATGCAGAGCGAGTCATCCCTGATATCGAATGAGGAAGGGGCTTATTATCGCAAGAGCTCCGCCTCTTTCTATTCATACTTGTTATACCACAGTGAAGTTTCTGGTAGTGTTGACGGTACGTGAAAATCAAAAGGGGGTTTCTCGGTACGACGATAACAAGTATAAATAGAAAAAGGCCGGGCGTCTGCGATGATAAGCCCCTCCCTCATTCGATACCAGGGAAGACTCGCCCTGTATATACACTTTGTTTATTCGATAATGGAAATTACTATTGGTATGAATTCGTAATGAGAGCACGACAATATTTACAAACAAGTGGACACCTAACCTCGAAAAAATGTAGATCGCAGCCATGTGTTCTGTCAATGATCACAATTCAAAAGAATATTGAAATTTAATACGTGTAAGAATGATAATTACACAGAATTGAAAGATCAAAAAATCAAATTCAAAATCGAAATATACAGAGCGATTCTGAGGAAACAGGTCACGCTAATAGAGGCTCCCTAATTTATTTTCGTCAATGACAACGCTGTCAAATACCACGAACAAGCGATCTACCGATATTTCATATGCCTATGACTGATATCTTCAGACGACGTAGCGGTAGCTGTCACGTTGTATAGGTTAAAATGAACTGTCATATTACAATATTGTCTAATTAATTCTAATATTGTTCATAATACAACGGTATACGATATTATTTCATAAATAAGTAGTGATGAGGTTAAATTGATTGCAGACGTCGATTTCTGTTTATTCCAACATTATGAGGTTATAAATAATTGTCTTGGTGAAATTCATGAATCTGGTAGTGATAAAGTTATCAAGTCAATAGCATACGATATTGATTCTCTATGAATTCATTCCAGGTGTGAATTTCTGTTTGTTTACTACATTAGTTACAACCGAGGATTTATTTCGTGACTGACTGACCCGTTGCATCTCTTCGACAAGTAGGGTTACGAACAAAACGATGTGAATATCATTCATCGAGCAATATCTCATCGATCCAATACAAACTTTTCATCCTACGAGGCATCTCCGCTGAATAAAACAATACTCTACATGTCTTCTAAGCCTAATAAGTGGGAAGACCGTCCTGATGCATGAATTCATTCATCTGCCGTAATAAGCTTTAAACATCTACGTGTTGATCTATAGGAAGAGGCGCGAAATACAATTACATGATTAAACGAACTTACTTGTAAGTGAAGTTCTATCATGATTGTATGAAGCACCTCTTCCGAATAGATCAATCCCACCCATAAATAACCCATTCTAACATCTGTTAGATATCCCAGAATAATCACGGCAGTACTTTGAAGAAATGACCATGCAACAAACCATGGGCGACAAGCAAGTTATGATAATTGTATGCTTTAAAAATTGTGGCGAAAACGGTGTACTCGTAGAACTTCGACGCGGATAAGTCTTCCCAGTTTCCTTGTTCAATACGATATTCCGCACGGTATCCATCGCCGGACACGGACGTCCTGGATTCTTGGCTGCGAAATCATCTGCGATGATCCGAAAGCTATGACCGGCCGCGTGTTCCAAAACCATGCTATTGAGTTGTTATTAAATTGTATATTTTATTTTTCTTCAGAAGGACAGCGTCCTTGCACATGTATCATTAATTATTTGATATGATTATGCAATATCAACTGAATAAACAAAGAATTTTATTGAATTTGTACAATTTGTTGTGATTGAGTATTTTATACAAAAATGCAACGCTTTGTTCTACGCAGCAATCAAATACTTAATCAAATAGATTCACAATAGGAACGATAATTTTATTTCATTCATCACTCGATGAAACTTAAACACGCATTGATAGACTAACACATCATTTATACAGGACTGTCTTCGTACTCATTAGGCTCAGATGACATGTAGAGTTTTATTCAGCGAAAATGCCTCGTAGGATGAAAAGTTTGTATTGGATCGATGAGATATTGCTCGATGAATGATATTCACATCGTTTTGTTCGTAACCCTACTTGTCGAAGAGATGCAACGGGTCAGTCAGTCACGAAATAAATCCTCGGTTGTAACTAATGTAGTAAACAAACAGAAATTCACACCTGGAATGAATTCATAAAGAATCAATATCGTATGCTATTGACTGAATAACTTTATCACTACCAGATCTGTGAATTTCACCAAGACAATTATTTATAACCTCATACTGTTGAAATAAACAGAAATCGACGTCTGCAATCAATTTAACCACATCACTACTTATTTATGAAATAATATCGTATACCGTTGTATTATGAACAATATCAGAATTAATTACACAATATTGTAATATGACAGTTTATTTCAACCTATACAACGTGACAGCTACCGCTACGTCGTCTGAAGATATCAGTCATAGGCATATGAAATATCGGTAGATCGCTTGTTCCTGGTATTTGACAGCGTTGTCATTGACGAAAATGAATAAGGGAGCCTCTATTAGCGTGACCTGTTTCCTCAGAATCGCTCTGTATAAAGACGTCATAAAAGTATAAGCAGTGGTGTTGGCGGTGTGGTACAATACTTATGGCACCAATCTGAGGCTTCGCGCGCCGCGCGGCGGCGTTTTTCGCAATTTGGCACTGTCATGGCTGTAACTTTTCAAATCCTCTGGATATTTTGACACCGATTCATTTGCAGGCAGAGTAGGTCAGTAGCATACCAAATAAATTATGAAATAAAAACGATTTTTTGAAAATTCAAAGGTATATACCCCCTTAATATTAATATTTTGGGCTAAAATTTGAACAGGCCTATTTTCATACCCGAACGGAACTTTTAAGCCTGTGTGCGAGGAAAAAAAAAATTTATGTTGAATCACCCTAGTAAGTATGAGGTTACACTAGCGTGGTCCTTATTTGGGGGTTGGAGGAATTTTGTCCATGTCGCCCCTAGATTGTTTCGAAATAAATTCAGGAAAACCTTGGACAAACTTGAGCTTTCTGGTGCAACGGGAAAGCGTGCCGGTAAGCCCATACTTTTTCCCATCTGAAAAACATGGGATTTTTCTACAATTAAATACATTTTTTGTTCATGACCCTATCGTTGATTAGAAAAATCTGTTACTCTGTCACTTTATTGTATTATAGTGTGTAAGTTGGTGCACATTTTTGAGGTCACCTCAAATCATGTTCTACAGATGACGATTTCGAAAAATTACAACTTTATCCATCCGAAAAGGCTCGTATCATTTTTGATCATGATTGCCCATAGTCTGTGAAAAATTTGTACCAACTCACACACCATGATACTATGAAGTGACGAAGTGACAGATTTTTCCGATGCACGATGAGCTCGTAGAAAAAAAAATTATTCAGTTGGTCCAAAATCTCATGTTATTCAGACGGGAAAAAGTACGGATTTACCGGCACGCTTTACCGTTGAGCTAGAAAAGTCAGGTTTTGCCAAAGTTTTTTGAATTTATTTCGAAACAATCTAGGGGGCGGCACGGACAAAACTTCACCGACCCCCACATAAGGACCATCCTAGGTTACACTGTATTGAAAAGTTGTCTGATTAGCTATATGCTACAATCAATTTGTCTGATATTATTTTTTTCGACATCTAGGCAACGTATTTGATCGGTTGCGAACAATTTTGGACATTTTGCTATATTTCAGCTAGGTCAAATTTTTTAACACATTCGAAATGCTATAAACATGTAAGGCGACACTATTCTTGTCTGAAAATTAATTTTTCCGCATCAACTAACCCAAATTTACCCATGTTACGGCCCAATTGTCCGTAACCAATATTTTATTACTTTAATTTTAGGAATATACTTATGCGCATTTTCCTTGCAGTCTTTCTTTTTCTTTCTGTATAATATAGACCAGAACAGGGATCATGCTGCTCGTGGCAACTCTCAGGACGGCGAGTTTTGTTTATTTTATTTTCTCACACTTAGTTTCAAGTACAACCTAGGAGTCCAGAGCTAAGTCACCTACGTATCGCGGTGCGAGGCGATACCGTTCTGCTGACTCAAAACTGTAAGCTCTGTTTGACTGAGGTTCTATAGAGCCGACCCGAGAGTTGCCTGAAGCAAGGGCCTATGCCGTCGACGTCAGGTTGAGCATACTATAGCCAAGCCGAAGAACAGTCGCGGAGTGCAACAAGTATGGGTACTTGTTGCCCCACCAATTAGCGATTAGGATTAGTCGAAAAGGGAACCTGGTTGGCTACGTCCCCTGGCCTCAGGACCATGGGGGCGAAGTGGGATCAAGGAGCTGGAGGAGCAAGAGTTTGAACAAAGAGCATTCGTTCGACGACTCTTATTGAGAATAGACGTGTGTCCGTATATCAGAATTGAGCCAGGGTGACGTGTCTTGAAGTTTGTGCCCAAGAGGACTCGTAATATTCGTTAATTCAAAATTCAATTCAATAACCTTTTATAATGATAATTCAAATAGAGCTCTTGCTTCTCATCTAAATCTTAAGCTAAAATTAATTTATTCTAAACTACACCAGTGTCAAATTTGTTATCCATAAACTATCCATAAACAATCATCATCAACAGTTATAGTAAAACCAACGTAGGAAGCAGGAACACGGAGAGTGTAACTTCCTCTATCACGTTAGGATCTATATTGGGTAACCCGAACGCATTCTTCAAAGAACGTAAAGTAACTTTCTCCGTTTTCCTATTTCAAACATTGGCAAACATACTATTATACCTTCCTACATCAGGCCTCAAGGGATTATACCATTCTGTATTCGATAGGTTGGTTCTCCTGTTCTGGTTCATATTTCCTTTTTTACAGTTTCCGATTATATTATAATAAATAGATAAAACCAATCCACCATCAACCGGCGTGGGCCTTTATAATCAAGCGCGTTTCATCACCCAATGCCACAGTGCGTCGTAACGACAGCCGCCAGGTTCGAATAAACTTAGACGGTTTTGAGATTCAATCCAATATTTGCTCCTGGTTGGTTTGCCTATTTAATTCGTATTATTTCGCGGTTGTAGCTTCCATATGAATAAATCCTTGAACCCCAGAATCCCCGTTTCTCAGTAAACCCTTCCGGGTTTTGAGGAACTGGATCCTGATACTAGAGACGTGGGATTGTGGGGCCTATACTTGATTAATGGTGGATCGTAGTATTTTATATGGTATTTTATACTTCATATATTTCTTTGGCATTATATATCTCTTTGGAATCATACAAATATATATAACTTAACAGAATATACGTTAGCTTCTACCAGAATTCTGAATCACATTTAATACCATCGTACACCTTCCCTAAACTCCAGATCCGTAAGAAAACCAGACGGTTTGTAGCCCCAGTCGGGGTAGACAAGATACAAAGAACTCATAATTATAATTATAGTCATTAGCAATATAAATATCATGTATATGGCGTGAAACCAAAAATGGTATTACCTCTCGGTTACCCTCACGTCACACCTATAAAAGTGATTTTCAGACATATTGCTATAAATTTTTTTTTTGTTCCATTTTTTTTCTTCTAACGGTCTCGTGGGTGTGCGCTACACTATGGGTGTCTGAAAACTGTGTTTTTGCTATTTCACTACTATCAAGTAACTACATACCGAAAATCAGACACATTGCTATGAGTCACTTAGGTCAGATTCTTTGACATTTTTGAATATGCGCTCAGGTCAGACGCTACGCACAAGTTGTCTGAAAATCGCGTTTTTGGGTACAGAGGCATATAATCTATCGATCCCAAATGGTTTTAGCCATATTGCTATGTGACAAAAATCTTAGTCACGGGCTCTCTTACTATTTGACATTGCTGCTTTTTGAGGGTTCGGATGATACAAAATGCATTAGCGTACATGCATTGAGGTGTTCATGGAAACAATTGGCAGAATGCTGACAGCTGAGCGAGCCTCGCGAGCAGGGATATACCGAAACCCGATCGAACGAGCGTAGCAAACGAGCACAATCATTAGGTGGTCAAGCAAAATCGTACAAAAAGTGGTGTAATGGGTCAAAATCATGGAGCTGGAAAATTCTGGTATTTAAATTTCGGAAAATTCAACTTTGGTTAAGAGTCAAGATGACTTGCTGAAATCATAGCTCTATTCTTCATCAATCATTATGTAAGCGGGCAGCGCACAAAATTATCTATTGAATGATCTATTGATAATATGGCGCAAGAAAGAATCATTTCGGGAATGTTATTTGAATAATACAAAAAAAATGTTTGATTTCATTGGAAACAATTGGCAGACCGTACCGTAGTAGCGTAGTGCTAGCACTCGAGACTGCGGAGCGGGAGGACGTGGGTTCGAATCCCCGGCCGGTCGAGGAAAGACCCGAGCGGCAGCCCGCAGAATTTGTAAGACGGGTCACGCCGTTCAGGCGCTGAATTGACAGGCTGAGGATTCACAATTTAATTCAATAATCTAGGGGAACAGCACGGGTCGTTATAAGGCACAATTTACACGCAAAACTCTCACAAAATTAACTCCTCACACGAAAAACTCTCTCTCTCTTTCTCTCTCTCTCTCTCTCTCTCTCTCTCATGGCGCACTCTGAGGGTCTCTCGCTGCTTGACCCCCGTCAGTCTGGATTCCGCTGGGGCCGCAGTACGCAAACGGCCTTACTTAAACTTACAAACGATGTCCGCCGCGGTATCGACAACCGTCTTGTTACCATCTTAGTCTTATTCAACTTTAGTAAAGCGTTTGACTCTATACCGCATTCCATTCTTCTTGCCAAGTTCCCAGCGCTTGGGTTCTCGCGACACGCCTTGGCCTGGATTGCCAGCTACCTGCAGGGCCGGTCCCAGGCTGTAGTCAGCCCCTCCGGTGAGTTGTCTTCCTGGCTGCCTCTTGACCAGGGGGTTCCTCAGGGTTCCGTTTGGGCCCCCTTTTGTTTATCGCGTTCATCAACGACATCTCTCGGGCTCTTCGCTACACGGAGCATCTGCTTTATGCCGATGACCTCCAGATTTATCTACAGTGCTCTGCGGCGGAGGTTCCAGAGGCCATCTCACGTCTTAACCTCGATATTGCTTCAATCTGCAACTGGTCTCGCGCTAACTCACTCAGCCTGAATGCGTCCAAGACACAGGCCATTATACTCGGGAGTTCCCCGTTTGTCTTGCGGCTGTCTCGCTCTCCTCTTCCGCCCGTTCTCGTCTACGGTGTGGTGGTTCCGTTTTACCCGTCCGTTCGCAATCTAGGGCTCATCTTCGATGGCTGCCTATCTTGGACCCCACAAGTCGATGCGGTTTCCGGTAAGGTGCACCGTGCCCTGCGACAACTCTCCGCGTCTCGTCGGCTACTTTCGCCTGCGCTGCGTAGTTATCTTGCATCGACGTTGGTTTTCCCGCTACTGGATTACTGCGCCGTCGTTTATAACGATGGCTCGGTGGTACTCAATGACCGGTTGCAGTGCCTGGTCAACTCCTGCGCCCGCTTTGTGTGTGGGTTCTCTAGGTTCGAGCATGCTACTCCTCATCGGCGCGCGTTGGGCTGACTCTCCGCTCGGGACCGCTGGCTTCATTTCCTGGGCACCACGCTCTACTCCATCTTTCGCTCTAACTCTCCGGGTTACTTGCGCGTTTGTTCAACTGATCGTCCCCCCGCTCCACCGGGATCCGCGAGTCGGCGTGTAGCGGGTGACTTCTTTGTCCCTCGCTTTGCCACAGAGGCGTATAGAAGGTCTCTCGCGGTGGCCGGCGTGTACTTCTGGGAGTCGCTTCCTCTCGAGGTGCGGTGGTCGCCCTCTCCCTCCGCTTTTCGCTCGCGTCTGAGGCAGTTTCTGTTCGAAACCGAACTGGCTAGGTCGTAGTGGTCATGTTCGTTGCTCTCTCCCTCACCGCTACCACTAGCGTAGTTATCTTAGATTAAGCATCTAGTATTAAGACACCTAGTATTAAGACATATTGTATCTAGTTATATTAACTTTGACTTTGTAAACCTTTCTCTTTCCTTCTCCGCCGCCTACCATGTGTATTGATAATTTTTATTATTTTTGTAAACGCATGGTATGCTTGCCGAATATTGCCATGGGCAAATAAAATTTATCTATCTATCTATCTATCTATCTCTCTCTCTCTATTTCTCTCTTTATTTTTGGAATATTACTACAAAAGGCACGAGGCACGCTCTACAGCTCCCAAAAATGTGTGACATTTACATAATGCGCCAAATTAGAAATATAGATATTGAATACCGTGGTGACTGAGTGACCACTAGAGTCAAAATAAAGAGAGAGAGAGGGAATTCCGCCTTTATCTCGAAAAGACTCACTCGTCCATTACCTCTCGATAAGTTAAGTTCAATTTGAGTTACTAGCTTAGAATTTCATAATTTATAAATCGTTTGTTCATAAAATGTGATCACATGTACTAAAAGTCGATCAAATAATAACCATCTAGACTGGATCATTGAATGTAAATGTTAACACTTCGACGATAACATAGAAGGCGAGACGTCGCATAGTTAATGAAAGAACTAAAGCCATGTGGCGAACTCAACGAAGAATAAGCTAAGTAACCAAATGATTCTAGAACGAACAATATTTGTTTTGAAATATATTTCAAAACAAATGAAAAATAAAAATGAGAGAAAAAGAAGAACTTTGAAATGTAATGTGACGAGGAAACCTCTATGTATTAAGTATTGTTTATTTATAAAATTTTATGTAATTCTCTATGACAAAACAGTTATTTGTTCAAATGATCTTTTTATATGCATATATATTAAAGCAACATTTCATAATTAATCTTACGATATAGAAAACTGATAATAAATTCATTGCTTCAATTTTATTGAACGTATACTTGTCTTTTATTTCATTTTATGATTCTTATGTAATGAGCAATATAAAAGTCCGTTACAAATGGAATGAGCTCCTCTTTCATTCTACGTAGTACCAACTGGCGTTGCCCGGCCTGCGAGCGCTGGCGGCGACCTGCTCGCCATGTGCGAGGGTCGGCGGCTATTAGGACTCGGCAGAACGAGGGCGGCACGATTCGAATCGTGCGGCCGGGCTTAGGTACGTCCGTAGGCCGGTTTAGGCAGAGGTCTGAACGTCTACCACGTTACAGCACACCGCTAATCGATTTTCTGATGGGAAGACGTTCACCGCATAAGGCCAACTGACCGATTTTAACTAACTCTTCGTCAGTGAAGTTGTGGGTAGATAGGTCCTCAACCAACTCCTTCGCGTTGAACACGTTGACGTCAGATACATCAGTGTTTCCAGAAAGGCTCGTGATGTTGAACATTTTTCTTAACAAAACTTTACAAATCTTATGAATTCGATGCTCACCCTCGTGAATTCAGACAGCAAGTAACTCCGATCCCGAAATGTAGTCATATTCATACGTGTGGAATGACTAGATAAACCGGTTGCCTTTGAACTTTTAATCAATCTTACCATTAGTAGATCCCACCCGTTAATAATTAAATCAAACTGATCTACCCAACGACGCTGATGAAAATTTCTTATTAACACGTCTTTGAACTGAAAATTCGACAGGTATCAGGTTTGAACTGAGCAGTTGTACCGGTATCGGATTGTTTGAACTGAACAGTTCGATAGTATGATGAGCATCAGATGTTTTGAACTAATATTTAAGGCAGTCGTCTGGTTTAGAGGCCTAATAGAAAATCATTTTCGGCGATTTTTTTTTATAGGGAGAGAAAAAACGGAACGTCTTAAAATTTTCAGTGTATTTTAGCGCACATTTGGGAAGTACAATAGTATATTACTCACCTAGGGAGGGAAAGTAGGGTAACCCAAACTGCGTGTGAGATTGACACCCGAGC
The DNA here is from genome assembly GCA_963992785.1 of Tenthredo livida. Taxonomy (NCBI): domain Eukaryota; kingdom Metazoa; phylum Arthropoda; class Insecta; order Hymenoptera; family Tenthredinidae; genus Tenthredo; species Tenthredo livida. Next base: position 13,711,758 of record OZ023071.1, read on the forward strand.
CGAAGGCGAGGGTGGTAAGAACGCAGTTTGGGATGGCCTTTTTCACTCCTGTGTGAAGTATACTATTTTTCACCACCCCCTGCATCGGAAAGTACGACTTCCCGTTTACGCAAGGGCCCGAAAGTCGTACTTTCGGTGCAGGTATGGTGAAAAAAAAATTTTTCATCTTCAAATTGTCACAAAATGGCGGAGTTAGTAGCTGACCATTGGATGTTGTTTTCGTGATTCTTCCAAATCGGCGGGCGTGATAGCAAAAAAACTTTCTGACCTACCGACCCAAACCAAAGTTCATTCTCTAGTGTATGGAAAACTTTCCCAAATGAACCAAAAATATTAATGGAAAAGTGCTTTCATACGTCTTTTATTGCCCGAATGAAGAAAAAATTCTTTGTAAAATGCGTCACTTTTTTGTTGAAGCTCGAAAATCAATATCATTTTATGGTTTTTTCCGGATTTCCCTGGTTCATCGACATTAAAAAAATATGTAAATTACAAATAATTTTCGTTTCTACGTTTCGGACAAGAATTATGCACACCATCTTTCCCGCCAATTCCAGACTCCAGCGGTGAGGCGCTCCAATGGTAAGCTACTAACTCCGCCATGTCGCGACGATTCGAAGATGAAAATTTTTTTTTGTACTCTCCAAATGTGCGCTAAAATACACTATAAATTTCAAGACGTTCCGTTGTTTCTCTCCCCATAAAAAAAACCCGCCGAAAATTACCTTCTTTTAGGCCTCCAAACCAGATGACTGCCTTGAGAGGGAAATAATCTTATCTAAAGGTGGAGAACTAATATTTAAGAGGAAAATAATCTTAGATAAAGGTAGACTCGCCAGAACAATATATGTATGTATCAATTTATTCAACAAGGTGATGTACACTTGGGGTCACAGATTATGAGACGGCCAGTTTTCTGGACAAGTCAGTTATGTTGGCAACACAAAATAAACCCACAGCGCTACATAGTGGGCCGATCGTGAAGCTTAGTCAATCTTCCTAAATATCACATAACTCATGACAGTGCCGATAACCAAAAAAGGAGAAGAAGAACTCATGACAGTCAAATCTAACCTGAGAATACCGCGGGGGAAATAACTCGTTGGATTGACGTGTAAATCAGTTTAGAAATAATTGTAATTCATAACTTCCCCCTCGAAGAATACAAACGGGCAAAAGTTCATTTTATTAATCTGTTCAAGTGATGAAAAAAGAAATTGTAACCTAAAAATTTACGGTAGATGATTTTATACAAATACAATTAAATTAGGTAATGCAAGTTACGCTGTGCCTAAAAAACAAGATTCTTTGTTGATTTTGCGTGTGAAATCTATCAATTCTTAGACTAAGACTTGGGATACCATCGCAGACGACTGCTCGCTCCTTATAATCTAAAATTCAGGACTTCAATGATTCTTTGGACGCTGACTTGGAATACCTTCTACGACGACTACTCGTCTATCACAGAATTACATTTTAAAATCAAACAATTCTTGGACTAAGACTCAGAATACTATCACAGATGTCTAGGCACCTCTGAAATTATTGAATTTTGGAGTTTATCAATACCTACATCACCGACTTTGAATACTCGCTCAGGCCGCTTTTAGCCTAAAATCATATGATAATATAATATGCCAAAATATGCTCTAAGATGACCGAGACTATCGTGTAACTCATTAAGGGGACCAGTACAGCTTGGTTTAAGATATTTCAAGTACTCCAGAATCACTTTATTTGTCAACCAAAGTTTATTTTACATCAAAAAGAATATTTCTGCAAAAAACTGTGTCGTAAGGTTTCAGGCACACCGTTGATCCAATCCAGTGTTTCGACGTCTCAACTTCTTCAGACAGGAGTTCCACATCTTATGAACGCGGGGATCTGGAGAGAAAAACACATGTGAAAACTTACAGTCATTTATCTAAAATTTCCAAAATTTGAGCCACTAATTTGCAAATAACTTGGCCAAAATAGACACATTCAAAAATTCCCTCGTTCATATCATGAGGATTTGTCGCCCGAACAAAATGAGCCGTCAAAGACCCCAATCGGAGCAACGGTGCTCCTAAAACCTTACGACACAGCTCCAAAAACATAGTTCTGAGATAAACGAGTTTGAAGATTTTGCAGAAAAATTGTCAAATAATTATATACTCCTCCGGAGACTCATACATCAAAAAGTTTGTTATACCAAAGTTGAGTGAATTTTTTTTTTCTTTTTTTATTTTCATTTTTCAAGAATAATTTTTTTTTTTTTCGGAAATTTAATTTTTTTTTCCTTTCTGCAAACTGTTTTCTCAGAACTTTTTTTTTCTATATATTTTTGTGTTCCATGCAAGCTTCTTTCTCTTACTTACTTCTTTAAAAAGCTCCAGCAGCATATGAAGGCCCTGCGGCATCCTCCGCAGACTCATTGTCTGCAAGCCGCAGCATTCTCATGGCGATCCGTGTCTCACGGGAACTTCTAGCTGCTTGTTGCTCAGCTTGCTCGAGGCGTGACTTATCTGCCTGAATAGAGTGAGCCTTTGCGTTGGTTCCCGGATTGACTTTGAGCGCAGTCATGATCTTCAAAAGTCCTGTGGCTCCTTCGGAAAAAGTTACAGCTCCCATGTTAGCTGCTATGCGCACCAGATTGTGTCCAGTGTAAGTCCTCTTCGGACAGAATTTCCAGATGACGTTGTTGAGGGACTCGTTTGCATTTTGAGTCTTACCTCCGATGCAGCGCGTAAGTAGTTCTGGAGACGTCAAGTTGTGGAAAACAGGCTTGATCGTCTTCATTACAGCCTCTGGTAGCGATCTCTTGTGTTTATATTCCGCCACTGTACCTTTTGCGACCGCCTTATTATATTGGCACCAAGAATTTTCCCCACTTGGGCACAAATGATGCTGAGGCTTGTCATCTGTTGAACACTTATGGTGCCAGATTGCCCATATCGCCTTGCTCATATCTTCAACGGAGCCTGCATTGTTACGGATAGCGTTGCCGTAATATGACTGCATTTGATCTATGATCACGTCGGTCAACCTACCCTTTCCGGCCAAGAGTCTGCCATCAGAAAGTTTTTGCCCCCGCAGTTTCACTTTCAGCTTGCGCATTTGGGTTCCGAATCTCTTCTGAACGTGTCCGCAGCATTCAACCTTGTTGATCTTTACGTCGGGTCCGTAAGGCTCTGCTTTCACTACGGCGGCGTAACTTTTGGTATCGCCATCCCCAATGTAGTTGACATACTTCGCATTATGGTTTTCTTCGGAGCGCTGGAATATCCTGACCATACCACGTACCTCCATCGCCCCAGCACAGCCAGTGTGATTAGCCTGGCAGTGTGGCTTATGCTGCTCGTACCAAGTCTGCCATTCTTCACCAGTCTGCTTTCCTTTCCATCGTATGCATGCATTGCAGTGGGATGAAAGCACCTCGACGTCTACCACCTTGCCTGTTTCGCTGCCAATGACGGTACAAACACCGTTGAGTGATCTGAAGCCTCGTTTCTGCCATGTCCCATCGCACTGTACAGTGATGGCTCGAGCATCAGGTGTCGCTGAAGTTTCTATTTCTTCTTCGACAGCTTGTTGGAAGACTCTTTTGGCAACTTGTGACGAAGCTTCCACTAGATGTCTCACAATTACATTGTATGTTGGCCGTTTTACAGGTGGTGGCAAGTCCATGACTCCGCAAAACCTTGCCAAACTGTCCAAGCCTTGCCCAATACAACGCATCGCTAGTATGGATCGCCTATTGATTTCATACGCGCTTCGTGTATTATCAATCATAGGACTATTCTTGAAGGTTTTTAGCTCGACGCAATTTTCACAAGAGATACCGTATGTCCCACCCAGTCCTCGCAAGCCAACTTCGGTCATAACTATCGACCCACCACATGTCTTGCAAGATAAATGCTCCCGCAGAGCACGAAATAGTGTTTCAACGTGAAACACCCTATAGCCAGCAGAATTGCTGGCCTCGTAGTCGCCACTGATTTTTCTATCCGAAGCATTTAAAACATGAGTACTCTGTTTATCAGGCGTTGTTTGTTTCTGCGCAAATAGTTTTGCCCTCTTTTTTGACCGGCCAATGCATCCTTTTGTGCCAACACCAGAGCTCCTCTCTCTTCTTTTCATATTGAATATAATGAATATATTTTATATATTTCCTTTATGTTTTATTCAAAAATCTGTGAACAAAAAGCAAAAAAACTTCGACCGCACACACAGTTTGGCAGAAGCTTAGTGTAGATATTACTATTTTGATTGAATACTTACTTTGAGGTTATAGTTATAGCACAAGTAGTTATACTTATAACACAAGTCACAACACCCGTACAACGATTACACGCTATAGATATTAGGTGAATTTATAATTTTTTAGTACTGAAAAGTACTGGTTTTATTTATTTTTTTCAAATCCGAAACACTGGAAATCGAGGAAACGCCCACGCAACCTTGAAAAGTATCGGAAAAGTAATGGCGATCATACAACATGTGATCAATATCGAAATCAAGCGCCAGCGCCACTTGCGCCAGATCGCGATAGCCAAATGACGAACTTTTGGCGGTAACTTCGAATCCTTGACGATTTCGTTGAAGTCAATTTTTTCACAGATGCAGAACACATTGAGGTAACAGAAAGTGCAGAAAACGAAAACCCGATTATTTCGAAAATTCAAGCTGTACTGGTCCCCTTAACTACTACTTCACTGATACTAGACATTTATCAAACACAGACTGAACTTCTGAAGAACCTGAACCTGCACATCCGTCGAAACAGGCACAGAAAGGAAACATTCAGCTCCAGAGAAACTTAACGAGTCAGCTCGTACTAATCCAGAGATAACAGGAGCTGGTTTCGGTAGAATCGTAGTGGGGACTTTGAATGCCTTCTCCGGCGACGACTCGTCTTTTACACTCTAAACTTTGACCATTCTTAGACTGAGACTTGAAATACTATCAGAGACAACTGCTCGCTCCTTATAATGTAAAATTCTCAACTATCAGCTGAATGAATAAAAATGCGTGCATGAAAATCTTATGTTCCAGCTGGTTATTTATTCACTTTCCAAAGTTTACGATCACATTTCAATACTATCACTTCATTGTCACATACACTATTCACAGTCATTAATTTAGAAAATTTGAAATATTTACATGGATGATTCTTCTTATTGCAATTCGTTTCAATAGAAATGGATACCTACTACCAGTCCATGTTCTTCAATAATTATTCAAAGATTAAAACTTAAAAAATTATAATTTGGATAATATTATAAACGCTGTGTCTAGGCAGCCGGCAACGGCTGCGTCGACAGTAGCCGTATAGAGCGGCACCGGTTGCGCTCACGGCAGCCGGGAACGGCTGCTGTGCTTCGGAAGCCGGAAACGGCTGCGTCGATGGTAGCCGGAAACGGCTGCTGTGCTTCGGCAGCCGGAAACGGCTGCGTGGACGGCAGCCGTGAAGTAGTTTGTAATAGAACGTCATAACGATGCCGACACAACCGATCATACATTATAAATGTTTATACATATGTATATATTTTTTTCTAATTATTCATGAATGCATCAGTCTATCAACAGAAGTAGCTGCTTTATTAACCATTAGTCTTACATTTTTTGGTATGGTTTAGTATTATATATAATATCAATTATTATTAGTACCGCGTGCATAACAAGGTCTGCAGAACCAGTCCCGGGCTTTTGGTCTTTTGCGCAAGCCTGCACATTTTAAGTGATACCATGTAAGGCATGAATCACAAATGATTGATTCGCCCTCCAGTGCTCGATTGCAGCCGTTGCATAGCCATTTGACTTTTTTACGTTTTTTATCTACCAATCTTTGTATAGCATGCCACGCATCAGTGGTAAAACATTTGCAAATAATATCAATATCAACACATTTGTCTAAAATGCAATTCTAGATTTTATCCACATGAACTTTAATATCGCCTACCTCGATCAATTCATCGTTCGTTGCTTTATTAATGACTCGCTCATCAATAGTTATCATTTTTAGTATAGTCATTTGTTTTTCCTTGAAAGGTAGTTTAACGAAGGTTCTTGGTTTCTGGGGTCCTCCATTCTGGAAATAGTTATATTTCTTTTTTCCTGAACCACGACTCATAGATCAAAGTCTCAGTACGGAAATAGAGAAAACTTACTTTTGGGTCAGGCTTCTTCTTGGGTAGGCCTATTGTCGTTTGCCCATGTCCCTTTGGTCGTCCACGTCTTTTAAGAACGGTGGGCATTTTAATGTCTTGTAATTGAGCACCAGGGTCGGATTCATCATCCTGTTCATTTGATAGTGGTTGGCAGAGTTCAGTGTCATGAGGTACAGCTGTGATAACTATTGGCCTGTTTGTTTCAACATCAGTACATTGGATGTGTAAGTTGTTATTATTTGTGATGTCAGATTCAAATTCTTCAAGCTGGGTGTTTAGGTCGTTTTCCTTCTGCAAGTTGTTATTATTTGTGATGTTAGATTCCAATTCCTCAAGCTGGGTGTTTAGGTCGTTTTCCTTCTGCAAGTTGTTATTATTTGTGATGTCAGATTCAAATTCTTCAAGCTGGGTGTTTAGGTCGTTTTCCTTCGGCAAGTTGTTATTATTTGTGATGTCAGATTCGAATTCCGCAAGATGGGTGTTTAGGTGATCTTCTTGTTGCAAGTTGTTGTTATTTGTGATGTCAAATTCAAATTCCGCAAGCTCAGTATTGAAGTCGTCGTCGTTCTCAATTGATAATTCCGGGTTAACATTCAAGACAGGTAATTCCAAATCAATAATTTGTTGTTGACCTAAGACTGATAGAGTAGAAATATCATCTCTGTGTTCTATGGATTCGACACGACCCACAGTCACTTCAAATCCCGCTTCCCAATAAGTTTGGATGAGTTTTAGCACATTGATTCTCCGTTCAAACATGATATTTGATTTCAGTGAAGCTAGATCTGCGAGAGAATTAGCAACATTCAAAGCTACTCTTCTCTTTTCCGAAACTGACTTTGGCCTTCTTTTTTTAATCGTAGTGCACGAAAAGTTATTCATCTCTTCGGCTACTTCAGTTTGATCAATTTCTGAGTAAGGCCGTAGCATTCTTTGGTGCTGTTTATAATAATTTAGCTTTCATCTATCATTACAAAGCTCAGGGTCGAATCCAGATATCTGTTTCAGGTCACGAATAGCAAAAATATGCTTACAAGGAAGAAGCATTGATGAAGTGAAGTTACATGTACATGTCTGTGTAATGAATGGAGATAGAGTTGCTACCAATGTAATGAATAGAGATCGTTGTTCTTATGGGTAAGATAGAGCTATCGTTGAGTTCGTCCCTCGTTTTACACCTTAAGGTAACCGGATTTCAGGTAATAGGAGATTGATATGAACTTATATATAATAACAGAATAATGGTTTATTACTAGTGATTACAGAGATGGTAGAACCATCTGTACACGTTATTGAGTATAAGTGATGAGTGATTTTGAGTTAGCGTTTTATAATATCAAGAGCTAGTTAGGAGTGAGTGCTCTCTTTTACGATTTTGGTGCAAGTACTGGAGCGACTGCTCTCGTTAATAATTCTGATCGAAGTGCTTGGATGCAAGTGCTATGACAATAAATCGCTACTGATGAGCTGAATAATGAGATCATCTTTTCCATTGTCCCGGGCATGAGCGTGCTTATAGGTAGGGATGAAGTTCTGGGAATGTAAGGATGGAAGCTCTTTCTGGTTAGAGACAGTGAGACTGGATGCATGCAGGATGTTATGTCTTCGGTATTAATAGTGAGGGTAATAAAGAAGAGTATCGGATAGGTATAGAGTAGGTATGGAATACGTAACACGCCCATCCCCGGGGGAAAAAAATATTGCTCCTGTGAAGCAGGAGGAAATTTTTTTTTTTTTGTAAAAGTAGAAATGTATATAATATTTTTTTTAGGTATAGTGTTGTATATTTACGATAGTAAATATACTAGGGATACGTTCACGTTAGTGAGTGTATCTATATGCATGGATCTACGGTAGTAGATTCATCCACGCGTATGTTTGCGTTAGCGAATATACCTGGGTGTATATTCACGTTAGTGAAAGTGTCAAGGTGTATGATTTGAGTTAAAATTAGAATAAAGTTAGAATTGCTTATTCGCAATAAGATCGGTTAGTTATAAATGTCTTATGCTGAGTTAGTGAATGGTTTATAATATAATGAGGGTTACTTATTTGCAATAGGATCAATTAGTTATAAATGTCTTATACTGAGTTAGTGAATATGTGATATGTTGAACATCCTTATTACAATGGTAAGGTAGGTATGTATTGAAATATTGAAATATTTGAATAACAGTTAAGTACATGTGTTATTAGCATTGTAGGTATAATAGATGATATATATGAAGTTTTTATTGAATTACAATATCACATTTTTATGCAGTATAGAAAGATGTTTGAGCTGTCTGAGCGGCTTCTATGTTTAGTGTACTGGGTGTAATTGGTGTAGTTGGTGTAATTGGTGTAGTTGGTGTAATTGGTGCAGTTGATGAACATGTGATTGCTGGAGAATTATTTTGTTCGGTAGGGTCTTGGTTTCGGTTAGGGCTTCTGAATCTTCTTACTATTTTAAGTATTCTTTCTGCAGTTGCGAATTTTTGTGCTATATAGACCAGTGATACTGATCCGAATAGGGAGGAAATGTAGTAGAGTATGTTTTCGATGCGGTTATCGTTGTCTGTGGCTCTTTGATTTTGAGTTATTTCGTCTGTTCTTTTTATAATGTCATCTCAAGTTAGTCCATTTGAGGATAGGTCTTTGGAAGTTAGGAATGGGGTTTTGTTTAATGTAATTGTTGGGATGAACGGTAACTCTTTGGGTTCGTCGTAGATTTCTGAAATGTTCAAGTTAAATTTTGGTATGTAGGAGTGTGTTTCAATGGTTTGGTAGTATTTGGTTGTGGATAGTGAGATTGTGTGGGAATTTGCTGTGCATTTGTTATTGAGTTTTAGTATTCCAGAATTGTTTAGAGTTATTTGGATTGGTTCTTCGTCTCTGCAAACGATATGCATAATTTCTGGTTTGGTTAGGGAGTAGATCCAAGAGTTTGATGTAGTTAAGTCGGTCCAGTATACTCCGTCAAAAGTTCTGAGTTATTGCTATATAGTCGATATTTAATGGAGTTTCGAAATAAAGAGTTTTTATGCATTTGGGTGTTTGTGGTATTTTCGTTTTATTAGTGTTAGTTAGTTATTTAATTAGCTAATTTGATTTTATTTATATGTACGATTCTTGTTCTATGGTCATTTATTTCGATTTCCGCGTTAATGTCGTTAATTATACGGATTATTCTATGAGGACCTTTATAGTGATCGTTTAATTTCTTTTTAGTTTCATTTATTAAGTAGACATATTGACCTGGTTGAAAAGTGTGTGCGTTTATGTGTTTATCGTATCTTATTTTTGATTTTGATTTCGCGTTATTAAGTTTATGAACGTATGTTCGATAATTGACGTGCTATTGTTCCGAAAATGAGTTCGTGTGGCGTGGACCCAGTGCTTTCGTGTACTGATGTGTTGTATGAGAATATCGCGAATCGGATCCATTTGTCCCAGTTATTTTTACTGTTAATATAATGTTTTAAGTATTTGATTAGGACTTGATGGCTGCGTTCGAGTGAGCCGTTGGATTGGGGATGGTAAGCTGTGGTTTTTATTTGTTTGATTCGGAAGATTTTAGCTAGTTGTTTCATGATAGGACTGAGAAAATTTGGACCTCGATCTGTTAAGATTGATTCGGGTGCTCCGTAGCGGCAAATAAAATTTTCTGCGAATGCTTTTGCGATTGTTGTTGATGTCTGATTTTTGAGTGGTATCGCGTCTGAATATTTAGTTAAATTATCTTGAATTGCAAGCAAATACTTATTTTGTGAATTTGAGGTTGGTAAGGGTCCGACAATGTCTAAGGACACTTTTTTGAAAGCGGTTGTTGGTGTGTCTGTTATTACCATCGGGAGTTTGACTTTATTTCTAACAAGTTTTCGTCTTTGACAGCTTTCGCACGATTTTATAAATTTTTCTATATCTGTTTTCATACTTGGCCAGAAATATGTTGCTCGGATTCGCTTGAAAGTTTTAGTTATTCCTTTATGGCCAGCTATTACGGATTCATGATTTTCGCGAATTATTTCTTGAATGAGTTCTGGTTTAGGAACATTGATCTCGTTTGAGCATATGTTAACTGTGATATCTGTGTAGTTAAAGATTTTTCTAAGAATGTTTTTTATCGCGAACCAATTTAATTTATCAAATCCGCTTCCTAATTTGGAAATTTAGAAAGATTTTATACGTTTTGCTTGTAATATATCGCGAAGGATAACTGGTGTGTTATGTATTCTTTCTGTCGTTGATTTTTCGTAGTATTTCTTTTGTGTTATTAGATTGAAAATGAATTTTTTATTATTGGGTGTTATGATCACGCTATTTATTTCTGGATTTTGAGATTTTAGAAAATTTGTATCTAGAATTCCGATATTAATTAATTGTTTAGCAACTCCTTTTCTTATGACGCAATCGGCTGACATGCAGTGTACGTAGTTATCTTTTCTCATGAGAATATCGTCGTTTGTTTCTTTCATATTGGTTGCTATTGGTGTCGGGTCTGTGTGACTGAAATGTGGAATCGGGTTTTTAGGTGGGTTTTCTCGTAATATAGGGTTTTGAAATGGTGGGTTTTGTTCTGGTATCGGATTTTGAGGTAGTAGATTTAGAGGTGGATTTTGTTGTTCTTCGTCTAGATTGGTTTCTTCGATATTATGTAACTGTTGGTTTTCGTTAAATGGGAGCACATTATTTTCGGGGATATTGTCCGTATAGTTATTCTCGAGGTTTCTTGGTACGTCTGAGTAGTCAAGTTGTATGTGATTCTCGTTATTTGAGTTTGAGTTTGTAATGTTATCTCCTGGATTTTGTACAGTTATTGGGATTGGTTTGAAATCGCAAATAGTTATTTTTATATGAGAATTTCGGAAAATCAAATAAATCATTGATCGAACGGTTTTCCAGTTGAGTTTGTCTAGTCCGCAACCGATTTTTGGGATTGATATTGACTGTACGTTTTCTAATTCTGATTGTCGTCTGAGTTTACATAAAATTTCGTACATAGTTTTATACGTTGGCTTGCCGTCGAATTCAGCTTTGGTGATAAGATTATATACTTTGATATTATTGTATGGTGTTACTATGATGTCACCTACTTGGGGGCTCTTTGATTCTAACACGTCGCGATTTATAATGTTGCGTTCAATCATTTCTTGTGCTATACCTTGTCCGATTAAGCAGTCGGCTGGAATGCAATGTGCTATATTGTCGTCTTGTGTAAATAGGTCTTCAGTTGTTTCTATTATGAGTTCGTTTGTCGGGTCTGGTAAAATTTTCAGGAGTTCTCGAAATTGTTTATAGGATGGTTTATGATAAATTGATTAAGTGATTGGAGGGCTATTGTGTTGTGGTGGAATGGTAACTTTGGGTATTCTTACTTGTTCTGCTCTGATAGTGTCTGCGTATGATTTTCTGGAATTAGGTTTAGGGATCTGTTGTTCACTGGAAGTCGGAATCATTTTTTCATCAGGGGGATCTTTGGAGTTCGATGTCCATGATTCGTTGGAGGTAGGAAGTTTTTGTTTGTAGTAAGGCACGTGGTCGTCGTCCGACGATAAGGAAGTAGGTAGTGGTGAGGGGGGTTCAGGCTTTCTTGGTCGTAGTTTGTATTTGTATGCGTGTGTGGGAGATTGCGCGCTTTTGCGTTCGCTGTACCCTGTTTCATTTTTATGTGTGCCACTTGAGTCTGAATTATCGCTCAGCTGATTTGAGATGAAGTTTGAATCGCGGTTTTGTTTTTGATCATTTTCAAATAAAGTTGGTGCCGAAGTGTTTATGAGTTTACGTGATTTTTTATTTACGGGCAGATTGTCTGGAAGGGATATCGGTATATGCAGCGTTTCGTTTTTGGTCGATTCTTTTAGATAGTGGTAAGTGGTTGATAGACATGTCAGTAGGTGAATCAATTGTCATTGGTCTAACAGATTTTGAAACATTGATAGGATTCTTCGGCATTGGAAAACTGTCTGTTGTGTCGCCTGCGGATGGATCTTGTATCGAGTTATCTGAGAGGCTGTCCATTTCTGTATCGGTTAGTGGATTGATTTGTATATCTTCTTCTAGTGGGTCTGGGTGAATCAGTTTCTTTGTAGGTATTTCGTCGTCTGTAGAACTGTCGGTTAATGAATAGTTTGTCAAAGGTATATTTTGAAAGTGTATTGTTTCTTTTATTGTTGGTAAGCAATCCATAGGAATTTGGTTGGGTTCGTCTTTTTCAGTATCTGAGTCGACGTCGTCTTTATATTTCTTTGTAGGAGCGCGGTTTGGTGAGTCATCTGTACTTTGTCGCGCGCGGGTTGGGAATTGGTGAGCTTCTTTCTTTTGTTTTGCGCTTGGTTTTGATATGCTATCTGAACTAGAGTTTCGGTTACGTTTTGCATTTATTGGTCATAATTTATCGGTCTCTACAGGTGGATTGCGCGATAATGCATCTGCGTTACAATTGATTTGACCTTTCTTGTATACAACGTTATAGTCGTATTCTTCGAGTTTAAATCTTCATCTGAGTAATCGCGAGGTTGCATCTTTTACGCTGCTGACCCAGACAAGAGGTTCGTGATCGGTAACGAGTGTGAATTTATGTCCGTATAGATAGGGTCTAAAGTGATGGACTGAATATACGATTGCTGGTAATTCTTTTTCGATTACAGAGTAATTTAGTTCTGCTTTGTTTAGTGTGCGTGAGGTATAAGCTATCGGTAGGTCTTCTCCTATTTCGCCTTGGCTGAGTACGGCGCCAATCGCGTATCTAGATGCGTTAGTTGTTAGTATGAATGGTTGATCGAATTTAGGATATTATAGTATAGGAGATGTACATATCGAGTCTCGTAAAGTTTCGGAAGCCATTTGATGTTCAGATGTCCAAATGAATTTAACGTCTTTTTTCAGTAGTGTAGTTAGTGGTCTTGATATTTTTGAAAAGTTTTCGATAAAGCGTCTATATTAACCGATTAGACCGAGAAATTGTTTGATCTGTCTAACTGTTTTAGGAACTGGGTATGTTTTGACTGCTGTTATTTTCTTTGGGTCTGGTTTTACGCCGTTTTCTGTAATGATATGTCCTGAATGAGCAATTTCTTTTCTTAGGAATTCGCATTTGGCTACTTGTAAACTCAAATTTGCTGATTGTAGTCGATTAGCTAGTTTTCTGAATTTAATTTGGTGTTCTTCAAGAGAGTGTGCATAGATAACGATGTCGTCTAAATATACAAATGCTATGTTTCCTTTTAAACCGGATAAAACTTGGTCCATTAATCGTCGGAATGCTGCTGGAGCGTTCTTAAGTCCATATGGCATATTATTAAATTCATAATGGCCGTGGGGGGTGAAAAATGCTGTTTTGTGTGCGTCAGTTGGGTCCATAGGGATTTGGTGGAAACCGGAAGCGAGATCGAAAGTTGAGAAGTATTTAGCGTTTCCTAGTTGATCGAGTACATCGTTTATGTTTGGTAGAGGGTACGCGTCACCTATAGTTTTTTCGTTCAGTTTTCTGAAATCTATGACCATTCTCCATCTTTTGTTGCCTTCTGCATCTGGTTTTTTGGGTACGACCCAAACGGGGGAGTTGTAAGGTGAGGATGATGGTTTGATAATATTTTGGTCTAATAATTCGGAAACTTGTTTTTGTATCTCGTCTTTGTGAACAGTAGGGTATCGGTATTGTTTTACATTGATCGGATTATCATCTGTCGTTAAAATTGAGTGTTTTGTTAAGGATGTGTTCGATAATGTGTCACCTGGTAGGAAAAATAGGTGATTGAATTCCGTTGTAAGAGCGAGTATAGATTCTTTTTCTTCATCGTTAAGATGGTCTAGGTGCATTGAGTTTTTAAGGACTGTTAATCTTTCGGAACGATTATTATTATTATTATCGACGGGTGTATTGGTTTCGATCGCGTCGTTTATTGTCAGCACGTTTGGATTAGTTTGTGTATTTTGATTTTGATTGTTGGATTTGATATCGTAGATTTGAATTGAGATGTTCGTGTTGTTGAAAGTTGAGGTCATTGAATGCAAGATTTTGTCCCATTTTTGTTTGCCTAGTTCATTGGATAGGTCAGGAATTGAGATTGATTTTGTGTTATTTGATTGTAGATGGTTCTTTAGAGAATTGAGTGTTTTAGTAACGATTGTATCATCTATGTCACTGGAATAAGTTTCCATGATAATCAAGTGGTATATAACTTGCGAGCTGTTAGGGATTGTGTCTTTTATGATATCTCCGATTATATCATTTTTCGCGTAAGCAATTAGTTTGTACTCGTTTAGATTCAAAGCTTTTAGTAATTCAACTGAGATTCCTCGTAATATTTGAATTTTTTGTGGTATGAAATGAAGAATCGTGCCTGAACATTTTCGTATATCACCGTTAATTTTTGAAATTTGTAGAGTATCAGAACTTTTGGGGTCGAGTGTATTCAAAGGTTCGTTGACAGGTTCTAGGGTTACCGTCGGCACACTTATCTCAACAGCTGATTCGTTCGAGTTTATCGCGAGTATACATGCTTGACCGCTATTGTTTGTTACTGATGCTTCAACGCAGTGAATATTGGGACCTAAATTAATTGTGTCTACGTAACCTTGGTCAATTTCTGAATTTGAGACTTTGAGAGGAATTACTTGAGCGGTACGACCTGCTATTGTAATTATAGAAGCGATTTGTCGATTGTGTCTTTCGAGTTTAAAGGGAATCACCGTATCTGTCAAAGTTAATGTATTATTTTTGTAGGAGATGACAGCTTTCTCTTTATGTAACAAGGGTTGTCCGATAATAACGTCTTGAGCTATCGGGAAATTTTCGCGTACAATATGGAATTCGTGTTCTTTCTTGTTGATTTGTAATTTAGTTTCTGCTAAGGTGGTGGTAAATCCGTCTGTTATTCCTGTCATTTTTCGCATCTTACTTCTGTCGCATTTAGTATCTTCCTTTGGGGAATTGATTCAAACGATATTTATATCTCTACCGGTGTCTACTACAAATTTTGATTTTGATTCTGATTCTTTTACATCAATTTCGATGACTGGCAATTTTCCATTTATTGGTTCTGAATTTGTTTCAAAGATGTGGTTTATTGAGTCGTTGAACGCGGCTGAGTTTGTTCCGGGTCCGTCGGCACGTTCTCCCGGCGGACGTTGTTCGAGTTTAAAGAACCCTGAGTTTGTTGTCTCTGTGTGTTCCTATAAGCGCGTTTTCGGCAGTTTTCGATCGTGTGACCTTGCCGTTTGCAATAATTACAGGATATGGAAGAATATTGTGTATTCTGTTGATTTGACTGTTGTGATTGGTTAGGTTGTTGGTTTGACTGTTGGGGTTGGTTTTGGGACTGTTGGGGCTGATTTTGGGACTGTTGTTGTTGGTTATTGTAGGCTCGTTGTCTGCAATTTTCTACTGTGTGTCCCTGGCGTTTACAATGTGTGCAAAATGTTGGAGGGTATTGTGCGTTCGGTTGATTGGGTGGTTGCCTGTTTGGGGGTTGTGGTAGGTTATTGCGAGCGCGCTGTCTACAATTGTCTATTACATGGCCCTGGCGTTTACAATAGTTACAAAAATTTGAAGGGTTTGGTTGATTAGGTTGTCGAGGTTGGTTATTGTTTTGTGTATTTTGGGTTTTACGATTCAGGAATTCTCGTTCTTCTGTAAGGGCTATTTCGATTGCTTCTTCTAAAGTATTTGGGTGTGAACCGGCTACTCTAAATTCAATTTCTGGGATCAAGCCTCTAACAAAGCATTTGAATACGTTGGTTTCGACTGCTGTTATCATTCCGGCAGCATCGTCTGTGCTTGAGTTATTGATAGCCTGTGTTGTGTTGTGTAATATATCTTCGACTCTCGCGCTATAATCTAAAACACGTTGGTCGCTTTTTTGTTTGACATTATTCAACTCTGCTTGCCATTCAAAAATTGATTTTTTAGGTAAGAAAGCTCGTTTTAAGACTGTTAGGATTTCATCGATACTGTTATATTCTTTGCTTCCTAAGTAGGATTCAGCTGTTCCATAGATTTTAGTTCTAATCATTTGCGTTAAGACTGGACGTTGAGCTGATTCAACGAGAGGTTTAGCATCTTCACAGCTCCTTACGAAGTTATTTATGTTGAGGTTTTGTCCATTAAAGTATGGGATTGTATCTAATATGTCTTTAAGGTGAAGTGAAACGTTCGTCAGAACCTCGAAAACGTGAATCGTGAATTCTCCGGAACTACTGAATCGATCTCAATGAAATTTTGAGAGATTACACACAATTGTGGCAGAAAGTGGCTGATTATTTCGCTTTCCCAAAATTCGACAAAAATTCCTACGGATTGACGTACCGACCACATAAATCGCGAGATTATTCACTGTTGCCGTAGATAATCGCATTTTCCTGACATTTAGCCACTCCGCAATGAAAAACCACACACTTTGAGCCTAATCCTGTGTCATTTGATGGAGAAATGGTTGAGAATTGACGATTCTCCGTCACTCAAAACTAAAAGAACCGACATTTAGTTGAGATCACTACCCGTATCGACATTTAGTTGAGATCACAACAGCTGTACCGAAATTGTAGCCAGTTTACTTGCAAGCCGAGCAGCAGCGCTAGTGAAGGTTTCCTATGCCACCCTACGTATAAGATGTTGGTTCCTGCTGCTTCCGCTTAACGGCGCTTGGCAAGGAACACAAATATTGAATATCGGATCGCACACGACTAACCTCACCTGACTGACAGCTAACCTAAAATACTGTTACGGACAACCGGGCTGAAGGCTCCGGGTGTCGTGTTATTATATATCTTAAGAGAGTAATCTCCGAGCGGCTGAAGAATACTCTCGTGGGCTTGCTTGAATAAAGTCCTAAGGACACCTGTGCAATCTGTGAATGGTCTAGGAGGAACTATTGACGTGTTACTTTCGAACATGCGTTTTATTCAATGCGATAATGACCGTTCAGTAATTCAATATGATACACCATGTTTAACACTAAATTCCTATAACACTAAACTATACTAGCGGCTACGTTACAATTTTAAACTAATGTTATTTAATGTAATCAAGAAATATGAGACCAATTTATATATATATATATGTGAACGTTGGTATTGGAAGGTAAGAAGTTAAAGAAGGTAGAGGAAGGAACGAGCCTACCGAATTTACTCCTGAGCGTCACCCGGGCCAACTCCAAGAACCCACCGGCAAGGGATTTCTCGCTCTGGATACTCAGTGCAGCTTATGCCGGGCGTTGCGGTCAGCGTCAGCTGTCTTGTAGAAAAGGACCTTCTGCTGTTCCGTGCCCTGGTCTGCTTCACACCTTTCGTCCTTCGTGCAGAGTCCCGTTGTCGGTTAGGTGTGGCCGGGGATGAGGCTGGAGGGTGCGCACTTTGAGCAGCCTTCGGTATTTAAAAATCGACTGGCTGGCAATCACCTCGGTTTCGATAAAGAAACCTCGGGTTGCTTGATGGTGGGGTTTTTCGCGATTAGCTGAATCAGTGGTTTTTTTGGGGGGCGTCGCGCCCTTGGCTCGTTTCCTGCTCTAACTTCCGGCCGAGCGCGCGCGTGTAGGAATGCGCTGACTGCACTACTTGCAATGGAATGATTTAGAAAAATATGGAAACAGGGCCGTACGTAACAATACGAACAAACGATAGTTAAAATCGTGTTCGAAATTTGCGTTACGAGAAAATATTATTGCTCGTTTATTTAATCTACTCCTTTCTTTCGTACCAATGTGTCTAGAAATGAGTAACGTATATGAACAATCGATATCGGATCCCAGACGTCATAACCTCACTCGTCCCACAGCTAACCTGAGACTGGAATATAGGATAGAGAAAATTGTATTTATCGTTGATTTATTTCATGCGTATTTTTCATTACGCTGAATTTGTTGAAAACATATGCATATACTGAAAATAAATTCGAATAACAGATACAAGATCCCAGAGGTTATAACCTCACTTTTTTGACAGCTATTCTAACTCAGGAGATTATTTCAGAGTTGAGGTTATGGAGGGATCGATTTGTGAGACAACAAGCGAAATAATGAAAATACATTTAAATGACGTATGCATGCAGACGAGACATTACCTCGCACTTTCGACAGCTCGTCTAACCTAGAAGTTCATTTCAGATTTGAGGTTATGGAAGAATCGATTTCGTGGTCGAAGATCAAAAGAATAAAAGTATATTCAAATGACGTATACAAGCAGACGAGACATAACCTCACTCTTTTGACAGCTAGTCTAACCCAGAAGTTCATTTCAGATTTGAGGTTATGAAAGAATCGATTTCGTGGTTTAGGCTACCTTCTTAATCGGAGATAAGCCAAAAAGGCAGAAAAAAAAAAAAATCGATTCCGTGGTCGGAGATCAAAAGAATAAAAGTATATTCAAATGACGTATACAAGCAGACGAGACATAACCTCACTCTTTTAACAGCTAATCTAACCTAGAAGTTCATTTCAGATTTGAGGTTCTGGAGGATCAATTTGTTCGACAACAATCCACATAATACAAGCAGACGACATAACCTCACTCGACTAACAGTTAGCCGAGCATAGGACTCTTTCAGATTTGAGGTTAACGGAGAGATCATTCGTCGGACGAAAATCGAAATAATAAAAATGAAGTCGAACGCATGGAATAGATATACGAGCAAGATTCTCTCCGTAACCACAAATCTGAGATGAAGTCCTATGCTAGGCTATCTGTCAGAAATGTGAGATTATGTCTCGTCTGCTAGTTGTATCCTATGGTTGTATTTTTTTTATAACCGTTGGCTTATCAATCCTATGGTTGTATCCGTCCACTGAAATGTAGATGATCATTCGAATTTATTTTCATTATTCTGATTTTTGTCCAACGACTTGATCCTGAAATAGAGTTCCTATGTTTGGCTAACTGTCAGTCTAGTGAGGTTATGTCGTCTGCTCGTAGTATGGGGAATCGGAGATTTTTGTCTAACGAATCGATTCTGAAATAGAGTCCCTATGTTTGGCTAACGGTTAGTCTAGTGAGGTTATGTTGTCTGCTTGTATCCGTCGTATCCGTCATTCCAATTAACTTTCATTATTTTTATTGTCTTCCGACAGATCTAGGGAAATTAAAAATACGATAAGAACAAATAGCGAGAGTCTCTACCAGTTGCAATAAACGCATTTTGCCCGCCTTCGTGTTCGTTCGCACCAGTTCGCACTAGCCGACGCTAGGAGACATGGAAACACGTGAGCTTCAAAGATCAGTCAGAGCGGTCAGAGCTTGTAGTGAAAGATGATAATGAAAAAATAATTGGATACTAAGTTTCCGAACAAAGCGTGTGCTAATATGTTAGTTCACCTCATTACTATTCGTACTGAATTTATTTCCAGTGTCTACGCGTGTGATAGTGCTTATTCTGCCACATCTCACGCTAACCTCAAAATCTTTTTGCGCGCATGTGCTTCTTACTCATTGCAAGTAGGGTTATGAACAACCGTGCTGGTATGTATACAACGAAAGACAGAAGTAAACATTTTCCTCCTATCATTCCGCTAGATCCCGACCTGTCAGTAACTCATATTTACGAATTTATCCCCTACTAACTTTGACTCAACTCTTGTTGCTATACAACTCGACTAAGTGTTTGTGAAATTAGACAGTAGACACAGTGCATTAGCTATACTTACTCATTAAATTTTACTATTTTAATTTGCTCTGAGTAATAATTCAGGGAATTCCGATATCACTCATATCAACCGCTCTGCACAAGAGCGAGGGGAACAACCGAGGTTTGCTTGTCATACCGATGGAGTTTCCACACAGGGATTTTCTTTGTGTTTATTAATCATGTCTAATTATAAGCTAGAAATATCATTGTGAACTAGTTTCACTCTTATGAACCGCTCTGCACAGGAGCGAGAATAAGTCTCTCCAGCGGAGAGCCACTCGACTAATTGTGGATAGAATCCAAACGGATTTTGAATAATGATCTAGAGAATATCAAACTAGTCATAGAAATGGCATACAGAAATTTTTTGCTTTCAGTCTCTCCAGCGGAGAGCCACTCGACTGATTGTCGATAGAATCCAAACGGATTTAGAATAATGATCTAGAGAATATCAAACTAGTCATAGAAATGGCATACAGAAATGTTTTGCTTTCAGTCTCTCCAGCGGAGAGCCACTCGACTGATGGTCGATAGAATCCAAACGGATTTAGATTATTGATTTATAGAACATATATCTAGTCATAGAACCTGCATAAATTAATGTTTTTCTATCAGTTTCTCCAATGGAGAGCGACTCGACTAATTGTCGATAGAATCCTAACGGATTAAGTACATTATAGTGAATTAGTCTCACTCATATCAACCGCTCTGCACAAGAGCGAGGGATACAAAGGTTGGTTGTAAAACCAATGGGGATTCTGAACAGGGATTTTCTCTGTGTTTATTAATCATGTCTAATTATAAGTTAGAAATATCATTGTGAAATAATTTCACTTATATCAACCGCTCTGCACAAGAGCGAGGGGAACAACCAAGGTTTGCTTGTCATACCGATGGGGTTTCCATACAGGGATTTTCTTTGTGTTTATTAATCATGTCTAATTATAAGTTAGAAATATCATTGTGAACTAGTTTCACTCTTATGAACCGCTCTGCACAAGAGCGAGAATAAGTCTCTCCAACGGAGAGCCACTCGACTGATTGTCGAAGGAATCCTAACGGATTAGATACATTATAGTGAATTAGTTTTCACGCATATCTATCGCTCTGCACAAGAGCGAGGGAGAAAACCAAGGTTTGCTCGTCATACCGATGTGGTTTTGAAACAGGGATTTCCTCTGAATTTATCATGTCTAACCTCTAAGTTGGAAATATCATAGTTGATTAGTTTCAACTTTTATCAATCGCTCTGCACCAGAGCGAGAATATAAGCCTTTTTTGTTGCTTGACACTGCGACGTTTGTCCAACACAGTGTTGGTACACGTGATGTACCTAAATAATTCTCGATTTGTTCGGGTTGTTATTCGGTGCAATCATTTGCAATATGCCTTGCTGTGTTTTGTGACGTGCAGAGCCGACGGTGGGGGTTTTATTCCGTCGGGTTACACGTCTGACAAAGATTCGGCACCTTCCTTGGTCCACTAAAGGTTGGGCGCCAGGTACCTAAGGGTACCGCGGTATACGAAAAAGAAAATAACGGAACGGAACGATACGGTAATATAATAATAAAGGAAATAAAGTAATAATAATAATAATGGAAATAAAATAAAATAATAGTAATTGAAATAATCGAATTAAATAAAATATATTATAATAACAGAAAATAAACTAAAAGGATTAACTAACACTAACGATACAACACGGTTGGCTCAGCGTGAGGGGAACATGGGGGCGAAATAATTTAGGGTAGACTTATATATTTTTATGGTTTATGGATTCAAATCGCAAAGAAACCTTTTATTTGGGACGGTAATTAACAACAAATTATTAGAATAATTAAACAAAAGATAAAAACAAATTAAACAATCAAAGCCGATCCCTTGGATCGGGACTAACACACGTTAAACAATTCAAACAAAAATAATTTGGAACAGCTGACTGACTAGGTCACAAACGAAAAGTAGGACAGATAACAATATAGAATATAAGGTAGTATAGAAGAAGATAAGGTAGGACAATTTACATAAAAGGAAGAAAACAAATATGGTATGGTAGGAATCAATTTCACTAAAATATTAGTTCCTAAATTATAGGTCGGTAACCTAGGGGAATTGGGAATCTATAAAATCAATAATTTGGGGACTTCTTGGAACTAACGGGACCAGTCGGTATTACAGAACTTTCTATAGTACATGCGAGGCGTCTTTCTATAGGAAGTGCAAGGCGTCGGGACTAGATTAAAACAAGTTCGTGCCAAGATGGCCAAGGCAACTTTACACGAGGCACGCCATGCAACTACGCCGCAACAAATTAACACAAAGGGAACGCGAGAATCTAATACAAATTATAACTCGAAGTAATGATACTTATACCAGCTCAAGGTTTATTAAGGGCTTACTGACTACTTTCCACGACAAGGGGTTACGGGAAGGGGATTATTTTACATTAGCTAATCTACAGCCTGTAGACCGATTTTTCCAGATATCCGTGGCTCGACCAGCCGTCGAGATTTTTGTCGTATTTGACTACGAACTTATTTTTCCACGCGGGGATATATTTTCTGAGAGTTTACCAAGTAATAATGATCGGTAATTCAAATTAACAAGTAATAATACTTTCAAGGAAAGAGACACGGAAATATTTAACACACGATTTAAGACAAATAGTTGACGGTACGATAACTAATAATTATACGAGAAATCAGGAAGACACGATAAACGAGGTTTAGACGATAAATAATAAAAATACGATGAAGAATGACGATACGATAAATAATAAAAACACGACAAATAATTACGACACGAGGAACAGGGACGGTACGACAATTATTGACGCTATGACTATTATAGACGGTATTTTCTCGAAAAATCAATCGATGAGGCACAACATATATCAGGGGGAATACAATAATCAATAATATAATCAATAATCAATTGTTAAACAAAACTAAAGTACGACAATTCGATGATATGTTAATGGCGTCACCCTCCTCGAGGCCTGACCCAACTACGCACGAAGAAACGAATTTCTTTTTAATCAATCTATAATCAATCGAAGAGTCGTCTAGGATTGGAATCTTACCTTAAATAAGATGTAACACTCACTAACTGAGTTGACTAGATTAATATTTATGGCTTTAGGTTTTATTATATAGAAGCAGTAAGTTTTTTTTATATTTTTCAATGAAACCAAGACTTTACGATACGAGATCCAAGCAAGAAGTGAAGCGTCTAGATCTGTCTCTATCTAAATGCTATTTGGGGGGGGGGGGGGGGGGGGTGAGGGGGGTATTGCGCATAAAATTAATGGGCGTGTTGACTTCTGCAGCCGGGTCGTGTCGCAGGCCTGACAGGGCCTTTTGGCACTTCAAGCTTTCGCCAGGGGGTTGTTAGATGTCTCGTCGTGTTCTATTTGTTTCGATATCCTGGAAGGCGGAATTCTGCATATTGGACCGGTGGACCAAGCCGGTGTGGGACAGGTAGAGGAAGGATAGGAGCTACTCCATGTGACAGATTCTTATTGCAGCGCTCTTCCAGGCATATCTCGGGATACGATGACTCGTCTCCCCTGGTTAATCCCTCGAAGGCCGGGCGGCCCGTCAGGCCGGATGAGATTGAGGGATGATCTCCCTCGATGATTTCGGGCAGGAACGGTACGGGAATATAAGATATAGGGAACGGAAAAAGTATTAGTACATGAACTTATAATTACTACAATGGACCTTGGGCACTTGAGCTGGGACTTCTCGCTTTGAATTCGGTTTATTAACTAATG
This sequence comes from Tenthredo livida, assembly GCA_963992785.1. Classification (NCBI taxonomy): domain Eukaryota; kingdom Metazoa; phylum Arthropoda; class Insecta; order Hymenoptera; family Tenthredinidae; genus Tenthredo; species Tenthredo livida. The sequence continues at coordinate 13,735,282 of OZ023071.1, forward strand.
TGGTCACTCCGGTCTGAGGAAGAGGAGATGGTTCAGTTACGAGGCTGAACAAATCCGCCTCGTTACAGTTTATAGACACTGCCGCGAAATAATCGCGATCATTAGTGTACGTATATATACCGGGAAGAAATCTTGATAGTATACAGTCGATTGCGCATGCGCCAAATAATTTATTTTCATTGGTCGGTAAGGTCGTCCCGCGGCAGTATTATGACGTAGTTGGCCGCGGGACGATCTTACCGACCAATGAAAATAAATTATTTGGCGCATGCGCAATCGACTGTATACAATCAAGATTTCTTCCCGATATACTGACGCCTGCGCCATCTAGCGGTAGGCAGAGGTACCAAACGTTCCGGTGTCTGCACCATCTAGCGGTGGTCAAAGATACTAACGTTTGGTAATCTGCCTTACCGCGGTGAAAGGCACCCGGCCGTGGCCTTGAAACGTTTCACTTCACCTTAAGAGACCAGTATGAGGTTTCTGTTTCGTTTTCGGGTGGAGTAGGCATTTTGCGAGTTTGTGAGTTAGATTATTTCGTTTGAGATATGTTTATGTGCTTATTATAATTATAGATAACTTACAAGCTGGTGATGAGAATTATGAAAATTTTCATTCTAATACGGATCTTAGTTGATTTTGAAGATGAAGTTGTTGTGTTGGGCTGCGTCAGATGTCGGAGGTCGAGAAGTCGTCGAGAAGAGTATAGATGTCACGGCTCAGGAATCTGGATTTGTTGTAGCGAGATCGCTAATAGTTGGATTCAGATGAATCTTTGTGGGGCTAGGTGCCTTTGAGGATGTTGTCGAACTTCTTTTCTTTTAACAACTTCGATTTAATTGCTGGGTTGTTTTCTTCGATTTTGTAAAGGTAGTTGAAGAACTATGTGTCACGTTCTCACTTTTCTATCTTGTAGATTTGGTATATTTAGTAGATTTAGTGGATTTAGTAGATTTTGTTGATTTTGTAGATTTTGTTGATTCAGTGGATTTTGTTGATTTAGTGATTTAGTAGATTTTGTCATTTGGTGGATTTTGTTGATTTAATAGATTTTGTTGATTTAGTAGATTTTGTTGATTTAGTAGATTTCGCTGATTTAGTGGATTTGTTCTTTATGACTTGTCACAAAGATTTAGGGTGTGGTAGATCTTCCACGAAGAGTTGCACGTTCGGAAATTTGTAATCACTTGTATCACGTGTATGTGAAGATGTAGAATTCACTTTTCGTCACTATATATTCCGGTAAACGAGGTAGTTCCGCTGCCACCAATGTAATGAATGGAGATAGAGTTGCTACCAATGTAATGAATAGAGATCGTTGTTCTTATGGGTAAGATAGAGCTATCGTTGAGTTCGTCCCTCGTTTTACACCTTAAGGTAACCGGATTTCAGGTAATAGGAGATTGATGTGAACTTATATATAATAACAGAATAATGGTTTATTACTAGTGATTACAGAGATGGTAGAACCATCTGTACACGTTATTGAGTATAAGTGATGAGTGATTTTGAGTTAGCGTTTTATAATATCGAGAGCTAGTTAGGAGTGAGTGCTCTCTTTGACGATTTTGGTGCAAGTACTGGAGCGACTGCTCTCGTTAATAATTCTGATCGAAGTGCTTGGATGCAAGTGCTATGACAATAAATCGCTACTGATGAGCTGAATAATGAGATCATGTTTTCCATTGTCCCGGGCATGAGCGTGCTTATAGGTAGGGATGAAATTCTGGCAATGTAAGGATGGAAGCTCTTTCTGGTTAGAGACAGTGAGACTGGATGCATGCAGGATGTTATGTCTCCGGTATTGATAGTGAGGGTAATAAAGAAGAGTATCGGATAGGTATAGAGTAGGTATGGAATACGTAACATCTGGATAGTGGTTTTCACTAGTCCCTCCATTGAAAGTATATCAAAAGTGTTATCTTCATTTTCTGTAGAGATTTTCACGCTCTTGGAAAGTTCAATCTGCTTAATTACATATTTCGCTGCAGCTCGAGTCAATAATTTATAATATTGATCTGCAAGGCTTCCAGCTCTGTAAAAATTAACTGGACGTTTCTGAATTGCAACTATAGCTTTATGGTCTCTCTCATTCTCCATCGCATAAATAATGACAAACAATTTTTCGATGAACTCCTCCAAAGAACTGTGCTTTTTGATGACTGATTTTAATTTACCATTTATACTTTCTAAACGATTATTCGTGTTATTCAAGAAGTTTGCAGTGTGGAACTTTTTGCCCATTGACCACTCGTTTTTAGAATCGTGCCAGTTTTTTTCATAGTAATTTAATACAGATTTAGGAACTGCGCTCTGAAACTGTTTGTACAGATCGTTAAATTCGTCATCATTCTTAGCATATACCATTTTTTGTAAGAATTCCAAGGCAACCAATCTCTGGCTTTGGTTTATTCCCAACTTGTCGGTAGAGATTTCACGATTCAACGTACGTAGAGTATGAAAGACGCATAACAATATAGAAGCATTTGGGAAGTTTTCTTTCAAAACTTGCCGTTCTGTTAAATCTTTATCGGTCATTATACAGAGAGTTTTTGAAGAAGATGGGTTCTTGGTCTTAAACGTACTGACCAACCATTGAACACTAGTTGTGTCCTCTGTAACAAGTATGCAAACTGCAACCACCTCACTTTGAAAGTTTCCATCTTCAATCATTATCAGATAAACTGGGACATTCAAACGTAATAGTTTGTAAGTTCCATCCATTGCAATGAATTCAAGGAACGCATCCATGGTGGTTTTCATTGAAGGTGTTTGGAAGAAGAGGCCTTTGAAATTATTTTCATCATCTTTCAAGATTTCAACGTCAGCACCTGAAGTAAGAGAGAATGGCTATAAATGGACAGTTATTTCTTAAAAAGTGAACGGATGACAAACTATATACTTATATATAATGAAATTATCTAATCGAGTATTATAGGCGGCAAGTATTGAATAGCTATGATCAGCACAAGTAAACTCGAATAAAAATAATATTACTAACTATATTTAGCCTTTAGAAGTTCTACGCTTGACAATAAATTGTCTGTGCCCCGCGAATTGCAAGCCGAAATATTTGAAAGGTCCTTTAACGTGATTACTTGTTGTGTTTCTTTCTGAAGTGTTTGTTGTACCAACTTTTTATTGGCTTGCAATTCAAGCAAAATTTTAGCTTGGGCCAAATTGATGTCTTGAAGTTTTCTTTGATGTGGTAGATGAGCATAGGATTCCTAATAAAAAAAAGTATGGCTGTATCAGGCACAGAAAGTACTCGGTATAATAAGATCTACCATTCTCTACAACGCGTTTGAGGAAGAGCAGTGACCGGGCGATAAATTTGGATTTCAGTTTTACCTTAGTGACTTCGTGATTATGGTCGAAGCGCACACTTTTAACTTGTAGAGCTTTTCCGTTAGATGAAGCACGAAGTGACACATGCACTGGGCAATCTTGCCTGAAAGTCCTGAAATACCCTACATGTGAATACGGACGATCTTCGCAACAAAGTCGACATTGATAGTTAGCTGCTTTGTACAGTAGTACAACACCGGTCAATAGCGTCGATCAAAGATTCTACTTACGACGTTTCTCGCTGACCGGTCGCTGTCAATTTTTGTTTAAATTTGCGGCCACCAAATATACAAGCGTATTTAATTTCGTAGTAAATAAGGCTTGGTTCCAATTTTTCAACTAACACACTTTTAACGGCGGAAATTTTCCTGGCATCGCGTTTCCACAATTGTGTGAAAGTCTTCTGACTGAAGGAATCTATTTCCATTTGCAGTTCTTCATAAGACTGGAACTCTTTGCCCACAAAGAACTCACTATTACCTTCCATTTTTCGATTACTTTTTACCTGCACATTGTATAAACAACGAACGTACCTGATTTACAAAAATACGGACCAGCCGTCGACGCAGCTGTTTCCGGCTGCCGAAGCACATTAGCCGTTTCCGGCTGCTGTCGACGCAGCCGTTTCCGGCTGCCGAAGCACAGCAGCCGTTCCTGGCTGCCGTGAGCGCAACCGGTGCCGCTCTATACGGCTACCGTCGACGCAGCCGTCACCGGCTGCCTAGACACAGCGTTATTTTAAAGTCAATTAGGAATACGTACAATCAAGATTTCACTCTCTTAAATTATTTTTGACCTAGTCGTTTATATTACTATAATTCAATATTTGAAGTCATTTTTTGTAATTAAATGTTGTAATGTAATTATGTTTTAGTTCTCCTTAAGAAGTTGGAAATAAATACCAACGAGACGTTGAGATGATTTGAAAAACTAACATCTTATTAATCTGTCCAAGTCCCCAAGAACATTCATATCATTGTTTATAACTATGGACGAGAACAACCAAGATTTTGGAAGGCTGGGAGGCTTTTTTAGACGAATTAAACAAGACGTTGGCATAATTACATGTAAAAAGACGAAAGACTTGATGCGATGTTACAACAAATTGGCTAAATTAAAGAATCGAAGCATATTTCTACTCAGATGCAGATCAAGTGGTATCATTCCATTACATATTCTCAATAAAATAGACTATGTGTACACAGTATGCCTCGATAATCACCCGTTCACGAGGGAAATAAGTAACATTCTAACTAGCACGAGAAACAAAATACTAAATCTCGAAATTAAAATTACGATCTGGAAGGTAGGGGAATTGTTACATTGGATGGAAGAGTTGAAAACTGACTTACAATCTGCATTCTCTGGCGCTTTGTGGACCCAAACATTGAATAAGTTACTTCGTTACTACGAAAGTAATTTCAAAAGATGCAGGGATTCAAATAAACGGAAATTTATGAAGTTGAAAGACCACACGGCCGAAAACGTGAACCCACAGGATGTGAAAAGGATCTACAACTTCACCAACATAGACCTCCCTGATGAAGTTCAGAAGATCCTTAACCTAGACTCCAACTATGGTCTCCCTATACTACATCGTCATCTCCCGATGGTGAATGTCATCAAAGATCTTGAAGGATGTGTCAACAGAGTCGAAGATGAACAACTGTCTAACGATCAACTCACGGAATGGAGGAACAACTTAAGGGCAAGAGGGGTGAACATAGTGACTAATTATAATAAAGATCGACGTATGATAAAGAAAAACAGAGAACAGAATAGTAGCTTGTTGAAGAATATTAAAAGAACTAAGAGATTTCTCACACAACATAATGAGTTGTTGGTAATGAGATCTGACAAGGGAAACTCCACTGTAGTCATGTACAAGGAGGAATACCGAATAGAAATGATCAAACTTGTCAGTGACGAAGAAACTTACCAAAAAACTAGACGTGATCCGACGGCAAGATTTCAGGAGTGGAGTAATAGGCTGACCAAGAATCTGATGGAAAAAGAATTCATAGATGAGATGGAAGGCACACAGATGGTTGAACATAACACGTTGCCTCCAAGAATCTATGGACTAAGGAAGACCCACAAGCCTGGGTGCAAACTTAGACCTGTAGTCAGCAGTATTGGATCACCAAGTTACGAAATTGCGAAATTTGTGCATAAGATTCTGTCACCGTATGTCATGAGTCTCAAATACAACATGAACGACTCGTTTCAGTTCATTGACAAGATTCAGGGAATCGAATTGACCGACAACTACATCTTAATTTCACTTGACGTCGTCTCGCTGTTCACAAATGTACATAAAGGCTTGATAAATCAAATAATTGAAGAACGTTGGGATGTTATCAGGAGGTTTGTTAAATTAGATCAAGAAACACTGCTGGAATTGATTAATTACTGCTTTGTCTCTGGATATTTTGTTTACGAAGGCAGCTTTTACCTTCAGAAAGAAGGATGTGCAATGGGCAGCCCAGCAAGCCCAGCCATTGCTATCATGGCAGTGGACTATGTGATTGACAAAGCGCTAGCCAAACTCACCTTTGAAGTCCCAATAATAACAGCTCATGTGGATGACTTGTTCATTGCGATACCAGAAGACGAGAAAGATAATATCTTGGCGGTGTTCAATAGCATTGATGAGCAAATACAATTCACGCTGGAAGAAGAAGTAAAGGGGAAGTTGCCATATCTGGATGTCATGGTCTGGCGAACAGAAGAGGGCAACTTGGTAACGTCATGGTTCCAAAAATCGTACAGCTCAGGTAGGATCCTGAATCACAATTCAAACCACCCTCCTAGTAAAAAACTAGGGGTTGTACAAGGTTTCCTGAACAGAGCAATCCGATTGAGTCATGAAAGTAAAGAGAAGGATAGCGTGGAATTGGTCACAAAACTTTTGCTGTCAAATAACTACCCAATGGGCACAATCAAAAAATGTGATATAATAACATCGGAAAGGATCAGGAATGGGACAAGGGAAAATGCTAGCAGGTTGCAGTGGTCATTCAGCCGTTTCCCGTACATACATGGTCTTTCATCAAGTATTGGCAATTTATTCAGACAGACTGACTGTGAGTTGGTCTTTTATAACATATTGAACGTTAAAAATGTTTATAGTCATCTTAAAGATAAAGTGAATAAGGAGGATCGGTCCAACTTGGTGTACAGGATTCCGTGTGAATGTGGGAAATGGTACGTTGGCCAAACTCGGCAAAAACTGAGAAAGAGAACAGCTCAACATAAATCTGATTGTAGAGTGGTAAACTATAACAAGGATAACAAGACAGCCCTGGCAACACATCATTTTGAGAACGAGGGGCACAGTTTTCTATTTGACAAAACAGAGATTCTGGACCTAGAAAGCAACTTCCGGAAGAGAAACGTTAGCGAAATGATCTTTATCAAAGCGCTGGACGGTGTGAATTTTAAAACCGACACACAATGCCTGAGCTCAGTATACAGCGACCTGATCAACAGTGTGAGAGCCTCTATGGATCACCGGGATTAATTTCTTGAAATAGTCACTCGGTTCTTATTGTGATTTTGAAATTATTGATTTATATTGATTTACATACCCGATGAGTCACTGCGAGATAACATATGTCGGTACAGCAGGACACTCCTATAACACCTACTATGATGGCACATCATAACAGCCACCTGTGATTCGTCAGTCATAACGTCGTATATGTGTCAGCATAATTGTCACTCAGTGTACTCGCTGGACTCTTTTGAGTTGAATACTTTTAACATCATCTTCTTTTATCATATTGGAATGTTACTGATAGCGAATCACTTCATGTAATCTTTTAATTTTTTGACTTCATTTTGTTTAATATAAAAATTGACCTGGTATTATGGGCCAGTACTTGCAACGCGGATGTTAACCTCAAAAAGTGCATTTGATGTCTTTGGAGGCAAATATCTCAGAAACGGTATGTCAAATGAAAAAAGTAATGGAGTGGTGATTTGTAGTATTCTTCACCCTCTTTCACCTGAGTCCATGATCTTGCCCCTGACCATCGGAAAACATGTCGAAAAATCACTTTCCAATCCAAAACTCCATTTTTATCCACTTACGTCATTTTTAGGATTTTTTTCGTATTTCTTTTCGAAAAGCTCGGGAAATTTCCCATCGAATCACGTTGGTTTCGGAATGGACCACGGCTTCGTTTGGGAGCTACAATACAATACGTACGAGTCGTTCGTTTCGCCTTCGGAAAAAAATTGTAGCTCCCAAATGAAGCCGTGGTCTATTCCGAAACAAACGTGATTCGATGGGAAATTTCCCGAGCTTTTCGAAAAAAAATACGAAAAAAATCCAAAAACTGACATAAGTGGATAAAAATAGAGTTTTCGATTGGAAAATGATTTTTCGACATGTTTTCCGATAGTCACGGGCAAGATCATGGACTCAGGTGAAAGAGGGTGAATAATACTACAAATCACCACTCCATTACTTTTTTCATTTGACATACCGTTTCTGAGATATTAGCCTCCAAATACATCAAAGAGCGTAATCAACCGGAAACTAGAAGAGTTCGTACACCATAGGTAAAAATAGCTACGTATGTCTTATATACATGAAAAATTCTAATTTTGAGGGTACTAAAGCTCATGCAAGAATGAGAGAAGAAGTTTTTTTTTGACCGGTTCGCGTGGAATTCATCATATCGATACTGCCATTATAATACGTCGTATCCCACATTTGTAAAATTGTTCAGGAGGCCATGAAAACGCTTCACTATTACCATTGGAAAGATAGGACTTGACGGATTGGAATATTCATTTAAAAATAGTAAATCAACGATTTGACCACTAAAACTTAAACATAAGCTGCACAACATTATTATCATTCCATTTAAAAAAAAAAGTCAATTTCTGAAATTTTGTGGCCATGAAAACGCTTCACTATCACCATTGAAAGGATAGGACTTGATGAATTGGAATATTTATTTAAAAATAGTAAATCAACGATTTGACCGCTAAAACTTGAACATAAGCTGCACAACATTATTATCATTCAATTTTTAAAAAAAAGTCCATTTCTGAAATTTTGTGGGATACGACGTATTAGAATGGCAGTATCGATATATGGACCTCTATATGATTATAAGATATGGACTTATTCAGTTATGTCTCATCAGATCTGATTATATACAGCGTGATTCCCAAGTCGCGGAAAAGATTTCACATGCAGATTCCTTGTCGAAATCTAAGAATAAAGTTTCTTATCAAAAACTTCCAGGGTGCCGTCGTTGCTGAGTTATAGAAGGTTTAGTCTACCCAATAAGACGGCCGTAACGTGACGTGCTCAGTCTCGTAGCAATTCTGTCAAACTGATAGTGCCCGCGTCGTATGAACTTTGCCCGAAATTCCGGTTTTTTATTTCGTAAACTACGGATTTTACACTTTAATTAAATTGAAACTTTCTGTAAGATGCTGCTATCAGCCTCGCTGTCAGTTAATATACTCGAGCTATTGCGTTAAAAATGTTCATTTGCGTCATGTGCTCGGCCAAACTTTGTTCGAATCCTGTGCAAACTGTAACCATGTGGAAAACGTCAATTCAGCAAAATTCGGGTCACGAGCTAAGCCCAAGGGCTGAAATTATTGTCGATCAACCGAACTGTTCTGCATCGCGACGAGATTTGCCCTTGGGCATGATAAACGTAATATTGTAATATTGATAGCCGCTTCACTGTTCATGAGAGATAGAGGGGTTAATTGCACCGCGCTGTAACGCAGGGTGATCTGTTTGGGTGGACCGGTTACCCCAAACAAATAATTAAACATTGTAGAGGGGGTTTGACAAGTGTTCCGAGGATAAGGACCACATCTCAGTCAGTCGATTTACCGAAGCGAACTTACCAGTAAGTACAGACTCTGCTCCATCAATACCATTCCACTTATACCAATACATTTATTTCTTCTTTGAATTTAGTTTGTAATTGAAAAATGGCGAGTGTTGAAAACGAATCACTGGAGGCGCAACCCCAACAGGATGTGAACCCTGAGGAACCGATGCATCCGGAGAGCTCCAAGCCAAAAGCCGAGCAGGTACGATTCAAAATTATACTATTGTGTGAATAATAAATTATATGTTAAGAGAGTACAATTCTAAAATATATTCAGAATTGAAGTTTTAATAATGCGCACACATTTTTTTCTTTCCAGGAAAACCCCCGAACCTCAATTGCTCAGGCAATCGGTAATCCTGCAGGAGAAGAGTCCGACGACGACGAAGAGGATTTTCAGTTTGAGACGCGTAATGAGGTTCTGCGTGAACTTCAGGAGATTTGAGAAGAGAATCGGCGAATCTCCATGGAGAAATGGGATATGGGGCTGCGGTAACGACTGCATAAACAGTATTTTTTGCGAAACGAGTATAGTTTTTTATTTTACCACCCTTCATCGATCACTAATTCTAAATACATTTTCAATAGCACAGTCACCCAAGTGGCTGTCACACCTTGGTTGCCATATATGAGATACTATTTTATCAGCTAAATAGGCTGCATTGACATTAAGGGGGTATCTACACATTTGAATTTTCAAAAAATCGTTTTTTTTTTTTTTATAATTTATTTGGAATGCTAGTGACCTACTCTACCTGCAAATAAATCGGTGTCAAGATATCTAGAGGATTTGAGAAGTTACAGCCATGGCAGTGCCAAATTGCGAAAAAGCGCCGCGGCGAGGCGCGCGAACCCTCAGATTGGTGCCATAAGTATTGTACAACACCGCCAACACCACTGCTTACTTTTATGAGGTTTTGATATATTTCGATTTTGAATTTGATTTTGTGATCTTTTAATTGTTTGTAATTATCATTCTTACACATATTGAATTTTCAATATTCGTTTAAATTGTGATCATTGACAGAACACATGGCTGCGATCTACGTTTTTTCGAGGTTAGGTGTCCACTTGTTTGTAAATATTGTCGTGCTCTCAGTACGAATTCAAACCAATAGTAATTTCCATTATCGGATGAACACAGTGTAGGTATATATATCTGAGATGAGACTTCGGAATCGAAAGGAGATGATACATCAAAAAGTGCGTTTGAAATCGATGCCAGGAGACTACACATTTGGATTTCCAAAAAGATGAGTATTTCTATAATACATATATTAATTGCAAGAATTAATAAATATTATAAGAAAAAAGGTATGATTGATGAAAGATGAAAGAATTTTCTTAGTATTGACAAAAATTGTGCTAGCATCCTCTGAATCTCAAAAATATTGAAGATAAAAAATTTTACAGAATTTTTATGTTTTGAACAATTTTGATCAGATTTTTTCTAAAGCAATTCATTATTTTTCTAACAGCCTCATCGGACACCTAACCGACACTGTTGTCGTACAGAACGGGTCAAAACTCACTACAAACCTCCGCCTGGCACATGTGTCTAGACTCGACTCGACTCACAACTCGTCGATACGAGAGGAGCTGCGGATCCAGCATATTAGTCATAAGCAAAATCTTAAAACTTGATTTCCTGTAACTAGATTTTCCTCTCTGGGAAAAATAGGAAATAAAAAAAAAATTGAAATAAAAAAGTTTGAAAGTTGGTTTCTGCAGAATGAATATTTTGACCGGTTGTCGTAAAGAATCAGGAGCATCGTTGGACCGATTCTGGAGTTTGTGGTCTGCAAACTTGTAGAATCCAAACCTCTATCAGATGAACTGACAACTTGTTGATATCACTATTTTTGGTTGAGATAATAGAAAAAATATAGAAAAAAAATTGAAGAATCAGAAAAATCTCAGGAAAAACTAAGCGAGTCAGGCAATTTTTGCGATATCAAAAAGTTGTCTGTTCATCTGATAGAGGCACCTCTTCTGAACACTTAAAGACCAAAAACTCCAGAATTGGTCCAACGATACTCCTGATTCTTTACGACAACCGAGTAATTTGGTATTTTTCTATATGGAGCGTAACTACTATTGGACTCAAAGTAATATTGAATGTTAGGTATGGATACTGAGGGTCAAACCCTCCCCAAACTTCATGATTTTTTTGGATTTGATCATACTCTCAAATTGGCTGTAAAACATTAATATCTTTTTCAGAATTTTAACCCATTCAAAGGTGTGGATACCCCCTTAAACAATTGTTTTAAAATTAATTTAACCGACCTGGTTGTTACTAACACTGATGGAGAATTTTCGAGATGAGGTCGCACGAGATATAGTAGTTCCGAGTAAGGTATATTTCCATTCGAATCATTCCAGCTGAATGCATGATTGATTTTACTCTCAATCGCCAAACGTTGGTGGTCCTTGGATAAAATTGACCAGGTATATGGGGACTTGAAGATAAAATGTTGCAAATCGAATTCGTTTTTTAGAACTGCAATTTCTTTCACAATAAATATGTCGTTGGGCCCCGCAAACCCGTGAACATCGACAAATGTGGGCCCCATGGTCCCGTACACCTTTATGCAAAATTTTGAAGAGAAAAGAGAATTCTTATCTTGACCTCTAGTATATTTTGAAGAGAAAATTTCTTGGATATGAAGGTCGATTGAAAAGTTGAACTCTTTGGTTAACGTTTCGGCCCGAGTGGGGGCCCTCCTCAGAACGAATTTTATTTATTTCATAATCTGTCAAAAAAAACATTTTTTTCCAAATATACAAATTATTTATAGCTAGTTTTAAGTTGAATTTACAATTGAGATTTACAAAGAAAAACAAAAAAAGAAAAACACTCCCACGTGTAAGTGGTTAAAGGAAAACATAACACGTAAATACAAAATTACCTTAATATTTAGTAGATGTTAGAACTAGTTCGAAGTGAAGCTCCGCTATTTTTAGTAAAGTCCCTCGGACACTCTTATCGCCCATTTCTCCATCGTAAGCGGATTTTTTATTGAAAATAAAAGACGTTAGATTTTAACAAATAATTGTCATCGATGACGGTTGGCGGACAAGAGAACGTCTGAGAGCGCAGAACTGTCATAGACCTTAACTAGATAGCCGAGTGTACAAAGGTCGTGAACCTAGACTAAATGTTATGTTGGATTAATGGTTTGTAGATGTCGCTGAGATGTTCAACATCTTGTCTGAGATTGACAGAATTTGAATGACCAACAATGTTGCACATTTCTAGAATTAAACGCTTGTAATAAAAAGGTTCTTCATCCAAAACGCGCACACCATTATAGTCAAACAAATGATCTTTTTCTACCATATGTTTAGTTAAAGCTGTGTAGCGGTCTTCGGAGTCATTGATGTTTCTTTTATGTTCATTCAGTCTTGTGTGTAAGTGTCTACTAGTTTGTCCGATGTACACCTGGTTACAGTCTCTACATGGGATTTTATATATTACATTGGAGCGATCGTCCATAGCCAGAGCATCTTTGCCCGAGTCAAACAGATGTTTTAGGTCGTGGGCACTTTTTGCAACAAATTTAATACTGTATTTTTTGAATATTCTGTTAAGGGACTCAAACAAGCCGGCAACATAGGGAAGCGAAATGAACTTAGTCGGTGTTAAATTTAAGTTCCTGGCCAAAATGTCGTTGTTGTTGTCATTAGTTTGATTGAGGATTGACCTATGTCTTAAAGCTATGTACTTTTTTAGCAGCCATGGAGGGTAGTCGTTCCAAAGCAACACATTGTGAATTAAAGTTAGGTTTTTTTGGTGGAATTCTACGTTGGAAAGTTTAATACCTCTGTCGACTAGATTGTAAATAGTGCCTATCTTGTAGGACCTGGATTTTTTTAATCCAGAGCGCCGATCGGCTGTTCCTAGAATTGTCCAACTCGTCCGGATCAGAATCCATTACGTTTAGTGTACATATCATAAAGCAAGGCATACCGTTTCCGATTGAAATCTAAATCCAAATTATCGCAGGGAATTGATTCTGAATTAAGGTATAGGCGAATGTTTGTCAATTGACAATGGTCAAATACGCTGGGATCTTGGGTGAGTATATTTCTGCGTCCAGTCTGCAGCGCCAATACCACATACCGAGGTTTCTCAAGTTGAACGGTGGTTTTCACGGACCAGGTATGATGAGTAGTTTCTTGGAACACTGGATACTCGTACAGATCCCATGAACGAAAACTCATTTGAATCGATGTACCACTCTCAAGAACATGCAAAAGCTGCAATTTTTGCAAGTCTTCGACAGTTATATGTGGCATACGCCATTGTAATTGATCAAGCTTCAAAGTTACCGCTGTATTGGTGTCGCCAATAAAAATAGCATTCGAGTCAGTCCTTGATCGAATTAAAATCAGCTTATGACGTGCGTTGGTGATAATTCGTTGATAATCTTCGCAGAACCCGAGCAGAATGCTGAGTGGTATGCAATAATTGAAATACCCGTTATCCAATTCAACTAAATTTCCCGGTACTGCCCAATTTGCAACCTCTAAGGCTTTGCCAGCATTAGTACTAAATGATAAATAATTTTTTATAGTAGTGGTAATTCCAACATTTTTGCATCGATCAATTTCAACCCCATTCAATTCATACCGAATTTCATCGAAGAGAAAAGCCATCGCATTGTTGACAAGTTTGACATTTTTCATCGGCTGATGGACACCGGATGCGTCCGCTACTGAATTCAGTAATGTGCCCTCAAGGTATAAAAAACTGTTGCAAGGCAGCGTATACAAATCCTGCTGTTGAATTGGAATTCGTATCTCGTCGTTATTTCGATATGATGTACTTGCGTAAGGGGCATGAGCATGAACTTCAACCCGAGTTATACTGTTATCAAATACCGGTCGAGCATTAATGTTTAACATACTTGCCATTTCTATCTTTTACACGAAATCCTAGTGATTTTAAAAATTCGGCGTTATCGGGTGTTAGCAATTGGCGGACTGCGTATGGTGTTGTTTGTTTGACCAAACTTTGAATACTGAGAGATGGCTGTGCGGGCACGGGATATTTGTGCACGCTTTCATAGATCAACATGATGAAAAAAATCATCGTTTTTTTTACGTGCGAACGAATCGTTATCTCTTTTCCCTGAAAGTTGACTAGGTTACCGGTTTGATCCACAACGCGGACTGTTATGTTGTCTATTACACGAGAGCTGAGAGGTGAGTAAATGACGTGGTAAGGTGACTCCGAGGTTTTATAGCCCGGGGGGACGTTTGCAGAGAATTCATGAATCGTGTGCACTGGTCGAGCGTTGCTATATGCTCCAGCAGTGATGTTACACTCAATTCGTATAATATTAACTCTCAAAAGATTGACTGGCAAATCGGATTCGTGCCAGACGTTAGCTTCAAGCTTCCGTTTTGTAAAACCTAGCAACGAGTCGAGGTTATTTTCCTCACTCAAGTCAATGTCATACTCGCACTTCAACTCACATTTTAATGTATAGTTGTTTGGGCGAAGTACTATCGTGGGGGGAGATTCGCAATCGTCAGCCAGCTTCCCAGATAAATACCTATTCAAATCATCAATCTCATAGGATCCTTCTGGAATAGTTATCTTTTTGTCACCATCATAATAAAATGTATTGTTTGTTCTGTCAACATTAGGTACTGAGTTGAATGGTTCAAAATCTACTAATCCCAGTACATATTCAACATTTTCACGTAGGCCAATAGGTGGAAATGAGCTTGCACTTAGAACAGATGCTGACCCCGAAAGCGTGAGCGTCAGAGACATATCGCGGTCGCACGTATACTGAAGTTCAAATGTCAATGTAATCTATGTATTATCGTTCTAAATACAAACAGTGAATTGACAATGTAATCTATGCATTATCACGTAAATAATATAAGCAAAGCTGGCCACATATTGCAGAATTATAATTATGATATTGTTTGTGGTTGTATTCAATTTGCACATTGTTTCCAAAATATTGAATAAATTCTTTGGGTGGGGGCAGATTTCCATAGCTATCATAATATTTTATTTCACTTCCCCGTTTCACATATGCAACCCAATGTGTGCTCAGATAACAGTTCCCGCGCGTTAGATGCCTGATTGACAGATTTCGCAATGCCTGCGGCTCCCCCCGCTAAACTGCCTACAGCTGACAATCTCGCAAGTAATGGAACCAAAAATGGTAAAAATCCTCCACGCTTTCCCGGCGGCAAAATTCGAGGTTTGACGCGCTTCACCCTCTTCCGTCGAGGTTGTGAAACATTTTTTTTCTTATTCTTTTTTGGCAACTCTGCACCTGAAATTTTTTTTCTTGCCTTACCACGTTTCAGCCCAGTACCCATCTTTAATTTAACCTTCATAGCGCGTGAAACTGCCCACGCAGCCGCTTGTTCAAGCAATGCTGCGTCTCCAGCCTCGACTCGTCGTGATGCCTGTTCCGCTAGTTTTCTGTCAGCGTTATGTCGTGTTTCGAGGTCTTTACTTTGCGAATAGGTTATATCGTGCTCGCGACGCAATTTGTCTAACGGGTTGATACCCGCGTCACCTCGAGCGAGACGCCTGGCTAGATGTGTGCCGGGTCCGCAATACTGATAGCCTGGTATGTGTAATTTCAAAGGCATTGAATTAATGACGCTATTTAACAGACCTTGCCCCAGGGATCGTGCTCTTGGGATTGACTGCATTTTCTTATCTGGCGCGCGGGCCCGTCAATATGATCAATACCTTCATTATAAGGTTTCAGACACACGCGATACTGGGCGAGGTCTGAATCCGTCTTTATATTGTTACGTCGGGTGAAACGCCCTATAGTTATTAAAACACAAATATGTATTTCATCAGGATATCTAGTAGTTATGAGATAAATGAGATATCTCTTAAAACATACGAGCTAGGTTTCTAGATCAATAAGTATTATTGTAAAAACAAATCAGTCTTGCTCTAGCCTTCCACTAGACAAGATCTATGTATACAATTTTATTGAATACAATTTCATTTTATCTGAATCATTCAATTTCTTCATTGGCTTACTTTATTGTTCTCGAGGATTCACAGCCCTCTGATTTTCTTGCAAACTTCTTTTGCTACAATATGTACGGAAAGTTTATTCCATAGTTTTGTGATCAAATCGCCGTAGTATTGCAACAATATCACTTTTCGTCATAGTAGGCGTAAAGTACGCACTTTACGCCCTGTTTTGCGGGCGTAGAGTCGGACTTGACGCTTGCAAAACAAGGCTAAAAATGCGTTTTACTTTTCGCCTACTATGACGAAAAATATTGATACGAAAACTACTATTAGGTATATATTACAGTAGTTCGGTAGTAAAGAATTGATCCGACGATACATCAATGTCCACATACATTTCAAAACTGAGAAAAAATAATGGCTGCGTATCACATAAATACCTTTCACCGAGCCATATTTTAATCACAAGCAAACGATGCATTTTATCAAGCAGCCGTACTCCATTCGGGTGGTAAATCTTGACAATAAAACAGAGGTCGATAGCCCTAGGCGGCACGGTCCCCTACTACCGAATACAATCAGAGCAATAATTTGCGGGCCTCCCAATCGTGGGACGACAAATGTTGTGATAAGTCTGCTAGAAAGTTGTAATGGAGTTCGCTTTGAGAATGTTTACATCTATTCAAAATCGTTGCAACAACCCAAATATCGATATCTGGAAAAACTTCTAACGAATATCGAAGAAATTAGATTTTTCCCATTTTCAAACAATTGCGATGTAATCCCCCCTACCGAATCATTACCCAACTCAGTGTTTATATTTGATGACGTGGCCTGTGACAAGGAAGACGTAGTTCGGGGATATTTTTCCATGGGAAGACATGCTCAAGTTGACTGTTTCTATTTGTGTCAAACATATGCGCGAGTCCCCAAACACCTGATTCGAGACAACGCGAATGTTCTCATCCTATTCAAGCAAGACAGTTTGAATCTACGTCACGTGTATGATGATAATGTCAACAACGATATGGCATACGATGTACTTCAAAAACCTTGTGCACTATGTTGGTTAAAAAATTTGGGTTTCTTGTAATTGTTGAGGACGACCCCCTTCAGGTGGGTCGTTACCGACGAGGGTTCGATGAATACGTTGTTTGCCATGCCGAATCTTTCAGTTACCCTTCAACTTTCCAAACGTCACCATGTCTGAATTGGTAAACGAGTCTGCAGCGCTTGTCGGAGGCATGAAGAATAAAAATGATTCCACCAAAGTTAATGATAAAAAAATTAAAAAAGCAATTTCGCGATTGAGTAAAGCGATTCGTGCAAAATACCGAGCGCTGAAAGTTAATCAGTCGGAGGCTGCTGAAACCCTGGAAAAAAACCTAGCACCAATCGTGGCCCCTCTACAGATCCTAGCCGAGGGTCGCAACATCATTACGTTGGTCGAACGAAAACCAATGGTGCAGGTGAAACGAAAACTTGAACTGGACGATGAGGATGACACGAAGCTGAACCGAACTATCCGTTTTAAACCGTCGGGCACCCCGATCGCTAATCGCCGGGGTACTACTGAGAATGCATCCGCTTCCATGGAAATAGACTCTTCACAGCCAAGAAACGACTCCGCTTTTCTGAACTTCGAGCCCGTAGCTCAGTCATACCCTGAGCCATCACTTGAAACCACTTGGCTATCAATTCTAGAAACCCCTGAGGGTCGAGATGAGGCTGTCCAATATATTAATAAGCACTTTGGTGAATTGACTAAGCCGTATTTCAAGGGATTAATTTTTGACACGAAACACGAATATGATACAACGTATGGGGTTCGTTTTGCGGATGGATTCTGGTTGCTCGGTGATTCCCCTATCGAAGTAGATAAAAATGATAATATTATAATCAATAATGTCAGGTACAAGGGATCCACGGGATTAATGGAGCTGATTTTTAAACGAATTCCCGATGAAGCAGACTTTACGGATATTGATCTTATAAAATACAAAAGCATATTACATACAACTAACGCACACAAGCGCGGATATGCTGAACGCGGACAGATGAATGGAAATAAAAGTTAGAAATGGAAACATATAATCGCGAAATTATTCAACACTACGGCTCGTAGCAAATCGTCTGGTCAAGGTTTGGTTCCGAACAGAATGGTCGTTACAAATCATCCTGTAGATTATGTCCATTGGGACAACCCGAACGAACTTGTTGAGAGATTGAGACTTCGAGTTGCATCCAGGAATGCTGGCCACACAGGGCATGACAATGAAATAATGTCCATCATAGAGGAACTTCGTGAGTCAAATATTATTCATATACCGAGAAAATTCGGTGAGAGCAGACAGCCCCCTTCCTACACCAAAACTAACACAGGCGCGCACCGCGTGCGTGAGACTCGGCGGGCGGGGCTAAGCGACCAGTGTTGCTTCTACCGAATCTTCCGCACTAGGCCGAGTCCGCATAGCCCACCTTGATACTTAACCTGAAAAGCAATCATCGCACTGAACACGGAAAAGAATGAACGCGAATAAAATGAATTTGCCTGATGTGAACATTTATTCTCGAAATTTATGAACGAATTTAAAATCAAATATCAATTAATTGGATGTAAGTATTGATGATCAGTGTTTAGGATCGATATTTAAGACGAAATGGAACAGGTAGGTGAAGGGTAAATCATTGAAGACAGCATGGTCAAGAATTGGTTTATTTATTGATTTATTGATTTATTTATTTATTAACAGAAAAACGAAATTCATCAACGATTATTGGTTAATCGAGGGATCCATTACTGTTGAATTATGGCTTACGTCCAAAGTTACCGGAGATTGAATGCTTGGGAATCGAAGAGAGGCTACCGATGAGCCACTGTCGAACGTAGTAGACTTTTACTCAAACCATTTTTGTTTCTTAACGACTACTTCTATCGAAGACCGGAGTCCTGGCATGTACCTCAGCGAGGCTTCATGGCGTGCGAAGTGGCTTTGACGCAGGAGTTTGTAGTGCGATGAGGTAGCGTACGAGGAGCTTCGTGGCAAGCGTTTGTAGCACGTCCACGATATTCATCGAACATTTCTTGCTCGTCCAATGAGCATTCAACGTTCATGTCTCGTGGCAGGCGGAGAAGCTCCGTCTCAGATGTTCGTGGTGCGACGAGGCAGTGTACGAGGAGCTTTGTTGCAAGGGTTCGTAGCACGTCGACGATATGCAGTCCTTCTCTGGACTCTGGCCAAGCCTTGCCGCACAAAAATTTGATAGAAAATGCTCGTCGACGCACTGCGAACTCTGGCAACGAAGCTCCTTGTACGCTGCCTCATCGCACTGCGAACATCTGCGACGAATCTCCTTCGCCTGCTACGAGACATGAACGTATAATGGTCATTAGACGAGTAAGAAATGTTCGATGAATATCGTCGACGGGCCACGAACCCTGGCAACGAAGCTCCTCGTACGCTGCCTCGTCGCACTGGGAAAATCTGCGACGAGGTTTCTTCGCCTGCTACGAGACATGAACGTTCAATGGTCGTCAGACGAGTAAGAAATGTTTGATAAATATCGTCGACGGGCTAAGAACCCTTGCAATAAAGCTCCTCGTACGCTGCCTCGTCGCACTAGGAACATCTGCGACGAAGCTCCTTCGCCTGCTATGAGACATGAACGTTGAATGGTCCCTAGCCGAGTAAGAAATGTTCGATGAATATCGTCGACGGGCTACGAACCCTTGCAACGAAGCTACTCCGTACGCTGCCAAGCCTCGCCGACGCTATTGCTAGGTCTCGCTTCTTCGATCCCTGCTTGGTCCTCGATCACTCTTCGCAGTCTGTTGCCTGAGGTCAGCTTGGACAACGACGCCGGCGATATTTCTCCTCAAGAGTTAGCGGGCGATCAGTCATTGGGTACGTAGGATACAAAGTTACGGACATCAAAAGACTTACAAGACTTATAAATTCTCATGATAGTCAGTTATACTCTCACCTTGCTGTTTCAGAGGAAGTAACGATGTCCTGGGCTGGCAACATCTTCTTCAACGAGTATGAGTTCATTCTTCTCAGACACCTGATTTACGACGAACTACAATCTCCTGCGACAAAGCCCCTCCGTACGCTATGAAGCCTCGCTGAGGTACATGTCAGCACTCAGGTCTCCGATAGAAGTAGTCGTTGAGAGACGAAAATGGTTTCAGTGAAAGTATACTACGTTCGACAGTGGCTCATCGGTAGCCTTTCTTCGATCCCCAAGCATTCAATCTCTGATAAGTTTGTGCGTACACCATAATTCAACAGCAATGGATCCCTCGATCAACCAATAATCGTTGATAAATTTCGTTTTCCTGTTTCAGACCTAAGGACGTGACCTGTGGGTGGCAGCCTCATCCTCGATGACTTCATTCTCTGCATTGTACTCTGATCAAATGATTCATTATGTTATTATTAAACTAAAGTTGACACAAACACCGAAAACTTTCTCACGAATTCTTAATTTTCATTAGATTTAATACTAGTATTCCGAACAGATGTTTTGAATAAAATCTAGATCTGAGAATAAATGAATCAATAAATAAATCAACAGATACACCAATTTTTGACCATGTTGTCTTCAATGATTCACCCTCCCCTTAACTGTTCCACTTTGTCTCAAATATCGCTCCTAAACACTGATAATCAATACTTAAATTCAATCAATTGATATTTAGTTGTTATTAGTTGATAAATCTCAAAATAAATGTTCACGTCAGGCGAATTCATTTTATTCGCGCTCATTCTTTTCCGTGTTCAGTGTGATGATTGCTTTTCAAGTTAAGTATTTATCGAGTTAGCGCGGATCGGCTATAGTATTTATCGAGTTAGCATGGATGGGCTATACGGATTCGGCCTAGCGCGGAAGATTCGGTAGAAGCACCACTGGTCGCTTAGCCCCGCCCGCCGAGCCTCACGCACGCGGTGCGCGCCTGTGTTAGTTTTGGCGTAGGAAGGGGGTTGTCTACTCTCACCGAATCTTCTCGGTATAGGTGCAGCTACACTATTACTCGTCAGTGTAGAAATGTCTGTTGATAAATTAGTAAGACATCTTGACGAACGTATTCCCAGATTGAGCACACCCGCCGCTAATGGGAGCAGCAATATTTTTCGAGTAAATGGAAAATTTGAGTTCCGCGGTAAAAGGTTAACAAATTTCGCGATTCCTACCGAGTCGACCGACGTCGTGACGAAGGATTACGTCGACACTGATTTTTTAACTCCTCATGATGGGGGGCATTATAATTTCAGAAACAAACGAATAAAACAAGTGCATACACCAGTGGCTGAGAACGATGCTGTTAACAAAAAATATGTCGATGAAGTTTGCAAAAATGTTTTCCAACTCGAGCCTAATGCAACGTGGAATTTCAGATATAAACGTCTCACAAATGTTGGAAATCCTGACAATCAATTCGATGCAGTAAATAAAGGATATGTCGATAGGAAAAAATCTTACATCTGATGGACGTTATAACTCTGCGGGTAAAAGACTAACTCGTGTGGGTTCCAAGTCTTGGTTACGACGTTGCCACAAAATCATACGTTAATAGGGCAGGGGCGCAAACAAGATATTATATTGATTCGTTACCAACTATTAAACGGGTGGGTCGACTTTGATCTTGAGAATAAGTTTTTACACAACGTGAAGACTCCCGCGCAGCCGTTCAATGCTGTCAATAAGGAATATGCCGACTTGTTGCATGCTGATCTGAAAACTCAAATTCAGTTACTCGTTGCGCGTCTCAAAGCTCGTAATTAGAATGAGTAAAGAAAAACTGCAGCTAGTAAAAGAGCTGCATGCGCCAGCGCGACGTAATTATCCACGTCGAAGGGTTATCACACATGGTGACGACGATTTGTGGCAGGCAGATCTTGTTGACATGCAACCGTATTCAAAAGTTAACAAGGGATTCAAGTACATACTTACGTTAATTGCCGTTCTATCCAAGTATGCGTGGGCTATTCCACTTAAAAGTAAGAGCGCAAAGGACGTGGGTGCAGCATTGACTATAATTATATCAGACTCATGGAAACCGAAAAATCTTCAAACTGATAATGGTAAAGAATTTTAGCGTTATAAAGTTATCCGTAGTTGAACGTTGGAACAGAACTCTGAAAAACGCAATGTGGATGGCCTTTACCGCTAACGAATCCTACGAATGGGTGAATATGCTTCACCGGTTGGTTGCCGACTATAATAAACGCGTAGCCAGAACAATTGGAATGTCTCCGCAAAAAGTTACACCAACGATTGCCAAGAAACTTCTTACAACTGTATACAGTAACATCAAAATAGCGGGGCCTGCAAAATTCACAATCGGTGACTTTGTACGAGTCAGTAAATACAAAACTGTATTTACTCGAGGATTCACACCTAATTGGTCCACGGAAGTATTCAAAATCATTGAAATGCGAGTTACGAATCCAGCGACGTATTCCCTCGAAGATTCTCGTGGGCAGCCTATTATGGGGGGATTTTATGAACATGAATTAAAAATAGCTCAATATCCCGATGTACATCTAGTGGAAAAAATCTTACGTAAGAGGGGGAATCAGGTTTATGTTAAATGGTTAGGGTTTGATTCATCACACAATTCATGGATAAATAAGAACAATGCATTATAATTGCAATACAAATATATTTTAACATTCAATAAATAACAAAAAAAATCAATCAACTGCTGCAACCTTTTTCTGAATCACTTTCCAACTCACTCTTTATACTATAATGACCCCACGGCAACGTGTCAGTGGAATTGGGAATTACATAACGTTTGGTATCGTTTGAGCTGAAGGCTATTTTTGTCTCACATACTGAATATACCTTTGTCATAAGTGTTGATAATCAATACACTTGGATAAAGTAATAATGTTATTTATTAAGTCGTAGTTAATACATGTGTACAGGTTGAGATCCTCGGAATCACTGCCTGCTCATGGCCGCCAGTGGCGTCCCTGTCGCTCGCTAGCCTCAAGCTTAGTTTACAACCATAACAACCTTATGCAACTTTAAACGTATAGATTGCTGCTGCTTGTTTGAGTCAAGGTTTGTATTTAAACAATTCAGATAATCCGCGAACGTTATTTCTTTCTGTATAACACAATTATTTATTCCCTTGGCCTTTTTGACCTCTTTTTCATCAATTCTAATTGAATACATTTTAGATCTCAAACCGACAAACTCAGTCATTATATCAACATTATTTTCATCTTTCATTAGTCCTGGAACTTTTTTATTTCTAAGGGGAATATTATACAGATTACTCGGACTATAATCACTTGTGTCAAATCTTTCAATATCACGCTTCATCATGTTATGTCACAGTGGAGATCGGTGGTGGAAGTTGGTGGAAGTTGGTGTAGATTGACGTAGACTGATGTTTATTAAAGTGAAATAGATTTATTTAGATAATCCGTATAGTCGGTGGTTCTAATAGTTGATACTAGGAGTTGGTTGGTCGCTTATTAGGTTACGAGATAGGTAGTGTGAAATGGGAATAAGTAGTTACGAAGTGAGTGATTTTATATTGGAATTGGTAGTGAGTTGTGCAGATGAGGCGTGGAAAAGGTAGACTCGGTTTTGAGAGGGGTTTTTGGGCAAGTTGCACATCCGGTGTCCGTGTGCAACTCGCGTGATTCTGGCGGAAAGCGAGGATCAGGTAATTTGATGATCAGGCGAAAGGAAGTGACGGATCGGGTGAATGTTGGGGAAACGGAGTTGCGACGTAACACCTTCCCCATTAGAGGGAACATAGGGGTGCAATACCTATGTTACGAAATGCGTCACATAAAGAAATATGTGTGATTGTACATAGTTTTGAATGTAATAAACTTAGTACTAGATATGATCGTGTGAATAGTCAGTATAACATATTGCATTCTCATTTGGTATGATGTATAATAGTGGACCAAGCAATGTGGTAAAAACCTTTATTTTAGTCCGATGGTACATATATGTATTATGTGTTGACTATGGCAGGATATGTATTATTTTTAAATTTATGGTTGCATTTCGATAATATTGGTAGTGAGATAGAGTGAGCTTATGGTCTAGGAGAAATATAACATAATGCTCAAGCGTAATGTAATGAGATAACAATGCGTATAAAGGTAATATTAATAGTGAAGAATGTTGTGATTCTACTAATTCTACTCCCTTTTTACTATATAGTTATGTTAGATATAATTCTAGTAATTCTATTCCCTTCTTTTTACTATGCTTTATATATTTCATACATTTTTTTTTTTATTTTATTTTTTTTTATTTTATTTTTTTTTATTCTATTTTTTTTTATTTCCCAATTCTTATCTACTTCTTATTCCATAGTATATCATGTAACATTGCATGTTACGACAGGCTCCTCACCCCTTAAACGACCTTAGCGGAGTGGATGAAAATGAGAGAATGAGTAGATAGACCCCGAGGTCCGATAGAAATTCCGAGAGGCGACCGTGACCGACTAAAGACTGTTGAGCATATTATTTATTCTTTTGTTTTGTTTTACGACTTTTCTCTAACATGTGGAAGACGAGGCCCAGCCGACGGCTAAGATACTGTGACAGAGACACACCACTACCGACGCAAGACGTCCCAGTATCGACTGTTTGGATCCTACTCGACGAACGCCACCCAAAAGCTTCGGAGGATAGTTAGTGGCCACGCTACCTCCTGCTAGTAATCTAGAGGACACGGGGGAGTGCCAAGGGCATTCTACAACGGGGGATATCGGTGGTGGAAGAGATTCCCGCCACCAGGAAGAGCCTGCATCCCGTGAGCCTCCGACGTAGCAAGCTAAAATCATCGTGGCGAACTTTGAATTACGCGCGTGGCGACCACCGGTCGCCATGCTTAAGGGATCCTTCGGTCGATACGAAAATCGATATTTGGCCGTAACACGAGGGCGCTGATTACCGGCGCCATGCGGTCTAGTCACTCTGCGTTAGACTAGCGTTCTTAGCACGTGTGCCTTTTGCTCGGTCTGCGTTATTGCGTTGATAAAAACTATCATTTTTTGGCGTTCGAACCTCGTGGGCTTACTAGAGTTTTTTTTTTGTTTTCTTGTGTTGAGTGAGTGTTTTTCCCCGAGGAATATTTCCCCCGTGGGATTAGACGATGGACTTTAGCCAGGAGAAGGCTTCCTTCCTCAGGTGGCTGGAAGACGGTAAGCGTTAGCCATTCTCACCCATGCTAATTCGAATTCGGCAACGGCCGTCAGCCATATTGCCTTGAGCAGCCACGAGGCTAATTAATATTTTTGGAATCGAATTAAACCGATCTCCGAAGGGTAGGCCGTCACCAGTGTCCCCGGGTATTAGAGAATATCGTTCGAGTCATTATTTTGTAGAGAAATATCGAGTATTATAGTCTGTTAAGTTCGGGTTTGATATCTGTCGTACACGAGTGCGACAGAGATAGTCGTAGTCAGTCACTGTCGCTCTCTCTTCCTCCCGTGGGGAGAGACATAGCTATTCGTTATTTGGACTTCGAGTCTTTGTTTTTCGGGTTCGAGTCAATAAAGAATTCTATTTAATTATTAGTCGCGTTATTCGCAGAGTTGGGTTAAGTTAGTCTAAGTGAGATCTGTAAATATTACTTCGTAGATCAATTTCATTTTTCTAGTCGTTATTAAGAGCCGAAGGCTCACTCATTGTAAATATTCGCCTGTTAATTAGTTGTAAGTTCTTCTCGTGGAACCTATTTAGTGTTTTAACTGAGATATTGTCCCACGAGGACCTAGTTTGTCGAGTTAATTAATATTTTGCATGATTTTCCTTGTTATTGCTCTCCCACGTGGAAGCTAGTAGTTTATTAGATATTGTAAAGCTCGTCAAACGTGGCCGGGTCACTTTTACACGACCTGTGGCCGTTCTTTCTACGAGGGAATTTATTCCCGATTGTTAAAATTATTATTTCTATTTCTTTTCTATTTTGTTGAATAAATTCTATTTTTTTTATTGTCAAATTCAAACGCTCGAGTCGTTATTTAACGTCCCGCTAATCCTTCAATTAATCCTGACCCCTCTCCGCGGTACTGTAGCTAGCCGACGCTTTACGTACCCGTAGGATATATTTTGTTTATATTTTTGAACGTGGCGGTTAACCGCCTGGCGCCCAGCATATTTTTCAGGTAATTAACGTTGGCCAATTGTCGAGTGGACGGCTCTCGGAGGCTAGCATCCGGTCTAGTTCGAGGGCTAAATAAAATCCACGTCACAATCATTATTCTAATCTTATAGCTTATCATCTATAGATCTGTTTAGATGCACTTTCTAACACTAAACAATGCTGACATACGTATCGTTTATTCATTATATTCAGGCAATACCATTGACTTGTTTCGGATTTACTTAGAAACAATCTCAAGTATACGAAAATTAGTTTAGAGTTGTTGACTGATATGGATATGTTATTATTTGTAGAACGAGGTATACGAGGTGGTTTGAGTCAGTGTTCAAATAGGTATGCATGCGCTAATAATCGATGTATGAAGTGTTACGACGTTAATTGCGACGTTGAGTTGCAACGTAACAATCATTTCATAAATATCGTCACATTTTATTTCATATATTAAACTGTCTGTGTCAGTATACAGTAGCTTACATTTATTTTGAAATTGGGGTCTCATATATTCATGATGAAACGCGTATAGGCCGGTTTCAGATAAATCTAATATGCACTGGTTTGAAGATTTTCACCTTCAATCTACGCAGTTCTATTGCAACGAAATTTTCAGAAAATATTGTGCGCCGATGGAAATTTGGTTTTGCGATCAAAAATTTTGCTCCATATCGTCCATCCCACTCACTGATCAACTATATGTCCACATGATTGCGCACATTTTCCATTTTTTTACCAAATAATGCATTATTCATCAATTTGAACAAATTCTTTTCAAAATTATTCTTGGCACGTGTGCGCAAACTTGTGTTTAAAGCAATATATGAACCTAACCAAGCCGACTGTTCAAACTGTCAAATTCGATGTATTTTACATAATTTCAAACCATGGTTCAAACACTGTTTGAGATTTCTGTAGTGAATGATATATCGTGTTTTATGATGCAAAGTTGCAAGCAGCTTAACATCTTTTGTATTTGGAGCGTTGCTATGGGTGGGACAGAATGGCAAATCTTTATGATGATCATGCATTTTTTCAGGATATTCTACATCAACTTCCAGGATATATCCTATTGAAGCGTCATCGGAAATCAATAGCACATCAAATTGTGGTACATCTGCACGCCATTGAAATTCACTAGTAGGCAAAGGCTGAGACATTGCCCAACCATATAAATTACTTACATCAAAGTACATTAAATATTTTTGAGGTGCATTAACGTCGTAACACTTCATATATCGATTATTAGCGCATGCATACCTATTTGAACACTGACTCAAACCACCTCGTATACCTCGTTCTACAAATAATAACATATCCATATCAGTCAACAACTCTAAACTAATTTTCGTATACTTGAGCATTGCATCCCACGTCAGTCCCGGAAGAGTGAAATAGTATGCAGGATCCAAATCATACGTCCTCATGCAACTTTTTCTGAAACTTTCAACTACGTCTGCCAGGAGCAAAACATCTGTTTTCAAATACAAATCGCTGTATTCGCCCAACGTCTTTATGCTGAATGATTCCCAAACATTAATAGCGTGTAAATAATCCTCTTCTGAAATATTGGTATTTTTTAATCTGTTATAAAATTCCTCCCGCAGTGGTAGAGTAGTATCATCTAGCCTATCAAGTGAGTTCAAGTAATCACAGGGGAACACACCTTTTCGCGTCAAGAGTTTGAATTGAGCTGAACTGATGCCATTGAAATTTTCTCTTGATATTTTCAACTCTTCGATCCCCAAATATGAACTAAGTTCGTCTAAGCTGGAATTCAAAAATTTAAATGAGTCGATAAATCTCAACTTGAAACTACTGCCCTCCTTAAACTCCTTTGTAAATGAAATATACTTTTCTTTATTGAGCGCCAATGCTGTTACTTTTCCTTCTAATGTTGTCATGAGTTCTGTTATAATGAAATGTGCATCGTAGCCAGTCATATTGTGGAGTACGATTGGAATAATCTGATCGTCTTGCTAATTCAAATTACACGCGTTATGCGCGGGACCTCTATATCTACCACTATAATGACAATGATCGCGAACGCGTAACCTTGTATCAGTAATTGGACCCCCACAGATGTGAGAGATTGCTGCGTTCCTATACTCCGAATTTACTGTTTGAGTTAATTTATTCATTTTAACTGGATTTTGATAGGTTGTTTCCAGGTCGATTGCGATTGTTTGTAGTTCCTTAACGAACCATTCTGACGGGTTGACGCCTCGATATGATGCGTACCTTGATCGTGAAGTATCGAATTAACAATGAAAATGATATCCAACACTGAATGCTTCATGCCTTTGATATGCATGGGACTCCCCATTAGTCAACCCTTCAGTTGGTAGTTCATTAAGCAGACATTCAAAGTCTGCGTACACTATAAATGGCACAAACTCTTTCCGTACATGATTCTTTAACTGCAACCACTTAGTTTCTTCATCCGGAAGCTGTATTGCATAGTCATTCAATTTAGTGCAATCAACGCTGTGTTTACTTAACCGTACCTCACTATAAAACACATGTAAACACCTATCACATATGGATTTTTCACCATGATGTTTCGATATCTGTTCCGATAGCAATCTAGAGAAATGTTTGATCCAGCAAAAGTATGATTTGCCTTCACTGTTTTGAACCATGAGCAAATCAATGTGGGTCGCCTTTTTGTCATCAGTTAATTGCAATGGCTGGATTTCGAAGACACCACTATAACGTTTCATATTTAGAATAAAAACATTGACGGACATTTTATTCATTTTCTCAAACTTTGGTATTTGTTTGATTGTCATGGGAAATGAAATTCCGGTTGAATTTAATATCCCTGAGAAATGTGGATTCGGACTTGGTCGACTCGGATTAATCGCTGTAGGATATAAAGCTGAAACGATTGCCCAGGCGAAGCATGCATCGTCTCGCGAACGAACATTTATCACTGCTCTTCGAACTTTAACCGCACGAGGTAATTCAACAAAACTCGATCCAATCAGAGGTTCACATTTATTCACATTGACTTCTAAATTAATCAGTCTACTCAGTACCCAGCCACTATCCCTCTCCTGAAATTCTTCCATCTGGGTTATTATCGGTGCGACAATATAGTTAGAATACCATTCCTCCAGATTTGTTGTTAAAAGAAGCTGCCTATTCGCTGTGTTGAAGCATTTTGTATCACTTCTCTCTTTTAACAGAAATTCTCCGTTGAGCGCAGTATTTACTTTGATACACGTGTGCTTTCGTAGTGCATTTTTAATACGAATGATCACCAGATATTTAGCATCTTCTAAGCATTGTTTCGGATCTATGTGTTGGATATTGATTACCAATCCAGTACGAATTCTTCCTTTGAATGCTGATTCAGTATCCTGCCAGCATATTCGACTGCTTCGTAGTCGTGGGGTGGTGTCTCCGATTCCCTGCCCCGTCCTGACTCGGTGCTGCACTAAAACGTTAATACTCTTCAATCGACCAATTCGCGACTTCAGACTGTGTTTGAGTCCACATGATAGATTTGATTTTCTCAGGACCTTCTTCAACAAACGTATAGTGACATCGTAATGGTGAATCCATCTCTCAACCGTTTCAGGACTCCTCAAACTCTTGATCAGTCGGAACATCTCAGTCAATTTATTTTCCATCTCAATCGTTAAATCCAATATTGCAGCCATTTTTAGAATATATGCTGTAACATTTATTTCTGAATGCGGCTGTATCCAACGAGTAGTGGCGTATTTATATTAAATGATTTTTTCTGTGAAGCAGCTGAACAGGTTTATTCTGACGCCTCACAATCACGCTCACAAATGGTTGGTGGAAAAGGTTTATTCTGACACCTCACGATCACGCTTACAAATTGTACACAAAGAGAACAGTTTATTTATAGATAACAAATGTAGTTTTAGTATGTGCAGAATCGAATATTTATTTATAGCTAACAAATATTCGATGATCCAAATGATATTGGGTTGAGTCAAACAACGACTTATTATGTATAAGTGTATGATGAGTTCACTCAACCCAATAGCATTTGGATCATCGAATATTTGTTAACTATAAATAAATATTCGATTCTGCACATACTAAAACTACATTTGTTAACTATAAATAAACTGTTTTCTCTGTGTAGGTATCGAATTCTGACGCCTCACGATCACGGTGTCGGTTATATACCTACCGTAGATCACTGGCTTACCGATATGACCTACCGTGAAAAATTCTGACGATTGCCGTCATTGCACTGGGAAACTTGCACTCACTATACTGTAGATTTGCACTGGGGAACTTGCACTCACTATACTGTAGATACTATACTGTGACGTGAACGCGGGGTCACTCGCCGCAGGTACGGGAATGTAGATAACCGGTAGGGGATAACCGGTAGGATTACCCCCCAAGAAAAAATCTGATGATTGATTGGCACAATTAATTATCCCATAACATCGGACACAAAAATCGGACATAAAAGCGCGGCTTAGAACTTTCTAGGAAAAGGTAAAGGCGCGGGTCCTGACTCCAGACAGGTGAACAGGGTGAATCTTGGTTCCCATGAATCTTAGCTGTCATAGATACCCCACTTGTATGAATAAACTATTATATTTTTGAAAAATCTGTTTTGCACAAGGGATATTCATCTCTAATACATTCTTTTGTCAATAAAAGATCCTTTCCGAAAATGAAAGATCACACAATTGCAGGAAAATTTGCCTCACAAAGTCATTTCGGGAACGCTCGTAATAGTCCGGGAACGTTCCCGAAATGACGTTTTCACATTGATTGTCCCATAATTTCTACACACATCGTCGTAAGCTATATTTCTGAGGTAACAATGCAACGGATTTTCATCATTTATCATAATTTCTATGAAAATTCTCATTATTTGCATACACAGATTGGTTGACAGCGTCCCCGTGATGATGCTGAATTGATGTACGGTTCTCAAATATGAAATTGAATTGGACTTATCAATTAAATAATTAATTCAATCCGGAAGAACGACAGCACGCCGGCAACCTGTTCACTGTCATTTTACATGACTGCTAGTTAGCATCGTCCACTACGACAGACGCGCAATATTTTTACAGATTATGATTGCGTTCACGGGATGACGAATTTTTTCTCGGACAACATTTGGTAAAACTGAAGAATATGTGTTTTTTTTATTTTTTCCGAAAATTTCTCATTATCCCAAACATTATATTAAGGGGACCAGTACAGCGACTTTTCGAGAAATTATCATAGTGCGAAACCAATTTATTTCATCACCAAAGTTCATTTCACATCAAAATATTTTTCTTCTTCCAAATCATGTGTCGTAAGGATTTTGGCACACCGTTGGTCCAATTCAATCTCTTGACGTCTCATTTTCTCCGCTGAACCATTCCTCATCTTGTGAATGTAGGGATTTTGAAATGAAAAATTATGTCATAAGTTATGATCAATCTACCAAATTTGCAAAAATTATTATCACTCATTTCTTAAGTAACTTGGCCAAAACGAAAAATTTTCAAAATTCCTACATTCACATGATGAGGATTTGTTTTCTGAAGAAAATGAATCCAAGATGACCTGAATTGGTCCAACGGTGCTCTAAAATCCTTACGACACATGATTTGGAGAAAGAAAAATATTTTTATCTGAAATGAACTTTGGTGATGGAATAAATTGATTTTGGACTATGATAATTTCTCGAAAGGTCACTGTACTGGTCCCCTTAAGTATATTGTTTTTACTAGAATAGTTATCTTTGCAAAGTCGATTTCACTATATTTTTTTCCACGTGAGTAAAAGAAAATGTAATATGGACGCGTTCCCGAAATGATATTACGACTATGTTAGATTGAATGAAAGTTAAAGTGGAAAAATTTTCTTCGAAATGACGTGATGTGGCATTAACTACCATCAATATTAATCGATCAGAGTCAACAAGACTCTGATATTATGTAATTTTAATAACAAAAATCCTCTCCAACCCAAATTTCCCACCTCCATGATTTTGACCCATATCAACCACAAAAGCACCTCTGGTGCAAAAACCTTTCGCCAAGTACAATAATGTGGTTACTTCCCCCAAAAAAATCCACCAACAAAAATTTCCTTCTTACAAAAGTGGTGGTATAAAATGTCTACTTGCAAAAGGATTGAAATCAGATACGATTGCCAGTGGCGTAACTATGCCGATGCAACCGATGCGGTCGCGATGGGCCCCTGACCCAAGGGGGCCCCAGCTGAGTCCACGCGACTCGAACTGTAACAATTTTTACATTGAATATGAATTCAACACTATTTTATATTGGAATAAATCGGATTTAATCAACCATTTGGTCAGTCAATGTCTTGTTATTTTACAAATCGTTTTTTGTGGATGGCGATTAATGAGAGCTTCCGTATTATTGTGACAAATTTATTTTCATTCGAAATAAATGTAGGCCTTTGCCATACACCACCCAGAAAAAAAGTTTCATGATTCATACCGGGAATCACCGACTTGACATGAGTCGGGATGAATCAAGTCGGGAGTCGACACAAATCAAGTCGTTGATGGTCGACGTTTGTTTTCATAGGCAATCGCAGGGGGGGGGGGGGGGGGGTGCTTCAATTTTTTCGCATTGGGGCCCGTAAAGTCTAGTTACGCTACTGACGATTGCCCCCAAGTACGTGTCTTCTGTAAAACAAAAGTTTACGACAGAAGAACAGAAAATTGACTAGTCTTGTACTCGTTCACTCGCTACGCTCGCTTACTCGAACTCCACTTATCTCAGCCGTGCATGCACAAAATTATATTTTTCCATAGTGCATTCTACGCGCATGAATGAGCCCCTTCGAAATATGTAGCACGTCGATTATTTTTGAAATTCCTAAGCATGTAAAACTTTGGAAATATGCGATTTCTTCGTTCTTCTACTTGAAGGGTCTCACCAATTGCCCTGAAATTTTCACCGAAATTACTCCGAGGTGGCACTAAAAAGT
The DNA here is from genome assembly GCA_963992785.1 of Tenthredo livida. Classification (NCBI taxonomy): domain Eukaryota; kingdom Metazoa; phylum Arthropoda; class Insecta; order Hymenoptera; family Tenthredinidae; genus Tenthredo; species Tenthredo livida. The sequence continues at coordinate 13,768,591 of OZ023071.1, forward strand.
GATGAAAGTTTCAGCCTTCCGTCTTTCTTCTTTTTTTTTCCAAAAACCGGCGAAGCATGAAACACTTGGTAAAAATGTATTTACATTTTTTTTTTCTACTTGAAGGGTCTCACCAATTGACCTAAAATTTCCAACGAAATCACTTCGAAGTGCCACGGAGAAGTGATAAAACTTCTAGCCTTCCGTTTTTTTCCTTTTTTTATGGCCAAAAACCGATCCGGTTCACGTGGAATACCCCATATATAATATATTTAATACGTATCATCTCAAACAAGTGTGTAATCTAGTTCGTCTCACGATTATATTCATCTCATCGCTTATCTATACACCCAGAGAAAAGATTTGTTCGATTGTAATAAAATAGTGTATTCGAAATTCATTTGTTTGGATCAAGTGAATTTTTACTAAGTTCGAAGAAAAATTTGTTTGATTTAAGTGATGACGTTTATTTCATGTAAAAGTATAATTTGATTTGATGCAATTTTCGCCTTATAATTAAGACAAAAGAAAAATATTATTCACCGTAAATAGCCGTTTATTTTCATGGGTATTTCGAACAAATTATTTACTTCCGTTATGTCAATCATGTATTTAAGGTAGTTATTCCGCGACAGTTGGAGCAAAAAGTTTACGCTAAAGAGTATAGCAGAGTCAGCCAGAACTCGTTATTCATCAACCCAAAACTTTTTGCCGTTTATGTACTACTCTTAGTTAGTTATTCCTTCAACGACTATGTACTACTCTTAGCCAATCGCGTACGACTAGCTGTTCGTTTGTGCCTGTATTCTAAAATCTGGCGACACTGTCCGGGTTTGTATGCACTTTAGATTTAGCGCAAGCGCGCTTTATACATCTTCCGCAGGTTGAATGAACACGTTGCTGCCAGCTCGTTTTTAGTGTATCCCTTTCACTACTTAAATTACATACATTTTTCATCACTGAATAATTAATATCTCAGAAACTGTGTTGTAACTATGAATCAAACTTTTTCTACAAAATTCACTAGTTGTTGTTTGATGTTGCTTTAGTTTTATATAACATTCGTGAGGAAGGTTTCTTAGTTATAACTAAATATGTAAGTAAACCTTTCGGTATTCCGTATAGTGCGATGTATAAGAGCCTCAAAAAGTCAATCTTTGAAATTGAATTTCTCTGAAACTCTATTGTTCATATATTTCATGTTTCACCATTTAAAAAAAATCCTCAGATAATGCAATTCATGGAAGAACTACCTTAAATCAAATAAATGCTGATTTACGTGTGGGCAGTACGCAACCGTGTCGTGAAACGCGTGAGTTTTCGCGCTCTTTTCGCTTACGAGCGGACGATCGATTACGATAGACCAGCAAGTGGCCGACTTCTTATCAGAGAACAAGTTGGAAGAATATATCTCAGTTTTTAACCCTCAAACACCACACTATCCGGGCCACCCGTAAACACCACACTGGGTGAGCGTAACCCACCGTTTTTGTTTTGCTAATAACTAGGGTCCTAATGCACGGGTTTCGTTTTTTTTTTTTTTAATCGGTAGGCCAAAGAGTCAGGAAAAAGGATATCTAAAAGAGAATGCTATGAATTTCATAGTTCCCAAGGTACATAAAAAAAAATAAGACGAAATGTTTTAGAAAATCGAAAAAATCATTTTTTTTTTTCAAATCGTATTTTTTTAATAAAAATGGTTACGTAGGTTTAATTGTATGGTAATCGAAAGGTGTTGAGCTGAACTTTGAGGAAAAAAATATGACATTCCGATTGGTTCCTGAAAATATATTTATTTGGGCAAGTGGATTCGGGTGATTTTTTAAATGATACGATGCAGTTGTTTCAAGAATTACTGTTTATTATCAAGATTGATAATGGTCGAATTGGTGATTACAATGGTTTAATTACTCTTGTATCTGCAAAGAACAGTCGCAGCACACCTTGGCCACATGTTCGCGGCACATTGGAAGCTGGCACCTCGAGCATTTATAATATGTCTTGCGGTCGAGGGCCATCGGGCAGAAGCCGCATCTTTTTTGTTTGGCCATTTTATTCTCGGTCAACAGATTCCTTGGTTCGTCATCTTCCGGAATATCTTTTTCTTCTACAAGAGCCTCGATTTGAAGTCGCAACGTTGTTCGCAAAGTCGAAATTGCCAAACGTCTTGCTAACAACGGCTTGACGAGCGCCATACTCAAATCGAGTATAAAGTCGGTGCGCCTAATTTTTTTATTATTCTCTAGCAATGTATACAACACCAAGCAGTTGACGTTTGCCTGATCCAACATTCCATAAAAAAAAACGCATAGGCCATCGACGGGTTCTCCGAGCAGTTGTGTAGTCGTGACATTTCTTATCAAAGCAGTCAGTCCCACCTTTCGTTTTGTTGTAGCTCACCACGATTTCGGGCTTACCAGTAGCAGCATCAATTTTACCGCTGACGTGCAATGACGATAGTAATAATACAATTTCTTTCGGCTTTGGATTATATGATACCAATGTCTTTCTTGAATGATAGGCGAATTGAACGTTGGTTCCTGCTGGTGGCACTTTTTTAAACTTTTCAGGAATCTCGCGTTTGTTTTTACGGATCGTTCCAATCATTGTGAGATCATACCGTGTCTTCAGTGTTTCGCAAAGTGGAATCGAAGTGAACCGATTATCGCACGTGATGTTCCGCCCGGTGTCATCAATGAGTTCCGATAATTTTCTTACGTAGTAGGAAGGAACTGCCTCAGTCGGATCTTTGTCGTGGATGGCCCCAACGTAAGGGATTGCTGTCAGCATGTAGTGTGTTATCGTATCATTCATCGAAAGAATTTTCCGGCCATATTTATCTGGTTTCGCGGGCATGTACATTCGAAACAAACACCTACCGTGGAATGAAAGCAATTGCTCGTCGATTATACAATTTGTGCCTGGCTCGTAGCTAGCCGTGCAATTCGCAATGAATAGGTCCCAAATTTCCCGAATACTCGCTAACCGGTCTATCGCTTTCCGCTCGGGACGCGTGTTTTTGTCGTCAAATCTTATCGAACACATCAAAAACATGAATCGATTTTCAGGCATTGTCAATCGGAATAACGACATACCGTAAGGCGAATACAAATTTCTCATTCGTGTGTGGCTGAGTTTATGCATGCCCGCGAAATACAACAAACCCAAAAAAGCCTTCTATTCCACAAGGTCTACAGATTTATGATAAGTTCCAACGTGCTCTCCATTTGCTTTGATTGTCGTGACTTGCCTGTCGATCTCTTCATCTGTATGTATTAGAATGATATTGAGAATCTCCTCCGTAAATAATACAGATCACGCTTCCAGCGGTGTCGTCACGTTCAAGGCATCACCTTTAGGCCTAGCTGTGTGTTCAACGTGCGAGCGTCGACCTCGAGATTCAGGCGGGTTTTGTGACCATGCAAACCCACTTTTCGAAAGCAAGTAGGGTATACGACCACGATGTTTCTTTGATGGCGGTGCTACTGCTGCCTCTTGCTCCGATTCGTCACCCGAGTCTGCATCTTCCTCTGACTCATGAGCGCTTTCCGACTCAATAAAATCTTCGTCCTCACTCTCGCTTTCTTTGTCGTCATATTCTGCGACAGGCTGCTCGAATACGTCGCTAATCTGGCTTGCCTTACGTACTCGCGAACGTGTGTTCATTATAATCTACACAAACAAAGAGGTGATAAAAAAGTAAAAACATTACTATCATGACAATGAAGCTAAGTGACTACTGCACTACCCTTTTTTCTTTATTCATAACGTACAAAGTGGAAAGTTACATACCTGTTTGAACAAAGCTTTCAGCTCCCGAATGCTGCGTACTCCGAAATTTCGACGTTTGTCGTTCACACGTATTGTGTTACAAATGGGATTTTTTATGTTGAAAATTTAGTCTTAAAGTCGTAAATACTGTGTACCGATTACAAATGAGTCAACGAAACAATATTCCATGCGATCATGTACTTCGATATACCGTGAAAATTCGGTGCGTTGGAACGATCCCCTTCCTACGGCCAAACCAACACAGGCACGCACCGCGTGCGTGAGGCTCGTTCGGCAGGAAATAAGGTGCCAGTAGCATTGCATTCCCCCCCCCCCCCCCCCCCCCGAACGAGCCTCACGCACGTGGTGCGTGCCTGTGTTGATTTGGCCGCAGGAAGGGGATCGTTCTAACGCACCGAATTTTCGAGGTATGACAGATTTTCTAACACTATAACCACACTGGGTGACACTCACCCAGAGACTGAATTGGCGACGCTCTATCCCAACTGCTGCGCACGCACCAGAGCTGTGACGTGGTGGGGATGGTAGTAGGGGTCCCAAAGTTTTTTTATACCCTTGTACCGACCACCCCCCCCCCCCAACCCCCCGTTTGGGGGAGACGCATGGTTTGGGAGGCTCTGGGTTACCGTAACTCAGTGTGGTGTTTGAGGGTTAAAAGTAATTATTACCTACTTTACCGCGGCTATATAACCTCATGTATACCACCCTCCTCATGTAACCACTTAAGGGGTCTACCCTCATTAGAATTTTAAAGAAATTGATTTTTTTTTTATTGCATTTTTCGACAGTATACATATTAAAAAGTATCATACTGAAATTTCATGATGATCCTAGCAGTCTATGTGTCTACGTAAGTAAGATTTTTTCACGATTTTTCGTTAAAGAAAACTTTAAACGCGTTTTTCGCAAAATGACGTTTTGGAAGGCTTGTTGATAAAATCTCCGAAACTATTCAACTGACCCTCACCAAAATTTTACCACACGTTCTTTATGACTCTAGCTATAGCGCATATCATACGATTTTTGATTTTTTCAAAAATGACAAAACGGCGGCCATTTTTTCAAAAACTACGAAAAATCACGTTTTTGTTTTCATCGTTTTTTGAAAAAAAAAATAGTTACACTAAAAATTTCAAAATTCGTATGATATGCGCTATACCTAGAGTCATAAAGAACATGTGATAAAATTTTGGTGTGGGTCAGTTGAATAGTTTCGGAGATTTTATCAACAAGCCTTCCAAAACGTCATTTTGCGAAAAACGCGTTTAAAGTTTTCTTTAACGAAAAATCGTGAAAAAATCTTACTTACGTAGACACATAGACTGCTAGGATCATCATGAAATTTCAGTATGATACTTTTTAATATGTATACTGTCGAAAAATGCAATAAAAAAAAAATCAATTTCTTTAAAATTCTAATGAGGGTAGACCCCTTAAGGTGCTACCCTACCCAATTCCACAACATTGTAATAATCGCGTGCAGAAGGTGCTATTGAACGGAATATCTGCCTGGTCACCGAAATCAATGAAACAAAATACGTCGCGCAATTCTATGTCCGACTCCGAACACGTACGGCCCAAAACACGATTGTCTTGCGCTAAAATAGAGAAGATATCCATGTAAAACGGTAATGGGAAACGGAAAAAGTAGCGAGCCTCCGCCCAAGAAAATCCACTTGGGGAACGAATTTTTTTCTTTGATTCGGCCTTTTCCTGATCCACCCGATGATTGGGCTGGACAAATTTTAGACAGCCCTGAAAAATAAATTGACTCGATTAATAAGTTGGCATTGCCAACCTGCTCGCCTCATCAGCTTCTAATGCCAAGTGACTTGACTACGGTGAAACCATCGTTCAACAGCTCAAGTGCTGTAGATTCCTTGGCAACCCGTGTGGAAATTTCTTCGGGACGCCCCAAGTAACATTAGGGACCTAATCAGTTTGAATTGTGGCTTCCACAATAAGATATCCCTACCATCACCCGATTAGGACCTGATCAGGTATTGATCAGTCCTCCCAAGAATGCACTATTGAGATTCTGATCGAGCCAAAAGATCAGGTCCAGCTCAGGAATCGATCATCCGTCCTGAAAATTCGATCTGAAGGTCTCGATAACGGCCGGTAGACCAGGTCCTTCTCAGGCATTGATCCAGTGTCCTCAAAAATGAATTTGAAGATTCCGATGCGATCGAGAAGTCAGGTCCAGGTCAGGAATCCATCATCCGTCCTGAAAATTTAGTCTCGAGGTCATGATAACGGCCGATAGGCCAGGTCCTGCGCAGGCATTGTTCCAGTGTCCTCAAAAATAAAGCTGGAGATTTTGATGCGGTTCCGAAGTCACAGGTCCAGGTCAGGAATCGATCATTTTTCTTGAAAATTTAGTCTCGAGGTCTTGCTAGCGGCCGGTAGACCAGGTCCTGCTCAGGCATTGATCCGGTGTCCTCAGAAATGAATCTTGAGATTTCGATGGGGGCCAGAAGATCGGGTCTGCTCAGGGTGCGGTCATTCCTCCAAGAAACTTGGCCCCGTGATCTTGAGTAATGGATCGTGAGGTTTTAGGAGGGGACCATTGATCCAGGACCTGGTCAGGGATCGATCGGACGTCCTCAGTAACGAATCGCAAGGTTTCAGGGGGGACCAGTAAATCAGGGCCTGCTCAGGAAATAATCAGGTCTTCTTATAAATCAACGTTAGGGTTTTTATAAGGCCAACAACTCAAGGCCTGCTCGGGAAATAATCAGGTCTTCTCATAAATGAACGATAGAGTTTTCATGAGGCCAACAGATATAAAGGCCTGCTCGAGAAATGATCAGGTCTTCTCATAAAAAAACAGTTTACCGGATTTGTAAAATATCAAATGCATAGGTTCACTGTTAGAGAAAAAAACGTATTCTAGGAGATTCACTACAATTTTTACGTCAATTTCAAAACTGTTTTCAGTTGATACGAGAGAAGAATTTGCCACTTCAAGTAAATTTATGTTGTTTGAACTAAAAAAAACTATCAAAATAAACATAAAAATTCTAGTGAACGTCTTGGGGACATTTTTTTTCTAACAAAGTGTCATATTTCACTCGGAAAAACACATGACCGCGTAAACGAAAAATGCATGATATAAGATTTAATAATTAATCGTAATAATGTATGCAAGAGCTTCAATCTCGTCCTGAAAATGCCAAATTTTTATGACTTTGAGATATTTCGAGTAATAACTTGACACTTTGACATGCCCTCAATGAGTAGCAAAGTGTTGGAACTTATATCATGCGATAGTTCAGCATAGTGGTTAGGGCGTGCGACTGGTAATCGAGCGGACGTGGATTCAAGCCCTGGCGGGGACGAATATTGACGGCGGTTTTTTCAGTGGTTTCATAATTTGATTTCGTCGATGAAATGCGTGGGATCGGTCCACTGACGATAAAATCCGTCGACAACCCGTATTTTTCATTTTTTTCACAGTATTATTACATTTTAATTGGTCGAAAATAAATTAAGAGCTCCGATATAGGGACCTGATGTGGACCTGATCAGATTTTCACACGGGAATTTTATATTTCTAGTCGGGTTTTGATCAATTCTCCTAACCGGGGCCTGTCGTACAACAATCTACACGCCTAGTCAGCTCGTCATAGATTTTCCTGATCAGGGGCTAAAATGTTGGCCCGATTAGGGCCAGTAGTATGAAGCGTTACAGTTCTAATCAAATCCCGATGATTTGGCCCGACCAGGGCCTTAATTGAAACCAGGCGAAATATTCAGGTCCTGATCATAGCCCGAACAGAATTTCTACACGGCAAGCAGCTCATATGCTGTTGATCCATTGGCGAGCAGCTCGACCACTTTTAAGCTATTGTCAACCAGCTTGGCTGCTGTAAATTCATTGTCATTGGTTGGAGTGTCAAATGCTTTCACATCGAGTCCTGTATCAGATCAGCTAAACCCGCAGCCAATCATCGAAACGAAAGAGGTAACATGAATTGGCTTTTATTTTTGTACTTGTTGCCCAAATAGCCCATTTGCATACTTTTTAAGATTGATTTAGACAAAGTCATCCGATAAATTTCCATGCAGTTCACAATTTTCACCTTACAATGCCTATTTTTCTTGTTGAATTCCAAAATTTCACACACTTGCTCATTGGAAAAAAATTGTTGGGATTAGTGAAACATCAAGGCAGTAACCTTCGGGAAATTAACTATCATTCATTTAATGTGTATACCTGGGCGTTCAGCCCTCACAATTATAAATACAAATGCTCGTCTCAATGGACGAGCTTCGACTGCCTATGAATATTATGTACTCGACTATAGTCCGGGAATATAATGTATACCATATGTAATGGACACGAATGTGCTCAGCTATCTCACGGTACTTCGTATATACCAATAAAAATTACCCAAATCCGTTGTTGCTGTACGCAGATTGAACGGACTAACAGTTTTTCGCAAATTCATCATAACTATTTTGTCATTTTCATGGGTGCTTGGAAAGAACAATATATTATTTATTCAGTATACTGCAGGGGTTCAAGAGTACTCAGTATTTTTGAGAATCAAGGGAAATTGAATCGACAGGCCCGTGACAAATTAACTTTGACTATCTACTGCAAACTTCGTGCCGATTACGGAAATGGTGTAAACAAATCTCAATATGAAGCATTTCCAAACTCATTTGAAAACTGTTTCCACGAGAATCATCGGTATACAATCCAAAAATTTGTCTTTTCTGGATGGTATACACATTCTGACTTGACATTAGATAACATCATTCAATCAATTTTATTGTTGATTCGTAATATTTATATTTCAAGGAGATTTACTATCAAGCTCCATATACTGAAAGCAAAATTCAAAAAAATATCAAATGGGAAGTTGCCGTATAAACAGAGACATATGAAAATAGCCGCAAAAAAATGGCTCCATCGAAAAAAAAAAATCAACCAGATAGGTCCAACAAGGAGTATAGAAAATCGTCGGTAGAATCGCAGTGTCGAATTACTATTTCCTTCCACCAGTCGATTTATGTGAGCCGTATTATAGTTCTACCTCAAACTGAGTTAATCAAAGCTAAGACTTGGCTGTTTCACTATTCGGAACCGTGGACAAAGGTACTTGCGCTATGGCATCAAACTGCACCCAATAGACTTCTACAAATCCGAAGTTATAATCAGCAAGACCTTATGAAAATGTTCAAAGAGTGGCTCACGAAGCGACCACCAGGTCTCGCATTGCAATTATGAAGCCCCTAATGCGTAGTTCCATCTAATAAGCCTTTCTTCGCTGAATCAATTAGTTTGGAATCGTAGCGCAGGACCGATAAATTGATCGATGTCAATATTTCGTATAACGAGTTAAGCGAAGAAAGGCCCATTAAATGGAACTACGCATCAGGGGCTCCATATTCTGGGTCAAGGAAGATCCTTTGCAAGTTTGCGTTGAATCTGTCACCCAGAGGCTTGCTACTCTCCTTGTTAGTTGAAGCCCACTGCACACGCTGCGTTTATTCATGTGAGATTATCTGCAAAACTTCTTACGCGCTTCATAGATCGGCGGCACTCAAGGAGTCTCACAAAACAAAACTTACTGTGGGCAGTGGGCTTCAGTAAAGGATGGCATCAAATAGAAGAGTTTTTCCCCCAAAGGGATACAAACTATTATTTCGGGTCTCGCTGCAGCTTGACCCATTGAGATTACCTTAAGTCCCATTCGCAACCTGTCACGTGTGAACTCGCCATCATGCGCCGAGGGAGAGAGAGCGTGGGGTGTTTGCGCAGCCCACCCGCCTCTCTCGCACTGCAGCCGGCTAGTGTGATAGCTCTTCAGTACTGAGGGTGAGGCCGGCAAGGTCTTCAGACCATGGGTCAAGCTGCAGCGAGACTCGAAATAATAGTTTTCATCCCTTTGGGGGAAAAACTCTTCCATTTTGGGTCTGCGCTTTCGCTTGACCCATTGAGAAATGTTTGTACTCTGCCGGCTGCTTGTATGCGTACTGTGACTCAGCATAAAAGGAATCTTGGAAAACCAAGATATTTTTCCCAATCCAAAAACACATTTATATTTTGCATTTTATTTTATTTATTTATGAAGAGTACCAAAGCGGTTATACAAGGAAAGGAAATCTATGTATTATATTGTTTTCTGAAATATATGCTATATGGCTTCGAAGCCCTCTACTTCAATATACATATTTTGTGGGTCGTTTTTAGGAACTCTGACTATTTCTTTACAATAATGTTTAAAGAAATTCTGACTGGTTTTCCAGTTTGCTTGTTTCAAAATAATATCAAGTGGTGTATCATTACAAAATCTAGCAGACGCCACTGCTGCTCTACAGCTACCTGGTGACGCCTCTATGCCTGATTCTTTCAGAGCTGTTCTGATCCACTCTGCTATTACTGTCTTCGATGCTGGCTTTACTTTGCCCCTGCTTGTTGAGAACAGAGCATTCTCGTTCCTTAAAGACCCCTGTCTTTTTACGCTAAGCTCACTTAGTCTTTTTACCCAATATGTAATATCTAGAACCCTTTCAGGGTTTCTTTGGAATTTCCAGCCCGATTGCTGGTGGTTAACTCTATCAGTCTTTGAACCAAACTTTGGCCAAAATATCACATATTCTATGTTATCTTCAAAGTGATCCTTATCAATACTTAATAATGTTAAATCGTGGACTCTTCTACCTGAAGCTAGCAACATTAGTAGAGACACATGTCTCGATACTTGAAAATAACTATCTGCATCCGGGGGATTCTGTTTAATCCAGTCTACTAAAATGTTAACATCCCAGATAGTATTCTTTCTTTCAGGCCTTTTTTCCCCGATAGCTTTTAATATATGTGTAACTATAGGGTGTGAGCTCAGCTCCACCCCTTTTCCTGGGTTTGCAAACGTTGCTACTACGGATTTATGGACTAGGATAGAAGAATACGCCATTTTTTCTCCTCTATGAAGGTAGCTAAGATATAAAGCTAGATCTTGTGGTGACGGATTATTCACTGAAACCTTATTTAATACTGCCCATTTGATCCATCTCTTCCAGGGTGCTCGATATGATTTCAACGTGGACTCCCGCCAGGAGGACTCCAAGGGCTTTTGGTCTTCTATTCCCCATTTTGACACTTGGTTGATCCACCCCGAACTCTCCAAGCCTCCAAACAAAGATCTTTTACCTGCGGTGGGGGTAGACTGGTTTGCATATCTATCAAGTGAACATCTAGGTTGTGAAGCTGGTAGGGGGGCCTTGTGGCCCTGCTCTTCAAGTCCGGCCTCCAAAATACCTTGTGCTATCTCGGCGCTATTATTATGAATACTCCTTTGGCTGAGTTCAGATGTTGTAGTACTCTTGGTATCAATGACGGTGGGGGAAACACCCATGCCAGTTTGAAGTTCCATTCCCGACTGAATGCATCTGTGAATGACGCTTTCGGGTCCGTGATTGATTGAGCTGCAAATTGCGGAACTACTGCTGACTGGTGTGTTGCAAATAAGTCGATGTCTGGCACCCCCCACAACTGGAAGATCTTGGTCAAGGTTTCTTGTGATAAGTGCCAATCCGGAATCTGATTGTTTCGGGAGAGGCTGTCTGCTATTGAGTTCGTTACTCCTGGAATGTATCTGGCTGTGATCGATACGTTTCTCTGGTGGGTTGGAGTTAGTAGCTCCTCGGTTTGTTGAAGGAGAGCCAACGATTTCGTTCCCCCTTCCTTGTTTATATAAGCTACTACGCTCCTGTTGTCCGATTGTACTAGCACATTCCTGTTTTCCAACCTCTTGATATGTCGTTGTATTGTTGCTTTCACTGCAAACAACTCTTTTTGGTTTATATGCCAAGTCTTCTGTTCTGGGGACCAAGCTTCTGCAATCATTTCCTCTCCTAGGTGAGCTCCCCATCCTATATCCGATGCGTCCGTTGTTATGAAGATTTGCGGGGTTCGGGGAAATATTGTAGTCTTCAAGTGAATCGCGTCTATCCACCATTTTAGTTCTTCCAGGATTCTTTGCTTTACGTTGAAGAGCTTCAAAGGGAGTTCTTCCGGTAGGAGGCAACTGGCTCGCTGGATCCTTTGACAATGAAGACGACCAAGTGGAATTACGAACGCCACAAAGCTGAGTTCCCCCAAAATTGATATCGCTATTTCCCAATTCCACCGACCTGACTCCAAGATCTTTCGGATGGACCTCTTTAGCTTTTTCCGCTTCGCCTGGAAAATAAATTTTTCATCTTGAGTGGGGTTCCAGGTGATTCCTAGAAATTCTAACTGAGGTTGTGGAATTGACTGAGACTTTTCAAAATTTATTTTCCATCCTAGATATTGTAGGGTTTGAATCGTCTTTTCTCCCTGACTCATCAGTAGTTGTTTATCTTGACTTGCAATTAAGAAATCATCTAAATAAACAATTATTCTTATACCCAGCCCTCTCAAGTAGCTGGCTATCCAGTTAGTCAGACTAGCAAACACCTGGGGGGCTGATGCTAGGCCAAATGGAAGACAAAGCATACTATAAATCTTTCCTTGATATATCAGTGAAATAAATCTTTGAGGACCCTCTATTATCGGAATGTGAAAATAAGCTTGAGAAAGATCTATTTTTAATAAAAGGTCTCCTTTCTGAAGAAAACTTGGTACTTTATAGTGACTAATCAAGTGAAAATCTTTCAATAGAAGGAATTCGTTGAGACGCTTCAAATTGAAGATTGGGCGGAATGACCCGTCTAGTTTCGGGATCAGAAACATTGTTGATAAAAAACCTGATTTTACCTGTGTTTCTTTGATGATACCGTTTTTTTTCATTGCCTTTAATTCTCTGCCCATCTGTGGGAATGGTTTTGAGTGAAACGGATGTGTTGACTTCTCGTTGAAAGGCGTCAGAGGCGGCTTGCTTCCGAATGGGATTGAATATCCTTTTATGATATTGATGAGACTTTTTGGTGCTCCCAAGGTTAACCATTGTTTTGTATAATGTTTTAATTGACCACCTTGGAACCGATTTACCACTGTCTCCGGGTCAAAAACGCTGCCTTCTAGATCTTCCTTCTTTTTCCGAAGAGTTTTTCTTGTAATCTCTAGACCTGTTCTGCTGCTTCCTGCTGCTTGGTTTATACGAAGGTTTACTCGGTTTTGATTGAGGCTTAGACTTATTCTGATTTGAACTCGGCCGGAATGTATTTTCTCTCTCTTTAGGTATGAAGGGCTTTCTAGTACCGCGGCGAAAGGCTTCGCGAAACTGGTTGTCCTGCTGCGCGAATAATTCTTTGATTTGGCTTTCGTCAAATAAGTGAGATTCTGAGGGCGGAATATGTTTCAGGATTTGAGCCATTTGTTTATTGTTTGGTTCAAATGGTTTTCGACTTGCTTCCAGAATTTCCGCTCTTTTGCCACATACGAATTGCAGTAGATCGTCAGTGATTGTCTTAAAGCTTGAGTTCTCTTCTGTAAACTTCCGCCTTACTTCTGCACCTAATTCTGGGTGTCTGAGGAGTATCTCCTGCATTGCTTCTTTAAAAGTTTTCCTTTGCATTAAAAGACCATGGCACAGGCAACCAAAGGCGGTGTCCATTTTTTCTAGCATCTCTGACATAGTACCGGACTGGTTTGACTGGCTTAGCTGATAGTTTACTTGTAGTTTATTGAAAACTCCCCCTGCCTGCATTTTCTTTTGGGCGTCTACATATCTGATCTTATTCCAGGCCTGTTTCCCAATCTTTGGCACTCTATCCCTTGTTGACGGATTTCTGGTTGGGGGTCTGGCAGAGACGGTTCCTGTTCCTTCGTCTGGGGGCTGAACTCGTAGCAATTTTCTTTGTCCCAGTTTAATCGAGGGGGTCTCCAATCTACTTGTTGTGTTTCTTTTGCAGATTCGGAGGATTCCCCTTCATCCGAGAAATCGCGACCTTCTGAATCAGTTCTTTCTGATCTGTTAACCAATCTTTCTAACAACGTCTCCATTCTATGTTGACGCTCTTCCAATTCTTCCAGTTTCGATCTTTTATTGTTGTTTGAAGGTAGCTGGTTAGTGATTCTCTTTTGTCTTGCTTGTTTCTTTACTCCCTCTTCTTCTTCTTCCTGGCTTTCTTCGTATTCTTCATCTTCCTCTTCTACGGGTGATTCTGCACTCAACCGAGTCATTGCCTCAGATCTTGACACCAGCAGGGGTTTTAGAGACATTGTTGATTGAATTGCTAGTTCGTGTTGACGCACAGAACCTCTTATTTTCATGCTTAACTCTGGCGGGCCAATAATCAACGCTCTACAAGCAGGCCATTTTAGCATGTCTATTTTGAAAGATCTGTAAACTTTTTCGGAGATAGATCTTATCTCTGGATTAAATGCTTTGATAATGCCAGTTGTTGGTAGTGCAAATCTCAGTTTATTGAGCGTCTGCGCATCCAGGGATATATCCCCTTCTTCTGCAAACTGCTTGGTGATTTTCCAGTCCAACCAACTAGGTGGGAGGAAGCTTTCCGCAAGCTGTATTAACCTCCCTAAGATTTCATTGTCTTGCGGTGTCTCTTCAATGATTTTCCTTACTGCAATCACTTCTGAGCTGGCCATCTGAAACAGGCATAGATCTTCGTGAGTTTATCATGGCCTGAGTGAGTTATAAGATCGAGGCCCTTGTGGCGCTCTATCTTACTCAACTCTCTGTTCAGATCGACTTTCCCATTGTTTGAGTAGATCAGGTCGTACTCTTCAACTGGAAATATTTTACGACTGTTTATTTTAAGCCGTGGTCGTTCCTTTATCGAGCCGTCGGCTTCGTGATCGAGCCGTCGGTTCCTCGATCGAGCTGTCGCCTCCTCGATTGAGCCGTCGACCCCTCGATCGAGCCGTTGACCCCGCGAACGAGCCCTTGGTTTCTCGATTGAACCGTCGCTTTCACGATCGAGACGTTTTTCCGGATCTCTGCTGTTTTATCTATGTTTCTTAGTCTAACTAACTTGAACGTAATATGATTAATAATGGTGTCCGCTATTCAGTCTTAGACTGAACGGATTTATCTTGCTTATATTATACATCATTTACGAACTACTAAGACGGTTACTCTTCATGAATATTTTGTTTCTTACGTACCTTTTCTCGTTCAAGCTCTTGTTTTGAGCGCAATCTTTTCCACTTCTTTGTGACAGGCTACGCCGAAAACAAAAAGCGTACTGCGGAGCTATCACACTAGCCGGCTGCAGCGCGAGAGAGACGGGCGGGCTGCGCAAACACCCCACGCTCTCTCTTCCTCGGCGCGTGAAGGCGAGTTCACACGTGACAGGTTGCGAATGGAACTTAAGGTAATCTCAATGGGTCAAGCGAAAGCGCAGACCCAAAATAATGCATTTAAATATCAGAAGAGATGTATTATTGACATGAATAATGGATAATACACGTCAATGAGCAAGAGTGAATTCGAAATAGATGGTAGAAATGGTTTCATGACTTTTGTGGTATTCAAATTTACATTTATGGACTCTAATTGGTTTTTGTCGAAAATTAGGGTTCGATTAAAATGTGTAAACTGCATTTATGATAAAATAAGATTTGATCGAGAATAGGAATTGAGAAATTGAAAGATCTAACTTTGAATATTCAGCATTTGATAAATGCGTGTCATTTTTTTCAGCATTATACATTTTTTTATTCAAATTTATTTCGATGTACTCCGACTAACCTTTGATAAGTACTGAGAGCTCAGTCTACGGTTAAAAAATCTAACAAATCGAACAGATATACTACACCAAAGCTTAAATCCTGATTATAGGACTGGCACATTCATTTAGTGTGCACTGAGTGAATAATGAAATATTATATATTCTATGCTATTCATAGTTAAGTATAGATATGCATTTAGCGATAATTTTTGCTTGCACGCTTCTTATTTTCTCCACGAGCCTCTGATTTTTCTCTTTTCATAATTTGATTATTAATCCACGCTTTAACAAGCACGGGCGTTCTCGACGTCGAACAGTTATGATTAGCTTTTTTTTTTTGCAATGACTGGTAAAGATGGAATGATCGACTTCGTTATATCTGTTTCAAACAGTCCAAGACACGTTTTCACCTCGTCCGGACTCCATCTACGTCTCTTTAGTTTGCATTTACCCTTCGCTTGATTGTCATCTTCTGTGTCGCTGATTTGGAAGTTTATGGGGTTGAAATAACTTTGACATGAATCACGACTGCTGAGATCCTGCATATCAGCAGATAATTCATCGTTCATATTTCTTCTTGGCGCCATAATATGAAATATAGGAGTGAATATATGTACAAATTTGGTAGGCTCCGAATTGAAATTGTAATATCTCCTATGGTAGTAAATCAGTGCAATCAGAGACAAATATTCGTGGCTAATTACGAAAACATATTATATCGAATTTAAAATCAACAGTTTGACAGTCATGGTATTTGTGCAAAACTTGTTTATTCTGAACAAAATCTTTTCGTGGAATTAGTTCAACGTAAGTTATAAGCAATGCAAAAACATCATAAAGCTTCAAGATTTCTCACACGGACCAGGTACTAAATAGGCATCACTGAACACACAGCTAAGAATCTAATGATCAACATACACAAGCATTCGAGTATCTAAATCGAGCTAACGAGTTTGTGAACTTTATGGCACTTTCTTGGAGCAGGATTAATTGCTGCCGCAGTCTTAATGGTCGGTTACCTGTGTAAAAAATACTATGTGAACAAATATATTTAACCTCTTTCCGGCCGAATTTTTATGAAGTTGAAATTCGTAACATCAATGGAGCAAAATATTCACCAAAAAATTCTCAAATTCAAGGCTCGAACGTTTCAAATGGATCAAGAACGGTGCATAATTCCTCAAGTTGTGTGAAACATGTTTATCTCTCATATTTTAAAATTCTAACAACATTTGAATCACGAAATATTGCATTTCTTTAACGAATATTCTGTTACGTTAAGGGGGGCCTATACTGAAATTTGGAAAAAAATAGTTTTTTATTTCTTAACGGTGTAGAAAAGGTTCAAATAAAAAAAGCCTATGTTACGTTGTAAATGATGCTAGTATCTATGCATAGAAAAAAATTCAATTTTCTGCCATGAAAGTGTAGACGCAAGGAACTTTTTGCAGAAACTTTCCTTCACTGCGCTGCAAGATTCTAGAGGCTACTTTAACTTTCCGTTCATATGTGGAACAGTGGCCGGGAAGAGGTTAAAAGTTTTGAATTATCCAGTACTTACTGCGGTATTTATTCTTCGACTGGATATGTTTCTTCTTCTGGTTATCGATACTTGCTAATAACTGGTTCTGCTTTTCAAGACTGTCATCGATTTCATCAGCATCATCTGGCGCATCATGGCGAGCTGTTTCAGAGTTCATCTCATCTGAAACATTTTCTTTGTCGCATCCTTTGGTTTTTGGCTTGGCATTACTTGTTCCTACTGCCTGTTCCAAAACTTGAGACATCCTGATAATGTCTCGATTTATTACCGGTTGCCTGTGAATATTTTTGTGAATGTTCTCATGATGCCCCATGAAGTTTGCCACATCACTTATCCCATGATCTGCTAAATTCATCGATGCGCATTGAGTTGCAACATGTTTTCGAAGAGTTGTACCACGCAGAGCTTCTGGATTTGTCGCTGAACATTTCTCAGAAAAATTCCGCATTAAATTGCAGGCTCGAAGATAAACATGCATTTTGTCGTTAACGGTGCTGGAAAGGCCAAATACATATGGATTGTCGTCAGGCACTTTAGCAGCACTTCGAAATTGAATAATAGTCAGGACACTTTGGAGTATTTCTGTGCTTAGAAGGACTGGCACTGTTCTGTTCAACTTTCCACAAATAGTGAGTCTAACGTATTTTCTGGCAGCCTCCTGTTCTTTAATGGGCAGTAATGACAATGAATGTTTATCGATTTCATCGGCATTTTCACGGCAGTTGATATCGTCTATCGTCACTCTTTCGATTTCACCTGCTCTACGTCGATTGAAGACTTGTATGAGGATTAATGTTACTTGTGCTAAAGATAGCCAAGCCTCGTACGTGCATTTTTCTTGCAGGCTTTGATGAGCAACCTCCCTTTTTCCATTTAAGAAATTATTAAGTCGTGAAATATCTGCAGTCTCTGGAAGATTAACTGTTTTTTGACGTCTATGTTTGATCTAAGATTCAATCACTGCTTTACCGACGCTGCAACCAAAGTCTTCATTAAAAGATTTCAGAAAATCAGTGGTGTTACTTTTCTTTTCATCGTCATGCTGCTTGATGCATTCGGTTTCAAGAATGACTCCAATTTTCTTTAAAAGCGTTCCGATACCTGCAGCTAAACTCGGTTTTCCATATACTTCCGTCTCCTCATTAACTTGTGCGATATTATTAATGGATAACAGTACGGCATCATAAAATTTAGCATCGTACAGTGAAGCGAAATCATTGATTTCAGGATTGTTTTTCTTCAAATCAATCAAAAATCGGCCCAATAATCTCAAGTGGGTTCTTATCATGTTATACTGATGTGGTTTTTTGAATTTCCTGCACATTTTGTTGCCTTACAAGATGATAAGATGATCATATCGTGTCAGGCGTACAATTTCATCTTCCTTCATTACAGGAATAATTTCTTTCCTCAATTTAAGGGATGCTGCTGCATCAACACGGCCAAGCATCTTACGAGCCGCTACTAGAATAGATCTACTGTTTGTATCAGAACCACCAGCACAAAGTTTGTAGTGATGTCGGATATTATCTTTGGCATAGAATCCTCTACATTTTGGGTATGGTACAAAGTGTTGCGCATTTTTGTTCATTTTTTTCTGTGGTCGTCTACATGGTATGAGCTCTCCTTGATTAAAGTCCGCATTTTTTATGTGTATGAAATTACCTTTATCTCTCAACTTCTTGATCATTTGAGCACGCTCAGCAGTCTTCTTAGGCAAAATAGCAAATTTTTTGACTTCCGCTTCATCTCTGTGAACGGATTCTTAATGTCGTGCAATTTTTCATATTTTTTTGTGACAAAAAAAACAGAAGTAAAGCTTTCCAGCTCCCTTCGGCCCAGCTGATGGTTTAACAACCATACCAGTATGATCACAGGCTGACGTACCCGGAACATTTGATGTCGATGATAAAGGACCCCGCACAAATCTTATGGAAATTGGATCCCGGTCAAATTTGTGACCATGATGACTTTTGATCAGGATGACCTGAAGCACAACATACTACAATTTTGGACAATTTGACCGGGATCCAATTTCCATAAGATTTGTGCGGGGTCCTTTCATGACCGATCTGTCGATTGATTTCTACTTGCATTCATATTCTTACTCTGGTTTGGAGTACAGGCTTCAGGCTCATCAATATCGTCATCACTATCAGCCACATTAGAGGAATCTCGCTCATAACAGTGGTCCTCGGGGTTATATTCTGAATGTTCGTCACTCTGAGATTCAACATCATCATCACTATAGATAATTTTGTTATCAAGTGTAATTTCTTCTACATTCTTCATTTGATCCGTTGACATACTATTTATATCATCATTCAAATCATCTTTCGTATTTTCATTCATATTTTTCTCGGGGTTATATTCTGGATCCTCTATTACTCTGAAATTCAAAATCATCATCGCTATAGATAATTTCTTCGGAATTTATAGTTTCTTCCACGTGTTCTATTTGTTCTGTTGACACACTGGTCATAGCATCATTTGTTGTATTTTCATTTATATTTTCGATGGCGATTAAATCATTCTTCGTTTGCAAGATTAGCTCCGTAAGATTAGTATCAATTAATGTAGTGGTTTCATTTTCTACACTATTGTTGATGTATTCTTTTAGAATCGACACCTCACTTCTGGGTATAATTAATTGGCTCATACTGTCGTTTGCAAGTGCATCAAATTGCGCCCAAATGGCACTATTGTTTCCAACAGTGATAGAGATTTTACTCGATGGACAAACCTCATTTATGTTATGTGACTGATCAACTAACAAATCAGATTGTAGTTTATCCATGCTCTGGATAATCTCCATAGGGTTGATGTAGTCTGTTTAAGCAGGTTGGGTTTCTGAAAAGTAAAAAGGTTCTGTCCTAAGTGTGGTTTAAGATTCGGGTTGCGTAGTACACTCATTTTGGTTCTCAGATTTATTACGTATTGAGTTAGGATTAGAGTAGTTAATCTCATCAGTCTGGATTTCTGATCTATCAGAGATATAGTCCGATGGTGTTGTAAGTCCAGTTTGAAGTTTAGGTAGTGCAGCTTCATTATTTTTTGATGATATATTGAGAGCTTTCTCTTGTTCAAATATGTTGTGGTTCACGTGTTTCGTGGACGACAAGTTAGGATCTATTTCCGGGAGAGAATCTTGGAACCCATCCTGATTTGAATTTTGTTTTGTAACATCAACTGTCAAACAGTTTGATACGAAGGCCAGTCGATTTTTGAACTGCATTTCAGAGCATATTTCATTGTTATTAAACGGGTAAGCATCCAGTTTCTGTTTACTTTCTTGCAGATGTTCCTCGTCATCTGAAATATATCGAGAACTATGGGAAATATTTTTCATGAAAAAGAAAAGTTATTGAATGGAGATTTTGAAATGATATAAATGATTCAGTATTGTCAACTTGACATGAAAAAATCTAGAAATATATATATTTTTTCATTACATAGTACTTCTCAATCGTTTTTTAATAATAATTTTTTCTACGGCTATTCGTATCAACGTTTATGCGAATTACTTGTGCGAATAGTGGTATTAGTCAGAGAGCTGACAACCAAAATGGTGAGGTAATTTTATCGTCAATTAAAGCCAGGATGATACTTACCTGAAAGACTCTTATGCGAGAATCGTTGATCTGGCAGGCCGCTGCTGGTGGGTTCAGATATTATGGGGTGGGAAAAAAAAGGTGAAAGTATCGTCTTCAATTTTTGTGGCAAACAGTTCCGCTAGACTCCCATACACCCAAAAAAAATTTCAAATCGATCGGTTGGTGGAATGTCGCCAGTCTTTATTATGATCACAAACAAATAATAATTTTTTTGTATGATCACAAAAAAATAATAATCCTTTTGTAATCATAATTAAGGCTGGCGACACGTTTCCTCCAACCGATCGATTTGAATTTTTTTTTAGGTGTATTGAGAGTATAGCGGAACTGTTTGCCACAAAAATTGAAGACGATACTTTCACCTTTTTTTTTCCCACCCCATAATATCTGAAACCACCAGCAGCGGCCTGCCAGATCGACGAGTCTTGCATGAGGGTCTTTCAGGTAAGTATTATCCTGACTTTCATTACTTACTTTCATCACTCATCCGTATAGCCCATCTTTGATACTTGAGGAGGTTGGCTACCCAAATGCATATGTAGAGAAATCTTTGAAAATTTTATCATCGAAATATCGATTAGAGTAATGGTTGAGCTACTGGCTATTTCGAGTTAACTTCAAAAAACCGGCTATTTCGCGTTTGAAATTTTCTTGCCGCGAATGAGGATGGTAGCACTGTTGGGCTGAATATAAAATTCGTCAGCACCTCATAAAATTTATGCAAGCTCCGTTTTGTAGATATATTGAATAATCATCTACGTAATTATAATCCGCAAATGAAAATATAAAGTATCGTACGGATGTTCAGATAAAATTGAAGACTCTCATTCCGGCACATTGAGATTAGTATACATCACACTGGTCCACGGTGACTTTGCTGCCCTTGATATGACATCAAAATAATCTGAAAGAAGTCTGCATAGAGTCCCGAGGTGTCCGGAATTAACCATTCTATAGAGTATGTCGGCGACCCGGAAGAGACCATTTCTGCGGTTGCCCGAAGCCTTGAACACACCGTTAGACGGCTTCCAGGAGTCCCGGAAAGAACTAGTAAATTATGTGGGAGGTCTGGAAAACACCTTTGAGAAGCTAAGGGTGTGTTCCAGGCTCACAGTAATGATTCAGCAGACATCAGATTATATTTACTGACGTTTCTTCCTAGAGTGGATTGGAAGTATGGTTGGAATTTGAGTTAATATTTTATTATTAAACTGTCAGTTTCGGAGATAATAACCCCTTCAGTTAATAGAAATACTTGTTATAAGACATTTATTCCAGCGGTCCTTGTAAACAACACTCTATAGATATTTCCCGATAACTCGGAAGCTAAGACATTTTTCCGAAAATTTTCAACTGGCAAGCCTTTGAAAATGTATTGTTGGTATTTTGGAATTCTTCAAACGAATGTTAGAATTTGGTCCTGAAAACAACCTTTTCTTATGATGTCCTGGAAAGAACCGAAACATTTTGTTTTCAATGCAGAAATAAAATTACCGCGAGTATTCATGAATTTCTTATGGAAAACCGCATCGGAAACACAAATTTGTGTTTTGCAATCATAAAATTATGTCCAAAAATTTTATCCCGGAAAAGATCTCCATATATACAGAGCGATTCTGAGGAAACAGGTCACGCTAATAGAGGCTCCCTTATTTATTTTCGTCAATGACAACGCTGTCAAATACCACGAACAAGCGATCTACCGATATTTCATATGCCTATGACTGATATCTTCAGACGACGTAGCGGTAGCTGTCACGTTGTATAGGTTGAAATAAACTGTCATATTACAATATTGTGTAATTAATTCTGATATTGTTCATAATACAACGGTATACGATATTATTTCATAAATAAGTAGTGATGTGGTTAAATTGATTGCAGACGTCGATTTCTGTTTATTTCAACAGTATGAGGTTATAAATAATTGTCTTGGTGAAATTCACAGATCTGGTAGTGATAAAGTTATTCAGTCAATAGCATACGATATTGATTCTTTATGAATTCATTCCAGGTGTGAATTTCTGTTTGTTTACTACATTAGTTACAACCGAGGATTTATTTCGTGACTGACTGACCCGTTGCATCTCTTCGACAAGTAGGGTTACGAACAAAACGATGTGAATATCATTCATCGAGCAATATCTCATCGATCCAGTGAAAGCTTTCCATCCTACGAGGCATCTCCGTTGAATAAAACTCTACATGTCTTCTTAGCCTAATGAGTAGGAAGACAGTCCTGATGCATGAATTCATTGATCTGCCGTAATAAGCTTTAAACATCTACGTGTTGATCTAGAGAAAGAGGTGCGAAATACAATTACATGATTAAATGAACTAACTTGTAAGTGAAGTTCTATCATGATTGTATGAAGCACCTCTTCCGAATAGATCAATCCCACCCATAAATAACCCATTCTAACATCTGTTAGATATCCCAGAATAATTAGGGCAGTACTTTAAAGATATGACCATGCAACAAACCATGGGCGACAAGCAAGTTATGAAAATTGAATGCTTTAAAAATTGTGGCGAAAACAGTGTACTCGTAGAACTTCGACGCGGATAAGTCACTCCAGTTTCCTTCTTCAATACGATATTCCGCACGGTATCCATCGCCGGACACGGACGTCCTGGATTCTTGGCTGCGAAATCATCTGCGATGGTCCGAAAGCTATGACCGGCCGCGTGTTCCAAAACCATGCTATTGAGTTATTATTAAATTGTATATTTTTTTTTTTCTTCAGAAGGACAGCGTCCTTGCATATGTATCATTAATTATTTAATATGATTATGCAATATCAACTGAATAAACAAAGAATTTTATTAAATTTGTACAATTTGTTGTGATTGAGTATTTTGTACAAAAATGCAACGCTTTGTTCTACGCAGCAATCAAATACTCAATTAAATAGATTCACAAAAAGAACGATACTTTTAATTCATTTATCACTCGATGAAACTTAAACACGCATTGATAGACCAACACATCATTCATGCAGGACTGTCTTCGTACTCATTAGGCTAAGAAGACATGTAGAGTTTTATTCAGCGGAGATGCCTCGTAGGATGGAAAGCTTTCACTGGATCGATGAGATATTACTCGATGAATGATATTCACATCGATTTGTTCGTAACCCTACTTGTCGAAGAGATGCAACGGGTCAGTCAGTCACCAAAGAAATCCTCGGTTATAACTAATGTAGTAAATAAACAGAAATTCACACCTGGAATGAATTCATAAAGAATCAATATCGTATGCTATTGACTTGATAAATTCATCACTACCAGATCTGTGAATTTCACCAAGACAATTATTTATAACCTAATAATGTTGGAATAAACAGAAATCGACGTCTGCAATCAATTTAACCTCATCACTACTTATTTATGAAATAATATCGTATACCGTTGTATTATGAACAATATTAGAATTAATTACACAATATTGTAATATGAAAGTTCAGTTTAACCTATCAACGTGACAGCTACCGCTACGTCGTCTGAAGATATCAGTCATAGGCATATGAAATATCGGTAGATCGCTTGTTCGTGGTATTTGACAGCGTTGTCATTGACGAAAATAAATAAGGGAGCCTCTATGAGCGTGACCTGTTTCCTCAGAATCGCTCTGTATATATATATCTCTCTATATTATAAAGATATCTCGCCGCCGCCGCCGCCGCCGTGTCAGTATTTCAGATTCTTTTGTTTTCCCCAGAATTCTTTTGTTTTTCCCAGAATTCCTGGGTTTTCCCAGAGTTCTTTTGTTTTCCCCAAAATTCTTTTGTTTTTCGCAGAATTCCTGGGTTTTCCCAGAATTCTTCTGTTTTTTCCCCAGAATTTCTGGGTTTTTCCCAGAATTCATTTGTTTTCCCCAGAATTCCTCGGATATCCTCGGGTATCCTCGGGTATCTTCGGGTATCTTCGGGTATCCTCGGGTATCCTCGGGTATCTTCGGGTATCCTCGGGTATCTTCGGGTATCCTCGGGTATCTTCGGGTATCTTTCGGTATCTTCGGGTAACCTCGGGCATCCTCAATATCTAACCCAACCCAACCCACCTGCGGGTATCTCGAGTATCCTCGGGTATCCTCGGGTATCTTCGGGTATCCTCGGGTATTCTCGGGTATCCTCGGGTATCTTCGGGTATCTTCGGGTATCTTCGGGTATCCTCGGGTATCCTCGGGTATCTTCAGGTATCCTCGGGTACATCTTCAGGTATCCTCGGGTATCTTCGGATATCTTCGGGTATCTTCGGGTAACCTCGGGTATCCTCGGGTATCCTCAATATCTAACCCAACCCAACCCACCTAAGGGTATCTCGAGTATCCTCGGGTATCCTCGGTTTTCCTCAGGTATCCTCGGCTATCCTCGGGTATCCTTGGTTTTCCTCGGGTATCGAAAGTGAAAAAATCAAAAATAGTAGTCACACAGATTATGTGAATCCGATTCACGTGGAAGAACTGAAATATTATAAAACTTGACTTCTACTGTTCGTATTTTCATTTTTTGTTCCGACCAAACCGAACATAGTTACTCATTGTTATTGGGTCACAGTTTGCACCTATTATTGCCCATGATTCCCTGCGATACTGACACGGCGGCGACGGCTCTTTGTAGTATGAAGTATAAAGTATAAAGTCTAAAGTTTAAAATATCGATTCTAAATTCTTAGTACCTAATAGCCAATGTGAGGAGAATATGTAATCGGGAGTCACAAAACAAACACTGGATTTCATCGAAAATTCGGTCATTTTCCGAAGAACATACAATCCGCGGATTATTCGGGTCTTAAAACAACTGATAAAATATGGGGGGTTGGCGCGCGAAGCGCGCAGGGGGGCGGAGCCCCCCTAGTATATATATATATATATATATATATATCAGGGGGGCTTCGCCCCCCTGCGCGCTTGGCGCGCCAATCCTCCATCTTTTGATTCGTATTAAGGTTGACGCGCACTAGGCCGTTCCGCACGGCACCGGCAGGCACCGACAGGTACCGTACGGCAGCGGACGGGACCGACCAGCAGCCACAGTCAGCCGCGGCAGCCGCCCGTCAAAACGATTTCTTTTGTCTTTAGTCGTACAGCTACCCCGCAAATTTCTGAGTATTGCGGTGAGCGGTAAGTAGGGCGCTAGCACAGAACGCCGAAATATGCTTTTATGTATTTATGACTACATAAATACAGCAAGTTTTCCTGAAATGTCTCATAAATGATCGTACGATTGAATAAAAACGGTTCCATAGAAATTGTTGGATATATAGCGAGCGCACTTTTTAGGCACGCCGTTACCAATATATTACAAACCATTATTTCCGCGAAAATTATATCTACTCAACCCAATTGCTGTATTGAAATCATATGAATGTTTTAATGAAAATCAATTCATCGAGCTACATGTCATCAACTGCCTGTATATGTAACATATATATGTGTGGTTCCATCGGCAAAATGGTCATGGACAACAGTCTTGATCGAACTCAGAATTCTGCTCAGATTTGAAGGTTTATATTTCATTAGAAATAATATTAGAGTTCTGATACGAACTCTTGCGGCTTCCGTTTAGGCTACAGCCTTTCACAATCCCTTTATCGGAATGGAAAGAAATATTAAAAAAGAACTCACATGATAATCTCCAATATTTTTTCCGAGATTTTTTCAAATTCCGATAAAGGGATTGTGAAAAGCTGTAGCCTAAACGGAAGCAGCGAAAGTTCTTATTATTGTTTAAATTTCCGTTTTTCAGGCAATCATTGTAATCACCCCTGGTATTATTTAAAAGTTGATTTTCATGATTAGCCTTCCAAACGTGGAGATCTAGTATAAACACAACTTTACATTTCAGAGGTAATTACAAACAGTGTATAGGTATACCCGAAAGTTTATATTGAAGAATGCCTGTATCGCGTTTATTAATATTATTTTTTTTCGTTTTTTCTAACAGATAGAATGACAACCGGCTCAACCGGTTCGAACCTAATTTTTTAGAATGGTAAAAATTCCGAATTTGAATGTTACCGACTCACAGTTTTTTAAAAAGTATACCTACTTCCCTGAACGTCTGCATAGCCGATTTTGATACGAAGTTCAAAAATTTCAAAAACTAAATATCCGCAAGGGCCAAACCTCCGAAACTTGAAATTCACGCATTCATTCATTCAGCGATCAATAAGTCGGGCTGTATATTGTATAGTATCTAAACCAATATTATATATTGAGCTATTATTATTATTATTATTATTACATTGAGCTCAGAATTCTGCTCAGATTTGAAGGTTATCTTGAACCAACTAAATATGATACACATGATTGGCAGATAAAATAGTCTCAAATCTTCTGATAAGCCCATTAGTTACATACGTACCGACAACAAATGATTTTTTATTCTCATGTGTGGTGCAACATTTATTTTCCACGTGAATGACTTTGAATTCAATGCAGGTATTACATCCAAGTGAATTCCATTCGATGCTTCCTCAGATGATAACGATATATTGTTATTGTACTATTGCAAATAATTGTTTATCAATAATATTCGCGTGACAATCAGAAACTACTGTACTATGCTTTTTTGATATCAGTATATTTTCACGTAATTTCATCGCTCGCAATCAATTGCCATATCATACAGTTGTTACCTTATCCTAGCTATAGCTCGTCATCATCTACTTAGTATTACACAGAAAAAACGAGTTGTACCAATTTAAATTGGTCCAAAAAAAATGTTTTTGTTGCAAGAAAAATTTTTTTGTCCCAAGAAAGTTTTCTTGGTTCCAGAAAATTTTGACTAGATTCAAGATAATTTCGGTTTCCAATGCGTTTGCAGAAAATTTTCTTGGGCCAACAAATTTTTTTTTCTGTGTATATTTCATTAGGGATTATCATGTGGGTTATTATATTCGCACTATAATATATCGTAAATCAAAAACAATCAACTATAAATAAATGTTTTGAAATAATTTTATCATTGATACGGTAACTATAGTAGCTACGGATTCAAACAACCAGAACTGAACAGTATTCAGACAATACCTAATAAAATATCCTTTACAATATCTTAAAAAGAATTAATTAATTATGAACGAGGAAACTTTGATCCTTGTCGTACAACCATATACAGAGTTGTACGACATGAGGAATCCTAATTATTCAAACCATCAACTGAAGGCCAACTGCTGGCAAGAAATTTCAAAGGCCATGAAACAGCCAGGTAAGTCTAACCTAACATTGCGCGAGACAAAAAACAAAAAGACAAAAAAACGACGTGCTTGTGACAGGATGATATTAGTCACCCCTTCTACCTCGCCTAACCATTTCCCCCTGCCATTGCACTGATCCTTCTTCCGAAATGAAATAATTTTTGAAAGTTTCGCGAACTGCGATGCCTTCGCATACAGCATTTGCACCGTTCTCCGCAATATTCTGTTGTAGGGGAATGATAGCCTCACTATTCATTGCCCTAGTAGTTTGAATTTCGCCATTGCGTATAAAGTTCTGTAGACAACACGTGGCGAGTACAACGTTGTCTGCATGTTCGACTTTCATTTTGATTCTCGTTTGAAGTGCTCTAAATTTTTGTATTAAAATCCCGAACGTATTTTCAGATATTCTGCGGGCACGCGACAATCTGTAATTGAATATTTTTTTTGCTTCGTCGTCTTTCAACTGCGAACCTGGATAGGGCCGCATAATGTTCCTTCTGAGCGGAAATGCTTCATCCCCCACAATAACATGTGGTACTGGCTGGTTGTTACCGGGAAGTGGCTTATCCTCTGGGATATCGAGTGTTCCGCTCACGAGCGCTTTTCCAAGCGCACTATTCGCAAGAATACCCCCATCGCTATTTTTGCCATATGCCCCCAAGTCAATGGCGATGAATCGGTAATCCGCATCTACAAGTGCCATGAGCACGATGGAAAACGTCTTCTTGTAATTGAAGTATAATGATCCGCTATTACCGGGCGCTTCGATTACTATGTGCTTTCCATCTAGGGCTCCTATACAATTTGGAAAATTCCATTTCGCTGCAAAATCTCTCTCAATAGATTTCCAGATTTCCTTGGTTGGTTTTGGTAAAACTATAGGAGCCAACCTCTTCCATATAGCTGCACAACATTCATGAACAATCTCGCGTACTGTTGTGTGTCCCAATCCGAAGCTAAATGCTAATGTTCGGAATGAATCCCCGGTGATCAAAAATCTAGAACAAAAAATATCGTTCTGTCGCAGATAGGGTGTCCATTTTAGTGGGTGTGCGCGATATAATTTTTTTCAGCTGAGGTTTATAATATAATATGTATAAAATTACAAAACTGTGTAGTCAGATTTGGGATCAGTTTTTTTTTTTTAAATCATAGAACACGTATGCCAAATTTTGTTAGATGTCAGGATCAACATACTGCCGGAGGGTTCAAAACATAATCGGTACCCATTAGCTAATTTGTATCTCATGATTAGGATGGTAACAATGGCTAGATATTTCTTATATAGCTGCAGAATGCAAGCTTGCATGGGGCAGATTGTGGGATGGTTATCGGAGGGCTCTAAATGCTAGGAAGACCCAGAGTGGAGCGGCTGCATCGAAAAAACGACAGTGGAAATTCGAGATGCAGATGTCCTTTCTTACTCAGTACCTCTCAGACAGAAATACTCATTCAAATCTGACCGATCCAAGCACATCCGATTCACAGCTGAGGCAAGAGGATGAGTCCCTAATTGTATCGGACTCGAACGATGAGGACAATGCCAGTCAATCGCGCAGCAAGAATGATTCGCAATCAAGTTAGGAATATTACATATTGATCATGAATGATGGAATATCAATGTTCGTGTTCCCCTTTTTCAGAGAACGCACTTTTTATTCAATTGTGATGGTGCAAATTTACGCCTGAGTTTAATTGTAGTGTGAAAATTGAACGACGTAAAGGATGTGTAATGAATCAATAATTATTTGTAGATATCGTAACAACACCAATAGCTGCACGTAAGTCAAATCCACCGAATTCGTTGCTGAAAAAAAGAGCCAACAACAAGAATATGCCCAAGCCCCCGTCGGAGGTTGCGAATATGTTCAATAAATTCATGGAAGTGAAGAAACAGACGCCAGCTGTTGAAAAATGTTCAGATACGATAACAAATTTTTTTTTAAACATGACAGAAACAGTCAAATCATTCCCTCCAGAAATACAAATCGAAGCAAAATCTAAAGTGTTCAATATAATAAACGATTATGAGATGAAAGTTGTAAGGGATGCCAAAACTCAACTGCCAAGACCAACAGTATCTTCATCTTTTCATCGCCAGTCACATTCACCGCACAACTATCATCACGACACACAATTTCAGGAAACATCACCCACTTTGAAAAATACTCGCAGTTATCGTCAATCATACACTCCTCCTTATGAATTATTTACAGACGTTGGCACTTCTGACTCTAGAAATCACTCACCGACGCAATACTATCCATTACGAGACGAGACTGAACATGGCACCGAAGACGATTCAAATGCTACAACCTTTACGTTCCATACCCTCTAATATCACCTTCATTATCTCCAATTCATCATACAGCTCATAATTTTACTCATGTTTGAATTTTTTACATGAGTATAAATATTATGTACAGTAATGTTCATTAATGGGTTCACGGTGACTAACTTTTTTTTCTTACTTTTTCGGAAACGAGACTCTATTCTAGTCGTATTTCATGTGCCCATAGCCGAAACGTGAATAATAATAATAATTTTGAACCCTTATGAAAGTAATATATAATGTTATTCTATTTGATTGTATCCGAAGAAGTTAGAAAAAAACAGTTAGCCAACGCGAACCCATTAATGAACATTACTATACCCTTGTGACCACCGAAATATTAATGTATTCACGAATAAAAATATTCAATTTTTTATGGAATGCCACATAGATATTGAAACGTAGTTTTTCATTCCATATAGATCAATAGGCAGCGCCAATAACTTTTCAATGGAATAATGATAAAAAAAACGTTGTGGCTATTCGCAGGGTAGAGTGACTCTAATAGAGTCACGCAAGAGTCACGCAAACATTTTCGGTGAATTGGGGTGACCGAATTATTAATTTTTTTTTTCGATAATAAAAAACGAGACCCTTACAAAAAAAATGTAAGAATTCCGTCCGAGAATCCGCCCACTAGGTGATATCCGGGCGAGAGGAATAATTTTCCTTAATCGTGAGCCTGGTTCACGACGCGAAGCGATCTATGCTTACCTAAGGCATACTGTGAGCCGCTCTTCTGGTACTATACACCTCCGAAAAGAAGTGTCCATTTTCGTCAGGTCATCTTTTATAATATTCAGCAACTCTTTAAATTGTTCATGTGACATTCGAAAATATTGAAAAAACTTGGCTTCGTCGCGTACAAGGTGTTGGAATAACGTATGATATTCGCCATATTCGTTCCTGTCTTTACAAATGTCGTGCACCCACTTCCTCTTCGGCCAGGATGCTTGAGCTTGCTGCTCTTGTGACTCAGCTTCCATACAGATCAAGGCAAATAAAAATATTTCTTCATCAGAGTCCATATTGAGTGACGTGTAATCAAAATATGGCAGTAAACAACTGTTTGTTTAATTTTATATCGTAGTAACCACACAGCACGAGCGAGTTTTGGTTGACCATGAGCCTGCCGTTGAATTTGCCGTTTTCGAAATTGTTCATAGCTGAGAAATAAAGTTATCGTAATTACCTCTGAAATGCAAAGTTGTGTTTATACTAGATCTCCACGTTTGGAAGGCTAATCATGAAAATCAACTTTTAAATAATACCAGGGGTGATTACAATGATTGCCTGAAAAACGGAAATTTAAACAATAATAAGAACTTTCGCTGCTTCCGTTTAGGCTACAGCTTTTCACAATCCCTTTATCGGAATTTGAAAAAATCTCGGAAAAAATATTGGAGATTATCATGTGAGTTCTTTTTTAATATTTCTTTCCATTCCGATAAAGGGATTGTGAAAGGCTGTAGCCTAAACGGAAGCCGCAAGAGTTCGTATCAGAACTCTAATATTATTTCTAATGAAATATAAACCTTCAAATCTGAGCAGAATTCTGAGTTCGATCAAGACTGTTGTCCATGACCATTTTGCCGATGAAACCACACATATATATGTTACATATACAGGCAGTTGATGACATGTAGCTCGATGAATTGATTTTCATTAAAACATTCATATGATTTCAATACAGCGATTGGGTTGAGTAGATATAATTTTCGCGAAAATAATGGTTTGTAATATATTGGTAACGGCGTGCCTAAAAAGTGCGCTCGCTATATATCCAACAATTTCTATGGAACCGTTTTTATTCAATCGTACGATCATTTATGAGACATTTCAGGAAAACTTGCTGTATTTATGTAGTCATAAATACATAAAAGCATATTTCGGCGTTCTGTGCTAGCGCCCTACTTACCGCTCACCGCAATACTCAGAAATTTGCGGGGTAGCTGTACGACGAAAGACAAAAGAAATCGTTTTGACGGGCGGCTGCCGCGGCTGACTGTGGCTGCTGGTCGGTCCCGTCCGCTGCCGTACGGTACCTGTCGGTGCCTGCCGGTGCCGTGTGGAACGGTCTAGTGCGCGTCAACCTTTAGTTGTTTTGAGACCCGAATAATCCGTGGATTTTATGTTCTTCGAAGAACGACCGAATTTCTAATGAAATCCAGTAAATGTTTTGTAGATTGCGATTATATATTCTCTTCACATTAACTATGAGGTACTGAGAATTTAGATTTTCCTCGGAATCTATTATTTCCTTGGCCTGTTTTCCATGTTTTCCTCTCAGGACCGCCGCTGCTCAGGACTCTGCCCTTCAGATTTGTTGATTGTAATAGCAAATGCTGATAAAATGGGGAATTGTCTACAATATAATACGAATAGTAAACTCGCCCGATTCCGAATTTTTTCCGAATTTTCCGGTTCCACTTTGGTAACTATGGCAACCATTTTGTTTACCATGACAACTATTTTGTTTACCGTGGTAACCATTCTGGTTACCATGGTAACCATTTTCGTTACCATGGCAACCATTTTGGTTACCATAGCAACCATTTTGGTTATCATGGCAACCATTTTGGTTATCATGGCAATCATTTTGGTTACCATGGCAACCATTTTGGTCACCATGGCAACCATTGTGGTTACCATGGCAACCATTTTGGTCACCATGGCAACCATTGTGGTTACCATGGCAACCATTTCGGTTACCATGGCAACCATTTTGTTTACTATGGCAACCATTTTGTTTACCATGGCAACCATTTTGGTTACCATGGCAACCAAACCCAGGAATTCTGAAAGAAACAAAAGAATTCTGGGAAAAACAAAAGAATTCTGGAAAAACCCAGGAATTTTGGGAAAAAACAAAAGAATTCCTGGGTTTTCCCAGAATTCTTTCGTTTTTCCCAGAATTCCTGGGTTTTCCCGGAATTCTTTTGTTTTTCCCCAGAATTCCTGGGTTTCCCCGAGGGAGGAAGCCGAGCGGTGCAAAGGTGGCGCCGAGGGGGGGGGGGGGGGAGCCAAACGGAATCGAGGAGGCCATGGAACGTCTGACACGGCGGCGGCGGCGGCGGCGATATATCTTTATGATATAGAGAGATATATTGTAACATTGCATGTTACGACAGGCTCCTTACCCCTTGGACAACCTTAGCGGAGTGGCTGATAATGAGTGAATGAATAGAGTGACCCCGAGGTCTGACAGTAACTCCGAGAGGTGACCGTGACCGAACAAAATCTTTAGAACATATCATTTATTCTTTTGTTTTGTTTTACGACTTTTCTCTAACATGTGAAAGACGAGGCCCATCCGACGGTTAAAAAAGTTCGACTGAGACACGTCACGACTAACGCACGACGCCAAATATCAACCGTTGGGATACCTTCGACGAACACCACCTAAAAGCTCCGGAGGGTAGTATTGGCCAGGCTACCCCCAACATCGAAAGTGAGGACACGGGGGAGTGCCTAGAGCACTCTGCATCGTGGGATATCGGTGGTGGAAGAGATTCCCACCACCAAGAAGAACCTGCAACCCGTGGTCCTCCGACTTCGCGAGCTACAAATACCGTGGCGAACTTCGAATTCAGCGCGCCGTGAAAATAGGGCGCCATATTTAAGGATCTCGCGGTAGATTTGCGAAATCGATAATCAATCACCTAATCAGCGTGCAGTACAGTAAGTACAGTAATGTTCATTAATGCTTTCCCAGTGGCTAACTGTTTTTTCCGGAGTTTTCCGGATACAATCAACAAAATCATATAATATTATTTTTATAAGGGGTCATAATTATTATTATTATAATTTCGACTATCGGCACATCAAATACGACTAGAATGGAGTCTCGTTTCCGAAAAAGTCCGAAAAAAACAGTAAGCCACTGGGAACTCATTAATGAACATGACTGTACCAGCGCCATGCGGTCTAGTCACTCTGCATTAGAGTAGCGTCTAGATCACTTGTGTGATATATTCTGGTATTAGTTGGATTTCGAGTTCTGCGTTTTGAACCTCGTGGGTTGTGTCTTCGGACTAGTAGTTGAGTGTGGTGAAGTCCTTCGAGGAAATTCCTACGTAAAATACGATGGATTGTGGGCGAGAGAGGATCTTGTTCCTACGATGGCTGGAAAACGGTAAGCGTTAGCCATTCTGACCATAGTAATTTCAATTCGGCAACGGCCGTCAGCCATATTGCCTTTGTACAGCCACGAGGCTATTTAGAATCCTTTGGAATCAAATTACGACGATCTCCGAAGGGTAGGCCGTCACCAGTGTCCCCATGCAATAGAGTTTAGAGTTCGGGTATTTATTTTGTAGAAATTATTCGCGTAATTTGTAGTTTGATTGAGTCAGTACTTGTCGTACATCAGTGCGACAAGGATAGTACGTCGGTCACCGTCGCTCTCTCTCCCTCCTGCAGAGAGAGACCGAGCTGGAGGCTCAACGAAGCCATATATTATTTAGATTTCGGGTCTTATTTTTGTTAATTCGCTGTTGTTAATTTCATTTATTTATCGCGCTAGACGCAGAGTTAGGTTAAGTTAATTTTAAGTGATTTTGTAAATAATAAGCCCTTCTGGGCAGTCTCTTAACCGGAGGCTTAGCCTCTCGGAGGCGAGCCAGTCGTCGGAAAACGATTGGTGTCGTCTGATTGTGAATTTTTATTATATTATTTTGGTTGTAGGCCGTCCTATTTTGTTACTGTATTTATTTTATTGAGCCGAAGGCTTAGTGTAAGATCGTTGATTATTTGTAATTTCTCCTCGTGGAGCGTAATTAGTGTTTTAGCTAAGTTATTGTGTCCCGAGGACCCGTTTGGTCGAGTTATTAATTTTTGCTTTATTTTTTTTTGTGTTATTGCTTACCTGCGTGGAAGCCAGTAGTTCATTTAGTATTGTCAAACTCGTCAAACAGTCAGGTCGCCCTTTACACGACCTGTAGTTGTTTTATACTCGCGGGGAAGTACCCCCGGGTACACGATTTGTTAATCTCATTTTTTTCATTCTATTTTTATTCAATAAATTTGATGGTACGGGAAGGGGCCTTGGTCGGAGGGGCTCCCCAATCAATGCGTGGCGGGTGGTAATGACAGGCCTAGTCGCCTAGTGTCACCTTCTCGGCGTGGTGAAGGACCTGCGGCTGTTGTTGCGTCGGTGTCTCTGCATCTGCTGCTAGGTGTCTGCTGCTAGGTCACTGGCTGTGAAGGCAGGAGGTTTGGAGTTTCGGGTATAGGAGGCGGCATTTGCCGATGAAAGAGTTGTACGATTTTATCTCGTGACGATTGGTATTATTCAGGTAATTTGATACGCTGAAGGCTTCGAGTCAGTAGATGACTGACAGCCGTATTGGTTTGGCACGTAGACTGTGCGGAGTTGAGCGTGAGCGGTGCTGCTGGATGCGCTGTGTCAAGTCTACGGCATAGAACCTATATTCCTGGAAGGGGAATAGCCCATTTGTGCAATGAGCGGCAGACTGACGCCAACATGTTGAGACAGAGATATATCTCTCTCTCCTTTCCCAACGTGCAGTCCCCTCTCCACGCATACCCCTCGCCGGAATAGTACCGCGCGAAGATTGATAGGTTAGTGTTAGCGTAAAGTGTAATTCATTATGTGTCACAGAAATAGTTAAGTTATACATTTACTGACAACGGTTATAAATTAATATGCTATTCAAAATTATCATCTTAGCAAACAATCTGACAATGGTTATTCGTGGGTCACGTTATGGGTTAGGAATTACTACGACTAGGGTGGTGCGCGCCTGCGCAGAAATGAAAGACGCTGCGTTAGGAAAGGAGAAAGAGATATATCTCTGTCTCAACATGTTGGCGTCAGCCCGATAGGTCCTATTCCCCTTCTAGAAATATAAGTTCTATGGTCGCCAGGCACTACGGTCTATAGCGTAACCGCGGGATTACTTTGATCGCGGAGTAAATTCCCGTGTTGCGCCGCGTTGTGGCGGAGCGCGTAGCTAGGTGAGCCGAATGAGGCGGGGTTGCGCGGAGCGCGGTGGTTGCTGGCCTCAGCGCGTAGAGCAGCACTCAGAGGCGGGCGCCGTGCAGTGCGGTGGGGCCATGTATGGCTAGGTTGCCTGCCGGTTGGCGCCCTGAGGAGTATAGGAAGCTATTATCATAAAGATATATAATAGAGTAAGTATCCCGTGAGCGGTTTTGAAGCAGTTCTCTGAAGGACAGAAGATGTTAATTCTCCCGTCCTCTCTGTCGCTCTTCCCATGAAGTGGGAGCTAGCTGCGCGCGCCTGCTCCATAGAGATATATGAGCAGGCGCGCGCAGCTAGCTCTGCCGTGACCCCCACTCCATGGAAAGAGCGACAGAGAGGACGGGAGAATTAACATCTTCTGTCCTTCAGAGAACTACTTCAAAACCGCTCACGGGACGCTTACTCTATTATATATCTCTATGGCTATTATGCGTGTAACAAATTCTATTTTTCCTTGTTAAATTTGAAAGCTCGAG
Source organism: Tenthredo livida (assembly GCA_963992785.1). Lineage (NCBI taxonomy): Eukaryota > Metazoa > Arthropoda > Insecta > Hymenoptera > Tenthredinidae > Tenthredo > Tenthredo livida. The sequence continues at coordinate 13,805,171 of OZ023071.1, forward strand.
TCGTTAATTAACGCCCCGCTAATCCTTCATTTGATCCTCACCCCTATCCGCGGTACTGTAGCTATCCGACGCATTGAGCAGCCGTAGGTAAGGTTTTGTTTATATTTTTGAAAGTGGCGGTTATCCGCCTGGCGCCCAATATCTTTTACTCTCAGCTTTCCTGCAATTGTCGAGTGGATGACTCTCGGAGGCTGGGTACGTTACGTTTTGGCGCCGCCGTGTTGACGTCGCTAATTTTGGCGCGGGGACGTTTTAGCGCCAGATGTATTGGCGCCGGCCGTTCTGAGGCCGGACGTTTTGGCGCCGGCCGTTTTGGCGCCGGACGTTTCGGCGCCGGCCGTTTTGGCGCCAGCTGTTTTGGCGCCAGCCGTTTTGGCGCCGGACGTTTTGGCGCCGGAAGTTTTGGCGCCGGACATTTTGGCGCCGGACGTTTTGGCGCCGGACGTCTTGGCGCTGGAAGTTTGTGCGCAGGACATCTGGGCTAATGGATCTTGCGAATCGCAGCTACGACTTGAAAAATATATTTCCGCTGATTATCATCGTTTATCACCCATAGCAAAGTAAAATGCAAGCTCACGCGTAAGTTCACTTACCTTATACCTACCTCACTCACCTCATACCTAAACTACTAGTCAGGTTTTTTGGAGTTTCAAAAGCCACAGCCACCGTCTGGGTATTTCGCATGTGTGTGTGTGTGTGTGTGTAGGATGAGTGAGGTGGCCTAACCTATTCTAACCTGTTCCAACCTATACTAACCTATTCTAACCCATTCTAACCTATTCTAAGCTCTTGGGAGCCACATCAACCGTCTGGGTATTTCGCATGTGTGTGTGTGTGTAGGATTAGTGAGGTGGCCTAAGCTATTCTAACCTATTCAGACCAATTCTAACCTATTCTAACCCATTCTAACCTATTCTAACCTTTCGGAAGCCACAGCTACCGTCTGGATATTTCGCATGTGTGTGTGTGTGTAGGATTAGTGGGGTGACCTTACCTATTATAACCTGTTCTGACCTATTCTAACCTATTCTAACCCATTATAACCTATTCTTACCTTCCGGAAGCCACAGCTACCATCTGGGTATTTCGCATGTGTATGTGTGTGTAGGAAAAGTGGGGTGGCCTAACTTATTCTAAATTGTTCCAACCTATTCTGACCTATTCTAACCCATCCTGACCTATTCTAATCTTCCGGAAGCCACAGCCACCGTCTGAGTATTTCGCATGTGTGTATGTCAGTAGGATTAGTGGGGTGGCCTAACCTTTTCTAACCTGTTCCAACCTATTCTAACCTATTCTAACCCATTCTAACCTATTTTAACCTTTCGGGAGCCACAGCCACCGTCTGGGTATTTCGCATGTGTGTGTGTGTGTAGGATTAGTGGGGTGGCCTATCCTATTCTAACCTGTTCCAACTTATTCTAACCTATTCTAACCCATCCTAACCTATTCTAACCTTCCGGGAGCCACAGCCACCGTCTGGGTACTTCGCATGTGTGTGTGTATGTGTAGGATGAGTGGGGTGGCCTAACCTATTCTAACCTGTTCTAACCTATTCTAACCCATTCCAACCTATTCGAACCTTTCGGGAGCAACAGCGACCTTCTGGGTATTTCGCATGTGTGTGTGTGTGTAGGATTATTGGGGTGGCCTAACCTAACCTAACCTGTTCCAACCGATTCTAACCTATTCTAACCCATCCTCACCTATTCTAACCTTCCGGGAGCCACAGCCACCGTCTGGCTATTTCGCATGTGTGTGTGTGTGTAGGATTAGTGGGGTGGCCTAACCTATTCTACCCTGTTCCAACCTATTCTAACCTATTCTAACCAGTTTTCACATATTCTAACCTATTCTAACCTTTCGGGAGCCACAGCCACCGTCGAGGTATTTCGTATGTGTGTGTGTGTGTAAAATTAATGAGGTAATTACCGGAATTCACATATTATCGGGATATTCTTTGAGGCCGAGTTTTTGAGGGATCGACTGATTACTACGAATTAGCAAGATTTTCACTCTATCGGGATTACATAACACCGGAATTCTACTGTATATATAATATATATATGGGGTATTCCGCGCGAACCGGATCAGTTTTTGGCCAAAACGTCTAGTGCCAAAACGTCTGGCGCCAAAACGTCCGGCGCCAAAACGTCTGGCGCCAAAACGTCCAGCGCCAAAACGTCCGGCGCCAAAACGTCCGGCGCCAAAACGGCCGGCGCCAAAACGTCCGGTGCCAAAACGTCCCGGCGCCAAAACGGCGGCGCCAAAACGTCCTGCTCCCTCGGAGGCTGGCGATCCGGTCCAGATCCGAGATCTAAATGAAATCCACGTCACAATATATACTATATATATATTTATTCATCTTTATTACATGTATATAGCATTTGGTTCAATGTAGCATATATATAGTATATATTTTATTTGGATTAGAAATTTATATAAATAATATTATGTATTCATATGACTGCAGATGATGATATACCGGGAATATTCGGTGAATTAGAACGATACCCTTCCTACGACCAAACCAACACAGGCGCGCACCGCGTGCGTGAGGCTCGGCGGGCGGGACTGAGCGACCGGTGGTGCTTCTACCGAATCTTCCGCGCTAGGCCGAGTCCGCATAGCCCACCTCGATACTTAACCTAAAAAGCAATCATCGCACTGAACACGGAAAAGAATGAACGCGAATAAAATGAATTTGCCTGATGTGAACATTTATTTTCGAAATTTATGAACGAATTTAAAATCAAATATTAATCAATTGGATTTAAGTATTGATTATCAGTGTTTAGGATGTTATTTGAGACGAAGTGGAACAGGTAAGTGAAGGGTAAATCATTGAAGACAACATGGTCAAAAATTGTTTTATTTATTGATTTATTTATTTATTATCAGAAAAATGAAATCTATCAACGATTATTGGTTAATCGAGGGATCCATTGCTGTTGAATTATGGCGTACGTCCAAACTTATCGGAGATTGAATGCTTGGGAATCGAAGAGAGGCTACTGATGAGCCACTGTCGAACGTAGTAGACTTTTACTCGAACCATTTTTATTTCTCAACGACTACCTCTATCGGAGACCGAGTGCTGACATGTACCTCAGCGAAGCTTCATAACGTGCGGAGGGGCTTTGTCGCACGAGTTTGTAGTGCGATGAGGTAGCGTACGAGGAGCTTCGTTGCAAGCGATTGTAGCACGTCAACGATATGCAGTCCTTCTCTGGACTCTGGCGAAGCCTTGCCGCACAAAAATTTGAGAGAAAATGCTCGCCGACGCACTGCGAACTCTGGCAACGAAGCTCCTCGTACGCTGCCTCGTCGCACTGGGAACATCTGCGACGAGGCTTCTTCGTCTGCTACGAGACATGAACGTTGAATGGTCGGTAGACGAGTGAGAAATGTTCGATGAATATCGTCGACGGGCTACGAACCCTTGCAACGAAGCTACTCGGTACGCTGCCAAGCCTCGCCGACGCTGTTGCTAGCTCTCGTTTCCTCGATCCCTGCTTGGTTCTCGATCACTCTTCGCAGTCTGATCCCTGAGGTCAGCTTGGACAACGACATCGGCGATATTTCTCCTCAAGAGTTAGCGGGCGATCAGTCACTGGGTACGGAGGATACAAAGTTAACGGATATCGAAAAGACTTACAAGACTTATAAATTCTCATGATAGTCAGTTATACTCTCACCTTGCTGTTTCAGAGGAAGTAACGATGTCCTGGGATGGCAACATCTTCTTCAACTCGTATGAATTTATTCTTCTCCGACACCTGATTGTCGACGTACTACAAACTCCTGCGACAAATCCCCTCCGCACGCTATGAAGCCTCGCTGAGGTACATGTCAGCACTCGGGTCTCCGATAGAAGTAGTCGTTGAGAGACGAAAATTGTTTGAGTAAAATTGTACTACGTTCGACAGTGGCTCATCGGTAGCCTCTCTTCGATTCCCAAGCATTCAATCTCCGATAAGTTTGGACGTACGCCATAATTTAACAGCAAACTGAAAAAAAGTTTCGAAACCACTTACCCTTGACATAGGACATTTTCCAGCGGGGAATCTCTGTGTCTTGACGAGAACTATCCGTTCAGAAGGTAGCAAAAAAAATTTTTTTCTTCCGGACACACCCTAATATATATAAGGGTATAACATTCAGTTTACGCGTTCACTGCATCCCTGATTTGATTTTTCCTTTCGTTAGCGCGGATGCGGTCTCCACGACGTCGAAGCCAGTCCTTGTAGCGTTCATGCGCTTCAGAGATCGTCATTGGAAATCTCTTCCTCACCATTTCTATGAAAAACACATAACAATCAGTAACTACAAAGCTACTGACAATAATTTTCTAAAATACTATTCTCTGAAATCGTACTTGAAGTGCATGATCTGAATATTGAAATGCTGAATCTTACTTGTTATTGTTGCGTGGAAGTTCAATTTATTGACTTTAATCAGCCCATTGTTCTGAACCCATGTCAATAATCTACACAGTTCATCGGTAAGCACTGCTGCCATGGCATTTCCAATGGCTTTGTTCGCGTTTGTCCCCCCAATAGAAGCAAGCTTGTTTTCCTAAGGTGTCAATACGAAACACATAATTACCAGGGCTGTGCGGGTACCCGAAATTTCGGGTACTCGAACTCGGGTTCGGGTCGGGTTTGTATCGGGTCGGGTTTTTCGCTAAACCCGAAATCTTCGGGTGGTCCGAAATTTTCGGGTAGCTCGAAATCTTCGGATAGTCCCAAATTTTCGGGTAGTCTGGAATTTCCGGGTAGTTCGAAATATTCGGGTAATCCGAAGTCTACGGGTAGTCCGAAACCTTCGGGTGATCCGAAATTTTTGAGTAATCCGAAATTTTCGAGTAATACGAAATTTTCGAGTACCCGAAATTTTCGGGTACCCGACCCAAAAGTAATCCATTTTACCCGACCCGACCCGACCCGAAGAATTTCAGTACCCGCGAGGTGCTAATAATTACAAATCTGATCTATCGAGCCTATCGAGTCTTGAATTATCATGAGCATATCAAGTTCAAATGCAAATATGATCAAATGTCAAATATTTAAACGTACAAATTGTTGAAGCAAAGCTTCATCACGCAGTAGTTGGCGATCAAAACGTAAGAAATTTTGTGCATTGTTGTTGTAGTATTTAACCCCCGTTATTCAGGGATCGGGAGTTATAGGGTTGTTCCCAGAGGTGATTATTGAAGATCACTCTAAGTACAAGATAGCAACGAAAGTAGTGTTTATTTAATATTTATCAAAGTTACAAAAGTGTGCTTGGAGCACTTGCTCCGGTTCGAGTCTGAGTATTCGAAGGGATACTCTTCGATGCTTCCAATATCTGCTAAAGACTGAGGCGCAGCTCAGACTCTAGCCTAATTTATCACGTCAATATGCTTACGCGATTATTGGCGTCACCTGCATGCGTTGCGCTTTGCCGCATTCCAGGTCACGCCTTGCTTGATTATTAAAGGTAGTCAATTTACGAAATGTATTGGAATGTTGAGTAACAATTCTCAACATCCCTCCCCCCTTAGGAGGATAGGCCTCCGGACTATTTTTCCCTTATTTACTAAGTACAAATTCCCTTAGTCTGAACCTTATCTGCTAATCTTATTTTAGTCCAATCGCGGTTTTATTATTTCGATAAAAGATACAATAATTTGATTTGTAATTACCTATATATAATGTTTTATCCCAATTTATTATATGTTTTTACTAGCGAAACCCAATTAATACTCAATGTCGTTTACGTCGTACCCGTGATAGACGAGTTACGTTTGAAATTATTGACAGTTTCCTTGGCTATCGGGGTCCGTTTCCGCGGCTGCGGAGGCTCCGGTGCCACTGTTCGTCGTGATGTTTCTTTACATCTAAATCTTCCTGAAGTTGCACATTTATATATAATGTAACCTATCATGCCTACTAGTACTAACCCACTTATTGGATATAACGGTGCCACATACGGCAGGTGCCGCCTATGACTACTCTTCTTATTATCTAATTCGTTATGTAAATTTTCAGGGCTAGATCCTAATGAGTTGAGTTCATTCGCGTCTCGCAGGACGCTCTTTAGCACTACACTGACACTTTTATCACTGGACTTAGGGATTGCCTCCCAGTCCGTCTCGTGCAAACTAAGGTTATACGGCGGCAGGTAACTGAATTCCTGCCTGCTTTGATACTGCCGTAATGTCTCCATTCGGAAGTCCTTCGCAGTTACAGCGCATTTCCCGTTGAGAGCTATGATGCCAGTGCCTATCAATGTTTCACGCGCCGCAGGCAACCCTTCGCAGGCTACTGTGATTGCCTCGGCCTCTGCAGCTATGTATAACCATGTTCCTGGTCTATTCAAAACTAAAACTATTGCCTTGTTTACCCTAACTATTCTTTTCGGGCATTGCGATAATTCTACGTCCCGCTTTCAGAGAATAGCAATTTCACAGGGTGAACCTATTCCTATCGAGTTCGTAGGGCGCCTTGGGTCGCACAAATAGTGCTCACCTAATCGTTTACACGTCCCCAAGTCCGCCTCCTTCATTCGTAGGTAATTTCTATAATCGTGGTCCACCACCGCTAATTCCTCCGTTGTTTCCAGATAACAATACGTATCGTTTTTCGCCCTTACAGGCAGAGGATATACTTTGCTAATGCTATACTCCTCACTACCTATCAGAGGTATTTCTATTACTGTAACTACCGTGTCTTCCCTCCCGTAAGATTTAATATCCGCGACTGTCATCAACAATGATACCCCTGGTCGCGTCAATGGTATAGGGAAGCTGTGACCCGCCGGCAGGTGTGGTAGTGCCGACGAGAGGGACTCTAGTATTTTGGGTGGAGTAAGCACGGTGGGGTTGATAATACCCCTTTTTATTTCTGTTAAAAATTGTATCAAATCCTTCACATCACTCAGCTACGCATCTACTATTAGGCCTATTGCTTCTATATGCTCGTCGAGCTTTTGCCTCGCTGCTGTTCTCTCTATACCGTTCGGAAGACTGATACTAAGCTGCTTAGTTATCTCGAGCAAAGTTTGCTCATTTTCTTCCACTACCCTCATGGTATTATTAAACACTCCTAGCGTCGACGATACTATTTGGATTTGCTTACTCATTGCCGTTTTTAGGTTGGCTTGATCTTCCCGAAGATCATCGATCTCTTGATCTATCCTAGCCGCGTCTGCTGCATCCATAGTCCCGAACAAGGATTTTGCTATCGAGCCTAAACCGTCTATCAAACCTCGGCGCTTTCGTGCCGGCCCGACGCATGTGACGTGGCGGACTAGTTGCAAACCCCTATCAACCTTATCTAACGAATTTCCTACTGTTTCACTCATAGTCTCACATAAAAGCGAGCCTGCATTATCTAGAATCTCGCATGTCTTGCGTATATTGTTCAGGTGTGCCTTCACATTTTTTTCTCTCTCGAATACCGTGCGGAGGTCCATGTCTATTACTAAGCTCCACCTATCTTTGTACACCTGCAGCGTCCCTATTTTCTCGAAGTAAACGCCCGGATTATCCCTGAACCTCTCGATCTTGAAAGATGGACTGATTTCTTCTTTTGCCAGCGCCATCGCCAGGCATGATCTGCAAGTCAATTTAGACATTACTACTAATGTATCCCCTCCCTTTGTTATATGGTGAAATTTTTGGGGAATATGGTGAGGGGTGGGATAGGTGCTGGGGACGTGCTTCTCTCCTTCTAGTCAATGTTCTACGAATAACTTCAATCGGTTGGCGTGAACTTTGGTCTCCTTCCGACCCTTCCGGATGGTGTAGTTGACATCCGAATGCTTTTTCGTGATCTCGTATGGACCTACATACTTTGGCGTTAATTTCGCTGATCTTCCCCGCTGAACCGTCTCATCTAGTAGCAGATCCTTATCTCCTGGCTGGAATTTTGTCTCTACCGTTTTTTTGTCGTAGTATGATTTTGCTTTTCCCTTGGCTGCTTCCAGATTCCCTTTTGCTTTGAGATTAGCCGCCCTAAGTCTTTCGCGTAGTTCCTGAACGTAGTCGTCATACGCGTAAGTAAGTCTCGGCGCTTGCTTTACCGATGATGGTATTTCTGCCGGGTGCCCGAAAACAAGCTCGTACGGGGTGTACCCTGTTGCAGTGTGAGGGGTTGTGTTGTACGTGAACATAGCGTACGGTAACTACTCATCCCAGTTGCTCTGGTCCTCTTCGATATAACTCCTTAGATATTCTGCTAGTGTTCTATGTGATCGTTCCAGTGCTCCGTTAGATTCTGGATGATATGCCGTCGTTTGAATTTTCTCGATTTTCGAAAGCTTACACATATTCTTAAATACATTGCTTAAAAAATTCGTTCCCTGATCAGTAAGGATTACCCTGGGTGTTTCATATTCGCATATAATATTTTTCACGAATTCTCTAGCCACTGTGGAAGCTTCCTGGTCAGCCACTGGCATAGCTTTGCTAAATTTGGTTAAAGCATCTTGAAACGTAAGTACAGTAATGTTCATCGATGGTGTCCCCGTGGCTCACTATTTTCTCCAGAATCGAGTTTTACTTCTATGAACATTTTATTTACCCGTGACCAGTGGAACATTCAGGTTGTTAAGAATATGACAGCTGCGTGTTGCAGCAGAGTCACGAAGTAGGCCACTGGTCATTGGCAAATAAAATATTTGTAGAAGGGAAATTTGATTTGAAAAAAAGCTAGGAAAAATAGTGAGTCACAGGGACACCATCGATGAACATTACTGTACATACTTATTGCCTGTATTAGTTACGGTCAACGGCCCTACGATATTCAGCGCACATTTTTCGAAGGCTTTCGAAGGAGTACCGGTGATTATCATGGGTGCTTTCAGTTTTCTCTGCGATTTATTTTTCTGACATTTCTCGCATTTACCTATGTAGTCTTCTACTTCTTTGCGCATATTCGGCCACCGATGTTCCATTTTGATGCGTTCTAGTGTACGCGATACGCCTTGGTGCCCAATCATGGGTGCGTCGTGATATTCGTACAAGATCTTTTTCTTCCTGTCTTCTGTGTATTCCGGTTCTGATTCATCATCATCTTCTTTTTCCTCTTCTTCTTCTTTCTCTTCTTCTTCTTCTTCTTCTTCTTTTTCTTCTGACATCACGAGAATGTTTGTACCTTCTGAAGGTTCCGTACCTTCTTCCAAAGGTTTTTCCTCTTCGAATTCCTGGCTATTGTTGTAAATCTTATATATTCTGCTGAGCGCGTCCGCGTTCGTATTTAGTTTTCCAGGTTTATAGACTACATCATACTCGTGTTCAGCGAGTTTTAATCTCATTCTCAGTAGCCTCGATCCAGGATCCTCGATTTTGAAGATCCATTTAAGAGGGAGGTGATCCGTGATCACAGTGAAATGCGTTCCATATACGTATGGTCTAAACTGCCTAGTCCCGAAGACGATTGCTAACATTTCCCTCTCAGCGGTCGAGTAATTTCTTTCGGCCTTGTTAAGCGTTCGACTTGCGTACGCTATTGGTGAATCTTGCCCAATTGGTCCTTGAGAGAGGATTGCTCCGATTGCATTGTCGGATGCATCTGTTGTTATCAAGAAAGGTTTCGTGAAATCCGGATACTTTAGGATGGGTGCCGTGATGAGCTTTGATTTTAGCGTTTCGAATGCGCTTTCTTCTACCGTTGTCCACTCGAACTTGCGTCCCTTTTGCGTAAGTTGCGTTAACGGTCGTGCTATGCTCGAAAATCCTTCTATGAATCTCCTGTAATAACCTGCTAGCCCTAAAAATGACTGCACCTGTTTAACGTTTGTCGGGCCCTTAAATTTCTTGACGTCCGCGATTTTCGAGGGATCTGGGAGAATTCCCTCCGACGTTATCACATGCCCTAAATAACTAGTTTCCTTTCGAAAAAATTGACATTTGTCTGGCTGGAGGATGAGATTGCTCTCCTGCAGTCGCTGAGCCTATCGTTGTGCTCTTTCAGTGTTGCTTCGTGAATTACAATGTCGTCTAAATAAACGTAGCACTTAGATGCTTGTTGTCCTGCTAAAACATTATTCATCAAACGTTGAAATGTCGCTGGCGCATTCTTCATTCCGAATGGCATTGAATTATACTCATAATGCCCATGTGCTGTTGAGAAAGCAGTTTTTTCCTTGTCTTCTTCAGCCATCGTAATCTGATGAAATCCCGAGGCGATGTCTAATGTAGTAAAGTACTTCGCTTTTCCTAACTGATCCAATATTTCTGTAATACTTGGCAAAGGATACGAATCCCCAACCGTGATCTCGTTCAATTTTTTCTAGTCGACGACCATTCTAAATTTCTGCTTTCCTGATGCGTCAGCTTTTTTCGGTACTACTCGAAGCGGTGCGTTCCATTGGCTACGACTCGGGCGTATTATGTTACTCTCTAACATGGTTTCTATTTGCTTGTTTATCTCTTGCTTCTGCGACTCAGGTAGGCGGTATGGACGAACATTAATCGGTTTTCCCCCATCCGTCAATGTAATTGTATGACTGGTCGCGTTAATAACGCCTAGCTTATCCCCTGGTAAATAGAAGATTTCGCTATACTTTTCGCATATCTCAAGTGGAGTATTTCTCTCCTCCTCGTTAAGATTATCTGTGCGAATGGTATCATGTACTAGCTTGATTCGTTGGTTACCCGTTCTACCAGTTATTAAACCTATGTAAGCTGCTTCTTCGTCGCTCGTTTCGGTATTTTCCTCGCATAACTCCTCCAATTCCACGGTCGGCGTCTCCAATATCACCTCGTGATCGTTTAGGTTCAAAATGTCTACTATGCATTCTTGGTTCGCCGGTTTAGTTAAGCAATTTCCTAGGTTTACTCCGTCGGCGAGTTCCTTCTTCTCTACAATGCCGATGAACTTACTATTTGTTTTTGCACTGACCTTCCTTATTGTTCGCGGCGCTAACCTAATTTTCTCCGTTTTTAACGGTCGTAAGAGCTCGAAACGTTGCCCGTGTATGAAAAATGCTTGAGCGCTTTTACCTATTGCGGCTTCGTGATCCTCTATGAAATCTATTCCAATGATGCCATCCGCATCTAGACTGAAATCGTCTCTTACCACAAAGAAAGGGTACTAAATACTTCTATCTTTCAATGGGATTGTTAATATGACTTTACAAAGTGCCTCAACAACGCCTTGTCCTATTCCCGATAAACTCGTCGTTTCTTCTAAAACTGGCAAATCATCTTTCAACATCCCTATTTTGATGATGCTGGCGTCGGCACCAGAGTCTACTAAAAGAGTCATTTTTTCCTTGGTGGTTCCGTTCGCCTTCAATTCTATTCTGTTCAGACTTGCTCTATCTGCGTTGGCGACGTTCATGGATTTGTACGATCCTGCATTCCTCGTCGATTGCTTCATGCCCTGCGTTTTTACTATATGAATTTTGGCAGTTACCCGTACTTGCCTTTTGATTTTCGCCTGATCCGCTACCGTTATTTCCTGATCGTCGTTCATCGCGACGTATTCTATCCCTACAATCTTTATATAGGTGCCCTCTGCGTTTACAAAAATTGCATACTAATTTTACACGATGCACCGATCTACTCTGACCTGCTGTAGGTAACGATTGCTTGTATTTCACCTGGGTACAATCCCGTGCAAAATGTCCCGTTCGATTATACTTCAGACACTTCACTGCTGATGTATTCCTATCGCCCGGCTGGTTCGTTCTCCGATTTATAGAGTTTACGCCGTTTTGCGATTTTTCTTCCTCTTCCGCGTCCTTTATTGAAGCCGAAAGTTCCGAGAAATGGTACGATTTTACGATCATTCTCAAATTATAATGTAGCCCGTTTTCAAAAATGGCAAGTGTTTGATATCTGAGTAGGTCTTCTATTCCTTTTCTTTCCGCTGCTATATTTGTCCTAGCTCCGCATGCTCTAATAAGATCCATCATAAGACGCGTAACCCTCTTTCCGAAATCATGCGCGTTTTCACCCGTTTTCTGTCTACTTGAAAATAATTCTACCAACAATGCTGGCGTAGAGCTTTTAACTCCGTATAATGCCAAAAGCTCGGCTTTCAGCTTTTCGAAAGAATTTATATCTTTATATATGAGTTCCATGGCTGCTTCGCCCTGTATCTTTGTTTTTAGGACCAATTCTAACACGTCTGGTCTTTGATTCGGATTTACTTTATCTTTCGCATACTCGATTGTTTGCAACAAATCGTCCACCTTACGTGGCTCGCTTCCATCGAAAACGTTGACCATCTGCCGCACCTCCTTCAATGACAAGTAGTCCGTCATCTTGGTTGCTGTGTGTTGCCTTGATTCTTTCTCGTCAGGAACCGAACCCGGAATGGGTATTGTCTTCTGGGATGCTGTTTGAGGTAGGTCAGGAAAAAAGGAAGTGCCTGGTCTAGGCTTCGGGGAAGGAGTTGGCTGTCCCTTTCTATTGCTTTTAATAAATGCTCGTAAGGTTGCCCTAATCTCCTCTACAGTGTTTGAATCACCGACTGCTAGACCGTATCTTTCGCAAACTTGTAGGAGGACCTCTTTTCGAAGATCCTGTATCCACCCGGTTTGACCTTGCGCGACAAGTTCCTCAATCTTATTCCAAGTAGCAGACATCTACTCTAATCGAAAATTCTAATTCAAGCCTGATGAGCCTGACTGACTCGTTACTTTGACGATAAAATATCTAAAACTCTTTGTATACTCTAAACACGAAGATTTTCTAAATGCTCGCACGCTTCTAACTGGCAGCTAGCTCTCAATGACAATGTTTGCGGCTTAAATACTAAAACTGCGAGGATTTCAAACTGACTTACCGCTGTAAAGACTGAGGCGCAGCTCAGACTCTAGCCTAATTTATTACCTCAATATGCTTACGCGATTATTGGCGTCACCTGCATGCGTTGCGCTTTGCCGCATTCCAGGTCACGCCTTGCTTAATTATTAAAGGTAGTCAATTTACGAAATGTATTGGAATGTTGAGTAACAATTCTCAACATTGTGAAGGGCATATTTGGCAGCAGAGTAAAATCTTCCACTATTTGCCCTCTGCCATTGGCAGTCCCGGTTTCATTCAGTTTCTCCATTATTAGCCACAATTGCGATCTACAGCCGACTGAGGCAAATATTAAAATGTCAGGTAGTATTATCAAATGACAAATAATGAACATCATTTGTTGTTAACATATGTTGCTACACGAATGCCTCAATTCTGATGCCGCCGTAGAATCACTAGCTTATTTTTCAAAATAACAAGAAATTATTCCGAATAGTCAATGATTGAGAAGAAAGTCTGAGACAGCTCACTAAGAGCATAGAAACCAGCAATATTAATGTGATTAAATAAGGAAAGTAACAAAATGATAAGAAATGAGCAATAATAAACAATATGATATCTGAAGTTTAATAGGGAGTTTTATAAGACATTAAAAAATTGTAACACCTGTAACGTGGCAAACGTTTGGACCTCCTCCGTACCAGCCTAAACGAGCGTATGTACCCTCGAGAGAATAACGTCAGGATAGCTGATTTGAATATCTGCCGCCCTTCGTCCTAGCGACGTCATATCGCTCGTAGATCACATGATTGGACTATCGATGACGGCTGGCGCTAACAGGACGAACGGCAAGGACAGGTAATTAGCAACCCGGAAACGGAGAGCCATTCATTGTCTAGCCGTGAAACTGAGTAACGTGCCATCATTTTCAGTGAATCGAGAGAGAGAGTTTTGGGAGAGTATTTTGAGGTGTTAGAGTTAGTTTGTGAGTGATTTTGGAGATATTGTGACCCCTGCTATAATTTACCGGACTTTGACTTGGATTTTGGACTTGCTTTCTATCGATTTTGTAATATACGACCCCTGCCTGCCTACGGACTACGAGCCGACCACGAGGCCGGGAAACGTGTGAGATCAGGTAGGATCTTTCCAAGTGATTCGGTCAAGTCTAACCCTAATCCTTCCCCGAGAGTCCCTAAAATCCCCCCAGAGTCTCGAGATAATTGTCAGGAAGGTCTTCGTTTCCCCAGTACCGTCGGAGTATCGAGTGCCCGAATACCGCGTATCTGGTGAGAGCCGGAAAGTTTGAACTTGTTGTTGTTTTCGGTTGCTGTCGATTCCGCGCGCCTGCGTTCCGGTTTGCATCGCCGATGCGCAGAAATTCGCTAGAGTAGAGTCGACGCCATATTGCCCGGGTTCTCTGACGTCACGCGTCGCAGATCGTCTACTGCGTGTCAGAGCACTCTCGTGGCCAAGTACCGAGCTAACTAGTACCGATTTCCTTCCCCTCCTAGCTGTTGAGAGATCAGCTGTCAGCCAGAGACTAGAAGCGTAGGCTTCGAAATCGACTGACAGCCGGACCTGCAGCTGGTCGTAGTGTGGAAGGCTAGTCTTCCCCCTTCGCCTGTGATAACTGTCAACGTACCTCTTTCTAGCTTTATTATATACACTCCTCAAAAGAATTAAAGCAGCACCTGATCACGAGTCGAAAAATGATGAATTTTGAATCGACTGTAACTTTTGATCTGGATATCATATTCGGAATTTGTGGGGTTCAAATTGAAGCTTGAAGTGTCTTCTTTTACGCCTGTTGAATGGATATTTTTTATTCCGTTTCATTGTTGAGTTGCATCTCTCTGAAGCAATCGGTGCGCAAATTCACGTCTTAACGCGAACTTCAACGTAGCACACGGGGAGCAGGAATTTTTCGTCAGAAAATCCATTCCGTGTCAAAGTTAGGAAATTTTCATGGCTTCAAAACCCTTTTTTCAAAATCTCCGTACGATTTTTTTTCGAAGAGCTACGTCCATTTCAAGCAAACTACTCGAAAAAATGTTCAAATCACCATAACTTCCGACAGAGTCATGATAGAACAATATTCTACCCACCGATTTTTAGGTAATTTCATCTTCTTCAAGATGCTCGTATCAAATCGATTTTTCTTTCAATTTTAAAGGGTTCAGCTCACTTTTACCACAGAAGTGCATAGGTTAAAATGAATTGAAAATTAGGGTTATATCTGACCCCTGAAACTCTATTCAAACTTATCGGAAATTGAAAACTGCTATGATTTTCAAAAAGCTCAAGCTCTTCTCTTTCAAATTCTCTAGTTGTCGATCTCCGTGCGATTTTTTTTCGGCGAGTTACGACAGTTTGAAGTAGACTACTGCAAAAGATCTTCAATTTGCTATAACTTCTGAACATTTTATGGTAGAACAATCTCTTGCAGTCCATTCTGGACGTGCTCCAGGTGCTTTATCATCAGATCAAACTCTAATTCGAAATTTCTAAAAATTTGAAACTCTTTCCGATCTGTGTATGAATGCTTCCCGCTTTTGGCGTTACCCAGGATCAACGACGTGGACGTAGCGGGAATCTGGTCCCTTCGGGGTGTTCGTTTTCAGTGATTCCCCTTGCCTCTCACTTTCGGGGTGCTTGCTTCACGTAAGTCCCCTTGCCTCTCACGTACGCGATAAGATGTCTGCTAAAACCGCGTGTGACCTCCGCGGTTTCTCACGACTTCTTGAAGTCTTTCGCGCATGTTAATGCACCGTCGTATGCGTGCCTGTGGTATGATATTCCACGCATTTACCACCGCGTCTCGTAATTCATCAAAAGTCCTGATCGGTACAGGACGAATACGTATTCTAGGCTGTATCATATCCCAGACATGTTCAATAAGGTTCAAGTCTGGGCCTACGGCAGGATGATTCACAGTACGGATGTTATGTAGCTCCAAAAAGTTCTGAATCAATCGTGCTGTGTGAGGGCGCGCATTGTCTTGAAGAAACGAAAAATGGGGTCCTTGAGCATGTCTGAGCCTTACCACGTGTGGTTGCAGAACCTCATCCCTATAACGGATAGCAGTCATTCCTGGCGGAGGTATGACCACCAGCTGACTTCGCCCATACCATGAAATGGCTCCCCAAACCATAATCGACCCACCGTTGAAAGCTCGTGTTGGCACGACATAATTTTCGGAAAAGCGTTCTCCGGGTCGACGCCATACACGTACACGTCTATCATTTTGATCCAGGCAGAACCTAGATTCATCGCTGAACCAAACGCGATTCCATTGCCGCGGCGTCCAATTAATGTGGTCTCTCGCATATTGAAGACGTTGTCGGCGTTGATTCGCATTTAAAGCAGGTACTCGATTTGGCCTCCGATTTCGCAGATTACTAATGTGCAAGCGGTTTCTGATCGTTTGATCCGAACCTTGGTTGTCCAAATTGTTGTAAGTTGTTTAACTCCCGTTATCCAAGGAATGGGGAATTAAAAGGGTTGTTCCCAGAGGTGATCTTTGACAATCACTCTAAGTGCTAGATAGCGACAAAGTAGTTTTTATTTGATATTTAACAAGTACAAAAGAATTGCGTTTGGAGCACTTGCTCCGGTTCGAGTCAATGAGTATTCGGAGATAGCCTCCGCTTTCTTCAAGGTATCTGCTCAAGACTGAAGCGCGGCTCCGTCTTTAGCCTAATTTATAACTTACATAATGCTTACTCGATTATTGGCGCAACCTGCAATGCGATGCGCTTTGTCGCATTCCAGGTCATGCCTTGCTTAATTATTAAAGGTAGTCAATTTACGAAATGTATTGGAATGTTGAGTAACAATTCTCAACATCCCTCCCCCCTTAGGAGAATAGGCCTCCGGACTATTTTTCCCTTATTTACTAAGTACAAATTTCCTTACTCTTATCCTTATTTGCTAATCTTATTTTAGTCCAATCCCGGTTTTATTCATTTTGATAATAGATACAATAATTGGTGTTACTTAGGTATATATAATTTCTTAATCCAATTTAATTCAAGCTTCTAGTAAAAATCCATTTAATTTTTAATACCGGATTATGTTGTACCCGTGATCGACGTGTTCCGTTTAAAATTGATAATGGTTTCTTTGGCTACCGGAGTCCGTTTTCGCGGCTGCGGAGGCTCCGGTGCCACTGTTGGCCCTGACGTTTCTTTACATCTAAATTTACCTGTAGATACACATTTATAGATTATGTAACCTATCATGCCTACTAATACTATTCCACTTATTGGATACAAAGGTGCCACATACGGCAGGTGCCGCCTGTGACTATTGTTCTTATCGTCTAATTCCTTATGTAGGTTCTCAAGGCTAGTTCCCAATGAGTTTAGCTCGTTTGCGTCTCGCAGGACGCTCTTGAGTACTACACTGACACCTTTCTCGTTAGACTTCGGGATTGCCTCCCAGTCTGTTTCGTGGAGACTCAGATTGTACGGTGGCAGGTAACTGAATTCCTGCCTGCTTTGATACTGCCGTAATGTCTCCATACGGAAATCCTTCGCAGTTACAGCGCATTTCCCGTTGAGAGCTATGATGCCAGTGCCTATCAATGTTTCACGCGCCGCAGGCAACCCTTCGCAAGCTACTGTGATTGCCTCGGCCTCTGGAGCTATATATAACCGTGTTCCTGGTCTATTCAAAACTAAAACTATTGCCTTGTTTACCCTAACAATTCTTTTCGGGCATTGTGATAGTTCTACGTCCAGCTTTGAGAGAATAGCAATTTCACAGGGTGAACCTATTCCTATTGAGTTCGTAGGGCGCCTTGGGTCGCACAAATAGTGTTCACCTAAACGTTTACACGTCCCCAAGTCCGCCTCCTTCATTCGTAGGTAATTTCTATAATCATGGTCCACCACTGCTAATTCCTCCGTTGTTTCTAGATAACAATAGGTATCGTTTTGTGCCCTTACAGGCAGAGGATATACTTTGCTGATGCTATACTCTTCACTACCTATGAGAGGTATTTCTATTACTGTGACTACCGTATCTTCCCTCCCGTAAGATTTAATATCCGCGACTGTCATCAACAATGATACCCCTGGTCGCGTCAATGGTATAGGGAAGCTGTGACCCGCCGGCAGGTGTGGTAGTGCCGACGAGAGGTACTCTAGTATTTTGGCTGGAGTAAGCACGGTGGGGTTGATAATACCCCTTTTTATTTCTGTTAAAAATTGTACCAAATCCTTCACATCACTCAGCAACGCATCTACTATTAGGCCTATTGCCTCTATATGCTCGTCGAGCTTTTGCCTCGCTGCTGTTCTCTCTATACCGTTGGAAAGACTGATACTAAGCTGCTTAGTTATCTCGAGCAAAGTTTGCTCATTTTCCTCCACTACCCTCATGGTATTATTAAACACTCCTAGCGTCGATGATACTATTTGGATTTGCTTACTCATTGCCGTTTTTAGGTTGGCTTGATCTTCCCGAAGATCATCGATCTCTTGATCTATCCTAGCCGCATCTGCTGCATCCATAGTCCCGAACAAGGATTTTGCTATCGAGCCTAAACCGTCTATCAAACCTCGGCGCTTTCGTGCCGGCCCGACGCATGTGACGTCGCGGACTAGTTGCAAACCCCTATCAACCTTATCTAACGAATTTCCTACTGTTTCACTCATAGTCTCACATAAAAGCGAGCCTGCGTTATCTGGAATCTCGCATGTCTTGCGTATATTGTTCAGGTGTGCCTTCACATTTTTTTCTCTCTCGAATACCGTGCGGAGGTCCATGTCTATTACTAAGCTCCACCTATCTTTGTACACCTGCAGCGTCCCTATTTTCTCGAAGTAAACGCCCGGATCATCCCTGAACCTCTCGATCTTGAAAGATGGGCTGATTTCTTCTTTTGCCAGCGCCATCGCCAGGCATGATCTGCAAGTCAATTTAGATATTACTACTAATGCATCCCCTCCCTTTGTTATGTGGTGAAATTTGTGAGGAATATGGCGAGGGGTGGGATAGGTGCTGGGGACGTGCTTCTCTCCTTCTAGTCAATGTTCTACGAATAACTTCAATCGGTTGGCGTGAACTTTGGTCTCCTTCCGACCCTTCCGGATGGTGTAGTTGACATCCGAATGCTTTTCCGTGATCTCGTATGGACCTACATACTTTGGCGTTAATTTCGCTGATCTCCCCCGCCGAACCGTCTCATCTAGTAGAAGAACCTTATCTCCTGGCTGGAATTTTGTCTCTACCGTTTTTTTGTCGTAGTATGATTTTGCTTTTCCCTTGGCTGCTTCCAGATTCTCTTTTGCTTTGAGATTAGCCGCCCTAAGTCTTTCGCGTAGTTCCTGAACGTAGTCGTCATACGCGTAAGTAAGTCTCGGCGCTTGCTTTACCGATGATGGTATTTCTGCCGGGTGCCCGAAAACAAGCTCGTACGGGGTGTACCCTGTTGCAGTGTGAGGGGTTGTGTTGTACGTGAACATTGCGTACGGCAACCACTCATCCCAGTTGCTCTGGTCCTCTTCGATATAACTCCTTAGATATTCTGCTAGTGTTCTATGTGATCGTTCCAGTGCTCCGTTAGATTCTGGATGATATGCCGTCGTTTGAAT
This sequence comes from Tenthredo livida, assembly GCA_963992785.1. Taxonomy (NCBI): domain Eukaryota; kingdom Metazoa; phylum Arthropoda; class Insecta; order Hymenoptera; family Tenthredinidae; genus Tenthredo; species Tenthredo livida. The sequence continues at coordinate 13,824,518 of OZ023071.1, forward strand.
TTTCTCGATTTTCAAAAGCTTACACATATTCTTAAATACATTGCTTAAAAAATTCGTTCCCTGATCAGTGAGGATTACCTTGGGTGTTCCATATTCGCATATAATATTTTTTACGAATTCTCTAGCCACTGTGGAAGCTTCCTGGTCAGCCACTGGCATAGCTTTGCTAAATTTGGTTAAAGCATCTTGAAATGTAAGCACATACTTATTGCCTGTATTAGTTACAGTCAACGGCCCTACGATATCTAGCGCACATTTTTCGAAGGCTTTCGAAGGAGTATCGGTGATTATCATGGGTGCTTTCAGTTTCCTCTGCGTTTTATTTTTCTGACATTTCTCGCATTTACCTATGTAATCTTCTACTTCTTTGCGCATATTCGGCCACCTGTGTTCCATTTTTATGCGTTCTAGAGTACGCGATACGCCTTGGTGCCCACCCATGGGTGCGTCGTGATATTCGTACAAGATCTTTTTCTTCTTGTCTTCTGTGTATTCCGGTTCCGATTCATCATCATCTTCTTTTTCACGAGGCTGAAGCTAGCAGCCAGAGTGAGCAGCCGAACGCTGTTGCGCATAGGCGTCAACGCGCCGGGGAAAAACAAAGTCTCGAGTATAACTAACTGAGCCATTCGACGTACTTCCACGGCAGCAAGCGCGTGAAAAGTCACAATCTTTTACTAATAAATCTAAAATCTTTTAATAAAAGTGAAGGATATGAAAACTCATTTCGCGAGGGTACGCGGTCATTACCAACTTTTTATTAATTAATTACGGATAAACAATTTCAGCTGCCAGAGCAGGCAATGAGCTAGGACTTTGAAATTTGGTGGAGAAGTTCTCCAATGATAGTAAATGATATAAAAACTTGTTTCACGAGGGTACGCGGTCGTTAACAATTATTATTAATTATTTAGTAATTAACAAATTTGGCAGCTGGAGAAGGAAATGAGCTAGGACTTTGCAATTTGGTGGAGAAGTTCTCCGATAATAGTAAATGATATAAAAACTTGTTTTACGAGGGTACGCGGTCGTTAACAATTATTATCAATCATTTAGTAATTAACAAATTTGGCAGCTGGAGAAGGAAATGAGCTAGGACTTTGAAATTTGGTGGAGAAGTTCTCCAATAATAGTAAACGATTTGAAAACTTGTTTTACGAGGGTACACGGTCGTTAACGATTATTAATAATTATTTAGTAATTAACAAATTTGGCAGCTGGAGAAGGAAATGAGCTAGGACTTTGAAATTTGGTGGAAAAGTTCTCCGATGATAGTAAATGATATAAAAACTTGTTTTACGAGAATACGCGGTCGTTAACAATTATTATTAATTATTTAGTAATTAACAAATTTGGCAGCTGGAGAAGGAAATGAGCTAGGACTTTGAAATTTGGTGGAGACGTTCTCCAATGATAGTAAATGATATAAAAACTTGTTTCACGAGGGTACGCGGTCGTTAACAATTATTATTGATCATTTAGTAATTAACAAATTTGGCAGCTGGAGAAGGAAATGAGCTAGGACTTTGAAATTTGGTGGAGAAGTTCTCCGATGATAGTAAATGATATAAAAACTTGTTTCACGGAGGTACGCGGTCGTTAACAATTATTATTAATCATTTAGTAATTAACAAATTTGGCAGCTGGAGAAGGAAATGAGCTAGGACTTTGGAATTTGGTGGATAAGTTCTCCAATAATGGTAAACGATTTAAAAACTTGTTTTACGAGGGTACACGGTCGTTAACGATTATTAATAATTATTTAGTAATTAACAAATTTGGCAGCTGGAGAAGGAAATGAGCTAGGACTTTGAAATTTGGTGGAGAAGTTCTCCGATGATAGTAAATGATATAAAAACTTGTTTCACGAGGGTACGCGGTCGTTGACGATAATTATTAATCATTTAGTAATTAACAAATTTGGCAGCTGGAGAAGGAAATGAGCTAGGACTTTGAAATTTGGTGGAGAAGTTCTCCGATGATAGTAAATGATATAAAAACTTGTTTCACGAGGGTACGCGGTCGTTAACAATTATCATCAATCATTTAGTAATTAACAAATTTGGCAGCTGGAGAAGGAAATGAGCTAGGACTTTGAAATTTGGTGGAGAAGTTCTACGATGATAGTAAATGATATAAAAACTTGTTTCGCGAGGGTACGCGGTCGTTAACAATTATTATTAATCATTTAGTAATTAATAAATTTGGCAGCTGGAGACGGAAATGAGCTAGGACTTTGAAATTTGGTGGAGAAGTTCTCCGATGATAGTAAATGATATAAAAACTTGTTTCACGAGGGTACGCGGTCGTTAACAATTATTATTAATTATTTAGTAATTAACAAATTTGGCAGCTGGAGAAGGAAATGAGCTAGGACTTTGAAATTTGGTGGAGACGTTCTCCAATGATAGTAAATGATATAAAAACTTGTTTCACGAGGGTACGCGGTCGTTAACAATTATTATCAATTATTTAGTAATTACCAAATTTGGCAGCTGGAGAAGGAAATGAGCTAGGACTTTGAAATTTGGTGGAGAAGTTCTCCGATGATAGTAAATGATATAAAAACTTGTTTCGCGAGGGTACGCGGTCGTTAACAATTATTATTAATCATTTAGTAATTAACAAATTTGGCAGCTGGAGAAGGAAATGAGCTAGGACTTTGAAATTCGGTGGAGAAGTTCTCCGATGATAGTAAATGATATAAAAACTTGTTTCGCGAGGGTACGCGGTCGTTAACAATTATTATTAATCATTTAGTAATTAATAAATTTGGCAGCTGGAGACGGAAATGAGCTAGGACTTCGAAATTTGGTGGAGAAGTTCTCCGATGATAGTAAATGATATAAAAACTTGTTTCACGAGGGTACGCGGTCGTTAACAATTATTATTAATTATTTAGTAATTAACAAATTTGGCAGCTGGAGAAGGAAATGAGCTAAGACTTTGAAATTTGGTGGAGACGTTCTCCAATGATAGTAAATGATATAAAAACTTGTTTCACGAGAGTACGCGGTCGTTGACAATTATTATTAATCATTTAGTAATTAACAAATTTGGCAGCTGGAGAAGGAAATGAGCTAGGACTTTGAAATTTGGTGGAGAAGTTCTCCGATGATAGTAAATGATATAAAAACTCGTTTCACGAGGGTACGCGGTCGTTGACAATTATTATTAATCATTTAGTAATTAACAAATTTGGCAGCTGGAGAAGGAAATGAGCTAGGACTTTGAAATTTGGTGGAGAAGTTCTCCGATGATAGTAAATGATATAAAAACTTGTTTCACGAGGGTACGCGGTCGTTAACAATTATTATTAATCATTTAGTAATTAACAAATTTGGCAGCTGGAGAAGGAAATGAGCTAGGACTTTGGAATTTGGTGGAGAAGTTCTCCAATAATGGTAAACGATTTAAAAACTTGTTTTACGAGGGTACACGGTCGTTAACGATTATTAATAATTATTTAGTAATTAACAAATTTGGCAGCTGGAGAAGGAAATGAGCTAGGACTTTGAAATTTGGTGGAGACGTTCTCCAATGATGGTAAATGATATAAAAACTTGTTTCACGAGGGTACGCGGTCGTTAACAATTATTATTAATTATTTAGTAATTAACAAATTTGGCAGCTGGAGAAGGAAATGAGCTAGGACTTTGAAATTTGGTGGAGACGTTCTCCAATGATAGTAAATGATATAAAAACTTGTTTTACGAGGGTACGCGGTCGTTAACAATTATTATCAATCATTTAGTAATTAACAAATTTGGCAGCTGGAGAAGGAAATGAGCTAGGACTTTGAAATTTGGTGGAGAAGTTCTCCAATAATAGTAAACGATTTAAAAACTTGTTTCACGAGGGTACACGGTCGTTAACGATTATTAATAATTATTTAGTAATTAACAAATTTGGCAGCTGGAGAAGGAAATGAGCTAGGACTTTGAAATTTGGTGGAAAAGTTCTCCGATGATAGTAAATGATATCAAAACTTGTTTCACGAGAATACGCGGTCGTTAACAATTATTATTAATTATTTAGTAATTAACAAATTTGGCAGCTGGAGAAGGAAATGAGCTAGGACTTTGAAATTTGGTGGAGACGTTCTCCAATGATAGTAAATGATATAAAAACTTGTTTCACGAGGGTACGCGGTCGTTAACAATTATTATCAATCATTTAGTAATTAACAAATTTGGCAGCTGGAGAAGGAAATGAGCTAGGACTTTGAAATTTGGTGGAGAAGTTCTCCAATAATAGTAAACGATTTGAAAACTTGTTTTACGAGGGTACACGGTCGTTAACGATTATTAATAATTTTTTAGTAATTAACAAATTTGGCAGCTGGAGAAGGAAATGAGCTAGGACTTTGAAATTTGGTGGAAAAGTTCTCCGATGATAGTAAATGATATAAAAACTTGTTTTACGAGAATACGCGGTCGTTAACAATTATTATTAATTATTTAGTAATTAACAAATTTGGCAGCTGGAGAAGGAAATGAGCTAGGACTTTGAAATTTGGTGGAGACGTTCTCCAATGATAGTAAATGATATAAAAACTTGTTTCACGAGGGTACACGGTCGTTAACGATTGTTAATAATTATTTAGTAATTAACAAATTTGGCAGCTGGAGAAGGAAATGAGCTAGGACTTTGAAATTTGGTGGAGAAGTTCTCCGATGATAGTAAATGATATAAAAACTTGTTTCACGAGGGTACGCGGTCGATGACGATAATTATTAATCATTTAGTAATTAACAAATTTGGCAGCTGGAGAAGGAAATGAGCTAGGACTTTGAAATTTGGTGGAGAAGTTCTCCGATGATAGTAAATGATATAAAATCTTGTTTCACGAGGGTACGCGGTCGTTAACAATTATCATCAATCATTTAGTAATTAACAAATTTGGCAGCTGGAGAAGGAAATGAGCTAGGACTTTGAAATTTGGTGGAGAAGTTCTACGATGATAGTAAATGATATAAAAACTTGTTTCGCGAGGGTACGCGGTCGTTAACAATTATTATTAATCATTTAGTAATTAACAAATTTGGCAGCTGGAGAAGGAAATGAGCTAGGACTTTGAAATTTGGTGGAGAAGTTCTCCGATGATAGTAAATGATATAAAAACTTGTTTCACGAGGGTACGCGGTCGTTAACAATTATCATCAATCATTTAGTAATTAACAAATTTGGCAGCTGGAGAAGGAAATGAGCTAGGACTTTGAAATTTGGTGGAGAAGTTCTACGATGATAGTAAATGATATAAAAACTTGTTTCGCGAGGGTACGCGGTCGTTAACAATTATTATTAATCATTTAGTAATTAATAAATTTGGCAGCTGGAGACGGAAATGAGCTAGGACTTTGAAATTTGGTGGAGAAGTTCTCCGATGATAGTAAATGATATAAAAACTTGTTTCACGAGGGTACGCGGTCGTTAACAATTATTATTAATTATTTAGTAATTAACAAATTTGTCAGCTGGAGAAGGAAATGAGCTAGGACTTTGAAATTTGGTGGAGACGTTCTCCAATGATAGTAAATGATATAAAAACTTGTTTCACGAGGGTACGCGGTCGTTAACAATTATTATCAATTATTTAGTAATTACCAAATTTGGCAGCTGGAGAAGGAAATGAGCTAGGACTTTGAAATTTGGTGGAGAAGTTCTCCGATGATAGTAAATGATATAAAAACTTGTTTCGCGAGGGTACGCGGTCGTTAACAATTATTATTAATCATTTAGTAATTAACAAATTTGGCAGCTGGAGAAGGAAATGAGCTAGGACTTTGAAATTCGGTGGAGAAGTTCTCCGATGATAGTAAATGATATAAAAACTTGTTTCGCGAGGGTACGCGGTCGTTAACAATTATTATTAATCATTTAGTAATTAATAAATTTGGCAGCTGGAGACGGAAATGAGCTAGGACTTCGAAATTTGGTGGAGAAGTTCTCCGATGATAGTAAATGATATAAAAACTTGTTTCACGAGGGTACGCGGTCGTTAACAATTATTATTAATTATTTAGTAATTAACAAATTTGGCAGCTGGAGAAGGAAATGAGCTAAGACTTTGAAATTTGGTGGAGACGTTCTCCAATGATAGTAAATGATATAAAAACTTGTTTCACGAGAGTACGCGGTCGTTGACAATTATTATTAATCATTTAGTAATTAACAAATTTGGCAGCTGGAGAAGGAAATGAGCTAGGACTTTGAAATTTGGTGGAGAAGTTCTCCGATGATAGTAAATGATATAAAAACTCGTTTCACGAGGGTACGCGGTCGTTGACAATTATTATTAATCATTTAGTAATTAACAAATTTGGCAGCTGGAGAAGGAAATGAGCTAGGACTTTGAAATTTGGTGGAGAAGTTCTCCGATGATAGTAAATGATATAAAAACTTGTTTCACGAGGGTACGCGGTCGTTAACAATTATTATTAATCATTTAGTAATTAACAAATTTGGCAGCTGGAGAAGGAAATGAGCTAGGACTTTGGAATTTGGTGGAGAAGTTCTCCAATAATGGTAAACGATTTAAAAACTTGTTTTACGAGGGTACACGGTCGTTAACGATTATTAATAATTATTTAGTAATTAACAAATTTGGCAGCTGGAGAAGGAAATGAGCTAGGACTTTGAAATTTGGTGGAGACGTTCTCCAATGATGGTAAATGATATAAAAACTTGTTTCACGAGGGTACGCGGTCGTTAACAATTATTATTAATTATTTAGTAATTAACAAATTTGGCAGCTGGAGAAGGAAATGAGCTAGGACTTTGAAATTTGGTGGAGACGTTCTCCAATGATAGTAAATGATATAAAAACTTGTTTTACGAGGGTACGCGGTCGTTAACAATTATTATCAATCATTTAGTAATTAACAAATTTGGCAGCTGGAGAAGGAAATGAGCTAGGACTTTGAAATTTGGTGGAGAAGTTCTCCAATAATAGTAAACGATTTAAAAACTTGTTTCACGAGGGTACACGGTCGTTAACGATTATTAATAATTATTTAGTAATTAACAAATTTGGCAGCTGGAGAAGGAAATGAGCTAGGACTTTGAAATTTGGTGGAAAAGTTCTCCGATGATAGTAAATGATATCAAAACTTGTTTCACGAGAATACGCGGTCGTTAACAATTATTATTAATTATTTAGTAATTAACAAATTTGGCAGCTGGAGAAGGAAATGAGCTAGGACTTTGAAATTTGGTGGAGACGTTCTCCAATGATAGTAAATGATATAAAAACTTGTTTCACGAGGGTACGCGGTCGTTAACAATTATTATCAATCATTTAGTAATTAACAAATTTGGCAGCTGGAGAAGGAAATGAGCTAGGACTTTGAAATTTGGTGGAGAAGTTCTCCAATAATAGTAAACGATTTGAAAACTTGTTTTACGAGGGTACACGGTCGTTAACGATTATTAATAATTTTTTAGTAATTAACAAATTTGGCAGCTGGAGAAGGAAATGAGCTAGGACTTTGAAATTTGGTGGAAAAGTTCTCCGATGATAGTAAATGATATAAAAACTTGTTTTACGAGAATACGCGGTCGTTAACAATTATTATTAATTATTTAGTAATTAACAAATTTGGCAGCTGGAGAAGGAAATGAGCTAGGACTTTGAAATTTGGTGGAGACGTTCTCCAATGATAGTAAATGATATAAAAACTTGTTTCACGAGGGTACGCGGTCGTTAACAATTATTATCAATTATTTAGTAATTACCAAATTTGGCAGCTGGAGAAGGAAATGAGCTAGGACTTTGAAATTTGGTGGAGAAGTTCTCCGATGATAGTAAATGATATAAAAACTTGTTTCGCGAGGGTACGCGGTCGTTAACAATTATTATTAATCATTTAGTAATTAACAAATTTGGCAGCTGGAGAAGGAAATGAGCTAGGACTTTGAAATTCGGTGGAGAAGTTCTCCGATGATAGTAAATGATATAAAAACTTGTTTCGCGAGGGTACGCGGTCGTTAACAATTATTATTAATCATTTAGTAATTAATAAATTTGGCAGCTGGAGACGGAAATGAGCTAGGACTTCGAAATTTGGTGGAGAAGTTCTCCGATGATAGTAAATGATATAAAAACTTGTTTCACGAGGGTACGCGGTCGTTAACAATTATTATTAATTATTTAGTAATTAACAAATTTGGCAGCTGGAGAAGGAAATGAGCTAAGACTTTGAAATTTGGTGGAGACGTTCTCCAATGATAGTAAATGATATAAAAACTTGTTTCACGAGAGTACGCGGTCGTTGACAATTATTATTAATCATTTAGTAATTAACAAATTTGGCAGCTGGAGAAGGAAATGAGCTAGGACTTTGAAATTTGGTGGAGAAGTTCTCCGATGATAGTAAATGATATAAAAACTCGTTTCACGAGGGTACGCGGTCGTTGACAATTATTATTAATCATTTAGTAATTAACAAATTTGGCAGCTGGAGAAGGAAATGAGCTAGGACTTTGAAATTTGGTGGAGAAGTTCTCCGATGATAGTAAATGATATAAAAACTTGTTTCACGAGGGTACGCGGTCGTTAACAATTATTATTAATCATTTAGTAATTAACAAATTTGGCAGCTGGAGAAGGAAATGAGCTAGGACTTTGGAATTTGGTGGAGAAGTTCTCCAATAATGGTAAACGATTTAAAAACTTGTTTTACGAGGGTACACGGTCGTTAACGATTATTAATAATTATTTAGTAATTAACAAATTTGGCAGCTGGAGAAGGAAATGAGCTAGGACTTTGAAATTTGGTGGAGACGTTCTCCAATGATGGTAAATGATATAAAAACTTGTTTCACGAGGGTACGCGGTCGTTAACAATTATTATTAATTATTTAGTAATTAACAAATTTGGCAGCTGGAGAAGGAAATGAGCTAGGACTTTGAAATTTGGTGGAGACGTTCTCCAATGATAGTAAATGATATAAAAACTTGTTTTACGAGGGTACGCGGTCGTTAACAATTATTATCAATCATTTAGTAATTAACAAATTTGGCAGCTGGAGAAGGAAATGAGCTAGGACTTTGAAATTTGGTGGAGAAGTTCTCCAATAATAGTAAACGATTTAAAAACTTGTTTCACGAGGGTACACGGTCGTTAACGATTATTAATAATTATTTAGTAATTAACAAATTTGGCAGCTGGAGAAGGAAATGAGCTAGGACTTTGAAATTTGGTGGAAAAGTTCTCCGATGATAGTAAATGATATCAAAACTTGTTTCACGAGAATACGCGGTCGTTAACAATTATTATTAATTATTTAGTAATTAACAAATTTGGCAGCTGGAGAAGGAAATGAGCTAGGACTTTGAAATTTGGTGGAGACGTTCTCCAATGATAGTAAATGATATAAAAACTTGTTTCACGAGGGTACGCGGTCGTTAACAATTATTATCAATCATTTAGTAATTAACAAATTTGGCAGCTGGAGAAGGAAATGAGCTAGGACTTTGAAATTTGGTGGAGAAGTTCTCCAATAATAGTAAACGATTTGAAAACTTGTTTTACGAGGGTACACGGTCGTTAACGATTATTAATAATTTTTTAGTAATTAACAAATTTGGCAGCTGGAGAAGGAAATGAGCTAGGACTTTGAAATTTGGTGGAAAAGTTCTCCGATGATAGTAAATGATATAAAAACTTGTTTTACGAGAATACGCGGTCGTTAACAATTATTATTAATTATTTAGTAATTAACAAATTTGGCAGCTGGAGAAGGAAATGAGCTAGGACTTTGAAATTTGGTGGAGACGTTCTCCAATGATAGTAAATGATATAAAAACTTGTTTCACGAGGGTACACGGTCGTTAACGATTGTTAATAATTATTTAGTAATTAACAAATTTGGCAGCTGGAGAAGGAAATGAGCTAGGACTTTGAAATTTGGTGGAGAAGTTCTCCGATGATAGTAAATGATATAAAAACTTGTTTCACGAGGGTACGCGGTCGATGACGATAATTATTAATCATTTAGTAATTAACAAATTTGGCAGCTGGAGAAGGAAATGAGCTAGGACTTTGAAATTTGGTGGAGAAGTTCTCCGATGATAGTAAATGATATAAAAACTTGTTTCACGAGGGTACGCGGTCGTTAACAATTATCATCAATCATTTAGTAATTAACAAATTTGGCAGCTGGAGAAGGAAATGAGCTAGGACTTTGAAATTTGGTGGAGAAGTTCTACGATGATAGTAAATGATATAAAAACTTGTTTCGCGAGGGTACGCGGTCGTTAACAATTATTATTAATCATTTAGTAATTAACAAATTTGGCAGCTGGAGAAGGAAATGAGCTAGGACTTTGAAATTTGGTGGAGAAGTTCTCCGATGATAGTAAATGATATAAAAACTTGTTTCACGAGGGTACGCGGTCGTTAACAATTATCATCAATCATTTAGTAATTAACAAATTTGGCAGCTGGAGAAGGAAATGAGCTAGGACTTTGAAATTTGGTGGAGAAGTTCTACGATGATAGTAAATGATATAAAAACTTGTTTCGCGAGGGTACGCGGTCGTTAACAATTATTATTAATCATTTAGTAATTAATAAATTTGGCAGCTGGAGACGGAAATGAGCTAGGACTTTGAAATTTGGTGGAGAAGTTCTCCGATGATAGTAAATGATATAAAAACTTGTTTCACGAGGGTACGCGGTCGTTAACAATTATTATTAATTATTTAGTAATTAACAAATTTGGCAGCTGGAGAAGGAAATGAGCTAGGACTTTGAAATTTGGTGGAGACGTTCTCCAATGATAGTAAATGATATAAAAACTTGTTTCACGAGGGTACGCGGTCGTTAACAATTATTATCAATTATTTAGTAATTACCAAATTTGGCAGCTGGAGAAGGAAATGAGCTAGGACTTTGAAATTTGGTGGAGAAGTTCTCCGATGATAGTAAATGATATAAAAACTTGTTTCGCGAGGGTACGCGGTCGTTAACAATTATTATTAATCATTTAGTAATTAACAAATTTGGCAGCTGGAGAAGGAAATGAGCTAGGACTTTGAAATTCGGTGGAGAAGTTCTCCGATGATAGTAAATGATATAAAAACTTGTTTCGCGAGGGTACGCGGTCGTTAACAATTATTATTAATCATTTAGTAATTAATAAATTTGGCAGCTGGAGACGGAAATGAGCTAGGACTTCGAAATTTGGTGGAGAAGTTCTCCGATGATAGTAAATGATATAAAAACTTGTTTCACGAGGGTACGCGGTCGTTAACAATTATTATTAATTATTTAGTAATTAACAAATTTGGCAGCTGGAGAAGGAAATGAGCTAAGACTTTGAAATTTGGTGGAGACGTTCTCCAATGATAGTAAATGATATAAAAACTTGTTTCACGAGAGTACGCGGTCGTTGACAATTATTATTAATCATTTAGTAATTAACAAATTTGGCAGCTGGAGAAGGAAATGAGCTAGGACTTTGAAATTTGGTGGAGAAGTTCTCCGATGATAGTAAATGATATAAAAACTCGTTTCACGAGGGTACGCGGTCGTTGACAATTATTATTAATCATTTAGTAATTAACAAATTTGGCAGCTGGAGAAGGAAATGAGCTAGGACTTTGAAATTTGGTGGAGAAGTTCTCCGATGATAGTAAATGATATAAAAACTTGTTTCACGAGGGTACGCGGTCGTTAACAATTATTATTAATCATTTAGTAATTAACAAATTTGGCAGCTGGAGAAGGAAATGAGCTAGGACTTTGGAATTTGGTGGAGAAGTTCTCCAATAATGGTAAACGATTTAAAAACTTGTTTTACGAGGGTACACGGTCGTTAACGATTATTAATAATTATTTAGTAATTAACAAATTTGGCAGCTGGAGAAGGAAATGAGCTAGGACTTTGAAATTTGGTGGAGACGTTCTCCAATGATGGTAAATGATATAAAAACTTGTTTCACGAGGGTACGCGGTCGTTAACAATTATTATTAATTATTTAGTAATTAACAAATTTGGCAGCTGGAGAAGGAAATGAGCTAGGACTTTGAAATTTGGTGGAGACGTTCTCCAATGATAGTAAATGATATAAAAACTTGTTTTACGAGGGTACGCGGTCGTTAACAATTATTATCAATCATTTAGTAATTAACAAATTTGGCAGCTGGAGAAGGAAATGAGCTAGGACTTTGAAATTTGGTGGAGAAGTTCTCCAATAATAGTAAACGATTTAAAAACTTGTTTCACGAGGGTACACGGTCGTTAACGATTATTAATAATTATTTAGTAATTAACAAATTTGGCAGCTGGAGAAGGAAATGAGCTAGGACTTTGAAATTTGGTGGAAAAGTTCTCCGATGATAGTAAATGATATCAAAACTTGTTTCACGAGAATACGCGGTCGTTAACAATTATTATTAATTATTTAGTAATTAACAAATTTGGCAGCTGGAGAAGGAAATGAGCTAGGACTTTGAAATTTGGTGGAGACGTTCTCCAATGATAGTAAATGATATAAAAACTTGTTTCACGAGGGTACGCGGTCGTTAACAATTATTATCAATCATTTAGTAATTAACAAATTTGGCAGCTGGAGAAGGAAATGAGCTAGGACTTTGAAATTTGGTGGAGAAGTTCTCCAATAATAGTAAACGATTTGAAAACTTGTTTTACGAGGGTACACGGTCGTTAACGATTATTAATAATTTTTTAGTAATTAACAAATTTGGCAGCTGGAGAAGGAAATGAGCTAGGACTTTGAAATTTGGTGGAAAAGTTCTCCGATGATAGTAAATGATATAAAAACTTGTTTTACGAGAATACGCGGTCGTTAACAATTATTATTAATTATTTAGTAATTAACAAATTTGGCAGCTGGAGAAGGAAATGAGCTAGGACTTTGAAATTTGGTGGAGACGTTTTCCAATGATAGTAAATGATATAAAAACTTGTTTCACGAGGGTACACGGTCGTTAACGATTGTTAATAATTATTTAGTAATTAACAAATTTGGCAGCTGGAGAAGGAAATGAGCTAGGACTTTGAAATTTGGTGGAGAAGTTCTCCGATGATAGTAAATGATATAAAAACTTGTTTCACGAGGGTACGCGGTCGATGACGATAATTATTAATCATTTAGTAATTAACAAATTTGGCAGCTGGAGAAGGAAATGAGCTAGGACTTTGAAATTTGGTGGAGAAGTTCTCCGATGATAGTAAATGATATAAAAACTTGTTTCACGAGGGTACGCGGTCGTTAACAATTATCATCAATCATTTAGTAATTAACAAATTTGGCAGCTGGAGAAGGAAATGAGCTAGGACTTTGAAATTTGGTGGAGAAGTTCTACGATGATAGTAAATGATATAAAAACTTGTTTCGCGAGGGTACGCGGTCGTTAACAATTATTATTAATCATTTAGTAATTAATAAATTTGGCAGCTGGAGACGGAAATGAGCTAGGACTTTGAAATTTGGTGGAGAAGTTCTCCGATGATAGTAAATGATATAAAAACTTGTTTCACGAGGGTACGCGGTCGTTAACAATTATTATTAATTATTTAGTAATTAACAAATTTGGCAGCTGGAGAAGGAAATGAGCTAGGACTTTGAAATTTGGTGGAGACGTTCTCCAATGATAGTAAATGATATAAAAACTTGTTTCACGAGGGTACGCGGTCGTTAACAATTATTATCAATTATTTAGTAATTACCAAATTTGGCAGCTGGAGAAGGAAATGAGCTAGGACTTTGAAATTTGGTGGAGAAGTTCTCCGATGATAGTAAATGATATAAAAACTTGTTTCGCGAGGGTACGCGGTCGTTAACAATTATTATTAATCATTTAGTAATTAACAAATTTGGCAGCTGGAGAAGGAAATGAGCTAGGACTTTGAAATTCGGTGGAGAAGTTCTCCGATGATAGTAAATGATATAAAAACTTGTTTCGCGAGGGTACGCGGTCGTTAACAATTATTATTAATCATTTAGTAATTAATAAATTTGGCAGCTGGAGACGGAAATGAGCTAGGACTTCGAAATTTGGTGGAGAAGTTCTCCGATGATAGTAAATGATATAAAAACTTGTTTCACGAGGGTACGCGGTCGTTAACAATTATTATTAATTATTTAGTAATTAACAAATTTGGCAGCTGGAGAAGGAAATGAGCTAAGACTTTGAAATTTGGTGGAGACGTTCTCCAATGATAGTAAATGATATAAAAACTTGTTTCACGAGAGTACGCGGTCGTTGACAATTATTATTAATCATTTAGTAATTAACAAATTTGGCAGCTGGAGAAGGAAATGAGCTAGGACTTTGAAATTTGGTGGAGAAGTTCTCCGATGATAGTAAATGATATAAAAACTCGTTTCACGAGGGTACGCGGTCGTTGACAATTATTATTAATCATTTAGTAATTAACAAATTTGGCAGCTGGAGAAGGAAATGAGCTAGGACTTTGAAATTTGGTGGAGAAGTTCTCCGATGATAGTAAATGATATAAAAACTTGTTTCACGAGGGTACGCGGTCGTTAACAATTATTATTAATCATTTAGTAATTAACAAATTTGGCAGCTGGAGAAGGAAATGAGCTAGGACTTTGGAATTTGGTGGAGAAGTTCTCCAATAATGGTAAACGATTTAAAAACTTGTTTTACGAGGGTACACGGTCGTTAACGATTATTAATAATTATTTAGTAATTAACAAATTTGGCAGCTGGAGAAGGAAATGAGCTAGGACTTTGAAATTTGGTGGAGACGTTCTCCAATGATGGTAAATGATATAAAAACTTGTTTCACGAGGGTACGCGGTCGTTAACAATTATTATTAATTATTTAGTAATTAACAAATTTGGCAGCTGGAGAAGGAAATGAGCTAGGACTTTGAAATTTGGTGGAGACGTTCTCCAATGATAGTAAATGATATAAAAACTTGTTTTACGAGGGTACGCGGTCGTTAACAATTATTATCAATCATTTAGTAATTAACAAATTTGGCAGCTGGAGAAGGAAATGAGCTAGGACTTTGAAATTTGGTGGAGAAGTTCTCCAATAATAGTAAACGATTTAAAAACTTGTTTCACGAGGGTACACGGTCGTTAACGATTATTAATAATTATTTAGTAATTAACAAATTTGGCAGCTGGAGAAGGAAATGAGCTAGGACTTTGAAATTTGGTGGAAAAGTTCTCCGATGATAGTAAATGATATCAAAACTTGTTTCACGAGAATACGCGGTCGTTAACAATTATTATTAATTATTTAGTAATTAACAAATTTGGCAGCTGGAGAAGGAAATGAGCTAGGACTTTGAAATTTGGTGGAGACGTTCTCCAATGATAGTAAATGATATAAAAACTTGTTTCACGAGGGTACGCGGTCGTTAACAATTATTATCAATCATTTAGTAATTAACAAATTTGGCAGCTGGAGAAGGAAATGAGCTAGGACTTTGAAATTTGGTGGAGAAGTTCTCCAATAATAGTAAACGATTTGAAAACTTGTTTTACGAGGGTACACGGTCGTTAACGATTATTAATAATTTTTTAGTAATTAACAAATTTGGCAGCTGGAGAAGGAAATGAGCTAGGACTTTGAAATTTGGTGGAAAAGTTCTCCGATGATAGTAAATGATATAAAAACTTGTTTTACGAGAATACGCGGTCGTTAACAATTATTATTAATTATTTAGTAATTAACAAATTTGGCAGCTGGAGAAGGAAATGAGCTAGGACTTTGAAATTTGGTGGAGACGTTCTCCAATGATAGTAAATGATATAAAAACTTGTTTCACGAGGGTACGCGGTCGTTAACAATTATTATCAATTATTTAGTAATTACCAAATTTGGCAGCTGGAGAAGGAAATGAGCTAGGACTTTGAAATTTGGTGGAGAAGTTCTCCGATGATAGTAAATGATATAAAAACTTGTTTCGCGAGGGTACGCGGTCGTTAACAATTATTATTAATCATTTAGTAATTAACAAATTTGGCAGCTGGAGAAGGAAATGAGCTAGGACTTTGAAATTCGGTGGAGAAGTTCTCCGATGATAGTAAATGATATAAAAACTTGTTTCGCGAGGGTACGCGGTCGTTAACAATTATTATTAATCATTTAGTAATTAATAAATTTGGCAGCTGGAGACGGAAATGAGCTAGGACTTCGAAATTTGGTGGAGAAGTTCTCCGATGATAGTAAATGATATAAAAACTTGTTTCACGAGGGTACGCGGTCGTTAACAATTATTATTAATTATTTAGTAATTAACAAATTTGGCAGCTGGAGAAGGAAATGAGCTAAGACTTTGAAATTTGGTGGAGACGTTCTCCAATGATAGTAAATGATATAAAAACTTGTTTCACGAGAGTACGCGGTCGTTGACAATTATTATTAATCATTTAGTAATTAACAAATTTGGCAGCTGGAGAAGGAAATGAGCTAGGACTTTGAAATTTGGTGGAGAAGTTCTCCGATGATAGTAAATGATATAAAAACTCGTTTCACGAGGGTACGCGGTCGTTGACAATTATTATTAATCATTTAGTAATTAACAAATTTGGCAGCTGGAGAAGGAAATGAGCTAGGACTTTGAAATTTGGTGGAGAAGTTCTCCGATGATAGTAAATGATATAAAAACTTGTTTCACGAGGGTACGCGGTCGTTAACAATTATTATTAATCATTTAGTAATTAACAAATTTGGCAGCTGGAGAAGGAAATGAGCTAGGACTTTGGAATTTGGTGGAGAAGTTCTCCAATAATGGTAAACGATTTAAAAACTTGTTTTACGAGGGTACACGGTCGTTAACGATTATTAATAATTATTTAGTAATTAACAAATTTGGCAGCTGGAGAAGGAAATGAGCTAGGACTTTGAAATTTGGTGGAGACGTTCTCCAATGATGGTAAATGATATAAAAACTTGTTTCACGAGGGTACGCGGTCGTTAACAATTATTATTAATTATTTAGTAATTAACAAATTTGGCAGCTGGAGAAGGAAATGAGCTAGGACTTTGAAATTTGGTGGAGACGTTCTCCAATGATAGTAAATGATATAAAAACTTGTTTTACGAGGGTACGCGGTCGTTAACAATTATTATCAATCATTTAGTAATTAACAAATTTGGCAGCTGGAGAAGGAAATGAGCTAGGACTTTGAAATTTGGTGGAGAAGTTCTCCAATAATAGTAAACGATTTAAAAACTTGTTTCACGAGGGTACACGGTCGTTAACGATTATTAATAATTATTTAGTAATTAACAAATTTGGCAGCTGGAGAAGGAAATGAGCTAGGACTTTGAAATTTGGTGGAAAAGTTCTCCGATGATAGTAAATGATATCAAAACTTGTTTCACGAGAATACGCGGTCGTTAACAATTATTATTAATTATTTAGTAATTAACAAATTTGGCAGCTGGAGAAGGAAATGAGCTAGGACTTTGAAATTTGGTGGAGACGTTCTCCAATGATAGTAAATGATATAAAATCTTGTTTCACGAGGGTACGCGGTCGTTAACAATTATTATCAATCATTTAGTAATTAACAAATTTGGCAGCTGGAGAAGGAAATGAGCTAGGACTTTGAAATTTGGTGGAGAAGTTCTCCAATAATAGTAAACGATTTGAAAACTTGTTTTACGAGGGTACACGGTCGTTAACGATTATTAATAATTTTTTAGTAATTAACAAATTTGGCAGCTGGAGAAGGAAATGAGCTAGGACTTTGAAATTTGGTGGAAAAGTTCTCCGATGATAGTAAATGATATAAAAACTTGTTTTACGAGAATACGCGGTCGTTAACAATTATTATTAATTATTTAGTAATTAACAAATTTGGCAGCTGGAGAAGGAAATGAGCTAGGACTTTGAAATTTGGTGGAGACGTTCTCCAATGATAGTAAATGATATAAAAACTTGTTTCACGAGGGTACACGGTCGTTAACGATTGTTAATAATTATTTAGTAATTAACAAATTTGGCAGCTGGAGAAGGAAATGAGCTAGGACTTTGAAATTTGGTGGAGAAGTTCTCCGATGATAGTAAATGATATAAAAACTTGTTTCACGAGGGTACGCGGTCGATGACGATAATTATTAATCATTTAGTAATTAACAAATTTGGCAGCTGGAGAAGGAAATGAGCTAGGACTTTGAAATTTGGTGGAGAAGTTCTCCGATGATAGTAAATGATATAAAAACTTGTTTCACGAGGGTACGCGGTCGTTAACAATTATCATCAATCATTTAGTAATTAACAAATTTGGCAGCTGGAGAAGGAAATGAGCTAGGACTTTGAAATTTGGTGGAGAAGTTCTACGATGATAGTAAATGATATAAAAACTTGTTTCGCGAGGGTACGCGGTCGTTAACAATTATTATTAATCATTTAGTAATTAACAAATTTGGCAGCTGGAGAAGGAAATGAGCTAGGACTTTGAAATTTGGTGGAGAAGTTCTCCGATGATAGTAAATGATATAAAAACTTGTTTCACGAGGGTACGCGGTCGTTAACAATTATCATCAATCATTTAGTAATTAACAAATTTGGCAGCTGGAGAAGGAAATGAGCTAGGACTTTGAAATTTGGTGGAGAAGTTCTACGATGATAGTAAATGATATAAAAACTTGTTTCGCGAGGGTACGCGGTCGTTAACAATTATTATTAATCATTTAGTAATTAATAAATTTGGCAGCTGGAGACGGAAATGAGCTAGGACTTTGAAATTTGGTGGAGAAGTTCTCCGATGATAGTAAATGATATAAAAACTTGTTTCACGAGGGTACGCGGTCGTTAACAATTATTATTAATTATTTAGTAATTAACAAATTTGGCAGCTGGAGAAGGAAATGAGCTAGGACTTTGAAATTTGGTGGAGACGTTCTCCAATGATAGTAAATGATATAAAAACTTGTTTCACGAGGGTACGCGGTCGTTAACAATTATTATCAATTATTTAGTAATTACCAAATTTGGCAGCTGGAGAAGGAAATGAGCTAGGACTTTGAAATTTGGTGGAGAAGTTCTCCGATGATAGTAAATGATATAAAAACTTGTTTCGCGAGGGTACGCGGTCGTTAACAATTATTATTAATCATTTAGTAATTAACAAATTTGGCAGCTGGAGAAGGAAATGAGCTAGGACTTTGAAATTCGGTGGAGAAGTTCTCCGATGATAGTAAATGATATAAAAACTTGTTTCGCGAGGGTACGCGGTCGTTAACAATTATTATTAATCATTTAGTAATTAATAAATTTGGCAGCTGGAGACGGAAATGAGCTAGGACTTCGAAATTTGGTGGAGAAGTTCTCCGATGATAGTAAATGATATAAAAACTTGTTTCACGAGGGTACGCGGTCGTTAACAATTATTATTAATTATTTAGTAATTAACAAATTTGGCAGCTGGAGAAGGAAATGAGCTAAGACTTTGAAATTTGGTGGAGACGTTCTCCAATGATAGTAAATGATATAAAAACTTGTTTCACGAGAGTACGCGGTCGTTGACAATTATTATTAATCATTTAGTAATTAACAAATTTGGCAGCTGGAGAAGGAAATGAGCTAGGACTTTGAAATTTGGTGGAGAAGTTCTCCGATGATAGTAAATGATATAAAAACTCGTTTCACGAGGGTACGCGGTCGTTGACAATTATTATTAATCATTTAGTAATTAACAAATTTGGCAGCTGGAGAAGGAAATGAGCTAGGACTTTGAAATTTGGTGGAGAAGTTCTCCGATGATAGTAAATGATATAAAAACTTGTTTCACGAGGGTACGCGGTCGTTAACAATTATTATTAATCATTTAGTAATTAACAAATTTGGCAGCTGGAGAAGGAAATGAGCTAGGACTTTGGAATTTGGTGGAGAAGTTCTCCAATAATGGTAAACGATTTAAAAACTTGTTTTACGAGGGTACACGGTCGTTAACGATTATTAATAATTATTTAGTAATTAACAAATTTGGCAGCTGGAGAAGGAAATGAGCTAGGACTTTGAAATTTGGTGGAGACGTTCTCCAATGATGGTAAATGATATAAAAACTTGTTTCACGAGGGTACGCGGTCGTTAACAATTATTATTAATTATTTAGTAATTAACAAATTTGGCAGCTGGAGAAGGAAATGAGCTAGGACTTTGAAATTTGGTGGAGACGTTCTCCAATGATAGTAAATGATATAAAAACTTGTTTTACGAGGGTACGCGGTCGTTAACAATTATTATCAATCATTTAGTAATTAACAAATTTGGCAGCTGGAGAAGGAAATGAGCTAGGACTTTGAAATTTGGTGGAGAAGTTCTCCAATAATAGTAAACGATTTAAAAACTTGTTTCACGAGGGTACACGGTCGTTAACGATTATTAATAATTATTTAGTAATTAACAAATTTGGCAGCTGGAGAAGGAAATGAGCTAGGACTTTGAAATTTGGTGGAAAAGTTCTCCGATGATAGTAAATGATATCAAAACTTGTTTCACGAGAATACGCGGTCGTTAACAATTATTATTAATTATTTAGTAATTAACAAATTTGGCAGCTGGAGAAGGAAATGAGCTAGGACTTTGAAATTTGGTGGAGACGTTCTCCAATGATAGTAAATGATATAAAAACTTGTTTCACGAGGGTACGCGGTCGTTAACAATTATTATCAATCATTTAGTAATTAACAAATTTGGCAGCTGGAGAAGGAAATGAGCTAGGACTTTGAAATTTGGTGGAGAAGTTCTCCAATAATAGTAAACGATTTGAAAACTTGTTTTACGAGGGTACACGGTCGTTAACGATTATTAATAATTTTTTAGTAATTAACAAATTTGGCAGCTGGAGAAGGAAATGAGCTAGGACTTTGAAATTTGGTGGAAAAGTTCTCCGATGATAGTAAATGATATACAAACTTGTTTTACGAGAATACGCGGTCGTTAACAATTATTATTAATTATTTAGTAATTAACAAATTTGGCAGCTGGAGAAGGAAATGAGCTAGGACTTTGAAATTTGGTGGAGACGTTTTCCAATGATAGTAAATGATATAAAAACTTGTTTCACGAGGGTACACGGTCGTTAACGATTGTTAATAATTATTTAGTAATTAACAAATTTGGCAGCTGGAGAAGGAAATGAGCTAGGACTTTGAAATTTGGTGGAGAAGTTCTCCGATGATAGTAAATGATATAAAAACTTGTTTCACGAGGGTACGCGGTCGATGACGATAATTATTAATCATTTAGTAATTAACAAATTTGGCAGCTGGAGAAGGAAATGAGCTAGGACTTTGAAATTTGGTGGAGAAGTTCTCCGATGATAGTAAATGATATAAAAACTTGTTTCACGAGGGTACGCGGTCGTTAACAATTATCATCAATCATTTAGTAATTAACAAATTTGGCAGCTGGAGAAGGAAATGAGCTAGGACTTTGAAATTTGGTGGTGAAGTTCTCCGATGATAGTAAATGATATAAAAACTTGTTTCACGAGGGTACGCGGTCGTTAACAATTATTATTAATTATTTAGTAATTAACAAATTTGGCAGCTGGAGAAGGAAATGAGCTAGGACTTTGAAATTTGGTGGAGACGTTCTCCAATGATAGTAAATGATATAAAAACTTGTTTCACGAGAGTACGCGGTCGTTGACAATTATTATTAATCATTTAGTAATTAACAAATTTGGCAGCTGGAGAAGGAAATGAGCTAGGACTTTGAAATTTGGTGGAGAAGTTCTCCGATGATAGTAAATGATATAAAAACTTGTTTCACGAGGGTACGCGGTCGTTAACAATTATTATTAATCATTCAGTAATTAACAAATTTGGCAGCTGGAGACGGAAATGAGCTAGGACTTTGAAATTTGGTGGAGAAGTTCTCCGATGATAGTCAATGATATAAAAACTTGTTTCACGAGGGTACGCGGTCGTTGACAATTATTATTAATCATTTAGTAATTAACAAATTTGGCAGCTGGAGAAGGAAATGAGCTAGGACTTTGAAATTTGGTGGAGAAGTTCTCCGATGATAGTAAATGATATAAAAACTTGTTTCACGAGGGTACGCGGTCGTTGACAATTATTATTAATTATTTAGTAATTAACAAATTTGGCAGCTGGAGAAGGAAATGAGCTAGGACTTTGAAATTTGGTGAAGAAGTTCTCCGATGATAGTAAATGATATAAAAACTTGTTTCACGAGGGTACGCGGTCGTTAACAATTATTATCAATCATTTAGTAATCAACAAATTTGGCAGCTGGAGAAGGAAATGAGCTAGGACTTTGAAATTTGGTGGAGAAGTTCTCCGATGATAGTAAATGATATAAAAACTTGTTTCACGAGGGTACGCGGTCGTTGACAATTATTATTAATCATTTAGTAATTAACAAATTTGGCAGCTGGAGAAGGAAATGAGCTAGGACTTTGAAATTTGGTGGAGAAGTTCTCCGATGATAGTAAATGATATAAAAACTTGTTTTACGAGGGTACGCGGTCGTTAACAATTATTATCAATCATTTAGTAATTAACAAATTTGGCAGCTGGAGAAGGAAATGAGCTAGGACTTTGAAATTTGGTGGAGAAGTTCTCCGATGATAGTAAATGATATAAAAACTTGTTTCACGAGGGTACGCGGTCGTTAACAATTATTAATAATCATTTAGTAATTAACAAATTTGGCAGCTGGAGAAGGAAATGAGCTAGGACTTTGAAATTTGGTGGAGAAGTTCTCCAATGATAGTGAATCATATAAAAACTTGTTTCACGAGGGTACGCGGTCGTTAACAATTATTATTTATCATTCAGTAATTAACAAATTTGGCAGCTGGAGAAGGAAATGAGCTAGGACTTCGAA
This sequence comes from Tenthredo livida, assembly GCA_963992785.1. Lineage (NCBI taxonomy): Eukaryota > Metazoa > Arthropoda > Insecta > Hymenoptera > Tenthredinidae > Tenthredo > Tenthredo livida. Next base: position 13,847,349 of record OZ023071.1, read on the forward strand.
ATTTGGTGGAGAAGTTCTCCAATGATAGTAAATGATATAAAAACTCATTTCGCGAGGGTACAATGTTGTAAACCATTTTTCATTAAATAAATAATGTTGAACAAATGCAGCCGCGGGGGGAGGAAACGATTCAGGACTTTGAAATTTCGCATTCATGTTCTTGACCATCCTGCAATGTCGATAAAAGTTGATTCCCGAGGGCACATCGTTGTAAACCATTTTTTTAATAAATAAATAATGTCAAACAAATGCAGTCGCGGGGGGAGGAAACGACTCAGGACTTTCAAATTTCGCATTCGTGTTCTTCAACATACCGGAATGTCAATAAAAATTGATTCCCGAGGGTACAACGTTGTTGATAATCTTTCAATAAACTAGAGGCTTTGTTCCTGTGCGCTGCTCGTGCCAACCCCGCCCCGTCGCTGACTTGGCGGCTCTCGGCGCTACGCGCCTCACTTCACCCAGATTAGGATTACTCTAGACTTGAAAAACTAACCCGCCTTATTATGCTCTTTTGTGTACCCATACAATTACTTGTTAAGGCAACGAAGAATTTTCATGCGAATTTTTATGGGGTCTTTGGAAATACGAAGATTGTTATTGGGTTATCGGAAATTCACACGGGTTGAAGGCTCTCGATTTCGAACCCTTGACCTTCGACTTTCCACCTTCGTCAATAAAACGCGTGAAAGACCCATGTGAAATCCCGAAAACTCCATACAAATTTTCATGGAAATTTCAAGAAACCTTATCAAAATTCCCATGGAAATTCCCAAAAATCCCGATGGCAATTCTTGAAAATCTCCATGAAGATTCCCCAAAAACTCGTATAAATTCCAAAACCCCATAAAAATTGCCGAAAACCCTATAATAAAAAGTCCCATATCGACCTCTAACTTTTCTGACCTAAGTTTAGACCTTCGACTTTTGACTTTCGACTTTCGACTTCCAACCTTCGATCTTTGACCTTCGACTTTCGACTAACTTCATACGAAAAACTACTACTGCCAACTTCTCGCGTAACGCCGGACAAGACTTTTTTATTAAATAAAAAGTTAATTGTTGACGATTCAATGCAACTGCAGACATTACCGGATGAACTGGGTACTTTTGAAAATTACTCCTACTATCTCTCAATTGATGAACGGAAACGGAATCCAAGAAACTCTAAATTACCATATTATGTAAATAACGAGGGGAGTCAGAGTGGGAGTAAGGTCGAAATGCCCCCCGGAAATTTTCATAAATTGAAAACTTTCAAAATCAATGGTTCAAAATAATACAGAAATGCGAATAATTCGTACAGTGTCAATAATTGGGAAACTCGCCTTACATTGAACGAAAAAAAGTCTACCTCAAGTAAGATCGTCCCGCAAGCGCTCTGGAACCTCTGAATTAGGCCTTCATACTAGCGGAGCACGCGTCTTACTCTAACGAGCTTTCGATATTTGTCGCTCGGGACCTGTCCGTCGAGTTCGGCCACCGACGGCTACGGTAGTGGGGAGCGTCGTGAGCCGGAGCGTCGGGGAACCTGGTATCTGGTGGTAGTGGTATGCTTCGTTCGGTGGTAAGAGAATTTCTGCGCAGAACGAAGCGCATACGCACGAATTGTAGGTCCCACATCACGCGGGCTATACTTACTTACGTCTGAATGCTGTTAGAGAAGTTGAAGTCGCGACACGCGTTGGATACTCTTGCGGTCTACTCTGCATAGAATAGGCCCTAAACCGACTATACCGAACGTTTCTCACATCCTGACTTTAAAAAATGATCATTACAGCCGAGATGATAGCATCCGCTATCGAGGTTAAATATGGCTTAGAAGATATCGACGGGCGGTTGACATTCTTATTGAAAGAATCGCACAAAAGAAAAAATTGTATTTGGGAGCAACTATGCTCAGCAATATTATCAGGTAAATGTCAGAAGACGGTGAAGTCGCACGTCTTGAAATGTTTTATGAAGTTCCAGCGAAAGATGTCGATCATCCGTCGAATACTTTTAGCTCGTAAAATGAATAATGATTCTTTGTCTCAAGGTAGCTACCTTGAAATTCACTTTCGTCAAGAATTACCTTGCGAAGAGCGCAGTTGTGAGAATAATGCAATGATTGGCGTTGCTCCGGTACCTCAACACAGTGATCTGGACACAGAGGAATCTTTCGAACCATATCCTGGTGGTGATGTAGATATGGAGATAAACCAACCCTTCCATGCCGCGAACGATGTCTGTGATTCCAGCTCTCATTTAGTGCTTAGTACTCAGATTTCCTCCCCGGTAGGGGCACATGTGGGGTCCCCTTCTTCCCGAGTCGGTGAACATGTAGGGTCCCCTTCTTGTCTATTCAGTGATCATTTGGGGTCTCCTACCTCAATTGGACAACATGTAGGGTCCCCTTCTTCTCTAATCAGTGATCATTTGGGGTCTCCTACCTCAATTGGACAACATGTAGGGTCCTCTTCTTCTCTAATCAGTGATCATTTGGGGTCTCCTACCTCAATTGGACAACATGTAGGGTCCCCTTCTTCTCTAATCAGTGATCATTTGGGGTCTCCTACCTCCATTGGACAACATGTAGGGTCCCCTTGTTCCCCAATCGGTGAACATGTAAGGTCTCCTTCTCCCCTAATCGCGAAACGAGTACTCTTCCCTTCAATGATAGAAAAACGAGTAGAGTCTTGTCGCTCAGTAGAGGAAAAAGCAGGGTCTTCTCTACCCACGTGCGCTAGTATTACAGATTCCTCGGCTACCGTAGGTGAATTCATTACAATTCCTCGTAGTTTTTGGGAAAAATATTGGAATGATGGAAAGATTACTCTTGCACGAGGCTGGTCCAATGATTTCAATAAGTATTTCGAAGATACATATCCGATTTGTGTACTCAAAATCGATTGGCATAAATGTCGGGAGAAACTCATTAGAACCCCCAATTATTTTATTTGTCAGGCTAGATGCAAACACTCAACGTGTACAAAATTTACCTTTACTGCAGTCCAACCGATCAGAAGACCTTTCACAGACATTTGTGTCCACATAGAGAGGAGGAAAGAGATCTACCACACTCCCGGAGAATCTCATAGACGTCATGTCACCGGTGACGAAAGGGTAGAGATTGCCAAAGATCTCGAGCACTGCGCGCCAAGCAAGTACAAGTTAAAGCAGTTGGCGTCAGTTGACAAGAAACAGCTGGAAAATGGTAACCTAAACCATGCTTTAAGCTTGGGGATCACGCAAAAAATTTCCAGTCAAAATAATTCGAAGGATGACTTAGATCCGGATTTCTTAACTTTTTTGTTGAAATTGTTTGACGAGCAAAAAGAACGTTGGTCTGGTAAATTTGTCCTGGGGTACATACAGAGCATTACTTTGACACCGTTTTCGATTATTATGTTCACAGAGGAACAACTGAAGTTAGTTGCTTCGGCGAAAACAAAAATCTTTCTCCATTTAGACAGTACAGGGTCTATAATTGCAACTCCCGCAGGCTCGGAAAAACAAGTTTATATATATTCCTTGATCTTACCCGGCAATGGCGAATCAGGTGCGATTGTCGTCGGAGAGTACATCACAACAGAGCAATGCGTGCCAAGTATCACCAATTTTTTAATGTGGATCGACTACATACTGAAAAGAATGACAACCCGTCGTCCATTAATTGATAAGTTGGAGACTGACTTTAGTCTGGCGTTGCTTCAGTCTTCTTCATTAGCGTTTGATAAAATGTCGATTCTTGGGTACCTAAAGTACGTATTCGCTATGCAAAAAACACGTAGCAAACCTGGAATTATGATCCTACACGTGTGTTCCTCGCATTTAATAAAAACGGCTATACGGAAATCAAAGTCTTTATTCACGTCGCAAAACTATCCGCGCCAAGTAGCGATTGTGGGAATCGCGAAATTGATTCATTGCGAAACTTTGGAACAAGCGTGCGAAATATTTCGCACCATGGTTTTGATATTTAGCTCAAAAAGCGAAGTACCCAATTTCAAAGAGCATCTGCAAAAACTGACTAGTACAGATAATTTGCAGCAATACCCTGCAGAAGTGGATGATCTGTTAGACAATTCAGAAGCGACTGAGGTAGACGATGTGCTGATACGTGATACGGTTCGAGAGCAGTCCCCGTATTACAAGGCATTCACAAAAGTATATAATGAAACCATCGCGAAAGCTGACCAAAGTACTGGTCAGAGAAATAAGTACGAACGTGATGATTTTATCGTATACGTCCTGAATTACCTCCTACCGTACTTTCCGCTATGGTCAGCGATCGACATCAAACACTTCGGCATTTTACGTGATTCGAATGCATCTATAGAAAATTGGCAAAAACAAATGAAGCGCTACATGTTCGATGGCAAAACTAAGATCCCGGCTACGAGATTCATTCAAGCCCAAGAACGCTACCTCGAACCTCGGCTGACTGATAGACAGTACTCGCTAAAGACCACTCGGCAATCTGAAAACACGAAAAAGCCGAGAAAAAAGCCGTGTCCATCGCTCGGTGAAAAAGCCAATTCTGAACGAGACTTGCAGGATGTCACATTGGATGCAGATGATCCTGATGATCCTGATGTTCCTAATGTTCCTAATGTTCCTAATGTTCCTAATGTTCCTAATGACCCCGATGATCCTGATGTTCCTGATGTTCCTAATGAACCTGATGTTCCCAATGATCCTGATGTTCCTGATGTTCTTAATGATCCTAGTGTTCCTAATGACCCTGATGATCCTGATCTAAGCAAAGAAGTATGGAAGGCCAATCAAAGATCTCAGCCAAATTTCTATTTTAAAATGTCCAAATTTGTTTCCAAATCTGGAGACAACAAGAATAGATGCAAAAGCGCAAAACCGCACACACCCCGTATTAAAAAGTTGATGGAGGATGTCGTACAATTGGCTGCAGAACTCTCACAGCTAAGCTCCTCTACAGAAGCCGCTACACCAGCAAGAAGCAAGGATAGGGCATTAGTAGGTGTAACCCCGGCATCAGAGAACGAGCTGTTCGATAAATCATTGGCATATCCCGAAAACTTTCCACAATTGTCCACAACGGTTGCGGGAATGTGGTTGGATGTGCACACGTTCTCCTCGCTGCTACCCGGTGAATATTTGGACGATAACGTCTTGAACGCATTTTACGTGATTGTGTCAAACACCGCCAAAAACCGGGGTTGTAAGTTATTAGTATTCGAAACCCTACTCGTGACGAAACTGTTAGAGGGAAAACTTAGTCCTGGGTTCCAGAAATGGGTTTTTCAGAATAAAGTATGCGACTTCGATGTGTGGTTGGTACCGCTACACCATCGCCAACATTGGTCGCTTCTAATCGTCGATTTTAAGAGGAAGTTTTTTGTTTACGTGGACTCCTTACATAAAGCACCGCCTTGTCACTTAAGCAATAGATTTGTATCTTTCATTACGGCACAAAAAAGGGAATGTAATGAAGTCCCGAAGTGGTCCGAATGGGTACTTTATGCACCGGTTGATGTGCCATATCAGACTAGCGGTCAGTCTATGGGTGGTACATGTGGCGTCCATGTTTGTACGTGGGGTTACATCATCTCAAACGCGATCGCTCTTGAATTTGATGAATCGGATATGGATTACGGACGTAAGGGTATAGCGCGCATGTTGATCAAGTCATCAACAAATGACGAGGACTGCGAAAGAAGGCTCAAGATTCGTCAGCGAATCTTCCAAGACGAAGGTGGAAAATTAGAACGTCACAAAATATATATTCCAACGGTCAGGGAACCACCATTCGGTTTCGCAACGACGATAGAATATTGCGTAACGTTTTGAACACCGCAAGAACGTACTATCTCAAAAAATGTGAACAATCCTTCATTAAAACTGATGAATGATAAAAAATCATGAATGATGAAAAAAAAAAAAAATGATAATCTGTACGCAATAATCCATCCATTTATACCAATCTCCTATACATTTATTCTCTCTTTTACCACTACTGTTTAACAATACGATATAAATAATTAATAACCACTAATAAATATTGACTCTAGGAATAAGAAATGATAATACACACGCGTAATCAAAAGGGTACACGAGTGTCCCGTCTTAAAAAATATGCGTGCTTTCGATCATTAAAACTGATTAGAACTAAATGATGAAAAATCATAAATAATGAAAAAAAAAAATGATAATCTGTACGCAATAATCCATCCATTTATACCAATCTCCTATACATTTATTCTCTCTTTTACCACTACTGTTTAACAATACGATATAAATAATTAATAACCACTAATAAATATTGACTCTAGGAATAAGAAATGATAATACACACGCGTAATCAAAAGGGTACACGAGTGTCCCGTCTTAAAAAATATGCGTGCTTTCGATCATTAAAACTGATTAGAACTAAATGATGAAAAATCATAAATAATGAAAAAAAAAAATGATAATCTGTACGCAATAATCCATCCATTTATACCAATCTCCTATACATTTATTCTCTCTTTTACCACTACTGTTTAACAATACGATATAAATAATTAATAACCACTAATAAATATTGACTCTAGGAATGAGAAATGATGATACAAACGCGTAATCGTAAGGGTACACGAGTGTCCTGTCTTGAAATATGCGTGCTTTCGATCATTAAAACTGATGAATAATGAAAAATCATAAATGATACAAAAAAAAAAGATAATCTATACGTAATCATCCATTGAAACTAATCTCTTATTATACCTAAAAGAAAAAAAATCTGTGTTGAAATTATTATACAGTGTAGGAAGCATTTTCGCAGATACCGTCTATAAAATCTCATATATATAGTGTAACATATCAGGATATGATTATATCTAAAATCATAACCGATATGCCATTAACAAAAGGCCAGAGGATTAAGGTAATCCTCTGCGCTCAAGCATGACGTGATGAGGCCAGAAGAGTGGGGATTTCAACTATAAAAGAAGGACGCTCAACGGCATCATCAGCGTATTCGTGCCAAAGCGGCCGTGCGACTCACAACTATTAAAATCAAACTTTAGCGTATTCGTGCCAAAGCGGCCGTGCGACTCACAATAATGAGAAAACTCGAGCGACGCGAGCAATAGGCCGGTCGTCTCAAAATCGAAATCAGCAGCGTTCGTAGACATAGTGTCACAGCGACTCACAACTCGTTACTCGGGCGTTCGTAGACAAAGCGTCACAGCGACTCATTTCATATTTCAGAGTGTCGAAAGGCATAGCGCCTCGACGACTCTTATCTTGCTTAATATAAAATCACTTGCCTACATTATTTCGCCTTGATTTAATTGTCGGATATAACATCATTGCATTAGCGTCAAATTACAGAAGATATAGCATCACTGATAATTCTAAGTTTAATCGATGGGATAGGAGAGAATAGACATTTCAGAATATAAATTCCGTAGGATAGGAAATAAGCGCCTAGCTTTATTTACAAATACAAAATCGTCACGATCGAATCAAATCCATAACACGCACGAGCATTATAAAATAGATCATTAGATACTAGGGAAAAATAGAATAAGATTACTTTTGTTGTACTGATCAAAGTAGACTAAATTATATTTCTTTATTTTTCTTTATTTTTGAACGTTGGACTTTGTTGATTGTTTCAGCCCCGATTCCCAGCTATTTAACTCCTATAAAAAGCCAGCAGGGAACAGGCTCTGATAAATGCAAAGAGCGCACGGCATTCTATTAAGTTAGTGTGTCCGAGGGCCAAGGCATACGATCACGAGTCTGGCGCACGGTCTTGGAGTCAAGAGATTCCCGGTTCCGTAGAAATTTAGAAATACAGCTTAGCAGATCAGGCCCGGATGAACTTCCTGGTTCTGATCTTTAGAATTGTCGTCTGCTTTGATTAACTTCCGAGTCGACGTACCGAGGCTCCGGCGGGGAAACCTACCCGAGTCCCAGTTTAGCATAGAGTCAAGAGGTTAGATAGGTGGCTTTTGGTGGTAAGTCCCATCCTTTTCCCTACCTTTCTACCTCAAGAAAAAGCCCTAATCATTTTTATTAAATTCTCTTCAATTTAGGTGAAGAACTCATAATAACTTGCGGGTTTCTCTATAGCTTTGAGCCTGAGAAACTCGCCAAAAGTTACAATAGTATTGAAATATTTAAAAAAAAGTATTTTGAAACTAAAAGTCCCGATTAGTAAAATAATTATACAAGTGAGCCGTTCGCTCAAAGAACGACCTAACTCGACTTAAGTCGTTTTTCAGACGAACAGTTGAGTAGATAGAGATTGCCCCGAAGAATATGTGTTTAAAATTTCATAACATTTCATTCATTTTTGAGAGAGTTAGGAGTGTTTAATGTTTTTACTTATTGCATATTACTTATGCAAGAACTTCTCCACCAAATTTCAGAGTCCTAGCTCATTTCCTACTCCAGCTGCCAAATTTGTTAATTACTAAATAATTAATAATAATTGTTACCGACCGCGTACCCTCGTGAAACAAGTTTTTATATCATCTACTATCATTGGAGAACTTCTCCACCAAATTTCAAAGTCCTAGCTCATTTCCTACTCCAGCTGCCAAATTTGTTAATTACTAAATAATTGATAATAATTGTTAACGACCGCGTACCCTCGTGAAACAAGTTTTTATATCATTTACTATCATTGGAGAACTTCTCCACCAAATTTCAAAGTCCTAGCTCATTTCCTACTCCAGCTGCCAAATTTGTTAATTACTAAATAATTAATAATAATTGTTACCGACCGCGTACCCTCGTGAAACAAGTTTTTATATCATCTACTATCATTGGAGAACTTCTCCACCAAATTTCAAAGTCCTAGCTCATTTCCTACTCCAGCTGCCAAATTTGTTAATTACTAAATAATTAATAATAATTGTTACCGACCGCGTACCCTCGTGAAACAAGTTTTTATATCATCTACTATCATTGGAGAACTTCTCCACCAAATTTCAAAGTCCTAGCTCATTTCCTACTCCAGCTGCCAAATTTGTTAATTACTAAATAATTAATAATAATTGTTACCGACTGCGTACCCTCGTGAAACAAGTTTTTATATCATCTACTATCATTGGAGAACTTCTCCACCAAATTTCAAAGTCCTAGCTCATTTCCTTCTCCAGCTGCCAAATTTATTAATTACTAAATAATTAATAATAATTGTTAACGACCGCGTACCCTCGTGAAACAAGTTTTTATATCATTTACTATCATTGGAGAACTTCTCCACCAAATTTCAAAGTCCTAGCTCATTTCCTACTCCAGCTGCCAAATTTGTTAATTACTAAATAATTAATAATAATTGTTAACGACCGCGTACCCTCGTGAAACAAGTTTTTATATCATATACTATCATCGGAGAACTTCTCCACCAAATTTCAAAGTCCTAGCTCATTGCCTGCTCTGGCAGCTGAAATTGTTTATCCGTAATTAATTAATAAAAAGTTGGTAATGACCGCGTACCCTCGCGAAATGAGTTTTTATATCCTTCACTTTTATTAAAAGATTTTAGATTTATTAGTAAAAGATTTTGACTTTTCACGCGCTTGCTGCCGTGGAAGTACGTCGAATGGCTCAGTTAGATATACTCGAGACTTTGTTTTTCCCCGGCGCGTTGACGCCTATGCGCAGCAGCGTTCGGCTGCTCACTCTGGCTGCTAGCTTCAGCCTCGTTTCTTTTTCCTCTTCTTCATCTTCTTTTTCTTCTGATACTACGAGAATGTTTGTACCTTCTGAAGGTTCCGTACCTTCTTCCAAAGGTTTTTCCTCTTCGAATTCCTGGTTGTTGCTGTAAATCTTATATATTCTGCTGAGCGCGTCCGCATTCGTATTTAGTTTTCCAGGTTTGTAAACTACATCATACTCGTGTTCGGCGAGTTTTAATCTCATTCTCAGTAACCTTGATCCAGGATCCTCGATTTTGAAGATCCATTTAAGAGGGAGGTGATCCGTGATCACAGTGAAATGCGTTCCATATACGTATGGTCTAAACTGCCTAGTCCCGAAGACGATTGCTAACATTTCCCTCTCAGTGGTCGAGTAATTTCTTTCGGCCTTGTTAAGCGTTCGACTTGCGTACGCTATCGGTAAATCTTGCCCAATTGGTCCTTGAGAGAGGATTGCTCCGATTGCCTTGTCGGATGCATCTGTTGTTATCAAGAAAGGTTTCGTGAAATCCGGATACTTTAGGATGGGTGACGTGATGAGCTTTGATTTTAGCGTTTCGAATGCGCTTTCTTCTACCGTTGTCCACTCGAACTTGCGTCCCTTTTGCGTAAGTTGCGTTAACGGTCGTGCTATGCTCGAAAATCCTTCTATGAATCTCCTGTAATAACCTGCTAGCCCTAAAAATGACTGCACCTGTTTAACGTTTGTCGGGCCCTTAAATTTCTTGACGTCCGCGATTTTCGAGGGATCTGGGAGAATTCCCTCCGACGTTATCACATGCCCTAAATAACTAGTTTCCTTTCGAAGAAATTGACATTTGTCTGGCTGGAGGATGAGATTGCTCTCCTGCAGTCGCTTTAGTACCTCGATGAGCCTATCGTTGTGCTCTTTCAGTGTTGCTCCGTGAATTACAATGTCGTCTAAATAAACGTAGCACTTAGATGCTTGTAGTCCTGCTAAAACAGTATTCATCAAACGTTGGAATGTCGCTGGCGCATTCTTCATTCCGAATGGCATTGAATTATACTCATAATGCCCATGTGCTGTTGAGAAAGCAGTTTTTTCCTTGTCTTCTTCAGCCATCGGAATCTGATGAAATCCCGAGGCGAGGTCTAATGTAGTAAAGTACTTCGCTTTTCCTAACTGATCCAATATTTCTGTAATATTTGGCAAAGGATACGAATCCCCTACCGTGATCTCGTTCAATTTTCTGTAGTCGACGACTATTCTAAATTTCTGCTTTCCTGATGCGTCAGGTTTTTTCGGTACTACTAGAAGCGGTGCGTTCCATTGGCTACGACTCGGGCGTATTATGTTACTCTCTAACATGGCTTCTATTTGCTTGTTTATCTCTTGTTTCTGCGACTCAGGTAGGCGGTATGGACGAACATTAATCGGTTTTCCCCCATCCGTCAATGTGATTGTATGGCTGGTCGCGTTAGTAACGCCTAGCTTATCCCCTGGTAAATAGAAGATTTCGCTATACTTTTCGCATATCTTAAGTAGAGTATTTCTCTCCTCCTCGTTAAGATGATCTGTGCGAATGGTATCATGTACTAGCTTGATTCGTTGGTTACCCGTTCTACCAGTTATTAAACCTATGTAGGCTGCTTCTTCGTCGCTCGTTTCGCTATTTTCCTCGCATAACTCCTCCAATTCCACGGTCGGCGTCTCCAATATCACCTCGTGATCGTTTAGGTTCAAAATGTCTACTATGCATTCTTGGTTCGCCGGTTTAGTTAAGCAATTTCCTAGGTATACTCCGTCGGCGAGTTCCTTCTTCTCTACAATGCCGATGAACTTACTATTTGTTTTTGCACTGACCTTCCTTATTGTTCGTGGCGCTAACCTAATTTTCTCCGTTTTTAACGGTCGTAAGAGCTCGAAACGTTGCCCGTGTATGAAAAATGCTTGAGCGCTTTTACCTATCGCGGCTTCGTGATCCTCTATGAAATCTATTCCAATGATGCCATCCGCATCTAGACTGAAATCGTCTCTTACCACAAAGAAAGGGTGCTCAATACTTCTATCTTTCAATGGGATTGTTAATATGACTTTACAAAGTGCCTCAACAACGCCTTGTCCTATTCCCGATAAACTCGTCGTTTCTTCTAAAACTGGCAAATCATCTTTCAACATCCCTATTTTGATGATGCTGGCGTCGGCACCAGAGTCTACTAAAAGAGTCATTTTTTCCTTGGTGGTTCCGTTCGCCTTTAATTCTATTCTGTTCCGACTTGCTCTATCTGCGTTGGCGACGTTCATGGATTTGTACGATCCTGCATTCCTCGTCGATTGCTGGGATCTTTCATGCCCTGCGTTTTTACTATAAGAATTTTGGGAGTAACCCGTACTAGCTTTTTGGTTTTCACCTGATCCGCTACCGTTATTTCCTGATCGTCGTTCATCGCGACGCATTCTATCCCTACAATCTTTATATAGGTGCCCTCTGCGTTTACAAAAATTGCATACTAATTCTACACGATGCACCGATCTACTCTGACCTGCTGTAGGTAACGATTGCTTGTATTTCACCTGGGTACAATCCCGTGCAAAATGTCCCGTTTGATTACACTTCAGACACTTCACTGCTGATGTATTCCTATCGCCCGGCTGGTTCGTTCTCCGATTTATAGAGTTTACGCCGTTTTGCGATTTTTCTTCCTCTTCCGCGCCCTTTATTGAAGCCGAAAGTTCCGAGAAATGGTACAATTTTACGATCATTCTCAAATTATAATGTAGCCCGTTTTCGAAAATGGCAAGTGTTTGATATCTGAGTAGGTCTTCTATTCCTTTTCTTTCCGCTGCTATATTTGTCCTAGCTCCGCATGCTCTAATAAGATCCATCATAAGACGCGTAACCCTCTTTCCGAAATCATGCGCGTTTTCACCCGTTTTCTGTCTACTTGAAAATAATTCTACCAACAATGCTGGCGTAGAGCTTTTAACTCCGTACAATGCCAAAAGCTCGGCTTTCAGCTTTTCGAAAGAATTTATATCTTTATATCTGAGTTCCATGGCTGCTTCGCCCTGTATCTTTGTTTTTAGGACCAATTCTAACACGTCTGGTCTTTGATTCGGATTTACTTTATCTTTCGCATACTCGATTGTTTGCAACAAATCGTCCACCTTACGTGGCTCGCTTCCATCGAAAACGTTGACCATCTGCCGCACCTCCTTCAATGACAAGTAGTCCGTCATCTTGGTTGCTGTGTGTTGCCTTGATTCTTTCTCGTCAGGAACCGGACCCGGAATGGGTATTGTCTCCTGGGATGCTGTTTGAGGTAGGTCAGGAAAAAAGGAAGTGCCTGGTCTAGGCTTTGGGGAAGGAGTTGGCTGTCCCTTTCTATTGCTTTTAATAAATGCTCGTAAGGTTGCCCTAATCTCCTCTACAGTGTTTGAATCACCGACTGCTAGACCGTATCTTTCGCAAACTTGTAGGAGGACCTCTTTTCGAAGATCCTGTATCCACCCGGTTTGACCTTGCGCGACAAGTTCCTCAATCTTATTCCAAGTAGCAGACATCTACTCTAATCGAAAATTCTAATCCAAGCCTGATGAGCCTGACTGACTCGTTACTTTGACGAAAAAATATCTAAAACTCTTTGTATACTCTAAACACGAAAATTTTCTAAATGCTCGCACGCTTCTAACTGGCAGCTAGCTCTCAATGACAATGTTTGCGGCTTAAATACTAAAACTGCGAGGATTTCAAACTGACTTACATAAAAATGAATATCTTCATCTCGCTTTTCCGCTTTTGCTGGGCTGTTGCTGACCCTCTGATTCCTCAGGTACTGTTGAACCGCTGCGTTCTGCTGCTTCTGCTGCTGCTGCTGTAGGTACCCCGTGCTGGTTCCTTTGCCTTGGCCACGAATGCTGCGTGCTGTAGCTCTTTCTTTGCGATGTATCTTTTACTAGGTTACAACGACTGCGTGTTGCACCTTTAACTTTCTTCTTTTTTACTTATTTATTTTTTATTTCACTTTTCTACTTTTCTTTTAGCGTCAACTATCTTGCAAGCTCTGGTTTATCCGCTAGACCGCTGCCACCAATGTTGTAAGTTGTTTAACTCCCGTTATTCAAGGAATGGGGAATTAAAAGGGTTGTTCCCAGAGGTGATCTTTGACAATCACTCTAAGTGCTAGATAGCGACAAAGTAGTTTTTATTTGATATTTAACAAGTACAAAAGAATTGCGTTTGGAGCACTTGCTCCGGTTCGAGTCAATGAGTATTCGGAGATAGCCTCCGCTTTCTTCAAGGTATCTGCTCAAGACTGAAGCGCGGCTCCGTCTTTAGCCTAATTTATAACTTACATAATGCTTACTCGATTATTGGCGCAACCTGCAATGCGATGCGCTTTGTCGCATTCCAGGTCATGCCTTGCTTAATTATTAAAGGTAGTCAATTTACGAAATGTATTGGAATGTTGAGTAACAATTCTCAACAAAATCTGTATCATTTCGAATTATACGTTGAACTGCGATTGCGCACAGCCGATCTGCACATTCTCCTATCTTCGCGATTTGTAGTGTTGGGTGTTCTACCTTGACCTTCTTTTCTCAGAAAGTCACCTCTTTCACGATGACAAGCAAGAACTCTGCAGACTACCGAATTATGGCGATCTTCACGATCTGCGATTTCTCTAAGAGAAAGACCAGCCTCAGGAAACGCAACGATCCTTGCAGAACCGATTTCAGAGAGATTGCACCTGGGCATTGTAATGAAAAGATCAGTATTCTTTCTTTATCGGCACTGCAAATTTATGTCTTTTCTGAAAGGCTTTCAAAGAAAGACTGAATCGACTTGTTATCAATACCTGCGATACAAGCTTGCTAACCATCAACAATAAGAGATCAGGCGATAGAATCGAATGTTTACTACAACCCCTTCTATTGATAAACCTAATGCTACGTTATGAGATATGCGGCTTATGCTGTCTCATCATTCAAAAGGTCAATTCTACGTCACGATTCTTGTAAGGACAGTTTTGAGACAGCAGTTGCGGCTGTATGCGTAGAATATCATACCACAGGCACGCATACGACGGTGCATTAACATGCGCGAAAGACTTCAAGAAGTCGTGAGAAACCGCGGAGGTAACGCGCGGATTTAGCAGACATCTCATCGCGCACGTGAGAGGCAAGGGGGCTCACTTGAAGCAAGCACCCCGAAAGTGAGAGGCAAGGGGAATCACTGAAAACAAACACCCCGAAGGGATCAGATTCCCGCCACGTCCACGTCGTTGATCCTGGGTAACGCCAAAAGCGGGAAGCATTCATACACAGATCGGAAAGAGTTTCAAATTTTTGGAAATTTCGAATTAGAGTTTGATCTGATGATAAAGCACCTGGAGCACGTCCAAAATGGTCCGCAAGAAATTGTTCTACCATAAAATGTTCAGAAGTTATAGCAAATTGAAGATCGTTTGCAGTAGTCTACTTCAAACTGTCGTAACTCGGCGAAAAAAAATCGCACAGAGATGGACAGCTAGAGAATTTGAAAGAGAAGAGCTTGAGCTTTTTGAAAATCATAGCAGTTTTCAATTTCCGATAAGTTTGAATAGAGTTTTGGGGGTCGGATTTAACCCTAATTTTCAATGCACTTTAACCTATGCACTTCTGTGGTAAAAGTGAGCTGAACCCTTTAAAATTGAGAGAAAAATCAATTTGATACGAGCATCTTGAAGAAGATGAAATTACCTAAAAATCGGTGGGTAGAATATTGTTCTACCATGACTCTGTCGGAAGTTATGGTGATTTGAACATTTTTTCGAGTAGTTTGCTTGAAATGGACGTAGCTCTGCGAAAAAAAATCTTACGGAGATTTTGAAAAAAGGGTTTTGAAGCCATGAAAATTTCCTAACTTTGACACGGAATGGATTTTCTGACGAAAAATTCCTGCTCCCCGTGTGCTACGTTGAAGTTCGCGTTAAGACGTGAATTTGCGCACCGATTGCTTCAGAGAGATGCAACTCGACAATGAAACGGAATAAAAAATATCCATTCCACAGGTGTAAAAGAAGACACTTCAAGCTTCAATTTGAACCCCACAAATTCCGAACATGATATCCAGATCAAGAGTTACAGTCGTTTTAAAATTCATTATTATTCGACGCGTGATCAGGTGCTGCTTTAATTCTTTTGAGGAGTGTATTATGATTATTAATTAAGAGTCGAGTCGTTCTTTGAGAGTTTAGTTATGAGAGCAGAGTTATTGTTTGAACATTTATATAATTTAGAGTCAATCAATTTATTTCTTTTCGAATGAATGAATGAATAAATGACTCTTCATTATGTCATGGCAAAGCTTTAGACAAAAAAGAACAAAATACAGAAGACATCATACAGACTATACTATATAGATACAAATCAAAATGAAAATAAACAAATATACAATTTCGGTAAGGCAATATAAAATGTCGCAGTGACTAGACGGATGAGAAATAAGATCAAAATTAAATTAAAAATAAAAATACAAATAAAAATAAAAAATAAAAAATAAACCAAATAGAGAAAATAAAAATGAAAATATAAAAACGAAACAAAAATAAAAATAAAAATGAAAATAAGTAACAAATATAATAAAGATAAAAATAGATATAACTAAAGAATAAAGGTACATATGCAAATAAAATATAATAGAGAAAGAAAATAGAATAAACTGGATAAAGTAGTACGGTAAAAACCAAAAAATGAAAATATCACAAGTGGATAACAAACTACGAGCTAGCAATACAGAGTAGTGAATGATCAAGGGAGTAAAGGTATCAAGCAAGATATACGGACAAAAACAAGAGAAGAGTGCTGTGAGAATATAAAGTAAAAATTATACAGCATCAAGTATACATAAAAAGAAATCAGGCGGTTGAGCGAGAGGCCAAATCAAGCAAGTGTGCGTACAGATCACGTTTAAAAGCCGAGAGGGTCGTTGCGGAAGTAAGGCTGGATGGAAGGGAATGCCAGAAGTAGGCAGCAGCTAGGGCATATGACCGTTGAAGTGTAGTCGTACGATGTACCGGAATGATAAAAGTTGGTGGAATGGGTAGGCGCGTGGAGCGTGACGTGTGCGGGGCACGCGAAAACATGTCTAGGATGTAATCAGGAGCCTCGCCACGCAGGATCTTGAATACTGAGATACCCAGGAAGTAGTTCCTCCTAAGCGCCACCGGCAACCAGGCCAGCTGAGCCCTATAGGGAGAGATGTGCTCGTCCCTACGCAGATTGATAATGAAGCGAATGCATTTGTTAACAAGCCGCTCGAGAATGAGATTTTGCTCTCCAGAAAGGTCATTATACACCAGGCAACAGTAGTCAATTATTGGAAAAACTAGAGAAGTCACAAGGGACTTGCGCAGTTCCTGGGAAAGAGAATGTTTACCATGCTTAAGACGAAAAAGAGTGACATTTACCTTCTTAGAGAGATGCACGATATGCTTATTCCAGGATAGGTTCGACGTGAAAATTACCCCGAGGTTCCGCGCCTCCTTAACAAATGGGAGCGCGATTCCATTTACAGTGATGGGGGGGGGAGAGTAAGAAGGTCAAGACGATTGACATACGCACCGCTACCCATAATCAGTACCTTCGATTTAGCAAGGTTAAGCTTTAAACCATCTGTGGCCGAGTAATTGGCAATAACATTGACATCATGGGAGACTCTCACCAGTGCCATCAACAGATCGGAGGGTGAACAAGAAAGATATAATTGTGTCATCAGCATAAGTCAGGTATCTGGTATACTGAACGCCAGAGCCGATGTCATTGATGAAAATAGAGAACAAGAGCGGTCCCAGCACCGATCCTTGTGGGACACCAGTGTTAGTACACCTCCAGTTTGAGATAGCACCCTTATCGTCCACCACTGCCTGGGTTCTGTCCGATAAGTACGAAAAGAGCCAGGTGAGAGCACTGTCAGAGAAGCCCATGGTACGTAGTTTATTCAGGAGCACGAGATGAGGTACAGTGTCGAAAGCCTTGCTAAAATCGAGAAGAACAAGAATGGTCAGCTGCCTATTATCAACCACCCGCCTTACATCCTGACATAATTTTAGAAGAGCTGTCTGAGTGCTGAAGCCTCTCCGAAATCCCGATTGTAAAGGATCAAATAATTGATGCGTCGTAAGGAAATCAACAATCTGCCTATGGACTAGTCTTTCGAAGAGCTTTGAAATCTCCGAGATGTTCGCGACCGGCCGGATATCCGATGGCGACGTAGGAGGACAGCTTTTGACAAGCGGTCGAATAAAAATGCGCTTCCAGATCAATGGAAAGGAGCCAAATTCCAGGCTGGCATTGAAATATATGCCAGGAGAGGAGCAATGACATGCGCGGCTTTGCAGAGGGCAAACACGGGTATTCCATCCGGCCCATGAACAAGGGACTCCGATTTTAACAATAACAGAATACTTTTGATCATAGTAGCAGAGATAGCTGTGAAAGTGAAGATAGAATGGTGAGGACGGAGTGAATGGACCAGAGCTGGAGTAAAGCAGTCAGGGTATGGCCCTTCAGAAAAGGAGATGCTAGCAAAGTAATCGTTCAGTACGTTGGAGGAAAAGAAGGAAAAAGGTGAGACACCTCTCGGTTTAGTTAGCCTTAGGTGTGAAAGCTCCTTCCACAAGCGAGATGGATCAGTCACGGCTGTAAGACGATGTTCAAGAAATACAGACTTGGCTTCGCGAAGTTCAATAGTTACCCGATCCCTATACTCCCTATACATCACCATATCCAGTAGATCACCTGATCGTCGTGCTCGCTGAAATAGCCTATTTCTCGCAGTGATTTTACATTTCAAAGACTCCGACAGCCAAGGAGCAAGTGGTCTCCGGACAGTCCAAGACTTGAAAGGCGCGTGATGATTAAAAGCGTGTGATAGAGAAGTCAGTATGTTATCTACAGAGACATCAAACGTAGTGGGAGAAGAAAAATCGTATTCTGCGGACTCGGACTCAAGAGAGACTGTGAGTATGCTAAGAAAATCGGCCTGGACGAAATTCATAATATCACGTCTTCAGATGACCTTGTTTTGCGGGGCATTGAAGAAAAATTCGTAAGAAAACTCAATATAATCGTGTCCCGTGCAAAAAGGTGCATCGGATTTAGAAAAAGACAGGACTTTTGTCGGACAATCTACGATAGCAACATCCAGCCAACTATTTGCAGTTCCCGAATGATAAGTAGCATCACAGTTAAGAATATTTAGGCCATGGGACGCCACAAAGTCTCTAAGTGCAGAAGATTCATAATAGGATCGTAATAAGTTGCAGTTTAGGTCACCAGTGATGACAATATTCTTATAAGTAAGTGAGTAACGTGACAAGGCCTCGGAAAGGTCCTTAAACATAAAGCCTTTCGGTATACGATACACACACGCAAATAGCATAGCTTGATCACGCTGATTTCTGATTTCGAGGATGATGAATTCCGGCGCGTTTGAGAAGCCAGGAGGAGATGTGCACAAGTATTTAAAACGAAGAGAGTTATGGACAAAACAGGCAACACCTCCAGCTCGCTTACCTATCCTATCATGTCTGATAATATTATAATTTTCGATCTGTATTAACTGATTTGAAATCCCTTCATGCAGCCAGGTTTCTGTGATCACGATAACATGATAAAAATTGGTAGTTAAGTGAGCTAGCAGAAGCTCGAGATGGCCAAGTAGTGAGGTTGCATTGAAGGAAAGTACTCTTAAACTATTTCGACCTTCCACCACGCTAGCCGAGGAGACTGCCCTGGAGGGTACTTGAGGTGACCTTCATGATAGCTTCGCAAGATCTTCCGCGGATTTAATGAGGATAATATTGTCACCGTCCGTGCGCCGTACACAGATTCCCGAATTCCACCAGACATATTTATAATTTGCACTCGCGGCCTTCACACGAGTTTTCTTTAGTAGTCGATAAGAGTCCGCAGCTAAAAGTTCGTTTACGAAGATGAGGCCATGAGCACGGTCTAGTGCAAGGACATGACGGACGGCGAGCGTCTTCTTTTCGCGCTTCTTAGCAATAACATGGTCACGTACTATGGTAGATTTCATTCTAACAATAAATGAGCGAGACAAATACAGACGTTCAGGATTCGAGGTAGAGGGTCCAGCAACCGACGAGTTTTGATTCTTCTTTATGGTGTCGCGTATCTCAAGAATATCAGAGACTAATTCGGTAACACCCAGAGAGGAGAAAACCTTCTGAACAATGTTGTCTTTGAAAAGAGTAATGTCTATAGGAACGCCACTAATAATGAGCTCACTAGAACACTGAGGCACATTCGCAGAGGCAGATACTAGTTGGGAGCGCAATTGTTGATGGTCATTCTTGAGAGACGCGATCTCGATTTTGGTGTCATCAGCTATGGCCTCTACTTTTTCAAGTCGATCAGAGAAATCCTGGTGAGCAGTAGCCAGGGCGGTAATTTTTTCACCTATATCCGCGAAATTTAACGTCATTTTTTCAGAGAGGCTATCCAACTTGCTATCAATCTTGGCCGTTAACAGTTTAAGTTGATGCGTTACTTCTTCAAGCGCGGAAGAACTAGCTGCAGTAGGAGGGCGTACTGGTGAATTTTCCGGTGTACGCATGGTACAGTTTGACCGATGCATATAGCAGGGATCACAACGAAATTTTCCAGCCATTGATTCATTCGGTTCTTGTTTGTACGCCGTTACCACACAATTTACATGAAATAATACCTTACATTCATGACAAGTAACAGTCTTTTCAAGCCGCTTGATAGAGTCATTGCAAATACAACAGATGACCGGCATTATTAAAATATAAGTAAAAGTAAAAGAAGTATGAAATGGTAGATGAAAGTAGTGTGAAAAGAGAATTTGTACTTGAGCAGGCTATAAGGCCAGCAGGGTAGCAGGCTGATTGAGCAGATGGTCGATAAGGCAGAGTTCGATGATCTAGCAGCTGGATGATCTAATCATGGAGATCGATAAGAGATGGAACAGTAGAGCAGACAGGAGAGTATAAGCGCATGCGTCGTCAACACATTGCTGGTGATACGTATCAACGATCCTGGAATAAGTGTGTAGGTGATCCAGAATTTTGAGGTTAGAATCCAGACTCCCAGAAAACCAGTGAAAGAAGAATAGTAAAAGCCACAGACCAGGGGAATTAATATGTCATAATAATCGGCAGAATTTTGCGTGCCAGAACTGCAAGAAAAATGTGCCCGAAGGCAGAAACAGCAGCAAAAAATTTCTCAAGACTGTAGATGTAGACAAAAACGTGACAGGTTGTACTTACAGAGAGAAGAGAGAGAGGAAAGAGAGAGAGAGAGAGAGCAGACTTCTGCCCCGAAGTCTGGCACCCAACCCTATCTTTGCTAGTCGGAGGAAGTAGAAGCGTTGGTGCCTATTGGTTAATAGATCGTAGTTCCTGCGGGTAACACCCGAGCCCGCGGGAATCGCTATTACACACCATACCGGTACACAATCAAGAATTATATATAGTTATTGATTACAGTTGATGAAATATCTAGTTTGCCCATGATAATATCATTCAAACCATAAACATTTATCAATCTATAACGATGCAGATTAATGCTCACCACAACACTTGTCATCATGGAGTTGGTTGTCCAAATTATTGTGGTTCGCGTTATTTGTTCGCGCATCCTCCGCCTGTATATCCTGCGTATCATCTCCTTAATGTGAATTCATGGATTCTAGGTCGTCATCATTCTGCAGTTCATCATCTAATTTCTCTTCATACATATTTGTAGCTCATAAAATGGAAGAAGTATTGAATGTCTGATACAAAAAGTATAGGTATGTATAAGGGTGGCCCTTGAAAATTAAATTTTCAACAAAGAACAAATTTTCCTAATGTTTTTGAACAAAGGAAACTTTTTAGGGGGCATTTCAAAAAATTTAATTTACAAGGCCATCCTAGTATATATATACAATGACAGTTGAATGACAATACTGCAATTCAGGGAGCGTTCAAATATTACGTAACGCAAAATGCTACAGTGTAGTATAGGGAATGCCGTGCACGCACTATCCCAAAACGCGTTACGTAATATTTGAACGGTCCCTTACCTTCTAAGACATTGTCTTCTTTGAAAAGGTATTCATAGATCTGCTTCTGATTGGGATCCCCTAGAAAATTAAACAGCGACAGATGTTTAGGTAGATGGCAATAACGCTAAATTTCACGGCATTTAATAAAAATTAATTTTATTCACTTTTCTCAGCCAGCCCGGATATTCCTGGTATATATGTGCTGACATAGCTCGTCGGAGGTGCACCCATGGATGGGATTTTGATATGCTGCTTACTACTACATTGTGCAGCAGTAGCAGTGGTATCAGTCGAGTTAAGTTTCACTGCATTCTTGGGCAACTTCATATACGCGATTATTCGAGCTGTAATTGTTATATATTATTCCTTATTAGGTATTATTCTCTGGCTGATTGTATTCGGAAATTACAGATATGATTATGAGATCATACTCACGCTTTTTTGGAAGCTTAGTAGGGCCGGTTGTCGAAGGTCTTCAGAATTTGACGATCTCGAGTGCGTTGATATTCTCTTACTTATGCTGGAGCTTCGAGATTGGTGAATATTTGATCTGAAATTTCCAAAGTGGACAAGGACAAGTGATCAAGGACGTGAACATTATGGGATATGTCGGCTAAATGTAATTCTGGAAAACTGGTAGACGGAAAAATTGGATAAAATTGTATAAAAATTGGTGAAAGAGTGCTATCTCGCATTGAGATTCGCCAGCTGGTTTGACCTGGAAAACTGTTGAGGATTAGGAAAATGTTTTTATTGTTTATATTAGTACTTCTGGTTAGTATGAAGGAGAGGCAATACATAAAAATAATTCTGACTTGGAATCCGAAAAGCCTTCTTACTAATCTTAGTGACTGGCCACTTTTCTAAAGTGTCAGATGAAGATTTGACTTTACAAATATTCATCAACTTTGAGTCAATAGGGTAGACTTCGATCGCAGCGGGGTCTTCGTACCTATGTCCAACAATAATAGGTGTTTCAGAGTCTGTGATATGACATATAAATTGAATGACCACAATACTGTTATCCTCTAGATAACAACAATAGTTGGGTCTTGTGTTTGTAAGAGTGAAACTAGAAAATTCAATGGTTTTGTAAGCATTGATACACCCTGGTGGAAGCTGTTCATTTCGGTAGATTAGTCCAGTCAAATTGTCAAATGAATAAACATTAAATTATGTAGTTTGGAGACTGTTAGGGATCGAAAGGGGGGTACATTCTGAGCTTAAGTCTCAATTTGCGGGGTTCTCAGAGTGTCAGCTGACCCCCTTTTCGATAAAAACGCGTTTAATTCGATATCTCGAGAACGGTTAGTTTTAGGCAAAAAATTGTGGAGATCTTTTCTCTTCTAAATTAAATTTACTAACTTTTTTATTCGAATTTTTTTTGTATCATCAATATTTTGCAAGTTATTATCTCCGAAACGCAAAAAAAAAATTTTTTCTTCTCCCTATTTTTCATTTTTCGGCATTTCCTCCGCAACCGTTCACTTTTATGAAATTTTCTCAATTATCAAAGTTGTAGAACTTCTAATTACGAACAACTTCTGTCTAAAACTTTTTTCTCTACTACCAATACCTTCGGAGTTATAGCTTACTTTACCGAGCGAAATCCGCGTCATTGTCGCAACGCGTATTCACGGACGCTCTGTTACGTGTACTATAGTGCGGGGCCTCAAGAACAGCTGCTCCTTGACTCCCCAACAACCTTCGTACCTGGGGTTGCCATTTGTCTATGGAATCTATTTTTAGCCTAAGAAGAAAATAAAAAAAAATGAAAAAAAAAAATACCCCAATTTGAAGAAATACAAAATTTAACCCTTTGAGGGGCACATTTTAGATACTAGAAACGACTTAGAAGTATAAAGGTATTGGAAAATAGAACGGCAATAATGAAAAAACTGCAGGAAAAAAGGTGGTACATATGTGTACCACTGCCCCTCAAAGGGTTAAATGATTGCGAAGAAAACATGGCTGTTTCACAGGCGCGGACTGGGCCGCCGGGACACCGGGCATAATGCCCGGTGGGCCGGTGGGTCCGTGGGCCGGTGGGCCGGTAGGCCGGTGGCAAACAGATCATTTATGTGGATCCATGAAATTTAGGCCATTATTTGCTAACGACATTTCCCATCTCTGCGTTACCCGGAACTAACGACGTGGACGTGTGGGGAATTCTGATTCCTTTTTTTTTTTCCTTTTTTTTTAGACTTTAATTTTTTTTCAATTTTTTTTCGCTTTTTTATTCTGTTTTTATGTTATTATCACTTTCTAGTGTGCAGAATATTAACTCAACAAAAATATTTCCCTTGCATGGGCCGGTATCGTGAATTTGCCCGGGCCGGTTTCATGACGCCAGTCCGCGCCTGCTGTTTCAGATCGAGTTGTTTAATCGATTTACCTTTTCATACAGGTAAGTTGGCTGATAAATGATCATGGAATACTTTAATATTTCTTTCAAGTACTGAATACCCACTAGTGTCGATGATATGGCGACAATGACGCGGATTTCGCTCGATAAAGTAAGCTATAACTCCGAAGGTATTGGTAGTAGAGAAAAAAGTTTTAGACAGAAGTTGTTCGTAATTAGAAGTTCTACAACTTTGATAATTGAGAAAATTTCATAAAAGTGAACGGTTGCGGAGGAAATGCCGAAAAATGAAAAATAGGGAGGAACTTGAAAAATATTGATGATACAAAAACAAGTTTGGAATAAAAAAGTTAGTAAATTTAATTTAGAAGAGAAAAGGTCTCGACAATTTTTTGCCTAAAACTAACCGTTCTCGAGATATCGAATTTAACGGGTTTTTTTCGAAAAGGGGGTCAGCTGACACTCTGAGAACCCCGCAAATTGAGACTTAAGCTCAGAATGTACCCCCCTTTCGATCCCTAACAGTCTCCAAACTACATAATTTAATGTGTATTCAACCCATTTTGAGCGACAATTTGACTGGACTAGATCTGGTTTTTCAGTAAATAGTCTGGATTCTTGCACTGAGATTTCGGTGGAATTACTTGGGACCCTTCCTGGATTCTATTTACGATTTGAGCCAACACGCAAGATGACCCTGAAGATTTCTTCATCTGCGAATTGTTGTATATCGTCAGCTGTATATTTATATAGAAGCACCGAATCCAAAAGTGTCTAAGGACTTTTTTGTTCGTTGATCGATTTTCTTAAAGAGTGTATGTTTTCATTTTTTTTTATTCCACATTTTAAGGAACTTTGAGCCGTTTTTCCCTGATTTTGCCGATAATGTCACCTGAAGCTGCCTCCCCGCGGATCCAACCGAAAAATGTCCGGGGACTTTTCAATTCCGTTTTTTATTTACGAAATGAGGTTAATTTTTTTTTTTTTCATCTGGAAGCTATTTGAGCCATTTCTTTCGATTTTGCCGATAATGTCACCAATGTTCTGACTTTTCAATTGCGGATTTTTTTCTATTTAATGTCATTTTTTTTCATCATTTTCATGTACATTGTCAGGCGTATATTTTTATAGAAGCACTGACTCGAGAAGTGTCTACAGACTTTTTTTGTTCATTGATCGATTCCCCTAAGGGGGTATCTTTTGATTTTCATTCATTTTGTATTTCGAGGCACTTTGTGTTTATGCGATCAATGATTTCAAAAGTGTCTGAAGACTTTTTTATTCATTGATAAAATAAACATGAAATGCCTCAAAATAGAAAATAGAAAATAGAAAGAATCAAAAAAATACCCGCCTCAAGGGAATCGATCGTTGAACAAAAAAGTTCTTAGGCACTTTTAGATTCGGTGCTTCTACATTTTCCCGGTGTATATGGGGAATTCCAGGATATTTCGAACGGTCGCGAACCCTCACCCCTCTCGATTTTCGAATCAATTTTTTCTCTTGTAGTCCTAGACTCAAGAGAGATTGGTGATTTATTTTAGATTTATCAAAGCTACGATTTGGAAAATAAGATTTTTCAAAAATCTCCGATTACTAAAATCACTGCTTTTTCATACAGTTTTGATTCAGTACCGAGATGTCCTACGAAAAAATGTTTCCCACAAAATCTGTCAGTATCTGGGCGTACTTTCGAATAAAAATATTTGCTGATTTTTCCGAATACTGGAAACATGGAATATGTGCTTAAGAAAGTTTAAATCTTGATTTGCAAAAATACGCCGGTCTCGATTTTGTTCAATTTTGGACCAGAAAATTCTGCATCGAAAGACGAAGGTTTTGAGACCATGCGGAAGTTGGGACGAGACTTGGTTCAGAAGTTACAGCCATTTCAATTTCATCAAAATTCCCAATTCAGCACTCACACGGTCTATGGACAGCGACTGCGGCATCGTAGCATCATAACCGCCTCTATTCGGAATTATCACTACCTAATCGTAGAATTATACTTTTTTATTTCATAACTCGAGTCTAATCATAGATGAAATTCAGCTGTATAGGGGTTAAGTCTAAACGGATATTGTAGGACTTATGAGCGTACGTATTTTTATCGACTCATCATTCTTTGCGTAACCTATAAATGCATCACGGTAACTAATTAAGGAGGTTGGGGACCAAAATGCAAATGATGAGAAATCTTTGAAAGTTTTATCATCGAAAGATGAATAAATGAAATGCTTACGGCCAAAATTTCAAATCGATTCACTGAACCGTTTTTAAGAAATTAATTTTTGAACTTGCTTCTTATACACGTAGAGGTATGGAAAGCCGGTAAGGTTAGTATGGAATCTACTCTTACCGCGCAAGTGATACGGAAGATTTCAATTATTATTATCAGCTCTCCATACCTCTACGTGTATAAGAAGCAAGTTCAAAAATTAATTTCTTAAAAACGGTTCAGTGAATCGATTTGAAATTTTGGCCGTAAGCATTTCATTTATTTATCTTTCGATGATAAAACTTTCAAAGATTTCTCATCATTTGCAGTTTGGTCCCCAACCTCCTTAATTAGTTACCGTGATGCATTTATAGGTTACGCAAAGAATGATGAGTCGATAAAAATACGTACGCTCATAAGTCCTACAATATCCGTTTAGACTTAACCCCTATACAGCTGAATTTCATCTATGATTAGACTCGAGTTATGAAATAAAAAAGTATAATTCTACGATTAGGTAGTGATAATTCCGAATAGAGGCGGTTATGATGCTACGATGCCGCAGTCGCTGTCCATAGACCGTGTGAGTGCTGAATTGGGAATTTTGATGAAATTGAAATGGCTGTAACTTCTGAACCAAGTCTCGTCCCAACTTCCGCATGGTCTCAAAACCTTCGTCTTTCGATGCAGAATTTTTGGTCCAAAATTGAACAAAATCGAGACCGGCGTATTTTTGTAAATCAAGATTTAAATTTTCTTAAGCACATATTCCATGTTTCGAGTATCCGGAAAAATCAGCAAATATTTTTATTCGAAAGTACGCCCAGATACTGACAGATTTTGTGGGAAACATTTTTTCGTAGGACATCTCGGTACTGAATCAAAACTGTATGAAAAAGCAGTGATTTTAGTAATCGGAGATTTTTGAAAAATCCTATCTTCCAAATCGTAGCTTTGAAAAATCTAAAATAAATCACCAATCTCTCTTGAGTCTAGGACTACAAGAGAAAAAATTGATTCGGAAATCGAAAGGGGTGAGGGTTCGCGACCGTTCGAAATATCCTGGAATTCCCCATATATTTTTATTGGATCGGTGGTAAATATGTTGCAAGTGACATTATCGGCAAAATCGGAAGAAATGGCTCAAGAAGTTTCCAGATGAAAGAAAAAAATTAACTTCATTTCGTGAATAAAAAACGGAATCGAAAAGTCCCGGGACATTTCTTGGTTGGATCCGCGGGGAAGCAGCTACGGGTGACATTATCGGTGAAATCAGGGAAAAACGGCTCAAAGTTCCTTATAATGTGAAATAAAAAAAAATAAAAAAATACACTCTTCAAGAAAATCGATCAATGAACGAAAAAGTCCTCAAACACTTTTGGATTCGGTGCTTCTATAAACATATACAGCTGACAATATACAACAATTTGCAGATGAAGAAATCTTCAGGGTCGTGAATGTGTGGCCATCTAGTGTACTAATACGACTACTACAATTGTAATCTAGAAGACGAGGCGAACAAAATATAATATAGTTGATTGCAAACGTTAAAATAAGTAAAAATTGAATAAATGTATTTTTGTTTAGTACATTAGAAGTATTTTACTGATGCAGACTCCTTTCTCCGCCATTTCCAGGTCTCATCAAGAGATTCGATAGAGTCCCGCGCCAAGTATAAAAAAAAAAAAATATATATCATGTGAGGTATATGGGCAAATCCTCAAAACTTTTGATATTCCAGAAATAAAAAAATAAAAAATTTAGAGCATATACTTTAGCTTTGGTGAACACTTTTGATTAGCATTCGAGATGATCATAAAACATTCGTTAATCATTTCTAGGTGGGGGCGCGAAAATGATCATCATTATAAAAATAAATTTTTCTCCATCTAAACGTTCCTAATACATCATTGAACAACCTTTAAATGCGGGCAAAACTGAAAAAAAACAACAACCTAGGTAACTTTGTTTGATACATGATTAAAAAAAAACAATAAACAAATAATAACAGACATGAATACTTGTTTTTCGAACCAAAAAAAAAAAAATCGAAACTCGTCAAAAAATGTTAAAAAAAATAATAATGAAAATAACAAACAATAAACGAATATGAAAGATGCGGCCAAATACGTAAAGGAATGGCTAAAGTGCTAGTAATACTTTTTCAAGTCATTTAATCTCATAATTATCAAAAACTGAGACTATTCTTAAGTGATTTACTCATGATCAAGGCGCGGACTTTCGTGCTGGATTCGGCAAGATTGCAAGCGCTCGGAAAAAATGAGCGACGTTCAATTTTTTTATGGACTTTGAAATATTTCCTGATTTTAGGACTTGGAATATTTTTTCCTTGGAGGAACTTCTAAAAAAATCGCTTTATAGGGACATCGAAAAATTTTGCATCCACGGAGTATAAAAAATATTTACGTCTGTTGGGAAAGGAAGATTTAATATTTACTCGTTAAATGAAAAAAAAAAAAACTTATTAATTGTCTTTCTAAAAATTTTATTAATTTTTTCTTTCGAACAATTTGTTTCCAACGTATATTTTTTGTTTATTCGCAAAAAAAGTTTGAATTTTTTTTTTCGAAATAATTTTTAACAACTCGAAATGTTCCTCTGTTTTAAATTTTGTTTAAAAAAATGTACCGGAAAAAAGAGAATCGAAAAAAATGTAGAAAGAAAAAATGTTGAGAAGAAAAATGTTGAAAATAAAAACGTTGAAAATAAAAACTTGACAAAAATTATCCAGAAAAAAAGTTGATTTTTTTGCGAAAAAACGAAAAATACATGTCGGAAACAAATTTTTCGAGAGAAAAAATTGATAAAATTTTTAGGAAGACAATTATTGAATTTCTTTTTCATTTAACGAGTAAATATTAAATATTCTTTTTGTAACATATGCACGATTTTTGCTTTATTTTGACCTAAAAATGGGGCGTAAAATCAACGTTTTTGTACCAGCGGGCAAAAAAAGTCGGTAGCGGGCAAAAAAGAACTTTTATATAACGAAAGCATGTTCTCCTCGCTTTGTGATGCCTCTGTATGGGACCTAAAGTAGTACTTTTAAGTCCTAGGTCTTTTCGTGCCACATTTAGGTCCTAGGACTTAAAAGTACTACTTTAGGTCCTATACAGAACTTGAATGTGCCACATTCAAGTCCGAGGACTTGAAAGTACTACTTTAGATCCTATACAGAAACATCAAAAAGTCGCTAAACATGGCTTTGTTATATAAAATATGGTGTGTACCAAGACTAAGTGGGCTTTTTGACCTTGTGTGGTTGCAGTACTCGTCTTCGGCTCGTATTGCAAACTCCACACTCGGTCTAAAAAAGCCCACCTTACGCGCTTGGTACACAATATACTATTTTTTCCCGCTACTGACTTTTTTGCCCGATTCTTTGAAATTGCTCAAAAACGCGAAAATCGCGCGTGTCACAAAAAATATGGTGTGCACCAAAGGCTAAGTGGCCTTTTTGACCTTGTGTGGTTGCAGTACTCGTCTTCGGCTCGCAAATGCACTCGTCTTCGACTCGTGCTAGCTCACCTCCGACTCGTACTGCAAACTCCACACTCGGTCTAAGAAAAGCCCACTTTACGCCCTTGGTACACAATATACTTTTTGTAACACATGCACGATTTTTGCGTTTTTTCGACCCATTAAGCGGGCCTAAAGTGGCGGTTTTCAGACGAGCGGGCAAATAAAAACTGAAAACGCCCGCTGCTCGATTTAGCGGGCGTTTTCAGTTTTTATTTGCCCGCTTATGCTCGAGCAGCGGGCGTTTTCATTTTTTATTTGCCCGCTAAATCGAGCAGCGGGCGTTTTCAGTTTTTATTTGCCCGCTTATTTGAAATCGCTCAAAAACGCGAAAATCGCGCGTGTCACAAAAAATATGGTGTGCACCAAGGGCTAAGTGGGTTTTTTGACCTTGTGTGGTTGCAGTACTCGTCCTCGGCTCGCAAATGCACTCGTCTTCGACTCGTGCTAGCTCGCCTCCGACTCGTACTGCAAACTCCACACTCGGTCTGAAAAATCCCACTTTACGCCCTTGGTACACAATATACTAATTTTGTACCACATGCACGATTTTTGCGTTTTTTTGAACTATTATGCGGGCCTAAAGTGGCGGTTTTCAGACGAGCGGGCAAACAAAAAATGAAAACGCCCGCTAAATCGAGCAGCGGGCGTTTTCAGTTTTTTTTTGCCCGCTAAATTGAATTTTTTTTTTTTTTCTAATTTTTTTTTCATTTTTTTCTATTTTTTTTCATTTTATTTTTTTATTTATTTCATTGAGTTTTTATTTTTTTTGAATTATTTTTAATTTTCAATTTCTAATTTATTTTCTTCATTCTAAATTATTGGAATGCTGTGACGGTTCTAACCTCACTTTCGTCCAGCATCTACCGGGAGATTATGTGGAAATGACAGGCTCCAAGCGCGCAGGCGCTGATTTATTCGAATATTTCGAGGGTCACCAATTTCAGACTCGCCACGAATATCCCTAGAGTCCGTCTGCTATTTGTTTCTGATTGTTGTCAAATACAAATGGCGGCAGACCGTTGCAGGAATAGGTTATGTTTGTGTGAATCTAGCAGACGATAGAACTAGGGATATTACTGAGAAGTGAGTGGAGTCCCTGGCGCTATTCTGCTGGCCAATGAGATTTAGGTAAATCAAAGTTCGCGCGCTTGGAGCCTTTCATTTCCACATAATCTCCCGGTATATATGCTCGTCTTGTCCGTCGAGTGTCCTTATAGTGCTATTCAAAATCAATTGAAAGGTCTGTTTTTTTTAGTCGGGGGGCTTTGCCCCCCGAATCCCCTACCGGGGGCTTCGCCCCCGGACCCCCCGCTGGACTTTTTATATTAATTTTTTCCTAATTTGTTGATGGTTTTCATATCGCAGAACTCCTCAGTTTCGGTTCGACTAATATCGGCGCAAAATCGATACATGCGTTACAAAAAACAGGGTGTGCACCACGGGCGAGGGCATTTTTGCCCTCGTGTGTTTGCAGTACGAGTCGAGGCGAGGAAAACGCACTCGCCTTCGGCTCGTGCTTCCTCGCCTCGACTCGTACTGCAAACTCCACACGCGGGCAAAAAAGGCCCACTTCTCGCCCTTGATACACAATATACTAATTCTTCGGCAGATGTGAATATTTTCTATACTCCTTGGATGCAAAATTTCTCGACGTCCCTGTAAAGCAATTTTTCAAAAAGTTCCTTCGAGGCGGAAATATTCCAAGTCCTCAAATCAGGAAATATTTCGAAGTCCATAGAAAAATTGAACCGCGCACATTTTTCCGAGCGCTCGCGATCTTGCCGTGACGAATCCAGCACGAAAGTCTGCGCCTTGCTTATGATATATGGGTGTTTCTTCAGAAATGATGATTTTTGAGATCGTGGAATTTCCATAATATAAATGTGCCCACCGAACCAACT
Source organism: Tenthredo livida (assembly GCA_963992785.1). Classification (NCBI taxonomy): domain Eukaryota; kingdom Metazoa; phylum Arthropoda; class Insecta; order Hymenoptera; family Tenthredinidae; genus Tenthredo; species Tenthredo livida. Next base: position 13,879,070 of record OZ023071.1, read on the forward strand.
TGGACATGTTTTTGGGGTACTTTTGGGTACCCAAAGGTGTTCGAGGAGTAATTGAGCTACAGACTCAGAGGATCAGGAACTAACACCTTTATGACCTTCAAGATTTCTGCATCTGCAAAAATGAACTGTAGCTTCCAGACGATCCATCCGAGGGCAAAATTGTATTGAGATTTCTTGTTCGTCGTTTGATTATCTAGTGGCGGTATTTTTTTTTTTTTTTTTCAAGCCAGAGTACTAATCAATGGAAAGTCGGAGTTTGCGTGGGTCTTGAAAAAAAAATACCGCCACTAGACAACCGAACAAGGAAGAAAAAATCTCAGTAGAAGTTTACGCTCGGATGGATCGTTTGAAAGCTACAGCTTGCCAAAGTTCATTTTTGTAAATGCAGAAATTTTGAAGGTCATTACAACTTTTTATTCAAAAAAATAGTTTGTTTTTTATTTCTCTCACGGATTTGCCACGACATCGATGGAAGCACGTAGATCTATTGGGATTTCCTCAAAAAACCATTTTCGGCGGATACGACCTTCACTAAAACCGACAGGACGTACCCGCAATTTTTTTTCGGAATCGTGTGAAAATTCACGGAAACGCGTAAATCCGCTGAAATTTTAGAATTTTTTTTTTTTTTTCAGTCCAAGGATAAAAACTGGTGCATTTGGAAAGAAACAAAAATCAAGAAAATTAGAGGCAGAAGGTCGTACCCGCCAAAAATTGTTTTTTGTTTGCAAATTTGAATGGAAATACGTGTTTCCGTCAACTCCTAGACGATGCCGGAAAAAAATGGCAGATACAATATAATATAATATAATATAATATCCACGGTATTGACACCCACGGTATTGACAATTCCTCTTCAAACCAACGAGGTATTGATTTGTTTTCGAGTTGAATATTTAGCAAAAGGGGGTCATTTTGACCTGGCGAAAGGAAGAATTTCCGACCACAGTGGATCCGAAATCGTTACTAATACGTTAAGGGAACGTAACCACGGTATTGACACGTAATTTCGTGACATACGTTTCCAACCTGTTTTCGAGTACTTACGTATAAACAAATCGCATTGAGACCAGCCGCCACGAGTGTAAATGTTCGAGTAGATGTCTCCCTGACAAAACACAACCACTGACACCATATTGTATCATCCTTAGTAGCACTCCATCGGTTTAATTAAAATTTAGAGAAAAGTAGAAAAATCTGGGTCACTGTTTAAAGTTAGCCTATGCACTTCGAATTATCATTGAGGGACCAAATGTATGTGAAAAAGGTATTTTCAGATTATGTTCTTATATTTCAATTATGATCATTACTCTTCTCCGATCACTTCGTAATGTGACGTACACGACGATGTGTGTAGAAATTATGGAACAATCAATGTGAAAACGTCATTTCGGGAACGTTCCCGGACTATGACGAGCGTTCCCGAAATGACTTTGTGAGGCAAATTCTCCTGCAATTGTGTGATCTTTCATTTTCGGAAAGGATCTTTTATTGACAAAAAAATGTATTAGAGATGGATATCCCTTGTGCAAAAAAGATTTTTCAAAAATATATTAGTTTATTCATACATGTCAAGTACATGCTATGCACTACCATCATTCAGGGAACGATGCAAAACTTGAAATGATAAGCAACATGTACTATTATATTCTTACCAATTTAAACTGAAATACCGTAAAATAGGTCCATACCAATGAAATCAAACATTTTTTTTTGTATTATTCGAATAACATTCCCGAAATGATTCTTTCTTGCGCCATATTGTCAATAAATTATTCAATAGATAATTTTGTGCGCTGCCCGCTTACATAATGATTGATGAAGAATAGAGCTATGATTTCAGCAAGTAATCTTGACTCTCAACCAAAGTTGAATTTTCCGAAATTTTAATACCAGAATTTTCCACCTCCATGATTTTGACCCCTATACCCGAACGGGAGCTAACCAGTGTGGCGGGGAGACAGTATATTCCTAATTTCTTCCTCTTCGCGATATCCCGGGGATCGAAATAATTATCTCAGAATGTAGGCACGGAGAGCCCTACATTTGAGACCAACTTCAATTGAATCAGTGATAGGAAAGCCGAGATATGATTAACTTAAGGTAGTAGTCTGGTAACTTATTTTGAAAATTTCAAATTTTTTTTTTTTACATATTTTGAAAGTGCGATATATTAAGAATATACTGTAAAAATTTTACACCAAAATTCGGAATATTGACGAAATTATAGCACATATCGACGGTACTTTGGTAAAACCTCGTAAGTCGATTTTTGACAGTTTTGAGTTAGGACCGTAAAAATGATCAGCACATGTCCCCTTATAACCCTTATAAGTTTCATGTTAAAATATTGAACAGTTCATTTTTTATTAAACAAATCAGAACCTTGTATCTCACACCGCAATAAGTTGACAATGCAAAACCCGAAAAACCTCGTATCTCAAGATATATATGAGCGACACCTCATTTGTTTACCAAGTATGATTGTGTTTTGCTGTTAAATTTATCTGTCAAAAAAGTGGCGTCTGAATTTTCTATTGAAATATCTATTTATAATATTGTTTCCGTTATTTGATTATTAAAAATCATTCTCAATTGGATCGAGTGAATTAAATAATAGATTTAAATAAATATCAAACTAATTTCTTCGAAATTGCTTTAGTCGCAGAAACACGTAAGTATCGTATCCCAGTGTAAATTCATCGTGTAAAAACCTCGTATCTTATAAAATTAATCCAAGATAAGGGTTAAAGTACTGAGATTTATTATATTTTACCATTAATAAACTCAAAAGTACATTATGTTTGATATTCAGATGAAATAGTTATTGAAAATACTTTTTTATTATTAATATAGTGTTTTTTGTTGTTCCTGTAAAGTAGTGATTTATGAGATACGAGGTTTTATCAAAGTACCGTCGATATATGAGAGCGGCTCGTAGTTGCGCGCTCTGAGCCGCACGGCAGCTGCGTCTCTATTGTTTGCGCGTTACCTTTATATCTGCTTTGGGCATCTTATGAAGGAATGAGGCGTATGAAGAAACTGAAGGTTTACTGTATGCAGCAGGGATAGATGATTAGTGTATGTATGGTTTTTCTATAAATAATCTGTTGCTAAAACTTTGAGGGGGTCTTCTGGTCTAGAGGCCTGAATTTTAGTCGTTTTTCCAAGTGGGATAAAAAAAAGATTGAAAACATTTCTACCATGCATTTTTTTATAAGTTGTTTATTCATCTTTAAAGCTCCCAGAAAAAAATCACACACCGTAGGGATCAAAAATTGCAAAAGTCATTGGCTCCCAAAGTGGGGGCGGTAAAAAAAATGGTCCTTCCTGGTTGTCACGATTCTGGCCCGTGTGGTGTTCTGGAACGAAAAAACCAAAAATATTCTGGATCAGCAAAGACGTCGCTATGGTCCGTACCTCGGACAAAAAGTTGAAAAATTTTCTCGCGGAATGGCAACGTTTTGAAAAAAAAGTTTATTTTTTACCCTGTTTTTCGACCTTTCCCAATTTTTTTAAAATAGTAAAAAATTTTTTTTAGAAAATCCGTGCTACCTACTATAGAGGAACATACAAAGAAGATGTCAACCAAATTTGAAGTAAATCGGTCTAGTAGAACTTGAGATATCATGTCAACCAGGTCGAAAAACGTAGTTTCGAGAAAAACGCGTTCAAAGTTAGAGACAAAGTTTCAGGCAGCGTAACTCAGATAATGGTACTTAATACTCACATTTGGTTAATCGGCGATCCCTGATCCATACATTGGGCCTTACAACAAAATACGTGACAATGACCTTCGGTTAATAGATTTTTTTTTTTTTTTTTTATCCTAAGTTACTTGGCAAAATAGATTTCTAAGTATTGTAACATTGTATATTACGACAGGCTCCTCACCCCTTGAACGACCTTAGCGGAGTGTGCGAAAATGAGAAAATGAGTAGATTGACCCCGAGGTCTGACAGTATTTCCGAGAGGCGACCGTGACCCACTAAAGACTGTTGAGCATATTATTTATTCTTTTGTTTTGTTTTACGACTTTTCTCTAACATGTGGGAGACGAGGCCCAACCTACGGCTGAAAAGCTTCGACTGAGACACGCCACGACTGAAGCGCACGACGCACGATACCGACTGTTGAGATCCCTTTGACGAACGCCACCTAAGAACTCCGCAGAATAGTACTGGCCAGGCTACCTCCACATATTAAACGAGAGGACACGGGGGAGTGCCAAGGGCATTCTGCAACGCGGGATATCGGTGGTGGAAGAGATTCCCGCCACACAGAAGAGCCTGCAACCCGTGAGCCTCCGATGTAGAGAGCTTCGAACACCGTGGCGAACTTTGAATTGCGCGCATGGCGACAGTAGGTCGCCATATTTAGGGATCCTTCGGTCGATTCAAAAATCGATATTTGGCCGCAAAACGAGGGCGCTGATTATCGGCGCCATGTGGTCTAGTCACTCTGCGTTAGACTAGCGTCAGTGACACATGTGTGGCTTTTGAATAGTTGCGTTGAGAGCATTTTTGTAACTGAGTTTCCTGTACGTTCGAGCCTCGTGGGTTTCTTTGAGTTAATTCCCATAAACTGTGAGAGTGAGTGGTTTTCCTCGAGGACTAGATTTCCCCCGTGGAAGTCAAGAATGAATGTCGAGAGGGAGAAGCTCCTATTCCTAGCGTGGCTGGAAGGCGGTAAGTGTTAGCCATTCTCACCCATGCTGATTTGAATTCGGCAACGGCCGTCAGCCACATTGCCTTAGAGCAGCCACGAGGCTAAGTAATATTCTTGGAATCAGATTAAACCGATTTCCGAAGGGTAGGCCGTCACCAGTGTCCCCATGTACTAGAGTTATCGTTGGGATATTTATTTTATCGTCAATTATAGAGAAGTTCGGGTAGTTTAATCGAGTTCGCTACCTGTCGTACACGAGTGCGACAGAGATAGCATCAGTCAGTCACTGTCGCTCTCTCTTCCTCCTGCGGGGAGAGACGCAGCTTGTTATTGTTGAGATTTCGAGTCTTTGGTTTTCGGGTTCGAATCATTAAATTCTATCAAAAATTAGTTGCGTGATTCGCAGAGTTAGGTTAAGTTAGTTTTAGTAAAATCCTGTAAATATTAGTTCTTTTGATGAATCCCATTATACTATTTTTTTTTGTTAAGAGCCACAGGCTCAACCATTGTCAGATATTGAATTGTTAGTTAGTTGTAAGTTTTCCTCGTGGAGTTTAATTAACGTTTTAGTTAAGATCTCGTCCCACGAGGACCTAGTTTGTCGAGTTATTTATTTTTGCATGATCTTTCCTTGTTATTGATCTCCTACGTGGAAGCTAGTAGTATATCAATTATTGTAAAACTCGTCGAACGTGGCCAGGTCGCCTACATACGGCCTGTGGCCGTTCTATATTCAAGGGGAATATCCCCGATTATTCCATTTATTATTTCGATTATTTTTCTATTATTTTTATTGAATAAATCTTATTCTTTTGTTATTAAATTTAAACGCTCGAGTCGTAATTTAACGTTCCGCTAATCCTTCATTTTTATCCTGGCCCCTCTCCGCGGTACTGTAGCTAGCCGACGCTTTACGTACCCGTAGGTTACGTTTTGTTCATATTTTTGAACGTGGCGGTTATCCGCCTGGCGCCCAGCATTATTTTCAGGTAATTAATTTTGGCCAATTGTCGAGTGTATAGTTCTCGTAGACTAGTATCCGGTCTAGTGTCGAGGGCTAAATAAAATCCACGTCACAGTATATAATATGGAGTATGAACGAGTTTCTCGAGGGGACTTGTCCTCATGTAGTGACCGACCGGTTTAGTCGCCACGTCACAAAAGTCGCTGTAACTCTGAAAATAATTCGAATTTCGAAAAATCCTTTGGAGGACATATTCTTAAAGGTGTTACGTCGCAACTCCGTTTCCCCAACATCCACCCGATCCGTCACTTCTTTTCGCCTGATCATCAAATTACCTGATCCTCGCTTTCCGCCAGAATCACGCGAGTTGCACACGGACACCTGATGTGCAACTCGCCCAAAAACCCCTCTCAAAACCGAGTCTACCTTTTCCACGCCTCATCTCCACTACTCACTTGCAATTCCAATCTGAAACCACTCACTTCGTAACTACTTATTCCCATTTCACACTTCCTATCTCGTAACCTAATAAGCGACCAACCAACTCCTAGTACCAACTATTAGAACCACCGACTATACGGATTATCTAAATAAATCTATTTCACTTCAATAAACATCAGTCTACGTCAATCTACACCAACTTCCACCACCGATCTCCACTGTGACATAACAAATTGGTGGCAGCGGAACCCCTCGTTTACCGGTCTATTATAGTGCAAAAATTGTCTACCACTTAAAACCGGTTATCCTTGGATGTAAAAACGAGGTACGAACTCATAGAACTCAACAAAGCTACAATCCTAGCGAAACTCCTGATTTACGTCACAACTGGTAGAAGCAGAAACCTCTCTTCTTGAAGTGAAAATTACAACTTCTCAAGGACTATGTATCTATCGCCCAAATCAGTGAATCAAACACAAGACGTATAGACGGTTTAAAAAGTGAACAGTTCTATAGTTATCGAGTTACAGTGATATCGTGCACATCTTAAAATTTCCTCTTAGCGTTCGTTCTGCACCCTTGTTTCGATAATCTACGAATCTCTACAAAGAAAATAATCTACGAATCTCTACGAAGAAAATAATCTACGAATCTCTACGAAGAAATAATCTACGAATCTACGAAGGCTCAGCGAAGTGTCGACTCTGCGACCCCTGGACACGTCTCACCCTGCGCAGACCCATTCCGGATTCATCATATTCCTGGACTGCAACCTGGGGATGCAGCTAAGCAGATCAACGTTTGTAGTGCTCACCATTCTGTAAGTCTTAGATAGAAGGTGAAGAGTCTAACGCCGGGAGCACTAACTGCCCGTATCTGTCACTGCAAGCGGTGATAAGTCTAATACCAAATTTCAATGGCACTAACATGCCAGTAAATTCATTTATTCGAAAAGTCGAAAGTATTAAACAATCAATTCAGGCGCGAGATTTGCCACTATTTACAAATCTCGTATTTCTAAAAATAGAAGGCGCCGCAGAAAAGTATATACAAAAAACGAGTTTAACATCGCTGGATGACCTATTAAAAGACTTAAAGCGGGCATATAAGCCGAAGGAGTTATTACCGGACGTACAGGTGCAAATCACGCGAGCAGTGCAGAACCGGGGCGAGAGTGTATTAGAATACGGCATGCGGATGGTAAGACCCGTCGAGACGGCATTAGAAATCTCCGGAAATTCAGATAATCCAGAGCTCGTCGTTATGACAAATAAATTCATAAAAGATCTAGCTGGTCGATCATTCATGAAAGGTTTGAAAGACGAACTCGAAATGAGAGTAACTTACGAAAAGCCGGGGACATTACGCGAAGCTATAGATCTAGCAATACGATTTGAAAAGTTCGTAGACGAAAGAAAAACCTTAAGATCGTCTCACGAGGTCAACCTGATACCAGACTATGTAAGCAAACATTATCCAAAACGCAATTCGAGACCAGAGTCTCAAGATAGACCCTACTGTAATTATTGTAAAAGGTCAGGCCATACCGTTGACATCTGTGGACCCAGAGAACGTGCCGACAAGTACTGCACGTTTTGCAAAGTAATTGGTCACACATTTGATGAATGCCGCGTGCGGAAACCACAGAATCAAATAAGTCCCCCATCCAACATTCCCAGTATCAATCCTCAGAATACACAATACAATCAACGCGAACAGAACAACCGCGGACCAGGTAACGCGCAACCATATAACCGACAATGGAATGATAATCCACGCGGACGACCGGACAACCGATTCAATGGCAGCAATCGTAACTTTGATAACCGAAATTATGGACAGCACGTATCCAATCAGCAAAGAAGCGCACAGATAAATGTTGCGGTAGGCGGTAACGCAGTACAAACTAATGACGATTTAAACGAGCAGCGGGAATTTCGCACGGACGCCGCGACATCCCGAGTCGACGAAGAGCGTCCGGGCATGATGGAAGATCACTTCTCGGTTCACCAGTAATTGTCATTGAATCAAAGCAAATTCGGGGAAAAACTGCCTCACTTTTAGTAGATACGGGTGCGAATATTAACGTAATTAAAGTCGGAGTCATCTCACTAGACACTCGTTTTACACCAACGGACACGCGAAACATTTGGGGAATAGGTGAAGGATTCGTAAAAACTCTAGGAAGTATCGATCTGGAATTTTTCGGAACACGGCATGAGTTCCATTTGGTAGATAATTTATTGCCGATTAAAGAAGACGGAATTTTAAGCGCAGGCTTTTTACGATCTGAAAATATGACTATATGTTTTGAAACCAATCAAATGTTCTCACAAAACACGGGTACAATTCCGTTATCTTATCGAAATCACGGTGCTAATGTCGACACTTGTCGAGTATTAACAACGTCCTCTCTGCACACGCCCAAGACTCAGGTATCAACTCTGCAACTCATGAACGAAACCACTACATTCCTTCTTGACACTGGAGCCGATATAAACATAATAAAGCGCGGCGCGGTAAAAGATGATACACGTATGCAACCCGACAAAATCAAAATAATAGGCATTACAGATGACACAACAGAGACTATGGGAGCAATGGATGTCCAAGTCGGAAACAATATCCACGAGTTCCATATAGTAGATGATTCATTTCCCATTAAAGAGGCAGGGATATTAAGCATGACATTTTTACGTAACGAAGACGCTACAATTTCTTTCCCAACGAATACGGTGACCTCTGGAGTGAGTCTGTGTCTGTGAGTATTACCTGTCACGATCTACCTCGCTCTACCTATCTTTGCTCTCTTTTCTGCCTCAAAGTGCCTGCGGGCCTTCTTCTATTACAGATTCTTGCACGCCACTAGTTGCATTTCACTCTGATCTATCCTGTGGAGGCTACGAATGTTGGAAAGCTACGTATATTCACAATAAACCTGCTGACTTATCACATTTCCACTGGATTCTTGCCGTTTTCACCGTCTGCGCATGCGCCTCTACCAATGAGGATCTCTCCTACTGTATCGGCTGACTCATTGTTTTCATCTGCCATCAACAACAGCTGGGTACGACCGTGGGACGATCAGGCGCCAAATTCGTATGTCTCGTCAATGCTATAGGTGTCATCGAGCTATTGCGGGTACGTCAATCACCTGTCCAGACTGCAAACGTGAGTTCCACCCAGGCTGCGGTGCCTCCTATCTTCTTTACAAATCCATCAGTCCCTGCTGTAAGAGCACCTTAGCGTCGCAGGAGTGCGGCGATCTCTGTGATCCAGACGAGCCAGCCATGGATAAGTCCGTAATTGATAAGTTAGTTAATGCTATAAACTCATCTAACAACACCAATAGAGACCTAGCCGCGTCGATTGCTCGTCAGAACGCTATTAACGCTGATATAGCTAACAAACTCGGCTGCCTGCCCGAACTGGTTGCTAAGGTTGACAGGCATGAGGACATCATTGCCCGACTGGACGCCTCCAATGCCCGGATCTTGCAAGATCTCGAAATTATCAAAGCTGCGTCCTCCTCTCAGCCTACTCAGCACTCTGCGGAAATTATTTTGTCGGGCATTCCCCTATCTTCCACTGAGGCGCCAAGATCTGTTGTCCATAAAATTTTCTCGGCATTGGGTATTCCTGAGCTTGTCAGCGAAGTCGTGGACATTCGATCTTTGACCAAGAGATCTGCGTCAGCTATAGGCGTCAGCCCGGTAGCGTCTACTTCGTCTTCATCCTCTACCCCAGTTCTCCCTAGCTTTAAATCTTTTATTGTGGTTTTAAGATCACCGTCGTACGCGAGCACGTCATAGCCATGAAGCGTGCTAAGCCTGTCCTTCTGGCCAGCGAGGTTTTCTTGCCGTACTGTGGTCCGGGAAAAATCTTTGTCAATGAGTTTCTTCCACCTGGGACTCATGCACTGCTACGCCAGACTAAAGCGAAGGCAGCGGCACTGCATTATAAATACGTATGGGTCAAATCTGGCGTTATTCGTGTTCGTAAGGCCGATGGAGAGCCCGCGCTAACCATCAAAACCGACGATGACCTGGCTAAACTCACTTGACTCTCGCCTGCTCGAGTCGCCCCCATCCCCCCTGTATTGCCTTGCATCAAAATTGCTCAATTTAATGCGACTTTGCTAGTAGAACACCTGAGCTTAGTCAAAGCGCACCGATCCGACAACTTCTATCATGTCATTTCAATTTCTGAGACCTGGCTTCACTCTTGTGTGCCGGATAGCTTAGTACGGCTCGAGGATTACGTGCTCATTAGGAATGACAGGGAGGGCAGGAAAGGCGGCGGTGTAGCCTGCTATATACACAATGCGCTCAAAGTTAAAGTTCTAGCTTCCTCCCCTAGTCAATTTTCGAACTCACCCGAATTCCTAATTCTCGATCTACGCTACGGCAATGAACGGCCTCTTTTATTCGTGTCAATGTACAGAAGACCTAAAGGCCTTCTTTTTGGCGATTTTATCAAATCTTTTACCAGATTTGCGCATGCCTATGACAATATTATCATCAGCGGCGACCTCAACTGTGACCTCCTCAGCATTGACGTGGAAGCGAAGTTCCTGCGCGAGTTCGTTTCTGCCCATGCACTGTGTGTCGTTGATTCTCAAGCCACACATCACACGAAATCCTCTGACACCTGGCTTGACGTTTTTATTATTGACAATCCTGACAAAGTCTGCAGCTATTTGAAATCGGATGCTCCATTTATTGCGGGCCACGACCTAATCGAACTCACCTACAAATTTGAAACCACTTGTGCCAAGAAGAGAACTATATCGTGTCGCAACTATAAACATTTCAACACTGCCGACTTCCTTGGCGAGCTCGCTGCTGAACTTACTGCCGGTAGCTTCGACATGCAGCCCCCAGGCATCTCGACTGCTGACATTGACAGCTTTACGGATTTTGTCGGCCACTCGATCGTGGCAACTGCTGATCGGCATGCGCCCATGCAAACTTTTCTAGTTTCTAAGCCCCACGCGCCATGGCTCACCGATGTAATAAGGTCCCGGATTCGCGAGAGGAACTCTCTCTTTAAACAGGCAAAACGCTCAGGCAGCGCACTGGGCTTCGCCATCTACAAGCACCATCGCGACCAACTTTCCGAAGACTTACGTCGGGCTGCCGACAACTACAATCGGCAGAGACTCTCCTCTGTCACTGACCCCTCCAGGTTGTGGGTCGAATTAGCGCGACTTGGTCTTGTCCGTCCTCGCTCAACCACCCCGCTTACATTTTTTACCGCCGAGGAGCTGAATGTCGCGTTTGTAGCCATTTCTAATGCGTCGCCTGCCTGTGATCTTGCTGATCTCGAGGATCTCCTATCCTCTCCGAGTAACGTGCCTTTGATCAGGGCTGTATTCGACTTCTCTCTCATTACTGCTGATCACATTACCAAAATAGTCAAATGCACCACCAAACCGACGCACAACGCTGGTCCAGATGGTATCTCCCAGTTCATCATACACCAGGCTCTTCCATGTCTTTCGTCTGAGCTCGCCATATTATTCAACACCTGCTTGAAACATAGTTTTTTCCCTTCCTGCTGGAAACGCGCCCTTATCCGCCCTCTCCTTAAGCTGAATCCGCCTCAATCACCTTCTGACACCCGCCCTATTGCGAATTTGTGCGAACTGTCTAAAATATTCGAGCGCGTGGTCCACGCCCAGATGCTCAGGTTTGTCGACGCGAATAACCTGTTCGATCCTCGGCAGTCGGGCTATAGGACGGGCTTCAGCACTCAAACGGCGCTTCTAAAATTGTGCCATGATGTTAGACGCGGCGTGGATGAAAGATGTATCACGATACTAGTCTTATTCGACTTCAGTAAAGCGTTTGACACTGTGGGTCACCTTCCGCTCTTAGCTAAGCTCAGAAAATATGGATTTTCTGATGCTGTTTTGCGCTGGGTCTTCTCCTATCTTTCGGAGCGTTCGCAAGCTGTTGTTGACGATCGTGGCGTTTGCTCTGACTGGCTAAACACGTCATCTGGCGTGCCCCAAGGATCTGTCCTTGGACCACTACTATTTTCCCTGTTCATCAACGATATTGGCGATGACCTATTGTACACACAACATCTAATATTTGCCGACGACACTCAGATCTATCTGTCATGCCCTCCGTCCGAGCTCGCGAGCGGTCTTGCCAGGGTCACACGCGACGTCAACGTAATTGCTAACTACGCGGCTGCAAACGGGCTGAAGCTCCACCTCGCCAAGTCCAAGATTTTGATACAAGGTAGCGGTACGTTCATGAACCGTCTTAATCTCGGCAGTCTTACCCCAATCTCGGTTAGGGGTGTGGTGCTCCCTTATGTAAACGAGGTCCGGAACCTCGGTGTAACCATGCAATCGAATCTTTCTTGGAGAAGCCACGTCGTGACCGTCTCCAACAAAGTTAGTTTCGCGCTTCATAGGCTCAAATACCACCGCCGTGCTCTGTCACCCGAGCTTAGAACATCTCTCGTGAAGTCGCTTATCTTCCCACTTGTAGATTATTGTTGCCTAGTTTACAATGACGTATCCGACGAGCTCAACGGGGCCCTCCAACGGCTCATTAACAATGCCATCAGATTTATCTTTGACCTGCGTAGAGACGATCACATCACCCCCTACCGCAGACAGCTCGGCTGGTTATCCGTTAGGTGCAGGCGTCTATACTTTCTGGGTATTGCGATATTCAATATCAATCAAGGCACCGCTCCGGCGTATTTATCTAAGCTTTTCCGTCGCGCTACGCCCCCTGTGGGTCGTTCGCTGCGCCACGGCTCATTGGGTTTTTATCATATTCCTCTGCACCGCACGGCTACCTTCCGCAAGTCATTCCATTTGTCCGCAGCCTATTTTTGGAACGCGTTACCACCTGAGATTGTCTCTGCACCCACCATACACAGTGCTTGGGAAGGTCAATCAGGTTTCCATACGATAACGAGAAAATCTGAAATGGTAGAACTATCGAGCGGCTGCCCAAAAAACAGGAAAATCTTGCCCTGAAATCGTAACGGTTCATGTGCTTGAAATAATCATGATTTTTGATACCATTGCTGTATATTCATGTTTTTTTATTCACATAGTAAATTCACAGTTGTTAAAGCTTTGATAAAACAAAATCACATTTGGAATGATGATGAAAAGCCATCTACACAAATATAGAATATATTGCTAATGCAATAATGAAACGATTGAACCAGATGTAACGAGAAAACCGACTCATGTATAAGGAAAAACTGTGTCTTCTTTGTGTGAATGAAATTCAATTTTGTGAAACATAAACTGGAATCTTGAAACGAAGGGCTAGATGTGCTTCGAAGAAAACTCAACCACAGCTTCTTGGAGTTTTATACTGTAATTTGCAGCTTTCATGTCATTTATTTTCCGTCTGCCCCAAAATTTCAAAAATTCATGATGCACACTCTCGCCAGCCTGTTCAGACCATAAACCGAACCCTTCTCCTTCATTCAAAGAATCAAGTGATTCTTGGAGATGACTTAAGATTATATGCATTTTCAACGTTTGACTCACGTCAAGGGCAGCTAGAGCAGTTTTGAGATCTGAAATATGCTTATCCAGACTTGACCCCACCCTCTTGACTGAAAATGTCGACTTTACAATTTCGTCCATAGCTCTAAATGCTGCAACGAATGGAAGCAGTGATAAATTTGCGCCCACGTCCCTACAAAAATCAGGGTCCGATAACTTTGCGGACTCCTTGAGTAATTTCCTGCAAGCATTCCCCTCAAACGCGTCTCCATGGTAATTTTTTGAGATTAGACCCAGACGTTGAGGCCATAGCAGGGCTTTCTCTCTCCCCAAATGCGGTACGAGCCATGTCCAGAATAGATGGTTAACGAACCCTTGCATTAAATGAAGCTCTGGTACAACACATTTTTCAATCACTTTCACGTCATCACATTCTTCAAATAAAGGTAAATTGATCGTGCTTCTACTTTGAACGGCATTCTTTTTCATTCCTCCTAGAGCTAGAAATCGTTCATAATCCTGGCGCAAATCACCGTAAGATTTGGAAGCCGAGGAATCATCCATCATATCTTCACAGTTGTCATCATTTGCAATTAATTTGCCCTCTGTAATACTGTCAATTTCTTTACGATCTCGCAAATCTTGCAATTTTATGAAGCAATAAGGACATGGAAAACTTGCAGTGGCTGTTTGCTGACCATTAACGAGAAGTAGCAGTTTAAAGTCGGATACAAATTTCATGGAAATATTATTAATTTTTGTGAGATCAAATAATATTTTTAAATTTTCGTAAGTTTCTTTAATTTTTGGCACAACAGCGAGCATGACCAACTTATGCACACTTGTGCACTTGATAACTTTGTTCTTTTTCTTTGGTGGGCCGTCTTCTTCTAGATTTTCAGAAAAGTAATTTTCCGGAATAATTGACATACAAATTTTAAAAAACCCTTGCCCGCCATCCGCCATCACTTTGACTGAGTAGTTCCCTATCAACTCACGTCTCTGGACTACATTCTCTAGAATCTCTTCTGCGTCACCCCAAACAACAGGCCTTTTTTCTTTGACGGGACTCTTTTCAATATCAAAATGCATGATATCGTGCTTGTATAGATCTTCCAGTATATTACCTCTTTCTGATACTTCTTTCTCAAAGAACGCTGGTACTGATTTGCGTCCACAATTTTGTCGAATCAGGTGACACAATTTTACCATTTGCCTTCCAGACGCTCCAGATTCGATTTGATGGTTATGGAGTGTTTCAGCTGGAAAAATCTTTGGTTCTGCGACCTCCTTTATAAATACTTTCTTCACGTGACCTTTTGTAGACAAAACTACGGGCTCTTTGGGATCATCCGCTGAAGAACTACATTTTTTGTCAAGCAGAGAAGCACACAGCTGATCTTGATGTTTTTCAGGAAGCCTCTGGGCCAATACTGCCAAATTGTCCACCGCCCTCGTCTTCGAACGAGTGTCAGGAATACAAGGGTGAGAAGTTCCTCGAGATACTTCTTGGAAACAAGTGGAGCAAAGTTTGATAATTTTGGGAATATTTTTGACTGAACTCTGATCCTTTTTGAGGCCAGTGATGCTGGAGTGGTGAGATCCATACATTCCATTCTCAGGTGTAATTTTTATTGACAAATCAAGTGTTTCACCAACAGGTAGTCTCTTTTTCATATTGATTACTCCCTTATGTCTAGCGGTCAAACAAATATAACAGTTGCAGAGAAAATTGGATTTTTCATGTAACCTGGTGTCCTGTGGTAGGCTTATATCTTCATAATTAGGCATCACCTTAAACGCTCTTCTGTTATCGCTTCCCTTTTTATGCTCTTGAAGAATTTGACGACACGTTACACAGATACTTGTGGGGAATTGGGGGTTGGATATGGCGAAATTCGCATTCATTAATCTTCGGATGTGCAATTCTTGATCTTCACTGATGCGGAAATCTTTTAATTTTTTAACACCGAGATTTATTTTACGACCACAAGGAGCACACACCTTTTGCCTATTCTCATCATGATTACATTTATGATCACAGGGGTTTGGCATTTTTAAATAATGTAATTCACACAACACAAACTTTTTTGCTTAATCTCTGCTTAGAGGTTATAAACAAATAATAACAAACAACAAGGGGAAGTCACATGAAGAGCTGTTTGTTGACATTTGGGAGACGTATTGATTGTGCAATTTCCAATTGTATTCTTCATATTTTATTTTACCATCATAAATGACCCCATTATTTCATGATTGTGTTATCAGTATATTCTAAATGTTATTTTGTTTCTCCAAAGCTTCAAGAACTGTAAATTTGCAATGTGAATGGAAAAAACATCAATAGAGAGAAATAGTATCAAAAATCATGATTATCTCAAGCACATGAACCGTTACGATTTCAGGGCAAGGTTTTCCTGTTTTTTGGGCAGCCCATCGATAGTTCTACCATTTCAGATTTTCTCGTTATCGTATGGAAACCTGATTGACCTTCCCAAGCACTGTGCATAGGTGTTCTTAAAACTAGGCTCTTTGCTCATCTGTTTGCAACTGATACTAATTCGACCTAGTCACTTACTTGTTTTGCTTCTACCATCTTGGCCCCGTCCTATCGCGGTGCCCAGACAGTATATTCGCCTCTTCTTGCCTGTTTTGCCATCTATTTTTACCACTACTTTATCCTTATTTCTAGTTTTATCAGCATTTTATTGTACACTATGCTTGTCTAGGTTATGTCCAATTCTTGGTATCCAGCTGATATATTCGCCTCTATTTAGCTTATTCTGCCAATCTATTCTCAGCCTATTTTAGTTATCGGTTTTATTTATTTATTTTTGTATCTCGTACTTTTCTAGGTTAAGTCCTTTGTACTATGTATTGTTAACTATTGCTTAAACCACACCGTTTTACCATACTATTACTCACTGTAAATTACTACATTCTTATCCGCTATCTGCTGTTCTACACCTCACAGCCATATCTATTGTTTTATTTATAAGCATTTGTTATTATTTCTATTATTTTTATTGTTTTACTTTCATTGCATGATTAGCGACATTCTGTACCAAATTTTTGTTTAAGTTGCTTGCTCACCCATTTGCCCCTAAGGTATCCAGGGCATAATAAAGAAATCAATCAATCAAAAACCTCTCCCATCAACAGAATACTAAGAATTTCTAATGAGGATATCATATCAATTCCTGCCCGAACTGCGGTAGTAATAGCGTTGAAAGTAACAAAATTGTCATTAAAAACAGGAATAATTAAAAAATTAGACTTAGGCCCAAATATCCTACTAGGCAATGCTCTCGTGACGAATAGACGAGGTTTGGCATATGCTTATGCCATAAATTGCAGCGAAACAGCTGTAGACATAGGACGACCTGTAGTAAGTCTAGAAGAGGTAGACGAACCTGCAGCAAACACAGATTCACACATAGCTTACAGCGAAGCAAATCGGGTTACATGTGACCATCGCGGCACTAACATTGATAAAAACCTACAGACACTTCAAACCTCAACTAATCATGATGCGAAACGCCTGGACACCCTTAGAGAAAACCTAAGACTAGATCACCTAAACGAAGAGAAAAAACCGTCAATAATCGATCTCACAACTGAATATAATGACCTATTTTTCTTACCGGGTGATAAACTAGGGCACACCCAAGTAGTCAGTCACACTATACCAACTACAGATGACATACCAATACACACGAAACAATACCGACACCCACAGGTTCACAAAGACGAAATTAAAAAACAAGTGACTAAACTTCTCGATCAGGGCATTATCCGACATTCGACGTCTCCTTACAATTCACCTGTCTGGGTCGTACCGAAAAAACCAGACGCACAAGGTAATAAAAAATGGCGCATGGTAATTGATTTCCGTAAATTGAATGAAAAAACCATAGGAGATGCATACCAAACATCATAGACATTCTGGACCAACTAGGATCCGCGAAATATTTCACAACACTCGATTTAGCCTCGGGGTTTCACCAAATACCTATGCATCCCGATCACACACTTAAAACAGCCTTTTCAACACCGCATGGACACTTTGAGTACGCCCGAATGCCTTTTGGCCAGAAAAACGCGCCCTCCACTTTCCAACGCCTTATGGACCAGGTGCTCACAGGATTGCAAGGCAACGAGATTTTCGTATATTTAGATGACATAGTTATTTACGCAAGGTCATTGGAAGAACACGCGGTAAGATTCAGAAAGTTAATGGAAAGGCTATCAAACGCAGGACTAACCCTTTAACCAGAAAAATGTGAGTTCCTACGAACGGAGGTAGCATATCTAGGCCATATCATTACTCAGCATGGAGTGAAACCAAATCCTGATAAAATAGCAGCCATCAAGAATTACCCGATCCCTAGGAATGCTAAACAAATCAAACAATTCCGGGGAGTAATCGGATACTATCGTAGATTCATCCCTAATCTAGCTAGAATCGCGAAACCTATAAATAACCTGTTGAAGAAAAATATTTCTTTTATTTGGACATCCGAACACCAAGCGGAATTTGAAACCTTACGGGACAGTCTTTGCAAGGAACCCATTTTACAATATCCGAATTTCACAAAACCCTTCGTACTGACAACGGACGCATCAAGTTTTGCTATCGGTGCGGTCCTTAGCCAAGGTAAAGTTGGTGAGGACTTACCAATAGCCTATGCATCAAGAGCCCCTCAAAAGGCAGAGATGTATTACTCAACAACTGACAAAGAACTATTAGCTATCATTGCCGCTGTAAAACATTTCAGACCATATTTATACGGAAGGCAATTTACACTCGTAACAGACCATAAACCGCTACTGTGGTTAAGTAACACCAAGGACCCGACATCGCGTCTACTGCGATGGAGATTAATACTTGACGAATATACGTACACTGTAGTTTACAAAAATGGAAGAACAAATGCAAACGCAGACGCACTATCAAGGAACCCTTCTCCCGAGGTAATCCAAGCCTTACCCATAGACGGCAAACGCCTTCGGTCAGAGTCAGGTACCGCGGAAACCGAAATAAATAAACGCAGAAAAATAGCACATCAATTCCCACGGCGTCCTAGACAAGATACCGACAATTCGACAAATCCCGCACCAATCAAAATGCCAAAGACACAGGGAACATCAATGGGACTCCCCTCACAGGAAATCCTGTGGTCATCAGAAGACTCGGATACAGAAATAACTCACGGTAGAAAACATGAAACAATAAAACCGCTCAGACGATCCCGAACGACTGATACCTCAGGTAACCCCGCGCGACGAAAGAAATTGACGAAACAACTAGACTACCCTGACTCGACAGATGAGTCGGACGTGGAAACTATTCCAGTTAAAGTGAGACTACCTAAACGAGAAAGACACACGGACTCGTCTACTATCCGAACACAAACAAAGAACCGAGTGAAAACCGATTTTACCAACCAGAACAGTTGTACTGACAATCAGACTGAAGACCAATCAAATAAGACGGCAACCACCTCGGTATATAAACGTAAAATAATATATAGGAAATTGTCCAAGTCAAACAGCGAATCTACTACAGACTCTACACAAGACCCGCACAACGCAGAAATTGATAAGAAACGCGGAGTCAAGTTACAAGATTCAACTCGCGAGCCGCAAGCCGGTACATCTACTAACAAATCCCCAGGTTCCACACCATCGTACAGGCAGTTCCTTAAAGACTTAGATTTCCTTCCCCTGACACAGAATAGGAATATCAGAGAAATAGACGGAGACCTACTAAAGCAAAAAGACAATTTAGCCCACTGTATCTCAGCTGACTGTAAAACGTCACGAAACATCGCGGCCCAGATGGTAAAGAACGGACTCATACAGCGCAAAAGGTTGCAATCAATGAATCCACAAGTAACAGACATCATTATAGTTCAGTACCCCCGACGCACAATTCACAATTTAGTTACAAAAGAACGACACTTCTACAAACCAACAAACGAAATAATGTACAACACATTAGTGGAGTTGAAGACGGCGTTAATTAGGGATAAAAAGAAATCACTCTCGATACCGAAACTCGGTTGCGGTTTAGATAAGCTTGACTGGGATATGGTGAGCCGTATGATTCACTATGTATTCAAAGATTCCGACATCAAAATCAACATCTGCAAAATTAATAACCCAATGACACACGAATTACCTTACGAACGAATCAGAGATAAATCATGTAAACCCGCGACAAAAAGCTTTACCCGATCACCTACGGGACCCCCGATCGCTCCGATATCGGACACTCCATCAGCTATCCTCACATTGACAGATAACGATTCGGATACACTAGCACCACAAGTACACAAACGTAACCCTGTATCGAAACTGGACATACAAAACCCCACAGACTCTAAGGCAATCTCAAACTCTGAAAATGAATTAATAGAGTCATCAGCAGAAGACCCGACGGTCTCAGACAGTACAGATAATACCAGTACCACCGATTACGAAAGTACATATCAAAGAACTAAGCAGTCCCCCAAATCAGTCGGTATACAAGAAATCGCCGATGACATATTTAGAGCACCCGTAACATATTCATTAGTGCACTGTGCAGCACAGGACTATGTAATGGAAAAAGGACTGGGAAAACAATTTAAACTCAGATTTGGTCAGATAGATAGATTGAGAAGCTTTAATACGCAGGTAGGCGGAGTAGGAGCCCTCAGTCATGAAGATAGATTCGTGTTTTATTTAATAACAAGGGAAAAAGACGGAGATAAGACAACTTACGAGACATTAGAAGCATGTTTTAAAACGCTACGAAGCATTTGCGGGGACGAACATATATATAACCTAGCAATGACGAAATTAGACACCGAAGTAGACAACTTAGACTGGAATAGAGTCAAAGAGATGATAAAAAAAAATATTCATAGCTCCTTTTATGATTTAGGTGTACGAACAAAGACCGCAGTGCGCCCCGGGCCCCCCACAGCAGCAAAACAAAGATACGCTTAGCTTCGATGAATTTATAGACAACATAAATAATATGATACCAACGGCTAACGTGACGGAATCGAAAGACGGAATATTCATGAAAAGCGCAAATATTGCCCACTGCGTACCAGCTGACTGCGCGTGGAACGACGAGCTGACAAAACAACTAATAGACAGAGACATGTTACGAAAAGAGACCCTCATTATCAACAATTTCAGCAAACGCGGAATAGCTTCATCAAAATTCAGAAACAAGTACATTATGACTCTCGTAGTCAAAAGCCAACACTCAGACAGAATAGACGTAAAAGATCTCTATGATACTTTAATCAGACTAAAACAGCTGTTGCACACGTATAAAATTGAAGCATTTTCTTTTCCCAAAACAAACCCAGGATTAGAAGTCCTCCAATGGAATATCGTCAAGAAACTATTTTATTACATTTTCGGAGACACGAATGTAAGAATCACACTTTGTGTAAATGAAACTATTATTCCCGACGTATCGGTACGCGGGGAGATCATTAAAGAATATCACGAATCACTGCTAGGTGGCCACTAAGGTGTAACGAAAATTTACAACAAAATTAGGGAAAGGTACTACTGGCCGAATCTAAAGACTCAAATTCAAAATTTCATCAAATCCTGCGACAGTTGCCAAAGGAAAAAGTTAGTTCGAGTCAAAACACGACTGCCCATGATAATTACGGATACTCCGCCAGATGCGTTTGATAAAGTTGCGCTCGACATAGTAGGACTACTTCCCGTGACGGAATCAAATAACCAATACTTATTGACAATTCAATGCAACCTAACAAAATTTCGAGATGCTATTCCCCTCCCTAACGCGACTGCCCAGACAGTCGGCACGGCATTTACAAAAGAATACATTACACGTTACGGAGCACTGCGAATAATACTAACAGATCAAGGCCAAAATTTCATGAGTACAACGATTAAACAGATTTGCAAATTATTTAAAATTAAACAAGTAAGGACTACCGCATACCGACCGCAATCCAACGGCTTCCTCGAACGTAGCCATCTTGTACTCATCGAACACATTAAACATTACACAAGAACAGGCAAAGACTGGGACAAATACGTACGTTCCGCAATTTTCTGTTATAACACCGCGATACACGAAGGTACGAATTTCACACTGCACCAACTAATTTTTGGTAAAGAAGCTCGACTACCATCGGACCTACGAGCAACCGTCGCGATCACAAACTCATACAACACATTTATCCTCGTCTTACTAACAAATCTAACCGAAATTCGTAAAAGGGCAGTACAAAATTTGAAAGACGCAAAATCAAAATCAAAGGCATATTATGATAGGAGAATCAATGAACACCTCTTTGAGGCCGGACAGAAAGTATTTTTAATAAATGAGAATCGCACAAAATTCGAAGACCAATATAAAGGCCCATATGTAATTAAGAGAATAATTGACGGAATAAACGCTGAAATCTACTTGACACCTAGTAAAACTAAAATTGTCCACCTCAACAAACTGAAACTAGCCCATATACGGGACCATAACGATTAACGTTGAGTAGACATATAAAATTATAGTCTACAAATGAGAATACTATCACCGAAATCTTGAACCCGAACGAAATCACGTTCTGAAAACAAAATTTATAATTTTCGGGGTCGGGCTAGCAAAACCGAACGCGACCGACAAACCATATGAGGTTTCAAAATTTGAAGAGAACCCGGGAATTTACTATGAACAATGGGAAGACTTGCGGACGTTCACCATTAAGTGGAAGCTAGTCAATTTCTTGAGCATACGGAAGTTCACAGACGAGTCAGACAAATTACGAAAATACTGCGTCATAATTAGTCAACACTGTAACGAGGTAGGAAAAGCATGTGACGTACAAGACATTATTAACCTGGCAAAAAACCGACTATCATCCATAGCAAAGTACGAGGACCAAATCGAAAACCTACTAGGATATCAAGAAACAGACCGGACGCATGACAAACTCGCGGAATTCGCACACATACGCGTTAAACAGAGCTGGTACGATTTCACCGGAGCAATACAAAAAACCCTTTACGGAACATTGACATACGAAGACGGAAAGTACTACAACAAACAGATCGACAGGTTATTCAACGACACGACGCACGTAGCAACATTACTTGTCAATCAAACGCACATCGTGCAGTCGATGATAGGCACTCAACAGAGGGAAATAGATCAAATCAATAAGCACATCGAAGAAATAGATCACCAAATAGTATTTTTCACTCAAGCGGCAGCAACATTAAATTCGCAGACAAATCAAAACTTGATAACGATAGGACTTTTGAAACATCTTAATAGGTTGGACAAAATGATGGATGAATACGAGCTAGACCTGAATAACATAAGAGATGCAATTTGGTTTGCAGAGCAGGGAATACTACATCCGAAACTACTGACGTCCGAACAAATCATTGCTAACCTACAATACATCCAATCTCTAGAACCACTTTTACAATTCCCTACTCCTATAAAAAACGGATACGCAGAAGAATTGGTTAGACTATCAGAATTAAATATCATGTACAGCGAACCAAGCGTGATATACGAGCTTTCAATACCGATACTGAATGCAGATATATTCCATCTTTATCATTTACTCCCAATACCAGTTGAACAAAACTACGACCGCTCACAAAATAAATTCGCGTATATAATTCCAAGCTCAGACTACCTCGCGATAAGCTTGGACCGCAGTTCATATTTCCAGATAACAGAGACGGATTTAACACACTGTAAGGTTTCACAAAGTGTATACATATGCAAACAACACCAACCGTTATACCGTACCAACAATCATCAAATATGTGAGGTCACATTATTCCTGAATAACCCACCTATTGACTTAAGCACCTGCAATATCAGAATGACGTCCTTTGACGGACCATATTGGTCCACACTACAAACACCAAATATATGGATCTATTCTTTATCGAAACCTGAGGTTTTACACGTATCATGCGTACAAACAAACTCTGACCGCATCACGCTGTACGGCACTGGAATATTACGTCTAGATACCCAGTGCAAGGCGTTTTCGCAATCGCTAACACTAACAACAACAAATACCTACGTATCTTCCGAACACCGAGCTTATATTCCAGATTTCACGCTTAACCTTTCGGAAATATATGACGACCTTAACAGGAATTATTCAACAAACCTGTCATCGATACCGATTTTTCACGCATATAAGCCATTACACCTAAATACGGACGATTTGAGAGCCAATAGTGTTGCGCTGAAAGAAATCATTAAACAAGCAACGGAGATAACCACACACCATCGCGACAGGCAAGAAACAGGAAGCTTGAAAAGTGCCTTTACGCTTGCGAGAATAGGGTTAGGCTAAATAGGGGTAGTATACTTTATGTACAGATTTTCGGCATTTTCCACAATTTTCAAACTCATCAAAGCTTGTCCGTGTCAAAAACGGAAACGTAACAGATATGCTAAACGCACTTTTCGCGAACCACCGGTAGAACTCAAGATTGTACACCCACATTTCAATACCAGGACTCACGAAACTGACGATGCAATACATAATGTCCCTTTGGAATCATTGCCGCCACCGCTTCCGACGGTAGAACCTAAACTAACTAAAACCAAAGGGCACATAAAAACATTTAAATCGCAAACTCTATCCATAGAACGCACGGAGACACATCCCCAGGAAATCAGGGAAATGACATATTGTTTCTAAGTAAATCCAAAACAAGTCAATGGTATTGCCTGAATATAATGAATAAACGATACGTATGTCAGCATTGTTTAGTGTTAGAAAGTGGATCTAAACAGATCTATAGATGATAAGCTATAAAATTAGGATAATGATATACTATGGAATAAGAAGTAGATAAGAATTGGAAAATAAAAAAAAATAAAATAAAAAAAAAATAAAAAAATGTATGAAATATATAAAGCATAGTAAAAAGAAGGTAATAGAATTAGTAGAATTATATCTAACATAACTATATAGTAAAAAGGGAGTAGAATTAGTAGAATCACAACACTCTTCACTATTAATATTACCTTTATACGCATCGTTATTTCATTACATTACGCTTGAGCATTATGTTATATTTCTCCTAGACCATAAGCTCACTCTATCTCACTACCAATATTATCGAAATGCAACCATAAATTTAAAAATAATACATATCCTGCCATAGTCAACAAATAATACATATACCGAGAAGATTCGGTGAGAGTAAACAACCCCCTTCCTACGCCAAAACTAACACAGGCGCCCATCGCGTGCGTGAGGCTCGGCGGGCGGGGCTAAGCGACCAGTGGTGCTCCTACCGAATTTTCCGCGTTAGGCCGAGTCCGCATAGCCCACCTTGATACTTAACCTAAAAAGCAATCATCGCACTGAACACGGAAAAGAATGACCGCGAATAAAATTAATTTGCCTGATGTGAACATTTATTTTCGAAATTTATGAACGAATTTAAAATCAAATATCAATTAATTGGATTTAAGGATTGATTATCAGTGTTTAGCATCGATATTTGAGACGAAATGGAACAGGTAAGTGGAGGGTAAATCATTGAAGACAGCATGGTCAAGAATTGGTTTATTTATTGATTTATAGATTTATTTATTTATTAACAGAAAAATGAAATTCATCAACGATTATTGGTTAATCGAGGGATCCATTGCTGTTGAATTATGGCGTACGTCCAAACTTATCGGAGATTAAATGCTTGGGAATTGAAGAGAGGCTACCGATGAGCCACTGTCGAACGTAGTAGACTTTTACTCAAACGATTTTTGTTTCTCAACGACTACTTCTATCGGAGACCTGAGTGCTGACATGTACCTCAGCGAGGCTTCATAGCGTACGGAGGGGCTTTGTCGCAGGAGTTCGTAGTTCGTCGTAAATCAGGTGTCTGAGAAGAATAAACTCATACTCGTTGAAGAAGCTGTTGCCATCCCAGGACATCGTTACTTCCTCTGAAACAGCAAGGTGAGAGTATAACTGACTATCATGGGAATTTATAAGTCTCGTAAGTCTTTTGATGTCCGTTAACTTTGTATCCTACGTACCCAATGACTGATCGCCCGCTAACTCTTGAGGAGAAATATCGCCGGCGTCGTTGTCCAAGCTGACCTCAGGCAATAGACTGCGAAGAGTGATCGAGAACCAAGCAGGGATCGAAGAAGGGAGAGCTAGCAACAGCGTCAGCGAAGCTTGGCAGCGTACGGAGTAGCTTCGTTGCAAGGGTTCGTAGCCCGTCGACGATATTCATCGAACATTTCTTACTCGGCTAGGGACCATTCAACGTTCATGTCTCATAGCAGGCGAAGGAGCTTCGTCGCAGATGTTCCTAGTGCGACGAGGCAGCGTACGAGGAGCTTTATTGCAAGGGTTCTTAGCCCGTCGACGATATTTATCAAACATTTCTTACTCGTCTGACGACCATTGAACGTTCATGTCTCGTAGCAGGCGAAGAAACCTCGTCGCAGATTTTCCCAGTGCGACGAGGCAGCGTACGAGGAGCTTCGTTGCCAGGGTTCGTGGCCCGTCGACGATATTCATCGAACATTTCTTACTCGTCTAATGACCATTATACGTTCATGTCTCGTAGCAGGCGAAGGAGATTCGTCGCAGATGTTCGCAGTGCGATGAGGCAGCGTACAAGGAGCTTCGTTGCCAGAGTTCGCAGTGCGTCGACGAGCATTTTCTATCAAATTTTTGTGCGGCAAGGCTTGGCCAGAGTCCAGAGAAGGACTGCATATCGTCGACGTGCTACGAACCCTTGCAACAAAGCTCCTCGTACACTGCCTCGTCGCACCACGAACATCTGAGACGGAGCTTCTCCGCCTGCCACGAGACATGAACGTTGAATGCTCATTGGACGAGCAAGAAATGTTCGATGAATATCGTGGACGTGCTACAAACGCTTGCCACGAAGCTCCTCGTACGCTACCTCATCGCACTACAAACTCCTGCGACAAAGCCCCTCCGCACGCTATGAAGCCTCGCTGAGGTACATGCCAGCACTCCGGTCTTCGATAGAAGTAGTCGTTGAGAAACAAAAATGGTTTGAGTAAAAGTCTACTACGTTCGACAGTGGCTCATCGGTAGCCTCTCTTCAATTCCCAAGCATTCAATCTCCGATAAGTTTGGACGTACGCGATAATTCAACAGCAATGGATCCCTCGATTAACCAATAATCGTTGATGAATTTCATTTTTCTGTTAATAAATAAATAAATCTATAAATCAATAGATAAACCAATTCTTGACCATGCTGTCTTCAATGATTTACCCTCCACTTACCTGTTCCATTTCGTCGTAAATATCGATCCTAAACACTGACAATCAATACTCAAATCCAATTAATTGATATTTGATTTTAAATTCGTTCATAAATTTCGAAAATAAATGTTCATATCAGGCAAATTCATTTCATTCGCGGTCATTCTTTTCCGTGTTCAGTGTGATGATTGCTTTTTAGGTTAAGTATCAAGGTGGGCTATGCGGACTCGGTCTAGCGCGGAAGATTCGGTAGAAGCACCACTGGTCGCTTAGCCCCGCCCGCCGAGCCTCACGCACGCGGTGCGCGCCTATGTTAGTTTTGGCGTAGGAAGGGGGCTGTCTACTCTCACCGAATCTTCTCGGTATGTACCATCGGACTAAAATAAAGGTTTATACCACATTGCTTGGTCCACTATCATACATCATACCAAATAAGAATGCAATATGTCATACTGACTATTCACACGATCATATCTAGTACTAAGTTTATTACATTCAAAACTATGTACAATCACACATATTTCTTTATGTTACGCATATGGTAACATAGGTATTGCACCCCTATGTTCCCTCTGATGGGGAGGGTGTTACGTCGCAACTCCGTTTCCCCAACATCCACCCGATCCGTCACTTCCTTTCGCCTGATCATCAAATTACCTGATCCTCGCTTTCCGCCAGAATCACGCGAGTTGCACACGGACACCGGATGTGCAACTCGCCCAAAAACCCCTCTCAAAACCGAGTCTACCTTTTCCACGCCTCATCTCCACAACTCACTACCAATTCCAATCTAAAACCACTCACTTCGTAACTACTTATTTTCATTTCACACTACCTATCTCGTAACCTAATAAGCGACTAACCAACTCCTAGTACCAACCATTAGAACCACCGACTATACGGATTATCTAAATAAATCTATTTCACTTCAATAAACATCAGTCTACGTCAATCTACACCAACTTCCACCAACTTCCACCACCGATCTCCACTATGACATAACAAAGGTCTAAACTTTGAAAATATGGAAAAAAAGAAAAATCGAATTTTCCAAATTTTTAAACCAGAATACCCCCTTGAACGTGTTTTTCTCGAAACAACGTTTTTCCGGCTGGCCGTCGTGAAAACAAATTTTCTATTTAACGGATTGAGCTGAAATTTGAATATGTTTTTCTACACATCAATAGTTCTGGCGGGTAGTAAATTTAATTTATTTTGTCCCTAACTTTCCATTTTACAGCGTGATTCCCACTAAAAAATAAGGCCATTTTCTTTCGAAGTCCGCCATTTTGTTATTTTTCGACAAAATCATTTGATTTTACTACCTACCAGAATGACAAGCTCACAGATTAATAATCTTGCTGATATTTTTGTTTCAGATGACCGCAAGCGACGAAATCACGCCGGCCAGCCACCTATCTTTTTTTTTCAGCCGCTCACTGCAGTGTGGAAAAACAGTATCAAAAAATTGAAGAAAAAAAGAAAAAAATCTTTTTGTTCACTTCTAGATACTAATAATAACATATAAAAAAATCAAACCAATTGAATTTTATTTTCCCCTGAAAAAAATCCCCGAAAATAGCCTCAAAAATTGTGCAAGTTACCAGACTACTACCTAAAGTTTCTGAGTATCCGTCTCGTCTGAAAAATTTTTGCCTCTCCTCCTTCAGACCTAATATCCACTAAATCTATGCGGATGACAATTAGGGAAGAGTGGCCACCACTATATAGCAGAGATACTTCAAGTACTCTGCCAGGTGGCGCTCTTTTCAACGCTGTTGACGTCATAGGTTGACGTATGATCAAGAATCCATTGCACAAGACCACGGAGTACGGAGACTACGGACAGACGGACTCCCGAGACAGAGCAGTCAGTTCTGTTCATATTCGTACATCTGAACATTTTGCGAATTGTATTCTCTTTTATGCTTCCTTTACTTACTTATTATAATAAAATTCACATTTAACCCTTTGTGGCTCACATTTTTCCTTGCGTTCAATTGGCTGGAAATTTGTCACTCGGTTTTTGGTGTCGCTGATGACGAATCTGAGCTCAGAATTCCAAAATTCAAAATGGCGAATCCAATATGGCGGACAAAAGTACAAAAAGTTGCTTGATGGGAGTGAAATTTGTCACTCGGGGGTTTTTGGTGTCGCTGATGACGAATCTGAGCTTAGAATTCCAAAATTCAAAATGGCGGATCCAATATGGCGGACAAAAGTACAAAAAGTTGCTTGATGGAAGTGAAATTTGTCACTCGGGGGTTTTTGGTGTCGCTGATGACGAATCTGAGCTCAGAATTCCAAAATTCATAATGGCGGATCCAATATGGCGGACAAAAATACAAAAAAATGCTTGATGAAAGTGAAAATGGGCACTCGGGGGTTTTTGGGGTCGCTAATGACGAATCTAAGCTCAGAATTTCAAAATTCAGAACGGCGGATCCAATATGGTGGACAAAAGTACACAAAGTTGCTCGATGTGAGTAAAAATGGGCACTCGGGGGTTTTTGGGGTCGCTGATTACGAATCTGAAGTCAAAATAATGAAATTTTCACAACTAAGATGGCGGACTCAAGATGGCGGACTCACTTTTCCAAAAAATAGACGTAGAGCACTAAAAACTTGTACTCGGCGGTTTTTGGGGTCGCTGATTACGAATGTGAAGTATTGATAAAGTAACCGCGCTTGGTTGATTCCAGAGACACGAACGAGGACGTAGCGGTTATTGTCTCCATTTTCTTTTTTTTGTTTGTTTTTTTTTGTTGTTTTTTTTATTTTTTTTGTTTTTTTTTTTTGCTTTTTTTCTAAAAATTTAGTTTTTACATTTTATTTATAGTGTAACTGTTTATTGATGGTAAATTTGAAAACAGTTTTTCTCGGATTTTATGCACAATGGCACTTTGCAAGTACTGCAAATGTATATAGTTTTGCATGGTCAGCCTTTGTACTACAAAGAGCACAGCGTCTTGGACTCTTTACACATTCAGGCATATGACGGGATTCAGAACGCCTTTTCTCGATAGGTACAACAGGTTTTGTAACTAAGTTTGATGAAGATGCTTGTAGACGTTTTCTTCCTCTAGCTGTTGGTGAACGATGACTTGCTAATTCATCTACTGAAAGTAACCTGAATTTTTTTGAAGTTATTTGATGTTCTGGATTTTCGGCATTGTAAATAATTAATGCATTTATAATAGCTACTTCAAAAAAATGCCAAAATATACGGTGCCACCATTTTTTTGACTTTCTATCAAGTTTGTAAGTTGATATCAAATGGTCAGATCTATCAACATACCCCATATCGTCGGCGATAGTGCAATACCGCGTAACTAACATCTGCAATACCGCGTAAGTACAAAAAAAAAAAAAAATGAGATTTGGTGTGCATTCGATGTATTTTTTATTTTTACATCGAATGCACACCAAATCTCATTTTTTTTTTTTTTGTACTTACGCGGTATTGCAGATGTTAGTTACGCGGTATTGCACTATCGCCGACGATATGTTTATGATAGTCTGAACACATAACTTGGCATGTTATTTCTTTTAGTGAACCATCTTTTTGTCTACGATTTGTTATGGTGACATCACAAGGATCATGGTAGTTAGATAGAAAAAAAACTCCCTTTTTATCCATCCATTTGATCCAGCTAATTCCAGCATCACGTGTACGGTATTCATGTTGCCCATGATTCATTTTTTTATCAGGAATTAAACTTTTAGGCAAACCCTTTCTGTTGGAACGAACAGTTCCGCAAGCAAAAATTTTATCTCGTTTCAAATCATTCATAAGACCAAGACTTGTGAAAAAATTATCAAAAAACACATGATGATTTTTCCCTACTAAATCACGCGTCAAATCTTTTACAATCCGTGCCCCTAATTGTTTTTCAGCACTTTCAGTTTTGCCTGTATACACCTGAAATTCGCATACGTAACGTGATGAATCTGCGCGAGTCCAACTTTTATATCCACGTTTTACAGGCTTGTTCGGCATGTATTGCTTCAAACTACTACGGCCTTTGAATTTGATCATGGATTCATCTATTGATTGATTATCACTGGGATTCCAACAATTTTTAAAAGTTTCTAATAATTTATTCAGGAGTGGTCTTATCTTATATAATTTGTCATAATTTGTATCCCCTTTTTTTGGTTCTTGACTATTATCAGTCATGTGCAAATGACTAAGAAAAAAACTGAACCTAGCCTTCGTCATCAATTGGCTTATGAATGGATCATTTAGTTTTGGATCTACCGACCAATAATCATGGTAAGATGGAGATTTTTTTACACCCATCATAATATTTATAGCGAAAAAAAATAATAATTCCTCTTTGGTTATTGGATTTGCTTTAGTTTTTTTTTGTCGTAAATACAAGTTTGTTTGCTCGACAATCAAATCTAAAAGCTCATGAGGGGAAAGACATAAAAATATTTGTAGAGGCGTAGTTGCATCATCTGGAATATTTGGACCAAAAGCTTCAGTAAATGGTTGATCGTCACGAGTTTTTCTGTTTTCTGTCCATGTGAATTCGTTAAAATCATCTGCTGTAGTATCATCATCTGAATCTTCTGAATCAGAATGATTTCCGTGAAGACTTTCTTCATTATCACATTCGACATCATCATTCTCAGTTTCGTCTTCACCACACAATCCATCAATAGATTCAGAATCACTAGGAATATCAGCGGTTTCATCCATTTTTTTAAATTTTATGAAGAATCGGCTCATAAGCCGAATATATTGTTGTATAAAAAAGAAATAAAAAAGAATGCTTTTTTACGAAAAAAATCGCCAACAATCTTTTCTCAATTTTGTTGCTCTCACATTGACATATATGAGTTGTAGTTTCAAATAAATACACGTAAAAACAATTTTAGGTGGATAACGATAAGAAAAATTCATACGAAAATGTTTACGATTGCAACGTGATTTTTTGCAAAGTTTTAAAATGAAAAAAATTGCCAATTTGTTAAAAATATTTATGGTCAGAAATTCATAATTATTTAGTGACTCAATAGCTAAAGAAGTAAGTGGGAATTTTTACGTTCAATTTAAAAGCAAGATCTGTTGTAAACATTAGAAATGATAAGGTAAAAGCCCAAAAAGTAAGAATTATAATTTCGATTGTATTTTCTCTGATGCAAAGCGTTTTATTTATTAATTTTGCTGAATATTTTTAATTTGAAAATTTTAATCTAAGGTGTTGGACAAAAAATTGAAAACTAACGTAATTGTGATTAAAAACATAAACTTGATAATTTTCAGAATCGTTGAGTTTGAATATCCGATTACAATTATATTTTCTTAAAAACCAAGATAAGGAATTAAAAATAACGAATCTAAAATAAAAACGATGTTTTTTTGTGTGAAAACGTTTTTCAGCGTAAATGAGTATACATGTATTACACGGAGAGAATTTTCCAAGGAAAGATTCCCATACTTGCTGGTGAATGAGGTATATACTAGTCATTGCACAAAATTTCATACAAAGTATAGGAAAAGGTCCCACCGAGTATTGAGAACAGTAATATTTTTAATGGTATGTCAACGATTTTTCCTTGTACTTTTTCCTATACTTTGTATGAAATTTCGTGCAATGAGTAGTATATACCTCATTCACCAGCAAGTATGGGAATCTTTCCTAGAAAAATTCTCTCCGTGTAATACATGTATACTCATTTACGCTGAAAAACGTTTTCACACAAAAACACATCGTTTTTATTTTAGATTCGTTATTTTTAATTCGTTATCTTGGTTTTTAAGGAAATATAATTGTAATCGGATATTCAAACTCAACGATTCTGAAAATTATCAAGTTTATGTTTTTAATCACAATTACGTTAGTTTTCAATTTTTTGTCCAACACCTTAGATTAAAATTTTCAAATTACAAATATTCAGCAAAATTAATAAATAAAACGCTTTGCATCAGAGAAAATACAATCGAAATTATAATTCTTACTTTTTGGGCTTTTACCTTATCATTTCTAATGTTTACAACAGATCTTGCTTTTAAATTAAACGTAAAAATTCCAACTTACTTCTTTAGCTATTAAGTCACTAAATAATTATTAATTACTGACCATAAATATTTTTAACAAATTGGCAATTTTTTTCATACTGAAACTTTGCAAAAAATCACGTTGCAATCGTAAACATTTTCGTATGAATTTTTCCTATCGTTATCCACCTAAAATTGTTTTTACGTGTATTTATTTGAAACTACAACTCATATATGTCAATGTTAGAGCAACAAAATTGAGAAAAGATTGTTGGCGATTTTTTCGTAAAAAAGCATTCTTTTTTATTTCTTTTTCATACAACAATATATTCGGCTTATGAGCCGATTCTTTATAAAATTTTAGAAAATGGATGAAACCGCTGATATTCCTAGTGATTCTGAATCTATTGATGGATTGTGTGGTGAAGACGAAACTGAGAATGATGATGTCGAATGTGATAATGAAGAAAGTCTTCACGGAAATCATTCTGACTCAGAAGATTCAGATGATGATACTACAGCAGATGATTTTAACGAATTCACATGGACAGAAAACAGAAAAACTCGTGACGATCAACCATTTACTGAAGCTTTTGGTCCAAATATTCCAGATGATGCAACTACGCCTCTACAAATATTTTTATGTCTTTTCCCTCATGAGCTTTTAGATTTGATTGTCGAGCAAACAAACTTGTATTTACGACAAAAAAAAAACTAAAGCAAATCCAATAACCAAAGAGGAATTATTATTTTTTTTCGCTATAAATATTATGATGGGTGTAAAAAAATCTCCATCTTACCATGATTATTGGTCGGTAGATCCAAAACTAAATGATCCATTCATAAGCCAATTGATGACGAAGGCTAGGTTCAGTTTTTTTCTTAGTCATTTGCACATGACTGATAATAGTCAAGAACCAAAAAAAGGGGATACAAATTATGACAAATTATATAAGATAAGACCACTCCTGAATAAATTATTAGAAACTTTTAAAAATTGTTGGAATCCCAGTGATAATCAATCAATAGATGAATCCATGATCAAATTCAAAGGCCGTAGTAGTTTGAAGCAATACATGCCGAACAAGCCTGTAAAACGTGGATATAAAAGTTGGACTCGCGCAGATTCATCACGTTACGTATGCGAATTTCAGGTGTATACAGGCAAAACTGAAAGTGCTGAAAAACAATTAGGGGCACGGATTGTAAAAGATTTGACGCGTGATCTAGTAGGGAAAAATCATCATGTGTTTTTTGATAATTTTTTCACAAGTCTTGATCTTATGAATGATTTGAAACAAGATAAAATTTTTGCTTGCGGAACTGTTCGTTCCAACAGAAAGGGTTTGCCTAAAAGTTTAATTCCTGATAAAAAAATGAATCATGGGCAACATGAATACCGTACACGTGATGCTGGAATTAGCTGGATCAAATGGATGGATGAAAAGGGAGTTTTTTTTCTATCTAACTACCATGATCCTTGTGATGTCACCATAACAAATCGTAGACAAAAAGATGGTTTACTAAAAGAAATAACATGCCCAGTTATGTGTTCAGACTATCATAAACATATGGGGTATGTTGATAGATCTGACCATTTGATATCAACTTACAAACTTGATAGAAAGTCAAAAAAATGGTGGCACCGTATATTTTGGCATTTTTTTTAAGTAGCTATTATAAATGCATTAATTATTTACAATGCCAAAAATCCAGAACATCAAATAACTTCAAAAAAATTCAGGTTACTTTGAGTAGATGAATTAGCAAGTCATCGTTTACCAACAGCTAGAGGAAGAAAACGTCTACAAGCATCTCCATCAAACTTAGTTACAAAACCTGTTTTACCTATCGAGAAAAGGCGTTCTGAATCCCGTCATATGCCTGAATGTGTAAAGAGTCCAAGACGCTGTGCTCTTTGTAGTACAAAGGCTGTACCATGCAAAACTATATACATTTGCAGTACTTGCAAAGTGCCATTGTGCCCAAAATCCGAGAAAAACTGTTTTCAAATTTACCATCAATAAACAGTTACACTATAAATAAAATGTAAAAACTCAATTCTTAGAAAAAAAGCAAAAAAAAAACAAAAAAAAATAAAAAAAACAACAAAAAAAAAACAAAAAAAAAACAAACAAAAAAAAGAAAATGGAGACAATAACCGCTACGTCCTCGTTCGTGTCTCTGGAATCAACCAAGCGCGGTTACTTTATCAATACTTCACATTCGTAATCAGCGACCCCAAAAACCCCCGAGTACAAGTTTTTAGTGCTCTACGTCTATTTTTTGGAAAAGTGAGTCCGCCATCTTGAGTCCGCCATCTTAGTTGTGAAAATTTCATTATTCTAACTTCAGATTCGTAATCAGCAACCCCAAAAACCCCCGAGTGCCCATTTTCACTTTCATCAAGCAACTTTTTGTATTTTTGTCCGCCATATTGGATACGCCATTATGAATTTTGGAATTCTGAGCTCAGATTCGTCATCAGCGACACCAAAAACCCCCGAGTGACAAATTTCACTTCCATCAAGCAACTTTTTGTACTTTTGTTCGCCATATTGGATTCGCCATTCTGAATTTTGGAATTCTGAGCTCAGATTCGTCATCAGCGACACCAAAAACCCCCGAGTGACAAATTTCACTTCCATCAAGCAACTTTTTTTACTTTTGTCCGCCATATTGGATTCGCCATTTTGAATTTTGGAATTCTGAGCTCAGATTCCTTATCAGCGACACCAAAAACCCCTGAGTGACAAATTTCACTTCCATCAAGCAACTTTTTGTACTTTGGTCCGCCATATTGGATCCGCCATTTTGAATTTTGAAATTCTGAGCTCAGATTCGTAATCAGCGACCCCAAAAACCCCCGAGTACAAGTTTTTAGTGCTCTACGTCTATTTTTTGGAAAAGTGAGTCCGCCATCTTGCATGTAAAAATGTTGAAATTCTGACTTCAGATTCGTAATCAGTGACCCCAAAAACCCCCGCGTAATAATTTTTAGAATGATTGAATGAAAAACAAAGCGAAAATTGATTTTTTTCTTCAAAAAAGAGCTTTTTACGCCATTTGTTTATTTATAACTAATTAACAATTTATTAAATATTAATTTTTGTTATTCATTATGATAGAGAAACATTTTAGCTAATAGAAGAATGTATAATCACTAATATATACCTATAAATACAATTTTTATACGCAAAAATCTAAGACGCAATGGGTGGTCAATATATTGACCACCAAGCCACAAAGGGTTAGAGTGGAGGGCGAAATTATAATGTTCTCTCATGAAATGATGAAGCTTGCAATTTTGAGGTTAGGTTATAGGTATACGGTTATTGAATCGCATGAAGTTCAGTCTACAACATGAATTAATAAGTGACAAAGCTTTCAATCAATGTGGCAGGTGTTTAATATAATATTATTCATTTCCAAATATTTTCGTATATATTCAATGGGTCAAATATATCATATTTAGTACGTGCACATAAGAACATATCTTTACAGGGCTTGGAAAGCAACGAATGATAGTGTGTTTCATTATTTCAGGCCTTTGTGCTTTCAACTTATCTATATTATACTACCACATTCCTCTTGTTGAGAGATTTTGATGATATAAAATGCATCAGTGTATACATTGTAACATTGCATCTTACGACAGGCTCCTCACCCCTTAAACGACCTTAGCGGAATTTGTAAAAATGAGTAAATGAGTAGGTTGACCCCGAGGTCTGACAGTAATTCCGAGAGGCGCCGTGACCGACTAAAGACTATTGAGCATATTATTCATTCGTTTGTTTGTTTTACGACTGTTCTCTCACATGTGAGAGACGAGGCCCAACCGACGACTAAAAACTTCGACAGAGACACGCCACGACCAGCGCACGACGCCAAAATCGACTGTTGAGATCCCTTCGACGAACGCCACCTGAAAGCTCCGGAGGGTAATACTGGCCAGGCTACCTTCACATACTAAACGAGAGAACACGGGGGTGTCCCAAGGGCATTCTGCTACGTAGGATATCGGTGGTGGAAGAGATTCCCGCTACCCAGAAGAGCCTGCAACCCGTGAGCCTACGATGTAGCGAGCTTCGAACACCGTAGTGAACTTTGAATTGCGCGCGTGGCGACGACATGTCGCCATATTTAGGGATCCTTAGGTCGATTCAAAAATCCATACTCGGCCGCAACACGAGGGCGCTGATTACCGGCGCCATGCGGTCTAGTCACTCTGCGTGAGACTATCGTCTAGAACACTAGTGTATTACTGTTGCGTCTGAAGTTTTTTTTTTGGAATCGAGCATTTGCGCTCGAGCCCCGTGGGTTTTTCTTAGTAAATTCCATAGCTGAGTGAGTAAGTGGGATTTTTCCGAGGAACCGTCGTACCCGTGGAGATCAGAGATGGACCTCGAGCGA
This sequence comes from Tenthredo livida, assembly GCA_963992785.1. Lineage (NCBI taxonomy): Eukaryota > Metazoa > Arthropoda > Insecta > Hymenoptera > Tenthredinidae > Tenthredo > Tenthredo livida. Next base: position 13,916,343 of record OZ023071.1, read on the forward strand.
GAAGAAGCCTCATTCTTGAGGTGGCTGGAAGGCGGTAAGCGTTAGCCATTCTTACCCATGCTAATTTGAATTTGTCAACGGCCGTCAGCCATATTGCCATTGTGCAGCTACGAGGCTAATTAATATTCTTGGAATCAAATTAAACCGATTTCCGAAGGGTAGGCCGTCACCAGTGTCCCCATGTATTAGAGTTTATCGTTCGGGTATTTATTTTGTAGCGAATTATAGAGCATTTTGTAGTTTGATCGAGTTCGATATCTGTCGTACACGAGTGCGACAGAGATAGCATTAATCAGTCACTGTCGCTCTCTCTTCCTCCTGCGGGGAGAGACGCAGCGCGAAGCTCAGCCGAGAGCGTTGTCATTGATATTTCGAGTCTTCATTTTGGGGTTCAATTTAAGAGATTATATTGAATATTAATTGCGTTATTCGCAGAGTGAGATTAAGTTAGCTTCAGTCAACTCTTGTAAATATTGGCAAAATTTTACAAAAAGTATTAATATTATACTAAGGTAAAGGACCCAGTACCGGAACGAGACCCAATATCGGAACGATTTGACACTCGATAATTTATATTTAATCTCGTACGCGATGGAATTTTTCGAATCTTGATTCATTTGATACCTTAATCTTTTATTTATATAACATATATAAATGTGAATTGAAAGTATATTCGAAGTATGAAATAAAAATTGTCAAATATAGCAGTAGTCTCAGATGTACGACTTTTCCAAGTTCCTTAATGGTTTTGTTAAGAAATCAGTCGATGATCTTAAGCTTGCAGAAAGTGCATAAAAAACTTTACGGATATGTTTTTTTTTTATGTGTTTGTAGAAGTATTTTGAAATCAGAATAATTTATTTATAATATGAGCAAAATTCCCTTTTCATTTAAATTCTACCGTTCCTTTATTGGTCCCCTAAAAATGAGCTGTACCCAGTGTCGGAACAGCCATCCATGTTGCTTTTATCGCATGACACATGCAGGGCATTTTATTTAGTGTACAGATCGAGTGGGGCCAAAAAATTAATTTGTGATTGAATATTTAATGCAGTAAGTACGTTTGTTATAAAAAATACATGAAATATACATTAAATTTAATTTAGATGGTAAAAATTAATCTCTGTGTCAAATGTTTTATTCGGAAACTATTTAATTCTAGTATAACCTCAAAATCATTCATTTCTATTCTATTATTATTTACTTGATAAAATGTTTGTTTATTTTTTTTCTTATAAAATATTAAATCATTCGAAAATATAAAATGCATTTTATATTTGTACATATTAAATAATTATTGAAACTCACTGTAATGGAGTACATGGCATTTATTTTATATATCAATTATTTACTTATTCACAGGTTGTAAATAAAAAGAAAAAAAAAAGAAAAGAAAAATTAATTTATTATAAAAGAATAATCAAACCCTTTTATAATAGAATTTTTCGATGTTAAATGCTTCTATCACTAATTATTATTGCCTCAACTCATTTATCATTAATTATTTCTTCTAATTAACTGCTATATTATTCAATCACTTTAAGGTAAGCATAATCCTTTCATTGAAATAAACTCATTTTATTGACCGTTCCGGTACTGGGTTAACTATGTTCCGATACTGGGTCTGGGCTTTTTAGGTGTTCCGATACTGGGTCTCTTAGACTCATTCGTAAAACAAAATTTTAATATATTAAATTTTAGTAAAACTAATCAATGTAATTACGCCTGAATAGCTAAATGTCTATTCCATCCGGTGAATTAATTCATTTTTGTCCATCAGCTACTTAAGTATTTTGCAAATAAGAAAAATCAATCATATACCCTTCGTCGTTCCGGTACTGGGTCCTTTACCTTACCATATTCAACATTACTGCTTTTCAAGGGATTCAGATGGTATGAAATACATCACCGTACGTGCTTCAAGATAGACATAGAAAAGATTGGCAGAATGCTGACAACTAAGCGAGCCTAGCGAGTTGGAATATAGGAAAACCTAATCAAGCGAGCACAATTATCAGGTAGTCAAGCAAGATGTTAGAAGAAGTATTTATATTATACTACTACATTTAGCATTATTGCTTATCAAGGGATTCAGATGGTATGAAATGCATCACCGTACGTGCATTGAGATACTCATAGAAACAATTGGCAGAATGCTGACAACCAGGTGAGCCTAACGAGCTAGGATATAGTAAGACCCAATCGAGCGAGCGTAGCGAGCGAGCACAATTATTAGGTAGTCAAGCAAAATGTTAGAGAAAGTATTTATATTATACTGCCGCGATTAACTTTACTGCTTATCGAGGGATTTAGATGGTATGAAATGTATATAGTGTCCGTGCATTCAGCTACTCATAGACAGAATGTGCAGGATGTTGACAAGCAAGCAAGGATATAGGAATACCCAAACGAGTGAGCGTAGCGAGCGAGCACAATTGATGGATGATTCAGCGAAATGGTACAAAAAGTGGTGATATCAACCCCAAAAGCACCTCTGGCGCACAAACCCCTCGCCAAGTACAATAATCTGATCACTACCCCCAAAATAATCTACCAACGAAAATTATTCCTGAACAAACGTGATACTACCAGAATGTCTACTCCCAAAATGATTGAAATCAGATACAATTGCCAAGTACGTGTCTTCTGTATATAACAAGAGTTTACAACGGAAAAACAGAAAATTCAATAGTTTTGTACTCGTTTACTCGCTACGCTTGCTCACTCAAGCTAAGCTCATCGGCTTCTGATAATGACAGGAAAAACATCAGAAAAAACAATGAGAAATTGGTACTTGGCGGGCCATTATAGCAATATGCATCGAACAAACGATATATACACAGCGATTCTGAGAAAACAGGTCACGCTAATTAGCTTTTGGTAGTTTTCGGTGTATTTGCAAGAAAAAGTTTTTTTTTCAGATAGATACGCCTTTATACCGTCAGCTTCGAATTTTTTTTATATGAGGCTGAAAATTTTTATTTCTTCTCGGAAAATCGATTTTTCTATGCATTTGTCCTGTGATTTTTATGTTGTGGTCCTTGCTCTAAAACATTTCCCTGAATTTTTCCGAATTTTGCAAATCTACCCTCACTGAGTTATATCTTTTTTTAACCCAAAAAGAAGAGTCAGTAGGGTGTGCCAAAAAAAAAAATCAAACGCGCATCAATATTCCGGTAGAGCATCTTGAATAGAATATCCCAGCCAAAACATGAGCTTTTAATATCGATATTTAGAACAGCCTATTTTAGTTACTAATTTTAGTTACTAATTTCAGTGACTAAAATAGGCAGTTCTAACCAGTGTTGCGAGTCACTAATTACATTTGTAATGGCATTACTCATTTAATTACACATTACTTTGGTAATGTGTAATTAAACTTGGTTTAATTACACATTACCAAAGTAATGTGTAATTAAATAAAAATTCAATTACACATTACGAAAGTAATGAGTAATTAAAAAAAATTTAATTACAATTTTCACAACACTGGTTCTAACTATCAATATTAAGGGCTCATATTTGGCTGAGATATTCTAGTTAAAATGCTCTACCGGAATCTTCATGCGCGTTTAAATTTTTTTCTTTCACACCCCACACCCCGGGTCATATCCCGAATTCCTACAAATTTCGATGGTATACCCACAATAATCAACTGTATTTTGTTTAACCAACACTACCTGGTGCGACTTCACTCGTTCCAGGTAGCGGATCAGTCGCATGATCAGCAATCCAAGATGAATGAGTTCTCGGAGAGACCCAGTGTTCTTTGTAATCCGGATCCAAGAAAAGTTTGTAACGTTTACGTGGTTTATTATTGTCATTTTCCATGTTGGAAATGATATCCTTAAATTTTATCTCGACAATTCACGGGTATTCCGGACTTATTATCTGACCTATTCAAAGCTGTCGCACTGGAAATATATTGTAGCACAACACTATGTCGACGGTTTGGCAAGCGTTGTGACAGATAGTCTAGTCAAGAAGTTGAAAACGGAGTCATCTGAAGCTGCTTTCTCATTGGTCAGTTCCACTGATGCCAGCCACGGTGTACGCGAGTAGCTCGCCGGGAGATCCTTACCCCCCCGCCCGTCCCTCTCTCTCGAGGCATCACGACAGTGTCACGCGTGGCAGTAGGTCGTTATGAGTTATGTATAAACGGACGGCATAACACAAGGCAATTTCTGACTTAATTATTCGTGCTTATGGATTATTGGTGTCTAAGATAAGTGAACGTGCGATTAAAAGATCCAGCTAATTAACCACTGTGTACGATAGATATTAATTGACTATCGCACGCCAGCTTAAACGCGCGGTGTTCTCGCTTCTTCTATATTAGACACCGGCATATACAGTATTTGTTTACACTGCGCCACGTGCGAAGCTGGCGCGGGTCTATAATGTTTGCGTTAGTAAAGTTCAGTGCGAAATGTTCGCTTCACGATATTAGAAACATACTTCCCGTGACAAAAATCCATCACTTCGATGCCGAGAGCATTGATCATCGGAAGTATTATAACATCAAGTGTGGCGACTCGTACTGCCAGGCTATTATAATCTCTGTCGACGGTAAGTATATAAATATAACAGCATAAATTAACAGGTTATATTTTATATGTCTAGGCTCGGATTGTAAACCCAAGTTCGTCGGAAAATACTTCATAGGCCTAGTGACAACAATGTACTAATAATATCCCGGGAAAAAATGATTTTGTATGGCCATTGATATTTGATCATATATAATTGTATATGATCATATCGACGCTGCTTGTGTTTTAAATTTCTGATTGATTCATTATGGAGCACGCCCGCATGGAAAAATATATATCAGAAATATGTGCTACTTATATATCTATGGCTGGATATATTTACGAGATATACTACTGATATATCGTATATATAATTAATATTCGAATGATATATTGAACTTATATATTTTGGTTATGCATTAGCCTGAAATATAACAAGTATATCGGTCATATATTCGCAAGTATAAAACAAATATACTAATAATATATTCACATGACAGTTCAGAATCAGCTAACCGGAATATATATTTCATACATATTTAATATTTCATAATTATATATTTTAATTGGGTATAAGCTGAATATATAAAAAACATATTTGTTTTTTTTTTTTTTTTTAATTTTTTTTCGCATACCGACCGTATACATTGTAGCAGTTTGTTTACATCGTTGTCTGTATACCTCGATGCGTTGGTAGATCGGTCTTTTCCTAACTACTAAGTGCGCGAAATGAATATCATTAAAACGAAACATCTTTTCTCTGTTAGTTATCCATTAACGACTTATCGCCTTGTTCAGGCATGTAGTCGAGATCTTTTCTCTGTATCATGTGTCTCGCCCTGCTATATCATATAGAAAGGAGATGTCAAGGATGGACGACTCTAGTCTGTATTCGATGACGATCTATTTATTAGGACCGTCAAACGCATCAGGGACAATGTCCACACATATAGGGGGAATTATATTTTGAATGAAAGATGTATAAGAATTAGATTTTTTTCAGATTTTATTATTAACACGTTGAATACTCTTATTGTTTCAAATAAAAATTCATTTTTTTAGTAGTCGGGGGGCGTCGCCCCGTTGGTGTTCGCAGGTTACGTCGACAGTTGTCATCGTACATCACTACATACTATAGTTCGGAAATATATTATATAAGTATATATGAAGAAAGATATACACGATATACGAAAGTTATATAAAGGAAATATATAATGTATGTATATATCATATATATATACACACGTTATATAGATTGTATATTTAAAAATATATATTTTGTATACAAACTACAGTCCGATCTCTCAATAAACCCGCTCCCAATAAACCCGCTTCCCCAGTTTCTCGCTCGCAGCGTTCCCCCACTCCGCCTATTAAGACATAGTTGCACGAGGAAAGAAAGAGACGGAAAACCATTGGTGCGAATAGCGAAGTAGGCAAAGTGGGGGTACCTCATTTCTTGGAAAAACTCTTCCCCGTGGCGGCTTGGGAGGGTTTATAGAGAGATCGGACTGTATATAGGTATATTATATTAGTATATATAAAGAAAGATATACACGAAATACAGATCATATATTCGAAAATATATTGTAACGTACTGCATATGTTTCACCAGCTGAAGGCTGGTGAAATTATGCACGCTCGCGTGAGTTGTTTGTCACGGGTTATGATATTTGGAGCTCCTCTGGGAAAAGTTGAAAAAACCCTTAAATTACCCTAAAACAGACTTTGATAGAACTTAATCTACCAGAGCTGCATCCCTACAGATCAGGGATATGTCAAATCCTTCAGACTAAGGTAGTTATAAGAGAACTACCTGAGCTGTATGGATTTGACGCACCGATACTCGATAAACCAGATCTTGATACGCATGTTTGCAGACTTACGATATCGAAAACGCTATATCGTACCTGGTAAACTACGTATCAATACTGACTCTAGCTAAACATGATTTTAAATTATTTATGAGATTGATTTGACTGAAAAAGAAAGAATTGTTGAAAACACAAGGTTATAAGAAAATGATGGTAAAGATCAGATTCCTGATATTTAATGATTATTTAATCATTTTCTTATTTATTTTAAACAAAAGAATAATGTCGTTCCATGGGAACTTTCTATTTACAAAATAATACAAAAAAAATGATAAAGAAAATGCAGAACAAAAATAATAATGATGAATGATTGAATAGAATGAATGAATGATTTTCACTTAACCTAATTTTCCTTAAAATTACGCGCGCTGGCTCAATGTGCCGGACTTTGTGTTTGATTCGTTTTTCTATTTGATTTATTTTTAGTTTTATTTTTGTTTGAAATGCCGCTTTGGCTAAGACAACTAAATTAATTTGATTCTATTGGTATAGTTGCCGCTTTGGCGAACTATCCGCAAAGGTTTATTTATTGAATTGTGCCCGCTGTTGCAACCGGAGTATCAAGGTGTTGCAATCTAGATGTTTGAGCCACACTTTGGCAATACTATGGAATGTGCGAATACAAAGCCTTAGCGCAACCAACAACAAGTGCAGACGCAGCACGACCTCCTTAATGTAATAAATAAGCGATCACCGTAATACTCATGGTCAGAACATCGCGACCAGAAGCAAGACACGTTATATAGAGATTAGTACGATATTAGCAAAGCCTTTGTAAAAACTTCATATATTAAATAAACTTGAATTACTTTGTACGACTGAGTTCCAACTCTTAATTCGACAACGAACCTTCAAATAAATTAAAGTTGTATGAAAGATCTCAGGATCCCGATTACAACAACTGGTGGCAGCGGCGAAGATCGTCGAATCGTGCAAATAAATCAAGTGTCAAGTTTCGAGCAAGTGAATTAAAAGAATAGTGATAGTGGCACCGGAAGTCACCGTGAAATCACATGTCAAAGAAAAGAATAGAACGTTCAGCATCCGTAGACTCTCCGACTAAACCTGAGTTACAAGGAGAAGTAAGCTTTGGGGATAATTCACCTTTGTTTGGCGTACTACCTCCCAGCCAGAGGCACGCCTTGCATTTATCACTGGCTGCAGCAGCACAAGAATCTTCGGAAAAGGAGCGAATGCCATTGAACAAAGACTTGGTGGAAAGACGCATTGCAGAAGGTAAAACCGCGTGGATTCAAGAATTACGAAGAGATCATCTTCTCCAAACCTGTGAGCATCTTGGCATAAACGTAAGCGAAGCAAATACAGTTGACGAACTTCGTGCGGCATTACGCGAATTTGTTAAAAGTAAGACTCGGGAGCAAGTACCACCACAACAGAATCAGAACACAGCAGCGAATCAACCTCCAATCGATATGACCGAAGACACCCCCACCGTGAGACAAGTGCTGAAGGACATCGAGATCTTCGATAGCAGTGACCGAGGAAAGGTTTGTGATTTTATTCGCTCTTGCAAGTATGCACGTGAGATAATATGACCTGTAGATACGGGAAATCTATTGAAAGCTGTTCTGAGCACCCGAATCAAAGGTGCTCCGGCACGAGCTTTAGAATACAAATCAATTGACACCTGGAATGCACTGGAGGAAGAGCTGAAGTCGATGAGCATCGATACACGGACATTAGCTTCGTTACAAGTGGAATTCAGTAGCTGTGGACAACGTCAGAACGAGGACGCGAGGTCATATGGAACACGAGTCGAGAAACTAACTGCACAGGTAATCGAAGTAACGATGAAGGAAGCCGCGGAAGAGGATTCGAAATCGACGCTGGAACGCCAGGTCAGAAAACAAGCTGTCAATATCTTCATCAGAGGCTTGAACGACAAGCTGAGGATATTGGTCAAGAGCCGACGGTGTGAAAATCTTAGAGAAGCCATATCACTCGCGATAGAAGAAGAACGAGATTTAGGCCCCATTCGTGGATCGGATCGGGAACATAATCAACCGCGCAACAGCAGAGAAGGTAACAGAGGAAATAATTGCTACAACTGTGGGAAGACAGGACACCTAGCACGAGACTGTCGCTCAGCGAAGACAGGATCCAGTTATCCACAACGATTGCCGACACCAAGTAACTACGTAAGAAAAATTCAGGTAATTTGTCACTTTTGTAAAAAACCAGGGCACGTTATTAGAGACTGCAGAACTAGATTAGCCGAAGAAAATAGACAAGGCTACGAGAGGAATCGGGGACCTCCTAGAAGAGAGGAACGGGTCCAGCCAGGTCCTTCTAGAGACGCCAGCAGGCGAGACGAAGAGACTCCGGGAAACGAGGAACAGGCGCGGCGGACAGGCAACCGTATCGCGTCGTACCAGTAAATTGCCTAATAAACGGATCTAAACAGAAAAACCACGCAACGATCAAGGCAGATGAATTCAAGACGAGACACGGAACTATGCTATTAGATTCAGGAGCTGAGGTAAGCTTAGTAAAAGTTGGAAAAATTGACGGCGAAGTTATGGCTGAAGACGGTGTGATCACGCTCAGAGGAATAGGCGGAACACCGGTTACGACCTTGTGTAAGGTCACGTTGAATATAAGGGTTGGTGATAGGCACATATCGCACCTTTTTCACGCAGTTAAAGATGATTTTCCACTAGGAGCAGACGGTCTCTTAGGAGGCGACTTCCTCGAGAAGCATGACGTCGAGCTTAGATCTGGGAAATACGCAAGATTGTACGGAACTACATGGAATTTAGGAGCCACAGGAGCTCACATATCGCTTGAACGAAGAAGCGAGAAGATAATCCGTGCAAAGACACGCGATGACGCGGAAGGCATCGTCGAAGGAATCGAGTTACAGCCAGGAGTATACCTAGGGAGTTGCATCACCAACGCAGTCGACGGTGAGTGCAAAGTCAGCATTTTGAATACGAACGATTATAATGTAGAACTGGAACAGCCGTGTGTACAAATAGTAGCACTAGGCCAAGAGCACACAGATATGACGCAAGTGTATGCATGCCGGACGATGACACCGAGTAACGCGCGCCGAATGCAACAGCTGAGAGACAACCTACGTACGAGTCATCTGAATCGAGAAGAAAAAGAGAGCTTGTTAGATATTTGTGAAAGATTTCATGATGTATTTCATTTAGAAGGAGACTATCTGGGTTACACGAACGCAGCTAGTCACAGAATTACAACGAATCCAGATATCGCACCTATAAATTTAAGACCTTATAGACTTCCAGAGAAGCATAAGCAGGAGATAAACGAGCAGGTAGATAAAATGCTTGCCGACGGAATAGTCAGACAAAGCAAAAGTCAATGGAACGCACCACTGCTAGTGGTACCAAAGAAGGCGGACGCATCAGGAAAAACAAAGATGAGAGTCGTAGTTGACTTCCGTAAGGTGAACGAGGTTACTGTAGGAGACTCCTTTCCACTGCCTAATATCACGGAAATATTGGACCAGTTGGGTAAGGCAAAATATTTCTCTACATTAGATCTAGCATCAGGATTTCACCAAATTCCAATGGAAGAAGAGGATAAGTGCAAGACGGCATTTTCCACTTCACACGGTCATTACGAATACAATCGCATGCCTTTTGGACTGAAGAACGCACCCGCTACGTTTCAACGATTAATGAATACTGTACTTTCAGGAATACAAGGCCTTAGATGTTATGTCTATCTCGACGATATTGTCATACATGCTCCTAGTTTGCAGGAACATAACAAACGACTGGAAGAGGTACTGGAACGCTTACGACAGAATTCATTGAAGCTACAACCTGACAAGTGTGAGTTTCTGAGGAAAGAGGTTAACTTCTTGGGACACGTCATCACTAGAGACGGGATAAAAGCAGATCCAGAGAAGATCCGAGCAGTAGAGGAATTTCCAATTCCAAAGACTGTAAAAGATGTTCAAGGATTTCTGGGTTTGGCCGGATACTACAGACGATTCATACAGAATTTCTCAAGTTTAGCAAAACCGCTAACACATTTGCTGAAGAAAGAGGTAAAATTTAGATGGACTTCGAGGGAACAAGAGGCTTTTGAAAATTTGAAGAAGACGTTGACGACAGCACCAATTCTACAATATCCAGATTTCGAACAACCGTTCATCGTGACGACAGACGCATCCGACAAAGCCATCGGAGCAGTCCTGTCGCAAGGCATAATAGGAAGTGACTTGCCAGTAGCATACGCAAGTAGAACTCTAAATTCAGCAGAAGGAAATTACAGCACCACGGAAAAAGAATTATTGGCCATAGTCTGGGCAGTTAATCATTTCAGACCGTATGTATATGGTACCAGATTTAAGATTGTTACAGATCACAAACCACTCACATGGTTATTCGGAGTCAAAGATCCAGGATCACGACTCATGAGATGGCGACTGAAGCTGGAAGAATATGACTACGAGATCGAGTACAAAGCAGGCAAGGCTAACACCAACGCAGATGCCTTGAGTCGCATGTACGCAGTGACCAGAAGTCAACAGAAAGAAGAAGATGAATCGAACAACCGAGAACAAGAATATTCGGAGGAAGATCGGAACAGGATCATCTATGAGTATCACGACACACCATTAGGAGCACATCAAGGAGTTAATCGAACGATCGAAAGAATTCGGTTAAAACACGATTGGCCAGGATTACGGAAGGACGTCGAAGAACACATCTCGAGATGCGAGAATTGCCAGAAGAACAAACTTAGCAAGAAGACGAAGGCACCAATGGTCATCACCGACACTCCAAATCAACCGTTTGAGAAATGTGCATTGGATATCGTAGGACCACTGACAGAAACGGAACAAGGAAATAAATATATCCTCACGTTTCAAGATTGTCTAACCAAATTCAGTAAGGCAATACCCATTCCGAACCAAGAAGCTAACACTGTAGCCAAGGAATTTGCGACCAGGATCGTATGCGAACACGGAATACCACAGAGAATACTCACCGATCAAGGTACGAACTTTTTGAGTAACGTTCTTAAAAATACCTGTAAACTGTTAAAGATCGACAAGATTCAAACGACGGCCTATCATCCTGAATCCAATGGAGCCTTGGAACGTTCACATAGGACGTTAGCTGAATATCTGAGACACTACATCAACGAGGAACAGAGCAACTGGGACGAATGGTTACCATATGCTATGTTTGCATATAACACGACGCCCCACACTGCAACGAGATTTACGCCATTCGAGCTGGTGTATGGGCACCCAGCTGAACTACCAACATCGCTGAAGAAGGATCCAGAAACGACGTACACCTATGACGACTACGCACGAGAACTACGAGAGAGATTGCGAGCCAGCAATCTCATAGCCAAAGAAAATCTGCAACAAGCCAAAGAGAGGTCAAAAATCGAGTACGACCGACGAACCAAAGAAAAAGGGTTCAAGGTTGGCGATAAGGTACTCCTGTACGACGAAACTATACGCAGAGGACGATCGAAGAAGCTATTATCTCAATGGATCGGTCCTTACACAATTTTAGAGGTAAATTCAGAAGTAAACTGTACCATAAAGGTAAAGAAGAAAACTCTTAGAGTACATGTAAATCGATTGAAACCTTTTATTGAATAATATAACTTGAGTATGAAATTTGAAACAACTCAGCTGATAGAAAAATGATATAGTAAATTAATTATACTAACCTAGCCTAAGAAACGATTATATAAAAAATATGTTAACGGGATACACTATGTAAACTACTAACCTAGATATAGCATAATAGGCAAGCGTACGCACAACGACGCAAGCCAGCAGATTTGTCTGATTTCAGAAGAAAATCCTAAGGGCTTTTCTCTCTAAGGGGGGAGGGATGTTGCAACCGGAGTATCAAGGTGTTGCAATCTAGATGTTTGAGCCACACTTTGGCAATACTATGGAATGTGCGAATACAAAGCCTTAGCGCAACCAACAACAAGTGCAGACGCAGCACGACCTCCTTAATGTAATAAATAAGCGATCACCGTAATACTCATGGTCAGAACATCGCGACCAGAAGCAAGACACGTTATATAGAGATTAGTACGATATTAGCAAAGCCTTTGTAAAAACTTCATATATTAAATAAACTTGAATTACTTTGTACGACTGAGTTCCAACTCTTAATTCGACAACGAACCTTCAAATAAATTAAAGTTGTATGAAAGATCTCAGGATCCCGATTACAACACCGCTTTGGGTCTTGCTATGCTCAAAGAGGTTATGGAATTTGAAGTTAGAATGGAATAGACGAGTCGGTTGGCCGCTTTGGCACAAGTCCGCTCACGACACCTGAAGCGTCTACCTTTTATATTATTCGTGACGTCATAACTGATGTTCGGTCTTGCGTGAGCGATGGTGCGCGCTGACACGCGTCTATGTATTGTCATCTAGCATAGTATGAGTGGGTTTTCTATATGGTGACGATTTGGCTATTTGGACCTAGGCCGAATACGTTACAATATATTTCGTATATAAACTATATACATCATAATATATCATATTTAATAGCTGGCGTACATTGCATAATAATATTATATGAAATATATATAAAATATATGTATAGCCGAATATATATATGATATACAACGATATATATTTGATATACTAAAAGCGGCCATAATAAAGTATTTTTTAAATATAATTCATATATCTTCTTATATATGAACTATACTTTCTCTGATATATAAGCCATACATATTTCTGATATATATTTTTCCATGCGGGACCCGAAAAAATTATTCAAACATTATTTTGTTAAATAACTTTAATATGTCGTTTGTATATTTTGCAGTACACAGTTAGAGAATGATAAAATGTTGCAAAATAGGAATAATATTCGTTGTAGTTTGACGAAAATACTAGTTTTCGCGGCGAAATCCGAAACGTGCTAGTCTTCGTGGTAAATATCGAAACGTCCCAGATAACAAAAAGTCCTCACAGTGATGGCGTATACGCACTCACGTGTGCGATTTACCCGCACCGCGTTGCCCTCACCACACCAGACATTCGTGGTTAATATCAAAACGTGCTAGTTTTCGTGAGAAATCTGAAACGTGCTAGTCTTCGTAAGCAGCGTCGATATATGAGTCATTCCACGTCAGACCGGACTAAATAGATCGAAAATTTCACCTGATGTCTCCGAGTCTATTTTATTTTATTTTTTACAGATTCTATGAGTCAAACGAATGCATCAAACATTTTTTCAAATCTTTTTATCTTCAATAGTTTCAGAGTTGCAGGGGGTTGAATTTCGTCAAAAAGAGGCAAAAAACGGAAATACGCTGTCTTTCAAATGCTCATATCTTCGGTTCTATCAATTCCACAGATTTGATCCTGTGTTCGTTTTGAAGCTCTTGGAACAGACTTTTATATTATATAGACTACATCGATACCTGCGCCGAATAACCGGCTATCTCAGAGTCCGGTTGAAAAAGCGGCTATCTCAGAATCCATTCGAAAAAGCGACTGTTGCCTATATTATTATATTATTTTATATTATATTATATTATATAATACTTTCCATCCGAGTTCCATTTTGAAACTCACCTTTCTTTTAGGAATTTGTCCAAGGTAGACGCTCATATTTTCTACAAAATTTTAAAAGCGTGTTCTCACCTTGAAAATCGCATTTGAATAATATAATTGTTTATAACAAATAGTCATTGTCGCTATACCAACATTTAAAAAATCTATAATATAGAAGTCTGTTCCGAAAGCTTCAAAACGAATACAGGATCAAGTCTGTAGGATGGATAGAACAGAAGATATGAGCATTTGAAAGACAGCGTGTTTCCGTTTTTCGACCCTTTTTAACAAAATTCAACCCTCTGCAACTCTGAAACTATTGAAGATAAAAAAATTTGAAAAATTGTTTGACACATCCATTTGACTCATAAAAGCTGTAAAAAAAATTATGTCGAGTTTCAAGAACATAGTGTCTGAAAGGTGCCCGGTCTGACGTGGAATGACTCATATGGAACTATATATCGCGTTGCTAAAACCAAAGGGGAGTATCGCAAATCATACGGCACTAAAGCCAAAAGGGCGTATAAAAACAAAATTCTCTGATCAACCTAGAAATGTTAGAAATTAGGAAATATATTGAAAAAATGAAAAAAAAAATTTTTGATTTTAAGAATTTTTTTTGAAAGTCAAAAGGGCGTATCTAAAAAAAAATATTTTTTTCATTTTTTCGATATATTTCCTTATTTCTAACATTTCTAGGTTGATTAGAGAATTTTTTTTTTATACGCCCTTTTGGCTCTGCAGAACCAAAAGGGCGTATGATTTGCGATACGCCCTTTTGGTTTTAGCAACGCGATATAACATAGACCATTTAAGAAAAATCAATAATTTTTGTTCACGTCAAACTACCTGAAACTATACTTTGACGTGAAAAAACAACCTGCGTTAAGAATGAGCCCTGTCTTTAAGTCCTTCTTTTTGGTACCGGTCGTCGACATTTTTCGCATTGTTATTTTCACTATATTTGCAAGGAATAGCCTACTTTCCCTCCCTAGGTGCGTAACATACTCTTCCAACTTTATGAAACAATTTGTCCCATCAGTACGAAAAGTACTATTATACATAACGTAGGTTGGTCCTGCTTCTATGAACACGTTTGAGGATTCTGCTTTCAGACTCTGTTAAAAAATTACGAGCTAAGGTTGAGGCGAAAAGGCAAGTTGTGCCTCCACAGAATTTAATTAGGTCAGCTTCGGAAATATCTTCGGAAGAGTGCAGCAACGCGTTAGCTGAGAGTGCGGAAGAGGTATATATACGAGGCTGAAAATGTTGTTGTTTACGAGTATACCTGCAGCTGCACAAAGGTGTATAAATAATGATTCCATGATTGTACGGTTATTGCAAAAAGGTCGCATCACGTCATGACAGTGAGAAGAGGATAGAGAAAAAGTTAAATGAAAAATTAGAGGTACTTCGACAGAAACACGTCGCAGAAAATACGATGACAACTGCAGTAGGAAATAAAATAAACAGTATCGAAGATGGGGAGAACATCGAACCTGATGGCCGAATCCGCTGTGGTGAAGAGAATACGAAAAAAAGTAGCGTGGTTAAAAGGAAAGCTAACCTGGTGAGTTATTCTTCTTTTTATCATACATGCGTCAAGAACTCGAGTTTTTGATGCCTGCAGTAATACGTGCCTAAGGGGCGAATTCTCACGCTGTTGCAAGTCTAATGGCCGGTTTCACCAACATCGAATAACTTTATTCATAGATTGAACTCTTATTAAATACAAAATAAAATAAAAATACGGAGAATAAAAAAAAATATATATATATATATATATATATATATACAGGGTGTCCCAGAATTCGTGACGAGAAATTTACAGGGTGAATCTTGATCAAAAAACGGGATCGAAATTTCCTGAGCCATTTTTTCCGCGAATGCTTAGATTTCTCGATATAATTATTTCAATTTCGGTCAATAAGGTGCGATCTAAGAACGGGCGCTTGTCGGTGTGCTCGCCGCTCGGTTGTGTGCACTTTTTTCCGCGGCGACAATATAGGCTGGGAGACGCGCATACAACCGCGTGGTAATCACATCGACGAACGTCCGTTCATAAGCCGCGCGTCATCAGCTGGATTTGAAATAATTATAACGAGAAATCTAAGCCATTCCGGAAAAAATGGCTAAGGAATTTTCGATCCCATTTCTCATAAAGATTTACTCTGTTAATTCCTCGTCGCGAATTCTGGGACACCCTGTATACCGTGTGAGTTTGGTGAAAGGACATGGTCGAAATCTGCATGCGCACGGGTATTCGATCGTAAAGTCTGTTGTTGTGCTCGCAGCCAATCAGTAAAGCGAACGCATTCTATGAGCGAATCAAAACGAAGAGTGTAATATCCCGCGCGGGTCGACCGGGTCTTCTCACCAAACTCACGCGGTATGTATGTACATATACTACCTTTTGCCGTTACGAAAAGCAAAAGGCCGTGTGATGGCGCTTGAGTCCTTACGTCAGTAGACCCGCGAATGTCTTTCTATTTTACAACCCATCAATGATGCAGAATTCACGTAATATATTTTCCGTTCAGTCGTTGTATATTCGCATGTTTACAGGATGCAGATGGTTGTAGTTCGGGGAAAAAATCTACTAGATCTCGTGAATCCTTCGATAAACCAGTGGTTGACAAAATAGTCAAACCAAAGAAGCCTGATTCGTCGGTAAATATAAAGTAGCCCATACACACTTCATGATGATGAATTACATGCTCATTTTCAAATTTACAACATGCAGGCCGATATAGTAAAGGAGAAACGGAGCTCTCGTATTCTGACGGAGCCT
Source organism: Tenthredo livida (assembly GCA_963992785.1). NCBI lineage: Eukaryota > Metazoa > Arthropoda > Insecta > Hymenoptera > Tenthredinidae > Tenthredo > Tenthredo livida. The sequence goes on from OZ023071.1 coordinate 13,933,092, forward strand.
AATGCGATATTGGCACTAGACAATGTAGTGCTTAGCAAAGACATCCATTCGGTGAGTGCCTCGAATTTTAGCCATGATTAAATATGTAATTGTATATGATATTAGGTACATCATTTACAGCCGGAAAGTGGTCTCGATCTGGAAAAAGGATCCACTAAGTCTTCCGAAGCCTTCGTTAAACCGGTGGTTGACAAAATGATCAAGACAAAGCAGTCCGATTCGTTGGTAAATATAGAGTGACCTATACACACTTTATGATAATGAATTAGATGCTCATTTTCGTATTGACAATATGCAGGCTGATATGGTAAGGGAGGATCGAAGTAGTACGATGACAAAGGATAGAAATAAAGCGACACGAAAGAAAACGGATGATGCCATGTACAGCAAAAACTCGAATTTGGTAAGTGGGTCAACCGTACTTCAAAATTAAATTATATTAGGTACAAGACATATTCTCGATAGGCAGCTGTTTGTGGGCTCCGTTGCAGACTTGGGATATGAACGAAAAATAATGATTTCGTTCTTACGGTGATTTTAAATTCGTTATTTTGACGGACATATTAGTATATTACGATATTAGTGCGGTAACTCGCTGCGCTCGTGCGCCACCCCCGCACTCACGTGTAATCTCAAACAGCCGCACTAATATCGTATACTATTTTATGTAATACGTACGTGTTAGGAACGATAGATGGCAGACACACCGATTTGCGTGAAATAATCATTATTTCACGCAAATTTTGATTATTGCACGCAAACAGCGAACTACTCGGTAATATGTGACTTACGACCGGAAAACATCACCGGTAAACGCCTCCTAGCACGTACATATTACATAATAGTACTTTTCGATACTAGTGCGAAAGTGTTGATTCTCGGACGAGTGTGAAGTTTTTCGCCCGAGCGAAGCGAGGGTGAAAATCACACGAGTCGAGAATCATCTTTCGCACGTGTATCGAACTTCATTTTTCAACACAGCGCGCGTTAAGTTGAATTTGATGCACGCGAAGCGTGCGCAAAATCGAACTTTGCTCACGCCGTGTGGAAAATTTATTTTTTCTCCACAATAATGTTCGAGATATTATTGAGACATAAAAATAATGTTCAATTCTGAAATCATAGAGCAGAAATTCGCTCGAAAGAGATCTAGAGAAAATTAAAAAAATTCTGTACCTCATTTTGTCCGGCAGTGTGGGCTATACGTTAGTATTGAAATGAAAAAAAAATAAAAAATTTAAATTGAATTTTTTTTTTCAATCCAATTGTAACTGATACACGATAATGAACAAACGTTAAATTAAAAATAATTTGGTCTTGAATTTCTTTGCACATAAGAAATCGATGGTTGGATTGTACCTAAATACGATGTGAGGAAAGTAATTGATGTGGTTATTTTACAGGGATGCAATAACTCTAGTCATGCTGACTTCTCGCAACAGATAAAAAATCTCAAGGCCAAATGTTCCACACATGAGAATACTATTGCCGGCCAAAAGTTGATGATAGAGGAACTCACAAAACTAAATATGGAATTGCAGCGCGATGTCCTCCAATATTTCCAAGAATTCAAAGGTACACATACCTTATTATTTAATATTAATTTAACATGGAAGAAGATTGGGCTGCAGACTGAGATTTTTATGCAATTTGTGAAGTAGTATCTTAACTCGGCTATTTCGCTAGAAATAATTGTTTCGAAAATGCTGATACAATCGCATTCATAGCTGTGAATATCCAAGACTTTTCAGATGAGGTTTCATTGAAACTAAAGAATGCCCGAATCGACGGTTTGGTTTCAATGAGGGGAAGTAACTCGTTGAAGTGACTTGCGATAGGTCCATAAATTTATCTCAATTTACCGGAATGAACAGTGGATCAACTGAATTAATAAGAATTATCAAAGGAAAAAATTTGAAATGAAATTAAAAAGTTTTCACGTGAAGTATCGAACATTGTAAAAAAAAAAACAAAAAACAATAGAAGTAAATCGAAAAAATTGGGTTGAACTAATTGAAATGAACAGAAACTACATAAAAATGAATTAAAATATTCCGATATTCACTCAATGAATTATTTTCAACTATTTCAACCCGAAGAATTAATTTGTCACTGGAATCTTGAGTTATTTCCCCCTCAGCTTTGCATATGAACAGTAGCTGGCATAAATTGTTATACATATCCGTTACTGAGTATACGTATTTACAGTTATGTCGAAACAGTATGACGGAGTCATACGTAACATGGAAGGTTGTAGTGCACCGCCCGCTGGATACATTTCAAAAAAAGACCAAACCGTAAGTCTGCATACTGATGAGGCAATGTTCGCGTATTTCCATGAATTTTCAACCATATACCATTTCGCAGATTCATTTGGGACATAACGTATGGATTCCCCACAGTTCGTACATTGGTGCCGTCAAAAGAGCTAAGTCGAATCAGATGTTCGTGAAAGAAATCGCCATAGCAGTATTTGGATATGACGTTCTGCAAAACAGCAGTGTCACTGGTACGAAATCAAATAAGTTCAAAGACAAACAGGCAAAACCAAAACTGGATGAAACAAAGATGCTTGCTATAAGTGGTACGTTTTATTACGCGTATTTATAATCATCGTTCTTGGTCCGCGTACAGGCACACTGATTCGCCTTTGAATCGTATTCCGAAATTAAACACAATATAACCATTTTTTTTCAGACATCTACCGTTACCACTTACGGGCAATACAGAATACTTCTGAATTCGACACGCAGATGGAATTATCAAAAGTACAGCTGTATATCAGTAGAAAGATATCCGACATGAACAGGCCTCAGAACAGTGATAAGCAAACGACTTCATTGTCAATAAATGTACCAGGTAAAGTGAAATTTGATCATAAGGGTACACATATTTCGATGGCTCGGACGAATAACGTTGCATCTCGCGTGGCATTCCGAAACCGCTCTGTAGCGCTATAGACTTGCCATACAACTACAGAGCGATTTCAGAATCGCTTGCGAGATGTAACGTTCTTCGTCCAAGCCATCGATTTTACCATAGCGCCATTGCCTTAGCATGTATAATCAAGTGATTTTATCGGTGTTGTATATTGTATGAACCAATTGATTTTTTTATTTATGTTAGTTTCACTGCATGTTCTTGCACAGTGGGCTCATCTTGTGTTCAGCTCGCAGATTCGGCAACTGGCTATTCAACTCAATTTTTTTACAGTTGACATGATTATATCTTCAATTGAATAATTAGCAGATTACCAGTCAGCACATCATATGATTATTTAAATTATACATTGTCTATACAGGGTGACCCAGAATCCGTAACGAGGAATTAACAGGGTAAATCTTGATCAAAAACGGGAGCGAAATTTCCTTAGCCGTTTTCCCCGGAAAGGCTTAGATTCCTCGTTATAATTATTTCAAATTCAGCCAATGACGCTCGGCTTATGAACGGCCGTTCGTCGATGTGATTACCGCTCGGTTGTATGCGCGTCTCCCACCCTATTGTCGCCGCAAAAAAAAAGTGCACACGACCAAGCGGCGAGCACACCGACAAGCGCCCGTTCTTAAATCGCGCGTTATTGACTGAAATTAAAATATTTATAACGAGAAATCTAAGCATTTCCGGAAAAAACGGCTGAAGAAATTTCGATTCCGTTTTTGATCAAGATTTACCCTGTAAATTCCTCGTCACGAATTCTGGGTCACCCTGTTTAAACGCATACGTCATACATGTACATATTCATGACTTTCGTCTCTATCTAGGAGAGGATGATCAGAACTCGAACGCGGAGGATGAAATTAACCCCAACTCGGCCGAGATTAGTGACGCAGATTCTGGAAACTCCCCTAAATAAAAGCCTGCAGATTTGTATTCTGATAATAAAAACAATGAAAAAAATTGATCTCTGCGATGTACGGATTACTGTATACGTATAATATATATATACACATATATATCAGATTATATCAGAAAAAATCAATCATTTTTTTGTGTTCAGGGCCATATCGGAAATAGTTAGTCCTCAATATAAAACAAATTGTCCCCAAAGCTCAGCTATGTATTATTTTAGTTTTATCTGTATAACTGTCTTCATTTGACTGATAAAAATAAAAGAAATATACGTTCATGTAAAGAATTTTATGATCTACAAAAATGGTTGTTCGGCCCAAGTTGTTCAATTGAACCGTTAACAAGTTAAGGGGTTTAAAAGTCATATTTATATTTGATAACTACTTACTTTTCGACAAATTAATTTCTATTAATTTTTTCATAAATTAAAGAAAATTTTCTCTGTACAAAAACGTGTATTTACTTCATTTTTATCGGTTAAATAAAAAAAGTTATACAGATAAAACTAAAATAAAATAATTTTGCCATTTAAAATACATGGGAAATCTTATTTTCAAATGCGCTAATTCTGTGTCTGAGCTACATAGCTGAGCTTTGTGGACAATTTGTTTTATGTTAAAGACTAACTATTTGCGATATGGCCCAGAATAGAAGAAAAAAATCTATTTTTTTTTACACAGTCTAATATTATATACTTCACTCCCGGCATGTGTACCTATACATGTTAGTCCTCGTCCAGGTGAGTGTTCATGGAATGTAGGCTTGGAAGCAAATGAAAAATGTTACCGGGCGTTTGATTTCAGTCCCGACGTGGGGCTTTTATTCAGCTATCTCTCACGCACTCGCACGTCTATATAGTGGATGGTACTGAAACAGGTGCGGATAGAGGTACATTGGAAACGGATAGGATCAACCAATTCAACTGCGCATAGATACGGACAGAATCTATGTGTGGATGGTATTGCAACAGGTGCGGATAGAGATACATTAGAAGCGGGTGGGATGAACTATTAACTGCGTATATATATGAATTGCATTCTTATCTGGATTTGCTCATTATTCCGGATGGACAACGCGTGCGTACAGAACTGCAGATAGATGCGGATAGAAATTATTCCCATTTAATATCAAAATGCGTATAGAATCAGACACGCGCGGATAGGATTTCTGTCCGTTGTTGCACGAAGATGCGTATAGGAACGAGTATTTCCAACTGCTCCTATCCGGAATTGCAGTGACAAAAACACATACGATACGGACAGGATTCGTCTTCTGTCTGCAGATAGATGCGGATAGAAATTATTTCCATTTAATATCAAAATGCGTATAGAATCAGACACGCGCGGATAGGATTTCTGTCCGTTGTTGCACGAAGATGCGTATAGGAACGAGTATTTCCAACTGCTCCTATCCGGAATTGCAGTGACAAAAACACATACGATACGGACAGGATTCGTCTTCTGTCTGTTTCTGATGGAATTTTAACCAGGGATAACCAGTCAGTGAGAGATCATAGTACATCGTTTCGGTGAATAGTTGTATTACAGAATAAACTGTCATACTGATAACGTATAATAGACATAACATACACTTTACCAAGAAACAGCTGTGTACTTATACCAAATTTGGCTCCAGCATCTATCATATAACATGTACACTAAGCGTAATGGATTCTGATCCGGACGAGTTGGACAATTCTAGAAACAGCCAATCGGCGCTCTGGATTTTTTTAATCCAGAGCGCCGATTGGCTGTTTCTAGAATTGTCCAACTCGTCCGGATCAGAATCCATTACGTTTAGTGTACCATGAGTTTATAGAGACATGTACAATAACTGATATCCCTAACTTACAAAATATCAATTGCATATTGCTTACGCTTCGGTGAATTATGACTCGATACATATTATCTTGATGGATGCTGGACGAATTTGAATCAGTGTAACATCTGTTTCATTGGTATCAGTGTATGCAGTACAACGGACTGACTTGCATCATAGGTGAAAAATTTCATTTGAAACGATCTTAGCTGACAGCTGCAGAATATATCGTATTATAATATGCCTGTGCACAAGTCATCCGTCGTATCGTATAGTGTCGAAAACGATAACGAAAGAGAGTCTCATTCAACTATAGTCAATCTAGCCGCGAAATGAAAGAACAACAGTCGCATGAATATGTCTGCTGGCATAATTGAAGTTCAGCTAGTAAAATTACCCAGTAGAGCTGATTACAGGCAAAATATAAATATGTCTCATATACAAAATCAAAACAGACTCCTCTTTTTTATTCCAATATTCACTATAGGTACATGAAGTGAAAATCATTTGTTATGCCTATGCACAATTCCGAACCAATACGCCAAATTCATTGTTTTAAATCAAATCCGAAAATTTAATGTATGTTAGTAGTTATGTAAAACACAATATCTATACACCATGCTATTTCCTATCCGCGAAAACCATAGCCTTTCGTCACCTATCTCTTACTCTACCAGGCGCTCGCCTCATTCAGTTGGTTGAGATAGTGAAAGACATTGGTTCGCTGTTAGGAAAGTCGCTGAAAATACATATGGGGAATTCCATGTGTTCTCACCCAGCCTCGGACCATCACCATTTCCAATTTCGTCGTAACTCTAGTACCTTGTAGTACTATCAGATAAACTTGCCCAGAATTTTTTTTTTTATGTCTTACCGTTTCAAAGTTACGCATCATTGAAAAAAAAAATTTGGGGCCACTTTTAAAATTATGAAAAAAATACAAAAAATTCTGTGTCAGATTACAAGAATTTTGAGATGATAGCGAAAGTGGTATCTTCATTAGTTCAAAAGTTATGAATTATTTAAGATCATTCGCGTCTGCATTTGGCGAAAGTTCGCGGTTTAATCTTTCTGTTTGAGCGACCACTTTTAAAATTCTAAAAGGAATACAGAAAATACCCCGTGAAAATACAAACATTATGAGACCTTGGCGAAAGTGGTATCTTTGTTAGTTCAAAAGTTATGAATTATTTGATATCGTCGGGTATGCAGCTCGAAGATCACAGGTTCTCTGAGACGTGATCAACCTTCAACAAAAGTGATATCTTCATCAGTTTCAAAGTCATATAATAATTTCTCCGTGAGTCAGCTCTGATTTTTCTGGATAAAATGACATCAATGCTCTGTCAGAGATGCTTTCCAGTTAGAATCAAAGTGATCCGAGATCACTTTAGATTCTAACCTTACCCGGAATGCAGCGTTTTTATTGTTTGGCATTGGTTGGCATTAGCTCTGTTCGTTTTAGTTTACACTTTCTAGACTTTTCCTACACTTCTTATACACTCGCCCAATAGGTGTAAACTCCTAGCGGAAAGTGTAAAATCTGGTGAAAGTGTAAAACTTGTAACTAAGACGAACAGAGCTATAGTTCAATGAAAACGCTGCATTCCGGGTAAGGTTAGAATTTAAAGTGATCTCGCATCAATTTGATTCTAACTGGAAAGCATCTCTGAACACCAACATTTTGAGACCCCGCTGAAAGGAGTTTCATATCAGTTTCATTGACGTTGTTACTATGCATACTTCAGGTTGTTTATCGGTTGCCATGGAAACGTTGGCAGCTTCACGCGGATTGCAAGGGAGTATCGTAACAAAAAGTGCATCGATCTGAAATAATTAGGTACATCAGATGACTTGGGGACAATTACTCATTGCTATAAAATATGCAAAGCTTCCGACGACAAATCCGAAAAATGGCGCCCAAATGCTTTCGCAGTAGATGCTGCAATCCTTTTCATAAAAGAAAACACAGAAAGGTGACCGTCTTAAGACGCCCTAATGCTATTCAGATGAAGAAAATGCCTATACTATCAAACACAAATCGAATATGTATTTCCTGCAGATTGCGAATCGATAAAATGGCAACGACTAATGAATCTGGTGAGTCTTTCGTACAGCTCAAAGATATGGATTGATAACCAATACGAACTGCAGCATATTGTATTTATTCAACTACCCCGTATTTTATTCACCTAAGACAAAATCTTGACACGAAAATTGTTTGTGATTCGTAGATGTGAAAAGTGACCCGGTAGCTAATAATGATATACGGACATGTACCCAAACGTCAATCGATTATGATTCCACACCGGTGACATCTCAAGAGTATGCATCAATGCCGACTCAAGATTCAGATTAGCATTAAGACAAAACTGCCTTGTGTTAATGCTTCATTGCACTCAATGGGCTTGTCTCCAATACAAGGAAAAAACGTTTGAATTCAACGTTCATTAAAAGTAGAATGGATGATCTGTCTAGATCTTCACAAACGTCTTTGTGTGTCGAACCGTCGCCTCCATACACTGAACGAAATAGTCATTATTTCATAGAAATGATGACTCAACTCAAACAAAAATTTCACGCGCCTTCTACAAGCTATAATCAAAAAATTCAAATACTATCGCTAATACCAAAGAGTTGGAGTGTTGGTAAAGTTATTCAAGAGATAGGTGCAACTGAGTATATGGTAAAGCTTGCAAAAAAACTCACTGAAGAAAATGGCATACTCTCCGAACCTCGTGCCAAATTAGGTAAGACAATATTATTGTATACTAATGCCGGCCCATTCGAATATAGTGGTTGCAATTGTCGCGTAATCTGTAGCCAATGTGAAACGATAAAGTTTGCATGAACACAAAAATATTCATATGTGGTCTCGATTTTTGATATTATAAACTACAAAAAATTTGATCCTAGATTCGTTATGAGTTATGACCCTCTTGTCTCAAGCATAAACAGTAAACTGCAGTTTGTTAGCAAGATCTAGTGCTTACTTTAATGCTGACATTACAAAGAAGACAAGCATTCGAAAAGTGTCATTGCATCATGTCTTATGCATACATCTACGTACGAAGTTTTGCAATAAATAAGCGGGACGTTAATCTCAGTTTTCTTTGTAATGAATGTCCGAGTTTTCTTTTTTTTTTCTACGAATAATTAGAAAAAGATAATATCAATAACGTCACGAAATCAAACTGTAGTATAACACTCCTTTGGTTTTCGTCATATTATAGCTTGTTGCTTGGCTTGATCCAAAGTGACTGTATAATAGCATCAGATTTTCGGAATATTCTAGGAATATGTTGCGCATGGCGACAATCGAACTGAATCACCCCATCTTATTCCGTTCATGAAACACTATTTCCCGCATTCTTCTACCTTTTGATTCTTTAATTTATGAGGAGAATGCGTTAAGCCAGAATGTAAAAGCGAAAGTTATATCGTTTTACGAAGACGATGAAATGAGTTCTACCATGCCTGGAAAAAAGGATTACGTATCCGTGAAAAATAATGAGGGACGATCCATTCATCGACAAAATAGACTTGTATTATGCAATATAAAAGAGCTCTACTACCAATTTAAGGAACAAAATCCTGATTTATCTATTGGATTCTCTACGTTCGCCACACTGAGACCCAAGCACTGCGTACTGGCAGGTGCCAGTAGTACACACACGGTTTGTGTATGCTCCATACACCAAAACATGAAACTCATGATTTTAGGTAACTATTTTCAACTGTGCTGATTCGTCGATCCCATTTTGTATCGCACTTTTCGTTCAAGGTAATATTTCCGTAGAAATTGAGGTATGATTTATGAATTAAAAACCCAATTTACAATAAACAGAAATGAAAATACACACAATTCTCTTAATTCTTGCACGGAATTAGTATCACTGACAATTTATTGATTGATTTTGTTAATAGGCTGTAACTTACATATTCTGACGAAAAACTTGGGTCACCCCTTGACTACTTACGACGATGTTCTATTACTGTCAGTTTGCGACGATGCTAAATCGAAATGTTACCTAGGCGATTGTAAAGCTTGTCCCAGAACTGAAATTTTACGGAACTTGCTTGTTCGAATTTTAGATACCAATGATGAGCCCACTATCAGCTATAAACAGTGGATTTCGAGGCCACGTACAATCCTGGAAAAGGTTGAAAATCAACCTGGGGCAGACTTCATAGAAGCATTTAGCGAGAATGCGTGTGTATTAATCCAACATGCATTCATCGCCAAACAGCAAGCTAGTTTCATGAAGATATTGAAAGCCTCCTTACAACCGAATGAATGTCTTGTACTTGTGGACTTCGCTGAAAATTACGCTTTTGTTGTTCAAGAAGCTGCACCAGGCTACCATTGGAACAACAGTCAGGCAACGATTTATACTGTTGTCATGTATTACAACAATAATGGCACCGTTGACCACAAAAGTCTTGTCATTATATCTGATTGTATGCATCATGATGCAGTTGCTGTACACGTGTTCTCGCAAATCATTATCGAATTTGTCAAATCTGTCGTCGCCGATTCTGAGAAAATATTTCATTTTTCTGACGGTGCCCCACAACAATTTAAAAATTTTAAAAATTTCGACAACATTCATTACCATAAGCAGGACTTCGGTATTTCTGCAGAGTGGCATTTCTTCGCCACCGCACACGGTTAAGGCCCGTGTGATGGCATAGGGGGTACCGTCAAGAGATTGGCAGCTAGAGCCAGTCTGCAACGGCCGTCGGATACCCGAAGAATTATACCAGTGGGCTTCTAATGCGAAAAACATTGCGTCTATCACTGTTAAATATACAGATGTAAACAAATATACGTCAACCAAAGATTTTCTGCTGAAGCGGTTTGAAGCTGTCAGGCCTACCTCGCAAACACAAAAATACCACAGCATTATCCCTGAAGAAAATGGACGCTTAAGAGCACGACGCTATTCTAATACAGAGGGATATGAGACCCATCGCATATTAAAATAGCGAAGTGATATAGAATAATTAGAGTAAAATATACCTATTACTAAAGTTACAGTTATTTTCCAATTTTTTTACGTGTTATATCATATTAACTTGTAGTTCAGATTATACAAATATAACATTTAAGTTCATGTTGTGTGACGTCGATTATGAAAGTAGATTTGGAATATAACCATGACTCGGGAAACCAGTCTATACGGGGTGTTGAATAGTTTATAACTTTTGAACTAATAAAGATACCACTTTCGCTAAGGTCTCATAATGTTTGTATTTTTCACGGGGTATTTTCTGTATTTTTTCATAATTTCAGAAGTGGTCGCTCAAACAAAAAGATTGAACTGCGAACTTTCGCCAAATGCAGACACAAATGATCTTAAATAATTCATAACTCTTGAACAAATGAAGATACCACTTTCGCTATCATCTGAAAATTCTTGTAATCTGACACAGAATTTTATATATTTTTTTCATAATTTCAAAAGTGGCCCCAAATTTTTTTTACAATGATGCGTAACTTTGAAACGGTAAGACATAAAAAGAAAAAAAAAAATCTGGGCAAGTTTATCTGATAGTACTACAAGGTACTAGAGTTACGACGAAATTGGAAATGGTGATGGTCCGAGGCTAGGTGAAAAGACATGGAATTCCCCATATATATATGTAATAAATTGATATTAATAAAAATAGGCAAATGACTGTGATTTAAGCACCATATACAGGTTATATATGGGGCATTCCAGCTCAACTCAACCGGCCAACGGAAGTGACCTCTTCGATTTTGTTCTCGAAATAATATATGGTAGTTCTACATTAAACATAACATGTCTGTGAAGATCGAGCCTTAAATCAAAAATCTGCCCAAGTTATGATTTTATGAAGATTCGAGTCGCCTCACATTCAAATATTCACTGCCACTAAACGATGACTCGACTCAAAAAGGTGTCTAATGAATTATGTCCGGTACAAAGTGTAGTTTGGATGGAAATTCAATAAAAAATTTCAAGCACTCTTTTTCTCTAAAATTTCTCGTAAATCTCAATTTTCTCGGGAGTGCCCTAATCGATTGGGATGAATTTTGCACACAAAATTTTCGGTGAAAAACTACAATTTTCGACACCCGAAACAATATGCCCGGACGTCAACTTCCGAAGTTGTGCAGTTCTTAAATAATCATATAATTACCATTTCCGAGGAAATTTTGGTTCGCACGAATAAATAATTTGCATAAATAAATTGCACTGAAAGAAATTTGGGCGACTAGCGTTACCATGGAGTGACGCAGCAGTGTTAAACAAATATGCGCTGCGAACCTGGTTTTGAATCTGCTACACGCTCTACTATGGTGACTCAGTACACCAAGCCGGGCGAGCTACAATCCCAGTGATAGCTCACCGCGTTCGTGGGTGAGAAAGTCACCCGACGAAGTGTACCTATGATCCCGAAATCTGAGTAAGTAGCGTCTCAAGGCAAGCGAGTGCAGCGCCACTAGGCCTATATTGGTAGGTCGCCCAAATTTTATTCAATGTGGGTATGATGCAAAGCATAGAAAGCTTGGATACAAATATTTAGGAAGTTGCTATTAGACATCAATAAATCAATTTAGTAATTGATAATCTTTTTAGTTATCACAAACATAATTTATTCGTCAATCGTGTCAAATAGCACTTTCTGTTTTTATGAATCACTGATTACATTCAACTGGATACGAGTTCACATGGAAGGCAGGGGCCAATGCTTGCACCCGAGTGTACAGTAATGTTCGTTCATGGGTTGGCGGTGGCTAACTGTTTTTTTCGGACTTTTTCGGAAACAAGACTCCATCCTAGTCGTATTTGATGTGCTAATGGCCGAAATTGTGATAATAATAATTGTGACCCCTCGTAAAAATAATATAATATTATTTTATTGATGGTATCCGAAGAAGTCTGAAAAAAATAGTTAGCCAGCGGGAAACCCATTCATGAACATTACTGTACACTCAGGTGCAAGAATTGGCCCCTGCCTTTCATGTGAACTCGTATCCAGTTGAATATAATCAGTGATTCATAAAAACAGAAAGTGCTATTGGACACGATTGACGGATAAATTATGTTTGTGATAATTAAAAAGATTATCAATTACTAAATTGATTTATTGATGTCTAATAGCAAGTTCCTAAATATTTGTATCCAAGCTTTCTATGCTTTGCATCATACCCAATGTTATTTATTCGTGCGAACCAAAATTTCCTCGGAAATGGTAATTATATAATTATTTAAAAACTGCACAACTCCGGAAGTTGACGTCCGGGCATATTGTTTCGGGGACCAAAATTTGGAGTTTTTCACTGAAAATTTTGTGTGCAAAATTCATCTCAATCGATTAGGGCACTCCCGAGAAATTTGAGATTTACGAGAAATTTTCGAGAAAAAGAGTGCTTGAAATTTTTCATTGAATTTCCATCCAAACTACCGCGTGATTCCTCGATTGCACCTCAGTGATATGGGTAGCAGACCGTCAGGTATAGTCGGCATGAAAAAATTATCCGTGATCGTAGCGGCCAGTTCTTGTTTGTTTTATTGAGTTTTGACAGGTACGGTGAAGTGGTGTCATATTATTACGGAGAAGAATTATTACACGCTCAAAATATTCTTTGTGCACCGAATGATCGTTATCCAGGGGATTGCGACTGATTAGCGTGTCGATAGATGAGTAAGTAAAACTATTTTTCATAATTACGAGTGCATCTGTAAGAGCGTAACCTCAAAACGGCAAGTAATCTCAAGGACAAGTGACCGTTCTCAGGTAGGCCGAGGGGCTTTACGGTCCTAGTAATTGACACTTAGAGTCCGCGGGGCTCTGCGAGCCCGGGCGTGCCGACCTGGCACTACATGACCCAGAACTGGCCAAAGTCAAAAGTTTAACCTGTGAACACACGCAGGGTTTAGTGTCGCACATCAATTCGCATTCCTGTATCAGTTCATACTTTGTGCCGTACAAGCTTTTGCATCTTTAGTAGTTATTATTTCAGAGAGCATGCATCAGCCTCGGATTTCCTTTGACCTGGCATCTTCATAGCTTGACTCGTACTAACACAGGGTGTGAAGGTGTTTACTGCTGCCAAATCATTCTACGGAGCGTGTGCAGGAACAGCTGGAACACTATGTTTAACGAGAAGGACATCAAACTGGGACGTCGGTTACACAATGCTGAAGAGTAGGGGCATTTTCCACTGCATACCAATTGACACGAGTAACATGCTAAGCTAGCATGTTCATAATCAAAAAACAAGGCGGATTAATTAGGTATGAAGAGAAACATCAACGGGGGTATACCCACCTTGAAGATAATTTTTTCAAATCACTGCTACGCTCTGATAATAGATTTTAGTCACTCAGTTTTTTTATAGTTGATTAGCGCTGTTTTGATACAGAGTTTATGATTTTTTCAGATTTTCTGTCCTTCGCTGAACATGAATAATGAGTTTAATATTGATGCAGTCACAGTTCTCAATGCTCACAATGGTTAAGTCAACCATGACTGCGTCGGAAGGTGCAAGGATTGGGATTGGAGTTCGTAGTAGATATAATAATTGTATACTTGTATAATGGTATATATTTATCTATTTTATTCATCGAAACGATTTATCTAATCAGGTCATGCGGTGACAATACAATACAATACACTATAATCCTGTATACTGCAGAGATGCACAGCACCTGTAAGTTATGTTCAATAAAAAAAAATATATTCACCTACACACGATACAGATGGCTCCCCTAAACTTTAATTCTGATCAGCGGTGAAACTCCAAGCTGCGATTCAGGCCACCGATACAGTACAATAGAGCTAGCTTGGTCTAACAGAACTGGTCATAGTTTTAAGATTCTGCAAAAAGTCATGTACCATCTTCGTATTAATGAAGCCTCGTGCAGTCTGCAATTAAATCATATTAAAGCCATCAACAGCTGTGTTCCGAATTCTTGTTTGTTCCCCTGATATTTCCACGGAAAATCAATCGTTCCGTACTTGCTGTAATCAGCCATAACATTCTCAATTTTCAATTTCCTGTAGATAGTATTAAATATTTGGTAGGATATGGGTTTCTTCAAATATATTTATTCGGAATAACTACATCGACGTAACATCCAATTACAGGTTTTGTGAGTGGAATATTGCTTGAAATAGAATACATACCTAATATATTGCTTGAAATAGTATACATATCCAATAACTATCAAATACACACATATGCCCCTCGCTGGATTAAGGGATATACCCACCTTGAAAATACTTTTCCTTAAATCACTGCCATGCTCTGAGGAAACATTTTGGTGACTCAATTTTTTTACAGTTGATTAGTGCTATTTTGTCACATAGTTTTTATTCTACTTAGATTTTGTGTCCTCCGCTAAACTAAGTCAGTCCATCGAAGAACAAGTAGTTGTCGTATGGTACAGGTTGCTGCGTTGCATAAAATTTCTTCAACTATGGAAGAAATATTCTGTATAAATGTGATTTGGGGGCAAACCAATAATATTTCATGAGTTTAATTTTAAGACATGGAAATTTTTGATTTTAAATCATTTTTTCCAAAACGATGGAAAAAAGTCTTACCAGCAAAAATTTCGATGTCTAAAATTCAAATTCATGAAATATTATTGGTTTGGCCCTAAATTACATTCATACGGAATATATCCTCCAAAGTTGAAGAAATTTCATGCAACGCAGCAGCCTGTACCCTACGATAACTACTTTTTCTTCGATGGACTGAATTTATGTTCAGCGAAGGACACCAAATCTGAAAAAAATCATAAACTCTGTATCAAAACAGCACTAATCAACTATAAAAAAACTGAGTGACTAAAATTTATTATCAGAGCGTAGCAGTGATTTGAAAAAATTATCTTCAAGGTGGGTATACCCCCGTTGATGTTTTTCTTCATACCTAATTAATCCGCCTTGTTTTTTGATTATGAACATGCTAGTTTAGCATGTTACTCGTGTCAATTGGTATGCAGTGGAAAATGCCCCAACTCTTCAGCATTGTGCAACCAACGTCCCAGTTGGATGTCCTTCTCGTTAAACATATCGCACACCTAGATCTAAACTAGGACAAGTCAAAAAACTTGAATTTTGAGTTATTATCATTTTTGTATACCCTGATAAAATACGCAAGTAACCACAAGAACAGATTCAACCTAATGCTCATAATCATGCCGACAGATTGCACTAACTTGGTTTTGCTGAATTAATAAATAATCAATAATAATAATATAATAATATAATTATTATAATATTGATAATGATGATTAATGATAATTATCATTAGTAATATTATATAATTATATTTATTATGAATAATAATTATTTAATTAATTAATTATCCGAAGGCATAATTGGCAAAACGTTTTTTCCTCATACTGAAAAATGAGATTTTATGACTTGTCCTAATTTAGATCTAGGTGTGCGAATCAGTGTTTCAGTTTTTCGTAGAATGATTTGGCAGCATTAAACACCTTCACACCCTGTGTTAGTACGAGTCTAGCTATGAAGATGCCAGGTCAAAGAAATTCTGAGGCTGCTGCATGCTCTCTGAAATAATAACTACTAATAATTATAAGGCACAAAGTATGAACTGATAAGTGTCAATTACTAGGACCGTAAAGCCCCTCGGCCTACCTGAAAACGGTCACTTGTCCTTGAGGTTACTTGCCGTTTTGAGGTAACGCTCTTACAGATGCACTCGTAATTATGAAAAATAGTTTTACTTATTCATCTATCGACACGCTAATCAGTCGCAATCCCCTGGATAACGATCATTCGGTGCACAAAGAATATTTTGAGCGTGTAATAATTCTTCTCCGTAATAATATGACACCACTTCACCGTACCCGTCAAAACTCAATAAAACAAACAAGAACTGGCCGCTACGATCACGGATAATTTTTTCATGCCGACTATACCTGACGGTCTGCTACCCAAATCACTGAGGTGCAAGCGAGGAATCACGCGGTACACTTCGTACCGGACATAATCCATTAGACACCTTTTTGAGTTGACTCATCGTTTAGTGGCACTGAATATTTGAATGTAAGGCGACTCAAATCTTCATAAAATCATAACTTGGGCAGATTTTTGATTTAAGGCTTGATCTTCACAGACATGTTATGTTTAATATAGAACTACCATATATTATTTCGAGAACAAAATCGAAGAGGTCACTTCCGTTGGCCGGTTGAGTTGAGCTGAAATGCCCCATATATATGGTTGCCAAAATACTATTACATCCGTTACACCATATATACCAATGGAAATGGAACAAAATCTGTACATAGTGCACAATCTATACCTACATACAAACCATTTGGCACAATGTTTGAAAGCTATAGTCAAAACGAAATGTAACTATATAATTTTGCCCATGACTATAGAATGATAATAGTAATACTTTCTGTTATAATTATTATTAATATTATGATTATCGTGTGCCGATGACACCAAATGAAACTATTGACCAAAACAATACATATATATGCTACTGTTAATGACAAAATTTCACCATGGTATGGTATGGAAGATGTATTTTAAATAATTTTGTACCTGTAGACCCAATGTTATCTGCGAATCTAACATTCGTCAGTCGATGCAAGGTTCATGACATGTTTACAACCAGTGACCGAAAACATAGTACTTTGAGACTGGTTCGCAAAATACGATAAGGTCATATCAATTCAACGCGAGAACAACAAACACAAAGAAGAGAAAACGAATGTGCCCGCCAAGTACGTAGCTCTTGGAATGATGCTTCGATATCCTCACACGAAACTCCGACTTCACGACGTAGACTTGAGTTTGATTTTGAGTTTTTTTACTTTTTTTCAACAAATTGCTGAGATCGCAGTTGTACGTTCGGTGCTTGGCTTTTTTCTTGATTTCACGACAAAGACTGGCGAACCGTTTTACTTATAAAGCAATTGTGATTTTCGTCTGAGTGCTTGGCGGCTTTTTTTACATCTTTGGATGTTTTTCGTGGGATCGTACACTCTTCTACTGGCCAATGCCACCTCCTATCGCCGAGACAACCGATTCTTCCGCAGAGCTACAGGAGGCGACAACAGCGCAGACAGAGCAACTACTGAGCCTAGTACACAGACAGCTAGAGCTACTACGAGAGCAGGAGGAGCTGGCTTGGAGGATCAGCCTGAAGCCGCTGGACCCAGTGCACCAGCCTCGTCAGCATCCTAGGCGCGACTTAAGAGTGCATCTGGAGGGAGTTCTGACGACGCCAGGGATCGTAATCGATTACAGTCATACCCCCTCTATCCTCTTCCTAAATCATCCTGGATCCCGAGGCTACTCCGCCGAGGACCACAAGCCGATGCCGCGACACCTGGTGGCGAGAGACTACGCACACGGCCACAGCTCATTCAGCCTCCGCAGCGCCTCCACCAAGTGATCGGCACTGCGCCGAAGGATCCACGCACCCCTCCCCCTGTCCGTCCGAACCGACCCCGTCCTATCTCCCTCCTCCCTCTTCCAGTACCCCGGAAGACACTCTTTACCTCCCCTACTCGTAAACCTCGCCGCGCCTGATGTCTGTTCACCACCTACCCCCCGCTGATCCCCAGCTATCCCTTTCCTTCTCCAATTCCTATCCCCCCCCCCCCCCCCCGCCTCAAACAAATTACCACCCACGGTGCCAGTATTTGATTGGGGAGCCCCTCCGTCCAAGGCCCCTCCTCATACCATCAACCTGCCCATTTCAACAGAAGTCAATACTTGCATGGTGATGACACCGAGAACAACGACAGTCAATCAACGAAGAAAACTGGTAGAACCTACTACAAGTAGTTTGCTTCGTCTTTGCAGCATGTCTACGGGTGAAACTTTACAACGCAGACTGGACCGTCTGAAAGAGATAGAAAATTTGTGGAGAAGTAATATTGAATTGGGTGTTCACAAACTTAACGACAGGCTAACATTAGATCCATCAGCTTCGGATATATCCCACGAATTATCGAAGCTCTCTCTCTTAGAGGATTCCATTATATTACCAGAACCAATAAAAATAAAAGGACGACCTAGTGGTGCCCTTATATGTACTGTCAGTCAGAGGAGTAAGCCGAAAACAAAAAAATAATTACACAGTTCGTATATTAATATAATAATAACAAAACAAATATTATAGGTATATGACATACCAATCAAACAGGACCACAGATTCCACAGATATCTATTGCATAAATATTATTGTAGAAATATGAAAGAATTGTTTACCTAGGTTTATCCAGATATATATTTTGTTATTTTTCGTTTTCATATCTTTCTGACTTGCTTTTTGATTATTCTCATTTTAATAATTGTTTTCATCGGCGAACTCATATGAGAAACGAGGTGTGGAAATTTGAATGTAAAATGTGCAATGAAAATTGTGTATAGGGCCAAATGTACTCATATATATACCTGTATGTATGCACATTGTACACCAATATTATTATAACCATAATTATATTATATTCATAAATATTATTATTACCACAAATTGTGCAATGAAAATCGTATAAAGAGAAAAATGTATACCCATATATGTATACATATTGTCTGCAATATTATTATAACTATGATTATATATTATATTATTGAATATTATTAATACCACAAATTATGCAATGAAAATCGTGTTTGGACAAAACGCACTCATTCATATACCTGTATGTATGCATATGAAATGCAATATTATTCTTCTAAAAGCTACCTCAAACACTTGTAATATATTCTATATACATTATACATACACCTTCATGCATGTAAATAATATATAAATATTCATATCGATTATGCATTACGAATAAAGAAGTTTTTTATGGTAAATTGTCTTTTCTCCTCGATAAAAATTCAATTGAGATCCACTAATTTAGCCGGAGTTCACTCGGCCCCTAATCGTTAACATTAGCTCATTCTTTCTTGGTTTTAGAAAGGCTATGTACTCCGAGAATCACTTTACACTTGAGTTCTTCGTTTCATTCTAGGTTCCTAGATGCTTTGATTTCAATTAGTCGTTATGTCGTTCGCGAAATACATTCCCTCGTTTAGCTGAGGTATGATTGGTGTGTAAGATTTTATCAAACTTCTATAAATGAATTTCTGAAATCCCGGGAACTTTCATGACGTGGGTGCATGCGCAATATCAGTCTACTGGGTGATCACACTGGGTGAGAACCGCTGCAGGACCTGATATTGACATCCTTAGACTATATAGTACTGAACGGAACATTGCCTATGCCGCAGTATAGGGGAATTTGTTGCCGAGTAATGAGAAAGGGACGGAAGATACTAAATCGTTTGTCAGAGAAGTAAGCAGTTATCTCGTTCAGGATAAAAAGTTGCCGAGTCGTGTTGCGGCGTTGCTACGTTTATGTGCCCCACAGCCTCTGTGGCATAACTCTCTCGATCATAACTAAACCCACTCGATTTCAAGAAGTAGCATTAATGAGGCTTATTTGTGTGCATATATATATATCGCTGAGGCTATCTTTGTCTTTTTAGTCGGCAACACCCCCACCACTCCAATGCTGCGACCCCTACTATATGGTCTGAGTCGACATCGTTGTGAACCAGCCAAAGCAACGTGTTGGAGAGCAGCTGATATCTGATACGGCTACTCACCTGGACAAGCTAGGCGTAGGAATTTAGTTAACCTCGTCACTCCCGAAATCTTCTTCGTCACTTACGAAATCCTTTTCGTCACTCACGAAATCCTGTCCGTCACTCACGAAAAACGCTGAAGGAAAACGCAAACCGCACTGCGGAAAATTTCGTCGCTCACGAAATCCTTTTCGTCACTCACGAAAAACGCTGAAGGAAAACGCAAACCGCACTGCGGAAAATTTCGTCACTTACGAACGTTTTCGTGACGCACGAAAATTTCGTCACTCACGAAGTGGACTGCGAATAGACACGTCAGTAGAATAAAGCCTATCGGACTCCAACAAACAACGTTGACTGAAAATCTCGTTTTGACTAGATGATACGGAGTTAGATTATAAAACTCGTCAGAATACGCATCACGTTGACTCACAATTTGAGTCTCAGCAGACGAGCCTTCGGAGATGAGCTCAACATGGAGCTTGTAGTGGAATTCGTTGCAATCCAACGCTTGAATTCGGCTTTATTGGTCTGGCTCCTTACCGTTCCCTGTATCAAATCATGCTATCCTCATATTTTTCAACTTCAACATTTTCCCTTGATTTTCTCCTGTCAGACTTCCTCAGGCGATAACTTGCTAAATAATTGAGCCGAAAAAACTGTTTCTTCTGATAATTGCATTCATAAATGAAAATAAGCCATATCTACAATGTATAGGTGAATAAAATTTAGAGGTAATAGTCAGTTAATAGTTATCTGACAGTCTTGTCGGTCAATAATTGTCATTTTATTTATCACTATGAACTTCACACGTCAGTCGATTCGCATAACCTCAAAAGCTCGAGATCGTAGGAATTAAGATTGACCTTTCAAATCATTTTTGTTGGTGACTATTACATTAATGTACTTAGCGTAAGGTTTTCGCACCCGAGGGGCTTTTGATGGGTATTCACTAGTTTATGTACGTTCGAATTTTGTATTCAGCATTGCTCGTACTTTTCTTTATTTGTATTTATGAACATGAAATGACAACACGCGTCTGCCAGTGTAGCAGACGGTTTCTGTCTGCGATACTGGCGCTTACTACGTCGTGACTATCGTACTGACGCCACTCTATACAACTTTTGTGTGGTTTCTCGTCTAGTGATTTTATGGGAATGGTTTGAGTTGGCTGAATCTCGGTCGAAAGAAGACTAAAGAGAAGTAGAAACATTGTACGAGGAAACGGGGTATCAGAATCTGAAGTTAATCATATTTCGGCACTCCGGACACGATTTAATCGATCTAGGGCTCACATAAAAGCTTTTTATGCCCACATTCTAGATTAAATTAGTTTCAATTCGTGTATATTGTGAGGTGAAAGAAAACGAAGATACTAATTCGCTGTATAAGTTAGGGTAGTTACCTCTCGGGTAAATAGACTCGTTGAGTCTCGTACTTGGAATTTTTTTTTTTTAATGTACTTGGCGCAAGACTCTACCGAGTCTCTTGATCAAAGAGTACATATTCTCTTATAAGTATTGTAACGTGTCAATCTGTCAGACCCCAGGCCTGCTACGATTGGACGTCCAAAATCATCGAAAAACTGGACAAATTCAGAGGCGCCGCTTGTGACGTCACAAGCGACGACGATCAACCCTGCTGGAAGTTCCGAATAGAAACGGATAGAAAAAGAGTGTATCCGTTTCAACTAGGTTTCTGGTTCCGGATTTTCGTATATGTAATCAGATTATCAGGATAGAATATCAATTCGTTTTCATTGTGAGATTCGTATAGACTGTGAATACTATCGAATCGTCATAACTGCAATAGGTATCGATTCGTATCTATCCTACAACGGGCATGGTCTGTATAGGTTTCTATCCGCACGCATTACTACGTGTGCCAGCGGTGAAACAATACTTATCGTTATGTATCCGTTTCTATACGTTTCTTCCGTAATTTAACGTACGCTGCTTATCAGATGCTATCCATTCGAATCCAATACGACTCTATCCGTCTGTTACTGCCTTACCGCTCCGTCGCTCCGAATTAGAATCAATCCGGATGTATCCTATGACAGGCATGGCCTGTATAGGTTTATATCAGCACATATTCTGGTTTGACCTGGCAGCCGTGCACGATAGAAACGGATAGAAAAAGAGTGTATCCGTTTCAACTAGGTTTCTGGTTCTGGATTGTCAGATATGTAAACAGATTATCATGATACAATACCAGTTCGTTTCTATTGTGAATTAGTTTGTATCGGTGTCACTCAATTAACTTTTTCATTTTGTTTTTTCTTTTTCATTTTGTTTTCATGTGGGTCACCCATCCAAATTCTGGTCACAGATGAAATTGCTTAACTTCGTTGATCAACTGACGTCCGGTGTTGATCTGGATCTAATCGTCGCCTGTTACAATCTCTAACACTTCTCGACTCAATAGGTAAACTTTGATTGAAAATATATGATTAAATCTAGTGATAAATTCTGTCACCATATGGCATTCAAGTTACAGATAATTATGAGTGTTAACGACGTCGGCGCCGGGGGTTGTCTTCGTACAACATACGCTTTCGTTATCTGTGTTTCGTCCTCTAGGTCGACCGCATCATAGTTTCCGTCCTCTAGGTTGACCGCATCGTAGTTTCCGTCCTCCAGGTCCACCGCTACGTAGTTACCGTCCTCCAGGTCAACCGCTACGTAGTTTTCGTCCTCCAGGTCCACTGCTACGTAGTTTCCGTCCTCCAGGTCCACCGCTACATAGTTATCGTCCTCCAGGTCCACCGCTACATAGTTCCCGTCCTCCAGGTTCACCGCTACGTAGCTTTTATGCTCCAGTTCCACCGCTACGTAGTTTCCGTCCTCCAGGTCCACCGCTACGTAGTTTTTGTCCTCCAGGTCCACCGCTACGTAGTTTTCGTCCTCCAGGTTCACCGCTACGTAGTTTCCGTCCTCCAGGTCCACCGCTACATAGTTTTTGTCCTCCAGGTCCACCGCTACGTAGTTTTCGTCCTCCAGGTTCACCGCTACGTAGTTTCCGTCCTCCAGGTCCACCGCTACGTAGTTTTTGTCCTCCAGGTCCACCGCTACGTAGTTTTCGTCCTCCAGGTTCACCGCTACGTAGTTTTCGTCCTCCAGGTCCACCGCTACATAGTTTTTGTCCTCCAAGTCCACCGCTAGATAGTTCTCGTCCTCCAGGTCGACCGATTGTAAGTAATTATTGATGGACAATTGATGTTGTACACGTTGATAATTCATGCATCATTATTCGGTAAATTGGTGACTACGGTGAGGTGGACCTGAAGGACGAAAACTACGGTGCGGTGGACCTGGAAGACGAAAACTACGTAGCGGTGGACCTGGAGGACGCAAACTACGTAGCGGTCGACCTAGAGGACGGAAATTGGCGATTTTGGCTCCCGAATAGACTCGGATAGGCGGATGGATCGGAGGCAGACGGATAAGCAACGTATTTGGAAATTCGGATTGAATCTTATAGCGCCAGTAACGTACAAGATCACATGCAATCCGCATAAAACGAGGATCTCGGCTTCCGGATAAAGTAGGATAGGTGGATGGATCGGAAGGAAACTGATAGGAAATGTATCTGGACACTCCGATTCAAGCGAATAGCGCCAGAAACGTACACGATCACGGATGGATCGGGGATTTTGGCTCCCGAATGGACTCGGATAGGCGGATCGATCGTAGGCAGACGGATAAGCAACGTATTTGGAAATTCGAATTGAATCTTATAGCGCCAGTAACGTACAAGATCACATGCAATCCGGATAAAACGAGGATCTCGGCTTCCGGATAAAGTAGGATAGGTGGATGGATCGGAAGGAAACTGATAGGAAAGGTATCTGGACACTCCGATTGAAGCAAATAGCGCCAAAAAACGTCCACGATCACGGATGAATCGGGGATTTCGCTCCCGAATAGACTCGGATAGGCGGACGAATCGGATGAAGACGGATAAGCAAGGTATCTGGAAATCCGGATTGAATCGAAAAGCCACAAGAATGTGAAAGATAACACGGAAACCGGATAGAACGTGAATCGGTTTTCTCAATTTCAGAACGACAAGCTGCAAGTCCGGAATGAAATCGATTGGAATTGATTGAGGTCAGACCCTATTAAATCAAATAGAATCAGACTCTTGATGGTCCGAATGCAATCGGATACATTTTTTATAGTAAAGATCGGAAAGAATCACATGTGGAATTCACATCGTATAGAATCTGATAAAAACGAAAAGAAATTTTATCCGTATTTCCTGATAGCGACCGGTGTCTGATTGAATCGTATACGATCTGATTAGGGTTGTATTCGCGGTTCTGGATAGACCGCATAGAAACTGATTGGATTTAGTCAATATTTCTATTCGAATGAAATAGATTTTATCGGATTTTTCCGGCAGGGAAGTATAAAAGGGGCTGCCGAGTTAGCTCAGCAGCGTATTTCAGGTAGAGCACCGGTGCGACTCATAACTCTTTGAGCTTAGCACGATCGAGCCAAAGCGGCCGTCGTAGCATTCAATAACATATTCTATACTCACTAAGATAGGAGATAGTCAGATCAATCAAATTCATTATACTAAATTTAGAAATCTATTCTAGCTAAAATCGCAGATAGGAAACTCAATAAAATGAATAAGAAGCATTAACTAAAGCAGTACTGCTGTCTAAATCAAACCGAGATTCAGTTGCCTTTTGAGTAGGGAAATAGGAGTATGAGTTAGATAAGTATTCTTTGTAATATTATATATTATTTTATTAGGCATTTAAATATAACTTTCTCACGAAGCTTATTGAGTATTGCCTGACATTTCTGTGTCTCTATCCTGTAGATTAGCATACCACACGAAGGCCAAATCAGAGATCAGAAAAACATCAACAGATGCGTACGGCTGCGGTCTAAGTGACCTGTGTCCGAGTGCCAGTTGTTGTGATTCTGAATCTGACACGCAGGCTCGGATCTACGATCCTGGTTCTGCAAGATAGAGTTAAATTCGCAATAGCAGGGATCACTGGCTCGGAATACCACCCGGTTCAGTGGGGGTCGGCTAAACCTTAGGTTTTGTATTATTAAAAGCTTTGGCGGTTGAAAGACCTGAGAAGCATTGAATAGCGTAGGATTGTAAAATAATAAAAAATCTGTGTTAGGTGGCTTTTTGTGTGGCATTACCTATCTTTTCCCCACCCACAGTGTCGAGGGGTCCAAAATTATTCATTAATTAACTAACGGTAAAAATCCAACATCTTTTTAGAACCCGACGGACGGCTTGTCTTGAAGATCTAACGATCCAGACAATCCATAACGTTACATTTGGCGCCCAACGTGGGGCTCCTCGTCATTGAATTCAATTATTTTTTCGGAAAAAAAATTAAATTCACTTGATAAACGTAACTTCATTTCAACTTGAATTTAAATTCAAATATTAAGGCGTCAGTTTATAGAGTAGAGTCATTGTTCTAAAGTTTCAGTACACAAAATAGACCAAGTAGCTCTGCCTGTCAGATTCAGAATCACGTCAACATTACAGATGCGATACGGAAATGTCAGGCAAAGACCCAAATGATAGTATAGATCCATCAGATCTCATGATCAGGGGGTTAAGGGACTCAGGGACATGACTTAGGCTCAAATACAGTCAATTCTTCATCATCTACAGTAGAAATGCATCCGCAATTTAGTTTAATTTCTGATACAAGTCCATATGACCAGCTACTTAAGGCCTTAGAACGGCTAGAACGGAAAATGCACAACAAGTTCGATAGGCTTGAACGGGTGATACTTAATAATCGTGCTGAAGATGGGGAAGAACGGGCAAAGATTGATAGTCCAGGCGTCAGAGCATCAAATTTGATGAATGAACGTAAAAACTCCCTCCAAAGATTTTATTGCGTAAATCGTTTGGTTTCGGCATTAATAATAACATACTAAAAAATAATTGTCGAACTCGATCGGGAAATTATTGTTTAAACAATGGAAAGGGACGATTTTTTGGTTTTTCATGTTTTTTGCGTGAACTATGGTCCCTACGGTAAAAATAGTCATGTACCAAATTAATCCCCATAAAATTATCTACAAAAAATGTTTTTTGACTTTTTTTGTTCGATCAATACTTTTCACAATACAGCCGCGAGACTAGTCGAACTGTGTTACATCACGCTTATTGCTGCTACTAGAGGTGTGCGGGTAGTCTATTTTGTTTGGTCGGGTCGGTCCGGGTACCCGAGGGCGAAACCCGGGCGGGCATCGGGGTTTTCGGGTACCCGAGTCAAGACTCGGGTACCCGGTATTAACTCGGGTGAATTTGGGTTTTCGGGTACCCGGTTCAACTCGGGTTTTCCGGTACCCGGTTTAATTCGGGTAAAGTCAGGTTTTTGGGTACCCAGTTTAAGGGGTATCTACACCTCTTAATTTTGGAAGAATTGTTTTTGCTTATAATTTATTTGAAATGCTAGTGACCTACTCTACCTGCAAATAAATCGGCGTCATAATATCCAAAGGATTTGAAAAGTTACAGCCATATGACGGTGCCAAATTCCGAAAAACCCGGTCTTGACTCGGGTACCCGAAAGCGGTAATCCGGTTTACGCGAGTTGAACCGGGTACCCGAATTGCACCGGGTTGACTTTAATTTGGGTACCCGACTTCATCTCGGGAATAGCGATACCCGACCGATATTCGCACGACGCCACTATCCAACTCGGGTACCCGATTTAGTCGGGTACCCGCACAGCTCTAGCTGCTACCTATATACGAGTAATTCCACGTCAAACCGGACAGCTTTCGGACCTCGATGTTACCGATTTCGCTATAATTTTTTTTACGGGTTCTATGGAACAAATAAATTGATCAAACAATTTTTTTTTTTTCTGGCCCCCATTTTCCAAGTTACACGGGGGCAAAATTCAGCAAAAAGAGCTAAAAATCGAAAACATACTCCTCTTCAAACGGTCATATCTTTGATTGTATTCATTCTGGAGACTTTAGTCAAGAACCATTTTAAAGCTATTGAATGACACTATTATTATACATTCATTTGATTCCGCGGTAACAAACAATTTCATTTGTTATAAACAAATATATTATTTGAACGTGATTTTCAAAGCAAGAACCACGCGATAAAATTCTGAAAAAAATCTGAGCGTATTCCTTGATCAATTCACTACAAAATCGATAAGTCAAAAGGATGGAGAAAATAACCGGAAAATAAATTTCATTTGATACGATAAGAATAGTCAACGTGTTGAGAATAAATCTAAAAAAAAGAATCGAATCTTGCGCACTCAGTTAGGAAAAATATATCAAGAAATACGTACGAATAATATATGAATAAATGAATGAAATGAATAAAAAAGAATGGATGGATAAAATGAATGAACGAAAAGAATACATGCACAAATGAATAAGAAATACACGTAAGTTCAAACTAAATCTTCTTCATTAGCATTGTCAACTGATGGAAAAAGTTTTGTTATTGAAAAATAACCGACATAAATGATTTATCATCAAAAAATGGCTAATTTTAGAAATTTTTCATTTTACGGATCTACGTTCGTGAAAAATCATTCTACGGACTGAAAACGGGCCGTAAAATCGGATTTTACGGCTCTGGTACCAAAAAGTATTGATCGGACAAAAAAATTCAGGAAACATTTTTTGTAGATAATTTCATGGGGATTAATTTCGTATATGACTATTTTTGACGTCGGGCCCATAGTTTACGCGAAAAACATGGAAAACCAAAAAATCGTCCCTTTCCATTGTTTAAACAATAACTTCCCGATCGAATTCGACAATTATTTTTTAGTATGTTATTACTAATGCTAAAACCAAGCGATTCACGCAATAAAATCTTTGGAGGGGGTTTTTATGCTTATAAAACCCCTGACGCCTGGACTATAAAGTTCCTTTATTAAAACTCCCAGGGTCTAATAATTCAGGAGCTACAGGAGATCTTAGTCGACCAATCAGAGGGCTTATGATGGACCAAGACAGGGCCGGTTCAAGAGTGTAAGGCGAGCAGTGCCCGCGTCGGATCAATTTAGGTGGTTCGCTAAGTATTCCTCGTAGTCCAGGTCCTCGGCTTCGTAGTTCTCATAGTCCAGGTCGATCGCTAAGTATTTCTCGTAGTCCAGGTCGTTCGCTAAGTATTTCTCGTAGTCCAGGTCCTCGGCTTCGTAGTTCTCGTAGTCCAGGTCCTTCGCTAAGTATTTCTCGTAGTCCAGGTCCTCGGCTTCGTAGTTTTCGCTGTCCAGGTCCTCGGCTTCGTAGTTCTCGTAGTCCAGGTCGTTCGCTAAGTATTTCTCGTCGTCCAGGTCCTCGGCTTCGTAGTTCTCGCTGTCCAGGTCCTCGGCTTCGTAGTTCTCGTAGTCCAGGTCGTTCGCTTAGTATTTCTCGTAGTCTAGGTCCTCGGCTTCGTAGTTCTCGTAGTCCAGGTCGTTCGCTAAGTATTTCTCGTAGTCCAGGTCCTCGGCTTCGTAGTTTTCGCTGTCCGGGTCCTCGGCTTCGTAGTTCTCGTAGTCCAGGTCGTTCGCTAAGTATTTCTCGTAGTCCAGGTCCTCGGCTTCGTAGTTCTCGCTGTCCAGGTACTCGGCTTCGTAGTTCTCGTAGTCCAGGTCCTCGGCTTCGTAGTTCTTGTAGTCCAGGTCGTTCACTAAGTATTTCTCGTAGTCCAGGTCCTCGGCCGCGTAGTTCTCGTAGTCCAGGTCGTTCGCTAAGTATTTCTCGTAGTCTAGGTCCTCGGCTTCGTAGTTCTCGTAGTCCAGGTCGTTCGCTAAGTATTTCTCGTAGTCCAGGTCCTCGGCTTCGTAGTTCTCGCTGTCCAGGTCCTCGGCTTCGTGGTTCTCGTAGTCCAGGTCGATCGCTAAGTATTTCTCGTAGTCCAGGTCGTTCGCTAAGTATTTCTCGTAGTCTAGGTCCTCGGCTTCGTAGTTCTCGTAGTCGAGGTCGTTCGCTAAGTATTTCTCATAGTCCAGGTCCTCGGCTTCGTAGTTCTCGCTGTCCAGGTCCTCGGCTTCGTAGTTCTCGTAGTCCAGGTCCTCGGCTTCGTAGTCCTCGTAGTCCAGGTCGTTCGCTAAGTATTTCTCGTAGTCCAGGTCCTCGGCTTCGTAGTTCTCGTAGTCCAGGTCGTTCGCTAAGTATTTCTCGTAGTTCAGGTCCTCGGCTTCGTAGTTTTCGCTGTCCAGGTCCTCGGCTTCGTAGTTCTCGTAGTCCAGGTCGTTCGCTAAGTATTTCTCGTCGTCCAGGTCCTCGGCTTCGTAGTTCTCGCTGTCCAGGTCCTCGGCTTCGTAGTTCTCGTAGTCCAGGTCCTCGGCTTCGTAGTTCTCGTAGTCCAGGTCGTTCACTTAGTATTTCTCGTAGTCCAGGTCCTCGGCCGCGTAGTTCTCGTAGTCCAGGTCGTTCGCTAAGTATTTCTCGTAGTCTAGGTCCTCGGCTTCGTAGTTCTCGTAGTCCAGGTCGTTCGCTAAGTATTTCTCGTAGTCCAGGTCCTCGGCTTCGTAGTTCTCGCTGTCCAGGTCCTCGGCTTCGTAGTTCTCGTAGTCCAGGTCGATCGCTAAGTATTTCTCGTAGTCCAGGTCGTTCGCTAAGTATTTCTCGTAGTCTAGGTCCTCGGCTTCGTAGTTCTCGTAGTCCAGGTCGTTCGCTAAGTATTTCTCGTAGTCCAGGTCCTCGGCTTCGTAGTTCTCGCTTCGTGGTTCTTCGTAGCCGAGGACCTGGACTACGAGAAATACTTAGCGAACGACCTGGACTACGAGAAATACTTAGCGAACCACCTGGTCTACGAGAAATACCTAGCGAACCACCTGGACTACGAGAAATACTCAGCGAACGACCTGGACTACGAGAACTACGAAGCCGAGGACCTGGACAGCGAAAACTACAAAGCCGAGGACCTGGACTACGAGAAATACTTAGCGAACGATCTGGACTACGAGAACTACGAGGCCGAGGACCTGGACTACGAGAACTACGAAGCCGAGGACCTGGACAGCGAGAACCACGAAGCCGAGGACCTGGACTGAGAAAAATACTTAGCGAACAACGTGGACTACCAGAAATACTTAGCGAACCACCTAAATTGATCCGACGCGGGCACTGCTCGCCTTACACTCTTGAACCGGCCCTGTCTTGGTCCATCATAAGCCCTCTGATTGGTCAACTAAGATCTCCTGTAGCTCCTGAATTATTAGACCCTCGGAGTTTTGGTGAAGGAACTTCAGTCTTAGATTTTCGGGAGGAGTACATCCACCAAATATGGTGCGCTCAACCTGGGTCGCCCTGTATACACACACGTTTTCATACATTGTGTTACGGTCTGTTTTGTTTGAATTGTGTATTCCATAATATTTTTCAAACAAATGGAGTATTCTGATTCAGCTATTATTCGAGTATTGTATATATATGCGAACAATGAGTCGAGTAATAGAAAGATGCGAGTTTTAATTTTTTACGGCTATTCACTCCCTTTCGTATCATCACGTGTTTAGTTGATTGTTTCAAGCTGACATGGTCTAATTTTGTCAATTGTCTTTTATGGTTATGGCATTGCTTATACGTTATCTTTATATTTCATTTGATTTGAAAAAATTGTAGGATCTAAAGTAGGGCTGCGTTCTAAGCTAACTGCTGAAAGCCCACTTACCGACACCATTTTGTATTACTATTTTATTGAACTCAATTAAATTCAGAATTGAGAATGCAAGCTGATTCAATTCTTCGTTCATAATTATTCAATTAAATAATCATCCTATTGAATTGTTTTGTTTTTAATATTAATGGTGGGCATGATATGGTGCATTTACTAAAAATGTGTTTCATTTGGTTTATATCAGAGAATCAAGACGTTGTGATGGGAGACGCCGAGGGTGGTGGTGAAGTGCCACCACTAGATCCACCTCAAGCTGAGGCAATGGTATGTACAGTAATGTTCATCGATGGTGTCCCCGTGGCTCACTATTTTTTCCAGAATCGAGTTTTACTTCTATGAATATTTTATTTACCCGTGACCAGTGGAACCTTCAGGTTGTTAGGAATATGACAGCTGCGTGTTGGAGCAGAGTCACGAAGTAAGCCACCGGTCATTGGCAAATAAAATATTTGTAGAAGGGAAATTTGATTTGAAAAAAGGCTAGGAAAAATAGTGAGTCACAGGGACACCATCGATCAACATTACTGTACAGTGTTAAATCGGATGATGGCTTGCGTCGGATGAAAAGTAAAATATGAAGTAAACGGATCGTGAAAAACCATAGACTATTCAGATGGGCCATTTAGAACAGATGTATTTTGTTGAACAGCTTAGAACAGATATTATATCCTAATCGACTTCACAGGCTGTGTATAAATGACTGTATATATTAGCTGTAATGTTTTTTGTGATTGTTATGTTTGTTTTAGATTGCCTGGCAGGATACATTTGTTCTAGGCGGACCATTTAAATATGTCTGTTTTCTTGGGTCCTGGCGAAGTAGTTCTTAGATTAGACAAGAATTTGCGCATCAACTGTTTTTTTCAATTTTTTTAATTGAGCTGACAATCAATTGTGTGCAATATTTTTTTTCGAATTCTTGTTTTTTATTAAGAAATTGACATTTTATGATCCACTTGTTGAAGTATTTATTTAACCATTAAAATCTTGTCGTTTACGATACTAATAGTTGATGTTTCAATTTGCAGATCAGAGAGTTGTATGCTTTATTAGAGCGGTACATTGGGCAACAATCGTCCAATGTACCAGCCCCAGATGATGGGGGTAGAGAAAGAGGAAGAGGAAGCGAAAGAGGAAGAACAAGCGGCGAGGACGGAGATAGAGATAGAGAAAGAGATCGGAAAAGAGAAAGAGAAGAAGACATAGAAATAGAAATAGAAACAGCAACCGAAAGCGACATAGAAAGAGAAATACAGGAGGGATTAGAAAGACGAGTACGCACGATAATGATAAGAGGAAGAGGAAGAGGATCAAGATCTGGAAGAGATCAAGGAAGAGAAACTGAACAAGACGGACAAGGAGGAGGAGACGGAGATGAAGATAGAGAAAGAGAAAGAGAAAGAGACAGAGCAAAACAAAGAGAAAAAGAAAGAGAAAGAGAAAGAGGAGGAACAGAAAGAAGAGATAGAGAAAGAGAATTAGATAGACAAGAAGAAAGAGAAATAGATAGACAGATGAAGAAAGAAATAGAGGCAGCGATTATGGCTGGTATACGGAGAGGAAGAGGACAAATAGAAGGTGGAGCTGGACAAGAAAGAGGGAGAGGGCGCGGTGGACAACAACGAGGACGAGAGAAAGGGAGTGGATGGGGAGCAGCCTGGAGTGTTGAACGAGGAAGAGGGCGCGGTGGACAAAGGCAAGGAAGAGGATGGGGATCGGGCTGGAGCGGTGGACGAGGAACAGGGTACAGAGGGCGGTGGAATTGTAGCGTTGGGCGAGGGAGAGGGGGAAGAGGGGGATGGGATGAGGGGGCTGGACGAGGAAGAGGGGGAAGAGGCGGAAGAGGCAGAGGACGGGGTGGTCGAGGGGGCTCCGTCCAAGTATATTTTCAAGTTTTAAGTTTTTTTAAATAAAAATATTTTTTCATAGTCTGATGTGTACAATTCATTTTTACCTCATCTGTCATCAACTCGGTACTAGTATATTAGCCGGTAATTGCAATTCCTTTTCATTTAGATTCCCTTTTTACTTTTGGTTATTTTTTTTTTGCAATTGCAATCATGTATATGGACTGAAGTTTTGCCCTCATTTGACCTACATGGAATATGATTGAGATGAACTAGTTTGGTGATCGAGTCGAGTTACCTACATTGTAAAGTTTATTTTGAAGCTTGTTCTACAGTTCATTTCTCAATTTTTTCCTACTAACAATGTTTTTTTTTTTTTTTTGGATCATGACCTAGTAAACGACTCCCTGGCCTATATGTTATTTTATATGCATACTTGGATGCAGGCGATTACCATGCATATCGTGGGTGATTCTACCAGGCCAAGTTGTACATCTTCTTTGTGGTAAATTCTTTTTTTATCATTTTATAATTCTCATCTCCAGATATTTATTATTATATGACTAAAATAGAATTCAGTTTATGTCACATGGTCATTCATTACATTAAAATTCAAATTGAACTTCATTCTATTTACTTTGATTCTGAAGTGGTGATCTAGCTACTCTAAATTTGATTTTAAATTTTCAAGGGTTTGTGTGTGGATATCATGTACAATAAATTATCCAACGTGGCAATATATATATATGTTATCAATTGCTAACCCTAATGAATGCATTGTTTCGTAGAACAGATTTCGTATTCACTCTTAGAAGGTTCTGAAATCGCTATTTGCAAGTTTGTGCACTCTGCACGTTTATGATTTGTTGTATCGGGTAGTTTTTACTAAATCGACGACTAGGTTCAAACTAACAAGGGATTTATACACAGCTTTGCTCGTGAATGTATGCGTAAATATAATAGTTTATTAATAATCCATTATACACGTAATGTGTAGTTTTAGTTTAGAAAGCATTAGTATCAGCATCAACAGGTCGACTTGAATAATCCCAGTTGATTCGCATATTACACCAACAAGGAATGACATGTATAAGTATGGAATAGGTATATTGAGTGAGTGAATGGATTTATAGTGGAGGTTTTTCATGCAGATATAGGCCAGTGTGTACGGTTTGAAGCGATTGATCAACAACTTATTATGTATAGTGTATGTATGAGCTTAAAAAATATCTCATAATTCCCTAAATGGTTAAATACTGCAGTTAATTTTCCGGAAATTCGAAAGGTGCTACATAATTTCGAATGATTTCAAAGAATTCATGTCATTTCACTAATAGTCTAATGGATAGCATATTTCAAGGTATCAAACGATTTAACTAGATTTTTGAAGATATTAAATGTTCCAACTCATTTCATGGACCACGTGAAGCGTAGGTAGAACCCACTTTCTCATTCCTGAAAACTAAAATTTTTTAGAATATCCAACGGAAAAACTTTTTTTGATTTCGTGTGATTGCACACTCGTTTTCGGCTCGTGTTGCCAACCCACACTAGTCAGAAAAAGTTTTACCACACTCGCATCATAATGTACCATTACTTCACTTAATATGATAATGGACGTTTTACGCACGCTTCGCGTGTGTGAGACCCCCATTTTCACACATCATAAAGTAAAATTTTGTATAATACTCGACGGAAAAACGTTTCCTGACCTTGTGTGATTGCAATTTCACACTCGTCAGAAAAAGTTTCATCACTCTCAAATCATACTGTACTATTTTCAACTCAGTGTGTGATACTCGATTTCTTATGCCTGATGGTAGTGTGTGAAGTGTCCGATTCATACACTTCCATATGTAAAAATAATTAATTTCTTTCCGTTTGGAAATAATAATTTCCAAAATATTTTTCTTCCATTTAACTTTTTTAATTTTGTGTTAAATTGTGTTGACATACATATTTACTGATTGAATAATAGTGTTACCAATATGTCAAATCAACATTATGTTATTTATAAATAAAACAAAATTCATGTAATAGTATATTGTATACCAAGGAGGCAAAGAAGGTCTTTCAACGCCGAGCGTATATTTGCAATACGAGTCGTGGAAGAGTCGAAGACGAGTTGAAGACGAGTATTGCAAATACGCTCGGCGTAAAAGACCTTCGCCTCCTTAGTACACACGATATTTTATACGACAAAAGTATGTTTTACAAGTTCATGCTCGATCCGGTACACAAAGTCGACTGACATACACGCATAGCAACGCATAACAACGCGATTTGAAGGCTACGGCGCGTACGTTAGAGACCACTTTTAACTCCTAGGACTCAAAAGTAGCCAAAAGTGAACTGTCCGCATGCGCATTCGCAGATCCGCTCAACTGTCTCTAAAACGCCAACCTTGTGTACCGAAATCGAGCATGAAAAACGCGTAAAACATGCTTGCGTTGCGTAAAACATATTATAATTCTATAAAAATTAAATGAGCCTCACTTTTCTGATCAAGATAACTTGTAACTCGAATTTGCGTTTCTATCTATCGATAGACTACGAAAAGGGATATATAGAAGTGGAAGCAAAAGAGTTGTTTTTGTCTTTGATTTCCTCATTTCTTTAGTTTCGAAGACTGATCAAATTTTATGCTATTGAAAATCATATTAGGGAGTATTTTGTTTTTAATGGGGGGGCTTTGCCCCCCCAACCCCCCAGCGGGGGTTTCGCCCCCTGCACCCCTAGCAGGGGCTTCGTTCCCTGCACCCCCAGCAGGGGCTTCTCCCCTTGCATCCCCAGCAGGGGCTTTGCCCCTTGCATCCCCAGCGGGGGCTTTGCCCCCTGCATCTCTTGGACCCTGTTATCACCCGGCCGCTCTTACTAATATTCCAATTGAATATATACTATCTTTTCCTATTTTTTTTAGAGTTTTTCACAGGTAAAGAGTTTCGCACACTGAGTTAAACAAAATAGTATATGACATGTGTGTGCTACCTGTATCGTGCTGTACTATTATAACACTCTTGATGGTCAGTAATTTTAAGTATATTAGTCTGTTTGATAATTAGTTTGTGGTGCTGATGTATAGGTAGGTGATGTTAGTGGTTGGTAGGCTGGTCGACGTTGGGTCATTTAAAGAAGATACGTAGAATGTTATAACTTTGAAGCAACTGTGAACTACTTCTGTTATGGGACATCGTCTTGCCGAAATGTTATGCTCTCCTGTTCCGAAGGATTAATAATGGGATAGGAATGGTCCAGGTGATTGTAGCTTCGAAAGATATAAAATAACAAAGAATTGAAGGAAAGATTTTAGTATATTAGTAATAATTTTCCTAGGATTGTTATCATTTCGGAGCCATGAACTGTGGGCTACCTTTGTCTTGGGACGCTGTTTTGTCGAAGTGTAATGTTCGTCTATCTCAACGGATTGATAATCGGAACCTTCGTTCGGGACGTCGTTTTGTCAAAGCATTATCTCCGACTATTCCAATGGATCGATGATCGGATAGAAAAAAGCCAGGTGACTGTCAAACATAGAAAATGACAAAGGATTCAATGAA
This sequence comes from Tenthredo livida, assembly GCA_963992785.1. Lineage (NCBI taxonomy): Eukaryota > Metazoa > Arthropoda > Insecta > Hymenoptera > Tenthredinidae > Tenthredo > Tenthredo livida. The sequence goes on from OZ023071.1 coordinate 13,969,426, forward strand.
AGGTTTCGTATCACTACTAATTTTCCTAAAATTGTTATTACGTTGGAGCTATGAGTTGTAGGCTACCTTCGTTTTGGGACGATGTTTCGCCGAAATGTTATGTTCGTCTATTTCAACTGATTGGTGATCGCAACCTTTTTTTTAGGCCGTCGTTTTGTCAAAGCATTATATTCGACTATTCCAATGGATCGATGATAAGATAGGAAAAGTCCAGCCGACTGTGAAACATAGTAAATGACAAAGGATCAAATGAGAGGTTTCATATCATGACTAATTTTCCTAACATTCTTATTACGTTGGAGCTATGAATTGTAGGCTACCTTCGTTGAACAAGTGAAGCAGGTAAACGCAAAGATGGCATGGGCGCTGAAAGTTAACGTCGGCGGTATTTTAGAGGTCCGACGGCCATTTTGATTTCATCGACTCTCTGTAGCTCACTTAGTAACTTCATTATCACATATCGACCGATTGCGGATTCAGATTCATGCCAAAATCAATAGGGGGCGAGATTTCAATGGCTTGTACTGTAACATATTCAGCGATATATAGTCCAGGTATAACGGCTGAAATAGATCGAACAAAAGGCCAGAGGATTAGCTTAATCCTCTGCACTCGCGAACGACGTTGCGAGGCCTAAAGAGTGGGGATTTCGACTATATAAGAAGCACGCTCAGCGGGCATGAGCAGCGTTCGTAGACATAGCGTCACAGCGACTCATTTCACGTAAACTCTTTCAGAGCGTCGAAAGGCATAGCGCCTCGATGACTCAAACTTTGTTCAATATAAAATCACTTGCCAACATTATATCGTCCAGATTTATTTTTCGGAAATAACTTCTTTGCACTAGAGTCAAAAAGACATTACACTCGAAACATTTAATCGAAGAGAGAGGAGAAACAATTTCATAGAATATAAATTCAATTGTATAGGAATCGAGCGCCTAGCTTTATTTAGTAATATAAAATCATGATACTAGATTCAAAACCGAAACGAGCACGAACCTTATAGAACAGATATCCAGACATTAGAAAATAGGATAAGAAACCTTTTTTTCACACATGCGCCGAAAGGCCGATTTTGCTCTCTGTTTTCGGGGAGCAAAGAGCGGTTTTGCCGCTCGAAAAGTCTTTGCTCCCCGAAAGTCTTTGCTCCCGGCTGTTCTTCCCTGAAAATCTTTGCTCCCTAGAGACAGCTGTCTTTGCTTACCGATATGAAGTTGCACTAGATTCATCAATCCTCATTTCTCCTTCATGAATAAAACAGCATACGGTGGGAACCAACTTCATACCTATACTGTTTTGTTCGTGTAATCCTCTCTAAGATAGTTCATTTAATTCAATTTTGTCATATTATATTTTCCTCGATTAAAATGATAACGAGTGACGAATCTGACTGTGAAAATCACTACATACCGCCACATATTTTGGCAACAGCGAAACGGGTTATCAATGATGCCCTGCCCGAAAAATCAAAAACCAAATATATCGCCGCCTACGAAAAGTTCTTGACTTGGCAGAAAAAACAAGGCGCAACCTCGTTTGACGAACCGGTTCTGCTAGCCTATTTCGAAGAGTTGTCGAGAAAATTAAAGCCTTCAACGCTGTGGTCTATCCATTCAATGCTGAAAACCACTATTGATAACGTTCAAGGAATTGATATTTCAAAATACTCGCAGCTACAACGTTTCTTGAAGAAAAAAAACGTTGGGTTCCAGAGTAAGAAGTCGCAAGTTTTGACGTCTCAGGATGTCGAAAAATTTCTGCGGGAAGCTCCAGATGAAATATATTTGGCCACAAAGGTAAAAATATGGAATATACACGCTATACCGATAAAAATCCATGTAATATGAAATTACATTCAATATGATATTTTCAGGCTGCATTGATCATCGGTGTTTATGGCGCCTGCCGAGGTGGCGAACTATGCCACCTAACAAGCACGAATGTGGTTGACAAAGAATCCGTTCTTCACGTCACTCTTCCAGATACGAAAACTCATTTACCGAGAACATTCGTGATCGACGGTGAATTTTACCATATCCTGAAAAAATACATGGATCTACGACCTCAGAAAGAATCAACTAATCGGTTCTTTCTGAAATACGGATCCGGAAAATGCTTCAATCAACCGATCGGTAAAAATAAACTGGGTGGTATGCCAGCAGAAATCGCCGCATACCTAAAACTGCCAAATGCGAAAGCTTACACTGGGCATAGTTTTCGCCGAACAGCAGCGACAATCCTTGCTGATGCTGGTGCAGACTTAATATCCATTAAGCGGCTTGGCGGCTGGAAGTCGGATCGTGTTGCAGAGGGGTATATTGAGGACTCCATCAACAACAAACGAAAAAGATCGAGCCAACTAACGGAGGTGATAAATTCGAAACCATCCTCTTCCAAAATTTCTGAGACCGAAAATTTGTCACCTAACGAAAAGAAGCTTGAAGGGCAAGTGAATCTTGATGCACTGCTGTCAACAAATTCAGCCTCTTCTACGGTAGGGAAAGAGAACTCAGGGGTACCAGCAGAAAAACCAACTGAAATTCACTACCATTTTAATATAGCCTCGATCGGATCATTCACTTTCGGAGGAAAGAAAGATTAAGTTGAATGTGAGAGATAGAATCGTAGATGTTTAATTGAAAAAATATGTTATGATTAATAATAATTATAATAAATATGTAAAATGTTATTTTTTGTTTACTACTACCACTCACTGTTGAAATAACCGAAGAAAAAATGATTATCCTGAGTATATTATGTGTGATATATGGAACTTCTTTTTTTCAATGAGATTTCGATTTCTTTTTGAGGTTTTTTTTTCAAGTATTGGGGGGGGCCTTCGGCCCCCCCAAACCCCCCCCGACAGGGGCTTCGCCCCTTGACCCCACCAGGGGCCTGCGGCCCCTGGACCCCGCCGCGCCACGTACAGTAGTCTGTGAGCATTCGACTTGTCCAGGATTTTTGGACTCTCCGGATTTCTGGACCGCTTGGGTGGTTAGGTTACATTAGGTTGGTCTAACTAATAAGCACCTAAATAGCATATCAACCATGGCAGGTTCCTAATTCTGGATCCATTTCTAGCATCCCGTTTTTCCTACAGGTGAAATCGGCCTTCGATCCATGTGTAAAAAAAAATATCGTGTGAACCACGGAAGCAACGTTTCCGCTCCCTCGGTGTAGTTTGCTGCCCTCGCGTTCGCTTCGACTCGGCGAGCCTTCGGCTCGCCGAGTCCTCGCTCTCGCTCGGGAGCGAAAACGGCCTTTGCTCCCTCGATGCACAATATACTATTGTACAACCATTCAGAATAGCTTAATTATATTTCTTAATTTTTTTGATTACATAGAACGTTGGACTTTGTTGGTTTTTCAGCCCTGATTCCCAGCTAGTATAACTTCTAAAAAGCCAGCAGGGAACAGTCTCTGATTATTGCAAAGAGCGTACGGCATCTAATTAATTTCACGTGTCCGAGGGCCAAGGCAAACAATCACGAGTTTGGCGCACGGTCTCGGAGTCGAGAGATTCCCGGTTCCGTAGAGATTTAAAAATATAGTTTAGCAGATCAGACTCGGATTAACTTCCTGGTTCTGATCTTTAGAGTTGTCGTCGGCTTTGATTAACTTCCGAGTCGACGTACCGAGGCTTTGGCGGGGAAACCTACCTGAGTCCCAGTTTAGATAAGAATCAAAAGGTTAGATAGGTGGCTTTTGGTGGTAAGTCCCATCCTTTTCCCTACCTATCCACCTCAGAAAAAGCCCTAACACTTTTCATTCAAAATTTAACTTCATTTAGGTAAAGAACTCACAATAACTTGCGGGTTTCTCTACAGCCTAGAGCCTGAGAAACTCGCCAAAAGTTACAATACCCACGTTTCAAATTTCAAGTCGATCCGTTTCACCGTTCGTTCAGAAACGTGAGGACAAGCAAGCGTCTAGCGAAAATCTGACCGGGAAGAAGAAGAAAAAGAAGAAGAAGATGCTTTTTCATAAACTTTCGTGACTGATATATCAGAAACCCGTGTACCGATCTCGATCAAATTTATACAGCGAAGTCGTGTGGTGGGGGAATATCTGTTCTGTAAATTTGATTGAAAAATATTAACGCGTTCCGAAGTTATGACCTCGTGTTTACAGGTATAAAGAGTTCCCCCGAGAAAATAGAGTCCCGGCTAGCGCTCGCCTCCCTACGGGTACCTATACGGTATATATACGGGTACGGGTACTTGGCGACGATTCGCTGCCGCGAATCTCGATTTATTTCGTAACAATTTTCATTTGCTTCAGTCAATTGAATACACTGAAAGGCTTGAGTCGGTAGATGACTGTGTAGCCGTATGTATGGTTTTGCACGAAGCTGTGCGAATGGTGTCAGGGGGGCGATTCTGGAATTCATACGAATGTTGACGCATACGAATAAATGCGTAGAACCAATTGCGCATGCGAACCAGTAGTCTAGTGTCTACCTTATTCTCGAGCACCCTGCGAATCCATGGTCGTATGAGAAACCGTATACGACACGAACTCGACGTTGCCAGATGTATTCGACCAATCAGAATTATTCATTGGTAATTCGGAGGCAAAACGTTCAAAATGGTCCGTAAAAGCGTGAAGTCGTGTCGCAGCGAAGCTGTGTATTTGGAAGTTTAATAATAAGGGTTTAGCGTAAGTTATAGTAGTCTTCAATCATATAAACGGTATTGATATTATCCTAGATCGATGTTATGTTTACGTTGAAAATAACCTCAGAATCGATAATGTAATATGATGAATAATATCATCGTGATTTTATTTACAGCATTTCACGATGAATGAACGTATTGGAAATATCACCGGGGAACAGAAGACCCGGATGGTATCATTTCTAGAAGGCCATCCAGAGCTGATATCGTCGAAATTTACGTCAACTTTCTCATTCAAGGCGGCTCAGACATTGTGGAAAGAATTGGCGGAGATTTTAAACGCCGTGCCAGGAGCCCAGAAAGATTGGAGCCAGTGGAGAAAGGTTGTTACAAAGCATATTATTTATCAGAATATTTATTCCATTATTATACCTCCAATACTTATAGACTTGGCATGACATGCGCACCAAAACGAAATCAAAGAAAACAGCTATAACTCGAAGCTGTGAAAAAACTGGCGGAGGCCCTCCATTGAAAGAAATAATGAGCTCGAATGAACAACAAGTTGTTAACCTTATCAGATCAACAACAATCTTTGGAGATCCGACAACTGAGGAATCTGAGGTTGCCTTTGTAAGGAATCTCAAAATTCTTTTATGTTTCTAGTTATTGAGAAGATTAACTGGTGGGATTTCAGTTTCTATATACTTTCACTATAATTTTTACAGTCTTTTGAAGCAGAACTACAAAATGGGCAGTCGAATAATGGTGCCAATAATGAAGAAAACGTTGCCAGTGTCAAGTTCCTTGCATCTAGAACCCCAACGAAAATCCAATACAAGTTAAAAGCAAGTGTCTCACAACGTACTGCATCTGGTAAGAGTAGTTATGTGTTTAGTTCAGTAAAGACGGTAAACTTATTGGCTACAGAAGACCTATTTGAGAAAAATCAGTTGTATAGTATTTACGTTGTCACTAATTACGTTGTTTTCGAATATTTTTAAGGTTCCAAAATCAGATCACACACCTCTGGACGGCGCTTGGATGAAACTGTTAAGTACACCAAAGCGATGATGGAATCTTCCACGAACGAGTTAGAAGCACGCAAAGCATACTATAGTAAAATGTTGGAGCTACAAGAGCGTGATGTTGTAGCTAAAGAGCGAATTGCAAGAGCTGTTTCGAGTTATTGCGGCATAGCGCAGGATACTGAAGAGGAATCTGTTATAAATGACGTGGAGTGGCTTGAAGAGTCTCTGCTCGAATAGATTTTTTATTTGAGCATGTGGGATCTTGCTGAACAAAATTTGCGTAATAAATATATAATATATGATATATCACCTTCTAGGATGCGTAGATTTCAAGTTTATAATTTTATTACTATACTTACCTTATACGTTGTCACCAAAGCACTATTTTGTACGCTCACTTTTCGTACCTGATTAAGACAACTCGATGAATTCTTCATCTTAGTCCTTCAAGCTCATAATATTGTTATTATACTTATCCTATATGTTATCAATTCTGAATAAATAAACATTATCTGAAAGTGAAATGATGTAATTCTTTACTTCTCATAGTGGTGATTCACAGATATTGCATACAATCCGAATACAATCTTAATTAACACAGTAGAAAACTATTTTATAAAGTAAATGTTAGTAAATGAAGGTTTGATCGCTCAGCGAAAATGATTTCTGAACAATCTTTGTTGGATTCTTCGTGCCTGTCCCAATTCTAGATTCGCGCGTCTTGCTATTGCTACATCAGCTGGCTCCACATCGAACATGCCAAAGTCGAATGGATCTTCATCACCTCTCAACTCTGGCACTGGAAGATTTGCATCGACACACATGTTATGAAGTACAAAACATACATTGATGATTTTTGAAGCGACATCAGGTGAGTAATGCAACACACGATGTTTCGACAGACAACGAAATCTCATCTTTAAAAGACCATTGCATCGTTCTATGATGGATCGTGTTTTTTTGAAACACTCGTTGTACCGCCATTCCGGTGTGTCTAGCACCGCATCAGCTAAAGGTGTTATTAGCCAAGGCCTTAGAGCATATCCGGAATCTCCTAAGAGATAGAAATTCTCGTGGCCACGTGCATGTATATTTTGCAACACTGGTAAGACGTTTGAATTGTTCCAGATAAAACTATCGTTGCAGCTTCCTGGATACCGAGCATTCACATTGAGAATCTTCATTCTAGAATCACAGATCAGTTGGGCGTTGATCGAGTGGTACCCTTTTCGATTCACATAAACATGTTCAGGGAAGTTTTCATCATGTGTTTTCGGTGGATATATAGCCTCATGTGTGCAATCTATACATCCTGCCACTCCAGGAAAACCGTATAGTGCATAAAATCTGCAAGATAGTTGATCGTATTACGTTAGGATATTGCATGGTCTGAAAATGGTATTAGGCGATTTTTTTATTTGACCACTTCAAGTGATTTATAAAACGAATGTTGGGCAGGATTGGACCAAAATTGCAAATCACTTTGCGAAAAGTATATTATTTTCTGAAATAAGGACACCTGTATTTGAATTGGTCAAAACATTGTTTTACAATGCCGAATTAAATCCTCACCCATTACGGATAGCTGTAAGGTGTTCCAGGTTTTCAGGGAAGTGGATCCACTGGTTCAAAACATCAGGGTGATTGAGGATGGTGTGTCACCTCCCGAATACAACGGCTTGCCGATGATTGACTCGATCCAATATTGAAATTATTGCCCACATCCAACTGGTAACTACCGCCAGCATAGAAGCGCAATGCACAAAGTGCCTTCGCGAACATTCGAATAATAGTATTCAATAACATTTATCATTGCAGTGTATAAAAGTAATAGCCAGCTAATCAATTTCAACTCTTCATACCTTTGTCTCTGGATTTCAGGCCGAACTTCGTGATGGAGCTTCACTATATTCATCAACGATGTCAATCACATTCCGCGCCAATTCTTTGTTGAGACGGAATAATCGAATAAAACGCGAGTTATGAAGTGCAAATGGATTACCGCGAATATATACTTGTCGGGGCCTTCTTGCAGCTAATCTTTCCGCATCTTCTATGATTCATATTGAAGCAAAAAATTGCCAGGCCGTTAATCTGTAATTATTAAACAATCGAATACAATTCATGTGCGAATCTAGTTTCCGCATGGTCTATACCCATGCGATGTAATTCACGCGGAAATGTTCGAATACGACCACGCCGCAATCACTCAAGAATACCAACCGATGGAAATTCATGCGCAAGTCCATAGGATTCGTATACGAAAATTGGTCGCATGATTCGAGAATCGCCCCCCAGGTGTCCGAGCACTGGGGTCTATAGCGTAACCAGTTAGTTACTTTGTTCGCGGAATAAATTCCCGGGCTGCGCCGCGTATTGGCGGAGCGCGTAATTACTGCAAGCTGATAGCGGCGGGGGGTGCGCGGTGGCTGCCTGGCCTCGGTGCGCTGAGCAGCACTTAGAGGCGGGCGCCGCGCCGCGCGGTGCGGTGGGGGCCAGGTATGGCTGGGTTGCCTGCCGGTAGGCGCCCTGAGGAGTATAGGGAGCTATGCGTGTAACAATCGCCCCTCCTCAGGGTGCGTACCGGTGGGCTAAGGGTTTAAATCTATATTTTTTTCGAGTAAAGTCCTAGTGCTTGGATGCCTGACTACTTAAAGCTAACTTAATTTTCTAACTTATCTAATGAGTTATGTACATTTCTTACTGTCTAACTTATCGGCTTACTTGTCGTCTAACTTATGCCTAACATATCGACTATCTTACTGGCTACTTTGTATTTACATTTCACTTACTAGCTTACTTATCTACTAGTGATATTTACATGTTTAAGCTAATGGGGGTTCAGGGAGGTCTGTAATGTACTTTGAAACTATGGAGGGCTAGGGGTGACTTTCTTCCGGGGTCGAAGATCGTACTGATGCCATCCTTTTCTGCCCAGTGCCTCGGGTGACGATGGCTTGCACTGGGGTCCCAACTCGTCCGGTCGGGGTGGTCGTGGCCTCCGGATCACGATAGTCGGCTCGGTTCTGGGCAAAGCTGGCTCGGCTAGTGGTGCAGACTGTCCAGTCTGTGGCTGAGGTAAAGGGACCTCGATAAGGGCCTGAGCAGGCTCATCTCGAGACTCAGGTGCCTGATGCATGGGCGCTTCGTGCGTGGTGGGTGGTTGACGGGTCTCTGGCTGAGGCTCGTCTGCGGTGGCGGCTGGCCCATGGGCCGGCTTCAGCTGGGTGCCGTGCGTTTTGGTGATACGACCGTCTTCGTTGACTAGGTAGACCTCTCCACCTAGTCGTTGGTGTATCTGGTGTGGTCCTTCCCAAGGTGGAGCGAATCCGGCGTAGAAACGCTCCGTTGCCTTCGAGAGGTGGTGTCCCCGGGTGTATACCAGATCGCCTGCCTGGTATCGGGGTTCTGCAGCGGGTTGGTTGCGATACCGCTCCTGGTATCGCTGCTGGTGGGTCTGGGCTAGATGGACTCGTTCTTCCCTGCCTAGGGAGGGCCTAGGCGGCCGCGGGAACTTCCACTAGCCCGGTAGGCGGATGTTTCGCCCAGTGAGGATCTCGCTCGGAGTGCGGCCTGTGGCAGCGTTGGTTCCCGTGCAGAAATTCAATCTTGGCGCTGCCCAGGCCCTGGCTAGTTATCCACGAAACTAGACTGGCTATGGCCAGGAGGGCTGTCCAGTGCCAACCCTGGCGTGTAACATATTTCTACTCAGCACCTAGCCAGACAAACTGATCAGGGTCTAGCCAGTAAACAGACCAGGCTCTAGCCAGCAATCTTATGAGTGCCCGGGAAGAAAAAATTTTGAGAAAAAGAAAAAAACTGGTTCCGGCCGGGGATCGATCCGTGAACCGTGCGCTCGCCAACTCTGTCCGCTACCGACTCACCCAAGATCTGTTATTGAAATTATGAGCCTAAACGAATATCAAATATACAAATTTCATATATTCCAATTCTTATGGAACAAAATTTTACATCTGACTTATTAATTATCAATTTTATGGTAATTAAATGCAACAAACACGCAGGTTATCATTAAATGATATTCTGTGTGAAATATAAATTGAGTTAGCGAAATTAAATTTATTAAATAAGCATTTAAGTAATTTGATGAATTCAGAGTTAATTTACATAAATGCTAACTATCAATTATGTTAATAAAAAAAACAAACATGACAAAAAATGCACCAGTAATTTGTTTAATCTCCTGGAAGTGCATTTCTTCAAAGAAAAATTTTCTGTAACAATTATCAATTGAAACAATGTCAAAATTATTCAATATTTGGTAACTTCGATTTCCTTCATTAGAACCTGGAAATTAATCAAGCAATAAAAACAATCATGGAGAAACGTTCTTCTATGATTTGATTTTCAAATTATATATTTACTTTTTCTATGATAATACATATAAAGTATACCTTCAATGATCAACGCGTGACTTTTCATTTTGTAAGAAATTTTGTAAAAATGCATAAAAGTTAAGTTTTAAAATCGATCAAGTTTACTTAATATTTCCGAATTGTAATATTTGTTGAATGCATTTATTTACAAAGTGCACATTTTTGCGTCAAAATTAGAGAAAGAATATACACTTAAGTAAAAGATGACTTAACAATCATCGATTATCTGTCACCATTCACGTTTATATACTATAAATATTTATATGTAATGACAAAATATCATGTGAGTATATGACATTAATCATTATATATTTTTATGTATAACAATATATAGTTTTATACAGTATAATATAAAGCCTTGCGATACGCTATTATATAAAATTTTATATAGTTTTATATAATTGTATCGAACATATAATTCAAATTCAAATCCGAATTCAAATTTTACTTATCCGTTTCAAATCTGGCTAAATATTCTAAATATCCGATTCAAATTCGAGTTTAATCGAAAAAGTTGACTACATTTGAATTTGAATCAGATATATAAAATATTTAGAAAAATTCAAAACGTATGAGTAAAAATTGAATTTGGATGTGATTGAAGTCGAATTGCAATAACGAAAAATTAAATGCAATTAGTGTATTGTCTGACAATCCTGATCATTGCTGACCAGTTCCTGGCGAGTTTTGCCAGGAATTATGCTGTTATACGAGGCATCTTGTCAGTCTGGCCAGTGCCAAGCCAGAGCCTGTCTAGGCAACGCTAGCCAGTAAAATCCTATCAGGCTCTGGACAGTAGCCTGGCATGCCAGTACAAATTTCTGCACGGGTTCTAGAGCGCAGACCGAATAGGATCTGGGGTAGCTGGAGGTCCCAGCTCGTGTGCCGCTTCCCGTGGAGGCGGAGTCGAAGGCCTTTCTTGATCTCCCTGTTCCTTCTTTCCGTGGGGTTGGCTCGTGGGTGGTAGATGGCTGTGCTCCAGGGCTGGGCCTGCCATCGGTCACAGGCGTTAAGCCACGTTTGGCTTGTGAACTGTGGCCCGTTGTCGCTTAGGATGGCGCTCGGATAGCCCCATCAGGTGAAGACTTCGTTCTCTAGGCACTGGGTGACTGGATCTGTCTCTGAGGAGCCTAGTGGGAAGGCTTCTACCCATCTAGAAAACAGATCGGTAACGACCAGTAGGAATCATCTCGCCCGCTTCGTCCGTGGATGAGGTCCCATCAGGTCAACTGCGACTGTGTCCCATGGTTCCCTTGGCTGCCTTGGGCAAAGGCTCTTCTCAGGGTGTGCACCATGAGTTTTTGTACAGCAGCATAGGTAGCACTGCCGTACGTACTGGTGTACGTCTTCTCGTATGTGGCTCCAGGTATAGTGTCCCTGGAGCGCACGGAGTGTCTCCTCGCTGCCCGGGTGGCCTGCGAGTTCGGTGTCATGGTGCTCGTAGATGGCTCGTGTGGTATGACTGGGAGGTACCACGATCAGCCAGTTCCCCTTTTCGTTCCGCTGTTTCTCCCATCCCCCGTCTGCGATGCGGTATTGCTGAAAGAATTTCTCCTCTGGTTAACTACGTCCCTGCGTAGCGAGACGGTTCCATCTTTCAATCTGCTGGCAGATTGTCGGGTCGGTCTGCTGAGCTGCGGTGATGTCATCTAGCAGATTTCCGTCTGCCTGGGTAGCCATCAGCGTAGGCACCGTTTCGGTAGTTGCTGTGGTTGGTAGCCTAGTGGGTGGTACCAACCGATCGGTATTGTCGAGGTCTTCTGGGGCCTCGAGTGAGGACGGCTGTCTGGAGAGTGCGTCCGGCAGCTCGTTCTCTCATCCGAGGCAGTGTTCCACTGTGAAGTTGAACTCCTGGAGTAGGAGGGACCATCGGTAGAGTTTTGTCTTGTGGTCCTTGGCTTGGTTGAGCCAGATTAAGGCTTTGTTGTCCGTTCGTAGGGTGAACGGGCGGTCTTCTAGATACGGCCTGTATCTTCGTGTCGCCCATATGATGCCTAGGCACTCCTGCTTGTTCGAGTGGTAGCGGGCCTCGGTAGAGTTGAATTTAGTGCTAGCGTAGCTAATTACGCTCTTCCCTTGGTCCAGTCGCGTCTGGTAGAGCACGGCCCCCATTCCCTGGCCGCTGGCGTCCGTCTGGAGGGTGTATGGCCAGTCAGAATGAGGCCTACTCAGTTTGAGTAGAGTCTGGAACTGACGTTTTACTGCGTCGAAGGCGGTATCCTGTCTTAACGCTTAGTAGGCCGGAGGTGGTCCGCCCATGTCTTGCTGTAGACGATAATATCGTCTAGGTAGACCAAGCAGAAATCGTTCAGGTAACCTGTGAGAACCTCTTGGCTCATTAGGCGGTGGAATGTGTTGGGAGCGTTCTTGAGTCCGAATGGCATGACTCGGAACTGGTACGTCCCGCCGCTAGGGGTAAAGAAGGCGGTGTACTTCTTCGCGTGCTCCTCCATCGGCACTTGCCAGTACCCGCTTATTAGATCGAGCGTTGTGAAGATGGTGGCGTCGCCTAGGTCCTTCAAGGCTTCCTGGATTACCGGCATAGGCTGAGCGGTATCCTCGGTGATGGCGTTGAGTCTGCGATAGTCCACGCAGAACCTAGGTTTTCCGTCTTTCTTTTGCACGATTACGATCGGCGAGCTGTATGGCGAAGAGCATGGTTCGATGATCCGGTCGGCCAGCATCTCCTGAACCTGTTCGTGGATGATTTGCTTCTTGCCTTCCGACTACCTATGGGGTATTCCAAAATATTTTTAACGGTCATTTACCCCGACCCCCATCGATTTCCGAATAAATTATTCTCAGGGTAACCCTAGACCTAGGTATGATTGCTGAATTCTTTTAGAATTTTGCGATTTTTTTTTTACAAGTTACGATTTTTTGAAAATCGCACTTTTCGGCAACAGCTCGTTTTTCATCCAATTCTAGTTGGCAACCAAGGTATCCCACGGAAAAGTGACTGGTGCACAACTGTCCAGTTTTTTGACGTACTTCAAAATGGAAATATTTGTAGATTTTTTCAGACACCAGAAGTGCCGAAATTCTCGTTTCAAAAATCAAAATCTCGGATTGCAAAAAGTCGCCGTGATCGATCTTTTTGAAATTTGTAGACAAAATTCGACATCGAAAGACGGAATTTTTAAGACCAGGCCGAAGTTGGGCCTACTCCGGGTTTAGGAGATATGGCTATTTTAATCACGCGAAAATTCATATTCCGGCGTTACTTTTGTTATGATTATTATGATTATTATTAAAATTATCAAAATTATTATTTTTGTTATCAATTAATAATGATAATGATAATAATAATAATAATAATAACAAAAATAATAATTTTGATAATTTTAATAATAATCATAATAATAATAACAAAAATAACGCCGGAATATGAATTTTCGCGTGATTAAAATAGCCATACCTCCTAAACCCGATGTAGGCCCAACTTCGGCCTGGTCTTAAAAATTCCGTCTTTCGATGTCGAATTTTGTCTACAAATTCCAAAAAGATCGATCACGGCGACATTTTGCAATCCGAGATTTTGATTTTTGAAACGAGAATTTCAGCAATTCCGGTGTCTGAAAAAATCTACAAATATTTCCATTTCGAAGTACGTCAAAAAACTTGACAGTTGTGAACCAGTCACTTTTCCGTGGAATACCTTGGTTGCCAACTAGAATTGGATGAAAAACGAGCTGTTGCCGAAAAGTGCGATTTTCAATAAATCGTAATTTCTAAAAAAAAAATCGCAAAATTCTAAAATAATTCAGCAATCATACCTGGGTCTAGGGTTACCCTGAGAACAATTTATTCGGAAATCGATGGGGGTCGGGGTAAATGACCGTTAAAAATATTTTGGAATACCCCCTATATAGTGGGAGGCGGAAAGGCTGGTCCGTGCTTAGCCGTATGTCGTGTTTGATGGTTCGCGTCTGCGGCAGTCGCCCTGTTGACTGGAAGACGTGTGCGAACGTTCTGCGGGTGTGCTGAAATTTGTCAGCGTATGGAGGTGGACATCCGTGATTTAGGATTGATGCCCTGATAGGTGGGTAGGTAGGGAGCAGGACGATCCGGCGCGGCCGTTTCGGCGCGACCGTTTTGGCGCGAGCCGTTTCGGCGCGAGTCCTTTCGGTGCGAGTCGTTTCGGCGCGAGCCGTTTTGGCGCCAGTCGTTTTGGCGCAAGTCGTTTCGGTGCGGGGAGTCTTCTGATCGATCGAGGTTAGAATCCATTGATCAGAATTCAATAATTCGGACTCCATTGATCTGTCGCTTATCCGAAACCACAACACCATACCCAGTACGGAACGCGCAGTCGGTGGTTACCGCACCCCCAAAGGTTAGAATAGGTTAGGACACTTGTATTGCATCCTCAAAGGTTAGAATAGGTTAGGACACTAGTATTGCACCCTCAGAGGTGAGAATAGGTTAGGACACTAGTATTGCACCCGCAAAGGTTGGAATAGGTTGGGACACTAGTATTGCACCTTAAGAGGTTAGAATAGGTTAGGACACTTGTATTCCACCCTCAAAGGTTAGAATAGGTTAGGACACTTGTATTGCATCCTCGAAGGTTAGAATAAGTTAGGACTCCATTGATTTGTCGCTTATCCGAAATCACAACACCATACCCAGTACGGAACGAGCAGTCGGTGGTTGTCGCACCCCCAAAGTTAGAATAGGTTAGGACACTAGTATTGCACCCGCGAAGGTTGAAATAGGTTAGTACACTTGTATTGCATCCTCGAAGGTTAGTATAGGTTAGGACTCCATTGATCTTTCGCTTATCCGAAACTACAACACCATACCCAGTACGGAACGAGCAGTCGGTGGATATCGCACCTCCTAAGGTTAGAATGGGTTACGACACTAGTATTGCACCCGCAAAGGTTAGAATAGGTTAGGACTCCATTGATCTTTTGCTTATCCGAAACCACAACACCATACCCAGTACGGAACGAGCAGTCGCTGGTTACCGCACCCCCGAAGGTTAGAATAGGTTAGGACACTAGTATTGCATCATCGAAGGTTAGAAGAAACGGCCGGCGCCGAAATGGCTGGCGCCGAAACGGCCGGCGCCGAAACGTTCCAGCGCCAAAACGGCCAGGCGCCGAAATAGCCGGCGCCGAAACGTCCCAGCGCCGACAGGACTCGCGCCGAAACGGTGGCGCCGAAACGTACTGTACCCGGGTAGGTAGGCTCTGATCCGAGTAGGCGGATCGTGTATTTTACACCCTGGCCTAGGTAAAGGCATCCTCGGGTAAGGTCGATGATTGCCTCTTCGGCGGTTAGCTATTTTAGGCCTAGTAGTAGTGGGTGTCTCAGCTCTGGGGCTGCCAAGACTGTTAGGGTTGTGTGGCAGCCGTCGACCGTGGGTGATATTGTTGCTTCGCCGAAAATCTGCGCACTGGTACCCCTTGTAGCTAGTCGTGCCTCCGGAGGACCTGGGTGGAGGTGTGTGGACGGTGGGAGGTACTGGGGTTGGATGAAGTTCTCCGTGGCGGCTGTATCGATTACAGCCTGGATCTCTTTCCCGTTGATGGCGACTCGGATGCGTGGTAGATCGGCGTGCCTGGTGTTTGCCGCGTTCATTGCGGGTTCCCTGTCGGATTGGCGGCGGCGCTGGTAGTGGGCGTCGCCCCTCTTCAGTTTCCCTGTTGTGCGGCTTGCCTTTCCTGGAACACCGGAAAGTCGCGGTTCCAGTGGCGTTCCGGGCAATGCCAGCATTGAGGCAGCTGCCTCTGGGGGGTAGGAGCTGGCCCTGGTGCTGCTCTTTTCACTGATCGGTTCTGCGGGTTTGCTCGGGGTGGAGCTTTGTCGCCCCTCTCGGTTTTCGGTTCGTCTCTCTTCACCCTGGCTGGAACTTCTCGGGTCTTCTGATCATTTTCTGCAGTTAGTGCGCGTAAAAGTAAGTTGGTGAAGTCCGAGGGGTTGCTTCGACGGACGGCGATGCGGAGAGAGGGTCGCATCAGCTCCACACGGAGAGAAAAGACGTGCAGTGAGTCCCCCGCGACGGAGAGAGATTGTCATTTTTGTAGTAGCGCCGCTATCCGTTCTTTCGGGGGAGCCACTACTCCTCGAAGAGTACTGACTGCCTCGCAGGCGGGTTTTCACTGTACCGACGGCGTGAGTCCCACTTTTTCGTGTAACGTCTGCAGCAGCCCCTCGAACTTTCGGGAGAGCTGCTGCCCCGAAAGCGTGTTGCTACTCCTCGAATTCGTGGTACAGCAGCGCCACTACCGTTCGTACAGTAACTGCACGTCTTTTCTCTCCGTGCAGCATTGATGCTACCTTGCTGGCTTCTGTATCTCGCGGTCTCCGGAATAACCAATATTTCTGTTGGAGAAAACCAGCTACTGGTTCTCGTTCGCCTTGACGCTGGGAGAAGAGGGCTCCGGTGATACGGGCCAGCTCGGTCTGGCTGTTGAATCGGTCGTGGAGCAGGCGCTGGAAGGTAGCCCAGTCCCACTCTAGGTTCTTATAGCAACTCCACCACTTCTCGGCCTTCCCCCGGAGACCTTGCTCGGCGAGTGCTGTCTGGCTCCCCCATTGCTGGAAGGTAGCTGCGTAATATTCCTCACACTGCTGTAGATATTTGACTGGACTCTCGTGGTCGAATTCGTGGTAGGTAGGCTGGACAGGGCGCGCTACCGTTAGTGCTCGGACGAGTCGTTCCTATTCTGGGATGCTTTGGGGTGGAATCTTTCGTTCGCCCCCTGGCGGAGGGTTCCTTAGATCTGGGTTCATGGGAGGCGGCATCCCCCCTTGATTGTCCTGGAAGCCGAAAGGATCCGGTCCGTCGCGTAGGTCTGGGGAACGCTGGCCTTCTATCTGCTTGTTCTTCTTCTGTTTCCCCTTTTTGGCAGGGGGTGATTTGAAGAGATCTGGATTATCTGTAACAGGTAGACCCGCGGTTCCCAATTGAGACGAGTCCGATGTTCCTGCTTGCTGGTTAAACGCCACTGGGTTTTCCACTCCCAAAAGTGTCAGTTGATTTCCGAGTCGTGGAGATCTTCGAATTGGTTGCCTGCCAGTAGGCGCCCTGAGGAGTATAGGGAGCTATGCGTGTAACAAGGTCTTGTTCAATTTGAACTTTCAGACCGGGTTGATGTTTTACATTGTAAGCTCTCGTCCATAGTGTTGCACATAATTTCTTTTCAAATAAATCGATTTGGAAAAATGTACGTGCTGCAAATATATGCCTACATGGTAGTTTTGATGATTTCCAGTGGTCGCATTGACAGGTACTTATGGTAACGTTCAATCGTTCATGCCCGGAATTGATTTCACACTCCAATGTTTTGTGGTTGGGGTTAGAAATTTTCATCGGAGTACTTCTACTCAACTCACGGAAAACTTCTTGAAAAGGTTTTTCTGTTAAATATTGAAGATACATGTTTTCAAAGCTATGTTCTGGGAATTCCGTCACTGGTGCTTTTTAAAATGTTCGTGATCAATTTGTGTTTCAGATTTAAATTCCGGTTATCATACCATTTGAAAATAGTAGATTACGATACAAGTGCACGAAGTATGTGATTCTTGCACGAGTTGAGCTTGTCGCCCGAGCGAAGCGAGGGTGACAAAAACACGAGTGCGAGGATCACGTACGCGCACGTGTGTCGTATACTATTTTTTCTTGACACATGCACCCAAAGTCCTCCTTTGCGCATCGTCTACGCGCACTTAAAGCAGACTTTTAGCGTACCGGTGTGCAAAATATTGCGGTGCGCAAAGGGATTTTGCACACTGGTACGCTAAAACCGGCTTGGGTGCACGCAGACGGCACACAAACGAGAACCTTGCGTTGCATGTATCGAGAAAAATAGTGTTCGAGATACGCGAGGCCAAACTCGTTTCTTGCTCACCACTCGTCTGAAGGCAGCACGAAGCCGAGGCGAAGCCTCGGCTTCGTGCTGCCTTCAGACTCGCGGTCCGCAAAACGCTCGTTTGGCCTCTTGTATCGAAATATACTATTTATAACTCAGTGTGTGAATTTCGATTTCGAAAATAAATATAAATATAAATATCTGTCTATCAGTAACCGAAAACCGGCTGGGAATGTGAATACTGTATTTTGGACAATATTCTATGGATACACTATTAACAGTGTGCGGAGTAAATCATTCTCTACACTCAGTGCGCGAATGTATAATATACTCCAGATACACTTGCGCACTGAGTGCGCAAATGTATCTACTCCAGATGCATTCGCATACTGAGTGCATGAATGTATATACTCGGAGCACCGCGCGCCACAGTATGTGAATCGGGCACTTCGCACACTACCAACAGACATGAGAAATCGAAATTCGCACACTGAGTTATAAAAAATATTTGACAAAATCAGTAAGGGTGCTATGCAGTGGAATAACAGATTTTACTTTGTTATTTATAGACTCGACCCGATTGTTGGTATAGTTCCCGTAATTACCATGAACATTCATGCTATCTAGAGTCCATTCGTTGCGGTTATTATGCTAGTTTTTATCAAAATAAGTCTTCACTTTTTCTGGAACTTGTTTAGAAAATTGATCGTACAACTTATTATACTCTTGCTCAGAATGATTCTTAGCCATTTTATCCAACAGCTGTAAGGATAGATTTCGTTCGGCAGTGGTGATATTCATACCAGACTTTGTTATTGTTCTTCCAAACGTCTTCAGTGTGTGAAATAGACACAGAAAAAGTAGAGCATTCGGAAAAGTTTTTAGAAGGCACCTCCTCTCTGTCATGTCCTCGTCCGTCATGATACACATTATTTTTTCACACGCTGTGGGGTGGTCTTTCTTGAAACATCTAAAAAATCCGTCCAATGTAGCGGCACATTCATTTGCCAAAATACCGATCCCAACAACTTGAGTGTACTCATTTGAGTCTTCAATCGCCATAATCACGGTAACGAATCCTCTTCTGAGAAGATTGTAAGTGCCATCTACGAACAACATGGTTGGCCACGCCGACATGACTTGACGCATCTCAGGCGTAGAGAAGTATAGGTCTTGGAAATTTTTTTTTTAACGCCGCTTGATTCTACATCTTCCAATATAATTGAACTTCTCGCATCTGAAAAAAGAATACAATAGAATATTCACAAACTACGTATGTGAATCTTGGTTAGGATACCTCTACCCAAAATCAATTTCCATAGGCAAAAAACTAATCCTTTTGGATATAAATAAATATAATCTAAACTTGATTAATGTTCTATGCGATGACAATAATACCGTGATTAAAAAAAATCAGATTCGATTTTCCGGGATCTGATCTGAATTCAGATTCTTAACCATGTTGTTTATCCCATCCCTAATTATATGGGTATATTCAAATTCATAATTTAATTGTGCGTACCATGCGCTTTTAGAATATCCAACGCTTTTGGCAACGTGTCGTCACCATCTTCTTTCAAAATGCTTTCCATGTTATGCAAATCTTTGGGAATTAGAAAAATTTTAAATTTACTAAGAACTTCATTCTGAATAAATTTCTTTTTGCATCTCAATTCCAGTAAATTGATTACGTGTTCATGTTGCCAATCCTTCAGCTTTTTTATCCTATTTTCCGGGAGGTGTTCAGAGAATGCCTAACAAAAACGACAATAAAATAGTTAAGTTGTAGCAATCAGAAAATATTCTAAATAAATTGTGAATTACAACTATCATATGCATACGTTAATTGTACGGAGCATTGAATATAATTTTTTTTTTCTCAAAATATACAAGAAACATAAATCGCTTCAAATTTCTCTTGGAGACATAAAATATTGCCCATACGTACCGATGATTCTTCGTGATTTTCATGATATAAGTTCAATCCCCTAATTTCAAGATATCCATGGAAAACGTTTCCCATCACCGTTTCACATTGATATCTTTTTCATTTTAGCGCAAAACGTACATGTTTTGGACCGTACGTGTTCGGAGTCGCACATAGAATTGCGTGACGTATATTGTTTCATTGATTTCAGTGCCCAAGATATTCCGTTCAATAGCACCTTCTGCACGCGTTTATCCCAATGTTCTCAGGTCTGATCGAATTGGGTAGGAAAGCACATTGAGTTAACTGTAAAATTATGAAATAGCGCTTCAACTATATTCTTGGAGTTTTCATAGCAGGAATATAATCCAGTCATAATAGAAATCTGAAAATACTTATGATAACTATTCCTAGTTGAATCAACTGTGAATAGCTGACGTTACTGATGAAATAGTAGATTACGATACAAGTGCGCGAAGTATGTGATTCTCGCACGAGTTTAGCTTGTCGCCCGAGCGAAGCGAGGGTGACAAAAACACGAGTGCGAGGATCACGTGTCGTATACTATTTTTTTTTCGGCATAGGCATTGAAAAGTCACTTTATGACGCCTGTTTTCGATCCACAAAGTAGCACTTTATATGGCTGATTTCAGAACTGCCCTATAAAGTCTTTATACGGCAGTCTGGATTCGCAGTTCGAAGTGCGCATTCCAAAGCTGCCGTATAAAGTCTTTATACGGCAGTTGAGATGCGCAACTCGAAGTGCGTGACAGATCGCACCATAGCCTCACTCTTCGTCTGTGAATCTCAACAGGCGTCAAAGTGACTTTTCATGCCTATTTCGAAAAAAATAAAGTATGGGGCGCACCCGTAAACCGTTTTTGACTCGAATAATGATTTCAGAACTCGCTTTCGGCTCGCCTTCGGCTCGCCTTTAGCTCGTTCTGAAATCATTATTCTCGCCGAAAAACACTTGGTTTACGGGCATGCCACATAATGTACTATTATAACTCAGTGTGCGAATTTCGATTTCGAAAATGAATATAAATATAAATATCTGTCTATCAGTAACCGAAAACCGGCTGGGAATGTGAATACTGTATTTTGGACAATATTCTATAGATACACTATTTACAGTGTGTGGAGTAAATCATTCTCTACACTCAGTGCGCGAATGTATAATATACTCCAGATATTAAGTTGGAAGACTCAAAATTTTTTTGACGAGAAAAATTTATCCGGCGTCACGGGAATCGAACCCGCGCCTACTGGCTGCCAATCCGGGGGCTTATACCCACTAGACCACCTGGCTGCCTTCAAATTTAACTCGTCATTTTTCAAGTCCAGTTCGTGTGCACGGTTTTGTACGTTATGTATTTCGTCGCGTAGCGCACATGTATTTGACTCTGAATTTAGTGAGTGAGCACTCGGGCTCACAACCCCTTACAGATAAGACTTTTAGTGTCTTTGTTACCTATTTTTTTATTGGTTATATTTCATTAAATATAACAAATGCCTCAGAAGGTGGTGTAATTAGCGAAGAATGATTTTAAGTTGGAATACTTAAAATTTTTTTGACGAGAAAAATTTATCCGGCGTCACGGGAATCGAACCCGCGCCTACTGGCTGCCAATCCGGGGGCTTATACCCACTAGACCACCTGGCCGCCTTCAAATTTAACTCGTCATTTTTCATGTCCAGTTCAAGTTCAAGTTCAGTTCAAGTTCCAGCCAAGCCCCCGGATTGGCAGCCAGTAGGCGCGGGTTTGATTCCCGTGACGCCGGATAAATTTTTCTCGTCAAAAAAATTCTAAGTCTTCCAACTCAAAATCATTCTTCGGTAATTACACCACCTTCTGTGGCATTTGTTATATTTAATTGAATATAACCAATAAAAAAATAGGTAACAAAGACAGTAAAAGTCTTACCTGTAAGGGGTTGTGAGCCCGAGTGCTCACTCACTAAATTCAAAGTCAAATACATGTGCGCTACGCGACGAAATACATAACATACTCCAGATACATTTGCGCACTGAGTGCGCGAATGTATCGACTTCAGATGCATTCGCACACTGAGTGCGTGAATGTATCTACTCGGAGCACCGCGCGCCACAGTGTGTGAATCGGGCACTTCGCACACTACCAACAGACATGAGAAATCGAAATTCGCACACTGAATTATAAAAAAAAATAAAATTATATTTTCTATTATTTTTTTTCATTTGAGTAGATAGAAATATTGATTATCATAAAATAAATGTGAAAAAAAAACTCATTTTTCAGGTACAATAACATCAATTTATGCTTACAGTAGGTATACCGAGCAATATACTGGAAAAAAAAGTTGTAGTTATAGTTGAAACTTACTTACTATTAAACAAATTTCTTCAGTTACAAAAAACAATTTCAGATTACTCAAAAGTTTTTGTTGTACTAATGAATTCAATTAAGTTTTGGCAATTACTAAATAGTTACTATAATAATTAGTACTAGATTTTAATTTCAAATGGTTGACCTTCTTTAGTTAACAGCACCATAGACTTTTCTCTGAGTGTGCCATTGGGCAGTTTTCTTTCACTCGACTGTGATTGGCCTAGTGCTGTTTGATTATTGCATGTTGTAATCGATTATCGATCACTGAATTGAATGGATCAAAACCGATTACTCGATCAATAATTGGAGGATCGATCGATTATATCATGGTTCGAATGATTAATCGAAGAATGAGTAAATCATCTAATTAATTGGTTGATTAATCATTTGAATAATTATTTGATCAATTATTTGAATTATCGGATGATTGGATGATCGATCAATCGCATGATAGGCAGACTCTACGTGCTGCCTATAGTGCCTAATGCGCTCAAGTTCCCAAACAGACATGCTTTCCCTAGCCGGGACGATGCTCGTATTCATTCATCGAATAATCATTCGATCAAATCACAGATCAATCCGCGAATTGACATTGTTTTATTCAAATATAAACTTCTCAGCGACAAGCTTGAATAGTTATATTACTAAACACCCACGACTCGTACGAAATAACCCATATACGATTTTTGACTATGTTTCACAAGAATATGAATATTATCGTTCATTTTTCGATTCAGGTTTGTTGATCAGATTTTTAATCTAAAAATTACTAAAATTAGGATTTCCACGAACTAAATAGAATTCATGGAAAAATAGGGCCCATACGGAGTCGAAATAAAATTCTGGAAAAATTAGAGAACTATTTTTTCCACATTTGAAGCTGATTGAAGGCCATCCAAGATAAATTTTTCTTTCAACGACCACTCTAGTATATATTATCTATATCCTATCGAGGGGAAAATAACTCAAACCTAGACTGAGACATCAATTGTTTTGTTTGAATTACCTATGTTTGAAATTAATGTAATATAGTTTGAAAACCTTTATATTATATATAAAGGGCATCCATGGCATCTCGATCAAGATCTGGCGGTGACGTCTCGGATCTATTTCATAATTTATTATTTCGAAGTACTTATCAAAAAAACGTGCACAATTTTTTACATATTCTTTCCAGTACTCGTATCTGAGATACGGTTTTTCGAAATTGAAATGCAAAGAAAGAATAAGCTATCGTCAACGATTGAGGGCCGAGTGAACTCCGGCTAAATTGGTGGATCTCAGTTGAATTTTCATCGAGCAGTAAAGACAGTTTACCATAAAAAAATTCTTTATTTGTAATGCATAATCGAGATGAACATTTATATGTTATTTACATGCATGAGGTATATGTATAATGTATTGTAACATTGCATTTTGCAACGCGTGTTACAAGTGACTCCCGAACCCTCAGACGACCATAGTTACGAAGGGTGGATGCATGACAGAAGCATGAATGCGTTTAGGTTAGCCCCGAGGCTATAAACTCTCCGAGAGGCGACCGTGACCGATCTAAGACTGTAGAATTTAGTTCTCATTCTTTTTGTTTTTTTTTACCTTTTCTCTATTATGTGGGAGACGAGGCCCAGACGACGACTAAAAATTGCAACGGAGACCCGATCAGACGAACGTACGACGCCAAATATCGAATATTGGGATCCTTTTCGACGAACGCCACCTAAAAGCTCCGGAGGATAGTACTGGCCAGACTACCTTCAACGATTGAACGAGAGGACACGGGGGAGTGCCAAGTGCATTCTGCAACGTAGGATATCGGTGGTGGAAGAGATTCCCGCTACCAAGAAGAATCTGCAGCCCGTGATCCTCCGATTTAGCGAGCTACAAACACCGTGGTGAACTTCGAATTTTGCGCGCCGTGACGATAGGTCGCCATATTTAAGGATCTCGCAGTAGATTTTCAAAATCGATAATCGATCGCCTATTGAGGGCGCTAAGTACCGGCACCATGCCATCTGATCACTCTGCCGTAGGCCTGCCTCGCAGGTAGAGCGCCGAGCTCTAGTGCTCGCTCTAATTGTAGAAATTGCATTTTTCTGTAGTAGCCACGAGGCTGAATTTTGTGTGAATTTCCTGCGGGAAAGCGTTCGAGTCTTTGTTGAGTTCAAGTTTAGTGCATCCCAGGGCTCGTCGTCGAGACGCCACGAGGCCTTGTATTTCGGCTGGACAACGGTAAGCGTTAGCCAATTTGACTCATACTAATTTGAATTCGGCAAACGACCATCAGCCATCTTGCCTTATTTTCCGAGCCACGAGGCTTTTAGAGATTTTTGGAAATCAAATTAAGACGACCTCCGAGTCGGTAGGCCATCACCAGTGTCTCACGCAATAATAGAGTTTTGAGTTTTGATTTTTTTTTTTAGTAAGATTTTTGAGTTTTGTATCGCGTGATAGTGCTTTTGTAGAGTTGTGAGCTCCGCACGTGAGTGCGAGAAAGATAGTCTTAATCCGTTACGGTCGCGCTCTCCTTCTCTCACGGAGAGATTCAGATCGTCATTACATTTTGAATTTTGTTTAGCCTTTTCGTTTCGCCTACGAAGGCAGAGTTAGTTTAAGTTAATTTTAAGTAATAATTTTGTGGATTAGTTGTTGTGCCTTGCGGGCATATTCCGGTCTTCAATTTGTAATTTTTGTTCCACGAGGACCGAGTTTGTCGAGTTACTTATTTTTGCATTATTTTGTTTTGTTATCGCTCTCCTACGTGGAAGCTAGTAGTTTATTCATTAGTGTAAAACTCGTCAAACGTGGCCAGGTCGCCTGTACACGACCTGTGGCCGTCCTATATTCGAGGGGAAGTATCCCCGATTGTTCAATTTATTATTTCTACTGTTTTTTTTTTTATACTATTTTTATTGAATAAATTCTATTTTTCTTTGTTAAATTCAAATTTACGAGTCGTTAGTCAACGCCCTGCTAATCCTTCACTTAATCCCGACCCCTCTCCGCGGTACTGTAGCTAGCCGACGGTTATTATTTTGTTTAAATTTTTGAAATCGGCGGTTATCCGCCTGGCGCCCAACTTTTGCTATTTGTTTGTTTTCTTTTGGCCAATTGTCGAGTGAATTGATCTCGGAGGCTGGCTAACCGGTCCAGATCCGAGGTCTAAGTCAAATCCAAGTCACAGTATATAGGATATATTACAAGTGTTTGAGGTAGCTCTTAGAGAAATAATATTGCAGTACAATATGCATACATACAGGTAGGTATATACATGAGTAAATTCTGCCCTATACACGATTTTCATTATACATTTTATAGTAATAATAATATTCATGAATACAATATAATTATGGTTATAATAATATTGCAGTACAATATACATACAGGTACACATTTTGCTCGATACACGATTTTTATTGCACATTTCATATTAAAACTTGCACACCTCATTTCTCATATAAGTTGGCCTATGAAAACAATCAATAAAATAAAAATAATCAAAAAGTAAGTCAGAAAGATGAGAAAACGAAAAATAACGAAGCATATATCTGAATAAATCTATAGGTAAACAGTTCTTCTATACTTTTCACATTCATATTGACGCAATAGATATCTGGGAAACTTGGTCCTTTTATCTATTTTTTTTTGTTCTTCTATACATTAAGGGGGTATATACACCTTTAAATGGGTTGAATTTCTAAAAAACAATTTTTTTTTTTTTTTCAACTTGAAGACTCTGATAGAATTGAAAAAAATCATCATGTTTGGGGAGGGTTTGACCTTCAATATCCATATCTTACATCATGTATTACTTCCAGTCTAATAGTGGCTGCGCTGAAGACAGGAAAATACAAAATCACTCGGTTGCCGTAAAGAATCAGACCCAGCGTTCAACCAATCTTGGAATTTTTGGTTCTCAATTGTTCATAAGACATGCCTCTATCAGATAAACATAGAACTTTTTGATATTGCAAGAATTACTTGAGTTATTGGATTTTTTCGATTTTTTTTCTGAATTTGAAAAAAAATTTTGCTTATTTTTCTAATATTTCAACTAAAAATGGGTTTATCAAAAAGTTCTATGTTCATCCGATAGAGGTTTCGATTCTACAAATTTGAAGACCACAAACGCCAGAATCGGTCCAGCGATGCTCCTGATTCTTTACGACAACCGTTCAAAATATTCATTCTCCAGAAATCAACTTTTAAACTTTTTTATCAAAATTTTTTTTTTATTTCATACTTTTCCAAGAGAAGAAAATGTAGTTACAGGAAATTAAGTTTTAAGATTTTGCTTATGACTAATATGCTGGATCCGCAGCTGCTCTCGTATCGATGAGTTATGAGTCGAGTCGAGTCTAGACACATGTGCCAGGGGGAGGTTCGTAGTGAGTTTTGACCTGTTCTGTACAACAACAGTGTCCGTTAGGTGTCCGGTGAGGCTGTTAGAAAAATAATGAATTGCTTTAGAAAAAATCTGATCAAAATTTTTCAACATAAAAATTCTCTAAAATTTTTGATCTTCAATATTTTTGAGATTCAGAAGATGCTAGCACAATTTTTGTCAATACTACGAAAATTCTTTCATCTTTCATCAATCATACCTTTTTTCTTATAATATTTATTAAACTCTTGCAATTAATATATGTATTGTAGAAATACTCATCTTTTTAGAAATCCAAATGTGTAGTTTCCTGGCATCGATTTCAAACGCACTTTTTGATGGATCATCTTCTTTCGATTCCGAAGTCTCATGTCAGATATATAAACACTGTGTTTATTCGATAATGGAAATTACCAGTAGTTTGAATTCGTAATGAAAGCACGATAATATTTACAAACAAGTGGACACCTAACCTCGAAAAAATGTAGATCGCAGCCATGTGTTCTGTCAATGATCACAATTCAAAAGAATATTGAAAATTAAATATGTGTAAGAATGATAATTACGTAGAATTAAAAGATCACAGAATCAAATTCAAAATCGAAATATATAAAAACGTCATAAAATTAAGCAATGGTGTTGGCGGTGTTGTACAATACTTATGGCACCAATCTGAGGGTTCGCGCGCCGCGCCGCGGCGCTTTTTCGCAATCTGGCAAATCCTCTAGATATTTTGACACCGATTTATTTGCAGGTAGAGTAGGTCACTAGCATTCCAAATAAATTATGAAAAAAAAAAACGATTTTTTGAAAATTCAAAGGTGTAGATACCCCCTTAACATTAACATTCCAATTTTCAATTAGTATCGCAGTGCTGGCAGTACCAACTTTCCGGCGATATTTTTTCGTCACAACTATGACACTCGAAGTGAAACCAGCTAAGGCAAGAGTCACACAACACACAAGAGCCCGACGGCGTGAGTTCTTCTTCGCATTCTCGGCATACAAAAATTTGTTTTTTTTTCTTTTGGACAATCAATTTCTTTAATTCTTTGAGAGCACTTTTCACAAAATATGCTTCAAATGTCTTCGCACACGAAGATTTGTGGGCAAATGAATCTGGTAATATATTTAAATCTTTCTTTTGAATCGAATATTCGCCACACATAACGTTCAGCAGTTCAGCCCTTGGCAGGATCAACGCCAGCAGCGTCTTGGCCTGTTGAATCGGCGTTTTATCCTCGAACTTCATCGGTTCCGATTTTTTTTTCATTGGCAGTCCTATTGCTGTCGTTACAGCTCCTGGAGGACGACCTTTGGTTTCCATTTTTTCAGGCATCACAATCTCGTCGAGAGCTGTTGACGTTGACGTAATCGTGCCCAACTCTGGCCCAACAGTTAGCAATCGAATCTCGTCAGAATTGTTCCCTGAGGCCAGATTCATAACCTCCTGCCAAAATGAATAGAAATTTAATTACGTACATTCCAACCGTCGCGGAGCAGGATGGCAGATGACGCTTATATAGCGTCGTCCAAGTACGCACACATGTACGAAATATTCTTGATGAATAAAAGAGCCCTTTCAATCTGCTATAGCTAGGTATTTATATCCACCCCCTGAATTGTTATATTCGCGTATGAAAACTCCCTGAACAGAATGATAACAGTACATTTGATAATTGTTACAAGCTGGACATTTCAATAATTCGGTAGAAAGATTTTATGTGAAATTTTTTTTTTTTTTTTTTTCGATGAAAAAAATTAACGGACGATTCCGGGAATCGAACCCAGGAACCACGGAAGCCTATCCGGGGACTTACACCCGTGACCACCTAGCTCGCCCACAGATCGCCGCAATTTTTCTCATCATATTCTTGTTTTCGTATATGTTGTGAAGTTGTTTTGATTCTTGAGTTTGTAACACATTGATATCCGCAAGGCAAAGTCGTACACGCTGATTGTACACTAAACGTAATGGATTCTGATCCGGACGAGTTGGACAATTCTAGAAACAGCCAATCGGCGCTCTGGATTTTTTTAATAATCATACAGGTACAATCAGCGTGTACGACTTTGCCTTGCGGATATCAATGTGTTACAAACTCAAGAATCAAAACAACTTCACAGAAAGATTTTATATATTAGAATTGACTGGGGTTTCGAACAATAAACAGTAACAAATCACCTTCTCCAATTCCGCAATCTCCGGGGAATGGTCAGTGTCCGTAACGTCTCGCAATTCGTCGGCAGGGTGTCAGTCTCAACATCATTGCCGCTTGGCAGTTCATTTCTATAGATCTAAACATACGTGACATATTTCATGAAATTTATATTTATCACACACCGCTGAACAAAACAAAGTTATATTACAGTCGAAAAACAAAAATTAGTACCCACGTAGATTTTTTTTCCCCGTTCCTTTTGGTTTTTAAATGCCATACTATGGCATTTGTAATCTGCCACATGAAAGCCCGATTTCGCATTACAGCTCGCCTTCAGTTTTACTTGGCATAAATATTTCGTGGTTGTCGCAGCGAATATTTGGTTAGTGCTCTCTTGGGCTGTTTTTTTTTTTTTTTTTCGGTATTAAGGTATATGGCGGCGGGGGGGGGCATAAATCAATTCAGTGCAGGCCCTTCTCGTCTGTTGGTTCGAGACCCGCTTTCCTTTGGCTTCCTTCTCGTCTGCGTCCGGGCTGGCGGTGGTCGCGGCGGCATAGGCAGCAGTCTGATTTGTCTGGGTAAAGGGGGCCTCGCTATTATCGGGGTGCTCGCCGGGTAGGTGATGTCCGCCAGTACCCGGTGCTTGGGCGAGACACTGGAAATACCCATTGAATCGGTCGACTTCGTCTGGGTGGCGATACGGGCGGGGCGAGTCGCGTTCCGAATTGTTGGGCGCATTTCGGAAGTCTTCTTGGGTTCAGGAAGATGGAGAAGGATCGGAGGGTTTAATTTTTTCCCGGCTCTTTGGGCCACGGAGGACGACCAGTTTTCTCGTACTATCGGTCTTATTCGTCGATTGATTCTCCGGTAGACTGGGAGTTTCTTCTTCCGCCGTCTCGGAGCGGGCGGGTTCTTCTCCGCTGTAGATGCAGCTGGCAGCTTCTTCTCGGCTGTCGCTGGGGTTGGCAGGAGTACAGCCTTTCGCGTTTCACTGGCCGAGTATTCTTGGGCCTTCTGTAATTTGGCCCGGATTGCGAGCGGCAGAAGCAGCTCCGGCAGAAAAACACTAGGATCTAACCACAACAGGCTGTCCGGCGGTGGTTCTTTAGTGCGTGCGTTATTCCTGAAAAGGACTGGTTGTGTTGGTGGTAGGAAAGATTGATTCTGCATGATGTACTCGTACTTCTATTCTCTGTTAGGACTTGAGTTGTTTCTACAGCGGCTTGACGAAGACTGATACTCACTGGACTTACGGTTCCTATTTATATACTGGCGGCGCGGACCGACTCTACCGGCGCGCAGCGCTTATTAGCCCGCGCCACGGTAGTGGGGCGGCTGGGACACGCTAGTCGCGGCCCGAGC
Source organism: Tenthredo livida (assembly GCA_963992785.1). NCBI lineage: Eukaryota > Metazoa > Arthropoda > Insecta > Hymenoptera > Tenthredinidae > Tenthredo > Tenthredo livida. The sequence continues at coordinate 13,999,495 of OZ023071.1, forward strand.
TTGCCCGACTCAAACCGAAATCGTTTGAGGTATTACGTTTAGGAAATTACAATATGTGCCTAGCGGGTAACAACGCCAGCTCTGCGGCATTTCACCCTGACCCTCTACGATCAGCTTCATTAATTTGTTTTTATCTTATTCAACCTCCAGAAAAACGTACTCGATAATTTATTACTTCGAACTACTTGTCATAAAATACGCACACAATTCTTTACAGATTTTTTCAAGCACTCGTAGCTGAGATACGATTTTTCGAAATTGAAAAAAAAAAACACTCATTTTCTAAGATCTGAAAAAATTCAGGAAAATCTGATGAAATATAATGAAATTCTCGAGCGCTATTGGAAGATAGAGGTTTTATCACAGGGAAAGTTGAAGGGGAAAAGTACCGTAAAAATTATTCGAAAAATAGGGTCGTATTTTCGACATATAAACGAACAAAAAAATTCCCTATCATATGGGTCCAAAATAGTATATTTGCAGAATCACAAGTTGATCGATGTTTTCAATAATATTATTAGGTACTAATAAGTATCATAGCGATTATTATATTAATACTTGTATACATAAACATTTCAACTTATGAATTTAGTAAGGACTTAGGATATTAATTTCGAACTAGCCAGCTTCTAATGCGTGATCTACACACGCACGTTATGATCGGGTATTCAGCCAATCACTGAATTTCCACAGCAGAAATAACCAGTCAGTTAACAGATTTCTTATCATACCAACATAATCACAAAAATTCTGAAAAGGCTGAAAATAATCGATGAGTCTATTAATCGATTCTAAAAAAATAATCGAACATCACTCGATTTTATCGGCGAAAAAAAAATCGAATAATCGATTATTTTGTATTCTTTCAAACGGGTGTATTCGCAACAAATATCCAAAAATTTCAGATTTAAGGCCGGGTTTCAGTCCTTTTCGGCCGACCGAAATAGCATGTACCGAAAGATTCGCTTTATCCAAAAACTACAGAATAGATTTAAAATCCCTTCTGAGAATACGTTAATTTTCACTAGATCTATAGCGGGTGACTACAATATCACGAATTTGTGGAAAAAATATTTGTTTTGGTAGTTCGAATCAGAACCCACGCCCAGCTGTTCCAGAACAGAAAAGATGTCGTCGACATCCCGCATTTAGAGCTTCTGTTTCCACGTAGACTTGGTAGTGAAAAAGATTTTCAATAATCCACATTTCAGTTGAAATGATGATTTATTTTGCACTCATAACGAATGACGTTTACGGTTGCTACACCGGGTTACACTCGGTGTAGCCGAACATCCCCGATCAGCTCCGGAATTTTCAAATAATTGCCGAACACGTTGCCGAAGCTGAAAAGATCGCTGAAACATATAGCGCTCGCAAGAAAAAGATACGAATACCGTGCTAGGGATGGGCAATATGTATAAAAGTATCGATATTTTGTATCGTATTTACTACTCTATTATCGATACGACCAATATATTAAAGCCGTAGTAGCGAAATTGTCAATATCGAGTATCGATACATATATTTTTTATTATGAAGTGTGAACCATGGAGAATCCAAGTTATTTCAGTGACAAATATATTTTTCAGTTTGTAAGGTTAAAAATAGTTAGAATTTCTTATTTGAATACGAAATAATTTTGCAGATATTTATTTTCATATATTATATCAAGACATTTCAAGCAAGTTTTATGATAAAAGTATCGGAGACCAATACTTGTACATGAAGTATCAATACATTAATATATTGCTACATGAAGTATCGATACTAAATATCGATAATTGAATCCAAAAGTATCGATATTCGGATGTATCGATATATATTGCCCATCCCTATACCGCGCCTCTTGTTTTCTGCGTATAATCAAATCCGAAGCCTCGGCAACGTGTTCGACAATTATTTGAAAATTCCGGAGCTGATCGGGGATGTTCGGCTATACCGGGTGTAACCCGGTGTAGCAACCGAAAACGTCATAAGAGTTATTGGGCTTCTGCGCTTGTAGTACGTTGTTGACAGTACCTACTTGAAAAAAAAAAAAACGGTTATGAAGAAAAATAATCGAGTCAGTCGATTAATGGGGTATCCTCTTAAATGGATCAACATTCTGAAAAAAAAAATTAATATTTTACAGCGAATTCGAGAGTCTGATCGAATCCAAAAAGATCATGAAGTTTGGGGAGGGTTTGACCCTCGTTATCCATACTAAACCTTGAATATTACTTTGAGTCTGATAGTAGTTACGCTGAATATAGAAAAATACAAAACTACTCGGTTGTCGCAAAGAATCAGTAGTATAGTTTGATCGATTCTGGAATTTTTGGTCGTCAATTGGTCACAGGAGATGCCTCTATCATATGAACGCATAGAACTTTTTGATATCGCGAAAATTGCCTGACTCTCTTAGTTTTTACTGAGATTTGTCTAATTATTCAATTTTTTTTTCTTTACTTCTTCTAATATATCAACCAAAAATAGTCATATCAAAAAGTTCCATGTTCATGTGATGGAGGCATCTCTTCTGAACAATTAAAGATCAAAAATTCCAGAATCGATGGAACGGTACTACCGATTCTTTGCGACAACCGAGTAATTTTGTATTTTTCTATATTCAGCGTAACTACTATTAGACTCAAAGTAATATTCAATGTTGAGTATGGATAATGAGGGTCAAACCCTCTCTAACCTTTATGATTGTTTCGGATTTGATCAGACTCTCAAATTCGCTGTAGAATATTAATCTCTTCCTCACAATGTTAACCCTTTTAAAGGTGGTGATCCCCCTTGAGGTGAAGTGAAACGTTTGTCAGAACCTCGAAAACGGGAATCGTGAATTCTCCGGAACTACTGAATCGATCGTTATGAAATTTTGAGGGATTACACACAATTGTAGCAGAAAGCGGCTGATTATTTCGCTTTTCCGAAATTCGACAAAATTTTTTACAGATTGGCGTACCGACCACATAAATCGCGAGATTATTCACTGTTGCCGTAGATAATCGCATTTTCCCGACATTTATCCACTCCGCAATGAAAAATCACACACTTTGAGCCCAAACCCGTGTCATTGAATAGAGAAATGGCTGGGAATTGACGATTCTCCGTTACTCAAAACTAAAAGAACCGACATTCAGTTGAGATCACTACCCGTATCGACATTTAGTTGAGATCACAGCAGCTGTACCAAAATTGCAGCCAGTTTACTTGCCAGCCGAGCAGTAGCGCTAGTGAAGGTTTTCTATGCCACTCTACGTATAAGATGTTGGTTCCTGCTGCTCCCGCTTGAGGGGGCTTGGCAAGAAACACAAATATTGAATACCGGATCGCACACGGCTAACCCCACCTGTCTGACAGCTAACCTAAAATACGAACAAACGATAGGTAGAATCGTGTTCGAAATTTGCGTTACGAGAAAATATTATTGCTCGTTTATTGAATCTTTCTTCCGTACTAATGTGTCTAAAACTGAGTAACGTATTCGCTCCGTGCACAACAGCGGTAGCGCCATAGGTGACGTTTTTAAGAACTTCTTGCCCAATCAACCGCCGAATCAATCGCTTATTTAACACTCATACATATCCGTTGACATGTATTATATTATTGTTTCTATAGACTATTATATGGGCATGAAGTTCTTAAAAATGTTACCTATGGCGCTACCGCTGTTGTGCATGGAGCGAATATGAACAATCGATATAGGATCCCAGACGTCATAACCTCAGTCGTCTTACAGCTAACTTGAGACTCGAATATAAGATAGAGAGAAATGTATTCATCGTTGATTTATTTAATGCGTATTTTTCATTCCGCTAAATTTGTTGAGAAGATATGCATATACTGAAGATAAATTCGAATACCAGATACAAGATCCCAGACGTTATAATCTCACATTTCTGGCAGCTAGCCTGAAAGCCGCACATAGGAAATGAGATTTTATTTCGGACTTGAGGTTATGGAGGGATCGATTTGTTAGTCTATTATCTGAATAATAAAAGTATATTCAAATGACGTATGCAAGCAGACGAGACATAACCTCACACTTTCGACAGCTAGTCTAACCTAGAAGTTCAGTTCAGATTTGGAGTTATGGAAGAATCGATTTCTTGGTCGCAGATCGAAAGAATAAAAGTATAGGCAAATGACGTATACAAGCATACGAGACATAACCTGTCTTCGTACTCATTAGGCTAAGAAGACATGTAGAGTTTCATTCAGCGAAGATACCTCGTAGGATGAAAAACTTCAACTGGATCGATGAGATATTGCTCGATGAATGATATTCACATCGTTTTGTTCGTAACCCTACTTGTCGAAGAGATGCAACGGGTCAGTCAGTCACCAAAGAAATCCTTGGTTATAACTAATGTAGTAAATAAACAGAAATTCACACCCGGAATTATTTCATAAAGAATCAATATCGTATGCTATTGACTTAATAACTTTATAACTACCAGATCTGTGAATTTCACCAACACAATTATTTATAACCTAATAATGTTGGAATAAACAGAAATCGACGTCTGCAATCAATTTAACCTCATCACTACTTATTTATGAAATAATATCGTATACCGTTGTATTATGAACAATATTAGAATTAATTAGACAATATTGTAATATGACAGTTCATTTCAACCTATACAACGTGACAGCTACCGCTACGTCGTCTGAAGATATCATTCATAGGCACATGAAATATCGGTAGATCGCTTGTTCGTGGTATTTGACAGCGTTGTCATCGACGAAAATAAATAAGGGAGCCTTCATTCGCGTGACCTGTTTCCTCAGAATCGCTCTGTATACTGACGTAGTGAGCTTCGGAAGATGCACGCTGCGCCATCTAGCGGTAGGCAGACGTACCAAACGTTCGGTGTCTGCGCCATCTAGCGGTGGGCAAAGGTACTAACGTTTGGTAATCTGCCTTACCGCGGTGAAAGGCACCCGGCCGTGGCGTTGAAATGTTTCACTTCACCTTAAGAAGGACATCCACTGTTCGTAACATATCATTTATTACGTTGTTGATTGCTTTCTCGTGTTCATCTTTCTTTGCTTCAAGCATGATCGTCCGTAGCGGTGAAGGTGCTGTCAAATCAGTCGGATCTAGCTTGGTGGTATTCACCTTGACCTTTTTTTGGGGAGGAAATATTTCAAAAAAATATTTGCCTTTAGAATACTTTTCCCGTGCAAATTGACGAGCAGATGGTCTTCCCCATTGTTGTTTGAAATCTGTTTTAGTTAAGCTGTCTTCATTGTTAACGTATTCAATCACTGCTGCTATATGTTTACAACGTCCACTCTTGTTGTCAACACAATCGCAAGAAACACCAATGATTTTCCGAGCTGCATTAATCTGTAAAAATGTATTATGTAAAATTGATAATCTGTTTAGTAAAATGCGACCAATGAGAAAAAATCCTGTATGCTTACATTTAATTTTGTGCAGTAAGGTGGAGATGTGACTGAAGTTTGCCTTATAACTTGGGCCTGAATTAAAAAACTTTCTCCATTTGCCCTGTGTTCCTCAACATTGCGTACTTGATTGGCTTTTACCAAAGCTTTTCCCTTAGGTATCGTTTCTGGTTGAAGTATGATATCATGGGTCACTCTTCCAAATCCTGTCCTAATGGTTATATTCATTTCGAAATGTTATTTTATTTGCTGTAAGAAAAAACCGAGAAAGAAAAAATTATTCATAAAAAATTGATTTACTTTCAATTCAGTATTTGAATGACATAATGACATTACACTAATTTTTGTTATTTTTTAAATTGCAATTTTTGTTTTAATTTAACTCGCATACGAATTTCAATTCGCCTTTGATAAATTAATTTATTTTGTTCTTCAAATTAGTATATTATTAATCAAAGCAACTTGACAGAACTAACCTCTAAATGAAAAGCAAAATGATAAAAATGTATGTACACAGGACTGTACTTACGTGTTTTTTTTTGTTCTGAATAATGCAGGAAACTACAGGCATCAAACACACAAAGAATAATTGCGAAATTACGTTGCTTTCTCGTTTATTGTTACTTTTCATCCCAAATCCCTGTATCAATCAGTGTATCTTTTCCAAATTTATTGCTGATTTCAAACCACCAAATGTCTCTAGGGTCGTGCACGGAGCGAATACTATGTAATTCTCAAACAATGGCTCTACTCTAATAACTAAACTCTATACTCAATAACTCTATTCTAAACAACGAATTAAATATTATATAATAAAGCTAGACAAGGTACGGTTGACGATATCACAGGCAGTAGGGTAGAATAGCCTTCCACACTACGACCAGCTGGAGGCTTGGCTGTCAAGTTGATTTCGAAGCCACAGAATCGACAGCCACTGAGAACAACAACAAGTTTGAACCTGCCGGTTCTCAACAGACACTCGGTACTCAGGGACCCGATACTGATGACGGTACTGGGGAAACGAAGAGCTTCCTGACTCTAAACTCGTAACTCAAAAGGAAGTTAGGGACTCTAAGGGAATAATGTAGACTCGACTTGATTAAGCGGGCTCCATAGACCCTACCTGATTTGATACGATGGCTCGGCCTCGTGTTCGACTCGTAGTCCGTGGGCAGGCGAGGGTCGTATAAGTCCAAATCAATGTATAGTCCGTCCACTAATCCAAATTCAAGTCCAAAGAAAAGCAGGGGTCACAAATAATATTCAAAATCACTTCTCAAACATCTCTAAACACCTCACAAACTCTATAAACTCTCTCTCTCGATTCGTTATCGTGATGGCACGTGTGATGGGTTTCAACGGCTAGATAATGAATGGCTCTTCGTTTCCGGGTTGCTAATTACCGCTTATCGCCGTTCGTCCTGCTAGCGCCAGCCGTCATCGACGGACCAATCTGGAGATCTACGGTCGATAAGGCATCGCTAGGACAAAGGGCGGCAATATTCAAATTAGCTATCCTGACTTCGGGGCTCTCGGGGATACATACGCTCGTTTAGGCTGGTACGGAGGAGGTCCAAACGTTTGCCACGTTACAACACTCCTCCGCCGAACGGAACGTACGGGGTACCGGACGCTTCCGCAACCTCCGACTCTACCAGTCTCGTTACTCTCTCTCTTGCCCTACTCAGACTTATGAATATTTGTACTCGGTTTGAGGCTGGGAGGAGGGGCGAGCTGTCACGGGATATTAGGGTTTAGGGGAGGGTCCGGTACTTGAATCGGGACTGTAAACGGTACTCTGTTTTTCGGGACTCACTTCGGTACTCTTGGGGCGGCGAAAGGGGTTAAAAAGAAAGAAATGAGAGGGAAGGGAGTTTATTGCATCCGGCGGAGGACCGCGATGACCGCCGCTATCAGCTCGGGGTCAGGGTCACTCGATGCCGGAATTCGTATGGGGCTTCTCGTTGTTCTACCTCCGGCCGGTGGTCTTTCTCCTGTGCTCGTTGAGGTAGAGGCCTGTCCTCCGAGTGACAGGCACTCGTGTACCCCTCTTCTTGGCGGTGGGGTTGAAGTCGACATCCTATGGGCCGCGTAGGCCAGCTCCCATGTACGCCTGTGGTTTGGGCACGTGCGGGCGGTGTAGCCTTTCCACCCGCAGATGAAGCAATGTGCCCACCTTGGCCTGGGGCACTTGGAATATCGGCGGCCCTCTAGTCCACAAGCCCAACATCTCCTGTTGTCAGGTGGGGGTGGGCCCTCAAATGAGGCCGGCAGCAGCGGCGGAATGGAAGGCTGCTGGATCCCACTGGTCCTAGACGTCGACGTTATCAGATTCGATGGCCAGCAGTAGACCACCTCGGTCCCCGATGTCGAGGCGACTGGCTGTGCCTCGCTTAACGGGGCCACAAATGAGGCTGGAGATGGATAGGGCCAATCCATGAGGCCAGGCATCCTTGCCGATCGCCTAGTGGGGCCAGGTCCATGACGAATTGGCGATAGATCCGACCGGATGAAATCCTCGGGAACAAAGTCCAGAGGGGTCGTCAAGTTCCTCATGGGCGGTCCAGGTTCAGTCTCGTCGGATTCCGTTCGGTTGATGATCGATGGCGAGATCGGTCTAGTCGTGCGGCGACGCCTGTTGCGTGGCCGGTTACGTCGACGGCGCCGACGGCTACGGCGCTCTTCGCCGGAGGTAGTAGGGACGGGGGGTGGTGTCGGAACGCGCATCGGCACTCGTCGACGGGAGGGGATCAGGGGGGTGCCCGCCTCTGGATGAAGTCCGGGGTTCTCCAACGATACCAGGGGGGTGGCTTCTACCGTGGCCTGGACGACCACGGGTGCCACGGGCTCGGGGGGGCCTACCTCGGGGCCTCCTTGAGGCTGTGGGGCCCAGTGATGCCAGAAGGCGATCTAGTTTCTCGCTTACTCCGCCGCGATCGCCATACGCTCTATCTCTATTTTCGACTACTTATAGCCCTAATCTGGACACCCTGGTGGGGCCTCCTCCTGCTCTATCGGTTCGGGCGGGTTCTCCGGAACTGTTGGCGGGACCTCCAGGAGCACCTGGCTGGTCGTCTCCATTTCCAAGGAGAGGGTGGACCCGCGAGCGAAGGGCTCGTGCTTCAGGCAGTCGAGACCCGGGTGACGATCCTCCAGGTCTGGTGGTCGTAGGGCGCCCCTCCAGTCCTCCGGATCGGTACCCTGACGGATCAGGCGCCTGAGAGGGCCCTGGCTGCGGCTCCTCCGCATCGTCGACACTCTCGTCGCTGCTCTCGTCTCTCTCTCTCTCTCGTCTCTCTGTGAAAGGTCAGGTATGAGCGAGTTATCAACAATGCGGGAGGGCTGGGGCTCAGGAATATCGGGAAGGATCTCTGGGGATAGTCTCGAGTTGTTTCGGGTCTCTGATAGATCCGCTTGCGCGGGGTGGTACGGTTTAAGGTCCTTGCTATGAACCTTGCCCACCGGATTACCTTCAGGGTCCGTTATAATATATACGGTTGGACTTTTTCGTCATTTGATGACGAACGGGCCGCTGAATTTCGCAGACAGCTTGGAAGCGATGTAGTTCGCCGCTGACGACAGCACGTGTTGTCTGCGGAGCACTAGGTCGCCAGGTTTAAATTCGATGTCTCGACGCCCACGGTTATAATACCGTGCTTGACGCTCTGTGGCATCCTCGAGATTCTGGGCGACGAGATCTCTCAAGGCATCTAGCCTTCGTACTCTGCTCTCTCATTCTTCAGGTGTCTGCAAATTAATAACCGGGGAGCCTTCTACCTCCCGTCTCACCGTTTTCGGAGGCCTTAGCTCTCTTCCGAAATTCAAAAAGGCTGGTGAGACCTTTGTCGAGCTGTGAATTGCCGAGTTCACCGCGAAACGAAACTCAGGCAGGTGTTTGTCCCACTCGCGATGACCGCCTTCCAAAAAGGTGGTAATCATCGTCTTTATTACTCTATTCACTCGCTCGACAGGGTTAGCTTGGGCATGGTAGGGAGGGATAGTGGTGTGGTAAATGCCTAGGTCCTGACAAGCGGCAGTTATTATTTTATTGGAAAATTCGGTACCGTTGTTGGTCAGAAGGACCTCTGGAATTCCCCAGCGGTAGAAGACCAGCTCTTCTAACGCCTTGAGGATTGCGGGACCGTTGGCTTTACGCAAGGGTGCGCATTCCACCCACTTTGTGAAGAGATCCTGGATTACCAGGACGTAGGCAAATCCTTGACGGCTCGGAGGAAATGGACCCATAATATCCGCGGCTATCACGGTGAACGGTGCTTCAGTCACTCGGCGACCCATCAGACCCCGTGGTCCGGTCTGGTCTACCTTGCACCGTTGGCATTCCTTACAAGCACGAATAAACTGGACTACGTCTCGATAGAGCCCAGGCAAATAATAGAGGAGAGCCACGCGCGCGTACGACTTCTCAACTCCAAGATGACCCGAGGTAGGGAGGGAATGGGCGTCTCTAAGGGCTGCCTCTCGTTTCTCTAGGGGTAATACCAGTTTCCAGGGATCCCAATCAAGTAGAAGGGGGTCAGCCAAAGGATCGACCTTGTGTCGATACAATCGGCCTTCTTCCACCTTCCAGTTCGGATACTGGACTGGCATTTTCTGGACTAACTCTACTCTCTTGCGGTACCAGGGATCGAGGATTTCCTCTACGGCAGCTACGGGAATAGGGTTGGGTTCAGGTATTCGACCTAACGCGTCGGGGACGTGGTGCAAGGCTCCTTTACGGTGTATAATCTCAGAATCATACTCGAACAACTCCAACGCCCACCGAGCAAGTCTACCTGTAGGATTGTGAAGGTTATACAGCGTGAATTCCTAACAGGTACCGACCAAAAAGTCCAGTTCACATGCGCCACCTTCCGAAATCCTGACATCTGTCCTGATATCTGTTAGGATTTCGGAAGGTGACGCATGTGAACTGGACTTTTTGGTCGGTACCCGTTAGGAATTCACGCTGTATGAGCGACATATCTTTAGTACTATGGGGAAAAAAAATACGACTTCAGGGATTTTGAAAATTTTTCAAAAATGGCGGAGTTAGAGCTATTTGAATTTTGGTAAGTCGCTGTTGGACCGCTAAATTTGAAAATTCATATTTCCGAAAGTATTCACCGGAGCGGACTGATCCTGAAATTATTTCGTTCGTAAAAGAATTCGCTTTCATACAAAAAATTTCGTTTCCAAAAAAAAAATTCCTTCATTTTTTCTCGTCGTTTTTTTTTTTAATTTCGCTGCCATTTCCGCGGGACTTACAGGAATCCATGCATATAATTTTTTTTGGATAGCCGAATCCTTCCCCTTCAACACTAAAAAAAAAACTTTATGGAGAACCTACCTGGGCCGAAGAAAAAAAATAAAACGTCCAGTCGTGCGTCGCCGCGCACGCCGATCCACGTCTGCGTGCGGCGTTCTTGGTTCGAAAACTGCCTCAAAACAAAATTACAATAGGGTTGTCGATCGGGAATTTTCTGAATTTTCCAAAAATGATAACCGTTTGTTTTTCACTCGTCATTTTCAATGCGTAATTCAAAAAATAAAACTTAAAATGTCGAGTTTACCACGTTTCCCATCGTTTTTTGAAAATCTTATTTTTTTTTCAGAAAGTTCAGAAAATTTCCGATGAAAATCATGTCCAAAAGTTTTTTGCATCGGTCTGTAGGGTGAAGGGTTGGGTAAAATCGGGACAAGCTAAGGTAGGAGGGGTGATTAAAGCGTTCTAAAGGGCTTCAAATGCTCGCTGCTGCTCGTTCTCCCATTGCCAGCAGCGGCTTTTCTTTATAAGACTATTCAGAGGCTCGGCCTTCGTTGCGAAATCGTTAATAAAGCGTCAGTACCAAGATGCCATACCAAGGAATCTTCGAACTTGTTTGACGGTACTCGGAACCGGGTAGTTGACGATCGCTTCGACCTTCTCCGGGTCTGGTTGTAGGCCATCTCGGTTGACTCAAAATCCCAAGTATTTGACTTCAGACCGGCAAAACTCACACGTATCCGGATTGGTAGTGAGCCCTTCCGTGATTTTATCTAGGACTCGCGAGAACCAGCTCAGATGGTCCTCGAACGTTTCGTTTACTATTATAACGTCGTCTAGGTTGACGAAGACGTGAGGTTCCATTTCGGGTCCAATTAAACGACCCATCAGGCGTTGAAACGTCGCGGGGGCGCCTGATAAGCCATACGGCATGCGTTTAAATTGAAATAAACCGCGACCGGGGACTGTAAACGCGGTTATTTCCCGACTCTCTCTCTCTAAGCTCTCTTCGGCGATACTTGATAGTACCTTTGCTTGATCGGGGGATGGCCTTGAACATCAATTCGGTGGATAGCTAGGTCGGTAGTTCCGGGTTGAGGGTTCGGCGGGGTTAAAATCCGGGCTAGAAGTTCTTCTAATCGGGATTTCTCAAGACGAGTGAGTTCGGTTAAACCGACACACTCGCTTAACGGGACGTTCTCTACTGGGGGGTGTCTCTCCGGGTTATGGATCGTCTCTGCCGGTACTAGAATGTGGGTTTGCCATTATCGCTTTCGGAAGTCGACTACAAAGCCAAAGGCTTCTAGAGCATCGATTCCGAGGATGCACGAGTACTGAAACGATGGTGCGACACGTATTAAGATTGGAAGGGTAGTAGTGCCAATACATACGGGTAATTCCAGTTCTCCCGTGACTGCTCCTACCGCGCCATTCGGGTACATTACGCTGCACCTGGTAAGCGGAATGAAGCTAGACTCTAAATCGCGGAATTGTTCAATGGCGGGCCCACCGATGTACGTTCGGCTGGAACCGGGATCAAATAGGGTGTGACATAGCAAGTCACAAGTCTCCCCAAGCCACGCGGGGAGACCAAATTAAATTCAAAAGCAACGAAAATATGCGAAGCTAGCCGAGGACGATCGGACGCGAGGTCCGATCGTCACTCTAGTCACGGAAGTCTTAGCGACGAGTGCGAAATAACAGAAATGATATATCTTGTGATATACCCCACCTCGTTTGATTTAAGGTCAGTACGTTGATACAACCTGATCTAACCTAAATAGAAAACCCCCTCACACCCTCACACAACTCACACTCCACTGTAGTAGATTAAGCATTTTTTGAATAAACTAGAATTACAATTGTTAAGCACATTTCACTAGACTCAACCACGTTTACTCTCCCTCACACCCCGTCCCATCATTCCATATATTTATAGCGGACTATCAAACCCGTTACAAATTGGCGCCCAACGCGAAAATCCACACTCCCCCGCACACTAATAGGACGTTAAACAAATTAAAACAATAAAAGATAGCACATATAATAGACAGATTCAAACAGAAACGGTTAAACACACATACACACGTACATAGAAATGGCGGAAAGACGACAGAGCGAACCTCTGTTACCATGCGGCACACAACCGCAAGGTCCTGTACGTGCGAACTTTATAAACAACACGATAGACATAGAAGGACAAAATAGACAACGCACACTTAAATACGCGCAAATAGAGCACTCGCAACCACGCTTACGAGTACACGAACCATTCAGAGACGATAGACAAGTAGTTAGAAATGACATACGAAACGAAGACAACGACATGAGCGTAATCAGAGATATTAGACAGATGCAGTCAGGACATGCACAAAATGATCAGTTATACTCAAATAGAGCAACGCAGCACACGCTGCACAGCACACACGTACATGACACGACACCCATACAGTTCGAGTTAGACGAGAACATATACAACATACCACCAAACCCCACACACGCGAACATAAGTAGAAACGAAACAGGCGCAGACACATTTATAGGCACAAACAGGCGAACGTACAAACAATGCGCAACCTGATAGACTTAGACCCACCACAGACATACCCGACACACTACGACACAGAGACGGCACTACCACAAAGCACGCAACGCTTCAACAACAGTCAAACACCAAAACAGATAATACTGATCAAAGCGATACAATCATGGAACATAAAATACACCGGAGAACCTAGCGAAGATTTATACGAATCTTCACAAAATTTAAGAGATTTACAAATATGATATGACATACAAGACAAACAACTAATGGACAATCTCACACCGATACTTGACGGAAAAGCAAAACAATGGTATAGAATACACAGAGGAAGATGGAACACACTACAAGAGCTCGCAGAACACATACGACACACATTCACAGACACACGGCGTAGAGATAGAATTGAAGAAGAAATAAGAAATAGCGTACAGGAAGAAAACGAACTGATTTCGGAATTCGTGATTAGAATTAGAACACTACTTACGCAATTAGACCCGCCGTACACACTGACACAAGAAATAGAAATGACATATAGAAAACTAAAGTTAGAATACAAACAATACATAGGAAGATACGAAATAAGAACAGTTGAACAGTTAGAAAACGCAGGTAAACAATGGGAAACAGATAGATCATGGGAAGAAACGAGACAGAGCATGATTAAGAAACAGAATACACCGCAAATAGAGTACACACATACACACACACAGCGCCACAGATTCAAACACAGCAACGTAGAGTCTTATTACCGACGCCGAACATACAGCCGACATACACATACACAACACAGACGAGACCGCAGATACAACCACTAACACGCCCAGCGATTACATACCCGGCAACGCTATACACACGACAGAAAAACACACAGACAGACACAACAGAGAGACGCTGCTACAACTGCAACGCACCAGGCCACATGAGATGGCAATGCACAAGACCGCAGCAGTCGGGAAACGAGTAAGGGAAAAGCCAACACGGGTGGAGGCAGTTCCCCAAACACAAAACACATGCACACCCGAACATGCGACATACACTATCACACACAATCCACGAGATCCGAGATCCCACATAAAAGTAGACATGGACGGACTAGAAGTTGATGCATTAGTAGACACGGGGGCGACACACTCATACTTAGGACAAAAGATCGGAGAAATACTAAAAGAAAGACACACAGACATACAAGATGCACCTAACACTACCGTGTTAGTAGCAAACGGCACAAGCGCAGGAATAATAGGAATAACAACAAGACGGATTAGAATAGGACACACAAGCAGATGGATAGAATTAGGAATAATCCCAGCACTTGCATGGACATGCATTCTCGGAATAGATGCAATGAGACACTTCGGGATGAGATTAGACTTCGTAGACAATACATGGTCGATGAAAGAAAAGCCAGCATTAACATACATAATGGAGCGATGGCCTAAGTCAACTCCAGTCCCAATTCAATACCCGATCAAACAAAAAGATAACGTAGAACAAGAAAACGAAAAACGCGAAGAAGGAAAAACAGAAATAGAAACAGAAAAACCTAAAGAAACCAGGGAACAGGAAACACAGACACACACAAAACAAGCAAAAGCAGCAGCATTACAAGAAAAATTAGAAAAATTAGCGTTAGAACAGGCGCGAAATACAGATACACAGGAACAAACACACACAACCACACCTGAACCAAAAAGAAAAGTCCTACTACCGACTCCAAATTTCCCACCGAATCCAAACTTATACAAAAATACACAAGACCAAAACATAGATAGAGTAGAATACACACACACACAAACGCACCCACAAAACGAAAAGTCCTACTACCGACTCCGAACTTTCCACTGAATCCAAACCTGTATCCGAACTATCAAACACCGCGAATCTGCAGCGGGATTCAACAACTCACAGACACACAACACACAGAACTACAGATATTACTAAGAAATAAAATCACATTACTACCAGGCCAACTAGGCTTAACACACTTAACATCACACAAAATAGATACACAAGGTCACGCCCCTATAACACAAAGATACTACATGGTATCACTCAAAATAAAGGACGCGATTTACACGGAAGTAGATAAAATGATAGCAGAGGAAGTAATAGAACCATCAGAAAGCGAATGGTCAAGCCCAATTGTTATGATTAAAAAACCGAACAACACTTACAGATTTTGTCTCGATTTTAGAAAAGTAAATTCAGTATCACGCAATGACGCATATCCACTACCATACATGACAGCCATACTAGACAAATTACGCGCTGCACAATACATATCAAAACTCGATCTCAGTCAAGCATACTTCCAAATACCACTACACACAGACAGCAGACACATAACAGCATTTACAGTACCGGGAAAAGGATTATACCAATTTAAAAGGATGCCATATGGTCTCACGGGAGCACCAGCTACCTTCTAAAGATTACTAGATAAAATAATTAGACCAAAATCAGAACCGTACGAATTTTCATACTTAGACGACATTATAATAGCGACACAGACATTCGAAGAACACATACACTGGCTAGGAAAAATATTAGATAAAATCTCACACGCAGGACTCACTATTAATCCAGATAAATGTGAATTTGGTTGCTCACAAGTTAAATATCTAGGTTACATAGTAGACAAACACGGATTACACGTAGACTCAGACAAAGTACAACCACTGTGTTGTACTATTTTATCCCCGTTATTCAGGGATCGGGAGTTATAGGGTTATTCCCAGAGGTGATTATTAAAGATCACTCTAAGTACAAGATAGCAACGAAAATAGTGTTTATTTAATATTTATCAAAGTTACAAAAGTGTGCTTGGAGCACTTGCTCCGGTTCGAGTCTGAGTATTCGAAGAGATAACCTTCGATTCTTCCAATATCTGCTCAAGACTGAGGCGCAGCTCAGACTCTAGCCTAATTTACTACCTCAATATGCTTACGCGATTATTGGCGTCACCTGCATGCGTTGCGCTTTGCCGCATTCCAGGTCACGCCTTGCTTAATTATTAAAGATAGTCAATTTACGAAATGTATTGGAATGTTGAGTAACAATTCTCAACAACTGACAGACTACCCAGAACCGAAAACGATTAAACAATTAAGAAGATTAATAGGAATGGCCTCTTGGTACAGAAGATTCATCCCAAATTTCGCACACATAACAGAACCACTCACACGACTATTAACAAAGGGTCAGAAATGGACCTGGTGTGAAGAACAACAACACGCGACGAATACAATCAAACAGTTACTCACAACACCACCCACACTAACATTTCCCGATCACACACTACCATTTCAAGTACAAACAGACGCAAGCGGCACAGGGATAGGCGCAGTACTCACACAAACAAAACAAGATACAGAACAAGTAATTGCATACGCCAGCCGTGCATTGAGCGATGCGGAAAGAAAATACACAACGACAGAAAGGGAGTGCCTAGCAGTAATCTGGTCAATACAGAAATTTAGACCATACTTAGAGGGATACCATTTTACAGTCATCATCGATCATAGTGCACTGAAATGGCTGCATAATCTAAAAAACCCGACAGGCAGACTAGCGAGATGGGCACTCGAACTACTCGAATACGACTTCGAAATAGTACACAGAAAAGGCTCAGCACACCACGTACCTGACGCACTATCACGACTACACGAAGACGAAGAACAACCACACTTAGGCGCGATAGAAAACACAACAGATAAATGGTACATATACAAAAAGACACATGTACAGACACGACCAGAGAAAAACGACTCATGGAGAATACGCGACACACACCTATACTTCCATAGACCCGATCCTCTACACTCAAACCTATTACCCGACACAAACCCATGGAAATTAGTAATCCCTAAAGAGAAAATCACACAAGTACTACACGAAAATCACGACACAACACAATCAGGACATTTAGGCATAGAAAAAACATACCAGAGAATAGCTAAAGAGTATTACTGGCCCGGGATGTACAGAGATACCGTAAATTACGTTAGAAAATGCGAGATTTGCCAAAAACAAAAGTAGAACAAAGACAGCCAGCAGGTCTCATGGGACACAGAATAACAGAAGAGCCATGGACAGTAGTAGCTTCAGATATTATGGGTCCGCTACCCATATCTAAAACACGACACCAATACATAATAGTTTTTCAAGATTTATACACAAAATGGAGCAAAATAATACCACTAAAAAAAGCAACAGCTCAGACAGTCGAACATGCACTCCATACACACGTGATATCACGATGGGGAACACCACGCGTAATTCTGACAGACAACGGCACACCATACATAAACAAACTAATACGCGAATTAACACAAAAATTCGGCATTAGACACACGACAAAACCCCCATACCACGCACAAGCGAACCCGGTAGAACGAGTCAATAGAACCATAAAAACGATGATACAAGCATACGTCGAAGAAGATCACAGGGAATGGGATATACACTTACAAGATTTACAATTTGCATTACACACAAGTACACACACATCGACAAAACACACACCGGCATTCCTGAACCTGGGAAGAGAACTAAAGCCGACACAATGCCTACGAGATCAACTAGAGAACGAGGGAGACATCGAGATGCAGGACACAGACAAATGGACAGATCACTTACGCAGACTACAGATTATCAGAGAAGAAGTACAAAGACATCTAACGGAAACAAACGAAAAACAGGCACACTACTACAATCTAAGACACAGAAACACGGAATTCAAGGTAGGAGATAGGGTTCTCAAAAAGACCCACACACTCTCATCAAAGGTAGACCACATAGCAGCTAAATTAACACATAAGTATTCTGGACCATATATAATAACTAAGAAAATCTCACCGACTATTTATGAACTAACCTCAGAAAACGAAAAAAACATGGGAAAATGGCACATTGACAATCTGAAACTATACATTTAAAAATACATGTGACTAATTCTATATTCGATATATTACAGAAACAAGGACAATGGATGGAACACGAAAGACGCCACTATTACAGACGCCTGGACAGCTGACGTACACGCACCAACACACAATGACAGACGCCACACAGACAAATACAGTAACGACAAGACGCACACTACTACCGACACGAAAGACACCGCTGTTACAAACACCAGGACTACCACCTCACGCACACAGGTACCCAAACACACGACGCACACTAAGACAGACAACCCCATACACACGAACCTCAAGACAAGCTACAGACTTACGAGACAAATTGATAAAATTAATGGACAAAATAAAAACAGGACTTCAATTAACTAACGAGACAAACAGAAATAACGAAGACAAGAGCAATAACGAGAAAAAACAAGACGACACACACACACACGTATCACAGATCGACTTGACAGACTCAGACACAGAAAACGACATATACGAAACAGCAGACGAGATGGAGACAGACACAGACACACTAATCATTGAGATAGACGACACAGACACCATATTTGACACCACACTATAAAGAAGAGGAGTAACGAAACAGGGAGAGAGACGACACGGACACAACAGCAGGATAGACAGAAAAAGGGAGAAACATAAATGCAACAGGACACCATAACGACACGACGACGAAACTACACGACAAGGAAACGACACGATACCAGAAAAAGACAACGAAACGACACGACACCAGGGAAAGACAACGAAAACGACACACATTAGTAAATAAGGTAGAAACAACAGTACAAAATAGAAAACAAGTCATAAACAGAATAAATCAAACAGAGAATTAACACAAAGTAGAGAATAGATAAAAAGTACAAAGTAAAGATAAAAAGCCAATTAAAATATTAGGATAGGATAAAATCTAGAGACAAAAGAGATAAAAAGATATAGATAATAAGCTAGTTATAAGAAACACATGAAGTATGAGATAATATAATATAGAAAATAGAATATAAGTACACATAACACTACATATATAGAACGGTTCACCCTATAGGCTTCACCCCGCGGGGGGAGGGGGGAGTTGTGACATAGCAAGTCACAAGTCTCCCTAAGCCACGCGGGGAAACCAAATTAAATTCAAAAGCAACGGAAATATGCGAAGCTAGCCGAGGACGATCGGACGCGAGGTCCGATCGTCACTCTAGTCACGGAAGTCTTAGCGACAAGTGCGAATTAACAGAAATCATATATCTTGTGATATACCCCACCTCGTTTGATTTAAGGTCAGTACGTTGATAAAACCTGATCTAACCTGAATAGAAAACCCCCTCACACCCTCACACAACTCACACTCCACTGTAGTAGATTAAGCATTTTTTGAATAAACTAGAATTACAATTGTTAAGCACATTTCACTAGACTCGACCACGTTTACTCTCCCTCACACCGCGTCCTATCATTCCATATATTTATAGCGGACTATCAAACCCGTTACAAGGGCTTTGAGGGGTTTTCCAGCTATCTCAATGTCGACATAGTATCGTGGATCTCTCAAGTTAGGGGGGCGGGTATGGTTACTCGAGAACTTTGAAGGGGGATTGGGTCCACGCGAAACGGAGGAATTTGTAGGGACCCAGCCTATCGATTCCCGTTGGCGTTTCCTGGAGTAGTTCCCGAACATCGGCTGCAACACGCGTCCGTAACTCCCGGGGTCCTGCAGCGTGAGCATGCAGTGTAAGACGGGGGGTGGGGGCACTCTCTTACGAAATGTCCTGGGTCGTAACACCTAAAACAACTGGCTGACCAGCCTGTAACCGCGTTACGCGCAGCAGAGGCGGTCTGGGGGCCGCGGGTTGATCTGGTGTCGGCCTCGGCAGATCTAGCTGGATTTGAAAGGGATAGGGATAGCAGGGAAGGGATGGCATTAGCCTGCATCGCATTATGGCCAGAATTGGAAGCGGATTCCTTCTTTTGTTGCCGCTATTTCGAGGGCGCGACTTTTGTTGCGGCTTCTCTAAAGCTGCAGTGGGTGTAGCACCAGCTACAGGAGCAGCTTTGTCTCCGAATGCCGCAGGTTCTGTGACTTTTACACTCGAGGCAGGGAGTTTGAAGGCAAACTCAGGGTACAAGGTGGTGTCGCGGGTAGAAAGGGGTGCATAGACTCGGTCTAGTGCCTGGACAGCCTCGAGCTGTCGACCGGCTTCCTGCAACTCCGCTAACGTAGAAACGTCGGAATGAGCTATTTTTGCTCGGTAGGTCGGGTGCAGATTGATAAAGGCCAAATCTAATTGTTGGTTTTCCGGCCAAGGGGTAGGTAGGCTCTTCAAAATCATCCTTAAACAGGCTAAGTAGCTCGTGATTCGTTCCCTAGGGGGCTTGGGTACGTCGTCGAGCTTCATCCAGCACCCTGATCTCTTGATTTACGACTTCGAACTCGCGTCGGAACGCGGCCGTGAAGTCGGACCAGGTATGCCACTCGTGATACGTTAGACGATGCCATTGTAGCGCGATATCCGTCAGCAAGAAAGGGAGGGCGCCGAGGATGTCGTGATCACTCAGGCGACTTCCTCTACGGCTTTCTGCTATTCGTCTCAGGCATTCTTCTCCGCTAGCCTCGCCTTCGCCCGAGAAAGATATTTTCCATCTCCGAACGATCTCATTAGTATCGTTGACTCGACCAGAAAATGGATTTGGGGACTCAGGGGTTGTTCGGGATGGTACAAGACTCAGTTGAGCCGTAGGTTGCGGGGGAGGGTTGGTTAGTGCCACAGTTCGGCACTGAGTACTCTCTGGGACTGGGGTGGAAGGGGGAATGTTCTCTGGGGCAGGGTTTTGGGGGGGGGGAATACTCTCAGAGGGAGGGGGTGGATGGGTAGTACTCTCTGGGATGGTGGTTCGAAGGGAAAGACTCTCAGTGACAGGGGGTGGACGGGTAGTACTTTCTGGGAAGGTGGTTTGAAGGCGAATATCCTCAGTGACAAGGGGTGGACGGGTAGTACTCACGGAGACTGAGGGTTGTATGTGGATATTCTCAGTGACTGGGGGTTGCCGGGAATTACTCTCGGGGACGGGGGAGAAAATCTCAGTGATTCTCACTTGATAGGGGCTACTCTGGGGAATGCGGTGTGATTGCGAGGTGGGACGGTGACCTCTGTGTACCTAGCCCCCCCACTTTCAAAAAAATGAAAAACAGAGTGTTCAAAATTACGAGCTATTTATGAGCTCTCCGAATAATCGAGTCCCGATTTTCGAGCTCCAACCACCGACCTGGAATTCGTGTTTTTGAGTGGGGGGGCCTAAAACGTACGTCGTCAGCCCCCCCACCCCCTAATAATTGACGTGGAAAAAAAAAAAAAAATACAGGAATTACGAGCTATTTATGAGCTGTCGATTCCCCTTAGTTTCGATTTTTGAGCTCCAACCCCTAAGGAGTTAGAAGCAAAAAACCGTTTCCCAGCAGTTACCACCTCCTAATAATCATTGAAAAAAAAAAAAAAAATCCAGGAATTGCGAGCTATTTATGAGCTGACGATTTCCCTCAGTTTCGATTCTTTAGCTCCAACCCCTAAGAAGTTAGAAGCAAAAAACCGTTTCCCAGCAGTTACCACCCCCTGATAATCATTGACAAAAAAAAAGAAAAAATACATGAATTACGAGCCATTCATGAGCTGACGATTCCCTTTAGTTTCGATTTTTGAGCTCCAACCCCTAAGGAGTTAGAAGCAAAAAACCGTTTCCCAGCAGTTACCACCCCCTAATAATCATTGAAAAAAAAAAAAAAAACTACAGGAATTGCGAGCTATTTATGAGCTGACGATTCCCCTCAGTTTCGATTTTTTAGCTGCAACCCCTAAGGAGTTGGAAGCATAGAACCGTTTCACCAGCAGTTACCACCCCCTGATAATTAAGGTGAAAAAAAAAAAAAAACACAGGAACTACGAGCTATTTATGAGGTGACGATTAAGATATATATATCAGACCGGTTTTTTTTTCCAACTTTTTTTTTCTTCTGGCGAAGCATGTAAAACTTAGGGAAAATGTGTTTCCATTTTTCTTCTACTTGAAGGGTCTAATGGATTGCCTTGAATTTTCAACGAAATTACTTCGAAGTGCCACGAAGAAGCGATAAAATTCACAGCCTCCCGTTTTTGCCTTTTTTTTTTTGCCAAAAACCGATCCGGATCACGTGAAATACCCCATATATATGTATATATATATATATGTATATATATATATATATGTATATATATATATATATGTATATATATATATATTAGACTGTGTCAAAAGCACTTTTTTTGTTTTTTTTTCGATTAAATATATCTTAAAAATTTCTTCAATATGAAAAACAAATTCTCCTCAAGTTTGAGCTCGATATCTCTAAAATTGAGCTGGCGCAAAGGGGGGTCCCCTTTTCCATCTAAAAGACATGGGAAAAAATTTTTTTTTTCAGTTTCAGAATAACTATATGAATAAATTTTTTTTCAATTTTGTTACACACTACCTTATAGGAAATTCAATTCTTTACAAAATTGTTTCGATGCATTTTTTCTCTAAACTCAACAGAAACAAAATTTTTCTGTGATTAATTCATTAATTTCTTTTTTTCCTCCTATTCAGCGCTATGTAACTTTGTTTCTGTTGAGTTTAGAGAAAAAATGCATGGAAACGATTTTGTAGAGAATTGAATTTCCTATATGGTAGTGTGTAAAAAAATGAAAAAAAAATTTATTCATATAGTTATTCTGAAACTAAAACAACAAATTTTTCTCCCATGTATTTTAGATGGGAAAGGGGACCCCCCTTTGCGCCAGCTCAATTTTAGAGATATTGAGCTCAAACTTTAGGATAATTTGTTTTTCATATCGAAGAAACTTTTTAGATATATTTAATCGAAAAAAAAACAAAAAAGTGTTTTTGACACAGTCTAATATATATATGGGGCATTCCACACCAACTCGACCTGGGTTTGACCCTCTACTCTTTTTATGTGGTTCATAATTTTTCACATGGTTGTTCCATCTTTCGAAAGCACTCTGAATTTTTTTTCAGATTTTTTGATTCAATTTTTTCGAATAGGAAAATAAAATCACTCAAGAAAAAAATTACACAGAAGGACATTTTTTGAAAATCTGAAAAAAATCTCAAAAATCCGTTACTCGATTTCAAAAACGAAAATAAACAAAAAACGGACATAACGGTCAGTTGCATGAACAGTTTTATATGTTATACCGAATTTTTCGGAATTTTTTTTTTCCTATTCGAACAAATTTGAATCAAAAAATATGAAAAAAATGCAAACTGCTTTCGAAAGATGGAACAACTATGTGAAAAATTACGAAGCAAATCGAAAGAGTAGAGGGTCAAACCTAGGTCGAGTTGGCGCGGAATGCCCCATATATATATATATTTTTTAACCCAAGTGTCTCGATTTCTCGATCTGAAAGTATAGTGTGAAATGAAGTCGTTTCAACGGCTCCAATAAAAAAAACTATCGATCATACGAAAATATGTCAAGAAACCTGAAACGTTTATTCAATAGCATATAGTCTTGAGCAAAAATTAAAAATTAAATTATTCAAAGGAAGACAATTCGTTCATGAAAATTGCATCAACAATTGAACAGAATTTTGAAGAAAGCGCCTCAAATATTCCTAATGCAGAAGCTTTTTCAAAATATTTTTCATAAAATTTAACACACAAACCTTACAGTATATTATACACTGCATTTGGTGGCTGAACTGACATTGTTGCATAGAACAGCGACTTATATATTTCCGATCGCGTTCGCAATGCCGCCTATTGTTCTAATTTCTTTTATCCTTCCGACGAATAAGGGAGGGAGACATGAAATATTCTCAATTTTTCAGTCGTCTCCAGGATTTGCAAGCGACACTAAGTATTATATTTGCTTATGCGGTTTTAACTTGGTATATATAACGGGAGTTTTCGTGAAGGAGTATTTGTGGAAACTGGACCAAAACGGTATCATAAGCTACTTGTTATGTGTGAGGCAGGAGAATAGATACAACATTATCTCTTTCTCTGTATTTCACGCTCGATTTCACGTTTTAAATTGCTTATGATTCTGTTATGTTTTAGTTTCTAATCTTGCTCATAAATATCTGAACATGATGATCTCGTGAAACGGCACACTCGTTGTGTCGAGCGCGAAGTGATAGGTGCCAACCAGTCTTGTGAAAATTGTAATTAATTTTTTTTTTAATTACTCATTACTTTCGTGAAGGGTAATTGAATTTTTATTCAATTACACATTACTTTGGTAATTAAATGGAGTTTAATTACACATTACCAAAGTAATGGGTAATAAAATTGATAATTATACATTACAATTATCACATGTATATGATATGGGCAATTCCACCTCAAATCGGCCGAGAAATGACCTCGTATTTTTTGAATTGACTCAAACTTTTTCTTCGTAAAATCTACCTCAAAAAAATAGACCCTGTATATTTATAAATATACCCTAATATTTACTGTAGAAGGAGCGCGCGGACGGCTTTAAGAATTGATATCTCGGGTCCCCTTCACCGTACAGAGACGTTCAAAAACGCGTTTTAAAGGCGATGAAAGACACTTTCCGATAAAAATTGTCAATTTTTCGAAAAATATCATTTTGTCATTTTTATGAGCAATCAAAATGTTTATCGATTTTTTTCGCAAACTTGGGCCATTTTTTAAATTCTAAAAAAAATATGATGACATTCCTTATTCAATTCTGAAGATGCAGAATTTTTTAAATTGATGGAGCGATTTTTCGAAATATTGTTTTTACAATCATTTGTTCGGCGCTGCGTCAGGATGCAGCGCCACGCGCCTCGCTACTACCGCGTAAATATTCAGAAAAATCGCTCCATGAATTTGAAAAAATCTCCATCTTCAGAATTGAATAAGGAATGCGATCATATTTTTTTTGAAAATTTAAAAAATGGCTCAAGTTTGCGAAAAAAATCGATAAACATTTCAATTGCTCATAAAAATAACAAAATTATATTTTTCGAAAAGTTGACAATTTTTATCGGAAAGTGTCTTTCATCGCCTTTAAAACGCGTTTTTGAACATCTCTGTACGGTGAAGGGGACCCGAGATATTAATTGTTAAAGCCGCCCGCGCGCTACTTTTACAGTAAAATGCGATAATTTATAGCTAGCGTGAAAAAAAAATTCCGATCAACGAAAAAATACGGGTCTACTTTTTTGACGTAGATTTTACATAAAAAAAAGTTTAAGTCGATTCAAAAAATACGAGGTCAAAAAACACCCAAAATTGGCCAATTTGAGGTGGAATTGTCCATATACATCTATCAATGTATAATTGTGTATATTGTGTACATAATATGAATTATATGAATTGTAATGTATATTTAAATTTTCATTTAATTACACATTACTTTATTTAACCCTTCAGTACGCGCGCTATGAGATTTTCTCTCACACTAATTTTCACGGTATAGGAAACACACCCCAAAAATGCAGATATTCAAATGAAACTTTTTTTCATGCCTCAAGTAATTATCCCCCTTTCTTGTGATGCCAATCAGAACCATCCAACGTTAGTCAATAATGAGACAAAAAAATATTTTATTGACAGCGGCGGAGGAACGTGAGACATTCTCTCACTGCGCGCCTAAAAGCGGTCAGGACGTATACGGCTCCTTCGGAGTGATTCGGCCACGGTCGGCGATGTTCAAAAGAAAACATTTATTTGAATTTTGATAGAAATAACGTTCTGTATTTGTTTTTTCATCTGTTTCCCCTTCTTTTTGAAGCTTCAATCCCTTGCATTGAGCGTCTGTCTTTGTCTGACTAACGCGTCCGACGCGTGAGACTTTCTCTCATCGCGCGCATACTGACGGGTTAATTACACATTACCAAAATAATGGGTAATTAAATGAGTAATTCCTTCAAAAACGTAGTAAGCGACTTGCAACACTGGTGCCAACTAGGATTTTTTTAAAAATGCTATTGGTGTGGAAGGCAAATGATACTTGGCATCAGATTCACGCAGGCGCGGTACGGACTAGTGTACTGCTTCATGATATCATCACAATATATATGGGGCAGTTCACATCAATTCATCTAGCTCCCAGACCTAACCATGTCCGATTCGATCCGTGATTTTTTATGTTATTACCCTAGCTCTAAAATATTTGTCAGAATTTTCTCAAAATTTTTGGATCAAGCCTTCTCCAGTTATGAATGTTTTTGGTTCAAAAATTCAGACCATTTTGTAGAATCTGAAAATTTTTACAAACGTCCAACGGATTTCGCCATTTTCCGAAATGTAGAGAAATTTTTTTTTTAATCTTTTTGCCACTCTCATTCAAAATAGTGTTCGAGAGAACGCACGGTATTCGCACGGACTGAGACACGGATAGAGAAATATCTTGAATCAAAGTGCTAGTTTGAAAATGAAATTATCGAATGAAAACGATAATAAAGTTGAGGCGAATGGCCCATCCGCATTCGCAGAATTATAAAAGTCCGTGTGCAACCGCTGTCTTGAACACAATTCTTAATTGAGTCGACAAAAAATATTTTTTGTAGCACATTAGGGTGATCCAAAAAAAAACTTTTTCTATTTTTTCAAGTCTTATCATCTCAAAAGTTTCTTTCAGGTATAGAACAAATTCTCCTAAAAGCGCAGCTCGATATCTCAACTCTACAAGACGCTCAACGATTTTCCGTTTTCCCGCATATAAATAACACGTACAAATTTTTTTTTTTTTTTTCACGTGAAACTCTGAAAAAAAAATTTTATTTCAATCCTGATGCACATATTTTCGTAGGAAATTTAATTCTCTACAAAATATAAAGAAATCAAAAAAAAAAAAAATAGAACGAAAAAATAAATTTTTCATGTGTTATTTTATTCATATGGGAAAACGGAAAATCGTTGAGTGTCTCGTAGAGTTGAGATATCGAGCTGCGCTTTTAGGAAAAAAAATTTTTATACCTGAAAGAAGCTTTTGAGATGATGAGGAAAAAACTTTTTTTTTTAACACTCTACTAGCGCATGCACGATTTTTGCGTTTTTTTTTACCCATTAAGCGGGCGTGAAGGGGCGGTTTTCAGACGAGCTTAATTATTTTTCAATATTTTCAAGAAAATTATCAACAATGAAGAAAAAACGCGAAAATCGTGCTGTTACAGAAAATATGGTGTGCACCAAGGGCTAAGTGGGCTTTTTGACCTTGTGTGGTTGCAGTACTCGTCTTACACCCTTGGTACACAATATACTATAAAAAAACTCTCCACATTTCCGAAAATTGGAGGCTGTTCTATGACATCTACTGGATTTTTGTGAATTTTTTCAGATTTCACACAATGGTCCGAATTTTAAAAACAGAAACATTCAGAACTGGAAAAGACTTCGTCCAAACTTTTAAAAAAAAATTCCGAAAAATGTTTCAGAGCTAGGGCAATAATATAAAAATACCACGGTTCGAATCGGACATAGTAAGGTCTGGAGGCTAGGTGAGTTGACGTGGATAGTCCCATATACAGGGTGAGTTTTTCATCTTGAGACATCAAAATATCTCAAGAAATACGCATCGAACAAAAAAATATCCGTAATTAAAACTGTTTGATTTTGAGGGGGAAAATTGACTCTGTAAAAACCAACCCCTACCCCAACCCCTGAATGCGGGAGTGGTAGTAACTTTGATATTTCAAATGGGAACCCCTATTCTGTATTGCAGATTCGAATTCCACATCAAAAAATACACAAGTTTTATTGAAACATTTTTTTTCGATTCGGGACAGATGGCGCTTGAATTGCGAGAAATCACATTTTTGATTATTCCAAGAAAGGCGCTCCAAATCGAAGATGAGGAAGTACGTGTTGAATGTTTTCAGGAGAACAATTCGATTGTGCATAGTTTCACCTCAATCGCCACTTACTAGTTACTGAAAGCAAGCACCCCGAAGGGAACAGAAAACTACTACGTCCACGTCGTTGTTCCTGGGTAGCGCTAAGAGTGGTTGTGGCGATTGAGGTGAAACTATGCACAATCGAATTGTTCTCCTGAAAACATTCAACACGTACTTCCTTATCTTTGATTTGGGGCGCCTTTCTTGGAATAATCAAAAACTTGATTTTTCGCGATTCAAGCGCCATCTGTCCCGGATCGAAAAAAAATGTTTCAATAAAACTTGTGTATTTTTTCATGTAGAATTCGAATCTGCAATACAAAATAGGGGTTCCCATTTGAAATTTCAAAGTTACTACCCTTCCCGCATTCAGGGGTTGGGGTGGGGGGTTGATTTTCACAGAGTCAATTTTCCCCCTCGAAATCAAGAAGTTTTAATTCCGGACATTTGTTTGTACGATCGTATTTCTTGAGATATTTCGACGTCTCAAGATAAAAAACTCGCCCTGTATACATATCGAAGTATATTAGGCCCAGCCAAAAAACAAAAGGGTATTTTGATTTCGTCTCTCAGAACTCTAAACATTAGTCTTGGGTCTAATAATGACTCTGTCAAAATTTGGGCTCCAATAATTCTAAGAGGTCACGCATCGAGTCTCAATATTTGCATTTGATTGACAGGTAAAAAATAACTTTTTATCGTTCAAAGCTGTTCTAGAAAATTCTAGGCGATCGAGGGGGGTGGTCATTGCTGTGCGGCTTCATTTATTTTTATTTTTGGCCAGGCCTAAGGTATACATATACGCGGTAATCCCTCTCATCCGCGACAATTTTCTGCGCGTGCAGGGACACCAATTTTGATAGCACGCAAGACTTTGGTTCTTGACCAACCCCCAATAACCTCTCCAGATCTATGAACGTTAATGCCAAGTGGTCCGGACGATATTCTATTCGCGGAATATAAAATGAAGTAATATCGTATTCTTACCCCGGGTCATCTTTGGGCACGTATATCTTCCATCTTGCTACCCAGAAAATGATTTTCAACTAGTGCTTTGGAATCGCAAAAATACCATCTTCCAATCTATGAAATTGAAAATTTGGATAAACATTTTTTGTCCGCGAAATTTCGCTTACAATTTTGTTTTTATACTGTGGGCGAAAGGCACACCTTTTCTTGATGAAGATTCAACGGCAGGTCGATTTTCATAGGCTAAAAAAAAAAAATATGCAGAAGGGCGTTCGGCTTAGTTTTGCTTGCTACTAATGTTTCAACTGTTTTTTCGGCTCAAATTTGTTTTTTTTTCTAACTTCCTTCTACATTCTTCTGCGTCACACAACTTTGTATTCTGATTCAGTTCTTATCGAGATATGAAATTTGAATTTCCCGGATTTTTTTGTTTTGAATTCGAATAAAATTACATAGCATGAAAATCAAAATTGCCAGCAAAATTTCGTGGACGATATCGTTTTAAAAATCTTTAATTGCATAGCTTGATAAGTGGTAGTTTCGTGATTCCAAATCACTGATCGGAACGAAATTTCGGATGGCAGGATGGAAGATATTATACGCACCTAGATATGGCCCGGTGTGAGAAAAAAACTTATTTTTTTTCATATCTCGCAAATCAAATATCTTTCGAACTACTTGACATCGTCGTGTATAAATCTAGAGTTGTTGTTAGGGGTTCGTCAAGAACCAAAATCTCGCGTGCCATCAAAATCGGTAAACCATTAGCAAAAAATGCCGGATGAGCGAGAATATATTCATGAGTTTGACAGAATTGGAAGTTTGTGATACTTTTGTGTGGATATTGTTCGCATTATCTGTGAACTATAATCATAGTGATCATGAAACGGGGAAGACCATCTACATTGGATAAAGATGCAATTATATCAGCCGTGGTAGCGCATAAATCAGTAATTCTGAACGATGAAGGGAAAATTACTTCTAAACTGGATGAAGTGTGGGATTTACTTGCAAGTGAACTCAATCATGTGATAAAACCGCACGCTTTATTTACACTTGTTACGAATAATCGGTATAATCTGAGAGATCTTCTGAATCCGCCACAAGAACCGAAACATCCGTCCAATTCTGTCCATGAAGGCGATTTAAGTATTCTGGAATCATCGACAGCATCGATAACTGAAGAGAATGACGAACAAATTGTAGAAATTACATTTGACAGAGCTGAATTAGAGACATTACTCATAACTAAACAATATAATCGATCAGAAAAAGACAGACCTCACATAAAATTTCGCCAATATTTGGTCTTACAGCCAGGTAAATGGCAGGAAGCCATTACGAAGAAGCTCTGGGAGGCCTGCAAGAAAAAATGTGCTTTCCAATTTAAACGAAACAAGATTTATAACGATAAGCTCGAGGTGTTAGGAAAGTGTAACTGTGGTTCCATTTTTAAAGGATCGGTCGAACGATTGAATTTGAAGTCGGATCTGAATAAGATGACGTGTGCGATCACTAGCGGCGATGGGTCATGTGGAAAGCGTTACTTACGTGATCCGATTCGACGGGAAATTGGCAAAATGTTATGCGAGACTAACAAAACTGCAGAAGTTCATAGAGCCAGCGAAGCTCACCGAATCATGTCTCCAAATGATCCGGAACCTCCGCATTTATATACAGCCGGAGCATTGCGCAAAGCGAAAGAAGAGTATCAAACATCGCTCACCCTGCACAAAAGTCCGGTAACTTCGATTGAGCTCGCACAACTGTCTTCGCTGAAATATTGTATCCATACGGTCTGTAAAAATCCTTTTTATGTGCATTACTGGTCCAACTTTCAAACAAATGTCTACAGGCAGTATAGTCTTACCGAGCCATCATCTGTGGCGATTGATGCAACTGGTAGTTTAGTGAGAAAGATTTTGCGCGCTGATGGTAGTAAGTCTAAACATATTTTCTTATATACGTGTGTTGTTAATTCGTGTAGTAGCGAAAAATTTCCGATTGCGCAAATGCTCAGTGAGTCACACACGACCAGCTCCATATCTCATTGGCTGACGGAGTGAATAGGAACTGGAGCTCCACCTCCGAAAGAGGTAACGTGTGACGCTTCAAAAGCCTTGCTATTAGGAGCAATTAAGACGTTTACAAGCTGCAGGTCCATTGACGATTATGCAAACCGGTGTTGGGGCGCTTCCGATCTACCTGACTGCTACATCCGCATAGATGTGGCGCATTTTATTAAAACGTAGGGGAGAGCAGGGCAAAGTGGATACCCTAAAACTAATTGAGTCATACAAAATTGATTATCGACCTAGGCTTAATCCCTTCGTATATATTTTGTAGTTCAAACCTTTAGGAAACTATCTACGATAGTAAAGTCTGGAAGTTTTACGAAATGAAAGCGCCATAATCAATATAAAGCTAACCTGCGAAATGATCACTTTATCCCGTATACGGGGTAAAGTGATCAAGCTTACGGGGTAAAGTGGTCAACTACCGGAAAAAATTGAACCACACATATGGAATGAATGAAATCAAGCCGTAATGTGATAAGAAAAAGTTAGTTTTTGTATCTTCGATATTTAATCAACACTTTTCACGTTCTTAATATATTTTATAACTTCTCGCTGATGAAAGCAGTGTTCGTAGAACTCTGAAAGTAAAAACATACCATAATTCGTGGCCTAATATGTTTCTTCCTTAACCTAAACAGTACTCTGGCCATTTGGGTATATAATATCGACCTTATATTACTCGTTCACAACCTGTGCTCTCATATTTCTAATACGGATATACATGAGATATCTGACAGAAACGTTTCGTTATAGGTTATAATCAGTAATTATACATACATTACATATTATCATTCGTATCATGATGAGAATAGAGACAAAATTATTGCAAAATACGTACATAAAACTCTTTAATCTGGTTTCCCGAAATGTATATTACTGTGAAAACGTATAATATTTACCTGGAACAGAGATATCCAACGTAAAACACTCCGCCGCTGCGGACCACCGGTCGCCCAAAATGAGGTTAGGACGGCGCTCGGCGGCTAACAGCGCATGCGTTGGAAAGGCCACTTTACCCCAACCACATTGCCCCGAACGTAACGCGAGTACAATTTAAGTAGTAACTTCATGAAAATCGTGTAAAACAAAGAAAGCTTTCATTGTATCATGTAGTATAAGTTACCAGGAATCAAGAAAAAAAAACCTATTCCAAAAGTGCCATTTAAAGCACAGTAATCCGGAATCTTAGTTGACCGAAATTATCAATTCACACGGCATGAAACACAATTGTCATATTTTTTTTCGAAACATTCAATCTTTCATGCGGTTGACGTATTTCATTTTGTGAAGTACTTCGGCACAAACGCTCGGTACAAATACAGCCTTC
Source organism: Tenthredo livida (assembly GCA_963992785.1). NCBI lineage: Eukaryota > Metazoa > Arthropoda > Insecta > Hymenoptera > Tenthredinidae > Tenthredo > Tenthredo livida. The sequence continues at coordinate 14,031,898 of OZ023071.1, forward strand.
GAAATATTGCTCAAATGGAAAATATTTGACATGATCACTTTACCTCGCATGCCCACATTGCCCTGCTCTCCCCTACGCCAATTTTCTGAAAACATCGAATCCTAGGGTGAAAAAATTCTATTTGGCGTGTTTAGGCCAGCTTATACTCACCCGCGACATCGATGAGGCAGAAGAGGTCCTATTTTCTATATTGTCGATCGCCCGAAGCGAATCAGAAGGTGTACTCGCAGACGGGCAGCCATCATTGTGCGAGACTCACAAGAACGCGATGAAACGCATTCTGACAGACAATGCTCTGGAAGATTACGTGGAGGATGCCGGTAATACATCGAAAAATGAACTCGAAGATCTAGGGGCAGAGCCCAATAACTGGCATGATTGGGCAGTAGGTGTTTCTGATAAAGTATCAAGAGAATTGCGTGACACAGGTGATAGAGAAAATGCACACTACTTACCCAAATTTGCCGACCGTCTATTGAAAGATGTAAAGTGGTTGCCGTTATGGAGCTGCGTTTGTCGCGATAATTTCGGTTATGGCAGAGTACCTGCATCCAGCGCAGCAGTAGAGGCAGAATTTAATAATATCAAGACCAGGCTGCTTTCTAACGTAACATTGCCCATCCGAGCTGACATATTCCTAAAAAAACATACCGATTACATCGATGGTCGTTTGAAAATTATTAGTGCGCGAACTGCAGAAGTCCAGAATGAAGCGACGAAAGATATGGATGAAATACCTGCTGAATCAGGTTCCGTCAACCGGATAAACGATGACAAGAACATAGAATGTCCGGCTTGCGCTATGGGCAATATGCCTACTGGTGCACATACGTGTGTGGTATGTGGAGTATTCGTTCATGGTATAGATGAATGTTCCAAGCTGGTGGAAAACGAAGAAGAAGGCTACGGACAGAAACGACTCTGTAAATCATGTTCCAAGGTACCTGAAAAAAATACAATTGATATTTTAAACTGTAGAGAACAAGAGAACTGGGGTGGCTTAGCAGTAGAGCCTGCAAAAAAAAAGTCAAGGTATCTGCAAAATAATTTCACATCAAATGAATTCATTTTGCACGATAAAATGAAGAAGATTCCCACGTTGAAGGATGGCAGTTCTTTGACGTTGAAGGCCACTACTTTGAAAGGCAAAAAAGTCACCTTATGTAATACATGTGCTTTTGACAGCGTGTCTCAAATTTTCCTCACAGCGATATTTGATAGTCTACAGTTTAAAGATGAATGTCGTCGGCTGGCTGAAACAAGCTCCTTTTTTAAAATGATTTATGACTGCTCAAGCGAAGGAATTACTAAAAATACCTACCACTTAAGAGCAGAGTCTCTGGTTTCCGTCTTTCCATCACAAGTAGGTCCCCATGATTCGTTACTAGTCAAATGTGAAGTAACTGTTGGACACTTGTGCAAACTGCTATTCAAAGGAGTTCCGAGTGTATCGGAAGTATCGTCATGCGATGAGGGCTGTGCACCTAGGCATAAGCCATTCGAAACTTTATCGATCTATCCGAACTACCTGCTTCAAAAAGATTTCAATGGACTTGTCGAGGAAAACTTTTTGCTTTCGAGCGGTGGCAGTCAATGTTGTCGCAAGAACTGTCTGGGAATAGAAACTACTGCTCCACCAACGGCAGGTGAGAAAAATTCTATTATTACTCTTGCTATTCGTACTCACACCGTTCCTTATCTATTGGACTCCTCGATAACAGAAAGCATTGACCTTTTCCTCGGCTTTCGCTTCTAGTTTTTCTACTATCTGTGGGGCAAGGTACTGTTTCGAGACAACAGAATATTGATCATTGCAAGCATCTGTTTATTTGCGTAGATTATTACTGTTAAAATTATTAGCGTCTTCGGCTGATACCGCTAGCGCTACACTGGTGTACTGTAGCCATCTTCATCCCCTTCTTTTCGTTCAAGGGAGACAGAGACAAGAAGATCGCTACACTACACCTGGGAAATCATTTTTTTAGCCAAAATTATGTGAGAAAACAATTCGACAGCACTGTAGTTTATATACAGAGAGAAAAAATTCCTCGTTTCAAGAAAAAGATTTCTTGTTTTAAGAAACTATAGTTTCTTGAATGTTTTTTGATTAAATCAAGGAAATATGTTCCTTATTCAAATTAAAATATTCATAGTTCAAATTAAGAACATATTTGATTGATTTAATGAAGAAACATTCAAGAAACTACGGTTTCTTTAAACAAGAAATCTTTTTCTTGAAACGAGGATTTTTTTGTCTGTGTATATTAGGGTAGAGGTTTCTCCAAATATTATTATTATTGTTATTTTCTGTGAGGTACGTGTTTGGAATTAATTCAATAATAATCGAATAGATTCATACTACCGAACACAGGTAAAACGTGTGGTAGTTGCGGTCAAAAATGGTACAAAGCCGCATTAATGGTACGTCGTCCCTATTACACATGATGTCCAGCAAAATTGTAGTATGCAAATCCAGGACTCTTTCACCTTCAGACGATTGTGAGAGTATTTTCACAGAATAGTATTCCGGATGATTTCTCAGGGTGAATGACAAATTAAAACTAAATTGAGACTAAATGGTTATTTCGCACGCTTTCTCCGCGCACATGCGATTACCGGAAAAGCTGGAACATTTCCGAGTTGAACTAACCACGAAAACACAGCTTAAAAGGGTTAAATGGCAATTGAGAGAATCAAGAAATGAGTAAAATTGAGGTAGAAGCTGACATGAGCAAAAGTTGAGGAATATTTCAGGATCTTCGGGACTTCGAGGATTGCTGGACACCGTGTGTAGTATAACCGGGCTAAAAATTAGAATTTCTCTCGCGGGTCTTCTTGAGGGAGTATCATCTAAGTCTCGAGCTCCATAAAACGTCAACACTTTTCATATCGATATAGCATTGAGGGGCATGTACGGACACAAATATGAATAATACCGTTTCGAGGTGTACAATTTCAGCTTCGATTTGAAAGCAAAACGGCTACTGTAGCATCAAAATTGTGGCCGTTGTTGCCACTGAAGTACTGGTCGGCGCAAAGCTGTGCTGAAATCTGCGACCACGATCCTGGCTGGACGGAGTATCTGAAAATAAAAAACTTGGGATGGTTTTGTTGGTCAAGGTCCCCTTCAGGCTTCTATGCGACAGATTTTTGATAGATTGAAATTTTCGAAGTTATGAATTTTTTTACTGAGAAAAGTCAATTTTCTTGATTTCAAGTAACGTTTTTACCTGTATTTTGGAAATCTAACGACGGATCAAAAATCTGTCGCATAGAAGCCTGAAGGGTACTTTGACCAACAAAACAATCCCAAGTTTTTTATTTTCGGATACTCCGTTCGGCCAGGATCGTGGTCGCGGATTGCAGCACAGCTTTTCGCCGACCAGTACTTCAGTGGTTGCAATGGCCATCATTTTGTTGCTACAGTGACCCTTTTCTTCGAATTGAAGCTGAAATTGTCCACTTTGGAACAGTATCATCTATATTCGTGTCCGTACATGTTCCTCAATGCTATACCGTTATGAAAAGTGTTGACGTTCTATGGAGCTCGAGACTTAGATACTCCCTTGAAATAATGCAAATTAATGAGTCGATAAACATATTGTTTCAGCAAGCTATATAATTTGCGAGGTGTATGAAGATTTTGTCATACCAAAAACCACTACCCGAGAGCATGACATTTCAACCGAACTGTCGGAGGTGGAAAAGATAGGCGGCATAGGAAAGGATATTGAAATGGCTGATACCACTACTAGGCTTTGCAACATTCCGAGGAAAATGAAGCTCTCTTTCATGCCCAAGCCATATCAATTGCGAGGCATAGTTCACTGGACTCCTCCACTAACTATTCCAGGACAATCGACTCGTAGGTCAGATCCTCTGAGGGCTATGGGACATTATACTGCATTGTGTTTTCGACCGGACGAAACATGGGTGCAGTATGATGACACACGAAACAGTGGCGAGAAGCTAGCCAAGGATTTTGCGGCTAGGATCCAATTGATTATATACTCGGTGTAACATTGCGATGATGATATAACTTTCAGCTATGATGATAGTGAACTTATAATAGATAATAATAATAAGAATAATAATAGTAATAATAAGAATAAGAATCATGATAATGAAAATGATAATGATGATAGTGATAATAATGATGGAAATAATGATAATAATTATATCAATAAATTTGACGACTTGGAATTTTTACAACATTTCAACAATACGCAATGTCCCGAATAACGCGATAATACTTATCGACTTATTCCAGTTCCTAAGACCGTTAAAAGAGGTTGCAGACGCGAGGTAGAGGTTGCCGAATATCTGCTGTTTCTCTCTTGACAAAAGTGCGGACATCCGGAACTTCTCGTAGTCTTTCAGTCATCTCATAGACTTGAATAAGTCAAAAAGCATTTTGTGCTGGCTTCGTTTAAATGCCTGATATCAAGAGACTCGGTAGAGTCTCGCGCCAAGTACATTAAAAAAAAATTTTTTTCAAGCGCGAGACTCAACGAGTCTATATACCCGAGAGGCAACTACCCTAACCTATAACGCGAACTAGTATCTTCGTTTTCTTTCACCTCACAACATACACGAATTAAAACTGATTTAATCTAGGATGTGGGCATGAAAAGCTTTCATTTGAGCCCTAGATCGATTAAATCGGTGTCCGGAGTACTGAGATATGATTAACTTCAGATTCTGATACCCCGTTTCCTCGTACAATATTTGTCTTTCGTCTTCTTCAGACCAAGATTCAGCCAATTCAAACCATTCCCATATAAAATCACTAGACGGGAAACCACACAAAAGTTGTATAGAGTGACGTCAGTACGAGATAGTTACGACGTAGATAGCGCCAGTATCGCAGACAGAAACCGTCTCCGACATAGACATAGGGCATGGACTGCGCATTCCCTATACAGCCTATGGTAACGCCGAAAGTGAGAGAGAAGGGTAACACACGCGGCCAAATCTGTCTCTTTCTATGCATTTGACGTTGTTGGTTAGAAAGAAACAGATTTGGCCGCGTGTATATGCTGTCTCTTTCTACCGACCGAGCGATTTTCGGCCCGAATGCGCAGTCCATGCTCTATGTCTATGGTCTCCTACACTAGTAGACGCGTATTGTCATTTCATGTTTTTAGATCCCAATAATAAAGGAAATAAGAGAAATACGAGCAATGCTTAATACAAAATTTGAACGTAGAAAAACTAGTGAATACCCACCGCAAGCCCCTCGGGTGCCAAAACCTTACGCCAAGTACATTAATGTGATAGTCACCAATAAAAATGTTTCGATGGGTTAATCTTAAATCCTACGATCTCGAGCTTTTGAGGTTATGCGAATCGGCTGACGTGTAAAATTCATGGTGATAAATAAAATAACAATTATAAACGGACAAGACTGTCAGATGAATATTAACTGATTTATGAATGCAATTATCAGAAGAAACGGTTTTTTCGGTTCAATTGTTTAGCAAGTTATCGCCTGAGGAAGTCTGACAAGAGAAAATCAAGAGAAAATGTTGAAGTAGAAAAATATGAGGATAGCATTATTCGATATAGGGAACGGCAAGGAGCCAGACCAATAAAGCCGAGTTCAAGCGTTGGATTGCAACGAATTTTACTTCAAGCTCCATGTTAAGCTTATCTCCGAAGGCTCGTCTGCTGAGACTCAAATTGTGAGTCAACGTTATACGTAGGATTCCGACGAGTCTTATAATCTAACTCCGTATCATCTAGTCAAAATGAGATTTTCAGTCAATGTTGTTTGTTGGACTCCGATAGGCTTTATTCTACACTCCACGTCAACGTAGTGCCTTGACCTTCGGTGGAGATAATTTTTTAATCCATAATGTATATTAATAATTTAATGTCAAATTTCAATAAATTTGTTACATTTTGGTATGCAACCTGTGTCTATATGTTCGATTCTATTAAGCTTTCTCCAAATTAAGATTAGTGCTATCACGACAAATGGAATGAAATTACTTATTTATGGATTATTTAATTTTGTAGCGGGTCGCCATATAAGACGAGAGGATGATGAGAGAAAACGCTTGGGTTGCAAAGTATCAGGATAGTGTTATTTGATACGAGAAACGGCAAAAGTCAGACGAAGAGAGCAGAATGCGGGTGTTTGACTTCATAAATTTCCATTTTATGCTCTACGCTAGTCTTGCATGAATAGGCTCAATTCTAAATATTTTGATACCTTCTGTTCAGACCCGAATTGGAAGTTGACGTTATAAGTACGGGATGCGTACATGTTCTTTTTGCAGAGGACCTAGTTGCATTAAAAAAAAAACTACCTACGAATTGCAATACATATATCTGATATCCATAGATATTTAGTTATGAGCAGCAACTATAACCCTGCGTGCAAGTAACTCCGTCATTGCCGGTCCCAGGCCCAGATGAGACAGGAGGAGGGCTGCACGCAGGGTTAGATGTTGTAGGTATAAAAAATTATTGTAGTGGAACAATTTGTAAACGCTATGAAAGTACATTACGCGTCACTCTACAAATTTGAGACTTGGGGAAAATTATGAGCACACGCGTGCTCGTTGCTGTTGACGTTCCTGCTTATCGAGGGACTTCGGGCGGTATGAAATAGCACAAAACAACCGAGCGAGCGTAGCGAGCGAGCACAATTATTAGGTGGTCAAGCAAAATTTTACAAAAAGTAGTGAAATCAACCCCAAAAAGCACCTTTGGTGCAAAAACCTTCCGCCAAGTCCATTAATGTGTAGATCACTCCACCAAAAAATAATCAAAGGTTGTGCTCGCTCACTCGATTGGTTGATGATTATCAACATACAAAAGCATTGAAATCAGATACAACTGCCAAGTACCTGTAGAATGATAAAAGTTTGGAATTGAAAAATTTGTTCAAACTAAATAAAGTTGTACTCATTCGCTCGCTGCGCTCGCTCACTCTATTGGCTTATGATTATGGGTTGAAAAAACAATTCGGATGAAGAGATTGCAGATGTCAACATTTATCTAAAAATATTCATAACGAAAAAATAATTTAAAAAAAATTAAAAAAAAAAATTTGGAGGTAGTGGTACTTGGGGGGCCTTTTGTAGAAAAAGAAATATAAAATATCGATCACGAACCATGTCAATGTCATATGATAGATATTCAAACATTGGCCCGCCAACGTACCACGGACTCCAAATTTTTTTTTTTAATTTTTTTTAAATTATTTTTTCGTTATGAATATTTTTAGATAAATGTTGACATCTGCAATCTCTTCATCCGAATTGTTTTTTCAACCCATAATCATAAGCCAATAGAGTGAGCGAGCGCAGCGAGCGAATGAGTACAACTTTATTTAGTTTGAACAAATTTTTCAATTCCAAACTTTTATCATTCTACAGGTACTTGGCAGTTGTATCTGATTTCAATGCTTTTGTATGTTGATAATCATCAACCAATCGAGTGAGCGAGCACAACCTTTGATTATTTTTTGGTGGAGTGATCTACACATTAATGGACTTGGCGGAAGGTTTTTGCACCAATAAGCATTACTCGCATTACTCCTTGATGGTTGCAGTTTAAAAATCAAAACTAGGGGAAATCGTCAGCTCAAAAAAAGCTCGTAATTCCTGTATTTTTTTTTTTTTTCTTCAATGATTATCAGGGGGTGGTAACTGCTGGAAAAACGGTTCTTCGCGTCCAACTCCTTAGGAGTTGCAGCTCAAAAATCGAAACTGAGGGGAATCGTCAGCTCATAAATAGCTCGTAATTCCTGTATTTTTCTTTGTTTTTTCACCTTCATTATCAGGGGGTGGTAACTGCTGGGAAAACGGTTCTTCGCTTCCAACTCCTTAGGGGTTGCAGCTCAAAAATCGAAACTAGGGGGAATCGTCAGCTCATAAATAGCTCGTAATTCCTGTATTTTTTTTTTTTTTTTTTTCAATGACTATTAGGGGGTGGTAACTGCTGGGAAACGGTTTTTTGCTTCTAACTTCTTAGGGGTTGCAGCTCAAAAATCGAGACTAGGGGGAATCGTCAGCTCATAAATAGCTCGTAATTACTGTATTTTTCTTTTTTTTTTCACCTTCATTATCAGGGGGTGGTAACTGCTGGGAAAACGGTTCTTCGCTTCCAACTCCTTAGGGGTTGCAGCTCAAAAATCTAAACTAGGGGGAATCGTCAGCTCATGAATAGCTCGTAATTCCTGTATTTTTTCTTTTTTTTTTTCACGTCAATTATCAGGGGGTGGTAACTGCTGGAAAAACGGTTCTTCGTGTCCAACTCCTTAGGGGTTGGAGCTCAAAAATCAAAACTAGGGGGAATCGTCAGCTCATAAATAGCTCGTAATTCCTGTATTTTTTCTTTTTTTTTTCACCTTAATTATCAGGGGGTGGTAACTGCTGGGAATCCGGTTCTTCGCGTCCAACTTCTTAGGGGTTGCAGCTCAAAAATCGAGACTGGGGGGAATCGTCAGCTCATAAATAGCTCGTAATTCCTGTATTTTTCTTTTTTTTTTCACCTTCATTATCAGGGGGTGGTAACTGCTGGGAAAACGGTTCTTCGCTTCCAACTCCTTAGGGGTTGCAGCTCAAAAATCGAAACTAGGGGGAATCGTCAGCTCATTAATAGCTCGTAATTCCCGTATTTTTTCTTTTTTTTTTTCAATAATTATTAGGGGGTGGTAACTGCTGGGAAAACGGTTCTATGCTTCCAACTCCCAAGGGGTTGGAGCTCAGAAATCGAAACTAGGGGGAATCGTCAGCTCATGAATAGCTCGTAATTCCTTTTTTTTTTTTTAATGATCATTAGGGGGTGGTAACTGCTGGGAAATGGTTTTTTGCTTCTAACTCCTTAGGGGTTGGAGCTCAAAAATCAAAACTAGGGGGAATCGTCAGCTCATAAATAGCTCGTAATTCCTGTATTTTTTCTTTTTTTTTTTCACCCTCATTATCAGGGGGTGGTAACTGCTGGGAAACCGGTTCTTCGCGTCCAACTTCTTAGGGGTTGCAGCTCAAAAATCGAGACTCGGGGGAATCGTCAGCTCATAAATAGCTCGTAATTCCTGTATTTTTCTTTTTTTTTTCACCTTCATTATCAGGGGGTGGTAACTGCTGGGAAAACGGTTCTCCGCGTCCAACTCCTTAGGGGTTGGAGCTCAAAAATCAAAACTAAGGGAAATCGTCAGCTCATGAATAGCTCGTAATTCCTTTTTTTTTTTTTTTTTTTTTCAATGATGATTAGGGGGTGGTAACTGCTGGGAAACGGTTTTTTGCTTTTAACTCCTTAGGGGTTGGAGCTAAAAAATCGAAACTAAGGGGAATCGTCAGCTCATAAATAGCTCGTAATTCCTGTATTTTTTTTTTTTTTTTTTCAATGACTATTAGGGGGTGGTAACTGCTGGGAAACGGTTTTTTGCTTCTAACTTCTTAGGGGTTGCAGCTCAAAAATCGAGACTAGGGGGAATCGTCAGCTCATAAATAGCTCGTAATTACTGTATTTTTCTTTTTTTTTTCACCTTCATTATCAGGGGGTGGTAACTGCTGGGAAAACGGTTCTTCGCTTCCAACTCCTTAGGGGTTGCAGCTCAAAAATCTAAACTAGGGGGAATCGTCAGCTCATAAACAGCTCGTAATACCCGTATTTTTTCTTTTTTTTTTCAATAATCATTAGGGGGTGGTATCTGCTGGGAAAACGGTTCTACGCTTCCAACTCCTAAGGGGTTGGAGCTTAAAAATCTAAACTAGGGGGAATCGTCAGCTCATGAATAGCTCGTAATTCCTTTTTTTTTTTTTTTTCTTTTAAATGATGATTAGGCGGTGGTAACTGCTGGGAAATGGTTTTTTGCTTCTAACTCCTTAGGGGTTGGAGCTGAAAAATCGAAACTGAGAGGAATCGTCAGCTCATAAATAGCTCGTAATTCCTGTATTATTTTTTTTTTTTTAATGATTATTAGGGGGTGGTAACTGCTGGGAAACGGTTTTTTGCTTCTAACTCCTTAGGGGTTGGAGCTCAAAAATCGAAACTAAGGGGAATCGTCAGCTCATAAATAGCTCGTAATTCCTGTATTTTTTTTTTTTTTTCACGTCAATTATTAGGGGGTGGGGGGGCTGACGACGTACGTTTTAGGCCCCCCCACTTAAGAACACGAATTCCAGGTCGGTGGTTGGAGCTCGAAAATCGGGACTCGATTATTCGGAGAGCTCATAAATAGCTCGTAATTTTGAACACTCTATTTTTCATTTTTTCGAAAGTGGGGGGGCTAGGTACACAGAGGTGGGACAGTGAACAGGTGCAGGTGCAGAGTGGGACTGGGGTACTCGGTGGATGGAAACAAAGGCACTACGCCTTTGCGTCTGTTCTTCAAGCTGAAGATTATGGGGTGGCTCGACAAAATTTCGAGTATCAAAACTGGGTAACCCGGTGGTTCTGGGATAGGGAGGGTTTTCGGGGGTGCTCAGGGGATGACTGGTTCGTTCAGGTAAAGATGCGGCTGTTACGTATGCCATACCTACTTTATACCTCTACCCGATACTCTTCTTTATACCCTCACTATCAATACCGAAGACATAACATCCTGCATACATCCAGTCTCACTATCTCTAATCAGAAAGAGCTCCCATCCTTACATTCGCAGAACTTCATCCCTACCTATACGCACCTCCATAAGCACGCTCACGCCCGGGAGAACAATGGAATAAAGAATGATCTCATCAATTAGCTCATCAAGCAGATCATCAGTAGCTTCCACTAGCACTTGCACCAAAATCGTCAAAGAGAGCACTCACTCCTAACTAGCTCTCGATATTATAAAACGCTAACTCAAAATCACTCATCACTCATACTCAATAACGTGTAAACACTCGTACAGATCGTTCTACCATCTCTGTAATCACTAGTAATAAACGATTATTCTGTTATTATACGGGAAATTCCACCTCAAATCGGCCGAGAAATGACCTCGACTTTTTTGAATCGATTCAAACTTTTTTTACGTGGAATCCACGTCAAAAAAGTGGACCTGTATTTTTTCGTTGGTCAAAAAAATTTTTTTGACGCTAATTATGAATTATCGCATTTCACTGTGAAAGTAGCGCGCGGGCGGCTTTGACAATTAATATCTCGGGTCCCCTTCATTGTAGAGAGTTGTTCAAGAACGCGTTTCAAAGGCTATGAAATACACTTTCCGATAAAAATTTTCTACTTTTCGGAAAATATAATTTTGTTATTTTTATGAGCAATTAAAATGTTTATCGATTTTTTTCGTAAACTTGGTCCATTTTTAAATTTAAAAAAAAAATATGATCGCATTCCTTATTCAATTCTGAAGATGGAGATTTTTTGAAATTCATGGAGCGATTTTTCTGAGTATTTTTTTTGCAATCATTTGTCCGGCGCGGCGTCAGGTTGCCGCGCCGCGCGCCTCGCTACTACCGCGTCATTCCATGTATGGGAAGCTGCGCGTCACGCCATTGGCCGAGCCCTGTACGACGCGATAGTAGCGAGGCGCGCGGCGCGGCAATCTGACGCCGCGCCGAACAAGTAATTGCAAAAACAATACTTGGAAAAATCGCTATATGAATTTCAAAAAATCTCCATCTTCAGAATTGAATAAGGAATGCGATCATATTTTTTTGACAATTTTAAAAATGGACCAAGTTTGCGAAAAAAATCGATAACCATTTTAATTGCTCATAAAAATAACAAAATTACATTTTTTGAAAAGTTGAAAATTTTCATCGGAAAGTGTCTTTCATAGCCTTTAAAACGCGTGTTTGAACAACTCTCTACGGTGAAGGGGAGCCGAGATATTAATTGTCAAAGCCGCCCGCGCGCTACTTTTACAGTAAAATGCGATAATTCATAACTAGCGTCAAAAATTTTTTTTTGACTAACGACAAAATAGGGGCCCACTTTTTCGACGTAGATTTCACGTAAAAAAAGTTTGAGTCGATTCAAAAAATACGAGGTCAAAAAACACCCAAAATTGGCCGATTTGAGGTGGAATTGCCCATATATAAATTCACATCAATCTCCTATCACCTAAAATCCGGTTACCTTAACGTGTGAAACGAGGGACGAACTCAACGATAGCTCTATCTTATTCATAAGAACAACGATCTCTATTCATTACATTGGCAGCAGCTCTATCTCTATTCATTACATTGGTGGCAGCGGAACTACCTCGTTTACCGGAATATTTAGTGACGAAAAGTGAATTCTACATCTTTACATATACGTGATACAAGTGATTACTAATTTTCGAACGTGCAACTCTCCGTGGAAAATCAACCACACTCTAAATCTTTGTGACAAGTCATAAAGAACGAAGCAACAAATCAACAAAATCTACTGAATCAACAAAATCTACCGAATCAACAAAATCTACTAAATCAACAAAATCTACTAAATCCACTAAATCTACTAAATCTACCAAATCTACAAGATATCAAAGTGAGAACGCGGTACAAAGTTCATCGATTACCTCTACAAAATCGAAGAAAATAACTGAGCAATAAAATCAAAATTGCTAAAAGAAAAGAAGTTCGACAACATTCTCAAAGGCGCCTAGCCCCACAAAGATTCATCTGAATCCAACTATTAGCGATCTCGCTACAACAAATCCAGATTCCTGAGCCGTGACATCTATACTCTTCTCGACGACTTCTCGACATCCGACATCCGACGCAGTCCAACACAACAGCTTTATCTCCAAAATCAACTCAGATCCGTATTAGAATGAAAATTTTCATAATTCTCATCATCAGCTTGTAAGTTATCTATAATTATCATAAGCACATATATACATCTCAAACGAAATAATCTAACTCACAAACTCGCAAAATGCCGACCCCACCCGAAAATTCATCCGATGAAACAGAAACCTCATTCTGGTTTCTTGAAGACATATTAGATACAATCCCATACTTCAATGGTCAAAACCTGAACACAAACAACTTCATAAGGAGCTGCGAAAATGCAAAGCCTCTCGTTAAACCAGCTCAATGCCCAGTCTTAACGCGAATGATTAGAACTAAAATCTATGGAACAGCTGAATCCTACTTGGGAAGCAAAGAATATAACAGTATTGATGAAATCCTAACAGTCTTAAAACGAGCTTTCCTACCTAAAAAATCAATTTTTGAATGGCAAGCAGAATTGAACAATGTCAAACAAAAAAGCGACCAATGTGTTTTAGATTATAGCGCGAGATTCGAAGACATATTACACAACACAACACAGGCTATCAATAACTCAAACACAGACGATGCTGCTGGCATGATAACAGCAATCCAAACCAACGTACTCAAATGCTTTGTTAGAGGCTTGATTCCCGAAATTGAATTTAGAGTAGCCGGTTCACACCCAAATACTTTAGAAGAAGCAATCGAAATAGCCCTTACAGAAGAACAAGAATTCCTGAATCGTAAAACTCAAAATACACAAAACAATAACCAACCTCGGCAACCTAATCAACAAAACCCTTCAAATTTTTGTAACTATTGTAAACGCCATGGCCATATAATAGACAATTGTAGACAGCGCGCTCGCAATAACCTACCACAACCCCCAAACAGGCGACCACCTAATCAACCGAACGCACAATACCCTCCAACATTTTGCACCCATTGTAAACGCCAGGGACACACAGTAGAAAATTGCAGACAACGAGCCTACAATAACGAACAACAACAGTCCCAAAATCAGCCCCAACAGTCCCAAAACCAACCCCAACAGTCAAATCAACAACCTTACCAATCACAACAGTCAAATCAACAGAATACACAATATTCTTCCATATCCTGTAACTATTGCAAACGGCAAGGTCACACGATCGAAAACTGCCGAAAACGCGCTTATAATAACGCACAGAGACAACTAACTCAGGGTTCTTTAAACTCGAACAACGTCCGCCGGGAGAACGTGCCGATGGACCCAGAACAAACTCAGCCGCGTTCAACGATCCAATAAATCACATCTCTGAAACAGAATCAGAACCAATAAATGGAAAATTGCCAGTCATCGAAATTGATGTAAAAGAATTAGAATCAAAATCAAAATTTCTAGTAGACACCGGTGCAGATATAAACATCGTTAAAATCAATTTCCTAACCCTACTGAAAAAGTTCATGTGATATATCATGTGGAAAAGTACATGATAAATCACATGGTAAATTGTATGTTGTTATGGAAGATATCAGTGCACAATTTAGCATGTGAATTATTCTGTACTTTATTTTATGATTTGTTACACGATTTATTGTATAGTTCGAATCCACATCATTCATTTTGTGATTCACCATATGATTTCTAATATGGCCGGGGTTTAACGAAGAAAAAAAAATTGAGGATTTCTTGCGGGATCGAACCCTCGTCCATCAGATTGTGAAGCAGTATCGCTACCGCCTGGGCTACGCCACTTGTTAGTTTGGATTGACAATTTAAGGATCCTGAAGTCCACATGAAGTCCACATGTGACCAAAATTTATTTCATTTTCTACCACCGAGTTGAGCTTTATTTTGATCCAACTATGAATTTATGTTTAATAAGTTGCGTGGCCGAGGCGGTAGCGAGACTGCTTCAGGATCTGACGGACGTGGGTTCGATCCCGCACGAAGTCGTCAATTTTTTTTTTTTTTTCGGTAAACCCCGACCATATGAGAAATCATATGGTAAATCACAAAATAAATGATGTGGATTCAAACTATACAATAAATCGTGTAACGAATCACAAAATAAAGTACACAATAATTCACATGGTAAATTGTGCACTGATATCTTCCATAACAACATACAATTTACCATGTGATTTATTATGTACTTTTCTACAGAATATATCACATGAACTTTTTCAGTAAGGAAGAGAGGATACTAAATGCGACAGAAGTAAAATGTAAAAAATGACAGGAATAACAGACGGATTTACCACTACCTGAGCGGAAATTAAATGACAAATTAAGAATAAAGAACACGAATTCGAAATTGTCCGAGAAAATTTTCCAATAGCTCAAGACGATATTATCGGACAACCCTTGTTATATAAAGAGAAAGCTGTCATCTCCTACAAAAATAATACATTAACTTTGACAGATACGGTGATTCCCTTCAAACTCGAAAGACACAATCGACAAATCGCTACTATCATTACAATACCAGGCCGTACTGCCCAAGTTATTCCCCCTAAGGTCTCAAATTCAGAAATTGACCAAGGTTACGTAGACACGATTAATTTAGGTCCCAATATTCATTGCGGTAAAGCATTAGTAACAAACAATAGCGGCCAAGCATGTATACTCGCGATAAACTCGAACGAATCAGCTGTTGAGATAAGTATGCCGACGGTTACCCTAGAACCTGTTAACGAACCTTTGAATACACTCGACCCCAAAAGTTCTGATACTCTACAAACTTCAAAAATCTACGGTGATATACGCAAATCTTCAGGTGCAATTCTTCATTTCATACCACGAAAAATTCAAATATTACGAGGAATCTCAGTCGAATTGCTAAAAGCCCTAAATCTAAATGAGTATGAGCTAATCACCTACGCGAAAAATGTTATGGTCGGAGATACCATAAAAGATATAATTCCTAAAAGCTCACAAGTATTATATCACTCAATTATCATGGAAACTTATTCCAGTGATATAGACGATACAATCGTTACTAAAACGCTCAATTCTCTAAAAAATCATCTACAATCAAATAACACAAAATCAATCACAACCCCTGACCTATCTGAAGAACTAGGCAAACAAAAATGGGACAAAATCTTGCAATTAATAACCTCAACTTTCAACAACACGAACATCTCAATTCAAATCTACGACATCAAATCCAACGATCAAAATCAAAATACGCGAACTAATCCAAACGTGCTGACAATAAACGACGCGATCGAAACCAATACACCTGTCGATAACAATAATGATAATCGTTCCGACAGATTAACGGTCCTTAAAAACTTAATGCATCTAGACTACCTTAACGATGAAGAAAAAGAATCTATACTCGCTCTCACAACGGAATTCAATCACCTATTTTTTCTGCCAGGTGACACATTATCGAATACATCCCTAACAAAACACTCAATTCTAACGACAGACGATAATCCGATCAATGTAAAGCAATATCGATACCCAACTATTCACAAAGACGAGATACAAAAACAAATTTCCGAATTATGATACCAAAATATCATCAAACCATCATCCTCACCTTCCAATTCTCCTGTTTGGGTTGTACCCAAAAAACCAGACGCGGAAGGCAACAAAAAATGGAGAATGGTTATAGATTTCAGAAAACTAAACGAAAAAACTATAGGTGACGCGTACCCTCCACCAAACATAAACGATATACTCGACCAGCTAGGAAACGCTAGATACTTCTTAACTTTCGATCTCGCTTCCGGTTTCCACCAAATCCCTATGGACCCAACTGATACACACAAAACAGCATTTTCCACCCCCCATGGCCATTATGAATTCAATAACATGCCATATGGACTTAATAACGCTCCAGCAACATTCCAACGATTAATGGACCATGTTTTATCCGGTTGAGAAGGAAACATAGCATTCGTATATTTAGACGACATCAGTAGATAGGGTGCAGTATGGCTCCGGTTTTATGACCTCCCATAAAACGGCCCCCCGCTGTGAGGGGGGGGGGGGGGGGGTCGCCGGTTCTTGCCGCCGCCATTTTTTTTTTTTTTTTTTTTTTTTTTCCGTAGCTAACCTAACCTAACCTAACCTAAGTGAATATCCTTGATTTTAACCTAATAGTCCAGGCGTCAGGGGTTTTATAAGCATAAAAACCCCCTCCAAAGATTTTATTGCGTGAATCGCTTGGTTTTAGCATTAATAATAACATACCAAAAAATAATTGTCGAATTCGATCGGGAAGTTATTGTTTAAACAATGGAAAGGGACGATTTTCTGGTTTTCGTTTAATTTTCTGGTTTACGTCAAAAATAGTCATATACGAAATTAATCCCCATGAAATTATCTACAAAAAATGTTTCCTGAATTTTTTTGTCCGATCAATACTTTTTGGTACCAGAGCCGTAAAATCCGATTTTACGGCCCGTTTTCAGTCCGTAGAATGATTTTTCACGAACGTAGATCCGTAAAATGAAAAATTTCTAAAATTAGCCATTTTTTGATGATAAATCATTTATGTCGGTTATTTTTCAATAACAAAACTTTTTCCATCAGTTGACAATGCTAATGAAGAAGAGTTAGTTTGAACTTACGTGTATTTCTTATTCATTTGTGCATGTATTCTTTTCGTTCATTCA
Source organism: Tenthredo livida (assembly GCA_963992785.1). Classification (NCBI taxonomy): domain Eukaryota; kingdom Metazoa; phylum Arthropoda; class Insecta; order Hymenoptera; family Tenthredinidae; genus Tenthredo; species Tenthredo livida. The sequence goes on from OZ023071.1 coordinate 14,049,183, forward strand.
TTTTATCCATCTATTCTTTTTTATTCATTTTATTCATTTATTCATATATTATTCGTACGTATTTCTTGATATATTTTTCCTAACTGAGTGCGCAAGATTCGATTCTTTTTTTTAGATTTATTCTCAACACGTTGACTATTCTTATCGTATCAAATGAAATTTATTTTCCGGTTATTTTCTCCATCCTTTTGACTTATCGATTTTGTAGTGAATTGATCAAGGAATACGCTCAGATTTTTTTCAGAATTTTATCGCGTGGTTCTTGCTTTGAAAATCACGTTCAAATAATATATTTGTTTATAACAAATGAAATTGTTTGTTACCGCGGAATCAAATGAATGTATAATAATAGTGTCATTCAATAGCTTTAAAATGGTTCTTGACTAAAGTCTCCAGAATGAATACAATCAAAGATATGACCGTTTGAAGAGGAGTATGTTTTCGATTTTTAGCTCTTTTTGCTGAATTTTGCCCCCGTGTAACTTGGAAAATGGGGGCCAGAAAAAAAAAAAATTGTTTGATCAATTTATTTGTTCCATAGAACCCGTAAAAAAAATTATAGCGAAATCGGTAACATCGAGGTCCGAAAGCTGTCCGGTTTGACGTGGAATTACTCGTATATAGGTAGCAGCTAGAGCTGTGCGGGTACCCGACTAAATCGGGTACCCGAGTTGGATAGTGGCGTCGTGCGAATATCGGTCGGGTATCGCTATTCCCGAGATGAAGTCGGGTACCCAAATTAAAGTCAACCCGGTGCAATTCGGGTACCCGGTTCAACTCGCGTAAACCGGATTACCGCTTTCGGGTACCCGAGTCAAGACCGGGTTTTTCGGAATTTGGCACCGTCATATGGCTGTAACTTTTCAAATCCTTTGGATATTATGACGCCGATTTATTTGCAGGTAGAGTAGGTCACTAGCATTTCAAATAAATTATAAGCAAAAACAATTCTTCCAAAATTAAGAGGTGTAGATACCCCTTAAACTGGGTACCCAAAAACCTGACTTTACCCGAATTAAACCGGGTACCGGAAAACCCGAGTTGAACCGGGTACCCGAAAACCCAAATTCACCCGAGTTAATACCGGGTACCCGAGTCTTGACTCGGGTACCCGAAAACCCCGATGCCCGCCCGGGTTTCGCCCTCGGGTACCCGGACCGACCCGACCAAACAAAATAGACTACCCGCACACCTCTAGTAGCAGCAATAAGCGTGATGTAACACAGTTCGACTAGTCTCGCGGCTGTATTGTGAAAAGTATTGATCGAACAAAAAAAGTCAAAAAACATTTTTTGTAGATAATTTTATGGGGATTAATTTGGTACATGACTATTTTTACCGTAGGGACCATAGTTCACGCAAAAAACATGAAAAACCAAAAAATCGTCCCTTTCCATTGTTTAAACAATAATTTCCCGATCGAGTTCGACAATTATTTTTTAGTATGTTATTATTAATGCCGAAACCAAACGATTTACGCAATAAAATCTTTGGAGGGAGTTTTCACGTTCATTCATGAAATTTGATGCTCTGACGCCTGTACTATAAGTAAATATCGTTCATTCTAACCTAAGTGCTTTCCGTTGCTTCTGCAGTATGGGTCCGAAATATATATAGATATACCTGGCCATGACTCCGACGCTTCTGCAGTATGGGTCCGAAATATATATATAGATATACCTGGCCATGGTTCCGAGACTTCTGCAGTATGGGTCCGAAATATATATATATAGATATACCTGGCCATGACTCCGTCGCTTCTGCAGTATGGGTCCGAAATATATATATAGATATACCTGACCATGGTTCCGCGACTTCTGCAGTATGGGTCCGAAATATATATATATAGATATACCTGGCCATGACTCCGTCGCTTCTGCAGTATGGGTCCGAAATATATATATAGATATACCTACCCTTGGTTCCGTTGCTTCTGCAGTATGGGTCCGAAATATATATAGATATACCTACCCTTGGTTCCGTTGCTTCTGCAGTATGGGTCTGAAATATATGTATAGATATACCTGGCTATGACTCCGAGGCTTCTGCAGTATGGCTCCGAAATATATTGTAACCTGGTAGACGTTCAGACCTCTACCTAAACCGGCCTACGGACGTACCTAAGCCCGGCCGCACGATTCAAATCGTGCCGCCCTCGTTCTGCCGAGTCCTAATGGCCGCTGCACCTCGCACATGGCGAGCAGGTCGCCGCCAGCGCTCGCAGACCGGGCGACGCCGGTTGGTACTATAGATAACGGAAGAGGAGCTCATTCCATTTTTGGGAACGACAGCGAGTACCTCGTGTATAGAAAAGTTTCCAAAAGTAAAGAGAGAGAGAGAGAGAGAGTTTTTGTGGTGTGAGGAGTTTGTTTTTTTGAGTTTTGTGTGCCTTGTGCCATTATATACGACCCGCGCTTTTCTTCCTGGATTATTGACTTGTGATTTTGGACTATTGGATACCGATTTGGCTTTAGACGACCTTAGCACACCCCCGGCTCTCCGACCGTCCTTTTGAACAATACCGTCGCAACCGAGGCAAGGAAACCCGTCGAGACCAGGTAGGATCAATCCGAATCTCAATAATATCCACCCCCTAGTACCAACCCGCCCCCGTAATCACCCTGAGCCTCGAGAAACCCCGTGCCTGAATCTCAATTGTTCCCCGCGAACCGTTGGATTCAAAGCCGGCACCGGTTAGTTGTTTTCGCTGCGCGTAGCCGTGTCAATCTTGGTCACCGCTGCGTCGATCGCAGCAGAAAGCTAGCCGACGCCATATCGCCACAGACTTCTGACGTCACGCGTCGCACTCAGCTGCTGCGAGTCAGAGTCTGTCGCCTTTTCCCCAGAGAGAGAGAGCGAGTTAGACCGTAGGTTGAGTAGACTTAGTCCTCCGTACCGTCTAACTAAATCTGGAGCACCTGCGAGTGCAGAAACAATAAATTCTTCGTGGAGAGAGAGAGGTTTATTTTTCTTTTGTGATTTTTATATTTTTCTTTATTTGATATTTTAGTATAATTTAGAGTAACGTAGAGTCATTAATTATTAGTAGAGTCAGTATTATAATTTATATTTCGTGTGTAACATACGCCAGGTAGCGGGCGTGGTAATAATTCGCCACCTTTTCTTTTTTTCTTTTTAATAAATAATAATCAATAATATTCGGCTTGTGTCTTTATTCTTCGCCCCTACGAAATCCCTCTATCGTTAGTAGCTAGTCGGAGGGTCCCAGAGAGAGAGAGAGAGGACTTCTGACGAAGTCTGGCGCCCAACAAAATCCCCCTACCTATCCGTTGAGCCTTGATTTGTATTCGGCTTAGTTTCTTGGGTACCCGAACCCAGGGAGAACCCGTTACAATATATAGATATATCTAACCTAGGTCATTTCGCTACGAAAATTATGAATAAAGGCGAGGAAGATTAGTCAAGGGTCGTGAAAGGAGTACAATTGATTATGGTTTGAGCTCGTGTTTATTCATTTAGCTAAATTAATACCGGTGTAGCACAGACTATATAGCTAAATGTACAGTCTCTATCTGCTTAAGGATCTCGTAGACTCTAGAACACTTTTAATCTCCTCGGCAAGTTCATCGGTAAATAAGGCTTTTATCTCATGCATTGTCATCTTGAAATAGTTCTTCGCAAAACGTGGTTTCACAACACTCTTGACGACTAGCTGTTTCTCATCGAATTTCTGCGAGACAAGATCGGTGAGCTGGTCAAACGGGGCATCCAGGAGGTCATGACTGTGAGCTAGGCCAGCGAGTTCTTTAATCAGCTCATTCTTGCACTGATTTATTTCGGAAGAGCGTTTTGATAAGTCTCTCAGATACTCGGAGATGCAGGGAGCGATAGTAGCAAGTCCATTATATGTTACGTGTTGCAATACAATGAAGGGTGTTGACGATTTCGCTTTTTTAGGCAATGGTTCGAGGTCTGGAGTTGTTTCACGCATACTCAGTATTCCCTCCCGCTCGGTCAGAATAATCGCTTTCTCACCCCAGGCAGTGGTGAACGCCAGTGTTAGGCCTCCCAGGTCCAAGGGTGTGTACTTTGAGCTATCATCAGTGTCCAATTCCGTGGACTCGAAGTATGCAGAGATGGTCTCGACGTTTCGTCTCAGATTTATCCATGTAGCCATCCGCAGGGTAACCCCAGTAACACCAGACCCATTAATTTGCACAACGGGCTCGAAACTATATTCACTGGTTAATATATACCCGACCACTGCCGTTTTAGAGAAAGAATTATTTAGTCCGTACCTAGTCGACAGTAGTAACTTTTTTCGTAGTTTCAAATGTTTACCCTGCATCCCGGTTGAGAGGGCGATATCGCGCACAAATTCGTCAGTGGACATGATTACTTCACGTTTACGTAGTTCACAAGCTCCGGGTGTAAGCGACTCGGAGTTCGAGGTGATTTTGGATGATGGACGAGGGAATACAGTGTTATTTCAAGGGTTTCCACCTCCAGTACGGACCAGGTAAACCGGAGGGAGGTGAAATTTTTTTGTAATCTTTTTTCGAGTAAAAGCTTAGCTTGTGACGCACAAGCCGTCCTTCTGCAAGTAGTATCTTCCGCGACAAGTCCTGTCCTGTTAGAGGAGTACCCGAGAACACGTAGCCCTGTAAAATTATCGCAAAAAAAAAAAACCCGCTTTGAACCTCTCCTAGACTATTAACAGCACAGAGCACCGAGGCCTGAGCGACACTGTACCTGGGTAATAAAATGTAATTATTCTCCAGATACTCCGGTCTGTTTGAGGGTTTTCCAGAAAAATTTCAAGCAAGTGAAAAAACGGATTACTGAGTGCCTAAACCCTTACCGGACAGGTAAACAAAGTCTGAGTAGAATGAAAAGGTTTTACCTCAGAGTGCGCAGGCCACGACTTGTTCAATGTGGGTACATGGTCAAGTTGCTACATGCGAAAAAAAGGTTGCAGTGTATAATCCTCATGCAAAAAAAAGGTTGCAGTGTATAATCCTCATGTAATGCTACGGCTAAGTGGTTATACACTCATTTCACAGGTAGTCACCCCGCTCAATCAGCCGTAGCAGATATACCTGAGGGGGTGCCGGCACCGTAGAAAGGCTAGCCCCACGATCATGGGGCACAGAGCTATTTTGCACTATGAACAATGGGGATATTTTCCGGAGCCATTGTATCGGTATCTGCGATGCTCGTTAATTGAAAACCCTTTCAGTGGGCTCGAAAAGTAATTAGTTCCTAGAGTCTTAATCAGTGGGCTATTGCTGCCACGATTGTCCCAATAGAGGTAGTCTAAAAACAATTAAGGTTAGGTGCGTGGTAACAACTGTCTTCCACCCCCTCCTTCTCGCCCCCACCGCGGGTAGGGTGTTGGTGTAGGTGTCCGACAGGGTAGATATAGCGGAGTGTCATGTCCGAATTCGTACCATAACTGAAAAAATCTCAGAGTCGGAAACTCCGTTCGTTACTGTTCTGCATTTTGAAAATATCCGATTTTATACTTACTTACGATAGTCTGACTCGTGTTCTGAACTCTTGCTTTACCGAAATCACTTTGAGTCATAATGGTGTCGCAAACTGTAGCCGGAAACAGAAGAGTCACCTTGTCGGTACTGCGGTATCTGACAAGCAAAGAGCCGAGACTCGTGTACGGAGGCGCGAACTCGCCGCATTTTAGTCGTATACCGCGTATAAACTCTACCGATATCTTGCTGTCAATATTCCGTCAAATAATAGGTACTTGTAACGCGAACATAATTGCCCTGATACACCGTAATAATTTGTTGAGGAGCAATCTACTTTGCATGCAAGTGATCGAGGCGCATTTGCGCTTTATGAATCTTCAAGATCAGCCAGTGGTGCAACCTTTCTTCGAAAGCCTCAGAGCTTTACAGTCGCTTCGTCCTACGCAGCCCGGTAAGTGAAAACAGTTATTCAATTTTTATATTATATTCTATTTCGCGGTTAGAGCAGTGCCTCATCCAGAGCTGACATTTTCAGAGGAGGTCACGTTCCAACAACGAAGCGAAGATGACGCGATGCTACTCGAGGCAGTCGAAACGCTCGAACAGTCAGCTACAGCCTCGCTGATACAAGAGCCTGAGATACAGGCCGAGCCAGTGTTATCCGTGGATAAATCCACCGAGAGGCCGGAGTTGATTAGCGAGACGGTCGAGCGTCTATCGCAGGTGTCCATACTCGAGGTAGAAGAACCTTCCTCGCCAGAGTCGATGAAAAGCGTGGAGCGCTCGACAGGCCGACAACCGAGACTTCGAGATGGTGAGACCAGCTATCCCGTATTAGAGGATGATGTATGCATCATACTTAGTTCCGGAGAATGTAAGTAGATTACCTCGTAATCACGTATAACGATGTTATTATCCAGTTGTTATTCGGGGGAGAGTTTATAAACGTTTCTTAATACCTTATTTCTTCAATTCTTATTGTAATAGCTGAGGCGAGTAACTCGGAAGAAGAAGATGACGATGTCGCTGCCCCCTTATCGCCTGCCGACCCCAACATTTTCAGCCAGGTGGAGTGTAAGTACTCTTCGTAATTTACTCTAATAAGACTATACGCCGGTAGACTTGTCTGTTCTAGTCCGTGAAACCTTTCGTATTCTCTTTTTTTTTTTACAATTTCCCCTTCTCAAACAGCGGATGCTATTGACATCTCTGCTGAGGAGATTCATGATTCTATAGTTGCTAACGTCGGTACGGATGATTTTCGGGAAAATCTTCCTTCGGATTTCGATTCGATGGAAACATTAATAATACCATCCCCTTATGGCGAACTTCCGGACGGATTCCGCGCAGCCTCCGGGGAGGAGTAGTTTTTATTGTACGCTTCCTTATTTTAGAGTATAGAATTAAGTATTATATTTCGAACCGATGGAGAAAAAAAAAAAAAAATAAAACAATGGTTTTATTCAATCTTCGCAGCTAGTCAACCAGCCGTGAGGGTTCGCTCGCGAAGATGGCTATTCGGGGTGAACGAGGGAGCCAGCACCTCGAAGGTACAGGCCAGCCAGCTCGGTGGTGGACGTCGGTCAGCGGAAGAGCCTCCTGCTACTGGAGCGTCAGAGGTTGACGACAGACCGCCTGAAAATGTACACACGGAGCAGCCAGAGGTGAATGATAGACTGAATTCGAGAAGATTTCATATAATTAGGCGGATAAATAGACGCTTCGAACGTTTCGGGTTAGGCGGTAGTCAGATCACTGTAAGAATTGCCACTCCGCCTGAATCAGCAAATCCACTCACTTGGCTAGAAGAGGCTTTCCGCGAGCTGTACAGTTACTTCATCTCGCTTTGCTCTCCGAACGACATTATGGGTATTAGCTTCACGACTGAGGGGTTTACAAGCGGGTCTGCGGGGTTAAGTTTTCGACCGGCTCGCGATTTTCGCTTTGAGGATTTATGGGGTCTTGTGTTCCGGGTAATACAGAGCGCGAGTGAATTTTCAACTGATCAACCGTTCACGGTAAATATAATGACTATAGCTGTCCCTACAGGCCGGGGAAGACGCGTGGCTCTGAACGGCGAACAACTAGTCGGTAAACGTTCGATTCTAACCATAACAAATGGAGATAATCTATGTCTACCGAGGGCATTGTTCGCCGCCGCGGTGCATGCGAGGAGAGGTTCTGTACGGGATGGACCGTTAGAGGCTGAGTGGAATAGGGCTAGGGCATCCGGAAAAAGGTATCAGGGCGAGAAGGCTCGTCAGTTGACGCTGGAGGCAGGGGTTGTTATACCTGAAGAGGGCTGCGGTATCGAGGAAGTTGCGCAGTTTCAACAATATTTGGCACGGGAGGGTTTCGCGATTTCAGTTTATGACAGTGAGACGATAGGAAAGGGTGGTCGACCGCTTTACAACGGCGAGGATATAGTACTGGGTATGGGTAATCGTGACATTGTACACAGACTGAATATTCTTTATTATCCGCGAGTTGGACATTACGACGCCATCCTAAGTATGCGGGGTGCTGCTGCCGCTGATTTTTTTTGTCAACCCTGTAATGTGGCCTACTCGCATGGTAACGAGCATAGATGCTCAAATAAATGTAATCGTTGTCTGTCGACTCCTGCATGTGATAAGATGGTCGAAAAAGTCGGGTGCGAACTCTGTCTGCGCGACTTTTACGGTGTAGAGTGCTATAGACGGCACACCCTGCAGGGATCGTTTAGAGGCAAACGTTCGGTCTGCGGTACTCTGCGGATATGCGGAACCTGCGATATCTTTACGGATACCTCAAAGGGGAAACATATCTGTGGGAGAGCATACTGCAGGACCTGTCGCTCGATTCAGGAGATTAATCACCGTTGCTACATGCGACCTGTGAAGCGGAACACCGGCGAGCAGCCAAATTATATCTTTATTTTTTACGATTTCGAGACAAGACAGGACGAGACTGTGGACGGCGACGAGACGATTAACATTCACGTGCCAAATTTGTGTGTTGCGCAGCGAACTTGTACACGTTGTATAGGGGCAAGTATTCTCGAGGCGTGTGATGGTTGTGGCGAGCAACGGGAGTTTGTATTTACGGAGGCCCCGGTCCGTAGTCTAGTAGAATTGGCTGATAATCGAGTCGAGGGTTATAAGAAGGTGATATGTATAGTGCATAACGCGAAAGGTTTCGACGCCCAATTTATTCTTCGCTACCTGGTAGAGAGAGGTGGATAGGCCCCCCAGGTAACACTGAACGGTAGTAAAATAGTTCTTCTGGAGACGGGCAATGTCCGTTTTCTAGATTCGCTAGCCTACATGCCGATGGCCTTATCCGCATTACCTAAGGCCTTCGGATTACCTGAGGCCACTCAGAAGGGTCTATTTCCGCATCTCTTTAATACCGCGGCTAACCAGGGGTATGTGGGGGTGCTACCTGCGCCTGAGTTTTACTCACCGAACACCATGTCTGCCGAAGCACGGGATCGTTTCTTTGCATAGTACGAAGCGGCAGTACGAGAGGGCTATGTTTTTGATTTTGGCAGGGAAATCGTAGAGTACTGTCGCTCGGACGTTACTATCTTACGCCTCGCGTGCATAGCATTCCGAGAGATATTTCAACGAACCGGCGATGTTTGTCCCTTCACGGAGAGCACGACGATAGCTTCGGCATGTTCCATGGTGTTCCGAAAGAATTTCCTTCGCGATAATAGTATCGGCATTATTTCACCTGCTGGTTACAGACTAGCCGATAAACAATCCAGCAAGGCTATTCAGTGGCTGGTATGGCGGGAGCGTGAGCTAGGACGCGAGATTCTGCACGCAGGTAGGGCTCGGGAGCAGCGGGTGCTGGGCCGTCGGGTGGATGGCTATTACCTAGCGGAGGATAGCAGCCGTCACGTTCTCGAATTTCACGGGTGCTATTGGCATGGCTGCCCCCGCTGTTTTCGAGTAAATAGGGACAAGCTAAGCGTAGGCGGGGAAACTATGGATAGACGGCTCGAGGAGACTCATGCTAAAACGCGACACATGCGGGCGCATGGCTTCATCGTAGAGGACATGTGGGAGTGTGAATTTTCACGGTTCTTGGATGCAAGGGGTGAGGTGCGGGTATACCTCGAACATAGCGGGTTTCTACCGAGTGCGGAGAATGCTAAACTGGATCCGCGTGAGGCATTCTACGGTGGTCGGACGGGTAATACATCGAGATACCGCGAAGTGGACGTCCGACTCGGTGAGGAAATCCGTTATGTGGATGTTTGCTCGTTATAGCCCTGCATCTGTAAAACTGGCAAATTCCCAAAGGGGCACCCCGTCGTCTACGTAGGTGAGGATTGTAAAAGACTAACCGGGGCCAACGGTATAGATTTAGCTAGAGTCGAAGGACTAATTAAGTGTAAGGTACTTGCGCCTAGGGATCTCTATCATCCGGCACTACCCCTTCGCATGCATGGCAAGCTCATGTTCCCTTTGTGTAGCTCGTGCTGTAGAGATATGGAACAAGGGCCGTGTCCGCATATGCACGAGCATGATCGCTACCTAAGCGGAACATGGGTCTCTGACGAGGTGAAGAAGGCCGTCGCGATGGGGTATAGGGTAGTGTCGGTATCGGAGATCTGGCAGTATGAGATCACGGCGTTTGATCCCTCTACCCGGGAGGGTGGTCACTTTGCCCAGTATATCGACACTTTCCTAAAAATAAAGCAAGAGGCGAGTGGCTGGCCCGCTGGCTGCGTGAATGAAGAGTCTCGGTCTCGATATCTCGAACAGTACGCCCGGGTGGAGGGAATCATTTTAGATAAGGCAAAAATAGAAAAGAATCCGGGGCTGCTCTCTGTATCAAAGTTATGCCTCAATTCGTTCTGGGGTAAGTTTGGCCAGCGAGACAATCTCTCAAAAACGAGCGTAGTTAAGACCAGAGAGGAACTACTGAGTCTAGTGACAAGCCCGGCAATCGTGCTGGAGGACCTTGTACCGGTAAACGACGATGTAGTATACGCTCGCTGGTCATACAAAGATGAAAGCGTAGAAGCTTCGAGTCTTGCGAACGTAGTTATAGCCGCTTATACCACGGCACAGGCGCGGCTCAAATTATATGGTTATCTAGAGAAGCTGGATCGTAGGGTGTTATATTATGATACCGACTCAGTCATTTACGTGCGGTCAAACGTACCCGGAGAGTACGAACCGCCTGTAGGCAGTTTTCTAGGCGACCTGACAGATGAGCTCGAGCAATACGGCGAGGGTAGCTACATCAGGGCTTTTGTTTCCGGCGGGGCAAAGTTTTACGCCTTCATCGTAGTATGCCCAGGCGGGCAAGAGATAGAGGTCTGCAAGGTGAAGGGAATTACCCTCAATTACACGACGCGTAAAAAGATAAATTTCAACGCAGTACGTGAAATGGTAGTTGAGGAGGGGGTGAGTATTAAATTAAAGTTTCGTGCGATCCGACGAACCACAATGCATGATGTGGTGACTCGCGATCAAACGAAAACATGTCGGCCAGTTTTTGTTAAGAGACGATGTTGCAGGAACAGCTATGATACTCTCCCCTACGGACATACAGACGAGTAGCAGATCCAGCCCTGAGTCGTATACGGGCTATCCCGCGTCAACCGGATCAGTCATCTCTCAGATATTTTTTTAATTTTGCATGTCGATTGTCCTTGGGGAGTTAGATTTTTGTGCCAAAGGATTTTTCAATCAGTGCAAAATTCGTTGAGTTATTTGCATAAACAAATTCGAGCAAGGTTTTTTTCAAAAATTCATAACTCCGCCAAAAATGATGCTAGACTCAATTTTTTTTTTTCAGCTTACGCGGAAAGATTCATTGAATGTAAAAAAAAAGATGTACTTCGTAAAAAGTTTGTTTATCCATTGTTTATTTAACAATTAAGTTTCAAAAGATTTTTAAAACAGTGAGCAACACGACCAAAAAATGTTTTTTTAATTCTGACATGTTCCTTGAACTATACTACAATCTGTGAATTAATTCCAGAGATGTGTTTTTTTTCGTTTTCGAGTAAAAAATCATTGAAGGTGTCGATGCGCATGAAATTGCGGCGCGCCGAGTTTCTACGTAATGGCGGGCGGTCAGTTGCCGTCCACCGCTACTCCGCGGTGGCGTCGCAGCGTTGGTTTAGAGTCATTTTGACGATGTAGGACATGATTGGAAAATCTGAAAAAAATTCTGTACCTTCACAAGGCCTGCTCGAAGCGATAAGTGAAGTTTCAAGAATGTGTTCTGCACCGTTTTTCTGTTACAGAGATTGCTCACATTTCTAAGTTTAATGCCCAGTTTGATCAAAGATTAATAGATTGTATCCATAGAATAAGCGATTTATTTGTTTAAAATATATAATTGTAAGTGCGTTCATTTCGCAGCTTCCACATATCTTCGGGGGTGATTATGAGTACTCAAATAAGTAGCAAGTTTTGTAATTATTATTATTATTTATGTGCACTCTCATGGTATGTAACCGTTATTTTGAATCTCTGTAATAGAAAAACGGTGAAAAACACACTCTTGAAACTTCACTTATCGCTTCGAGCAGGCCTTGTGAAGGTACGGTATTTTTTTCAGATTTTTCAATCATGTCCTACATCGTCAAAATGACTCTAAACCAACGCTGCGACGTCACCGCGGAGTAGCGGTGGACGGCAACTGGCCGCCCGCCATTACATAGAGACTCGGCGCGCCGCAATTTCATGCGCATCGACACCTTCAATGATTTTTTACTCGAAAACGAAAAAAAAACACATCTCTGGAATTAATTCACAGGTTGTAGTATAGTTCAAGGAACATGTCAGAATTAAAAAAACATTTTTTGGTCGTGTTGCTCACTGTTTTAAAAATCTTTTGAAACTTAATTGTTAAATAAACAATGGATAAACAAACTTTTTACGAAGTACATCTTTTTTTTACATTCTATGAATCTTTCCGCGTAAGCTGAAAAAAAAAATTGAGTCTAGCATCATTTTTGGCGGAGTTATGAATTTTTGAAAAAAACCTTGCTCGAATTTGTTTATGCAAATAACTCAACGAATTTTGCACTAATTGAAAAATCCTTTGGCACAAAAATCTAACTTCCCAAGGACAATCGACATGCAAAATTAAAAAAATATCTGAGAGATGACTGATCCGGTTGACGCGGAATAGCCCATACGAGACGCGAGCCGTGTAAATATGACACACTACGACCAGCTTCGTGTTAGGTTAGTTTTTATTGTATTTTAGCTGTACATTGCTTGTAAACTAGTATATAGCGTAGTCTTTAAACTGTTTCTCTTATAAGTTGCATGTTATACTAGGCCTAGGATAATATAATCAGCAGGACATAGCACTGCCTAACTGTTTAACAAAATAAGACTATACTATTAAGTTTAGGAAAATACCTGTACCTTTCAAAATCGGTTGAGCTAGTTTAATTGTAAAAATATAAATATGAATATGAATATATGTATAGCACTTGTTGTGCGGCACTCCTGACTGTTGAAATCCTATACCATGAGAGCGGCATTCAGGTTAATTATGGGCTTCGTAATAAAAGAATTTACGAAGTATTTCACATTATCGTTAATTCTAACTCCTTTCATTTACCTACTCCTACTGGCAAAATCCCAAGATTGAATAAAACTATGAATGAAGACAAATATCATTTCTTGTACAGTTGTACACCTTTATTACCCCTCTCCTAAAAATACATCTGCTCTCGACAAGCAGCTAACTTTTTCATGTTTCTTTTATATACGCTAAATATCGGCTGGTTCAGGCGTATAGAACATGCTAGCAGTTCACACGCTATTTATCAGCTGTTTACCGCCGGTTTGCTGAGCCTATCAGCGCGCTTAGTATTAGCTGGAAGACGGCGCGCACCGCGCCGACGGGGCCCCCCCCACCGCGGAGATAAAAAATACCATTTGTGATGTAGTAACTTTTTCATACTGATCTCAGCATAGTTCTCGAGTCGCTCGCGTTGAAAGGTCGAAATCTTTGCATTCTATTCATATCGGGAAATGGATACTCGCTATAATCACCCGTTTTCTGCGATAATAGCCGGGCCCTCTGGCTGTGGAAAATCAGTTTTTGTGAAAAATTTCCTACGACATATTGAGAATATGTGTGACACTCGCTTCAATCGTATAATATGGTATCACGCAGAGCAGCAATCACTCCACGGCATTAAAAAAGGAGACACCGCACCGCTTAGTGACATCGAGTATCGAGAAGGCCTACCCCAAGAATCTGATTATGACTCAAACACGCTACCCAAGTTGCTTATAATAGATGATCTTATGTGAGAAGCATCCAATAATATAATCGTTGATCTTTTCACCAAAGGCTGTCACCATAAGAATCTGAGTGTATTTTTCATCACGCAGAACTTGTTTCATCAGGGTCGCGGGCAGCGTGATATTTCTCTCAACGCGAATTATATTATATTCTTCAAGAATCCGCGAGATCGCGCCCAGGTACAACATTTAGCTCGTCAGGTATATCCTGAGGATCCGCGCTTTGTTCAGGAGGCTTACCACGATGCGACAGCTCGTCCCCACGGCTATCTCTTACTTGATCTGAAACAAAGTACCCCCGAAAACTGTCGCTATCGTAGTAGTATATTTCCCGGGGACAGGCACCAGTTTGTATACATCCCAAGAAAGGATATAAAGTCACGCGTTCAGCAGGGTCTACCAGTCATTCGTTTGTAATGCCACGCACCGGCCAAATTGACGCTAGGACGGACTCCGTCCAAAGTAGAGCTGGTTCCAGACGGAGTGCCGAGGCTCGTAGACGATTCGGAATCTCCAACACTGAGACGCTGAAGGCATTGTGCTGCTTAAAGCCTCAGCAGAGGTTAGCTCTACTCCGCACAGCCGATAATTCGCTCGTGAAAAATATCTGTGAATGTGCTTTGAACACCGTGCGCGGAAACGTCATACTCAGTAGGCGAGAGAAGGCCCGACTTGCCAGACATAAGCAGCTTCTTCGTAAACTGTCCACTAACAAGGGGAGCTGGAAGAGCAAGAAAAAATTACTAGTTCAACACGGAAGCGGATTTCCACCTATGCTGATAGCACCCATTCTTGGGACGCTTTTTGGTCAACTGTTTGGATAGTAAATAAGGGTGTAAAATGGAACATGCAAAGAAGATGGTTTTAATTCCGTCGGATACCATAGAACGGTTTCAACGCAATATTTCCTCATCGGCCGCAGCTTCGCAAGGCAGCAGTGAGAATGATGAGAAAAGAACAACCTCGCCCACCTCCAGGCTTGATAACGAAATGCGTAATATCCTGAACACTCCCGACCTGGATGACGCGACGAGGTGGAAGCTTTATCAGCAAATTTTACAACGTTTTCTATATTTCGCCGAGGACTCGAGAAAACCGCTACGCCTAGATCTCCACTCCATTCCTGATAAATCTAATTCTACGGGTGGGACATCCGAGAAAGGAAATGAACTTTCTAGTGACAAACAGCAGATGATAGCGAAAATTTCCTCGACAGTACCGAAAAAATACCAGCCAAAAGCGGAGCTTCTTCTAAAACATCTGGCCGAATACCCTTCACGGATTTCATGGGATAGCCGAGGCGGTGTAACTATAGACAACGTAGCCATCCCTGGGACAAATATCGTTGATCTAGTTAACGACACTGTGCGTTCGAGAAAAAGTTTTCAGCCTCATGGTAGACATGCGTACGCACGCTTGCTTCATAGCATCAATGTTCCGCGAGAATATGTCGGAAATGATAATGTTTGGAGGAATGTTCAAGTGCCTTCACCCTCGACCGCAGTACTCTCTGCGACACGGAGCAGGACTAAAAGACTCCGAACTCCACACGGACGAAGAAATACCGCGAGCAGCAGCGATTCCGTTAAGTCAGAAGACAATTCCTTCTCACCTTCGAGATTTCGAGGAACATCGGAAACACCTGAGAAATCCTCGCAGCAACCGACTAGCTGGTTAACATTTGGCCTACGAAAATGAAAGAGTTGGAACGGCTGTACTTCGATCCCTCCTGCCCAGCAGGTTACGCGGGGGCCAGGAAGTTGAAAAAGGCAGCTCGGGGAGTAAACGACAGCGCAATAGAAAAATGGCTAGGTACCCAGGACACCTATACTCTACATAAACCGGTACGTCGGAAATTCCCAAGACTGCGGTACAATGTGTCCAATATAGACGATCTTTGGGAAGCAGATTTGGTTGAACTTGGGTCTATAAAGGAACATAATGATGGCATCCGTTACTTGCTGGTAGTCATTGATGTCCTGAGCAAATTTGTATGGGTGGTTCCGTTGTATCGTAAAGCCACTGGAGACGTAGCTGCTGGTTTTAAACAGATATTATCGTCCACGGGTCGCCGTCCCGAGACCCTACAAAGCGACAAGGGTAAAGAGTTCGTGGGCGCGGCGTTTCAAAAACTACTAGCTGAAAATGATATACGTTTTCGCGTGGCGCGTAACCCTGACATAAAAGCAGCCGTAGTTGAACGATTTAATCGTACGTTGAAGGAGCGTATGTGGAGATACTTTACGCATAAAAATACTCACCGCTACATCGATGTTTTAGAAAAGCTCATCAGCTCGTATAATAACACCGTACACTCGAGTATCAAGATGGCACCTTCCGAGGTGACACTCTATAACGCGGCAGAGGCACGAGCGAATATTCAACGTAGCCAACCGTTACACAGAACCAGAAAACTAAAATACAAGACAGGAGATCTTGTGCGTATAAGTAAGACAAAAGGTACCTTCGCTAAAGGGTACGAGGCTAACTGGAGCGAGGAGTTGTTCAAGATTCGGCGGGTTGTAACAGGTTCACCGGTAGCATACGAGATAGAGGATCTTTCGGGAGCGGAGATCGACGGCTATTTCTACGAGCCCGAACTACAGCGCGTGAGCAAGGACCTCGAGAGTACTACGTTTCAAATTGATAAAATCATACGCAGCAAGGGACGTGGTCCTAGTAAGAAGCTTCTTGTCAGCTGGAAAGGTTATCCCGACAAGTTCAACAGTTGGATCTCCGCAGCTAGTCACCAGGAACTCACTCCATGATGAGGTCTCAGTTCTACCCTACCGAGTAATAGCTCGATGCAAATTTATCCGGATAACAAGACCTGCTGCTATATTACTCAACTTCCACGCACGATCGAACTTCATGGCGAGTGGGAAACTGCTATTGTCGAAATAAAATACCCTTTAACATACCTGCCGGCCAAGAATGATACACCGATGATATTCATAGCTGAGAAGGCCGTTAAAGACGTACAAAAGATACCGTCACTCATGTTCGTCTACTGTGATATCATCGAACCACGCATCGTGGGAGACGTCTATGCACCGCTTCTGCGTATACTACAGGCTAGGCAAAATTCCGATAACACTGGTACAGAGGTAAAAACGTTTTCGCCGCCACACTATCTGCCTTTACTGCTATCGAGTTTTCGGACGATCGAAATATCTATAAGAGATCACCAGGGTAAGCCTATACCATTTGATCACGGGACGCTGACGGTCACACTACACTTCAAGAAGATTCTCTAGATCACTGCGTACACCTGGCGAGAATGTCGCACTACATCGAGCATTACGAGTCACAAATAGGCGGCGGAATCGATCGCGTTTTTGTCGGAGCAGCCAACCAACGGGGTCACGGTATCGGTAGTTTCCTGGGAGGGTTATTTCGTCGGGCTATTCCCATGTTGAAGCGGGGCGCACGTGCGGTTGGTAGAGAGGTTTTACGCAGCGGTATGAATTTCGTCTCGGACCTGGATAACGATGTACGATAGAAACAGGCATTCAAAACACGAGCCGCCGAGACAGGTCAGAACCTGAAGCGGAAGGCCCAGGAAGGGCTTGAAAAGGTTATGAGAGGTGAGGGTTATAAACTCAAGTATGGACGAGCGTATGACCAGTCTAGTCTTGTTCGTGCACCGCGCCTCTCCATAGCAAGTGCTTCATCTAAATCTACTAAAACTCGTAAGACTGTCAAGAAAACTCAGAGAAAAAAAAAGCCTGCCAAGACTCGTTCGAAGAAGAAGAAGAAGACAAAAACTGCCAGAAAGACACTCGTCAAAAGTAGAAAGAAAAAGTGCTGCAAGATGAGAAAAAACCTTTTTATTGTAGGTTTCACCTGACGCGGCCGTGGTCCGTCGGCTGACAGGGCTCTGTGTAATTACTAATTTGCTAATTGTTGGGTGCCAATTGGTTTGAGGCACCAATACCTTAATTTTAATCTAATTTATTTCATTTGACTAGCTCACTAATTTCTGACAATGAGACGATCACAAGGGGAGTTCCGTTGAGGACCACAGAAGAATTGCAAGACAATAGAAATAGATTTCGCAAAGATATATAAACTTTATTGACTTACATTTGTCGAGCAGGTAGTCTCCCTCTTAATATCACAAACAATTTAATAACAAAACTAACAGATGACAGTAATTATCAAACAAGAATTCGAATATAAGTGGTCGAATAATAGTCGAATTTGGTAAATCGAGCACCTTGAAAGCTATTGCGACTGATTGCTTCAACAGACGGAAGAACAGTGAGTTCGTCTTACGCGGTTGCCAATAAGACGAATCATTCTCATAGGTAGCCTAGGGCTACGTTGTTGCCATTTCTGAGTCTAACTAGTGTGAAATAAATAGCTCGATGATTTCGACAACTTATATTAGACAACTTAATATAATCGCCTAATAGGACATAACATAATATAATAAATTAACGATTAATTTGGCAATTAGTTACTAACTATCTTAGACTAGGGAATTGAATAGCCTTCGAGGAGTCGAATTGACGTCGAGTGAAAGATCTTTAAATTTTCCGGTCACAAAGAAAAGAGCTGTTTCGGATATTTTCGGACCCTTGTAAAAAACCGTTGTATATACGCCTGCTAATCATATCCGCTGAAATGGCCTACCTACATGCTCATTCCTGCGAAT
The DNA here is from genome assembly GCA_963992785.1 of Tenthredo livida. Classification (NCBI taxonomy): domain Eukaryota; kingdom Metazoa; phylum Arthropoda; class Insecta; order Hymenoptera; family Tenthredinidae; genus Tenthredo; species Tenthredo livida. The sequence continues at coordinate 14,067,572 of OZ023071.1, forward strand.
GCTTGAAATCCGAACTAGACCTCTTTACTCTGCCACCTACTCAGACTTCTATCGAGGGTGGTCAATGGGTACAGTACAAACCCGTCTCAGCACTAACTGATGACGCACCGATTGAATTCGTCGTACCGGGTCAGGGCGCCGAGTACATTGATCTCTCACACACGATGCTCAAGGTATGTGCTCATGTACTTAATATCGGAAAAGATACAACAGCAGCAATAGTGGCCCCGGCGAACAATTTCCTGCATACCCTCTTTAATCAGACCGATGTTTACTTCAATCAAAAATTGGTCTCCCCGAGTAACAATGCATACGCGTACAGAGCTTACATCGAAACCTTGTTAAATTATGGTGATGCAGCTAAAAAGTCGCATCTCACATCCGGATTATGGTATTCCGACACTCCCGGATATTTTGAGGAGACTACCGGCAGTAACAATACGGGTTTCGCAAGCAGATGTAAATATTTCTCTGGAGCCACGCCCGTGGATATGCTTGGTCGTCTTCACTGCGATGTCTTCAATCAGGACAAATTTCTATTAAACGGTGTAGAGCTCAGATTGAGACTCGTCAGATCCCGGGACGCCTTTTGTTGATAGAGACTAAAAACGATCATAAAGTGGACATTATGGACGTGACCTTATTCGTACGACGTGTGAAAATCAGTCCAGGTATTCTGCTGGCGCATGCAAGAACCCTAGCCAAGACAACTGCAAAATACCCTATGACGCGAGTGGAGGTCAAGACAATGACAACACATAGCGGCGTGCAGGCTGAAACCCTTGATAATGTTTTCCTTGGTCAAATACCGAAGCGGATAATCATCGGATTTGTCGATAACAAAGCCTATAACGGTGATAAAAAACTCAATCCGTTCAACTTCTCGGCCTTCGGGCTCAACCATCTATCCTTGTATGTTGAGGGTACCCAGATTCCATCCAAGCCTTTACAACCCGATTTCTCGAGTAAATTATTTGTGGATTCCTACAACACCCTGTTCACGGGTACCGGTATACACTTCCTCAACGAAGGAAACTCAATTGCGCGTGAGGACTATGCAAAGGGATACTGCCTCACGGCGTTCGATCTCACTCCCGACCTAACAGCAAGCGATAACGGCCACTGGAATCTCATCAAGCACGGCAGTGTTCGGATCGAGACACGCTTCGAGAAGGCCCTGACCACCACCATAAATTGTATTGTGTATGCCGAATTCTCCAACGTAATCGAAATCGATTCAATGCGCCAAGTTATTACGGACTTTGGTAACTAGCTGCGAAGTACAGCTAGTCGAAGTACGGGATACCTGTCGGGACCTGCACGTCATAATCCTGCAGTTGGGCCATCCCTTGCGGGAACGACCTGTGAGCATTGTAAAACCTGCTAGAACCTGCTCACCCCTTCCATCTCGGCAAATACGTAGAGGGCTAGTTAAGACCATAAAACAGGGATGCTTAAATACCTGAGCCAGTCTAGCCATAGTCACAGTCTACCAGTAGTGATCCAGACCTTCTCGAGTAACAGTCGTTCAGTTCGTCAAGCAACCATGAACTACATCATCGATATACAAGGCTTCTGCACTGAGACCGATGAAGCTGAAGTTAGCACGCGTGCTACAAGCGCGCGGCGCCGAACTTTCTGCCCTGAGTGTACCAACACAGCGCCCAGAGCGGGCGACGCCATAAAGCGACTCAGTCTAAAGCCTAGACGTACAGTAATGTTCATCAATGCTTCCACAGCGCCTTACTGTTTTTTTCTGACTTCTTCGGATACAATAGGATGAAATGATATTATATCATTTTTAAAAGGAGTTATAATTATTATTATTATAATTTCGGCCATGGGCACATGAAATACGACTAGGATGGAGTCTCGTTTCCGAAAAAGTCGGAAAAAAGTAAGCCACTGGAATAGCATCAATGAACATTACTTTATTTAAGAGCGACGATACATGACCAAGCAATACCTTAGAAAATTCGACCATTTTGCACTCTGCTCATGCACTGAGAGAATTTTCTATTTACCAGTAATAAAAAGAAGTATTTGCATTTTTTTCGATCCAGTACTTCATATCAATAAATATTGATTAAATATCAGTACAATTCTATGACATATCAATAATTTTATTGCCGGAAAATGAACAAAGTTTAGTCAGAAATGAAATTTTATTAGTATTTAATAAAATGTTATCAATATGTGTTTAATGTGTGTTTTATTAAATACTCATAAATTTTATTACTATCAAATAAAAATTTCTGTCAGTGTGGAAAAATAATTCCGACACATGACATGTATCACATAAGGATGAGGAAAATTGAACGATGGCTCGAATGAAGATTGCGACACATAACGAGAGCACAATATTACGTCGAAGCAGCTCTAATTTTCGAAAGTACAGCGAATTAGAGAACGGGTTCATTTTAGTAATCAAAGCAAAAAAATCACTGTCATAGACGCGGACACGGAATTCGAGGGTTCAGAATTTTACGAAAAATTCCGTCAGTCTGTCTGAAATACAAAACCATGAGAGTTTTTACGTGGACGCGGTTTTCGGAGTCTCTAAGAAATCAAAAACGTTAATTTTTCGTGAAAAATGTAGAAAAACGGCCGCGACTTTCGCAGGCACGGTACTTAGGGGTTGAAAATTTGACAGAAACTCAGTGATCATGTCTGGAATACGAAACGATTCGAGTTTTTACGGGGACGCTGTTTTCGAAGTCTCTAAAAAATCAGAAACGTTGATTTTTCGTTAAAAATGTAGAAAAACGGCCGCGACTTCCGCAGGCACGGTACTTAGGGGTTGAAAATTTTACAGAAGCTCAGTCGTTACGTCCGGAATACGAAACCATTGGAGTTTTCACGGGGACGCGGTCTTCGAAGTCACTAAAAATTCAAAAACGTTAATTTTTCGTTAAAAATGTAGAAAAACGGCCGCGACTTCCGCAGGCACGGTACTTAGGGGTTCAAAATTTTACAGAAGCTCAGTCATCATGGCCGGAATACGAAACCATTACAGTTTTCACGGGGACGCTGTTTTCGAAGTCTCTAACAAATCAGAAACGTTGATTTTTCGTTAAAAATGTGGAAAAACGGCCGCAACTTTCGCAGGCACGGTACTTAGGGGTTGAAGATTCCACAGAAACTCAGTGATGATGTCCGGAATACGAAATCATTAGAGTTTTCACGGGGACGCGGTCTTCGAAGTCTCTAAAAATTCAAAAACGTTGATTTTTCGTTAAAAATGTAGAAAAACGGACGCGACTTCCGCAGGCACGGTACTTAGGGGTTGAAAATTTTACAGAAACTCAGTCATCATGTCTGGAATACGGAACGATTCGAGTTTTCACGGGGACGCTGTTTTCGAAGTCTCTAACAAATCAGAAACGTTGATTTTTCGTTAAAAATCTAGAAGAACGGCCACGACTTCCGCAGGCACGGTACTTAGGGGTTGAAAATTTTACAGAAGCTCAGTCATCATGCCCGGAATACGAAACCATTAGAGTTTTCACAGGGACGCGGTTTTCGAAGTCTCTAAAAAATCAAAAACGTTGATTTTTCGTTAAAAATGTGGAAAAACGGCCGCAACTTTCGCAGGCACGGTACTTAGGGGTTGAAAATTTCACAGAAACTCAGTGATGATGTCCGGAATACGAAATCATTAGGGTTTTCACGGGGACGCGGTCTTCGAAGTCTCTAAGAATTCAAAAACGTTGATTTTTCGTTAAAAATGTAGAAAAACGGCCGCGACTTCCGCAGGCACGGTACTTAGGGGTTGAAAATTCCACAGAAACTCAGTGATGATGTCCGGAATACGAAATCATTAGAGTTTTCACGGGGACGCGGTCTTCGAAGTCTCTAAAAATTCAAAAACGTTGATTTTTCGTTAAAAATGTAGAAAAACGGACGCGACTTCCGCAGGCACGGTACTTAAGGGTTGAAAATTTTACAGAAGCTCAGTCATCATGCCCGGAATACGAAACCATTAGAGTTTTCACAGGGACGCGGTTTTCGAAGTCTCTAAAAAATCAGAAACGTTGATTTTTCGTTAAAAATCTAGAAGAACGGCCACGACTTCCGCAGGCACGGTACTTAGGGGTTGACAATTTTACAGAAACTCAGTCATCATGTCTGGAATACGAAACGATTCAAATTTTCACGGGGACGCGGTTTTCGAAGTCTCTAAAAAATCAGAAACGTTGATTTTTCGTTAAAAATCTAGAAAAACGACCACGACTTCCGCAGGCACGGTACTTAGGGGTTGAAAATTTTACAGGAACTCAGTCATCATGTCCGGAATACGAAACGATTTGAGTTTTTACGGGCACGCGGTTTTCGAAGTCTCTAAAACATCAGAAACGTTGATTTTTCGTTAAAAATGTAGAAAAACGGCCGCGACTTCCGCCGGCACGGTACTTAGGGGTTGAAAATTTTACAGAAGTTCAGTCATCATGCCCGGAATACGAAACCATTAGAGTTTTCACAGGGACGCGGTTTTCGAAGTCTCTAAAAAATCAAAAACGTTGATTTTTCGTTAAAAATGTGGAAAAACGGCCGCAACTTTCGCAGGCACGGTACTTAGGGGTTGAAAATTTCACAGAAACTCAGTGATGATGTCCGGAATACGAAATCATTAGGGTTTTCACGGGGACGCGGTCTTCGAAGTCTCTAAAAGTTCAAAAACGTTGATTTTTCGTTAAAAATGTAGAAAAACGGCCGCGACTTCCGCAGGCACGGTACTTAGGGGTTGAAAATTTTACAGAAGCTCAGTCATCATATCTGGAATACGAAATCATTAGAGTTTTTACGGGGACGCGGTTTTCGAAGTCTTCTAAAGATCAAGAACTTTCTATTTTTTTTTCCACTACATGAAATAATTGCACGAGCAATAATTGATTACCGTCGGTGTTAGTGCAATCCCAAATACGGTGCATGATTTTCCAAATCGAGTGAAACACGTTTATATATGCGTACTTCTAATTCCAACAACATTTTAGTCCTCAAATAGTGAATGCATTATCCGACCATCCATTCACGCTTATGTTACGAACTTCAATCTCAGCCGCCTTTGACAGTTCCGCCGCGCTTTCATTCGTGCGGCGTTCAAAAGAAGTGCGGCGTCTGTTAACGTCTGTTCTCCCAACACAGTCGTCCAAAATTTTTCGCTAGGAGCTCATTATCCTGTTAACTTCGGAAGAGTCTCGGACGATTTCGTAACTCATAATTCTAAACGAAATATTATCGGCAACTTTGCCTACGGCTATTGTGCGTGCGTAATGGACTTCATCATGCGATATCTATCACCATAAGAAGAAAGCGTGATAAACCTGAAACGTTACCCCTAGGTAAGTTTTGTCAACTAGAACTCGACAAACGATCAATTCTGTCTTGTTTTTATCTAATCTATAATTCTGAAATTTTAGTTGGTTGTGTTTCCGAACAAAAATCTCAGGCATTTCACTTTTTCTTTATTCCCAATAGTAATAGCGTATATTCCGATGCAGTACCTGAGACGTAACTGACCAACGTCGTGGCTGTAGCGGATGAAAATTATTCGAAAAGAAAATACGGCGAATTCTGTCATTCACTCTGCTGAAATTGGTGCTCGACATTTGAGTGATTGAGGGATCTACGGTTGACTGTGTGCGTAGGGTGCTTAACGCGGTAATTCATCCAATCATGTTGTATATTAAGACCTGGATTATTCGTGTGCGGGTTAGTAGATATAATGAGGGGGTTCTGGATATGACTTCTTTACCGGCCGAGTTGTGTTGGTAAGTTACCGACCGAGCGGGGTAAGTTACCGACAGTCAGATGGTAACGATTTGGGTACCGATCGTCGATCTTTATTACCGACAATCGGATGGCTGCCATTTTGCGTCGTGCGATGGCGCCACTGCCGATTGTTACCGATATTCTGATGGTAACGATCGAGAATCCTGCATTGCCGATCTGCGCTTACCGACGATCTGATGGTTGCGATTTTTCGTCATGCGATGGCGCCACTATGGATCGTCGATCTTTAGTTATCGATAGTCTGATGGTGACGATTCTGAATCATGCATGCCGATTTCCCGATACCGGCAATCGGTCGGCTGCAATTTACCTGCAGATCGTTGATCTTCAGTTATCGATGGTCTGATGGTAACGATTCTGAATCATGGTTGCCGATTTTCTGTTACCGACAATCGGACGGCTGCAATTTCGAATTCTTAGCTTATATACGAATTATACTAGCCGAAATGAGTGGCGGGGTGTTTAATTATGCAATCAATGACTCGAATCATCTCATAATGACATATCTGTTTATTTGTTATATCTTAAGACTAGCCTATTATAAAAGTGATAATTTTCTTAAAACTAACCTAAACTATATGTCTTACGTATAACCTATTCTAAAGTGACTATTATTATTTTAAAATTAGCTTAAAACTATGCTTATTTTACAATTTTCTTACAAGAATAACTTAAACTATACATGCACATTATTCTTAACCTAAACTCAAACTATATTTACAACTAGGTGGTGGTAAACGCACCGGGGTTTACACACGCGGATCTGAAACATACAGGTATTTCAATAAGCGAACGATATATAATGAAAATTATGTGTACTTACCATGCATTATTTTCCTCCCCCTCCTCATTGTTTTGCACAACCGCCGGCACCTCCGGCACCTCCTCCTCATCCCAATTTTCCTCCACCATGGGCTCCTCCTCCTCCACCACCTCCGGCTCCTCCTCCCCATCCTGCCTTGGTGGTGGAATTTTGACCCACACAGGCTCACCGTCAATGTAATGCCTCGTCTGATAAACAACTCCATTGACCTCCATCTCCTCACAATGACTCCCATAACCGTCATCGTCGGACATGCATCCATCGTCCACCAACTTGATTATATTAATCGGACGATGCTCCATTTTCTGTTTTAATAGGAAATATCAATTACAAACTATATCCATCATGAAAAAAAGCTATGATATCGAAGAATAACGATACTTACTTTTTCTTTTTTTAAAATTTGAGCTTGCTCTTGAATTTTCACTCCGTTCAGTTGCTCTTTAATTTTGCTCTTATGGGTTTACCAGTTCAGACTGTGTAAAATCCCGAAGCAAACTCGCACTTTTATACCCAACTAGAAACTCTAAATACGCCTACAATATTGGAGGGGCTAACCATTGACACACTTGGGTAATATTTTTTCTGCATAAAGGTGCAAAAGATGTAAGCCTCTCAGGTACAAAATCTCTGACCGATCATTGGAAACGTTTGAATTTTCATGGTATTTGAACGTCGGTGTGGCGGGGGGGGGGGGGGGGGGGGGCGTGTGCATCTAAAACCCCAAAACCCACGGTGGGTGTACACATTCGTACAGTGTCAGTTTGACCACCCAGTTGTAAAATTCACCCAAGAAAAAAAATGGACAGCGCCGTGTATATGAATCTTGTTGAGATGATGGAAGATGCATACAAGTTACTGTGTACACTACCCCCAGAACAAGCGAATGAAGATATTTTTATTCATTGGCGCGATATCGCTCTCAAAAATATTCAATTCTTGAACAATATTTTAACGCAATCTAAACCAACTGTGAGTGAAAAACAACGACTGCAACATATAATTTCACTCCTCCAATCATGGGTGGTGAAATTTGAACAACATCGTACGACTATCGTTGGCGGCAATATCGGCGATGATATTCATAAACGTGTTCGATGGGATGATATGGAGAGTGCCTTCAAGTGTCGTATACGCACCGGAGCCGTGACAAATCTCCAACATAAAGATTTGGCTAGATTTTTGACTGACGCTGGGGTGGTGACGATCGAACGTCTGAAAAATGTGCTACGCGAAGAAGGAAGTATTAAGGTGAATGTGGGGGTTTCGTGTAAATTTGAAAACGTCAAAAACGATGAGATCAGTGTGGAAGTGAAGAACTTCAATACACGCAACGCCACGATTCTTCCATCGACGGATCTGGAAACCTGGTTCACCGATAATGTAACGAATCCTCTGCTAACCATGGTAGAGGATTTCGAGCAGCGTGATTCTGGTTGGAGCATGATTGAGATCATAAATGCTGTGATCTGCATCAACCGATACGAGCCTCTTCGCGGTGGACTCTCGACATTCGCACCGCTACCCGAGGATATTCAGCGAAAGAAGGCGGTGGTCAACGTGAAAAACAATGACGATCGATGTTTGCTGTGGTCTGTTACCTCAGCCCTCCACCCCGTAAACGTTAACGCAACTATGACATGCAGCTATCGACAGTACATATCGGAGCTAGATTGTACAGGTATCAAATTCCCCGCAACCTTTCATACTGTAGAAAAATTCGAGAAGTTGAATAATTTGAGTATTAACGTATATGGAATCGAGTCGGAAACTTTTGAAGGCAAGAAAAACTCGAATAATAGTATAGTTACCCCGCTATATTTGAGTAAAAATGTAACAGAGAACAATACAATCCACCTGCTCATGATTGAAAGTGGAAGCGAACTAGATAATGGTAATTTAGATAATTTCAAACCACGATTCCACTTTGCTTGGATCAAGAATCTTTCACGTTTGGTTAGCATGCAATTGTCAAATCATAAATGTGCACAATTTTTGTGCGATAGATGTTTGTGTCACTTTAACGTACAAAATGCCTATGAAAATCATAGACAAGATTGTCTGCGGTTGAATAAAGTGCGAATGGAATTTCCCAAGGAGAACACTTTGGGATTTTCCAATTTTAAAAATCAGAGCACTGTACCCTTCGTCGTATATGCCGATCTTGAATGCATGATGAAGCCCGGGGTAAAAGAATCCCAAGAGCATATTCCGCATAGTGCGGCGTATTATACACACTGCGTGTACGATGATACATTATCGGAATACAAGGGTCACCGCGGATCTGATTGTATTAAATGGTTGATCGAGGAGCTTCGTGAATTAGCCGTAAAAGTAGAGTCGCGTATAAAAAATGTGATTCCAATGGAGGTGTTGAATCAGGCACAACGCGATCGTCACATGCGCGCGAAAAATTGTTACATCTGTGAGAAGCCATTTTTACCTGAAGAGAAAAAGTGTCGCGATCACTGTCATTTTACGGGTAAATATCGCGGGGCCGCACACAATCGATGCAATCTGAATTTCCAAGAGTCGCACACGATTCCGGTGGTTTTTCACAATTTATCGGGTTACGATTCTCACTTTATCATTAAATCTCTGGCTACAACTTTTCCCGGTGATATTACGTTGCTACCCATCAATAAGGAAAAATACATATCATTCACAAAGAAAGTCGACGGTACTATGATTAGTTTGAGGTTCATAGATTCACTTCGATTCATGGCTAGCAGTATAGAGAAATTAGCATCGTACGTCGACGATGCCGATAAGCAAATAACGCGGAAATTTTACAGCGATCGAGATGAATTCAGTTTGATGATTCGTAAAGGTGTCTTTCCGTACGAGTATATTGATTCTTGGGAGAAACTTGACGAAATAAAATTACCCGATAAAAAAAATTTCTATTCGAAACTCAGTGCCGCGGGTATTACCGATGCGGATTACGAACACGCGAAAGATGTTTGGGCCAAGTTTGATTTGAAAACGTTAGGCGAGTATTCCGATTTATACCTGAAAACTGATGTACTTTTATTAGCCGATATATTTCAAAATTTTCGCGATAGCTGCTTCAAAACGTACAACTTGGATCCCCTGCATTATTATACCGCGCCGGGGCTTGCTTTTGATGCAATGTTAAAACAGACGAAAATTAATCTCCAACTTTTAGACGATCCAGAAATGATATTATTTATTGAGAAAAGCATAAGAGGTGGTGTGGCGCAGTGCTCAAATCGCTATGCTAGAGCAAATAATCGATTCATGGGTGAAGATTTTGATCCAAGCAAAGCGGAGTCATATTTAATGTATTTCGATGTAAATAATCTTTATGGTGCAGCTATGAGTGAGCATTTGCCGAGTGGGTCGTTCGAGTGGGAAAATGATGCCATTGATGTGATGTCCCATCCGGATGACGCACCAATCGGTTATATTCTAGAGGTGGATTTAGATTATCCTACAGAGCTCCATAAACAACATGCCGACTTACCTCTGTGTCCCGAGCATTTCACACCGCCGGGTAGTAAAATTAGAAAACTTACGACAACGCTTCTACCCAAGAAAAAATATGTTCTGCACTATCGTAATTTGAAGCAATGTATTAAATTTGGTTTGAAGCTGACGAAAGTGCATAGAATTCTAAGGTTCGCACAATCGCCATGGTTAAAGTCATACATCGATCTCAACACAAATATGCGAAAGCAGTCGAAAAACGAGTTTGAGAAAAATTTCTACAAGCTCATGAATAACGCTGTATTTGGCAAGACCATGGAGAATGTGCGTAACCATAGAACCGTGAAACTTATCACGAAATGGGAGGGTAGGGGTGGTGCACGAGCTCTCATTGCAAGGCCAACATTTCATAGCTGCACCATATTTGATGAAGATATGGTAATTATTGAGCTAAGTCGAACTAAAGTATATTTCAATAAACCCATCTACATTGGTGCTGCTATTCTCGATCTTTCCAAAATATTTCTATACAACTTCCACTATGATTATGTGAAAAATAATTTTTCAAGTACTGAATCGAAATTAATGTATACTGATACAGATAGCCTGATATATCAGTTTACCGTTCCAAATATCTACGAAATCATCAAGCGTGATGTTGCGGCCATGTTTGATACATCAGACTACCCGCCGAATAATACCTATGGCATTCCCCTGTTGAACAAAAAACGCATCGGTCTGATGAAAGATGAAAATAATGGAAAAATTATGACTGAATTTATCGGCTTGCGAGCAAAACTCTATACATTCAGAACTCGTGGCGATACTGATAAGAAACGTGCAAAGGGTGTAAAGGGCTCGACATTAAAATCCATCACGTTTGATGATTACAAACGATGCCTTTTCGGCTACCAAAATTTGGTTGAACAACAGTGTATGATAAAAAGTAGTCGACACACGGTTAGCACTATTATACAGAATAAGTTAGCTCTAAGCTGGTGTGACGATAAGCGAAAGTTGATACCTGGTAAAACTGATACTTTACCTTGGGGATACCAAGATTCTGCAAACTCGTAAATTTCTAACATTTTCTAACATTTTCTAACATTTTCTAACATTTTCTAACATTTTCTAACATTTTCTAAAATAGAATAAAATAATTTCTCATTTACTTTACATATAAATGTTAGAAAATGTTAGAAAATGTTAGAAAATGTTAGAAAATGTTAGAAAATGTTAGAAAATGTTGGAAAATGTGAGAAAATGTGAGGAAACATTTCTTTTCCATGATGATCATGTAATCTAGCATTAAGATTGAGGAGAGTGAAGAAACAAATGTAAATATGTTTATAATAAATTTTATTCATGAAAATTATATTACATATCCGATTTATTTATCCAACTATTATGTGAACCATCGAATCCCAACCATTTTACATAGAGTTGATCACCACGCCTTCGCAAGACCTTTTCTACAAGATAGCCATCGGGATATTGCACCCTGCTGAGCTCCTCCTCATAAAAACCGCCTTCAATGGGCTGATTCAGGTAGTCGGTGAGTTTGTAAGTTGGAGGGTTGGTATTCTTCACCTCATCAATTGTAAATATTTCTGTTGTCCAATTTGGCGTATAACCCTTTTCGAATACATTCTTATATTTACTAATTCGAACTTTATCGCCGACCTTAAATTTACGTTTTCGTTTGCTTCTTTTGATTTGACGCGGTTTATACACACTACGATACAGTTGTTTTTCATCAGTTGTAGTTACATCTTTCGGTTTCATTTTAATCGTGCTATGTTTGGTATTATTATACGATGCAATTAAATTTGGTAGAATGTTGGTCCACTTATGAGAACCTTGAAGTGTGAATTGCTTCCACATTTTATTTTTCAGTGTACGATTGAAGCGTTCGCATATCGACGCCTTCAAGTTGCTAAATGTCGAGTACATGTTGATCCCGTGATGTCTCATAAGAGATTTGAATTCTTTGTTGTAAAATTCCTTGCCCTGATCAACGTGTAGATGTTTCGGTACGCGACCCAGAGTTAGCACAGATTCCATCGCAGCAGTCACATCTTTGGCATTTTTACTCTTGATCGGTACGACCCACGCAAATTTTGAAAATATATCAATCACTGTGAGCAAAAATTTTGAGCCCTTGTTGACTGATGAGTATGCGGACATATCGACGAGATCGGCTTGCCAGGTCTCATCCAAGCTGCGTATATCGACATAACGTCGAGGATAATTACGCCGGGCGGGTCTATGAAGTTCACCCGCTATTGTTCTCTGCATGCTGTTGCTGCTGCTTACCATTCGAATGTTTAAGGTTTGATGTACACTTTATTTGTTTTTACTTCAGCAACCCTTGGATCAGCGTACACCAATCTTGTGTTGCTGAAAGTTTTTTCCAACGAATCCACTGTGCTTTTCAATTGCGCAATATCCCTCGAAATGCTTGTTATAAGTTCACGAATTTGCTTATCATTATTATCGATTTTGATGTTGATGGGATAAATCATATTCACGAAAACGCTATGAAGATCGTCAAGCCTCTCCTGTATGCATCTATTGAGGACACCCAGAGAAACAGCGTCGTTTGGCTCCTGCGGATCCGCGATATTACATAATCGTTTGTCGTCCAGATCGTACTGTTTATCAGCGGTGAATTTGAATCCAACACCCTGAAGACCTCGAATAACACTTTTTTCGCGGCTGTTGCTTGTCAGCGGTCGCCCAAATATGTCTATGCTCATTGTTCAACGATCTGTGACCGAATGATTATTTTATGATTAACCTCAGCCTAATAAATGATTTCCGCCTCGCGCAGCTCCTCAATGATGGAGGATATTTCATTGTTGTGGCTAGTATTACCAGCCGCTTGAGATGCCATGAGTAGTCGAAGACGATCAACGAGCTCATTAGGATCATCCCAATACACATAATCCATGCTTTGTCCTCGCGCGATTTTATGGGTGGGTAATAAACCTTTACCGGATCTTTCCCTAGGGTTTTTCGCATGTGAGTCGATGTACGGGGCAATAAAATCTTTGTACTTTGAATTTTTTTCTCTATCAGAACGCAAGCTTTTGTCAGCATTGTAATATTTTCGATGCGCATTCGTTTTTTTCACGATTCTAGCATAATTCAATCTATCGTTTTTATCCACAATCGCAGGATTGGGCAACTTTTTGAATAACAATTCAAGCAATCCCGGTGTGTTCTCATAGCTCTTATCGCCTATATATATCCGATCATCTTCAAATACGATATCCGAATCACCAATCTTCATTCCGCCGAGTTTTAACTTTCGAACACCATATTTCATATCCAAGTTCTTTTGCTCTTTGATCGAGTTGAACATGCTTAAATAGCGCATCGTCTTGACTTCTTTTTTGGTCATCGGTGTGCTTGTAGAGGCGATTGCAGATGCGTCATCCTGGTTATCATCATCATCAAGGATATCATTCGCATCATCATCCATAGCGGCAACTGTTGTGGTATTGTTGCCAATAGCAATGTTAGTTGACAAGCTTCCCTCAATCGCACTTTTATATGCATCATTATCGTCGTCGTCATCATCATTATCATCAGCAGCAGCAGCAGCATTCTTATAATCTTCTGTTTTTACAAAATCTGCGGTCTTCTCTGTTTTTTCAATTGAACTCGGCTCCGTTTTCACTTCTCGCTTCATTAGTAGCCGCTGTTGCTGCTTCGATGAATCTACCAATTGATGCAGCGGTGTAACCAGAGGTTTGAAGATTTCACTGATAGCCTGCTCGCTAGTGTCTTTGCCCATTTTTATCATTTCGTGTTTACGTCGAATGATATCGCTAGCCTTGGCTATTTCTTGCAACACATCGTTCTGCTTACGTATCTTGGAGCTCGCCATGCTGCTAGTTTGATCGATGTGTTGTAACTGTACGCGGTTTATTCGTGATTCAGACTGATAAAGCAGTCGAAACCTCTCCTATATCGTCCAGCGTTAATCTCACTGTCTTTGTCAATGGTCACGAAACTATATCTACCGTCGTTCCAACACGCCAAGCACAAATCTTTGAATTTCTGATAGGTCATATCGGTATTCACATGATCAGCATAGATGTGTTTCAAATTCATTTCATCTTGACGAAAAAGAACCAATAAGTTTGCATTATCACGCACCAAATGTTTCGGAATTCGGGCATACGTTTGACAAAGATAAAAACTATCGACATCCTTGTGTCGTCCCATACAGAAATATGCTCTGATATTATCTTGCTTTTCACAGGCCACGTCATCGAAGATCATAATCGAGTTGGGATGCGCATCTTTCGGCTCTACAACCTCCTTGTGCTCATCAAACGGAAAATAACCCAACCCCTCAACAGGTTCCAATAGTCTCTTCAAGAACTCATACTTTGGCTGATTGAGGGATTTTGAATAGACGTACACATTCTCAAATCGTAGACCATTCGCATGAGTCAGTAACGTGAGAAGGGCATTAGTTTTACCGCAATTCGAAGGTCCGCAAAAGACAGCCCTCACACTATTTGGCAATAGAGACCCATGCCGTTTCCCCTTCTTCTTTTTTCGCTCGACCAAATTATCGAAATTGGCGATTGGTAGTTTAATCGTTTGATCTTGAAATTTCATGATGCTTGGCAAACGTCGTAATGAGAACTAATATATTTACGTATAAAATACAGGCTTTTATAGAATTTGTGTCAGTTCATGATTAGTCATGGTTGGATACACACGTAGGCAAAGAAGCGGTTCTGGATTCATAAATAAAATCATCAACAATCTCCCTGTCGAATTGCATGTCCCTGGCTATCAATACTGCGGACCTGGTACAAAATTGGCAAAGAGGTTAGCTCGCGGTGATCGTGGTATCAACGCTCTAGACGCTGCATGCAAGCAGCACGATATCGCATACTCCAAGAATCACGATAATATTGCGGAGCGTCATAAGGCTGATAAAGTGCTTGCTGAGAGGGCCTGGAATCGAGTTTTGGCTAAAGACGCAAGTGTAGCTGAAAAAGCTGTCGCCTGGGCGGTCACCAACACCATGAAAGCAAAATCCAAACTGGGTATGGGTATGAGGGGAATCAAGACGCAAACATCACCCAAGAACAAGAAAAGAACATTGAAATTTATTATACAGGCGGCAAAGAAATCTATGAAGCCTGGTCCTAAAGCTATTGAGTCGGCTTTGGCGGGTGCCCGTTCGGCTGCGTCTAAAGGGAAAGTGCGTGTGCCTCGCATCTTACCTGTTCCCCAGAAAATTGGAGGTTTATTACCGTTTCTCATCCCCATATTTGCGGCTCTCAGTGCCACCGGTGCTTTAGCTGGTGGTGCAGCAGGTATAGCAAAGGCTGTCAATGAGGCTAAAGTGAACAAACGTCAATTACAAGAATCCAAGCGTCATAATGCGACAATGGAGGCGATTGCCCTGGGGGCGGGTTTATACCTGAAACCATATAAGAAGGGTATGGGACTGTATTTGAAGCCGGCAAAAAACTAACAAAGCTACCACACCGAGCCCTCACGGATGTCGATTTACTTAACTATGCAAAAGCTATGAAAATTCCACATTTCCGAGGTGTTTTCATGCGGAATGATTTACCCAGTTCAGGACCTAGAAAGCGTGAATCTGCAATCATCAATCTTGATGATAAAAACAGTCCGGGGACGCATTGGGTTGCATACACGAAAAATGGTAACGATGCGGTGTATTTCGATAGTTTTGGCGATTTACAACCACCTAAAGATCTGATGAAATATCTCGGTGTTGGTAGCGTAAAATATAATCATAAGAGATATCAAGAATATAACACGGTAATTTGCGGTCACCTGTGTCTCAACTTTCTCAGCGGACAACTATAAAATGTATGCGAATCGTTGATGTGACATTAGTCATGGCTGATTCGTTCACGTTGACACTCTCCGGGGAATCGTCGGTATTGAGGACTCAATATTTTCCTCCAATCGAGTTATCACCAACAAAGACGTATGTTCTCGGACTCATAGAGCTCCTGACATTCAATGCAATCCCCAATATAGATGTGGGGTGTAATAAGTTTTATATAAAACCAGACACAACGATCACAATACCCACTGGGAGCTATGAAATCGAAGATATCGCAAATTATTTGAAAAGAGCAGTACCCAAGGATATAAATATTAGTCTTAAAGCTAATAACAATGAGTTGCTCAGTGAAATTAGATGCAATCATTCTGTGGACTTTAAACCAAAAGATTCCATTGGTCGATTGCTCGGGTTTACCTCCAAAACTCTCGAAGGTGGTATTACCCATAAATCCGAGTTACCCGTTCGCATACTCAAAGTGAACGCCTTGCGAGTTGAGTGTAATATTACCACGGGTGCTTATATAAACGAGCATCGAGTACATACGATTCATCAATTTTTCCCAACCGTACCACCCGGATATAAGATCGTGGAAGTGCCGACAAATGTCATTTATCACCCAATCACCGTACGGTCAATACAGGATATACAACTGAGAATAGTCGATCAGGACGGAAAATTAATCAATTTTCGCAGTGAAACTGTAACTATACGATTACATGTGAAATCTTTGAGATAAAATGGGCATTGTGTTTGAGAGGACAAGAAAATCTGGTGGTAGTTATAAAAGCTCGATAACATGTCCAAGCATCATCAGTCGTCGAGCAGCTCCGATTCGAGTGACACATCAGAACGCTCAGTTTCTCCAGAGCCTAGGACTTCGACTTCGTTGTGGTGGAAAATAAGAATTCGTTGCTATCTCTGCATATGCCCATCGCGAAAATGATAAAAATCCAAACACCCGTGACCTTCGACGAGTCGATTGCCCACTGTGAAATACATGCGCATCAACCGTACGCGGCGTCCACCTTCAAAAATAACGATGAAATCCGCATAGCTGTACAGAATCAAGATGCATGTGTATTACCCAGCAAAAGTTTGCTCCACATCTACGGTCGGCTTACAAAATCGGATGGCACCGCTGTTAGTGCAGGCACGGAATTGGTCAATATGGCTGTGTGTCACATGTTTGGCGATATGCGTTACGAGTTGAATGGTCACGAGATTGATCAGAATAAGAATGTCGGCATCACGAGTATTATGAAGGGATACTTATCATTCACCCCAGGACAACAACATCTCCTGGGAAACACCGGTTGGTTGGTGGATAATCAAAATAAACTAGCCAACGCCGAGGGATACTTTGATGTTGTTATACCGCTGAATTTTCTACTCGGATTTGCCGAGGATTATAATCGAATCATCGTCAATGCGAAACATGAGCTGATATTTACGAGATCAAACAATGATTTAAATGCCATACATCAAACCGTCGTGGAGGGAATCAAAATTTCACTCGAGAAAATTGAATGGTTATTACCATACATCAGACTGTCAGATTCAGCAAAAATCAAGATGCTCAATTATATCGCCCAAGATCCGGCTGTATCTATGAGTTTTCGCTCGTGGGAAATGTACGAGTACCCGATGCTGCCTACAACAACGAGACATGTGTGGGTTGTGAAGACATCTACACAGCTAGAGAAACCAAGGCACGTCATACTAGGATTCCAAACCGCACGACGAAACGATGCGAAGAAAAATGCCAGTCAATTCGATCATTGTATGATCAGAGATGTGAAACTTTTCCTAAACTCGCAGTGCTATCCCTATGGAAATTTGAATCTTGATATTGCTCGCAATCAATACGCCATTCTCTACAATATGTATACAAACTTTCAAATTTCATACTACGATAAGGAGTCCGAACCTCTTTTGTCAAAGAGTGATTTTTTGGATAGAGCCCCACTTATTACTATAGACTGTTCCAAGCAGAATGAATCGTTAAAGAGTGGACCGGTGGATATTCGTTTGGAATTCGAAACTAGCGTCGCATTTCCGGCAAATACTTCAGCCCACTGTATGATTATACACGATCGCATTGTTGAATACAAACCCATTAGCGGTACCGTCAAAAAATTAGCCACATTTTGAGGATTCTGCATGTTTGAGAACTATAGACTAAGCTTATCCTAAAGGAACAATAAATAAATAAATAAATGTGATTGCAATTTCATTGTTATTTATTCAACCCTAACCCATTCCCATTACATATATACATGTGTGTGTGTGTGTGTGTGTGTGTGTTTATATTTTGCCACAGAATTCAAATTTATTGTATGGTCCTCCAAGATACAGTATCTGTAGACGTTTCTGATCCGCCTCGTTGTTCAACTGATCTAGTTGGTTGGAGTCGTTCTCCAGGGCCTTTCCGACTCTCGCAGGTAGGAATACGATGAATTCATCGGCAATCGTAGCGATGATTCTAGGACCGAATTTCGTTTTCACTAGCCTCAGTTTTGAGATGTCGTACTTTTGTCCAATCTCCAGCTCGGACATCTTTTTCATCTGCATATCATTATCCATACGGCTGGTATTGTTTAGACTGCTGAAGTCCATCTGCACAAAAATGAATAATTCGGAATTAGTTTTTATATATTATAATTGAATACGATTATCGTGTAAAAAGATTCTTACCTTGTTCGAAAGAGTTTGCTGATTCGGGAAGATGTATTGGTGGTGGGATGTCGAAAGAGTTTGCAGGTTCGAATATACTAGGAGGATGTATCGACGGTGGGATGTCGAAATGCACGAATGCAGCTCCCTGCGAGCCCTTGGCTTTTAAGCCATCATCCCCCGCCCTCGAGACATGTGGGGAGGATTTTTTACGGCCCTCCTCCAAATACCAGTTTTTCAACCGCTGAACGTTCTCGAAGGCACAATGGTAGCCTCCAGGTACAACGCTATGACAGTCTTCATACGAAAGACATCGAAATACACTTGATTCCAATCGCAGTATTCGAAGATTCGGACACCCCAGCTTATCCAAATCAATCACCGATTTCGAGTCGTCATTGAGGATTTTTTCGATCCATTGTTTCTTTTCCAATCCCTTCACATAAATGCGACTCGCATCTTGTGCAAATTTCCTCACAATTTTCACTGCATCTATATACGGCATTCCTCCATCACTCCAGGGTATTCCATGATGATGCCATGTTTGCAGCGAATAAAGATTTTTTAACTCGCTTGAGAGAGTCACCCAGGAGCATGGTGCCTTGAAGAGGATGCGTGTGAGACCCTGCTGATATTCCTCATGTGTGCGAATGTTTATTACGGCCAGCTCTTTTATCACAAATTTATCACTGAATCGCCCAAAACCTTGTAGATCCAATATTAGCTCCATATTCACAGTTGTATGTGCGGTCTCAAGCAAAGTCGGAAATTGACTGAGCTGGCGATTTATTGCATGGGATCGGTACACATGCAGGTGTGCAGATGGCATCATGTGAAAAAAAAAAAAAAATGGCGGGAAAAATGCGGGAAAAATGCAGGTGTTCTGAACAATTTGTGTGTTTAGGAAATTCTAACATTTTCGATGTGTGAAAAAAACTTCTGAATGATATTTATTGCTCTATCCTTTGAGACTTGCCGATTTTCATGAGCCGAGGTGTGATCTTGTGATTATTGCAATCTTTGCGTTTCCAAAATTCTAGCGTTTTTCGAGCCGCGAATAACGTGTGAAAAAAATTCTGAATGATATTTATTGCTCGATTCTTCGAGGTTTACCAATTTTCATGGGCCCAGGTGCAATCTTTTGATTATCGCAGTCTTTTTGTTTACAAGAATTCTATAGCATTTTCAGGTGCTGGAAGGATATGAAAAACTTTTGAATCATATTTATTGCCTAATTCTTTGAGGCTTACCGATTTTTATGGACCCAGGTGTAATCTTTTGATTATCGCAGTCTTTGTGTGTTTGTAAAATTCAAGCGTTTTCGGGTGACGAAAGTATGGTGAAAAACTTCTGAATGATTTTTATTGCTGAAACCCTTGAGACTCGCCTATTTTTATGAGTCGGGGCGGAGTCTTTTGAGAGCCGTTCTCGAGTTGGTTAGGCTTGATTTTATTTTGGGTTGGGGGGGTGTGCAACCCATAGAATTGCAGCTCGATCCCCACCAGATCGGTTTGAGAAGAGAAAATAGTTTTCAGTTTGAAAAGATCGGTGAATAGTGGAAGTTCATAGAATCGAAGGAAAAGCATCAAGAAGAAGAAGAAGAAGAAGACGAAGAAGACTGATTCCAAAACTAAACCTGAAAATAAGGTATGTTATCTGCATTGGATATTTGAATTTTAACAGATTCTAAAACATAAGGATGTGTGATTAATCCAGATGAATCCTGCTCGCGGACGCGTTGCACAGCGAGCGGCTCAGCTGCGACGGAGGGCCGAATCGAGGGAGCGATTTCTGCGAAACGCTCGGATGGTGTTGCGTATTTTGCGCGAGGAGCATGTGGATGAGCGCTTCGTAACCGAAACCGAAAATACCTATTATGAACTGATAGAAAACCTTACACGGCAGCATCAGATAAACGATTACTGGACGATGCGTAGGGATGCTGTCGAAAATTCTACGCAGTCACCCATCCAATGTGCGGATGTGACATCTTCTGTGCAAGAAGATGCGGATGATTCGGATGCGACGACGGTGCGCGTGAGTATAGAAAGAGGCCGATCGCCATCGATCAGATCAGCCTCATCGATGCGATCGGGTCCGAGCTCGCCATCGTCGTCGAGATCATCTTCTCCGGGGATACCACCGCCGCCAAGAGTGATTCCACTCGAACCACACGTTCACATATTACCCGGTAAGTACACATAATTTTCATTATATATCGTTCGCTTATTGAAATACCTGTATGTTTCAGATCCGCGTGTGTAAACCCCGGTGCGTTTACCACCACCTAGTTGTAAATATAGTTTGAGTTTAGGTTAAGAATAATGTGCATGTATAGTTTAAGTTATTCTTGTAAGAAAATTGTAAAATAAGCATAGTTTTAAGCTAATTTTAAAATAATAATAGTCACTTTAGAATAGGTTATACGTAAGACATATAGTTTAGGTTAGTTTTAAGAAAATTATCACTTTTATAATAGGCTAGTCTTAAGATATAACAAATAAACAGATATGTCATTATGAGATGATTCGAGTCATTGATTGCATAATTAAACACCCCGCCACTCATTTCGGCTAGTATAATTCGTATATAAGCTAAGAATTCGAAATTGCAGCCGTCCGATTGTCGGTAACAGAAAATCGGCAACCATGATTCAGAATCGTTACCATCAGACCATCGATAACTGAAGATCAACGATCTGCAGGTAAATTGCAGCCGACCGATTGCCGGTATCGGGAAATCGGCATGCATGATTCAGAATCGTCACCATCAGACTATCGATAACTAAAGATCGACGATCCATAGTGGCGCCATCGCATGACGAAAAATCGCAACCATCAGATCGTCGGTAAGCGCAGATCGGCAATGCAGGATTCTCGATCGTTACCATCAGAATATCGGTAACAATCGGCAGTGGCGCCATCGCACGACGCAAAATGGCAGCCATCCGATTGTCGGTAATAAAGATCGACGATCGGTACCCAAATCGTTACCATCTGACTGTCGGTAACTTACCCCGCTCGGTCGGTAACTTACCAACACAACTCGGCCGGTAAAGAAGTCATATCCAGAACCCCCTCATTATATCTACTCGGGTTATCCGCGTAAAGTGCAACTGCGTGATGGCTAGAGTAGCGGTTCTCGCTCTTATAAATTACTTTATTTTTTCCACATTTAGAGGCGATTGAAGGCCATCCAACATAGAAATTCCGAAAAAAAACATCTAAGGCCCATCCCTAGTCGCCCACCTCCTTTTGCTCGAAATGTCCCACATTTCGATTATTATCCGAGCCCAGGCGTTAATAACGCAAGAAAGGCCAACATTGCGCGTATTCAAATTTAATTCCGAACACATACCTCCAAAACATGTTCGTTTCGTGCAATAATAAAGTATACAGATTGTTTTTCACGTAATTCGCCGAGGAAATCGAATTGGGATAATGTAAAAACCATTTGTAGACTCTATTTGCGCATAAAACGAACATTTTTTGGACTTATGTGTTCTCGAAGTTGATGCATTTTTTATGCCTTTCGACGATAAGCTCCCCTTCATTATTACTTGTATCTATAGTCGGCAATTCGCATAGTCTCAGAGATTTATGAAAATGAGCAAAAAGATTTGTTTGCCACAATAGGACGTCTTTTCAAACAATCCGAATTTAGAATGATTTTGAAAAATCCATTTGTTCAACTATTGTCATGACTTCTTCGGTGATCTTTTTCATTGCAATACCTTTCTCATATTATTTCTCTCTTATAACCAGTTATATAACAGGCAAGAATATGCAATCAATAAAATAACACAATTCAAAATACGAAGGGTTTATTGAAAGAGTCAGGGGGTTAAAGCTAAATGGAAATTTCATTCATTTTTATGGAAATTTTTCTTAACGTGCTGATCTGTCTAGTCTTTTTCAAGACGAATTCGATCAAAGTATCTTCTTGTCACTACGATGCAAACATACTATATATTGAAGTATATTTAGCTTTACGTATGCATACTAGACTGTTTTTTTTTTTCAACTTTGTTTTTTTTACTTTGTACACCCTTGAAAAAGTGAGTTTGTAGTACAAAACGAAGCCTCGTGACATCGGAACCTGGTGGCTCGATTTCCAAAGGTTCCGCAGTCGGTCTGAACTTTTCCCATTTGATTAACATAGGATTCTTGCTACACAAACACTCCAATCAAAATACCTCGAAAACTATACAAGCTAGTAAGCTGTTCTTGGTCTCATTTTGTAGGTAATTGAATCCACTACAAGAAAGGTCTGACCTATGTTAGATCTGAAAATTGACAAAAAATGATGAAAAATTTATTCGTCAAATAAAGCTCAAGTTTGAGCGTCCGTAACGAGTACAAGATCAATTTCTAGCTCGGAAATAGATAGGACTTTTTTACCTACAAAATGAGACCAAGAACAGCTTACTAGCTTGTATAGTTTTCGAGATATTTTGATTGGAGTGTTTGTGTAGCAAGAATCTTACGTTAATCGAATGGGAAAAGTTCAGACTGACTGCGGAACCTTTCAAACCTTCCGGTTTCACGAGGCTTCGTTTGACACTAAAAACTCACTTTTCCAAGGGTGTACGAGGTAAAAAAAAAAGTTAAAAAAAAACCGGTATAATGTATACTCGTAATCACTACAACGAATAATCAATTCACATTATTGAAGAAAAAAATAACTTTTTGAATCGCACTTTTGACAGGGTTATGGCGCAAATCATTACAAACAATACTACGAAGCTATTCACCGGGGACAGGGTTCTTCGAAATCTCCATAGATAATTCGACGACCATGTTTCGATTTGTCAAATAAATTCCATCCTATTTTTCCCAGTTACATCTTCCTAATATTCTCTGTACAGTTACTCAAAGGTAGATCCCCATCAAACCAAAGTCATCAATACTTGTCACATGTACGCGACCATAGTGTCCTCAGTATGGATGAATTAATAACTCCAAAAAGCCTAGCGAGTGCTCTTGCAAAATTGTATCCGCATATCAATTTTAATGAATTTGTCACGTCGCCCGAGTGTAAATCTCATACATCGAAGTCCAGTGTATGGCCCGGCGTGTGCTCGGAAATTTTACAGGCCAAAGATAAACGGACCGTGCAGAAGTACACCCGAAAGTGTTACGATTTGTTCAGAAAAAATGTAGTCGCTATAAAAGTGGATTTTGCTGCTTCGGTTTTCTCAGATCAAAATGATATTTCTAGAGAGATTGCGTCCATAAAACACACACCATGTCCGGTTTCGACTGAAAATATCAACGATCTAACAAAGCAGGTTATTTGTAGTGATACTGAAATAAACAGTTTAGATGCTGTCGGTGTTGATGACACCGACGTTGCCTATGATAATGATGATCTCGAGTTTGAAAATTCCGATTTTGGCGATATTCACGCCATCGAAACTGACCCTGATGATAGCGATTTGATAGACAATACTGAGGTACCATTTGTCGAAACGTTCTGCAGTCAGTTACCTCAATTTGACGAAATCGGGGATATCTCGGGTATTAACTCTTCACCAATCCGCACGAATTCTGATTCACCCTCAGCAGAGCCTAACTCTCCCAGAGTTGAAAATTCGCACCGCGAACCAATCTCACATCGAGTGCGTAAACGCAAAACTGGCGCGAGAATTCTGGATGGTGAAGTAGTAGTCCCACGACAGTTTTGGGAAAGGTACTGGACATCAGAAACAAAATTATCGATAGGTTGGACCGACGCCTTAGTACGATACATGAAAGAAGTGCCACGTTACGAATGCTGTGTGTTTTCTTTTGCTTCGCATAAATGTAATAGCCTAGATAAAAAACGGACAGCCTATTTTTATACGAAAGCAGAATGTTTGAATTCCGCCTGCGCTTGGTTCCGTCTGGAATCTTGTGAACCAATTTTAGCCCCTTACCAGGACATTTCTTTGAAAGTTTACAGAGATCGCGATATTTCTCACAACGCAGGCGAGATTCATCGGCGTCACATGAAGGGAGAGCGTAGGGCAAAATTAAGCGCAATGACAGAAATTAAAGCACCAAATGTGATCAAACAAGAAATGTTGCAGCTAGTTCCTGAACACATATTAGAATCCGGAAACAGGGATGATGCACCCAGCCTAGCAATAGTAGAGAAAATAGCGAGCCAACGTAAGGGTGAGCAAGACCTTCATGACAATTGGCAAATCGACTTGGCAAAGTCAGCTGAAATTTTCAGGAAAAAATGGTCTGGGGAATATGTTACAGGTTTCATTCAAAACCCCATGCAGGTAATTCTTTATACGGAAAAGCAAATCCGGTATTTGCTATCCCTGGAATCGGGCACGGTTTTTTGTCACCTAGATGCGACGGGTTCGATAGTCGCAAACCCACCTGAGGTTAAAAAGCGAATTTATTACTATGCTTTAATTCTCCCAGGGAGTGATACATACGGCCCATTACCCGTTCTCGAATTCATTTCGGAAATGCATAGTGTTCCATACATTCGCCATCCACTATCTGTTTTCAATTATTCAATTCATAGAATGACATCTCGCAACTGTGTAATTAACAAAATTGAAACTGATTTCAGTCTCGCTTTGATTCAAGCCTCCTTAAAAGCTTTTAACGATGGAATGTCTTTGCCTCGGTACCTGAGCATTGTGTTTGAATTGATGCAGACAAACAGCCAAACAGAATGGCCAGAAATCACATACATTCACGTGTGTTCATCCCACCTCTTACGTACGGCAAACAGTCAAGCGCGGGCGTTAATTTCCGGAAAGGATCAAAGAATTCTTGCAGGTCGTTTAGTAACACAATTCATTCATTGTGGAGATTTGGGTGCTGCAGCAGCAATTATGCAAGCCGCAATTGTTGTTGTAGGTTTCAAATATGTCACCGAAAATTTCTATGAGTGCCTGAATAAGTTGAAGGGGGAAACGATGATTTCGCCTGATATAATCGATTCTGCGGATGGTTTGGATTCAACTGGCGAAATATTTGACGAGGACGACAGTGATAGCCAGGATGAAGTTCGTAAAAAACAAAAGGCTTCCGTGCGCCACATGTCTCCATTTTACGTTTTTTTTTCGAATATCAGAGATGAGATGGTGAAAACTTTATCTGACGAATCCTCACTATGCGAAAAACCAAAGGTGAATGAATATTATTTTCCACGTTTCGTGGAATATTTGTTAGAGCATTTGCTGTCGTATTTCCCATTGTGGTCTGCGTTCGTGATCAAAAAATTCAATCTTAGGCGCGATTCCAACGCATCCATTGAAAATTGGTTCAATATTGTTAAAAACGATATTTTGAAAAAGCAATTGCGCATACCAGCGCCGAGGTTTATACGTACCCTAGAAGCCTTACTACAAGGACGACTAAGTGAACGCAAATACTCATTACAAAGACGGTGGAGGAAATCCACCAGAAGAAATCCAAATGCTCCTGAGCTAGCGGTAGAAACGTGGAAAGATAAAAAAAGGGGTAGACGGGGCAACGTCTTTTTCAAGTTTCCGAAAAAAATAAAAAATAATGTTGAGATAACCCAGAATATTTCCGGTGTCGAAACCGTCGCATATCAAACCGAGACTGACCAAATGCATGACGAGCTACGTGACGAAGACTGTTTCGATTCATTTCCACCGAACCATCAACATGAAACTGACCGAACAGATGATGAAACACGTGAAGAAAACTGTTTTAATCCATCTGCCGTTAGACAGAATACTTTTTCCCCTTCGCTATCAGAATTGTCATTGTTGGACGGAGAACCAATGGTAATCGACAACGGCCCGTATCTTGCAGACATTTCTGAAAGACTTTTTAATGAGTCACTTACATTTCCATCAACTGATAAAGATGTTGACAGAAATATAGCTGGTATTCCGATAAATCACGAGACACTAAGCTGTTTACGAAATAATGTATGGCTCGAAGGTGAAATTGTTAATAGCTTTTTTGCTATTTTGCAAGATATTGCTAACAGAAACCAATTGAAAATGCTTTCTTTTGATTCCTATTTTGTTGAAAAATTGCTAGCTCCTGAAGGCTGTATTTCAATCGGTTTCCGAAACTGGACTGAAGTTGTGAAACCAATGGAGTACAATGTGTGGCTAATGCCTATTAATGTTAACGGGAATCACTGGACACTATTGGTAGTACTTCTGCACCGTCACGTATTTGTTTACTTAGATACATTTCACAGCGCACCACCCGATGATCTGATGGATCGACTATGTGCTTTTATATCAAGTTCTCGTACAGCCCGAAACATGAAGTTGACTAATTGGAAAGAGTGGGTTTTGTCAACACCTGTGGATACTCCATCGCAAATAACAGATACCGGTGAGGTCAGCGGTAACTGTGGGGTTCATATCTGCGTTTGGGGTTATATGATATGTAGTGGTTCCAATGTAAGTTTCTCAGAAAGAGACATGAACAGCGCGAGAAGAGGAATAGCGCGCATATTATTGGAATATCCAATGACCACAACGATCCGTAAACGCCAAAGAACTCATCATACAATGCTCGATTGCGATGATATGAATAAGTACACGAGAAATCTGAAAACCAGAATGACCCTTACGAAACGTCCACCATTGTATTTTGTCACGACTCTCGAGTTTTGTGCATCAATTATGCATATAAGTGAACCCTGAGTAACTGAACACTGGTCATTATATCGAAACGGCGGATGTATACGATGAATAGCGTGATTTCGTTTGATTAGGAACTACCTTTGAGTAATGAAGATATATCTTGTACGATAATATGTGGTTATGGTTTGGCTTATAACACTCCACTGTATGCTTTATCTAGATGTTGCACGTTGATTTATGTGTTATATACGTACGTATGTTTTGTTACTTAACCTAGTATGTAAGCTTTGGTCCGCAGTACCTTTTTTGTATGTTTTAAATAATTTATCAAACTTTGTTTTGCGAATACTTAACGTTAAAGCACGCTATAGCTCAAATTGGACGGTATGAATATTTGGTGCACATGAATGTGTCTGTGTGTGTTTTTGTTACTGACAAGGTGTGGTTCTACTTTTTCTTGTATGTCTTGATTTTTTTTCTGCAACTGATTATTGTTTTATATTGAAAACTGAAGAAATAGATCTGTATATTAATGCATGTACCCGCAATTTTCGAATTTTGATATTTGCATCCGCAGCGAACCTACTAAATGCTGATTTAATGTACGTATATGTATTTGATGAATGAAATATTTCATTTGATCTTCTCATATCGACTTCTAATTTCCTAAGCAACCATTCTGCTATATTCTTTGTATTCTACTGGATAAATGCATGTTTGCGAGTTTTGAAATGTCCACCATTATCACTAGAATTAACGTATGTAACTCATGAACCACACATCGTCGTGAATATTGCAATACCGCGTGAGTACAAAAAAAAATGAGATTTTGTGTGCATTCGATGTGAAAATAAAATATACATCGGATAAATGCACACCTAATCGCATTTTTTTTTTTTGTACCTACGCGGGATTGCACTAACACCGACGATAATCAATTATTGCTCGTCCAATTATCTCACGTAGTGGAAAAAAATAGACAGTTCTTGATCATTTGAAGACTTCGAAGACCGCATCCCCGTAAAAACTCTGATGGTTTTGTATTCCGGGCATGATGACTGAGTTTCTGTAAAATTTTCAACCCCTAACTACCGTGCCTGCGAAAGTTGCGGCCGTTTTTCCACATTTTTAACGAAAAATCAACGTTTTTGATTTTTTAGAGACTTCGAAAACCGCGTCCCTGTGAAAACTCTGATGGTTTCGTATTCCGGGTATGATGACTGAGATTCTGTAAAATTTTTAACCCCCAAGTACCGTGCCTGCGGAAGTCGTGGCCGTTTTTCTAGATTTTTAACGAAAAATCAACGTTTCTGAATTTTTAGAGACTTCAAAGACCGCGTCCCCGTGAAAACTCTAATGATTTCGTATTCCGGACATCATCACTGAGTTTCTGTGAAATTTTCAACCCCTAAGTATCGTGCCTGCGAAAGTTGCGGCCGTTTTTCCACATTTTTAACGAAAAATCAACGTTTTTGATTTTTTAGAGACTTCGAAAACCGCGTCCCTGTGAAAACTCTAATGGTTTCGTATTCCGGGCATGATGACTGAGCTTCTGTAAAATTTTCAACCCCTAAGTACCGTGCCTGCGGAAGTCGTGG
Source organism: Tenthredo livida (assembly GCA_963992785.1). NCBI lineage: Eukaryota > Metazoa > Arthropoda > Insecta > Hymenoptera > Tenthredinidae > Tenthredo > Tenthredo livida. Next base: position 14,096,353 of record OZ023071.1, read on the forward strand.
CCGTTCTCCTAGATTTTTAACGAAAAATCAACGTTTCTGATTTGTTAGAGACTTCGAAAACAGCGTCCCCGTGGAAACTCGAATCGTTTCGTATTCCAGACATGATGACTGAGTTTCTGTAAAATTTTCAACCCCTAAGTACCGTGCCTGCGGAAGTCGCGTCCGTTTTTCTACATTTTTAACGAAAAATCAACGTTTTTGAATTTTTAGAGACTTCGAAGACCGCGTCCCCGTGAAAACTCTAATGATTTCGTATTCCGGACATCATCACTGAGTTTCTGTGGAATTTTCAACCCCTAAGTACCGTGCCTGCGAAAGTTGCGGCCGTTTTTCCACATTTTTAACGAAAAATCAACGTTTCTGATTTTTTAGAGACTTCGAAAACCGCGTGCCCGTGAAAACTCAAATCGTTTCGTATTCCAGACATGATGACTGAGTTCCTGTAAAATTTTCAACCCCTAAGTACCGTGCCTGCGGAAGTCGTGGCCGTTTTTCTAGATTTTTAACGAAAAATCAACGTTTCTGATTTTTTAGAGACTTCGAAAACCGCGTCCCCGTGAAAACTTGAATCGTTTCGTATTCCAGACATGATGACTGAGTTTCTGTAAAATTGTCAACCCCTAAGTACCGTGCCTGCGGAAGTCGCGGCCGTTTTTCTACATTTTTAACGAAAAATCAACGTTTCTGATTTTTTAGAGACTTCGAAAACCGCGTGCCCGTGAAAACTCAAATTGTTTCGTATTCCAGACATGATGACTGAGTTCCTGTAAAATTTTCAACCCCTAAGTACCGTGCCTGCGGAAGTCGTGGCCGTTCTTCTAGATTTTTAACGAAAAATCAACGTTTCTGATTTGTTAGAGACTTCGAAAACAGCGTCCCCGTGAAAACTCGAATCGTTTCGTATTCCAGACATGATGACTGAGTTTCTGTAAAATTTTCAACCCCTAAGTACCGTGCCTGCGGAAGTCGCGTCCGTTTTTCTACATTTTTAACGAAAAATCAACGTTTTTGAATTTTTAGAGACTTCGAAGACCGCGTCCCCGTGAAAACTCTAATGATTTCGTATTCCGGACATCATCACTGAAATTCTGTGAAATCTTCAACCCCTAAGTACCGTGCCTGCGAAAGTTGCGGCCGTTTTTCCACATTTTTAACGAAAAATCAACGTTTCTGATTCGTTAGAGACTTCGAAAACAGCGTCCCCGTGAAAACTGTAATGGTTTCGTATTCCGGCCATGATGACTGAGCTTCTGTAAAATTTTGAACCCCTCAGTACCGTGCCTGCGGAAGTCGCGGCCGTTTTTCTACATTTTTAACGAAAAATTAACGTTCTTGAATTTTTAGTGACTTCGAAGACCGCGTCCCCGTGAAAACTCCAATGGTTTCGTATTCCGGACGTAACGACTGAGTTTCTGTAAAATTTTCAACCCCTAAGTACCGTGCCTGCGGAAGTCGCGGCCGTTTTTCTACATTTTTAACGAAAAATCAACGTTTCTGATTTTTTAGAGACTTCGAAAACAGCGTCCCCGTAAAAACTCGAATCGTTTCGTATTCCAGACATGATCACTGAGTTTCTGTCAAATTTTCAACCCCTAAGTACCGTGCCTGCGAAAGTCGCGGCCGTTTTTCTACATTTTTCACGAAAAATTAACGTTTTTGATTTCTTAGAGACTCCGAAAACCGCGTCCACGTAAAAACTCTCATGGTTTTGTATTTCAGACAGACTGACGGAATTTTTCGTAAAATTCTGAACCCTCGAATTCCGTGTCCGCGTCTATGACAGTGATTTTTTTGCTTTGATTACTAAAATGAACCCGTTCTCTAATTCGCTGTACTTTCGAAAATTAGAGCTGCTTCGACGTAATATTGTGCTCTCGTTATGTGTCGCAATCTTCATTCGAGCCATCGTTCAATTTTCCTCATCCTTATGTGATACATGTCATGTGTCGGAATTATTTTTCCACACTGACAGAAATTTTTATTTGATAGTAATAAAATTTATGAGTATTTAATAAAACACACATTAAACACATATTGATAACATTTTATTAAATACTAATAAAATTTCATTTCTGACTAAACTTTGTTCATTTTCCGGCAATAAAATTATTGATATGTCATAGAATTGTACTGATATTTAATCAATATTTATTGATATGAAGTACTGGATCGAAAAAAATGCAAATACTTCTTTTTATTACTGGTAAATAGAAAATTCTCTCAGTGCATGAGCAGAGTGCAAAATGGTCGAATTTTCTAAGGTATTGCTTGGTCATGTATCGTCGCTCTTAAATAAAGTAATGTTCATTGATGCTATTCCAGTGGCTTACTTTTTTCCGACTTTTTCGGAAACGAGACTCCATCCTAGTCGTATTTCATGTGCCCATGGCCGAAATTATAATAATAATAATTATAACTCCTTTTAAAAATGATATAATATCATTTCATCCTATTGTATCCGAAGAAGTCAGAAAAAAACAGTAAGGCGCTGTGGAAGCATTGATGAACATTACTGTACGTCTAGGCTTTAGACTGAGTCGCTTTATGGCGTCGCCCGCTCTGGGCGCTGTGTTGGTACACTCAGGGCAGAAAGTTCGGCGCCGCGCGCTTGTAGCACGCGTGCTAACTTCAGCTTCATCAAAAAAAAAAAATCTAATTTGGGGAACACAGTTCCGCCAATTTTTTTCTCGCATTACAAGACCTTCATAAAGTAATATCTATTCATGTACAATTCATATTATACTGGGTGCGCGCATAAGAAATAATATTGCCATTTTATATTCGCGATTATTCATTTTCTTTAGGTTTGGTGTCAGAACCATCTGTATCTTTATTCTGCGCCTAGAGTACTATTTGCAAACCAAAAAAAAAAAAAAAAATTGAGAGTAAAAAAATTAATTAATTTTTATTATTATTATTATTATTATTAAAATTATTTCACTTCAATCGTATACAGAAAAGTTGAACAGTAACTGCTACAAAGGCTACTGACTTAGAAAATAATTTAGAAATGAATAGTTGCGAATTTATGTTACGAATTTATGAATCTGACATTCCCGAATCTGACATTTCAATACGTTTTAACCCAGAGAAAAGTCATTTTTGATAAAACAATCGCGCACATCTTTGAAGATATAATTCGTGATATAAATAAAAGCATTTTACTTGACCAGATTATCAGGGTAACGACGTGACATTCCTGACATTTATTCTCCACACGTCAATATGTATCCATTGTCAAGAACACTGCGAGAAAAGAAATTGACTCTCCGACGTAAATTTCTGTTCGTTCGATCCGTGATAGTTCTACTCTCATGTGCATCCAGTTAAATACATCCAATTAGCTTGTGCTAATGTTCTTTGATGGTGAAACATTGGGTGTCAGGTGCGATATCGAAACCGAGTGACAGTACTTCGTACTGTGTCCCTGGTATCGCAGACGAATTTTGGCGACTACAATTACGGACATTATGTTCATACTACCTTGCTCGTAGCCAATTATTTTTTTCCAATTCTTCTAAAGTTGCATATCAATGCAAATCCCGTACGAAGTTTTCTTGAAGTCATGGTTACACAATGCAACGTAGCTAATTTCTGCATTTCAATTAGGGACAAAAAATAATTTACTACATGCATAAATACCCAATTCTTTGTCTGCAAGTTAACTTTCGCAAGCCGTAAGTCAAGTTACATGAAAGTTAAAGGTTTGTGAGATATGCCCATAGGAAATTTAGTCGATGATGTAAGGATCTTTCGCATCTCCGAATCCAGTCAAACTCGCTCTTATAGCACAATATCCATGCTAGGCTAGCGGTTTTTAGGACTCTGCAGTCAATGTTTAAGACTACATGCTCGAAAGAAGATGAAGAATGCAGTCAACGTTTACATGGCACCTTACTCTCCCTCGCTTAAAAGGATGTAGGACGATGGAATCTAGGTTTCGTTATTGATACAATCCTTCAGAAAAAAGAACCAATTTAACGATCTGAATTTCTAGGAGGTAATCTTAAAACTCTTGACGCATGCCCAGCACCTTTTTCTAAAATTTCAGTTTAATAAATTGCTTTTTCGACCATAGGAATAGGACTAGAATACGTTCTATATACCCTCAAGTCTGGGGGAAAAAAAATATCGTTATAAAAAAGGCAGATGATAAGAGATCCGGAAAGTAAGTATCCATTTATGAAATTTTGAAAAAATTATCACTCACCAATTGAAAATTGATGAACGGTCATTGTCTTTCACCATCACATTTCAAGTCCGATGTAATAAACAGCGTCGCACTCTGCCTGCATCCTTCATGTATACACCAGCCTGTTATAATTTGCGCATTTCCGATTCCCAGATCGAATTGAAATGTAACTTAAATAGCGTTTACTGCAACCAAGCCTCAAAATAAAGAGTTTCGTGCTGTCATTGAATCTTACAGAAGAAAAATAAAGTATGAAAATAATGGATTAGCCTTCTTGTTCACTTCGAACCAAAAGTATACTATTAACTATTAACTATTACAAACCATTTGAATAACCTTCCTCCTGACTTTGAAAGGTGATACCCGAATCTAGGTAAGATCCTGAAGATCCATAAAATTCCCAGAAAGCGTCCGATTTGCATAGATTCTGAAAGATATGCTGTGCCAGTGACGTGACATAGTATCTATACACAAATTAAAGAATTGCTTCATTCAACTTGGTATCGCCACTGGTAGTTCACCGACTCACCGGTGTAAGTGTAGTAATTCCCAAACTGTCACATTTCCACGAATAATCACGGTATGTAATGTACTATGGTGGCCACTTTTTTCCCTAACTTTTTCCTGACTTCCCTTGACCAGTTGTTCAATTTTCCCTGACCAAAGTGCTTACCGTCTTAGTTAGTGCTACGTATAAGTACCCTCAATTCTTTATTCTATTTCAATGTAAATAATACAACACATTGAGAAAAAAGTGAATTTATCAATCTCCTTTCAGTCATTTATTAAATGTTTGATCATCTCGTTTTTTCCTTGACCAAGTTTAAAATTCCTTGACATTCCCCTGATTCCCTGACCATTTTTTTTTCCTGACCATTCCCGGTTTTCCCTGACTGTGGCCACCATGGTACAGTACTTAGGGCGGTTTAAAAAAACGCTTTATTTTTCCCCAGTATTGCTCATCGATATTTTTGTTCCTGCTTACAGAAAAACGGCTCTGGCATAAACTGAGGGCCACACAATTTTTTTTACTACTGCCGCACCAATGTTAAAATTTCGAGAAAATGCAGGTTTCTGGGAATTTCAAAGTTCAAATATCTAGGCGCTCTTCGAGGTTCTCATTCATCTCAACATGCAGAGAAATTCTATGTGGAAGCAGGGATCTGGCAGATTTAGTACTGCCCCATTGACATCGAAATTTGAAAAACCGTGAAATTAAGTTTGTTAATAATTATGCTCATTGAATCCATTTTTACCACAATTACAACGAGGCATGCACTGAGCTGCTGCGCATCATAATTATTATCAAATTCGATTTCACGATTTTTCAAATGTCGATGTCAATGCGGCAGTACTGAATATCATCCACCAGATCCCCACTTTCACAGAATTTCCCTGCATGTTCAGACGAACGAGAACCTCGAAGAGCGCCTCGATATTTGAACTCTAATTTTGATTTTAAATTTCAACATCGGTGCGGCAGTAGTGAAAACAATTGTTTTTGGTCACAGCTCCTCAGCTTGTGCGATAGCCATTTTTCTATGAACAGAAACATAAATATTAATGAGCAATACTGGAAAAAATGAAGCATATTTTTTAACTATCCTAATATACAGTTTCACACACCAAATATTCAAATAACTACTTCTATTGGCTATGAATAAGAGATACCAAGAAAGTTACTATTGGAATTGATATTTAATTGAATGTGCAACGTAAAGCGTACCCATGTTGTCAGTCATAATAATGCTCCACCGCCTCAACGTGGTTGTCTACGCGAAAAACAGTATGAACCGGGTAATTCTCTGTATTTTTAATGAATTCAATCGGGCTATCATGATCTTACCTCAGAATTTTCAGTTCTGGATTGTTTTCTGAGTTTCTCATTTGTATCATCCGATGTACTTGCCCAGTTCTACTGGAGAAAATTTGATGCTCGTCGAATGTTGGTCCTTGGCTTTTTGTGATGTTAGGCTGCTTGTCGGCGTCATTTGTGTCCTTAAAAGAATCGTTTTTCTCGATTTTTTTAATTCTCGTCAGCGTCATATGTCACGATTCATTCAAAGGTGCTTGTATTTCCATTATCCGAGCCTCTACGATCAGACTCGGGAACTCACAAGCTCGCTCGTTCTGGTTACGATGATGAATCCTCTACAACATCAATTTCTTCAGTGTGAGTCTCATTGTTTGTTGGTCAGCTGCATGGTTTATCAGCGTTATTGAAGTTCGTTTGATAAGCAAATTAAGAACTACACGGCAATACGGAGCCAGCATAAGATGGATCCATTAAACATCTATGAAAAAAAAAAATTATGGACAAATCAATAAAATACAAACAAATGAGTCGAAGGTCGTGACGTTAGGCAAATCATGTGAGCAGAGCCATAAAACAACTACTCATTATTTCGTAAAATTAATAAATCTATCTTGTGAATAGGTTGACGCGACGCATGACGCAAGTAAATTCATTCGGCTCCGTGTTTGTCCTGAAAAAATGTAAAGAGCTTTGGCTGTGAAGCTGTTGAACCATAGCTTTAATAGCGATCTTATTGATATAATGTAAAATGAGAAGTGATAATATTTATACAAACCACTCTAGATACGGCTTTATAGGTGATAAATCAATTAACACATTTTCATTTGACATGTCACTTTACTGTGCGACGAGCTCCAAGAATGGTCTAATCGCTCCAAAATTCTCCGAGAAGACCTTCGATGTAAAAAATAATAGAAATGAAACAAAGTTGGAATCAGATTCCATGCACTCTAAGGGTACAGTCAGTACAGTCGGTAGAGTAGGAAAATGCACACGCCTGCGCACATCCGGCTTCGCGAATGTAGTCCCGAATTATTTGATACTGATTAATTTCTATAAAATCAAATAAAATTTCCCAAATGTTAAAAACATCACAGACGTGTTTCCCAAATGATTTCGAGTTGAATGGAGATATTCTTTATTTTTTTTGTGAATCATGCCTGCCAACTATATGCCAAATATATTTTTATAAATAACAAACGAATTATCATTTCCTAAACTACAAAAACATATTCCTAAACTTTCCCAAACAATTCCCAAACGATTGCATTGATAAAAAATGTAATTAGATTTATTTGCCTGCTAAGTATACGGAGCCCAGCTGCTGCGAGTCAGCGTCTGTCGCATTCCCCCAGAAAGAGAGAGAGTAAGTTAGACCGTAGGTTGAGTAGACCTAGTCCTCCCTACCGTCTAACTAGATCGAGAGCACGAGTTAGTGCAGATACTGTATTATTTATTTTTGAAGGCAATCCTAGAGAGAGAGTGAGCCGTTTATTTTTCTTGTGATTCTGATATTTTCTTTATTTAATAATTTAGTAGTAATTTAACGTAACGTAGAGTCAGTATTAATTATTAGTCGAGTCAGTAGCATAGTCGAGTCAACATTATAATTTATATTTTATTTGTACCTTACGCCAGGTAGCGGGCGTGGAAATAATTCGCCACCTTTTCTTTTTTTCTTTTTAATAAATAATAGTCAATAATATTCGGTTTGTGTCTTTATTCTTCGCCCCTACGAAATCCCTCTATCGTTAGTAGCTAGTCGGAGGGTCCCAGAGAAAGAGAGAGAGGACTTCTAACGAAGTCTGGCGCCCAGCAAAATCCCCCTACCTATCCGTTGGGCCTTGGTTTGTGTTCGGCTTAGTTTCTTGGGTACCCGAACCCAGGGAGAACCCGTTACATGGTATATATAAATCATTTTGAGGATCCAAGAAAATATGGGGATGAAATGAATATAAATAAATTAATTCTTTTATTATCTGGCTGTTTAGACAAAGGTCACTATGACATTATAAATTCACAGAATTCAAGTTCAACAGGTAGAGATAGAATTAATCGCCTACACTACTATCGTAACAAGGAACGAATTAATAAAAAACGACGGGTAGAAAATCTTTCCGAGAATAGATTGAATGAAAAAAGGTTAAGGGATACTATTCGAGGTATGGGCGAAGAGCGAATAGAGAAAAAGCGAAAGAAAGATTTAGTTGAGGGAATGAATGAAGAGCGTTTGGATAAGAAACGAAAGAAAGATTTAGTTGAAACGATGAGTGATGAGCATTTAGATAAGAAACGAAAGAAAGATTTAGTTGAGACAATGGATGAAAAGCGTCTGGATAGAAAACGAAAGAAAGATTTAGTTACGGCAATGAATGAAAAACGTTTGGATCAAAAGCGGAAAAAAGATTTAGTTAAGACAATGAATGAAAAGCGTTTGGATCAAAAGCGGAAGAAAGATTTAGTTGAGACAATGAATGCAAAACGTTTGGATCAAAAGCGGAATAAAGATTTAGTTAAGACAATGAATGAAAAGCGTTTAGATCAAAAACGGAAGAAAGATTTAGTTGAAACAATGAATGAGGAACGTTTGGATCAAAAGCGGAATGAAGATTTAGTTAAGACAATGAATGAAAAGCGTTTGGATCAAAAGCGGAAGAAAGATTTGGTTGAGACAATGAATGAAAAACGTTTGGATCAAAAGCGGATTAAGATTTAGTTAAGACAATGAATGAAAAGCGTTTAGATCAAAAGCGGAAGAAAGATTTAGTTGAAACAATGAATGAGAAACGTTTGGATCAAAAGCGGAATAAAGATTTAGTTAAGACAATGAATGAAAAGCGTTTGGATCAAAAGCGGAAGAAAGATTTGGTTGAGACAATGAATGAAAAACGTTTGGATCAAAAGCGGAATAAAGATTTAGTCAAGACAATGAATGAAAAGCGTTTAGATCAAAAGCGGAATAAAGATTTAGTCAAGACTATGAATGAAAAGCGTTTAGATCAAAAACGGAAGAAAGATTTAGTTGCAGCAATGAACGAAAAGCGTATAGAAAAGAAAAGAAACAAAGATAAAGTGACAAATATGGCGGAATATAGATTAAATAAGAAAAGAATAACCCAGCAAGCTGCAAAATTGAATAATCAAATAGAAGCATTACCTCGAGAAAATTGGTATCTCGATTTCGGGGATTTAAATTATACGTGCCCACATTGTTTAGCACTATTTTGGTCAGTAGAATTTTCAAAAAAAAGTTGCTGTCATTATGGGAAAATAAAACTTCCTCCGATGAGTGATTACGACGAAATATTAAAAAATTTAGTGTTAAATGACAAAAAATTTAGGGACCTAATTAGATATTATAATATTCGTTTTTCATTCGCAAGTTTCAGTGTAAATGTGCTGAGCGAGTCAAAGAAAGGTGTTTATAATTTGAAAATACAAGGTCAGGTGTGTCACACAATACCGAGCAGTATCATTTCGGCAAATGATGAAATTCCAAATTTTGGACAAATTTATATATATGACGATTATGAAGCAACACAAAAACGCCTAAAGGAGGATAATAATTTAGTACAAAGTCACATTGAGCATATACAAAATTTGTTGAATAATAATAACCCGTATGCCAAAAAATATAAATATTTGTATCAACTCAGTCAAGACGAATCATTACCAGAATATTATTTATATTTTGTCCGTGATATAAATTTAGATAAAAATAGGTACAATACTCCTACAACTGCGGAATGTGCTGCCTTAATAATATCCAAAGATGGTCAGATACCATCATCGTTTGATATGTGTGTTTATCCAAAAGATCTTCCACCTGGTGTAAATAGTTATACATCTTTGAACAAATTATCATTTCATATCGACCCTATGGTTTTCCCGTTGATGTTCCCATGTGGTGATTTAGGTTGGAGCTCAATATTCACACAAAATCCAGATGTTCAAAAACGATTAACAGCACTTCAATATTACTCATATCGTTTAGCGTACAGACCGAAAAGTAAATTTAATCCCGTTCTGTATTGTGGAAGGTTGACACAACAATATATAATTCAAGCTTATATAATAATCGAAAATAATAGATTGAATTACATCAGGTACAACCAAAAACAGTTACGAATCGAGTGTTATCAGGGATTAGTGGACCACGTTGCCGGAAGTGCTATGAATAGATCAGGTAATTTCGAAATTGAAGAAAGGTTAGGAAATATGTTTGTATTACCATCTTCGTATATAGGTAGTCCGCGACACATGTATCAATTATATCAAGATGCAGTTGCTATTTGTAGGGATATCGGTAGACCTGATTTGTTCATAACTGTTACTTGCAATCCGAATTGGCCAGAAATTAGGAGGATATTAAATAATTTTCCACCTGGAACAACTTGCAACGATATTCCAACGCTAATCGTAAGGCTATTCTATTCTAAACTCAAATCTATCATGTCTGACATTATTAGTGGAAAAATGTTTGGAAAGATATTAGCATTTGTTTATACCATTGAATTTCAAAAACGCGGTTTACCCCATTCTCATATTTTATGTGTCTTGGACTACGCTAACAAATTGTCGAATCCGGAAGCAGTAGATAAATTTATCAGTGCGGAAATTCCTTCCAATGATATCCATTTACAAAATTTAGTAATCAAACATATGTTGCATGGTCCACATACATCTTATTCAGTATGTTATGATTCCAACAAAAACATTTGTACCAAGAATTTTCCGAAAGCATTTTGTAAGCATACTGCGTTTAAAGATAATGGTTTTCCAATTTACAGACGTACCGATAATCGCGATAAAGGATATGTGTACAATAAGAAAATTAACGGTGAATTTATTAACGTAGACAATTCGATGGTAGTACCTTATAATCCTGAATTATTGAGAAAATATGAATGTCATATAAATGTAGAATATTGTGCTTCGGTTATGAGTATAAAATACATCTATCAATACCTACATAAAGGACATGATAGGGCATACGTCAAGTTAAAGAAGGGTCCGCAGACAGAGGTTGATAAAAATGACGAAACTTATGACGAAATTTCTGAGTATATTGATAGTCGGTATTTAAGTCCAATGGAATCTGCCTAGCGAATAGAAGAATTACCCCTCTCTGCTGGATCTCATACCATTATTCGTTTAGCAGTCCATACCGAGAACCAACAAAGAATAATTTTTGAGGAAAATAAAGAAGAAGTTGCATTGAAAAATTATGAAACCACCTTAACAGCTTGGTTTAAATTAAATCAACAAGACGATATCGCAAAAAAAATTCTGTACATTAACATACCGAAAAGTTATCTATTTGATCTTTCCAAGAAGAAATGGATGAAACGTAAACAATTTTCAAAAGTGGTAGGACGTATCAACAGCGTAAGTCCTAAAGATTCGGAACGTTTTCATTTAAAATTAATTTTAAATAGAAAGAAAGGAGACATGTCTTTTAACGATTTAAAGGAACATGAAAATAATATCTATCCGTCTTATAAAGAAACGGCTATCGCGATGGGATTAGTTGAAAGTGACGAACACATTTTTGAAATTTTTGAAGAAGTATGCAGTGTTGGAATGCCTAAACAATTACGTAAATTCTTCGCGTGGTTTCGTATTTCGGACAATGTGTCATTTGCCAAAGAAATTTGGAATAAGTATAAAAAATATTTTGTCGAAGATTTTAAAGACAATAACGAAGGCAGAGCTTTGAAAGAAATAAATGATATTTTAAATTCAGAAAATATGACATGCTCGGATTTTCAACTTCCAGAACCAATAATAGATAATGAAAATTTCGAAGAAAAACAAATATTTACGATGAATAATGAAAAATTATTTAAAGAAATGATTACGGAATGTAATGAAGATCAAAAACATATATTTGATTATATAACGAATACTAATAAAAATCGTCTGATATTTATTGATGGTCCTGGAGGTACCGGAAAGACGTTTTTATACAAAACGTTGATTCATTATTATATCAGTCAGGGCAAAAAAGTTGTATCTATGGCGTGGACAGGGATAGCTTCTGTATTATTACCAGGTGGCATGACAAGTCATTGAACATTTAGACTACCTTTAGACTTATCAAACATCGAAACTTCATTTTTAAAGTTAGATTCTGATAAAAAAAAATTGAGGGAATGTGATATCATTATACCTAAAGCTATTCTTAGAATACTTGCCAAAAATTTTGAAGACCACTTCTATACTCTACATACGTACATTAACTTATTAGCATAATTAACTGATTAACATCATATCTAATTTTAGAAATATTTCGAATAAAACTTGCATTCGTATTTTTCTTTTTTTTCTCATTATAATTTGTTAGTAATATATGTGCATCTTATAAAGGATGTACAATGATCGATATTAATAGGGCCGTTAGGAATTTCCGTTACTTTGGGGCCGAATGCGTAATACCCGAGGATACCATGGGGGGTTGGCGCGCGAAGCGCGCAGGGGGGCGGAGCCCCCCTAGTATATATATATATATATATATATATACATCTGTATGTGTATGTGTGTGTGTGTGTGTTTATATTTTGCCACAGAATTCAAATTTATTGTATGGTCCTCCAAGATAAAGTATCTGCAGACGTTTCTGATCCGCCTTGTTGTTCAACTGATCCAGTTGGTTGGAGTCGTTCTCCAGAGCCTTTCCGACTCTCGCAGGTAGGAATACGATGAATTCATCGGCAATCGTAGCGATGATTCTAGGACCGAATTTCGTTTTCACTAGCCTCAGTTTTGAGATGTCGTACTTTTGTCCAATCTCCAGCTCGGACATCTTTTTCATCTGCATATCATTATCCATACGGCTGGTATTGTTTAGACTGCTGAAGTCCATCTGCACAAAAAATGAATAATTCGGAATTAGTTTTTATATATTATAATTGAAGACGATTATCGTGTAAAAAGATTCTTACCTTGTTCGAAAGAGTTTGCTGATTCGAATATACTGGGAAGATGTATTGGTGGCGGGATGTCTGAAGAGTTTGCTGGTTCGAATATACTAGGAGGATGTATTGACGGTGGGATGTCGAAATGCACGAATGCAGCTCCCTGCGAGCCCTTGGCTTTTAAGCCATCATCCCCCGCCCTCGAGACATGTGGGGAGGATTTTTTATGCCCCTCCTCCAAATACCAGTTTTTCAACCGCTGAACGTTCTCGAAGGCACAATGGTAGCCTCCAGGTACATTACCATGACAGTCTCCATACGAAAAACAGCGAAATACACTTGATTCCAATCGCAGTATTCGAAGATTCGGACACCCCAGCTCATCCAAATCAATCACCGATTTCGAGTCGTCATTGAGAAGTTTCTCGACCCATTGTTTCTTCTCCAATCCGTTCACATAAATGCGACACACATCTTGTGCAACTTTTCTCACAATTTTCACTACATCTTTATACGGCGTTTCTCCAGCATTCCAGGGTATTCCATGATGATACCATGTCTGCAGCGAATGAAGATTTTTATACTCGCTTGAGAGAGTCACCCGGGAGCATGGTGCCTTGAAGAGGATGCGTGTGATACCCAGCTGATATGGCTCATGTACGCAAATGCTTATTGCGGCCAGCTCTTTCATCACAAATTTATCACTCAATCGCCCAAAACCTTGTATATCTAATATTAGCTCCATATTCACGGTTGTATGTGCGGTCTGAAGCAAAGCCGGAAATTGACTGAGCTGGCGATTTATTGCATGGGATCGGTACACATGCAGGTGTGCAGATGGCGCCATGTGAAAAAAAAAAAAATGCCGGAAAAATGCAGGTGTTCTAAACAATTTGTGTGTTTAGGAAATTCTAACATTTTCGATGTGTGATAAAAAATTCTGAATGATATTTATTGCTCTATCCTTTGAGACTTGCCGATTTTCATGAGCCGAGGTGTGATCTTGTGATTATTGCAATCTTTGCGTTTCCAAAATTCTAGCGTTTTTCGAGCCGCGAATAACGTGTGAAAAAAATTCTGAATGATATTTATTGCTCGATTCTTCGAGGTTTACCAATTTTTATGGGCCCAGGTGCAATCTTTTGATTATCGCAGTCTTTTTGTTTACAAGAATTCTATAGCATTTTCCGGTGGTGGAAGAATATGATAAACTTTTGAATGATATTTATTGCTTAATTCTTTGAGGCTTACCGATTTTTATGGGCCCAGGTGCAATCTTTTGATTATCGCAGTCTTTGTGTGTTTGCAAAATTCAAGCGTTTTCGGGTGACGAAAGTATGGTGAAAAACTTCTGAATGATTTTTATTGCTGAAACCCTTGAGACTCGCCTATTTTTATGAGTCGGGGCGGAGTCTTTTGAGAGCCGTTCTCGAGTTGGTTAGGCTTGATTTTATTTTGGGTTGGGGGGGGTGTGCAACCCATAGAATTGCAGCTCGATCCCCACCAGATCGGTTTGAGAAGAGAAAACAGTTTTCAGTTTGAAAAGATCGGTGAATAGTGGAAGTTCATAGAATCGAAGGAAAAGCATCAAGAAGAAGAAGAAGAAGAAGACGAAGAAGACTGATTTCAAAACTAAACCTGAAAATAAGGTATGTTATCTGCATTGGATATTTGAATTTTAACAGATTCTAAAACATAAGGATGTGTGATTAATCCAGATGAATCCTGCTCGCGGACGCGTTGCACAGCGAGCGGCTCAGCTGCGACGGAGGGCCGAATCGAGGGAGCGATTTCTGCGAAATGTTCGGATGGTGTTGCGTATTTTGCGCGAGGAGCATGTGGATGAGCGCTTCGTCAGAGAATCCGAAAACATTCATTATGAACAGATAGAAAACCTTACACGGCAGTATCAGATAAACGATTACTGGGCGATGCGTAGGGACGCTGTCGAAAATTCTACGCAGTCACCCATCCAATGTGCGGATGTGACATCTTCCGTGCAAGAAGATGCGGATGATTCGGATGCGACGACGGTGCGCGTGAGTATAGAAAGAGGCCGATCGCCATCGATCAGATCAGCCTCATCGATGCGATCGGGTCCGAGCTCGCCATCGTCGTCGAGATCATCTTCTCCGGGGATACCTCCGCTGCCAAGAGTGATTTCACTCGAACCACACGTTCACATATTACCCGGTAAGTACCCGTAATTTTCATTATATATCGTTCGCTTATTGAAATACCTGTATGTTTCAGATCCGCGTGTGTGAAATTCGGCGCGGACATTCACCGCCACATAGTTGTAGATATATAGTTTGAGTTTAGGTTAAGAATAATGTACATGTATAGTTTAAGTTATTCTTGTAAGAAAATTGTAAAATAAGCATAGTTTTAAGCTAGTTTTAAAATAATAATAGTCACTTTAGAATAGGTTATACGTAAGACATATAGTTTAGGTTAGTTTTAAGAAAATTATCACTTTTATAATAGGTTAGTCTTAAGATATAACAAATAAACATATAAGTCATTATGAGATGATTCGAGTCATTGATTGCATAATTAAACACCCCGCCACTCATTTCGGCTAGTATAATTCGTATATAAGCTAAGAATTCGAAATTGCAGCCGTCCGATTGTCGGTAACAGAAAATCGGCAACCATGATTCAGAATCGTTACCATCAGACCATCGATAACTGAAGATCAACGATCTGCAGGTAAATTGCAGCCGACCGATTGCCGGTATCGGGAAATCGGCATGCATGATTCAGAATCGTCACCATCAGACTATCGATAACTAAAGATCGACGATCCATAGTGGCGCCATCGCATCACGAAAAATCGCAACCATCAGATTGTCGGTAAGCGGAGATCGGCAATGCAGGATTCTCGATCGTTACCATCAGAATATCGGTAACAATCGGCAGTGGCGCCATCGCACGACGGATAATTGCAGCCATCCGATTGTCGGTAACAAAGATCGACGATCGGTACCCCCAAATCGTTACCATCCGACTGTCGGTAACTTACCCCCGCACGGTCGGTAACTTACCAGCACAACTCGGCCGGTAAAGAAGTTTGATCCAGAACCCCCACATTATATCTACTGGAGTGATCTGAATTATTGAGCTGGCTTTTTGTGTAACGAAAAGACGGACAGTAGAGATGGGCGATATGTATCGATATATCGAAATATCGATAATATCGAAAAAAAATATCGTCATTTATTATCGATATTCGCGTTGCCGATATATCGGTGTATCGATACTGCTGTAGTCAATTTCGGATTTCGATATCGCAATAATTTCAGATAACGTTTACCGTATGAAAACAGATTTTCAAGTTGAAGCACTTTCCGAAAAGTGCAGGCTAGAAGGTAAGATTCAGAGTCGCAGTATTTCTTATTACAAAAAGTGTTGACTCACGAGTTTCCTCGTAACTTTTTTTTATACGTGTTAGCGTCGTGTGCATTGTACTGAACAATATTTTGATGTTTGCAAATTCTGCAATTTTTGCATGGTTTTACAGTTCGGCTAAACCTAGGTTGAACTAATACCGGATCCCTAACCTCAACTCCGACGCTCAGATTTTCGAGTGATCTAACCAGTACGCTCATACCTATTACCTATATGTAAAACCCACTCATCCTTATGTTTTGATATGAATTCCCATTATATTTTTTTTTCCTGAATTTGTAATGTACTCTGTCTAATCCTGTGCAGATTGTTTACACTTATTCACAAAAATTGCATCTTGTTTCTCATAGTGCCCCCTAGTGTCTTATGAAAATATTCCATAAAAAATGTGCACACTGCTACATGCAAACTTTGCAGAGCAGAAATAAAAACGAGCGGGAATACCTCCAATTTACGAGCACACATAACACATAAGCATCCGACAGTTGAGATGGGTGTCGATACTGAAAACACAAAATCTGTCAATCGTTTGAAGAGAAAACAACCAGTGAATATATTATCTAAACTCTCCTATGAACACAAAATTATTTTCCATAAACAACTATAATATCTACGGTGTGAAATAGTTACAGCCGAGTAGTAAAAGCGGGTATACATGTGACAACCCTGGAGATTTGGATGAACGTTCTGTGTCTCCAGCAGAGTCGACTTCATCAAGCTGTTCTTCCACTTCTTTTCAAACAAAATCACAAAGGGCATAAATCAATAAACAACCAAGACTGGAAGAGACTTTCGCTCACCAAAAATCATATCAAGGTAGCTGAACAGTCAAATATAATGCATACATTTTTCATACACTTTATAAGGAAGATTTATTTATTGTATACATTTTTTAAATCCATTGTCATCATGAAACCGTATAAATTTGTTGGAATATTCAGAATGAAGCTCGTGTTTATTGATTCCAAGATTATTTACTGTTTTTTAAGATGAAGGAATCAAATTCAACGATATCACCAATGGAGTATTATTTTTCCTAGCGAAGATCATTTTACCTTTTAATCTCGTGGAGACTGAAGGTTTTCGGTATATGATGAGGAAAGCGGCACCCTTATATAAACCACCGAGCCGAAAAACTACAACGAGTCTCATGGAAGAAAAGTACCAGATCTTATCAGAAATTACGAAAAAGGAACTGTCCAAAGTTACCGATTTATGCTTGACGACAGATATTTGGACTGACCCTCTGAACACCACAAGTTACCTGGGTGTAACTGCACATCTTTTAGTAAACGATACTCACAAAAATGTTACAATTAGCGTCACGAAATTAGAGGAACGGCATACCTCGGAGAACATACAAACGTGGCTATTGCAGATAGTCAATGATTGGAGAATAAATACTAGCAGTATTGTAGCCGTTGTTTCTGATAGTGCACCAAATATAAAAAAAGGAGTAGTAGACTGTTTTGGCGCAGAAAAACAATTGCCGTGCTTCGCACATCTGTTGAATTTAGTGCCTTCTAAAATTATTCAAAAAGATCCAATCATCAGCTCAATGTGTGATAAAGTCAAAACCATTGTAACGTTTTTAAAAAAATCTGTCATCGCTACTGATCAATTGAGAGCTGTTTCTACGTTGAAATTGATAAAATGCATTGACACACGCTGGAATCGTTCCCATGACATGTTGGCCAGATTTGCAGAATTAGCAAACAAAATCAGTGTCATACTTCTAGAGTTTGTTCATGCTCCAGAAATGCTAACAGCATTTGAACTTCAGACACTCAGAGAGTTCACTGATTTATTGAATCCGTTCGAAGAAGCAACTTCACTAGTTTCAGGGGAGAGTTATGTTACAGCGAGTCAAATTATACCAATCGTGAAATCATTGAAACATAATTTAGACGTATATGTAACAAACACGGCATCAGGGCTTCGTTTGAAGAATCTTCTCCTTGAAGAATTCACCAAGAGATTTGAGAATATCGAACAGATGACTATATTAGCCGTGGCAACTATTTTGGACCCACGATTCCGCAAAATTCATTTCGCAAATATTTTACACTGCTCCAACGCTGTCTCCAAAATAACAAAAATGCTCAATACTCCTTCTACCGAATAATTGTTACCTGAAAAAGGTGACAGAGTTGAAGATACTTCAACTGCTACAGGTGGATTTTGGTCCTTCCATGACAATTTGGTTAATACGAATAAAGCTAGAAACGCTATAGCGCATGGTCAAACTGGTATGCCAGAGGACTTTAGATACTATCTTAGTCAGGATCCGATTGAGAGGCACAGTATCCCGGTCGAGTTTTGGAACCAGTACAGCCCATCGAAGGTGATGACTGACCTGAGAAATAGATTGACCAGCGAACATTTGCAAATGTTAATATTTTTGATTTCACTGCCACTAGAACATTGATATATTTAAGCTATGCCTCGCAGTTGTTTCTATCACTTAAGGTGCTTCCCTTCCCAATACCACCAGACCTGAACCGTTTCTAAAACCGTTTTACATGGATATCGTCCCTATTTTAGCATGAAGCGAACATGTTTTGGGCCGTACGTATTCGGAGTCGCACATAGATTTGCGCGACGTATTTTGTTTAATTGATTTCGGTGCCCAGGCAGAGATATTCCGTTCAATAGCACCTTTTGCACGCGTTTATCCCAATGTTTTCAGGTCTGGTGGAGTTGGGTAAGGAAGCAGCTTAAGTACTTTTGTATTAGTACGATATGATTTGATAATTTGCTTTTATCTATCTAATAAACGAAACAGAATAGTATATTGTGTATCAAGGAGGCTAAGTTGGTCTTTATACGCCGAGCGTGATGTTTGCAGTATGAGTCGTAGGTACGTAGGTACGTCGAAGACGAATACTGCAAACACGCGAGGTGTATGAAGACCATAGCCTCCGTGGTACACACCATATTTTATGTGACGCGGCGCGATTTACAAGTGAAGGTGTTCGCCCCGTTCTGACAACATCGCGTCCAGTGAACTAATGCCAACCACCTTCAAGTTAGTATGCCAAGAAGATAATGCAGAATAAGTTTCGACAGTCGTGTTCATTATTTACCTGCAGAGAGGCATCTAATGACTCCTTTATGTTCCTAGGACAATAAAATAAACGAAAACGACTCGCACCACTATCTTTTTTTTCACTGATCAATAAGCACCTACTTTATGTTCTCCGAACAAACCTCATAAAGCGCGTAAATCGCGCCTGTGTTACATAAAAGTCATATTTCCTCTTTTTCATTTTATAATCCGAAATGCATGCAGTTTGCCAGATATATGCAGAAATTTATACCAATATTTCGAAATATCGATATAAATTGCGATATTTCGGTGTATCGATATTTCATGCGTCGATACGTATCGATACGCAATATCGATATTTTTTTGAATATCGCCCATCCCTAACAGACAGGAATGCCGAAGCAGACGAGGTAGCTCCGTTGTACGAAAAGCAAAGACGAAGCCAGGACAGGAGCAGAAGTCGAAACAAACTACCCGTGCCTAGATACATTAAAAACAAGGGACGAGATCTCTAAGAAGTAGAGTCTACCTGGGCCGTCCGCGGGCCGGATACTTATATCGGACTGATAGTTACTTTGTTAGCGAGAAAGGTTTTCGCGGGCGCTGGGCCGAGATTCGGGTGCGCGCCGCCGCTAAGAGATGGCGCGCACGGGAATCCCATCCTACGTGACTAATATTTAAATTATATATTTAATATTAATAGTATTACTATAATTCATTAGGTTTGATTTTGGTTTGGTTAGGTTTGACTACCTAATAATTCTGCTCGCTCGCTACGCTCGCTCTATTGGGTTTTCCTATATCCTAGCTCGCGAGGCTTGCTCAGTTGTCAGCATTTTGCCAATTATTCCTATGAATATCTCAATTCATGTACGGTGATGCATTTTGCATCATCCGAATCCCTCAAAAAGCAGCGATGTTAGATGTCTTAGTATAATTTCAAATGGATCAAAATAATGTAATAATATACACGTATGCTCATACTTTTCTGTGAGCCTTGAATTTCTGTGGACAGACGTAACATGTGTTTTTTCATCGAGTTCTATGAATTGTTTCATTAAAATCCGGTATAATTCTATATCCCTGAAACGTGTAGACCGGCGTGCAGCCCTCCTGTCTCATCTGGGCCTGGGACCGGCAATGGCGGAGTTACTTGCACGCAGGGTTATAGTTGCTGCTCATGATTAAATATATATAAATATGAGATATATGTATGGCAATTCGTAGGTAATTTTTTTCTTTTTAATGCAGCTAGGTCTTCTGTAAAAACAACATGTACGCGTCCCATACTCATAACGTCAACTTCAAATTCGGGTCTGAACAGAAGGTATCAAAATATTTAGAACTGAGCCTATTCATGCAAGACTAGCGTAGAGCATAAAATGGATATTTATGAAGTCAAACACTCGCATTCTGCTCTCTTCGTCTGACTCTTGCCGATTCTCGTATCAAATCACGGTATCCCGATACTTTGCAACCCTGGTGTTTTCACTCATCATCCTCTCGTATTATACGGCGACCCACTGCTAAATTAAACGATGCATAAAAAAGGTTTTTCTCCAATAACTAGTCATAAATGATTATACGCTGGGTCTACAATGAATAAATAAATATAAATGAGAATCTCTATCATCTGAGAAAGAAGGAGTCGATCGATCATTTCTTTAATATTGAATAAGTATTTTTTTTTTGGGACCTCAGCTCTGCAGAGATACCTATGGAAGAAAAATTAGTATTTTCATTTCCACCATTTGTCGTGATAGTACTAATCTGAATTTGATTGAGCTTCTGAGCGGAGAATCTAAGTTGATTGTAAAACATGGATTAAAAAATTATCTTCACCGAAGGTCAAGGCATTACGTTGACGTGGAGTGTAGAATAAAGCCTATCGGAGTCCAACACACAACGTCAACTTACAGTCTCGTTTGGACTAGAACATACCGAGATAGAATATAGAACTCATCGAAATCCAACCCATAACGTTGGCTCACAATTTGGGTCCGAGCAGACAAGCCTCTAGAGATCAGCCTAACATAGAGCTTGAAGTGGAATTTGTTGCAATCCAACGTTTGAACTCGGCTTTGTTGGTCTGGCTCCTTGCCGTTCCTTATATCAAATCATGCTATCCTGATATTTTTCAACTTCAACATTTTTTCTTGATTTTCTATTGTCAGACTTCCTCAGGCGGTGACTCGCTAGATGATTGGATCCCCAAAAAACCGTTTCCTCCGATAATTGCATTCATGAATGGAAATAAGCCAAATCTATAATGTATAAGTGAATAAAATTTAGAGATAATAGTCAGTCATCTAACAGTCTTGTGTCATACAAGGTAAACCCAATCGTAAAATCATCCGTTCACAATTGTTATTTTATTTATCACCATCAATTTTACACGTCAGTCGATTCGCATAACCTCAAAAGCTGAAGATCGTAGGATTTGAGATAATTAACCTATCGAAATATTTTTGTTGGTGGCTATCACTTAAATGTACTTGGCGTAAGGTTTTCGCACCTGGGGGGCTTCTGGTGGGTATTCACTAGTTTTCGTACCTTAAAATTTTATATTATTCATTGCTTGTACTTTCTTTTATTTTCTTTATTTGGATTTAAAAACATGCAATGAAATGACAACACGCGTCTGCTAGTGTTGCAGACGGTTTCTGTCTGCGATACCAGCGCCATCTACCTCGTGACTCTCGTACTTACGCTATTCTGTACAACTTTTGTGTGGTTTCCCGTCTAGTGATTTTATGGGAATGGTTTTAATGTCAATCTTGGTCTGAAGAAGACTGAAAAGAAGGAGAAACATTGTACGACGAAACGGGGTATCAGAATTTGAAGGTAATTATATCTCAGCATTCCGGACACCGATTTAATCGATCTGCGGTTCAAATGAAAGCTTTTTATGCCCACATCCTAGATTAAATTGGTTTCAATTCGTGTATGTTGTGAGGTGGAAGAAAACGAAGATACTAGTTTGCGGTATAGGTTAGGGTAGTTGCCTCTCGGGTATATAGACTCGTTGAGTCTCGCGCTTGGAAAAAATTTTTTTTTAATGTACTTGGCGCGAGACTCTACCGAGTCTCTTGATTATATCTAGCTCTATATACAGGGTGTCCCAATTTGAAATACGCATTACGTTTGCAGCCGACCTAACGTTTCAATTAAAAAATGTGTCCTACAAAAGTTGTTCGGTTCAGAGGGGGACACATGAAGATTTTTTTCTTTGCGGTCCAGCATCATAATTGGTGATACTCTGGAGGATTGACCAGTTTTTTCAAAGGGAATCATACATTTTTGTTCCAACTAACATATTCTCTATTCAAAAATGTACAATTTTATCGGGACATTTTTTTTGTTAAATGAATAGTTCGTGAGATAGAACAAAAAACAAATTCTGCTAGGCACAGGGAGGTCGAGTCTTCCGCGATATGTTATTACTCCAAACCCTCTCTGTGATATGTGTGATATGTCGGAGCATTAGTGGGGTGACTACGCACTGAGAAAAACTTACACGAGAAAATAGCGTGACGCGCCCCACCTTCCAGACCTCTGTACTACTCACAGCAATATGAGAGTCGAGAGTCGCCTATTCGGGTGGGAGCGCACTACTAATCACGCGTGGCAACGTTCTTCATCTTACGCTGTTCATGGCACAAAGTATTTTGGTGCGTGCACGATGTTTTCCTCTGCACTCACGCTGATCCCCCATGAAAAAAAATATATTCCAAAAATATATTTAATATATTTGCATATACGAGTACGCCAAAAACATTTATATAGTTCGTTATATATGTAAAAAATATACACAGAAATATATATTGTATGTATAAATGATATATGAATCATACCGAGAACAAATCTTGATACTGCACAGTCGATGCGCCTGACAGCGCATGCGCGAGTTCCGTCGTCCGCTGAGGCAGGTTAGCCATCCCGAGTTTTAGCTGTCAAACTTTGTTTTTGATGGCAATGTAATTGATATGAATTTTTGAGGTGAAAATCTCAAAGAATTGCGGTACCGATTCGGAAAGGCTTGGGAAGCTTTATTGAAACTTGATGTTCGACCGTCGCAATTTATTTCGAACAGTTGATTGCTTTCTTGGATTCATCGGTTTATTTTTCAAGGATTTGCTTCATCTAATTAAAATTGGAAACTAGTGGTCTCATGACGGGTTGAAAAAAAAACGAAGCAGGTAGGTGGGAACAGTTTATGAAATTGTATTAATTTGACACATTAGAAATAATTCAAATTCTTTTGATTAACAGGAAATGTTTGTGAATAAATGCTGTTGAATTGGGAAATTCAATAATGAGTTTGCAACAGGCAAATGATTGCATCTCTGCCTTTCATTGATACCTTCCATTAAATTTCTTGAGTCCAGAGATCATCGCAACTTTTCTCGGCTGACAAAGGAAATCGTTATGACTTCTTCCAATTTGAAACCATTGCATGTAACGTATCTTTCAAGTAACTTTCTCACTAGAAAGGAACATTAATCTCACAAACTTTAAAATTGCAAAATATCAAACCAATTGTTTAAGAAGTTTGAATATTTTATCATCTGTGATTGAATTGTGGTTTTCTTTCGAGGAAGTCTAGTTTAATTGATTAATCGTAATGCAACGTGTATTAGCAAATGAATGCATTTTCAGCCTTTGACAAGGTGTGCCGATGGATTTTCAAGAAGACACAAGTACAGAGACAGCGACAGCGATACCTGAGACAGCTGTAACTAGCTAGCCGGGTGAAATTATCAGCTAAAACTAAGTTTAAAGACATTTTCAGCTAAAGGTATTCAACATTCCTAGATTTTGATTATATCAGTTTGGCTAGCAAAATCTATTCTCCGACTTCTATTAGAGACCTGAAACACTATTTTTCTGAACTCAACAACTTCAAAATAAAAATATTAATAAACAAAAATATTCAAATGACTCCTTGACGCCATGAAGTAAAGACGAAGGTGATGGTCCAACAAAATCACTTGAACACCTGTTGTCTGACGGAACGTCCAGATCGAATGGTTAGAATGGTAGCACCAACAGATCAAGAAACCATGGTGATCGCTGGCAGAACGTTTTAATCATCAGGTCTTACAGGATTTTCCTACTGCTGACCAATGTTGAAAGCTCGAGCCTCCTAAAAGAACGAATTTCATCATTAAATAAATGCAAAAATGTTGTATCACTCAGAGATCACAGAATTGGAAATCTACTTACAAGCCCTGATGATTTCTGTGAGGAGAAAATTTCAACGTTGACGACTTCAGTCCCACTTCACTGTTTTATTGTTTCCTAATAAAAAATAAAAGGTGTTAATAACAGACGTGCTACTGATGATTTCAGATTCAATTAATTTCTACTCAAATGCGTTACCATGAAACGTGAAGCAAAAATTTTTTTTCACAATTTCACTTACTTTCAACAATCCATTTATTTTTTACTTTATGTGAATAAAGAATATTTTTGTGATAAACCTTATTTTTACTTACCTGCCTCAGTTTGCCCAGTTTCAGATTTAAGTTTAGATTTAATTTTTCAATAAATAATTCCATCATGAGTTTTGTAGCAATTGATTTTGTATTTTCATCAAATCCTTCGTTGTGCCGATTGAATTATCTTCCGATATGAACTATTTTGTTCAAGATTGCTAATCGATGCTACTTTTATTCTGATAATTCACGTTAAATTAAAATAAACAACAACATAACCTCAATTGACTAGTCTACGCACGAAGGCTTGACAGCTGTTGCTTCATTTCTTGCAAGCTGGTACCCCTGCCTCATACGTCATAATATTATCGCGGGACCATCTCACCGACCAATAAAATTGAATTATTCGGCGCATGCGCAGTCAGGCGCATCGACTGTGCAGTATGAAGATTTGTTCTCGGTATATCAAATATAATACTCATATACGATTCATATATAATTCCCATAGATGATTCATGTATAGCTCTTATACATGATTCATATACAAAAATGGGCCAATTTTATATATTTCCTGCATGTGATTCCTGTATTTCATATATTTATCATATAGGACCATATATGATTCAGACATTTTGACATATATTTTCTACATATATATTTTTCCGTGGGGGATACTCACAACCGGCTGCGAATAGAAACAGTGTGTTCGTAAACACTACGCGACGAAAATCAGCTGCGCGCAGACGTAACCGGCGCGCGCGCACAGACAATCCTCGTGCCATAGACAGCCTGAAATAGAGAGTACGCGTCACCGTGATTCGTTGTGCTGCCACCTAACATCATGAGTGCGCAATGCCGACACGCGGCGCAACTGTAGCAGCCAGCGTGTGATTTCGTGTAAGTTTTTCTCAGTGCAGATGTTCAAAAATACCATCATCAAGAGCAAGACATGCTCTCACTCGCTTTTCGAAGCTCTGCAGACGAGCCGGATCACCGGATCTCACATCGCCCAATTTTTTCCTGAGGGGGCTCCTTAAAGATGTTGTTTACCGGGAAGGGTTGACACGATGAATAGAATTAGTAATGCGTGCAGAGCCATTCCAAGAGTAATCCTTTTGAAAACGGTGCAGAGTATATGCAATAACATTTCGATTCATTTCGGACTCGACCTCCCTGTGCCTAGCAGAATTTGTTTTTTTGTTCTATCTCACGAACTATTCATTTCACAAAAAAAAAATGTCCCGAGAAAATTGTACATTTTTGAATAAAGAATATGTAAGTTGGAACAAAAATGAATAATTCCATTTAAAAAAACTGGTCCATCCTCCACAGCATCACCAATTATGATGCTGGACTGCAAACAAAAAAATCTTCATGTGTCCCCCTCTGAACCGAACAACTTTTGTAGGACACATTTTTCAATTGAACCGTTAGGTCGGCTGCAAACGTAATGCGTATTTTAAATTGGGACACCCTGTATAATTATAGATGGTCACCAACATGGCAGCGTTGGCCAGATGTGATTGGATCTAGTTATATATAACTTTATGTATAAATAGACATGGAAGCAGATCTAATTATATATAAGTAAATGTAGTTTGATCCGATCAGATATATCATGAATGAACCTACACTGAGAAAATAATTCCGCTGTGACAACGTTAGAGCGCTCCGTCATTACTACTCGATAGCCAACACAGTAGAATCTACTCTGCTGGTCGCGTTATCCCCACCATGTTATCCAGTATAATGCACTGCGTTGCCTCTCCCGTAAAATGAACACAGTGCCTTATACTGGAGAACATGGTGGGGATAACGCGATGAGCAGAGTAGATTCTACTGTGTTGGCTATCGAGTAGTAATGACGGAGCGCTCTAACGTTGTGACAGCAGAATTATTTTCTCAGTGTATGTATAAACTTATTTGAGTTGGATTTGTTTAGGTCCAATTATGTGTGTATGATTATATCTAGGTCAATATATGATTATGTATAATCACTGACATGGTAGTCCTAACCAGGTATGATCAGATCCAATTATATATCGATACTGCCATTCTAATACGTCGTATCCCACATTTGTAAAATTGTTCAGGAGGCCATGAAAACGCTTCACTATTACCATTGGAAAGATAGGACTTGACGGATTGGAAGATTCATTTAAAAATAGTAAATCAACGATTTGACCGCTAAAACTTAAACATAAGCTGCACAACATTATTATCATTCCATTTAAAAAAAAAAGTCAATTTCTGAAATTTTGTGGCCATGAAAACGTTTCACTATCACCATTGACAGGACAGGACTTGACGAATTGGAATATTTATTTAAAAATAGTAAATCAACGATTTGACCGCTAAAACTCGAACATAAGCTGCAGAACATTATTATCATTCAATTTAAAAAAAAAAGTCAATTTCTGAAATTTTGTGGGATACGACGTATTAGAATGGCAGTATCGATATATAGATTTATGTATAAGCATGTATGGTGTATGTGAAGAATCTTCGATAGAGGTTGGTTAGAAAAACATCGGTTGACATTTCGGTCCTGGTGAGGACCCTCCTCAGAACTAAATTTATTCTAAAAGGATATGTGCAATTCCACCTCAAATCGGCCGAGAAATGACCTCGTATTTGTTGAATCGACTCAAACTTTTTTTACGTGGAATCTACGTCAAAAAAGTAGACCCGTATTTTTTCGTTGGTCAAAAAAAAATTTTCTACGCTAGTTATGAATTATCGCATTTCACTGTAAAAGTAGTGCGCGGGCGGCTTTGACAATTATTACCTCGGGTCCCCTTCACCGTAGAGTGATGTTCAAAAACGCGTTTTGAAGACGATGAAACACACTTTCCGATAAGAATTTCTAACTTTCCGAAAAATATAATTTTGTTATTTTCATGAGCAATTGAAATATTTATCGATTTTTTTCGCAAACTTGAGCCATTTTTAAAACTTTCAACAAAATATGATCGCATTCCTTATTCAATTCTGACGATGGTGATTTTATGAAATTCATGGAGCGATTTTTCTGAGTATTTTTTTTGAAATTATTTGTCCGGCGTTGCGTCAAATTGCCGTGCCGCGCGCCTCGCTACTATCGTGTCATTCCATGTATCCATTGGCTGAGCCCCGTACGACGCGGTAGTAGTGAGGCGCGCGGCGCGGCAACTTGACGCAACGCCGGACAAATAATTTCAAAAAAAATACTTAGAAAAATCGCTCCATGAATTTCAAAAAATCACCATCGTCAGAATTGAATAAGGAATGCGATCATATTTTTTTGAAAATTTAAAAAATGGCTCAAGTTTGCGAAAAAAATCGATGAACATTTTAATTGCTCATAAAAATAACAAAATTATATTTTCGAAGAGTTAAAAATTTTTATCGGAAATTGTCTTTCATCGCCTTTAAAACGCGTTTTTGAACATCTCTCTACGGTGAAGGGAACCCCAGATATTAATTGTCAAAGCCGCCCGTGCGCTACTTTCACCGTAAAGTGCGATAATTCATAACTAGCGAAAAAAAAAATTTTTTTGACCAACGAAAAAATACGGGTCTACTTTTTTGACGTAGATTTCAGGTAAAAAAAGTTTGAGTCGATTCAAAAAATACGAGGTCAAAAA
Organism: Tenthredo livida; assembly: GCA_963992785.1. Lineage (NCBI taxonomy): Eukaryota > Metazoa > Arthropoda > Insecta > Hymenoptera > Tenthredinidae > Tenthredo > Tenthredo livida. The sequence goes on from OZ023071.1 coordinate 14,124,802, forward strand.
CACCCAAAATTGGCCGATGTGAGGTGGAATTGCCCATATACAATACTAGTACAACTCGGAAATAAAAATAAATAAAATAAAATACTAATAAGAACAAATCAAACAGTTGTGAGATTACCCCTTCTAAAGCATTTAAATCTACCGCCATACCAGTATAACACCAAATACTATACCATTGTAACATGGCCATAATTCGAGACACCTCGGTCATCATCGGCATCTGTCGATCACATACTTAGGTATGTGACATGATTTCGCTCTCTTGCGTCGGGATCTCCGCCCGTGGCGGACGTAGATTAGGAGACTGGTACCAGGTTACGTAATCCTTTATTATACATATCTATAATATACCTACGCAAGGACTCAAATTCTTTTATAATTTCTACGAATGCTGTTCTTCAGCTGATTGACCATATGCATCATCTCGCATTAGTAGCATTGACTTTGTTAAATTCATAATTTGTTTCGTTTAAGTGTTTAGTTTTAAAAAATTATTTACTGACTACGTGGTGCCTCGTGTGCTCACGACTTATCTATATCTCGCCTAGCTCTGTAAGTATCTTTGTATTTGTAGTTAAGATTGTGGATGCTGGTATTTTAATCTTTGGAGTATCACCTGTCAAGCAAGATTCACTTAAAATATTTCATAATTGTGCTACCAGCATCTATCTCCTATTTCTCTTCTGATTGCTTAAAACTATCTGGTGTGTTTCGCTATTTTCTTTGATTACAATTTACGTCTTATTCACACAGATTCTATCCTTGTGCATCTCATTCATTTCATTTATAGACCTTTCTTGCATGCGTCTCCCTACATTGTCTGAACTTACTTATTTCCTCACGTAGATTGCTTATTCATAAAACTAAATCATTACAACTGGCGCCCAACGAAGTGGCAAATGTAGAAGGCGTGTTCAAGGAATGTCGCTTGCACGAACACCTCCAAACACGAGGTCAAACGCAAAGTTCAAAATAATATCTAGTAACGAAAACAAAATAGTGATACGAAAGTCGCATAGTTCAAATATAATTGACGAATTGAACTCTAAACCCATACGCGATTCACTCAGGTTAACGGACGGCGAAATGTCGCCAAACCAGGATAACGTACGAAAGGAGATCGAGGAGGAATGGCGACGCATTCAGGCGGCGAGAGAGGAATCACAACAACAAAGAGCAGAGTTTGAATCACAACAAACACAAGTTAACGACGACTGACAGACAGCAACAATGACGGACGTTGAGACGCAACTGGTGAGAGGTTTGGCAAAACAACTTATCAGTGTGAATATCGAATGTAAAACCCCTAGATTTGATGAGGATGAAAATCCCATGGATTTTATGGAGGAAATTGAGCGTCATGTTAGGATAAAAAATATCCCAAGGGAAAAACAATTAACTGCAGTAAAAAACATGTTAGACGGAAGAGTGCGGATATGGTATGAGGTGGCGAGACGCGCGATTCCGAGCCTGGCGGTATTTAATGAAAAATATATAGAAGAATTTTATTCAATCCCCGTGCAAGTTCGTTTGAAAAATCAGTGGACTAATAAAAAATATAATGCGCATGACGGTTCGCTACAAACTTATTTTTACAAGCAGCTCCGCGAGGCACGCCATTTTCAACCAGCGCTATCTGAGTACGAAATCAATTACGCGATTGTACAGCAGTACCCGTACAGAATAAAAAACAGCTTGGTCGCCATAGACTAGTAGCTCAGGTATTAGCGCAAATGGACATGGCGCATAAAGAACAGGAGAATCATAACCAGAATCATAGAAATCATAATAACAATTGTAACAACAGCGGTAATGGCAACCGTGCTGATAGCCAATATAATAATATAGTAGGTAATCAACAGACAAATACAAGATCGTATAAGGTGAATCAGATGACCACGAACCATAATACGCGCGATACATGCGAAAGAATTCGTCCCAATGAACGTAACGAATCGCGAAATATTCACTAAACTAATCAAAACTACTCGCGGGATGCCTATGAACCGTCACACTCCAATTGGAGGTCAGGTCGCGATAATAATGGTTATCAAGAATATGGAATTCGGTTACCGGACACAAGCGCTCCACCGCCGAATACGCAATGCAACTCGCGAAGTGACCATGCAGTCTCTAAATTAGGAGTCGGCGGGATACGCAAAGATCCGGGACCGGGCCGCGCATTTTTTGATTTTGTTGAAGACCTAGAAGCCGAGATGGATGGAAATACAGACGCGATGGAAACTCAAGGGAAAATACCAACATGCCCATATATGACGATGCGGATAGGTAAACATGTTGTTCCGGCCTTAGTTGACACAGGCAGTCACGTTACATGCGTGTCCGAGTCATGCTATAAAGAAATTGTCAAAGAAGTTGAGCATAACGAATTGCCGGTGCAAAACCTGGTGCTAACGACCGCGATCGGAAAGAAGACGACCCCGGTGGAACGACAAATATTCTTTGATTGTCATGTGGGAGATGTGGAAATCGCGTACGCGTTTCTTGTCATCCCTGGCCTCACGTAGCAGATGATCCTAGGCAATGATTGGTTCATGCGTAATCAAGTAGTGATCGACTATCCGCAGCAAAAGATTTCTATCAATCGGAGATGGTTCGTGATGGGTGTAGTCTCGTTTGAGGGGGGTTCCTCCGAGAGGGTGCCATCCGACGAGCTAGGCCACGTAAAGCCTGGCGCACAAAGTATTTCTCGTACGGAGTCGGAGTCGGAGTCGCGTCTGATTGGCTGGCGCTATGTGTGCGAGCGTTAACGACGCGCGTCGCTATGTACATGTTACGACTCCGACTCCGACTCCGTACTACGAATAGGTTTGTGCGCCAGGCTTAACGCGTTCAACAATCGCTAATTTGAAAGAAAATGACATGCGCAAAATAAAAGCCGTTGAAAGAAATCGTATAAATCACGAACGAACATATGAAGTAAATAGTATAGACCAAATGTACACGAATGTTGAGAAAAACGTGAGTAGCGATCAGCTAAGCGAGTGCGAAAGTGGCCATAACTTGGACGGCGCTTTCGAGGAGGATCTCGCCTCAGTCGCGCGGAAGCTTACGGGATTACACTCATCACAGATTGCGGAAATCATGAATCTAATTAGGCGCTACCGTATTCTGTTTTCTGATAAGCCAGGATGCGTACATAACTACGAACATAAAATCAAACTGAAGCGCGATAAACCATACATAAAGCGGGCATACCCGGTGCCGTTGGCAATGCGAGAGGCGGTACAAAAAGAGATTGATGGAATGATGCGAGCCGGCGTGATAGAACGATCGGATAGTCAATATTGTAACCCGCTGCGGATCGTTAAAAAGAAAGACGGACGTATTGGGCTGTGCTTAGATGCCCGCCAATTGAATGACGCGATCGAAGGAGATAATGGGTCACCGCCGCTCATATCCGAAATTATACACCATGAAGAGGGTGCTAAGATTTTTTCGTCGCTCGATCTTACTCACGGATACTGGCAGGTTCCGCTGCCTAAAGAATCCCGTCAATACACGGCGTTTCTATACGGATCGATTCTATACCATTTTTGCCGCGTTCCGTTCGGTCTGAAAACGGCGGGAAGCGGGTTTATGAGGACATTAAGCCTCGCCCTCGGTACGGAGTTTAATCAATTCTTGATATGTTATATAGACGATATGCTCATTTCGTCAAAGAATTTTAGTGAACACCTTAGACACTTGGAATGCATATTCAAAAAACTTATTGAATGTAACTTTACCCTAAGATTATCTAAATCGCAGTTGTGCCAAGAAAATATTAGCTCCTTGGGATTTATACTCAATTCGGTAGGAGTACGGCCGGACCCTGATAAACTAGCGGTGATACGAAATTTCGTAGAACCGGGAAGTAGATTGCAAATGCAAAGATTTGCAACTACTACCGTCAGTTCGCTCTACACCACTCAAGCTTTTTGGACCTGCTCCGTCCACTACTGAAGGAAAATGCGCCGTAGTGCTGGACCGCGGAGCATACCAAAGCCTTCGCGGCACTTACCGATAATTTTCTAAGGGTCACCACCCTACATCATATATTGCCTGACAAGAGTATTAAATTGCAGACCGATGCATCAGACAGAGGTATATGCGGCGTGCTGTATCAGTTAGACGAGGCGAATAACCAGCGCATTATTTCAATAGTTAGCCGATGTCTCATCCCGGCCGAGATTAATTACAGGACTACGGGAAAAGAGCTTCTCGCTATAGTATACTCTGTGCAGAAGTTCCGCGTATACCTGGTAGGCAGACTGTTTGAGATTATCACCGACCATCAAGGACTGATATTCCTTCGTCGAACTCCGTTTCAGACTGGGCGGCTCGCGCGGTGGAACCTGATCCTCCAAGAGTACGAATTTGCAATTCAATATTGCCGTGGGCGTGATAACGTGGTAGCCGACTTCTTCAGTCGCTGCCCAGGCGGGCGTTTTCATCAAGTCGAACCTAGATCACTGATCATTGCGACACTCGGATCATGTGTGGCACCGGCAGATCAAGATCCTAACCTCATCACCCAACCGATCAAAGACCAATTAAAACTTGACCTCAATTAGCGAAAGAATGTAGAGAACCTAGGTGCGCTACAGTGGGCCGATCAATCGTTAACAAAAATCTACGATGAAGTAAAAAATCATAACGCGACCGACAATTGGAGCATGCGTGACCAAATTCTGTTTCATAAAGAATCGAGGGATGTAACGTGGAGGGTGGTTATTCCCTCTGAATTGCAAATGTCACTAATGACCGTGGAACATCGTCGTCTGGGCTACCCGGGCGTTTTTAAAATGTTGTCGCATCTACGTCGACTATACTATTGGCGATGTATGGCATCACACGTTAAAGGGTTTACTCTCTCATGTGACCTATGTCAACGCGTCAAATATCTCGCCCAAAATATGGAAGGTGCATACGGTACCGTACGTTCAGAGAACCCGGGAGAACTTATAACCGTTGATTTCTATGGCCCGCTACCGCGATCCACTGGGGGCGTACAACACATATTTGTAATAATCGCCGCCTTTTCCAAGATGGTGACACTGTACCCAATAAAAGGAGCTACTACACAGGTAGTACTAAAGAAACTTTTTGACGATCACATGGTGAAGTATGGAAAACCGCACCGCATTCTGTCCGACAACGGTACCCAGTTTACCTCCGGTCGATGGAGAACACGCTTCGAACAAGCTGGTATCCGAGTCTCATATTCATCAATCCGACATCCGCGGTTGAATCCGACCGAGCGCGTTAGGCGGGAGTTGGGACGTTTCTTTCGAATGTATTGCGCAGAAAAACATACAAAATGGGCCAAATTCGTGCCACAAATTGAATATCTGTTTAACATTACGACCCACCGCAGCACGGGCTATCCGCCGTATGAGTTACATTTTGGAAACAAAATTCACCAACAGCTGTTCGAATTGATCGCATTCCCGAAAAGTGCAGAGGTAGCGCACCGTCAAATGATACTTGTCGCGCGAGACCGTCTGAAAAAGAATTATCAATCACGTCTTAGCCAGCAAGGCCCGACATCGCGCGTCTCGCTAAATCTCGGTGACCTGGTGTAACTCCGAGTACCTCACATATCAAGCGCTCTCGATCGAACAACGCACAAACTCTTCCACTTATATGAGGGCCCATACAGGATTGTAAAACGATTGGGGTATAACGCGGTTGTTTCGTCAGACCCCGACAATGACGACGCAATTGAAGGGACGTATAATCGTGCCAATCTCAGAAAGTATCATCAATCGCCGATGATTTATCATCATCGTCCTCAAGCTTCTCTGAATGCGCCGCCATCCCTCACGACATGATAGTTATGAGATAAATGCACCAATAGTGCCATTAGGAATATTGAGTTAATATGAAAAAACAAAGGCTTAGTGAATAAATAGTGAACAAAGTGCGCCAAAAAAACAGGCCACAGCTTTAAGTAGAGTAAGTTGATGTATTATTAGTAGATGTACCCAAAGAGAGTAGATACATATCACCGGCCACGGCCACCAAAGCAAAACTGAAATTGCCATGCATATAACATATTAACATGAATTTGAAAAGATATGATGACGTGAGGAAATCTGTATTATCATATAGTTGTATTTATGTGTTGCAATGACCAAGGCGATGTAATAGTAGGATGATAACGATCCAAAGGATGCTAATCCAGCATTCGCTATAGAGGAAAAGTGTGTGTAATCACACCGGGACGCAGTTCGTTCCAGCAAACTTCACCCTGTGACGCTGTGGAACAAAGGGGGATGATGTGAGATTACCCCTTTTAAAGCATTTAAATCTACCGCCATACCAGTATAACACCAAATACTACACCATTGTAACATGGCCATAATTCGAGACACTTCGGTCATCATCGGCATCTGTTGATCACATACTTAGGTATGTGACATGATTTCGCTCTCTTGCGTCGGGATCTCCGCCCGTGGCGGACGTAGATTAGGAGACTGGTACCAGGTTACGTAATCCTTTATTATACATATCTATAATATACCTACGCAAGGACTCAAATTCTTTTATAATTTCTACGAATGCTGTTCTTCAGCTGATTGACCATATGCATCATCTCGCATTAGTAGCATTGACTTTGTTAAATTCATAATTTGTTTCGTTTAAGTGTTTAGTTTTAAAAAATTATTTACTGACTACGTGGTGCCTCGTGTGCTCACGACTTATCTATATCTCGCCTAGCTCTGTAAGTATCTTTGTATTTGTAGTTAAGATTGTGGATGCTGGTATTTTTAATCTTTGGAGTATCACCTGTCAAGCAAGATTCACTTAAAATATTTCATAATTGTGCTACCAGCATCTATCTCCTATTTCTCTTCTGATTGCTTAAAACTATCTGGGTTGCGATTCTGTAACTTTTTTCGCTAACTCGCTAACTCGCTAACTCGCTAACTTTTCGTTAAGACCGCTGGTTGGCTGATGAGCGTCGAATCGGAGATCGTTTCAACCCGAAACGATTTCTGATTCGATGCTGCTCAGCCAACCAACGGTCTTAACGAAAAGTTAGCGAGTTAGCGAGTTAGCGAGTTAGCGAAAAAAGTTACAGAATCGCAACCCTGGTGTGTTTCGCTATTTTTTTTTATTACAATATACGTCTTATTCACACATATTCTATCCTTGTGCATCTCATTCATTTTATTTATAAACCTTTCTTGCATGCGCCTTCCTACATTGTCTGAACTTACTTATATCTCACGCAGATTGCTTATTCATAAAACTAAATCATTACACAGTATAGAAGCTTGAGAAGGTTTTATATCCATACCTTAAGAATTAATAGACAGTAACATTTAAAGGTCTCGTAGCGTAACGGACAGCACTGCGGAAACGGCTGTAGAGTTAGATTGTATTAGGCACAAGTATCAAGATCTAGGAGACCAAAAGCTATAATTCCATCAAGAATGTTACCTCAAAGAACGAAAACATGGATGGAAAAGCGATAGAATGGGTTTCAAAAGAGCCCACTTCTCCATTATAACAGTTAGTAAGAGATTTGAATCGGCGATAGAAGAGAGAAAGCAGCAGAGTCCGTGCTAGGCAAAGACTTTGAGATTCTTCACACGTTACCAACGAAGTCAATAAACACTACTTCTTTCCATATATGGTGTCAGATTCAATCATGCATGATCATAATATATGAATCTATATATAATCATGCATAATCAATGATCATATTATATGAATCTATGTATATAGGTATAATCATGCATGATTATGTATGATTAGGCAGAAACTTTTTTCATCGGGATGTTAGTTGAAGCTAGCAAAACTGAACGTTTAGTGGATTTGTAATCGAAATTAAATTCAGAAAATAAACCACGAGTGACCAAAAATCGAAAATAATGACAAATCATCGGTTGTTTTGAAAACCACAAGAGTGTTGCACATTAACTGAAAATTTCTCAACTTAATTGATTTTTATAAGTTCATGAGTACTTCTTATTTGCTTTAGTTTGTTGCATTTCATTATTGCTTCAAACTTACTTGCTTTTCGTTTTTTTATTCATTTATCTAAGATACGGCACTTATATAAAGTAATTATTTTATCCTAAACAAATGTATTTTATTTCATGAATGGTCTTACGTTATCAAAGTATAAAATATGTATAAAGTTGTACTACAGAAGACTCTCAAAAGTTGCAAAGCCAAGGGGCTGTATGGAAACCCAATTCTTAGAAATATGCAACTTTCTGAGGCTCCCACTCCTCGAATACAATCCTCCGGGCCTCTCATGTTTACGTTTCACCCAGAACAGACGACGGGCAATTCCACCTCAAATCGGCCAATTTTGGGTGTTTTTTGACCTCGTATTTTTTGAATCGACTTAAACTTTTTTGACGTGTCATCTACGTCAAAACAGTAGACCCGTATTTTTTTGTTGGTCCAAAAAGTTTTTTTTACACCAGTTATGAATTATCGAATTTTGCTGTGAAAGTAGCGCGAGGGCGGCTTTGAGAATTAATATCTCGGGTACCTTTCACCGTAAAGAGATGTTTAGAAAGGCGTTTTGAAGGCGATGAAAGACACTTTTCGATAAAATTTTTCAACTTTTTGAAAAATATGGTTTTGTTATTTTTATGAGCAATCAAAATGTTTATCGATTTTTTTCGCAATCTAAAGCCATTTTTAAAATTCTAAAAAAAATATGATTGCATTCCTTATTCAATTCTGAAGATGACCATTTTTTACAAAAGATGGAGCTATTTTTCTAAGTATTTTTTTTTAAATTATTTGTCCGGCGTTGCGTGAGGTTGGCGCGCCACGCGCCTCTCGACTACCGCGTCGCGTCGTACGGGGCTCGGCAAATGGCGTGGCGCGCGGCTTTCCACATTTCCAGATTGAATATTTCGTGATAGGCACAAATCTAGCCTCTAAAGCATGTGTGTTTAGAATTAGGGGTAATAATTAAGTCGTTTATAATTAGAATTGATAATAATACTTTATTTTAATACATTAACTAGAGAATATTTCGCTGAAGTCGAAAACTCCTCCACTTCGATCTGTTTTTTATTAATTGGTACAAATGAGTGGAATTTTCTGGTACCCGTTATGGGCTTAGCAGACTCAAAACGTGACCTCAAGGTATTCTCGTGAGCGCTGTACTGTATTTTATCAAAATACAGGCATTCTACACCAGGAATGTTTGTTTTTGCCCACTGAAATAAATCTTTCGGAGTCTTTATGATCTGATCTGGTTTTTGGAGACTAGCTCTTGCTGCTAATCTTTTGATCGTTCCACCAATACCATCGCATGGTCCTTTCCCGTGGGATGTTGCAAAGAAATGCCATTCTGCGTAGAGGCCGTAGTCATTGTAATGGTGAGAGAGATTGATGAAATTCTTTTTATTCTTATATTGAGCTGTAGCACCATCGGTAGAATAAATGAGTTTCTTGACATCTTTTAACGTATTTTTGATCACCTCAATAACTTTTCCTTGAAACAAATTTACAGCAACAGTGTCATGCTTCAAGCAGTCCGAAATCGCAGCAAAGCTTTTGTGTTTTAATATTGAAACTTCTTTATAATAGATCACGAATGGGTGTATAGTTCCTTGGTCGTTGTTCCAATGTTCTCCTTGAATTGCATCTTGAAATACAAATGAATAGTTTTCGGCGAAATCCCCAGTGACGATACACTCCTCGTTCGTCAAATTTTCTTTCACCGTTTCCAAAAAGCCTGATTGTTTCTCAGCAATAAAAGCATGCGGTAACAAATTTTGCAAAGCAGATGATAGTTTTTGTAAGAAATCTTGTACAGGAGCTTCAATAGTTTCTAGCGTTGCTCGATCCACAGTCACCCAATGCTTGTATTTCACCATCTCTATCATTTCTTCATCAAATTCCGACTGCAATGAATCGATAAGATTAATTGCCCCTGGACATTTCCCGCACTTATTCAAGTGACAATCGTCAGTTGGAGGATTGCAGATCATTTGCTTCAAGCAATCGTGGTATGTTTCTATACGATCCGGCATCGTTCTGAATATTTTTGGTATTTTTGCACCTTCTACCATCAATTTCACAGTTTGATGTACCATGCAAACGCAAACGGTGTGTGTGCCTGCTGCTCCAGCTAGAATACAATTCTTGGGTCTTAATTCCGCAAACTTACTGAAGCTACTATGTTTTTTATCTGAAAATTTTTGCCTGAATTCCCGGTATGCTTCCTTGAGATTGCATAATACCAATCGTTTCTGCTTTTGGATTTTCTCGCCATTCTCAACCACGGTGACGTAGTCGTTTTTCCCTGCCATTATACGACTTATTCCGTCTGACTCATAAAAATCGACGATTTCTCGGATCAACCCATCATCCAATTGCTTGCCCATTTTCGAATTCGCACATGACAAGATCCCCTTTACTTCTTTCACTTTTCTTGCGACAGTAATCATGTGTTTAGATGCGTCAAAGTGAGCTTGGATTTCCATAGTTGACCAATCTGCCACAGCAGTCAAGATTCTGATTTTCAAATTCTTGTCGTTCGTTTCACGAAATGCTTGCTTCAGTTTTTCAAAAACGGCCCTCTTCTTGTCGTCGTCTGTTGTTGGCTTCGTAACATTTACAGAGAAAATTTTCTCATCAATAATCTTATTGATTTTTTCAAACTTCTCAGCAGGATATGATTGTTGAGATAATCTTCGTTTCTTTATTGGCGATTCTCCCAGCGAAATGAGAGCTTGATTTAATGTTTCTACCGCTGCTTCAAACTTCGGACTTGACACGGACGAAGATTCCTCAGTAAGGATATCGTTTGGCAAATTTGGAACATCTGCAAGCGTCGAAGCTGATGTTTCCAGGATATTGTTACTCTCTGATGTGGAAGACTCGTCCTTACGTTGTGTAGTGGATTGATGTGTAGATGTTGATGGAACCACATTACCGTTTTTATCCATTTTTGTAATTCTAATTCGACAGTTATTACAAATGAATAAGTTGTCCAATATTCTATCTTGGTTGAGCATAGTTAGCTGGAATTCTGTGACCCTTCGAAGCTTATCTTTATCCCGCACTCGATGGTTCTCCAATTCGAAAGGATTAAAACACTTGTACAAGTTGGATTCAGACATTTCTACTTCAAACTCACAAATATTCAATTTTCTTCCAGAAAAACAAACTATTTCTGTATACTAATTTGTACAGAGATTTGCTGGTATAACTTCGATTTCTTAATGCAAATGAGTTATTACTCAATATGCAGACGATTTTTGACTGAGCTTACCTATGAAAATCCACGGTTATATATCCGAATGTGAAACCCTTCCCGAGCCAATCGCATCAGCTTTTACCTAGTGGTAATTTCAAATTTCTCAAAACACCTTTTGTTATATTATTTTCCCAAACCAATGCCTGGTTCTTCGAATGACGCCACTGAGGCATGCACGTACACTAAACGTAATGGATTCTGAGCCGGATGTGTGATCTAGATAGGTGAAACAGCCAATCAGCGCTCTGGACTACAAAAATCCAGAGCGCCGATTGGCTGTTTCTTCGATTGTCGAACACCATCCGGCTCAGAATCCATTACGTTTAGTGTACCGATGCAAAGTCAGTGACCGAGTGCACACAAGTATGACCGAGTGCACCAAGTATGACCAGTCTACTCACGAGGGCTGTGAGCCTGATCACTAAGAACTATACCTGGGGCCGCTTATGAGATTCTTGGAATTCATCGATTGTCCATACTAATGAAAATATTCGTCAAATGTTTGTCGCAATTGCAAATTACGTTCAAAATCCGTTGAAATATCGCATTGGAAATGCAAAGAATAAAATATGGAAAGCCGCGCGCCACGCCATTTGCCGAGCCCCGTACGACGCGACGCGGTAGTCGAGAGGCGCGTGGCGCGCCAACCTCACGCAACGCCGGACAAATATTTGTAAAAAAAATACTTAGAAAAATAGCTCCATCTTTTGTAAAAAATGGTCATTTTCAGAATTGAATAAGGAATGCAATCATATTTTTTTTCGAATTTTAAAAATGGCGTTAGATTGCGAAAAAAATCGATAAACATTTTGATTGCTCATAAAAATAACAAAACCATATTTTTCAAAAAGTTGAAAAATTGTATCGAGAAGTGTCTGTCATCGCCTTCAAAACGCGTTTTTAAACATCTCTCTACGGTGAAAGGGACCCGAGATATTAATTCTCAAAGCCGCTCTCGAGCTACTTTCACAGCAAAATTCGATAATTCATAACTGGCGTAAAAAAAACTTTTTGGACCAACGAAAAAATACGGGTCTACTTTTTTGACATAGATGACACGTTAAAAAAGTATGAGTCGATTCAAAAAATACGAGGTCATTTCTCGGCCGATTTGAGGTGGAATTGCCCAGACGATTAGGCGGTCGAGAGTGGGGGAACCGCCCGAGTGCGTGAGGAGAAGGCTTTGCAACTTTCGAGCGTGAGTAAATAGGGTGAAGTATGGCTCCTATTTCATTGCCCCCCATAAAACGGCCCCCCGATGGGAAGGGGGAAGGGCGGAGGGGGGGGGGGGGTCGCCGGTTCTTGCCGCCGCCATTTTTTTTCCTTTTTTTTTCCAAAAGTAGTCCAACCTATGGATTCAAACCTAAGTAAGTTTCTATATTCTAACCTACTGTCGGCGCATAAAGGTTTGGCGCGTCTGTTTGAGTGATCATAACTTCTACAGGAAAATTAGTAGAGCATCGAGTCTTGTATGATCGGAAAGCGCTAAGTTTTCTGCGTCTAATGGTTGTTCGCAAATTTCCGTGTAAAAATCGTGAAAGCCGTTATGATCTCCGAAAAGTTAAAAAACGTAGTTTTTCGGAGTCCATCGCCGTAGGTCAACTTAAACTCGTCACCGTTTATCTGAAATTAGTGCGAAAAATCTGGAAAAATTTAGAAATAATCCCTGAACATTGACGAACATGATATAGTTTGGTAATTTGAAAAATATTTAAAAACCTGGACACCAGGTGCAAAAAGGTCCAATAGTGCGATTTGGGGAACGGATTGGTACGGGTGAACCTGAGATAGCTCAAAATTTCCGTAAAAATATACACGTTTTGATTCCGTGATCAGTTTTTGGTTCGCAATAGCGAACTTCCAGTAATCGACGTCAACAATTTTTCAAATTTGCGCGGGGCCGCCTGTGTCCTAGCCGCAATATTCTTCGCTGCATTCGCATTGTTGTAACAGTGGCCGCGAGTAACAATTGCGTCTGCGGCGGTCGCGGCGGGAGGGAAATGCAGCGACGAATATCGCGGCTAGGACACAGGCGGCCCCGCGCAAATTTGTAAAATTGTTGACGTTGATTACTGGAAGTTCGCTATTGCGAACCAAAAACTGATCACGGAATCAAAACGTGTATATTTTTACGGAAATTTTGAGCTATCTCAGGTTCACCCGTACCAATCCGTTCCCCAAATCGCACCATTGGACCTTTTTGCACCTGGTATCCAGGTTTTTAAATATTTTTGAAATTACCAAACTCTATCATGTTCGTCAATGTTCAGGGAATATTTCTAAATTTTTCCAGATTTTTCGCACTCATTTCAGATAAACGGTGACGAGTTTGAGTTGACGTACGGCGATGGACTCCGAAAAACTGCATTTTTTAACTTTTCGGAGATCATAACGGCTTTCACGATTTTTACACGGAAATTTGCGAACAACCATTGGACGCAGAAAACTCAGCGCTTTCCGATCATCCAAGACTCGATGCTCTACCAATTTTCCTGTAGAAGTTATGATCACTCAAACAGACGCGCCAAACCTTTTTGCGCCGACAGTAGGTGAACTCTGTCGATTCTAGTCTAAATTCTAATTCGCTGGTCTGTTATATACAGGGTGTGAATTAAGTAACGGGACGGCTGAATATCTTCTGAAGTAGGATATTTTTTGAAAAGGTCGACATCATTCTTGATGTGATTTTCGACGAGGAATTTAATGGTGACCTCGATTTTGACCTTGACGATGACCTTCAAGGTTATTTCAAGGTCAACTTTTTTTTTTTTAAATAGACACCCCCTTTTTTCACATCAGCATTCGAACGAGCGCAAAATTGTACGTCCGAACACGTAATTAGATCATAGGGAAATCTTGACCTTGACGTTCATTCTTGGGTCAATCAAACTTAAATAAGGTGTGGATACCTCTGGGAATAGAAGCTTTTCAAATTCTCTCATGACGATCGAAGTTATCAATTCTAACGAGGCGCATTTAGTAGTGACCCTTATCATGACTTTGACGATTACCTTCAAGGTCATTTCTAGGTCACCTTTTTTCTCGGTGGAAACCTGTATTTTTAAGTGCCGAAATCAATAAGACAAACAGTTACACATTTACATCAAAAGATTTGGAAAAAATCAATCAATTCATACCGAATCCACACCTTATTTAAGTTTGATTGACCCAAGAATGAACGTCAAGCTCAAGATTTCCCTATGATCTAATTACGTGTTCGGACGTACAATTTTGCGCTCGTTCGAATGCTGATGTGAAAAAAGGGGGTGTCCATTTAAAAAAAAAAAGTTTACCTTGAAATAACCTTGAAGGTCATCGTCAAGGTCAAAATCGAGGTCACCATTAAATTCCTCGTCGAAAATCACATGAAGAATGATGTTGACCTTTTTAAAAAATATCCTACTTCAGAAGATATTCAGCCGTCCCGTTACTGAATTGACACCCTGTATATAGATATAGAGACCTATGCTTCTCTTTGCTTCGGCAGTATGGGTCCGTTTCTTGAGTCAGGTATATATAGATATAGTCCCATGGTTATTTTGCTTCGGCAGTATGGGTCCGTTTCTTCGGTCAGATATATACCGAGAAGATTCGGTGAGAGTAGACAACCCCCTTCCTACGCCAAAACTAACACAGGCGCGCACCGCGTGCGTGAGGCTCGGCGGGCGGGGCTAAGCGACCAGTGGTGCTTCTACCGAATCTTCCGCGCTAGGCCGAATCCGTATAGCCCATCCATACTAACTCGATAAATACTATAGCCCATCCGCGCTAACTCGATAACTACTTAACTTAAAAAGCAATCATCACACTGAACACGGAAAAGAATGAGCGCGAATAAAATGAATTCGCCTGATGTGAACATTTATTTTAAGATTTAACAACTAATAACAACTAAATATCAATTAATCGAATTCAAGTATTGATTATCAGTGTTTAGGAGCGATATTTGAAACAAAGTGGAACAGGTAAGTGGAGGGTGAATCATTGAAGACAACATGGTCAAAAATTGGTTTATCTATTGATTTATTTATTGATTCATTTATTTTAAGATCTAGATTTTATTCAAAAAATCTGTTCCGAATACTAGTATTCAATCTAATGAAAATTAAGAATTCGTGAGAAAGTTTTCGGTGTTTGTGTCAACTTCAGTTTAATAATAACATAATGAATCATTTGATCAGAGTACAATGCAGAGAATGAAGTCATCGAGGATAAGGCTGCCACCCACAGGCCACGTCCTTAGGTCTGAAACAGAAAAACGAAATTTATCAACGATTATTGGTTAATCGAGGGATCCATTGCTGTTGAATTATGGTGTACGCACGAAGTTATCAGAGATTGAATGCTTGGGAATCAAAGAAAGGCTACCGATGAGCCACTGTCGAACGTAGTATACTTCCAGTGAAACCATTTTCGTCTCTCAACGACTACTTCTATCGGAGACCTGAGTGCTGACATGTACCTCAGGGAGGCTTCATAGCGTACGGAGGGGCTTTGTTGCAGGAGTTTGTAGTTCGTCGTAAATCAGGTGTCTGGGAAGAATAAACTCATACTCGTTGAAGAAGATGTTGCCATCCCAGGACATCGTTACTTCCTCTGAAACAGCAAGGTGAGAGTATAACTGACTATCATGAGAATTTTTAAGTCTTGTTAGTCTTTTGATGTCCGTTAACTTTGTATCCTACGTACCCAATGACTGATCGCCCGTTAACTCTTGAGGAGAAATATCGCCGGCGTCGTTGTCCAAGCTGCCCTCAGGCAACAGACTGCGAAGAGTGATCGAGAACCAAGCAGGGATCGAAGAAGCGAGAGCTAGCAACAGCGTTGGCGAGGCTTGGCAGCGTACGGAGTAGCTTTGTTGCAAGGGTTCGTAACCCGTCGACGATATTCATCGAACATTTCTTACTCGTCCAACGACCATTCAACGTTCATGTCTCATAGCAGGCGAAGGAGCTTCGTCGCAGATGTTCCTAGTGCGACCAGGCAGCGTACGAGGAGCTTTATTGCAAGGGTTCTTAGCCCGTCGACGATATTCATCAAACATTTCTCACTCGTCTGACGACCATTGAACGTTCATGTCTCGTAGCAGGCGAAGAAGCCTCGTCGCAGATGTTCCCAGTACGACGAGACAGCGTACGAGGAGCTTTGTTGCAAGGGTTCGTCGCACATCGAGGATATTCATCGAACATTTCTTACTTGTACAAAGAGCATTCGACGTTCATGTCTTGGCGCAGGCGGAGGAGATTCGTCGCAGATGTTCGCAGTGCGATGAGGCAGCGTCAAAGGAGCTTCGCAGCCAGAGTTCCCAGTGCGTCGACGAGCATTTTCTATCAAATTTTTGTGCGGCAAGGCTTGGCCAGAGTCCAGAGATGGACTGCATATCGTCGACGTGCTACGAACCCTTGCAACAAAGCTCCTCGTACACTGCCTCATCGCACCACGAACATCTGAGACGGAGCTTCTCCACCTGCTACGAGACATGAACGTTGAATGCTCATTGGACGAGCAAGAAATGTTCGATGAATATCGTGGACGTGCTACAAACGCTTGCAACGAAGCTCCTCGAAAGCTACCTCATCGCACTACAAACTCTTGCGACAAACCCCCTCCGCACGCTATGAAGCCTCGCTGAGGTACATGCCAGCACTCCGGTCTTCGATAGAAGTAGTCGTTGAGAAACAAAAATGGTTTGAGTAAAAGTGTACTACGTTCGACAGTGGCTCATCGGTAGCCTCTCTTCGATTCCCAAGCATTCAATCTCCGATAACTTTGGACGTACGCCATAATTCAACAGCAATGGATCCCTCGATTTACCAATAATCGTTGATGAATTTCATTTTTCTGTTAATAAATAAATAAATCAATAAATCAATAAATAAACCAATTCTTGACCATGCTGTCTTCGATGATTTACCCTCCACTTACCTGTTCCATTTCGTCTCAAATATCGATCCTGAACACTGATAATCAATACTCAAATCCAATTAATTGATATTCGATTTCAAATTCGTTCATAAATTTCGAAAATAAATGTTCACATCAGGCAAATTCATTTTATTCGCGTTCATTCTTTTCCGTGTTCAGTGCTATGATTGATTTTTAGGTTAAGTATCAAGGTGGGCTATGCGGACTCGGCCTAGCGCGGAAGATTCGGTAGAAGCACCACTGGTCGCTTAGCCCCGCCCGCCGAGCCTCACGCACGCGGTGCGCGCCTGTGTTAGTCTTGGCGTAGGAAGGGGGCTGTCTACTCTCACCGAATCTTCTGAGTATAGATATAGTCCCATGGTTATTTTTGTTCCGGCAGTGTGGATCCGTCGATTCCACTATATATATATATATATATTTCGGTTTATTACTGGGGGATACAGGTATAAGGGTTAGCGTCTTTTGAAGGTAGGGATTATGACGAGACAGTCCGCTGAGTCGGAGGAGACAATAGTTATGATTCATGAAAGAAGGACACTTGTTCATGGTTACAGCTCGTGTTCATTCATGCAGATAATTTTAAATACAGACATCATAGATTCAATTCTAACTATAACGAGAGATATATCGCTAAATGAATATCATATAATAATGAAATCGGATTATTACTAGTGAACAGAATACTTATTTCTAACGATGATACAGATAAAAAAAAGAAAAGAGGCATATACATGACGAACACTTAGCCTTTCTTACGGCGACAACACTGGATACAGTTTACACGGTTAAATACCGTTTCGTATTCTACGTTTGAGCTTGGTCAGTCTCAAGCGTCTGTAAAATGAACTGACTAATCTATAGTTTTTCTTCAAATTCTCGGTAAATATACTTGTGAACTGCTCGAGAGTAAGGTAAAACACCCAATTCCTGAACGACGCAAATATCGCCAAGCAATTCGACGTATATGAAAAAGATATATCTATATATTTCAACGTTTTTTTTTTTTAAATTACAGTTATAATGGTAATTTATCATTTAAAAACAAGAAAAAGCAAATATACCTCGTATGTCTGATAATATTAAAGGTTTAATCGTTTTGAACACTTATTCCATTACCTGAACGATAAAAAATAGATGCGCCACCGTTCCATTTTGATAGGTCCAGTACCTGAACGGAATTAATGATGAGGGGGTTAAGTGATGAAAACTGCCAAAAATTTCATTAAAAAAATATAGTATCGTATTTTCAATAACAAAAATGTTAAAGACATGAATGTTTTTATTCGAAATAGAGTCAATTATTTATTTTTAGGCTTCGTTTTAGACAGGCTTTTGAGTTTGGCATGGAGCAATTTCTTTTGCTTTTCTAATTCTTGTTCTTCATCTCGTTCCTTTTTCTTTTTAGCTTGAATTTCGAGTTTTGTTTTTTGAAGTTCTTCTTTTTTCTTCTTCTCTATTTCCTTTTTTTGTTTTCTATCTTCCTTTTCTTCTCCCTTTTTGTGTTTTGCTCGTTCTAACTCGAGTTGTTGCTAACGCCAGACCTCGGAAGTAATCACCGGAGTCAATACTTTTTTAGCTGTGCAGGTCTTAGCCTTTTTTGTGGGTATTTTAGGGGAGCTCAATACTTTTTGAAAAGTTGATTCTTTTTCCTTTTCAGCTACAAATTATAGAGAAAAATTAGCCTGAAAATTTGGCAGTGTAAAATAATGATTCTTAATATGTAGCTTTCTTACTTGACTGATCGCTTAGACTAAATACCGCAGAAGTGATATAATCATTTTCGATCAAGTTCTTTCCAATAGTTTTAGGCTCATGGTCATTGTTATCTACGTCAGTAATACTTTTGAAAAAATGATCACGTGGACTGACGATAGGAATGTCTGTAATTAGATATAGGTATAATAATTGAGTTGTCGAATAATCACCTTTAATTGCAAAGAACTAATTTTATTACCTGTGAGAGAAACTTTATGATCTGGGCTCGGTGCGACAGATGAATTTGATGGTTAACAATTTTTATCATGCAATGTCAAAGATCTTTTAGTAGGTTTAAAGATGACTTCATCAATGATCTTCGGTTTTACCTTTTGTTTGGAGATCTTTTGCTCAACTGGTGTCTTTTCTCTTTCATGAGTTAGCACAAGTTCATTAATTATAATTTCTTGAAGAATATTCGGAACCGAACCAGCTTTTGGACGTTCTCCGATAGCTGAAGGTGAAGTTGACAACGATCTTTCAGTTACTGCATGTGGGACAGCTGCACAATTGTCGATGATTGGCAATAAATATTCTACAGATTCTGCAGTGCCCGTTGAATAGTCGTCGACGACTAAAGATGAAGTTTTTCGATCGTTTTCTGACGTTGGCATTGAAAATCCTATTGAGACTGGGCTTGCGAGTTTCTCATTTTCTTCGTTTATAGTTCTATCTATTGCTACAGCAGTGACTAATAGTTTTTGTGGTATCGAGGAAGTCTCGATTCCAGGTGGTTCAATTCGTTCATTATAAAGTAAGCTTCGCAAATCATCCTCACAAACTGAGTCGAAATTGCTGCTAAATTTATATATATCCGCTAAATATTCATTATCCGGAACGATCTTAAACCCATCTCCATCAACTAAAACTACGGGGATGTCATTCAGATTCAGGGCTTCGTCGACACTCTCATCTATATAAATTTTTCAAATGTAAGTTTATTAAGATGTATACAAGTCCAAAATAGAGTTTCATTCAATCTTCAAAGATTTCAATTCGTTATTAATTCTATGAAATTTTTATGGGGTAAGAATCTCTAATAAGAAATTGATATGGTAATTGTAAAAATTCGAAAACATGATTCAAACTACAAGTAGTGAAAATTTCATCTCTCAAAATTATATATCGTTGGCCTAATTCTCAAATGTCGTAAGCCACAAAATTTCGGAAATTGATTTTTTCGTCTGTTTGGACTTTTTTTTGACGCTTTTGACTTATTTTCACTCTCTCTCAGAAAATTTTTCATTCGTGGGTTACGACATTTAAGAATTAGGCCATCGATATGTATATGAGGCAAAACACGTCAAACGTTCCCACCAAAAATTTTGTTCCTCCCACTTTCCACTTGGTGTCATTCTGAAGGGTAAGGAACAAGGAATTTTTTAAGACATATTTGAGCAAAAACGATAATGTCGCATTTTGAGAAAAAATTGAAAATATGTTTGGATTCGAAAAAAAACTATCTAAATTTTCGTTCATCAGAAAATCCTTTCGATAGACCGAAAGATTGCGAAAAACCATTGACAAAACTATCCTTACAACGTAGAATCCGCCTATCAGGAGAAAAGTTACAATACATCAAAGAACGGCCTGCAGACTGCAATGGCGAAATCTGTGTACCTGTACCGGGACAACGGGTCGGTATCCAAGCTTCCGTTCTAGGGAGTGAGAAGGGGACCACTAGTACTGCAAATTGTCAGAGTTTCAATAAGATCAGGCACAACACAATTTTTGGGGGGAACGTTTGACGTGTTTTGCCTCATATATCAAATTACATCAAGCTTTAAAGTATATTGTTATTGAATTAATAATACCAGCTGGATTTTTCAAATCGCGCCAGAAATCGTACAGTCCGAGATTTCTTTCTTCGCTCACATTTGGATTTTTGAATTCTTCAAGTAGAGTTGGGGCTAGTTTTTTCTCGAATAATTGTAAAAAATTCTCATCTTTGTTTTTATTTGAATTGGTTTCTAGAAAATCTGGAGTTTGGTTTTTTGGAGGTGAGACATATTTCTGCGAATCAAAATCGTTCAGTTTCTTGTAAGCAACAGCATCTGGGTTGAGAGGGTAAAGTCTACACCTTTCAAATCCATTTTTCATAATTTTGGTGAAGTTTATGGTATCTGTAGCTTCCTTCAGGACACCAGCAAAGTCTTCTTTTTTGAGTGGCTGTGGTGCATTTTTTATTCTCCAATCATCTGCCGCTGCTTTCCAAGCTTGTTTTAAGGGGCGAAACAGACTTACGTCACATGGCTGCAGCATATGAGTACAGTTAGGAAACAAAGCGATCAATTCGATCTGCCTTTCAGAACAAAAAGTGCTGAGACGAAGAGACATATGAGATGCATGACCGTCCAAGTATACAACGACTGGAAATGTCACATTGTTGGAAACAAGCCACGGATAAAAAACTTGCTCAGTGTACTGATAAAAACTCTCGCAATTCATCCATCCAGTTTCAGTACTGCCAAAACTCCACGAATTGGGAATTTTTTTAGCAACATTATTTGGAATTCTTTTATACCAGTATAGAATCATTGGTGGAGGAAGTTTTCCATCAGCACTGACAGTATACAAAACAGTCAAGCTCTCCTTTTCATCGCCGTCAATCCTTTTATGCACTGCCTTGCTTCCTCTCTTGACGATCACAAGATCCGATTTCGGGCACAGCATGAATGCCGATTCATCTAAATTAAAAATTCTTGAAGAATCAATGTTTTGGAGCTCCTTGCTTTCCAAGTACTCTGTCACTTGCTTGAACCAGTTACGTATGGCTACCTCGCTAACCTCAGCCCTGCTTTTGGTCAAATTTTGTGCCATCCTGATACTCAATTCCCGGTGTCTTTTCAAAAACAACTGTAACCATTTAGGTCCAGGAAGATTATTGATGAATATAGTTTTCCTCTTACTTTCATCAAGCAATAACTTAATATTATTTTTGAGCATTCTTTTAGTCACAGGAAATGCCCTCTCTCCACAACTAATTACCCACTTAACGATTTTCTCTTCCTCTTCGAAAGTGAGCACAGTTGAGGGACCTTTTCGTGCATGAAGAGGATATATATTGTTGGACTTAGAATATACAGTCGTTTTTGGTACATGGAACTTTCTAGCAGCTTTTCCGTATGACATACCTTCCTCGACCGCTAGCGAAGCTTTTTTCACATCTTCCTGGGAATAACCACTTTTTTCCTTGTCACTTTTCCTCTTTTTAATAATCTTAGTGGTAACATTGTCACTTTTCGTAGGTTTTTTCGTTTCTTTTGCCATCTTATTATTCACAATCCAAAGAAAAAAATTACTCGTTAAACAACAAATTTTGAGGTTAGAAATTCATTTTATTGCTATTCACGATCAATATGGATTTTAAAGTAATATTTCCATAGCTTTTTACCAACCCAAACTACTAATTGATTAATTAGATTACTCTTGTTACTAACCTAATTGTTTTTACCATTCAGTCGAGCTTCACAAAATAATGACATCAATTTGTAATCACAAAACACGTGCTTTCGTTCAGCTTATGAACTATGTTATTTTGCTAGAAGTACCATTACCTGAACGCCGTTCAGGTTTTAGAACGAGCTTGGTTCTACGTCCATATACGAAACGAACGTAAAAATGAATTAATTTTTCTGAAATAAGCCCATTAAGCTTATGATAAGTTGAAAATTATCTGAATCAGCATTTTAGCTCACGAAAATACTATTTTGAGTGAAAAATTATCACATCTTAAGTTGAAAAACGCTCAATCCGAAACTGTTGTTTCTTAGCAAATACCTAAGCAAATGAAGAAAATCGGAAAGTTTTGGAGTTCGCTTTTTTATAATAATTTTGTAACATGAATAAATTGAATAACGTATCGAAGTTTATTCATTTCAGAATCTTCAATAGTTAAACTTGAATGCTGAGGTACTAATCAAATCTTAACTTAATCAATTATATTTTTTTTCGCATAATATAATTAATCGTTCCGAAATTGAAACAAGTTTCGTGAACGTTCAGGTATTGGGTATTTTACCTCAAAGCCCTGCGTCATATAATACAAGAACATGATGCAGAACTGACCACATACCAGGGAGGAGGAGCTCTGTAGCTGTTTATCGTTCCAACGGTAGGCTAGACAGTTCCGACGCAGAGCCCTGACGTGATGGGGTATAACGGGAGGTAGACCAAAACTATCGAAATATACGGCTTGTCCGGTGGCTGTCACATGGAAAGCAGCCCAGTGTGTCCCGGAGCGTGTATGGATATCCGTATTCGCTACGATAGCGGTCAGGTATGTCCAGTGCAGCGGGATCTGATCGGCTGGGTAAACTCCCTTCGTCCGAGCTGGTGCTTGTTCCAGTGCACTCAGAATTTGAGAAGTATCCATACTCTTTGCTTTTCGTGGACTCACTGATAAATTTGGTGAAAAATCTGTGAAATCCTTAGTCACAGGCTCCGGCAGGCAGTCTTCATGCGTGCAGATATCTCTTCTATACCGGTAGGACCACACTGATTCTCTCCTTGCTCGAGCGGATTGTTCGGGCTTTCTTTCTCGTTATCAGCAGGTTGTTCGAGCGAGTTTAGCAAACTAGTGCCGAAAGGGATCGAAGACAAGCTTTTTTCGGACAGCCCATGTGACTGCAGCCACTTCTTCAGTTTCATAGCGTTACGCAGTGCACAGTTGAAGTTCTTATGAGCACCGGTGTGTAGAAGACATGACTTGTCCGATGACAGGTCTCTGAACGCCGGGTACGCACACTCACCACGTTCCAGGTTGATGATTTCTGGTGCCATCACCTCTTGAAGAAATTTACCATTCTGCACCCCGCGACAGAAGATGTTCTTTGACATATGCGTAATACCCCGTAAATTCGCATTTAGTTGTTTATGCGTCACATCGCCCTCAAACCATTCTATTCCATGGTGGTTACTTGTCAGCCAATTGTTCTGCGAACGCCTTGATGAGGATAGCTCGCTGATGGAGTGAGGAGGTGTGATGATCCAGTGGGCCAGAACCTTATTCTCGTAGACGACGATGGCAACCTCTTTCGGCATGAACTGCCCGCTCTCAGTGCAGAAGCTTTGTATATCGATGATGTAGTTCATGGTTGCTTGAAGAACTGAACGACTGTTACTCGAGAAGGTCTAGATCACTACTGGTAGACTGTAGTGAGGGTTAGACTGGCTCAGGTATTCAAGCATCGCTGTTTCATGGTCTTAACTAGCCCTCTCCGTATTTGCCGAGATGGAAGGGATGAGCAGGTTCTAGCAGGTTTTACAATGCTCACAGGTCGTTCCCCGCAAGGGATGGTCCAACTGCAGGTTTATGGTGTACAGGTTCCAACAGGATTCCGTGACCTGATGAAGCTAACACTTTCGTTTAATTACCAAAGTCTGTGATGACCTGTCGCATGGAATCAATCTCAATTACGTTATCGAATTCTGCGTAGACGATACAGTTTATAGTCGTAGTCAGAGGATTTTCAAAACGTGTTTCGATTCTAATACTGCCATGCTTGATGAGGTTCCAGTGACCGTTATCATTGGCTGAGAGGTCAGGATTAAGATCGAATGCTGTGAGACAGTATCCGTCCGCATAATCTTGACGAGAAATCGAGTTCCCCTCGTTTAGGAAATGTATACCGGTTCCCGTGAACAGGGTGTTGTAGGAATCCACAAATAATTTGTTCGTGAAATCTGGCTGTAACGGCTTCGACGGAATCTGGGTGCCTTCGATATATAAGGATAGGTGGTTCAGTCCGAAAGATGCGAAATTAAACGGCTTGCGTTTTCTGTCCTCGTTATACGCTTTGTTATCGACAAATCCGATGATTAAACGGTTCGGTAGTTGACCAAGGAAAACATTATCGAGTGTCTCGGCCTGCACGCCGCTATGTGTCGTCATTGTCTTGACTTCAACACGCGTCATCGGATATTTCGCAGTTGTTTTGGCAAGGGCTCGTGCATGTGCCAACAGAATACCGGAACTGATTTTGACACGCCGTATGAGTAAGGTCACGTCCGTAACTTCCAATTGATGATAATCGCCAGCTTCCATCATGCAAAAGGCATCCCTGGATCTGACGAGTCTCAATCGGAGTTCCACACCGTTTAACAGAAATTTTTCCTGATTGAAGACATCGCAGTGCAAACACCCGAGCATATCGACAGATTTGTTTTAAGCGGATTATTCATTCCTACTTCTAGATCCCTCATTGTTGCTGACCGTGGTCTCGTCAAAGTGGCCGGGTGTATCAGAATACCATAAGCCCGAGGTCAGATGCGAATTCTTAGCTGCGTCGCCATAATTCAAGAAAGTCTCGATGTAATTGTTACTCAGTAAAACCAGTTTTCGATTAAAATACACATCCGCTTGATTGAACCATACTATGCGGAAAATTCTTCACAGGGGCTACACCTGAAGAGTCTGTAACGGTTGCATCACCCCGCATTCTCTTTGCACGTGCACATACCCGGAGCATCGTGCGTGAGAGATCTAAGTACTCGTCGCCCTGGCCCGGTACAGCGAATTCAATCGGTGAGTCATCGGTGAGTGCAGACACAGGTTTGTACTGCACCCATTGACCACCTTCGATAGATGATTGTGTAGAAGGTAGAGTGAAGAGGTCCAGTTCGGATTTCAAGCATTCACAGGAGCGGGCATGTAGGTAGGCCATTTTTGCAGTGCGCACCAGTAAGGCTATTCACTCAAGGTTTTGTCTTTACGCAGCTCCGAAAATATCCGTAACGGGTCTTTTCTTGCAACACTTTTTCTTCCTACCCTTCCTGGAAGCAGGACGTTTTGGCGCCGCCGTTTTGGCGCCACCGTTTTGGCGCCGGTCATCTTGGCGCGGGGACGTCTTGGCGCCGGCCGTTTTGGCGCCGGACGTTTCGGCGCCGGCCGTGTTGGCGCCGGCCGTTTTGGCGCCGGACGTTTTGGCGCCGGACGTTTTCGCGCCGGACGTTTTGGCCAAAAACTGATCCCGTTCACGTGGAATACCCCATAAATATATCATATATACAGTAGAATCCCGGTTTTATGTAATGTAATGTAATTCTCATAGAGTCAAAATCTCGCTAATCCGTAGTAATCAGTCGATCCCTCAAAAAACATCCCCATAATTCGGAAATTCCGCTATTTCGGAATATTGGTCAGGTCCCTTGACAGTACGAATTACCGGGATTCTAATGTAATATATGGGGTGGTCCACGTGAAGTGGACCGGTTTTTGGAAAAATAAAAAAAAAAAAAACGGGAGGCTGGAAATTTTATCACTTCTTCGTGGCACGTCGAAGTAATTTCGTTGAAAATTTCAGCGCAATTGCTGTGACCCTTCAAGCAGAAGAACAAAAAAAAACGCATATGTTCGAAGTTTTACATGTCGAAGAATTTCCAAAATAATTGAAATGCTACATATTCCGAAAGAGCTCATTTATACGCGAAGAATGCACTATAGGAAGTTATGATTCCGTTTATGCATAGCTGAGATACGTGGAGTTAAAAATGTGTGAAATTAAATTCTCAGTACAATTATGACGACGATATATATTGTACCAATTATTTGCATGCTCTGTAACTGTGGGGGGCATCTCATGTAGTAACAAGAAATCCAAATTTGCATTCGCGTCAAATTCGATAACCTCAGGCCAAAAACCGGTCCACTTTACGTGAACCACCCCATATATTATACTCATTGCTCCTCTACTGTATCTCCGCCTGGTTTCAATAAAGGGGGGGGGGGGGGGGGGGGGGGGGGTAGGGTCTGTCGGCTGAAAAAATGACCATTTTTTATAATTTTTTTTCGGCGATGAGCTAAATATTATTTATTTTTGTAAACTGCTCCGCATAAAATAATATTCCATCAATAAGTAGTATTTTTTTTTAGTGAAAATATAAATAAATAAATGATTGGCAGCAGATTCCCTAAGACGCCTCGAAAAAAAGTTGGTTTTCCGTTGCCCTGATAACTCGTCACTGGATCATCCGAAATCAAAAAACCAGAAAATTTTGAAAACTACATGACTTTGTTCTGAAATTGACGAAGCGAATTTTTTTTTAGGTTCATTTTTTAATTTTTGGCAGCACTTTGAAGTTAAAACAGCGATTTTCGGCGAAAAAAAGGTCTAATCGTTATTGTAAAATCAATATTTATTGTAAATTTTAAAAAACTCGACGTCAATGTCTGAAAAAGTAGATCAAGAATATGGGATTAAATTTTCATAAGGATCGGTTCATTAGATTTCGAGATATCGCGGCAATGGACTTTAAAAAAGGTAGTTCCGAGATGAACGCGTTTAAAGTTTTCAAAGCGTTCAAAGCTCAGGCCGGAACCAAACAGAGCGCTCCGCTGTAAACATCACAACTCTCATAATTTTGCTCCGATCGCTTTGAAAATTTTACACACTATTCTTGAATGTCTATACTTTCATATGAGCCAATAAAAAAAAAATGAAAAAATTTGAAATTTCAAGACCCTACCCTCCCCCCCCCCCCCCCCCCCCCTTAAAGCCGTATAAGAATCTTTCAGATGTAATTATCACCAAACTTTTATTATAGCATGCGAGTCTGAACGCGTCTGATACTCGACGTTTGTTGATGATTACATCTGAAGGATCTTTATACGGCTTTAATTAAAACCAGGTGTGGATACAGGGGAGGGGCAATGCAATTGCCACTAACCGACTTACGACCAAAGCACTTTATTTTGACAAATTTCCAAATTTTCATTGACTGACGAATTAAAAATTTATCAAATTCTTTTTTTGGAACGAATTTTCTGAAAAATAGGTGAAATCATACAAAAATCGCACTCCCTCCCCCCCTAAACGGAATCCTGTATCCGCGCCTGATTAAATCACAAATCTCTCAATGCGTATGCTGCTAAAATCTTTTCGTGTCAATCATGTTGTCAGTCTTGTGATAGCCTTTGATAAGGAAGGATCTATTATAATTACTCACGATGGAGGCGGAATTATTGTCCATTCGAGGAAATAGAAAATTTATCGACAACGGATACACATATGTATTCGATAAGCAAAGTAAATGTGGAGAAAAAAAGTTTTGGCGGTGCACACGAAAAATGGATGGGTGTAAAGCGCGGATGCACACATGCGTGCGTACTGATCAGGTATGTATACACTATACATTAGGGCAGTGTTGCATGGGCTGTATTAATTACAATTTGTAATTAATTATATGAAAATTACAAATTACAAATGTGATTTGTTATCGGAAAAAATATACCCCATACTATGGGGTATATTCGAGTATATGTCGGTAGATTAAAAAATATACCCCATATTATGGGGTATATACGAGTATATGTCGGTAGATAGGGTAGATTCGAGTATAAACCGGTACATAGAATACTTTCGAGTATCAGTCGGTATGTAGGGTATATTCGAGTACAGGTTGATATATACAGTGTATTCAAGAATAAATTTTTATATCGGGTATATCCCATTACATATGGGATATATGTATTCGAGTATATGTCGTTAGATAGGGTAGATTCGAGTATAAACCGGCACATACAATACATTTGAGTATCCATCGGCATGTAGAGTATATTCGAGTACACATGGGGTATATTCGAGTACATATGGGGTATATTCGGGTATATGTCGGTAGATTCGAGTATAAACCGGTATAAACTGGTGCATAGAATACATTCGAGTATCAGTCGGTATGTAGGGTGTATTCGAGTACAGGTTGATATATACAGTGTATTCAAGAATAAATTTTTATATCGGGTATATCCCATTACATATGGGGTGTATGTATTCGAGTATATGCGTTGGATAGGGTAGATTCGAGTATAAACTGGCACATAAAATACATTTGAGTATCTATCGGCATGTAGAGTATATTCGAGTACATATGGGGTATATTTCGAGTATATGTCGGTAGATAGGGTACATTCGAATATATACTGGTATATACCCAAATATACGAAAGATATAAACAAAAATATACCCTGCATACCGGCACATATTCGAACGCACCTTATATATACTTGAATATACGCAGTCAAAAGGTTAGAATAGGTTCAGCTACGCCATGGAAGCCACCCACACATAGGCATACGCACATGCGGAATACCCAGACGGTGGCTGTGGCTCCCGAAAGGTTGGAATAGGTTAGAATAGGTTAGAATAGGTTAGAACAGGTTAGAATATGTTAGAATGGGTTAGAATAGGTTAGAATATGTCAGAATGGCTTAGAATAGGTTAGAATAGGTTGGAACAGGTTAGAATAGGTAAGGCCACCCCACTAATCCTACACGCACACACACATGCGAAATACCCAGACGGTGGCTGTGGCTCCCGAAAGGTTAGAATAGGTTAGAACGGGTTGGAATAGGTTAGGACACCCCACTAATCCTACACACACACACACATGCGAAATACCCAGACGGTGGCTGTGGCTCCCGAAAGGTTAGAATAGGTTAGAACGGGTTAGAATAGGTTAGAATAGGTTAGAACAGGTTAGAATAGGTTAGGACACCCCACTAATCCTACACACACACACACACACATGCGAAATACCCAGCGGTGGCTGTGGCTCCCGAAAGGTTAGAATAGGTTAGAACGGGTTAGAATAGGTTAGAACAGGTTAAAATAGGTTAGGACACCCCACTAATCCTACACACACACACACATGCGAAATACCCAGACGGTGGCTGTGGCTCCCGAAAGGTTAGAATAGGTTAGAACGGGTTAGAATAGGTTAGGACACCCCACTCATCCTACACACACACACACATGCAAAATACCCAGACGGTGGCTGTGGCTCCCGAAAGGTTAGAATAGGTTAGAACGGGTTAGAATAGGTTAGAATAGGTTGGAACAGGTTAGAATAGGTTAGGACACCCCACTAATCCTACACACACAAACACATGCGAACTACCCAGACGGTGGCTGTGGCTCCCGAAAGGTTAGAATAGGTTAGAACGGGTTAGAATAGGTTAGAATAGGTTAGAACAGGTTAGAATAGGTTAGGACACCCCACTCATCCTACACACACACACACATGCGAAATACCCAGCGGTGGCTGTGGCTTTTGAAACTTAAAAAACCCTGATATATCGCTTACATAGGCCTACGAAATGTAACTTCCAATTTCTCCTTCAAATAATATTGCTTTTTCTCAGATATTTAGGTAACTATGTCGAATCAAAATATAGGGCACATTTCTTCACAGCACATCGAGATTTATTTTTATAAAACATGTGCAAATCCATAATTTTCACAACCATTTTCACGAAAAAATTAAGTATAATGAGAAACCCTCAACAAGACTTGCGTATAGAATAATATATTTTATATATAATTCGAAGTTAACTTTAGTAGTACCAAGAAAACTGAACAAAATATACATCTCACAAAACTTATGTGCTAGAATTATTTACAAATTTGTTTTTCATAGATCAGTACCTAAAATCTATCGACATTACTACTTAGTTTCGTCAGGGGAAAACTATTGCTGGCCCGTGTAACTAATAACATAAGTATGCGGAGTAAATATGATATCATTCTTAATCAAGGTACTATTACGGTTCCACGACCATACTCATGGCAGTGATCCTGGCATCATCGAGGCAGCAATTATCACAAATGAAATGAAGCGCAGGGCGATACAGACTGTCGAGACTCCTGGTCAAGTTATGGCCAATGCGATGGCGGGTACTTCGGCAGCAGTGCTAGGGCAACTTGCAAATAGAGATGCTCGGCGTAAAACAATTCAACGAAAACGCAACGCAGGTCGGGCTATACCACCATCGCCGAAAGATTTATTGTCCCTGGATATACGGGAGGAATATAAATATTATGTAGTTTCGCCAAATGAAACCATATTATTCCTTCTGGGAGACACAGGAAAGGCTGCAGATCGCATTCTCTTATTTGGGCGAGAGGATGCCCAAGAATGGAGCTCGCTAATGAAGGATATATACATAGACGGCACCTTCAAAATAGCGCCATCATTATTTAGTCAAGTATTCGTCATCCTTGCGGCACGAGACGGATATGTCTTTCCTGTCCTGTATGCCCTGCTTGCTGATAAGAGACAGGAAACATACTGCAGATGTTTCAATCTTATTAAATCGATTTGGCCAGATTTTAATCCCGAAAATGTGAATTCGGATTATGAAATTGCTATATTTAATAGTATTGCTGAGCAATTTCCTGAAGCAGATATCCGGGGCTGCTTATTTCACCTATCCCAAAATATTAAAAAAAAATTGGGTAAAGAGCATTTATTATCACAGTATAATACCGATGCAGAATATGCACTTAAAGCCCGAATGATCGTCGGGCTAGCATTTGTGCCCACAGAACATCTATCAGAAGCAGTAATGCGGCTGTATGAACATCTTCCTGCGTCTTTACAAAGAATTTTGGAGTGGTTCGAGGTATGAATATTGTATTAATTCTGTAGTTCTGAATCCTTGCACTGCCATACATAATCTTGGTTGTCTCTCTCTCTTTCTTCAACGACCTCATCCTCTTTCAAGCATGTAGTCAAATCCTTAAATGAATATATATGGGGTATTCCAAAATATTTTTAACGGTCATTTACCCCGACCCCCATCGATTTCCGAATAAATTATTCTCAGGGTAACCCTAGACCCAGGTATGATTGCTGAATTAGTTTAGAATTTTGCGAAGAAGTTACGATTTTTTGAAAATCGCACTTTTCGGCAACAGCTCGTTTTTCATCCAATTCTAGTTGGCAACCAAGGTATCCCACGGAAAAGTGACTGGTGCACAACTGTCCAGTTTTTTGACGTACTTCGAAATGGAAATATTTGTAAATTTTTTCAGACACCGGAAGTGCCGAAATTCTCGTTTCAAAAATCAAAATCTCGGATTGCAAAAAGTCGCCGTGATCGATCTTTTTGAAATTTGTAGACAAAATTCGACATCGAAAGACGGAATTTTGAAGACCAAGCCGAAGTTGGGCCTACATCGGGTTTAGGAGGTATGGCTATTTTAATCACGCGAAAATTCATATTCCGGCGTTATTTTTGTTATTATTATTATGATGATCATTAAAATTATCAAAATTATTATTTTTGTTATTATTATTATTATTATTATCATTATCATTATAAATTTATAGCAAAAATAATAATTCTGATAATTTTAATAATCATCATAATAATAATAACAAAAATAACGCCGGAATATGAATTTTCGCGTGATTAAAATAGCCATACCTCCTAAACCCGATGTAGGCCCAACTTCGGCTTGGTCTTCAAAATTCCGTCTTTCGATGTCGAATTTTGTCTACAAATTTCAAAAAGATCGATCACGGCGACTTTTTGCAATCCGAGATTTTGATTTTTGAAACGAGAATTTCGGCACTTCCGGTGTCTGAAAAAATTTACAAATATTTCCATTTCGAAGTACGTCAAAAAACTGGACAGTTGTGCACCAGTCACTTTTCCGTGGGATACCTTGGTTGCCAACTAGAATTGGATGAAAAACGAGCTGTTGCCGAAAAGTGCGATTTTCAAAAAATCGTAACTTCTAAAAAAAAAATCGCAAAATTCTAAAATAATTCAGCAATCATACCTGGGTCTAGGGTTACCCTGAGAATAATTTATTCGGAAATCGATGGGGGTCGGGGTAAATGACCGTTAAAAATATTTTGGAATACCCCATATATATATTTAATCCTTATATTTGTTTATACCGAGAAGAAATCTTGATACTGCACAGTCGAAGTGCCTAACTGCGCATGCGCGAGTTCCGTCGTCCGCTGAGGCAGGCTAGCCATCCCGAGTTTTAGCTGTCAAACTTTGTTTTTGATGGCGAGGTTTTAACGACATGAATTTTTGGGGTTATATCTTGAATAATTGCGGTAGCGATTCGGAAAGGCTTGGAAAGCTTTATTGAAACTTGATTTTCGACCGTCGCAATTTATTTCGAACAGTTGACTGCTTGCTTCAAATCGATTTATCGGTTTATTTTTCAAGGATTTGCCTCATCTAATTAAAATTGAAAACTAGTGGTCTCAATGATGGGTGGTTGGAAAAAAGCGAAGCAGGTAGGTGAAAACAGTTTATTAAATTGTATTAATTTGATACAGTAGAAATAATCCAAATTATTTTGATCAACAGGAAATGTTGGTGAATAAATGCCGTTGCACTAGAAAATTCAAGAATGAGTTTGCGACAGCCAAATAATTGCATTTTTTGAGTAACTATCTCGCTAAAAAGAAACATTAGTTTGACGAGTTCTGAAAATGAATAGTACCAAACTGATCGTTGAAGAAGTTTGAATATCTTATCTTTAACGGAATTGTGATTTTCTTTTTTAACGAGTCTACTTTAGGGGGGTACA
Organism: Tenthredo livida; assembly: GCA_963992785.1. Taxonomy (NCBI): domain Eukaryota; kingdom Metazoa; phylum Arthropoda; class Insecta; order Hymenoptera; family Tenthredinidae; genus Tenthredo; species Tenthredo livida. The sequence goes on from OZ023071.1 coordinate 14,158,066, forward strand.
TACGCCTTTAAAATAATTTTTTGCAAATTACTGCTACGCTCTGAGAGAACATTCTAGTGACTCAGTTTTTCTACAGTTGATTAGTGCTATTTTGATACATAGTTCATGATTTTTCCAGATTTTATGTCCTCCGCTGAACATAAATTCAGTCCATCGAAGAAAAAGCAGTTGTCGTAGGATGCAGGCTGCTGCGTTGGATGAAATTTCTTCCACTTTTGAGGAAATATTGGTTTCGTCCGAAATTACATTCAACGGGAACCACTGGCCAGAGAATGGGTAGTCAGGATAGTGGAGATTCGTCATCCAGAGTTGTGGGGCGATTGGCCCGTAAGTTGTCGTTTTGTTTAATAATTTTACTACGGTGACATAATTTACGCTTTAATTAACTGTTGTTTTTTTTCTCTTTTTCAATTCTTCTTCGTTAATGGACTATCGATTACTGTGCCCTGGAGTTGCATGAAATTCACCAACTATTTGATGGAGCCAACGAAGAGTCTGTGAAAGGCCGCATCAGGTACGTCTGCTGTAAATTTACACTCTTTATTGAAACTTGACAATTGTAAGTACGAGCCGGATAATTTTTTTAATTCCTTCTCACCAATTCCACTTGTTAATTTCATGTCCATCGGCACTGATTACTGGCCTCCGGAGAGCTGCGCTGTGACCAATCCACTCCGAAGTTACCTGCTACCTGGATTCAACAATTCATTTATTTTTTATCTAATGTAATAATAAAGAACATTTCCAAAATAAACGTTATTTTCACTCACCTGCCTCAGTTTGTCCAGACTGCCAGTTAACAATGACCTTTCCGATTTGATTTTAGATTTAATTTTTCAATAAATAATTTCAAGAGGAGTTTTGTAGCAATTGATTTTGTTTTTCCATCAAATCCTTCGTTGTGCCGATTGAATTATCTTACGATATGGACTATTTTGTTGAAAATTGCTAATCGATGCTACTTTTATCGTGATAATTTACGTGAAATTAAAATAAACAACAACATAACCTCACTGACTAGTCTATGCGCGAAAGCTTGACAGCTCTTGCTTCATTTCTTGCAAGTTGGCACCCCTGCCTACTACGTCATAATATTATTGCGGGACCATCTCGTCGACCACTCAAATTGAATTATTTGGCGCGGGCGCAGTCAGGCGTTTCGACTGTGCAGTATCAAGATTTCTTCTCGGTATATTTATATTATAATTACCCATTTCTTCAGAATCCTTTAGCTGAATCAATCTTAGTACTTATTTGAATTTTGTTTTCTTCTATCTGTTTAATAACTCTGTGAGATTCCTCTCGTAGGTACTTTCAACCCTAACTCTGGTGATTCCATTATTAAATTTATCAATGTTTGATAAATATTTTCAACGCTCTCTCTCTCTCTCTTTCCATTAACGACTTATCGCCTTTTCAGGCATGTAGTCGGACATAAATATTTTTAACAATCCTTGAATAATCTTGGTTGTTCTTCTTCTCCTTCCTTTAATGAATTATCGCCCGATTGAATAATCTTGGTTGTATCCATCGAGACTAGAGACTCAGAGCACGAACTACCATGGTGATTTAGAAGCATAGACTTATAAGTCTATGTTGAGAAGCGAATTCGAACTAGCCCACTAGCGCCAACCCGTGACCATATATTTCTGTTCGCTCAACTCTCTTTATCTCTTTGTCTTCCTCTCTTTTCCTTTAGAGACTTATCGCTTTTACGAGCATATAGTCTGTTCGCTCAACTAAACCGCAGTTCGTGCTCTTGGTCTCTAGTCACCATGGTTGTATCACAGACGGTTAAGGCCGGTTTACATAGGACATTCACGTTTCCGTTGCCGTTTCTGTTTCATTATTTTTTATCGTACTCGACCTACAGAAGATCGTACTCTCAATTTTTTTTCAGATTTTTCGGACGAGTCGTTCTCCAAACAAAAAATTAATGAACCTCGTTTATTGAAAAAAAACGCGTTTTTTTGATTCTTTGAAAATTCACGAAATTTCTGAGCCACAAATCACAGTGGAAGTATTTTCATTTATTTTTCTATTTAATTTAAGAGGAAAGATACATGTAAATTGAAAAAAAAAATATATTTTTTCACTATAATTTATGGCTCAAAATTTGGTTTTGCGACACAGAATTTTTGTAAATTTTGTGAGAATATTAAAAAAGGGCGTTTGTTTTTTCAAAAAGTGAGGCTCATCAATTTTTTTTTTAGAGAACGGCCAGTCCGAAAAATCTAAAGAAAATGGATACTACGTTCTTCTGTAGGTCGAATAAGATAAAACATGATGAAACAGATCGCTGAGAGTCAGGAAAAATGCCGCCGAGTTGGGGTGGACTACCTCATATTATGTAGAATTGTTTCTAATACAACTTTACTTCACTCAGTGTGATTTTGGACGTTTTACCCACGCGAAACCTCCATTTTCATACCTCCTGAAGTAACATTTTGTACAATATTCGACGGAAAAACTTCTTCTTATCTCGTGTGATTGCAAAACTCGCCTTCGGCTCGTGCTGCAACCTCACACTCGTCAGAAATTTTTTTACCGGACTCGTATTGATTGTAATGTACTATTAATGTATATATGTTAATACTGTTGTTCAGGTTAATTATATAGGACGTCTCCAACGAAACGGAACACGTTTGGACCCTTTATTCGCGCCCAAAATTTGGTCCGTGTATGATAGAGTTTTGTCGGGACAAAATAGGACAAACAATTTTACGGAAGCCGCACACCGAACTCTTCAAAGAGAGTTGGATGCTCAACATCCGTCAATTTGGAAATTCATTGACGGATTAAGAATAGTCCAAAAAAATAGGGACGCGCATTATAGCGCATTCTTGACAGGTATATCACCTCCTTATAAAAGGCGGAAGTACCAAGAAGCGGATGCAAGAATTGTTCAGAATGTGCGCCGATTTGCCAATAGAACAATAATTGAATACTTGACAGGCATCGCGCAAAACTTTTTGCTTAATTAATATTTTGCATTTTTGCAAGAAAAAGTGAATTAGAAATTGGAGAATCGTAATGAAACTGTACTGCCGTGCTTAGTCAAGAGGCAGTAAATGACTTTTCCATGAAGTCAAGTAATATATTATTAGTCATTCAATAATTATCATGAAAAAAAGTATTATCAATTTAGCTTTAAAATATCAGAAATTTAGATTTCAGATTTCTTTCATTTCACTTTACTGCCTTCTACCTAAGCACGGCAATGTAGGTAATATTTCTAGTTTTCTTTCTTTCGTATGTTACCTTCATCGTGGTATGTTCGTAAGTTTAGATTATCTACATTTAGTCTTAGTTTTTTCAAACGCTTACGATCATCACACCATTTTTTGTTAACCATTTCATACTTGTTTTCTGAACTGTAAATCTTATATTTAATTTGAGTTTTCCGTAACCCTTTTTGCTGCATACTGTTTTTTGTCACCTCTTTGTTCTTGTTTTGTAATTTGTGAAACATGTATGTATCTCCTGGGTTTTATTTTATTGTAATGCTTTTGATTATCATTCTATTGTTTGTTAACTGTTTCAATCGTGTATTCTTTGGTTTGAATCATAAACTTCATTTCTACTCTACTTTTAACTGTATACTTCATTCCATAATTATTCTCCTATCCGTCTTTTCGCTCTAGTTTTAGCTGAGTTTTAGTGCAATTGATTGTGATTGCTTGTTGTTCTTTCTTACGGTGTTTGGCATGTGGTATGGAGACATTACAATCGGTAGGAATCCTGCATGCTCTGGTAGAAACCCCCTGCAGTAGTTTAGGTATGAGGTGAGTGAGGTAGGTATAAAATAAGTGAACTTACGCGTGAGCTTGCATTTTACTTTGCTATGGGTAATAAACGATGATAATCAGCGGAAATATATTCTTTAAGTCGTAGCTGTGATTTGCAAGATCCGTTAGCCAGAACGTCCGGCGCCAAAACGTCCGGCGCCAAAACGTCCGGCGCCAAAACGTCCGGCGCCAAAACGTCCGGCGCCAAAACGTGCGGCGCCAAAACGTGCGGCGCCAAAACGTGCGGCGCCAAAACGTCCGGCGCCAAAACGGCCGGCGCCAAAACGGCCGGCGCCAAAACGGCAGGCGCCAAAACGGCCGGCGCCAAAACGGCCGGCGCCAAAACGTCCGGCGCCAAAACGGCCGGCGCCAAAACGGCGGCGCCAAAACGTAACATACCCACCTTTCCTAGCAGATCCTTTCGTACTCGTTGTCTTCTTCTTCGTCTTCTTCTTCGAAGTGGCCTCAGTCGTTTTCCTTTTCTTTGTCTTTGTAGGGGTTTTACGTCTTCTGAGCAATTTAGACCTCGTAGCTGGTACGGATAGCATCGGTGAAAGGGCAAGGCCAGACTGACCCAAGGCTCCCCCGTATCTGAGTTGATAGCCCTCTCCTTTCATAATCTTTTCAAGCCCGTCCTGGGCCTTTCGTTTCAAGTTCTGGCCTGTCACGCTGGCGCGTGTCCGAAACGCCTGTTTCCACGGTACGTCATTGTCCAGGTCCGATATGAAATTCATACCACTACGCAGAACTTCTTTACCGAGTACACGTACTCCTCTTTTTAACAGCGGAATAGCCCGTCTGAATAGGCCACCCAGAAAACTACCGATACCATGACCCCGCCCATTTGCGACTCGTAATACTCTATGTACTGTGCCATGGTATTAACCCGTTTTTTCCTGTTATTCTCAATACCGGCATCAAACTAGTATATTTTCTTCAAGTGTAGTGTGGCTGTCAAGGTTCCGTGGTCGAATGGTATAGATTTACCCTGGTGGTCTCTTATAGATATTTCGATCGTCCGGAAACTCGAGAGAAGTAAAGGAAGATAGTGCGGCGGTGAAAATGTTTTGACTTCCACACCCGCGGTGTCGGCCCTTTGTCTCAGCTGAAGTACACGTAGAAGCGGCGCATAGACGTCTCATACGATACATGGTTCTACGATGTCACAATAGACGAACATGAGTGATGGTAGCTCTTGGTCCTCTTTACCGGATTTCAACGGTAACATGCGAACCTCTGGTGTGATGCGGGGTAGCAAAATTTCATTTCCAGCCGTAATCCTGTCGTCACTAGCATGTGTACTAGATACAGTCTCAGCTAGTTTACGATTTAACCTTTCTTTCTCGCTAGCTAGGTACGTCAAGGGATACTGTATCTCAACAATAGCGACTTCCCACTTGCCAGAGAGCTCGATCGTCCGTGGTAGCTGGGTGATATAGCAACAGGTCCTGTTATCGGGAAAAACCCGCATCGAGCTATTGCTAGGTAGGGTTATGTAGAACTGCATTATGATGCAATATCTTGAAGACCGGCGGCCGGAATCCAGCTGTTCAACTTTTCGGGGTAACCTTTCCAGCTGACAAGAACTTTCTTAATGGGACCCCGACCCTTGCTGCGAATGATTTTATCAATTTGGAACTCAGCGTTTTCAAGGTCCTTGGTCACGCGCTGTAGTTCAGGTTCATAGAAATATCCGTCGATTTCCTCTCCCGAAAGGTCCACTAATTCGTAAACGTTCGGTAAACCTGTTACAACTCGTCGAATCTTGAACAGTTCCTCGCTCCAATTAGCCTCGTTTCCCTTCGCGAAGGTACCCTTCGTCTCACTTATACGCACAAGATCGTCCTTGGCGAATTTTGGCTTTCGTGCCTTGCGTGGCTGATGGTTACGTTGAATGTTTGCACGTGCCTCCGCCGCGTTGAAGAGCGTCACGGCAGAAGGAGCCATTTTGATACTCGAGTGTACGGTGTCGTTATACGAGCTAACGAGTTTTTGCAGGACATCGATGTAACGGTGGGTGTTTTTATGAGTAAAATACCTCTACATTCGATCCTTCAGAGTACGGTTGAATCGCTCGACAACGGCCGCTTTTATATCCGGGTTACGAATCACGCGAAAACGTATATCATTCTCGCTGAGGAGTTTTTGTAACGCTCCACCCACGAACTCTTTACCCTTGTCGCTCTGTAGGGTTACCGGTCGACGCTGCGTAGAAGACAATATCTGTTTGAAGCCAGCAGCTACATCGCTGGCCGATTTACGGAATAGAGGGATCACCCATACAATTTTACTCAGAACATCGCTGACAACCAGTAGGTAACGGAAATCGTCATTATGCTCCTTTATCGAAACAAGTTCTACCAAATCAGCTTCCCAGAGATCGTCTATATTTGAAACGTTGTACCACAGTCTCTGGAACTTCCATCGTACCGGTTTGTGTAAAGTATAGGGATCCTGAATTCCTAGCAAGTTTTCTATGGCAGCAGCCTTTACATTCCGAACAGCCCTCTTCAACTTCCTAGCCCCGGCATAACCAGCTGGGCGGGAGGGATCGTAGTATATCCGTTCTAACTCTCTCATTTCCGTAATGGCCCTATCAAAAAAATCCACATGGGAAACCATGTGGGTCTCCCAGGTTCCCAGTTCCCAGGGGAATTTTGGCAGGGAACCCATCTGGGATGTGGGGCTCCCAATAAGACCCATGTGGGATGTGGGTACCCCATAGGACCTGTGTGGTAGGTGTGGGTCTCCCGATAGGACCCATGTGGGATGTGGGTACCCCATAGGACCTTAAAGACGTCTTTACGACATAAGACGACATTCAGACGTCCAAAAGTGAGACATTGGACGTCTATACCACGACTTTAAGACGACTTTTATTTTTGTGTTTACTGGGTGATTTACCAAAACTTCCATGTGGGTGCCTAACAAACCCGTGTGGGATCCCAAACGTCCTATGTGGGTGACCAACAAACCCATGTAGGTTTCTGCGAGTCCCACATAGATTTCCAAGACTCCCATGTGGGTTTCCAGCAAAACCATATGGGTACTCAACAAACCCATGTAGGGTCATCAATGCCCTATATGAGTTCCTAGAAGTCCCACATGGTTTACCGAAACTTCCATGTGGGTGCCTAACAAACCCGTGTGGGATTCCAGACGTCCTATGTGGGTGACCAACAAAACCATGTAGGTTCCTGGAAGCCCCACATCGATTTCCAAGACTCCTATGTGGGTTCCCAGCCAAACCGTGTGGAAGACCAACAAACCCATGTAGGTTCCCAGCCAAACCATGTGGGAGACCAACAAACCCATGTAGGTTCCCAGCCAAACCATGTGGTTGACCAGCAAAACCATATGGGTTCCCATGTGTCCCACCTGGATTTTTTCAATAGGGGGAAATGGCAATCAGCCTTCTTTCGGCGAGTGCTGCGGTGTTTTTCCAGGTATTTCTTCCGTTCGTCGAAATTTCGACGGTGAGAAGAAGGATTCGTCGTCTGTGTTACCAGAACCGGCACCCGGCTCCCTGTCTGGATGATTGCCACTACTGGTCCCGGAGTCCCTGGAGCCGTGCGGTGCTCGGCGTCCTTTAGCCTGACTTCGTGACACAGGGGTTACTGCGGGTGGTGGTGAGGTCGATTGAGCATTTTTCCAGACAGTAGGATCTCCGACATATTCCCGAGGTATATTGATGCTCTGGAGAAGACGTGAGTACGCATGTCTACTATGCGGTTGAAAGCCTTTTCTAGAACGCACAGTGTCATTGACTAGATCGACAATATTTGTCCCCGGGAGAGGTTTGTTGTCTATGCTTACGACACCTTGCTTGTCCCAGGAAAAACGTGAGAGAAACTCCGCCAGATGCTTGAGGAGAAGCTCCGCCTTTGACTGGTATTTTTTTGGTACTGTTAAGGCAATCCTCGATATCCGTTGTTGTTTGTCAGCGGAGGTTTCTTCATCTTTTCCTTGTACGAGTTCCGCGGAATTAGTTTCATCGGGAACGGAGTAAAGATCCACGCGAAGCGGTTTCCGGGACTCCTCGGCGAAATATAGGAAACGCTGTAATAGCTGTTGATAAAGCTTCCATTTCGCTGCGTCATCCAGCTCGGGAGAGTTCAGAAAAGCGCGCATCTCTCTATCGAGCCTGGATGCCGGGGAACTTGTGCTCTGTTCGTTATTCTCGGAGTCACCCGCGGAAGCTGCTGTCGAGGAGGTTATACCACGTTGAAAACGTTCTACGGTGTCCGACGGTATTAGTACCATCTTCTTCGCATGCTCCATCGTTCTTCTCGTAATTATTGACTAAACAGCTGAGTGAAAAATGTCCCGAGAATGGGAGCTATTAGCATAGGCAGAAACCCGCTACCGTTTTGAACTAGTAATTTTTTCTTGCTCTTCCAGCTTCCCTTGCTAGCCGACAGTTTACGAAGAAGATGTTCATGTTTGGCTAATCGAGCTTTTTTTCTGCCTAGTGAGTATGACGTTACCGCGCACAGTGTTCAAAGCACATTCACATATATTTTTCACGAGTGTATTATCGGCAGTGCGTAGTGACGCTAGTCTCTGTTGCGGTTTCAGACTGCACGGGGCCTTTAGAGTCAGCGTATTTGCACTTCCGAATCGTCTACGTGCCTTAGCACCACGTCTGGAACCAGCTCCACGTTGTACGGAGCCCGCGCTCCCGTCCGTTTGTACAGCGCGTGACATTCCAAACGAACGACTGGTGAACCGTGCTGAGTGCCTGACTCAGTGCAGCCAGATCGTGCGATATTTTTACCCCTTCCCTAGTGACGCGCGCGCCCGACACACAAGTAAGCGATGTGTGTCGGTGTGTCCCCTCGATTTGGAGGGCGACCTCGGCTTCCTTCGGCACCGATCGGCTTTCCGACACACCGACACGCATCGCTTACTTGTGTGTCGGGCGCGCGCGTCGCTAGGGAAGGGGTAAAAATATCGCACGATCTGGCTGCACTGGCGTGACTTTATATCCTTCATCGGGACATATACATACTGGTGCGAGGGGCTGGTAATTCTGGGAATCAGCGAGAAAAATCAAAAAGAAATCACAAGAAATCATTGGAAATCGATAACACTGAGCATTTGTTTTTAAACAAACCTAACACGTCGTGTGTCAACGCTGTGTTAAAGCACTACAATTTTTTCTGTTCGCCCACGGCAGTTCGACGGTACGTTTATCAGTGTCAAAAAAGTAACGCGCTTGACCGGTGAATTTATCAGAGTGAAATCCTCAATCAACTGTGAAATATCTTCGCGCGATCAGTGTTTCTGGCAGTTTCTGGTAACCCGGGAAAATTTTTTTTTTATATAATTATATAAAATTATGTATGAATGACTGTATAAAATTATATATGAGTTTTGGCCATATATAATTTTATATAGTTTTATATAATTATATATACTGGTATCGGCTCAGAAAAGAAAAAAAAAAAAAAAAACTGGTCCCGGCCGGGGATTGATCCGTGAACCGTGCACTCGCCAACTCTACCCGCTACCAACTGACCCAAAACTTGTTATTGAAATGATGCGCTTAAGGGGGTATCCCCACCTGTAAATGGGTTAAAATTCTGAGAAAGAGATTGATATTTTACAGCGAATTTAAGAGTCCGATCAAATCTAAAAAAATCACGAAGTTTAGGGAGGGTTTGACCCTCATTATCCATACTTAACATTGAATATTACTTTGAGTCTAATAGTAGTTACGCTGAATATAGAAAAATACAAAATTACTCGGTTGTCGCGAAGAATCAGTAGTACCGTCGGATCGATTCTGGAATTTTTGGTCTTTAATTGTTCAGAAGAGATGCCTCTATCATATGAACATAGAACTTTGTGATTTGACTATTTTTGGTAGAGATAATAGAAAAAGTAGAGAAAAAAAATTGAAGAATTAGAAAAATCTCAGTAAAAACTTAGCGACTCAGGCAATTTTCGCGATATCAAAAAGTTCTATGTTCATATGATAGAGGCATCTCTTCTGAACAATTGAAGACCAAAAACTTGAGAATCGATCCAACGGTACTACTGATTCTTTGCGACAACCGAGTAATTTTATATTTTTCTATATTCAGCGTAACTACTATTAGACTCAAAGTAATATTCAATGTTAAGTATGGATAATGAGGGTCAAACCCTCCCTAAACTTCATGATTTTTTTGGATTTGATCAGACTCTCAAATTCGCTGTAAAATATCAATCTCTTTCTCAGAATGTTAACCCATTTAAGGTGGGGATACCCCCTTAAGCGAATATGAAATATACAAATGTCATATATTCCAATTCTTATTGAACAAAATTTCACATCTGACGTATTAATTATCAATTTTATGGTAATTAAATGCAACAAACACGCAGTTATCATTAAATGATATTCTGTGTGGAATATAAATTGAGTTAGCGAAATTAAATCTATTAAATAAGCATTCAAGTAATTTGATGAATTCAGAATTAATTTACATGAATGCTGATAATCAATTATATTAATAAAAAAAAAACATGACAAAAATGCACCAGTAATTTTTTTGATCTCCTGGCAGTGCATTTTTTCAAAGAAAAATTTTCTGTAACAATTATCAATTGAAACGATGTCGAAATTATTCAATATTTGGTAACTTCGATTTCCTTCATTAGAACCTGAAAATTAATCAAGTAATAAAAACAATCATGCAGAAGCGTTATTCAATGATTGAATTTTTAAATTATATATTTACTTTTTCTATGATAATAAAAATAAAGTATACCTTCAATGATCAACGCGTGACTTTTCATTTTTTTACAAATTTTGTATGAATATATAAAAATTAAGTTTTAAAATCGATCAAGTTTACTTAATATTTCCGAATTGTAATATTTATTGAATGCATTTATTTACAAAGTGCACATTTTTGCATCAAATTTTTTTTTTTTTTCTTTTATTATCCCAGAATATTTACAATCTGTCTCGTCGACAATGGGTAAATTGTATGTGTGTGTAAGGCTTGGAACTGATTGCCCATCGGCTCACATCTGTAGTAGGGAGTAGTTGAGGGGTCAGCTACTTTTATGGGTGCTGGGGTACGAAATTAGGTTTTGCGAAATCTAGTTAGCAGGTCTGTGGGTACGTGTCTTTTAAGCCTGGGGCTCCTCCCTGTGTTTTTGTGGAGCTGTTGGGCTAGCAGGTTGGGGTGTAGGCTGAGCCTTTCTTTATATTTGGTGGCGATTCTAGTGACTTCATCCTTCACTAGCGGAATATTTAGGTCTACCCGTATTCTCTCATTCGGAACGAACCACGGAGCGTCGACGATGTTCCTCAGGACTTTGGCTTGAAATCTTTCCAAGATCTCTATGTTGGAGTGCGACGTCGAGCCCGATAGCTGGATCCCGTAGCTCCATATGGGCTTTAGGATGGACTTGTACAGTTGTAGTTTATTTTCCACTGAGAGCTTGGATCTCCGATTCATTAGCCAGTAGATTTTGTACAGTTTCAGGTTCATGTGTTTGCGTTTCGTCCAGATGTGCGTTTTCCACGTTAGGCGGCGGTCTAGGTGCATGCCGAGGTATTTGACGTTCTCTGCTTGCGGGATGGCAATGTTGTTCAGATATACGGGTGGGCAGGTTTCTCGCCGGAGTGTGAAGGTTATGTGTGTGGATTTTGTTTCGTTGACTTTCAGTCTCCACCTGGTGAGCCATCTTTGGATTTTGTTCAGGTTTTCTTGAAGAAGCTGCGAGGCTCTAGCCGCGTCTGTGTGTGATGCGAGGATGGCTGTATCGTCAGCGAAGGTAGCTGTGATCGCCGACGTAGTTGTTGGTAGGTCGGCAGTGAATATGAGGTATAGTACGGGTCCCAGGACGCTCCCTTGGGGTACTCCAGATTTGATGGCATGTAGGTCGGAGTATTCGTCCTTGTGTTTTACTTGAAAGTGTCTATCGCTGAGGTACGACTTCAGGAGTAGGTACAGCTTATTGGGTAATTGCTGCTTAACCTTGTAGAGTAGCCCTGCGTGCCATACTTTGTCGAATGCCTGAGAGATGTCAAGGAAGGCAGCGGAGCAGTATCTCTTTTTTTCGAAGTCTTCGCCGATTATTTCTACTATCCTGTGGACTTGTTCTGTCGTTGCGTGTTTGTGCCTGAAGCCAAATTGGTGGTTTGGGATAATTTTGTTTGTTTGTAGGATCGGTAGCAGTCTTTTGAGGAGTAGTTTTTCGAGGATCTTTGACAAGGCCGGCAGTAGGCTGATGGGTCTGTAGGAGGTGACGTCTTCCAGGTTCTTTTCTGGCTTGGGCAGGAGGATTATTTGCGCTACTTTCCACTGGCTGGGAAAGTAGTTTAGTCTTAGCGCTGCGTTGTATATTATTGTGATCAGTCTGATCGCCTTCGGGGGGAGCTCTTTAAGAATCTTGCCGTTGATTAGGTCGTAGCCCGGGGTTTTCTTCGTTCTGGTGTTCTTGATGATCAGCTGCGTTTCTTTCACGCTGAAGCTTTTTTATTGTGGTGTCGTCCTGACTCGGTGCGTTGAGGACGGTAGTAACTTCGTTGTCTTCTTCTGCTGATGATCTTGAGGGGAGCGGTTGAAAGACTGTTGCAAGGTGTTCTGCAAAAGTGGCGGCCTTATCTTTGTTGCTCCTGGCCCATTTACCGTTATCTAGTCTAATTGGTGGGTTAGGTTGCAGGGGTCGCTTGATTTTCTTGGTAATTTTCCATAGAGAGTAGTCAGTGGCTTCGGTTGCTCTTAGATTCTCTAGATATTGTTGGATGGCTGCTTGTTTTTCCGCTTTCAGCATATTTTTCAGATGTTTCACGGCTTTGTTGAATTTAGATCGGTCTTGAGGGGCTCTGGTGTGCTGCCACCTCTTCCTTAGCTGACGCTTCTCTACGATCTTGGTTCTGACCTCTACGGAGCAGTTCCAGGAACTTTCCGCTGGGGTGTGGGAAGGAGTTGAGTTCCACGCCGCTTCCTGGATACTTTTATTCAGGTTTTCGATGGCGTCTTCGATTTCTTCTCCAGTTTTGAGCGGGATATTGCAATGGATATTATCTTCGAGGATTTCTCTGAACTGTGGCCAGTTTGTTTGTTCATTGTGTAGGGTTAGTGTAGCTTGTATTGATGCAATTTTCGACCTGAGGGTTATGATAATTGGGGAGTGGTCGGAGAATAGGTCCAGACCAGAGTTGGGCACCACTAATTACAAATTGTAATTAATTACATTGAAATTACTAATTACATTCGTAATTTGTAATTAGAAAAAAATCAATTACTAATTACATTTGTAATTTGTAATTAGAAAAAATTCAATTACTAATTACATTTGAAATTTGTAATTAGAAAAAATTCGATTACTAATTACATTTGTAATTTGTAATTAGAAAAAAATCAATTACTAATTACATTTGTAATTTGTAATTAGAAAAAGTTTGGTTACTAATTACATTTGTAATTTGTAATTAGAAAAAAATCAATCCCTAATTACAATTGCGGAAAGTAATTAGCAGCTATTTTTCTTCTAATTACAATTTTTCAAAGTAATTAAAAGAATGATTCAATCCATTTACAGTTTTTAGATGTAATTATATCTCGGTATATACTCTTATATCTGGGTATATACAACCATATAGCGACATATTCAGGTATATCTCGGTATATACCCCTATATCTGGATATGTACAACTATATAGCGACATATTAAGGTATATATCGGTATATACCCCTATATCTGGGTATATACAACTATATAGCGACATATTCAGGTATATCTCGGTATAAACCCCTATATCTGGGTATATACAACTTGTAACGAGCAATTTTCCTACCCGGAGGAAAAATGAGTAGAAAAATAAATCCCGCTCAAAAAGGTCCCAACGTATTCTCACGAAAAGGTACTGAACGGTACGATACAAAAAGGAAAAGAAAAATAGAAATAGACAAAAGCTAAGGTTGGGCGCCAGGCACACGAATGTGCCAGATAAAGTGAATTGAAAGAAAGAGAAAAAGAGCGGCAATAAAGATCAGATAAATCCAAAATTCAAACGAAAAGTTAATCAGAAAAAGAAAATACCAAGCGAACAGTTAAATTCAAAAGTCAAAATACTAATCAGAAAGAGAAACACTACGAAATAGATAAATTCAAAACTCAAAATATACTCGGCTAGTAGACGGAGAGGGGGGGCGTAGAAATAACACACTTACTCGGTACAGGTAACGGTAAGAGAAAATATAATTTAAAGGCAAAGCAAACGGTACAAAAAAAAATGATAAATAAATAATACAAGACGGCAAGGCCAGTCAGGCCGAATACAATGAAATTAAATCGAGCCAAATACCAGCGAAAATAGTTAATAATCAAAAATAAAAAAAATAAAGTAACAAAATAAAGTAGCGGCGGAATCGAAGTCCGACGTCGCCAAGGTAGAAGGCGGTTAGGCCGCGAAAAGAAACAAAGAAATAAATACAACAAAAAGAAATACGAGGTAACGCTAAATTATCCTCAAATTAACGCTCGCAACAAGAAAAGAATCCAAGAAATTTGCTAGGGAACGATACGGCACGGAGATTCTTCTCCGAGCAGCGCAAGTCCAAAGGAAAAAAATATAAAGAAATTAGGTCTCTTTGGCCTAAAATTAGCCTAGAGAAATTCTAGACCACGACTACCCGTCACTGGCGAATTTTGAATTACGGCCGTTAGTCGATAACGCAAGAAGGCAGCTAGAGGACGGATGGTCGAGGTCTTACAGAAAAGAGCCTACCTTTAAGGTGGGACGCAGCCCAGGCGGCTCCAAAAAAATATCACACACTCACAAAATAATAAAGCTAAATCACAAAAAAAAACTAGAGAAAAGTGTGCAAGAAAACTAAGAAAAACTAAGAGAAACCCCAAATAGAAACTAACGAAAAACCCCAAAAGAAAAAAAAGATAGATAAAAAGGAAAACCCAAAGAAAGATAAGATAGACGGTAAGGTACGAGATATCTCGACGTTTTCGGTGTGCTGGTCGGCAACGGAATGTCCGTCGATCGGCGATCCAAAAAGGGTGGGGGAAGCCATTCCACGCACGGCATGTTCGCCGCACCTAAACGGCGAACATTTTCAAAATTCTGGCCGGGAGGTAGGTGTTGGCGGCTTCATGAGGCTGGGAGGTGCAGCCCTCTCCCGGCCGGCAGGTGACGAGGCTGCAGAAGATGACGTAGGTGCGGATACTAATGCCGCGGCTTCCAGGACATCCCCCAGATGATCCAGCGTCGATCGACGGATGCAGGTGAATCCCGCGATGTCCTGGCGGTGATACCTGCGTCTCACAATAAAAAAACTTAAGGTAGACAATGATCTTAAAAGACATATGTTGGACTTGCGCTTCGGTGAAGAATTTGCGGTACGGCAGCGGCATGGTCGCTCACGTTTGCGAGTGGAGGCGCGGTCAGTGACAGATGTAAAATCTGCCACGTTACAAACTATATAGCGACATATTCGGGTATATATCGGTATATACCGACATATCTAGGTATATATGACTATATATCAACGGAATCAGGTATATATCGGTATATACCCCTATATCTGGGTATATACAACTATATAGCGACATATTTAGGTATATATCGGTATATACCCCTATATCTGGGTATATACAACTATATAGCGACATATTCGGGTATATATCGGTATATAGCGACATATTCGGGTATATATCGGTATATACCGACATATCTAGGTATATATGACTATATATCAACGAAATCAGGTATATCTCAGTATATACCCCTATATCTGGGTATATACAACTATATAGCGACATATTCAGGTATATATCGGTATATACCGATATATACCCGAATGTGTTGCTATATACCGATATATACCCGAATATGTCGCTATATAGTTGTATATACCCAGATATAGGGGTATATACCGATATATACCTGAATATGTTGCTGTATAGTTGTATATATCCAGATATAGGGGTATATACCGAGATATACCTGATTTCGTTGATATATAGTCATACATACCTAGATATGTCGGTATATACCGATATATACCCGAATATGTCGCTATATAGTTGTATATACTGCAACGTTTGGGGTCTTTTTAATAATTGAATTAATTAAGTGGCTAGACAGAAGGTCGTGGTTGTTGCATTGAATTTATTTGTTCGGGCGTTAACGCTAAAATCTCTCGGAAACCAATAAGCTAGCTGACCAGAATTGTGAGTAAATTAACAGTAGATGCAGATCATACTGAATATGACGGCACTAATGCAATGTACCAGAACCTGGACTGCAGGGAATTCCTAAGATAGAATGAACCAACAGCGAATACGGATTACGACGATGATAATCAGTATCGATGCGATGCACCTAAATCAGGATTTTGCTGAGGGAAAATCATGAAATAATAAATCATCAGATGAATATCCAGTAATGTTTAATATTCAAACCAATTAAAATAAAGAAAAGTACAAAAATTAGGCTACAAAATTAATCTTAAAATGCTATTCTTTCGAACGCTAACCGTTCTTCTATTTACAAAAGTGTTTTCTATGCTAGGTTTGTTTCTGTTTGCTATCCCGACAGGCGATAGGTTATTGACTCGATATTGAAATTATAACGTTATTCTAAGCCGCGTTTGGCGTGTGCTAAATGGTATAGTTTAAAGATAAAGTAACCCGACAGGCGTTACATCAAAATGAAGCTAATTTAAAGTGGCTCGACTTAATCATTCGGAGAAGACCTCCGATATGATTTTACAAAAAGAGAATCTACTAAAGCAAATGAGCTACAATTACTCCGACAGGCAGTAAGTGCTGTAAGATAGAAATGAGACAATATACCCCGACAGGCGGCAAATGCTCTAAGATTGTCGTAGAAATAATATGGTAGTGAGCGAATATACCCCGACAGGCGGCAAATGCTGGCGAGCGGCCTGACAGTGCCGAATTTATACCTGCGATGACGTCATCGTAGTCGTTCGTTCGGTCGAGCTGCCGGTGCGCGCGCCGACCTGACTCGGAGACAGCTGATATGTTACAATACCCAGATATAGGGGTATATACCGATATATACCCGAATATGTCGCTATATAGTTGTATATACCCAGACATAGGGGTATATACCGATATATACCTGAATATGTCGCTATATAGTTGTATATACCCAGATATAGGGGTATATACCGATATATACCCGAATATGTCGCTATATAGTTGTATATACCCAGATATAGGGGTATATACCGATATATACCTGAATATGTCAGTAGATAGGGTGCAGTATGGCTCCTATTTTATTGCCCCCCATAAAACGGCCCCCCGCTGGGAGGGGGGGGGGGGGGGGTCGCCGGTTCTTGCCGCTGCCATTTTTTTTTTTTTTTTTTCCAAAAGTAGACCAACCTATGGATTCAGCCCTAAGTAAGTTTTTATATTGTAACCTAGGTGAACTCTGTCGATTCTAGTCTAAGTTCTAATTCGCTGGTCTGGTATATATATAGATATAGAGACCCATGCTTCTCTTTGCTTCGGCAGTATGGGTCCGTTTCTTTGGTCAGGTATATATAGATATAGTCCCATGGTTATTTTGCTTCGGCAGTATGGGTCCGTTTCTTTGGTCAGGTATATATAGATATATTTTTTTTTTTTTTTTTTTTGATGAGAAAAATTAACGGACGATTCCGGGAATCGAACCCAGGAACCACGGAAGCCTATCCGGGGACTTACACCCGTGACCACCTAGCTCGCCCACGGATCGCCGTAATCTTTCTCATCGTATTCTTGTGTTCGTGTATGTTATGAAGTTGTTTGATTCTTGAGTTTGTAACACATTGATATCCGCAAGGCAAAGTCGTATACACTAATTGTACCTGTATGACGGGATGTGTCACGACCAGGTTGATGAGTTTATTGTATACTGCGGCCTTTTTATGTTGCGTATTATTTTTTATCAAATAATCAATTGAATTCAATTAATTAGTTGACATTTTTTCTTCCTCCCAGTATTTTTATTTTGAAAAATTTTTTTTTTTTTTTTTTGATGAGAAAAATTAACGGACGATTCCGGGAATCGAACCCAGGAACCACGGAAGCCTATCCGGGGACTTACACCCGTGACCACCTAGCTCGCCCACGGATCGCCGTAATCTTTCTCATCGTATTCTTGTGTTCGTGTATGTTATGAAGTTGTTTGATTCTTGAGTTTGTAACACATTGATATCCGCAAGGCAAAGTCGTATACACTAATTGTACCTGTATGACGGGATGTGTCACGACCAGGTTGATGAGTTTATTGTATACTGCGGCCTTTTTATGTTGCGTATTATTTTTTATCAAATAATTAATTGAATTCAATTAATTAGTTGACATTTTTTCTTCCTCCCAGTATTTTTATTTTGAAAAATTTTTTTTTTTTTTTTGATGAGAAAAATTAACGGACGATTCCAGGAATCGAACCCAGGAACCACGGAAGCCTATCCGGGGACTTACACCCGTGACCACCTAGCTCACCCACGGATCGCCGTAATCTTTCTCATCGTATTCTTGTGTTCGTGTATGTTATGAAGTTGTTTGATTCTTGAGTTTGTAACACATTGATATCCGCAAGGCAAAGTCGTATACACTAATTGTACCTGTATGACGGAATGTGTCACGACCAGGTTGATGAGTTTATTGTATACTGCGGCCTTTTTATGTTGCGTATTATTTTTTATCAAATAATTAATTGAATTCAATTAATTAGTTGACATTTTTTCTTCCTCCCAGTATTTTTATTTTGAAAAATTTTTTTTTTTTTTTGATGAGAAAAATTAACGGACGATTCCGGGAATCGAACCCAGGAACCACGGAAGCCTATCCGGGGACTTACACCCGTGACCACCTAGCTCGCCCACGGATCGCCGTAATCTTTCTCATCGTATTCTTGTGTTCGTGTATGTTATGAAGTTGTTTGATTCTTGAGTTTGTAACACATTGATATCCGCAAGGCAAAGTCGTATACACTAATTGTACCTGTATGACGGGATGTGTCACGACCAGGTTGATGAGTTTATTGTATACTGCGGCCTTTTTATGTTGCGTATTATTTTTTATCAAATAATTAATTGAATTCAATTAATTAGTTGACATTTTTTCTTCCTCCCAGTATTTTTATTTTGAAAAATTTTTTTTTTTTTTTTTTTGATGAGAAAAATTAACGGACGATTCCGGGAATCGAACCCAGGAACCACGGAAGCCTATCCGGGGACTTACACCCGTGACCACCTAGCTCGCCCACGGATCGCCGTAATCTTTCTCATCGTATTCTTGTGTTCGTGTATGTTATGAAGTTGTTTGATTCTTGAGTTTGTAACACATTGATATCCGCAAGGCAAAGTCGTATACACTAATTGTACCTGTATGACGGGATGTGTCACGACCAGGTTGATGAGTTTATTGTATACTGCGGCCTTTTTATGTTGCGTATTATTTTTTATCAAATAATTAATTGAATTCAATTAATTAGTTGACATTTTTTCTTCCTCCCAGTATTTTTATTTTGAAAAATTTTTTTTTTTTTTTTTTTTTTTTTTTTTTTGATGAGAAAAATTAACGGACGATTCCGGGAATCGAACCCAGGAACCACGGAAGCCTATCCGGGGACTTACACCCGTGACCACCTAGCTCGCCCACGGATCGCCGTAATCTTTCTCATCGTATTCTTGTGTTCGTGTATGTTATGAAGTTGTTTGATTCTTGAGTTCGTAACACATTGATATCCGCAAGGCAAAGTCGTATACACTAATTGTACCTGTATGACGGGATGTGTCACGACCAGGTTGATGAGTTTATTGTATACTGCGGCCTCTTTATGTTGCGTATTATTTTTTATCAAATAATTAATTGAATTCAATTAATTAGTTGACATTTTTTCTTCCTCCCAGTATTTTTATTTTGAAAAATTTTTTTTTTTTTGATGAGAAAAATTAACGGACGATTCCGGGAATCGAACCCAGGAACCACGGAAGCCTATCCGGGGACTTACACCCGTGACCACCTAGCTCGCCCACGGATCGCCGTAATCTTTCTCATCGTATTCTTGTGTTCGTGTATGTTATGAAGTTGTTTGATTCTTGAGTTTGTAACACATTGATATCCGCAAGGCAAAGTCGTATACACTAATTGTACCTGTATGACGGGATGTGTCACGACCAGGTTGATGAGTTTATTGTATACTGCGGCCACGAACACAAGAATACGATGAGAAAGATTACGGCGATCCGTGGGCGAGCTAGGTGGTCACGGGTGTAAGTCCCCGGATAGGCTTCCGTGGTTCCTGGGTTCGATTCCCGGAATCGTCCGTTAATTTTTCTCATCAAAAAAAAAAAAAAAAAAATTTTTCAAAATAAAAATACTGGGAGGAAGAAAAAATGTCAACTAATTAATTGAATTCAATTAATTATTTGATAAAAAATAATACGCAACATAAAAAGGCCGCAGTATACAATAAACTCATCAACCTGGTCGTGACACATCCCGTCATACAGGTACAATTAGTGTATACGACTTTGCCTTGCGGATATCAATGTGTTACAAACTCAAGAATCAAACAACTTCATAACATACACGAACACAAGAATACGATGAGAAAGATTACGGCGATCCGTGGGCGAGCTAGGTGGTCACGGGTGTAAGTCCCCGGATAGGCTTCCGTGGTTCCTGGGTTCGATTCCCGGAATCGTCCGTTAATTTTTCTCATCAAAAAAAAAAAAATTTTTCAAAATAAAAATACTGGGAGGAAGAAAAAATGTCAACTAATTAATTGAATTCAATTAATTATTTGATAAAAAATAATACGCAACATAAAAAGGCCGCAGTATACAATAAACTCATCAACCTGGTCGTGACACATCCCGTCATACAGGTACAATTAGTGTATACGACTTTGCCTTGCGGATATCAATGTGTTACAAACTCAAGAATCAAACAACTTCATATATAGATATAGTCCCATGGTCATTTTGCTTCGGCAGTATGGGTCCGTTTCTTTAGTCAGGTATATATAGATATAGTCCCATGGTTATTTTGCTTCGGCAGTATGGATCCGTCGCTTCCGCTAAATATATATATATATTTCGGTTTATTACTAGGGGATGCAGGTATAAGGATTACCGTCTTTCGAAGGTAGGGATTATGACGGGACAGTCTGCGGACTCGGAGGTGACCATGGTTATGACTCATGAAAAAAGGACACTTCGACGGCCGCTATTGATATTGTCTTATGTATACGCTGCCCGTCATTAACCTCTTATTTGCAGCGCGCTTTTCTAAAAGACCCTAACTCTATGTGCCTGGTACAGAAAACCCCATCTTGACGGCGTCCGTCTTAAAAGACCTATCTTTGAATCCTCTAACCCAAAAGACTTATCTAATTGATGCCTGACGTAAGAGACCTAACTTCTGAGTTGCTCACGGAAAGAGCGTATGTGACATTTTTGGAGGTTTGGAGTTGAGATGTAGAAAGTGTTCTGAAAACCATTTTCTAGCTTCCTTATTAATATCAACCCTTGAAACACAATCTAATGGGAATAATTCAGTATTAACGAAACAACGTAACTGCGAATTGCCGTTTGTTTCCGCTCATGAAAAACCTATCTGCGAGTTCCCATGGCAAATAGCTTCAGCCGTTGTGCGCGTTATGCGACTGCGCAGGACATGGTATCGTGACGTGCAACAGGGGACCCACGCTGTCAACCGGTGTTATGAAAAACAAAAATGTCAAGCTCACGGGGTCGTAAAATAGTTGAAATGGCGTTGGACTTGAATAATAACAATAGTCCAGAGTGCATTGAAAAGGAAGAAGAGACATCAAGTCATCATGAATGTAAGTAACGTTGTTTGTAATATCTGTAATCCAACCTCACTTGTTGCCGGGCATTCGTCCGATCCCTTAACCTCTAAAACCGGCGTTTCTAAACTCTTGACTTGCATTTAATGAAATTGGGTACACGCAGTATTCTAGTCCATTTAGGATGGACATCAGACAATAATGACCTGGTCGCTATAGGTCACAAAAATCAAATCGAACCAATAAACGTCAAATTATTCTCGTACTTGAAACGCGGTATTTTTATCACGTCAGCTGCTTTTTTCTTGATTTTTATCAATCTATTTTATAATCAGCCAGATTTTAGTATCATTTAGAAGTAGATACTGTAAATTTCATTCAATCGTTCAATTTCTCAAGTTTTTTCATCCACCCATTCACGATCTGATTTAATTTAATCTCTAAACTAAAAAGGGATCAGCCACATCAATAAACTAACACTGTAAGGTGTAAAGAACACTTTATTTGTTAAACTCGTTCATATTTTATGGCAGTATCCACTCCTGAGATAAAGTATTTATGTCCAAAAAGCATTCAAAAACACTTTTTATTTGTTCAGTTGATTGAAAATATTATTTTCAGGTTTGAAGTGGTCAAATGATACTGATCATTTTGATCGTACTGATCAAAATGATCCAACTCCAGTGGAGAAACGTTGTAACCAAAACCCGGCAAGAAGGAGGCTTGATTTCGAAGAAACTGTTCTGAAAGGTGGGTTTGCCAGTAAAGTCTTCATAAGCAGTTAATTAGTACAGTCGTTGCACGTGGGAGGTATATGCAGTCCTTATAATGCAGTATTACAGCCAATCGGGGACGCGCAGACCAACCTGTCATATAAAGACCATCCTGACACACATCTTATTTGAAGAGCTTAATTTGATTAATGTTGTATCAGAATGTGGATCTTATAAGGATAGATAACGGAGAATGTGGTCTCTTCACAGATAAACACAGTGGCGACCTTGGTGGTGAGAAAGATTCTGTAACCAGAGCTGTGTCAGAGATAGCAACGGGCCAGAATGCAGCAATAGATCATGCAGCTGGGCAAAACTTGATTCCAGGCCCTAGCAATTCTTCTGTTGGCAGTTCAGCGAAGACAAATAGTAACTACACTCTGTATCAAGAAGGAGCTGATCAAATCATATCTGCTGCGGACCTGATAACCGTCACTGCTGATTTTCCAAGTACAGAGAGCAAGTCAACTAGTGGTAAGCTGAGTCATTGATGAGATCGATTAATTAACTTATGATATGTAATATCGATCAAATTGATATTTGAATTCCTAGCATGCATTGCATTGTACTTTCTTTCTAGACTAGAATTAATGTTTCCTTTATTACTTCTCATTCATTCATTTTTTCTTTCTGTTCCAGCTGATGATATATCGATTCAGGAAGAGCTTGTTTTTGATTTTTCTTCTGACATCCCAGGCTTTGATAATTTTTTTTTTTCGCTTCCACTGAATGATAATGAGGATGCGAATACTGTTGTAATGGGGAATGATGATAATCCTCTGCAACCTGTAATACCTTCTGTAGGCTCTATCTCTGCATCTGAAAGGGGTCGCAGAAAGAGAATAGAACGTCTGAGGGATACGTCAGCGAAACAACGTACCAGCAACCCAGCAATGTGGAAATGTAATATTGCAAAAAAAGGCTAGAGACTCAGGAGCCCCCCACACCAGTGTGCATGGGAAAAAAAAATGAAGTTCGAAAGATGGGTCTTGCGTGTCCCAAAAGTTGCAGAAACAAATGTACTGATAAGATAAACGAGGAACAGAGGAAAGGCATTTTCGAGTGTTTCTGGGGTATCGCAGACCACAATCGACAGTGGGATTTCATCGCACGTCACACCAAGATAACAGAAAAGCAAAAGGACACTACTCACTAGAAGTCCAGGAGAAATTTCTCTCGTTATCACTTCTTTCGAATTGATGGAAACGAAATCAAAGTTTGTAAAAATATGTTTTTAAATACCTTAGGAATTTGTGATTCTTGGACAAATACTGCGGCTCGTAAACTTGGTTCGGGGGGTACTGTGTCACCTGACAAACGTGGCCGTCATGACAAACATGGGAATCGGGTATCTCAGGCAACTAAAGACAGCGCGTGGGAACATATCAATTGTTTTCCCAGGATTCCCTCCCATTACTGTAGGAAGGAAAGTAATAAGGAATACCTTGAAGACGGGCTGAATGTGAGAAAGATGTATAATCTGTACGTTAAGTGGTATGCAGAGCAAGAATATGATCCTGACAAAATTGCGAGTGATCGTCAGTATAGGACCATATTCTTGACTAAATTTAACATCGCTTTCCACAAGCCCAAGAAAGATCAGTGCGATCAGTGCACTGCGTGGAGAAACGCTGAAAAATACCCTGAACAAAGAGAGGCAATGAAAGACCAGTACGAAACGCACATTGCTAATAAAATAGCAGCTAGAAAGATTAAGGACGCCGATAAAGAAGAAGCTTCAGAAAAGGGAAGTACTATAAACTTGGCTTGTTTCGATCTGGAGAAGGTCCTGAATTCGCCCCAAGGCCAAGCGTCTGACTTCTATTACAAGACCAAAATTTCGGTTTATAATTTTACAGTCTTTGACGTAGGGAATCGATTGGGCCAGTGCTACCTATGGCACGAAGCTACAGGAAATAGAGGGTCGAATGAAGTAGGAAGCTTTTTATTCGACTGTATACAACAATATGCTGAGAAAGGAGTGACTGAGTTCAGATTCTATTGCGACAACTGCGCTGGACAAAATAAGAATCGTTATGTGTATGCCTTGTTGCGCCTTGCTGCTGTGAAATTTAATGTGAAGATAACTGTCACATTTCTTGAAGTAGGTCATACTCAAACAGAAGGTGACTCGATGCATGCAGCAATTGAGAGAAAGGCAAGGAACAAGGATATCTACACTCCGGAAGAGTGGGCCACACTGATTAAGCTCGCTAAAGCTGGAGATAAGCCGTACAAAGTGCATGAAGTCAGTCAGCAACAAATTTATGATCTGAAACCCCTCGTGGATAACAAGACCTGGGACAAGAATGAAGAAGGAGTAGTAATTGCTTGGAAAAAAATTAGGCGGGTACATGTAGATTGTACCTTACCGGCAGAAATCAGGTACAGCTACAATTACACTGGGGAATTTTCTACTCTGTCCACCCACGGTAGAGGACGTCCGGTGAATTTGCGCAATCTCCAGCTCCAGCCAGCATATACGAAGCAGCTTCCTGTCAACGAAAGGACACTGAAAGGCCTCCACACACTTTGCAAAAAGAATTTAGTCCCAAAAAACCGTCATGTATTCTATAAGAACTTGTGCATTGACAACAACGTGCCTTGGACTGTACCAGAGTAAGCTAATAAGTATAAAAGTACATCCGGAGTAATACAGTACTTTTACATAAATAGGGAGAGTATGATTATAGTCCTTGATGGATTCTCTACGCATATTAATATTTTATAACTCTATATTTTATTATAAAATCAAGTATACCAGGGTAATAACATAATTTTTCGTTTTTAATATTTTATTACGTCACTGTATGATACCGAGGCTTAGTTTATGTTGATTTGTGATACTACGATAACTGGTCCTAACGTTATATACATTACGTACTGTATTTTGTACCTGACTTAGTTTGTAGGGTTGTGATAATACAGAAAGCTGTAGTGACTTGATTCACTTACATCCTCGTATGACAGTTTTAATCACTAAATTATTCTAGTGATCGATATTTATTCCTATATGTATAGTAAGATATCCTTTTATATCATTTTGAGTCTGTGGGTACACGGAGAGAAATTTATAGTAAATTTTCTCATACCGTATAGTAGTTGTGTCCCATACTTTCAATATGACGATTGTTCCTATACGTTTTACGTGTATAAAGTATAGGAACAATCGTCATATTGCAAGTATATGACACAACCACTATACGGTATGAGAAAATTTACTATAAATTTCTCTCCGTGTACAGTGCAATATGCAGAAAGTACAAACTTATTTCATGCCATGAATGTTTAATAAAAATCAGCAATATGTATGACAATAAATATCAGCTGCATTTGAGTAATCGCAAGTTCTTGAAAATT
Source organism: Tenthredo livida (assembly GCA_963992785.1). NCBI lineage: Eukaryota > Metazoa > Arthropoda > Insecta > Hymenoptera > Tenthredinidae > Tenthredo > Tenthredo livida. The sequence goes on from OZ023071.1 coordinate 14,183,787, forward strand.
GTTTCGTACTTTTGGAATCAATTTTGTTACTGCTTCCTTTTCAATCCTTCCCATCAACCTCTTCATCATTATATATCATCACATTTAATTTTAATACTTGAATAAAACTTTATCTATAAACATTCAAGGGGTATAATAATAATATGATACACGTGAAGATAATATTGAAGTCAAAGCCTTGGAATGCACTCAAATATCAACACTCACAATTAATTCTAAAAACGTCGGTGTCATTTAATATCATAAATTTGTTCACAGTATTAAAATAATATGGTTTATCGATAGAAATGACCAAGAAAATTATATTCTGAACCAGTAGAAAAAAAAGCATTCAGTGTAAAACCTACAAACAAACTAGAGTTTTTATATTTTACCAATTTCCGTAAGAATGCCTGACGTAACCCCAAAGTTATAGCACAGCACGTCAAAAAAATCGGTTTCAATGATGAAGTATGCGTTCTCGCGATATAAGATGGTTCTGAAAATTAATTGAAAATAATAGCTCATCATTTGAATCCGTTTGTTCGTTAAAAAAGCATTTTCCTGATTTTTATTTAGGTTTTGAACTTTGTTTTTGGTCTCCTGTAAATTTTAAGAAAATCAGTTACGTCCTTTCCGTGAGCAACTCAGGAGTTAGGTCTCTTACGTCAGGCATCAATTAGATAAGTCTTATGGGTTAGAGGATTCAAAGATAGGTCTTTTAAGACGGACGCCGTCAAGATAGGGTTTTCTGTACCGGGCACATAGAGTTAGGGTCTTTTAGAAAAGCGCGCTGCAAATAAGAGGTTAATGACTGGCAGCGTATACATAAGACAATATCAATAGCGGCCGTCGACTTGTTTATGGTTTCAGCTCGTGTTTATTCATGCAGATAAATTCAAATACAGACAACATAGGTTTAAATCTAACTAAAACGAGCGATATATCGCTAATTGAATATTGTATAATAATGAAATCAGATTATTACTTATAGCGAACAGGAAATAGATATAAGAATCCTATTTTTTCAAGACCCTGGTACACTTTAAAACACTTTGAATCTCCTCGGCAAGAGCACGGGGGCACAAGACCTTTATTTCGAGCATGGTCAGTTGGAAATAGTTTTTCACAAAACTTGCTTTGACGGCATTCTTGATGGTCCCTAACGTCTCGTCGAATTTCGTTGACACCAGATCCAGGTACTGCTCGAGCAGTGCGTCTAAGAGGTCGCGGGAGTTGGCTAGCGAGGCGAGTTCTTCAACCAATTCGTTTTTACACAGATTCGTTGTAGAAGAGCGATTCGAGAGAGTGGTCAGATACTCGGTAATGCAGGGTGCAACACCCACAAGACCTTCAAATGTCGCCTGCTGCATCAGGATACCGGGGGCTGATGCTGATTTCGACTTCTTAGGCAAGGGCTCGTCCCGCTCGTGTTCGCGTCATAATCCCTCTGGCTCTGTCAGAACAATTGTTTTCAACCCGAAAGAGGTTGTAAACGCTATGTGTGATCCGCCCAGGTCCAGTGGTTCGTTCTTTGAGCCTTCCTCATGGGTACACTCCGCAGATTCGAAGTATGCAGAGATGTTTTCGAAATTCCTTTTCAAATTCAGCCATGTCGGCATTCGCAGGGTAACACAGTTAACACCAGTTCCGTTAAATTGTACAACAGGTTCAAAGTTGTAATCACTGGTTAATTTATACCCGACCAACGCCGTTTCAGAGAAGGAATTATTCAATCCATACGCAGTTGACTGTAGTAGTGCTCTACGCTCTCTCAGCAGTTTAGAGGATGTCCCGGTGGGGTCGGTGCTTCCGAGCAGGGATACGTTAGCAGCCATGATTATTACACGTTACGTAGCACACAGGATCAGAGATGTTTGCCTCTCGAAGTTCGAGATGTTTTTGAGTAACGGAAGAGAAAATAGGGTCTTATTTGAAGGGTTTCCACCTCCAGGCTCCAGTACGAACCCGCTGGGCCGGAGAGTGGTGGTAGTTTTTCCGACGGTTTCCTCGTAAAATACCAGAACAGTGTGGAGTAAGCGAGTCCATCCTTAGACAATGAAATGTAATTAGACTCTGAATAACCAACGCCAGTTTATGACCTTTTCAAAATTTCGACTGATTGAAAAAAGAGTCCACCCTTAGACAATAAAATGTAATTAGTCTTTGAGTAACCAACGCCTGTTTATGACCTTTTCAAAACTTCAACTGATTGAAAAAAAAAAGGTCTAGCGTACAACTAACCCCCCATCGTGTCGAAAAAGAAACTCGCCACTATAAGCAAGAAGGTCTCAGTGTGCAAGTCTCGTCGTGTTTAATAAACGTGCATAGACAAGTCGCTAGGTGAAAAGAAGGATACAGTTTATAACTATCCTGCAATGGTTTGGCTGGAGTTTTATACGCTCGCCTCACAGGTAACCGCGCTGTTCAATGAAGTGTCGCATACCTGGGAATCGCCTACGTACAGCGAGTGTGTCACGGGGGTAGGGGTTTACTCTCGCCCATGCGAGACAGAACTATTTTGCACTATGAACAATAGGGATTACCTCTGGGCCGTGGCACCGAGGTGTTCAAGGCTTGCTAATTAAAGCCATTCCTATGTACTCAAAAAAGAAAATAGCTTGTAAATGATTACAGTAGAACCTCGATTATTAGGCCTTCGATCAACCGAGTCACCGTGTTACCCGAGGCAGCGGACTCATCCGAGCACTCCACATTAACAGAGGTATATGCTCGGAAAATACGGAAAAACTCGGATAAAACCGATAAAGCCGCTATACCTATGTTGTACGCGCGGAGTATCTTGAGTTCGTTGCTATGACGGTTATAGTTATGTAAATACTTTCGTGATTACATTTCATTCTACCCTTTCAAATACAAAAAAAAAAATGATTGAAATTTTCGAATTTTTTACTTCTTCTGTGTTATCCAAGTTTTCGCTCATTCGAGGTACCTCCTCCTCGCATTACCTCGGATAAACGAGGTTCTACTGTACTTACTTCGTAGGTTTTACTAGGCCACTTTAGTCACGATCGAGACAATAGAGCGCAGAAAACAGTTAAGGGTAGCTAAGGGGTAAAACCGTCGACCACCCATTCCCTCCAACTGCTTGTGGGTGGTGGTGGTGGTGGAACTGACCGATAGGTTGCATAAAGAGGAGTGACAAATGTGAACTTGTACCAGAACTGTAAACTCCTTAGAGCCGAAAACTTCGTTCGTTCTTTGAAGTGTATTTTGGATTTTTACATTGGTTTTTTTTACTTATTTTTCCTGCTGGAAAATGTCGCGAACCGTAGCCGGAATCAGAAGAGCTGCCTTGGCGGTGCTGCGGCACCTGATCAGGCACCACTCGACTATCGTACACAGGCGGATAGCACCCCTTATAAAAGTTATACCGCGTACAAGTGATGTCGCAGAGTTACTAATGATCTTCCGTCAGATAATAACTGTGTGTTCGGTGGAAGTGATGGCCACGATTCACCGTGCAAACTGTTTAAGTGGCAACTTAGATTGCATGCGAGTGATGGTGGATCAGGTGCGATTTTGGAGGGCCGAGGAAGATCCGATGATACAGCCGTTTCTCCAAAGCGTCAGAGTTTTAGAAGAGGCTCGTTCCGCTGTCCCTGGTAAGTAAAAATCAGCTAATTTACTTTCATGTTACGCTACGACGTTGTTATATTCGTATCTCATCTAGATCTGTTATTTCCAGAGCTAGCCATGTTCCGGCAGGGGGGTGTTGATGATGGGATGCTTCTCGAGGCGGCCGAGGCATTTGACCTGTCAGAGGCTAGCAGTGGAGCTGCTTCCTCCTGTGAGTGGCTCTTTCGCGTTAAAAACTCCTTGTCCGTATCTCGGAGCTGTGTATAATAACAGAATCATAATATTGCAGCGAGCGCGGAAAAGGTCGCAAGTGATTGCGTGGCGGACACGACGGTCACGCGTGCGGTATCCGCTGAGCCTCTCCTGCTACACCACTCAGTATCCCAGGGTGGAATCCCGGCGGGTAGCGAGGAGGAAAGCGAGACGATCGAGTGTCTCTCCCAGGTCTCTATCATCGAAGTGACGGATTCGCCGATACCAGCCTCGCAGAGAGAAACGGAGCGTTCACGGGCCCGGATTATCGAAGAATCCGAGTCGGACGAGTCATTGCCCGCTTCCCCCGTCTTTAGCTCTGAAGAAGGTGAGTAATAATAATTTCGTAACCTTGGCTAACGATTTTATTGCGAGGTCGCTTATTCTGATGGGCTTTCTAGAAGTTTCTTAACCTCTTATTTTCTACATTTTATCTCATAACAGCAGTGGGGAATGAACCGTGGGAGCAGGATGGTCAGGTATGGGATCTCTCACCACCCGTCGATCCCGAAGTCTTTAGCCAGCTGCAGGAACGTAGGTATTCTTAACTTTGAATAATAATTCTCCAGTTCCTTTTTCCCGATCATCTCTGCAAAATCCTTCTCAATCTGTAACAGCGGCTGCAATTGAGAACTCTGCTAAGGAGTATCAAATCTCCATGATAGCAAACACCAGCTCGGAAGTTATCCGGGAAAATCTTCCATCGGATTTCGATTCGTTGGAGACTTTAATAATACCATCCCCGCGTGGGGAACTTCCTGCAGGATTTCTTCCAGCTTTCGAGGAAGAGTAGTTCTGATTGTACGCCTCCTTACTCTAGCGCATAGTTTGATGTATATTGTTTCAACGAGAAAAGATAATTTAACGTTTTTACTCAATCTCCGCAGGTGCTCAACCAACCCTTAGGGTTCGCTCGTCTAGCTGGCTATTCGGGGTGAACAACGGCGCCAGTACCTCGAGGTCGCAGACGGGCGGAGCTTCGTCGACGAACATCGGTACCTGTGTGACTGATCCTCCCGCTGACGAGGCTGAGCACCAGGATGAAAACATCGATGAAGACGACGAAAGGGTGGAGCAGGCAGAGGTGGGACACCGATTCCAAATCACGCAGCGGATAAATCGCCGCTACCAGCGTTTCGGTCTTGGAGGGTGCCAGGTAACCGTAAGAATCGGTGTTCCACCCGAATCTGCGAATCCAATCGCCTGGTTAGAAGAGGCCTTCCGCGAGCTTTACAGATATTTTTCCTCGCTCTGCACTCCAAACGATATCATGGGCATTAGTTTCATCACAGAGGGTTTCACGAGGGGTTCTGCGGGGTTAAGCTTTCGGCCGGCTCGCGATTTTCGCTTTGAGGATTTATGGGGACTTGTATTTCGAGTCACACAGAGCGCGAGTGAGTTCTCAATTGATCAGCCGTTCACGGTAAACATAACAACTATTGCTGTTCCGGCAGGTCAGGGAAGACGCTTAGCCCTGAACGGGGAGCAACTAGTTGGTAAACGCTCTATCCTGACTATAACGAACAGTGATAATTTATGTTTACCGAGGGCGTTGTTCGTCGCTGGAGTGCATGCGAGGAGAGGTTCTGTACGGGATGGACCCTTACAGGCGGAGTGGAACAGGGCTAGGGCGTCAGGGAAAAAATACCAGACTGAGAAAGCTCGTCAGCTGGTAGTAGAAGCGGGTGTCATCATACCCGAGGAGGGTTGCGGTATCGAGGAAGCTGCGCAGTTTCAGCAGTATTTGGCACGGGAAGGGTTTGCAATTCTAGTTTACAACAGCGAGACGATAGGTAAAGGCGGCCGGCCGCTTTTTAACGGAGAGGATATTGTGCTGGGTATGGGCTACCGCGGTCCAGTACTTAGACTGAATGTTCTTTATTATCCGCGTCTTGGTCACTATGATACTATTTTGAACATGAGAGGAGCCGCGGCCTCTGATTTCTTTTGCCAGCCGTGTAATGTGGCCTACGCTCACGGTAACGAGCACAGGTGCTCAAACAGATGCAATCGCTGTCTCTCGACCCCTGCATGTGACCGGGGAGTTGCAAAAGTCGAGTGTGAGCTCTGTAATCGCGATTTTTACGGGGCAGAGTGTTGTAGACGACACACTCGGTAAACGAACGGTCTGTAGTACCCTACGGGTATGTGGAACCTGCGATATCTTCACGGATAATTCGAAGGGAAAGCATATCTGCGGGTGGACATACTGCAGGACCTGCCGCTCGAGCCAAGAAATTAATCATCGCTGTTACATGAGGCCTGTAAAGCGGAACACGGAGGAGGTAGCTGATCACATTTTCATTTTTTACGACTTTGAGACACGACAGGACGAGACTGTAGACGGTGACGAGACGATAAATATACACGTGCCAAATTTGTGTATTGCGCAACGGACCTGTACACGTTGTCTAGCCGCGAGTATTACCGACCCCTGCCTCGGGTGTGGTGCACAACGCGAGTTTGTTTTTAGGGATGACCCGGTCCGTGAATTGGTAGAACTCGCTGATAGGAAGGTCGAAGGCTACCGGAAGATTATTTGTATCGCGCATAACGCAAAGGGTTTCGACGGGCAGTTTATTCTCCGTTACCTAGTGGAGAGAGGCGGTGTGGCTCCGCAGGTAATACTAAACGGTAGCAAAATAGTCTTGCTAGAGACATCCAATGTACGTTTTTTAGACTCTCTCGCCTACATGCCGATGGCTTTAGCCGCGTTGCCAAAGGCTTTTGGCCTACCAGAGGCCACGCAGAAGGGTGTATTTCCGCACCTCTTTAATATCCCGGCTAACCAGCGGTATGTGGGAGTATTACCTGCGGCTGAGTTTTACGCGCCAGACTCCATGACGGTAGAGGGTAGGGCCCGTTTCTACGCGTGGTATGAAGGGGCCGTAAGAGAAGGTTATGTTTTTGATTTTAGTAGGGAAATCGTTGAGTACTGCCGGTCAGACGTCACGATTTTACGGTTGGCCTGCCTAGCATTCCGTGATATATTTCTTCGTACCGGCGATGTCTGCCCGTTCACGGAGAGTACAACAATCGCCTCTGCATGTTCAATGCTATACCGGAAAAATTTCCTTCGCGATAACAGCATCGGGATTATTCCGCCCGCCGGCTACCGACTAGCCGATAAACAATCCTCCAAGGCCATCCAGTGGTTGGTCTGGAGGGAACATGAGATAGGTCAGGAGATCTTACACGCGGGTAGGGCTCGTGAGCAACGCGTGCTAGGACGTAGAGTAGACGGCTACTACCAGTCGGCGGACGGAACACGCCATGTATTAGAATTTCATGGTTGTTATTGGCACGGCTGTCCTCGCTGTTATCGCGTAAATAGGGATAAGAAAATTGTGGGTGGCGTGAACATGGATAGGCGACTTGAGGAAACTCAGGCCAAGACGCGACGTATGCTCGCCCACGGTATCGCGGTAGAGGAAATGTGGGAGTGCGAGTTTTCAGGTTTAGTGGATGCAAGGGTAGAAGTGCGGGCACATCTCGAACGTAGCGGCTTTCTACCGAGTGTGGAGAATACCAAGCTGAACCCGCGTGATGCATTCTACGGTGGCCGGACGGGTAACACGTCGAGGTTTCGCGAGGTAGACCCCGGACTTGGTGAGGAGATCCGTTATGTGGATGTTTGCTCCCTATACCCTTACATCTGTAAAACCGGGAAATTCCCGTTGGGTCATCCCGTAGTACTAGTAGGCGAGGGATGCAAAAATCTGACCGGGGCCAGTGGAGTAGATCTGTTTAGAGTCGAGGGTTTGATTAAATGTAAAGTACTGCCGCCCCGGAATCTTTATCATCCGGTATTACCTCTGCGTATGCACGGCAAACTAATGTTCCCTCTCTGTAACTCATGTTGCCGAGACATGGAACAAGGTCCATGTCCTCACAACGACGTCCGTGAGAGGTATATGAGTGGGACATGGGTTTCAGACGAGGTGAAAAAGGCCGTGGCAATGGGTTATAGGGTGATATCGGTGTCAGAGATCTGGCAGTACGAGGTGACGGTGTTTGATCCCTCTACCCGGGAAGGCGGACATTTTGCTCAGTATATTGATACTTTTTTGAAAATAAAACAGGAGGCTAGCGGCTGGCCCTCTGCCTGTAATAGTGAAGAGAGCCGGTCTCGCTATATCGAAGAATACTCCCGGGTAGAGGGAATCAAACTGGATAAGATTAAAATAGAAAAAAATCCAGGGCTGCGTTCTGTGTCGAAGCTATGTCTCAATTCCTTTTCGGGTAAGTTTGGCCAGCGGGACAACCTCTCAAAAACCAGCGTAGTCAAGACCAGAGAGGAGCTGCTAGGTCTGGTGACAAGCCCGTCGATTCTGCTGGAGGACCTAGTAGCCGTGAACGATGACGTTCTGTACGCTCGCTGGTCATACAAGGACGAGAGCGTGGAGGCCTCGAGTCTTGCGAACGTGGTCATAGCTGCGTATACTACGGCACAGGCGCGGCTCAAATTGTATAGTTATTTGGAGAAACTGGATCGTAGGGTATTATATTATGACCCGGACTCTGTCATCTACGTGCGGTCAGGTGCAGCCGGAGAGTACGAGCCGCCAGTAGGCAGTTTTCTGGGTGACCTGACCGACGAGCTAGAACAATATGGCGAAGGCAGTTACATACGGGCCTTTGTATCCGGCGGGGCGAAGTTTTACGCTTTTATAGTAGTATGCCCGGATGGGAGGAAAATAGAAATTTGCAAGGTCAAGGGCATAACCCTCAATTATACGACGCGACTTAAAATAAATTTAAATTCTATACGGGAAATGGTAGTTGAGGAGGGGGAAAGTATCCATCTTAGCTATCGCGCGATCCGACGAACCGCAATGCATGATGTGGTGACTCGCGATCAGACAAAAACATGTCGTCCGGTTTTTGTCAAAAGACGTTGTTGCAGGGATAGTTTTGATACCCTCCCATACGGGCATACAGAGGCGTAACCGCCTCCATCCCTGGTCCGTATGTAACAATAACTGGAAGAAACCAGGAAACAGCACCCTACATCCAGTTTAGGTTTAAGTTAGTTTTTTACTGTATTTTAGATGTACAACTTTTGTAAATTCATCTTATAATTAGGACTCTAAGCTATTAGGAGTAGAATAATCTAGTCTAGTCTAGTATGTAATACTATACTATTGAGTGCCTGCTCTGTAAAAAATAAAAGTACCATTAGCAATAAGAAAATGTATGTACACCAGAACGGTTGAACATGGTCTAGTCTCTGCTCAGGTAATATACACAGTATACATAATTAACGACAACTGTGGTCTTTATAATAAAAGAATCTATGAAGTAAAATCTATCAATTTCACTTGGTTAACCCTTCCCACATACACTCTGTTACCCGGATCTCGACCCTGAATAAAACTATTACGAAATTAACTATTATTTCTGTGTCTCTGCACAGAAAAAAAAGACAACTTGAATCAAGCATTATTTACTTGAACCAAAAATATTCGAAGGAAGACAAACTTTTTTTCTCAGTTCAAGACAATATTCCTCTTGGATTTAATGTTCTTGGCTTGACAGAATATTATTTCCATTCAATACTAGTAACTTATTGTTTCAAAGAAAATGAAATCTCAGTCCAAGAATATTATTCTCTTGGTTTTAGTGATTGAGCGGCAAGCCGTCAGATGTCGAGCCTCGATGTTTTTATAAAACATCTGATCTAGGCTTGTCACTCATCCAATAAAATACCCATAATTTTGTCACTACATTACATAATTAATTAATTAATAATAATAGTCCAGGTCGTTCGCTAAGTATTTCCCGTAGTCCAGGTCCTCGGCTTCGTAGTTTTTGTAGTCCAGGTCGTTCGCTAAGTATTTCTCGTAGTCCAGGTCCTTGACCTCGTAGTTCTTGCTGAGAAATACTTAGCGAACGACCTGGCCTACGAGAATTATGTAGCCGATGACCTGGACAGCGAGAACTACGAAACCGAGGACCTGGACTACCAGAAATACCTAGCGAACGACCTGGACTACGAGAAATACTTAGCGAACGACCTGGACTACGAGAACTACGAAGCCGAGGGCCTGGACTACGAGAAATACTTAGCGAACGACCTGGACTATTATTAATAATTAATTATCTACAATCATGTAATGTAGTGAATTTTTTTCTTGATTGAAATAATAGAATACTTGCTTTGAATGAGCTAATCATTCAATTTGATTTTATCTTCGCTTCATTCAAATAAATCTGTTTTTTAGTCTCAAAAAATGACGTCTTCAACCAAAGCGCTGGTATTTCAAACCAAGAGAAAAATATACTTGGGATCAACATGTGACGCTTCAGTACAAGAATGTATTTTGCTTGGAGTAAAAAGACGAAATGATTCTAAACAAGAACTGTTTTTTGAAGATACATTTTCTCTTGATTCAAGTTGTCTTTTTTTTCTGTGTGTATACCTTTTATCATCACCTTCCTCGAAATACCTGTGACCAGGTTACAGAAAATGAGCCTAGATTGGAAATAGAGCCTGTTAAAACCATTTTATCTGTAAATGAAATAAGATAAATAAAAATATATTTCAAAATAAAATGAGTAGAATAAATCTCAAAATCTCGTTGATTTCAGTTAGTTGAATAGTCGCTGAGTTGTTACAAGGGCTAGCTTGACTTGGTCATGGTCGGCCAGCCGTCCGGTAAGTTTTCATCTTCCTTACGTTTTTAAATGCGCAAAATTAGCTAGCTTAAGCGCATAGTCTAGATGAGCGGCTCACACGCTGACTATAAGCTGATTACCGTCCGGAATGCCGAGTCTGTGAGCACGCCCGCTATTAGCTAAGAGACGGCGTGCACCGTGCCGCTATTAGCTAAGAGACGGTGTGCACCGCGCCGCTATTAGCTAAAAGATGGCGCGCACCGCGCTGCCGGGGAGGCCCCACCGCGGAATAGAAAATTTATTCTAGACGTATGTAGTAGCTTTTGTTATCCTGATTTCTCCATATCTCTCGGAGTATTCGTTGGGAAAGGTTCAGGTCTTAGTGTTCTATTCACGTCAGAAAATGGATACTCGCTGGAATCACCCGTTTTCCGCCATAATAGCCGGTCCCTCTGGATGTGGAAAATCAATCTTTGTTAGGAAGTTTCTGCGTCATATCGGCGAGATGTGCGATACTCGCTTCAGTCGTATAATCTGGTATTACGCCGAGCAGCAATCCCTTCATAGTACAGAAATCGGAGCCAGAGCAAGTCTTAGCGACATCGAGTATCGGGAAGGCTTTCCCCAAGAATCTGACTATGACTCGAACACGCTGCCCAAACTGCTTATAATAGATGATCTTATGCGAGAGGCCTCCGGTAATATAATAGTTGATCTTTTCACCAAGGGGTGTCATCCTAAGAATCTAAGCGTGTTCTTCATCACACAGAACCTGTTTCATCAGGGACGCGGTCAACGCGATATTTCGCTCAACGCGAATTATATCATATTTTTCAAGAACCCGCGAGATCGCGCTCAGGTACAACATCTAGCTCGACAAGTCTGCCCGGAGGATCCACGATTTGTCCAGGAAGCCTACCACTATGCAACAGCTCGGCCACACGGTAATCTTTTACTTGATCTGAAACAAAGCACCCCCGAAAACTGTCGCTACCGTAGCAATATATTTCCCAGCGACAAACACCAGGATGTATATGTCCCGAGGAAAGATATAAAGTCACGCACTCAGCACGGTTTACCAGTCGTTCGTTTGTAATGTCACGCGTTGTACAAACGGTCGGGAGCGCGGGCTCCGTACAACGTGGAGGTGGTGCTGAGGCACGTGGACGATTCGGAAGTGCAAATACACTGACTCTAAAGGCCCTGTGCAGTCTGAAACCGTAACAGAGACTAGCTTTACTACGCACTGCCGATAATACACTCGTGAAAAATATATGTGAATGTGCTTTGAACACTGTGTGCGGTAACATCATACTCACTAGGCAGGAAAAAGCTCGACTAGGCAAACATAAACATCTTCTTCGTAAACTGGCTGCTAGCAAAGGAAGCTGGAAAAGCAAGAAAAAATTACTGGTTCAAAACGGTAGCGGGTTTCTGCCTACACGGAGAGACTTTTCCTAGTAATATTTCTTAAAATTCCTACCAGAATTTACTATTTTCGATGCAATTTGGGGATATATCGGCATTTTAGCAATTATTACTAGTTTGCCTAGTAATTCTGTAAGTTACTATCATCATTGGAATATAACCTAAGATATTTGTACAAACTCTTATACAAATGAGAAAGTTTACTAGTCAGGATGGTAATAAGTCTAGCGAATCTTATACTTATACCTAAAGCGAGCAGTACCTCTTCCAAGTCAGTATGGCAAAGTCGTGATCGCGGCGCAATGGAATTTACCATACTGGCTTGGAAATTTTACCAGTCATCTTAGGAAAAATTCCACGTTAAAAATTAAAAAGCTGGAAAGAGGTGATAGGCTTTTTGGCAGTTTCTGGATCTTACGTTGTGTGGCTTCACTGGTGTGGTCTTTGTCGTACAGAGTTTATTACATGTGTGTGTTCGTCCGCACTCTAGGGGCTGGCGCAATTGTTCCGTAAATCTAGTCGTCGTCTTAAACCACTAGCCTAACTTCACCTACTCAACCTAACCTCAACTCAACGCTCGCAATTCCGGACGCATCGCAGATACATGTTATAGTGTAGTTTTAGCTTTCCTTATATACAAACGGATATAACTATTTGGCACTAGTGAGAGAAATATTTTGATGTTTCGCCATCTATCGACGAAGTGAGACCCGCCGAACTTGTTCGTCAATTCGCAGCGACGAAATTTACCATACTCGCTGGTAATCATTCTCACGTGTGTAGCAAAACGTCTTATTCGACTAGTCTATTATTCCAATCCCTCTAGGAATACCTACTAATATCTATGCCATCTTTTACTACTCTCCGTTTTCCTATACGCGGACAGTAATTTTTGCTATTCGCTTATTATTTGTTACTCTCATAGAATATCAAAATGCATTATCCGAATAATAGATTTTCCCGGTACCGTAAGAAATATTGCCAAATCAGCTGATATATCCCAGATTTACTCGCAGTTATTGGAATCTTTACCAGGAAAAGTTTCTCCGTGTATGCTAATAGCTCCCATTCTCGGGACACTTTTCACTCAGCTGTTCGGTCAATAATTACGAGAAGAACGATGGAGCATGCAAAGAAGATGGTACTAATACCGTCGGACACCGTAGAACGTTTTCAACGTGGTATAACCTCCTCGGCAGCAGCTTCCGCGGGTGACGCCGAGAACAGCGAACAGAGCACGAGTTCCCCAGCATCCAGACTCGATAGAGAGATGCGCGCTATTCTGAACTCTCCCGAGCTGGATGATGCAGCGAAATGGAAGCTTTATCAACAGCTATTACAGCGTTTCCTATATTTCGCCGAGGAGTCCAGAAAACCACTACGCGTCGATCTTCACTCCGTTCCTGATAAAACTAATTCTGCAGAACTCTTACAAGGAAAAGAAGAAGAAAGCTCCGCTGACAAACAACAACGGATATCGAGAATTGCCTCGACAGTACCAAAAAAATACCAGTCGAAGGCGGAACTTCTCCTCAAGCATCTGGCGGAGTTTCCCTCACGTTTTTCCTGGGATAACCAAGGTGTCGTAAGCATAGACAACAAACCTCTCCCGGGTTCAAATATTGTCGATCTAGTTAACGACACCGTGCGTTCTAGAAAAAGCTTTCAACCGCATGGTAGACATGCGTACGCACGTCTTCTCCGGAGCATTAATATACCACGGGAATATGTCGGAAATTTTAATGTCTGGAAGAATGCTCAATCGACTTCACCACCGGCCGCAGTAACCCCTGTGACACGAAGTCAGGCTAAAGGTCACCGAGCAGCGCACAGATCCAGGAACAGCGGGACCAGTAGTGGCGATCATCCAGACAGGGAGCCGAGTGCCGGTTCTGGTAACACAGACGACGAAACCTTCTCTTCACCGTCGAAATTTCGACGAACGGAAGAAATACCCGGAAAATCACCACAGCACTCGCCGAAACAAGGCTGGTTGTCATTCGTATTACGAAAATGAGAGAGTTAGAACGGATATACCACGATCCCTCCCACCCAGCTGGTTATGCCGGGGCTAGGAAGTTGAGGAGGGCTGTTCGGAATGTGACGGCTAGTGCCATAGAAAACTGGCTAGGTATTCAGGATCCCTATACTTTACACAAACCGGTACGACGAAAGTTCCAGAGACTGTGGTACAACGTTTCAAATATAGACGATCTCTGGGAAGCTGATTTGGTAGAACTGGGTTCTATAAAGGAGCATAATGACGATTTCCGTTACCTACTGGTTGTCATCGATGTTCTGAGTAAATTTGTATGGGTGATCCCTCTATATCGTAAATCGACCAGCGACGTAGCTGCTGGCTTCAAACAGATATTGTCTTCTACGGAGCGTCGACCGGTGACCCTACAGAGCGACAAGGGTAAAGAGTTCGTGGGTGGATCGTTCCAAAAACTCCTCACCGAGAATGATATACGTTTTCGCGTGACACGTAACCCTGATATAAAAGCGGCCGTTGTCGAGCGATTCAACCGTACTCTGAAGGAACGGATGTGGAGATATTTTACTCATAAAAACACCCACCGTTACATCGATATCCTGCAAAAGCTCGTTAGCTCGTATAACGACACCGTACACTCGAGTATCAAAATGGCTCCTTCTGCCGTGACCCTCTTCAACGCAGCAGAGGCACGCGCAAACATTCAACGTCACCATCAACCACGCAGGGCACGGAAGCCAAAATTCGCCAAGGACGATCTTGTGCGTATAAGTAAGACGAAGGGTACCTTCGCGAAGGGATACGAGGCTAATTGGAGCGAGGAACTCTTCAAGATTCGACGAGTTGTAACAGGTTTACCGAACGTTTACGAATTAGAGGACCTTTCGGGAGAGGAAATCGACGGATATTTCTATGAACCTGAACTACAGCGCGTGACCAAGGACCTTGAAAACGCCGAGTTCCAAATTGATAAAATCATTCGCAGCAAGGGTCGGGGACCCAGTAAGAAAGTTCTTGTCAGCTGGAAAGGTTACCCCGAAAAGTTCAACAGCTGGATTCCGGCCGCCGGCCTTCAAGATATTGCATCATAATGAAGTCGCAGTTCTACATAACCCTACCCAGCAATAGCTCGATGCGGATTTTTCCCGATAACAGGACCTGTTGCTATATCACACAGCTACCACGGACAATCGAGCTCTCTGGCGAGTGGGAAGTCGCTATTGTTGAGATACAGTATCCCTTGACGTATCTGGCTAGCGAGAAAGAGGAGTTAAATCGTAAACTAGTCGAGACGGGATCTAGTACAATTGCTGCTGACGATGGGATTACGGCTGGAGACGAAGTTTTGCAACCACCCATTACACCAGAGGTTCGCATGTTACCGTTGAAATCCGGTGAAGAGGAGGAAGAGCTGCTCCCTACACCAGAGGCTCGCATGTTACCATTGGCATCCGGTAAAGAGGACCAAGACCTCCCATCTCTCATGTTCGTCTATTGTGACATCGTAGAACCACGTATCGTAGGAGACGTCTATGCGCCGCTTCTGCGTATACTTCAACTGAGACAAAGGGTCGGTACCGCGGGTGTGGAAGTCAAAACATTTTCTCCGCCACACTATCTTCCTTTGCTTCTTCCGAGTTTCCGGACGATCGAAATATCTATAAGAGACCACCAGGGTAAATCTATACCATTTGACCACGGAACCTTGACAGTCACACTACACTTCAAGAAAATATACTAGTTTGATGCCGGTATTGAAAATAACAGGGAAAACGAGTTAATACCATGGCACAGTGCATAGAGTATTACGAGTCGCAAATAGGCGGGGGGATTGATCGCGTTTTTGTCGGAGCACCCAATCAACGGGGTCATGGTATCGGTAGTTTTCTGGGTGGCCTATTCAGACGGGCTATTCCACTGTTGAAAAGAGGAGCACGTGTACTCGGTAAAGAAGTTCTGCGTAGTGGTATGAATTTCATGTCGGACCTGGACATTGACGTACCGTGGAAACAGGCGTTTCAGACACGCGCCAGCGAGACAGGTCAGAACCTGAAGCGGAAGGCCCAGGATGGGCTTGAAAAGATTATGAAAGGAGAGGGCTATGAACTCAGGTACGGGGGAGCGTTGGGTCAGTCTGGCCTTGCCCTTCCACCGATGCTATCCGTACCAGCTACGAGGTCTAAATTGCGCAGAAGACGTAAAACCTCTACTAAGACAAAGAAAAGGAAAACGAGCAAGTCCACCTCGAAGAAGAAGAAGAAGAAGACGACGAGTACTAAAGGATCTGCTAGGAAAGCTAGAAAGAAAAAGTGTTGCAAGAAAAGACCCGTTACGGATATTTTCGGTGCTGCGTAAAGACAAAACCTTGAGCGAATAGTCTCACTGGACCACACTGCAAAAATGGCCTACCTACATGCCCGCTCCTGTGAATGCTTGAAATCCGAACTGGACCTCTTTACTTTACCTCCTACACAGACATCTATCGAAGGTGGTCAATGGGTGCAGTACAAACCTGTGTCTGCGCTCACCGATGACTCACCGATTGAATTCGCTGTACCGGGCCAGGGTGATGAGTACTTAGATCTCTCACACACGATGCTCCGAGTATGTGCACGTGCAAAGAGAATGCGGGTCGATGCAGTCGTTATAGATTCTTCAGGTGTAGCCCCTGTGAACAATTTCCTGCATAGTATGTTTAATCAAGCGGATGTGTATTTCAATCAAAAACTGGTTTCACCGAGTAACAATTCATATGCATACAGAGCCTACATCGAGACTTTGCTGAATTATGGCGACGCAGCTAAGAATTCGCATCTCACTCCGGGCTTATGGTATTCTGATACAGGAGGCCACTTTGACGACACCACGACCAGCACCAATGAGGGATTCAGAAGGAGAAACAAAAATTTCGCTGAAAACAAACCTGTCGATATGCTCGGGCGTTTGCATTGCGATGTCTTCAATCAGGAAAAATTTCTGTTAAACGGTGTGGAACTCCGATTGCGACTCGTCAGATCCAGGGAAGCCTTTTGCATGATGGAAGTTGGCGATTATCATCAATTGGAAGTTACGGACGTGACCTTACTCATACGACGTGTCAAAATCAGTCCCGGTATTCTGTTGGCACATGCACGAACCCTTGCCAAAACAACTGCGAAATACCCGATGACGCGCGTTGAGGTCAAGACAATGACCATACATAGCGGCGTGCAAGCCGAGACACTCGATAATGTTTTCCTTGGTCAACTACCGAAACGTTTAATCATCGGATTTGTCGATGACAAAGCGTATAACGGTGACAGAAAACGCAATCCGTTTAATTTCGCATCTTTCGGGTTGAACCACCTATCCTTATATGTCGAGGGCACCCAGATTCCGTCGAAACCGTTACAGCCAGATTTCACGAACAAATTATTTGTGGATTCCTACAACACCCTGTTCACGGGAACCGGTATACATTTCCTAAACGAGGGGAACTCGATTTCTCGTCAGGACTATGCGGACGGATACTGTCTCACAGCATTCGATCTTACTCCTGACCTCTCAGCCAGTGATAACGGACACTGGAACCTCATCAAGCATGGCAGTATTCGAATCGAAACACGTTTTGAGAATCCTCTGACCACGACTATAAACTGTATCGTCTACGCAGAATTCGATAACGTGATTGAGATTGATTCTATGCTACAAGTCATCACAGACTTTGGTAATTGAACGAGAATATTAGCTAGCTCAGGTCACGGAATCCTGTTGGAACCTGTACACCATAAACCTGCAGTTGCACCATCCCTTGCGGGTAACGACCTGTGAGCATTGTAAAACCTGCTAGAACCTGCTCATCCCTTCCATCTCGGCAAATACGGAGAGGGCTAGTTAAGACCATAAAACAGGGATGCTTAAATACCTGAGCCAGTCTAACCCTCGTCATAGTCTGCCAGTAGTGATCCAAACCTTCTCGAGTAACAGTCGTTCAGTTCTTCAAGCAACCATGAACTACATCATCGATATACAAGGCTTCTGCACTGAGAGCGGGCAGTTCATGCCGAAAGAGGTTGCTGTCGTCGTCTACGAGAATAAGGCTCTGGCCCACTGGATCATCACACCCCCTCACTCTATCAGCGAGCTATCCTCATCAAGGCGTTCGCAGAACAATTGGTTGACAAGTAACCACCATGGTATAGAATGGCTTGAGGGCGATGTGACGCATAAACAACTGAATGCGAATTTACGGGGTATCACGCATATGGCAAGGAACATCTTCTGTCGTGGGGTGCAGAAAGCTAAATTTCTTCAAGAGGTGATGGCGAGAGAAATCGTCAACCTGGAACGTGGTGAGTGCGAGTGCCCGGCGTTCAGAGACCTGTCATCGGACAAGTCATGTCTTCTACACATCGGTGCTCGTAAGAACTTCAACTGTGCACTGCGTAACGCCATGAAACTGAAAAAGTGGCTGCAGTCACATGGACTGTCCGAAAAAAGCTTGTCTTCAATCCCTTTCCGGACTAGTTTGCGAAACTCACCCGAACAATCTGCTGATAACGAGAGAGAAACCCCGAATAATCCGCTCGAGCAAGGAGAGGATCAGTGTGGCCCCAACGGCATAGAAGAGAAATCTGCACGCATGAAGACAGCCTGCCGGAGCCAGTGACTGAGGATTTCACAGATTTTCTACCAAATTTATCAGTGAGTCCACGACAAGCAAAGAGGATGGATACTTTTCAAATTCTGAGTGCACTGGAACGAGCACCTGCTCGGACGAAGGGAGTTTACCCAGCCGATCAGATCCCGCTGCACTGGACATACCCGACCGCTATCGTAGCGAATACAGATATCCATACACGCTCCGGGACACACTGGGTTGCTTTCCATGTGTCAGCCGCCGGACAAGCCGTATATTTCGATAGTTTTGGTCTACCACCCGTTATACCCCAACACATCAGGGCTCGGCGTCGGAACTGTAAAGCCTACCGTTGGAATGATAAACAGCTGCAGAGCTCTTCCTCTCTGGTATGTGGTCAGTTCTGCATCATGTTCTTGTATTATATGACGCAGGGGTTTACTCTCGACCAGTTCACAAGTATGTTTACTCAGAATTTGAAGAAAAACGATAGAATAGTCAGTTCATTTTACAGACACTTGAGACTAACCAAGCTCAAGCGTAGAATACAGCACGGTATCAACCGTGTAAATTGTATCCAGTGTTGTCGCCGTAAGAAAGACTAAGTGTTTGTCACGTGTATGCCTCTTCTTTTTTTTCTGTATCATCGCTAGAAATAAGTATTTTCTGTTCACTAGTAATAATCTGATTTCATTATTATACGATATTCAATGTGTATATCTTTTCTTTTTTTTTTTTGTATCATCGTTAGAAATCAGTATTTTCTGTTCACTAGTAATAATCTGATTTCATTATTATACAATATTCAATTAGCGATATATCGCTCGTTTTAGTTAGATTTAAACCTATGTTGTCTGTATTTGAATTTATCTGCATGAATAAACACGAGCTGAAACCATAAACAAGTGTCCTTTTTTCATGAATCATAACCATGGTCACCTCCGAGTCCGCAGACTGTCCCGTCATAATCCCTACCTTCGAAAGACGGTAACCCTCATACCTGCATCCCCTAGTAATAAACCGAAATATATATATATATTTAGCGGAAGCGACGGATCCATACTGCCGAAGCAAAATAACCATGGGACTATATCTATATATACCTGACCAAAGAAACGGACCCATACTGCCGAAGCAAAATAACCATGGGACTATATCTATATATACCTGACCAGAGAAACGGACCCATACTGCCGAAGCAAAGAGAAGCATGGGTCTCTATATCTATATATATATACCAGACCAGCGAATTAGAACTTAGACTAGAATCGACAGAGTTCACCTAGGTTACAATATAAAAACTTACTTAGGGCTGAATCCATAGGTTGGTCTACTTTTGGAAAAAAAAAAAAAAAAAAAAAAAAAAAAATGGCAGCGGCAAGAACCGGCGACCCCCCCCCCCCTCCCAGCGGGGGGCCGTTTTATGGGGGGCAACGAAATAGGAGCCATACTGCACCCTATCTACTTATGTCGCTATATAGTTGTATATATCCAGATATAGGGGTATATACCGGATATACCTGATTTTGTTGATATATAGCCATATATACCTAGATATGTCGGTATATACCGAGATATACCTGAATATGTCGCTATATGGTTGTATGTACCCAGATATAAGAGTATACACCGAGATATAATTAGATCTAAAAACTGTAAATGGATTGAATAATTCTTCTAATTACTTTGAAAAATTGTAATTAGAAGAAAAATAGCTGCCAATTACTTTCCGCAATTGTAATTGGGGATTGATTTTTCTCTAATTACAAATTACAAATGTAATTAGTAACCACACTTTTTCTAATTACAAATTACAAATGTAATTAGTAACTAAAATTTTTCTAATTACAAATTACAAATGTAATTAGTAATTGAACTTATTTCAATTACAAATTACAAATGTAATTAGTAACTAAAATTTTACTAATTACAAATTACAAATGTAATTAGTAATTGATTTTTTCCTAATTACAAATTACAAATGTATTCGGTAATTGATTTTTTTATAATTACAAATTACAAATGTAATTAGTAACCAAAATTTTCCTAATTACAAATTACAAATGTAATTAGTAATTGAATTTTTTCTAATTACAAATTACAAATGTAATTAGTAATTGAATTTTTTCTAATTACAAATTACAAATGTAATTAGTAATTGAATTTTTTCGAATTACAAATTACAAATGTAATTAGTAATTGAATTTTTCCTAATTACAAATTACAAATGTAATTAGTAATTATATTTTTTCTAATTACAAATTTGCCCAACACTGGTCCAGACACGCTTCCGCTCTTAGGAGTTTTTCGGGAATACCTTTAGTGATGCCGAAGTCGATCACGTCCGGAGTCTTCCTTCGGTCTGCAGGCCAGTACGTTGGTTCTCCGGTGGATATTGCCTGTAAATAGTTTTCCTGTATGGCTGAGTAAAGCTGCCGTCCTCGGGGGGTTGGTGTGGGGGACCGCAAACCCCACCACGGGTGTTTCGCGTTGTAGTCGTCGCCGGCTATAAAGCGATGGCTTAACGATTTTGAGAAATGTGAGAATTGATCCGAGTTGATTGTGTGTATGGGGGGGGGGCAGTATATGGCGGAGCACGTAATTGGCCCATTTGCATCCTCGACTAAGACGCTGGTCGCTTGTAGGAAGTCGTGATTGTACTTTTCGGATTCGTGGTGCTTTATGCTTGATTTGATGACGACAGCAGTTCCGCCGTGGGCAGTGCCGTCTGGGTGTTGGGTGGTATAGATCGTGTAGCTTGGGATCTTAAGGTAGCTTTTCCGGGTGAAGTGCGTTTCAGATATCAGCATGACATCTATATTGTGTGTTAGGAGAAAGACTTTCAGTTCTGGACCTCTTTGGACTAGTCCATTGGCGTTCCAGATTGCTATTTTCAGGTCCATTGGCATTATTTCGTATTCGCGATCAGGGCTGTGGGGAGATTCATCATGGTGTCGATTCTCGTCATTAGTAGTAGCATCATTTCTTCTAGTTTGCTGTTGGGTTGGGAGGCGGGAGGGGTGCCGGACTGTGGTTGGTTGTGTTCTGGGCTGTTGCTTTCACTCAGCTCTCCTTTCACCGTTTGGGAGTCGGAGATGTTCTGTTGCACTGCACTGGTTGCATGCGCGGCTTCTCTCGGGGTGGCATTTTGAGGTAGTATTTTTTCTCTTAGTTTGGGAAACAGTCGTTGCTGTAGCTGTTTCCGAATTGCGCAGCCCTTGTAGCTTGCTGGGTGGTTACCTCCGCAGTTGTAACATGTGACTTCGCTGCTTTTTTCTTTTCTTGGGCAGTCGGTGGTTAGATGGTTTTCGGCGCATTTAACGCACCTCGGGGTCTTGTAGCAGTATCTCTTGGTTTGTCCGTATGCTTGGCATCTCATACATTGAGGTATCTCTCTCTTCTTGCGCGGCTGTTCAAAGCTTACTATTGTGTTTAGTAGGTATTCAATTTCGTAGATGTCCTTGTTGTTGTCGCTGCTTTCTAGCTCTACTAGGAAGAGTGGTAGAGGTTTTTTCGTGTTAGTCTGTAGTATGTTTATGATGGACTTGACTTTGTGTTGTTTTGCTTCTATTTCATGTGTTAGTCCGTTGATGTCAACTGAGGCGTGCATATTTCTGAGCACTACCTTAAAGTTCCTATCTTGTTTCTTTTAGTAGGTATAAAATTCCGTTTTCTTTTCTTTCAGCGCTTCAACGATAGGAATGTATTTTGTGGAGGAATTTGGCTGTATTTTTACTTGGTTGTTGTACAGTATCTTCAGCGAGTATTCATCTTTAGCTATTTCGCTCAGCAGATCCCGGAGTGGGCGAATGTTTTTGACTCCGCTTATAAAGATAGGCAGAGATTTAATTGTTTTGGCTGGGGGTACAGATGAAGATTCGGATTCGTCGTCTTCATTGTTGGCGTTTTTTAGTGGTTCGAAGGGGTTTCCGGTAGATATTGGGTCGTTCAACCAGTAGTCGCTAATTACCGATTGGCGTTTCCGAGTGCTTAGCTCGCCGGGGCTAGTTCTTGTCCTCTTTCTGTGATTTACTGATTGCCACTTTGGCAGGCCATGATCGGATGACGCTTGGGTTGTCGCGTTCGTTTGGTCGTTGGCCATGAGGCCGGGTTTTAGTTATTTATCACGTGTTTCGCACTTGCTTGCGCGCACCCACCTAATGTGTACGTAAGTGAGGGACACTGTTGACAGCAAGTTCTAGCGCGACCGTACTCTGCGATAGACAGAGACCAACTGCATCAAAATTAGAGAAAGAATATACACTTAAGTGAAAGATGACCTGACAATCATCGATTATTTGTCACCATTCACGTTCATTTACTGTAAGTATTTATATGTAATGACAAAAAACTATATGATTATATGACAATAATCATTATATATTGTAATATATAACAATGTATCGTTTTATACAGTAATATAAAGCCATGCGATACGCCTACATATAAAATTTTATATAGTTTTATATAATCATATAAACTTTGTAACATTGCATGTTACGACAGGCTCCTCACCCCTTAAACGACCTTAGCGGAGTGGATGAAGATGAGAAAATGAATAGGTAGACCCCGAGGTCCGACAGAATTTCCGAGAGGCGACCGTGACCGACTAAAGACTGTTAAACATATTATTTATTCTTTTGTTTTGTTTTACGACTTTTCTCTAACATGTGGGAGACGAGGCCCAGCCGACGGCTAAGAGACTGTGACACAGACACACCACTACCGACGCAAGACGTTCCAGTATCGACTGTTTGGATCCTACTCGACGAACGCCACCCAAAAGCTTCGGAGGATAGTAGTGGCCACGCTACCTCCTGCTGTTAATCTAGAGGACACGGGGGAGTGCCAAGGGGATTCTACAACGGGGGATATCGGTGGTGGAAGAGATTCCCGCCACCAAGAAGAGCCTGAAACCCGTGAGCCTCCGACGTAGCGAGCTAAAATCATCGTGGCGAACTTTGAATTACGCGCGTGGCGACCACCGGTCGCCATGCTTAAGGGATCCTTCGGTCGATACAAAAATCGATATTTAGCCGTAACACGAGGGCGCTGATTATCGGCGCAATGCGGTCCAGAGACACTCTGCGTTAGACTAGCGTCATAAGCACTCGTGCTCTAGATTGTCGCTTGGTTATTCTTATTGAGAAATTGCGTTTAAGCCCCGTGGGCAGTTTAGTTCTTTTGTTTTATTGAATCGTGTGGGTGTCTGAGGAGAGTGTGCGATCACCTTCGAGGGTGTTTTGTCGAGCCGAACATGGATTTTAGCCGGGAGAAGGCTTCCTTTCTCAGGTGGCTGGAGGACGGTGAGCGTTAGCCATTCTTACCCAGGATAATTTGAATTCGGCAACGGCCGTCAGCCATATTGCCTTTGAGCAGCCACGAGGCTAGATAATTTTTGGAATCGAATTAAACCGATCTCCGAAGGGTAGGCCGTCACCAGTGTCCCCGTGTAGTAGAGATTATCGTTCAAGTCAATAATTTATAGAGAAATATTGAATACTTTGTAGTTTGTTAAGTTCGGGTGTGCTACCTGTCGCACACGAGTGCGACAGAGATAGTCCTAGTCAGTCACTGTCGCTCTCTCTTCCTCCTGTAGGGAGAGACACAGCTAGTTATTGTTTAGATTTCGAGTCTTTGTTTTTCGGGTTCGAGTCAATAAAGAATTCTAATCAAATATTCATCGCGTTATTCGCAGAGTTAGGTTAAGTTAGTTTTAGTAAGCTCCTGTAACTAGTACTTCCTTAATCAATTTCTTATTTTCTATTCTTCAATACGAGCCGAAGGCTCACCCATTGTAAATATTAGATTGTTACTTAGTTGTAAGTTACACTCGTGGAGCCTATTTAACGTCTTAGTTAGAGAGATATTGTCCCACGAGGACCTAGTTTGTCGAGTTGTTTAATTTTTGCATGACTTTTCCTTGTTATTGCTATCCTACGTGGAAGCTAGTAGTTTATTAGATATTGTAAAGCTCGTCAAACGTGGCCAGGTCGCCTATACACGGCCTGTGGCTGTCCCTTATACGAGGGGAATTCTCCCCGATTGTTCAAATTATTATTTCTATTTCTTTTCTATAATTTTTACTAAATAAATTCTATTCTTTTGTTATTAAATCTACACGCTCGAGTCGTTATTTTACGTCCCGCTAATCCTTCACATGATCCTGACCCCTCTCCGCGGTACTGCAGCTAGCCGACGCATTACGTACCCGACGGTTATTATTGCGTTTAGATTTTTGAAATCGGCGGTTATCCGCTTGGCGCCCAGCATTATTTTCAGGCGATTCATTTTGGCCAATTGTCGGCTGGATTGATCTCGGAGGCTGGCTATCCGGTCCAGATCCGAGGATCAAATAAAATCCACGTCACAACTTATATATATTTATACATATTCATATAGAAATATATATAATTTTATATAGTAACATAAAGCCATGCGATACGCTATTATATAAAATTTTATGAAGTTTTATGTAATTGAGGGGACGGATGCAATAAGGGGATATAACTTTTTCTCGCTCCGCAACGCTGGCCCCTGAGCAGTTAGATATAATCGCAAATTTTGGATTTGAATTTTGATGCGGAATTAAATTGTCTACGGGAATGCATGTTTGAAAATTCAAAGTTCGTGATTTCATTTCTGACAGCTCAGGGGTCAATGCTGCGAAGCCGGAAAAAGTCATATATCCCCTTATTTCATCCGTCCCCTCAATTATAGAAACTTACATATATTTATACATATTTATATATAATCATATAAACTTATATATATTTATACATATTTATCTATACCCTGGTGAAAATCTCTACTTCTACGAATTTTTAGGGAAATTCGGACATTTCATAGTTTTTCATAAAAAATTGTAGATGTGCGTCATTCCTCATAAAAAATTGTAGATTTTCTCAGCATTTCATGAAAAATTATAGATTTCGGTGGATCATCATAAAAAATTGTAGATTCTCGTACCTTTTCAGAAAAATTCGTCGTTTTTGTCATTCACTTTAAGCAAAAACTACAATTTCTTATGAAATGCTACGAAATGTCCGAATTTCCCTAATTGATCTTAAATATTCGTAGAATCATTTTCACCAGGGTAAATATATATAATTTTATATAAAAATTATACATTACTATATAAAACTATATTGAATTATATAAACTTATACATAATTATATATGATTATATATCGATGGACTAACGCCAAACGGGCGTAAGCGGCAAAAAAAAAAAAATTCGTTTTTATAGTGGCAAAATCTTTTTCATGCAATGGAGAATCTTATGGGCATATCCGCAAAAAAATTTTTTTTTTGTTCCTTACGCCCCTATGGAATTAGTCCATCGATATGATCATATAAAATTTTTTTTTCCCGGGAAGTTATCAAATTTTGATAATTCATTCACATTCAAAAAAATGAAGTGCCTGCACAATATGGACCATAAATTAAGAGAATTCAGAGGTTAAATAATTGAACTGAGATGAGAGCTTTTTGTGGTTATGTGTTGATCTCCAGGAGAAGCATGGGTGAAGACACAAACGGAGAAAAGAGCCTCGAGGGTGTCATTTGCAGTATGACTACAGAAGATGACGTTGCTGACGTACAATCTCATCATTTCGTACAGCTATTACAAGACGAGTCTGGAATAGTTATTTCGCCACATTTGAAAAATATTTTGCGTCTAAACAACCTGCTGAATCCCTTTTCATTCCGACATATCACTACTGATACTTTGTCGGAGCTGGAATGTGTTGCCCGAGAGGACATGGAAATATTTCTGAAACCAGAGGATGATAAGAAGTCGTTTTATGGTCATTATCATCTATTTCCATCAAAGTTCAAATTCATGATTGGTGATGAACATTTGATATTAGATCTCGTCAAACTAGTCAATCATTAGCCTTCAAATTTCTGGAAATTTCCGGCAAAAAAAAAACACGACTCCAAGTAGACCACCAGGTATATCAAATGCTCGTTCGTCACTGAAAACTCTCTCGTCAAACTTATTAACTCCAGCTAGTTCAGGATTCGATCGGAAAAAAATATTGAAACACAACGAATATTTTTAGCACAACGTGTAGTGAAAGCATGGGAGGTTGTTCAAGGTGAAAATATGGATAAGGGAGCCAGAAAATTATCTGTACAAGACCTCGCCAGCCAAGTATCTGTTTGTGAAGTATATGACTGAGATAATTTGCCCAAGAAATATACCTGTAAAGCAGACATCGACTGTCTTGAGTGTTCCCACCGTGTACATCTTACAAAAATTGGTACTATTGGCGACAGTCGAGCGAAATGGGTTTTTTCTAATTACGAGATGCATTTGAAGACTCATTCAAAACCTAAGGAACAGCAAAAAAATCAAGACAAACGCGGTTCTATACTTCAATCACTTCAAACGATAGCACAATCGACTAAGGTAGCTGATTTTGTGACTGAAGACATAATAACACCAACCAACCCTGCAGAAATTCAGAGAAACTTGATAAATCAACTATCAGTGTGTGAATCGTCTACTGCCATCTACTACATCAGGCTGTTCGGGATTGATTAGTTCGTACCTGGATTTAGTTTATAATAATAACACTGATGAGAATCAGGGGGATTAATAAGTGGAGATAGTCAACGAACAGACTATCTCGACACATCTAAGGTGAAAAATGTTCGTAAACAGAAGAATTCACCGATTTATCGAAATATGAAACAATTACATGCCTCAATAGCATCAGAGGCTAACGAATCACAGTACAACTTCCTGAGAAAATTATGTATAAGTGCCCAAAATCAATGTGGAAATAAGAAGGGTAATCGGTATGACGATTCTTTAAAATTGTTTTGTACTTATCTATTTACTATCGGGGGTAGAATGTTTTATGAAACATTATATGCCAATTTACCAGTTCCCTGTTTGAAAACAATAAGTAATGTTATATCGAAAACTGCTTCTGAGGTTACTGAGGGAAACGTTCGAGCCAAAGAGTTCAAAGAATTGAGCCCCCGGATCATAAAAGGGATCGCGCGGAAGAAATCACACCGAAGTGTTGTCACTTCTGAAAATATGCCGATGAAAAAAAAAAGTAAAAAAAGGTCAATTAAAAAATGGTCACATGTAAACGTGACAGAACCGCATATTCACGCGTTTTTTTTTCATTTTTGCACCAGTGGTTTTGTTATGAAAAATTAAAAACTGGAATTTTTCAAATGCTGGAAAATCGACTTTTTCCGTGTTTTTTAAAACTGCAATCGCTGGTACGCGAGAATTTACTGACGAAACGGAATGGAATTTTTCTTGGCAATCGATTATACTCTAGCGATGCTGAAAAATCGAAAAACATAACGATAAATATTTATTCTTTATAAATAATTAGTTATAAACTTATCAGCGCAGAAATCCGAGTTCCGAAATTTTCGACCAGTCGGAAACTTTTTTCGATTTTCTTGTATTTAAAAGTCACAGTGAGAGAGTTGTAGCTAAGGGTTTGATGGAGTTTTCAGAAAAAAATCGAAAAGATTAAGTCAGATTTTGTGGGTTTTAGGACGTTTTATGTAAAAAGCGCGCGACGCACGAGCACGCAATATTGACGCTTGATCAGTACAATGTGATTTTAAACGTGGTTTTCAAAGCAAGAACCACCCGTAAAAATTGTCAAAAAAATATGAGCGTATTCATTGATCAATTCTCTACGAAATTGTTGAGTAAACGGGATGAAGAACTGATAGGAACCATGTTCCAACGATTTATTTATAAGCGACGGCGCACGCTGCCACTGAAAAATCGTACCCGAGCCGGGTCTTCCAACGGCAGCGTGCGCCGTCGCTTATAAATAAATTGTTCGAATATGGTTCCTATCGGTTCTCCAGCCTGTTTACTCAACAATTTTTTAGAGAATTGATCAAGGAATACGCTCATATTTTTTTGAGAATTTTCACGCCTGGTTCTCGCCTTGAAAATCACATTTAAAATCACATTAGTAGAGAGGGTGCAGTATACCGTATGACCCTCCCCCCCTCCCCTTTCCCTTTTTTCTCTCTCTCTTTTTTTTATACCTTTTTTTTTATATTCTTTTTTTTTTTTTTTTTTTAACCTTAGTGAACTCAATGGATTCTTACCGAAGTGAGACCTCCGGTTCTTCCGCTACTGCCGTGGCAAGGGTAGAGCGGGCGCTCCGGAGTCGTTGCCTATGTATACTTATCGAATAGAAATAAATATATATATGGGGTGGTCCACGTGAAGTGGACCGGTTTTTGGCCTGAGGTCATCGAATTTGACGCCAATGCAAATTTGGATTCCTTGTTACTACATGAGATGCCCCCCACAGTTACAGAGCATGAAACCAATTGGTTCAATTTATATCGCTGTCATAATTATACCAAAACTTAATCACTACATTTTCAACTCCACTTATCTCAGCCATGCATGAACAAAATCATAACTTCCCATAGTGCATTCTACGCGCATAAATGAGCTCTTTCGAAATATGTAAAACTTCGAAAATATGCGATTTCTTTGTTTTACTACTTGAAGGGTTACATCAGTTGACCTGAAATTTTCACCGAAATTACTTCGAAGTGGCACTAAGAAGTGATCAAAATTTCAGCCTCCGTTTTTTCTTCTTTTTTTTTCAAAAATTCGGCGAAGCATGTAAAACTTGGGAAAAATGTGTTTTCATTTTTTTTCTACTTGAAGGGTCACACGGATCGCCTTGAAATTTTCAACGAAATTACTTCGAAGTGCCACGAAGAAGTGATAAAATTTCCAGCCTCCCGTTTTTTCCTTTTTTTTTCCCAAAAACCGGTCCACTTCACGTGGACCACCCCATCTATACATATATGCATATTGTAACGTGTCAGGCGACCTGGGCCTGACAGTTAGCATTTCAAACGTCAACCGTTGCGAATTCAAGTATCATCTAGAACGTTCGAGCAAACGCGTCTGCCGTGTGACGTCACAAATTGTATATAAGTCGCGACAACGCAAGGCAGAGCAGCAATACACGGCTGATCGCCTGATTGACTCACTGTAATATCACTTCTCATACTTTGTTGTCTGACACTCGTAGCAAAGAGCTCGAGTGATCACTAAATTCAAATCTTTATTTCATTTGGATATTGGCTATAACAGCAATATACCTTTAGCTTCACATTATAATCAGAAAATCATTATTATAGAAAAATAGAAATCATATAAAAGTCACAGAATAGAAAACTTATTATTGTGCAAAACTTCTAGAAACAATATTTCGAATCGAGAGAGCAAAAGCAACTTTGTAAATATAATTTTAGTTGGTTGCAACCTTAGCTTAAGTTTATTAAATAAATGATATTTTTGTTTGATTAAGAAAAAGCATAATTTGTCGCAGCCTCCCTTCTTCGCCAATTTCCAGGTCTTGTAAATTCAACTTACTAACTATAGCATAGGGACAGCTTCGGCAAGGTATAACCTTGTCCAAGTCTGAGACAGGCTTTGTCTGCACTTGCAGGCACAGTTCTGAGCGTAGGTTTGTTTACTAACTGGGAAGAAGACGGTAGTTGCACGTCTGCGTGTACCTATTCGTCAGGGAGACGGCTGATAACGCAGTGCGTTTGAGGTCCGTAAGATTAGCGTCAATAGTCTAATTATTAAGAGTGGTCCCGAAAAACATTAACCGAGCAATAGAACTCACACTAACGGCACGGTTTGTGATATCTTCAATATCGCAAACCTGTGAAAAGTTACATTTGGCGCCCAACGTGGGGCCACTCTAATTAAAATTCTATTAAATTTTTGCTTAAAAACTTAGAGTCATTTGTTTCATTAACTTAACTTCGTTTGCGTCAACTAAATTCAAATTCATTGCTATAAAAATTAGAGTCTTTGGGGGAATCTGTCAAAAGTCAAATCTCGAAAATTGTCGAGTCACGACCGAGGAAATTGGCGGACAAGGCAGCTTGCGACAACCTAGATGTAAATCAGGGATTAGGGGGCAGGGATTTGATTAGGCATAATAGAAATCACAGGTCAAATAATATGGATAATTTCTTTATTTCTGAACATACAGAAGACTATGTCGACAGCGACTGGTCATACTCAGAGTCTGACGACCTTATGTCACGGCTAGAAAAATTAAACAAAACGCTAGATGATGATTTAGCATCACTGGAAAAAGAAAAAATTCAGCCAAAAACAGACGAAAATGAAAATTTAATAGATAACGAACTTAGTTTCGAAGAAAAACTATTTGCAAAATCCCTGCTATACAAAAAACAGTTAGAAGAAATTGATAAAAAGATGAAAAAGGTAGACGAAAAATTCGAGTCTCAGGAAAAAAATGTAGTCATATCAAATATTAAAGTCGCGGAAAAGATTGACGGATTTAAATCCATTGAAAGTCAACAAATAACCGTCGAGAAATATAATATAGATCCGGAAGAATTTAAAGTTCAAAACAGTAGCGGTCAAGACGACCAAAATCATAACACCGATCAAAAACAAGCAAAAACAGTTCTGAGAGACAACGAATTTTTCGAAAGCCTAATTCAAATAGAAAATAAAATCAAAAACAGTCAGCTAGAAAGCACAGAAACTTTAAATAATATTCATAATTTGAATTTAGAAAAAGATTTAGAAAGGATTAAAGATAACCCGGTTAATCCGATTAATCCGATTAAAGGATTAACTCAAAACACAAATTTGATCTTAAAACCGGAATATTTCGATATAAATTTGAACGAGGTTGATGAAAATCCGATTAATCCGCTAATCGGATTAAATCAAAACAAGTCACTGGATTTATTACACAAAAATTCTAAACCCAATTTAAATGCAAACTTTAAAGACCTAACCGACACTCAAGTTTTTATCCGGTATGATTTAAATAAGAACATCGCTTCATCTCACGTTAATGTAGAGACGTGTTTAGTCAATATCCACAAAAATCTGACGCGCACAACACCACTTCACTGTACGCGCACAACTCGGATGAAGATTCACGACTGGAACATATCTGAAAAAGAAAAGAAAAACCAATTAATAAACCTAAAATTAATTTGGACAACACCGGACATAACTAAAACACAGATTTTGACAGATAGAGATATCGCATACGCGGACTATCGAGAACTTAATCCGATTATCAGCGGATTAGTCCCGTTAAAGATGCAAAATTTTAACGAAAACAGATGTTACCATGTGGAGCCAGGGGGCATCGTACAAGCCACTGCAGTCATTCTCAGTGCAGGGGGCAGTCGAAACAGTCTCGATGACTGCAATTCTCGATCACCAGCAACCCATGATATTCCACCAGACAAGATCAGCTGCCCTAGAGCAGACGACAGAGACGGGTACCAGGAACAAAAGGATAGACAATATTACGATAATACCACGATATCAACACAGACGATATGATGACTGGAAAAGAAAGAGAGATGGACGTACCGAGGCGATGAAGTGTTGGCAATCATTCACGACGCCATAGACCATCTCGGCATCAAAATGCTGTTGCAGCCGACCACCGATGCACAACACGAAAATCCAGGGTGCACACTCTCACAGTCACGAGCCACTTGCATATCACCGGAAACAACACCACCGAACGAAGCTAAAGAAGTCGATCATCGTCTAGCCTTGATCAAAAGCATCCGACCAGCCGATGAACGAAGGGGGCTAATGTAACGTGTCAGGCCACCTAGGCCTGGGCGTTAGCATTTGAGCTCAACAGTCGTTGCGAATCGACCAATCATCGACAAGCAACGAGCAAATCATCGAGAACGTTCCATCGCAACGTCGAGCTGAGTGACGTCACGACTGATATAAAAGCCGTGACGCTGCTCAGCTCAGCAGCAAATCTACGGCAAAGCGCCTAGAGTTTGGCTCACCACTCAAAAGCAATTGATAGGCCACACGCCTCATTGTCTCACTATTCACTTCAATACTCATATTCGACACTCGTAGCATAGAGCTCGAGTGATCATTAACCTCTAATTTCAATTTTGTTGGATATTAACTAAAGAAGTAATATACCATAGATTCACATTATATTTCGGAAAATTATTAGTTTATCAGAAAATTATTATCATAAAAGAAAATAGAAATAATCACTCATTTAAAAGTCACGTAGTGAAAAGAATATTATTGTGCAAAAGTTATACTCAATTCACACAAACAAACGCAACAGTGTAAATATAATTTTAGTTGGTTGCAACCTTAGTTTAAGTTTATTTGAATAAATGATATTTTTTTTGTTTGATTAAGAAAAAGCATAATTTGTCGCAGCCTCCCTTTTTCGCCAATTTCCAGGTCCTGTAAATTCAACTTACTAACTATAGCGTAGAGACAGCTTCGGCAAGGTCTAACCTTGTCAAAGTCTGAGACAGACTTTGTCTGCACTTGCAGGCACAGTTCTGAGCGTAGGTTTGTTTACTAACTGGGAAGAAGACGGTAGTTGCACGTCTGCGTGTACCTATTCGTCAGGGAGACGGCTGATAACGCAGTGCGTTTGAGGTCCGTAAGATTAGCGTCAATAGTCTAATTATTAAGAGTGGTCCCGAAAAACATTAACCGAGCAATAGAACTCACACTAACGGCACGGTTTGTGATATCTTCTATATCGCAAACCTGTGAAAAGTTACAATATATGGAGGATGTAGGAAAGATATGGGGTTGGTCAAAGACGCACAGGTGAATATTGTTATAATGGTTGTTTATTCATATCATTTAATATTTAGAAAGGTAAAGATTGAAGCTTATATTTACTAAAATTTATGTAAAGGTTCAAGCTTATGGTGACTAAGAATTATTCAAAAGTATTTCGTATAAAAAAATTACAGCTAATCATGTTAATAATAAAATCCCATCCTAGATAAAGTTTAGGAACAGTCGTTTCTTATGGCAAACTAGACGAGCCTTGCATATGATCACAAAAATGCTATACATGCTAAATGCTCAGCGTCGGTATATGCGTGTCGAATCTATGTTTGCTTTAATTTCTTTGGCTATAGCAACATCAAACAGACCCTTTAGTTCAAGCATAACAGTTTTATACATATTTGTAGCAAAACTCGGTTCAAATTTCCTCTTTAATGGGGGAAATACATATAAATGGTTGAAAACGAGGCAACATTTCAGGATTCATTTTCAACGCAACTATTGAACTATTCATTTTCAAATTTTTGGGGTAGTTTATTCAACATTCGAAGATGTGAAAAAAAATGCAGTTGATGTGAAATGATTATTTTCGAACAGCCTGGAGAGAATTGTTGTTGCACGAATTTATTCTGAGCTGACAAACTGCGGCAGTTGTAGCACTCTTGTTTCTTGTCCGTAACCAAATAGCAAAAGATATTTCTATTCTATACGAAATTACACTGTCGACGCACCTGAAAAAAGAGATGAAAAAGTTGAATTTGAATAATCGCGGGACTCAGAAATGAAAAATGCGATTTTCACCAAGAATTTTCGTGTTCTTTATCCAAAAAAACAAGTGTTTGATTCAATTTTTTGTCGAAAATTTAGGTTCATCGATGAGGGCTTGGAATTATGTATCTAAAAAACTTTGGTTTGAATAAATCGGCTCAATAGTTTTTTTTTTATAGCTGCCGCAGATTTCAAAAATGTAGTTTCGAGAAAAACGCATAATCGTTTGCCAGCGCGCGCCGTTATACATGCTATACGCGCGAAACGCTCAACTTTTACAGGCTGCAGCATCTATAAAATTCAGCATTTCACTTTAAAATTTTCGGACGATATTCTGAAGATGTTGAGCTATCGATTATTGAAAGGCAGAAAAAAAAAATTCTGGAAAAATTTATATGTATTTCCCCCCTTAACACTTCCTGCATATCGTCGAAATCCTTCAAGACAAGCTCTGTGAAACGCTCGAGCGGAGTATTCACAAAGCCAAACGCATATGACAGCGTAGTGAGTTCCCCCACTATATCTTCTTCAGCCTCGTTCACAGCATCCACATGACTTGATAGACGATATAAATGATCAATGACACACGGTATTATAGCATTCAATCCATCCATCGGAGTTTTCTGCAGCACGATAGACGGAGAGTACAGTTTTCGTTTCTTCAAACTAGGGGAGTTGTAGGCGGACGACTCATCGTCCGTGGTTCGATCTTCTTCCTTTTTCCATAGCTCAGCAGGTTCCGATAGCTTAATGGCTCTTGAGCCGTGCGCCAAGATGAACGAAACAGTACAACCATTCAGATCTACGGGTATAGTATCGGTAGAAATGTCGGAGTTATAGTCTTTGACCGTTGGATTAGCAAGGTATTTGTTGATATCGTCCAAGGCGTTTAAAAACTTCCACCAAATTTCAGCTCTCATCGCTATCACACTTCCGCCTTGGCCACTGAACTGCACAATAGGTTCAAAACGTTCTCCGACTAAAGAATATCCGACCGAGACTGTTGTGGAAAACGAATGGTTTATCCCGTATGTGGTTGATAGTAACATCCGCCTGGTTGGTCGTAGAGGGTCAATTATGAGTGGTTTATCAGATGGACGAGGATTCTCTGATGCACGCACAGTTTGAGGGTTAAACATGATGAAATTATGATTCAGACACTGAATAGTATTACGGTACGGTAAATGATGTTCACTGTTGCAAGCACGGGCGTTCTGCAACTACTGGTGTAGTTGCAGATAGACCCCTCAATATTTCCAGAAAAAACTCCCACCACCGCCTGAAATCTTACAATTAGCCAGCGGGTAATAGACACAGTACCTACAACTGGAATCGGCGTGGCTCTGGGATGCCATGGGTGCCGACCTCAGCATATGCCAGAGGCAGTATGCCGTTTATGACCCAAGGGCTCGCAGGTAGCTGCAGGGTTGGGCCCAATGTTTGAGGGAAAAGTTTGCGAGGTCTCGACTTGTTCGGATAGGTTCAAGCAATTGCTTTGAGAGTATATTACCGTCTGTTGTAAAACTGTGCACTAGTCACAAATACCGAGTGTATTGCTGTAAAGACTTTTGTCAATGTGTCGGTCCGTCCTTTTCTGTTAGCTGATTGTAAAACAAATCCTAGAAAAAATAAAGAAACCCCCGTCTCTTCGGAAACTGTTTGGCAGGTCAGACCTACAAGTTTCAGCCTGTCTAATAGCCCAGCGTGACTATGGTCCACTGATAATTACTTTTCTTATCATCCGAACAATATGAATGTATTATACACTGTACGGTTCTCAAACAGGCGATCGACCATTCAACGTCATGAACTATTGTTAACGTATCGTTTGAAAATGAACACTGAAAGTATTATATACACGCAAAATTCGTGGAAAGATGGCAATTATACTCTGCTAGTTGAACAATGTAAAATTTGTTTGTCAGGGTAACCTACTACGTCAGCAAAGGAAAATAGATAGCTGTACGATGCAGCTGTCTTTGTAATTAGTCTTTTTCGAAATGTAATTAAGTGATTTCTATTTTCAAGGTTACGCTCCGACGACCCTTGCGAAGGTGCAAGTGTATATTCTTTTGTCTCGCGTTCAATGGTGCGATTGAGGATTGGAGGCGACGGTTAATGCAGGTTCAGACTTGCGGGCGTAAGGATCGCAATGACAAATACCGATTTCTATGTCCAAGTTCACGCTCCGGCAACCCTTGCGGAGGTATACGAGGTACATTATTTTGTCTTGAGTGCAAAGGTACGATTGGGGATTGAAGACGGAGTGCATGCAGGTGCAGACTTGCGGGCGTAAGGGGCGGTCGGGTGAAATGCTATCTGGAGGTGACAATCGTCAAGGCGATGGATAGTGACAGTGTTTCAGATAAGTAAAAATGGTCAAGGGTTGGCGGGGGCGGTGGTGATATCACAGATTGGTTCATTTTACTGAGTCGGGATGAGCAAGCTACCAACCAAAAGATATATAGGCAGGAACAATTATTCGGTTTCGTAGGTCAGTAAAACAAACACATCGTTGACGTTTCAACCCGGAAGAGGGCCCTCTTCAGAACTACAATATTTATTTAATAGTTATCGTGGTATAAAGGTTAGAACATGGTATAAATAGAATTTGAAACAGGTGTACTTAGAATACTTACAAACTTGTTCTAATTGAACATTATTAAATTAAGTAGAAGAATAATTAGAGCCGTCGTAACAGCATGATCTATAATCAATAAAATTTTTCTAGGTTAGGAACTGAACATAGCAAGAGCACAGTACCTCACATTCTAGACTGACAACAAAATTATACGCAACGAGATTAACATTTATCGGGCTCTTTTGGAGCCATAATTACTGCCGATTGAAAAAACTCGAATTAGAATTAACAGATTAGGAGCGAACAGATGGAGCGGTCACGTTCATCGCAGACTCAAGACAACCGGAAGGGGAAGTGGCTAGTCAGCAACAGTATGTCACAGAAGGACAACTTTACATGGACGTAGCCATAGGAAAAGGCGGTAATTACGACTGACGACATCAGCTATAAACAGGACCACATCCAACAATTGGAAATCAAATTACAATTATCTTTGAAATCCAATGACAAATATTATAATAAACTATAGTACGTGGCGCAAAGATTATCAACATCAGTTCGTAAATTTATACTAGTATTATCTCTAACAATATGACACATTTCGCGAATTAGTCTTTTACGAATATTCTTTTCTTTGGTTAGAACTGTTGTTTCATCAAAATTGAACTGGTGGTCCATATCTACCTTGTGTTTAGTAAGTGCTGTGTGTTCGTTCGGCTTCCGAAGCACATTTTTATCATGTTCTGAGATCCTAGTCTTAAGCCATCTACCAGTTTGTCCAATGTATGAAGCTTCGCAACCACTACAAGGAATTCTATAGACAACATTCGATGTATGAGACAACGGAGTTTTATCCTTTAGAGGATTATAAAGATGAGACAGATTGTTAATATTCTTAAAAACACAAGATACATTGAACGGTTTTAACACTCTTGAAACTGCTTGTGACACACCCTTCACATATGGAAAGCAGAATTTGACTGGGTTTCTATCTAATTGAGCATCGTTGAGCACAACAGGCTCATTCGATCTCCTAGTTAAGGTTTCTAGACGTTTCAAGATATGGGTGTCGATGAACTTAGCCGGATAACTATTTTCCAACAGAACCTCACGGACCAGACTGAGATTTTTAAGATGGAAAGGAGGGTCAGATAATAAGACGCTACGGTCCACTAATCCATAAATTATGCCGATCTTCTGTTTGACCGGGTGGTGAGAATTGAAATTCAAATATTTTCTTGACCAAGTAGGTTTATGGTACCAATCAGTCAGCAATCTGTCTTCCTTAGTAATAATCATGACATCTAGGAAGCTAATCCTATTCTCAGTTGGAACTTCCATTGTAAATTGGAGTCTAGGATGAAAACTATTGAAAGTCACTAAGACCAAATCCAAGCAATCTAATGGGACAGCGATTAAAATGTCGTCAACATATCTGGTATAAAACGGGACAGCAAAAGGCAATCTCGATAAACAATCAATTTCTAAACCCTCCATAACAAAATTAGAGAGTATTGGAGATAGAGGGGACCCCATCGGTAGTCCAAACGTTTGTGAATAAGAGTTGTTATTATAATTGAAACAAGCTGCTTCGAAACATAATCTTAACGCCTCAGAAAATTGGTCTAAAGAGATTTTCAATCCATCGGCCAAATAATGCCAACGATTAGTAACCGACGATAACGCCAGATCTAGAGGAACATTAGTGAAGAGTGAAACTACATCTAGGGAAACCAAGATGTAACCGTTAGGAATATGAAAATTCTTTATCTTATCGACAAGCTCGAAACTATCCTTAACATTCGAAGCCGGTGAGGGACACTTTTTGAGAGTCAAGTTAATAAATTTAGCCAGAGAGTACGTTGGACTGTCTATAAAGGATACGATCAACCTCAACGGTACATTACACTTATGTATCTTAGGTAACCCATATGCTTTAGCAGCAACACTATTATATGAACAAAGCCAACGTTTGGTATTATTTTCGATCAATTTATCCTTAGACCAACATCTCATTAGTTTGTTAACTTTAGTTTGTAAAGCCTCAGTCGGATCTTTCTTGAGTAACGTGTAAGTGTTAACATCTGCAAGCATCTCTAGCATTTTGTCCTCATATTCTTGTTTTTTCATAACAACTGTTGTATTGCCTTCATCTGCTTTTAAGAAAACCAATTCAGGATGATTTTTACGGAAGGAGCCTGCTAACTTCAATTTCGAGACTAAGTTTTTATCCGGGCCTTGAATGTTACGAGGTGTGATTGAGTTATTCTTTGGGCATCTAGCTAATTCACATCGAGCATTATTCCTGTCTACCGCGTCGATATTATCAATTTTTGACTCAAACTCCGAGATGAATTCATCTACCGGGATCTTTGATAACGGCACACCAAACTTCTTTCCTAAAGAGAAAATACAACCCACCTCATCAGGAATAGGAGTGTCGGTTGGACAACATCATGGAGCCTACGCAGGACGTTGTTTAAGTCGCTGGTCATCCACTGCTAAGAAGTTAGCGGAGATAAGATATCAACGTATCTTCTTACTGCGATGCAAAACTGAAAATGTCCTCCCAAAACATCTTGAGTCGCTGAGTATTTGTTTAGATTTATTTAGTTCTAGATTACAATTGAAATTTAAGAATAACTTAGAGTTTTTTAAACTAAAACTTTTAAATTGAGAGATTAGTGATGCACATTGTAAAGTAAACTCGCTTACCTCGACCTTGGCTGGTCTTTATGATAAAATTGTAGAGCTTTTGCCGTTTTCTGTCTATGATCAGTTCTTCATGTCACAAATCTCAAAAATTAAACGGTTGCTGTTTTCTGGAAAAGATCGTCATATCAAAAAACTTAATAACTTGCTTAAAACAAAAAAGATCAAAGTTGGGCATAACTCTAATGATTTATCGTTTCGCACTCACGAGAAATGGCTCGTAAATTTAACCGACACTCCTATCCCTGATGAGGTGGGTTGTATTTTCTCTTTAGGAAAGAAGTTTGGTGTGCCGTTATCAAAGATCCCGGTAGATGAATTCATCTCGGAGTTTGAGTCAAAAATTGATAATATCGACGCGGTAGACAGGAATAATGCTCGATGTGAATTAGCTAGATGCCCAAAGAATAACTCAATCACACCTCGTAACATTCAAGGCCCGGATAAAAACTTAGTCTCGAAATTGAAGTTAGCAGGCTCCTTCCGTAAAAATCATCCTGAATTGGTTTTCTTAAAAGCAGATGAAGGCAATACAACAGTTGTTATGAAAAAACAAGAATATGAGGACAAAATGCTAGAGATGCTTGCAGATGTTAACACTTACACGTTACTCAAGAAAGATCCGACTGAGGCTTTACAAACTAAAGTTAACAAACTAATGAGATGTTGGTCTAAGGATAAATTGATCGAAAATAATACCAAACGTTGGCTTTGTTCATATAATAGTGTTGCTGCTAAAGCATATGGGTTACCTAAGATACATAAGTGTAATGTACCGTTGAGGTTGATCGTATCCTTTATAGACAGTCCAACGTACTCTCTGGCTAAATTTATTAACTTGACTCTCAAAAAGTGTCCCTCACCGGCTTCGAATGTTAAGGATAGTTTCGAGCTTGTCGATAAGATAAAGAATTTTCATATTCCTAACGGTTACATCTTGGTTTCCCTAGATGTAGTTTCACTCTTCACTAATGTTCCTCTAGATCTGGCGTTATCGTCGGTTACTAATCGTTGGCATTATTTGGCCGATGGATTGAAAATCTCTTTAGACCAATTTTCTGAGGCGTTAAGATTATGTTTCGAAGCAGCTTGTTTCAATTATAATAACAACTCTTATTCACAAACGTTTGGACTACCGATGGGGTCCCCTCTATCTCCAATACTCTCTAATTTTGTTATGGAGGGTTTAGAAATTGATTGTTTATCGAGATTGCCTTTTGCTGTCCCGTTTTATACCAGATATGTTGACGACATTTTAATCGCTGTCCCATTAGATTGCTTGGATTTGGTCTTAGTGACTTTCAATAGTTTTCATCCTAGACTCCAATTTACAATGGAAGTTCCAACTGAGAATAGGATTAGCTTCCTAGATGTCATGATTATTACTAAGGAAGACAGATTGCTGACTGATTGGTACCATAAACCTACTTGGTCAAGAAAATATTTGAATTTCAATTCTCACCACCCGGTCAAACAGAAGATCGGCATAATTTATGGATTAGTGGACCGTAGCGTCTTATTATCTGACCCTCCTTTCCATCTTAAAAATCTCAGTCTGGTCCGTGAGGTTCTGTTGGAAAATAGTTATCCGGCTAAGTTCATCGACACCCATATCTTGAAACGTCTAGAAACCTTAACTAGGAGATCGAATGAGCCTGTTGTGCTCAACGATGCTCAATTAGATAGAAACCCAGTCAAATTCTGCTTTCCATATGTGAAGGGTGTGTCACAAGCAGTTTCAAGAGTGTTAAAACCGTTCAATGTATCTTGTGTTTTTAAGAATATTAACAATCTGTCTCATCTTTATAATCCTCTAAAGGATAAAACTCCGTTGTCTCATACATCGAATGTTGTCTATAGAATTCCTTGTAGTGGTTGCGAAGCTTCATACATTGGACAAACTGGTAGATGGCTTAAGACTAGGATCTCAGAACATGATAAAAATGTGCTTCGGAAGCCGAACGAACACACAGCACTTACTAAACACAAGGTAGATATGGACCACCAGTTCAATTTTGATGAAACAAGAGTTCTAACCAAAGAAAAGAATATTCGTAAAAGACTAATTCGCGAAATGTGTCATATTGTTAGAGATAATACTAGTATAAATTTACGAACTGATGTTGATAATCTTTGCGCCACGTACTATAGTTTATTATAATATTTGTCATTGGATTTCAAAGATAATTGTAATTTGATTTCCAATTGTTGGATGTGGTCCTGTTTATAGCTGATGTCGTCAGTCGTAATCACCGCCTTTTTCTATGGCTACGTCCATGTAAAGTTGTCCTTCTGTGACATACTGTTGCTGACTAGCCACTTCCCCTTCCGGTTGTCTTGAGTCTGCGATGAACGTGACCGCTCCATCTGTTCGCTCCTAATCTGTTAATTCTAATTCGAGTTTTTTCAATCGGCAGTAATTATGGCTCCAAAAGAGCCCGATAAATGTTAATCTCGTTGCCTATAATTTTGTTGTAAGTCTAGAATGTGAGGTACTGTGCTCTTGCTATGTTCAGTTCCTAACCTAGAAAAATTTTATTGATCATAGATCATGCTGTTACGACGGCTCTAATTATTCTTCTACTTAATTTAATAATGTTCAATTAGAACAAGTTTGTAAGTATTCTAAGTACACCTGTTCCAAATTCTATTTATACCATGTTCTAACCTTTATACCACGATAACTATTAAATAAATATTGTAGTTCTGAAGAGGGCCCTCTTCTGGGTTGAAACGTCAACGATGTGTTTGTTTTACTGACCTACGAAACCGAATAATGGTTCCTGCATACATTACTGATGAGGTCGAAATAAAGAAGATATACTAAAAGATATATAAACCCTGCCAAAAGTGTGTAATTTTATCAGTTTGAAAAACTATTCAGTAGAGGAAACTCTGCTGGTTGTGATCTTCTGATTTCGAGTGGTTTAACAATTACTGTTGCGTTTGTTTTTTCATTCGTGAAAGGCGTTGTTACCAAGCGAACAAGTTTGAGCTTCGAGAAAATTTTGGACAAGTCCTTATTTTTCTTTTGTTTGAATTTATTTTAGAGAGTATATTCACGATGAATCGTGTTGAAGATGAACGTATCATATCAACCGTGAGGGGTTTAATCCTGATGGTGATACGGTACCTCATTGCTTCAAGACCGAGTTGCATCACGCCGCGTATTCGTGAGTGGCATCGACAGGTCAAAGGAATGCGTACGGTGCAGAAAGTGTCAATAGTTCTGCGCAATATTCTGGGTATGCTGGACATGACGACGGTCATGGAAATCATGACATTGCCTCGCTTAGTGAGCAGGCCTTATTGGACGGCGAAAATGCTGGACATTGCAAGAGTTGCCCTTATACCCGCCGATCTTCGGAGACTGAAAGATGTGATCGAACGGCAAGGACGGAAGATGAGGACGGCTACAAAACTGGATACCGAGGCTATTCTACGAGGAGAAGCGATTGCCATAGAAGCTGTCGAGGCTTATGAACTGGCGGCAGAAAGTATGATGGCATTTACACAGGATCATCCTAATGTAGAGATGGACGGTACGGTGACGGTAGAGGAGACTACGGAGCGGCTATCACAAGTCTTAGTGAAAGATGAGGAGGACGCGAGTGAGACGAGGGTGATAGAAGAAACGAGAGACGGAATTTGTCGATATGCACCGCATCTATCGAGTGAAAGTACGCGGTATACCCCTGTGAGCGGTAAGTGATTTCAGAGAATATGTCACGAGTACACTCCTATCCGAAAAAATGTCAAATATCATTCCCAGGCATTCAAATTTACGTCATTTTTTAGAGCTTTGAATACTTTTACAGATACTGGGAACATGCGCGCTGGAGCTTCTATCCCAACGTCGGGAATTCCAGCCAGACTATACACGGTCAA
This sequence comes from Tenthredo livida, assembly GCA_963992785.1. Classification (NCBI taxonomy): domain Eukaryota; kingdom Metazoa; phylum Arthropoda; class Insecta; order Hymenoptera; family Tenthredinidae; genus Tenthredo; species Tenthredo livida. The sequence goes on from OZ023071.1 coordinate 14,226,850, forward strand.
CGAAGGGGCTAGCACTTCAGGAGTGCAGCAAGGCGGAGCAGCTAGTCGTCCAGGAAAACGTAATGCTCCATCCGACGATGTACCTGAACAGGAGGATCCACCGGCGGCTGACAGGCGAGTTAGTGTACCAGCTCAGGTTGTAGGGTTAGAGGCCGGAATAGAAGATGTAGACGATAGTATGTCGAGACGATTCAGAATCACACAGCGTGTTAATAAAAGATATCCGCGTTTTGGGCTAGCTGGAAATCAGGTCACGGTAAAAATCGTAACTCCGCCGGAGACGGAGAATACACTACGTTGGTTAGAGGACGCTTTTAGGGAACTTCATAGGTATTTCAGGTAATTGTGCGGTCAGAATAATCTAATGGGTATGAAGTTTGTTACGGATGGTTTTACGAGGGGTGCAGCGGGATTAAACTTCCGACCGGCACGCGGTTTTCAATTCTAGGATTTATGGGGTCTTGTGTTCAGAGTCACGCAGAGTGCGAGTGAGTTTTTGATAGAACAGCCTTTCACGGTCAATATATTTACGGTCAATTCACCTGTTGGGAGGGGTAAACGCTTACGGTTGGATGGGGAGGGAATATTAAATAAGCGGTCGATCTTAAAACTTGAAAACACCGATAATTTATGTTTACCGAGGGCTTTATTTGTAGCAGGGGTGTACGCGCGTAAGGGTACTCATCCTGATTTCAAAAATATATGGGATAGGGCTAGGGACAACGTGAAATATCAAAAAGAGAGAGCTCAGGAATTAGTTAGGAAGGCACACGTCACGATACCAGAGCAGGGCTGAGGTTATGATGAACTCCTACAGTTTTAACAGTATTTGGCACGGGGCGACACTGTCATGGTTGTTTACTTCCAACGCACCCTCGGAAAGGGTAGAGAATGTTTTTTTAATGACGAAGATATTGTGTTAGGCTTGAGGCGGACTGTAACCTATAGACTCAACATTCTTTACGACGAACGGAACAGACATTATGATCCAATTTTAAACATCAGTGCAGCAGCCGCCTCTAATTTTTTCTGCATACCATGTAATGTAGGCTATGCTCGTATTATGGAGCACAGGTGCTCTAATATATGTCCTCGTTGCTTGTCGACACCCGCTTGCGATACGCGGGTCGATAGAATGGAATGTATCTCGTGTAGACGTGAGTTTTTCGGCCTTGAATGTCTCAACAATCACAAAAAACCCGGTTCGTTTAGCGGAAAGCGGTCAATCTGCAGTACCCTGCGGATTTGCGAGACCTGTGATATTTATATGGATACCTCCAAGGGAAAGCATATCTGCGGGGAAACATACTGCAGGACCTGTCGTTCGACTCAAAAGATAGGGCATGGTTGCTATATGAGACCTGTGAAACATACCACTGAACAACCTGCGAATTATATTTTCATTTTTTATGATTTCGAGACACAGCAAGACCAGACTTTAGACGGTGACGATACAGTGAACGTTCACGTGGCAAATCTGTGCGTTGCGCAGCGGGTCTGCACGCGTTCTATAGATGAACATTTTAGTGAAGGCTGCGCAGGGTGCGGCGCTCAACGAGAGTTTGTTTTTAGTAGGGACCCGGTGAGGGAGTTCATCGAATTCGTAAATAAGAAAATTGACGGTTATAGGAAGATTATATGCGTAGCACATAACGCCAAGGGTTTTGACGCGCAGTCTATTCTCAAGTATTTGGTGGAGAATGGGGGTGAACCACCGCGGGTTATACTCAACGGGAGTAAAATAATACTTTTGGAGACGAACAACAACCGGTTCCTAGACTCGCTGGCATACATGCCAATGGCTTTGTCAGCGTTGCCAAAGGCTTTCGGTTTACCTGAGTCCACACAAAAAGGATTATTCCCGCACCTTTTTAATATCCCGGCTAATCGGGGGTATGAGGGTCCCTTACCTGCGGTCGAGTTTTACTCGCCAGATACTATTACGAGAGAGGCTAGGGAAAGCTTTTTGAATGGTATAATAGATCATTAGCGAGCATTATATTTTCAACTTTAATGTAGAATTGCTAAGGTACTGCCAGTCAGACGTGACAATTCTACGCCTCGCCTGTCTAGCTTTCCGCAAGATCTTTCAGCGTATAGGAAACGTCTGTCCGTTTACGGAGAGTACGACTATCGCGTCAGCTTGCTCGATGGTTTTTCGGAAGAACTTTTTACGTGATAATGAAATCGGGATTATCCCACCTGCTGGGTACAGGCTGGGCGATAAACATTCACGTAGAGCCATCGAGTGGCTGGTGTGGAGGGAGCATGAGCTCGGTATTGAGATCGAGCACGCTGGCCGCGGAAGAGAGAGACGGGTACGGGGACGACGGGTTGACGGCTACTACACGGGGCCCGATAGTGTGGAGCATGTGCTGGAGTTCCATGGCTGCTTCTGGCACGGTTGTCCACGTTGCTTCCGTATCAACAGGGATGAGCGGCCAGTGGTTAGTGAAAGCATGGATCGACGACTCGAACAGACCATAGCCAAGACAAGACGCCTGCAGAACCAAGGGATGATCGTCGAAGAAATATGGGAGTGTGAGTTCAATAGGGTGGTTGAAACAGATGCGGTGCTGCGAGCATATATTGAAGATAACCGTCTTATACCGATGTTAGGTATCACTAAATTGAACCCGCGTGATGCCTTTTTTGGAGGTCGGACCGGTAATACGTCACGGCTCTACGAAGTAGATGGCGGGGGCAGCGAGCAAATACACTACGTTGATGTTTGTTCACTGTATCCGTACATCAATGCGACAGGTAAATACCCGCGTGGTCACCCAAAGGTATATGTAGGGCAAGAATGTGAAGCTTTAATAGGAAATAAGGGTGTAGATATTACCAGAGTCGAGGGCCTAGTTCAATGTGTCGTGCTGCCGCCGCGTAATCTTTATCATCCCGTACTACCTTTCCGTATGCATAATAAATTGATGTTTCCGCTTTGTTACACCTGTTGTCGCGAATTATTACAATCTCCATGCCCGCATGATGACGAACGCGAACGATATTTATCCGGCACTTGGGTTTCAGTTGAGCTGAAAAAGGCTGTAGAAAACGGGTATAAAATTATAACTGTATCCGAAATCTGGCAGTACGAGGTCACCAAGTTTAATCAAGAGACCGGAGAGGGTGGGCACTTCACGGGTTATATACGTACTTTCCTTAAGGTGCCACAGAACTGGCATGTCCTATATATGTTTTGTGACGTCAGAGGCGATAAATTTTCGTCGCCAAATGCTGCCTACACGGGTGGACGAATTTCACGGAAATGATTTTTTTCTAGAAGCTAAAATTAAACTGTACTGCGCTTGCTTATTGATTTTTTATGTAAATCAGCCAATAATTTGTATTACGAATAGTCGAAAATTATATGACATTTATACACATTCAACATGGCGGCATCAGAATCCCTGCAATTATCGACTTGTCGTATTTTGATCGCATCAAGGAGATTAGAACATTTATTACTTAATCCAGGGAGCAAGCGCAGGGTAGAAATACACACACTTTTCAGGAAAACTTATTTCACCCGTCTGCTTTCCGTAAATAAGGCTGCATTTGGCGACGAAATTTTCAGGTGACACGAGGCAGAACACGACGCAGAAGAAGTCTGTAATTATTTAGTACACCAGTCAGCACCTAGGGACGCTGCGGTCGCGTGAAGCGTCAATACCGACTCATCCTACATTTCGCGCACCTACTCCTAAGGTAACAATCCGCAGTACCGATCAAACACAGCCTTTCTCTTTTATTGCAACGAAGATGAGAATACCCGTAATGTATGGGTAATTCTTTCCAAACTCTTACACTTATGGACGTTGCGGTCTGCGATTTTCTTGTAACTATACATGATTGGCTGGACCCGATCGCAGAATAAACCTTTTGATAAATATGAAGAAGAAGAGTAAGAGGATGGAGTGATTACACATGATATGAAAGCATACGTCCCGGTTTGATATGGCACGCACGTTACACTTCTTACAAATTAGCGTTTTTCTGACTCGGTACAAATAAATATCGAAATTCATCAAGCATAAAACCTTTTTAGTAATGAAATTATCACCGATGAATCACGCGAAGCATGAAGATTTAACAAATATAAGCTTTTTCATCCAAGTTTACACATTTCAATGAAATTAAATCTATTTATTGAATTCCCTGGTGTTATTTACGTCGGGTATGAGTTTTTCGGCCTGGTGATATCGAAGTTTGTTCAAATGCTATACGAAGCATTTCATCTATCTATCGGCTATTCAATTTTCAGCCCATTACATCCTTTTATTACATCCACAAGACTACATCCTTTCTATTATTTCCCCATATCATTATAGGTTATTGTTGTGGGTATGTCTCGAATTTAATCCTTATTATCTGAATAGTTATTCTATAGTTTATCGTTGGTTTCAATTATTCAGTAACAAAGTTTGAAAACTCTCCAGTAATAGTTCCCCACAGAACAACCCGACATAACTATTACTTGTTTAAAAGATAATGATAACAATAATAAAGTGGAGAAATAATATATTGCATGTATTCATTGGGAAGCTAAGAATTTCCAACTGCAGGTTGTACAATTGATGAATTTCAATTTATATAATAAAAAGTTTAAACGCGTGCTACATCAAACCGGGTGAGCTGAAAAATGTGACGAAATTCCACGCATTATTTTATGACATAATATAATTTGATATTAGATATAGTTAGAAGCAAAATCGTACACCCCAACGTTCAGGGATGCACAAGTTTGTGAAAAACTACCGATATTTTTACAAATAGGACTATATGGAAACTAGCAGTATAATTGTAGAATAATGACGACGCCAAATCTTAAAAGTTATTTTTTATTGTACTCAATTATTTATAAAAATATGGGTCCCACCCCGCCGCCCGCCCCTTCGGCCCCGACCCCTGCCGCGTTCGCGGCGGTGTCTCTCCCGGCGGCTGCCCTCCCCTCGAGTAGTGGTTGTCGCAGCAGCGGGCAGCATCTTCCGCACGACTGCTGCGATCCGTTTCTATAGACAACACAACAATTGTTATAATGAATATCGGCCCCAGTAACAGAGTACTGAGCCTCTTTGTCACAAGTCAACTTCGTACGCCAAAAAAATTGTCTGAAAGACACGTTTTTCCTTCTAAAAAAGAACTGTACATGACGATTACACCGTATTCTCTGGCATGAATTATTTGACGAGGAAACAAGGGGAAAAAAATTTTGATAAAATAACATACCGAGAGAATACCGTGAAAGTTATCACTCAGTCATAGCCAACTCGGCCCTCCCTAAGTTTTTCATCTGTTTTTCGCAGGCTGATTAGCCCTTTTTAGGATCAAACTACCGCAGCTGTCAAACGTTGTAAAACAAGTGCGTCAACGAAGGTGAGAGAAAATAATTTGTCTAATTAATAGTGATTTATTTAACGATAATAATTTTTCATATTTCATGTCAATACATCATTATTATTGTTATTATTATGATTATTTTTATTTATTATGAAACCGCCTTTTTTTTCCATATTCGATGAATTTGTGAATCAATTTTTGTTTTTATGAAAACAAAAATTCCAAGCAGATTTTTCATTGAGTATTCGCAGCTAATGCGCGAAAACACTCAATGATCAGAATAAACATTGAAAATTGAGAATTCAAATTAATTAAATTAAAAAAAATTAACATGTTTGAATCTGAAAAGGGGATGGCCAGCCTGCGAAAAAACAGACGAAAAACTTGGGGACCGCCGAGTTGGCAACGACCGAGTGATAACTTTCAAGGCATTCTCTCGGTATATAGTGTGACGTGGAATTTATTTGATCCTCGGATCTGGACCGGATAACCAGTCTCCGAGAACCATCCACTCGACAATTGGCCAAAAGAAAACAAAGAAATAGCAAAAGTTGGGCGCCAGGCGGATAACCGCCGATTTCAAAAATCTAAACAAAATAATAACCGTCGGCTAGCTACAGTACCGCGGAGAGGGGTCGGGATTAAGTGAAGGATTAGCAGGGCGTTGACTAACACTCGTAACTTTGAATTTAACAAAGAAAAATAGAATTTATTCAATAAAAATAGTATAAGAAAAAAAAATAGTAGAAATAATAAATTAAACAATCGGGGATATTTCCCCTCGGATAAAGAACGGCCACAGGTCGAGAGCAATAACAAAACAAAATAATGCAAAAATAAGTTACTCCACAACCTCGGTCCTCGTGGAACAAAAATTACAAATTAAAGACTGGAATATGCCCGTAAGGCACAATAACTAATCCACAGAATTATTACTTAAAATTAACTTAAATTAACTCTGCCTTCGTAGGCGAAACAAAAAAAAAGTAAACCAAATTCAAAATATAATAACGATCTGAATCTCTCCGTGAGAGGAAGAGAGCGCGACAGTGACGTAGTCAGACTATCTTTCTCGCACTCACGTGCGAAAACCTACGGCTCTACAAAAAGCACTATTACGTGACACCAAACTCAAAAATCTTACTCCAAGACCAAACCTCAAAACTCTATTACTGCGTGAGACACTGGTGACGGCCTACCGACTCGGAGGTCGTCTTAATTTGATTTGCAAAAATCTCTAAAAGCCTCGTGGCTCGGAAAATACGGCAAGATGGCTGATGGCCGTTTGCCGAATTCAAATTAGTATGAGTCAAATTGGCTAACGCTTACCGTTTTCCAGCCAAAATGCAAGGCCTCGTGGCGGCTCGACTACGAGCCCCCGGATGCACCAACTCGAACTCAACAGACTCAAACGCTTTCCCGCAGGAAATTCACACAAAATTCAGCCTCGTGGCTACTACAGAAAAATGCAATTTCTACAATTAGAGCGAGCACTAGAGCTCGGCGCTCTACCTGCGAGGCAGGCCTACGGCAGAGTGATCAGATGGCATGGTGCCGGTACTTAGCGCCCTCAATAGGCGATCGATTATCGATTTTGAAAATCTACTGCGAGATCCTTAAATATGGCGACCTATCGTCACGGCGCGCAAAATTCGAAGTTCACCACGGTGTTTGTAGCTCGCTAAATCGGAGGATCACGGGCTGCAGATTCTTCTTGGTAGCGGGAATCTCTTCCACCACCGATATCCTACGTTGCAGAATGCACTTGGCACTCCCCCGTGTCCTCTCGTTCAATCGTTGGAGGTAGTCTGGCCAGTACTATCCTCCGGAGCTTTTAGGTGGCGTTCGTCGAAAAAGATCCCAACAGTCGATATTTGGCGTCGTACGTTCGTCTGATCGGGTCTCCGTTGCAATTTTTAGCCGTCGTCTGGGCCTCGTCTCCCACATAATAGAGAAAAGGTAAAAAAAAAACAAAAAGAATAAGAACTAAATTCTACAGTCTTAGATCGGTCACGGTCGCCTCTCGGAGAGTTTATAGCCTCGGGGCTAACCAAAACGCATTCATGCTTCTGTCATGCATCCACCCTTCGTAACTATGGTCGTCTAAGGGTTCGGGAGTCACTTGTAACACGCGTTGCAAAATGCAATGTTACAATAGGTATTTACGAACCTCGAGGGTCGGGCTGGCGGACCAAAGATCGGCACTCGCCGCAGATGCCGACGTCGCTGGTTTCGTTGGCGGCGTTGGTGGCAGTGGCGGTGGCGGTGGCGGTGGCGGTGGCACCAACGTCCCCTGGCCGTATGGCGGCATGTATGAAATCTACGCAAAGACAAAGCATGAAAAATACGCGTTATTGTATAAAAAAAATATATATTTATTCACCGGAGACAGCAGCTGGGGATGGGGTTATCGCCACTCCTGCCACTGCCATTGGGGTGGGTAGCCCCAGTCCGTCCGTACGTACGGTGGGACATTCGGCTGAATGCCCCCCATGATTCCCGGATGCACCGGGTACTGCATCGGAAATCTCGCTGGACCATCACCTCCGTTTCCAGGTGGTATTGGCGCAAGGCCCGGAGGTGGTGGCTGGGGGGCATTCAGCGGAATGCCCCACGGGTATTGTTCGTAATTGTCTGCTGAAAAATAAAGTGAGAAATAAAGCAAAGTATCGTTTAAAAATGGTACAATTCATGAAAAACAATATGCGTGACAATGTATAAGTCAAAGATTTTGATGGAATTACTCCGAAACAATGTCGCTTTTCCATGTACTTTTGTCATGTATTTTCTTAATAAAAGCCCCTCTCAAGTTTGAACTTTGATAATCGTGCGTGAAATCAAAAATCGTTTCAAAATCGTTTTTTTTTCGCGTATATCTTATACCTTTTCACTTGATTATAATGAGTTCAGCCAGGCATTTGTTAGGAGTAATTCAAGTGAACCAATAATCTTTCGCAAAGTCTATTAATTGTTCACGTTGATAACAACAATTATGCGGAACATTAATTTTCTTTACCAACGATGTTACGCGCAATATCACCTAGTAATGAAATACTTACGATTCATGCTCCTCGGCACTCGGTGAACGACTGCCGCTCCGCAGAGCTGTCGTGACGTCGGCGACTGCGCACTGAATCACCGCGGCTGGGCCCAGTGGTTGTCACTTCTTCCGGTCCCGTATACACTCATCGACACGGCAAGCGAAATCAACGCGAGTGAATAAATAAAGATTCTATTTCTACGCTCCACATCGTTATAACTGCATCCCCCGGAATAACGTTTATATTCGTTATTCGGTTAGCGATAAAAATTGGACGCGTAGTCGTGTGTGTTTATAACGTGCAATCACCGGCAGTTTAGTGAGTGAAAAAATGGATCGTACGCACTGTCAAAGTCGAAGGGATGATAATAAGAAAAACCTGCATTTATTCGCCCGAAGAGTGAGTAGTACATTGAAAGGGTAAGTGTTCCCCACTGCTACATTATTTTTCACATGTAAGCAATTATAGATACAATTCTTATATAATTCGCGACAATGCTTTTGAGGCTCTATTTCCAGTACGTGATCCTGTTTTTTTTCTGAAATAAGCTGTCATACGATAAAACAATAACGCGTGAGTTCTGAAATGCGTTTATATCGCATACCCAGAACAACACTGTAACAACTCAAAAAATATGTGTTTAGCGGATTTGCTTTCAAATGAATGTAAATGCTATTACATGAAGTCCTATGGCAATTTTGAAAAAACAATATTTTTTGAGATGTTACAGTGTGGTTTTAGGGGTACGATATGTTCTGACGAAGTGTGCTTTATATGTCACATAAAATTAATCAAACATTGAACTATTTCTCTAACTTCGATTCTGATTTGCTTTCCTCCGAACAGCGTGCGTATTTACAATACTTTGTAACTACGGGGGTGACGCAGACATTTTCATTCTTGTGCGAACTCTATTTTCGACTATTATTGTTGAACATTTATAAAAATAATTCAACATAATATAATATAATATAATATAATAGAATAGAATAGATTGGAACTTCACATACGGGATATTCGTTATGAATCGAGACACTTATTTCCATCAACCGCTCTGATGCTTTTTATAGGCATCATTAGATTCATCATCGACGCACTATTTTGTACTGAAAATTGTTACGAATGTTTTTTTTTCTCGCCAATAAAACACCTACAAGTATTTGGTACAATTTATTTATGGACTTTCATGGAATAACGGCTGTTAAAAATTGGAGCACGGTAATTATCACAATTCAGAAGCAGAATACAAAGACGCGGGAACCGTATACGTCCCAGAATTTTATTGTTGTATATGGGCAATTCCAGGAGAAACCTGCCGAATTCGATCGTTTTTTGACCTCGTATTTTTTAGATCTATTGAAACTCTTGCTCAGGTGAAATAGACGTGAAAAAACCGATACGTATTCCGTTGTTTGTACGAAATTTTTTTTTTGCCAAGTCATAAGTTGTATTTCGTTGTGAAATTAGCGCTTCGGTCAACTTCAAGAATTAATATCTCCGGTTTCATTTATCACGGAGAGATGAACCAGCGATCTTTCGAAAGCTGAAAGAATAACCTACAAGAAATTTTTTTTTAATTTATAAAAAATTGCGAATTTCTATTTGTTATAAACAGTTAAAGTATTGAAACATTTTTCTGCAGAAATCAGCCGTTTTTAAGATGCTGAAAAAATATGATGGAATTCTTCATTCAATCATGCATCATCAAAGATTTTGTTTACGATGGAAGTTTCATGGGGTCTATTTTTTTTTTCTAATTTTTAACATGGCGTTGCAACGGTGCGCGCGTCCCAGTATACCCACGGCAGAGGCCCACGCATTGGCCCTACTCAAGGCGCGCACGTCCAGCACTTCAGAATCATTTTCCGGGGGAATAATATATTATATCGATGGACTGATTCCGTAAGTCGTAAGCGCGAAAAAAAAAATTGATTCGAAAATACATTTTCTCGCCGAATTTCGATGTACAGATGCGTTTTATACAGGTGTAGAATTTTTTTTTTGGCGCTTATTACGACCTTATGGCATTGGTCCATCGATATATTATATACTATATAGAAATATCATGTATCCCGCATTTTTGAAATGAAATGATTATTTATTGAAGTAAAATTTCATTTTTATAAAAATTATAAATCTTGTTTTTGTAAATTTCTAAAATATATTTATTTCATATTTTTGTAAAAATGAAATTTTACTTACAGAAATAAACGTTTCATTTCAGAAATTTGGAATACACACTATTTCTATATACTATATACCGTGCGTTCACGAGGAAGTGAAACAGTCCGAACCGAACACAGGCGCATGCCGCACTCGTCCGTGTGTCGGTCCGTGTATCGGACGAGTGCGACGTGCGCCTGTGTTCGGTTCGGACTGTTTCATTCCCTCGTGAACGCGCGGTATAATATATTCTTCCCACATAAAATGATTCTGCAGTGCTGGACGCACTACGCCATTAGTAGGGCCGATGCGTGAGCCTCTGCCGTGGCCTGGGACGCGCGCACCGCTGCAACGCCATGTTATAAATTAGCAAAAGAAAATAGACTTAATGAAACCTCCATCGTGGACGAAAATTCCTTATGAGGCAGAATTGAATGAAGAATCCCATCATATTCTTTTCAGCATGTTAAAAACGGCCGATTTCCGCCGAAAAATCTATCAATACTTTAACTGTTTATAACAAATGGAAATTCTCAATTTTGTACAACTTGAAAAATTTCTTCTCTTAGGTTATCCTTTCAGCTTTCGAAAGAGCGCTGGTTCATCTCTCCGTGATAAATAAAACCGGAGATATTAATTCTTGAAATTACCGAAGCGCTAATTCTGCAACAAAATTCAATAACTTATAACTTTGTAAAAAAAAATTTCGTACAAGCAACGAAATACGTACGATTTTTTTCACGTCTATTTCACTTGAAAAAAAGTTTCAATAGTTTTAAAAATTACGAGTACGGATGTTGAAAAACACACGTCTGCGATTCCCCATAGATTTTTAGCTCGTGTGGTCGTCGAGTTATACATTTTTTCAGAATTAACATTTCAACCATCTGAAATTTCCCGAATAGCTAGCTGTAACCTTCGCTATCGGCATATCAAATCGTTCTCAAAAATCTTACACTTTTTGTATAATATTCTACGAGCTGTGGTTACATGATGATAATTTATTTTGGTCTTAAAACGTTTACATTGAATTCTCGCACGGTATAACGTAGTTGCTTGATGTAAAAAAAAATTATTCACTCGTCTTATTATTTATAGATACCTACGTTTCATTGTTCGAAATTGTGAAGAAATATTTTCGCTTTTAAATTACACAAAAAAAAAAAATGAATAATCGTTTTACCACGATTAACTTGGGATTGATGTATGCAGAATTCCTAGGATAGGAATCATGTATAAAAAAAATTGATCGGTACTTTAAATGGGAAGAAGCTGTTCAACGAAACTGTAGATAATTTCTTCAATGTGATTTTATGAAAAGACGAGGCGACAGGTGCCGGGCGAATCGAGTTGGCAGTCACTAGCAGCGAGTAGAAGCTCACGTACGCAACGCGAGCGTGCGATAATCGGTCTATGGTGCGGTCATCGTTCGGTTTCATCGCGATGACACGCTATATTCCTATATAAATAATAAAGACCGATCGGAGTAATGCATCTCGAATAGTCGCTAATGAAATATCAGTCAAATAGAGCTCAATCGGTTCTGCAGAATTTTCTTACATTTATCAAAGACAGAAGTCGTAGATCGGGAATAGGCTTGTCCTAGGCTTGTCATACGCAGTACAGTAAAAAATAGCTGAGTAGATTAAAAATATACTAGATTTTTCTACATTTTAAAGCAATTGGAAATGAAAAATCGATATCTAGCCATTTGTTCATAATTTGGGTATTATTTTGTTTCTGGACATGTCAGGGAAATCATCAGTCCACGAATATAATAATTCGATGGATACTTGAGGGAGCTTTCCATCTTCAGACAAACTCGACGCAGTCAGACACACAGTATTATGATTGGCTGGATCTAGCGGAAGCGACCAATCGTATTGCTGTGTGTCTGACTGTGTCGATTTTTATCTGTAGATGGAAAGCTACCTCAATGTGGTGACTATGCCGTAATACATTCATGAAAAACTAGTCATATTTTACTAGCCAACCTCCTTATACAATAGGGGTACGATTGACGTTGGGGGAGTAGCGGGGTTTGCTTGGGTCGTATTAGCCCGACACATGACGACTTGGATGAGATTGCAGTTGTAGTCAATGACTTCTGGCCGTGGCGAGCGTGTTCGGTTGAGTCCACAACTCCGCGTAACCATACATTGTAACGAGAAGTCACAGGTGTCTGCTTCTGCTGAGTTCGTCTTCTTGTTCGAGTAATTTATTTCCAACTAGACCTCGTAGTAACTGCTCCACATAATTTCAAATATGAGGCAGTCTCTGTCAACTCAGCCACCCATTGAACTTGAGGTCTCCGAAAAAAATTGGGGATGAAAATGAAATTGGCAAATTTTTTCAGATTGTTTGGTCATTCCATTCCAGAAATATTTTTATTCAATCTTCTTCACGTACTAAATCGGGAGAAAATAGAAAACTTGTTGGCATGAAATTTATTTTTCTTTTTTTCCAGCTTCTCGGTGAAACAGAAAAAAACCAAAAAAAAATCCGACACATTTAGACCCCTTTTATCAGAAAAAAAACCTCCTAATTTCGACAGTTCGAGTAAATATCTACAGAACGATATTCATCATAGAGTTTTTCAAAAACAATTTGCGGTGGAGACTTCGTTTCTCTCCCAGCGAAAAATCATTATCAGTACGATGAAAATTGGGAAAAGGCACATTTCGGAATGTTTTTCTGGATAAAAGGGGTATAGGATTTTTTTGCATTTTTTTTTTTCTTTTACCGAGAAGCTGAAAAAAAAAGAAATGTAATCCCAACGAGTTTTCTATCCTTCCCCGATTCAGCACGCTGTCTCTCTAAATTTGAAGAAGCTGAAATCAAAATTAAATTAAATTATTATTAAATAAATTAAATTGATTATTATATTTTTTAATTAATTTTTTTTTTCGATATAATTTTTTTTCTTTTTTTCGAAAAAGTGAAAAGTCACTCTGTTGAAAGTTGCACGATTTTCACTTTTCAGACACCTCAAGTTGAATAGGTGGCTGAGTTGACAGAGACTGCTCCATATTTCAATGGACATTTTTTTTTTTTCGTTTTTGAAACAAACCCGACGAATTGCGGTTTTCGGAAAAACAAATTCCGTCAGATGGGTCGAGGGGGAAATAACTCAAACCTGGATTGACACATTAATCTTTTAGTTTGAATTCATTCGCATTAATCTTTGCAGTTAATTCGCGTTAATTCGCCTTGATTTCGATTAATTTGTATTCATTCACCGAATATTGGCACGTCAATTCAAGGAGTTATTTTCCCCTCGAGATGGGTACATTGCTTGATCTCGTTCCGAAGCAGATCTCATTTTTCAGCAAATCACATGTAAAAATTAAAAATGAGTGGCGTGGAACACTCGGTTGGAACGAAGTTCTTTTCGTAGTATATTATTATTGATGAACGTATTATATTATTGATTAACAAATACAAATAAATGAATTACTAGCGTCTGAGAGCAATCAAATGAAATGCAGAAAT